>CM065592.1:238475402-241077902 GCA_033119425.1 Bufotes viridis
ACCACCAAAAATTTGGTTTAGTGTGAACTTTTCTAAAAAATTTGAACTGAATCGCAAACCGGTAGAACCAGTTCGCTCATCCTTAATGAAAAGGTATGAAAAACCAGTGCTTGGTATCTTTTCTTAAGGGCTCACTGCAGGTGAAGATTTTTCCTGGGCTCTGCCTGTTCCCATCCAGATCCTATGCCATCTACTTAAAGGGGTATTCCCATCTTGCTATTTCGTCCTCACCTCAGCCAGCTCTGCTGTTCACTTCCTGGTTTTCTGCTACTAAGGCTGGGCGGGCTTAGGCAGTTTGAGTGAAGGCTGGCCACGCCTCCTTATGACATCACACTCCTTGCTGTGCTCGTTCATGTGGATAGTATAAGTCATCAGCCTGCAGAGTCTGTGAGGCCCATCCCCCTTCTGGGGAATCATCACTGAGAGAGCCATGGGAAGTGAGCTAAGACAGTAACTTATTGCTGTCCTGCATTCTAATACAGTCGTACACATAGAACCCGTCTTATCTTTTATAAACCCATTCTGTGCAGCAAAACAATAATTCACCACTATACATTAGCCCACAAGCATGTTAGCCAGTAGCCATATGATCTGAGCTTTTGACTCCCATAAAACATGACCGACCAGCACTGATGCAGATTTTTTCCAATACAGCCCTACTACAGCTGTGTATAAACCTTAGACCTTTTATCTGTATAGATGCATATACAGCTCTGCTACATCTGTCTTTCCTGAATCTATCCTCTTACAGCTCTGCTACATCTGTCTTTCTCTCCACGACCAGCAGTGTGTTGGAATCACTTCATATACAGTTCTGCTACATCTGTCTATTTATCTCTTCCCCCCAGCACTGTGGCAGAACTACCTCATATACAGCTCTGCTACACTGGTCTTCCCTGAATCACTTTATATACAGCACTGCTACATCGGTCGTCTGTGCATCCTGCATCATGGACCCATTTACTTGAATGGGTCCGCGATCCGGGAGATGCGGTGCGGAAGCACTGAGCGAAACCCCACAGAAGCACCTAAGAGTGCTTCTGTGATGTTTCTGTCCATACCGCCACACCGCAAAAAAGTAGTGCATGCACTACTTTTTTGGCGGAACAGACGGATCATGGACCCCTTCAAGTGAATGGGTCTGGATCCGTCTGCAGCAGCCGCAGATGTTGCCTGTGCATTGGGGACAGCAAATTGCAGTCCCCAATGCACAGAACGGCCGGCACACATTTGTGTGCATGAGCCCTAACAGAGAGATGGTGGGGCATTTATCCACTTGTGTAGCAAAAGCAGAGGGGGAAAATGGGAAATTCCTGCTTTGTAAGGTCTCAAGTACACTCTATGCTGCCATATGGTGTTATATAGCACCAAAAGGCCTCATGCACACGGCCGTTGTATTGTTCCGTGTCCGAGCTGCATATTTTGTGGCTCGGGCACGGACCCATTCACTTCAATGGGGCCGCAAAAGATGCGGACAGCACTCCGCGTGCTGTCCGCATCCGTTGCTCTATTCCGTGGCCCCGCAAAAAAAATAAATAAAAGAGCATGTCCTATTCTTGTCCGTTTTGTCCTAGCATGTCCTATTCTTGTCCATTCCGCAAATTGTGGAACGTAAGGCGGAGCAGCTTCCATGTTTGGCGGATGCGGGGTTTGCGGAATGCAAAACACATACGGTCGTGTGCATGAGGCCTAAATCAGAAGTATTCTCTCCTAGAACAGTCCATAATGCAATTAGAGGCATGCAGAGGTAGTGTATAGCCCCATAGACTTCTAATGGAGCCATATTACAGGTCTGTACTCTCTGTGCTGCCATATGGTGCCATTATATGGCACTATGATACAGAACATCCCCCCCACCCAGAGCACGGCTCATAAAATTAGATGCATGCTTAGGTAGAGCACTTCTATCAAAGTCATATTTCAGTTGCCTACTCTAAGTGCCGCCATATAGTGAAAATGTAGGACACTTCTATCCAGCAGTATTCTCCCCTAGAACATGTCACAGTGAAAGCAGAAGCATGTAGAGGTGCAGCGTGGCCCCTTTGACTTCTCTTGGGGCCACATTACTTTTTCATACAACTTGCAGCTTGTGTAGAGCAGTAGCCCTTTCTTCAGGATGTCAAGGAGTCTTTTACCTGGAGAACTCCAGATGGAGGTCACGGCAGACAGTACTAGGCATGATGTAGAAGCAGCTGATACTCTGATAGCAGACTAATAATCCTCTAGGCAAGAGCTAAGCAGGAAGCACCTTATCAGCTGTCATCTGACCTTCAGGTTCAAGGGAGCATGGCACAATCACGATGTCTGCTCAGTGTAAGAGCGGGAGGACACGGCACACTGAGCACATGCTTTCACTACACAGCAGAGCAGAGTGTCATCTGACACTGCTCCAGAACGTCCTGGCTCTCCACTTCTCTCCCCCAAGTCTGCCCTGGACACAGAGCATGCGCGGCTCTGTTTCAGAGACAGCACAAGAGAATACAGAACGGCCGTGCGCGTTCATGAAAGAAATAAGAGGCCAGACACTGGATTGATCGGTTCCTCTGCGCATGCGCGGCCCCTGCATTCGGCAGGGAGAGGTGGCCGTAACTAGGGGAGACAGCATGACAACAATGAGGTAGGAGGGGAAGAATTTTATCAAAAAGGGTGGGAATTGGCTAATACATTATATTTACAAAAATGATCACTGTTAAATCATTAACGGATTAAATAGCGATCATTGTGATGGGAATACCCCTTTAAGTGTTAGGTTCAGGGGTGGACTTGGAACTTACAGTGGCCCTGGAAAAAAAAAACTAAAAGTGGCCCCATGCTCTAGGTGATAGAAGGCAGGGCCAACTGAAGTAGGCAGGGACTATCAATACTTCAGTGCTGCACTACATACTGCCCTAGCAGAACGAAATAAAACACTGCAGCACAAAATACTGCTGCCCCGCCGCAGTATTCAACTGTATCGCCTTCCTGAGGACAGCGATACAGTGGAATTTAGGAGGGCATCTGTGGCAGCAGATGCATACGTACCTAGTGCTCCTAGCATTAATTAATGTTGAGAGCATCAGATTGTTATGTACCCAGCAGGTGGCCGCATGGGCTTTGGCCTACTGGGAAATGGTCTAAGTCCAGTCCGCCTCTGGTTAGGTTTCTGGGTTTTTTCCTTTTATCTTAAACTGTTGTGCACCTTTTTGTGTGTAATTTTTATATATATAATTACTCTTTTCATCATATTAAACACCCTTTAATAAGTTTTATCTTTTTGTTCTTGAACAAATCCATGTGCTAAGCTTTGAGCACATAAGGCTACCTGTTTAGATAATAGTTTAGGGGAAACAGTATTTGACCCTTCCAGGACGTTCCGTTTTTCCACGTTTCCGCTTTTGACTCCCGGTCTTTCTTGAGCCATAACTTTTTTAATTTTCCATTCACTTAGCTGTATGAGGGCTTGTTTTTTGCTGGACAAGTTGAACTTTCTAATAGCACCACTGGAAACAATTTTCAAATGGGTTGGAATTGGAAAAAATATATAATTCTTCCATAGTCTTATGGGTTTCATTTTTACAGTGTCGAACTGACCTATTCCCTTTATTCTCCAGGTCAGTATGATTACATGGATACCACATTTGTATAGTTTTTGTTGTGTTTTATTACTGTAAAAAAAAATCCTATTGGAGTCAATAAGACAGTGCTGTACTAAAGTGCTCCCTGCACTACAGGTTTGACAGTGCTGTATAGTGCTGGCGCTGACTTCCATTGACTGAGATATACGCAAACAGCTAATTGGCGGGGGTGCAGGGTTTTGGACCCCAGCAGAAAGGCTTTCACGTAGGATAGGCTGGACAACCCCTTTAACAGGCTCCTAAAACATTTGTCCAAAAATAGTAAAATGGCCATAAATAAAAAAAAATAAAACAAGCTCTTTTTAACCCTTTCGCCACCTGCGCCATACATGTACGGCGCTGGAGCGATGTGTAAACATGGCGCCCGCTCGCAAGTGCGGTGGCCGCCATGGCCGGCAGGTCACTACATTTTATGCCATAATTAATGGTGACATAAGAAAGTACAACTTGTCCCGCAAAAAATAAGCCCTCATACAGCTATGTGAACGGATATATAAAAAAGTTATTGTTATTAAGGAAAATTGGGAAGAAAAATGAAAGCGAAAAAAAACAAAAAAACTCTGGTAGTGAAAGGGTTAAAAAGAAGCTTGCCGGTGATCAGCTTCTCTAATGCCTAGTGGACAGCTCTTCTTATCCGGGGAAGTTATATCTAGACAGATATAGTGCAGATTAATTTAATATTACATGGTGGCTGTTCATATAATAAATTGATGACCTTGATACGCAACAGTGGCATTCAATTATGGCACATAGAGGGGAGCCCCGACCAGGATAGTCCACTCTCTGATGCCTTTTGAGATCCTGTGAGGAAGCCCCCTTAACCCCCCTCCAGACACTGCCATTTGTTTATCTTCATGACAGCCTTAATTTTAAAAATCTGACATGTCACATTACGTGGTAATAACTTTAGAATGCTTTTACTTATCCAAGCGATTCTAGGATTATTTTTTCATGACACATCATACTCCATGTTAGGGGTAAATTTGGGTTGATATGTTTTTCCTTTTATTTATAAAAAAATCGAAAATTAGCATTTTCTCTAATTTTAAGACTGATCGTGTTACCTCACAAAATAGTTATTTAACATTTACCATATGCCTACTGTATGTTTGGCATCATTTTGTAGATGTTATTTAGTTATAATTTTAGAAGCAATTTTTCTAATTTTAATATGTGGTTGTAAACTACTGGCACACTGCAGGGCTAAGAATAGAAAGAGCGCCATTTGGCTTTTCGAGAGGAGACTTTGCTGAAATGGTTTTTAGGAACTTTGACAGTGGAAGCCCTAAAACAGTGACCCCCACACCCCCTCAAGTAATTTTTTGAGGGGTATAGTGATTACTTTGACCCAACAAGTGTTTAATAGAAGTTAGAAACACTTGACAGTCAAAATTTTGAAGTAGAGGAGAAAGGAGACTGCTACATGTGCTTCACTCCACACAGGGCTAGACCAAAGATCCAGAGAATCACCTCTGAGGATTATCTACTAAGTGAAAGACCTCACTATTTCTACAGTACTCAAGAAAGAGAACTAAGGAAAGAGCCAAGAAGGTCCAGAATCTGCATGTCCGAGCATTGGAGTCAGCCAGTAAGGTATTAGCTGATAAAAGCTAATATCGGCTGTATTTCAACTCCCATTCTGCACTTTAGTAAACTGAGATGTTTGTTGTCTATATCCAGGCTGGTTAGTGACTCCTGCACCATACTCTGGCCATTGCACCCTACACATCCGGCTTCGCATCTGCACCTCACCTACAACAACAAGGGCACCCTATTTACATAGTAACCTAGTATATAAGACCGAAAAAAGACATTTGTCCACCCAGTTCGGCCTGTCTCCTACAAGTTGATCCAGAGGAAGGCAAAAAACCCCTGTGAGGCAGAAGCCAATTTTCCCCACTTAAGGGGTAAAAATTCCTCCCCGACTCCAAGCAGGCAATCAGAATAACTCCCTGGATCAACGACCCCTCTCTTGTAGCTATAACCTGTAATATTATTACACTCCAGAAATACATCCATTCCCCTCTTTAATTCCTTTATTGTACTCACCATCACCACCTCCTCAGGTAGAGAGTTCCATAGTCTTGCTGCTCTTACCGTAAATAATCCTTTTCTATGTTTGTGTACAAACCTTCTTTCCTCCAGACGCAGAGGATGTCCCCTCGTCACAGACCTGGGGATAAATAGATGATGGGAGAGATCTCTGTACTGACCCCTGATATTTTTATACATAGTTATTAGATCTCCCCTCTAAAGTGAATAACCCTGATTTTGATAATCTTTCAGGGTACTGTAGTTGCCCCATTTCAGTTATTACTTTAGTTGCCCTCCTCTGAACCCTCTCCAGCCCTGCTATGTCTGCCCTGTTCACAGGAGCCCAGAACTGTACACAGTACTCCATGTGTGGTCTGACTAGTGATTTGTAAAGTGGTAGGACTATGTTCTTATCACGGGCATCTATGCCCCTTTTGATGCAACCCATTATCTTATTGGCCTTGGCGGCATCTGCCTGACACTTAGTTTGCTGTTTATTAAAATTCCTAGATCCTTTTCCATGTCAGTGTTACCGAGTGTTTTACCATTTAATATGTACCGGTGACTTGCATTATTCCTTCCCATGTGCATAACTTTACATTTGTCAGTGTTAAACCTCATCTGCCATTTCTCTGCCCAAGCCTCCAATCTATCTAGATCCCTCTGTAGCAGAAAACTGTCCTCTTCAGTGTTAAGTACTTTACACAGTTTAGTGTCATCTGCAAAAATAGATATTTTACTGTGCAAGCCTTCTACAAGATCATTAATAAATATATTGAAGAGAATAGGGCCCAATACTGACCCCTGAGGTACCCCACTAGTTACAGTGACCCAATCTGAGTATCTACCGTTAATAACCACCCTCTGTTTTCTGTCACTCAGCCAGTTACTTACCCACATACAGACATTTTCTCCCAGTCCGAGCATTTTCATTTTATATACTAACCTTTTATGCGGCACAGTGTCAAATGCTTTGGAGAAGTCCAGATATACGACATCAATTGATTCGCCGCTGTCAAGTCTAGAACTTACCTCCTCATAGAAACTGATTAAATTAGTTTGGCATGACTGATCCCTCATGAAGCCATGCTGATATGGCGTTATTTGCTTATTTTCATTGAGATACTCCAAAATAGCATCTCTTAGAAACCCTTCAAACAGTTTACCAACAATAGATGTTTAACTTACCGGCCTATAATTTCCAGGCTCTGTTTTTGGACCCTTTTTGAATATTGGCACCACATTTGCTATGCGCCAATCCTGTGGAACATTCCCTACCAGTATAGAGTCTGTAAATATCAGAAATAAAGGTCTGGCTATGACATCACTTAATCCCCTTAGGATACGGGGGTGTATGCCATCCGGTCCTGGCGATTTGTCTATTTTAATCTTTTTAAGTCGCTGTTGTACTTCTTCCTGGGTCAGACAGGGCACTTTTAATGGGGAATTTACTTTTACATTCTGCATTTCATCTGACAGTTTATTTTCCTCAGTGAATGTAGTGGAGAAAAAAATATTTAATAGTTTTGCTTTATCCTTGTCGCTCGCTGCAACACCCCCCTCATTGCTGTGTAGAGGGCCAATTTTGTGGTTGTATTTTTAGTTTTGAGGACTTTGTCCCAGGTAGTTAGGCCTATGGCCTCGCTTAGTTGGCTAAATTTTGCTTTTTTGAAGTTTGGTCTTTTTGTTCTTCCCTTTAGAAACCCTGGTTTGAAGGATAATTGGAAGGTTATTACTTTATGGTCACTATTTCCTAGGTGTCCCCCAACCTGCACATTCATACTGCCCAGTCATAGCTATCATGCAGCCATGTCTCAGTTATTCCCACTATGTTATAGTCCTCCTCACACATCACTAATTCCAGTTCACCAGTCTTGTTAGTCAGGCTTCTGTCATTAGTATACATACATTTGAGACAGGGTGGATAAAAATCAATGATTTTTAATTTTTTTTATTTAAATCAGATTTTTTTTATTCAAACTAGATTTTTGGATTTAAATCAGATTTTTTTATTTAAATCGGATTTTTGTTATTTAAATTGGATTTTTTTTTTACATAAAATGCTTTTTGAGGAAAATATATTACCATCCAAAGGTTATTCCATCATGAAATAAAGATTAGTTTTTTAATTATGTAGAATAAGGCTGTATATGTTTAATTTTTTGGGTAAATAAATTCCATTAATCCATTCACAAGATCACGAGCCTCTTCTTCACAGCAAAAATGTTCTAACATGAACAGAGTTGAGAAAAAGACCTTAATCCTAAGTTCTACAAACCTATGAATACAGAATCAACCCCTTCAGTGCTAAGTTTAAAGAAGTTCAGTGAATATAATAGAAACAATATTTTTTCTCCTTCC
Source organism: Bufotes viridis (assembly GCA_033119425.1). Taxonomy (NCBI): domain Eukaryota; kingdom Metazoa; phylum Chordata; class Amphibia; order Anura; family Bufonidae; genus Bufotes; species Bufotes viridis. The sequence continues at coordinate 238,483,412 of CM065592.1, forward strand.
TAAGTACAACAGAAAAGTTGTCCAAATATGAATGATTAACCTATTAAACTGGGGATAAAAAAACTAATATGAAAAGTTGTTATTCAAAAAATCTTCATCTACTTGCATATTTATTATAAGTTATACCAGCAAGAATTAGTCTTTGTGTAGAAAACTATGATTTAAATCAAGCCTTACTGACTAGTGATTTAAATCGTGATTTAAATCAGTTTGATTTAAATCAAATCCACCCTGATTTGAGAGGTTTATGTATATATTTTTTACCCTACACCTTTCATTCTGAACTGTTCTAGTCCCCCCTTCCATTCCTCCCCCAGTCACACTACCTCGCCCCTGGTCTCTATCTGCACATCTTCCCCTCCTATAATGTAATTACCCTCCCCCCCAGTCCCTAGTTTAAACACTCCTCCAACCTTCTAGCCATCTTTCTCCCCAACACAGCTGCCTCTTCCCTATTGAGGTGCAGCCCGTCCCTACGATAGAGCCTGTAGCCGACAGAGAAGTCGGCCCAGTTCTTCAGGAACCAGAACCCCTCCTTTCTACACCAGTTCTTGAGCCACTTGTTAACCTCCCTAATCTCCCGCTGCCTTTCTTGTGTGGCTCGTGGTACAGGCAGTATTTCAGAAAATACTACTTTTGAGTCCTTTTTTTTTAAATCAGGTTAATTTTTATTGAATAAAGCATGTAAAATTCAATACAGCAGTGATGTCGTACTTTTTTCAGTTTTTGTGTAGTCTGAACAGACAGTAAAGACAAAATATGAACTGTATGATGGTGTACGCAGACACCAATTAGATGAACAACAGTCGCAGGCATAAGAACCAAGTGACATAGTGTACCAATACACAAAAACAATTTTATAAATTGTTATAAGAATAAAAAGGACAAGAACTATCCCCTCCCTCCCTAACCCAACATAAACATTTAAATCTGAGCAGTATTAGGATTGAGAGAAGGGCTATTCAGTCCAGAGAACAGACACAGTCGGACAGCTTCCCCAGTAAGACACCAGAAATACATGGGATCAGATAAATAATATATTAGATGCACAACACAAGACAATCACTACGCAGAACCGCTAGTTAGGGATCGTAAAAGTGACAGCTGGTCTCGGGCACATTCCTGGGCAAGAATCCTTGATACTAAGTGTGGCGAGTCTACCCACCCCTGCCAAATATCAAAAACTTTTAAGACACTTACGCTTGGTATATACTCCCTTTTCCAGTCTCAGGACCATGTTCATTCGATTAATATATTCATGTTGTGCGGGAGGGGTGTTTCTGATCCAATATTTAGCTATCAATACTCTAGCATGGAATAGCAATCGCTGGATACACAAAGCAAGTTTATTCTCAGGTTCCAATGAATCTAATAATCCCAATATGCAAATTTTTGGATCATCAGGAATAGTAATTTGGGTTACAGTCAGTACGATATCCCTAACGTCAGCCCAGAATACACGTAACCGAGGACAATCCCACACCATATGTAGTAGAGTTGCATTATCCGTCTGACATCTAGGGCAATTGGAGTCCGCTCGGATTCCAATTTTAAATAGGAACTGTGGGGTTCTATACACCCTATGTATGAGGTATAACTGGGACAAGCGCTGGGACTCACTAACTGTTAATGAAGGAGTGAGAGCAAGAATTTCCGACCATTGCTCCTGGGACAACCCACTTAGATCTTTTTCCTATTGGGCCTTAGCTTTAAGAGGAGCCGAAGAGGAGATCATATCATCCACATACTTATATAGCATAGATATCAACCCCCTAGAGTAAAAGCCCTTCAGTAATTGTCTACCCTGAAATAATTTTTAAGGACTCTTCACCTACCTCTAACTTTGTCATTGGTTCCAATATGGACCATGACCGCTGGGTCTTCTCCTGTCCCTCCCAGTAATCTGTCAACCCGATCCGCGATGTGTCGAACTCTAGCGCCGGGAAGACAGCACACTTTTCGGCGATCACGATCTTTGTGACAGATTGCCTTATCTGTTCCCCTAATAATGTAGTCTCCCACTACCAGCTCCATCAGAGTTTTCTCTGAGGGAAGGAGGGGTGCACCCTCCTTTCATTGCCCTGGCAAGGGAGCATTAGTGTGAGGATTGCTAGTGTGATTGACTGTTATAGCTAGAGCCACTCTAATTTTTCACTCCTCCCTGGCTACGTCATTAGTGGTACCTCGCACAGGGGCAGGGGTTGGTGCTGTTACCATTAACTGTGGTCAGAACTAGAACATCCCTCTTGTACTCAACCCCTTGAGTCCAGGCACCATACATATACGGCGGAAGGGAGTGTTTAATGATGGCTTCCGCTCTTGAGTGCAGCAGGACACTCAGGGCTAATGTCTGCGATCAGCAATAATGCTGATCGCGGCCATTTAACCCTTCAGATGCCATGGTCAAATGTGACCATGGCATTAGAGAGTGCTAAAACCCAAAGCGCAGATTTACTGGCCTGGGCTGCCTTCCTCTGGTTGAGATTGCGGAAGGCGGCCCATACTAATAATAGGCTTCAGCCTGTACAAGGTCGATTAGTAGTATATTCCAATGCTGGCCGGCAGGTGGCAGCACTGCTTTGGAATATACTGAACCCTGTATTTTTTTCTTATAAATTAAAATACAAGTTGCACTCTAATAACTGTATGTTATAGTTACCTAGGGTAACTTAAAAAAAAAAAGTTTTTACAAAATATAAAAATTGCCTCACCTTTCCCTAGAATAAAAAATAAATAAACAATAAAAAGATAAACATAATGGGCATCTGAAAACACCTGTAACAGGGAATAATAAGGCTGAAAAAGACTTTAGGGAAGCCAAAAAAAAAAACCACACATTCCTTCACAGTTATGATTATACAAAGATGCACAGCCATTATGCAAACTTTTTTTGAAATCTCAGGTACGCTTTAATGTCTGGTGTTTCAAAAAGAAAGGCTTCTTCAAGATCCTCTCTAAGTGTAGTCACCCATGCTGGCTTTGAGGCATTTTTTTCTGTAATTATTGCAAAATTGTGAAAAAAAAATATATATCTGATTTAACTAAAATCCAGATAAAAGGGTATTTTAAAAAGAATCATGAGGGGACATTTCTGAGTGTTAATGGGTATTGTAACTCGCATTGAGTAGAAGTGCTTGTGGCATATGTTCCTCTGCCATTTACATGGCTTGCCTTCCTGGTGCCAATTGGTGGGACTTTAAGTCCCTAAAATTATACAATTTTGTTGTAAATAGAAATTTTATGTTTTGGCTCAAAATAAATGAATGCATATTATTGAAACCACACGTTTCAATTGGCTGACATAAAACCTGGGGAAGTGGGTGCATTTGAGCACCTTCACACTCTAAATACTTGTGTATAACCCTCCCACCCTCATCTCTCCACTCACAATATGTGAATAATGAGTACAGACACTAAGAAGAAGAAAACCAGTGTTACCAGGTGTTCACACATAATGGTATACTCGTCCTCATTCTGTATATTACACAGGCATTGATGCAGTTAATCAGTGTAAATCCTCTAATGCGTATGTCTTCATTTAGTAAAGAAAATGGTGTGCTTGGTGTTTGTTTGAAGTGCACATCCTTTGTGCAGCATATTGGGCTGTTGGGAGGTTACAGGTTAAGGTCTATTGAGGAAGTGACTATGAACATTGTTTTAGACAATAATAATATGGCTCTGGCTCCATGTATTTCAGATGGGCCATCTGCTGAATTGTGTTGTTCAGTTACCCTATAATAGTATCTGTATCATTTGATTCCACTCAACCACAGAGGACAAGTAGCTGACTAAAGTGCTGTAACCTAGTATCTTCTCATCTCTCACTATTAATACCTAGAGAACAATAGGAATGCAAAACAACATACCTTTTTTGTGGTGTTCATTATGTTGGCTCTAATTAAATAGATCACCCGAATGTTTATCCCGACTTTGTGAAGGAAGCACTTATATTCTTTGAATGAGTGATGGGCATTCGCTCAGTCTGATATGATGGTGTAAACAGAACAGATTTTGTATAAAAAAAGAATATTCTACTAATCACTTTTACATGTTTTAAACAGTTACATCTCAACATTTAGCTCAATTCTGAGTTGATAGTTAGGGACACCTTTGGGGGATTATTATTATTTATTATTCTTATTCTTATTATTACATTGGACTATATATATATATATTTACTGAAAAGCATTTTTTCAATTTGTCTAAATCTTTTCTGTAACAGCGTCCAGGTTTTCACTGCAGACTTTTGTTTGCTTCTCACTAAAATCAGTCCAAGTTAATTTGATATGAATTCAGGTGAAAGGACATTTCCAACAGGTCAAGGATTGGGGCAATTATTGGGAACAAGCATTCTTTTTTTTTTTCTCTTATTAACATAGGAGAAATAACATCAACATTGTACACTCCAGTTACATGTCATAATACAAACTGAGATAACGATTCCTTACAGTCAATTTCTTCAAACACCCACTGCACCAGCCTTTTATATCAATGAATGAAGTTGCATTATACAATACATTTAGATGATCCCATTAAGCCGACTAAGCCATGGATCCTCTGCTGCTGACAGAGCTTGTCGCAGTCTCGAGGTTGAGTACAAAGTGTGGGGTGATCCACACCACAGACCCCAGACTGTCAAATTTTTGAGGTTTATTGCAGTGTTTAAACACGAGCACTATATATGGTAGTATCTGATTTATCTGTAATTTCCACATGGACAGGTTTGGCGTATTGGGGTCCTACCATCTCATAGCAATACATTTTACGTGCCATAAAAAGTGATTCCCTCAAAAATGTTATCGTATAGTGATCCCATATCTTATTCATTATTCCCCGCAGGCAAACCTTGGGGTTCAATCCACCTGAACCAGCAGCAGATTGGAAATAAATGCAGTCACTGCCTTCCAAAATGCGGCAATCGGGTTGCATCTCCACATCATGTGCCAGAAATCCACGTCCAATTCCCCACACCGTGGACATGCCTTGGATAGTGCTCTTACCCATTCTATATAACAGAGAAAAATAGAATATTATAGGGTGGAGGGCACTTAGTTATCTGGTGTTGCATTGAATACTTCAATATATTTTAATATACAATTGTTTATTATCAAAAACAATGGGAAAAAAAGACAAAATGGATGCACAATTAATTCTTCACACATATAACAAAAACAATACAGGATAGTCCTATATACTGATGATCCAGAACCGCACGATCACAGATAGGTCGTAGAGTGCTGGATCAGCATGTAACTGACACACTTAACCCCTAATATTTTGCAGTATTGAGGATGAATATGTTATTGCAAAAAAATTACAGTTCAATACCTTTGAGTTAGGCATTCGGATATCAACATCCATTTTAAATTGGAATACATTCAATTCTATCACATTGAATAAAAGAATAAAATATAAAAGTCAAATTTAAAAGATTAAAATAAAATACGAATATATCTGAACCCAAATACGGAATTAGGTATATATTCACCAGTATCATATATAATACAAACAGGCTTATACTGGCCAGACCTCAGTGCTGGTTGTAATGATGATCTAGTCAGTGTGATTGAGTCGACCTGTAGTAATGACTGGTCTGTATATAGAAGTTCGCCAGTCCCTATATATTGTATTAAAGACTACCAGTTTATTATATTGGAGTGGTATAAGGAATACTGGATGGGCTCTTTTATACCAATATCATGTTCAATATATATCCATTGCTGCTATTAAACGCGGTATATAAGTCACTATTGTAGATAAAGTCCGCTGGTATATATATTGATGTGATATAGAGAGATAAAGTAAACACAAATATATTGGAAGTCTCTTCTATGTCTTCTTAATATCTCTTGTCTATTTATAGCAGTTGTTCATAGATATTGTATACAGTACTTATATAATCGTAACAGTTTTAACAAAGTTGTGGTTACATTACCGCTGCTTCTAATAGGGAGAAATCTCTGTGTGTTTGAAGAGCAGTTAAATTGCCATGACCGGCAAGCGTGATTAGCTTTCTTCTACAGCGTCCCACTTTGCGTCCCACGTGATCGGGAGCTGTTGCAGAGCCTAGCATAATGTTTCCTTACAGCAGAGGACCAGTGTATGTATCACTGGTATGGAAGACTTGCTGTTGTATTGGATTATTCTGTTGAATGTCCAATTTCGACCATAGACGACTGCAGGACGTCTTTAACCACTCCTGTGTTCACTGCTTATAGTGGTCTCAACAGACGTGTTTCGGAGCATCTTGCTCCTTCTTCAGTGGTAAGCAGTGAATATTTTCTAGATCCTTAAAAAGGATTCCTTATTCACAGGTCCCTTCTTTTTTTTTTTATTACACATCTTTATTTACTTTTTCTTTATATCAAATACAGTATTATAGTAACAGGAAAAATTACCAGGTATTGCCCCGCCCCCAGCCACCCCCTCAAGCATGCCTGGAAACCCCCCCCCCCCCCCCAAAAAAAAAAAAACAGAAACCTCTCCCCCTTTATTTATTCCACCAATTCCATATCTTAACGAATTTTACATTAGACCCTCTTTGTTTATGAAGAATCTGCTTTAACTTTTAACCTTATTAACTAGATTTAACCATGTTTGATGATCTGGGGAGTGCGAGGCAAACCACAATCTAGAGATAATGAGCCTAGCTAAAAAAGACACTTTAACCAGAAGATGAAGTTTTGAAGACTGACAGACTATCTCAGAGCAATCACCCAGGATCCATACTCCAGGCACAAAAGGAATCTGGATTTGGAGTTTTTGTATTAAGGTTGTTTGAACCAGATGCCAATACTCCTTCACTGGAGGACAATCTTAAAACATGTGTAAATGGTCAGCACCAGGGCAGTCGCAACACGGGCAATTAGAAGAACTCCTAAATCCTCTCTTCTGTAGCCACAGCGGTGTTATGTATATCTTGTGAATAATATTAAACTGTACAACAGTATGAATATAATTATGTGAAAGATAGGTTATATTCTTCAAAATATTTTCCCATACCAATGGAGAAAATTTTTCAAGTGTAGTGGTCCAGGCTTTTTGTCCTGGAGAGTGGCGCTCAGAAAAATAAGATTTAATTAAGTGTTTAAAAAATGTGTAATTTTAACTTTCATATGTGTTCCTTTTTCTTGTAATAACCTATGAAGAAAGAGTGGAGCTTCTATATTAAAGAAGTGCTTATCTGGAATAGAAGAAAGTGCAAAACATAGCTGAAAGTATGGGTACCATGCTACCTCACCCAGGTTTTCCTTTTGTGTGAGCTCCAGAAGAGACAAAATTTGCCCATTTTTTACCACTTGACTAAGGTATTGAATATTTTTTGTCCTCCAGTAATGGATAGCCGCCAGGTTCAAAAGTGTATGAAACCTTTTATTATGCCATAATGGAGTACAAATCAGTGATGATGTAACCTTACACCATTTCCTAATCATCTTCCAAGCTCTTATAGACAAACTAGAGAAGAAAATATATTCTCGTGCGTTCTTAGATAGATAGCTAGACTCCAATAGTGTAAAGAAATCTGAAAAACCTGCTTCTCTTACTAGTTTAGTGCATAGGGGACTATTTTTCCAATCATTAAAAAAACATAACTGTGAGGCAACAAAGTATCCCTTAAAATACGGGAGATTTAGGCCCCCCTGCTCATACAACATGGAAAAATAGTCCACCTTCAGTCTCACACGTTTTCTCCCCCATAATAGATCGTTGATCATTCTTTCTATAATCTTGAAGAATTTGTCCTCAATCCAAATGGGGGAGTTTCGGAGTACGTAAAGTACTTGGGGAAGTACCACCATTTTGATTAAAGAGATCCTATCTGCTCTAGTAAGCGGGATTTTCTGCCATACTTAAATTTTTTATCTAATTTTGGTCAATATTGGTATCAAGGTAAACTGTAGATAGTCTTGAACTTTGGCGGTCACCGCAATCCCCAAGTACTTCAATGACTCAGAAACATTCAAACTATAGACTCTAGTTTCAGTAGATAATTCATCCAACGGTAAAAGGCAAGTCTTAGCCCAGTTAACTTCCAGGCCTGAGGCCTCGCTATAAGCATCAACAATCTCCATAACCCAAGGTAGTGTGTTTTCTGACTGTTGTATAAAAAAACATAACATCATCAGCATACAGAGAAATTCGGTCCTCCATTCCCATAACTCCAAATCCTAACATCCCCGGGTCTTGTCTAACTTTAGCCGCTAGAGGTTCAATGGAAATGTTGAAGAGGAGCGGGAAAAGAAGACATCCCTGACGGGTTCCTCTTTCCAATGGAAAGCTCCCCGTCAACACATCATTAATCCTCAGCCTGGCTACAGGAGCTTTGTATAACAGCTGTATCATCGTAATGAATCTAGGGCCAAATCCCATTCTTGCCATCACCCTCCAGAGAAGCCCCCACTCCACCCTGTCAAAGGCCTTAGTGGCATCAAGAGACAGGATGGAGCGGGTACCATCCCAGGGGGACTGGATGTTAGCAAAGAGACGATGTAGATTATAATGTGTACCCCTCCCAGGCATAAATCCATTTTGATCGGGATGGATAACAGACGTGATTACCTTAGAGAGTCTATTAGCAAGGACCTTGGAGAGTAATTTAACATCAGTATTTAATAAGGACTGGTCCCTTCTAATGTTATAATTATGTGTGTATAACTGTGTTATTGCTGTGTTTTTAATGCGTTTTAATGCGTAAAGTGAATAATCATATAAATTACTTTAGTTTTCTATTTCATATATACATGATATAGTGTCACAATCTTCCTTTTTATGTGAAATATATCTATGTATTTTGCCATATTATATTAGCTACTTATTAGCTACTTATTCCCCACTGTGAATACACTTAAAGGGGTTATCCGAGATATATTAAGTTAATCCAAACTTCTTTATCGATATATATAAAACATTTTTGTAATTGACTTACTTTAAAAATAATGCACTGTTTACATTCTGCAGAATGTTGTCATTTGTGCACTGACGTCACCCTGCTTGATTCTCCGTCTTCATTCAGCACGGCTCTGGTAAGGATCGCGCATGCGCGATCCTTACCAGAGCCGTGCTGACCGATTCCACAGCGTTCAGGTTTTGGAAGCCCGCCCCTTCTGCCTCTCTGTCTTCATTCAGCACAGCTCTGGTAAGGATCGCACATGCGCGATCCTTACCAGAGTCGTGCTAATAGAGCAGAGACCAAGAAGGGGCGGGCTTCCAAAGCCTGAACGCTGTGGAATCTGTCAGCACGGCTCTGGTAAGGATCGCGCATGCGCGATCCTTACCAGAGCCGTGCTGAATGAAGACGGAGAATCAAGCAGGGTGACGTCAGTGCACAAATGACAACATTCTGCAGAATGTAAACGGTGCATTATTTTTAAAGTAAGTCAATTACAAAAATGTTTTATATATATCGATAAAGAAGTTTGGATTAACTTAATATATCTCGGATAACCCCTTTAAATAGTGTTGTATACTGTCTTACATCTTTTATTTTTTACATATTTGCTTATGTCCTTTTATTTTCCATTTTTTGTTATTTGTAATACATTTTTTTCATGTTTTTCCATATTTTGTTCCTTTTTTCGTTTTCCTTTAACAGGTGTGGTGGTTCTGGTTCCATTCTATATAACCTAGTTGGTGTGAGATATGTCTGATGAATAATGTACAGTTGGATTATTTTGTAATTGACTGCTGATAATACTTGTAAATGAGATTTTACTAAAGCAGTTATAGATTCTTCTGTAAGCGTGGGTATCAATCTTTTCCATTTGTCTATTACTGCGAAGGGATTGGTACTAACCTTCGCCTGTACTAAGTGTGAGTAGATTACTGATACCAGTCCTCTGGCACCTTGGGTTGTGACGACTCCTATGAGTGGGTACTTCGAGATCGTGGTGCCAGCCTTTGGGAATACTCTGTATGGCAGATCTAAGTTGTAAATATGAGAAGAAGTGGATGCAGGGGATTTAATATTTCAGTGCCTCGAACGTCATTAACATTCCCTGATTATATATGTTTCCAAGGGTTATAACTCCTGCCAATTGCCATCTGCCGGCTCTTATAACCATCTGCATAGGCAGTAGCGATTGATCTAGCCTGCTAGATAATAAATATAATAGTCTGGTAATGCCATACGTCCCTCTGTTTTGGGGCGTTTTAATGTATCAAGACTAAGCTTAGCATGGGATCTGCCCCAAATAAAAGCTCTAGTTAGGGAGTCTATTTCTTTAAACACCGATTTGGGTACATGTACTTCTGAGTGTTGAAGAGCATATAGGGCCATGGGAAGTATAATAATTTTAATTAGGTTAATACGTCCTGCCACCGATATCGGCAGTATCTTCCAGTTCTGAAGCTTGTGCCATATATGCTTAGTTAAGGGGTAAATGTTAAGTGTCAGGGCCTGGGAATATCTTTTAGTGAAATTTACTTCTAGGTACTTAAATGTGTCTACCACTTTTAGCTGTTTCACACTGGAGGGACCTGTCCAGTCTGTCCTGCCTAGAGTCATGTAGACTGATTTCTCCCAATTAATTGTCAAGCCTGAGAACTCCCCAAATTAATCTATCAAATCTACCGCATTGCAAAGGGATGTGTCAGGTGATAGATATAGGATCATATCATCAGCATATGGGCCTATACGGACCTCTCTCATATGTTGTTGCTACTCCTTACCCTGATTACTAACATCTCAATTGCCAGGGCAGCTCTGTCTCATTCCTCTATGAAGGGGGAAGAGTTCTGATAATTCCCCATTTATCAGTAGCCTGCTTTCGGGTTGCTGTACAGGATAGTAATTCATCTGAGGAACTGTGGGCCAAACCCAAAACCCCGCAGGCATCCAAGCAAATAAGGCCATTCTAGAGAGTTAAACGCCTTGGCCGTGTCTAATTATGCCAGGGCCCAATCTGCATCTAGGGAGTAACCCATCTGTGTGACCACCTGAACCCGTCTGATATTCTCTGTGGTGGACTTCCCTGGCATAAAACCCGTTTGGTCCTGGTGTATCAGTGACAGAATTACCTGATTGAGGCGCGTGGCCAAAATTCTGGTCAGGATTTTGTAGTCCACATTTAGCAGTGCTATAGGTCTATAGGAACTGCATTCTAGGGGTTCTTTATAAGGTTTAAGTAAGAGTATTATAGTGGCTTCCATAAATGAGTCGGGCAAGCGCCCTCTGTCCAGGGCTGAATGAAAGCTGGATAACAATTGAGGAGCTAGTACCTCTGCATATTTAGCATATACCAGGGGATTTCCCATTATTAAGGTCTCATATGGCTTGTATTATTTCCTCCAGGCGAATTGGTTGATCTAGTTGGGCACTTTGTGATATAGAGAGTTTAAAGAGGGATATGTCCTCTAAATACGTAGCTATCTCTGATTCAGATGCTGTTATGCTAGAACTGTAAAGATTCTGGTAGAAGTGTGTAAATGTGCAGATAATTGTTTCTTGTGTGCAGAATTCTTATCCTGCTGAGTCCTTGACTGCCAAAATTGCTGAGGATGGAGTATTATGGCGGATTAGTTGAGTCAGTAGTTTAGCAGATTGATTACCCAGCTCAAATGCAGTTTGTTTCATAAAAAACATTTTCCTATCTGCTTTGTCCTTTAGTATCGCTAGGTATTGTCTACCCACCTGGAGCCAAGCAGTCCTGTTGGCGTCAGTTGGGTGACGGATATATTGCTGCTCCAGTGTAGTACATTGAGATTCCAGCTCCATCTCCGAACTGTGTCTTTTTTTATATATGTTATGCTGGATTGTTGGGACCCATGAAGAAACGCCTTCAAAGTGTCCCATCCAAGGTACCCCTTGGAAACGAACCTGAGTTCGGGAAATGGTTTTTTACAGTAGAAATTAATTTATGTTTAAGTTGTTATGCGAAGTCTCGCGAGATTTCACGAAGTAATAACTTCGGCTGATATGGGCCAATACATTCTAAAACTGAACGGCGCCCTCGCTCCGTACAGTATTCAAACTAAGTATTATTGACTTCGGATGTTTCATTAGTTGTATTATTATTTGTTGTATTAGTGTATAACATTGTTGCATGATGAACTATGACTAACTGAGAAAGCATACTTATCTTAAACCAGTAAAACAACCTATATTTCTTAACGTTGTATTTTCTACATTTGTGTTGTTATGCCTGGATTGGTTTTCTCAATCCAGACTATAGGCCAGTAAAACCGGGATGCCTCTGCCTATGATGATGTGTGGCAAAAGCATGCTGGCTGTGGCTACAGTATCAATATCACCATTTAAGTAAATGCGTGTTATTATGGAGGCCCTATGTCAATAGCTAAGGTGGAACTAGATATAATCAAGCAGCTGCACCTAAACACATCTGAACATATCAATTAAACCAAACCAGTCCTTTGACGTCTGCTGGTGACTAGTCCCCAAATAATGTCGAGGGTCTTAGCGTCTTGGGGATCTTCTCCGTAGGGCCAGCCATTCCAAGACTTCTTCAGGTGAAGAATACCGCTCTGTTGCGGTCCACCACTCTAAGTTTTGCCGGATAGCCCATGGAGTAGGGGACATTGTCATATTTAATTTCTTGCTGTCTTCTGGCTAGAACCAGTATCTTGTCTTTATTTTTTGCAGTTGAGTAACCTGGCAAGCATGGGTCTGGGTGGGACCCCTAGTGGAGGAGGTTTTGCTGGTACTCTATGGGTTCTTTCTACCGCATATTCTGCATCTGGAAAAAGTTATTTTATCCATTTTTCTATAAACTCATCTGGTGCCCGACCTTCTGCCCTTTCAGGCAGGCCGATTTTTCTAATGTTATTTCTGCGAAGTCTGTTTTCTAGATCATCTGCTTTCTGCTTCCAGAGCTCCGCCTTGGTGTTAAGATCAGATATGGATCTGGGAATAGTGGCAGTAGTATCTTCTATGCATGATATACGCTCTTTAGTGTGTTGAACTCTTTCTCGCAGGTTGTGCAAGTCTTGGCGCAGTAGTCCCAAATCAATCTTGACTTCATCTAATTTCCCTGTGAGAGATGTCTTGCATGCAGGGATGGCTTCCAGGACTTGGGCTGATACTTGCTTAAGAGTGAGCTCTTTGTCATCCTCAGGGGAAGTTATAGGAGCCAATAAATCCAATATGGTGCTTACCCTGGTATGCACATTTCGCTGCGGTAGAGGTGATGGTGTGCTGTTGTCTGGCGAATTCTCACAATTTTTCAGTGGCGCTTTGTGTTTTTTGCGGCCCCATTGTTATATCAGGGTATTAGCCATAACAGTATGTTATTCTTAGGGACTGTACACAAGAAATTGTGTCTGTACTGTATGGGGGAGATATGTTCAATGTGCCGCTGACACAGGAGCCTGCTTCTCTCTGAGCTTCTTCCTCTTTCCCTGCACTGCTGGGGAGCTGCTAAGATGGCCGATTGGCAGGAAACTGAAGAGGCCTGTTGTAGTGATCGGGCTTTCTCCCTCCACCGCTACTGTCTTGCGCTCCACTGCTCGATCCTTTCCCTTGTTTATCACCATGTCTAGTGCGTCCGAGCGCACCGCAAGTCCGCCGCTTGTGCTGTGCTCTCTGCTAGCTTGGTCTGGCTCAGTTCCCGGTGCGGCTCTCCCTGAGCTTTCTGCAGAATAGGTCTGGTGCAGGCCTACTTCTTTAGTCAGCAGAACTCATCTGTTCAGTCATTAAATGGCTTTTATTAGCCAGGATTTGTCCAAAACTGTAGTACTAGCCGCGGAGCTCCTCTTATACACGTCCAGCCACCTTGGCTGCTGGCCACGCCCCCACGGGAACAAGCATTCTTAGTAATGCATGTAAGACTACCTGCACACATTACAGATTTTTTTTTCTGCGCGGATTCTTGTGCAGAAAAACCACAGCGTAATAGAGTACCAGCAAAGTGTGGATTTTGAAATTCACAGCATGTCAATCCTTTGAGTGGTTCTTCTATGCTGATTTCACCCTTTCCAATGGGAGGGTGAGATCTGCGGCAAAATTGCAGTTTTTAGTGCAGATTTGATGCAGTTTTGCGGCAGATCTTATCCTTGCATTGAAAAGAGTCAAAATCGGCACTGCAGGTCAATTTCCGCACAGAAAGAAAAAAATGTGTGCTGAGCTGCAGCCTCTTCCTAGGCCAATGATGTCATGTTCATTGGTCACATGACCTAAGCACAGCTCAGTCGCGGTCGATTGAATAGGCCTGAGCTGCGATACCATGCACAACCAGCTGCAATACCAGGGTAACTAATGGACATCGCTGTACTTGATAAGTTGCATCATCAAGCAGCTGATTGTCAGGTGTTGAACCCCCACCAATCAGATATTCATGACCTATCATGAGGATAGGTGATCGGTATTAAACACCGGGAAAACCTAATTTAAGCTACCCTAAGAATATGTCCACAGATAGCAAAAATGATTTTGATTTTTGTGCAGAAAATCCACATCATTTTACAGTAAATCCTCACCTAATCCACACGGAACTTGACGTGTGGTGCAGACTTTGTCGATAGCATATCAGTTTGTGTTGCAAATTTCTGCCACGGCTTGACTTCTTCCACTGGTGCATACTGGTGGCCCTAGGTAAGCATTGCAAAAGCACCAGGCCATTTACTTGAAGCTTCAGAAAAAAAGTCTGGCAGTTTCAGACAATGTTTACATAAATCTTTACTCATAAGTTTTCTTTATGGTGTGTTATATTTATAGTACAACATAGCTTTAATTTTTCAAACGTCCACGTAGCACATTTTACTGCATGAAAATTAAAGTTGATTTTATTCTGTTTCTGCAGGTTACAGATATTGCTGATGCCATGATCCTGAAGCAGCTTTTTGAAAACCTCTTTAAAAATGGAGTTGTTGTTGTAGCAACGTCCAACAGACCACCAGAGGGTAAACTTTATTCATGCATTTGTTTTTTAACTTTGACAACCAGAAAGTAAATTTAAGGGTCCATTCACACGTCTGCAAAATGGGTCCGGAAAAGATGCACTTCCATTCCGCATCCACACTTCCGTTACACAAAAAAATAGAACGTGTCCTATTCTTGACCGCAGACACGGACAAGAAAAGGCATTTCTATTTAAAGTGCCGGCCATGTGCGGTCAGCAAAATGCGGAACGCACGTGTCCGTGTTTTGCGGATCTACAATTTGCTTACCGCAAAAACACTTGCGGACGTGTGAATGGACCCTAAAGCAAATCTTTCCGGTAATTTCTGCAAGGTATGATAATGGGAGAGAAGCTGAGTTCTGTGATATATTGGTTTACATGATTTGGAGAAGGATTTCTATGTAAATAGCAAAGTAAATCTTGATAGGACTCCTAAGAAAGAACGATAAATGCCCATTTATATGGACCAAGGTTCAGAGCAATTTTGAGGAACCAGTATTTCTAGGAATGCACATTAATGACAATTGCCCTATGAAAATAAGTCTGCTACCAATCACCTGATGAAAGAGCAAACAATCTGCATTGGGTGATAATATCTTTCATGCGGCACTTAAAGGCTATATACGCCTTTGGGGGCATTTTTTTTTTATTGCATTGTACTAATTGAGCTACTATAAAAATCATTTTATCATTTAGTCTTTAGTAAAAAAAAAAAATTTTGCCATTTTCTCTGTAAGCTTTGACATTCTCTAGTAGCCTTCTGTCTGTTTTCACTCTGTTCCGTCAGGCAGCTCAGCTGACTGCTCCTTATCTCTCACAAGACTTCGGTGATAACTAATTTCAACTCACCTGAGCCTAAACATTTTAATGTGGTAAGGAGATGGGTCTCCGTACAGCATTAAAACAACATTTTGAGCAAATCAACTTCGGATCTGATACTAAGCTCGATTTGCTCAACACTAATTATAACCGCTCATTAAACATCAATCCTTATCTTACTGATAAGAATGTGACTTAAAGGGGTTGTCTCACTTCAGCAAATAGCATTTATTGTGTAAAACACAAGCCACTTACTAATGTATTGTAATTGTCCATATTGCCTCCTTATACACTGCTTGATTCTATGGTTACGACCACCCTGCAATCCCACAGCTCGGCCAGGCTTGCACCAGAGAGGCCATGTTTTTTCCTATAGTATGCAAGCGTGAGCACCAGTGGAAGGAAGCAATATGGACAATCACAATACATTAGTAAGTGCCTTGTATTAACTTTCTCTAGATAATAAATGCTACTTGCTGAAGTGAGACAACCCCTTTAAATAAGTGTTTATTAGATGACCAGCACAACTAAAAGTAGGATTCACACAGCTAAAAAAACAGTTAACCCTTAGTGACAGAACAGCTCAATATTTTTAATAAAGGCCAATTGAAAAATTATTTTTATCCCAAAATAAGTAAAATGCAATTATTAAAAAAAAATTGTCCCCCAAAGGTGTACATAGCCTTTAGGAGTCCTACTTAGACTGTGCTCACATCTGCATTGGAGGCTCCATCTCAAGTTCCTTCATATGTGCTAGAAGAGACGCATACCAAAGGTGTACATAGCCTTTAGGAGTCCTACTTAGACTGTGCTCACATCTGCATTGGAGGCTCCATCTCAAGTTCCTTCATATGTGCTAGAAGAGACGCATACCAAAGGTGTACATAGCCTTTAGGAGTCCTACTTAGACTGTGCTCACATCTGCATTGGAGGCTCCATCTCAAGTTCCTTCATATGTGCTAGAAGAGACGCATACCAAAGGTGTACATAGCCTTTAGGAGTCCTACTTAGACTGTGCTCACATCTGCATTGGAGGCTCCATCTCAAGTTCCTTCATATGTGCTAGAAGAGACGCATAGGGATCGTTCATCCCTGTACAGTTTGCATTGTTGTGGGTAGCACACCACCTGCTGGGATTTCTATGTTCAGGTTTTCAATGCAGTTTTCGAAAGCTTAAAGACTCAGGCTTTCAGGCCCTGATTTATCAACCGGTGACAAATTGAAGTTTGTCTTCATATTTGTCCATTTGCATAAAGATAATGGTCTGTGAGCCAAATTTATGAAAGTGGCACAAAGCACTTGTTAAATTTAGCATAGGCAAACTATCACGTTCTGACTTGATTTGACCTACTACACCAATGGCAAATCGGGAGTGGCGTGCAATTGAGAGAATTCTTTGTAATTTTCCCTTATGATAAATAAGGCCAAAAACCAACATGCTCCATAGAAACACCCACAAAACAGCTGGATTGCTGAAACGGACTTATTTTACTCCAAAATCAAGGCAAAACCAGTTTGATACATCAGGGCTTCAGTTTTGCTTTATTTTGTGTCCATCGTTGTATCTTTTACATTATGTAACTCTTTGATGTAAAAATAGAAGGTTGGGGGGAGTGACAAAATAAGCAAAAAAAAAACAACTTATTAGAAACCTCTCCCGTCATTTCAAAATATTCTGTCCCTTGACTGTAAGATATAGGACAAGAGTCTGTGCTCAGAAATCCTTTAGTAATCATTCAAAGCTAAAGGCAGGTTTACATTGCACAATGTGACAGCCGATTGTCGGGAAGAAAGTGTTCTCCTTCACTGTATGAGAACGAGGGGTCTCCATTGCCATCGCTCATCCTCTTACAGCTGCATTGTTCCTGGGCAGCAGATCGCTGTTTAGATAACACGATCTGGTGCCCAGAAACAATAATTTAGGTGCCTGCTCAAATGACAGGACCACCTGATGAACAAGCACGAACGAGATCGGTGGCACATTTAGATGGGCAGATTGTCAGTAACAAGTATTCACAGGAACGTTCATTCCTGATAATCTGCCCGACATTCAGGCCATGTAAATCCACCTTAATGGGTTTCTGTGGGGGGCGTTGCTCCTTTTCCTAGAGGCTCTGTTCTCCCACCTCATTCCACGCCCTGCCGTCCTTGATTGACAAGCCAGTGTTCGTCTTCTCCTGCCGGCCCTGTGTGCTGGTTAAACGGCACGGCGCAGGCGCGAGATTTACCCAGCACACAGGGCTGGCAGGAGAAGACAAATGCTGGCCTGTCAATCAAGACGTGGAATGAGGTGGGAGAACGGAGCCTCTAGGAGCAGGAGCTAAAACCTATTACTTGTTTATTCCCCGACACAAAATATGATTATAAAGAAACCAGAAAATATTTATTAGCTTTCTAAAAAAAGCATTATTCTCAATACAATAAGGACATAGACTTTTCTTATGGGAGGAATGTGGAAGAAAAAAAAAATGTTGAAGTCTCTCCCAAGATTCAAACATGGGATCTCTATATGTAAAACCAATCACCACCAAGTTATAACATTACCACTTAGAGAAACATGTTTTTTTAGAAGCTAAAACATATTACTGGTTTCTTTATAATCATACATTGTGCCTGTGAATAAAGCAGTAATATGTAGATGAGCTTTCTGAGCAGATCTCAGAGTGGTGAAGCTATAGTACATAGAGTATATGATATGTAGATGCTAGGACATAGGACTCTGCTCTCAGCATGTCTGGCCCTTTCAATTAATCGGAGAGGTGACTGTCTAGCGCACAGTGGGTGTTAGAAGGCAGTGCTCAAAGTGTTCAACCCCGCTTCCTGATGCTCAAACTTCTCATTTGCATATAAATAAAAACACAGATAACTCAGCAGCTGTTTATCATACAGACAAAAGAAAAGTATCGTTTTAATCAGCATGATGAGCCCTACCAGCCAGTATGGGCTCTTTCACACGAACGAGTTTGACACATTGGACTCGCAGCATGTGTCAGCAAGAGCACCTGTCTTGACCTCCCAGCACTGACGGGGTTGCATAGCATTATATTAATTTATGATGCTATGTAACCCTTAGAGGTTTGGAATGTATTGTATAACACTGACAGCATTATTCCATTAAAAAAAAGCCCACCCCTACTATTGAGTAACTGCTACAGTCCACAATATTGCATTCAACTAGGTGTATTCCAATTCAAGATTAAAATCAGTTGCGCTACAAAAAGAATCTATGTAGCCTAGGCCTTACGGTTCGATTGGGCCCCTGTGCAACTGCCCGTGATCTGAGTCCTATTTATACACACACAGATCCCTTTAACAGACGGTTCAACTTGTAATGCAGTTAAAATGTATCTTGGTGGAAATCCATTATGTTTTGGGAAAGTATGATCAGATTTGTGAATATTAAGTAGTTGCACTTTCCAGAAGAATACTCATTTTCCTTAAAATTGTATTCTCCAGTGCAGAGTTTTAAAGTTCTCAGGTCCCTTAGAGATGAAACTAAGGCTTGAAGATATAAACACTCTGTCTCCCGTGACAGTATTTGGCTACCGTCGTGTAGAAAACATACTTAAAAGATAGCAAGTTTTCATGTGGTGAACCCAGATCGTTCATAATGTTCATTAAACAATAGGATTTGCATAGGTGCTGTGTGAAAACATCACAGTTTTTACATTTTTTTTCTCCCTTTTTTTTATTCTTCCAGTTTTCAAAGAAAAGCTTTGAAAACTCTGCAGATAAGATATTCTTAATAGTTGGAAATTGGAGAAGAATGCTGTACTTCATTACCTTTCTAATTAGCACCATATTTAAATGATAGTAAAATCTCCTCTTAAGATTAATCAATACAGTCTTCTTTTAAGTGTCCTAGAGTAACCGTGGTCTCTCATACCGAAATACTGAATAAATTATGTTGATAGTATTTTTTTAATGGATAAAAAAGTTACTTTGGATTCTATTTTAACCCCTTAAGGATGCAGCCCAGTTTAATACTTAAAGGGGTTGTCTTACTTCAGCAAAATGCATTTATCATGTAGACAAAGTTAATGCAAAGCAATTACTGATGTATTGTTATTATCCATATTGCATCCTTTGCTGGCTGGATTCATTTTTCCATCACATTATACGCTGTTAGTTTCCATGGTTACAGACCACCCTGCAATTCATCAGCGGTGGTTGTGCTTGCACACTATAGGAAAAGGCGCTGGCCGGGACTGCGGGAGTGTGCATTGGCTCGCACCTTTTCCTGTAGTATGCAGACACAATCATTGCTGCTGGATTACAGGGTGGTCATAACCATGGAAACGAGCAGTGTATAATGTGGTGGGAAAATGAAACAATCCAGCAAAGGAAGCGATATGGGCAATCACAATACATTAGTAAGTGCCTTGTATTAACTTTCTCTACATGATAAATGCTTTTGCTGAAGTCATGCACCCTTTTAAGGACACATTATCACATTCAAAAAGCTATATCTTTTTTTATTTGTTTTTGTTTTTTTTGTTTTTAGTTGACATAGCCTTATAATGGCTTGCTTTTTTGTTGGACGAGTTGTATTTTTCAGTGGAACTAATTTGGTATAAATATGACTTATTGATTAACTTTTATTAGAGGTTTATCGATCCCTTAAAATTGAAAGCCTGTTCTTAGGACTCCCAGCACCTCTGTCCATCAGCTTTTTCAAGGGTGCCAGGGCACCCTCTACATTGTTTACATTAGTCTAGACGCTGGTTGTACTCAGAATACCGTACCTTGCTGTAGTTTAATCTGTTCTGGGTATTTCAGCTTTGTCCCATTCAAGTGGACCCAGAGCCCCCTACCTCACTCTAACTGCTTAAATTCCATGGTTGCTGTTGACTGCCGCATGTATCAAGTTAAGGAGACGAGATTGCAGTTATCTGACTTGAACCCTTCCCAACTCTCATCATCCCCAATCTTATCTCTCCTATGTCTTCACACTACCACTAACCACTGGTGTCTTCCCTTCATCTTTTAACCCTCCCAAGACCCTGCAATTTTCCTTTTTTGCATTTTCTTTTTTACTCCCTGCCTTCCTGGAGCCATAACTGTTTTTTATTTTTCCGTTTCTGTAGCTGTATGAAGGCTTGTTTTTTTGTGGGACAAGTTGCACTTTCTACTGCTGCCATTGAATATGGCACACGATATAGTGGGAAGCTGGGAAAAAAAATTGCACTCTATTCTGCCATAGTTTTTATGTTTTTTTTTTTTATTATCTATGTGGTGTAACTTTTTTCCACATCATTCCCTGGGTCAGTACGATTACAGTGATATCACATTTATATAGTTTTTATTGTGTTTTAATATGTAAAAAATAAAAATAGATTTTTATTTACTTTGCCATATTCTGACCCCTGTAACTCTTGTTATGGTTACGTCTATGGAGCTGTGTGTGGACTAATTTTTTCCATTTTTTTTAATCACCAATCACAAACATTAACTCCAGGTGTCTGCTTTTTAAAACAGGAGTAACCTTATGGCTATGACGCCCACTTCCCTGAGCAGGCGCCATGTTTACAGACCTGTACCTGTGCTGTACATGTACAGCAGAGGTCAATGAGGGATTAAGCATCCAACTCATTGTCCTTGTCCAGCTATTGCTTCATCTCACTGGTTTAATTTGCATCAAAACTCCTAGAACAATATGTCCACCTTGAGCTATCCTTCAACCTCTCATCCAACTCTCTTTTTGACTTCCTACAATCTGGCTTCCACCACTCTACTGAAAACGCTTTAAACAAAGTCATTAATGATTTACTAAACACCAAACGATATTACTGTGTGCAAACCCTCTCATCTCTTTGCATCACAGACTTGTCCCTCTCCTGGATCTCCTCAAACCTAAACAAGTAACATCCAACTCCTCATCTCACCTTCTCTCTGTTGCTGTCCATCAAGATTCTATCCTGAAATCCCACCTACTCTTCACCTAAACCTTTGGCCTGGAACTACGGCTTTCACCTTAATGCTGATGACACTCAAATTTAACTCTAGCCAAGATGTAACCTCTGCTATCCAGAGTCTTCAGCTATATCCTTGATTCCCTCCTACTTAGAGGGACAACATAGAAAGTAAATTGAATTTGTAATCTTTGCACCTTCTCAATCAACCCCATTACCCTCACCCCTTCAGACCAATCAATCACAGTTGGCACCACACTTTTCCCAGTCTCACAAATCCTTTGCCTTGAAATAACATTTAATTTTGCCATGTCCTTCAAACTGCACATCTAAATCCTTGCTACCTTCTGCTGGCTCCTACTCAAAAACATCTCTTATCCACTCTTTTCTAAACCCGGGGTCATCAAAAATGCTAGTGCCTTTTTCAGCACCCTCCTCAACAACTGCAACATCCTTCTCTGTGGCCTCCTATTTAACACTGTTGCTTTCCTCCAGTCCATCCTCAACTCTGCTGTCAGTTAATCCACCTATTCACCCTGTTACTATTCCACCTCTGTCAATCCCTTCATTGGCTTCATATTGCCCATGAAATTCAGTTCAAAATATTGTCCCCTCCATACATCTCTGACCAAATCATATTGCCACACACAATCTCTGATGCTCCTAAGACCTCCTTCTTTTCTCTCCTCATGTCTGCTCCTCACACAATCATTTTCTAGATTTCTCCCATGAAGACCCCATACTCTGGAACTCGCTACCCCAGCACACCAGACTCTCCCCCACCATCCAAACTTTCAAAACCAACCTGAAAACCCACCTTTTCAGGACAGCCTACAATAACCCTCCTTCCACTACACAGTCTTAAAGGCAGCTTCACCCACTGTCCTTGTACTGTACATTAGATTGTAAGCCCACGTGGGCAGGGTCCTCACTCAGTTAGTTGATTTTTATCGTACTTGTTTTCGTATTCTGTAAATCTCTTTTTGCATATACAGCGAATAAGAGCTTAAAAGCAATAATATTAATACTCTGGACATTGCAGCGAGAGCCAAGTTGCACATTACAGCTGTCTCCCTCTACAGATGGTGCAAGCTCCTGTGCCTGTGATGTAGGTTTACAGCAGGGTGCAGGAACGACCTGCTTGCCATGACTTAAATGTACATCATAGGATGGGAAAGGGTTAATGTTATAAAAATAAGTGTAATCCTATGTCAGAGGACAATAAAGAAATACACCTTAACAACTTTATCCGTGAACCAGAGATGCTATAATCACATCTGCAGTCTCAAACTATGGAGCAAATATGGCGTGCACAATAATTTGCGACATTTTTACCTTTGATAAATCCCCCTGTGTGTTTTAAATTGCTCTGTTTTAGTTTTTAGTAGTAAGCCTTGAAGGATTTATAATCCAAAATGTGTAGCTTTCTTCTATGCTGTGATTCATTCTGGAAACTTTTAATTTTGGAAAATAAAGTGTTTTTTTTTATGGGATCGAATCGTTGTGTTGGGATCTGTTGTTCTAGGATTTTTTGTTATATGCCATAAATAATTTTGCATGTCTTTCAAGTAGTACAATCTGTCAGTGTGATCCCTAGACAAGAGCAAGAGCATCCCCTGGTATAGTTTAAGTAGTACTGTTATTGCAACCAAATAGAAATGTTAATAACACTTGTCTTTTCCAGACCTTTATAAGAATGGACTTCAGAGAGTTAACTTTGTGCCCTTTATTGCTGTTTTAAAGGTAAGTCGAGCCACATAACAAGTGTGTTTGTCCATTAAATCCCCAATCTTTTGAAAGATCTTCTGAAAAGAAATATGCCATTTTACACCTTTCAAAATTATACTTTTAGCTCCTCCATGAACACCAGTCTTGTTGAAATTGTACTGTTTTGCTTTAACCAGTTAGGCCACGATCCAGTATAACGCATTTGTTCAGATTTATGATTCCACACATGCAGAAAAAACTGATCACAGATCTGAGGCATGTTCGGTTTTCCCATATATTGTTTTCCAGATTTTTCTGCATATTTGAATCTTGGTGTTGCTAAAATTTACACGTGCAGCTATCATTGTGGGTTTGCAGGCCTAATCCGTAACGGAAATTATAGTTATATGTGAACGTGGCCTTGTCTCAACACTATAAATTCTTGTATATATGCTCTGTTTGGACCCGAAAATGCTGTAGGGCAAAAGGTCTCCTGCTCTGTAGGGCAGAAAGGAGAGCCAGGATCGGGGTGGCTCCTGCTAACATGGCATATCCTTTGATCACATAGATGGCCATTCATTTGTAATGCTGCAGAACAATTCCCTTGCAGCAGCTATATGTTGCAGTATCAGCTGATCCCCACTCTGGCTTCTTTTAAAAAAAGGGTTGTCTTCATGCGACAGCCGCTATAAGGTATGCAGTTCTGGTGTAAAACAGAATATTTATTTTATTTCCCACTGCTGCAGTCATGATTATTTTTCTGTCATTAAAGCTGTGTAAGGGTGTACAGGTTTAGTAACTGCTGTTGTGACTTTTGTGATTTTGGAAAAATTAATTTGTATTTAATTTTTTTTCAACAATTATTTTAAATAAACCTTTTTTTTAGAGATTAAGATTTATTTAGAGATTTTTACCTTTCTTTTTAAACTAATTTTCAATGTATACAGTACTAGCACTGATTTTGTTAATATACCAGTATATTAGCTTCATTAAAAATGATAATGTAAAAGAATGCTGTAACAGGCAGGACAGGAAAGTCATGATGAACAAAGCCTTAAACAGATTTACCAAGGATAAAAAATGCTCAAAGGGCTAAAATAACTTTGCTCTTAATATTCTGACTTGGTGTTCTTCACTATTTCCTTACTGCAGCTCTGTTTGGGTCCGGTATCACAGTCCTTCATAATGACGTGACTGGATGGTCTGCTCATTTGACATATCAGAATAATCTTTATATAGCACCACCATATACCACAGAGCTTTACAATTCAGAGGGAACATTTACAAACAAGGTGGATCTTACAGATTGAATTGTCAACAATTCAGACAATAGGAGTGAGGGCGCTGCTCGCGAGAACTTACAATCTATGTCTGATGATTCACGGTATTGAGGCCAAAGGGTTGTCCTAGCAGAATGACCCCTCCTCATATTTGCACTGCCCTGGCCATCCCCTGACATGTGAGTCTGACTGTGCTAACGCCAGGTGATCTGCTACTGTTGAAGGAACAGTGAGCAGCCACTCTTTTCTCCTCCAACGCCGCCGGCAAACAACGATTTTTAAACCTGTTGAAAGATTGGGGGCGTTTGCTTGTTCATTGGGTAATCTGTGGCAGTATTACACTGCCAGATCATCGCTAACGAGCGTTCATACCAAAGCTTGTTAGTGATGATCTGGTAGATTATCTGCCAGTCTTATGCACCCTACTGTCTTGCAAATTAACTTGTGCAATCACATTATTTTAAAGGGAATCTGTCACCATTATCTTGGACTATTATACATGGGTATACTGAAGATAAGGAGTCAAGATTGCTACTTTTTATTTTCCTACAGCCCCCTGTTTCTCCACTGTTGGCATCTAAAGCTGCACTGGAGCAGTAGCAAAATATCTGATGAGTAACAGGGTGCCACAAATCTTCCTTGATAGATACTGTCGGGGGAAGAAGTACAGTATTGAAAATGTTGAATTCTACAGGCTTAATCCTTTTTTTTAAAGAAGGGAGATAAGAGCTGAGCGTACACTATTGGTGTATGGTGATCTTTTCACACATTGTTCAATGAGAAGAAATTTACGCCATTAGTAACAACCATATTCTAATATTTCATTAATGGAGACTTGCTGTTTTATCCTTTAGGCCTCTTTCACACGAGCATGACAGATTATGTCCGGGTGCTTTCAGTGAAACTCGCACCAAGTTCAGTCAGTTTTGTCTGTTATTGAGTTCAGTTTTTCAGTTTTTTCTACGTGGGTGCAATGCGTTTTGATGAGTTTTTCACACGCGTGAAGCAAAACTGAAGGTTTACAAACAACATCTCTTAGCAACCATCAATGAAAAACGCACTGCACCCGCACTTGCTTCCGGATGCAGTGCGTTTTTCACGGAAGCCCTATTCACTTCTAAGTGGCCAAGCCTACGTGAAAAACGCAGAATATAGAACAACGCAGAACTCATGTGTGAAATGAAATGAATGGGTCAGGTTTCAGTGCGGGTGCTATACTTTCACTTCACGCATTGCACCCGCGCAGAAAACTCGCTCGTGTTAAAGAGACCTTATGGTTTATCCAAAAGATACAGTTGAGGTGCTTTCTAAATCTTCCTGTAAATAAGCTACACACAAGCGGGACAGTTTTATTTGGTTTAAACTCAATATTCATAGAAGACAAAGATTTTTAGAATTTTTGACTGTTTTTGTTTTTTCATTTTGCCAACACTGTCCCATTGAATATTAACTGCAAAGCATTGTCCTTCTTAGGTTACTTTCACACTAGCGTTAATGTTTTCCAGTATTGAGATCCGTCATAGGGTCTCAATACCGGAAACAAACGCTTCTGTTTTATCCACATTCATTGTCAATAGGGAAAAAACATAACTGAACAGAACGGAATACTCTCCGTTCCGTTCTCATACCGGAGAGCAAACCGCAGGATGCTGCTGTTTGCTTTCTGTCCTGAGATGCGGAGCAAGACGGATTCGTCATGGCTAACAATGCAAGTCAATGGGGACAGATCAGTTTTCTCTGACACAATAGAAGATGGATCCATCCCCCATTGACTTTTAATGGTGGTCATGACTTCTTGGCAATGTTAAACATAATTCAACCGGATCCGTTCATAGCGGATGCAGATGGTTGTATTATCAGTAACGGAAGCCTTTTTTCTGAACCCTGCCAGATCCAGCAAAAACACTAGTGTGTAAGTAGTCCTAGCAGTCAGCACAGAGAGAGAGAGAGAGAAAACTCTCTATATAGAGAATGCTGCTTCTAGAGAAATATGTCATATGTTACTATAATAGTAGATTGGTAGAATTACAGTATAAAATCTCTATTGTATTTTTGATGGGTCTAGATAAAGATGCCCATAGAAGATCATTGCACTTACCAGTGTAATGTGTGATGCTCTGATTGAGTTGCTCACCCCCTCTCCCCTCCTGTCACAGTGAATGGTCTGACTAAGGCTAGGGCTACACGACGACATGTGTCGCGCGACACATAGGGCACAACTACGCTGCAACATGTGTCATGCGACATTGATGTCGCACCAATTTCGTGTGACATTTTTTATAATGATAGTCTATGGTGTCGCACTGCGACATGCTGCGACTGCGATGCGACCGTCGCAAAAAAATCCATCTTGGATGGATTTTTTGCTACTGTCGTGTTGCAGTCGCAGCATATCACATCTCGCAGTGCGACACCATAGACTATCAATTTAAAAATTGGCACCGACATTGGTGCGACACATGTCGTCGTGTAGCCCTAGCCTAAAAGTCAAGTAAGACTGTTTGCTGTGCTGAAAATGCATATCACACAACAAATGCGTACCGCAAAATGGATACAAACGTGTGAATGCCGCCTTACACAACACCGTGTCTTTTTGATCTAGCACAACCACGCTGGAGGGAAAATGTTGCCAGATTGCCAGACTTGGGCCACTTTCACACTAGCGTTTATATTTTCCTGTATTGAGATCCGGCAGAGGATCTCAATACCGGAGAAAAGACGCTTCCATTTTGTCCCCATTCATTGTCAGTGGGGACAAAACAGAACGAAGTGCTCCAAAATGTATTTTGTTCCGATTGGTTGTGTTCCCATACTGGAGAGCAAACAGCAGCAAGCTGCAGTTTTCTTGCCATCATGGGATGTGGAGCAAATCGAAAATGTATCCGTTCCCCGTTGACTTTCAATAGTGTTCCTGACGCGTCCGTTTTGGCTATGTTAAAGATAATACAACTGGATCTGTTCATAACGGACGCAGATGGTTGTATTATCAGTAACTGAAGCGTTTTTGCTGAGCCCTGCCAGATCCAGCACAAATGTTAGTGTGAAAGTAGCCTTAGCGTTAGAACTAGTAATGCTAGATCCTAAGAAACATATTTTTAAATGAATAATCCTTTGTGGGAATGCTTAAATATTTTATGAGAAACATCCAGCGAGATGAGAATTCACCTCTTATATAAAGCATCATCTTTTTTTTTTTCATTTGATGGATGTACCCGCTTTAGTAATGTACAGTAACTAGCATTCAGTAAAAGGGAGTACTGATGTAATGTGAAACACTTGTTCTTCACTGCCTTCCCCTAAATGTTAATCACATCCCAGAAAGAACTGTAAGCCAGTTAAAAGGACTTTTTAAGTTCTTTATCACAAGCCATCGTGGAGGTCTAGGGAGAGAGTCTTTAATCCAATAAACATTTCATTGAGCTCATGAATAGAAAGCCAAGGGAGAAGCTACAACAAGAGTGTGTTGAGGGTCATTTTAACCAGGTGGAGCTCCCTGGGATTCGACAAATGTACCAAGAAATTCCTATTCATTTCTAGCAATGTTTATGGGAGCATAATTAGTTTACCTGGACAAACTTCATATTGGCCGCAGACAAGAAGCCACTGCTATTGAAATAACGCAGTGTCAAGCAGGATGGACAGGGCATGCAGAGGCTGTGAGAAATTCACATAGCTAATGGCTTTGTCCTACAAGGGAACAGATAATTAGATGTAATTAGGGTGTATGAATTGTTGTCTCTTTGCCCTCAGCTTGAATAATTTTGGAAGTAAAAACTGCTCATGGTGTAAATGCTTTGATGTATGAAGAGTCATTGTGGCTTGGCAGTATAAAGGCAGTGTTTTATTCTTTTTACATAATGGCTGCAGTACATAAAGAGTGAATGGGCATTGCAACCCCCAAATCTGCTCAATGGCTAGGACCTCTGGGTTTTCTTGAAGCAGACTGTGGAAGAAGTTTTTTTTTTTTTTCTCTTGTAGGTAATGAGG
Source organism: Bufotes viridis (assembly GCA_033119425.1). Classification (NCBI taxonomy): domain Eukaryota; kingdom Metazoa; phylum Chordata; class Amphibia; order Anura; family Bufonidae; genus Bufotes; species Bufotes viridis. The sequence continues at coordinate 238,511,969 of CM065592.1, forward strand.
GAATGAATGTAAACTCAGATGTGATATTTTTTTTTTCTACTTCTGCATGTTGTGTATTCCTTATTTAAATGGATATGTCTTCTAAAGTCTAGCTAAAACAATTTGTGGAACTAGACCCAAACCTTAGATATAGAAACATGTTCTCCAAAGATGCTATACGTAAAAAGTATAAAGTGACTTTTAAACTCATAGACATTTTTGAGATTTTGGAATTCTAACCTATCGGAAGAACTTGGATCCCTTGACACCTGTTGTATTGTTAAAGGGAACTTGTCACCATGAAAATGATAAATAATTTGCAGGCATTATGTTGTAGAGCAGGAGGAGCTGAGCAGATTGATATGTAGTTTTATGGGAAATGATTCAGTAAAACATGTCATTTATATTCCTGCTCATTCTGGACTTTGAAGTCTAGGAGTTGGTCCTATCAGTGATTGACAGCCTTGCCTCTATGACTGTGTATACAGAGATAGCTGTCAATCACTGATAGGACCACCTCTATGACTTTAAAGACTAGAATGAGCAGGAATTTAATTGTATAAATTACAAGTTTTAATGAATCTTTCCCCATAAAAACATATATCAAATCTGTTCGGCTCCTCCTGCTTGATAACATGCTGCCTGCAGCTCAGACACCATTTTCAATATGATAGGTGTCTCGGTAGGTGAGGGAAGGGAATGAAGCCAAATACAACAACAGTAACAAAACACCAGACTAGGCCCCAAAGCTAGGGAAGAGGGAAAGGTCACCACTAGAGATGAGCGAACTTTAAAAAAAAGTTTGGCGTTAGGGTTGTGGTAACTCGCGCATCCCGTTATGGATTCCACTACCGCGGACTATCGCGGCATATGGAATCCATAAGGGGCGGCTTCCACCAACCCGAACTGTTGAACAGCCGAAGGACCTGGGGTGGCGTCACCGTCATGTGATCAGTGCAGGGGGCGTGCCTCAGCACTGGATTTGATCCCATGCTGAGCCACGCCCCCTGCACTGATCACATGACGGTGACGTCACCCCAGGTCCTTCGGCTGTTCAACAGTTCGGGTTGATGGAAGCCACCCCTTATGGATTCCATATGCCGCGATAGTCCGCGGTAGTGGAATCCATAACGGGATGCGCAAGTTACTACAACCCGAACGCCGAACCTTTTTTTAAAGTTCGCTCATCTCTAGTCACCACCTGACAATCCCTGAGCCTTCCCCTGACTGCTGACAGCATGAGCAAATCCTAAAAGTGGAAGTACTCATGCGCTGGGACCTAAGTCCTGCTGAAACTGAAACAAACCCTCAGATAGGAAACAGGAGATAGGAAACCGGTTCCTTCCACCGTGAAGGAACCAGCGTCTCCCTGAGGCCTGGTCAAAACACACAACAAAAGGGATGGAAGGAGGACTTAGCTTTAGACAGATGGGGAGCAGGAGATCCACCAAACACTAGCTGAGAACTCCAGGAGGAAATATAAACCGCAAGGGCTGCAGAGAGAGGCAGGAATAAATAGAGCCACTAAACAGCTAATGAGCAGAACCTGCGGAGAGGTGGGATCCTGCCCACAACAACAAACAGCAAGGAAAAAGAGAAAGATCTGTCAGATAGACTTACGTGCAACAAGTCTACCAGATCTTCTCAGGCCTCTCACAGGGCAGGCAGTGACAAGAGGTTTCCTTTAAACCCATGCTGTTAAAGGGGCTATCCCAGCAACACCAATTAGCACATATCTACAGGATAGGTGATAAATGTTGGATCGGTCTTTAAGGACCACTTCAGTCAAAAATAAAAAATCAGCCAACTTTTCCCTTTGTTTGGACTTTCTACCCCCTTTCCTGTTACTCTATATTTTACACATTGTGGCCTCAAGTGGCTGCTATCCTCTCAGGCCTCTCACAGGGCAGGCAGTGACACTACCCCCCTTCTACGGGTGACCTCCGGGCACCCAGGACAAACCTTATTCATAAGTTCCCTGTGAAAGGCCTTCAGAAGGCGACTAGCATTGACATCGGTCGCCGGAACCCCCATTCTTTCTTTAGGACCGTATCCCTTCCAATGTACCAGGTACTGAAGGGAGCCACGAAGAATACGTGAGTTGACTATTCTGGAAATCTGAAACTCCAGATTACCATCTACCAAGACAGAAGAAGGTGGCAAAGGAGATGATTCAGCAGGTTCCACATAGTTCTTCAACAAAGACCTGTGAAACACATTATGGATCTTCCAAGCCTGCATAAGTTCCAGACGAATCGCAACCGGATTAATAATGGTCAATATTTTGCAAGGACCGATAAATCTTGGGCCCAACTTCCAAGAGGGTACTTTCAACTTAATGTTCTGGGTGGACAACCACACTAAATCACCCACACACAGGTCCGGACCAGTCATACGTTTCTTGTCAGCCATCCGTTTATATCTTTCGCCCATTTTTTTCAAACTAATTTGAATCTTCCGCAAGATGGAAGACAACGAAGAAGAGAATATCTCATTTTCAGGTATACCAGAGGATTCAGTCCCAGAGAAAGTACCAAGCTGAGGGTAAAACCCATATGCACCGAAAAATGGTGACTTATCAGTGGACTCTTGTCTACGGTTATTCAAGGCAAACTTAGCCAAGGATAAAAACGAAGACCACTCCTCCTGATTCTTGGCGACAAAACACCTCAAATAAGTTTCCAGATTCTGGTTAGTGCGCTCAGTTTGTCCATTCAACTGAGGATGGAAAGCCGAAGAGAAAGACAACTGAACTCCTAGACGAGTACAGAACGCCTTTGAAACCCTGGAAACAAATTGTGTCCCCCTATCAGACACCCCATCAGAGAGGATGCCGCGTAATCTCACAATGTTATCAATAAACACTTAAGCGAGAGTTTTAGCATTGGGCAAACCTGATAATTGTATAAAGTGAGCCATCTTACTGAAGTGGTCCACCAAAATCACAGTCTTCCCAGAGGAACTGGGTAAATCAGCGATGAAGTCCATGGACAAATGCATCCAAGGACAAGAAGGGATGGACAAAGGAAGAAGAGGTGCTGAAGGCTGGGTATGAGCCACCTTAGCACGTGCACAGGTCTCACAAGCTGCCACATAGCCCTCAACACTTTTACGTAAACCTGGCCACCAGAATCTCCGGGGAAATAAGCTCCACAGTGAATCTACTGCCAGGGTGTCCCACAAGGACAGTATCATGATGTTCCTTGAACACCTTGTGTCAAAGTCCTGAAGGAGCAAACAACTTCCCTGGCGGACAGGAATCCGCTGCCTCACCTTGAGCCCCCAACCCTTCCCCCTCCAGTTCAGGATAAAGAGCGGATACCACCACTCCATCAGCCAAAATCTGAGCAGGATCCTCCAAATCCCCCCCCCTATGAAAGCTACGCGCTAAAGCATTCGCTTTGACGTTTTTGACCCCAGGGCGATTACGAAGTGACTACGAAATTAAATCTTGTAAAAAACAATGACCATCTGGCCTGCCTAGGGTTCAGACGCTTCGCTTATTGCAGGTAAGCCAGATTCTTATGGTCCGTAATTGCCGTAATCGGATGAATCGCTCCTAGCCAATGGCGCCATTCCTCAAAGGCCAATTTAATGGCCAGCAACTCTCTATTCCCAACATCAAAATTTCTTTCGGCTGCAGAGAGTTTTTTTTTGAAAGAAAAGCACAAGGGTGCTATTTGCTAGGAGAGGGACCCTGCGACAAAACTGCTCTGACTCTCACTTCTAACGCGTAAACCTCCACAATGAAGGGTTGAACCAGAATGGGAGTGGAAGCAGAACATTCCTTTATTGCAGAAAAAGCCTGTAATGCCTCTTCCGACCACACTGAGAAGTCCACACCCTTCCTAGTCATATCGGTCAAAGGCCTGACAACAGTGGAATAATTCAGGATAAATTTTCTGTAGTAATTAGTAAATCCCAAAAACCGCATCAGAGCTTTCTGATTCTCCGGTCGATCCCATTCCAGTACCGCACGGACCTTTTCGGGATCCATATGAACACCTGAGGCAGAAAGTAAGTAACCCAGAAACTGCAGCTCCTGAACAGCAATTTTCCAACTTGGCATACAATCTATTCTCCCGGAGGATCAATAATACTTGTCTTGAATAATACTGATGAGACTCCATATCGGGCGAGTAAATTAGTATGTCATCGAGGTAAATAACAACAAACCTTTCGACCAAATGATGAAAAATGTCATTGGTAAAGTGCTGGAAGATCACCAGGGCATTAGTCAAACCAAAGAGCATGACCAAGTTCTCAAAGTGGCCCTCAGGGGTATTGAAGGCCGTCTTCCATTCATCCACTTCCCTGATTCTTATCAGATTATAAGCACCTCTTAAATCCAACTTGGAAAACACCTTCGCTCCGACAATCTGATCAAATAAATCCGGGATCAAGAGAAAGGGTTAAGGATCACGGACAGTTAAAAGATTCAGTTTTCGGAAATCTAAACACAGTCTAAGGATCTCATCTTTTTTTTTTTTTTTATAAAAAAGAAGCGGGCAGCCACAGGAGACTTAGATGGTCTAATATGTCCTTTCGCCAAACTCTCGGTAATATACTCTCGCATAGCTACTCTTTCGGGTTGGGAAAGATTATATAACCGAGATTTTGGCAATTTAGCTCTGGGAATAAGATTTATCGGACAATCATACTCTCTGTAAGGGGGTAACTCCTGATCTCCACCCTCAGAGAATACGTCTAGAGTTGAGCGAACTTCTATTTTTAGTTCGGCGTTCGGGTTATCGTAGCATCCCGTTTTAGATTCCGCTACCGCGGACCATAACTGCGTTTGGAATCCATAAGGGGCTGCTTCCTTGAACCCGAACCTTGGAAAATCCTAAGGACCTGGGATGACATCACCGTCATGTGATCAGTGCAGGGGTGTGGCTCAGCACTGGATTGGATAAGGGGTGATCCAGTACTGAGCCACGCCCCCCTGCACTGATCACATGACGGTGACGTCATCCCAGGTCCTTAGGGTTGTCCAAGGTTCGGGTTCAATGAAGCAGCCCCTTATGGATTCCAAACGCAGTTATGGTCCGCGGTAGCGGAATCCATAACGGGATGCTACGATAACCCGAACTTTGGACACCGAACTAAAAATAGAAGTTCACTCAACTCTAAATACGTCCGGAAAATCAGAAAGAAACAGAGGTAACACCTTAGTGGATACCACGGAAATAGATGCACCAAGACAGTTGTCCATACAAAAATCACTCCAATTACTGATCTGTCTAGTTTGCCAATCAATGGTAGGATTATATTTGATTAACCATGGTAAACCTAGAACTAGAGGAGCAGGCAAACCCTTCAATACAAAACAAGACATGGACTCAACATAAGAATTACCCATCATCATAAGAATATCCTGCACAATATGAGTTAGACACTTTTGTGAGAGAGGAGCGGAATCATTAGCAAACTGATATCCCTTTGCTTAATGCGCTTGTCTTTAAACCATGGATCTGAACAAATTGGTAATCAATAAGGTTAACCCCTGTGCCACTGTCAACAAATACTTCTAATTCAATATTCTCAGAGTCTGCAGGTAGAAGACAAATATACCTTTTCTGACTCCCCATTCATGCTACCGAGAGTAAGGGAACTCGATTTATTGGAAAGAATCCCTTTTTTTTTTTTCTTTTCACATTGAGGTTTAATAAAAGGACAAACATTAATGAAATGTCCTCCTTTACCACAAAAGAAACAGTGTTCCTATTACCAAGGCATGAAGAGACCTGACCAACTTGTATAGGCTCATCAACAGACACTGGCTCAAGTGTCTCTGTGCCCCGAGGTACAGAAGAGATAGTTTCCCCACATGATGGCGCATCCTGGTTGAGTGGAACCTTGCACCTCTCTCTCAGGCGTCTATCAATCCGTACAGCTAGGGACATAGCCGCCTCCTCCAAAGAAACAGGAATTTCATGAAACATAAGGGTGTCTCTCAGACAGCCCCTGACAGAACTGACTATGGAGTGCTTGGTCATTCCACTCAGTCAGTCGCCCATCTTCTAAATTCAGAAGAATATGACTCGGCGTTCTCCCTGACTCAAGCTACGCAGCTTAGATTCGGCCAGAGAGACCCAGTCTGGATTATGATAAATCAGGCCCCAGGGCTCTGAAAAATTCCTCCACCGATCGGAGGGACTGAGAACCGATCGGTAAAGAAAAGGCCCAAGACTGAGCATCACCTTTCAGCAGAGAAATGATAATCCCCACTCTTTGATTTTTGTCCCCAGATGAGATCGGATGCAGACGAAAATACAATTTACAAGATTCTCTGAACCGATCAAAATTATCACTTCCCCCAGAAAACCTATCTGGGAGGGCAACCTTAGGTTCAAGGCTGACCAGGTTCCCACTAGCGGTACCAGGCGCCAGAGATCTCTGACACTGTGCAACCGAATTACGGAGGTCAGCTACCTCTAAAGACAATCCCTGCATGCGATCCACCAGTGCACCAACAGCTTCCATTTCCGCACAGAGCAAGGTAAAAGAAAAATGACGGTATGGGCGGTTTATAATGTCACGGTAGATGAGGGAAGGAAAGAAAGCCAAATACAACAACAGTAACAAAACACCAGACTAGGCCCCAAAGCTAGGGAAGAGGGAAAGGTCACCACCTGACAATCCCTGAGCCTTCCCCTGACTGCTGACAGCATGAGCAAATCCTAAAGGTAGAAGTACTCATGCGCTGGGACCTAAGTCCTGCTGAAACTGAAACAAACCCTCATATAACCCTAAAATAAACCCTAATATAAGGCTTTTTTATATATATATTTTTTTTGTTTTATTAGGGGGAAACTGTACAATTTTTTATTTTTTTTAAAGTAATTTTTATTCAAACTATAGCTCATTATTCAAATATGCAAATTATTATAATTAGTTCCCTATATGTGTTGGATCATTTTATTATACAATATGTATAGTTTCACATGAATGGGGTGATAATTGTAATGGTTTTGGTTGGTGTGGGCGTTTTTTTTCTTTTATGTATCTTGCCATTTTTTTCTTTTCTTTTTAACTTTTTTTCATATACATTTCTGCTACAAAAAGACCTTTGGGGCACACTGACTTTTTTATTTTGCACATTGCCTTTTTTTTCATTTTTTTCATTTTATTTATTTTGTATTTTTATTTATCATCACTTTATTTATTTTTAAAATATATTTTTGCCACATAATATGACAGTGAACAATTTTATGTTGCACTTTTTCCTTTTTATAGTTTTCTTTTACTTGTATTTTATTTATTTTACATCTTTTTGCTAAAATTTTCTTTTCTTTTTCTAGTTTTTTAATATAGTTCTGCAGATCTATATGTCCCCCAAGAGGTCTTTAAAAGACCTCAGATGGACACTGAATTTTTTTTGTGTGTGGTTTTTTTGCACTTTTTTTTCTTTTTTCTTTGTATTTTTTATTGTTTTCAATATTTTTTTTAACTTTTAACATATATATATTTGCCACTTAATTTGTCCCTAAAAGCTCCATAAAAGACCTTTGGAGAAACAGAGCCCCAGTTACAGGGAAAACCAGCCTGCTGAGGGGGGCTTTGTACAGGGCAGAGCTGGTGAGGCTCTGCAGTCCTCTGCCCCGGACACCCGGCGGTCACATGATCACCAGGTCTAAACTGCACAGCATGCCGCTCACCTGTGTGAGGAGAAGGCAGAAGCGCTAATACACTGCTTCTGCCTTGTCCTCGGTTTTCGTGCTGTCTCTGTCATTCGGGGACCGCTCCTACTACAGTGCAGGGGCAGGAGCTGTAATATTGCAATTATGTGGCGCTCCGGGCAGAAACACAGCTGATCGCACGATCAGCCAAGTTTCTGCCCAGCAGGACGGGGGCCGCAAACCTTGGCTCTGGAGCCCGCATGCGGCCCGTGGGCCGCAGGTTGTGCACCCCTGCTCTATACTAACCAGGGTTGCCAACCAGAATTTTTCTTTTTTCTGGACAACTTTTTCCAAAATCATGGACATCCAACATTTTTTATGGACAATTTGGAAAACCATAATGGATTATATGTAATCCATGTGTATAGCTCAGTACCAGTATTTATTGTGAGCTGATGATGATAATTACCACCAAAATAATCTAGTCCACCAGTCACAAAAAAATAAGGGATTTTTTTTCACGGACACAGGAAAAAAGTCACATATTTTTATGGACTGTCCAGAAATTTCTGGACATTTGGCAACCCTGATACTGATTCTGAAGTGGCTCAGGATAGCACTGCTCTCTTGTTATGGCAGAGCTCTTGTCATTTACAGAGGGATTAACTGATGCACCTGACAAATGACACACTGTCATATTTTATAACCTCTTGCTGATTAAATTGTGAGATGTATATTGTTAGTGTGTGTATTTTTATTTTTCATGAACCAGAGATATTACCCTAATAGCAGTGTAAGGTAAGTGAACATTACAGCAAATGGGATAATTACTGATGATTGCGCTTCAGATATGGGTCACATACAGACTCCCCTGTAGTACAGCCTATATCAGCAGAAGAAAACCTAATGTTTCTATTGGCAATTCATTGAAAGCTATTTACAGTTAATACTTGCATGAAGGTTAGAAAGGTTGATGAAGTGATACCAAGTTGTGCCTTACTATTCTTCTCATGTCAGAATGTAATTACCATTGATTCATAAAACTGTCTCGGAGAAGAGCGCCGGTTTATTAATCTGCTGATCAAGACGAGCTGACAAATAAAGAACATACCATTTTGAATCTCGGTGCTTTTGAATGAATGCTAATTACCCTTGAGGTCATGAGCAATTTTTGCATTGATTCATTGACATTATTTATTGAAAATGGAGTTTAGAGTGGCATTATCGCATGATAACCTGGAAGTGTCAAACATTTGTGTTTCTTTTAGACCACCTTGAGATAGTTCTGTTTTCTTTTGTATTCTTTATATTGTTTATGAGTGCTTTGATGCATTTACTGTATGTTCTTGGCAGATTGTGAGGCGACGTTACTGGATTGTTTTAGAATATGGGTTGAAAGCTGCATCCTACATCACAGTGTATTCTGCATGTTAGTTAAAGCTAATTCAAGAATGTATTGTTTGTGCAAGTTTGTTTTTACCTATTTAACCAGACGATTTCCCGTTTTTTAATTTTTGTTTTTTACTCCCGGTGTTCCCAGAGCCATGACTTTTTCTATTTTTCTGTTCAGATAAAAGTTTAAGAGCATTGACGTTTTTTAAGACTTTTGGTGCAGGACAAGTTGCACTTTCTAATGTCACCATTTAATATTGCATACAATGCAGTAGGAAGCTGGAAAAAAATTCCAAATGGGGTGAAATTGGAAAAAAAAATAAATGCGATTGCAGCATAGTTTTATGGGATTCGTTTTTATGGTGTTCCCTATACGGTAAAACTGTCCTGCTATCTTTAATTTCAGAGTCAGTCGGATTATAGTGAGAAAATATATATAGTTTTTCTTGTGTATTAATACTATTGTGTATTAGGGCTGCACGATATGGGAATTTTGTGCGATTGCGATTAGGGCCCTAAAAATTGCGATAACGATATGCGATGCGATATTTTAAGGAAATTGTGCAGAGGTCTATCTGCTTGGATTTTCAAGGTAAAAGCACACAAATTACTGATAATGTGAAATGTAGTTATGCTGAAGTCAAGAACTGAAAAATAAAATACATATCTGCATTACTGCAAAAGTACAAAATACAAAACTTGCCATTTTCTTTAATAGCGCTGCACAGAACAGATAAATAAAATAGATAAAAGAACATGTGTTCATTAAAGAGGACCTTTCACTGGTCCACAGTTTATTAGGCAAAGCTATGTACATGGAGAGCGGCACCCAGGGATGTCCCTGCACTTACTTGTATCCCTGGGTGCCGCTCCGTTCGTCCTCTGTAGCCCCCGGTATCATATCCTGAATATGAGCTGAGCTCTGCGATTGGCCAGTGCTCCAGCCCTGGGAGAAGGAGACGCCCAGGGCAGAAGAAGAAGTCTCCGCCCCAGGCAAAATTAGAGAAGCAGGAGCGCCAGTACCGGGGGCTACAGAGGACGAACGGAGCGGCACCCAGGGATACATGTAAGTGCAGGGTCATCCCTGGGTGCCGCTCTCCATGTACATACCTTTGCCTAATAAACTGTGGACCAGTGAAAGGTCCTCTTTAAAATAACAACTTTCCACCAGACCCTCCCCCCTCCCCGCACTGTAACTGATGTATCGCTGGCCGCGCTGTGCAGCATAGCGGCCGGAGATACAGTGTCAGTGTCACGTAGAAAGTCAACCATCGCTTTATAAGACGCACTGCCATTCCCCCCCCCCCCCCTTTTTGGGGGGAAAAAGTGTGTCTTATAAAGCGAAAAATACGGTAATATAATTGCAGCGTTTTTGGGTCAGAAAATTGCGATTGCGATATGGCGATTAATTGCGATTACGATTGCTTTCGCGATATATTGTGCAGGCCTATTGTGTATTAATAAAAAATATTTTTTTTTTCTTTGCACCGCCATATTCAGACATCCAGAGCTTTTTTATATTTCAGTCAGAGCTGTGTGAGGGCCCATTTTTTGGCGGGCGATCCGTAGTTTTTATTGATAAATTGATTATTGGAGTATGTATGACTTTTTGATCACTGGCAGGTGAAGTGACGAAAGATCTGCAAATCAGCCATTTTGTTATTTTTTCTGTTACGGCATTCACTGTATAGGATAAATACATTTACTTTTTAATAGTTCAGGCATTTTAGGACACGGAGATGGCTACAATGTTTTTTTTTTGTTTATTTGTATTTTTATTTGGGGGAAAGGGAGGTGATTTAAATTTTTATATATTTTTTTAAATATTTGTAAAAACTTTTTTTTACTTTTTGTAAAGTCGGCTTGCATACGCACTCTTCACATCGCTTCTGCTTTACATTGCAATCAATTATCATTGCAATGTATTGCAGACTCGCAATGTTCTTATGTAGCCCTGCCACCTGCAGGCCTCCAGAAAAACTACAGCTCCAATAGGCTAGGTTTCTTCAGAGAGACAATGAATAGCTTTCCAATCTCTGCGTAGGGAAGCCATTCGGGCCCCATGAATATTTGGAGTCAGAAAAAAGTTCTCCTGCTAATATAGGGAAATTGCTGCCCACTGTTTAGGGTTTTTTGCCTTCCACCAGATCAACACAGTAGAATAAGTTAGACTTGATGGACCTGCGTCTTTTTCCAACCTTGTCTACTATGTAACAACGCTATTTAACCTTAATATGTTGCTGTGTACCTTTATGTGGACATACAGACTGGTGATTATTTTATGTGTTCTTTAAGGAATACTGCAACACTGCTCAGCTGGACTCCGGCATAGACTACAGGAAGCGCGTCCTCTCTGCTGCCAGTAAAATATATTTTCTGTAAGTTCTGATTTCTTACTTTATTTTTGATTACATCATTTGCCATACTTGAATTACGGTATATTATTGTTGTTTTAGTACTTGTCATTATTAGCCTGCTTTGTACCAACGTATGTCATAGAAATAAATATAATTACTTTTTGTGATGTTGGTTATTTCACCTAGAGGGGTTCTCCAGGGAACAAAGTATGTTTAAATTCTTGCTGCAGTCCTGACATAGAGACAGGTGACCACTGGTCATAGTGAATGCATTTTGAAGAAGTATCAGCTGGTGGGCCATTTACAATGAACTATAGGGATATTTCACAAAAAGGGCCCATGCACACAAACGTATTTTAATTCCGAAGTTACTCCATGTGCATTAAAGGGGTTCTCCGGGAAACTAAGCAAAATAAAAAAAAGACGTTATGTCATAGTAAAAAACATTGATAAGTACCTTTATTTATCAAAAGAAGCTTGTTTTCCCTAGGGAGTTATTATTGTGGGACCCTAAAATGGCTGCCATCAAGTCATTGTGTCAGAAACACGTCCCAGAATGCCCAGTACGCTCACTAGGACGGGCTGCGTCAACACCAGCAGCTGGAGACACTGTTCAGCCTGAGGTAACAGCTACTTCCTGGTTATGCTGACGGCTAGTGAGACGTGAACGTGCATTTTGGGGCATGCGCACTGTGCTTAGGCAGTTCCCAGTGAAGACGAAGGGAGAAAACAGTTTCCCTTAAATGGGTTTTTCAATGTAATTAAATGTGCCACTGTTCTCCTATTGCTGCCTACCTCTTCAGCTCAGCTTAGCCGCGACTTGTGGACTGAGCTCAAGCACCGCACCCTCCAGCAGACTGCAGAAGACGTTGTGCGCGCATCGCGGGTGCACCCGTGCATGCGCACCGAATCAAATAACCTGTATGACTCGAGTATAAGCCGAGTTTGGGTTTTTCGGCACAAATTTTGTGCCGAAATCACTCGGCTTATACTCGAGTATATACGGTATATATAATACATTTAATATATACATATAGTAGTGCATGCACTAATAAGTAGCTGTTACCTCAAGCTCAACAGTGTCTCGAGTTGCTGGTGTTGACGAAGCCCGTCCTAGTGAGTGTACTGGGCATTCTAGGACGTGTTTCTGACGCAGTGACTTGATGGCAGCCATTTTAGGGTCCCACAATGATAACTAGGGAAAACAAGCTTCTTTTGATAAATAAAGGTACTTATGAATGTTTTTACTATATAATATTTTTTTTAATTTAGTTTAGTTTCCCGAAGAACATCTTTAAATTTCTGTTATGTCCGTTCCGCAAAAGATAGAACATGTCCTATTATTGTCCACATTACTGTTCTATTAGGGGCCAGCTGTTCTGTTCTGAAATATATGGAATGCACATCATCCATATTTTTGTGGAGCCAAAAGATAGCACTAGGCAGCGGGATGCCCCGGATAAAATCAGGATTCTGTGTGGAGCTCTCCACCATGCGTCCGCTCACATACTGCCCCCCCCCCCCCCCTTCAGTCAAATGTAATCAATAGATTATTAGAAAATGGTGTTAAATCGTTGGCTAAATCTAGTAAAATGCCTCCTTCTGTTGCACAGAATTCCTTTGCAGTTGTCTGGGCCTCCTGTACCACCTACAAGAATACCACAAGCTTTATCAATGAATAGTTCCCAATCTCAGAATGTCAACTGATCACTTTTCCACAGGATAGGTGATGTGCCTGAGATCGCCACTGTTTGTTTGAAGCCACTCCCCCCAACCCTTGAAGGAGAGGGGTATAGCAGTATCGGGGGGGAAAGTTTTCCCAGCCAATTAAGGCTGTGTTCACATCACAGAAAGATCTACATTTGCCATACAGGCTGGGAGAGGCTCCTAGAGCAGGGATGCTCAACCCGCGGCCCTCCAGCTGTTGTAAAACTACAACTCCCAGCATGCCTTTCTGCAGGCTGATAGCTGTAGGCTGCCCAGAAATGATGGGAGTTGTAGTTTTGCAACAGCTGGAGGGCCGCAGGTTGAGCATGCCTGTCCTAGAGTATATTGTATGTTCCATATAACCAGGGGCGGATTGGCCATAAACCTTACAGCTAAATTTACCGATGCCCAGGGGGCCACCTGGGCCCTCCTCACTGCCGGCCAGTGGAAGTTTTTGGGAATGTATTTTGTGCGGCTGGTAGTATTTTGTGATGGACTGTGGTATTTGGTTCTGTTAGGGTGGTATAATGTGCCACAATAGGGTATTGCTGGCCCTGCCTTCCATCAATTTGGACCCAACTACAAAACAGGGCCACTTTTAGTATTTTTTTCCAGGGCCACTTTAAGTTTCCAGTCCATCCCTGCATATAACATATGCAGCCTCTTTAGGGGTGACCTTTGTGCAGGGAAAGCCCAAAAAAGGGCATACCCCACTAAATCAGCACTGCATTTAGTGCCATTCTCAGCATCAATGGAAGCCCAAGGGCTGGGTATATCCATCACAAAAAAATTGCGAATACCTATGGACGTTAATGTTTAACCATTTTTTTTTTCTATATAATTCCTGAAGCTAATTTCACATATGCGGCATTGCCGGATACTGCGCCTTCCCACCAGACCCTATTGACTATAATGGGGTCTGGCAGAGATCCGGCCGCTACCCGGCAAATATGCCGAGAATCGACCACACAAAACTGTTGCATGCAGCGGTTTTTGTCTGCCGGCTGGAACACCCGGCTGCACGTGTGAAAGTAGCCTTATGGAAGACTGGAGGGGACAACTGTGACATTAGATTCCCTAATGATGATGGAAGAGGAACACAAAGTGATACTTGAGGTCTAGAAATGAGGCCACCTTTGGGTGGCTGAGATGCTTGTGCTCTGACGTCCCGTTTTAGCTCCCACTAAGCGTATTTTTGTAAAAGTCAATTTTAAAGAGTTGCAGTCTTTTGTGTATGTTTTATAGAGCTGCAACGATTAATCAAGGTAATCGATAACATTCGATAACTGGATTCGTTGACGACGAATCCAGATATCGAATAATCGTCCGATTATCGTCCGTTTACCCGCTTTCGCCCGCCCCTGCATCAGACTCGCAAACAAATAGCCATCCGCAACGGCCACCCAGGCTCAGCCTCTTCCTCCTCGCTTGCTGCAGACTCTGCCCACCGACGCTGAACGCTGGAGTCATGTGACACAGGGCCTCTGAGCGCAGTGTGTGAGCGGCGCGCAGAGTGGCGAGAAAGTGTCCTCAGCTCAGTCCCATTCCTTCCGGACTGGGCCTAAAGTCTGCCTCAGTCTGCATGTATGATGATGACGGGCGGCACGTGGCCCCAATTATGTCTGCCCTGTCCGACTCAGGTCTGGTCCTCCATGCTCCCTGCCTGCCTGCAACTAGCTGAAGGCATCACCACTGCAAATTTGAAATGGCAGGCAGTGGGAAAAGGGATGAGTCGCTGACTCCCTCCGACTGGTAGCAGACAAATGACTGCCATGGGGGGTGGCAGACGCAGTGAGTGCACAGTACACTAGTGCAGAACCTACAGTTACTGTATGTGGGGACCAAAAGGACTGGAGACATGATATGAGGCATGAGCACAGCAGCCACAATAGGAGACATTGGGGGCAGCAGCCACGCACAGACAGAAGAATATTGTATGGAGGGGGGAGGCACAAGGAGACATATGAGGGCAGCAGCCACAATAGGAGACAGTGGGGGCAGCAGCCACGCAGACGGTATACTGGTATACTGTATGGGCGGCCACAAGGAGACATATTATGAGGGCAGCAGTAGCAGTCTGTGCGTGGCTGCTGACCCATAATGTCTCCAGTTGCGTCGTGTCTCCTTGTCTATCCCAAGTACATCCACACCATCGGAACGCCTCTTCTCAGCAACAGGCAACATTGCTTGTAAGAAGAGAGCTAGCCTCAGCCCAGACCATGTGGATATGTTGTCTTTTTTACATTTTAATGCAAAATTTTTATAATTATGTAACTCCTAAAATTGTTTTAATATGGCCTTTGTACATATTTTTCAAGTAAAATGACATAATCCATTATGTTGTCTTTTTGTTTTTTCCGATTAACTGTTGAAATTATCGGCAACTAATTGATTATTCAAATAATCGCTAGCTGCACCCCTTTTTTTTATAAAATTTAATAAAAGTTACAAGTAAAAAATATAATGGGACTACACCTTTAATTTGTAAAAGGGGGTTTCAATAACTTAACAAAAATACTTTTCACCTCCAGGCCAAAAAATTTGAGGTTCTCTTAGAAAGGAAGTTTGTGCTTTTTTTTTTTAAAACAGAAATAGTGCCACTCTTGTTTATAGGAATTTTTCTGATATTGCACCTCAGCCTCATTCACTGCAATGTCACACAAAGGCTATTGACAAGAGTAGCACTGTTTCTGGTGGAAAAAAGTCCTTTTCTATCAAAGACAACCTCTTTAAAGAGAGATTGCATTAATGTGGGGGGGTCATTGAACAGCAGATGTGTCCTTAGTGGTGTTTGGAGAAAGGGTGCCCCCATGATCATGTAAAACTGAGCAAGGATCAACTTCTCTATATGCACCACAGTGTTTCCAGACACAGGAGACACCACCCGGAAAGTCGTCTTTGCTTCAGGGAATAGAAATGGGGGAAAGAAAAGTGCGGAGCACAATTGTCCTGGGATGACCCTAACCAGCACCAGGAGGGGGCCCTATTTTCACGGTTTGTAAGGACACGTACTACCGTTTATAGGATAGCCCGGATTTCACACTCCGTTAGCATACCACAGATTCCCATAGTTGCAGTATGTACGCAGCCACGGACTCCCCGAAGTAATGGAATAAATACATTTGCCATTTCTTAGTGTTTGCTTTTGCTTTGCATGCAGGAACCAGCTAAACCTCCTTTCTCTCTGTGTACACATGGCATCACCAGCTCTGTTGTGCCCGCATGGCCTTGTGGAATCACACAAGTCTTTCAGTATATGCAAATAAGGCTGAATCACCTCCATGCAAGTTAATATTCCCAATCTCGAAGTGCATTGTAAAAGTAGTGTTTATGTTTAGAGCACAACATGCTTTTCTCCTCCTGAATCCAGATATATAGGTATATGGGCAAAAAGCTTAGCCGCCGTGGGCAGCTGTTAGGTGCGGGCCCCCGATGTTATTAATGCTATTCTTCTTTTCTGTCTAGCACAAGTGAAGCTGATGTGGAGACTGTCATGGATAAGTTGTTTGACGAGCTGGCTGAGAAACAAAATGATGGTACGTAAGTTAATTTCTCTTGAAAGAGAACGCATTTAAAACACAATGCCCAATCTCTACTGACCAATTAATAAGTTCCATTGCTGTCTATGGGTTGATGCCACACTCAAGTGGCAGTCATTGTATCAGCATTTTGTCTAATTTCTGTGTTGAATCATGTGCTATTATTCATCAAGCTATGCATTTCTCTAGCTGGAAGGGATGAATTTTAGGGTAATTATCCAGACAAGACTGAGCTTTTGTTCCTGTTTCCATAGTAACAAGACCTCGGATTCTGAAAGTGCAGGGCAGGGAGCTGAAGCTGAGCAAAGCCTGTGGATCCATTGCTGACTGCACGTTTGAGGAACTCTGTGACCGTGTAAGTGCCCCAGCAACTATAAACAAGTGAATACACCCCTCGCATGTTTTTTTTTTTCGTGACAGGTTTTGTTTTTGTGAACAGAAATCTGTGTTTCTCATAAACATTGAACAAAAACATGGTGTCATGCAAAAACACCCAGA
The DNA here is from genome assembly GCA_033119425.1 of Bufotes viridis. NCBI lineage: Eukaryota > Metazoa > Chordata > Amphibia > Anura > Bufonidae > Bufotes > Bufotes viridis. The sequence goes on from CM065592.1 coordinate 238,529,063, forward strand.
TCCTTCACTCTTCTGTATAATTATCTTGTGACAACATTAATGCTATTGAAGTGAACTCATATCTCCACGTCTCCAATTATCAGGCCAACGTACACATGATATTGAACCCATGGTGACCACTAATAAGTGAAACAAGTGGCAAAATAAAGAACAGTGCTCCGGAGTCCCTGTGACTCCCTGTGTTGCTATATGGTGTCCCGTAGGGAGCTGGGGGAGAACAACTTTATATACTGTGTGCACAATTATTAGGCAATTGAATATTTTGACCATATCATCATTTTTATGCATATTTTACAACTCCAAGCTGTATAAACTTGAATGCTTTTTCGATTCCAGCATGTCAGGCGATGTGTATTTTTGTAAGGGTGCTCTTACACAGATTTAACGGACTCTGAAAAGGCAAAAATTGTTAAAAATTTGCTAAGATATTGGGGCCTGATCACAGAACCATAAAACGTTTTGTTGCAAATAGTTAATAGGGTCGCAAAAAACATGTTGAGAAAAAAGACGCAACTTAACTGCTAAAAATTTGAGAAGAATCAAACATGAAACAACCAGGAACCCATTATCCTGCAGTCACTACATTTTTTTCTGAAGTAAAAATACTTCTTACCATGTTTGAGGAGTATTTGTAGGAGTATGAAAGTTGCAATAACTTAAGTACATAATACATGGGCCTAAATACTGTTAAGGGCTTGTTCACATCTGCGTTAAAGGCTCCGGTCAGGGCCTCTGTTGCAGATTCTATAAAAAGACTGGAAAAAATACTTTTTTTTGTCTGGCAAAAAGACAGGATACTGAACAGAAATTGAATGGACTCCTTCATAGTCAGTGGAGCCTGTTCAGCTCCATTCAGGTCAATTATGTGCCCGATCCAGAACTTACCATATTTTTCGCTTTATAAGACGCACTGGCCCCCCCCCCCCCCCCAAAAGTGGGAGGAAAATGACGTCTGATAAAGCAAATGCTGTCAATTCTGATGGCGCTGATACATCGCTGCCGCACTGCGGTGTATCAGCAGGATGGGAGAAGGGGATGGAGGCTGGCAACACTTGCGGCGGGGCCCGATGCAGTCACTGTACTGTAATACATCGGGCCCCGCACACAGCAGTTATCATAAGTAAAGTCATGGTACAGTAATCCTCTTCAAGCAGTGTTTGTACTTTAAACTCAGGCAATCCTCTGTATAACTTACTATGAAAGCGGCAGGCAGGGCGGCAGCGTAACCCCCGCGATGCTCACTCATTCACGCTCCTCCCACTTCATTCATGAAGACAGAGCAGGAGCGTGAATGAGTGAGCATCGCGAGGTTACGCTGCCGCTCTGCCTGCCGCTTTCATAGTAAGTTGTACAGAGGATTGCCTGAGTTTAAAGTACAAACACTGCTTGAAGAGGATTACTGTACCATGACTTTACTTATCAAAACTGCTGTGTGCGGGGCCCGATGTATTACAGTACAGTGACTGCATCGGGCCCCGCTGCGAGTGTTACCAGCCTCCATCCCCTCCTCCCATGAAAACTGCTCTATTACACAGAAAGCAGAGTGTAATAGAGCATTACATTAAAATATTTTACATACAGCATAAAGACTGCTGTAAGTGGGTGGCCAATGGTGTAATGGGGGTCACTATTCACACAGGACAATATACTGTGACACATATGATACTGTGACCAGCATAAGATCATCTTATGCTGGTCACAGTATCATATGTTTCACAGTATATTGTCCCTTTGTGAATAGTGACCCCCATTACATAAGATGCTATATGTGTGTCATCCACCCATCCCCCACACTAGTGTATGATCCACAGATTTCCCCCCCACCCCCCCATAACAGTGTCATCCAGAGTTCCCTCCATAACAGTGTCCTCCACAGGTCCCCCATAACAGTGTGTCCACCACAAATTCCCTCCATAACAGTGCCATCCACAGATCTTTCATAACAGTGTCATCCACAGATTGCCCATAAGTGTCACCCACAGATCCCCCATAACAGTGTGTCATCACAGATCCCCCATAACAGTGCATCATCCACAGATCCTCCATAACAGTGTCATTCACAGATCCTCCATAACAGATTCCTCATAACAGTGCTATCCAAAGATCACCCATAACAGTGCATCATCCACAGATCCCCATAACAGTGTGTCATCCACAGATCCCCATAACAGTGTGTCATCCACTGATCCCCCCCCATAACAGTGTGTCATCCACAGATCCCCATAACAGTGTGTCATCCACAGATCCCCATAACAGTGTGTCATCCACTGATCCCCATAACAGTGTGTCATCCACAGATCCCCATAACAGTGTGTCATCCACTGATCCCCCCCCATAACAGTGTATCATCCACAGATCCCCATAACAGTGTGTCATCCACAGATCCCCCATAACAGTGTGTCATCCACAGATCCCCATAACAGTGTCATCCATAGATCCTCCTTAACAGTGCCATCCACAGATCCCCCATAACAGTGTATCATCCACAGATCCCCCATAACAGTGCCATCCACAGACAACCATTAGTTCAAAACCCACCGAAAGCACACCTTTTGATTCAAATTTTTTTTTTCTTATTTTCCTCCTCAAAAATCTAGGTGCGTCTTATAAAGCAAAATATACGGTACGTTATTTTCGTTGTTCTGCTCATCCAACAGGTGTTAGATAGTGTCGACGCGTCCTAAGAGGTTGTTATTTATGCAGAAGAACCATTACTAGTCTAAATAACATCTCTCCTCTCCCATCAGCTCCTCCAACATACAGTCCCATGTAAATAACACCACTGCCCTTCATTCAGCCCCTCCAACATACAGTCCCATGTAAATAACATCGCTCCCCACCCTCCAGCATAGGGTTAATAAGCCCCTGGCAGGGGTCTGGAGTACTGTTGAGTGCGAATATTAGAATAGCAAATTTTAATCGCGAATATCGCAACTTATATAGTGCTATATATTCGTATTTTTAAATATTCTGCATTTTTTTCCATCTGAACACGATACCTCCCTGCTTCTTGCTTGTGGGCCAATGAGAAGACAGCAATGTCAAGTTCACAACAATACTTAGTGCACCAATCAGTAATATGTAGTAAACTCAGGAAACTTCTAGCAGCTTAAAAAATTTAGCCAAAGTGACCCACGCCTGTATTTCGTGTTACGAATGCGCATTATGCGATTTTTACATTGCCGATTTTTCGCAATCAAGAGAATAATCTCGAATACGAATATTTGCGAATACATGAATATTCTACCACATATTCGCGAAATATCGCAAATTCAAATATTGCCCCTGCCGCTCATCACTAGTCTGGAGTCAGTGCACGGCAGGCTATTGTAGCCAAGGGATAAAGTACAGTCCAATATGGCGGATCTTCCCTGAACATTATCACTTGGCTATAATGTCCTGCTGTGAATTTGGTACAAACTGCACTACATACATCGCGCACCTTGTACTGCCTGTTAAACTGGATGTCCAGGCAGGGCTGTAGTTATCCACCACTCCGGAATTCACTTCAGTTCCACTGCCGCCAAGTTCGCCAGTGTCCTTGGGCAGAGTTCACCGTTCCCCCTACTCTCCTATTACAGCAACAGCCCGGGAGCTAGCACCTCCTGCCCTGTCAATTATAGCTGCCCCATGCTGTAGGACACAATATTGCTCCGGCAGCCCACCCAAACTGACCAATAACAAAGTTCCTTCCGGTTCAGAGCTTTGTTATTGGTTATTTCAGGCACCAGCAGCATCTCTTCGCGTCCTGCACTTATGGATGGCAGAGAAAAGTCTAACGCGGATTGGTATGCCTTAGACTTTTTTTAGGGAGTAAAATGGCCTGAACAGGCATCTATGATGCCTTAGACTTTTTTTAGGGAGTAAAATGGCCTGAACAGGCATCTATGATGCTTGTACAGTCGTTATTGCTATCTCTGCCTCCTCTGCTGTCCTATTCCAAAACTGCAACCTTTCCAAAGTGCCCAGAAGTACAAGGTGTACAGTGCCCAGAGACATGGCCAAGGAAAGGAAGCCTGAAACCCAACCACACTGAACAAAACACATAAATTGAAATGTCTAGACTGGGCCAAAAAATATCTGAAGACAGATTTTTCAAAGGTTTTATGGATTTTTATGATAAGAGTAACTCTTGATTATACATATGTGGTGGTGTTGTAAACATACTGACCCAGGGAATGAAAATACCAGGTCAGTTTTACCACATAGGAAACACTGTAAAAACAAAACCCATAAAACTGTGGCAGAATTGTGTCTTGTTGTTTTTTTGTTCTTTTTTTACAATTCCACCCCATTTGGAATTCCCCCCTACACTGTATGCAACCATAAATGGTGCCATTAGAAAGAAGAACTTGTCCCACCAAAATACAAGCCCTCATACGCCTATGTTAATGGAAAAGTAAAAAATGTATGGCTTTGGAAAGGTTTGGAGTAAAAAACTAAAATGGAAAATAGCCTGGTCGTTAAGGGGTTAACAGATGAACATAAAAAAGTGAGATGGGAACATTTCCATTTTTCATTTAGTTACATAATAATTCTACACACTAGTAGTTGCCCAATAATTAAGTACACATAGACCTTCTCCTAAGAAAGCCAAAGCTTTTTTTACTTTCTTAAATATTTTTCGGTTTATTAATTTTTTCTACTGACTGACAGCACTGTAGTTGTTTAATAATGAAATGAATCCTCAAAAATACAACTTGTCTAGTAATTGTGCACACAGTGTGATATGGCATACCTTTCTAGTTTGGATTTAAATCAAGCAGAAAAAAACCTATATGCCTCTATTAGAAATCGTAGGCATGCAAAGGCAAAGTAAGGCCCTCTGTGGGTTTCCTACTGTGGCGCTGTACAACACAGAGCCATAAACTGCCTGTATGTATAAGGCTTTACTATGTTTCTGTTAATTCTTATCACCACTGTTCCTGAATCATAGCAATCTACAGAATTAAAAATGCAGGTCTAGAGTACAATAGAAGCTATTTGGTATTGGTTAACATAGTGCTGACACATGCCCACAAGTGATTGTGCTTTTATAGTGCAATGCAGTGTGATTTTATTTTTACTTTTTTTATATCTAATTATTTTACTGTTTTTGTTTTAAAGGGGGTTGTCTCATCTTTTCTATGGCCGAGGTGGAGCTACACAGTGGCCAGAGGAGCAGTGTTATGGAAACGGCCGGCGCTCCACTGTTCACATAACTCCCAAAGCAGTGCATAGGGGGCTATGCAAAAAGCGTAGCACAGCAGGGTACGCTGTTTCCGTAATTCGGCAGTTACGGAAACAGTGTTGGCTACTGTGCTACGCTGTTTGCATAGCTCACATGAACTGCTATGGGAGTTACACAAACAGCGGCATGCTGACTGCTTAGCCATTTTCATACTTCTGCCTTCCCAGACAGTACCTAGTCCCATCTCAGCCATGGAAATGGTAAAATGAGACTAAGGCTACTTTCACACTGGCGTTAGATGCTGATCCGTCTGGTATTTGCACAGACGGATCCGCACCTATAATGCAAACGCTTGTATCCGTTCAGAACGGATCCGTTTGCATTAGCTTTAAAAAAAATTGTCAAAGTCAAAACGGATCCGTTTTGAATTACATTGAAAGTCAATGGGGAACGGATCCGTTTTCAAATGCACCATATTGTGTCATTGAAAACGGATCCGTCCCCATTGACTTACATTGTAATTCAAAACGGATCCGTTCAGCTCCGCATCGTCAGACGGACACCAAAATGCTGCAAGCTGCGTTTTAGTGTCCGCCTCCAGAACGGAATGGAGACTAAACGGAGCCGAACTGATGCATTGTGAGTGGATCCTTATCCATTCAGAATGCATTGGGGCTGAACTGATCCGTTTTGGACTGTTTGTGAGATCCCTGAAACGGATCTCACAAACGGAATCCAAAACGCCAGTGTGAAAGTAGCCTAACTCTTAAAAGACTATGTTCTACAAATCCACTTATCATAGTCTATACATGTACTTAAGAAGGAAGGCAAGCTGTGAAGTTATGCAAATCGAGGAAGAAGCAGGTGTAGCTAAGATCTGCAGGTGGGCTCCTGTGCCAGGTCTCAGGCGGCACAATGACGCAGCCTAAGGCCTATGAGGCTGAACGTCAGAGAGATGAGCTACAGGCTCCCATGGCCCTCCTTAAATTGCCGACTGCTGTCTTGAGTTTAGATGCTTATGTCAGATAATTGCCTTAAAGGGCTTCTGTCACCCCCGATTTAGCAATTTTGAGTAGTGGACATTAGCTATTTGCTAATGTCCGCTGAGTTGATACATATTACTATTACCTCTCTCTGTGCTTTAAATTCTGTAAAAATCGCACTTTTATGTTATGCTAATTTCTTCACTACCAGCAAGTTGGGCGGTTACTTGCTGGTAGCCGCCGCATCCTCGGACTATAACACGCCTCTCCTTCACTTGATAGACAGGCCAGCGAGCGCTTCTCCTCCCGCTGGCCCTGTCTTCCCATGAAATCCCGCGCCTGCGCCGTAACGGTCTTCATTCGGGCGCAGGCGTTCTGAGTGAAGGACGGGCACTTGCCAGCTCCTTCACTCAGAACGCCTGTGCCGAATGAAGACCGTTACGGCGCAGGCGCGGGATTTCATGGGAAGACAGGGCCAGCGGGAGGAGAAGAGCGCTCGCTGGCCTTGTCTATCAAGTGGAGGAGGGGGCGTGTTTATAGTCCGAGGATGCGGCGGCTACCAGCAAGTAACCGCCCAACTTGCTGGTAGTGAAGAAATTAGCATGACATAAAAGTGCGATTTTTACAGAATTTAGAGCACAGAGAGACGTAATAGTAATATGTATGAACTCAGCGGACAATAGCTAATGTCCACTACTCAAAATTGCTAAATCGGGGGTGACAGAAGCCCTTTAAGGACCACATGCAGCCCATGTGTTTGAGATCCCTGGTCTACACAAACCATCAGAAGGTATTTGACATTGGGCTATGAGCCAGACATCCAGCTAAAGGTGTTCATTTGACCTCACACCAACACTGTCATGGTGCACAACAAGACAGCAATGGAGACTGGAATGGAGGTCTATCCTCTTCACTGATGTATCTCGATTTTGTCTCAGATACCATGATAGTTGGAAATTGATCTGGAGACTACGTGCGCAATGCCATGAAGATGCGTTTACAAGGGAACGTCACACTGGTCCTTCTTCTGGGATTATGGTGTGGGGTAGCATAATGTAGGGTCGTAGAACCAGTAGTATGGTCATTTCTCCAAAGTGTCCCAAGAGCGGTTTCTCAACAGGCCACATGTTGCACGTGCTATTGTAAGCAGTCTGCATGGCCTAAACATGCTACCATGCAGCATATCCCGACTTGTCTCCCATGAAGCAAATCTGGGCTATATTGCTCGGCAATTGCAAAGGGAGCTGCCTGTAGTGGCTCTTGATGATTTTAATGCATGAGTGCATTCAGTGTGGCAGAACATTCCTAAGACTAGTAATTTATATCCAAATGTAGAAAAAGTAACCAGTGGCACTACACCGCACGTATAGTTATTATGGATACCAATAGCGAGGAGTGATGCCTCACGGTGGTGCTCAGCCTGTAGCGGCAGGAAATATGCAAATATCTTTAAACGAAGGAGAGTTTTTAAACGAGCGGCACTCACCGATTGTGGAAAGGTACACAAAACGCTTTATTCCATAGCAGGAGGGGGATACATACGGTGCAAACACAGCATGAAGCAACAGCCGTTGCAGTGTGCGCTTCTTCTGGCTTCTCTGGAGAAGCCAGAAGAAGCGCACACACGCGAAACGGCTGTTGCTTCATGCTGTGTTTGCACCGTATGTATCCCCCTCCTGCTATGGAATAAAGTGTACCTTTCCACAATCGGTGAGTGCCGCTCGTTTTAATACTCTCCTTCGTTTGAAGAAGATTCCTTAGACCAGTGGTTATTAACCTTTTCAAGTACCCACTAGTGACAAGAAGTTTGAACCGAGTACCCCCAAGAAAACGACAGTGATAAATGTTAACAAAATAAGTCTCTTCTCACAACACTGTCATAGTCTCTGTTTTAGGCCTCTGTTACCAGTTTCTTTAGATTTGACAGGAAGAATAGCACAGCATGCAGCCCTAATCTTCCTGTTAAAATGACAACCACCACATTAGGACCCATGATGGATGAGTATTACTTTTTAAATTGCATGCTGCACTAACAACATAAAGGAGAATACAACACCTCATACCTATTACATCTGATGATGTAGACATTCTCTTTCCTCATCTTCTCTATTTGGACAAGACCGCCATGATGTCTTCTTTCATCCATGTCTTGTCTCTGCAAAGTTTGTCAAACAGACATCTTAGGTTCCTACTTTTCCATCATTCTGACACCCCCAATACTGTGCCCGCTGTGCTCACCAATACTTTACTGCAGAAATAGATAGTTCCCCTGAAAATACTAGTACCACACAGATAATGCCCCCCCCTTAAATAAATAGTGCCCCTCAAAGTAATAGTGCTATAAACATAGGATGATGGAAAAGTAGGGACCTAAAATGTCTGTCTGACATTATGGTGGTCTTGTCCAAAAATACTTGTACTAAGCTGATGCTGTGCCACGGTGCTGCCAAAAGTCCCACCAATAGTAATAGTTCTCTCCCAGACTGCTCTTAGTATTAATAGTGACCCTCCAGTGCACCCACTAGTAATAATGTCCCCCACAGTCCCCCCAGTAGTAATAAATCCTACAATAATGTCCCCATAAGTAATAACACCACCCTTCAGTAGTCATAAAGCCCACCATAATGCCTCTTGCATTGTGCCCCAGGAGTAAACATGCCCCCTTATAGCGGCCCCCTAAAGTGTGTTGTGCTGCCTGTGCCAGCCTCTGATAGGCTACAGGCACTAAATGTATCCTAGATATCGCTCCCATGCCATGCCGCATTATTTGGGTGTATTGCCACCCTGGAGATGGCAGTACAAATGAACAAGGAGAAGCCATAGCAACCAGCAATGGAACATTGCTGGCTTCTAGGGCAGTCCCATGTAGCCCCTCAAGCATGTACCATTTGGTTGACAACCACTGCCTTAGACAATACCCTCATTGATAAAATGCCAAGATGTATAAATGTGTGTATTTCTGTGCATGACGCTCATACTCGATACAGAATAAATGGAGATGTTTTGAATTTTGTTTCTTTTTTTATCATTTGTATATCATTAACATGTCTATCCATCCTGTGAGTTCCATAATTCCACAACTTTTTATTCTTGATGTTGCAATTTTAGTGTTGAGGAGTGTATATTGATCTGGAAGAAACCATGAAGTCTGAGCTAAGAACTGTATGCTGTAGATTGTAGGTAAGGTTGAGCGAATCGGGTTGAAATTGCTGTATCCGAACCCCATTCTTTTAAAAACTACGTCAAGAATATCGTCTCCGTCTTACTGTAAAAAGTATTGCCTCAGCGGAGGTCTTTCCGAAGTTTCAGCAAATATTGTGAGACTTAATTAGTCTCTTCTCTATCACGCATCATTTCATTTATTGACATAAATTACTGTATCAAAAGGCGAAGTTTAACTCGGCTTCTTAAATGAGGCATGAAGCTGAGTTCGATAAAGTAATTTATGTGAATAAATGAAGTGACACGTGATAGAGGCGAGATTAAGTAAGTCTTGCAATATTTGCTGAAACTTCGGAAAAACCTCCACGGAGGCAGTGCATTTTACAGTAGGAAGGAGCCCATATTCTTAACGAAGTTCTTAAAAGAGTCAGGTTCAGATACAACAATTGGAACCCGATTAACTCAACCCTAATTGTAGGTCATCCTGTGTATTATTAAAACTGTGCTGACCGTTGATTTACAAGTCGGCAGATTTACAATTGCAGCTCTGGACTAAGACATGATACAAGAGTGCATAGATGTAAATTGTAAAATATTGTTCAAACTGAACTCATACTTTGGGGTCCCTTTACATGGCCCGATGTGGGACCATAATGAGTGCTAATTTATGGTTATAAACAAGGTGATCGCTGCTCGTTCAATCAGTCTTTTATAAATATCCATTCAAAACTGAATGGGTGACAAACAATTGTTGCTACGATCATTCATCCCCCATACATTTTGTATTATGTTGGCAGCACATCCCATGTTTACATGTTTCCTCTCCTTGCCTGTGTAAAAGGCCCTATACCTATAGCCATGGTTGTACATCATAATCTGAAAACAAGATAGTCTATATATGGGTGAAGGGGGTCCGAGGGGTTTTCTGCTTGAATAACTGGTTATCCTGTATGCTTGATATATTAAACAGTCCTGGTATGGACTGCTCATATAATGAAGATCACTGATGGAGAAACTAAGTGAATGTTGCTTAGGTGAGCACTCATTGTTGCAGATTGGAATAATACTCAGGCAACAGTATTACATACCCCTATATGTAAATGTGTAAAGGCACTTCTCATTCCAATCCCAGCTTGAGAGGATGGGTATTTTCTCCTCCACGCAAGATGGTTAAGATGGTTGAAGTGTGCTGCAGCGTGATAGTCTACAGAAAGTCTGAATTGTTTATGTATTGGGACATCATTAATGTAAGCAGATTCATTAAGTCTTAAGTGATTTCTTTTTAATTGCTCACATGGCGAACGTGGAATGTGCTAATTGCCATAAGATGTAAAACAAACATGAAAGTACATAAGCGTGTATATATATGAAAAGCTGAATGCATCTGTGGCAGAGGCATTAGGTAGCAAACAATGAATAGGATTGCCCTATTCTATGCATGGTTCTTCTGGATGAAAGCTAAAGATCTCTGCCCAACTTGTTTTCCCTGCCTTCTCCTATCGGCGCCCAGTGTAAATGTTGAGGGGAGTTTAAACCTCTGAATATAGTGCACTAATTCACTTCTAGCAGTTGTCCACTTTATGTACTACTTTTCTTTTTTATCATCGTTATAGATTTACATGACAAATAATGTTTTAAAAGAGTTCTCCAGGCCTGTACCTAAAAAGTATCTTTCAGCTAATCAGCGGACAGAAGACATTTTGAGCAGTACTTTTGTCACTCCGCCGAAGTTAAAGGAATAGCCTGCAGTCAAGTGATGCCAGCCGAGATCGCAAAATCGGTAGAGTGCCGGACAGGTATGTACTGCTCAAAGTGACTCCTGTACACAGGTTAGCTGAAAGAGACTTTTTGGGTTTCAGAAAACCCCTTTGAGCTTTTATATGGGGGTGTAGACGTAGCCCAATTCCTACAGTTAGGAGGCACATAATGGCAGATGAGTAGTTGTGTAATCATGCTATACTGTATGTAGAATATATTCAGTATGAAGCTATCGCATACAGGCCCCATAGCCTCAAGCTATGCCTCTGATTTTTTAAGCTGTACTATCCATGTGTTTTACAAGGTGTTTTAGGATTAAATTATTGGAATTAGAGACTATGGACAAATGAACAGAAGACCATTACATTGGTACTTTACATAATGCCATTCGTAACTTGTTTTTACATTGTAGCCCGTGGGCGCCAGCGATTATCTGGAGATGTGCAAGAAATTTGACACGGTTTTTATACGACATATCCCGCAGTTAAATATGACGAAGCGTTCTCAGGCTCGCAGGTTCATTACTCTCATAGATGCCTTCTATGACCATAAGGTAAAGTCATTAGATGTTATATATCCTATTATTGAAAAAACCATGGTGACACGTGGGGCACATACACTATTGAAAATGCGTCAGTGTTGAAGCAGTTTGCGCCAAAAAAACTGGCACCACATTTAGTAGCTATTTTAGACACTTGTTTTTTGCCTCATCTGGCAAAGAGGGTGTGGCATAAGATAGGGCATGGGTTAAATGTATGCCAAAGATGTAGCACATTCTCTGGAGTAAGCTAAGCCAAGAAATAGGTAATATAAACTTAGACTAGACGGTCTACAGATCCGCCAAATTTATCAGCCAGCATCAACCAAAGTGATAAGGTGGTCCCACAGATGCTCAATTGGATTCAATCTGAGAAATTAGGTGACCAGGATAGTGGAATCATGGAAGTCTTCATTATGCTCTTCCAACCAATGTCAGACATTTCTAGCCATGTAACATGTCATTGTTTTACTGGAAGATCTCATCCACCTAAGGGAAAACAGTCCGCATGTATGGGTGTACAAGAGAGAGTACCTTCCACATGGATGAATGGGTCCAGAGAATGCCACAAGAACATTCCCCAGACTATAAGGCCCCTTTCACACGGGCGAGTTTTCCGCACGAGTGCAATGCGTGAGGTGGACGCATTGCACCCGCACTGAATCAGTCTGAACAGCCGGATGAAGCGGTGAGTCCGCGAAACGGCCGTCGCTGTTTTTTGTGAAGATGCTGTCCATGTGAGTCCCCCTGTCTACTTATATGTTTCTCTGCAATAAAGAAGATTATGAAGGGATGGTGAGTGCGCCTATCTATTTTACTTGATGTGCTGCATTGATTTTCTTGAGGCTACAGCACCCCGATCCCAGGACTGTCGGATGAGGCCGTAGTGTGGCTCCCACACGTAATATACGGGTACAGGCCAGTGCCCTCATTCATTCTCTTTTGTGAATTAGTAAATGTTCCCCATTATTTTTCTGGTTTATCATTTCCTTTTACCTTGAGCAATCGCTTATCCAGAAATGCAGTCTTAGGCCTAATTCACACGTCCGCAAAATGGATCCGCATCCCATCCGCAATTTTGCGGAAGGATTGCAGACCCATTCATTTCAAAGGGGCAGGAATGGATGTGGACAGCACGCTATGGGATGTCCGCATCCGCATTTCCGCATCCGTCTTTCTGCATCCGCGTTTCCGTTTCCGCAAAAAGATAGAACATGTCATATTCTTGTCCGCAATTGCGGACAAGAAAAGGCATTCTCTATATAGTGCCAGCAATGTGCAGTCTGCAAAATGCGGAATGCACATTGCAGCGTTCGTGTTTTGCGGATCCGTGTTTCCACAAAACACACTACGGACGTGTGAATTAGGCCTTAGGCCTCATGCACATGATCGTATTTTCTTTCCGTGTCCGTTCCGTTTTTTTTGCGGACCATATGCAGAACCATTCATTTCAATGGGTCCGCAGAAAAAAAACAGAAGGTACTCCGTTTGCATTCCGTTTCCGTATGTCCGTTTTTCCGTTCCGCAAAAAGATAGAGCATGTCCTATTTTTTTCTAGTTTGCAGACAAGGATAGGCATTATTACAATGGATCCGCAAAAAAAAAACGGATGCCATACGGAACGGTATCCGTTTTTTTTGCGGACCACAAAACACATACGGTCGTGTGAATGAGGCCTTAAAGGGAGTCTCTCAATTAGGCTTTTTTTTTTTTTACTAATTAGAACCAGGTTTTATTGTTTTCCATCTGTTTTTATTTTGATTGATTTTATTTTCCGTACATGATTATGATGACCATCTTGTCTAAGCTGCTGTTAGTAGAATTCAGATTGATGCTTTGCAGCAACCATATAGACCATAGAAACCTGTAGACAAAAGATGACCCATTGACGTCTAAGAGATTGTGCTCCACAAGCTGTGTCTATCACCTATTGTAAATGGTAGATCCTTTGTTGTTTATATGTATAAGTGTTGTCTTTCATTGTAATCCTGCCTGTGATGATAATGAGATTTTAGAATTGTTTTAAATTCAGATAGTGACAAGGCAATTTTTTTTTAAAATCACCAAAAATTATTTCAAATATGTTTACGATAAAAACTTAGTTTAAACAAAATGTTATATTCTGATGACCCATTCCTCATGAGCGTATCACAATGAAAATCCATTTCATATTAGCCAGCTAAATAAAGAAAACTTGTGCTTACTATTCTGCTTTACGATGGATTTAATATTTTATGTGGGCTGGGTACATGTGGAGGAATTTTGCTACTAAAATTTATTTTCTTAAATATCCCAAAATCCTGCCAGCATGACAATGTGACCAGAAATGTCAGATTACCTGACACTTGAAATTCTTCCAGGTGGATCCATGGTATCTGGTTGGCGTCCACAGCATCTGTGTTTCGGTATTACTACATTAACATGCAAGTTGTGTGTACACAGGCAGATCAAGTCATTTTAGCACAAGCATGTTATATGGATGTTCTGGGACACAGATACCATGGAAACCCATAGCCAAGGACCGTGAAGAATAGACAGGTTTACACACATTTGAACACATATATGCTTGCGTGCCCTAATGTCTGTGTCTATGTATATAATGTTATCGATCAGATGGACCTGACCTGACTATTTGATGTCCTATCATGGCTGTTACCCAAACATACAAAGCATATAATTTATAAGCTTATAATTTTATATCTTATTATAATAATGTGCTTTAATGTCCAACGAATCAGCTTCACATTGTGGGCAGTTTTGGAATATCCCCTGTAATGTACAATGGCTGCCGCTGTGCATAGCTGAAAACTTTTACAACCAGTCTCAATATCCTAACATTTTCATTATCGTAATTGCATCCTGATTCCTGTGTGATATTGTTTTTCCTGAAATAGTGCGGATGTTGAAATGTCATTTAACCTTGTGCCTGACAAAGAAAACAGAACAAAAGTGGAATTTTAAAGCGGCATCTATTTATAAAGCACTGAATAATACATACATTGATGATTGTCATAGTGATTGGATATGCTTACATAACCAAGTGCATAAGATGCATACACGCATCACATGTACTTGTAGTACAGTATGTTTTGTCTTTATCATTTTAACCATTTCTGTCTCTGTGCTAAGCTGCTTACATAGCCATTTTACTTGTCCCCCATGCTTCCGTTAACATGTGGAATCCATCATGGTGTATTTGTAGACCGTATGCTCGATACCATTCGATACCACATGAAAAAAATAAAACGACAAAAAAGCTGCGTGCATTCTGTTCCGTTTTATGGAACGTCCGGCCCATAATAAAGCAGTCCTATTTTTTTTGGGGGGGGGGGGCAAAAAATGGCGAATCGCACGTTTTTTATTTTGATTTTTTTTCCTGTCACGGCGCTCTCCACATAGGAAATATTTTTATATAGTTTAGAATTTTCGGACGTGGCGATATGTAATATGTTTATTTATTGTTTATATATTTTATATGTAAAATTGGGAAAGGGGGTGATTTATACTTAATATTTTGGTGGGGGTTTAACTTTTTTTATTTTTTAACTTTTTATTTAATAACAATTTCCCCCCTTAGGGGCTAGAACCTGGATTCTTTTGATCCCTTGTCCTATTCACCCTAATAGAGCTCTATTAGGGTGGATAGGACTTCATACACTCCTTGCTGCCCTGTGCTCTGCACACAGCAGCAGGGAGCTGACCATGGCAGCCAGGGCTTCAGTAGCGTCCTCGCTGCCATGGTAACTGATTGGAGCCCCAGGATTACACTGATCAGAAGCTGCCGCTGCCGCCAATGAAGAGGAGGGGAGGGCTCTGTGGCCACTGCCACCAATTACTTTAATGCTGGGGTTGGGAGGGGGCGCACTGCGCCACCAATGTTTATAATACTGGGGTTGGGGGGAAAGGGGCGCACTGCGCCACCAATGAAGATAACTAACCTTTTGACACAAATATAGGTGACGAGTGCCAGCGGCAGAATCACATACTTTGCACCTGACATCTATAACAAGGCGCTGCGATCCACGGCAGTTAACCCCTCAGGTGCGGCACCTGAAGAGTTAATTGCCGCAAATCGCAGCGCCTTGTCATAGGCGGGGTATGTGATTCTGCCGCCGGCACCCACCGCCTATATTTGAATTAATGGTGGTGCAATGGCCACAGCCCCTCCCCTCCTCCTCCCCTCTCACTTCTCATTGGTGGCAGTGGCACAGGGGGAGGGATAGACTCTCTCATTCTCCACTGTGCTGCTGAGGAGAACTTGGCACAGTAGCGCAGCCTAGTATTGGTAAATGGCAAATCCCAATATCAAATCGATCTGGGTACAAAAGTATCGATTAGGTATCGATAATTCAATACCCGTGCAACCCTACTATATACCACATACTGTGGGGTGTTATTTTACATATTCTGCATGCTGTGGGGTACTGCATACTGTGGAGTGTTATACTGTATGATGTGGGGAATTGTACTGCATACTGTGGGTGTTATACTATATACTGCTTATTTTCGGGTATTATACTACATACTGCATACTTTAGAGGACTATATACTATCAGTGTGTTGTACTGTATACTGAGGGGGTATTATACTGTATACTGTGGGGGTATTATAATATATAGTGTACTATGTGGGTGTTCTATATGCTGCATACTGTGGGGTGTTGTATAGTATGTACTTTGTGGGGCTAGGGTGTTATACTATATATGTGGTGTAGTTTTCTTTAATATTTACCAGAAGAATAAATATGGGGCTGAACGCGAAAGGGGGTGCGGGGTTTTCGCAGAGCAAATGGAGGGAGTCCAAGATAGGTCTATGATAAACTTAATCTGCATGTACCATCTCTTACCGTACTTTTTACTAGCACTGTGGATTCCGCTTTGAACTTTTTCTCTATATCTAGTAATATATGCAAATTTTTGAGAAGAGTTAAAGAGGGCCTGTCACCGCAAAATGCACCGCAATCTGAAAGCAGCATGTTATAGAGCCGGTAGAGCTGAGCAGAGCGATATATATTTTTGTGGGAAAAGATTACGTAAGGGTACTTTCACACTTGCGGCGTGTGGATCCGGCTTGCAGATCCGTCTACAAATGCATTGCAAGTGCAGATCCGTCTCTCCGTTTGCCATGTGGATAGACAGATCTGTCTTGTATTTTTCTCACAGTTTTAAAGGTCTGCGCATGCGCAGACCAGAGGGACAGATCCGTCCTTCAGTCATTTCTCAATGCCGGATTCGGCACTAATGTAAGTCAATGGGACTTAATGCCGGATCCAGCATTCCGTCATGTGTGCCGGCATTTCAGAATGGAGATAAAACCACAGCATGCTGCGGTTTTGTCAACGTCAAAAAAACATTCACATACTGAATCGCAGACATCTTGATGCATACTGAACGTATTTCTCTCCATTCAGAATGCATGGGGATAATCCTGATCATTTTTTTTCTGGCATAGAGCCCCGACGACGGAACTTTATGCTGGAAAAGAAAAACGCCAGTGTGAAGGTACCCTAAAGTCTTTAATTTATACAGTTAAGGCTATATGCACACGACAGTTGTTTTTTGCTGTCCGCAAATCGGGATCAGCAAAAAAAACTGATGGTCCATCAGTTTTTTTTGGAGGATTCCTTTGTTTTCACAGATCCCCTGTAATAAATGCCTATCCTCGTCCGCAAATGAGAAAAAAGTAGGACATGCACTACTTTTTTTGCTGAAGGGAAACACGGACAACGGACGCGGAACACACACGGATGAACGGTCAGCATTTTTTTGCTGACCCATTGAAATAAATGGGTTCCTGTCCTATCCGCAAAAAAAACTGAAACGGAAGCCGAGAAAAACAACTGTCGTGTGCATTTAGCCTAAATCATTGCTTTTTCTTAGTCCACTGAACAGCTATCGGTACAGGGAGGAGGTGTCATCAGTGATTGATAGCATTGTGTGCATACAGAGATAGCTGTCAGTCACTGATAATACCTCCATCCGTGTCAAAAGTCATTTTTGTCACCTTACATCACAAAAAGTGTAATAGCAAGCAACCAAAATGTCATATGCACCCCAAGATAGTGCCAATCAAACCGTCATCTCATCCCGAAAAAAAGGAGCCCCTACATAAGACAGTTGCACAAAAAATAAAAATTTAAAATATGGCTTTCAGAATGTGGAGACACAAAAAAAAAATTAAAAAAAAAAAATGCTTTGTTATGAAAAACAGAAACAAAAAACCCCAAAAAGTAGTCATATTTGGTATTGTCGCGTCTGTAACAACCTGCTCTATAGAAATAGCACACAATCTAACCTGTCAGATCAACGATGTAAATAACAAAAAATAAAAATGGTCCCAAAACAGCTATTTTTTGTCAAATTTTCCATTTTAATCCATTTTTCCAGTAACAAAGTAAGGGTTAACAGCCAAACAAAACTCAATTTTTATTGCCCTGATTCTGTAGTTTTCAGAAACACCCCATATGTGGTCGTAAACTGCTGTATGGCCAAACAGCAGGGCACAGAATGAAGGGAATGCCATATGGTTTTTGGAAGGCAGATTTTGCTAGACTGGTTATTTGACACTGTCCCATTTGAAGCCCCCTGATGCACCCCTACAGTAGAAACTCCAAAATAGTGACCCCATTTTGGAAAGTACGGGATAAGGTGGCAGTTTTGTTTGTACTATTTTAGGGTAAATATGATTTTTGGTTGCTCTATATTACACTTTTTTTGAGGCAAGGCAACAAAAAATAGAAATTCTGAAATTTCATCTCCATTTGCCAATAACTCTTGTGGAACACCTAAAGGGTTTACAAAGTTTGTAAAATCGGTTTTGAATACCTTGAGGGGTGTAGTTTCTTAGATGGAGTCACTTTTATGGAGTTTCTTCTCTAGGGGTACATCAGGGGGGCCTCAAATGGGACATGGTGTCAAAAAACCAGTCCAACAAAATCCGCCTTCCAAAACCCATATGGCATTCCATTCCTTCTGTGCCCCGCTGTTTGGCCATACAGCAGTTTATGACCACATATGGGGTGTTTTTGCAAACTACAGAATCAGGGCAATAAATATTGAGTTTTGTTTGGCTGTTAACCCTTGCTTTGTTACTGGAAAAAAATAAAAATTAAAAAATTTCCAAAAAATCAAAATTCTGACATTTTATCATTTGCCATTAACTCTTGTGGAAAACCTAAAGGGTTAACAACGTTTGTAAAATCAGTTTTGAATACCTTGAGGGGTGTAGTTTCTAGAATGGGGTCATTTTTGGGTGGTTTCTATTATGTAAGCCTCACAAAGTGAAACATTTCAAGATTTGCTTCTAAACTTCTAAGCCTTGTAACGTCCCCAAAAAATGAAATGGCATTCCCAAAATGATCGACACGTGAAGTAGACATATGGGAAATGTAAATCAATAACTTTTTTTGGTGGTATTACTATGTATTATAAAAGTAGAGAAATTGAAACTTGGAAAATTGCTAATTTTTCAAAAATTTTTGTAAATTTTGGGATTTTTTTATAAATAAAAAATGACTTTTTTCGACTCAATTTTACCACTGTCATGAAGTACAATATGTGATGAAAAAACAATCTCAGAATGGCCTGCATAAGTAAAAGTGTTTAAAAGTTATCACCACATAACGTGACACTGGTCAGATTTGCAAAAAATGGCCGAGTCCTTAAGGTGAAATAGGGCCGAGTCCTTAAGGGGTTAAAGGAGCTGCTGGAATATCTGGCAAGTACTGGCTGTGTGTTACATGTGACAACAATCTCCTGTATTCTTCATATGTCTGGGCTATGGGGTAGAGTGGCAAGACGAAAGCCTTTTCTTACGAAGAAAAACATCCAAGCCAGGCTACATTTTGCAAAAACACATCTAAAGTCTCCTAAAAGCATGTGGGAAAAGGTGTTCTGGTCTGATGAAACCAAGGTTGAACTTTTTGACCATAATTCCAAAAGATATGTTTGGCGCAAAAACAACACTGCACATCACCAGAAGAACACCATCCCCACAGTGAAGCATGGTGGTGGCAGTATCATGCTTTGGGGCTGTTTTTCTTCAGCTGGAACTGGGGCCTTAGTTACGATAGAGGGAATTATGAACAGTTCCAAATACCAGTCAATATTGGCACAAAACCTTCAGGCTTCTACTAGAAAGCTGAACATGAAGAGGAACTTCATCTTTCAGCATGACAGCGACCCAAGGCATTCATCCAAATCAACAAATCAACTTTTTGTGATGTAAGGTGATAAAAAAATAGCTTTTTTGGCACATTTTTTATTAAATTTTTTTACAGCGTTCACTAGACGGTTCGGATCACATTATATTTTTATAGAGCAGGTTGTTACGGACACAGCAATAGCTAATATGTGCATTTTTTACATTTTATTTCTGTCTCCCTTTCCTGAAAGCCATATTTTTTTTATTTTTTGGACAATTGTCTTAGGTAGGGTCTCATTTTTTGCGAGATGAGATGGCGGTTTGATTGGTACCATTTTGGGGCATGTATGACTTTTTGATCGCTTGGTATTACACTTTTTGTGATGTAAGGTGATTAAAAAAATAGATTCTTTTTTTTTGGCCACTTTGTAAAAAAAAAATTATGGTGTTCATCAAATGGGTTGGATCACATACTATTTTTATAGAGCAGGTCGTTATGGACATGACGATACCTAATATGTGCATTTTTTAAACTTTATACAATAGAAACATTTGAAAAAAAATCATTTTTTATATTTTTTTATTTTTTGGACGATTATGTAGGGCTAATTTTTTGCGGGATGAGGTCACGAATTTTAGGTACATATGACTTTTTTGATCACTTTTTATACCATTTTTTTGGTAAGTGCGGTGGGCAAAATTGCAATTACTACATATTTTCTTTAGTTTTTATGGTGTTCACCGTGCGGTAAAAGTAACATGATCCTTTTATAGATCAGGTCCTTACAGATGCAGCGATACGAACGTGTTTATTGTTTTTTAATTTTTTACATTTTTAACCAATTATGTGTGGATATAGGAAGTTTTTTTATTTTTTTACTTTTTTTCACTTTTTTTTGGACTCAGACCCACTTGGTACTTAAAGATCCAGTGGGTCTGATGGATTACTGCAGTGTATTGAACTCACACCAAGCCTGCTAAAGACAGGAGCCTGATCAGGTTTAGATATACCACGGGAAGCCGGATGCCTGTGAAGGCGTCCGGTTTCCATGGTAACCATTGGGACTCTGTCACAGCACAGCGGCCTGATGGAGGAGGGCGGGAGCTCCCTCCCTCAGTTTACTTTTCAAGAATCGGGCCGTTGCAACAGAAGAGCAGCAGCCCAATGGTTAGCCACTCCATACAGCGGTCCCTTTCACGCTCTGCATCTTGAAGGAGGGGGGGGGTGCGGGGTGTTGTGTACGCTCTGCCATCCTGAACTGGGGTGTGTGTGTGGGGGGGCGGGGGGGCATCGCCTGATGGCTAGCCCCTTCCAGACAGCGGTCCCTAAGAACTGCGGCATGGAAGGGGTTAAACAGTTATTTCAAGCAGAGCGTCAGCTGTATGTTACAGCTAACACTCTGCCATCCTGAAGGGGGGGAGGAAGGATTCTCTGTAAACCCACTGAGAGCAGCCTGCTGTGCATAGGAAGCACAGCAGGCTGTAGAACAAAAACGCAAAAAAAAATAAAAAATAAACACAACCAATTAGAGAAATTATTTTCTCCACAAAATAAATGAAATAGTGTAAAAAAAAAAAATGTGTTTTACAAACGTGTCCATATTCTTTAAAGTGCAAAGAACAATGGTGGGATATCTTCTTTCCCTATTATCACACCAAAAATGTTAAGAAAAGATAATCGATAGATTTTATTTACCCTAAAATTGTTCTACTAACAAATACAATTCATCCTGCAAAAAAAAAGCTTTCATATGGCTACATCACCAGCAAAATAATAGTCTTGAGCAGAAAATAAAATGGGCAGAATCACCCATCTCCGCTCTTTGAAAAGATTGTCTTATTCTTATTGCCGTTCCAAAAACTCAATTATGTACGGTATATACATGACTAAGAATAAGTATGGTAACATATACTGCCTGAATATATGCCAAAAGGGACACTCTTCAGGTATATATCAGACCTATCATAGGCAGGATTAACATGGTGTATACATAACCTTATGGAGCTGTAGTCACTCTGTGTTCATCTGTAAGGCACACTATTCTCTAAAAGCAATACTTCTAGTGGAGACTATCTGTTTAAAGGAGTTGTGCTAAGTTTGTTATCTATTATCTGCAGGATAGGACATAACTAACTGATCTCTTAGGGTCCGACTGTTGGGACCCCCATGATCACAAGAACAGGGGTCCTGTTCCCCCGTTCTGATGGAGCAGCAGGTCGTGCATGCGCAGTGCCGCTCCATTCATTCTCTACGGGAGTGCTGGAGAAAGCGCTTAGCTATTTCCGGTGCTCCGATAGAGCATAAATAGAGTGGCACTGCGCATGCACAACCTGTCGCTCCATCAGGACAGAGGAACGTGACCCCTGTTCTCTTGAGGTCCCAACAGTCGGACCCTCAGAGATCAGCTAGTTATGTCCTATCCTGGGGGATAACTTATACACTTGGCAGAACCCCTTTACTATGATATCTGGACTTTCCAAAATATTTAGTTTGCCTCAGATTCCTGTGGATGACACATCATGCATAGTACAGCAGTGTACATGGGACCTTTTCCATCTTCTTTCCCCTCGGCAGCCCATCCCCTGCTTTCACTATTGTCTCTTGTACACATTACACTTTTCTTCTCTACCTCTCGGCCACAATCAAGTTCTCCCCATGCATCTTATTTCTGCTCTTTGAAAGCTATAATTCATTTGGGAAAACCAAAGTAAACTTCGTGAAAAGGTTTACAAATTACTGTACTAATAACGCAATTTTCTTTTTTAAGGTGCGTGTTGTTTGCTCTGCAGAAACACCTTTGCAGAGCTTGTTCATGCAAAAGCTAAAAGATTCAGTGGATGTAGAGTCTAGAATACTCCTTGATGACCTTGAAATTAACCAGGTTTGTATACACTAAGTTCATCATGATATCCGCTACTGTTGTGATATTTGTCTTGTACTATTACAGTTAATTTACTTTTATACATCAATGCAGAAATATGTATTGTGTTGACTTCTGGTATTAATGACATTGGACAGGAATCAGGGACAGCCTATATGAGCCCCTAAGAGGCAAAAACCAAGATAACGATAATCGGATATTTGTCCGCCTGTCCTATTTAAGAGAGTTTTCGAAGATCTTTTTACTGACGACCTAGTTTACCTCATGTATAATCGATTCTAAACTAATCTGATAAAGCTCTCCTGTCGTTATTCTTCTTACTTGTTCAGGAGGTATCTGAAGAATTGTCCATGTTCACAGGAGAAGAGGAAATATTTGCGTTTCAGCGCACTTTATCCCGGCTTACTGAAATGCAGACAGACCAGTACTGGAGAGATGGAGACAGAAGTCAGAAGTAGTGCCAAACCATGCCAGTAATGCACATTACATCACTTTATGCAAGGTGATATTTCTTCAGAAGTGTACCTCCTCGTTCAGACTGCATACCGTTCTCAGGACCATTATTTTACATAAATTTTACCAGTCGTTCTCCAAATATTTGTAGTTATCCATATTCTCAATGTGGTTAGTGTTATCATACTAAAGCACACAGCTGGAAATTCCACCGGTACCGTTACTTACAAAACCTATAACCGGAATATAAAATGGAGTATGTAAGAGCTCCACCCAGTGCAATAATCAAGGACTCCTCTTTAAAGTGGATTAATGCTGCAGTGCTTAAAGTGATATACTTAGCAATATTTTTGTATGTGTCTTAACAGATGTTTTTTTGGGATTATATCACAGTATTGAATGTTCCAGTCTCTGTCTGAGACCATAGCAGCCAGGAAATGGTTAACTGTTCAGTTAACTGGAAACTGAAGGGGATGTTACTGTGTAATGCAGCATTCTTTTATTGTTCTCATACAGCCATGGCATAATTTCGGGAAGTCAGGATTTCTGATTTTATCTGTATCCTTTTGTACATGTAAATGTTGATCATTTTCTTCATACAAGTATTGTTATTTGCAAGCCATGCTAGTAGAAGCATTGGACACTATGGGGTGCTATATCCATCTTTTCTCCTTAGTAAATTTAAATGAAAAAAAAAAGTTTAGAGTAACTGGAAAACATTATATTATTTAAACATACAGTGATCACAAGAAAATTACTTATGAGTTATACAACTTTTATACAAAAATACCTTCATCCTGAAATTGAAAATACATTGGAACATACATGGCCCAACGGACATGGATAGATTCACCCTGAATTTTTTAAATTGTTTGTTTGCTTTCTAAAATGAATAGTCTTTATTAAAATAATTCAGAGAACGTTGATTATGTAGATTCTAAGTAGCTCCTGCACACATTTAACTGTGTTGATACTTCTAACACAGTTGCTCTTGGCTCTTTATGCTCTCCCTTGCCCTTCTCTCAGTGATAGAGCTATCAACAGAAAGGGCGGGGGAGGTTGTACATGCAGAGTGTGGAGAGGGGGAAAGCAGTCAAGTCTTCATGGAGGGTAGATCTGACAGGCGGGGAGCGTGGCCTGACCTGACATGTAGGCAGTGGAGCTCCTGGCCAAATCTCCTGAAAATCCGCAGTTTGCCCGCTGCATCGCCGAACACCTTGGAGGCTGCTTGCGTTGACCTAATTCCCCCGCGGTATACCACTCTTTGGCGGCCCTATGACATCCCAGAAATCAAAAGAGAAGGAGGAGAAGGAGTGCGGCCTTGCCAGGCCACTCAAGCTGCTAAAATGTCTATAGTGGCTGTGCGACTGGAAAAATTCGCTCGCACCTCGGCGCCCTCCACAGATGTCCCAGCTTTGGAAGCTGAGCAAGCGGCTGAACTGCAAGGAGCCGCAGGAAATATTGGTGAATGCTCTACACCACCTGTGGTAACAGAGGTCAGTGAAATACTGGACTTGGGGACCATCTCTGAAATAGAACCCACCATCAAAGATGTCTACAAAGCGGGGGCAAAGTGTGGTGTGGCACTTGCCTCACTAAATACACATATAGGGGGCTGAAGGAAGATATCTCACTTATAAGGCAGGATATGAGACAAGTAAAAGACAGAGTTAGAGGGCCGCTTGAGCGCAATGGAAGATCAGGTACCGCTATTGAAAAGGGACCTGCAACGTGTAATACATAATGTCTCACTGCTCATTTCTAAGTCTGATGATCTTAAGAACTGTCTGAGATGTAATAATATCTGAATAATTGGTGTACCCGAACATGCTGAAGGAACTGACGCTGTGACATTTATGGAGAAATTGTCTCCACTTTTTGCTATTGAAAGGGCGCACCGTGTACCATTTCGTCCTCGACCTCCAGGGGTGCCACCGAGACCCCGCTTGATCAAAGATCTGACAGGCTGTACTTTATCAGAGGGAGGGGCATTAATCTGTCAGCACAAGGAAGAAGAGCTGTACAAGGGGAAATCAGTACACAAGGAAAATGCTAGTACATATGAGCTACCAAAGGTAGTAGCATCCTTGACATGCAGACCTAACCTCAAGCACATAGTGCACCTTTTTCCCCCAATATTTTTTCTTTTTTAACCTCTTAAGGACACAGGTCGTACTGGTGCAGTGGCGGCGCTCATTGCGGGCGGGGGGATTCGCGATCTCCCGCCCTCCTCCTCTCTAAAATCCATTGTGGTCCAGTGGTTTTAGCACATTAGCTAACACTGCTAAAAATGTCTGGCATCTGTGCTTGTACGGATGCCAGCCGTTTAACCCCTTCCATACTGCGGTCCATACGGACCGCTGTATGGAAGGGGTTAACGGAGGGAGCTCCCTCCCTCTCCCATCGGGGGCTGCTGTGCCCTTGCAGCTCCCGATTCTTGATGGGAGCACAGAGGGAGGGGCCTACCCTCCCTCCCCATCACCCACTTCTCGGTTCTGGCAGCGGGTGATGGTCACCATAACAACAGGACGCCTTATGAGGCGTCCTGTTTGCCATGGTAATGGCAAGTCTGATCTGACGTCTGCTAAAGTAAAGTAGTGTACTGTACTGTATTATACTGACATCAGACCCACTGGATCTTCAAGAACCAAGTGGGACTGGGTCAAAACAAAATGTAAACAAAGTGAAAAAAAAAAGTAAAAATAAAAAAAAACACATCACTGAATAAAAATGAAAAAAATAAAATACACTACACATATTATGTATCGCGACGTCCGTAAAAACCTGCTCTATAAAAATATCCCATGTTCTAACCCCTCAGGTAAATACCGTAAATTTTTTTTTTATAAAAACAATGTTAAAAAAACATTTTTGTCACCTCACATCACAAAAAGTGTAATAGCAAGCGAACAAAAATTTATATGCACCCCAAAATAGTGCCAATCAAACCGTCATCTTATCCCGCAAAAAATAATACTCACATAGGACAATAGCCCCAAAAAATAAAAATATATGGCTCTCAGACTATGGAGACATTAAAACCTTTTTTTTTTTTTGTTTCAAAAATATTATTGTCTAAAACTTAAATAAAAGGTATACATATTGGGTATCACCGCATCCGTAACAACCTGCTCTATAAAAATAACACATGAACTAACCCCTCAGGTGAAAACAGCAAAAAAAAATATATAAATACGGTGTCAAAAGCCATTTTTCTTTCTTTTCTTTTTAAAATCTCGTTTGTATAACGAAGATAATACAATTATTACATATATAAGCTATTTTTGTCACCTTACATCACAAAAAGTGTAATCGCAAGCGACCAAAATGTCATATGCACCCCAATATAGTGCCAATCAAACTGCCATCTCATCCTGCAAAAAATGAGCCCCTACATAAGACTGTCACCCAAAAAATAAAAAATAAATATGGCTTTCAGAATGTGGAGACACTAAAAAATAATTATTTTCAAAAATGCTTTATTATGAAAAACTGAAACAAACATTCCCAAAAAGTAGTCATATTTGGTATTGTCGCGTCCGTAACAACCTGCTCTATAGAAATAGCACACGATCTAACCTGTCAGATCAACGATGTAAATAACAAAAAAAAAAAACAGTCCCAAAAAAGCTTATTTTTTTAAAATTTTCCATTTTAATAAATTTTTTTAGTAACAAAGCAAGGGTTAACAGCCAAACAAAACTCAATATTTATTGCCCTGATTCTGTAGTTTGCAGAAACACCCTATATGTGGTTGTAAACTGCTGTATGGCCAAATGGCAGGGAGCAGAAGGAAAGGAACGCCATATGGTTTTTGGAAGCGGATTTTGCTGGACTGGGTTTTTGACACTATGTCCCATTTGAAGCCCCCCTGATGTACCCCTAGAGTAGAAACTCCAAAAAACTGACTGCATCTAAGAAACTACACCCCTCAAGGTATTCAAAACTGGTTTTACAAACTTTGTTAACCCTTTGGGTGTTTCACAACAGTTATTGGCAAATGGAGATGAAATTTCAGAATTTCTATTTTTTGTTACCTTGCTTAAAAAAAAGTGTAATATAGAGCAACCAAAAATCATATTTACCCTAAAATAGTACCAACAAAACTGCCACCTTATCCCATAGTTTCCAAAATTGGGTCACTTTTTTGGAGTTTCTACTGTAGGGGTGCATAAGGGGGGGCTTTAAATGGGACATAGTGTCTAAAAACAAGTCCAGTAAAATCTGCCCTCCAAAAACCATAGGCGTTCCTTTCCTTCTGAGCCCTGCCGTTTGGCCATACAGTAGTTTACAACCACATTTGGGGTGTTTCTGCAAACTACAGAATCAGGGCAATAAATATTGAGTTTTGTTTGGCTGTTAACCCTTGCTTTGTTACTGGAAAAAATTGATTAAAATGGAAAATTTGAAATTTCATCTCCATTTGCCATTAACTCTTGTGGAACACCTAAAGGGTTAACAAAGTTTGTAAAATCTGTTTTGAATACCTTGAGGGGTGTACTTTCTTAGATGGAGTCAGGTTTTTGGAGTTTCTACTCTAGGGATACATTAGGGGGGCTTCAAATGGGACATAGTGTCTAAAAACCAGTCCGGCAAAATCTGCCTTCCAAAAACCCCATGGCGCTCCTTTCCCTCTACGCCCTGCCGTTTGGCCATACAGCTGTTTACAACCACATATGGGGTGTTTCTATAAACTGCAGCATCAGGGGAATAAATATTGAGTTGTGTTTAGCTGTTAACCCTTGCCTGGTGACTTGAAAAAATGGATTAAAATGGCAAATTTTCCAAAAAAATCAAAATTCTGAAATTTTATCTCCATTTGCCATTAACTCTTGTGGAATACCTAAAGGGTTAACGATGTTTGTAAAATCAGAATACCTTGAGTAGTGTAGTTTCTAGAATGGGGTCATTTTTGGGTGGTTTCTATTATGTTATCTTCACAAAGTGACTTCAAAGGGGGGCCTAAGGTCTCTTTCACACATGACGCCCGGATAAGAGGCGGGTGCGTTGCGGGAATATGCGCGATTTTTCCGCGCGGGTGGAAACGTTTGTAATGCGTTTTGCACACGCGTGTGAAAAATCGCCATGTTTGGTACCCAGACCCGAAGCCGGACTTCATCACTGAAGTCTGGTTTCGGGTAGAGTTGCGATCTGTCTTCTCTCTTCAAGCTTCAGCTAACAGCTAAAGGACCTGTGATGACGTCACATCACATGGTCCATCTTACCATGGTGATGGACCATGTGATGTGATGTCATCACAGGTCCTTCAGCTGTTAGCTGAAGCTTGAAGAGAAAAGACAGATCGCAACTACGCGATCAAGTCGCTAAGGTAAGTTAAGTTTTAATATTTTTAACCCCTTCATCTTCATTTTACAATGCATTCTTTATTAAGAATGCTATTATTTCCCCTTATAACCATGTTATAAGGGAAAATAATAAAGATCTGGTCCCGTTGCTAAGCAACCATTCGGGAAAATCGCACTGCATCCGCACTTGCTTGCGGATGCTTGCGATTTTCCCGCAGCCCCATTCACTTCTATGGGGCCTGCGTTGCGTGAAAAACGCACAATATAGAGCATGCTGCGATTTTCACGCAACGCAGAAGTGATGCGTGAAAATCACCGCTCATGTGCACAGCCCCATAGAAATTAATGGGTCCGGATTCAGTGCGGGTGCAATGCGTCCACCTCACGCATTGCACCCGCGTGGAAAACTCGCCCGTGTGAAAGGGGCCTAACATTTCCCTAAATGGACATGTTGACTTTACGGGCAGTCATAGAAAAGTGTACAAAAACCAGTAAGTCAGATATAAATGAAGCTATGTACTGTTATACTTTTATATCATAAGAGTTGCTTCATAATGTATTATCTCTTTTCAGTCTGTTTCTGATCTTTCAAAGTATCTTACAGTTCTGTTTTCTTCTGTTCTCGAGTGTTGGGCTATCAGAGTCTAGACTGTATCTTGCCATGTGTGTATATATGCTGTTGTATGATCATACTAAATTATGGGGGTAATTTATGAAGCTGAAATACGCATATATTAGGCGTATTTCAGGTGCAGATTTCAGTGCAGCGGTTAGTTGCACCGCAATCTGCGACTTAACCCGCTAGCATCAGGTTTAAAAAAGTGGGCGTGGTGTCGGCAGGGAAGGGATGGGCCAGCAGGCCAGTCCCATTAACCATTTTCCTGTTTCAGGTGTAGAAAAAGGTCTAAATGTAAGACGACAAAGAAGATGTCTTACATTTAGAAGCGGAGATGGATCCGCTGTAGTTATAAAGAGGTCTGCTCTTCTATAGGAGCTTATTTAGACCGGTGTCTAAAAGAAATGGTGCTTTTTTCTGTTTTATGGTAAATTTCTTGAATAATTTATTCTTTTCAATGTTTTCCATTTACTCCATGTATGACCTCAATACACATTTCTTTTATGTGGTTTCTTTCCATCAGCATACTGTATTTTATGACAGCCTGCCATCAAGTTGCCTTTTACAAACACACTGCTGTAAATGCAGCCTTTAGTCTGCTGCCAGATAGCAGGGAAGCTGCAAACTCCTGGTAGATTCACATAGCACTAATATTTGCTGTTTTAGTTCCATGTAGACCGCACTCCACAAATATCAAACTAGGATGAATGCTGAATAGATTGTAATGATCCAGTGACTTTATCCCTAGTAATATTATTCTGTAACACCTTTGTTTGTGACATACTTGCCTATTATTTGACATGAAATATTGTATTTTATGTCTTTCATGTCAATTTATTATAAAGTATTTATGGATTAGGATGTATATATGTAAGGAAATTCTAATGTTTGCTGCACAATAAATCTGAAACAACTGATTTATATCATTACTACTAGTTAGTGGTATTTTGTGTATTTGTATTTTATAGTCTTACAGTACTAACTTGGCTGGCAGTAGAGCAACTGGATATAATGAGGTAAGCGGTATAAATACTTACACAGAGAATGCTAGCAATCACTGATAACACTTCCTTTGTATACAAGTGAAGTCCGAAAGAGCAGTTGTATAAATTACAAGTTTTGCTCAATCTTTAACCATAAAACTACAGTATATATCAATCTGCTCAGCTCCTCCTGCTCTATAACCTGCTTTCCGCAGATCATACTGCATTTTATGATGCCAGATCCTCTATGAATAGAATGATGTATAATAGTGAGAATCCACAAATTAAAGAGAACAAGTCACCTCTCCTAACATGTCTGTTTTAGTGAATACTGCAATTGTATTCCACATGAAATTAAAATTTTGGAGTGTCTTATAACTCTGTGTTGTGCCGTTCCTCGACTATTTCGACTAGAAATTTATATGAATAAATGTGCAACCGGATGATACCAGTTTTGAGGGGGAGGTTAGAGAAACACCTACAGTTGCTAATACCCAGTTGTACATTTATTTGTAAAGTTCTAACAGGAATAACAGAGGGATGGCAGAACATAGCTATATAAAAAGATGCTCCAGAATTGTTACTGTATGGGGAATGCAAGTAGTTACTAAAGCAGCCATTTCAGGAAAAGTGTAGAAGAATCCCGCAGACGCAAGGCGTTCCAAAGCCTTATGCTTTTTGTTATATCATAATCTCGGGCAGGCCAACCGCCTGAAACCGCGCGCAAGAGGATCGTGTTATATGGCTGGAACCCAATGATCAATAGAACAGAGTCCCCTGTTCTACCTCGGTTGGTAAGTAGAATTTTCTATGGAGCAGCAGTCAGGCATGCGATTTAAAGCTCCACTGAAACGCTATGGGAAATACAGAAATGGCACATGCGGAAAACCATTTCATGCCTCCTCATTACCTTGTGTGGGTGCTAGGAATTAACTCTTGAGGTCTGCACAAGAATAGTCTAAGACGCTAAAGGACAAGAGTATCCTGGGACACGATCATGGGGTCCAACTAGCAGAAAACTCTATATAAAACAGTAGAGCCGGTCAATTACTGCTGGATTTTATTACAAATTTTTACTAATTTCCTAAATTATTAACCGAGGAGTCTCATTTATTACTGAAGTTTAGTTTAGGCTATTTTCACACTAGCGGCAGGACGGCTCCGACAGACTGTTTAGCCTGTCGGATCCGTCCTACCGCCAGTTCAAGTGTGTCGCCGCTCTGTCCCCATTGACCATAATGGGGGCGGGGCGGAGTTCCGACAGTGCACGGCAAGAGGATTTAATGTCGGACATGTCGTGGTTTTAGTCCGGCAGCCTCTCGCCGTGCGCTGCCAGGCTGTGCCAGAACTCCGCCCCCGCCCCCAGTATAATTAATAGGGACGGAGCGGCAGTCCGGCGACACACTTGAACTAGCGGATCCGTCCTGCCGCTAGTGTAAAACTAGCCTTACAGTTTTGAAAATTACATTTTTTTCTGTTCGGCTGGTTGTCTGATACTGGTTCAATAACTTACAGTTGATTGTGAAATTTCTAGGAAGGAAGAAATTTCTTGTCCTCACTTGTGACAATAGTGGCATACTATTACAGTACCACACTTAAATTCAGTGAGCTCTTTAGAATCACTCATTCTTTCACAAATGTTTGTAAATGCAGACTACCTGGCTAGGTGCTGGATTTTATACACCTGTGGCAATAGGATTGAAGTAAACACCTGAATTTAATGGGTAAGACATGTATCCCAATACTTTTCTCCATATAGTGTAGATTACATAATCCAGTGTACATATCTTAATAGCGCTGGACATAAAAATGCTGCATACAGTGTTTTTCTTTTCCGCACAAGTAAACATCAGCCATCAAAACGTATGCGCCAGATGCTATAAGCAATCCCATAGAAAATTATCTGTACTATGCCGGAGGGAAACTGAAATGGATGTGTACCTGGCTTTATATGTAGCCAAACAATAGTCATTGCAAATGGAAGATGTATGCTTTGGTTGCAGTATAAACAGCTTATTCATGTCAATTCGGTTAGTGTAGTCACCATGGGTAGCCTTTTTTTCTGTAAGCTCAGCTGTATGTGGTCCATATATCTGCCCTAAAGGTCATGTACATACACATTTGGAGGCTATTTTTTATAATTGCATGTTACTCATTTTTCACTAAAAATCGTTTTTTCAATTGTCCTTTATTAAAAATATTGAGCTATCACAAAGGGTTAACTGTTTTTCTAGCTGTGTTACTGGTACTTTCAATTTCATTTTGTGCTGGTTATCTAATAAACCTTATCTCTAAACTACTGATAGGACATGAACACTTATTTAAGCCACATTCTTATCAGTATACAGGATAAGAACTGAGCTATAATGATTGTTTATAAGGGCAGAGATACGGAGCCTTTCAGCTACCCAAATGACGAAAAAGACAGAAAATCCAAAGGGTGCTACTAAAGTATGTCAGCTCTGTACAGATAAAAAGGATGCAATATTTTTAATAAAGACCAATTTAAAAAAAGATTTTTTTATCTCACAATGAGTACATTGCAATAATAAAAAAATGCCCCCAAAGGTGTACATAGGTGTACTTTAAGTTCTGACCAAGAAAGTGGTACTTTCTGCGAGCCATATTAGTATCTGTGGGATTAATATATTTTGACAGCATCAGGAAACAAAACAGTGGATGAGCTGGAAGCAGAAGGCCCTGTCCACTGTCTACTGGCTGTCCCGGCGTATTGCAGCTCAGCTCCCATTAAAGTAAATGGATGCCGAGCAGTATGCCAACATGGTCACTACATAGTGAATGAAGCTTTCTTCTTCTGGCTCCTCCACTGTTTTGTTTCCCAAGCCTGTGGCTTCTGAAAACAGCTGATTGGTGGGGGTGCCCAGTCCAGACCCCCATCAATCTGATGTTGACCTATCTTCCAGATAGCTCATCTATATCTAAAGAGTGGAAAATTCCTTTAAGAGCAGTGACCCAATATCACCCACCTCCCACATTTTAACATTGCCGTACATGTTTTGTCTCGCACTCATTTCAGTGATAGCTCAGCATTATATCAAAATGATGTTAGTTGGACCTTTACATTATGATATTATTTCATCTGGTTATTTTGCCCCCTATTTATGTAACACTGTAAACCTTCAATACAAATAAAAAAAAAGCTGTTGTCTGTCATTGCATGCTGAGCTGCCGAAGAGCCACAGGTGGTGGTCTGCCATTGTAAGGGTATAAGCTCATTAATGTTACAGTGTCATTAAATTCCAGCAGGGCCACATTGTCCATAAAGTGACATGAGCATCGGGTGACTGCAAAGGGAAGCAACGTTCATGCGTTAGTACTTACATACCTAAAAAGATTTATATAAATCCTATTCACTTGCATGGAATGCGTTTCAGATATGGTAATTTTCCTCAGCAAAAAGCTGCCATGTGTGAATATGGGGGATGTATATATGGAATACAATATATAAATCTTATAAAACTGCAATATAATAGACAACATGCACTTAAAGAATAATACACTGGAACAGGAGAGAGGGCCGTTCCTGAGACCAATGATAGCTCTTCACCGATCTGGTAGCATGGACATAACTACAATAGCGGCAGACCATGCGACTTCTATGGAGCCCAGGGCAAGAGGGGCCCAGTCTTAGTTGGGATGATCACCTCTTCTACTGGGGGTGAAAACTTGGTCAGGAGTGTACCCTCTAAATGTGAAGGAACAACTTTTAGCAAATGATGCAGTGGAAAAATGGACCAAGGGTCATCAAAAAGGGTTTAGGCGGAAACCCTTCTGTCCTGTGTGGGAGGCCTGCTTTGATCCTTGCTATGGGGCCCTTACTTCTCTATGTACGCCACTGGCTGGTCAATAATGCAGTTCAGTGGTGACCAATATAGCGCTGGAAGCTCGTAACAGTTCCAGCAGGAGTCTTAGTCGCAGATTCCGGCAAAAAGAAAAAGACTAAATAGCTCTGCTTGGAAGAGTAATATGTCATGCCGGCCCATCCCCACCCACGCCATGTCCACTTTTTAAGACCTGGCGTGAGCAGGGAAAAGTCACTGATTGTGGCACAAAGGTTATTTGCGTATGCCTAACATAGTCGTATTTCTGGATAGTAAATGGCCCCCAATGTTTCTATATATATTGTTAGCAGTCTTTGTGGTCACTGCTTTCCCTAGAAGAATTAGAACTGTAATCTCTAGCTATACTTATTCCGACTTGCTCAACAAGGAGTTGTGGCTTAAGATGCAGCACTTTGATTCTGGTGTAAAACTGTCTCAAAGTAAGAGAAAAGTATCTATCCTTGACTAGATTCATCATCCACCCTGAGCCCTTGGGAGAAACCTGGTGCAGGTCCAGACAGTCTAAACTCATGCCATTTTTAGGATTAGTAATTCTTGGTCTGTATCACCTAATATTTCTTTATATACATATATATATATATATATATATATATATTTTTTTTTTTTTAAGTTTGTTGTTGTTCTCAAATGGTTCTTTTATCCATTCTGATTCCTTGCAGTGCTTTCGTTGACACAGTGATATGAAGACCTCTAGTGCCACCAAATGGTGAAAAAAGAAAATGACACCATAAATTTTACAACTACATAACCAGTATTTTATATAGCAGTTTTATAAATGAATTTTAGCGAATTATGTCACATGTTTAGCCCGTCCTTTTACTGTCCTGTAGAAAGGAAATAAACAGTTCTGGTCAATGTTACTTATAAGCCTTTGTAGCTAGTGAGCGGACAGTTAGAGACCTGGGAGTTGCTTTATCTAAACCAGACAATCCAAGATTTATGAAAACTGTTGCAGTGGAAAAGTGTACCTTTAATTAAAAGATTTTTAAAAAAAACAAAAAAATTAGACTGCCATGCTTTTTTGTAGCTTTTTTTTTTTTTTTAGTTTATGCCCATATTGCAGGGATCAGCAACCTTCAGCACTCCAGCTGTTCTGAAACTGCTACTCCTAGAATCCTTCTTTCACTTCTATGAGGGTTACAAGAAACACAAATGCCAACCTCCATTTCCCCCCCCCCCCCCCCCCCCCCCTTCAAAAGTTCTGTGAGACTCCTGGGCCGTCTTGCATCCACTGCTCTTTTGAGGTCTATCCACAGATTTTCTGTGATGTTCAGATCAGGGGACTGTGAGGTCTAGGATAAAACCTTCAGCTTGCACCTTTTGAGGTAGCCTTATGGATTTTGAGGTTTGTTTAGGATCATTATCTCTTTGTAGAAGCCATCCTGTTTTCAACTTCAGCTTTACAGTTAGGTTTACTTCCAGAATTTGCTGCAATTTCATTGAATCCATTCTTCCCTCTACCAGTGAAATGTTCCTCATGCCATTGGCTGCAACACAACCCCATGATTTATCCACCCCCCTCTCTGCTTAATGGTTGGAGAGGAATTCTTTTCATGAAATTCAGTGCCCTTTTTTCTTCAAACATACCTTTGCATATTGTTCTATTTTAACCTCATTGGTCTACAGGACTTGTTTCCAAAATGCTAAAAAATTCTGATGCAGAATTTTGTGGTGAGGACGCAGGAGAGGTTTTGTTCTGATAACTTACATAAAGGCCATATTTTGCGCAGATGTCGCTAAACTGTAGAACCAGGTACCTCAACTGCAGAGTCTGCTAAATCTTCCTGAATGTCTTATGCAGTAAAGCGAGTGTTCTGATTTGCCATTCTAGCAATCCTACGAGCAGCTGTCTTTCTTCTGTTTTGCAGACCTCAACCATTTTTATTAACAGAGTGTTAGGCGGCTGCTTAGAAGAACTCATGACTGCTGTTTTTGAGGACAAGGTTAGAGGAGTCTGGGTATTTATAAAGCTTTGAAATTTGCATCACCTGGCCTTTCCTAATGATGATTGTGAACAAACCTTAAACCTAACAGGCTATTTAAGGTTTGAGACCTCGGTCAAAGTTATATGAGCACTTAAATCTCCTTGCGTTCCCATACTTTTGCAAGTTCCTCCTTTTCTTTTTTACACTCTACAATTGTGCAAAACCAAAATAATTCACTGATTGTCACAAACTTACCTGTCTGGGTTCCAGCGCTGCGGTCTCTGGCTTTGGCGTGGCCACGTCAGGTGGGACGCCGTCCATGATGCGACGGTGCTTTAGCAACAGTGTCCTTAGCAACAGCATGCAATGCTCTTTCTCCCCACAGTGGGGGTGTCAGCTGGAGGAGACTAGCAGTGGGCTGATTGCTCAGCTGATCTATTCCTGTGTGCTAGTATTTTGACTAGTTGAGTGCCAAGTCATGACCTATAAAACCCTTCCTGGCCTTATGTAACGGATCAACGGCTGTGCCACTTACCGGTTTGGCTTTGGGCCAAACTTGGGAGCGGAGTCTAAGTGTCCCCCTGGTCTTCACCCTTTATCCTGCTCCAGGATGCGGAAGCTGGACTCAGCTGCAGGGGAGACACCAGGTCGCTACCGCAAGAGTGGTCCCGGTTAAGTGGCAGCTGGCCGGGCAGGCAGAAAGCCCCGATGCTAGCACCAGGGAACCAGGCAATATAGGACAGCCGCAGGATAATGCTGAGCTGAGCAAGCGGTATAGCAGAGCTAGTGCTGTGAGAACAGCAGAGCTGAGTTAGTCCAGGTGGAGCTGGTGTAACAATCTGCACAGCAGACAGAGGCGTGGTCGACAGTCCGGGTCTTTAACTTGAGAGCAGCGAGGTACAAGAAGATCAAGCAGAGACGAGGTCAGGATACAGGCAGAGGTCATAAACAGGATATCGAATGCACAACAGGAGCCTTAGCTGTAGGAAGTACAATATTGCTCAGGCATTGCAGGAAGGGGGAAGCACCCTTATGAAGGTGGTGCCTGGCCAGGATTGGAGAGAGGGCGGAATCAGGGGCATGCATTAACCCTTAAGGTACCAGGACGCCCGCGGCTCCTACAAGATACAACAGAAGCTGTCATAGCCTGCGACAGTGCAGGAAAGCGGGTCCGGAGCCTGCAGCGAAGAGGAGCAGCCCTGCGTGCAGCTCGACTGAGGTACGTAGTCGGATGCACTGCACGCTGGCTGCTGCCAACTGCCATTGTTACAGTATCCCCCCCCCCCTCATGCCCCTTCTTTTTGGCCTTGATGCGCTGAAAAAATCTTCTGAGAAGATTCGGAGCATGTACATTCTCCTCCGGCTCCCAGGAACATTCCTCAGGACCATAATTCTTCCAGTCTACAAGAAAGTACCTCTTACCACCAACCTTGGAATCGAGGATGTTCTGTACTTCAAATTCAGGCTCACCGTCAGTAGGCATGGAAGTAGAGGTGGCGGGAGGCCTGAAAAAGGATTTGAGGAACAACGGTTTCAGAAGAGATACATGAAAAGAATTTGGAATCCGGAGAGAAAGAGGCAACCAGAGTTTATAAGAAACACGGTTGATAGGCTCAAGGACCTCAAACTGGCCCAGAAACCGTGGAGCAAATTTGTAACAGGGTACCTTCATGCGGATGTTCCGGGAGGCAAGCCAGACTTTGTCGCCAGGAGAGAACTGAGGAGAAGGTCTACGTCTGGTATCCGCATTTTTCTTCATACGAGTAACAGCCTGAGAGATGGAATCCTTAGTCTGTCTCCTGATGCTGAGGAAGTCTCTGAACAAAGAATTATCAGCCGCTACCTCGGAAGATGCGGACAGGGGTAAAGGAGCACGAGGGTGTAGTCCATACACTATGTAGAAGGGAGAAGAGCCCATGGATTCTCCGGAATGGCTGTTGTACGATAATTCCGCCCAAGGCAGGAGCTGCACCCAATCATCATGCTGAGCAGAGACAAAGTGACGTAGGTAGTTCTCCAAAGTCTGATTAACTCGTTCAACTTGCCCATTAGACAGAGGGTGGTATCCAGAAGAGAAGTCCAACTTCACCTCAAGTAGCCCACAGAGCACCCTCCAGAATTTGGAAGTAAATTGTACCCCTCGATCGGACACAATGTGCAGAGGTAGGCCATGAAGGCGGAAGATGTGTTCGAAGAACAGACAGGCTAGTCGCTTAGCAGAGGGCAATCCAGGAAGCGGAATAAAATGTGCCATCTTGGAGAATCTGTCTACCACTACCCAGATTACAGAACAGCCAGCAGAGGACGGGAGGTCTGTGATAAAGTCCATAGCAACATGCTGCCAGGGAACTTCCGGAATAGGTAACAGTAGTAGCAACCCTGCTGGTTTGGTTCAGGGAACCTTGTTGCAGGCACAGGAGGTACAGGCAGACACAAATTCCCGGACATCTTTGGGTAGGGTCGGCCACCAGTAGTGACGGGACAGCAACTCAAGGGTCTTACGTACCCCAGGGTGACCAGCGTACTTGGAGCAATGTCCCCAGAAGAGAATCTTCCTCCTCTTGGCTTGCGGAACAAAAATCTTCTCCGGAGGAATATCTTTTACTCGAACTGGCGCCACTGAAACCAGGCAGGATGGATCGATGATATGTTGAGGTTCCTCAATCTGATCTGCTGGGTCAAAGGAACGAGAAAGCGCATCAGCCCTCACATTTTTGTCTGCCGGTCGAAAATGCAGAAGGAAATTGAATCGGGCAAAGAAGAGTGCCCATCGAGCCTGACGTGGATTAAGACGCTGTGCAGACTGCAGATAAGTCAGATTCTTGTGGTCAGTGTATATAACCACTGGATGCAAAGCCCCCTCCAGAAGGTATCTCCATTCTTCCAAGGCCATCTTGATAGCAAGCAGTTCTCTATCACCGATGGAGTCGTTTCTTTCTGCAGAAGAGAAGAGCTTGGAGAAGAAACCACATGAGACAAATTTCCCTTTGGAGGTCTTCTGTAGCAGGACTGCACCTGCACCAATGAAAGAAGCATCCACTTCTAGGAAGAACTGTTTGGAAGTGTCTGGATGATGGAGGACAGGAGAAGTAGCAAAGCAATCTTTGAGTTTTCGGAATGCAGACTGAGCTTCAGGGGTCCATTTCTTTGCATCCGCCCCTTTCTTAGTCAGCGCAGAAATAGGGGCTGTGAGAGAAGAAAAGTTTGAAATAAACTGCCTATAGAAGTTGGCAAATCCCAGAAATCTTTGAATGGCACGGAGACCTTGAGGACGGGGCCAATTCTGGATGGCAGAGACCTTGTCGGGGTCCATTTGCAGACCAGTGCAGGAAACAATGTACCCCAGAAAGGGTAAGGAAGACTGCTCAAAGACACACTTTTCGAGCTTGGCAAACAGACCATTCTCCCTTAGGCGCCAGATAACCAGGCGCACTTGTCTCCGGTGAGTGGACAAGTCGGTTGAATAAATGAGAATATCGTCGAGATACACTACTACACACTTGTATAACAGGTCCCGGAAGATGTCATTTACAAATTCTTGGAAGACAGCAGGAGCATTGCAAAGGCCGAATGGCATAACCAAGTACTCATAGTGGCCATCACGGGTATTGAATGCCGTCTTCCACTCGTCGCCTTCATGGATTCGGATCAGGTTATATGCACCACGTAGATCCAATTTAGAAAATATCTGTGCGCCTCAGATACGGTCAAACAATTCAGACATCAGGGGCAGAGGATACTTGTTCTTGACTGTAATCTTGTTCAGTCCACGATAATCTATGCATGGACGGAGTGACCCGTCTTTCTTGGAGACGAAGAAGAAACCGGCTCCAGCCGGCGAGGTAAACCCCCTCTCCAGGTTCTCCTTAATATACTCGGCCATAGCCTGTGTCTCAGGCGGGGATAAAGGATAAACCCTTCCACGAGGAGGAGAAGTCCCAGGTAGAAGATCGATCGGGCAGTCATAAGTCCGATGAGGTGGTAAAGTCTCTGCCTTCTTCTTACAGAAAACATTTCCAAAGGATGCAAATTGCAGAGGCAGACCAGGCAGGTTCACAGGAACCGGACGAGGAGACATTGGGTGGACCATCGACAGGCAGGAGGTTTGGCACTGAGGCCCCCAGCGGAGAATATCCCCCTTTCGCCAGTCTAAGACGGGAGAATGTTGCTGTAGCAAGGGCAATCCCAGAATCACTGGGTCCGTGGAATCTGGCAGGACATAGAAGGATATTTCTTCAGAATGTAGCACCCCGACTTGGAGTTTCACAGGAGCAGTGATGAACTGAATAGGTTTGGGTAAGGTTTGTCCATTAACAATCATTGCCACGAGAGGCTTCGCCAGACGGGTAGTGGAAAGCTGGCACTGGGTCACCAGGGCTTGATTTACAAAATTCCCGGCAGCGCCAGAATCCAGGAAAGCAGGTACTGATATACTGGTTTTCCCAGCAGACACCATTACAGGGATAAGAAGTTTGGGAGAATTGTCTTTTTCATCTAGGGTCACTTCTCCCAATGAGCCTAGGCGCTGAAGTTTTCCGCCTTCTGGGGGCAGATACGAACAACATGTTCCTTTCCACCGCAGTAGAGGCACAAGTTCTCTGCTCGCCGTCGCTGGCGCTCCTGATCAGAGAGCTTCAGGCGATCCACCTGCATAGGCTCTTCAGACGGAATCGCAGCAGGAGTCTGAACAGTCCTCTGGAAGACAGGTGCGAATTTAGACGTCCGCTTCATCCTTGCGGCTTGAGTAAAACGTTCACGAAACCGCACGTCTATGCGTGTGGCCAACGTGATCAAAGCGTCCAGAGAGCCAGGCAGGTCCCTTACCGCTAGTTCGTCTTTGATGCGGTCACACAGACCCTCCCAGAATACGGCTCGTTGAGCTTCATCATTCCAGGACAGTTCTGTGGCCAGTGTACGGAACTGGATCGCGTATTGGCCCACTGTCCTAGTGCCTTGATGCAGACGAAGAAGAGCAGAGGCTGCAGATGAGGCACGGCCAGGTTCCTCAAATACTGTACGGAAAACAGTTAAGAAGGTCTGTAGGCTTGCAGTCCCAGGTCCGCTTCGCTCCCATATAGGATTAGCCCAAGCAAGAGCTTCTCCAGAGAGCAGAGATACAATGAAAGCTACTTTTGCTCGGTCAGACTGGAACTTGTCTCCATGTAGCTCAAAGTGGATCAAGCATTGATTCAGGAACCCTCTGCAGGCCTTTGACTCACCGCTGAAACGTGGAGGCAAGGGAAGTTGGACAGCAGACGTGCCTTGGTATGCAGACGATGCAACGGAATTAGTAGGAGTTGCTGGGACCTGTAGTGCCGCAGGATCAGTAGTGGGTAGAGCGTCCAGACGTGCAGAATTTGTGTTCAGACACTGCAGCAGGACATCTTGGCGTTCACTCTGGCGTTGCAGCTCTCGGTATAAATCTTGTACCTCAGGCTTGGGCTTGCCAGCGGGGTCCATGGCCTGAGCAAACTGTAACGGATCAACGGGTGTGGACCCGCTGTGCCACTTACCGGTTTGGCTTTGGGCCAAACTTGGGAGCGGAGTCTAAGTGTCCCCCTGGTCTTCACCCTTTATCCCGCTCCAGGATGCGGAAGCTGGACTCAGCTGCAGGGGAGACACCAGGTCGCTACCGCAAGAGTGGTCCCGGTTAAGTGGCAGCTGGCCGGGCAGGCCAGAAAGCCCCGATGCTAGCACCAGGGAACCAGGCAATATAGCAGACAGCCGCAGGATAATGCTGAGCTGAGCAAGCGGTATAGCAGAGCTAGTGCTGTGAGAACAGCAGAGCTGAGTTAGTCCAGGTGGAGCTGGTGTAACAATCTGCACAGCAGACAGAGGCGTGGTCAACAGTCCGGGTCTTTAACTTGAGAGCAGCGAGGTACAAGAGGATCAAGCAGAGACGAGGTCAGGATACAGGCAGAGGTCATAAACAGGATATCGAATGCAGGAACAACAGGAGCCTTAGCTGTAGGAAGTACAATATTGCTCAGGCATTGCAGGAAGGGGGAAGCACCCTTATAAAGGTGGTGCCTGGCCAGGATTGGAGAGAGGGCGGAATCAGGGGTGTGCATTAACCCTTAAGGTACCAGGACGCCTGCGGCTCCTACAAGATACAGCAGAAGCTGTCGTAGCCTGCGACAGCGCAGGAAAGCGGGTCCGGAGCCTGCAGCGAAGAGGAGTAGCCCCGCATGCAGCTCGACTGAGGTACGTAGTCGGACGCACTGCACGCTGGCGGCTGCCAACTGCCATTGTTACACCTTATACCAGTGCCAGTGATAGTCATTGACTCCCTAGCTGTGCTCCCAGTTCCAGTTCTGTCTGTGTGTATGGATTGCTCGTATTATTGACCTTGGTTTGCTTTTGACCACTGCCTCGTGTTTTTGGTACTGTGTCTTCTGTCTGGTTCTGACCTCGGTTTGGCTATTTGACTACCCTCTGTCTCTCATTTTGTTACGGTTTCGTCCTCCTGGTTCCGACCCATCCCTACCCACTGCTGTAACACTGATAT
Source organism: Bufotes viridis (assembly GCA_033119425.1). Lineage (NCBI taxonomy): Eukaryota > Metazoa > Chordata > Amphibia > Anura > Bufonidae > Bufotes > Bufotes viridis. The sequence goes on from CM065592.1 coordinate 238,571,352, forward strand.
TGATTAAAACAGGGATGCCTAACCTGCGGCCCTCCAGCTGTTGCAAAACTACAACGCCCCACGTGCCCGGATAGCTGTTTCCTGTCCAGGCATGATAGAAGTTGTAATTTTGCAACAGCTGGAGGGCCGCAGGTTGGGCAACCCTGGCTTAAAATGTTAAAAAGTGTGTTTCATTTTCAACGTTATTTATTAAATATGACTAGAACACCCCTCATCCCTAGGAATGCACCCATGTACTGCAGTACATGGGTGCACTCCTCTGGATGAAGGGGGGTTGTAGTCACATTTAATAAAAACACTTAGGCCAATAATGGTACAGTCCTTGCACAGGGTTTATAATAAATGTGACTATAACCACATAGGAAAGCACCCATGTACTGCAGTACATGGGTATACACTGTCCAGATATTGTACCATTATTGGCCTTAGTGTTTATATTAAATGTGACTATAATCCATAGGAATTCCACAATGAGAATGCACCCATGTACTACAGGGCCTGGATGCAATCTTAAGGATGAGGGGAGTTATAGTCACATAACATCCGCAGATCCCACCATAACTGTGTGTCAGCAGCTTCTATCATAACAGTGTGAAATATTATTTTATTTAAAATTAAATTAATTAATTAAAATATTAAATATTTTAGCACACCCTTTGGATCAAAGAGCTTTTTTTCTTTTTTTCCTCCTCTAAAACCTAGATTATCATCGGTTGCATCTTATAAAGTGAAAAATACGGTAAATGTGTTTTATTGGGATTTTATGTGATTGACCAACACAAAGTAAAAGGTATTATGTGGGAAGTGAAAAGAAAATAATACATTGTTTTCAAAGTAAATAAAAATCTGGAAAGTCTGGTGTACATTTATATTCAACCCCCGAGTCAATACTTTGTAGGACCACCTTTCGCTGCAATTGCAGCTGCAAGTCTTTTGGGGTATGTCACTATCAGCGTTGCACGTCTAGAGGCTGAAATTTTTGCCCATTCTTTTTTGCAAAATAGCTCACGCTCAGTCGGATTGGGTGGAGAGAGTCTGTGAACAGCAATTTTCAAGTCTTGCCACATATTCGCAATGAAATTTATGTCTGGACTTTGACTGGGCCATTCTAAAACATAAATATGCTTTGATCTAAATCATTCCATTGTATCTCTGGCTATATGTTTAGGGTTATCTTCCTGCAGGAAGGTGAACCTCCGCCCCAGTCTCAAGTCTTTTGCAGCCTCTACCAGGTTTTCCGACAGGTTTGCCCTGTATTTAGCTCCATCCATCTTCCCATTAACTCTGACCAGCTTCCCTGTCCCTGCTGAAGAAAAGCATCCCCACAGCATGATGCCTCCACCACCATATTTCACAGTGGGGATGGGGTGTTCAGAGTGACGTGCAGTGTTTGATGTGCAGTTTTCTGCCACGCACAGCGTTTTTGCATTTAGGCCAAGAAGTTCAAGTTTGGTCTTATCTAACCAGAGCACCTTCTTCCATGTTTTCTGTGTCCCCAACATGGCTTGTGGCAAACTGTAAACGCGAGTTCTTATGTCTTGCTTTCAGAAATGGCTTTCTTCTTGCCACTCTTCGATAAAGGCCAGATTTATGGAGTACACAACTAATAGTTGTCCTGTTGATAGATTCTCCCACCTGAGCTGTTAAACTCTGCTTCTCTAATTAGTGCTCTCCTTGCCTTGCCTAGTCATATCTTCAAGAGCACTGTTCAATCCATCATCCAAAAATAGAAGCAGTATGGCACAACTGCAAACCTAACTGACCTGTCTGGTGTGTTTCTTTGGATTTCATAATGCTGTTGTCTAACAAACCCTCTAAGGCCTTCACAGAACAGCTGTAATTATACTGAGAATAAATTACACACTGGTGGACTCTATCTACTAATTAGGTGTCTTCTGAAGGCAATTTTTACAGATTTGTATTTAATAATTTTGAAAACCATGTATCATTTTCTTTTCACTTCACACGTACTTGCTACTTTGTGTTGGTCTATCACATAAAATCCCCAAAAATACATTTAAGTTTGTAGGTGTAACATGAAAAAATGTGGAAATGTTCAATAGGTATGACCACTATTTAAGGCACTTGTATATCAGTTGTCTCTGTCTAGCTACTTCAGGCTGAGAGCCAAACACAACTAATATATATAATATATACTAATATATATATATCTGGCATCTGTACACCGATAGTGCCGGACAGAAAAACTGAGCATGCAGCGCTTTTCTGTCCGGCGCTATTTGACATCCTGCGTCATCAGTGATGTACCGGAAGAATATAGAACACTATGGGATCAGTTCTAGCTTCAGTTTCCCTCGTTTTCTGCACCTTGCCAGAGGGGAACTGAGCCAGACTGCAGCATATACTGTATGTCAAGCTGGCTATAGTGCCTCCACACAGTAATATTGCCCTCCGAGCACCCTACACTGTAATAGTACCCCACATAGAGTAAATCAACCCCCGCAACAGGTTTTACATTTGTTCTAGTTTGTTCTAAGGGCAAATTTGCTAATCATGTTTAATACTGTATTTAGACAGCAGAAACTTAGACCAGGCAGTCCAAAGACACAACAAACTTATCAAAGGGACTCACGCTGGATGATAAATTTGGTGCACCTTTAGACACTTTTCTAAATTGACACAACCTATTGGTTGGCTGCAGGGGTGCTGCAGCCTTAGGCAAAATTTGAAATGGAACCCCCTCCCCTTATATTCTCAATCCAAACCTTCTCCCAAGCATTACTGTTAAAAACTGATTTGGGTGGACATTACATACAGCCAGGGGGGAAAGGGAACTTAAAGTTGCCTTGGAAATAAAAGTGGCCCCATGTTGTAGTCGGGTCCAAATTGATAAAAGGTGGGACACCAGAAGTGAGAATGGTCAGCAATACTGTGATGCAGAACAAAATACCACAGTGCAGCACAAAACACTGCCCGAGCAGAACCAGGTGCCGCAATACAGCACTAAATACTGCCTCAGCAGAACCAAATACCAGAGTGCAGCACAAAATATTGCCTGCTGCACCACAGTATGAAATTATGTCATCATCCTGAGGCAATATAGTTGAATTCAGGAAGGCACCTGCAGCCGATGGCCAGGTACATGAGTGCCCTATGCTTCTACATTAATTAATGCTGAGAGCATCAGATCTTTATGTACCTGGCTGATGGCCAAGAGAAGGGATTGAGAGGCCCTCTGGGCATCGGCCCACTGGGAAATTTCCCTGTTGGGTCTATGTCCAGTCCGCCCATGCATACAGCCCTACAAAAACATACACAAGAATACAATGTCACATACCCATTATATAAAGTGATGTCTCCTCTAATGTTCTCCTTTTTTTATCTTCTACGTTCAGACCAGACTGGGTTAATTACTTCTTTCAACCACGTCTTGTCTTCAGAGTTTGGCACACAAACATATTAGGTCCCTCACTTTTCTATCATCCTGCTCCTGGTGCCCCAACAATGTTATCCTTGCTACCTCCAATATTGTGGGGTATCGGATGAAGCTTTCTGAAGCGAAACCCGGGTCGGGTGACTGATTTATGTACACTGCCTGAAATTGGTTTTTATCCTGTAAGTACAATAAAACCTGTGCGGTTCAACTATGTGATTGTGCTTCACTATTGTGGCAACTTTGATTTCCCACAAAGGTTCATAATATAAAGGTGAATCCAAGTGACCTGCACGCTTTCCCATATCCAAATGAAGTCTGTGTGATTTGGAAGGGAGGAGATTCCTGTTTACTCTGGAGCAGCGCGGTCCATTCGAATAAACGCACTCCATATTGTGCCCAATTATAATGCCTCTACTGTACCCACATTACTAATAATGCTACCATAGTGCCCCCAGTAGAAATAAGGCCCCTGTATAGTACACCCAGCAGAAACTGGGCTCCTTTCAAAGGCAACCCTTAGAGCCCACAATAATAATAAAGCCCCATACAGTGCCCCTTATGGTGGCCCCAGTATTTATAATGCCCCCTATAGTAGCACTGGTATTTATAAAGTCCCCTATGCGGCCCCAGTATTCGTAATGCCGACCCACAGTTATAACCAGCCCATATTGCCCCCTGTAGTGCCTGTATATACAATGACCCCACAGGTAGTACTCTGGCCTGTAATGCCATCCCCTGTAGCGCTCCAGACCCAGTCTTTAACCACCCCCCCTAGCTTAAACACCCTTAATGACCAGGCCACTTTTTATAATTCTGCACTACACTACTTTCACCGTTTATTGCTCTGTCATGCAACTTACCACCCAAATGAATTTTACCTCCTTTTCTTCTCACTAATAGAGCTTTCATTTGGTGGTATTTCATTGTTGCTGACATTTTTACTTTTTTTGCTATTAATAAAAATTTAACGACATTTTTGCAAAAAAATGACATTTTTCACTTTCTGTTGTAAAATTTTTCAAAAAAAACTACATTTCTATACACATTTTCCACAAAATGTATTGTTCTACATGTCTTTGATAAAAAAAATCCAATAAGTGTATATTTATTGGTTTGGGTAAAAGTTATAGCGTTTACAAACTATGGTGCAAAAAAGTGAATTTCCACATTTTGAAGCAGCTCTGACTTTCTGAGCACCTGTCATGTTTCTTCAGGTGCTAGAATGTCAGGATAGTATAAATACCCCAAATGACACCATTTTAGAAAGAAGACACCCCAAAGTATTCGCGGAGGGGCATGGTGAGTTCATGTATCATTTCATTTTTTTTCACAAGTTAGCGGAAAATGACACTTTCTGAGAAAAAAAAAATAATAATAAAGTTTCCATTTCTGCTAACTTCTGGCAAAAAAAAAAAAATCTCATCAGTGAATACCTTGGGGTGTCTACTTTCCGAAATGGGGTCATTTGTGGGGTGTGTTTACTGTTCTGGCATCTTGGGCGGGGCTAAACTGTGAGCAGCCATGTAAAACCTAAAGGTACTCTTTGGAATTTGGGCCCCTTTGCGCACCCAGGCTGCAAAAAAGTGTCACTTATGTGGTATCGCCGTACTCAGGAGAAGTAGGGCAATGTGTTTTGGGGTGTATTTTTACATATACACATGTTGGGTGAGAGAAAAATTAAAAAGTTGTCGTTTACAGAGATATTTCTCACACAAAGTATGGGTATATATAAAAATACACCCCAAAACACATTGCCCTACTTCTCCTGAGTTCGGCGATACCACGAGTGACACTTTTTTGCAGCCAAGATGCGCACAGGAGCCCTAATTCCAATGAGTACCTTTAGGATTTCACAGGGCATTTTTACGCATTTGGATTCCAGACTTCTTCTCACGCTTTAGGGGCCCCTAAAATGCCAGGGCAGTATAAATACCCCACATGTGACCCCATTTTAGAAAGAAGACACCCCAAGGTATTCCTTGAGGGGTATGGTGAGTTCATGTAAAATTTTATTTTTTGTCACAAGTTAGTGGAATATAAGACTTTGTAAAAAAAAAAATATATAAATTTCTGCTAACTTGTGCCAAAAAAAATTCTGTGAACTCGACATGCCCCTCACGGAATACCTTGGGGTGTCTTCTTTCCAAAATGGGGTCACATGTGGGGTATTTATACTGCCCTGGCATTTTAAGGGCCCTAAAGCGTGAGAATCCAAATGCGTAAAAATGGCCTGTGAAATCCTAAAGGTACTCATTGGTTTTAGGGCCCCTTTGTGCATCTTGGCTGCAAAAAAGTGGCACACATGTGGTATCGCCGTAATCAGGAGAAGTAGGGCAATGTGTTTTCGGGTGTATTTTTACATATACCCATACTGTGTGTGAGAAATATCGCTGTAAATGACAACTTTTTAATTTTTTTTATACAAAGTTGTCAATTTGCAGAGATATTTCTCTCACCCAGCATGGGTATATGTAAAAATACACCCCAAAACACATTGCCCTACTTCTCCTGAGTACGGCGATACCACATGAGTGACATGTGGTTACATGAACTCACCATACCCCTCACGGAATACCTTGGGGTGTCTTCTTTCTAAAATGGGGTCACATGTGAGGTGTTTGTACTGCCCTGGCATTTGAGGGTCTCCGCAATCATTACACGTATGGCCAGCATTAGGAGTTTCTGCGATTCTCCTTATACTGAGCATACGGGTAATAAGATATTTTTTTTCCGTTCAGCCTCTGGGCTGAAAAAAAAAGAAAAATGAACGGCACAAATTTTTTCATTTGCATCGATCAATGTGGATGAAAAAATCTCTGCCAAAATCAGTGACTGCGGTGCAGTGGGCTGGGCGCTAGCTACCTAACAAGTAGCTAACTAACTGGCGGTGATAAGGGAACCTTATGCCCCATTCACACGTCCGCAATTCTGTTTGCGGAACGGAATTGCAGACCCATTTATTTTTATGGGGACAGACTTTGTCCCGCTCGGATCCGGAATTACGGATCCGCGCTTCCGGGTCTGCACTTCTATTCCGCAAAAATATAGAACATGTCCTATTCTTGTCCGCAATTGCGGACAAGAAAAAGCATTTTCTATATAGTTTTGGCAATGTGCGGATCTGCAAAATGCGGAAAGCGCATTGCCGGTGTCCATCTTTTGAGGATCTGCGGATCCGTGGATCAGATCCGCGGATCCGTGGATCCACGGATCCGCAAAACACATATGGACGTCTGAATGGAGCCTTACAAGAATCTAGATGGGGTGATCAAGGGGTTAACAAGGGGTTAATAAGTGGGGGGGGGGGTTAGTGTAGTGTTTGGTGCAACTTTACATAGCTACCTGGTCCTCTGGTGGTCGATCCCAGCAAATGGGACCACCAGAGGACCAGGTAGCAGGTATATCAGACGCTGTTAACAAAACAGCGTCTGATATACTTGTTTGATGCGAATTATTTCGCATCTACAGCCTGCCAGCGATTGATCATCGCTGGCAGGCTGCAGTACAAGTTGTGAGACACGCAGCACTGTGAACGAGCGCGCGCTCGTGCGCGCGTTCACAGGAAGTCTCGCGTCTCGCGAGATGACGCACCGATGCGTCCACTCAGAACTACAGGACCGGCCGCCGGACGCATCCGTGCGTTTGGCGGTCCTGTAGTGGTTAATGGCAGTAGAAACACACACACCCCCTAGCCTCTTCCGGCCTAAGTTTCCGTGTTTCATCTATGTCCTGCATGACATTGCACCCCTGACCTGGCACAAGAGGTTACAATGATTTCATCTTGAAATCCTAGTCCATTCTACTGCAGTATGCTTTAGGCCTAGTGGCCTGCAGTCTATAAGGTTAAACTGTGGGGATGGTAGTTATAGGCTCCCGTGCCCACAATATAAACAAGATACAAAGGAAAAATAAGCAGCACTCCAAGCCCCTTAGTGGGATAAATCCATATCCAATGTTCAAGTCACCTGGTATGCATCCAGGGCAATGCGATGCACGCGTTGAGGGGTCCTGGCTCGGGATCCCAGTAGAAACAGCAATGTAGAGAAATCTGCAGCACTGGTCCAATTCAATCAATGCTGTTTTATTTAGTACTTAGGCAGCATGCATAGCATTACGTTACAACATAAACTGCCACCACCATATACACAGGTTGGCTGCCGTCTGAGGTAAGATACTTATCTTGCCTCATGGTAGATGCAGCCCTTGTTGACTTACTGTGTGACATAGTTTTTGCATACATTGGTGTATTGTAGAGATGAGCAAACCTTTTCAGATTTGGTTTGGTTCTGATTCAACAATTTCTTCAAAAAGTTCAGTTTGAACCCAAATCGATTTGGCCTGAATCAGAGTGGCTCCAGATGCTTTGGAAATTAGTATATAATACCTTATAATCTCCTAAGAAAACAGTTTGTTTTTTCATTAATTTTTTATGAATTTTTGCTTTTTTTTAATCTCCCCCCTCTTGAACGCAATGACAGAAATAGTAAATCATGTCAGTTTGACACTGACATACATAGCTATGGGTTAACCTATGTTTGATGAACAGCGTGTTTAAAAACACACAGCACTATCCCATATGGTATGCTTTTTCATATTCCAAAGCTTCCAAAAATGAACCACCATCTGGTCATAAAAGGGTGTTTTAACACACAGGGGGTTATGGCATTAAATGAAAAAAAGTGGCTTTTTGGGGGACCAAGTGGCCAAAAATTATTGGGGTCGAAGCCTGCCTATACGAGACGCACAAGTGTTAATTGACAGAGCAAAAAGTGGCTTGTCCTCCCTATTAATTAGGAACAGAAGCAGTATAAAGGGTAGCATAATAAAAGACTCATGGCCGCTATAGTAGCGGCAGCAGAAGCCACATAGAATGGAACATACAAGGCAGTAGATCAGCTGTCAATGAGTAGAAGATTAACAGCGAGGAGTAGCAGCTGTGACAGTGGTGGCAGAAGCAGCCATATAGTACATGTTGGCAGGCAGACAGCGGCAGTGGCTTAATGGTGGCAACAGCAGTAGCCATAAAAAACATGAAGGTATGTAGGCAACATGATGGTAGGCAGGCAGACAGCAACACTGGCAAGATGGGGCACCGTCAGCAAGGCTAGTTCTATTTATTTAATGGCCTCATCTGGAGGAGTGTGAAAATCCTCCTAAATTCAGGCTTGGTTTATTTTGACAAATTTTGGACACTGGCGGAGTACAACTTGTTTGTCTGGGTGTCAACAGGATCCCTGTAGCCCTGAGATAGCTTTCTCTGAGATGACACTGAAGGCTGGGCAATAAAGAAGACAGAGAACATACCAGTACCAGTTCGGGCCACTGTTCTAGTCTGCCTGCCCAGAAGTTCATGGGGTCAGGGAACAGAGTATCCCCCGGAGACCAGCTGGAGTGTAGGTAGTCCTGAACCTGGGCGTTGAAGCAGGAGGTCTCCACTTGCTGATTTGCCTATCCTGGCGCAGCAAGTGAAAAAACTGCTCCACAGTGTTGAGGAGACTGATCAGGCTTCTGCTGCAGCTTCTGCTGCTTGTGGTGGTGGTAAGTGGGTAACTTTGCAGGGGCGGAGAGGGGCCTCCTTTTGAAATACGCTGGCGGCAGACATCTGCTTGCCAACAGCTGCGGCAAGCTGCGTACACAGTGTTTCCTGGTAATAACATAATTTGGGATGAAAACATTCCCCATTTTGCTATGATAGCAAAGGTCTAAGAGCATGGCTATCCAATAATGATCAAACTGCGTGATGTCAGCGATACACCTGTCAGCGGGTAAGCAAGCAAGCATACAGGTCGCCATTCTGGTCAGCGTGCTGTTCTTTCTCGGATGAGCTGCCACTGCCTGACCTTGAAAACAGCACATACTCCCTGTTGAGGTGGTCTGGTGCATGACAAAATTGTTCACGGATTTCTGCTGCTCATACAGACACACTGTGTTGAATTCCAGCTAGTTGTAACATTGTGGATTACGCTGTGTAGCGGCAGACCATTTTGTCGTTGCAAGTTCAAGAGAGCGTTTCCAGCCATGTAAGAATGGCTGAAATGTGAGGACAGTCTTCTGAAAATTGCCAGCACCTTGCACAAGCCACTGGACTTTTTTAAAAAGTGTTGCACGTCTAGGTTAATGATGTGTGCCATGCAGGAAGCATGTGTTCTTTCCCCCAGGTTCAGCACGGCCATGATTGCCGATGACCACCTTGCTCAGTTGGAGTTTGTGGGGTGACAGCCAGTGGGATATTTACTGCTTGATGGGTTCAATAGAGCTGTGGTGCCTAAGTTTGACTGCCTATAGCTTATTTTACTCTTGCAACGCTTGCACGGGGCAATGCTTCTGTTTTCCGGCAACGTGGAGAAAAACTGCTAGACAGGAGATACTCCCCTAATGTACCCACAGTGTCAGCGACATCACCAGTTCCCGAAGCAGGTCTGACCCTGGCAGTTCATTGGGAGGTAGATCGCCAGTGCTCTTTATTTCTACTGCTGCCACCACCCTCCTCCTATGATGTTACCTCTTCCTCAGCTCAGTACCCCAAACTGGCTCCCAGGTCCTGTCCAAAACACAATCATCAGAGTCCTCAGGCTTCATGCCACTTTTATCAGACTGTGATATATCTTGGTGGGCTCCTTGGCCCCCTCCAGATTCCCTGCTCTGTATTTTCCCTACCTGCCACTGTCGCTGCCCCCACTGCTAATGCCATGGCTACATGTGCCACTTTTACCACTGCCACCACAACTATGCATGAGGTCCCAAGCCTCCTTTTATTTTTCACAAAGTTTTTATTGGTAAGAAAACAGGGCAATATGTGACAGCATATGCATCTAATATTACAAAAACATACTAGTAACGATATAAGGCCACAGTACAGTACTTATCAGCCACAGTAATTTGAAGAAATGCAGACACTCTTACACTGCAGCTAAGTGGAGGATAATGATACTTGTTTGAATGCCCGACAGTAGGAGGAGTGGATAGAGGGAAGGGAGGGGAAACAAACAAAAACCTTAACATAATTTGTGCTAGAGATCGGTAAGTAAAAGAGAAGATTAGGAGGAGCCAGTCTTAGATCAAAGCGTACTCAGAGTTGGGTAGTCCTTGAGCCATTTACCCTAGTATTTCAGATAAGAGTCATAGACTACGTTACATGAAGCCATGGTGCTTTCCATTGCACAGTTGTACCCCATCCTACACACAATATCATTAATAGTGTGAACCTGAGCAGAACGCCAGTGTCTAGCTATTAGTGTTTTCGCTGCTGTGAGCGTGTGAAAGATAATAGCTCTGTCCAATTTGGGTACATCTTCCATCCCTACATATATGAAGCAAGCAAAAGGCTGGATTTTTAGGTACTGTAATTCCCAAGACTTTGTTCAGTAGGGATATTGTTTCGTCCCATATGCCTGTGAGTGCCAAATATGTTTAAATATGTCCCAAAATATATGCATAATATCTCCCAAAGCTTTCTCACACCTCCAACAGGAGGCAGACATCTCTGGGTATATCTGAGATATGCGTTGCGGAGTCATATACCATATATATAACATCTTACGCGTTGACTCTAAATCAGACGCGCAACTCAAGAACTGCCCTACCATAGTAAAGACTTAACGCCAGGTCTGATCGTCACTAGGCAAATCCAATTCCTTTGCCTATCTCACCATCCCAGAGATGCCATCTTTTGAGTTATTTTCTAATAATAATTTGTAAATTCTAGATAGGCCTTTAGGACGGCCAGATTTACCAAAGAAGTATAGCTCGAAAGCCGTGGCAGTGGTGTTGGGGGCTTGTGAAAGAGAACCTAGGAGAGATCACAATTGCAGGTATTTGTAGAATGCCCTATTTGATACATTAAATGAGTTTGTTAAGGTGGAAAAGGGGACTAAGTGCCCTGAATCCCAAATTTGATTGATTTCAATAATCCCCTCCGCAATCCAATCCGAAAAGGAGACATCTGGGATCAGCAATTCTACCATGTGTAGTGTGATATTATGTATACTCCATGACACTAAGTCCTTGCCTTCAACCATTTTCAGCCATGAGTTGAAACAAGCTTATTTATAGGAATCACTTACATGTATCCTTTTAAGGGAATTGGGCCTGCTACTTCCTTTTCCAAATGAACCCATTGTGGGGCCTCCTCTCCTAAAAAACAGCATCTTGCCTGGTCTAGTAATGTGGCGTGGTAGTAGAGAAATAGGTTGGGCAGGCCTAGGCCTCCCTGAGCTACAGGTTTATATAAGGTGGATAAGGCTACCCTAGATTTTTTGTGGTTCCAGTAAAAGGTATAAAGTAACGATTGTAATTCCGTAATATATATTTTGGAAAGCATTATAGGGAGGTTCCTGAAAAAGTATAGTATTTTAAGCAAAAGCATCATTTTAGCCATTGCAATTCTTCCAACCAACGAGGTGTCTACCTTGAAATAAGTGGTTATATCCTCTTTAATTGTCTTGAGTAAGGGTACATAGTTAAGTGCGAACAATTCCTTCGAGGGGAAGGTAAGTGTTAATCCTAGGTATGTTAATTCTTCTTTTGTCCATTTAAAGGGATACTGGGAGGCCAGTTGGGAGATAGCCTGAGGCTGAAGCCCCATGTCCAAAATAAGGGATCTGTTGGCGTTGACTTTATAATATGATATGTTGCTAAATTGTGACAAGAGATTTATGATTGTTGGTAGAGATTTCAGGAGGTCAGTTAATGCTATAATGACATTGTCAGCAAATAGCCCTTTTTCATGGTCTACCCCCTTTATGTTTATACCTGATATCTCTTTTTATGATCTTATTGCCTCTGCCAATGGTTCCATAACCAATTTGAATATTAAAGGGGAAAGGGGGCATCCCTGCCTGGTTCCATTTGTAATGGGGAAGGATTCTGATAGATGACCAGAAGCCAACACCCTAGCCGTGGGGGCAGAGTAAAGTGCCATTATAGCTTGTTGGACTACACCTGTAATCCCAAATTTAGCTAAGACCGCACCCAAGTAACCCCAGTGTACACTGTCGAAAGCCTTCTCCGCATTCCAAGGAGAGGAGCAGAGAAAGCTTTCGACAGGCCTCCACTTTCCAGACCAGATCCAGGAACCTTCTTTTACCATCCACGGACTGCTTGCCCTGGACAAATCACACTTGATCCACATGAATCAGTGTAGGGAGGATATCCGCCGGCCTAGTGGCTAAAATCTTTGCATACAGCTTCAGGTCTGTGTTTAAAAGAGAAATTGGGCGGAAATGTTCTGGTTTCTGGGGATTTCCCTGGTTTCGGTAGTGCAACTATGGTAGCCGAGAGCATCTCACTTCGGAAATTTCCTGACTTTCATATTACATAAATAATTAAACAGTCTATGAAGGTGTTGTGTCAGAAGGGGGGAAAATAGCTTATGATAGTCATTAGAAAGACCATCTGGTACAGGGGTTTTATTAGATTTCAAGGATCTGATTGCTGCGGAGATCTCACTAGGGGTAATTTCTGCTAATAAAGCTTCTAATTTAGCTGCTTCAAGTATTGGTAACTGCACCGATGGCTCAATGGCTGTCTGCTCAGGTTGTGGAGTAGTGTTGTCTTTTTTAAGATTACATAAGTTATAATAGAACCGGGCAATAGTATCTGCAATATCTTTAGGGTTATAGGGGTTTGGAGTCAAATATGAAGGACATTTTGGATTGAGCCTGTAGGCCTTTCAATCTAGATGCCAGGAGGGAGGTGGCTTTATTATCGTGACCATAGTATTTAGCTGTTAGTCGCCTTAGGGCCAGTTCATACTTATGTAGTTGGAGAAGATGTAGCTCATGGTGCAAATTTTTGAGTTCTTGCTCTCTTCCCTGGTCGTAAGATTATTTATTCAAACGACTAAGTTTAATAATGGAATCAGTAAGATGCACACTCTGCGCTTCCCTTTCTTTTTTGTCTCGCAATGCCAGGCTAATGTAATGACCCCGTATAAAGGCTTTGTGGGCACACCAAATAGAGGCAATGCCCGTTTCTCCGTCATCATTAAAGCAAATAACACTTCAAGGGTTTTTTGTGACTGGGGAAGGTACTTGGGGGAATGTAGTATCCTGCCATTGATCCTCCAGGGGGTCCTATGGAGGGAGTCACTGTAACTTTCTCAGCAATTGATACAGAAATAGGGGCATGATGATCAGACCAGTCTATGTGGCCAATTGTGCAGGAAGAGATCTTTCAAAAAGTGTTATAGTCTGTCAGGAAGAGGTCAATTCTTGAGTAGGTTTTGTGAACAGATGAGAAAAAACTATAGTCCTTTTCTGTAAGATGCTTCAGTCGCCACACATCTAGTAATCCTTCTCTTTGTGCAAGAGAGTATAACTTAGATGGGCTGGAGGATTTGGATTTAGCTGAATAGCCTAACTCGGGCCACATGAGTGTGTTGAAATCTCCCATGTATAGAAGAGATTCCCTCCTGACAGACCCCACCAGTGCAAAAAGCTTCCTGAAAAATCTCAGCTGTTTCCTATTGGGGGCATATAAGGCCACTTGAGCGAATAATATATTGTTGAGTTCACAAATTAGGATCACGTATCTATATCCCTCATCTGTGTAGGAATCTATTCTATTTAAATGCAACCGTGTCTTTTATTGCAATAGAAACCCCCTATTTTTCACATCCGTGGAATAAGATATAATAACAGGAAAGTGTTTGTGTTTAAGCCTGTGGAGATCGCCCCTATGCAAGTGTGTCTCCTGAATACATAAGATATCAGAATTAGCTTTACTGGCATCTTGCCATAACTGAGATATCTTAAATGGGTATTTAACCCTTTAACATTAATTGAGGTAATTTCAAGTGCCATGATGTTGGGGTAATAGAACTGCTAATGGCCAATCTCCACATTCCCAAACTTCATGCGCAACATACAATCTCCAGCTCCACATATATTCAAGCGGCAATGAAGCAGTTTCTCCAGCACAAAAAACATGGAAAACCAGTTAACAAAAACAGAAAAAGTAACCCAGAAACACATCATAGAGATACCCATGTCACTGGATCTCAAACACCTATATCAGATGGTAAGTGGTGTTACCTAGGGGGAAGTAAGTTAGAAAGTACCCAGATTCAGCCATTCAGGCCTGAGACAATGAAAGTTCACTGCTGCAAAGGAAAAAGGATGAGATATATATGCTAACAGTCTGTTCAGTCGTTTGGGGATTTCCGCTGGCGGACCGTTGACCACTCTTCCTGCAAATGCGAGGGTGATGCAGGTTTAGATGGTGAAGCATATTCCGGAGGCAAGGACAAGTTTCATGTAGATATCAATTGTATGGCATCTGCAGGGCTAGACACCACGATTTTGTTGCCTTCTTTTAAAATCAGCAATTTGGCTGGGAAACCCCATATATATGGTATTTTGTAAGCTCTTAAAATCTTCGTAGCTTCTTGGAATTATCTCCTTTTATTGAGAGTGGCTGCAGACAGATCAGTGTAGAGAGAAATGGAGCGAAAATCATCTAGTACCTCTGGATTATTTCTTGCAGCAGCCATGATGTTTTCTTTAGTGTGAAAAAAAGTGATGCGCGCCAATACATCTCTGGGCACTTCTGCTGGTAATCTTTTAGGATTGGGTACCCTATGGGCTCTATCAATAAAGAGCTCGGTCTGAGGGGCTCTAGGTAGCAGAATTGTAAAGAAATCAATCAGGAATTCGTGCAATTGGTCAGGTTTCACTGTTTCCGGGATCCCACGGAATCTAATATTGTTGCGGCAGGAACGATCTTTCAAATCAAGCACTTTTGTGTGAAGTGCCGCCAGCTCTTCATCTTTCTTATTTGTGTTGTCCACTAACTCATTATGCACCTTAGCAAATTCGAACATTTTATTCTCCAGATGAGATGTGCGCCTCCACACTTCCGCCATCTTGGTTTGTAGTGAGGTCAGCATGGCATGAAAATCTGCCTGCAATGATGTTCTGAAGTCCCCCAACAGGGCCCTTATAAAAGATTCTGCAACTGGTCTGTCGATGCCCGTGCTGCCCACCGCACTGTAAGGCTGAGAGTATACTATAGTTGAAGAGTCCCCATAGTGTTGTTCCATTAATAAAACCTGCCCTTGAGTCCTTCCCATGGTTGCATAATACTGCCCAGCCGGGGTGTTCTGGCTAATGTGTGGCAACGCCATATTTCTCCCCATTGCGTTTTTTGGGATATGTGGACCTGAGGTGGCTGGGGAGAAGGATGCGTACCTGCCAGGGATTGTATTACCCCTACTGGTTCTTCAGGGACCCTCTGCATGCCTCCACCGCCATTTTGTGTTGCACTTTCTGCAGGGAAAAACTCTGTCAGTTTACCAGAGGGAGCTTTCTTCACGGTTTTGGTCATCACCGGATCACTCAGGGAGGTAAATTCTTTCTGATCATGGGTTCTGGACAGATCCAGTATGCTTTGTGCCGTAGTCTCAGGTCTGACGTGCCGGAGCCGAGCTGATTTGCTTCCAAACTCCATGCGCTGCCGGACACGCCCCCCCCCAAGCCTCCTTTTGAGCCTCCTCCTCAGGACAGTCTTAACGCTGACTGCTCTCACACAAGTTATCAGCAGGGACTCTCTTGACTATCTACCGTAGGGCTGGTGGGGTTGTATTGGCACTTCTTAGAAAAAGAAAGACACCCCAATAGAAAGGGGCAGTGAAGACAGAGAGGACTTCACTGAATGGCTTATCTGGGGCTGAAAGGAGGAGGAACAGGAAGAATGCTGTGACCCCTGGCTCCAAAGAATGGTGTCAGAGACAGAAGTCACCTTCTCATCATCCTGTTGGGACTCGGAGGAGGAGTGAGGAGTGAGCCATCCAATCCACAATCTCATCCTCTTACTCCTCAATGATAATGTTGCGCCTTTCCAAAGCCAGGGAGAACTGCAGACCACTACTACTACTACTATTACTACTATTACTTCTGACTGGATACCTGGTGCTTCTTTTACCCGCATTCAGGCTCTGGGAGGACAAGGCCTGGCCCTGGATCTTTCTTTTGGAACCCTTCCATATTCCTCTCATTTTTTGGCCTAATGTACACAGTTACACAAAGTATGAAAGGTTTGCAATTCTGTTTTCTGAAACTTAAAGATGGGTTCAATTAAATGTCCTTCCCTTTATACACACACACTGAAGACACTGCTACTGACAAGTTACTTTGGAAATAATGCAGTATTGGCGCCACTAACAAATTTGGGCCTAATGTCTTATGTGCATTCAAATATGCAGATTCTGAAAAAAGCTTTCTCTAGTATAAAACACAAGTTGTCAACCTACTATTAGATTATTCCTCACCACCAATACCGCCAACACTTGAACTGTCTGGAGATGCCCTGACACAGATTTCAGACTAGTATTTCACATGTTTTTACTCAGAGCTTTAAAATGCTACCTTCTGTATTGTAAAACATGTGTTGCACACTTGTATTGCTATTTCATGCAAAACAAAAAAGCCTTGAACTGTGTGGAGATGCTCTGACATAGATTTTTGTATACTATTTCACGTGTTTTTGCTGTGAGTTCAAACGCTACCCTCTGGATTGTAAAACACATGTTGTACAAGTATATTACTATTTCCCCCACCTCCTCCCCCCATAAAAATTGAACTGGACATGCTTTGTCCCACATTACCAAATATGACTACTTTTTTGGGTTGTTTGTTTCAGTTTTACATAATAAAGCATTTTTGAAAAACAATATTTTTTAGTGTCTCCATATTCTGAAAGCCATATTTTTTTTTTTTTTATTATGACTGTCTCATGTAGAGGCTCATTTTTTTTTTTGGTATGAGATGACGCTTCGATTGGTACTATTTTAGGGTGAATATGACTTTTTGATTGCTTGGTATTACACTTTTTGTGATGTAAGGTGACAAAAAATGGTTCTTTGACACCATTTTTATTTTAGATTTTTTATGGTGTTCATCTGAGGGGTTAGGTCATGTGGTATTTTTATAGAGCAGGTTCTTACGGACGCGGCAATACCCAATATGTATACTTTTTTACATTTTTTGGGCGATGGTCTTAGGTAGGGGCTAATTTTTTGCGTGATGAGGTGATGTTTAGATTGGTACTATTTTGGGGGCATACACCTTTTTGATTACTTGGTGCTGCACTTTTAGTTTCGTAAGGTGACAAAAAAATGGCTTTTTTGACACCATTTTTATTTCATCTTTTTGACAGTGTTCATCTGAGGGGTTAGGTCATGTGATATTTTTATAGGGCCGGTCGATACGGACACAACAATACCTAATATGTCTACTTTTATTTTTTTCCTTATTTTTTTCCATTTTTTTTATTTTGGAAAAAGGATGCTTTTTTAACTTGATACTTTTAATTTTTTTTAATAAAACTTAATTTTTTTAGCTTCTTTTTTCACTTTATTTTCTGTCCCACTCTGGGACTTCAACTTTTGGGGGTCTACTCCCCTTTACAATGCATTACAATACTTATATCGGGCTGCCTTCCCTGCTATCGGGTCCCCGTCACAACAGCGCAGGGACCCGATGGCCACCCTGCACGTGCCACAGTCAGCGCTGAGCACAGCAGTGCCGGAGCATACAGCAGGGGTCCGGCTATCAGTGACTGCCGGAACCTGCTGCTGATCGGGTAGGCACAGCTCCTGCACCCGCCCGACCAGCATGACGTACATGTACGTCACTGATCTTTAAAGGGAACTTGTCACCAGGAAATTCACTAATAAACCAGGCATGCTGCCTGGTAGGGCTCACTCTGCTGAATATAATGATACCTTTCGCTTGGTGATCTGTTGCTTTATTTTGAAGAAAAAGTACTTTTAATCCATATGCTAATGAGCTGATTTTTTTTGAGTCCAGCGTTTTTTCTATTCAGAGCTGTAGCCACTCCCCTATGAATGAATGATGTAATAAACCTCGCCCCTTTTACATCTGAAGAAGTGAATAGGGGAGTGGTTACAGCTCTGAATAGAAAAAACGCTGGACTCAAATCAACTACTGGACTCAAATCAGCTCATTAGCATATAGATTAAAAGTACTTTTTCTCCACAATAAAGCAACAGATCACCAAGCGAAAGGTATCATTATATTCAGCAGAGTTTATCAGTGAATTTCCTGGTGACAGGTTCACTTTAAGTCCCGGCCAGATATGACATATATTAGGGTGTTTCATTTTGTAATGGAAAAAAATAAAATGTAAAATTTTTGCAAACTTTGCTTACGCCCCAAGTCTCAGTGATGTAAAAGATATATATGACAAATTTCAAGAAGTTTGGATAATATTTAGAGGTTGCACACTTTGATCAGTTTGGTAAAAGTAGGCAAAAAATATGATTCTTTAATGTTAATTACTTTTATTGGGAAAACTAGAAATCACAAACTTAAAATAATATTAAAACGAGACACTAGGATTAATAGGTAGTATGATAGGAAAAACATGCGTTATATTAATCAACTTTGAACAATGTAATCCCTTCTTTTGTTAGCTTGGTTATGACTTTTCTGTGATGCTGGACTACCCTCAACAAGAATTGTTTTTGTTGTTTGACATGACCGATTCGATAAACTTTTTTATCAGAGCAATTCCTCTTTCTGCGGTATCATTGACCACCTTAAGAGCGTTCACATGACTTCTTAGAGAATCACTGCAGTATTCTGTCATGTCATGGCTCCCAAACAATTCAAAGAACGTCTTTGTTTCATTTCCTTCAAAAACTAGGTTTTCACCCTCTAATCGTTTCATTTCCTTTTTCTTTGCAGGTTTGGTTTCTAAATTCTTAGTCATATTTTCCTTAACAGCCTGAGTAATACGTTCATCCAAAAAAGCCAATTCTACGTTTATTTCTGACAGATACTAAAGGTGTCTCTTAGCAACTGTGAAAAAAACTTTTTTTGACGTCTGCATCTGGGTAAGTGCTCAGAAGCTGTAGCTTATCTTAATCATTCTTTAAGGCCCATTGACTTACAATTGCCTCGTGCCATAAGCGAACATTTATGAGGCTGACAAAATGTGCAACCCGTTTCATTCCTTTCAATTATCGTTGAGGAATATTCAACTGTTTGGTGAAGTGGACAATTTTAAGTGCATATATTGCCTTTGCCATCCACCTTGCTTGATGCAGAGCCCCTGGCATCCTGAAACTGAAGTCGTTTTTAGACCAACCTCCTAGGTACAGGAGTGAGAGCTGCAATAAAAGTGATCAATATGTACAACCCCTAAATATTATCCAATCTTAATATTTGGCATATACAGGGTGGGCCATTTATATGGATACACCTTAATAAAATGGGAATGGTTGGTGATATTAACTTCCTGTTTGTGGCACATTAGTATATGTGAGGGGGGAAACTTTTCAAGATGGGTGGTGACATGGCGGCTATTTTGAAGTTGACCATTTTGAATCCAACTTTTGTTTTTTCAATAGGAAGAGGGTCATGTGACACATCAAAGTTATTGGGAATTTCACAAGAAAAACAATGGTGTGCTTGGTTTTAACGTAACTTTATTCTTTCATGAGTTATTTACAAGTTTCTCTTTATTTACAGCCATTGACATGTCGCCGAGGTTAACACGTGAGGAGCGGATAGAAATTGTGTTGATGTCTGGTGAATGCAGTAACCGGGTCATTGCAGCAGATTCCAATGCAAGACACCCTACGACACCACCCATCTCCCATGCTACAGTTAGAAAACTGCTTGCTAAGTTTCGTGAAACTAGTTCAGTGTTGGATTTGCCAAAATGTGGACGCATGAAATCTGTCACTAATGAAGAAACATCAGTGGCTGTCCTAGCTTCATTCACCAAGAGCCCACAGCGTAGCACTCACCGCATGTCACTGGAGAGTGGCATTAGTCGAACATCCCTTCGGCGGATATTAGCTACTCACAAATGGCACCCTTACAAACTCCAGCTACTGCAGCATCTCAACGAGGATGACCCAGATCGGCACACTGAATTTGCAGAATGGGCAAAACAAAAATTGGAACAGGACCCTCAGTTTACGCAGAAGATTTTGTTCAGTGATGAGGCAAACTTTTACGTGAATGGTGAAGTTAACAAACAAGCTATTGGTCTGACACTAACCCACATTGGATAGATCCCTCCAAGACTGTTGGAACAAAAAAATTGATGGTATGGTGTGGTATATGGGGTACAAAGATAGTGGGGCCATTCTTCATCAATGGAAACCTCAAGGGCACTGGATATGTGAAATTGCTACATGATGATGTGTTTCCCTCTGTATGCACTGAAGCTGGCACGTTCCCTGAGTTTTTCCAGCAAGATGCTGCACCACCACATTATGGGTGTCAGGTCCGAGCATTCCTAGATGAACAGTTTCCTAGAAAGTGGATTGGTCGTCGTGGGCCAGTTGAATGGCCCCCAAGGTCACGATCTGACCCCCTTAGACTTTTATCTTTGGGGTTATCTGAAGGCAATTGTCTATTCTGTGAAGATACGAGATGTGCAGCACCTGAAACTACAGATACTGGAAGCCTGTGCTAGCATTTCTCCCGCGGTGTTGCTATCAGTGTGTGAAGAGTGGGAGAAGAGGGTTGCATTGACAATCCAACACAATGGGCAGCACATTGAACACATTTTATAAGTGGTCAGAAACTTGTAAATAACTCATGAATGAATAAAGTTACGTTAAAACCAAGCACACCATTGTTTTTCTTGTGAAATTCCCAATAAGTTTGATGTGTCACATGACCCTTTTCCTATAAGAAAAATAAAAGTTGGATTCAAAATGGCCGACTTCAAAATTGCTGCCATGGTCACCACCCATCTTGAAAAGTTTCCCCCCTCGCATATACTAATGTGCCACAAACCGGAAGTTAATATCACCAACCATTTCCATTTTAAGGTGTATGCATATAAATGGCCCACCCTGTATATCTTTTACATCACTGAGACTCGGGGCATAAGCAAAGTCATATGAAAATTACATCTTTGGAAAAATTAAATACCCTAACGTACATGTACATCATGGGTCCTTAAGTGGATAAACTCAAGGAAAACATCACAAGCACTATCCACAGCGTCACTGCTGAAAAACTGCAAGCAGTATCAGCCGACATAATCCAACGTGCCCAAAGATGCATAGACGGGGACCACTTTCTGCATCTTTTGTGACTAATTAAAAAAAAAAAAAAATCCAGGAATAAGTGTTTGATCAGTAGGGGAGCAACTGGTGGGCGCCCACTGATCACAAGAATGGATTGACAGTCTCACGTGTGTGTCTGCTCTATTCAGCTGCCAAAGATAGACAAGCATATGAACTCTGCTATCTCAAGTAGTTCTGCAGAGTTGAATGGACCAGCGGACATGAAGGTGCATCTGCCACTCCATTAATACATGAAGCTCAGGCCCCCATTCTAGTGATCGGTGGTGGCCTCACTGATGGGACCCCCGTCGATCAGACACTTATCCCCTATTCTGTGCGTAGAGGATAAGTTGTCATAATGGGTCAACCTTTTAAGGGCCTTTTAAACTGATCAATTAAAGGAAAGTTTGTTCTGGGTCACTGGCCTGTGTAAAAATCCCACCGATCAGCCAACAAATGAGGTGATCAAATCTTTTTTGCCTGTGTAAAAATGACCTTTCGTTGGCAGCAGACCTCCCCATGTAAAGAGGGGGCATGCTGCCAACAATAATCTGAACAGCCCCAATCCAATCCAATTGTTCATACCATCATTCCTTCTGGCAACCATCTGCCGTAGTCTTAAATAAGTATAAAACAATTTGCTATACTGTCGATCAGAGATCTGCTAATCCATTTCAAGGTAGAAAAAATGTGCAATTTTCTAATCCAACTGCCTGAAGGAATGACTGTATGAACAGTTGGATTGGGGCAACCATCTGCCTTTGTGAAGAGTCTTAAATAAGTGTAAATCAATTTTCTATACTGTCGATCGGAGCTCTTTACCAGGCAAAAATGACTACTGCCAAACCATTTCAATGCATGTCATGGCCAAAAGTTTTGAGAATTACATACATTTTGGAAATTGGAAAAGTTGCTGCTTAAGTTTTTATAATAGCAATTTGCATATACTCCAGAATGTTATGAAGAGTGATCAGATGAATTGCATAGTCCTTCTTTGCCATGAAAATTAACTTAATCCCCCAAAAACATTTCACCTGCATTTCATTGCTGTCATTAAAGGACCTGCTGAGATCATTTCAGTAATCGTCTTGTTAACTCAGGTGAGAATGTTGACGAGCACAGGGCTGGAGATCATTATGTCAGGCTGATTGGGTTAAAATGGCAGACTTGACATGTTAAAAGGAGGGTGATGCTTGAAATGATTGTTCTTCCATTGTTAACCATGGTGACCTGCAAAGAAACGCGTGCAGCCATCATTGCATTGCATAAAAATGGCTTCACAGGCAAGGATATTGTGGCTACTAAGATTGCACCTCAATCAACAATTTATAGGATTATCAAGAACTTCAAGGAAAGAGGTTCAATTCTTGTTAAGAAGGCTTCAGGGCGTCCAAGAAAGTCCAGCAAGCGCCAGGATCGTCTCCTAAAGAGGATTCAGCAGCGGGATCGGAGTGCCACCAGTGCAGAGCTTGCTCAGGAATGGCAGCAGGCAGGTTTGAGCGCATCTGCACACACAGTGAGGCGAAGACTTTTGGAAGATGGCCTGGTGTCAAGAACGGCAGCAAAGAAGCCACTTCTCTCAAAAAAAAACATCAGGGACAGATTGATCTTCTGCAGAAAGTATGGTGAATGGACTGCTGAGGACTGGGGCAAAGTCATATTCTCCTAAGGAGCCTCTTTCTGATTGTTTGGGGCATCAGGAAAAAGGCTTGTCCGGAGAAGAAAAGGTGAGCGCTACCATCAGTCCTGTGTCATGCCAACAGTAAAGCATCCTGAGACCATTCATGTGTGGGGTTGCTTCTCATCCAAGGGAGTGGGCTCACTCACAATTTTGCCCAAAAACACAGCCATGAATAAAGAATGGTACTAAAACACCCTCCAACAGCAACTTCTTCCAACAATCCAACAACGGTTTGGTGAAGAACAATGCATTTTCCAGCACGACGGAGCACCGTGCCATAAGGCAAAAGTGATAACTAAGTGGCTCGGGGACCAAAACGTTGACATTTTGGGTCCATGGCCTGGAAACTCCCCAGATCTTAATCCCATTGAGAACTTGTGCGTGTAATTATATTTCACTACATCACAGAAACAACTAAAACAAAAATCTAAAAGCAGTTTAGCAGCAAACTTTGTGAAAACTAATATTTGTGTCATTCTCAAAACTTTTGGCCACGACTGTAGAATAAATGTGCACTTTTCTAAGTAGCCACTAGATGACGCAATAAAACCAGTTTTAAGTTGTGCTGCAGTCATTTATCATACTTGTTTATATATAACTTGTGAGGAGATGTGTTACAAATGAACACAGGTAAAAGGCAAATCTTCATGTAATCTTCACAAGAAGTTGTGTAAATGTAATTCATGTCTGGATCTTGTGTACAGACAAGTGCAATGCAAAGCCATTCTTACACCGATGGAGCGTTTTAGGTGTGATAATACAAGCACCGTGCTGTAGAACTAGTGTTAGTGGTGTTTTACAATAACATTTGAATAGTGAATTTAGTTGCCTATATCCACATTTACCATCAAATATTAAATCACATCTTACATTACATCAGATCTCACATCATATATTACGCTACAATACACCATGTATTACTTGTTCCATTACATCTTATGTTTCACAATGCATCATGTTATGTTACATTACATCTTATGTTTTATAATACATCATGTTATGTTACATTACATCTTACGTTTTAGGGTACTTTCACACTTGCGTTGAAGGATTCCGTCAGGATCCGTTAAAACGTTTGAAAATGGATTTAATTTGCAAACGGATCCGTTTGCAGATCCTTTTGACAATTGTATTGAAATAACAGATCCGTCTTTCCAATGTCATCCGTAAAAACGGATCCGTTATTATTTTACCATTTTTAAAGGTCTGCGCATGCGCAGAGTGGAGGAACAGATCCGTTAATGCATCAATTTTTAATGACGGATCTGTCCTTAATACATTTCAAAGGAAATTAATGGCGGATCCGTCATTCCGTCAAGTGTTTCCGCTTTTTTGGATGGAGATAAAAATACAACATGCTGCGCTTTTATCTGCGTCCAAAAAACGTGAAAGGACTGAACTGAAGACAAACTGATGCAAACTGAACAGATTGCTTTCCATTTAGAATGCATTAGGATAAAACTGATCAGTTTTTTTCCAGTATTGAGCCCCGAGGACGGAACTCAATGACGGAAAAGAATAACGCTACTGTGAAAGTACCCTTACAATACATCATGTTATTTTACATTACATCTTATGTTTTATAATACATCATGTTATGTTACATTACATCTTGCGTTTTACAATACATCATGTTATGTTACATTACATCTTGATTTTGGTTTCATCTGATGTTTTTAAAAACTATTTTTGAAACCATTTATTTACGGTGCAGATTATCAGGAGGATATATCAAGACATTTGTGATCCACCTCTTCACCACCCTAGATGAAATGTGTAACCAAGGGAGTACATGCCATGTACATCAGTGTACTTGCACTGTCCTAATGCAGTACTTTTAATAGTCAGCACAGTGTATAGACACAACTTTGGGGATACTTTGATGTAAATGTTTTCACTTAGGTTTAGAAACACTGTGTTAGCCCACCAGGGATACGTGCATTGACCTCTTCACCATCAGTAAATGGTACTGTGTATCTGACTTCTGTATGGATCATTAGTTGGGTGCCTTATGGCAAATTTTACATGATTATATGAGCGCGTTAACTATATGCAGTTTATTTACAATTATAACTAGTAAACAGAATACCTATGACAAAGACCCGGCACAACAGCTCTGGGCCTCCATGAATCAAATAAAAATGCAGGTCTTAGGGTGGCCGCAACATGTGGATCGCAGACCGATTAAAGTAAATGGGTCCACAATTCGAGGTGCAGACAGCTGGTGTCCATGGTTTGCGGATTCTCACTTTGCAGTCCGCAAAAAGGAAAAGGCCATGTGAATACACTCTTATAAGCATATGGCAGCGTCACTTAGATTGCAGCCAACAAGTATAAATGTTGTTCCGTGCACAAAAATGTATCTAAAAACTTAATTTGTGTCCATGTCATATAGTTGTCACCAGAATCCTGGATAAACTTGACAGGGTATAGAACCATATACAGTATATAGGGTATGTAGATACAGACATCGTTTGCACAGCATGTTGGGCTTTGTTTTAGGCTTTACGCACACAATCGTATTTTCATCCGGTTTTTGTTCACATCTAAATTGGGGTAAAACGGGGAACCCTATCATTGCCAACGGTGTCCACTGGATACCAATGGTATCCCTCATGTGATGGATCTGTTTCTGGCTTTCCGGCACAAATATAAATAATGTGCCGTGCACAAAAATGTATCTAAAAACGTAATTTGTGTCCATGTAATATAGTTGTCACCAGAATCCTGGATAAACTTGACAGGGTGAAAACCATATACAGTATGTAGGTTATGTAGATACAGACATCTTTTGCACAGCATGTTGGGCTTTGTTTTAGGCTTTACGCACACAATCATCTGGCTTTTGTTCACATCTAAATTGGTGTAAAACTGTGAACCCTATCATTGCCAATGGTATCCACTGGAGTGATGGAAATCTATATACTGTGCCGTGGTACATACTGATGCTATACAAGCATCAGGAAATAAACAAGTTTCTCCTACTTCTAGGCCCTCAATTAGGTGATCCCTGTGTACCAAAAGTATGGAATTGTTACAGTGCTATAGACCACACATGATCTGGATGTTGGGAAAGTCAGAAACAGCACCACGCAGTTCTTAATTGTGATCAAATAGTCATGATATTACTGTCATACTTGCACTTCAATGATTCACTATCTATCTCAATTATCAATTCATACTACAAATGTATTATTATAAATCTCCTTCAAGTCACTTCGCCATTTTACAGCATCACACATAATGAAGATAATTAGTTTTATTGGCAGTCATTATCTTCAAAATATTAAAGGGTTGTCTAGAGTTAGAAAAACATGGCTTTCTTCCAGACACAGTGCCACGCCTACACATGGGTTGTGTCTGGTATTGCAGCTCAACTGAATTGAATGGGGTTGTGCTGCAAGAACACATACAACCTGCTTCTTATGACTCATGTGATCTGCTTATTTAGTGATCATGCCCCATTCATATAAAAGGAACAAGCAGACACAACAAGGAAAGGGTATCTGGTATAAATACACTTCTGGGAAATAAAAAAAGAAAACCTAGAAAATTGAATACAATTGATACTAGCAGTATAACCTGCTAGTGGTGCCTGGTCAATGATCACACACCCCTCATTTTGGGTTCAGCTACAGCATATATGTTGAGGCATGTTCACTTTAACCCTTAGGATATCGTAGGTTTTTCATTTTTGCATTTTCATTTTTCTTCCCTATCTTCCTTGAGCCATAACTTTTTTCGTTTTTCTGTTCATATGAGGGCTTATTTTTTGCAGGACAAGTTTTATTTTCTAATTCCACCATTTAAAATGGCATACATTGTAGTGGGAAGCAGGAAAAAATTCCAAATGGAGTGGAATTGGAAAAAAATGCAATTCCTCCACCGTCTTACGGGTTTTGTTCCCACGGCGTTCCGTTTGCAAAAAAACTGACCGGTGCCTTTCATTCTCTGGGTCAGTACTATTACAATACCACATATTTATAGGTTTTTTATGTCTAAATAGTGTAAAAATAAATGTAAATTTTGAGAAAATAAAAAAAAAAGTTTACATCACCATACTTTTATTTTTTTGTAAATTCTCTTTTTATTAAATATTTTATTGAAAATTAATATATCACGAGAGGAGGACACCTCGGGACGCAGTCCAAAAGAGTTACCTCCATGAGACATATGTGATACAATAGTAAAAACCAGACAGTGCTACAAGAAACAAACAGAAAATATGTAACAGGAAGGCGCACTTCTCGGTGATCCCCAAAGAAGGGAAAGACTTATCCCAATGCCAGAGCTACCGTCCAATCTCGTTAATTAATGTGGATCCTAAATTATTCTAAAAAATTCTAGCTACCCTTATGATCCCCTATTTGCAACACATCATACACTTTGATCAGACTGGCTTCATGCCTTTGAGAGAGGCCAGGGATAACACCACCAGAGCATCAATCTAATATACCATGCAGTATCGACTAAACTTCCCATGTTCTTCTTGCTCTCAACAGACGCCAACAAATGGGCCCCTGTCAAGACTTCCAAGTTGGAGTGTGAGATGAAAAAGTAATCGAGTCTAGAGTATGTATCATGAGGAATAGAGTAGATTGTGTAGTCCCTAGAAGTTGGATGTAATGTCCTCCATGTGTCCAAAAGCTGATGTGTGTGTAATAAATATTTAACCCTAGTCTGTGAAGAGCGGGAAAGGCAAGAGTGTCCCCTTGAAGAGTCTACAGTCTCGTTCAGTCACCCCCCAAGATCAGGACCCCGTCTGTAAATCCTTCCAGGTCAGTGAGAGTCTCATCTAGGAAGGGTATCTGACCCGAATTGGGTGCATGAAGTGTGGCTAGTGTGATCTTTCTACCCACTAAGGTAACTTTGACGAAGAGGAAGCGTCCCGCTCCACCAGCACGAACCTCAGTCAAGACCCAAGGGATGGCACCGGAGACCAGGATGGAGACTCCCTTCGTCTTGGAGTCAGGAGAGGTACTGTGATACACATGTGGAAACCGGCGGTCAGTGAGAGATTGAATAGCGTCTGAGCAAAAGTGCGTTTCCTGAATTAACGCAACATGCGCACGCTTCTTCCATAGGAGTCTGAGGAGAGAGGATCGTTTTTCAGGGATGTTCAGCCCCTGTGTGTTAAGAGAAATCAACAGAATATCAGACATGGCTACTGTAGGCAAATTGCAATCAGAAGGCCCAGGGCTAAGAAAGCTAAAAAGAGAAATAGGAGGTTGGAGTGGTTGGGAAGGGAATAGAAAGGAGAGAGGGGGGGGGGGGAGGGAAGGTTATTGGAAACTGGGAAGTAGTGAGGGACAGTCAAAAAGACAAGGACAATACTAATCGGTAGCGATACCGCTAATAAACTATGTATCGTCTAATAAACTGTGTATCGTTACATCACCATATACACCCCATAACTTTTTTTTATAGTTATATCTACTGAGCTGTGTGGGGGCTCATTTTTTTGTGGGACAATCTGTAGTTTTTATTGATATCATTTTGGAGTGTGTGTGACTTTTTGATTATTTTGATTTTTAATTTTCTTTGGTAAGAGAAGCAAGGAAAAAATGGCAAATTGTCCATTTTGACCCCTTTTTTCTGTTACGCTATTCGCCGTATTGCAAAAATATTTTTATATTTTAATAGTACGGGCGTTTTCAGTTGCAGTGATATATTTTTTATTTATGTATTTATTTTTTTACTATATGGAAAGGGGGGTCATTTAAACTTTTATATTTTTAAAAATGTATTATATATTTTATAACAGTTTTTTTTACTTTTTTGTTATAATTTTGAAGCTCGTATTTGAGCGTACAAAATCCATTTTCTTTTTTTAATTTTGAACAATCATGGATTTTTAAAATCCATTTATTACTGAGAATTGTTTATTTGTTATGTTGGCGTGTTGACCTGGTGGCCAAAATAAGAATTGCAGCTTTAATGCCCTGAGTCTCTTCAGCGCGACTCAGTGTATTAAAATCAATTTCCTCACTGGCTGCAGAGGATGCCGGTAAGAAGCCCGGAAGTGCGAGCTTCCGGGTATTTCACCCTTCAGATGCCGTGATCTCACATGATCACGGCACCCAAAGACTTTAATTACTGCAATCGGCATTATTGCCGGTTGCGGTAATTAGCTGTGGGTCTCTGCTGTTTGAAACTGCACGGACGAGCGGGTGTCATGTTTGCCCATCACTCCAGCGCCATACATTTACGGCATTGGTAGCGAAAGGGTTAATTATTGGCAGCATCTCCTCTTGCTGCAATGCAGACTACCATTCTAGCATGGTAATGGTTATACAGATACTGACTATGCTCCTGTGATTCTATCCTCCTGGTTATTCTAAGCTCTTTCACTTTGGACCTGTAGTTCAGCCACAGTGTTTGTCTGCCGCTGTGCATGGTAGATCCGTCACCCTATCCAGTACCAGATATTGTCAATGGGGAGAAATCTGGTGATGGAGTGGGCAGGGGAGCTGCTAATTACTCTAAAGAGCATGTTGTGTAGTGCAGGGATGGCTTTGGTAGCTAATGGCGCCTGATGTTGGTCCTGTGTGTCTCCACATTGTGCATAATGGCTAGTGTTTAGCAAAGCGTGCTTCAGATCATAGATTTAAAGTCGTTTGCTTCAAAACTTTGTTTGAATGCTGTACAAAGACCCGTCTCCATACAGCATTTATATGTATGGGCTTCGCAGAGGTCAAGTTTTTTAACTCCAAAATCTTACGAGACTTCGGTGAAGAACTTCAACATTCGATTCTGCAACTTTAAAAACATTTTAAAACTACAATCCAAAGTCGGCTTGGGTGCCGAGGTATCGATCAGTACTGAAGCCAACTTCGGATACTAGTTTTTAAATTGTTTTCAAGTTGAATAATCGAAGTCCAAAGTTATTCAACAATGTCTGGCAAGACTTCGGATATAATGCTGAATGGGTCTCTAAACAGCATTCAAACAAAGTTTTGAATGAAGTCACTTCGAATCTATGATCCAAAGCGCGCTTCACTCAACACTATTGATGTCAGTAGGCGCTCTCCAGCCCTCCCCTTAAATTCTGATGCAGCCATCATTAGTACCTAGGAAGGTCCTTCTTTCATCACTGAACACTACTGTTTGACACTGATGGCCGCATCAAACTTGTTAAATTACAAATTTTGCTGAATCTTTAAATAAAAAACTATATATCAATCTGCTCAGCTCCCTCTGCTCTATTACTGCTTGCAAACTGCACTGCATTTCATGGTGACGAATCTGTATCTTTAAATGGCAGCCAGTGCACTAATTTCCAATTGCCTGAAGCCACTCCTCACTAGGTGAGCCTCTCAATATGAATGAAAATTATTCAGCCAATTAATAAAATGCAATACTAATCTGGTCAGTAAGAGTAAAGGAGCAGAAAATGTAGCAAGTATACATCTAATGGTATACACACCGCAGTGAATATTCTACTAGCATGGCCAACTCTGTTCTAGATAAGCTGTGGGGAAAAAAAAGGGTGAGGAAAAAGAAATGTCATAGCAGTTACTAATGAAAGGTTAGTGAATGTAATGGAGAATTGTAGGTGGCCATCACTTACACTCACCTTTAGATATCGTGAAATTATCTTTTCTCTAGAACCGTAGGTTGGACATGTACTTTTTCACATCACACATGCCGGAAGCCCAGAAAAGTGCAAACATGGCAGAGAAGATACATGAAGTGTATGATTGGTGCCTATGCTTTACACGTGCCTTAAGTGAGTAATGAACACTTGTGTTGCACATCTTATACCCATGGAGCGAAAATTTTAGCTAAAATTATTATTTGATAAGAATGCTGTTGTACCAGCATTCCAGTGCGAGAATGTGTCACACCCTATAATTAGAGAAGTAAGCTCGTCAGGATATTAATCAGGATGGGAAACAACTATATTGCAATAGGTGAAAGCCATTGTTATAGAAATTGGGAACTTGCCTACATAAGCATAATTGTAATCTTATAGCCTCTCAGTCACATCCAATGTATTGATTCATAAATTGTGTAGACGGCACAAGAACACAATTTTTGGCCAATAGTATTAGAGATTCATTTAGTAATGAGTGGCTTCTTTCGGCACTCTAGATAACCTCACTTGGAAAAATCATATACCACTGCCTCACAAAGTCCACCCTATAATTGATGAATTATTTGCGTCCTCATAGTGTCATCGAAACGGTGACAGAAAAGGTGACATCAGCGACATGTGCATCCATCAGGTCTGCCCTCAGCCAATATGGATTCTGTGGATAGATGGCCTGGCCTCCCTCTTTCTCCAGCCTCTTCAGGTAATCATTATCATGGCAACCTTTCTTGACACAATCACATGTCTTCAAACCATAATGTTTGCCCAATATCCCTTGGATGGAAATTGTCTGTCATTTCACATCTCTCTTACCCCAGCGGTGTGAACATTTATGAGGCCGTGCCAGTGGGTGAATGTAGCTAATGTTTGGGGATAGTTGATACACTTAATTCTCAGAAGCCTAGTATCCTAGGCTAGTTGCCTCACAAATAAATGATTGAGAAAAAGGCATACACATAGCTCAAAGCATTAGTTAGTCATGGAATTAAAACATTTCAACATATAGTACTGAGAAGTGACATCTGATATAGCAGGGAGTGTCTCGCCCATATGCACTACTTTTTGTAGACACGTAGAACAGATCTATGAAAGCATTGTAAAGAAGTTATTGCTAAAAAAAATCATTTTCATTAGGTATATAAGTTTAAAAAAATCACCCTACAATTTGTTATGCAAGCAGGATTCAGAAGGGAAGGAGCACCATTTGACTTATCGTATGCTGATATTGCTGGTTTTTTAGATGCCAAATCCCATTTGTAGAACGTTTGCAGGACTAGTACAGTAGAAACCAGCAAAAAGTGATCCCATTTTGTAAACTACACCCTAAAAGCATTATTGAATCCAATTTGCAGAATCTAATAAACAGCAGATTGTGCAAACCTTCAGTCCAGGTTAAAATTTTTTCCCAGGGACCAAAGGACTCTATTTACACCACTTGTTCTCACATGAAACAATAAGGGCTCATGCACATGACTGTTGGATGTTTTGCAGTCCACAAGTTGCAGACCCACAAAACACGAATACCTGCCGTGTGCATTCTGCATTTTAGGAAACTGAACCTCCTGCCCTCTATTGAACTGTCTTATCCTTTTTGGTAACATAGACAAGAATAGGACATGTTCTATTTTTTGTGGGGCTGCGGAAATAGACATACGGGTGTGGACAGCATACGGGTGTGCTGTCCGCATATTTTGTAGCTCTATTGAAGTGAAGGGGTCTGCATCTGACCTGCAAAAAATGCGGTTTGGATACAGACCAAAAACAGGTGTACACATGTGTGCATGGGCTCTAAAAGAAACTTTTCAAAAGTGATCCCAATTTTGGAATTTATCAAGGGGTGCACTTCGACCTCACAGGAGTTTCACAGAAATTAATGTGCAGTGGACGGTGCAAAGTGAAAGCTGCATTTTTTTAACCACAGATATTCCAATTCAGTGTGCAATATGTTATTGAAAACTGAAAAATAAGGGGGGTGCAAGTCTAAAACATAACATTTAATTCATTAGTTAAAATTGACGCTCTTATGAGATTAATGATCAGCACAATATGTTCCAATCGGGCAACATCAAAGCTCGATCAAAGCAAATAAAAATATTGCCATATCAGGAGGAGCGCACGGGACACACCGGTCCCTGCAAGAGCTCCTCGATACCTTCTTTGGACCATACGTCATTTAGGTTACTTTGTGATAAAGGTGTTGAACTATTTGACTCCTTTGCCCGGTGGTGGCCTTATGCCCCCTGATGAGTCTTTGGGTCACTCAGCGTGCCTGACTTGAGATGAAACGCGTCGGGGTTTGCACAAGCAGGCTGGGAATACCGTGAGATGGAGTGATACATGTGAAAACGGCATTCGATAAGTACCACTATTTTCTTTAGATTAATTCAGGGAGACCCGTTTTATCTAAAGGCTCCTGAACCATATGCAGGAGAAACGTGGCTGCTCCCTTGTGAAGTATTTGTAACTTGTGTCAGGAGAGTTTTTTCTTGTCCCACTTAACTAGGGGCAGTGTGTCCAGGGACAGGATCCGGTAACGGTGCTGTCCCTTGCGGGACAGGACACTGTTAGTAGGCTTAGGGACCGACAGGCCAAGTAGGGATGTTCTAGGGTCAAACACGCCATTAACATAACTTATGTTGGTATGTTTGATTTCCCAGGGACATTGGCATGAATGGCATCCCTTTTACCTTGAATTGCCTCTCCTCCTGATATGGCAATATTTTTATTTGCTTTGATCGAGCTTTGATGTTGCCCGATTGGAACATATTGTGCTGATCATTAATCTCATAAGAGCGTCAATTTTAACTAATGAATTAAATGTTATGTTTTAGACTTGCACCCCCCTTATTTTTCAGTTTTCTGTGACTTCTATTGGGTAGCAAGTCGCCACTTGTCTCATATGGACCTTTAGGCCACGGAGGTAGATTTTTTATTTTTATTGCAATATGTTATGACCAACTTGGGCTACTGTGAAAAGACAGATTTCTAATTGTTATTTTGTGTTTCCTGGTTTTAGGAACGACCTACATGTAGCTATAATATATTTCAACAAAGCTTAGGAGTGAAAACATGGTTATTTACACAGCTTCGGCTGACAATTGGAAAGGCTTTCAGGTGAAATAATTAAAGAAACCTCCAAAATGTGACCCCATTTTGGAAATGACACTGTCACGGAGGTTCCCGTGGCAGGAGATCAGTGAAACTGGCAACACGTGGTTTGATCTGACAGGTTTTTTTTCCTTGTGGATCAATAGTCAGCTGTGTTGTTTCTGGTAATGGCCACACCCCTTGCCTCAGGTGTTGCTAATGTGGTCATTTAACCTTCCTTATTTATTGTTGCTTCTCCCACAATGCCGTGCGGTTTATAGTTTCAGTTGTGGATAGCTGGTGTGTGGATCTCAGCGGAGTTCCTTGTGCTTTCATTGCTCCTTTTAAGTCTTTCCTTTCCCTTTTTGAATTTTGTTTGGGTTCTGTGTGTTGCATTTCCCTATTGTTTGTATTAGGCCTGTAGGTGACTCCTGTTCATCCTTCCTTTTGGAGGAACAGGTAGTCTCGTCCCTGCCATTAGTACCAGGGTCCTATAGGGCTAGATAGGACTCTAGGTATTCCTGTGTATGAACACACCTACCTCTGGGGTCTGTTCATACTGGTAGTCAGTCAGGATTTTGGTTAGGGTTTTGCTAGGAGGTGTCCATCTTCCTTCCTTAGTTCTCAGGCCTGATTCCCTGTTCCCTCCCTTACCTCCTATGCTCGGTGTGGTGTTTCCCTCCCACACCGAAGCATGACATTATAAACCGCCTAAACTGTCATTGTTTTGTGTGTGCAGCCATGGATCCTATTGCTGCACTGGCAGGTCAGCTGAAAGGGCTGTCTTTGTAGGTAGCTGACCTCCGCACGACCGTCTCGCAGATGCAGAGACCACAGACTGCTGGTCCTAGTGGTGGTGGTGGTTACCAGGCCTGTCTTGAACCTAAAGTTGCCCTTCCGGACAGATTTTTTGGGGGACGTGATCATTTCATTTTGTTTAGGGAGGCGTGCAAACTGTATTTTAGGCTACGTCCACTCTCATCTGGGGATGAGAAACAGCGAGTCTGTGTGGTTATTTCCTTGCTTAAGGGGGATGCGCAGTCATGGGCTTTTTCTCTGCCGACCGGATCGCAGTCTCTCTGGTCGGTAGATAAATTTTTCAAAGCATTGGGTCTTATCTATGATGATCCGGATCGGACCTCTCTAGCCGAAACCAAGCTGCGCAGCCTTTGTCAGGGTGATCGTTCCACTGAGATTTATTGCTCTGAGTTTAGGAGGTGGGCTACAGATACGGAGTGGAACGATCCTGCCCTCCGTAGCCAGTTTTGTCAAGGTTTATCAGAGCGGCTGAAGGACGCCTTGGCCTTTCATGAAACCCCAGTGTCTCTGTAGGCTGCTATGTCTCTGTCTATATGCATGGATAGACGGCTGAGAGAGAGATCTAGGGCGCCCCACTCTCAGAACGTACTATCACATGATGTATCGTCCTCTTCTGATACTTTGGGTGAAGCTACTCCTGGGTTTATGTCTGGGGACGAACCCATGCTATTAGGGGAAGCTACTCCTGGATCCGCTTGTAAGCTAACTGGTAATAGGAAGGGAATGTGTTTTTTCTGGGAATGTGTCTCTGGAGGGGTGAGAGAAGTCAGAAAATGTGCATTTGTGTTTTACTGGTGGTACCCGATTTCTCCTGGCTGCTGAGGTGGTGCTACAGTCAAAAACTGTGGGGATTGAGGTGTTTATCGACAGTGGGGCCGGGGTGAACCTGATTGATGCTCAGTTCGTCCGTATGCATGGGTTGTCACAGAGTGCATTAGAAAAAAAACATTTCCGTTTTTGCTATTGATTCTTAACCTCTAGCTCAGAAGTGTTTATCTCAAGTGGTGCATGATATCAGATTAAGAGTGGGTGACTTTTATCAAGATTTTATCTCATGTTTTGTGTTGGAGGGTCTCCCTGTAATGGTGGTTCTGGGTTTACCGTGGTTAAGCAAGTACAATCTAAACATCGATTGGCAAGCTAGACAGATTCTGGATTGGCGTGAATATTGCATTGACAATTGTCTGAATACATCTTTTTCTGTTTTAACTACTAAGACATTACCCTCTTTTAAATCTGATTTTGCTGACATGTTTTCTAAGAGTGGTTGCCAGGAATTACCTCCGCATCGGGAATATGATTGTCCTATCAATCTTATTCCCTGAGCTAAATTGCCAAAATCTAGGTTGTATAACCTTTCTGAACCTGAAAGACTGGCCATGAGAGAGTATATTACCGAGAGTTTGGCTAAAGGACACATAATACCTTCCAAGTCTAAAGTGGCATTAGGGTTCTTTTTTGTTAAAAAAAAAAAAAAGGATGGAGGTCTTCGGCTATGTCTGGATTTACGTGAATTTAATCGGATTACAGTCCATGGCGCTTACCCTCTTCCTTTGATTCCCGATTTGTTTAACCAGATTATTGGTGCCAAGGTGTTCTCCAAGTTGGGCTTAAGGGGGACATATAATCTGGTTAGGCTCAAGAAAGGGGATGAATGGAAGGCGACTTTTAATACTCCTGAGGGGCACTTTGAGAACCTGGTCATGCCTTTCGGGTTGACCAATGTTCCTGCGGTTTTCCAGCATTTTGTGAATTACATTTTTCTTCACCTTGTGGGGAGGTTTGTAGTCGTGTATTTGGATGACATTCTAATTTATTCTCCAGACGTGGAAACACATCAGAATCACGTTAGACAGGTGTTACAGATCCTAAAGGCCAATAACTTGTACGCAAAATTAGAGAAGTGTGTTTTTACTGTACAGGAGGTGCAGTTTTTGGGCTACCTGCTGTCATCTTCAGGTTTTCGAATGGATCTAGTCCGTGCTGTATTGGACTGGGATCAACACGAAAATCTGAAGTCTCTTATGTGGTTTTTGGGGTTCACCAACTATTACCGAAAATGTATTCAGAATTATTCGACAATTGTAAAACCTTTAACTGACATGACTAAGAGAGGGACAGATGTGTCAGTGTGGTCTAATTCGGCGTTGCAAGCCTTTTCTGCGATTAAGGAATGCTTCTCTTCTGCCCCTATATTGGTGCAGCCGGATGTATCACAACCTTTCATTGTGGAAGTGGACGAGTCTGAGGTGGGGTAGGAGCAGTTTTATCGCAGGGCCTGTCACCTGGCAAATGGCGTCCATGTGCCTTTTTCTCTAAAAAAAACTCTTCAGTAGAGAGAAATTATGATGTGGGTAACAGAGAGTTGACTGTTGAGGAATGGCGTCATTAGTTGGAAGGGGCGATTCATCCTATCGCGGTGTTCACAGATCACAAAAACCTGGCTTACCTGGAGTCGGCTAAACGACTGAACCCGAGACAAGCCAGACGGTCTTTGTTTTTCACCAAATTTAATTTCATTATCACCTATCGTCCTGGGGTTAATAATGTCAAGGCAGATGCCTTGTCACATAGTTTTCCTGGAGGTGGTGATTTTGAAAATCTGAGTCCTATACTGTCAGAAGGGGTGGTGATATCCGCTCTTTACCCTAACCTAAAGGTGAAAGTTTTAGATGCCAAGGGAGAAGCATCGGATTCTTGTCCCTCTGGGAAACTGTGCCATTGGAATTGCGTCGCAAGATGTTTGAGGAACATCACTGTACGGTTCTTACGGGACACCCTGGGAGTAGATACACTGCCGACCTTATCTCTCGTAGATTCTGGTGGCCAGGGTTGCGTAAGTGTGTTCAGGACTATGTGTTAGCCTGTAGTACCTGTGCACGTGCTAAGGTGACACATGGGACTTCCGTTGCCCATCCCTTCCAGACCATGGACTCACTTATCCATGAATTTTATCACTGATCTACCTAATTCTTCAGGAAAGTTATTCTGGTGGTAGTTGATCGCTTTAGTAAAATGGTACACTTTATAGCGTTGCCGGGCCTACCTAATGCTTAAACACTTGCACAAGTGTTTGTTGACAACATTGTGAAACTCCATGGCATTCCCTCTGACATGGTCTCGGATCGTGGGACTCAGACTGTTTCCAGATTCTTGAAGGCTTTCTGTACTCAACTGGGGGAACGAGTGTCCTTTTCTTTGGCTTTTCATCCTCAGTCAAACGGACAGACGGAACGTACTAATCAAAGTCCGGAGAATTACTTGAGATGTTTTGACTCTGAAAACCAGGAGGAGTGGTCTTCATTTTTGTGTTTGGCAGAGTTTGCCATAAACAATCGTAGACAGGAGTCCACTGGTAAGTCAGCGTTTTTTGGGGCATATGGGTTTCACCCGCAGTTTGGAACATTTTCTGGTTCTGATACTTCTGGTATCCCTGAGGAACGTTTTTCATCATCATTGTCATCTATATGGCGGAAAATTAAAAATAATTGATGAATATGGGCAACAAGTATAAAGTGTGGTTGACAGGAAACGTATGAATGGTCCAAACTAGAGATGAGCGAATTTCCCAGGATAGGTTATTAGTATAAAAATCTTCGAAAACCCTTTTATCTTTACATTTTTCTATAACTAGAGATCTATGAGGATTTTTGCTAGTTGAGTTGTTGCCTTCATTGGTACTATTTTGGGGCACATGCGAATTTTTGATTGCTTTTGTTTTTGTTGCCAGAGGAAGAAAAAAACAGCAATTTTTATTGTTTTTTTGGGTTCAGTATTACAATGTTCACTGTGTGGTACAAATGAAAAGCTTACCTGCATTCTGCTGGTCAGTATGACTACAAAAAATTCTACTTTATATGTTTTACTACATTAACACCATCAAAGCTCTAAATATGGCAAATCCCTGCATCAACAACCTTTTGTTTTGTTTAAATATTGTTTAGTTAACCCCTTCAGGACCAGGCCATTTTTTGCAAATCTGACGTGACACTTTATATGCTGATAACTTTAAAAAGCTTTTACTTATCCAAGCCATTCTGAGATTGTTTTCTCATCACATATTGTACTTCATGAAGTGGTAAAATTAAGTCAAATTAATTTATTTTTATTTATAAAAAATACCAAATTTATCAAACATTTGGAAAAAAGCAATTTCTCTGCTTTTAACCACTTCAGCCCCCCTAGCTTAAACACCCTTAATGACCAGGCCACTTTTTACAATTCTGCACTACACTACTTTCACCGTTTATTGCTCGGTCATACAACTTACCACCCAAATGAATTTTACCTCCTTTTCTTCTTACTAATACAGCTTTCATTTGGTGGTATTTCATTGCTGCTGACATTTTTAATTTTTTTGCTATTAATCAAAAATGACCGAAATTTTTGCAAACAAATGACATTTTTCACTTTTTTTTTAAAAAAAAAACTACATTTCTATATAAATTTTTCCCAAAATTTATTGTTCTACATGTCTTTGATAAAAAAAAATCCAATAAGTGTATATTTATTGGTTTCGGTAAAAGTTATAGCGTTTACAAACTATGGTGCAAAAAAGTGAATTTCGGCATTTTGAAGCAGCTCTGACTTTCTGAGCACCTGCCATGTTTCTTCAGGTGCTAGAATGCCAGGATAGTATAAATACCCCCCAAATGACACCATTTTAGAAAGAAGACACCCCAATGTATTCGCGGAGGGGCATGGTGAGTTCATGTATGATTTCATTTTTTTTCACAAGTTAGCGGAAAATGACACTTTCTGAGGAAAAAAATAAAAATAATAAAGTTTCCATTTCTGCTAACTTCCGGCAAAAAAAATAAAAATCTCCCACGGACTCACTATGCCCCTCAGTGAATACCTTGGGGTGTCTACGTTCCGAAATGGGGTCATTTGTGGGGTGTGTTTACTGTTCTGGCATTTTGGGCGGGGCTAAATTGTGAGCAGCCATGTAAAAGCTAAAGGTACTCGTTGGAATTTGGGCCCCTTTGCGCACCCAGGCTGCAAAAAAGTGTCACTCATGTGGTATCGCCGTACTCAGGAGAAGTAGGGAAATGTGTTTTGGGGTGTATTTTTACATATACACATGCTGGGTGAGAGAAATATCTCTGTAAACTGACAACTTTGTATAAAAAAAATTAAAAAGTTGTCGTTTACAGAGATATTTCTCACACAAAGTATGGGTATATATAAAAATACACCCCAAAACACATTGCCCTACTTCTCCTGAGTACGGCGATACCACATGTGTGACATTTTTTTGCAGCCAAGATGCGCAAAGGGGCCCTAAAACCAATGAGTACCTTTAGGATTTCACAGCGCATTTTTACGCATTTGGATTCTCACGCTTTAGGGCCCCTAAAATGCCAGGGCAGTATAAATACCCCACATGTGACCCCATTGTGGAAAGAAGACACCCCAAGGTATTCCGTGAGGGGCATGGCAAGTTGACAGAATTTTTTTTTTTGGCACAAGTTAGCGGAAATTGTTATATTTTTTTTTTTACAAAGTCTCAAATTTATACTAACTAGTGACAAAAAATAAAATTTTAGATGAACTCACCATACCCAGCACGGAATACCTTGGGGTGTCTTCTTTCTAAAATGGGGTCACATGTGAGGTGTTTGCACTGCCCTGGCATTTTAGGGTCTCCGCAATCATTACACGTATGGCCAGCATTAGGAGTATCTGCGATTCTCCTTATATTTAGCATACGGGTAATGAGATTTTTTTTCCGTTCAGCCTCTGGGCTGAAAAATAAAAAATGAACGGCACAGATTTCCTCATTCGCATCGATCAATGTGGATGAAAAAATGTCCGCATGTATTCCGCAATTCTGCGGAATAGATGCGGACCCATTTAGTGCTCGCCGCATCAGCATTTGCGGAGCTGCGGCCGCAAACCTCCGGGTTTCGGCCCCCAAACATCCGGCCGCAGCTCCGCAAAAGATAGAGCATGTCCTATTCTTGTCCGCAATTGTGGACAAGAAAAGGAATTTTCTATATAGTTCTGGCAATGTGCGGATCCGCAAAATGCAGAAAGCACATTGCCGGTGTCCGTGTTTTGCGGATCCATGGATCCGCAAAACACATACGGACGTCTGAATGAGGGGGGTGATTAGTGACAGGGGGTGATCAGGGGTTAATCGGGGTTAATCAGTGATGGGGGGGATGGATGGGGGGGGGGTCTGTGTGGTGATTGGTGCACTTACAAAAGATTCCTTTGGTGGTCCCAAGCAAAAGGGACCACCAGAGGAACGATCAGCAAGCATATCAGACGCTGTTAACAAAACAGCGTCTGATATGTGATTTTTTTTTACCTTCTACAGCCTGCCAGCGCATGATCAGCGCTAGAAGGCTGTAGTTTAACTTCTCCCCGACGCGATCCTGTGAACGCGCGCACACGCGCGAG
The DNA here is from genome assembly GCA_033119425.1 of Bufotes viridis. Taxonomy (NCBI): domain Eukaryota; kingdom Metazoa; phylum Chordata; class Amphibia; order Anura; family Bufonidae; genus Bufotes; species Bufotes viridis. The sequence continues at coordinate 238,612,390 of CM065592.1, forward strand.
AGGACGCCCCGGCGCGTCCAGGAGGAACAAACCGACCGCCACCAGGACGCAATCCTGCGTTCGGCGGTCGGCAACAGGTTAAAACAGATAGTGATACCTCCTAAAATAGTTATTACTTTACATTTCCCATATGTCTACTTCATGTTTGGATCATTTTGTAAATTATATTTTCTTTTTTTGGGACGTTAGAAGTCTTAGAAAGTTAGAAGCAAATCTTAAAATTTTTAAGAAAATTTCCAAAACCCAAGTTTTATGGACCAGTTAAGGTCTGAAGTCACTTTGTGGGGCTTACATAATAGAAACCACCCATAAATGGCCCCATTTTAGAAACTACACCCCTCAAGGTATTCAAAACTGATTTTACAAACTTTGTTAACCCTTTAGGGCTCTTTCACACATGCGGATCCCCTGTTTTAGTTTTACTTAATAAAGCATTTTTGAAAAAAATCCACCAAAAATGTGCAATACGATAATAATCAGCCAATGTAAAACACTCAATTTGTGCCGGTTCGCGTGTATCGATCAAGTATCCACTGCGGGGGAAGTGTTGGCCCACAGGCAATTTGTATAGAGATAGTTCACAAATAGTACTGTCCCTTATATGGTTCAAATGCCGGGTTAAAGGATCATCAATGGTGATAAACAGCTCGCGTGGCAGACGGGGATTCACTTTGTATAGGGTCACTATCGTTCACAAGCATCCGATGTGAAATTTCACTTATACATCCCTGGATAGGTGGCCAAGGTTGGTTCTAATGCACAAATGTTCCTGGGGGGGCTCGATACAACATATGCGATCTTAGTCCATACATACCATTATAAGAGAGACTTTTCAAGTTTATCACCATTGATGATCCTTTAACCCGGCATTTGAACCATATAAGGGACAGTACTATTTGTGAACTATCTCTATACAAATTGCCTGTGGGCCAACACTTCCCCCGCAGTGGATACTTGATCGATACACACGAACCGGCACAAATTGAGTGTTTTACATTGGCTGATTATTATCGTATTGCACATTTTTGGTGGATTTGCTGCTACATTTGTGGATTTGCTGCTATACTTGTTGTTTTTTAATATGGTAATAAATTATTGATTTCCAGATATAGGAGAGTGCCCAGTTGTTCTTGGAATTAAGTTTTTGTGTGGAGTGGGTGGATCTACCAACTTAGAGCACCTCCAATTTGTTTACTCGCTATCCTGGTGCGACACTTTATCTCCATTTTTGGAAAAAAATGATTTTTTTTTTTGTGTCTCCATATTCTGAAAGCCACATTTTTTTATTATTTTTTTTTTATGACCGTCTTATGTAGGGGCTCATTTTTTTCGATATAAGATGATTGGTACTATTTTAGGGTGCATATGACTTTTTGATTGCTTGGTATTACACTTTTTGTGATGTAAGGTGACAAAAAATGGCTTTTTTGACACAGTTTTTTTTTTTATGGTGTTCACCTGAGGGGTTAGATCATGTAAAATTTTAATATGTATACTTTTTTTTATTTATTTAAGTTTTACACAATAAATGCATTTTTGAAACAAAACAGAATCATGTTTTAGTGTCTCCATTATCTAAAAGCCATAGTTTTTTTTTTTTTTTTTGGGCGATTGTTTAGTTGAGGGGGTCGATCATGTGATATTTTTATAGAGCCGGTCGTTATGGACACAGCAATACCTAAAATGTGTTTTTTTTTTATAATTTTATGTGGTGCACGCGTTGAGGGGTCCTGGCTCAGGATCCCAGTAGAAACAGCAATGTAGAGAAATTCGCAGCACTGGTCCAATTCAATCAATGGTGTTTTTTTAAGTAGTTAGGCAGCATGCATAGCATTACATTATAACCTAAACTGCCACCCCCCATAGACACAGATTGGCTGCCGCCTGAGGTAAGATACTCATCTGGCCTCATGGTAGATGCAGCCCTTGTTGACTTACTGTGTGACATATTTTTTTTGCATACATTGGTGTATTGTAAACTGCTGTTTTGGCACACTGCAGGGCTCAGAAGGGAAGATGACCCATTGGCGGGTAGATTGATGGATTGGTTTACGGACGCCATGTTGCTTTTGAGGCACCAGCACAGTGCAAATCCCAGAGAATTGACCCCCATTATGGAAACTACACCCCATAGGGTTTTCATCTAGGAAGTAGTAGTCTAGTTTGGGGTTTTGCTGGTATTTCAATTTAAAATTTAGAGGCATGTGTAAACTTCACAGAGTAAAGTTTTTCTGAAACCCTTAAAGGTGTTTTCTGAGATTACAGTGATGACCTATCCTCTGGAGAAGGAATGGGGCTGAACACAATAACATGCACAATCGCTATACTATGTACGGTGCTGTGCTAGGTAGGCTACGAGAAAGTCAAGGCGCTCACAGGAGCGACAGTGCCTTTTCAAACAGCTGATCGGCAGGGGTCCCAGGTGTTGGACCCCACTAATCAGATACTGATGACCTATCTCCAGGATAGGTTATCAGTATAAAAATCTTGGAAAACCCTTTTATCTTTACATTTTTCAATAACTGGAGATCTATGAGGATTTTTGCTAGTTGAGTTGTTGCCTTCATTGGTACTATTTTGGGGCACATGCGACATTTTGATTGCTTTTGTTTTTGTTGCCAGAGGAAGAAAAAAACAGCAATTTTTATAGTTTTTTTTTTGGGGTTCAGTATTACAATGTTCACTGTGTGGTACAAATGAAAAGCTTACCTGCATTCTGCTGGTCAGTATGACTACAAAAAATTCTACTTTATATGTTTTACTACATTAACACAATCAAAGCTCTAAATATGGCAAATCCCTGCATCAACAACCTTTTGTTTTGTTTAAATATTGTTTAGTTAACCCCTTCAGGACCAGGCCATTTTTTTGCAAATCTGACGTGACACTTTATATGCTGATAACTTTAAAAAGCTTTTACTTATCCAAGCTATTCTGAGATTGTTTTCTCGTCACATATTGTACTTCATGACAGTGGTAAATTTAAGTCAAATTAATTTATTTTTATTTATAAAAAATACCAAATTTATCAAACATTTGGAAAAAAGCAATTTCTCTGCTTTTAAAACAGATAGTGATACCTCCTAAAATAGTTATTACTTCACATTTCCCATATGTCTACTTCATGTTTGGATCATTTTGTAAATTACATTTTCTTTTTTTGGGACGTTAGAAGTCTTAGAAATTTAGAAATTACATTGGTGTATTGTAGAGGTGAGCAAACCTTTTAAGATTTGGTTCGCTTCTGATTCGGCAAATTCTTTAAAAAGTTCAGTTTGAACCTAAATCGATTACTCTGGAAATTAGTATATAACACCCTATAATCTCCTAGGACTCTTAAGAAAACAGTTTGTCTTTTCATTAATTTTTGCTTTTTTTTATCTCCCCCCTCCCTAAGCTCTTGAACGCAATGACAGCAATGACACTGACATAGCTATGGGTTAACCTATGTTTGATGAACAGCGTGTTTAAAAACATACAGCACCATCCCATGTGTTATGCTTTTTTTATATTCCAAAGCTTCAAAGGGTGTTTTAACACACACAGGGTTATGGCATTAAATGAAAAAAAAAACTGTGGCTTAACGGGGGACCAAGCGGCCAAAAATTATTGGGGTCAATATGTGCCTATACGAGACCACAAGTGTTAATTGACAGAGCAAAAAGTGGCTTGTTCTCCCTATTAATTAGGATCAGCAGTAAAAATAAAGGGTAGCATAATAAAAGACACATGGCCGCAATAGTAGCGGCAGCATAAGCAGCATAGCGTGGAACATACAAGGCAGTAGATCAGCTGTCTATGAGTAGTAGTAGTAGTGGCGGATCGGTAGCATTAATCGTGGTTGCAGTAGGGAAATAACAGCGAGGAGTAGCAGCTGTGACGGTGGGGGCAGGAGCAGCCATATGGTACATGTTGGCAGGCAGACAGCAGCAGCCATAATAAACATGATGGTATGAAGGCAACATGATGGTAGGCAGGCAGACAGCAACACTAGAAAGATGGGGCACCGTCAGCAAGTCCAGATCTATTTATTTATTGGCCTCATCTGGAGGAGTGTGAAAATCCTCCCAAATCCAGGCTTAGTTCATTTTGACAAATTTTGGACAATTTGTCTGTCTGGGTGTCACCAGGCTCCCTGTAGCGCTGAAAACTCTCTCTGAAATGACCCTGGAGGCTGGGCACTAAAGAAGACAGAGAGCATACCAGTCGCAGTTCGGGCCACTGTTCTAGTCTGCCTGCCCAGAAGAGGAGACCGGCTGGAGTGTAGGTAGGCCTGAACCTGGGCGTTGATGCAAGAAGTCTCCACTTGCTGATTTGCCTACCCTAGCGCAGCAAGTGAAAAAACTGCTCCATCGTGTTGAGGAGACTGATCAGGCTTCTGCTGCAGCTTCTGCTGCTTGTGGTAGTGGTAAGTGGGTAACTCTGCAGGGGCGGAGAGGGACCTCCTTTTGAAATACGCTGGCAGCAGACATCTGCTTGCCAACAGCTGTGGGAAGCTACGTACACAGTGTTTCCTGGTAATAACATAATTTGGCCTCCGTTTCAGAGGGAGGAAAACATTCCCCCATTTTGCTATGATAGCAAAGGTCTAAGAGCATGGCTAACCAATAATCATCAAAATGCGTGATGTCAACGATACACCTGTCAGCACGTAAGCAAGCAAGCATACAGGTTGCCATTCTGGCCAGCGTGCTTAAGGAGACAGTTCTTTCTCATATGAGCTGCCACTGCCTGACCTTGAAAACAGCACATACTCCCTGTTGAGGTGGTCTGGTGCATGACAAAATTGTTCACGGCTTTCTGCTGCTCATACAGACACACTGTGTTGAATTCCAGCTAGTTGTAACATCGTGGATTATGCTGTGTAGCGGCAGACCATTCTGTTGTTGCAAGTTCAAGAGAGCGTTGCCATCCATGTAAGAATGGCTGAAATGTGAGGACAGTCTTCTGAAAATTGCCAGCACCTTGAGCAAGCCACTGTACTTTTTTAAAAAGAGTTGCATGTCTAGGTTAATGATGTGGGCCTTGCAGGGAGCATGTGTTCTTTCCCCCAGGTTCAGCACGGCCATGATTGCCGATGACCACCTTGCTCAGTTGGAGTTTGTGGGGTGACAACCAGTGGGATATTTACTGCTTGATGGGTGATGCCGCTTCATGGGGTTCAATAGAGCTGTGGTGCCTAAGTTTGACTGCCTACAGCTTATTTTACTCTTGCAGCGCTTGAACAGGGCAATGCTTCTGTCTTCCGGCAACGTGGTGAAAATCTGCTAGACAGGAAATACTCCCCTAATGCACCCACAGTGTCAGCGACATCACCAATTCCTGAACCAGGTCTGACCCTGGCACTTCATTGTGAGGTAGATCGCCAGTACTCTTTATTTCTACTGCTGCCACCACCCTCCTCCTGTGATGTTACCTCTTCCTCAGCACCCCAAACTGGCTCCCAGGTCCTGTCCAAAACACAATCATTAGAGTGTGATATATCTTGGTGGGCTCCTTGGCCCCCTCCAGGTTCCCTGCTCTGTATTTTCCCTACCTGCCACTGTCGCTGCCCCCACTGCTAATACCATGGCTATGGGTGCCACTTTTACCACCACCACAGCTATGCATGGGGACCCAAGCCTCCTTCTGAGCACCCTCCTCAGGACAGTCCTAACGATGACTGCTATCACACAAGTTATCAGCAGGGAGACTCTCTTGATTATCTACCGTAGGGCTTGTGGGGTTTTGTTGGCATTTCTTAGGAAAAAGGAAGATACCCCAATTGGAAGGGGCAGTGAAGACAGTGAGGACTTCACTGAATGGCTGCAAGGAGAAGGAGCAGGAGTTATTCTGTGACCCCTGGCTCCAAGGCATGGTGTCAGAGACAGAAGTCAGCTCCACGTCATCTTGTTGTGACTGGGAGGAGGAGTGAGCCATCCAATCCACAATCTCATCCTCTTACTCCTCAATGATAATGTTGCACCTTTCCAAAGCCTAGGAGAACTGTGGACTACTACTACTAAAAATAATACTATTACTACTATTACTTCTGGCTGGATAGCTGGTGCTTTCTTTATCCACATTCAGGCTCTGAGAGGGCAAGGCCTGCCCCCTGGATCTTTCGTTTGGAACTCTTCCATATTCCTGACATTTTTTTTTTGGCCTAATGTACACGGTCCTAGTTCAATTTTTTAGGGGAATACTTAAAACGAAACTTTTATTAGTTTGTACTATAAAATTATCGAACAAAGTGGACGAGAAGTATCAAAACATAAAGCGCACTTTAAACTGCGTGAGATATGACAGTAAACCCTAAGCAGAGAAGTACACTATAGACGGTAATTTTGGGGGCCCAGTGTATCGAAGCAATTCCCTGTTGGCTACTTCAATGACGCAGTTAAACAGTATTACGGTCGCTCCAACACGTGGAGTCAGCCCAACATACTGTGAAATTGCTTTGTGTGTATGGAAAAGAAACAAGAAACAATGTTGCTCACTTATGACAGCATGTAACTGCCTCAATGGCGTGTTGCAGATAGCCTCATTCACCCCCTAGGGACAGCTACACACATTCACTGCTGCCTGCATTCATGACCTGAACACTCAGAGCACATGTACATACACTGAAATGGCCGATTTACTAGAGTCTGTCCCTAAAAACAATAGAAGCTGCACTGAAAAATCACTAGGAAACTGCTTGACCCTGATACAGCTAAGCTCAATGCGTTTCTGCAGGTATTACTGCTTCCTCAGGAGCTATTATTGTAGTGTCAGAGCAGTGATTACATTTATTGTGCAGATTGGCAAACAAACAGGAAGCGCGCTACCCCTCTCTCAATAGGGGCAGCGCTCCGGCACTGGGAGGGCCGTAATGTACACAGTCACACAAAGTATGTAAGGTTTGCAATTCTGTTTTCTGAGACTTAAAGACAGGTGCAATTAAATGTCCTTCCCTTTATTCAAACACACTTTGGGCCTAATGTCTTATGTGCAGTCAAATATGCAGTTTCTGAATAAAGCTTTCTCTAGTATAAAACACAAGTTGTCAACCTACTATTAGATTATTCCTCACCACCAATACCGCCAATACTTAAACTGTCTGGAGATGCCCTGACACAGATTTCAGACTAGTATTTGACGTGTTTTCACTCAGAGCTTTAAAACGCTACCTTCTTTATTATAAAACACGCGTTACACACTTGTTTTGCTATTCCTCGCAAAACAAAAAAGCCTTGAACTCTGTAGAGATACCCTGACATAGATTTTGGTGTACTATTTCACGTGTTTTCGCTGTGAGTTCAAACGCTACCCTCTGGATAGTAAAACACATGTTGTACATGTATATTTCTATTCTATTTCTATTCCCCACCTCCTACCTCCGATAAAAGTTTAACTGGACATGCTCTGTCCCACATTGTAGACTATTATTCAACTGAGATTTAAAACACTATCTTTCCTTTCAATGGTAAGACATATGTTGTACAGTTGTACTGAGTTGTTTTTTTCTAACACTTTAGAAAAAAAATGCTGTATTTTTGTTCAAATGGGAAAAAAACAAAAAAATGTTCTTGCAGGTAGCGGCTTTTGAGTTTCTGCAGCAGCTTTAGCTGTGTTACAAGGCAGTAATTGCAGCTAGAAGGCACTGCCAGGCACACCTAGCCTCAGCTCCTCACTCGTAGGCTGAAAACTTTCCCTATTCTACACAATTATTCTTCTTTCTAGCCTTTCCCTAAATTGTCCCTTACACTAGAATAGAAGCTTCATGGGGTTATCCAACCCAAAAAAATGCCCCTCCAAATGCCCGGGACCCTCACACAGATTGTACTCACCTTGCTCTCCGGTACCCGCATCGCTTATGATGCTTGTATGGCTGCAGCTGCATCTCCCCATCGCACAGATCAAAACATCCGGTTATCCGGGGGGGGGCAGCCAATAGCAGGCCACGACGGGGGCGAGCCTCCCTAGCATCGCGGATGACGCTAGGGAGGCTCATTCCCATCACGGCCTGCTATTGGCTAACGTCCCCCCCTCACATGTTTTTCAATCTGTATGATGTGAAGGGCATGGGCATCTGGGGGGGAAGATCTTTGGGGTTGAATAACCCCTTTCATTGTGACTGTACACGAGTCAATCAAGGCAAGCCCCCACACACACTTCATCTTAGGGTCATGTGAGCATCCTTCTTCTTACTCACTCGTGCTTTTTCCAGTAAAATGGAACTGTGTGACGTTCAATTGGATTCGTCTGAACAGAACCTGAAAAGCATCGGGTTTGTATTGAGCCCTTGTGGAGTGTGAGATGTAAAAATTGTCTAAAACGCAATCTGAGTCTGGCTTATTCACCTTAGTAAATTCCGCCCCAACAGTGTTTCTCAGATTTGGCGCTGCCTATAGTACACAAGTGGGGAAATACACCTGTGGCAAAATACTTCTATAGTATAGGTTAGCCCACGTAAAAGTAGCCCGCCTCCAATAGCGCCAAATCAAACTGCCTAATAGTAAATCTGTCTAAGTTGTCCATAGCAACCAATCAGAGCTCAGCTTTCATTTTTTCAGAGCCATGTAGGAAGTTAAATCTGAGCTCGGATTGGCTGCTAAGACTAATTTATTATTCAGTTTGATAATAAATCAGTCACGAACAACATGTTAGCAAGTGCTGAAATCTTTGGACCTGTAACTGTACCGAATAACGTGTGTGCAGGAACTGAAAGGGTCTGAGAATGCTAAACGTGTAAATTACTGTACTTGGTTGCTAACAGACATTTGGACCCATTGCTGTACTTCATGACGGACAAAGCTTGGTTTCATTTATCACGTAAATTCCCAGAATACATGGCATTAGTCCGCTGAAAATCCCCATTTGACTCACCAAACACCAGCTTACGACCAGAAAATTGGCGTTTGGTGCGCAGTGTCAGGAATACAAATACTGGGCCCAATTTTCTTCAAATCAGCTGTGAATATAGCAATTTACTTGGACGTCTTTGAACAGTTTTACAACTAACTAACACCAGAAGAAAAAATGTCCTGCTTTTTCCAACATGCCACAACTCACGGAACTCACTGGAGGGGTTCATGAACTGTTTACAGAGGAGCAAACTGAGAGCAAGGGGTTATGGCCACCACGTTCCCCAGACTTGTCCATGTGCGTTTTTATCTGTGAGGAAATTTAAAACAGAAAGTGACCGCTAACAATCCACATGCCCTGGATAAACTAAAGGAAAACATCACATACACTATCCACAGCATCACTGCTGAAGAGCTACAAGCAGTATCAGCCGACATAATCCAACGTGCCCAAAGATGTATAGACGGGGACCAGTTCTGCATCTTTTGTGACTTGTGAGTAATTTAAAAAAAATAATCCACTCACTTTTCATACTATCGCTGGAGGCGGGCTAATTTTTCTTGGGACACTCTGTATAATACTTCTCACATCATCATAAAAATATTGACATTAAATGAAATTTCAAGTCACACACAAACAATTTTCTTTAAAAAAAGAGTATGGGGGCACCTACATGAAGAATGGCTGATTTACCACTGTGTAAGAATATATCCCACATTGTGTCCACGGCAGGGTTTACTGGATTGGTATTGTGCCGTGCAGCAAAGGTGCACAAATTTTACCATAAATTACCAGTTTTGCATGTTTCTATTAGCTGCATGGTTTCCAAAGAGGAAACATGTTAAAACAATGAACTGCAGCAACAGCAATTGGAGGTGAAACACATGCACTGCTGCTGCTTTGCACACTGCCATTATATGTTAACCCAGACTTATTATTAAAGGGGTTGTCCCATAACAACAACTAGGAATAAGTGTTGGATCAGCAGGGGAGCAACTGGTGGGCCCCCACTGATCACGAGAATGGATTGACAGTCTCACGTGAGTGTCTGCTCTATTCAGCTACCAAAGATAGACAAGCGTATGTACTCTGCTATCTCAAGTAATTCTGCAGAATTGAATGGCCCAGCGGACATGAATGTGCGTCTGCCACTCCATTGAAACATGAAGCTTGACCCCCATTCTAGTGATCGGTGGTGGCCCCACTGATGGGACCCCCGCCGATCAGACACTTATCCCCTATTCTGTGCGTAGAGGATAAGTTTTTATAATGGGTCAACCTTTTAAGGGCCTTTTAAACTGATCAATTATCAAAGGAAAGTTTGCTAATCTGCTAATCCATTTCAAGGTAGAAAAAATTTGCAATTTTCTAATCCAACTGCCTGAAGGAACGACTGTATGAATAGTTGAATTGGGGCAACCATCTGCCTTTGTGAAGAGTCTTAAATAAGTGTAAATCAATTTGCTATACTGTCGATCGGAGCTCATTACTAGACAAAAATGACTCCTGCTAAACCATTTCAATGTAGAATAAATGTGCACTTTTCTAAGTAGCCACTAGATGACGCAATAAAACCAGTTTTATGTTGTGCTGCAGTCATTTATCATACTTGTTTGTATATAACTTGTGAGGAGATGTGTTACAAATGAACAAAAGTAAAAGGCAAATCTTCATGTAATCTTCACAAGAAGTTGCGTAAATGTAATTCATGGCTCGAGCTTGTGTACAGACAAGTGCAATGCAAAGCTATTGTTACACCAATGGAACTTTTTAGGTGTGATAATACAAGTACCGTGCTGTAGAACTAGTGTTAGTGGTGTTTTACAATAACATTTGTATAGTTTAGTTGCCAATATTCACATTTACCATCAAATATTACATCAGATCTCACCTCATATATATTACGTTACAATACACCATGTATTACTTGTTACATTACATCTTACGTTTTACAATACGTAATGTTATTTTACATTACATCTTATGTTTTACAATACATCATGTATTACTTGTTACATTACATCTTACGTTTTATAATACATCATGTTATTTTACATTACATCTTATGTTTTACAATACATCATGTATTACTTGTTACATTACATCTTACGTTTTATAATACATCATGTTATGTTACATTACATCTTATGTTTTACAATAAATCATGTTATGTTACATTACATCTTGATTTTGGTTGTTTCATCTGATGTTTGTAGAAACAATTTTTGAAACCATTTATTTACGGTGCAGATTATCAGGAGGATATAACAAGACATTTGTGATCCACCTCTTCACCACCCTAGATCCTAGGTTCTCACCTGCAAAATGTGTAACCAAGGGAGTACATGCCATGTACCTCAGTGTACTTGCACTGTCCTAATGCAGTACTTTTAATAGTCAGCACAGTGTATAGACACAACTTTGGGGATACGTTGATGTAAATATTTTCACTTAGGTTTAGAAACACTGTGTTAGCCCACCAGGGATACGTGCATTGACCTCTTCACCATCAGTAAATGGTACTCTGTATCTGACTTCTGTATGGATCATTAGTTGGGTGCCTTATGGCAAATTTTATATGATTATATGGCCAGGTGTACTATACTGTATGCAGTATATTTGCAGGTATAACTAATGAACAGCATTTCTATGACAAAGACCCAGCACAACAGCTCTGAGCCTCCATGAATTAAATGAAAATGCAGGTCTTAGGCCCCTTGCAGACAAGCGTGACAGATTAGGTCCGGATGGGTTCAGGGTGCGTTCAGTAAAACTCGCACCATTATGCAAGCACGTTCAGTCAGTTTTGTCTGCATTCAATTGTTCAGTTTTTTCTGCACGGGTGCAATGCGTTTTGATGCGTTTTTCACACGCGTTATAAAAAACGGAAGGTTTACAAACAACATCTCTTAGTGACAACAACATCTCTCAGTGAAAAACACATTGCATCCGCACTTGCTTCCAGAGGCAATGTGTTTTTCACTGAAGCCCCATTCATTTCTATGGGGCCAGGGCTGCGTGAGAAACGCAGAATATAGAACATGCTGCGATTTTTAAGCAATGCAGAAATGATGCGTGAAAATCAATGCTCATGTACACAGACCCATTGAAATGACGGAAAAGGCCATGTGAATACACTCTTATAAGCATATGGCAGCTTCACTTAGATTGTAGCCAACAAATATAAATGTTGTGCCATGCACAAAAATGTATCTAAAAACATAATTTGTGTCGAGGGAGCGTGGCCTGGACGTCTGTGAGGATGGCGGCATAGCTGCTGAGCTCCGCTGCTCCTGCTTCTAAAGAAAGCCACATACGCCGACTGTGGCGCGTCTTATGGGGAAGAAATAGCTCCCCAGAAAGCCTGTCACCTGCTTGACTGCCCAAGACAAACAGACTCTAGATGCTTACCACTCCCGCAGCGCCCAGCTCCCGACGTCTCACCATTGCCTACACCAGTCCCTGCTTCCAGATGCCATCGCTGCTGCGGCAGCCCCTCTGCTTTCCCGCTGGACAGGTGAGAGTGTCGGCAGCACTCTCCCCGTTGGCAGAAGAGTTTACCCCCTGCCCCTGATCCTGGTGTGGAAGCTGCCTCCCCTAAAGGCCTGCCCTGTACCAGGCCGCATAATGCCACCAAAGATGGCCTTCAAACAGGCCAAACAGTCTGCAGCAACACCTTCCCGCCGCAGGGACTGGGGGACCACGCCGACACAGAAATAGACACTGTGCCTGCCCCCACACAAAATACAGGGGACATGGGAATATGGGAGCAACATCTAACATCAGGGGACGAAGGTGAAGATGACCCTGTGTCTGCCTCTCAATCTGCCATGTCCCTGCAGCAGGCTTTACAGCAGTTGCCCACTAAGGCTGATTTTAAAGTCATGGTAGCAGAAGTGCGTAATGCCTGTAAGGCTGAAATTTCTTCTCTACGTCTGGTTTTGAAACAAATGTCCACCCAAATGGATCAAATTGAAACGGAACATGATGATATCAGGAGTTATGTGGCCCAGCTACAATCTGTCATTGCATCGCAATTTCAAGCTATTCAGGAAAACACTAGACATCTGGAGGACCTTGACAACAGAGGGCGGCGTAATAACATCAGAATTAGAGGCTTGCCAGAGTCTGACACGGATGAAAACCTAGACACCGTCCTAAATGAGCTTTTTAATCTGATACTGGACACTCAAGCAGTTCCACAGGTCATCAAGCTAGACCGGGCCCATAGGGCGCTTCGGCCTAAAAACACTTCCTCCCAACCGCGAGACGTGATTTGCTGCCTCCATGACTTTTGCTTAAAGGAGACTATTATGGCTTAAGCTCGTGCACTGCGTACAGTGTCCTTTAAGAACTCCACTGTTCAACTTTACCAGGACCTGTCTTGGCTGACTCTCCAGAAGCTGCGGTCCCTTCAGCCTCTTTTAGCTTGTCTGAAAGACTTAAAAATTCCTTATCGTTGGGGTTTCCCCTTTGCTTTGATCACCACAAAGAATGGCAAATCTTCAGTCCTGCGTACTCACGCTGACCTGTCTCGTTTCTGTTCCTCGTTGATACCCCTTCTTTAGAGAATTGGGAGACTCCGGACCCCCTTGGCACCAGCCCCACTGTGGCACACCGTTCAACGGAAAATATACAGATCTCCTCCACAGACTGGTGCTCCTAGATCTCCTCCTCGAGACACGCCACCATGATTGCTATTGTGAAGGGGTGATTACCTTTTGCGGCTTTCCGCTACATTTATTGCAATTGAGCAGCTGCTCCGCTGTTTAGTAAGATTTTTCTATTTTACTGTTTTTTGTTCTATGTTAACCAGGTTGACTCCTGTTTTTCTTTTCTCTGCCCTGCCTACCCAGGCATTTAGTCAGGTCCCTATTAATGGGGCTCTATTCTTTGCCCTCTCTCTCTCCCTCTCTAGACTGAAAAGAGATTATAACCTTTGCTTTAGCACTACCCTAGCCCAGTTGCGGCAATTGGAGGTCCAACTAGAATCCCGTCGTTGCTGTCGCATTGTGATCCTACGTGCTAGACTCCGAGAATTAGCCCTAGAAAAGACTGGTAAACTCCTTCTCTATTCTCGACAACGTTTTTCTATGTGGGGAAATAAATCTCACACCATATTGGCCCGCCAACTTAAAGACACAATAGCAACCAGCACTCCAATGGCCATGAGAAAAGGGGATGGGAGCATGGTGTATGATCCTACAGCGATTTTAGACCAATTTCAGAAATTTTATGCATCCCTTTATTCCCTCCCGCAACAGGTGCCCTCCGACCCGGTGGAACGTCAGAACCTCGTTACGTCATTTTTAACCAGTAGTGGTCTGCCTAAGTTGCCTACGGAAGCTTTATCTGCCCTAAACGCTCAGCTTTCAACTGAGGAAAAACAAGAGGTAATCTCCAAATTATCTAATGGCAAGTCACCTGGGCCAGATGGATTACCCTATTCTTACTACAAGACGTTTTCCCCACTTTTTGTACCGCACCTGTGCGTCTTGTTAAACTCTTTCTTGCGTGGTGAGGATATCCCTGAGACCATGCTCCACTTCCACATTACACTCATCCCGAAACCGGGTAAAGACCCCTTAGAATGCGTTAATTACCGCCCTATAGCTCTTCTCAACTCTGATCTAAAGATTTTCACTAAACTGTTGGCCGATAGACTGTCGTACTGGCTCCCACAACTCATACATACCGACCAGGTCGGCTTTGTGAGGGGCCACCAGGGTGAAGATAACACGAGGAAAATTATTAATTTGATTAATATTGTTAACAAACAGCACCAGCAGGCTTTATTACTGAGCTTAGACGCTGAGAAGGCGTTTGATCGCTTGAGTTGGCCCTTCATGTTCTCCACACTGACGGCTTTCTGACTCAATGGTCCTTTTCTCGTAGCCCTCCGCTCATTATACAGTCGCCCTACTGTGACAATTAAATTGCCTCACGCTAATTCAACCCCTTTTTTAATTAAAAATGGCACCAGACAGGTGTGCCCACTTTCCCCTCTTCTGTTTGTGCTTTGCATCGAGCCATCAGTGGCGCCCATTAGGTCTCACCCGGACATACATCAACTCACGGTTAATCGAGTAGAATATAAAATTTCGCTATTTGCGGATGACGTATTGCTTACTTTGTCAGACCTTCATGTCACTTTACCGAACCTTTTTGAGCTGTTGCCAGCTTATGGCCGACTCTCAGGATATAAAGTTAATGCCACGAAAACTGAGGCTCTCCCCTTAAACCTACCTATAGACTCCTTAGACCCATTTAAGAGCAATTTTCACTTTAGATGGCAGGATAATAGGTTGCGATATTTAGGAGTTCATTTGACTACATCATATTCATCTTTATACTCACATAATTTTCCAGCTCTATTCCGGGACCTTAAACAACAAATGAACAAGTGGATGTCTCTTCCCCTATCTATGTTTGGTCGCATTGCAACGGTTAAAATGTCTATTCTGCCGAAAATGCTGTATCTATTTGAAACCCTTTCTGTGCAGGCCCCGGAAACAGAACTGCGGGCTATACAGGCAAGCATATTCAGATTTTTATGGAATGGGAAGAGACATAGGATAGCGGGCTCCACTCTTACCATACTTAAGACCCAGGGTGGGCTAGCAGTTCCAGACATTGCCAAATATTACTGGGCCACCCACCTCAGAAGGCTCCCAGCGTGGTCTAACTTGTACGCCTACTCTAGATGGATGTAAATAGAGAAGCTGTGGATAGCTCTTATACACCCTAACTCCCTCTTATGGGCCCCAATCCCGCAATCCCAAATGCCAGACTTATTGGGACCAATGTCACTCACTTTTAGAATATGGCAATACTGCAGACATCGATTCTCTCTAGTCTCTGAGAAGTCCTCCATGACGTCCTTCTTATTTACCCCTCTTTTCCAGAGTGGGCTACAGACCTCTTTCTTTAAACCATGGTTCAGCAAGAAATTGTTTAGATTTGTAGACCTGGTTGATTATAGGACTTTACAACTACTCTCTTTTGATGAACTTAGGGACTCTAGGTCGCTCCCGGAAACATCTAGATACCACTACTTGCAAATTCAGCATTTGTTTAACACCTTATTCCATACTAATCAGGTGTCCACCCCTACGTCGTTTGAAAAGGTGTGTAAGCTTTCTGAGTAGAGATGAGCGAACTTTAAAAAAAAGTTTGGTGTTCGGGTTGTGGTAACTCGCGCATCCCGTTATGGATTCCACTATCGCGGCATATGAAATCCATAAGGGGCGGCTTCCACCAACCTGAACTGTTGAACAGCCGAAGGACCTGGGGTGACGTCACCGTCATGTGATCAGTGCAGGGGGCGTGGCTCAGCACTGGATTTGATCCCGTGCTGAGCCACGCCCCCTGCACTGATCACATGACGGTGACGTCACCCCAGGTCCTTCGGCTGTTCAACAGTTCGGGTTGGTGGAAGCCGCCCCTTATGGATTCCATATGCCGCGATAGTGGAATCCATAACGGGATGCGCGAGTTACCACAACCCGAACGCTGAACTTTTTTTTAAAGTTCGCTCATCTCTATTTCTGAGTCAACTAGAGGCCTTATTCCCGAGATCTATGTGCTTCTATTGTCTCCAGCCTCTCCTGCATCTATCCAGCATTCCTACATGTCGAAATGGGAATCAATTCTGCACCGACCCATCTCCCTGGAGTAATGGAAAATAATTTGGAGGAGAGCCACTATGATGTCGACATGTGTAACTTATAGAGAGAATGTCTATAAAATAATGATGTTTTGGTATCATACTACCCGTTTCCTACATAACCTTAATCCTAATATTTCAGATAGATGCTGGAGATGTGGAGTGGAAGAGGGATCCCACCTACATATCTTTTGGGGTTACCGAGTTATCAAACCTTTTTGGGCCATGGTGCAAGAAGTTCTTTCTAGCCTATTTGGTCTTCGGTTCTCCTTAGAACCTATTACTTATTTATTGAATGTCCCTCAGTTGCACTTAAAGAAATACTCGCTAAGACACTCTATGTTCTGACAGCGGCCAGACGCCTGGTAGCGAAATTTTGGAAATGGACAGACCCCCCTTCGCATACTGATTTAACTGCTAGTATTATGGATGTCAGAAGGCTGGAGCATCTATCGGCTACTCTACTTACCTCGACCGATAAGTTTGACCGTATTTGGAAACAATGGGACTTGGTGTTCGGTGATTCGAATTGAAGTACCCCCTCCCCCCACCTTACTGTGTCTTGTCTTGTCGTTACCCTGCGTCTACTATTTTATACTCTATTGTGGCTAATGATCTCTATCATAATATCATATCTGCATAGTTACTATTCCTGTATTTTCTGGATATATGCACTTACTTCTATGTACGAATTTTGGTACCATAACTTATTGCCTTTTGTTGTGCTATTGTACTGCAAAAAACAAAACATGCACTCAGGATGTGATTTTGCATATGTTTATTATTGGAATTTTTTTTAAAATAAACAGACAATTGATTAAAAAAGAAAAAAACATAATTTGTCTCCATGTCATATAGTTGTCACTAGAATCTTGGTTAAACTTGACAGGGTGAAAACCATATACAGTATTTAGGGTATGTAGATACAGACATCTTTTGCACAGCATGTTGGGCTTTGTTTAAGGCTGGGAACACACCTAGGCGTTTCTGAATCGCGCGTATGACGCGCGTTTTTGGATGCGCGTTTTTGCAACTAAGAAACACGCGTCATACGCGCGATTCAGTGATTCTCCCCTATGGCATCATTGTCCATAGGCACGTTAAAACGCCCCAAAGAAGCTCATGTACTTGTTTGGGCGTGGGGCGTTTTACAGCGCGTTCAAACGCGCTGTAAAACGCCCAAATGTGAACCATGCCCATAGGGAAGCATGGCTTTTCACATGTTGTGCGTTTTACAGCGCGTTTGAATGCGCTGTAAAACGCTTAGGTGTGTACCTAGGGTAAGGCTTTACGCACACAATCGTATTTTCATCCGGCTTTTGTTCACATCTACATTGGGGCTCCATTAGGGTAAAATGGTGAACCCTATCATTGCCAACGGTGTCCACTGGATACCAATAGTGTCCATAATGTGATGGATCTGTTTCTGGTTTGCATTACGTTTTCCTGTCCCTATGATGGGAACACTGATATTAATGCGAGTTTTGAAAATCTGTATACTGTGCCGTGGTACATACTGATGCTATAAAGCATCAGGAAATAAACAAGATTCTCCTACTTCTAGGCCCTCAAATAGGTGATCCCTGTGTACTAAAACATCTTACAACCATTAGGCCACTTGCACACAGTCGTTGCCCCGCTGTGACTGTATTGCAGCCCGCATACGGCGGGTCCGCAATACACGGGGCACCGGCCATGTGCTTCCTGCATTACGGATGCGGACCCATTCACTTGAATGGGTCCACAAATCCGGAGATGCGGTGCGGAATAGAAGCATGGAACGGAACCCCACGGAAGCACTACGGACTGCTGTTGTGGTGTTCCGTTCCGTGATTACGTTCCGCAAAAAATAGAACTTGTTCTACCCTTTTTTCGGAACAGACGGATTGCGGACCCCATTCAAGTGAATGGCTCTGCGATCCGCATGCGGCTGCCCCAAGGTCGGTGCCCGTGCTAAGCGGACCACAGTTTGCAATCCACAGCACGGGCCAGGCCAGCACACGTTCGTGTGCAATAGGCCTAAGAATGGAATTGTTACAGTGCTATAGACCACACATGATCTGGATGTTGGGAAAGTCAGAAACAGCACCACGCAGTTCTTAATTGTGATCAAATAGTCATGATATTACTGTCATACTTGCACTGCAATGATTCACTATCTATCTCAATTGATCAATTGAATTATCAATTCATACTACAAATGTATTATTATAAATCTCCTTCAAGTCACCTTAGTCATTTGACAGCATAACACATAATGAAGATAATTAGTTTTATTGCCAGTCATTATCTTCAAAATATTAAAGGGTTGTCTAGAGTTAGAAAAACATGGCTTTCTTCCAGACACAGTGCCACGCCTGCAGATGGGTTGTGTCTGGTATTGCAGCTCAACTGAAGTGAATGGGGCTGTGCTGCAAGAACACATACAACCTGCTTCCCATGACTCATGTGATCTGCTTATTTAGTGATTATTTTTTTTACATCACCATATGCTGACCCCCATAACCTTTTTATAGTTCTATCTACTGAGCTGTGTGGGGGCTCATTTTTTTGTGGGACAATCTGTAGTTTTGGAGTGTTTGTGACTTTTTGATCACATTTTTAATTTTTTTGGTAAGAGAAGCAATGAAAAAATGGCAAATTGGCCACTTTGACCCTTTTTACCATTATGCCATTCGCCGTATTGGAAAAATATTTTTATATTTTAACCTCTTAAGGACGCAGGGCGTACATGTACGCCCTAGCGTCCTGGTACTTAAGGACTCAGGGCGTACATGTACGCCCTGAGAAGATCCGATCACCGCTGCGCACGTGGCGGTGATCGGAACAGGATGCCTGCTGAAATCATTCAGCAGGCATCCTGTGACAATGCCGAGGGGGGTCCTGTGACCCCCCCGTGTCGGCGATCGCAACAAACCGCAGGTCATTTCAGACCTGCGGTTTGTTGCGCTATGTGTAGTCTCTGATCCCCGCGGTCGACTAAAATCTGCCCCTTATTGTAAATTTTAACCCCCCCCCCCTGCACCCCGCCATCTTAGTGTCCCCCCGGGCGGTGCAGGGGGGAGAATTTGCGGGCGGTGCTGCGGGTGGGCGGCGCGGGAGGCAATTGCGATCCCCCGCCCGCCTCCTTTCAATGCATTTCCCTGGTGTCTAGTGGGTATAGCAGGGGGTCAGCACATTGCTGACCCCCTGCTATAAACTGCTGACATCTGTGCTGCAGATGTCAGCAGTTTAACCCTCTATACCGCGGTCCGTACGGACCGCGGTATAGAAGGTGTTAACACGGAGGGAGCTCCCTCCCTCTCCCATCGGGGCTGCCGTACCTTTGCAGCCCCCGATGGGATAGGATGGTAGAGGGAGGGAGCTCACCTCTCTTCCCATCACCCGCTGCTCTGTAATGGCAGCGGGTGATGAGCTACCATGGCAGCAGGACGCTTTCAGAAGCGTCCTGCTTGCCATGGTATAGTAACTCTGGTCAGACTTCTGCTAAAGGCAGAAGTCTGACCAGACTGTGAAAAGTAAAAAAATACAGTGCAGTACACTATATAGTGTACTGTTCTGTATTATATAGACACCAGATCCACTGGCTCTACAAGAACCAAGTGGGTCTGGGTCAAAAAAATGTCAAAAAGTGAAAAAAAAAGTAAAAATCAGAAAAATACATATCACTGAATAAAAATAAAAAAAAACAAATAAACTACACATATTAGGTATTGCCGCGTCCGTAAAAATCTCCTCTATAAAAATATCATGTTACCTAACCCCTCACGCAAATACCGTAAAATAAATCACAAAAAAATGGTGTAAAAAAGCCATTTTTTGTCACCTTGCATCACAAAAAGTGTAATACCAAGTGATCAAAAAGGCGTATGCCTCCCAAAATAGTACCAATAAAACCGCCATCTCATCCCGCAAAAAATGAGTCCTTATATAGGACAATCACCCAAAAAAATAAAAAAATATGGCTCTCAGACTATGGAGACACTAAAACATAATATTTTTTTTCTAAAATGCTATTATTGTGTTAAAGTAAAATAAATAAATAAAAAGTATACATATTATGTATCGCCGCGTCCGTAAAAACCTGCTCTATAAAAATATCACATTATCTAACCCCTCAGGTAAATACTGTTAAAAAAATTAAATAAAAACAATGTAAAAAAAACATTTGTCACCTCACATCTCAAAAACTGTAATAGCAAGCGATCAAAAAGTTATATGCACCCAAAAATAGTGCCAATCAAACCGTCATCTCATCCCGCAAAAAATGATACCCCACATAGGACAATCACCCCCAAAAAAAAAAAAAAAAATAGGGCTCTCAGACTATGGAGACACTAAAACATGATTTGTTTTGTTTTAAAAAATGATAATATTGTGTAAAACTTAAATAAATAAATAAAAAGTATACATATTTGGTATCGGCGCGTCCGTCGCAACCTGCTCTATAAAAATAACACATCACCGAACCCCTCAGGTGAACACAAAAAAAAAAAAAAAAATACGGTGTCAAGAGCCATTTTGTCACCTTACATCACAAAAAGTGTAATAGCAGGCGACCAAAATGTCATATGCACCCCAAGATAGTTCCAATCAAACCACCATCTCATCCTGCAAAAAATGAGCCCCTACATAAGACAGTGGCCCAAAAATAAAAAAATATATGGCCTTCAGAATGTGAAGACACTAAAAATCATTTTTTCAAAAATGCTTTATTATGTAAAACTGAAACAAAACCCCCCAAAAAGTAGCCATATTTGGTATTGCCGCGTCCGTAGCAACCTGCTCTATAGAAATAGCACACAATCTAACCTGTCAGTTCAACGATGTAAATAACAAAAAATAAAGACGGTCCGAAAATAGCTATTTTTTTGCAAATTTTCCATTTTAATCAATTTTTCCAGTAAAAAAAGCAAGGGTTAACAGCCAAACAAAACTCAATATATATTGCCCCGATTCTCTAGTTTGCAGAAACACCCCATATGTGGTCGTAAACTGCTGTATGGCCAAACGGCAGGGCGTAGAAGGAAGGGAACACCATATGGTTTTTGGAAGGCAGATTTTGCTGGACTGGTTATTTGACACCATGTCCCATTTGAAGCCCCCCTGATGCACCCCTACAGTAGAAACTCCAAAAAAGTGACCCTATTTTGGAAAGTACGGGATAAGTTGGCAGTTTTGTTTGTATTATTTTAGGGTAAATATGATTTTTGGTTGCTCTATATTACAGTCTTTTTGAGGCAAGGTAACAGAAAATAGAAATTCCGAAATTTCATCTCCATTTGCCAATAACTCTTGTGGAACACCTAAAGGGTTAACAAAGTTTGTAAAATCAGTTGTGAATACCTTGAGGGGTGTACTTTCTTAGATGGAGTCACTTTTTTGGAGATTCTACTCTAGGGGTGCATCAGGGGGCTTTAAATGGGACATGGTGTCAAAAATCCAGTCCAGCAAAATCCGCCTTCCAAAAACCATATGGCGTTCCCTTCCTTCTGTGCCCTGCCGTTTGGCCATACAGCAGTTTACGACCACATATGGGGTGTTTCTGAAAACTACAGAATCGGGGCAATAAAAATTGAGTTTTGTTTGGCTGTTAACCCTTGCTTTGTTACTGGAAAAAATGGATTCAAACGGAAAATTTTCCAAAAAATCTAAATTCTGAAATTTTATCTCCATTTGCCATTAACTCTTGTGGAAAACCTAAAGGGTTAATGACGTTTGTAAAATCAGTTTTGAATACCTTGAGGGGTGTAGTTTCTAGAATGGGGTCATTTTTGGATGGTTTCTATTATGTAAGCCTCACAAAGTGACTTCAGACCTGAACTGGTCCCTAAAAAGTGGGTTTTAGAAAATTTCTGAAAAATTTCAAGATGAGCTTCTAAACTTCTAAGCCTTGTAACGTCCCCAAAAAATAAAATGGCATTCCCAAAATGATTGATACATGAAGTAGACATATGGGGAATGTAAATCAATAACTTTTTTGGGCGGTATTACTATGTATTATAGAAGTAGAGAAATTGAAACTTGGAAAATTGCTAATTTTTCCAAATTTATGGTAAATTTGATATTTTTTTATAAATAAAAATAAAAATTTTCGACTTAATTTTGCCAGTGTCATGAAGTACAATATGTGACGAAAAAACAATCTCAAAATGGCCTGGATAAGTAAAAGCGTTTTAAAGTTATCACCACATAAAGTGACACTGGTCAGATTTGCAAAAAATGACCGAGTCCTTTAGGTGAAATAGGGCTGAGTCCTTAAGGGGTTAATAGTACGGGCTTTTTTGGTCGCAATGATACCCATGAGGTTTATATTGTTTATTTGTGTATTTATTTTTTTATTATACGGAAAGGGGGGTCATTTAAACTTTTATATCTTTAAAAAAAATTATATTTTTTTTAACCTTTTTTTTACTTTTGTGTTATGATTTTGAAGCTCGTATTTGAACGTACAAAATCCATTTTCTTTTTTTAATTTTGAACAATCATGGATTTTTAAAATCCATTTATTACTGAGAACTGCTCATTTGTTATGTTGGTGTGCTGACCTGGTTGACCTAGTGGCCAAAATAAGAATTGCAGCTTTAATGCCCTGAGTCTCTTCAGAGAGACTCAGTGTATTCAAATCAGCCAGTGAGGATGGCATCTAAAGACTTTAATTACCGCGTTGGCGGATGTCATGTTTGCCCGTTACTCCAGCGCCATAAATTTACGGCGTTTGTAGCGAAAAGGTAAATTCTGGGCAGTACCTCCTCTTGCTGAAATACAGACTACCATTCTAGCATGGTAATGGTTATACAGATACTGACTATCCTCCTGTGATAGGTTATTCTAAGCTCTTTCACCTTGAACCTGTAGTTCAGCCACAGTGGTTGTCTGCCGCTGTACATGGTAGATCCGTCACTCTATCCAGTACCAGACATTGTCAATGGGGACAAATCTGGTGACGGAGCAGGCCAGGGGAGCTGCTGAATACTCTAAAGAGCATATTGTGTAGTGCAGGGATGGCTGTGGTAGCTAATGGCGCCCCACATCCTGACACCTGGTGTTTTTCCTTTGTGTCTTCACATTATGCATGATGACTAGTGTTTAGCAAAGCGTGCTTCAGGTCATAGATTTAAAGTCGCTTCCTTCAAAACTTTGTTTGAATGCTGTACAAAGACCCGTCTCCATACACCATTTAAATGTATGGGCTTCGAGGAGGTCAAGTTTGTTAAGTCCGAAATCTTACAAGATTTCGGTGAAGAACTTCGACATTCGATTCTACAACTTTAAAAACATTTTGAAACTGCATTTTAAAGTCGGCTTGGGTGCTGAGCTATCAATCAGTACTGAAGCCAACTTCAGATCCTAGTTTTCAAATTGTTTTCAAGTTGAATAATCGAAGTCCAAAGTTATTCAACAAAGTCTCACAAGACTTCGGACATAATGCTGAATGGGTCTCTATACAGCATTCAAACAAAGTTTTGAGTGAAGTTACTTTGAATCTATGATCCAAAGCGCGCTTCGCTTAACACTAATGATGTCAGTAGGCGTTCTCCAGCCCTCCCCTCAAATTCGATGCAGCAATCAATAGTACCTAGGAAGGTCCTTCTTTCATCACTGAACACTATTGTTTGACACTGATGGCCGCATCAAACTTGTTGAACTACATATTTTGCTGAATTTCTTCCCAAAAAAACTATATATCAATCTGCTCAGCTCCCTCTGCTATTACCATACTGCTTGCAAATTGCACTGCATTTCATGGTGACGGAATTTGTATCTTTCAATGGCAGCCAGTGCACTAATTTCCAATTGACTGAAGTCACTCCTCACTAGGTGAGCCTCTCAATATGAATGAAAATTATTCAGCCTATTAATAAAATGCAATACTAATCTGGTCAGTAACAGTAAAGGAGCAGAAAATGTAGCGAGATAATGTAAAATGGGATACACACCGCAGTGAATATTCTACTAGCATGGCCAACTCTGTTCTAGATTAGCTATGGGGGGAAAAAAAGGGTGAGGAAAAAGAAATGTCATAGCAGTTACTAACGAAAGGTTTGTGAAAGTAATGGACAATTGTAGGTGGCCATCACTTACACTCACCTTTAGATAGATTGGACAAGTACATTGTTACATCATACATGCCGGATGCCCAGAAAAGTGCGAACATGGCAGAGAAGATACATGAAGTGTAGGATTAGTGCCTATGCTTAAGGCTACTTTCACACTCGGGTTTTGTGCGGATCCGATCCGTTCAGATGATACAACTGCATCTGTTCAGAACGGATCAGTTTGTATTATCTTTAACATTGCCAAGCCGGACCCGTCATGAACACCACTGAAAGTCAATGGAGGAGGATCCGTTTTCTATTGTGTCAGTGAAAACGGATCCGTCCCCATTGACTTACATTGTGTGCCAGGACAGAATTTGGCTCAGTTTCATCAGACGGACACCAAAACGCTGCAAGCAGCATTTTGGTGTCCGTCTCCAAAGCGGAATGGAGACTGAACTGATGCAAACTGATGCATTCTGAGCGGATCCTTATCCATACAGAATGCATTAGAATGCAAACGAATCCATTTTGGGCCGCTTGTGAGAGCCCTGAACGGATCTCACAAACGGAAAGCCAAAACGCGAGTGTGAAAGTAGACTTACACGTGCCTTGGGTGAGTAATGAACACTTGGTTGTGCACATCTTATACCCATGGAGCAAACATTTTAGCTAAAATTATTATTTGATAAGAATGCTGTTGTACCAGCATTCCAGTGCGAGAATGTGTCACACCCTATAATTAGAGAAGTAAGCTCGTCACCAGGATATTAATCAGGATGGGAAACAACTATATTGCAATAGGTGGAAGCCTTTGGGAACATAATCATAATTGTAATCTTATAGCCTCTCAGTCACATCATATAATACATATACACGGCAAAAGAACACAACTGTTGGCGAATAGTAGTAGAGATTAATTTAGTAATGGGTGGCTTCTTTTGCCACTCTAGATAACCTCACTTGAAAGAATCATATACCCCTGCCTCACAAAGTCCACCCTATAATTGATTAATTATTTGCGGCCTCATAGTGTCATAGAAATGGTGACAGAAAAGGTGACATCAGCGAACATTTATGAGGCCGTGCCAGTGGGTAAATGTAGCTAATGTTTGGGGATAGCTGATACACTTGATTCTCAGAAGCCCAGTATCCTAGGCTAGTTGCCTCACAAATAAATGATTGAGAAATAAGCATACACATAGCTCAAAGCATTAGTTATTCATGAAATTAGAACTTTTCAACATCTAGTACTGAGAAGCAGAGCTGTGGAGTCGGAGACATTTTTGGGTACCTGGAGTCGGAGTCGGCAAAAATAAATATTAATTGGAATAAAAATTAAAAAAAGGAAGTTTAAATGTCCCAAATCACAAAAAATTATAATTAATTACTTCTCTACTGTAAGAATAACGGCCAATGCATGCAGTGCGTCACGTTACTGCAAAACGAACACGTTAAGTGACCGTGAAGAAGCATGCTTTTCATATGCTTCACTATGTGGCACGCAACGCACAGTTAAGGAGCGGCAATACTTATACTTTCCATTGTGTTGTGTTCCGCTGTTACAGGGAACGCAATGCCCATGGTTAACCTAGCCTCTCATTGATAACTGATTAAGTAAATATGTTTTTTGCAGGACTAGAGACACTTGAATAAGTGAAGGGAATGGATAGTCAATAGTTCAAAACTGAAGGTGTAAACCATTTGAAAAACTACTGTCATTCAGCTAATGCTATAAAAACTTCAATGAGAGTTCATAAGCACGAACAGAGATGGGGAGAAAAAGCTCCCTAAAAATGTATGGTCAGCAGTGTCACAATGATATTAGATAGGCTTGGGAGGCAGAGTAAGCCACAGTAGTATACAAAATAAGGTGCAAAGTGCAATAGCTATAGAGATAACAACAGCATGTGCTCGCCTCCTCCCCATAAGTAAACATGTATACCGACCACAAAATGCCCGACGATCGTTTCGCCAGCTGCTTCTTCTTGAGACGCCCTTGAAGAAGCAGGTGGCGAAACGATCGTCGGGCATTTTGTGCATCGTCGGGCATAGTTGATATTGTGGGTCATGTTTTTACATATTGGTGAATTAATAAAGGTATTTGTTTATATTACCTGCGTTGTGTTTTGTTGATAGGTGTGTGATGTTATTCACGCAGGTCGTGACCATTGTGTCACTATTTTTTCGGTGTTTAATTTGCTATAAAAACTTGTAAACTCAGATTGTTAGCTTAAACTTTAAACATGACTATGGGATTCTACTAGGAAAATGTATATAATACATTCGCATAATAAATACAGAGGAGTCGGAGTCGGAAGTACCAAAAACTGAGGAGTCGGAGCATTTATCTACCAACTCCACAGCCCTGATGAGAAGCTGACATCTGATATAGCATGGAGTGTCTTGCCCAGATGCACTACTTTTTGTAGACATGTAGAGCATATTTATGAAAACATTGTAAAAGAAGTTATTGCTCAAAATTTTTCATTTTCATTAGGTATATAAGTTAAAAAAAAACACCCTACAATTTGTTACGCAATGTCTCCCAATTATGATAATTCCCCAAATGTGGTCATAAATTGCTCGGCAGGATTCAGAAGGGAAGGAGCACCATTTGATTTATCGTATGCTGATATTGCTGGTTTTCAGATGCCAAATCCTATTTGCAGAACGTTTGCAGGACAAGTACAGTAGAAACCAGCAAAAAGTGATCCCATTTTGTAAACTACACCCTAAAAGCATTATTGAATCCAAATTTCAGAATTTAATAAACAGCAGATGGTGCAAACCTTCAGCCTAGGTTCAAATTTTTTCCCTGGGCCCAAAGGACTCTATTTACGACAATTGTTCTCACTAGAAACAATAGGGGCTCATGCACATGACTGTTAGATGTTTTGCAGGCCACAGGTTGCGGATCCGCAAAGCACGGATACCAGCCGTGTGCATTCTGCATTTTGGGAAACTGAACCTCCTGCCCTCTATTCAACTGTCCTATCCTTGTGGGCAAAATGGACAAGAATATGACATGTTCTATTTTTTGTGGGACCGCGTAAACAGACATACGGATGTGAACAGCATACGGGTTTGCTGTCCGCATCTTTTGTTGCCCTATTGAAGTGAAGGGGTCTGCATCCGACCTGCAAAAAATGCGGTTTGAATACAAACAAAATATTCCAATTCAGTGCGCAATATGTTATGACCAACTTGGGCTACTGTGGAAAAACAGATTTCTAATTGTTATGCTTTGTTTCCTGGTTTTAGGAACGACCTACATGTAGCTATAATATATTGTATGGACTTACAACAGGGCTTAGGAGTGAAAACATGGTTATTTACACAGCTTTGGCTGACAATTGGAAAGGCTTTCAGGTGAAATAATAAAAAAAAAAAACTCCAAAATGTGATCCCATTTTGGAAATGACACCCCTCAAGGGATTTATCAAGCCGTATAGTGATCGTTTTGACACCACAGGTTAATGGTAGAAATTGCAACGGTGTACAGTCGTGGCCAAAAGTTTTGAGAATTACATAAATATTGGAAATTGGAAAAGTTGCTGCTTAAGTTTTTATAATAGCAATTTGCATATACTCCAGAATGTTATGAAGAGTGATCAGATGAATTGCATAGTCCTTCTTTGCCATGAAAATTAACTTAATCCCAAAAAAACCTTTCCACTGCATTTCATTGCTGTAATTAAAGGACCTACTGAGATCATTGCAGTAATCGTCTTGTTAACTCAGGTGAGAATGTTGACGAGCACAAGGCTGGAGATCATTATGTCAGGCTGATTGGGTTAAAATGGCAGACTTGACATGTTAAAAGGAGGGTGATGCTTGAAATCATTGTTCTTCCATTGTTAACCATGGTGACCTGCAAAGAAACGCGTGCAGCCATCATTGCGTTGCATAAAAATGGCTTCACAGGCAAGGACATTGTGGCTACTAAGATTGCACCTCAATCAACAGGGCGTCCAAGAAAGTCCAGCAAGTGCCAGGATCGCCTCTTAAAGAGGATTCAGCTGCAGGACCGGAGTGCCACCAGTGCAGACCTTGCTCAGGAATGGCAGCAAGAAAAGGTGAGTCCTGTGTCATGCCAACAGTAAAGCATCCTGAGACCATTCATGTGTGGGGTTGCTTCTCATCCAAGGGAGTGGGCTCACTCACAATTTTGCCCAAAAACACAGTCATGAATAAAGAATAGTACTAAAACACCCTCCAACAGCAACTTCTTCCAACAATCCAACAACAGTTTGGTGAAAAACAATGCATTTTCCAGCACGATGGAGCACCGTGCCATAAGGCAAACGTGATAACTGAGTGGCTCGGAGACCAAAACGTTGACATTTTGGGTCCATGGCCTGGAAACTCCCCAGATCTTAATCCCATTGAGAACTTGTGGTCAATCCTCAAGAGGCGGGTGGACAAACAAAAACCCACTAATTCGGACAAACTCCAAGAAGTGATTATGAAAGAATGGGTTGCTATCAGTCAGGAATTGGCCCAGAAGTTGATTGAGAGCATGCCCAGTCGAATTGCAGAGGTCCTGAAAAAGAAGGGCCAACACTGCAAATACTGACTCTTTGCATAAATGTCATATAATTGTCGATAAAAGCCTTTGAAACGTATGAAGTGCGTGTAATTATTTTTCACTACATCACAGAAACAACTGAAACAAAGATCTAAAAGCAGTTTAGCAGCAAACTTTGTGAAAACTAATATTTGTGTCATTCTCAAAACTTTTGGCCACGACTGTAATGTGAAAACTGCAATTTTTCACTGATATGGAATTTCAGTGTCCAATATGTTGTGCCCAGCTTGCGCCATCAAGAGACCCATATTCCTTAAATTGTTATCTGGGACCTGCTGGCACTAAACCACAGGGGACTCAAGTACATAGCGGATCTATTGGAGCTATATGCCCCTACACTGCCCCTCCGCTCCGCCAATAAGATGAATTTGGTTATTCCCAGGATCCACTTAAAATCATTTGGTGCATGGGCATTTTCCTATGCAGCCCCTACTCTGTGGAACTTACTCCCACCACCAATGCGAGAGGCCCCTTCTGTGGACAGCTTTAAGATAAGGCTAAAAACCCACCTCTTTTCCCGAGCCTTTGAGACTGCAGAATGCAGGGTCACAGCGCTTTGAGTCCCCAGGGAGAAAAGCGCTATAAAAATATTATTATTATTACAAAAATACCATAAATGTAAATGTAAATTGCTGTTTTGGCACACTGCAGGGCTCAGAAGGGAAGACCACCTATTGGCGAGTAGATTTTGATGGATTGGATTACGGGCGCCATGTTGCTTTTGAGGAACCAGCACAGCGCAAACCCCAGATAATTAACCCCCATTATGAAAACTACACCCCATAGGGTTTTCATCTAGGAAGTAGTAGTCTAGTTTGGGGTTTTGCTGGTATTTCAATTTAAAATTCAGAGGCATGTGTAAACTTCACAGAGTAAGGTTTTTCTGAAATCCTTAAAGGGTTTTTCTGAGATTACAGTGATGACCTATCTGGAGCAGGAATGGACAGTCGCTATACTATGTACAGTGCTGTGCTAGGTAGGCTGCGAGAAAGCCACGGCGCTCACAGGAGTACCAGTGCCTTTTCAAACAGCTGATCGGCAGGGGTCCCCCTTTTAACTTTCTTTTTACTTTTTTCTATAACCAGAGATCTATGAGTATTCTTGCTAGTTGAGTTGTTGCCTTCATTGGTACTATTTTGGGGCACATGAGACTTTTTGATTGCTTTTGTTTTTTGTTGCCAGAGGAAGAAAAAAACTGCAATTTCATTGTTTTTTGGGGGTTCCGTATTACAATGTTTACTGTGTGGTACAAATGAAAAGCTTACCTGCATTTTGCTGGTCAGTATGACTACAAAAATTTTAATGTTTTACTACATTAACACAAGCAAAGCGCTAAACATGGCAAATCCCTGCATCAACAACATTTTGTTTGGTTTAAATATTGTTTAGTTAAAAGGTTGTATCCCCATCAAATAACAATTCTGAAGCATCTCTTCAAAGAACTGTGCATTCTTCTGTTCCCATATATTCCTCCTATAAATTTATGAATAAATTGACTGGGTGTAACCATTCCAATGCCAGATGAAGTAGGCACGCACCTCTTTGATAAGGGTAATGATAACTCCCAGCTGTCAATTTATTGATGAATATTCAGAAGGAATAACAGAGGAATGACGCAATACTGAGTTATAGAATTATTGCATAGGGAGTACAACAAGCATTTACTAAAACAGACATGACAAAAGTGGGGATAGTTCCCCTTCAACTGTGGGCAGAACACTTACTTGGGTAGGCTCTGAACAGACAGAATTCAGTACAAGTAGAGGCCTACAACAATATCAACAATACAGTATGAAGATAGATAGATAGATAGATAGATAGATAGAGAGAGAGATAGATAGATGCGGAATTCAGCACTGAATGTAGCCGGGATCCCGCTATAATGGCAGCTGGGGAGTAGGGAGAAAAAGTGCACTGTTGCTATTCTAGGCAGGGCATATAGAGTGAGAACTGGAGTACAGTATATAGTGTATATAGAGGGAGGACTGGAGGAGGGTATATAGTGTATATAGAGGGAGGACTGGAGGAGGGTATATAGTGTATATAGAGGGAGGACTGGAGGAGAGTATATAGTGTATATAGAGGGAGGACTGGAGGAGGGTATATAGTGTATATAGAGGGAGGACTGGAGGAGGGTATATAGTGTATATAGAGGGAGGACTGGTGGAGCGTATACAGTGTATATAGTAGGAGGACTGGAGGAGCGTATATAGTGTATATAGAGGGAGGACTGGAGGAGGGTATATAGTGAATATAGAGGGAGGACTGGAGGAGCGTATATAGTGTATATAGTAGGAGGACTGGAGGAGCGTATATAGTGTATATAGAGGGAGGACTGGAGGAGAGTATATAGTGTATATAGAGGGAGGACTGGAGGAGGGTATATAGTGTATATAGAGGGAGGACTGGAGGAGGGTATATAGAGGGAGAACTGGGGGAGGGTATATAGTGTATATAGAGGGAGGACTGGAGGAGGGTATATAGTGTATATAGAGGGAGGACTGGAGGAGCGTATACAGTGAATATAGTAGGAGGACTGGAGGAGCGTATATAGTGTATATAGAGGGAGGACTGGAGGAGGGTATATAGTGAATCGAGGGGGAGGACTGGAGGAGGGTATATAGTGTATATAGAGGGAGGACTGGAGGAGGGTATATAGAGGGAGGACTGGAGGAGGGTATATAGTGAATATAGAGGGAGGACTGGAGGAGAGTATATAGTGTATATAGAGGGAGGACTGGAGGAGGGTATATAGTGTATATAGAGGGAGGACTGGAGGAGCGTATATAGTGTATATAGAGGGAGGACTGGAGAAGAGTATATAGTGTATATAGAGGGAGGACTGGAGGAGGGTATATAATGTATATAGAGGGAGGACTGGAGGAGGGTATATAGTGTATATAGAGGGAGGACTGAAGAGGGTTATATAGTGAATATAGGGGGAGGACTGGAGGAGGGTATATAGTGAATATAGAGGGAGGACTGGAGGAGAGTATATAGTGTATATAGAGGGAGGACTGGAGGAGGGTATATAGTGCATATAGAGGGAGGACTGGAGGAGAGTATATAGTGTATATAGAGGGAGGACTAGAGGAGAGTATATAGTAGGAGTATTGGAGGAGGGTATATAGTGTATATAGAGGGAGAAGAATATACATTGTGTATAAAGAGGAAGGACTGGGGGGTATATAGTGTATATAGAGGGAGAACTGGAGGAGGGTATACAGTGTATATAGAGGGAGGACTGGGGTGGGTATATAGTGTATATAGAGGGAGAACTGGAGGAGGGTATATAGTGTATATAGAGGGAGAACTGGAGGAGGGTATATAGTGTATATAGAGGGAGGACTGGAGGAGGGTATATAGAGGGAGGACTGGAGGAGGGTATATAGAGTATATAGAGGGAGGACTGGAGGAGGGTATATAGTGTATATAGAGGAAGGACTAGAGGAGGGTATATAGTGTATATAGAGGGAGGACTAGAGGAGAGTATATAGAGGGAGGACTGGAGGAGGGTATATAGTGAATATAGAGGGAGGACTGGAGGAGGGTATATAGTGTATATAGAGGGAGGACTAGAGGAGAGTATATAGTAGGAGGACTGGAGGAGGGTATATAGTGTATATAGAGGGAGAAGGATATATTGTGTATAAAGAGGAAGGACTGGGGGGTATATAGTGTATATAGAGGGAGAACTGGAGGAGGGTATATAGTGTATATAGAGGGAGGACTGGAGGAGGGTATATAGTGTATATAGAGGGAGGACTGGAGTAGGGTATATAGAGGGAGAACTGGAGGAGGGTATATAGTGTATATAGAGGGAGAACTGGAGGAGGGTATATAGTGTATATAGAGGGAGGACTGGAGGAGGGTATATAGTGTATATAGAGGGAGGACTGGAGTAGGTTATATAGTGTATATAGAGGGAGGACTGGAGGAGAGTATATAGTGTATATAGAGGGAGAACTGGAGGAGGGTATATAGTGTATATAGAGGGAGAACTGGAGGAGGGTATATAGTGTATATCCATCTCTGGACCGCCGCACGCAGATACGCGTGATCGCAGCGGCCCAGTTACTCCTTGTTGACGCGTCGGTGCATCATCTCGCGAGAGGCGAGATTTCCTGTGAGCGCGCGCGCGCTCACAGGATCGCGTCGGCAGGAAGTTTAACTACAGCCAGCGCTGATCATGTTTTGTTAACAGCGTCTGATATGCCTGCTGCCTGCTCCTCTGGTGGTCCCTTTTGCTTGGGACCACAAGAGGAAACATATGTAAGTGCACCAATCACCACACAGACCCCCCCACCCTCCCGTCACTGATTAACCCCTGATCACCCCATGTCACCCCCCTGATCACCCCCTGTCACCCCCCCATCACTAATCACCCCCTGTAAGGCTCATTCAGACGTCCGTATGTATTTTGCAGATCCACGGATCTGTGGATCCGCAAAGCACGGACACCGGCAATGTGCTTTCCGCATTTTGCGGATCCGCACATTGCCAGAACTATATAGAAAATGCCTTTTCTTGTCCGCAACTGTGGACAAGAATAGTACATGCTCTATCTTTTGCGGAGCCGCGGCCGGATGTTTCGGGGCTGAAACCCGGAAGTTTGTGGCTGCAGCTCCGCAAATGCTGATGCGGAGAGCACATAGTGTGCTCTCCGCATCACTGCCGGCTCCATTTACACTGAATGGGTCCGCATCTATTCCGCAGAATTGCGGAATAGATGCGGACATTTTTGCGGACGTGTGAATGGGGCCTTACTTCGCAAGCACTCCTATGTCCTTTCCCCTCTTTTTTTTTTTTTTTTGCACATTTTTGGGCAGAGATTTTTTTATCCACATTGATCGATGCGAATGAAGAAATCTGTGCCGTTCATTTTTTCTTTCAGCCCAGAGGCTGAACGGAAAAAAAAAATCTCATTACCCGTATGCTCAATATAAAGAGAATAGCAGAAACTCCTAATGCTGGCCATACATGTAATGATTGCGGAGACCCTCAAATGCCAGGGCAGTTCAAACACCCCACAAGTGACCCCATTTTAGAAAGAAGACACCCCAAGGTATTCTGTGAGGGGCATGGCGAGTTCATAGAAGATTTTTTTTTTGGCACAAGTTAGCAAAAATTGATTATTTTTTTTTTTTTCTTACAAAGTCTCATATTCCACTAACTTGTGACAAAAAATTAAATTTTAAATGAACTCACCATACCCCTCACGGAATACCTTGGGATGTCTTCTTTCTAAAATGGGGTCACATGTGGGGTATTTATACTGCCCTGGCATTTTAGGGGCCCCTAATGCGTGAGAAGTAGTTTGGAATCCAAATACGTTATAATGCCCTGTGAAATCCTAAAGGTACTCATTGGTTTTAGGGCCCCTTTGCGCATCTTGGCTGCAAAAAAGTGTCACTCATGTGGTATCGCCGTACTCAGGAGAAGTAGGGCAATGTGTTTTGGGGTGTATTTTTACATATACCCATGCTGGGTGTGAGAAATATCTCTGTAAATGACAACTTTTTAAAAAAATTTATACAAAGTTGTCAATTTACAGAGATATTTCTCTCACCCAGCATGGGCATATGTAAAAATACACCCCAAAACACATTGCCCTACTTCTTCTGAGTACGGCGATACCACGTGTGACACTTTTTTGCAGCCTAGGGGCGTAAAGTCCAACGAGTACCTTTAGGCTTTACAGGGCTGCTCACAATTTAGCCCCACCCAAAATGCCAGAACAGTAAACACACCCCACAAATGACCCCATTTCGGAAAGTAGACACCCCAAGGTATTCACTAAGGGGCATAGTTAGTCCGTGGGAGATTTTTATTTTTTTTGCCAGAAGTTAGCAGAAATGGAAACTTTATTATTATTTTTTTTCCTCAGAAAGGGTCATTTTCCGCTAACTTGTGAAAAAAAATGAAATGATACATGAACCTACCATGCCCCTCTGCGAATACTTTGGGGTGTCTTCTTTCTAAAATGGTGTCATTTGGGGGGTATTTATACTATCCTAACATTCTAGCACCTGAAGAAACATGACAGGTGCTCAGAAAGTCAGAGCTGCTTCAAAATGCAGAAATTCACTTTTTTGCACCATAGTTTGTAAACGCTATAACTTTTACCCAAACCAATAAATATACAATTATTGCATTTTTTTTATTAAAGACATGTAGAACAATAAATTTAGAGAAAAATTTATATAGAAATTTAGTTTTAAAAAAAAAAAAAAATTACAACAGAAAGTGAAAAATGTCATTTTTTTGCAAAAATGTCGTTAAATTTTTATTAATAGCAAAAAAAGTAAAAATGTCAGCATCAATGAAATACCACCAAATGAAAGCTCTATTAGTGAGAAGAAAAGGGGGCAAAATTTATTTGGGTGGTAAGTTGTATGATGAGCAAAAAACTGTGATAGTAGTGTAGTGCAGAATTGTAAAAAGTGGCCTTGTCATTAAGGGGGTTTAAGCTAGGGGGGCTGATGTGGATATAGAGGGAGGACTGGGGGAGGGTATATAGTGTATATAGAGGAAGGACTGGGGGAGGGTATATAGTGTATATAGAGGGAGGACTGGAGGAGGGTATATAGAGGGAGGACTGGAGGAGGGTATATAGTGTATATAGAGGGAGGACTGGAGGAGGGTATATAGTGTATATAGAGGGAGGACTGGAGGAGGGTATATAGTGTATATAGAGGGAGGACTGGGGAGGGTATATAGTGTATATAGAGGGAGAACTGGAGGAGGGTATACAGTGTATATAGTGGGAGGACTGGAGGAGGGTATACAGTGTATATACAGGGAGGACTGGAGGAGGGAATATACTTTATATAGAGGGAGGACTGGAGAAGAGTATATAGTGTATATAGAGGGAGGACTGGAGGAGGGTATATAGTGTATATAGAGGGAGGACTGGAGGAGGGTATATAGTGTATCTAGAGGGATGACTGGAGGAGGGTATATAGTGTATATAGAGGGAGAAGGATATATTGTGTATAAAGAGGAAGGACTGGGGGGTATATAGTGTATCTAGAGGGATGACTGGAGGAGGGTATATAGTGTATATAGAGGGAGGACTGGAGGAGGGTATATAGTGTATATAGAGGGAGGACTGGAGGAGGGTATATAGTGTATATAGAGGGAGGACTGGAGGAGGGTATATAGTGTATATAGAGGGAGGACTGGAGGAGGGTATATAGTGTATATAGAGGGAGGACTGGAGGAGGGTATATAGTGTATATAGAGGGAGGACTGGAGGAGGGTATATAGTGTATAAAGTAGGAGGACTGGAGGAGGGTATAGAGTGTATATAGAGGGAGGACTGGAGGAGGGTATATAGTGAATATAGAGGGAGGACTGGAGGAGCGTATATAGTGTATATAGTAGAAGGACTGGAGGAGGGTATATAGTGAATATAGAGGGATGACTGGAGGAGAGTATATAGTGTATATAGAGGGAGGACTGGAGGAGGGTATATAGTGTATATAGAGGGAGGACTGGAGGAGGGTATATAGTGTATATAGAGGGAGAACTGGAGGAGGGTATATAGTGTATATAGAGGGAGGACTGGAGGAGGGTATATAGTGTATATAGAGGGAGGACTGGAGGAGGGTATATAGTGAATATAGAGGGAGGACTGGAGGAGCGTATATAGTGTATATAGTAGAAGGACTGGAGGAGGGTATATAGTGAATATAGAGGGAGGACTGGAGGAGAGTATATAGTGTATATAGAGGGAGGACTGGAGGAGGGTATATAGTGTATATAGAGGGAGGACTGGAGGAGGGTATATAGTGTATATAGAGGGAGGACTGGAGGAGGGTATATAGTGTATATAGAGGGAGGACTGGAGGAGGGTATATAGTGTATATAGAGAGAGGACTGGAGGAGGGTATATAGTGTATATAGAGGGAGGACTGGAGGAGGGTATATAGTGTATATAGAGGGAGGACTGGAGGAGGGTATATAGTGTATATAGTGTATATAGAGGGAGGACTGGAGGAGGGTATATAGTGTATATAGAGGGAGGACTGGAGGAGGGTATATAGTGTATATAGAGGGAGGACTAGAGGAGGGTATATAGTGTATAAAGTAGGAGGACTGGAGGAGGGTATAGAGTGTATATAGAGGGAGGACTGGAGGAGGGTATATAGTGTATATAGAGGGAGGACTGGAGGAGGGTATATAGTGTATAAAGTAGGAGGACTGGAGGAGGGTATATAGTGGATATAGAGGGAGGACTGGAGGAGCGTATATAGTGTATATAGTAGAAGGACTGGAGGAGGGTATATAGTGAATATAGAGGGAGGACTGGAGGAGAGTATATAGTGTATATAGAGGGAGGACTGGAGGAGGGTATATAGTGTATATAGAGGGAGGACTAGAGGAGAGTATATAGTGTATATAGTAGGAGGACTGTAGGAGGGTATATAGTGTATATAGAGGGAGAAGGATACATTGTGTATAAAGAGGGAGGACGGGGGTTATATAGTGTATATATAGGGAGAACTGGAGGAGGGTATATAGTGTATATAGAGGGAGGACTGGAGTACAGTATATAGTGTATATAGAGGGAGGACTGGAGGAGGGTATATAGTGTATATAGAGGGAGGACTGGAGGAGGGTATATAGTGTATATAGAGGGAGGACTGGAGGAGGGTATATAGTGTATATAGAGGGATAACTGGAGGAGGAAATATAATGTATATAGAGGGAGGACTGGAGCAGGGTATATAATTTATATACTGTACATTATATACCCTGCTCCAGTCCTCCCTCTATATATACTATATACCCTCCTCCAGTCATCCCTC
Organism: Bufotes viridis; assembly: GCA_033119425.1. Lineage (NCBI taxonomy): Eukaryota > Metazoa > Chordata > Amphibia > Anura > Bufonidae > Bufotes > Bufotes viridis. The sequence goes on from CM065592.1 coordinate 238,650,328, forward strand.
TAGATCAGGGGTGTACAACCTTTTCTGGTCGGGGGCCACATTGTCAGCCTGAACCAATTCCAAGGGCCGAAAATAAAACTTAAATGGGTATTAACAACTGAAATACTGTATTTTTGGCCTATTAACCTCTCCCGGACCGCCGCACGCAGGATCGCGTTCTCGCGGCGACCGGGCTCTTCTGTTCAGACGCATCTACGCGTGATCTCGCGAGACGCGAGATTTCGCATAGATGCGCCCGCGCATGCGCACATCGCGCATGGCAAAAGGCGCAGGAGGAGTTAGTCATCAGCCTGCCAGCCAATCGGCAGCGCTGGCGGGCTGATGACTTTTAAAAAAACGAATGAGAAGCCATTTAACCCATCATATTTGTAAATATGATGGATTAAATGGCTTCTGTGCTCTCTCCTGGGTCCTTTTCGTCGGTTGGAGCCAGGAGAGAGCACACCTTACTGTGAGTACACCCAAGCACCACACACTAGCCCCTGATCAGCCCCCATCACCCAAATTAACCCCTTGATCACCCCTTTCAGCACCTGTCAATCATCTAGTGAAAGGGAAAAAAGTGATCAGTGTAAACTGTCACTTTTTTTTCACTAGGATTGACTTTAGGTTTAGATTACTTTAGGCCCCTTTGGTAGGTAGTTAGCGTTAGCGCCCAGCCCACCGCACCGCAGTCACTGGTTCGCTGATTAGCGTAGAGCTAATCAGCGTTTGTACTTTATAGTATCTGTAAGTGATCAGAACTGATCACGGTCAGATATATAATAGTACTAGTGTCACTTTAGTTCGCCCTCCACCCCAAGCGCAGTGTTTGCCCGATCAGACCTGATCGGTCGCCCACACCTGCGTTCACCCACACCGCCCCGCCGCAGTGACAAAAATTTTTTTTTTGTAATCACTGCACAATCCTTAACAAGCGCTGCGGCGATAAAAAAATCAGTTTTGATCTTTTTATCAATCGCAGCGGCTTCTGTACTCGCTACCCTCTCAATTGTAAGACAGGCTTGCTTTTTTTCTTGGGTAGTCTCAGGGAATACCCCTAAATTTAGACGCCCAAATGTCAAACAAGGGGTATTCCTCTGAAGAGGCCTACAGGATTCTGACCCAGTCGGATGAGGAATGGGAACCCTCATCTGACGAATCTAGCGGGTCAGAAAACGAACCTGTAGAGAGCAGTGGCTCTCTGACTCAAAGTTCTGACGAGGAGGTGGAGGTCCCTGATAGAAGCAGGCGTACCCGGCCCCGTGTTGCTAGACCGCAGGTTGCGCAGGATCCGCTTCAAGGGCAGCAGAGTGGGGCTGGCGCTGCCGGATTACGTGGTGAGGCATACACCAGCAGCGCAGCCCGTCCTGGACCTTCTACCAGCACTGCCGTACAACATGGTGAAGTGGCGAGCACCAGAAGGGCAGTAGAATCTGGTACGGTGGCACGTGCAGTAGTTTCCCCGTCGCAGCCACCGCGCAGACAGGCCCGTAGAGCCCCTAGAGTCCCTGAGGTGCTGGCAAATCCTGATTGGCAGCCCCCAACTTCAGCCGCACCATTAGTTCCCCTTTCACCGCCCAGTCAGGAGTTCGGGTGGAAACAGCTCAGATAGGATCGGCGCTGGGGTTTTTGAGCTGTTTTTCACTGCGGAGCTCTATGACCTAGTCGTGGCAGAAACAAACAGATATGCCACTCAATTTATCGCCGACAACCCGGGAAGCTCTTATGCCCAGCCTTTCCGGTGGAAACCAGTCCAAGTTTCCGAACTTAGAACTTTTCTGGGCCTTCTCCTCAGCATGGGCATAACCAAAAACATGAATTGCGGTCATATTGGTCCACGAACCCAATTCATCACATGCCCATGTACTCTGCTGCCATGTCCAGGACACGTTTTGAGACCATCCTGCGTTTCCTGCACTTTAGTGACAACACCACCTCCCGTCCCAGAGGCCACCTAGCTTTTGACCGGCTCCATAAAATTCGGCCCCTCATAGACCATTTCAACCAGAAATTTGCAGATTTGTATACCCCTGCACAAAACATCTGCGTAGACGAGTCCCTAATACATTTTACCGGGCGCCTTGGCTTCAAGCAGTACATCCCAAGCAAGCGCGCCCGGTATGGGGTCAAATTGTATAAGCTCTGTGAAAGGGCCACAGGCTATACGCACAAATTTCGGATCTATGAGGGAAAAGATCAGACCCTGGAGCCGGTCGGTTGCCCTGACTACCTGGGGAGCAGTGGGAAGATAGTCTGGGACTTGGTGTCACCCTTATTCGGCAAGGGGTACCATCTTTACGTTGACAACTTTTACACAAGTGTGGCCCTCTTCAGGCATTTGTTCCTAGAACAGATTGGCTGCTGCGGCCTAGTCGCCGGGGCTTCCCCCAACGGCTCATTACCACCAGACTTACAAGGGGGCAGAGGGCTGCACTGTGTAACGAAGAACTGCTCGCGGTGAAATGGAGAGACAAGAGTGACGTTTACATGCTCTCCTCCATTCACGCAGACACGACAGTCCAAATTGAACGGGCAACCAGTGTCGTTGAAAAGCCCCTCTCGGTCCACGACTATAACCTCCACATGGGAGGGGTGGACTTCAACGACCAGATGTTGGCCCCTTATTTGGTTTCCCGAAAGACCAGACGCTGGTATAAGAAGGTGTCTGTATATTTATTTCAATTGGCTGCCTATAATAGTTTTGTTCTCTACAGTAAGGCTGGGAGAACGGGATCCTTCCTCAAATTCCAGGAAGAGATCATCGAGAACCTCCTGTACCCAGGAGGTTCCGTGGCCCCATCCACCAGTGTAGTTAGCCGTCTACACGAGCGGCACTTCCCTAGCGTTGTGCCGGGTACCTCAAACCAACCGCCACCCCGAAAAAGATGTCGTGTCTGTAGCAGGAGTGGAATAAGGCGTGACACCCGCTATTTCTGTCCTGACTGTCCTGACCACCCTGCCCTATGCCTTGGAGAGTGTTTCCGGAAGTACCACACTCAGGTACACTTAGGGACCTAGGGACAGCACTACACAGGTAGTTTTTTCCACTCAGGCTCTAGGGTCTCTCAGGACACTAGGTTTTGAGAGACCCTAACACATAGGGATGGTGCTGGTGTGCTACAGCAGAAGTGTGAAATGGTAGAAACGTCTCCTTTCACTTGGGATAACGCGTATAATGTACTTCGCACCATCTCTGTGTGATTTACACTTTACACATTGTCCCATGGGAAAGGAGAGGTTTCTGCTAGGAAAATAAAGAGTGACATGGAAAACAAAAAAAAAAAAATTAAACAGGTAGCAAGAAAAAGAAAAATCTTGAGTTAGTTCAGGTTTTTATGTTCATGTTTTATAAAAGTTTTAAAATGTTCTGGTTTTATAAAGTTTGCAACGTTCAAGTCATGTGCCTGCTGCCTGTTTTTTCTTCTTGTAGTACGTCAGGAAACAGGACAGGTGCTCAGAAAGTCAAGGTGCGGAAATTCACTTTTTTGCACTATAGTTTGTAAACGCTATAACTTTTACCCAAACCAATAAATATACACTTATTGCATTTTTTTTTATCAAAGACATGTAGAACAATAAATTTAGAGAAAATTTTTTAGAGAAATGTAGTTTTATTTGACAAATTTTCCAACATAAAGTGAAAAATATCATTTTTTTGCAAAAATTTCATCAAAAAAAGTAAAATATCAAAAAAAGTAAAAATGTCAGCAAGAAAGAAATAGCACCAAATGAAAGCTCTATTAGTGAGAAGAAAAGGAGGTAAAATTCATTTGGGTGGTAAGTTGTATGGCCGAGCAATAAACGGTGAAAGTAGCGTAGTGCAGAATTGAAAAAAGTGGCCTGGTCTTTAAGGGTGTTTAAGCTAGGGGGGCTGATGTGGTTAAACATACAGTATGTACTATAAATGTCTAGTTACAGTTCTAGGACTCCCATCTAAAAGGAGAATACATGAAAGATACATGTAAGAAGCCATAAGACATAGACCTACATGTCTTTTACCAGATGTTTGGGGGCCGCACAGAATGGTTGTGCACCTCTGCTCTAGATACACTATATACCCTCCTCCAGTCATCCCTCTAGATACACTATATACTCTTCTCCAGTCCTCCTACTATATACACTATATACCCTCCTCCAGTCCTCCTACTATATACACTATATACCCTCCTCCAGTCCTCCCTCTATATACACTATATACCAGGGGTCGAGTCGAGGGGGAACGCGTGGGAACGGCGTTCCTGCACTTTTTTCATGGCAGGAACGCCGTTCCCTTTCAGGGCGAAACCAGGAAGCGCTTTCCCCCCTCTGTACTCAGGCCGGGCGGACGAGAGCAGCGTGACTTGCTGATGTCACGTGCCTGCCCGGCCTGCTTTATGAATGAAGCAGGCGGCGCAGGCACGTGACGTCAGTCACACTGCGCTCGCTCTCCCGCCCGGCCTGAAGTATTCACTGCCCGACTGCCGCATATGATGAAGTACAGAGGGGGCAAGAATTATAGTAAGAATAACTATATAGAATAATCTAATTTAAAAACTATACATGAGCGGTAATGGGGGATGGGGGGATGTGGATGGCACTGTTATGGGATGAGGGGATGTGGATGGCACTGTTATGGGATGGGGGATGTGGATGGCACAGTTATGGGATGGGGAGGGGGTTGTGGATGGCACTGTTATAGGATGGGGGATCTGTGGATGCCATCCACAGCCCCCATCCCATAACAGTGTCATCCACATCCCCTCATCCCATAAGTGCCATCAACATCCCCCTTCCCATAACAGTGTCATCCACATCCCCTCATCCCATAAGTGCCATCCACATCCCCCTTCCCATAACAGTGTCATCCACATCCCCCTCATCCCATAAGTGCCATCCACATCCCCCTTCCCATAACAGTGTCATCCACAGATCCCCCATAACAGTGCGTCATCCACAGATCCTCCCATAACAGTGCCCTCCACAGATCCCCCATAACAGTGTCATCCACATCCCCTCATCCCATAAGTGCCATCCACATCCCCCCCTTCCCATAACAGTGTCCTCCACAGATCCCCCATAACAGTGCGTCATCCACAGATCCCCCCCATAACAGTGTCATTCACAGATCCCCCCATAACAGTGTCATTCACAGATCCCCCCATAACAGTGTCATCCACAGATCCCCCCATAACAGTGCGTCATCCACAGATCCCCCATAACAGTGACATCCATTTCCACCTCGGCTTATACTCGAGTCACTACTTTTCCCAGTTTTTTTTGGGTAAAATTATTTTTTTCTTATTGTCCCCCTCTAAAACCTAGGTGCGTCTTATGGGCCAGTGTGTCTAATAGGGCAAAAAATACAGTACTTGCTCCAGCCGACCTCCTCTGCCCTTTGCGAACGCCGCGCGCTGTGACATCATGCGGAGGCACTTGGGTGAGTTCCCACACTTTTTTTCCCAGGACTTGACCCCTGCTATATACCCTCCACCAGTCCTCGATCTATACACTATATACCCTCCTCCAGTGCCCCCTCTATATACACTCTATACCCTCCTCCAGTCATCCCTCTAGATACACTATATACCCTCCCCAGTCCTCCCTCTATATACACTATATACCCTCCTCCAGTCATCCCTCTATATACACTATATACTCTCCTCCAGTCCTCCCTCTATATACACTATATACCCTCCCCAGTCCTCCCTCTATATACACTATATACCCTCCTCCAGTCCTCCCTCTATATACACTATATACCCTCCTCCAGTCACCCCTCTAGATACACTATATACCCCCCAGTCCTTCCTCTTTATACACAATATACCCTCCTCCAGTCATCCCTCTAGATACACTATATACCCTCCTCCAGTCCTCCCTCTATATACACTATATACCGTACTCCAGTCCTCCCTCTATATACACTATATACCCTCCTCCAGTCCTCCCTCTATATCCACTATATACCCTCCTCCAGTCCTCCCTCTATATACACTATATACCCTCCTCCAGTCCTCCCTCTATATACACTATATACCCTCCTCCAGTTCTCCCTCTATATACACTATATACCCCCCAGTCCTCCCTCCATATCCACTATATACCCTCCTCCAGTCCTCCCTCTATATACCCTCCTCCAGTCCTCTCTCTATATACACTATATACCCTACTCCAGTCATCCCTCTAGACACACTATATACCCTCCCCAGTCCTCTCTCTATATACACTATATACCCTACTCCAGTCATCCCTCTAGACACACTATATACCCTCCCCAGTCCTCCCTCTATATACACACTATATGACACCCCCTGTGCTCTGCACATGCCCCCATCCCCTGGACTGACAGGGCTACACATGCTGAGGGTAGAGCTGTGTGCTAGAATGAAAATATCACATACACTATAGCTTCCCCACACTGAGATCTGCTCAGAAGGTTAATCTACATATTACTGTATTCACAGGCACAATGTATAATTATAGACACCAGTAATATAAGCATAGAAAAGACAGATTTTTTTTGCATGTAGAGATCCCATGTTTGAATATTGAGAGAGACATCACATTTTTTTCCCCCAGATATTTTTTTCTTCCACATTTATCCCATAAGAAAAGTCTGTATCCTTATGATATTGAGAATAATGTTTTTTTTTTTTAGAAAGCTAATAAATATTACTGGCTTCTTTGGGTCTGTGAATAAAACAAAACTTTTTTCTCAATATAGTAAGGCCTTATTATTATATGATTATATATTATTTATTATAGTATAGCCATTTAATATGGTTTTGAATAAAATAAAAAAAAATAACAGAAAGAAATTGTATATCTCTTCAGGGATTTGAACCTGAGATGTCTACATTAAGGGTAAACCACCATACCACTAAGCTATAGCATTATTTCATAGAGATACATGGCGTTTCCATGCTTATAAGCTAACACACATTACTGGTTTCTTTATAATCATATATTGTGGCTGTGAATAAAGCAGTAATATGTAGATGAGCTTTCTGAGCAGATCTCAGAGTGGTTAAGCTATAGTGCATAGAGTATATGATATGTAGATGCTAGGACATAGGACTCTGCTCTCAGCATGTCTGGCCCTGTCAATCAATGGGAGAGGAGAGTGCAGAGCACAGGGGGTGTTACATAGCAGTGCTCAGACAATTCAGCCCTGCCTCTGAGTGCTCCAATTGCTCATTTGCATATAAATAAAAACGCATATTTTTGCATTTATCATACAGACAAAAGAAAGTATAGTTTTAATCAGCATGATGAGCCCTACCAGCCAGTATGTCTGGCTTAATAGGGTTGATCCTGGTGACCGAGCCGCTTTAAGGCCTTGTTCCCACTTCCATGTCCAGGATAACAACAGTGACAAGCCAGCCTCCACGTGTCATCTGTTTTCCACAGACTCTGCTATGCTGATAATAGATTTCCAGAGATCTTCTACAAATGGTCAGTGGAAACCACAGACAGAACACAAAAGTTCTCCATGATCTGTAAGTGGTTTTCACAGTAGCAGTACATGTCTCCAGTGGAAAAACAAGAATGTGTGAACAAACACATTAAGATCAGTGGGGCCCATTTACTAACATGGGCTTTTTATGCCGGTCTTAAGGGGTCATTTATCAAACTGGTGTAAAGAAGAACTGGCTTACTTGCCCATAAGAACCAATCAGATTCCACCTTTCATTTTCCAAAGGAGCTGTCTAAAATGAAAGGTGGAATTTGATTGGCTGCTATGGGCAACAAAGCCAGTTCGACTTTACACCAGTTTGATAAATGACTCCTTTAGTTTCCCCCCCGCGCTGCCATAAGATTTGTCTAATTGATGACGATGTGTGGCAGTCCTTGTGCCTAGAGTAAAAACTGTTTCCAGGCGTCAATGTTAGTAAATTTTCCGGGACTGGAGTCCCAGCCAACTGGCAGACGGCGTAAAACCATCCGTGTGACTAAATATTGTTGCGCGGTTGGTTAAAAAAGGGGATTTGTGATTATTTTACACCTAAAATAGTCACATGTCCCTTAGTAAATGTGTCCCAATGAATACAGCACATGCCCATGATTCACTGAAGTGTGAATGAGGCCTAAAAAGGTTTTCCAGGATTTTTTTAACTGACGACTTATCGTCAGGATAGGTCATCAGTATCTGATCGGTGAGAGTCCGACGATAAGCTGTTTTGAAATGCCTTCTCGGTGCTCGCCAAGCACAGCACTGTACATTGTATAGCAGCTGTGCTTGGTATTGCACTCAGCCCCATTCACTGGAATGGGTCTGAACTGCTACTAGGCCACATGAACGTGTCGTCACTCGGCCTAGGAAAAGCATTCACAGGAGCGACGGTGCCTTCTCAAACAGCTGATCGGAAGGGCCCACACCCATCAGATAATGATGACCTATCCAGAAGATAGGTCATCAGTAAAAAAAAAAATCTGAAAACCCCTTTAAGAATAAGAGCGTAACATCATATCAGTACGTTACCACTAAATTACTATTACTAATTGAATGGACTAATTTGGTTTTGACTTCTAGGGAGCCTTCACACGCCGCAGATTTTGTTGCAGGATTTTCCACAACCTAAAATCAGTTCCATTCATTTGAGTGGGTCAGCAAGCACATGGATTTCTGCAAGCCCCACTTATTTTCAGTCGTTGAAAATCCTGCAACAAAATCTGGAGTGTGTGAAGACGCCCCTAACATGACAGGCGGCGGCCTATATTGTTCAGTGTGGAGCGAAGATCCGTGCATGCTGCTGTTCACATTGTGCATAATACAGTACCGTATATTGCTTTATAATATTACTAATGTCAAGATGTTGATTTCTGCTGACATTACAATGCTAATGGATTCCTCTGGCTGGTATTAATGATAGATGATGCTGCAGTCTTTCTCTCTGTGGCATTCCTTTTTTTTTTTTTTACTGTGCTGCATACTAGAAATATTCAGAAGCGTGGATATTATCGGTTATTAATCACATGCTATGGGTGCATTCAGACTCCCAGTATGTTACATACATCGAAGCTCATCAGCAGCCAGCATGCGTGAAAATGCCTGACTGCGCAGTGCCAGTGTTCAGGCAGAAATAAAGCCCACGTGTTTTTGGTAAATAAGCAGGCGTTTCCTGCAATAGCACAATCTGGCTTTCCAGAATCCATCAATCCCTAAAATAGAGTGCTGGTGGGTGGATACGGCAAAGGAGGAGAGAGGTGAAGAAGAGATCTTCCTATGGTGCAGCTCTCTATCTGCATACAAAGGTGTCTCAGAGCTGGCAGTGCACGAGGTAACAGCTGTAAACACAATGGATTGTACCGCACAGGGCATGGGCACCGTACTGCCGGGCATGCACTGAAGCTGCTGAAGAGCTGTCACAAAGAGCAGAGAAGATGAGCGTCCTCCCACCACACACAATGCACTATGTCATTGTGGGATAAAAGGACAGTGTCTACGCTCCGCTGAAATGCAGGGGGAGGAGGGGGAAATGGCACTGGACAACGACAACAAAAAGAGAAAGGTGCATGGAGACGACAGCAACAGGATAATTGTTACCTATGGCACCAAATGATCACTCTTTGGAAGAGAGGAGCTATTTAAGGCACAATTGTCTTCTTACTCTCTATGCTACAGCAGCTGCTGTGGGAGCAAATGCATTACCGCCATTAAGCAGCTCTATTTTCTACCGTCCTGAAGGCGAAAATGTAGAACGTGTTCATAGATCAGCTCCTGGCCGAGGTCAAGCAGAAAGAAAGCAGACACAGGAATGACTAGGTGCCTGTGAGGTCACAAGTCCTGGTGCCACGAGGCATCTGTAACACGGTTTTCACTTACGTCTTCCTTTGTTAGGGCAGAGCATGAACAGATCAAAGCAGAGCCAAGTGTTTACAGGTTATGTCCGTGCAAAAAAAACGGAACCGCACACAGTAAATAGGCGAAAAGCGCTATTTCAGCCACATTCATGACTTCTCCAAGGCTATTTAGATTTCTTTTTTTTTAGCGAAGCTGCTGAATGGGCAATTCTGATCTTATGCAGTCGATGAACCCTGCACCATGCATACCAATGGGAAAACAAAATTACATTGGCAGTGCCATGAGATGAGCCTCCCGCCGATCATCCTTTCCCTACATTATTCCTATTGTTGGCACCATACACAGCCCCCGTACCCCAATTTCTTTGTGACGTAAGCTTCTAGGCCATGCAGGAATGCGATTATTGGCTGCAAATTATCATGGTAACGCTTGGCAAGGGCACCACACATTAGGGGGGGGGGTGGTTATCTTACTGATGGGGCAGCAGTTGTTTGCATGCCTTTACATCTGCATTTTGCAAGCAATGTACTAGTCATATCAAATAGTGCAAGATGACAGGCACCAGTATTGCTTGCACTGCGCAGACAAGCCTGGTGTATAGCTGCTGTGCTATCTATATACTCGCATGCATAAAGTCATATACACTTGCGGAGGATGCGATATCCATAGGCGTCTGTGCAGCTGCCTCTCTGCATTGACACTGATGAACTATCAGTGCAGCATTGTGTCGGCTAGCCGCTGACGTCATCTCATACACCACATAATAACAGCACAGCCCGTGCACACGGCGTATGCAGCCGATATATGACGCCCCACGCGCTGCCCCCTCACAACCTGTACACGGCCACAGAAATTCTCACACTGGCCGCAGCGCTCCGCCCCCCCTGGTGACGTCACGCACGGGGCGCGCCCGTTGACAGCTCCACACAGTGCACGCATCGCTCTTCATTACTACTAGATTTGTTTATTATTTGGGAGGCGCGGCCCCTGTCAGCGCCCTCCGCTCCACCAATCACATCGCTTGTTCCTGCTGATGGAAAGGACGTAACGACCAATAGGAGTAGGCGCCGGCGGGTCCCGCCGGTCACGGGGTTATTAACAGAATGACATCATCTGTTTGGATTCGTCAGCCTAACTTTGATGAAGAAGAGGAGGCCGGGGGCGGGGCTAGATAGTTGTGGGCGTGCTTGAAGCGCTGGATTGACAGCTCATGGTAAGCGCTGGATGCTGTGAATTAAAGGTGCAATGTCTGCTACTATCCTATTAGGTGTTACTAGACTGGCAGCCTGTGGGGCACGAGTTGCAGGAGGGTGTGCTGCTGCAGCATAAGTCAGTGTATGTGTAATTGTACTGGAACAATGAGAACCCCTATTTCACAGCACTGACCTGTCATCAACAATAAGGCAAAAAAGATTGGAAGCTCTTATGGTTTTTAGGATGCAGTATGGGTCTGTAGAATTCCACCGCCTGCCTGAGTGCAAGGACGTGGTGTCACTTGCCTTACTAAGATCAGGGCTACACGACGACATTTGTCGCGCGACTATTTGTCACGGTAATCTCACGCAACATATTTTATAATGCTGGTCTATTATGTTGCTCTGTGACATGACAGTTACAAAAAAAAACATGCAAGATGGATTTTTGTGCGACTGTCGTGTCGCAGTCGCAGCATGTCACAGTGCAACACCATAGACTAGCGTTATAAAATATGTTGCGCGACATTACTACAACAAATAGTTGCGCAACAAATGTCGTAGTGTAGTTGTACCCTTTATGTCACGCGGCTTATTGTCGCCGTGTAGCCCTAGGCTAAATGGGATCATGGATAATAGGGGAAGTCTTTATAAACATCTGCCTTACAGGGAAACATTCAGAACAGGGGCGTGACAATTAACCATTAACCACAGCAGAAAAAAATTCAAAAAGTAATGCCACACAGAATGAATATTGCAAACCGAAGAAGTAATATTGAGGCTATCTCCAGTGCTCCCATAGAAAATAATGGAGCTACAAGACGTTTTTATGACCAGCCACTCCAGTGGTGCTCCTGTTCTTGTGATTGTGGGGGTCCCAGGGGTAGGACCCCCACAATCTCATAGTTATTGGCACACTGTTCCCTAAAAAATAATTGTGACCAGCAAATAGTGTCTCTGACACTAATAGTGTTGCAAACATAATGTCCCCCAAAAATAATTCTGCTAAGCTGATACAGGGTGCCCCCCACAGTAATAGTGCTTCCTAAAGTCCCACTAATAGTAAAAATTCTCTACCAGATCACACTTAGTAGTAACAGTGCCCCTAGAATGCCCTCAATAGTAATAATGCCCCCTAATGTGTGCTAGTAGAAAAAATGCCCGTTATGTGTGGCACTACAAAAAATGCTCCCGTGCATTGTTTTCCAGTGCAAAAAATGCCCCCTTATAATGTGGCCAGTACAAAAAATGCATTCTTAAAATGTGTGTCTGTAAAAAAAAAAAGACCCCTTATAGTCTGTGACAGTACAAAAAATGGCCCCATTCTGTGCCTCTTATTGCTCCCAGTAGAGCCAGTGTCCCCATAGTGCCCTCATAATGTGTGCCAATGCCCCCTAATGTGTGCCAGTACAAAAAAATACCTCCTCTTAGTGCCCCCAGTAGAGCCAATGTCCTCATAGTGCCCTTATAATGTGTGCCTGTACACCCTTTCTGTATGCCAGTATAAAATACCGCCTCTTTGTGTCCCCAGTTAAATTAATGTCCCCAATGTGCCCCCCAAATTGTGTACCAGTAGATGCACCCATAGTGCTCTTTAAAACCCCTCCCTCCTTTCCCATAGTGGCCCAATAGCATGGTCAAATGAAAAAAGTAAACCCTAAGGCCTCTTTCACACGGGCGTCACGTTTGACGCCCGTATAGGATGCGGGTGCGTTGCGGGAATATGCGCGATTTTTCCGCGCATGTGCAAACGTTTGTAATGCATTTGCACGCGCGTGTGAAAAATCGCCATGTTTGGTACCCAGACCCGAAGCCGGACTTCATCACCATGGTGATGGACCATGTGATGTGACGTCATCACAGGTCCTTTAGCTGGTAGCTGAAGCTTGAAGAGAGAAGACAGATCGCCAACTACACAATCAAGTGGCTAAGGTAAGTTAAGTTTTTTTATTTTTAACCCCTTCATCCTCATTTTACACAGCATTCTTTATTAAGAATGCTATTATTTCCCCTTATAACCATGTTATAAGGGAAAATAATAGAGATCGGGTCCCCGTCTCCTAGCAACCATGCCGGAAAATCGCACCGCATCCGCACTTGCTTGCGGATGCTTGCAATTTTCCCGCAGCCCCATTCACTTCTATGGGGCCTGCGTTGCGTGAAAATCGCAGAATAAAGAGCATGCTAACGCAGAAGTGATGCGTGAAAATCACCGCTCATGTGCACAGCCCCATAGAAATGAATGGGTCCGGATTCAGTGCAGGTGTAATGCGTCCTCCTCACGCATTGCACCCGCGCGGAAAACTCGCCGTGTGAAAGGGGCCTAATACTTACCTCATGCGGCTTTTATTAATGTGCTGCAGGCCTCTTCTGGCCTTTGTCTCACGCTGTACCCTGTCTGTCTGGCTCAGACGTGATGATGATGACGTCATCTTGCCACCTGCACCGGCCTCTGATAAGCTTCAGGGGGAACGGGGAATGAAGAGGTCAATTCCAAGCACTCATCTCCCTCAGCCCGTCGGCGGCTACCCACTTGTCTGCTGGTCAGTACAATTAGAAATACAAATTCTATGTACGGTAGTTTTTTAATGCTTTACCACTTTTACACAAAGCATTAAAAAAAAAAAACATGGCTCTCGCCATTCTCTGAGAGCCATATTTTTTTTATTTCCCTGGAGATGGCCTTGTGTGAGGGCTCTTTTTTTTTGCAGGTTGAAGTGATGTTTTCATTGGTATCATGTTGGGGTACCTAGACGCTTTTGGTGAGATGACTAAAAAATGACCATTTTTATTGATTTATTTTTACAGCGTTCACCTAATGGGTTAGAACATGCAATATTTTTATACAGCTGGTTGTTACTGGCACAGCAATACCAAATATGTGTATATGTTTTTTTTTTCAATAGTAAATGGCTTGATGAGGGGAACGGGGTGTTTTATTTTTCTAAAACACTTTTATTACTTTTATTTTTGTTCCACTATAGGACTTCAACTTTTGAGGGTCTGATCCTTTTACAATGCATCACAATACATAGCGTCATTATTACACTGACAGTTGCCTACGAGACCCAGTCTGGGCTGAGCCTCATAGACCTTTATAGGTGGCAGGCCTGAGGCCTTTGTAAGACCTCTGCCTACCGTAGCAGCCATTGTCACCCCATGATCACATCAGGGAAAGGCAATGGGTTTAGAGACGGAGCCCTCTCAGCATTGACTGCGGCATCTAAGGGGGTTAAGCCAGGTCCCTGTACTGATCGGAAAAGCACAGCTGCTGTGCACGCCTGATCAGCGTGCCGTACCTGTACGGCAGATTGTGGCATGTCAGATTTCAGCTGCAGCCTTTTGCTATGTAAAATCCTTATTCAGCTCCTTGCTCTGGGGGATGGTGGCGTGTGGACTTCTCGTCAAAAAACTCGGATGCATCGGGTATTCGGCTACGTTCACACGACGACAATTGTCGCGCGACAGAAAGTCGCACTATTGTCGCGCGACAATTTTTATAATGGGAGTCTATGGTGTCGCATTGCGACATGCGACATGCTGCGACTGCGACACAGCAGTTGGAAAAAATCCATCCCGGATGGGTTTTTCTGCAACTGTCGTGTCGCAGTCGCAGCATGTCGCATGTCGCAATGCGACACCATAGACTCCCATTATAAAAATTGTCGCGCGACAATAGTGCGACTTTTTGTCGCACGACAAATGTTGCAGTGAAGTTGTGCCCTATTTGTCGCGCGACTTTTGTCGCGCGACAATTGTCGTCGTGTGAACGTAGCCTTCATGTAGCAGATTGTACCTGTGACTTCTTAGGTTGCATCACCATATGATAAAATCACTTAATCTTCACATAATAAAATGACTTAAAACCAAAAAGTTACAATGACACTGGAGCATCTTTTTTTTTTGCTGTTCCTCTATTATTCCTTCTGAACGTGTTTGAACAAACTGATATCTGGGCATTACAATTCCCTGCACACTCTTGATCTGTCCAATTGGTCCGAAATTGACAAAGACATGGTAATGACCAGTTGTCAATTTATTCATACATTTCCAGCAGGAATAACACAGGAACAGAAAAGGTTGTTATGGGGAATACAAATATTTATTTTCTGATAATCCTAATGGGGTTGGCCGACATACAACATTTATGAATTCTTATGCACAGGATAGGTAATACATTTCTGACTGCTGGGAGCCCTCTCAGCATTGACTGCGGCTTCCTGTATGAATGGAGCTGTAGTGAGCATGCATGATCACTGCTCCACTCACTTCTGTGGGACTGCTAGAGATAGCTGGGCATTGTACTCGGCATAGACAGTGAATGCTGCGGTAGTTTTACATGTGCACTCCTGCTCCATTCACATAGGAGATTCAGGGAGCCCCCATTCTTGTGATTAGTGGGGCTTCCATCAGATGGACCCCCAGCGAACATACATCTATCACCTGTTCTGTGAATGGGTGGTAACTCTTCTTTGTAGATCAGCCTGTGAATTATGGCAAGTCATATATAAGAAAAAAATTCCATTATCAAATACCCAAATTCTAGGCTATACACATTGTAGACCTTTGCATATGTGAACGTGTAATCAGAATATGACCTATTGTTTAAATCATATTTTTTTTAAATTTGGCGGTTATTTTTCATTTTCCATCTCACTATCTACTGTATATTAAAAAAAACTAACATAAAATCCTGCAGTTTTCACACTGGCCTCTAAGCCTCATAATAGTTGCCACCTCGTAGTCTGCCCAAATCATTTTTCTGCAATCATCTCCTTAACATTACAGGCAGGATTAGAATGACAGATATCACCTATATATAGATAGCACAGGATCCGCCATTCACAATAGGTGATATCACAGCCTATCTACTCCCTCCTGACCTCTGCACAGGTCACATAGCATGCCCAAAAAACTCTCCCATAGAAGTCAATGAGTCCCCTCCTGACCATTGTGTAAAGCAATTCTCTAAGGCCCCTTTCACATGGAGAGTTTTCCACGTGGGTGCAATGCGTGAAGTGAACGCATCGCACTCGCACTGAATCCTGACCCATTCATTTCAATGGGTCTGTGTACATGAGCGTTGGTTTTCACGCATCACTTCTTCGTTTCGTGAAAATCGCAGCATGTTCTATATTCTGCGTTTTTTACGCAGCCCTGCCCCATAAAAGTGAATGGGGCTTCAGTGAAAAACGCATTGCATCCAGAAGCAAGTGCGGATTCAGTGCATTTTTTACGGATGGTTCCTAGGTGATGTTGTTTGTAAACCTTAAGTTTTTTATCACGCACGTGAAAAACTTATCAAAACGCATTGCACCCGAGCGGAAAAAACTGTACAACTGAACGCAATCGCAGACAAAACTAACTGAACTTGCTTGCAAAATGGTGCGAGTTTCACTGAACGCACCCTGAACGCATCCGGAACTAATCTGTCACGCTTGTGTGAAAGAGGCCTAAATGTTGTTAAGAACAGCTCCGGCAAGATGGCAGCTCCAATAATCATGTTGAGGAAATAGAATAAAAAATATAAAATTAAAAAATAAAAACAGATTAGAAAAAAGGAGATGTGTATTTATCTGGTAGAAAAAAAATACAGGCGACACATTCCCTTTAAGGCTACTGTCACACTAGTGTTAATATTTTCAAAAGATTCAAAATTGTGTTTCTGGATTAAATCCATAAGAGAGATGTTTGTAAGGATACTTTCACATCTGCGCTTTTCCGTCATAGCATCTCAATACCAGAGGAAAACGCGTCAGTTTTGTCACCATTCATTGTTAATGGGGACAAAACGTAACTGAACAGAACGGAATGCTCCAAAATGCATTGCGTCCTCAGAGCAATGCAAGTCAATGGGGATGGATCCGTTTTCTCTGACACAATCGAAAACGGATCCGTCCCCCATTGACTTTCAGTGGTATTCATGACGGATCCGTCTTGGCTATGTTACAGATGATACAACCGGATTCGTCCATAACGGATGCAGATGGTTATACTATCAGTAACGGAAGCGTTTTTGCTGAACCCTGCCGGATCCATGCCAGTGTGAAAGTAGCCTAAGAGCAGGAGGGTCCAGCAAGGATTTTTTTTATCAAGTTATAAATTATATACACTCAAAATGTGTTAAAGTTTTTTTTAATGAGAGGAAAATGATATTTAATTAAACAAGTCCTGGGATATTTTTTTTTTCGCAGCCGTGTCTGCTGGAATATTTATTGGGCGAATGGTCCTTCATGGCTTTGTTTGGGTGCAATATATGGAAATGTCATACTTAAGAATAATTTACTTCAAATACAGAAACAGAGCCTTAAATCACAATTCTCTAATTCCCTAGAAAGCAGCTTAGTACTTCATGACCTACTTATCTGGGTATTGACTTAAGAGCTCCCATCCTGAAAGCATTCTCCTACTGAAATTGAAATATGAATGAAATGGGAGGAATACATTTTCATATTTTATTTACAGTGCAATCTCACTTTTAAATATTATCTGGATAGTTCTGAGTAATTATGGTGGAAATGTTACTGCACGCTTTCCATTGCTACACAAAGAACAAAATTCAGTTCCAAAATCTCAGTGGAACGGTGTCCAGGTCATTAGACGTGATGGTGTCCAGCAGTATGATACAAATACTGGGTGATGAAACATGCCTACAACATTGACATCTATGTATACTATCTACTGCATATTCATGAAGGTAGCTACCAGGGTATCAGAGACATAGCAGAGGCTATGGGGCCCAACAACTTATTACATAAGTGTGCCCACTATCATTATATTATTGTCCCCGTGCTGTGACATCACTGTGTGCATTTTTCCACTATTATTACTTTACTGCCTGCATTATCCCATTATAATTACATCACTGTGTGCATTATTCTGTTGTTATTACATCAGTGTGCCCCACTCAGTGCAGTTTCCAGGTAAAATTTCTCTCAGGGCGAGTGTCAACCCCCCCCCCCCCCTCATCAAAACTGCTCGATGAAATCACATCAGAAGAGTGCTTGTAACCGTCTCACCATATATATATTTTTTTTTTACATGGGGCCCCACTCACTTAGTCTAATCTTGCCTAACCTGTGTATGCAGGCTGCATGAAAGATCAGTTTTATTATGCCTACATTCAGGTTAGGCAAGATTAGACTAAGTGAGTGGGGCCCCATGTAGTAGAATTTCTAGGGCCCCGCTCACTTAGTCTAATCTTGATGACTTGCCTAATGTCACTGGGAACAGGCCAGTCCGGCGCAGTGGCGGATCCATAGCCTCGGGAGGGTCTCTTCCGGCGATCGATACGCCCCTGCTCCCATCACTACAGAAATACAGCCCCACTTACCTCTTAAATCCAGTGACGTCTCCTTTGATGTAGATGTTCTCTGTCCTCATCTTCTCCTTTCAGACCTTCAGACCAGACCACCAGTTTTATTCTCTGCAGTTTGACAAAAAAAAACTCAGTTTACTACTTTTCCATCATCCTCCCATCTTCTGGACAATTCATCCTACTACCCCCAATACTGTGCTGCTGTGGTCCCCAATATTATACTGCAGAAACAGTTAATACCCCTGATAATACTAGGACCACACAGAGCCCCCATATAAAATACCCCTTCTTTGTGGCCTCAGTAAATGTCCCCATAGTGCCCCCCAATAATGTGCCAGTAACAAGTGCCCCCATAGATGCCCCCCAATCATGTGCTAGTGAAAAGTGCCTCTCCAATCTCCCCCCATCATGTGCCAGTCTCCTCTCTGCCCCCCATGTGCCAGTAATAGGTGCCACCCCCCCATCATGTGCCAGTCTCCTCTCTGCCCCCCATGTGCCAGTCTCCTCTCTGCCCCCCCCCATCATGTGCCAATCTCCTCTCTGCCCCCCCCCCCAATCATGTGCCATTCTTCTCTCTGCCCCTCCCCCCCCCCATACTTACCTCCTTGGAAGCGATGCAATGCAGGCCTCCTGCGGGCCTGTGTCCCGCTCTCTACTGCTCAGGCGGCGCGATGATGTCATCGCGCCGCCTGCACCGCTCTGATAGGCTGCCGGCATAAGGCCCACAGCCTATCAGAGGAACAGGGGAGGGAGACGCCTCTCTCTCCCCTGCCCCACAGCGCAGCCATCTGTATCGCTGTCCTGAGGACGGCGATACAGATGACTATCTGGCCCTGGCCCCACTATCATTATATTATTGTCCCCGTCCTGTGACATCACTGTGTGCATTTTCCCACTATTATTACTTTACTGTCTGCATTATCCCATTATATTTACATCACTGTGTGCATTATTCTGCTGCTATTACATCAGTGTGTCCCACTATGATTATATCATTGTCCCCGTGCTGTGACATCACTGTGTGCATTTCTCCACTATGATTACTTCACTGTATGCATTATCCCATTATAATTATATCACTGCATGCATTATTCTGCCCCACTATCATTATATTATTGTCCCCGTGCTGTGACATCACTGTGTGCATTTTTCCACCATTATTACTGAACTGTCTGCATTATCCCATTATAATTATATCACTGTGTGCATTTTTCTGCTGCTATTACATCAGTGTGCCCCACTATTATATCATTGTCCCTGTGCTGTGACATCACTGTGTGCATTTTCCCACTATTATTACTTCAATGTTTGCATTATCCTATTATAATTATAACACTGTGTGAATTATTCTGCTATTATTACATCAGTGTGCCCCACTATCATTATATTATTGTCACCGTGCTGTGACATCTTTGTGTGCATTTTCCCACTATTATTACTTCACTGTACGGAGGTTGCTGATCTCTGATATATAGCACGGGCGTCGCGGGTGAGGGCTCGATGCGTTCAGGGTGCATTGCGGGAAACCCACACAAGTAGGGACGCAATTTCAGTCAGTTTTGTCTGCGATTGCGTTCCGTTTATTCCGCGCGAGTGCAATGTGTTTTGCATGCGCGTGATAAAAAACTGAATGTGGTACCCAGACCCGAACCCAGACTTCTTCAATGGTTATAAAGGAAAATAATAGCATTCTTAATACAGAATGCTTACTAAAATGAAATTAAGAAAATGAAAATACTTAAATATTAGTTCATTATAAATATATTCCCAAATACCTTACATTAGTTATAATGGCTTGTTTTGTCTGGGGAGCAATCATTAGTAAAAACAAAATGACTGCTGTCCTATTAGTGCACACAAAACCTGTCCTGATCACACAGCAGGACAAGTTACTTCATTACACTGAGCTAAAAAGCTGCCTCATCCTCCTCTCTACTTGACAGGGATTATGATCTGGAATACAGTTTAATATGGTCATCAACTGAATCTCTGTAGGAATGGAGCTCATGAGCAGTCTGTCCTGTCCGTCCTCTCTGTACTTCATGTTTCCTCATGAACTCCAATCCTACAGAGATTCAGCTAAAGATCTTCTCATCAGGATCATAATCCCTGACAAGTAGGAGAAGGAGGATGAGGCAGCTCTTTACCTCAGTGTTGTGAAGTAACTTGTCCTCCTGTGTGATTAGGACAGGTTTTGTGTGCACTAATAGGGCAGCTGCCATTTTGTTTCTCCTAATCATTGCTCCCCAGAAAAAACGAGCCTTTATAACTAATGAAAGGTATTTTGGAATATATTTATAACACAGTTATATTTACGTATTTTCATTCAATGTCTAAACTGCTGTCAACAAAAGTGAGTACACCCCTAAGTGAAAATGGCCAAATTGTGCCGAATTAGCCATTTTCCTCCCCGTGTCATGTGACTCATTAGTGTTACAAGGTCTCAGGTGTGGGGAGCAGGTGTGTTAAATTTGGTGTTATTGCTCTCACACTCTCTCATACTGGTCACTGGAAGTTCAACATGGCAGCTAATGGCAACAAACTCTCTGAGGATCTGAAAAAAAGAATTGTTGCTCTACATAAAGATGGCCTAGGCTATAAGAAGATTGCCAGCACCCTGAGACTGAGCTGCAGCACGGTGGCCAAGACCATACAGTGGTTTAACAAGACAGGTCCCCCCTTAGAACCGGCCGCACCATGGTCGACCAAAGAAGTTGAGTGCACATGCCCAGCGTCATATCCAGAGGTTGTCTTTTCAAAATAGACCTATGAGTGCTGCCAGCATTGCTGCAGAGGTTAAAGGGGTGCCGGGTCAGCCTGTCGGTGCTCAGACCATACGCCGCACACTGCATCAAATTGGTCTGCATGGCTGGCGACCCAAAAGGAAGGACCCAGATGATGCACAAGAAAGCCGGAAAACAGTTTGCTGAACACAAGCACTAAGGACATGAATTACTGGAACAATGTCCTGTGGTCTGATGAGATCAACATAAACTTATTTGGTTCAGATGGTGTCAAGCGTGTGTGGCAGCAACCAGGTAAGGAGTACAAAGACAAATGTGTCTTGCCTACAGTCAAGCATGGTGATGGGAGTGTCATGGTTTGGGGCTGCATGAGTGCTGCTGGCTGTGAGGAGCTACAGTTCATTGAGGGAGCCATGAATGCCATAATGTACTGTGACATACTAAAGCAGAGCATG
This sequence comes from Bufotes viridis, assembly GCA_033119425.1. NCBI lineage: Eukaryota > Metazoa > Chordata > Amphibia > Anura > Bufonidae > Bufotes > Bufotes viridis. Next base: position 238,671,804 of record CM065592.1, read on the forward strand.
ATCCCCTCACTTCGGAAACTGGGCCACAAGGCAGTATTTCAACATGATCCCAACCACTGCCTTGCTAAAGAAACTGAGGATAAAGGTGGTGGACTGGCCAAGCATGTCTCCAGACTTAAACCCTATTGAGCATCTGTGGGGCATCCTCAAATGGGAGGTGGAGGAGCGCAAGGTCTCTAACATCCACCAGCTCCGTGATGTCGTCATGGAGGAGTGGAAGAGGATTCCAGTGGCAACCTGTGAAGCTCTAGTGAACTCCATGCCCAAGAGAGTTAAGGCATTGCTGGAAAATAATGGTGGCCACACAAAATATTGACACTTTGAGCACAATTTGGCCATTTTCACTTAGGGGTGTACTCACTTTAGTTGCCAGCGGTTTAGACATTAATGGCTGTGTGTTGAGTTACTTTGAAGGCACACCAAATTTACACTGTTATATAAGCTATACACTGCCTACCCTACATTGTATCAATGTGTCAGATCTTCAGTGTTGTCCCATGAAAAGATATAATAAAATATTTATACAAATGTGAAGGATGTACTCTTTTTTGTGAGATACTATATATATTTGAGAGCTCAGTTCAAAGGCTGCCCATCATAAAATGGCTAGATAGCTGTATTCAGCCTTTAAAATGCAGCAGACTGTAACTTTAAGCTACCGCTTCCTTAATGCCAGATTTTTTATATTTTAAATATGTTTTATATGCAATTGCATTTTGTTACAGGCAGTGCTAAGGGAAATTCCAGTCCAGCCTACTGGAGTTGCATTCTGATTATATCTGTTTTGGATGGGACATCCCTTGTCCATATGCCCTATTAGACCATATAGATGAGACACCCCATCTATGAACCAGAGAAGAGAGCTGCTAACATGAAAACTCAAGTCCCCTGTGGGAAATGTTCAGACAAATGTTGCTGAATACTCTTTTCCTCTATCATAATCTGTCATTTTTTCCTTTTTGTTCCTATATCATCTAAATCACCATTATCTTTGTTGCTGTATCAGCAAATATTGCATGTTTTGTATGCTAATGTAGGTGAAATAACCAATGATATTTGAACATAATATGTAGACTTTACTTGTTGACTGATACAAACATTGCATCCTAAAACAAAGGTACTCTTCCCCTGGCATCAATGTGGCGTGTGTGCATGGGTGTAATGTAGTCGGTACAACATAGCTTTACCAAAACAGCTTTTATCTGTCAAAGCATGGATTTCACAAGGCCTCCAAAGATGTCCTATGGTTTCAGGTGTTAACAGCACATCCTTCAAGTCCTGGAAGTTGCCAGGTGGTGTCCCCATGGACATGTTTTTCTAGCACATCCCACATATGCTTGATCAGACTCAGATCTGAGGAATTTGGAGGTGAAGGAAGAAACTAGACCTCTTTGACATGATCCTCAGACCATTCCTGAACAATTTTTGCAATGTGGCGGGAAGCATTATTATATGAATTAGGCCACTGCCATTATGGTGTACTGTTGCTGTGTGTGGAGTGTACTTGGTCTGCAACCATGTTTAGTTAAGTAGTTTGTAACATGCAAAGTAGCATCCATCTAAATGCCAGGACCCAAGATTTTCCAGCAGAATATTATACTGGCTCTGCTGGCTTGCTTTCTTCCCAGAGTGCGTTGTGGTGCCATCTCTTCCCCAGGTAATTGTTGGGCAAATATCTGGCCTGTCGGTGTTCCCTCTTCTCCGTTCTTCTCTTATTACTGCTAGAATTTTATGGATAAAGGTACAGATGGGTGTTACCAGTTGGGGGGGTGTCCCTGCACAGTCGGACACTGGCAGCACTAATTAGATAGTGTCAGAATGTACAGGTGTACAGATCCACCGCCCCTTCCCTTCCCAACTGGCAACACTCATCTGTATCTTTTTCTATAAACTTCTTGCAAGAATAATAGTACAATATAGAGTCATAAGAATACATATTCCAGAATTATTATTGCATATGGAATACAATTATTTACTGAAACAGACATGTCAGGAGAACTGGTAGGTCCTCTTTAAAGGTGATACTGTTGGCTACCCATGAGATGTTAAATAAAGCCTGATTAATGCGACCAGTACACCTTGTTCCATTAGTCAATGGTCCGATTCTGATGGTCACACGCCCATTGTAGCCCTGTCAGCACTGGACAATGGTCAGCATGGATACTAGGACAGGACTGTGGCTACACAGCCTAATACACAGCATGTTGTAATATACTGTGTGTTCTGACACCTTTCTATCATAACCAGCAGGGATCAGCCAAGACAAGCTAACACCCATGACCCTGTAACTGGTACAATGATTGTTGGTACTTTCCACAGAATACCAGGAACATCTCTGAAGACTTGCCAATTTGGAGATTTGCTGACCCTGTTGTCTAACCGATTGGCCCTTGTCAAAGTCACAATGATTCTTATGCTCGCCCATTTTGCTTGCTTCCAACACTTCTTCTTCAAGAAGTCCCTGTTCTGCTTGCTTCCAAATATATCCAACCCCTTGACAGGTGTCATTGTCACAAGATAATCTGTGTTACTTCACCTGTGTGTGGGCTGATCGGTGTATATCAGTATCTGAGGGAGCATACAGGAGGTTCACTTTAGGTGACAGGTTGGAACTTGTATGGAAGTATTACAGAGGACAGAAAATCCAATTTATAATATTTTCCCTGGTCTGAAGATTACTTTAAAAACATTTTATTTCCCCTTCTGTGAACCCAGATGATTTTTCCTTGCCTTGGTGACACACTGCATAACAGAGGTCTGTATAGTTGTGAAAATGTTAGGACTTGCTAGTATCTCTTGGACATGTCACCACATGTCTGTACAGACCGGGCAGGATTTGTACTGACTTGTTCCTACCTTCAGACTGCAGAGCATTGCTGCTGTTTCATAGTGTAAAAATATATTCTTGCTCATAGATTTTATCTGGATGTAGTTACGGTAAGAGAAAATGTCAGGTATAACAGTATGTGCTGAACAGGTTCAGTGCAAGCTACCAATTATAGATTGGCCATGTTCACATTGACCAGGCAGTTGTTACATTGTTGTGAATGGGATTTTATCAAATCTTGTTTAGGGTAGGTTGACATCTGCACCAGAGGTTCCGAGAGGAGTCTCGGTTTCTGCCAAAAAAAAAACCACTGCCAAACCTTCAAGAGACTGTCGGGCCATGCAGCAAGACAACGATCCCAAGCACAAGTTGTTCTACCATGGAATGGTTAAAGAAGAATGAAGTTCAAGTTTTGCAATGGCAAAGTCATAGTCCTGATCGTAACGTAATCCAATAGAAATGTTGTGGAAGCATCTGAAGCGAACAGTTTCAGGTAGGAAACCCACCTACATAATAGTTGACGCTGTTTTGTACAGAGGAATGGGCTATAATTTGTCCAAGGTGATGAGCAGGACTAAGTAACAGAAATGTTTAGTTGCCATTATTATTGCACAAGGGGTCACACCAGATACTGAAAGCAAAGGCTCACATACTTTTGCCACTCACAGACATGTGATATTGGATCATTTTCCCCAATAAATAAATCACCAAGTCTAATATTTAGAAACTTGTTTGATCTGGTGACCTTTATATATGTTAGGACTCCTAATGTAGTTTTAGATCAAATGTATGTAGAAACATAGAGAATTCTAAAAGGTTCACAAACTCTCAAGCACCATTGTACCTTCTATATTTTCCTGTACCTTCTATATTTTCCCAGCATAGATTATTCTAGGATTGTGTTACATTTAAGGCAAATGAATGGTTGAAAATGACCACAGATTGGACATCACACTTCCAGCCTAAGGGCTCATGCACACAACCGTTGTTGTTTTGCGGTCCGTTTTTCACGGATCCGTTGTTCCGCATCTGAATTTTTCTTTCCTCTGATTTAAGTCCTTTTCCGTTTCGTTATTCCACAAAACATATCCGTATGGTTTCATCCGTGTTTCCGTTTTTTGCGGATCGGAAATGGAAACAGTAACTTATTAATCACCAAACACATGAGCAATATGGGCTGGGCATAGCATTTCTACAGTATGGATCCGCAAAATATGAATGACATACGGATGTGTTCTGTGTGCGTTCCGTATTTTTTGCAGACCCATTGACTTAAATGGAGCCACGGACCGTGATTTGTGGACAATAATAGGACATGCACTAATTCTTTGCGGAACGGCCACGCGGACAAACGGAATGCACACGGAGTAACTTCCATATTTTCTACAGCCCGATTGAAGTGAATGGTTCCGCATCCCCTGGGCACCTTCAGACCCTGATTTACATATACAATAAAAATGCTTTTTAGATGAACTATGCAGTGGACAACATTATGGTAAGAAGGATTTCAATGTGGTGATTGTTATCGACGCAATGTTGTTAGTGTTAGTGCAAAAAAATATGACTTTTTTTGGTTGTTTGTTTCAATTTTACATAATAAATCATATTTGAAAAAAAAAATTTTTTTGTGTCTCCATATTCTGAAAGCCATAGTTTTTTTTTTATATTTTGAGTAACTGTCTTATGTAGGGGCTCATTTTTTTTCAGTATGAGATGACAGTTTTATTGGTACTATTTTAGGATACATATGACTTTTTAATTGCTTGGTATTACACTTTTTGTGATGTAAGGTGACAAAAAATGACTTTTTTTACCCCTTTTTTCATTTTTTTACGGTGTTCACTTGAGGGGTTAGTTCATGTGATATTTTTATACAGCAGGTTCTTTCAGACGTGGCGACACCTAATATGTATACTTTTTTAAATTTATTTAAGTTTTACACAATAACAGCATTTTTAAAACAAACAAAAAATCATGTTTTAGTTATATATGTTCTATATATTCTGAGAGCCATATTTTTTTATTTTTTTTGGGCAATTGTCTTAGGTAGGATTTCCTTAGGCAGCTCCTGCACCCGCCCGATTAGCCCGCCGTACATGTACGGCGCTGGTCCTTAAGTCACATCCACCAGCGCCGTACATGTACGGCACGGGTCCTTAAAGGGTTAAAAACACATTCCAGTCCTTAATTAATTTTGATTTGGGAGTCGGACAACCACTTTAATAAATTAGGCACCTCTTACTCCAACTGATTTAGTATGAAACATCAGTCTTTAGTAAATGTTCCTTAAAGTTCCAAAGAACACAAAAAGAATGTGCAAATAGAAAAGGAACCAACTATGCCCTAGTATATTTATTCCAGAGCCTAATGTGAGGTCTTACTCGTATTTAACTAAAGCAGTATGGTGACCTTAGGCCCTACAGTTACTGGAAGCCTGGCAATAAACTTCAAAGAGGCAAACCTACAAGGGACTGTTCAGTGGTCTTCACCAAATGTGTAGGATTGGGATTTCCACAGTCGTACATCACCAACAATAATGGGAAATGGAGTGGAAAATCCATGAAAGCCAGTGGGGATTTTTTTGAACTCTTTTGTATAGGTAGTTCTTCTCTTGTGTTGCACATGGGATTGGTGGCATGTGCCTTTGCTTTATGCCAATTAGCCTCCCTCAGAGACTCAGCTAGCTAATTCTCTAATGTACTGGTGAATCTGGAATCAGCAGCTTCTTGGGCACCGAAACAGAACAGGACAAGAACTGTTCAAGACAATAATTAAAGGGGACACATTCACCAAAAAGTTAGAAGACTGTCAGCTGACATCATATATACTGGATGGCACAAGATTGTATCCATTTTGTATCTTGAAAAACTGGAGATTGTATCAGAATTTGGAAACATCTGTATCTCGTACCGAAATATGTAACTCAAATGTAGGGCTACTCTTTAGCGGTAATTCCTAGCCCCAGTCAAAAATCTGTAACAGGGCACTCCACCACCAATGTGCCATATAATCCCTTAATACAAAAACCACATACATGTACATGATTTGTGTTAAGGGGATGTATGGAGCGGGCTCACAAGCAGACACCCACCTGCTGTGACCGGGATCAGAGATGTCGCTGATCCCTGTCATTTAACCCCTCAGATGCCACGGTCAGTAGTGTCCACGGGATCTGAGTGGTTAAACAGGAGGAAGGGGCTCCATCTTTGCTCCGATTGGAGCTCCTGTAGTGAAATTGCATGGCTTCCCAGACCTGCCATAGTAATCTACCTGCAAAGCCATGCTGGAGACATGACTTAAAAAGGAGCCTGTCAAAATCCCATAGACTGCAATAGTATTCAATTGCAGTCTATGGTACAAGAGATAAGATGCATGTTCAAATAACCTAAGAGGACTAAAAGTTATAGTTAAAAAAAATCAAAACTATAAAAAATTCAAATCAAATCCTTTTCCAATAAATAAACAATGGGTCAAGGCTACTTTCACGACAGGGTGATCCGGCTACCAGTTCCGGCAGGGAATGCCATGAATCTGCTGGACACAAACCGCAGCATGCAGCAGTTTCTTTCCAGCCGATTCTCAGCATATTTGCTGGATCTCTGCCGGACCCCATTATAGTTGGGGAGTTGGGATGTAAGGTGAATTTCCACCTTATAAGACCACGACCAGGGTTGATAAATGTTTCCTTTTGTCTGTGCTTCTGTATTTTGACCCAGTATTTCTAGAATATGTAGCATATAGCTGACCCTAGACATAATGATCCTAATCTTCACCAGCCAAGTTATATCAGCAATGTGGTATTTGAAACATGTCCTATATTCATCAATGCCATTACACCACGTTCCAAATGATTATGAAAATAGTATTTTTCTCTGATTTTCCTAAATGGTCGATGCTAATGACAGTCAGTATAATTTTCAAGTCGTCAACCGTTAAGAGTATAAATCAAATTTTATTGAACAAACCTCCCAATGATAACAGTATTTTTTTTTTTTACAAATTAAAAAAACTCAAAATGCACTGTTTCAAATTATTATTCGCAAGATTTTATAGGTTGTAAAGAACTGAAAATGGCCATTTGTTGAATTTGCAGCATTAAGAGGTCACATGTACTGAAATCAAAACCTATTTCAATCAAAAACATCTTAACAGGGCAAGTTACATGCTAACACAGGACCCCTTCTTTGATATCACCTTCACAATTATTGCATCTGTTGAACTTGTGAATTTTTGGGGAGTTTCTGCTTGAATTTCTTTGCAGGATGTCAGAATAACCTCCAAGAACTGCTGTTTGGATGTGAACTGCCTCCCACCCTCATAGATCTTTTGCTTGAGGATACTCCAAAGGTTCTCAATAGGGTTGAGGTCAGAGGAGGATGGTGGCAACACCATGAGTTTCTCTCCTTTTATGCCCATAGTAACCAATAACTCAAAGGCAGGGGCCGACTGGGAACTTAAACTGTCCCTGGAAAAAAAAACTAAGTGGCCCTAGGTTGTAGAGAAAGCGGAGAGGTCCAAATTGACAGAAGGCAGGGCAACACAAGTAGGTAGGGTCAGCAATACCATAGCACAAAATACAGTCCCAGCAGAACCATATACCATAGTGCCGCACAATATATTGTCCCAAAAGCTGTCCCTTTGTGTTGGCCATTAATAGCTGCAATTTACTGTCCTCCTCCAGTCCTCTTTGATTAAGAAATGGAGCAGCGGGCTTAGGAGGTGAGATGTGGACCACAGCAGTTGAATTCAGCAGGGCATGTGCAGTCGCTGGCAGGGTACATGAGTACCTGATTCTCACAGTGTTAATTACTGCTAAGAGCTCATTATGTACATGACCAGTAGCAGCGATGAGGGCTTGGGGGCCCCCCTGGGCATCAGCCCATTGGGAAATTTCCCTGTAAGGTCTATGGCCAATCCGTCCCTGCTCTGAAGTATTCTTTGTAGCATGAGATAGTGCATTGTCATGTATAAAGATGAATTTGCTACGGAAGACGCGGTTCTTCTTTTTATACCATGGAACAAAATGTTCAGTCAGAAACTCTATATACTTTGCAAAGGTAATTTCCACACCTTCAGGGACCCTAAAGGGGCCTACCAGCTCTCTCCCCATGACTCTGGCCCAAAACATGGCTCCGCCACCTCCTTGCTGACGTTGCGGCCTTGTTGGGACATGGTGGCCATACACCAATCATTCACTACTCCATTCATCTGGACCATCCAGGGTTGCATGGCACTCATCAGTAAACAAGACTGTTGAGAATTAGTCTTCATGTATGTCTGGGCCCACTGCAACCGCTTCTGCTTATGAGCACTGGTTAGGGGTTGTCGAATAGTAGGTTTATGCACAACTGCAAGCCTCTGGAGGATCCTACATCTTAAGGTTTGCGGCTAGGGCAGCGCAGCGCATCCCCGGGAACACTGCTAGGCAGGGCATCAGAGCATGAAATGCTCTGGGTGGCTGCCTGGGTGAAAATGGAGATTTGTCCGGGTACAGCTCTGATCCCGGACAACCCTTTTAAAGAGACACCTTGCCCCTCTATTCGGTCAATAGATGTTAACTGAGGTGTGCCCATGATGCCCAGCTGCTGCAAGCCAACAGGCATTTAGTGCCAGACTGGCCATATCCATTTTCAATGGTAAGAATCAAACAGCAAGCTTTGACATCTGTAAAATAAAAATAAACTATGCAGAAACTAACAAAAGCAAAAGAAGCCCCCGAAAATGTTTACACCCAGGTAAAATGGGGTAAACAAAGGGAAAATTGGGTGGGCAGACGGTAAGATCCCATGTCGTCCCTTTCAATTTTAATACCCACTCCCTTTTTTGTTATTTTCCCACCACATTCCTCCTCTAACTTCACCTTTCCCTCTAAGCTCTTCCCCTGTGGTGATTGGCACTTACTGTATACACTTCAGTGTCATCTAATTTTTATTCTAAAAAATCGGACATGGCTAAAGAACTAAAAGTACTATAAATATGTACCATGAAAATACCCTAAGTGTACCACAGCCTAGACCATGTCCTACCCACATCCCTTCTTGTACTAGTGTACATACATTTGTGCGGCATACATTTTATAAATGCCCAGTAGATGCCACCAAGAGCTCCAGCTGGCGTGCCAATTGAAGCAATATCTAATATATAAAGCTGTGTGTATGTATGTGTGTATGTCCGCGAAAGGAATCCGCATCGTCGCATTTACAATCACAAAATTTGGCACACAGGTACATCAGGTGTCTGGGAAGATTTTAGATCGGGTCTTCGCTCTCTAGCATGTACGGTTCCTAAAATATTCCCCAAAAAATGCATTAGCCAATAGAAGCTTGGTCACATGACCCTTATCAGCCAATAGAAGCTTGTAGGCCCTTAGTCTCCACATACACACCACACCAAGTTTCCATAACAACCCAGCAATTTTTTTTCACTGCTGAAGGTCAGCTTTAAAGGGACAGGGCTCTGTGGATGACACTGTTAAGGGAGCGGAGAGCTGTGGAGGTCACAGTTAAGGGGGCAGATAGGGTGGCCATTCAGGCCACCCTCAAAAGACGAACTCAAAAACACCACCCCCAGGTCCCGCTAAGCCACTCCGCCGATCCAGTTAGGTCACGACCCCTTCCACTCCGCAGCGGATTAAAAAAATTAAGGTAAAAATCAACTTCTGTCAGCTGCAGAGGTGGGAGGGAGGGTGACTGTCTGAGAGTGAGCTGTTGTCTGAGAGTGAGCTGTTTAAAATGACATCCCTTTGTCCGTCCTGGCTCTGCGCCGGACAGGGAGTCTGAAAGCTGGACTGTGCAGCCTAAAACCGGACCTTTAGCCACCCTTGGGGCAGGCAGCTGTGAAGGTCACAAGAGGATGGTCCGCTATGGAGGTCAGTGTTAAGGGGCATATTGCTGTAGAGGCCACTGTTAAGGGGGCGGGGTGTTGTGGAAATCACTGTTAAGGAGACAGGATACTGTGGAGGTCACTAATAAAGGGGCGGCCTCTGTGGAGGTCACTGTAAAAGGGGCAGACCGCTGTGGAGGTCACTGTCAAGGGGGCAGGATGCTGTGGAGGTCACTGTTAAGGAGATGGGGTACTGTGGAGGTAACTAATAAAGGGGCGGCTGCTGTGAAGATCACTTTCAAGGGGACGAGATGCTGATGAGGTCACTGTTAAGAGGACGAGATGCTGTGGAGGTCACTGTTTAAGGGGTGGGCGCTGTGGAGGACTCTGTTAAGGGGGCAGGGAATAGTGGAGGTCACAGTTTAGGGGATAGCCTGCTATGGAGGTGAGTGTTAAGGGGTGGGGTGCTGTAGAGGTCACTGTTAAGGGGGCGAGGTGTTGTGGAGGTCACATTTTAAGGGAACTGAGCTCTGTGCAGGTCACTGTTAAGGGGGCGGATTATTATGGAAATCACTGTTAATAAGACGGGGTACTGTGGAGGTCACTAATAAAGGGGCGGCTGCTGTGGAGGTCACTGTTAAAGGGGAGGGCGCTGTGGATGTTATTGTTAAGGTGGCAGACCGCTGTAGAAGTCACTGTTAAAGGGGCAGGATACTGTGGATGTCACTGTTATAGTGGATACTGTCGATATCTTTTAACAACACACACAAACATTAAATGAAATAGATGAAATATATCCGTGAGAAGCCGGGTCCTTCTGCTAGTTATTGTATAAAGGACAATATTAAGGCATGGATTCTGATTACAAAGAATAGTTTAGTAAATGCTCTGAAGGGGTGGCATAGACAGGCTCGGACTGGCCCACAGGGAAACAGGTGAATCCCCTGGTGGGCCCCTGAACAAGGTGGGCTCCTAGCCCCCCACCCCCTGCACAGGTGGCACAGTAGACTGACATATAGATAAGTTGGCTAAGATGCTGCTATACAGTATATTGCCTATGTTTATGTAAAACAACTGGGTAGTGTGGATAGGTAATATATACATATAACTGTAGAGAGAATTTTACTGCTGCCCCTCCTTGGCCCCCCAGTCCCAGACTGGCCATAGTGATATTACAGCTGTGTACAGGGTACAGTGGAATGCAGCAGTGAAGGAGTGTGCTGTGCACTCCCCTCCCATCTGTGCCTCCTCCCAGTGGGCAGTGCTGGCAGGGTTAGGTTGTCTGCACCCTGCGTGTGCCCCTCACTAGTGTTAGTGGAGCAGGCTGTCAGGAGGGGAGTGTGGAAGCGCTGGGCAGAGTGACAGGCAGAACCCACCGCCCGCCCCATCCAGCAGAGAAGAGGCGAATTGTCGGCCGTGGCTGCCCCCTCTCATTGGCAGACCCGTGCCCGCTGCACGAGAAGGGACCTGAGCGAGGTGTGGGGAATTGTCAAGATGGCAGCAGCGGGAGCAAGGAGGTGATGTGCAGATGCCAGGGCTGCACATGGACGGATGTGTACACCAGTGAGACGCACAGGATAAATAGAGGAAGGTTTATGCGGCCGTGTGCATGTGACAGCGGGGATTCATATGTGTGTACACCCCGGGACAAAGAGTGCACGGAGACATGGAGCCCGTCTACCTGCACCACTAGGCACTGCCCTGTAATCCGCTGACTTCTCCACTGCTTTCACCCACACAGACGTTGGCATTTCTTGTGTTTTCTGGCAACTTAGCCAGCATGGCAGACGCTCTGCCACCCGCCTCCCCGGAGAGGGACGTGGATATAGACCCGGACTTCGAGCCGCAGAGCCGGCCCCGCTCCTGCACATGGCCCCTGCAGCGCCCCGACTCTCAGGCCAGCCCGGCCAAGCCTGGCATCCCCGGGGAGGCTGGGGACTCGTCGTCCATGATCCCGGAGGAAGACGACGACGACGAGGAGGTGTCCTCCGCTTCGGCGGTGGCGGCCGGAGACTCGGTGGAGAGAGGCACGTTGCTGCTGGTGAGCGGCGGGGATGTGGCGGCGATGACGGTGCTGGCCGCTCCGGTCGGTGGAGTGGAGACCGTGCAGACGGCGCTGTGGGCTGGAGGGAGCGCTGTCAGCGGGGCGGCCGGGCAGCAGAGGAAGTGCTCGTCCCGCAGGAATGCCTGGGGGAATATGTCCTATGCAGACCTCATCACCAGGGCCATCGAGAGCTCCCCGGACAAGAGGCTCACCCTGTCCCAGATCTACGACTGGATGGTCCGCTCCGTACCCTACTTCAAGGACAAGGGGGACAGCAACAGCTCCGCCGGCTGGAAGGTGAGAGGGGCCGGGGACACGTGTGAATGGCTGGCGGCGCTGCCAACCTCGCCTGGCACCCGCTGTGTGGACACGGCATGGCACAGGCAGGTTATCTGTCAGCATGGTGGACGGATATCATTGTGTGGGTGGTGGTATATACTATTACTGTGTATGTATAGTAGTGTGTATGGTGCTGTATTCTGTATATGTATGATGTCAATGATCATACACTATCATACATATATAGTATATATGACCATACATATACAGTATATATGACCATACACTATCATACATATACAGTATATATGACCATACACTATCATACATATGCAGTATATATGACCATACACTATCATACACATACAGTATATATGACCATACACTTTACTACATATACGGTATATATGACCATACACTATAATACACTGTATGTCATATATACTGTATATGTATGATAGTGTATGGTCATATATACTGTATATGTATGATAGTGTATGTCATATATACTGTATGTGTATGATAGTGTATGTCATATATACTGTATATGAATGGTAGTGTATGGTCATATATACTGTATGTGTATGATAGTGTATGTCATATATACTGTATGTGTATGATAGTGTATGTCATATATACTGTATGTGTATGGTCATATATACTGTATGTGTATGATAGTGTATGTCATATATACTGTATGTGTATGATAGTGTATGTCATATATACTGTATATGAATGGTAGTGTATGGTCATATATACTGTATGTGTATGATAGTGTATGTCATATATACTGTATGTGTATGATAGTGTATGTCATATATACTGTATATGAATGGTAGTGTATGGTCATATATACTGTATGTGTATGATAGTGTATGGTCATATATACTGTATATGTATAGTGTATGGTCATATATACTGTATATGATAGTGTATGGTCATATATACTGTATATGATAGTGTATGGTCATATATACTGTATATGAATGGTAGTGTATGCTTCTATACATTATCTGTGTGTGTTCACATGTATGATAGTGTGTTTGGTTATACATACTGTATGTGGATACATGTATGATAGTGTGTGGTTATATAGGCAGTACATGTTTATATATACGTCATGTGTCTGATGTATGTTTATATGTATACTGTATGTATGATGGTATGTCTTATATTTAGTATATGTGTGGATACATGTATGATAGTCTGTGTCTTTATATATACAGTATGTGGAAATCCTTGTATAATAGAATGTGTAGTATATAATATATAGTGCACTCATGAGAACCACATCTGTGTCGTCAGGTGCACTGTTTACGTACACCCATCCATAGATATGGGATATGCCTATATACACACACACACCAGCGCACGATATAATACACCCACTTTCTCAGCTGCCTGTATTCAGTGAGGAGGAGCTGATCTTCGGAAAAGTTTATACAGGAAGGGCTGTCGTATGTTTACATATGCAAATCTATAGGCGCAGTGCACGTCTATGGACATACCTAATCCTTATGAGTGAGACTTATGGAAACAAAGAAGCTGCCGCCATGAACTGAGAATATGCTGAATGTGAAGTATGAACCGCGTGTGCTGTGGTTACACACAGCCTGTCCATATAATAACCTTTATATAACATCTTCCACAGTGCCTCACGTATGAAGGGACAATGGCAATAAATATGGACATACAGCGAAACCTTACTCAAAATGGCATAGAATTATGGTCTTCTCAGCGAAGAGGCAGTATACATGACACATGGGCAACTGAAAATCTGGTCTCCATAAAGGGGTGGTCTTCTCAAAGAGCCGTGAGCAGTGCTCAGAGCCTATAGGGTTCTGTCATGTAAAGGTTCGGGGGCTTGCCATATACTCTGTATAAAATATATATACCATCTATAGCTACTGTATGCATGTCTTGGCCCTGTAGGGTTACAGAGTGGCGGTACTACAATTATTTAGGAGGGGCCCCCTGTACCCTGCATCATGATTCTGGCGCCGCTCTTTCTGTCTCAGTGTATCTGTGCACGCAACATACAGTATATACAGATGTACTGATCCCCAGACGGCGTATCACAGCGCACACATCATATGCCATGTTCGTACAGTGGAGGGGGCACAAGCATGATACAGGGTATATGGGTAAGTGACATTTTATGATATTTCTAAAATGATTGCAATTCCAGCCGGAAAGTATTTTTCACGCTAAAGGGTATAAACTGACGCGTTTTAGTTCCATTGATTCGTCTGTTGCCAGAAAAGATACTTTGGTTCATGACTACTGCTGTATTTTTGATGTTTCTACTTCAGGCGAGGGCAGTGGAAGATGGGGAGATATAATTCAGCTTTAGCACACAGTTTGAGAACCAGGCAATGCAGGGGAAGGTATAAAAGGCACAGTAAATGATAAAAAAGAAAAAGGCATAGAAACAGCAATAGAAATGAAGCCTCACAGATCCCCAGCCATTTCCATTCAGGAGCTTCGCGGCTTCCCACTGGTCTCTCATTTCGGGCCCCCCGTGATCCACAGTGAATTACTCAGTCACGAACGTATTTTGTTTTCGTCTCCGATCCGTTTTTTGGAAACATAGTATGCCGACCCATTCATTTCAATGGGTCTGCAAAAAATGCGGACAGCACCCTGTGTGCTATCGCATCCGTTTGTCCATTCTGTAGCCCGGCAAAAAAAATATAACGTCCTATTCTTGTCCGTTTTAGGCATTGTTACAATAGATCCGCAAAAAAAAACGGATGGCATATGGATGTCATCCGTTTTTTTTGTTTTTTTTGCGGATCCACATTCGGGTGCATGTAGCCTTATTGATAGGATATGCCATAAATGTCTGATACATGTGGTTCCAACCTTTGGGACCCGCTCCCAGGAACAGGGTCGAACTGTGAATGGAGAGCACACTGCGCATGCGCGACATCCTCTCCAGTCACTGCTATGGGAATGAGGAAAATAGCTGAGGGAGCGTGCTAGGCTATTTTTGAACGTCCCATAGCAGTGAATGGAGAGGAAATGCGCATCTACCCCTCCTTTCAGAAGTCCCGAAGCGGTGAATGGAGGGGTGTCCGTGCATGCCCAGCGTGCTCTCCCTTGGGCCCTGTTCTTCAGATGGGAGTGGGTCTTTCAGAGAACTGTACCAGTTGGACATTTATGGCATATATACCCCTTAAACTTTTTAATGATCACTAGGGCTTGATATTGCACACACACAGATATTTTTTTTAGACTAAAGCCTGTATTTTGGGGCCATATCTGCATTTTTTGAGAATCACACGCCCATTCATTTCTATGGGGTTGCAAAAATCTGATGGCTGGAAGTCAAGTGTGCTTGAATGTAACCTAAGATCCCGAAAGAGAATATGGGAGTTAGGCCTCATGCACACAAACGTTTATTTTTTCCGTTTATGTTCGGTTTTTTGCATTCTGTATACAGACCATATAGGAAACCATTCATTTCAATGGATCCGCAAAAAAAAAACGGAAGGTACTCTGTATGCCTTCCGTTTTTCCGTTCCGTTCAAAGATAGAACATGTCCTATTATTGTCCGCATAACGGACAAGGATAGTACTGTTCTATCAGGGGCCAGCTGTTCTGTTCGGCAACAAATGGAATGCACCCGGACGTCATCCGTATTTTTGCGGATCCATTTTTTGCGGACTGCAAAATAATGAAAAAGCCATACGGTCGTGTGCAATAGGCCTTATTAGAACACGTGCAGAGCAAAAGCTGAGCAACCGGAAAAAATCTGCTGCATGCACCGGTTTTTGTCCGGCTGAAACCCGGCACTCATGCCGGAAACTGGCCGCATCCATGCCGGATCCAATTATAGTCAGTGGTGTCCGACGGTGAACGGCAGTATCCGGCTAGGCAGGATCTAGTGAATTCTAGCAGGCTGTTCTTTGCTAGATCCGATAAATGCAAGTGTGACACTAGCCTAAGGTGTACCGGCCTTGGCTTCACCTGCGCAGGTAATGTGTGTTAGTTTTATAGCTTTATTATTTACTTAGTGCTCCAAGGCCCATTTTAGACAGTCACCTCTTTAGAAAGCTTTTATCATCCCGTATAACACTATGGCAAGGGTTTAGACATGGTGGAGCAGATTTATCAAACTTGTGTATAGTAGAACTAGCTTAGTTGCCCATAGCAACCAATCAGATTCCACCTTTCATTTTCCAAAGGAGCTGTGAACAATGAAAGGTGGAATCTGATTGGTTGCTATGAGCAACTAACCTGGTTCTACTTTACACCAGTTTGATAAATCTCTCCTGGTATATTTGATGACTGGTTCCCAGTTTACAGGGAACCTGTCACCGTGTTCTGACATATAAAACTGAATGTACCTAATGCTGGTTTACCCTGATAGTTCCTAGTGATCGATCCATAATCTTCTCAGGACTAACCTGTCCTATTTTATCACCTTATAACGCTTTCCCGCCTTTTATGCTAATTAACATGAAAGAGTCATATCTTACATGCTTGACCAGAGAAGAGTCATATTTTCTCGGAGTCAAGCGCCTCTGCTCCGCCTAAGAAACGTCCCTATAGATAAAATCTCGTGCATGCGCAGTATTCATTTCGGGCAGAACTACGTTGCGTAAGTATTGCAACGCTACCACGTGATCTACTTAGGCTACTTTCACACTAGCGTTTTGGATTCCGTTTGTGAGATCCGTTACAGGGCTCTCACAAACGTTCCAAAACGGATCAGTTAAGCCCCAATGCATTCTGAATGGATAAGGATCCGTTCAGAATGCATCAGTTAGGCTCCGTTCCGCCTCTATTACGTTTTGCAGGCGGACACCAAAACGCAGCATGCAGCATTTTGGTGTCCGTCTGAAGAGGCGGAGCCTAACGGATCCGTTTTTTTTTACAATGTAAGTCAATGGGGACGGATCCGTTGTCAGTGACACAATATGGTGCATTTGAAAACGGATCCGTTCCCCATTGACTTTCAATGTAATCCAAAACGGATCCGTTTTGGACTTTGTCATTTTTCTTTAAACCTAATGCAAACGGATCCGTTCTGAACGGATACAAACGTTTGCATTAGAGGTGCGGATCCGTCTGTGCAAATAAACAGACGGATCCGCACCAACGCTAGTGTGAAAGTACCCTTAGTCCCCTTCGTGGGGGGAAGGGTACATACACTAAGCTAGCTAATTGGTCTTTCATAAAAAGGGCAAGTGCGCATGGGCGCAATTTCGGACGAGATTACAAGCAGTGAGGGCAGAAATTGGCTGTCAATCAAAGTCTAGGCTATGATGGTGTGAGGGGAAGGAATTATTTATGCTAATGAGCATAACGGCGGGAAAGCATTATATGGCGATAAAATAGGACAGGTTAGTCCTGAGAAGATTATGGATCGATCGCTGGGAACTATCAGGGTAAGGCCTCATGCACACATATGAAATAAAAAGAAAGTGTCAGTCTTGTATCCCAAAAACACGGACAGTTACTTGCGCTGCTGGTTCCAATGTAGTGTGGTGGGTAATTCACACTGGAAAATTCATGTAGTAAAGGGTCTGAAACCGCGCTGCTTCTAAATCCGTCGTACGAAGCACAGGTGAATATATAAGGGTATTAGCCTTTGTCCTCCTCTCTCAAAGGGTTCGATCCTCCTCAGACCGTCTCCTCTGTAAGATTAAACGACCGGCATATAGTGAAGTACCCTCTTAGTAGTTGGTAAAAAATGGTTTTATTCTACTCACAAACACAGGTGGTTTTCAGGCATATCACAAAGATAAAATACATCAGGTTCCTGCCCACTCATGCACACAACCGTTGGTGTTTTGCGGTCCGCAAAATGCGGATCCACAAAACACGGAAGCTGCTCCGCGTTCTGTTTCGCAATTTGCGGAACGGAACGCGGCCCATTGTAGAAATGCCTATTCTTGTCCGCAAAACGGACAAGAATAGGACATGCTATATTTTTTTGCGGGGGCACGGAACGGAGCAACGGATGCGGCCCCATTGAAGTGCATGGGTCCGCACCCAAGCCGCAAAATATGCGGCTCGGACGCGGACCACAACAACGGTCGTGTGCATAAGGCCTAAGGGAGCATTCACACGACTGTGTTGGTTTTGCAGTCCGCAAATCACGGATCCGTGTGTTCCGTATGTCTTCAGTTATCTTTCCGTTTCCGTTCCGTAAGTCCGTATAATACGGACGTGGTGCTTCCGTGTGTCTTCCGCTTTTCACAGTCCGCAAAAAAAAACGGATGAAATACGGATGCATTTCCATGTGCTATCCGTTTTTTACGGACACATTGACTTTCTATAGGCTACGGACCGCAATTTGCGGCCAAGTATAGGACATGTTCTAAAATAAAAGTAACGGACAGCACACGGATAACACTGAAAGGCATTCCGCAATTTTTCCGGACCTATAGAAATGAATAGGTCTGTGCATTGTCCGCAAAAATCACGGAACGGACGCGGAAGAAAAATACGTTCGTGTGAATGCTCCCTAAACAAGCATTAAGGTACATTTAGGTACTTTTGCAAAGTAACCTGATTATTCATTTTGAAGGCTTTAGAGCAATGACAAAAGGTTCTGAAGGTAGATGTATCAAAATCCATCAAATAGATATTGTATCTCCTGCCGTAGTGATACTGTGTCTATACCGCACAACCCAGGGAAACTGCAATATTCAAAGTGGCTTCACTGGAGCTATCGGCGGCCCGTGTTCACTCGTGTACAATGGGCAGGCTTAGCGTGGCACGTCATTCCAATTACAGCGCACTATGACATCTGGTTTTGAACAGTGTGTGCCCTCCAAGGGTTGCACTGCCCATATTTCACATGCATGTTTTTTGGAAATCAGGCCAAGACATTTTGTCCAGGTCTAACAGAAAAGTAAATAATCCTTCACTGAGACTTTTGGCGAATATACAAAGAGCCCGACCTTGGCAATGACATTTCACCTTCAATGAACGGATGAAGAATTCCATTTTACCAGTATCTCACCAGCTTGCTGCTATCATCTTGTCATAGGGCCTGCAGTAGCAGTTGGTTCCTCGAGCATTACATGACTGATATGCGGCGGAACGGAAATACATTTTATTTTGATCCTAAACAGAAAAAAATATCCAAGTGTTTTAAATGGGGATGGCCCATCTTAGACATTAGGGTATGCCCCCAATGACTGATAGGTGCAGGTCCAACCTTACTTGAGTAGGACGGAGCGGCACATAAGGCATGTGACCGCTGAGCGTGATGTGATTGATATGGGTGCCATGACCTATTCTGAGGATACGTTACCAATATTTTACTCCTGGAAAATCCTTTTAAGCTGGTCATACGCTACAGATTCCTCCTAAATCCTCCACACACACCCGGCCAAGCATGCATGTGTTGTCAGTGAAGAGAAGGGAGCAAGCTGCTGCCAGACACCTCTGGTGGTGGCATATCTCCTTTGAGGACGAAATTATCAGGCCCCCTTACTCAGTCGATTTTCTTTCAGTCATAGATAATGGTTCATGTTCACAAGCACTTGTTCATACGGTGCTTTGGATCTTTAAAGACTGAGATATATGACCATCAGTGTTCCCTGACTCCACCATAAGCATGTTCTCTTGGCCAAGCGTGCACGTTTATTTTAGTGGAGAGAGAGGTATATCTCCTGGCAGACCAAAGGATTGGTTATGGTTAAATCCAACATGCCTGGTCCTTCTGGTCACCAGCATCTGCTGACGGCAGACTTTCGGGATGGACCATACATATCGGTTTGCTGGCCGACCCTGCCAAAACCATCAGTGGGCCCATTTCATACGTAATGTGTATGGGAAATATGACAAACATGTCCTGTGTGAACCTAGCTATATATTTGCTCAGTGCCCAGGGAGTCACCTGGCATTATAGTTTTTTTTTCGAGACTGCTTTATTAAAAAGCAGCATGTGGCAAGAAACCCGTCTTTTCTTAGAATTCTCACCGGAGTCCAGGGAGGGCTCGAAGGAAATGTACTTTAAATCCAAACACGTAATATAAGCAGCTTTAATGGTTTTTAGAAATATCTGCTCTGTTCTGAAGAATTTTCAGGGAGGTATTTTGACGTTTTCCACCATCCTATTTTCTGGGTAGTACAGGCAATCTATTCCGGGAGGTCGTTGTAAAAAGCACTCTTACATCCGTTAGCCTTTTTTTTTTCTCTTACATTTATTTATTTTTTTGCAGTTTATTTTTGCAATCCTAGATAGATGAGCCCGGAACGATTTGTAGTCATCGCTCTGACATCCGCCGTCAAGGAAGATTTCCTCAATCAGTAAGCTAGCGCTACATCTTTATAGAAGTATCCAGCTCTTGTAACACTGTGGGAGGAGGAAGAGTGCTGCCAGATGCAGACACATCTGTTTCTAATCTCCGCTGTACGTAAGGAGCGCAGCTCTGGAAGGATACAAGCCGAGTGTCACAACCTCTTTTCATACGCTCCATTTGGGGAACAGTGAACCCAGTCATAGCTGCTCATTCTTGTTTACTGAATCAGCTGTACAGAAAGTAAAACTGAACTTTATTTGCAGCCTTGGCAAGACAGGAAGGAATGCACTCCGTCATTTTCTGTCATTAACCCCTTTGTCGTCTGCCACAGCAGTATCATATTAACTAACTAGAACTGCATTGTTTATTCAGTCTTCATTGTTACTGGATGAACGGTTCTATGGGTTATGGACAGTCATGTACTTATCCGCCGCACTTCTGCGACAAGTCCGGCCATGCTATTTACTGCTTCTCCCTATCGCTGCGGCATTAAGCCATGCTGACAGTGGGGCTGGATGGCCTATCAGGGAGCAGGGATGTCGGGCGAGTCAGTTTCAGCACCAGCGTCACGTGCATCCTGAAGGTGGACCATTTAAACAGCCAAATGCTGGCCACAGTTGCTTGTGATTTGGTCATGCTTAGTTTGTGTTTCATGTGGATTTGTGGAATTCTGAGCTTCTGCCTGGTAGTGGCTTCGCCTCTGACTGCTGATTCTGGTTCTCACATTACCTCCTGGCTTTAACCTCCTTTGATATATTACTATGCATTTGTTTCTTCCTTGGTTCTGACAGTTTTCTCTAGTTTTGACTCTTCCCATCTGACTTCCCCTTTTGTCTCCCCTAAGTAGGTCCTGCTCATTTAGTCAGTTCATGGACAGTCACCCAGTTGGGGGCCGGTGTTTAGTTCAGATTGTCAAAGTAGTTAGGGACAGTGGTGTGGTTAAAGGTGAGGTCTCCACTGTTCCTTAGCTGACATGACAGTAAAGGTCCCTTTACACGAAACGATACAGCAGGCGATTTTTGGGAAGGAAGCATTCCTTCCTGACAAGCTCCTGCTCGTCAGTGGAGGAGACGGCTGCATTTACATGCTACGATCTCCTCCACAGTATGGAGAGGAGTGATCTCTAATGTCATCACTCTTCCCTATACTGACTCATTGTTTGGCAGCAACAGAAACGATCGGATTACCGGATGAATGAGCATTTTGCTTGTTCATTGGGCAATCAGCGAGACTTTTACACCGCCAGATAATCAGTAACAAGCGGCCACATCCCAAACGAGGCATAGCCGCTCTGTGCGCTCTTATCCTTAAAAAAAAAATTATAAATGGCAGGCAAGTTGATAAAACCATTTAACAATATGCTGATAGTCCCTAACCCCCTGCCACACCAAAACTCCTAGAATGTCCGGTCGTGTTCTTAGCTGCAGGTATAATGTGCCCATATACCGCACGAGACGGCTGAGGCGAGTGATTGGCTGTAGTGGTCATGCGCAGTATACGGGCACATCACCGCTGCAGTTATGTGTTCAAATCTCATCCGGAGGTTCAGAGCAGAGGAGGTGGTATGTAGAGGGTTTGGAATGGTAAGTATAGTTCCTTCCACACGTGCCAGTGGGCGGGGATTTAAATAAAAATTGTGGACAACCCCTTTAATGGTATTCACCAGTTAATATATAGTTCAATTTAGCAGCGCAGTTATACTTGCATTATATCTCTTGATTTCCCCACAAATTGGAAGGATCATAGCTTTAGTCTGCTCTACTCATCTGGGATCCAGAACCATTTCTTGCCAAAATACTGAAATATTTTTGAAAAATAGGCATCCTGAGGATTTTTGTTTGCATTAATACACATTAAAACCTGTGGGTCTAAGCAAGAATTATAGGATCTGTCGGCATCAGTGAATTCTGTATAGGAGGGCGGAATGTTTTATGCTTTTACACCAGTTTGTCCCGTGTCTCAAACTGTTTTATATACAAGGGTGTTCCACGTTCAGATGACTAATGTACTGACTTGTAAAACCTTTCCTGTAACTTTTTTTGCAACTTTTTTCCTGTTGTTTTATGGTTTCCTTTTTTAGATTCCAAATTCACAACTTTATGAAGATTTTTTTATTGACCTGAAATGCCTCTTGTGCTGTCTGCGTTTTATACCACGTCATCTTTTAGGAAATATAGCGAAGATAACTGTACACAATGGCATAACAGATTCTTATTTAGTGTACAGATCTTTGCCATAGGCATGCTGTTGGTGGCAAGGAGCTGTGGGCACTGTCTACAGAACAGAACTGAACCAACAGTGGAAGTATGACGGTCTTGTGTACCAAACTAAGGTCACGGCCCCATATTCAGGTTTCTTGATGCAGTTTTGGAAGCCAAAATCAGGAATGGATCATAAAAGGAGAAAACGTCTAAAGGACAGAAATTACTTTTTATCCTTTTAGAATTTACTTCTAGTTTTGGCTTTCCAAAACTACATCAAGAAACCTGAATGTGTGGCCATACCTTAAGGCTGGACGCTTTAGCTAGATGTTACCGACGGCTATCTCTCCCGACTGCCCCATACACATTCACGCCTGTCTCATGTTCTGACTTGGGAGGGCGGAGAAAACCTCTACAGACACCTCTGATAACATGCCCGACCTTTTACCCCCAACATCTACTGTTGGAGGAGGCTAGTCCCATCAAAATCAGCAGATTCCACCAATGCACATCTAATGTGGGCAGCCTAATTTCTGCCTTATTTTAAAATGTTAAAAGGGAGGCCCCCCCTAGGTGTTGGATCCACATTGATCTGATATTGATGACCTATCCTGAGTAATAGGTCGTCAATGTCTAATTCCCCAAAAACCTCACGGGAACCTGTCACATTGTGCATTCAGACCTATCTGTGGGCAGCATGTAATGGAGCAGGAGGAGCTGAGCAGATTGATAGGAAAAGATTCAGTATGACTTGTATATAATTCATTGAAATCTCTGTTCTAGGCTTACTAGTCTACACTGTTATCTCTGCTCAGCCATACAGAGATAGCCGGCAGTCACTGAGTAGATCCACCTACCAGACTCCCAAGCATAGAAAATACTGAGATTAAATCAAAGAAAAAACCTTAATTTTTACCCAGGCAGCCTCCCTGACTTGAGCGTCGGGGCAGTTCATGCTCCGATGATCTCCTTTGCCCTGAGCTAATTTGCGCAGGGCAAAGGCATTTTCCGGAGTTCCGGTGACGAACCGGGCTCTACATGGGGCTGCCAGGAAGCCCAGTGACGTCACCGGCACTGATGGGCGGGCTTTGGCGCTGCCCTAGCCTGTAAAACGGCTAGGGCAGCGCTAAAGCACGCCAATCAGAGCCAGTGACGTCACTGAACACACTGCCGGGCAGAAGCTTCCGCCCGGCAGTGTGTTATTGTAAACAAAAGAGCCCTTGCCGTGCTCCCATGCTAACATCTGGGGAGCTGCTTGGGTGAAATTGTGCTTGGGTGACAACCCCTTTAAGTATTGCTGTATTCTTTCCCACAAAACTATTAATCTGCTCAGCTCCTCCTGCTCTATAACATGTATACTGTGACAGGTTTTCCCTTAAGCCTTATGAGTAGTAGGAAAACAATGCGACATAGTCCAGTGTATGCCATATTTCATTCTCTGCCAGAAGCATCAATGAAATTACAGATCCAAAACATAATTGCTTTAATTGCAAGTTACATTACATTTCATCTTCCATTTATGTGATCCACTTCCCTCCACTCTGTTTCAAGGCTGTTATGGACTTTGTGGGTTCATGCATATACTACACAGGGACCACCAGTCCAGGTGCCAACTGAGCAGAGTGAGCAATGCACCATTCCTGTATCTATGGGCTGGAACTGTAGGAGATGTCTTCCCATTCTATGACATACTGTGGGACATTTACTAAAGACCGGCGTTTCACAGGCTGGTCTTAGGAAAAACCAAGCCGGCGGAATATCCAACCAATGGTTAATAAATGTGTTGCTTCTTCTGCTGTCCACGCTCCAGAACTGAAATCTACTCCAGCCAGTTTTCTGGCGCACATGTAGTTAATGGGGTTGTCCCACAAAACATATTCTACAGTTTTCAAACCAGCACCTGGATTTGAATACTTTTCTAATTGTATGTAATTATAAATTTAGCCTAGCCGCTGAGTTATTCAATAACATGTATCCGTACAGCGCCTCACCTGTGTTTGTTTTTTTCCTTATTTTTTTGTCCGGCTCACTGAGAAGGCCACACATGCTCAGTTTCATCATTCAACTGCCTCCTGAGCTATGATAGGCAGAGCATGGACACACCCCCTGAGCTGCAGCAGAAAAGACACTCCCCTGAGCTGTGGCATAAAAGACACTCCCCTGAGCTGTGGCATAAAAGACACTCCCCTGAGCTGCCAGCTTGATATAAATCTAGCAGAGCAATGAATGAGGAGATCTCTGGACCCATGTGAGGTACAGGGCTGTTCTAGCTTTGTTAGAAAGTGTTTGTCATGTACTATATGCTGTCTGATTTTCATTTTTTTTACATTATTCATGGGATAACCCCTTTAAATGAGTCAGGCCATGGAGTCCCCATCCGTGGCCTGTTTCTTTCTGCCCACTGTTGAGACAACGTTTGCAATTTTGTCGTAAAACATTAGTACATGACCCCCACTATTCTTGATATATTTCTTCTGGGCTGCCTTATGATTATTTGCTCCTTTTTTTTATGTTTGTAAATGTAATGGCGAGTGTGACACACCCTGCATGTTAATTTACCAACCCTTTTTCTGTGATCCGGAGAGCGACTTGGTTAGCCAAGGGAAAGTGCAGACGGTTACTGAACTAGGCCTTTGTTTTAGTTTTCTTTGGCTGGCAGTCAGCTGCAGCCAGCAACTGGAGACCTTTTGACATGCTCCTTTCATAACTCCAAGTAAAGAATTCACAGCCTAGCAAAATTAAGATTGCATACACGCTCAAACACACCAAGCGAACATGTACAGATCATTGTTTACTTCCCGTGAAAGTCCTGGTACATTCAGTACCAAGAAATATGAATATTTTCCACAAGCACTATTGGCAGGTTTATCTGCTAATCCCGTCTTTTCCTTTCAAGTCTGGATGAGCTATTAATGTGTAACATATTTCTGTTCTTGGAGTGCAGTGTGTTTTTTGTCTCTTCAGTCTGCAGAAGACTGTGTTCACACTCGAAGGATCCTTGGGATTGCTACCATTGAACTTGCTGGTGCATAGTTTAGTCTATACATGCACACGACCACATTTTTTATCTGTGTCTGATCTGTATTTTTTGAGGTCCATTCATTTCTAAGGATCTGCAAAGAAAATTAAAACAAACCGCACGTGGATGTAATCCATCTGTTGTCTGCATCCGCAAATGATAGAACCTGCCCTATCCTTGCCCGATTTGCAGACAAGAAAAGGCTTTTTTGATGTGAGCCTTGTAAATGTGCAGGATGCCGACCGCAAAACCGATACGGTTGTATCTGTGAACAAGCAAGGCCATCGTGGACCTCCATTGCAGATTCTGTCAAAAAAACTATGGGGGTCATTCATCAAACTGGTGCAAAGTAGAACTGGCTTAGTTGCTCATAGCAGCCACTCAGATTCTGCCTTTTATTTTTGACAGCTCCTTTGGAAAATGAAAGGTGGAATCTGATTGGTTGCTATAGGCAACTAAGCCAGTTCTATTTTACACCACTTTGATAAATGACCCCATATATATATGTAGTCAATGGGGTGTGTCAGGTGTGTTGGTGTTCATCATTGCAGGGATAATTTTCTTATTTCTGTTCTGATCACATAAAAGAAGAGCAGAATTTCCAACACAGAAGTGAGAAGAGCCTTACGCAATTCAATGTGTGCTATTAGAAAATGGTCAAGGAAGTGTAGCCGGATATAATAAAAGTTAGCAAAAAGCAGTATTATAATAAAAAATGAGACTCGGAAGAATCCTTATTTTCCTGATTTTTAGTGGTAACATATTTTGCAGGGCTGTGACCTTCATATGGCCTTTATAAGACACCTCATTGATAAGAGGACCTGTCACATTTCTGCTTTAGTAATCATCAAAAAATAACAATTCTGGAGGATATTTTCTTAAAACTCACCATTGTGTCATTCCTCCTGAATATTTAGTAATACATTTACATCTAGGTGTTGCTATTCCCCTTCTGAGATGGGTGTATCCCTACACAATTCGGACCATGGCAACATGTTAAAACACACCTCTAACTGGTAACACTACAGTTGTTAATTTACATTTCTAGGTGGAACTACAGAACAATGGCGCAACCCAGACTTCTAAGAACAGATGCCCCGTAATTCTTATTTCAAGAAGAATATATATATTTAAAAAAATAGACATATCAGTAGAGCTGCCAGGTCATCTTTAGGGGATGTTCACACGGCGAGTTATACCGCAGAATTTATTTACAGACAGCCATACCGAAATTTCGCCGACAAACCCACCATTGTGGGCACGTCCTTTATGCCTCCCATTCATTTCAAAAGCAGGCAGCGCTGCTGATTACGGAGTGGCAGCTTAAAGTCATGGCCGTCAGGAGAACGGACATATATTTTTTCAACATGGCTTTAAGCCACCACTCCACCATCCTCAGCACTAACTCCGGCAAAATTCCGGTGTACTGTCTGCTCCAAAATTCCATGGTAAAACCCACCGTGTGAACGGCCTCTTAAAGAGGTGCTTGCCTTACAGCACTGGGCTCCTGGGTTCAAATCTTGGCCATTCAACCATTCGGAGACTCCCTCTTTGGGTCAGAACTAGAGTTGAGCGAACTTCTATTTTTAGTTCGGCGTCCAAAGTTCGGGTTCGGGTTATCGTAGCATCCCGTTATGGATTCCGCTACCGCGGATCATAACGGCATTTGGAATCCATAAGGGAATATTGCCTCTTATCCAATCCAGTGCTGAGCCACGCCCCCTGCACTGATCACATGACGGTGACGTCACCCCAGGTCCTTAGGGTCGTCCAAGGTTCGGGTCCATTGAAGCATCCCCTTATGGATTCCAAATGCCATTATGGTGCGCGGTAGCAGAATCCATAACGGGATGCTATGATAACCCGAACCCGAACTTTGGACACCAAACTAAAAATAGAAGTTCGCTCAACTCTAGTCAGAACCAGTTTTCGGTGCCTCCATCATGGCATTGATAAAACTACCATAATCACTAAATCCTTAATTCCCCATTCACTCATGTAACGTTTGACCAAAAAATTCACCACACTGCTCCACATCAAGCTTTAGAGTAGTGTTCTACCGAAGAAAGAAAATAGACCATTCCATCAATGAAAATTCTGGAAATGGAGGAGGCCTCCATTGCTAGCATTGAGCTTTGAGATGTCCTTCAGTCACTACAATCACCAGATGTCCTTTGGGATTAGTCCATCTGGAATTTCTCTTTAATCAATAAGTTAATCACAACTGGAAAGTGAATTCTTATCAGAAGTGTGCTCCATACATCATTGCGACTATTAGTGTAGTAGACATGCCGCTTTGTTACTAAGTCATGTGTTACCAAGTGACCTCTGTTTTCAGGGAAAGTCCTAGTTTTCCTAATGTGGTTATTGTGTCATCATGTATTATAGTTTGATTGGGTGGACAACTAAATGCCATCAAATTTCCAAGGTTTTCCCTGGAATGCCTCTGAGGTTTCCCACTGCTGAATCCAACATTCATGTGAACCATGTGGTAATATTGTGTCCTATATTGGATTAATATGATCTACTGGTTAGAACATAAGGGTTGAGTGAACACACTCTTTAGGCCTCTACGTTGTGCATCCGTTTGCACGGGCAACGTCCGTTTGGCGGCCGGGACGGATCGAGACCCATTCAACTTAAATGGGTCTGTGATATGTCCGCTCCGCAAAAAAATAGAACAAGTTCTATTTTTTTGCGTTGCGTAGACACGGACAAAAACACCACAGAAGCACTCCATAGTGCTTCCGTTAGGGTTCCATTCAGCATCTCCATGATTGCCTACCCATTCAAGTGAATGGGTCCGCATCCGTCATGCGGAGTGCACACGGGCCGGTGCCCGTGTATTGCTGACCCGCCATATGCCGGCCCTTATACGGCCACGAGCACACAACGTACGTGTGCGAGAGGCCTTATTGGCAGGATGTTATTGGGGGTAGGTTTTTTAATATTTTTACACATGGTGTTCCATCTTGGGTTCTTTAGACAGGAATTGTGACAGGAATAGTTCATTATTTTTCGTTTTCTCAGCATTAGGTTATATTACGATATGGGAAGACTCGTCACACAGTTCCTCTGTCTGCATTTTTAGGCTAGAATATGGCCGGTTACATTTGCTACTTTACTTAGAACTCTGGTGAAGAGGAAGTGTATTAAGGTGAAGTAGTGTAATGTAGGAACAGGGAAAGTGCCGGCTCCTTCCTATGACTCTGGATGAGGAGGAGTGGGGGTGGGAGAGTCGGTGTAGTTTTTCACTCTGCTTATAATAAGTGACTTGAACTCATTGGCTTTGAGCAGACAGACTGGTGGAGGCTGATGCAATAGCTCCTGATATGATGACTTGTGCAACTAGTGCCCTGTCATGTATACAATATAAAATAGCTCTCATGCAATCATATTTCTCACATGACCTTGTAAACTCAGCTCAAGGATTCAAATGGGCCCATCATAATAATCGTAGATTTCTCACAAGAGAAAGTTTTTAAAGTCAGTTTTGCCATGATTTCCACCAAATTTATGAAACATTGCATGTTTGATAAGTGTGGTGCATGTTTTAAAAAATGGAGATACTTAGTTGCCCATAACAACCAATAAGCTCAATCCTTTCATTTAGCAAAGGAGCTCTGAAAAATGAAAGGTGGAATCGGATTGGTTGCTGCGAACCGCAAAAGACATACGGTTGTGTGCATGTAGCCTAAGGCTCCATTCACACGTCCGCAATTCTGTTCCGCATTTTGTGGAACGGAATTGCGGACCAATTCATTTCTATGGGGACACACCATGTCCCGCCCGGATCGGGAATTGCGGATCCGCACTTCCGTTCCACAAAAAAATAGTACATGTCCTATTCTTGTCCGCAATTGCGTGCAAAACACACACGGATGTGTGAATGGACCCTAAGGCAACTGGAGTAGGAGGACAGAACGTGGCAGCTGGTGCTGGCCACCACAGAGGGGCAGTATTTTTTGATGCACTGTGGTATTAGTGATGACCCTGCCTTCTGTCATTTTGGGCCCCACTACAAAATACGGCCGCTATTAGTTTTTTCTAGGGCCACTTTAAGTTCCCAGTCCCCTCCTGGCACCAGACTTGATAAATCTCCTCCAAATATTTGCAACTTTTTGCATAAAAATTGTGTGCACAAAAATGTGCAACTTTTAAATGCCAGAAAAATAGCGAACAGGACTTTATAAATACCCCCACCCTCCTAGGCCTTGAAAGGAAATACCCTATCCTGAATGTTGTCTGACATTATATTTAACAAGGTACATTGAGAAGGAATGTGGTTCTCCAAACCTTAAATTAAAACTCACTTGGTGTCTCACAGTATAGGAGGTGGCCGTGAGGAGGTCAGTGACAACAAATACCTCTACTGTTAAGGCCCCTTGCAGACAAGCGTGTCTGGATTAGGTCCGGATGCGTTCAGTGAAAACTGCGCGATTTCGCAAACCAAACTGAATGAATTTGTTTTCGAAATCGCGCAGTTTTCACTGTTTTCGTGTTCAGTTTTTATCGCGCAGGTGCAATGCGATTTGCACGCTCGTGATAAAAAAATGGAATCTTTACAAACAACATCTCTTAGCAACCATCCGTGAAAAACGGAAATAGCCCCATTCACTTCTATGGGGCCTTGATAATCGCAGAATATAGAACATGCTGCGATTTTCACGCAACAGGTGTGAAACATGCTGCGATTTTCACGCAACAGGTTTGAAAACCCTCGCTCATGTACACAGACCCATTGAAATGAATGGGTCTGGATTCCGTGCGGGCGCAATGCATTCGAAACAGCAGATCTAGCTGATAAAGCAAGTACTAGGCCTATACTGTGACTTTTTTACGGTAAAAATAATGTACGGTAGCTGTTATGGTGTCGCAGTCTGGGGCCGTGTGCACACTTTTAGATCTCACTGCAGTTTTTTATGCATTCTTTTCTCAAAACTAGGAATAGTTAAAGAAAAATAGTCACCTATAACCAGCACCTAAACTGCAGAGTGTTGGCTTAGCCTTAGAGGAGTTCATCTGCTGGGATCAGGTTTCCAAATGTTTGTCTCAGAAGTAACCTCTAGCAGATCATGGGGGAGACGGCAGACACACTGCAAAAAACGCAACGTGAGAGCATTTGAGATGTGCTTCATGCTGTCTGGTGTTATGTTTAGAACACTTATTCCTGGGGCTTGTGTCTGCTTCAGAGGCACGTCAGCTGAACCTAACAAGAAGACCTTCTTCCTGGATTCGTTCTTTCATATTTTCCTTTTCTATATATGGCTGGACCAAAATAGTTACTACCTACTGTACAAAAGTGTTACTGTACCTTTCTACAAAGTACCTGGCAGGCAGCAAGTTACTGTGAAGCAGGATGGACATGACTTATTTTCCCTCATTATTTAGTTAGGTATAATTTTTCCTTCCGACGTTGCTTTACTGTGGACAGTTTGTTCTTCTCAAGCCAGAAATCTGGCTGAGTAAGTAGAAAGCGGAGTTCAACCGCAGGTTCTGGTTAAAAAAATATTTCATTGCAGTAATGTAAGTTGACGATAGACTGTGCGTAGAGTCCAAAAAAAACCCTGAAATAAATACGGTATATTCACAAATTCCTGGAGATGAGAGCAGTTGTAGGATCATTTATCAGTATAAGTGCTCGTACATACGACTGTATTTCGGGTCTTCGTGCTATCCGTATTTTTCATTGCTACAGGTTCACATCTGCGTGGCCATTTAGTAAATTATAGACTATGTCCTATTCGTGTCTGCTTTGAGGACAAGAGTAGGCAGTTCTTGTGAAACATTGCAGAATGTACACAGAGAGTATCCGTATTTTGTGGATCCGCAGTTTGCAGACCACAAAATGGATATGGTCATGTGCACGAGGCCTAAGTGATGGTTGTCTTCTCCATCTTAGGAGCAGAGCAACAAACATAACAGTGGTGCCAGATCTATTGCGGACACCAATGGCAACCAACAGACTCCATTGACTGTAATGGTATCCGTAAGCTTTCCGTTATTGTGCCTGGCATGTTATGGGACAAAATAGCACAGCATGCAATTTTTAACTATTCTGCAACTGAGCCTCTGATACAAATGTGAACGAAGCCTAAATTTGTATGTATTTCTGATATGCGCGTCATTCACATTCATTCATAACTTTTAGCAGGAATAATAAAGGAATGGCACGACACAGAGTCATAAGAATAGATGCTTCAGAAATATTATTACATGTGGAATGCCAGTTTGACTTTGGGCTAGTCCGGAGGGCATTATCCTGGCGGTCCCCTGGTTTTCACCCTTTAACCCTTATATAGGGATCTGGCCTTCGCTGCAGGGGAGCCACCAGGCTGCTACCTCTTGGAATATTCCCGGTGTGGTTGGCTGCTGACCCACTGGGGTCAGAGACACTGCTGCAAAGCACCAGGATGTCAGGCAATACACGTAGTCAGAAAACAGGCAGAGGTCACATGTGGCAGGTTACATGCAAATCCGTGAATTAGTCCAGAAATCGGGGCAGGCGGCTCAGAGTCAGTGAGGTAAACAGGCATGAGTCAGGTCAGGACCCAGGAATCTGAGAGAAGTCTTTAAACAGAAAAATGGTTTATACCTCTTTTGCAGGGTCTAGGAAGCAAATGAAACCAAAACTAGTTTGAAGGGTGGAACAAACAGCCTAGCATATATAGGAGGCCGGGTGAGCTCATTAGTCAAACAGCTGAACACAGAGCAAAAAGTGGAATTAACCCTTGCAGTGCTGCAGGGAGAGGTTCAATGAATAGACAGTAATACACATACAGAGGCCTAGCAGCCAGACTGAAGCCTACAGCATGGGACACAGGAACCTGGCGGGCGGCAGAAGCTAGATGAGTGAAGCAGCGCCCATGCCCGCCCTGGATAGCGGGATGGCAGCAGGCACAGACCATCGCCATGACAGCAAGCAGTTGCTAAAACAGAGATGTATTGACAACAAATATGGCCTTGTCAGTGATTCCTCAGTGTAGGACCCGCAGTGTGCCTTTTACTCTTTGCACCTGTTTCACAGTTGTGTA
Source organism: Bufotes viridis (assembly GCA_033119425.1). Lineage (NCBI taxonomy): Eukaryota > Metazoa > Chordata > Amphibia > Anura > Bufonidae > Bufotes > Bufotes viridis. The sequence continues at coordinate 238,704,298 of CM065592.1, forward strand.
ATCTTACATAGTAAGTGCAATACCAAAACGGCCTTTCCCTCAGAAGCCACAGGAGCAGACAGGATAGCTAAATATAATAAAAACTATTAAAACTATGTAAACACTTGTGTTGCCTATAAAATGTGGTGCCTGCTGAGCGATATCAGATACGTAGCCAGCAGTCCGCTGACGGGTAGGATAATGCCTGCAGTACAGTGTGTACCGCAAACGCCATTCTGATAGCCACAGCTGGATCCTATTAACAGATCCCACCATTTGTTTGGGAAATTCCATCCGATGCCACATGGTCTCTCAAGGGCTTGATAATAATCACAAGGAGGGATGCCAGAAAGCTTAACGTGTCTGACAGCGAAATTGGAAACAGAAAACAAGAACAGTGTTTTTGTGTGACATACATGTAAAAGCAGTATGTCATGCCTGAGACCACGGCTGTTTACTGTTGTGGATTTCAGACGCTTAGCTTAAAGCGATCTTTACTGGTTGGCACGTAGAATACATAAAAGACCATAAGACCTTCTTATGGAAAATCATCACTCTCATATACAGCACGAAGTTGGAATTAAAGTCTCATTAGTGCATATTCTCTGTTTTTGCATTTGTTTTTTTTTGCTGATAAAGAAGTGTGTTTGCCAGTTTTTTTTTTAAATAACATTTATCATTAAAAAAGTAAGACCATACAGGATTACAAATGATGCATAGTCAAAACACACAAATGTAACACAAAAATCTAGTATAGTATACATCAGTAAACTTACAACCTTAGGGCTCATGCACACGAACGTATTTTCTTTCCGGGTTTTTTTGCGGAATGTATGCGGAATCATTCATTTCAATGGGTCAGCAAAAACAATGGAAGGTACTCCGTGGGCATTCTGTTTCCGTGCATGTAGTGCATGTCCTATTATTGTCCGCAAATCAAGTCAATGGGTCTGCACAAACTACGGAATCCACACGGAACACATCCGTATGTCATCCGTATTTTGCGGATCCATACTGTAGAAATGCTATACCCAGCCCATATTGCTCATGTGTTTGATGATTAATAAGTTACTGTTTCTGATCTGCAAAAAACGGATCAAATACAGAAACCATATGTTTTGTGGTATAATTGAACGGAAGAGGACTTAAATGAAAGAAAAAAAAGCCTCAGATGCGGAACAACGGATCCGTGAAAAACAGACCGCGAAACAACAACGGTCGTGTGCATGAGCCCTTAGGCAAATCCAACGCGAAATACCCGCGCAGCAGATAGCCTTACACATTTATCTTATATCAAGTAGAACATTTGGATGAAAAAAAAACAGGGTGGAGAAGACAAAAGAGGGGAGAGGAAGGACATGTATCGGGAGGAGGGAGGGGGGAAAAAAGCAGATTAATGAAGAAAGGAAACAGAAAGAAAAAAATTATGTTCCAGGAGAGGCCCATGAGGTCATTGAATTAGTTGCAGAACTAGTCAACCTGGGGCCCAAGATCTTATCTTAAATTTGTCAGGGAATCCGGCACTGGACAGATAAGTAAGTTTATATGGCCAGAACATTTTATTGACTTCTCAGGTCCAGGCAGGTTTAGTAGATCTTTTAGGATATTTCCAATTAAATAAAATGACTTTCTTAGAATAAAGGTCCATTCACACGTCTGTGGTTTGTTGCGGATCCGCAAATTGTGTATCCGCAACACACCCGGCCGGCACCCCCCCATAGAAATGCCTATTCTTGTCCGCAAGCTGCGGACAAGAATAGGAAATGTTCTATCTTTTGTGGAGCCACAGATCGGAAGTTCAGGGCCGCGCTTCATAAATGCGGAAGCGAAGAGCACATAGTGTGCTCTCTGCTTCACGTCCGGCCCCATGAGAATGAATGGGTCCGCATCCTGCGGAACGGATGCGGAACCATTTGCGGACGAGTGAATGGGGCCCAATAGAGTAACAGTTTGCATAAAGTACGCAAGGCTACTCTAAAGGAACAATCGCCCACTAATCCAAAGAGACAGTCCTTGGGGTGCAATATTCTAGGGGTAGTCGGGTGAGTCTCCATAACTTCAAGCACCTCTGGCCAATGGATCTGCAAGGCGCTACGCTCCCAGAACATATGTAACATCATGCCATCAGGCATTTTTGTGCAAATTTGGTATAGTTTCAGAGCAATGTGTAAATATAACTAAGAGGAAGCCTGTAGCTTAAAAATCAGCACTATTCCCCATCACTCATGGTTGTCCATGTGTACACCACCCTCTCTGTTACTATTACTTTCTTATGGGCTGTCCCTCTTGAAGGGGTTGTCCACTTTTAACAACCCCCACTTGTTTAAAGGCTGTCTTCACAAATTGTTCCCCTGCCTGGCCCTCAGTGATCAACTTTAATCTGTGGTGGATCCTGGCACTAAAACTGGCCATACACATTACTTGGCTAAGGGTCCTTTCACACTTGCGTTCTGAGGCACTTCCGTCCCGCCGGATCCGTCAGAACGCAAGTCGCCTGAAGCATTAGAAGACTGATCAGGATCCTGATCAGTCTTCGAAATGCTTTCAGGTTACTATGGCAGCCAGGACGCTATTAAAGTCCTGGTTGCAATCAGGGCTGTGGAGTCGGAGTTGAGGAGTCGGAGTCGGAGGCAATTTTGGGTACCTGGAGTCGGAGTCGGAGTCGCCAAAAAATGGACCGACTCCGACTCCTACTAGATTTAAATTGGAATAAAAAAAAATTGGAATAAAAAAAAAGCAAGTTTAAATGTCTCAATTCAGATAAAGTTATAATTAATTACTTCTCTACTGTAAGAATAAAGGCCAATGTATGCAGTGCGTCACATTACCGCTAAACAAAGACGTTAAGTGACCGTGAAGAAGCATGCTTTTCATATGCTTTACTATGCAGTTGAAGGGACACTGAGGCTGGGTTCACACGAGCGTGTCCGGATTAGGTGCGGATGCGTTGCGGATGCGTTCAGTGAAAACTGTGCGATTTCACAGGCAAAGCCATTCAGTTTTGCCTGCGATTGCGTTCAGTTGTTCAGTTTTTTCCGTGCGGGTGCAATGCGTTTTGATGCGTTTTTCACGCGCGTGATAAAAAACTGAAGGTTTACAAACAACATTTCCTAGCAACCATCAGTGAAAAAACGCAACGCACCCGCACTTGCTTGCGGATGCAATGCGTTATTAACGCAGCCCCATTCATTTCTATGGGGCTGCGGATGCGTTTATAACGCATAAGATAGAGCATGCTGCGATTTACACGCGTTGCAGAAGTGATGCGTGAAAAAAAACGCTCATGTACACAGCCCCATAGAAATGAATGGGTCAGGATTCAGTGCGGGTGCAATGCGTTCACATCACGCATTGCACCCGCGCGGAAATCACGCTCGTGTGAATGCAGCCTGACAGGCTGATTTACCGGCTAAAGATATATCTGCTGGTATTCATCAGAGGATTAGGAATACAACTAGACGACTGTTACCCCCAGTTGAGGTTTACTTGTGTTTAAAAACGTTTTAATCAATATGCAAATTCTCTACCTTTGTGCCCAAGGGGGCAGGCGCACATGTAGAGTACTGGCAGCACTAGACAGGACTAGATAGCGAGGAGGAAGAGAGAAAGCTGGCACAGCCTCAGCATAGCCAGACGAGGCTGCTGCCAGCACTCTACACGTGCGCTTGCGCAGGAATTCAGCGTTCGGCTAGCCTGAAAAAAAAGGCCGGTGCAGTGAATAATAACGAGGGGAACAGGGCTGGGAAGCTGTACTTCGGGCGCGGCTGGGCACAAAGCCGCAGGAGACGCTGCCCCATTGGGCACAAAGATAGTGAATTTGCATACAGATTAAAATGTTTTTTAAACACAAGTACAGCTTAACTGGGGGTAACATTGGTATAGTTTTATTCCTAATTCTCTGATGAATACCAGTATATATATATCTTTAGCTGGAAAATCAGCCTGTCAGTGTCCCTTTAAGGAGCGGCAAGACTTACACTTTCCATTGTCTTGTGGTCTGCTTTGTCTTGTAGGATGGTTATCCTAGCCTCTCACTGATAACTGATTAAGGACTGGAGACACTTGTATAAGTGAAGGGAATGGATAGTCAATAGTTCAAGACTGAAGCTGTAAACCATTTGAAAAACTGCTATCATTCAGCTAAGGCTATAAAACATGTAAACTCAGATTGTTAGCTTAAATTTTAAACATGACTATGGGATTCTACTAGGAAAATCATGTTTTAAAATAAATACCCCTTCCCCTGCCCCTTCCTGGATCCTCCCACTGCTCTATCTTCAGCAGAAGATCAGCACACAAAGGAGAAGGCAGCAGCTTCTGCTCAACTACCTCTCTGTGCTAGAGGAGATTAGAAGAACTTGGTGGAACAGCTTCGTATTTGCATATTAAATACAAAGGAGTCGGAGTCGAGGAGTCGGAGTCGGAGTCGGAAGTTTCAAAATCTGAGGAGTCGGAGTCGGAAAATTTATCTACCGACTCCACAGCCCTGGTTGCAATAGTAGTAGTGGGGAGCGGGGGAGCAGTATACTTACAGTCCGTGCGGCTCCCGGGGCGCTCCAGAGTGACGTCAGAGCGCCCCATGCGCATGGATCACGTGATCCATGTGTGTGGGGCACCCTGACGTCACTCTGGAGCGCCCCGGGAGCCGCACGGATGGTAAGTATACTGCTCCCCCGCTCCCCACTACATTTTACCATGGCAACCAGGACTTTAGCGTCCTGGCTGCAATGGTAACTATTGAGAAAAAGCTAAACGTCGGATCCGGCGATGCGCCGAAACGACGTTTAGCTTAAGGCCGGATCCGGATTAATGCCTTTCAATGGGCATTAATTCCGGATCCGGCCTTGCGGCAAGTGTTCCCGATTTTTGGACGGAACAAAAAGCGCAGCATGCTGGGGTATTTGCTGCGTCCAAAAAACGTTCCGGTCCTGAACTGAAGACATCCTGATGCATCCTGAACGGATTTCTCTCCATTCAGAATGCACTGGGATGATCCTGATCAGGATTTTTCCGGCATAGAGACCCGACGACGGATCTCTATGCCGGAAAACAAAAACGCCAGTGTGAAAGGACCCTTAGCCCTCAGTTTTCTCTCATCCTCCCTATACACATGCATGCTTGACCCAGTATGTGCTCGTATTCTTAGTAGGAAGAAGGGAGACATTGCTGACAGCGGCTTATCTTCCTCAGAACAAAAGAATCAGGCAGTTGAAATCCAATTGCTTTATCCTTATCTCCCTCGAAATCGGAGATTTTGGCCGCATTCATCTATTGTGTATGGAAATTATTTTAATTGTTGACCTGTTTGCTGCTATGCTATTTATGACTCTGTTTGTTCTTGACCCCATGACTGTATAGCCTGCGGAATATGTTGCACTTAGATTCCAGTATTCTGTTCCAGCATTGGAACAGAATACTGGAACTGCTGGATCCAGCATATGCCGAACACTGCCATTGCCCGACAGATACCATTCCCTATAATGGGGTCCGACGTGAATACTGCCATTTGGCATTCAGAGGTATTTCAGAGGCTCCTGTAACCAAAGAGATTACAGCTCTCATCTTTCTACAGCAGGTTTTAAATGAAAGCACTGATCTGATTGGTTATGTTTTCAATGCACAGAAAGGGATCAGATCAATCAGATCATTGCTTTCATTTTCTTTTCATTTTCTTATTTTAGCGTCCCCCTATAGATAAAAATTCTATTCATATTATGCAGTATAAACCAGCCGATATTCACAATGCATTGTAATCTGTGTTCAGCATGTCCCTATGGCTTCAAATCCAATCACCCACAATGCACTCGCAGTCTATGCTGGTTCTAATCCCCGTGCTTCCACTTAGTAGTCAGGTATCCCATTGTGCTGTACTGTAATAGTCGAACCCTATTGGTTGCAATTCTTCTCATAGTGTCCAATCTGGAAAGATCAAGATCATTGTCACTTAGCAACCATGAGTCATCACATTGAATCAGATTATAGCCCCAGCCACGGGCAAACCTTCGATGGCAGCTGTCCAAAATCTAAAAATACAGCCTTTACCAGTAATACGATGGACAGGCGTCAACCATATTTCCACCTGGCACGTCAGATGCGATTATTAAGCCCTTTGTGATTTGAGATAATCTGTTCTAATAAATGCAAATGAATTTGTGCTGTTCAGTCTGATAATTACCTTAAGAATTTTTTTTTTGACATTGCGATGAGAGGTAAATTGTTTTGGGTTATTGAATCGCAAGCAAATAAAATGTTATTTTTCTCAAAAGCTTGCGAGTGAGCAATAGTAAATACAATTTTGTAGGGTTTTTAAGAAAGAGACCACAAAATTGTCACATATTTAAAAGAATGCTAAATCCACGTGTGACTTATTTATCGGCAAAGGCCAACGTTTTGGTATATTATAGACCTTAAAGGGGTTATCCAACCCCTAAAATGCCTCCCCATACGCCTGGGCCTCTCGCGTCGCTTCTGACGGTCACCACTGTATCTCCCCGTCGCGCGGATCACCCTGATGAAAACATCCGCTGTCGGGGGGGAGGCTGTTTGGAACAGTTAGCCAATAGCAGGACGGGACAGGAATGAGCCTCCCTAGCAGTGACGCTAGGGAGGCTTCTTCCCGTTGCGGTATGCTATTGGCTGCCTCCCCCCCAACGTGGGATGCTTTCATCCGCACGACAGGGCCGTGGGTGCGGGGAAGCCAGGTAAGTACAGCCTCTGTGAGGGGCATATGGGGAGGCATTTTAGGGGTTGGATAACCCCTTTAATGGAGATTTATCAGAACTGGTGCAAAACTGGCTTAGTTGCCTATAGCAACCAATCATATTGATCCTTTCATTTTTCTAAGGCACTCTCAAAAATGAAATGTGGAAACTGATTGGTTGCTATGGTTTTCCTTGGCGCTAGTTTTTAGGAGTCACCCACATTTTTTTGTCTTTTTTTGATTGGGTTCACACACACAATGTGGAAAAGTCAGCAGCTGAACCCCAAAATGTCTGCACTTTACGGGTTGTCTAATTTAGAAAAAACATGTCGAATTAATCTACTTGGAGTGTTGGAGTGGAGAAGCTATGGAGAGTATCTCCCTTTTCTGGAAGACCCAGCATATCCATGTGAAACACCAACATTGTTCTTACGCCTGATCCCTTTGTTGGAGGGCCATTGGAGGAAAGTTGAGCCCCCCCCAAAAAAAAAAAACACACATAGGTCAGGTGTGGCTGACATTTTTGCTTATGTTCATAGCGTGCTTCACAGTAAAAAATGCAGAGCTACGCATTCATTTTAGGGTACTTTCACACTAGTGTTAGTGTGATCCGGCAGGCAGTTCCGTCGTCGGAACTGCCTGCCGGATCCGCTGTTCAGTGTGACAACTGACAGCATTTGTAGACGGATTCCGGGTTCGACTGATCAGGCATTTTGGACGGACATAATACCGCAGCATGCTGCGGTATTATGTCCGGCCAAAACGCCTGACAGTGACTGAACGGAAGGCATACTGATGCAAACTGAACGGATTTCTATCCATTCAGATTGCATGGGGATATGCCTGATCAGTTATTTTCCGGCATAGAGCCCTTTTGATGGAACTCTATGCCGGAAAAGAATAACGCAAGTGTGAAAGTACCCTTAGGCATCGGTTTCAGTTCCACAAATTGCGGTCCCCAATGCACAGAACGGCCCACCTACGGCCGTGTGAATGAGCTCTTATTGCGTTTTTTTCCCCCTTAGAAGTAGTGCAATACTCTGTTATTTCTAACAGCAATCAATATGAAAAATATGACGAATGAATCGATAATGAATCGAGTTTTGCATATTATTGTGCCATCGCTAATGTATGCTGAAGACTAAAGACTCAATTAGAAGTTGGTTTGTTATTTAGGTGCAGAGTGAATATTCCTATTTGTGATCTTTGTTATAGGTGCATTCTTTTTATGTTCTTTTGAGTTTTGCAAGCAGTCCTTCTCAGTTTATATGAGCTGGCACTCTCCGTTGCTAGACTGTCTGCCAGCATTTCATGAGTTAAGCAAATCTCTATTTCTGCTGCCCTGGCTGAATTTCTATAGGCCGGCACGCCATCCCTCCCCTCCCTGTGATTGGCCGTCAGCTGTGTGCTTGCCTCAGCTGACTAGAAGTTAATATAGGTCAGCATAGCAATGTGGAATTGACTGGCTGTCCTTCTTCACGAACCAAGCTTTGTGTGATCTGGAACCGTTCCAAGTCTTTCTAAATACTACCCTACACTTGCAGCACATGCAACGTGACAGAAATAGGCCACATCAGGGCAAAGTTTAGCTCCCCGATTTCATTTCTATCTGGTGCGCTTGTAGAGGAAACGCACCCCTCACTACAGATGTCAATGAGCACAGTTTGATGTGACTTATTTAGTACACGTTGGAATAGCACCACAATGTAAAAATAGCAGCTGATTCCGATAGTCGTCACTGTCCAACCCTTGACTTGTCCTCAGTTGCCCAGGCTGATGGCGGTTACATATGTGTCAGGTTTTGCTGTGGATTTGCCTCTGCTAATGGGTTCGTATAAGTGGACTTTGACACAGTTTCCTACTGACTCGTCTGGAGCGTAAACGTTTTTCTTAATATTATTTTTTAATTCTTTTTCCGCCTGCAGTCCCTTCAGCTGTGGGGCTAGGACTCCACAGTGACTGTAGATACTTCAGTGGGAAGGATTGAGTCGCACAATTTGTGCAGCTTAATGTTTTTCCAAATTTTGAAAGTTGACTGTCAAGACGCGTAACATATCCTGTTCATTTAAGTGAAACATGAAACAGATGGACGTCAGAAATATGTGTTTATAAGTCAGTGAGATAGATCCCTCAGGAAACATCACAAGACATGTCCACCTTTGCTTCTGCAAATATGGAGGCTATAGGGCCACATTGTAAATGTGGAAGGGCTGCATGCAGGAAATATGTAATTTTTTTATTGTCCATTCTTACAATTTTTCATTGTGGGTATCGACAAGTTTGGCTGCCGACAATGGTAACGGTGACCAATGTCTAGAAAAACTAAAAAGAAATGGTGGTAAATCCTACTGAACCCTATGCAATAAAACCAACATGAAAATTGTTAGTGGGAAATCTGAAGAGTGAGGTGGGTCAGATTGTGTTGTATGGATGGTGTCTGCACTGCAGGGTCGGTGAAAAAGTGACGAATGCAGCTCTGGGTCCTTCCCCCACTCGGCTTCTGGGAGATAGATCTGCCCTTGCAAAAACATTTTCTCAAACCCACACACAGACAAAAATATATTTTGCTTAGTTGGGATAGTTTAGTAAGATCTGCCGCATATGCATATAAGGGTCATTTTAGAAGTGGCAAACAGGCATCAACAATATAAGGGTGCAATGCATTTTGTCCGGCATTTATGCTTGAAAGTGGCCATATCACTGCCGGTCCCTATTATAGTCGGTGGGGATCTGCCTGTGAACTGTAGAATCCGCCAATGCCAGATCATGCGAAGTCCAGCAGGCTGCTCTCTGCCAGGCTAACAAGTCAGCTAGTTCTTGTTTTAGGGCTCATGCCCATGCTGTCCGCAATGCTCGGGCACCGACCGTAGGGCCGCCGCATGCGGATCGCGGACCCATTTACTCGAATGACGTCCGCGATCTGCATTCAACTGTCTGCACTGCAAAAAAGTAGGACATGCACTACTTTATTCTGTGGCGGAGACACGGAGAGAAAACATGGGGTTCCATGCTTCCGTTGGGTTCCGTGCCTTCATTCCGGATTGCGGATCCATTCAAGTAATGGATGCAGGGTGCGTACGGCCGGTGCCCGTGTATTGTGGACCCACTGTTTGCAGGCTGCAATACGGGCACAGCCGTGTACATGAGCCCTAAAGGAAATTTGCAGTAGCCGAAGCAGACTGAAAGAAGGACGAATAGAAAAGAATGTTGACCCTTTCCAAATTGCAAAACAGATTGCTCGATATTTGGGTCTCCTTTCTCCATTACTCCCGATCAAGTAGTTCTACAAATGATGTAACCCAAATTTACACTGCTCAATACAATGGCTGTCCTAAAATTCAACGAATAAGCGAATACGACCACTCCAATTGTGGTTCCTAAATTTCCATAATAGATATTTTACATTCGTCCTGCCTCCACACTCCTGCTGCTTCTTGTAGTTCCACAAGGATGTAGGAGACCGCCCTCCGAAAGCCATCACTTCCCCTGTTCTTTCTCCCTTCCAACTCTATAAACATACAGAAGCAATGGCAGATAGGTGTAGTATGACAGGACTCAGTAAGAAATCTCCCTTTATTGCACTTACAAAATCAACAATTAAAACAGGCCTATCATGTCATAAAAATTCCATATGCTGCACACCAAGTACTCGCCCGACCCAGGGTTTTGGCCTGACAGCTTCTCCCAGGGCATGAACTGCAAGAAGCACCAAGCAAAAGAAGTGTGGAGGGTGAACGACTATAAAACTTCGATCATGCAAAATCAAAGAACCACACCAAGATAAGGTCATATGCGCTTATTCATTGAATTTTAGGACAGTCATCGTATTTAACAGTGTGAATTTAGACTTTGGACTATATTGCTTTGGACTTCTAAATGGACTCAATTTTTGTTACTCTGCTAGCTCCGATTGACAGATACATGTTCACCAATTTTTTTAAAATAAAATTTTAGTTATATAAATGATGACCTCTCAATTTTAAACCCATATAGTGGCAATCTAATTGAGCAAGGACTCTGTATCATGAATTTACATGTTTCTTCACACCCCAACTGACCATGGTGATACTCACCTTCGTATTACCAGATTCTCCCCAGAAGACCCAGGTTTAACACGCTCAGCAGTAATCCAGTCAGTAGAGAGCAATCCCTTTGTTTCCTTCCAGCTAGGTATTCCTATGATAATAAGGCAAAAACCTCCAGTTTTAAACATGGTACTGTCATTTATGCAGGAGTCCTGGACTAAAACACTAAGGCCTCTTTCACACGGGCGTCACGTTTGACGCCCGAATAAGCGGCGGCTGCGTTGCGGGAAAATGCGCAATATTTCCGCGCGTGTGCAAACTGTTGTAATGCGTTTTGCACGTGCGTGAGAAAAATCGTCATGTTTGGTACCCAGACCCGAAGCCGGACTTCATCACTGAAGTCCGGTTTCGGTGTTGAGTATTCTGTAGTTTTTATTATTTTCACTTAAAACATAGTTATAAAGGAAAATAATAGCATTCTCAATAGAGAATGCAAAGCAAAAAGGGCAATAGAGGGTTAAAAATAATAAAAAAAAAAAACTCACCTACTCCATTTGATCGCGTAGCTGCCGGTGTTCTGTTCTGTCTTCAGCAGGAGGGGGGTGAAGGACCTTCAGTGACGTCACTGGGTCACATGGTCCAATCACCAGCTTTCATCATGGAAGCAGGTGATTGGACCATGTGACCCAGTGACGTCACTGAAGGTCCTTCACCCCCCGCCCAGCTGAAGACAGAACAGAACACCGGCAGCTACGCGATCAAATGGAGGAGGTGAGTTGTTTTTTTTACTATTTTTAACCCTCTATTGCCCTTTTTACTTTGCATTCTCTGTTGAGAATGCTATTATTGTCCTTTATAACTATGTTATAAGGGAAAATAATAAAGATCGGGTCCCCATCCCGATCGTCTCCTAGCAACCATGCGGGAAAATCGCACCGCATCCGCACTTGCTTGCGGATGCTTGTGATTTTCCCACAGCCCCATTCACTTCTATGGGGCCTGCGTTGCGTGAAAAACACAGAAACTGGAGCATGCTGCGATTTTCACGCAACGCACAAGTGATGCGTGAAAAACAACGCTCATGTGCACAGCCCCATAGAAATGAATGGGTCCGGATTCAGTGCGGGTGCAATGCGTTCACCTCACATATTGCACCCGCGCGGAAATCACGCCCTTGTGAAAGGGGCCTAAGAGTCCATTCACACTACCGCATCCATTCTGCAATTTTGTGGAACGGGTGTGGACCCATTAATTTAGTTCCGTGGCCCCGCAAAAAAGATAGAGCAGGTCCTATTCTTGTCCGCAATCGCAGACAATAATAGGCATTTCTATCATAGGGCCAGCCATGTGCGGTCTGCAAAATGCTGAACACAAGCGGCCGGTATCTATGTTTTTCAGATCCACAATTTGCGGACGGCAAAACACTTACGGACTTATGAATGCACCCTAAGGTTGAAATTTATCAAGACTGGTGCAAAGGAAAACTTACTTATTTGCCCATAGCAACCAATCAGATTGATCCTTTCATTTTCCAAAGGAGCTCTGAAAAATGAAAGGTGGAATCTTATTGGTTACTGTGGGCAACTATGACAGTTTTCCTTTACACAAGTTTTGATAAATCTCCCCCACAGTCTGATAGAGCCAACCTTTGTATTCCTGAAAAACTGGTTAAAGCTAAATGTGGTAAAGGAAGATGGAGTAAAGCTTGTATTACACCAACCAATTGTCGGGCAGGACATTTCTGACAAGTGTTCGGAGAAATGCTCGTTACCAATGATCTGCCTGTGTAATAATGCTGCCGATTAGTTCATCTTTCTTTTGTTTTCTAGCGGCAGATAGTGCTGTCTAATCAAAGTCTTCTCCTGGTGAACAATGATTCAGTATGGGGACGAGCGATGGCATTAGTGATCGCTCCTCCCTATACTGTGGAGGAGATCACTGCTTTTAATAGCTGCAGATTGTCGGGAAGGAAAGCTTCCCTACAGGTCTAATACAGCCTTTAGTGATATCACTTCTTGTTATAGTGCTCACTCCGCTCACCCCAAATATTTTTGGCTTTGGGTGGAGTTACTTTTTAATAATATTGATTCCTTTGCGGCAGCACTGGTAGTATCTGTGAAGCCTTCTATCAACATTTCAAAGTATGCATAACTAATTTATTCTGTTAAATCGCATGCTGAATATTCAGTGATTACCATACTTTTATCTAAATGAGTTTTTGATTTATTTTTCCATAAACATAGCACAGAAAGTCACATTGCCATTATATCACTTTTTAAAAGACCACATTTAATTGTGTTGACAGTGTATCCATTATCAGAGGTGATCTTGACTTTAAATAGTAAAGATTTATTTCCGTGCACTACTTCTGACTGAAAGTGATACCGGAGGCTGGGTTTCAATAGGGGAGGACCACATGTCTGAAATGCTTAGAATAGGGTGCATTGCATTCTCTGTCTGTGCTTTGATCAGTTATAAACATATCTAGATGGTCATGTGATCTGATATTGTATACATAATTATGCACCTCCTCTGCGCGGATCCGTCATACTGAAACTCTGCGTTCGGTGGGCATTAGAGCAGAGCAGAATTACAAATAGTTTTGTGAGAAAACATTCAGTATAGCTTGATCTTTATCGATCTAACTCTTTGACTTAGGAGTCCAGTGTGCGTTCTCACTCGGCAATTGATAGCGTGCCTGCTTGAGTGTCTCTAGAGGTTGCTGCATAGTTGCCTACAGGCCTGAATTTGCAGGGACTGATCCTGATGTTCAGAGACAATTAGGCCCCTTTCACACGTGCGAGTTTTCCGCGCGGTGCAATGCGTGAGGAGGACGCATTGCACCCGCACTGAATCCGGACCCATTAATTTCTATGGGGCTGTGCACATGAGCGGTGATTTTCACGCATCACTTCTGCGTTGCGTGAAAATCGCAGCATGTTCTATATTCTGCGTTTTCCACGCAACGCAGGCCCCATAGAAGTGAATGGGGCTGCGGGAAAATCGCAAGCATCCGCAAGCAAGTGCGGATGAGTTGCGATTTTCCCGCATTGTTGCTTAGCAACGGGACCCGATCTCTATTATTTTCCCTTATAACATGGTTATAAGGGGAAATAATAGCATTCTTAATAAAGAATGCATTGTAAAATGAAGTGGAGGGGGTTAAAAATAATAAAAGATAACTTACCTTAGCCACTTGATCGCGTAGTCGCGATCTCTCCTCTCTTTCCCTGCATCAGCTAAGAACTAAAGGACCTGTGATGACGTCACATTGTCGCGCGACAATTTTTATAATCGGAATCTATGGTGTCGCATTGCGACATGCTGCGACTGCGACGTGACAGTCGCAAAAAATCCATTCAAGATGGATTTTTCTTGGACTGTCACGTCGCAGTCGCAGCATGTCGCAATGCGACACCATAGACTCCCATTATAAAAATTGTTGCGTGACATTGGTGCGACAAAATGTCGCCGGACAAATTTTGCAGTGAAGTTGTGCCCTATTTGTCGCGCGACTTAATGTCGTCGTGTGAACGAACCCTAACTGCAAATTCAGACTGTTCTTGGCAAAATGGGCGGGGCTTGTGTAAGCTCAACCCATAAGTGGGCAGTCCCATGTTTTTTGGGTCTTCCTGCGCGGCCTTATGCCTCATTCACATGTCAGTGTTTTGGTCAGTGATTTTGAGCCAAAACCAGGTACAGATCTTTCCCCTTATACCTTATCCCTGTAGAGGATTCACTCCTGGTTTTGGGGCACAATCACTGATGGAAATCATTGACCAAAACACTGACGTGTGAACGAGGCTTGACATGCATTACATTTACCAACTACAGTGTCGGTAAGTATGTAGCTGTCAGTCATTGAGTAGGACCACCCTCTGGACTCCATCCAGATAAACCATCCATCATATGTGACACTGAATATGACCACCGTGATGCAACCTACTGATTGAAAGAAGCAATACTAATAAAGCTACACTGGAGCATTGAAGTACAGGTGAAACTCGAAAACGTAGAATATTGTGCAAAAGTTCATTTATTTCAGTAAAGCAACTTAAAAGGTAAAACTAATATATGAGATCGACTCATTACATGCAAAGCGAGATATTTCAAGCCTTTATTTGTTATAATTTGGATGATTATGGCTTACAGTTTATGAAAACCCCAAATTCACAATCTCAGAAAATTAGAATATTGTGAAAAGGTTCAATATTCTATACTCAAAGTCTCACACTCAGCTAATGAATCCATAACACCTGCAAAGGGTTCCTGAGCCTTTAAATTGTCTCTCAGTCTGGTTCAATAGGAATCACAATCATGGGAAAGACTGCTGACCTGACAGTTGTGCAGAAAACCATCATTGACACCCTCCATAAGGAGGGAAAGCCTCAAAAGGTAATTGTAAAAGAAGTTGGATGTTCCCAAAGTGCACAAGCAGCAGGAATGACCGCAGCCTCGAGAGGATTGTCAGGAACAGGCCATTCAAAAGTGTTGGGGACTTTCACAAGGAGTGGACTGAGGCTGGAGTTAGTGCATCAAGAGCCACCACACCCAGACGGATCCTGGACATGGGCTTCAAATGTCGTATTCCTCTTGTCAACCTCTCCTGAACAACAAACAACATCAGAAGCGTCTTACCTGGGCTAAAGTAAAAAAGGACTGGTACGGTCCAAACTCCTCTTTTCTGATGAGAGCATCTTTTGAATCTCATTTGGAAACCAAGGACCCAGAGTCTGGAGGAAGAATGGAGAGGCACACAGTGCAAGATGCTTGAAGTCCAACGTGAAGTTTCCACAGTTTGTGTTGATTTGGGGAGCCATGTCATCTGCTGGTGTTGGTCCACCGTGCTTCATTAAGTCCAAAGTCAACGCAGCCGTCTACCAGGAGATTTTGGAGCACTTCATGCTTCCTTCCGCAGACGAGCTTTATGGAGATGGTGACTTCATTTTCCAGCAGGACTTGGCATCTGCCCACACCGCCAAAAGCACCAAAACCTGGTTCAATGACAATCGGATTACTGTGCTTGATGGGCCAGCAAACTCGCCTGACCTGAACCCCATAGAGAATCTATGGCACATTACCAAGAGAAAGATGAGAGACATAAGACCGAACAATGCAGAAGAGCTGAAGGCTGCTATTGAAGCATCCTGGTCTTCCATAACACCTCAGCAGTGCCATAGGCTGATAGCATCCATGCCACATTGAGGCAGTAATTGATGCAAAAGGGGCCCAAACCAAGTACTGAGTACATATGCATGATTATACTTTTCCGAGGTCCTACATTTTTCTGTTTGACATCCTTTTTTTATTGATTTCATGTAATATTCTAATTTTCTGAGATTGTGACTTTGGGGTTTTCATAAGCTGTAAGACATAATCATCCAAATGATGACAAATAAAGGCCTGAAATATCTCGCTTTGCTTTTAATGAGTCGATCTCATATATTAGTTTCACCTTTTAAGTTGCATTACTGAAATAAAAATGAACTTTTGCACGATATTCAAATTTTTCGAGTTTCACCTCTATATTCTGCTTGGCAGGATCCGGTACACATTGGAAGAAACTTATCAAAACTGTGGGAATAGAAAAGTGGAGGAGTCGCCCGTCAGTCAGATTTTCAGAAGGGGGGGGGGGGGGTCACTGTAAAATGAGAGCTGGAATCTGGCTGGTTGCCATGGGCAAATGTTCTACTTTTTGGTTACACCAGTGTTGATAAACTTCTACTAGTATAGACTGCTAAATATTTTGCATTATAATTTATTAGAGCAGCCATGTGTCTATAATAATATTCTATATACAGTATATTGCATAGTAGCAGTCTATGTAGTCACTTGAAGGCCTTAGGGTATGGCCACAGGTTGACACATATCAAAGGTTTTGATCGGTGGGGGTCTAAGTGCTGAGACCCCCACCAATCACTAGAGGGGAGTTAGAAACACTTGCATATCATGCTCTAGCAATTGGTGGGGTTCTAAGTGCTAAGTAATATGTCTCTACGACATATCAAAAGTTTTCCAAAAACTCAGCGACCCTTTAATGTCATGGACATAATCTCGAAAAACATGTTCAAGATGAAATTAAACGCATAGCACTGGTCGTGTACATTCTAGTTAGAGAGAGGCAAAAATGGGCACCATGTAGAGCATGTTTAGAAAATGAAGTGAAATTTTGGAATCTTCCTACAGTTCACCCTGTAGCCGCCTTGATTTTATATAATATGCGTATATATAGTATAAGGGTGCCATTACACATAGGGTTGAATTTATCATAGACAGGCATTTTACATTGGTCTATGACGTCCTCTTTGCTGCCGGAAGATGCACCTAATTTATGACGAGGCTCAGGCCTTGTGCACAGTTTTTTTTTTTTTTAGCTCTTTTGTGGTATTTTTGGCCAAATCGTGTGTTTGACAACGTGGCATAAAACATACCACTGGCCACTGTTTTTTTTTTTTTTTGCATGTTTCCTGTAGATTTCAGTGTAACATCCGGGAGCTGGTGTTGTTTGGCTAAAAAATGACTGAAATGCAGGCCATAAAAAAAAATGCACAAAAATCCCCCCCCCCCAAAAAGAGAAAAAACTCCACAAAAGTGTGGTTAAATACTCCTGACATATACCTATGATGGAATAAAAAACTAGATCTGAACAGATCTCTTCCAGTAAACTCTTTATGCAGTTCTGGTTGATGGTTTCATTAGAGGATGTTTCATGACAACATGTAAGTACGGTAAATACTGGAACTTCATTACCACAAGAGTTTCAGCTTGAGCGTATTTAAAGAACTTGTGTTTTTCTTGAGATGATAGAAAAAAAGAAACATTTCAGCTATTGGCTTTAGACTCGTGAGCTTCTGTTTTTGTCTGTATCTGCCATGTATTCTTCGGAGCCCATGACTGGCTTTTGTCTTCCTTTTAGCACTTATTGTCTGGCGATAACGTTGGGAACCCTTATTTAACGAAGCCTTTAGCTGCTAAAATGGCTGCCTGCCTTGCTAACAGTGAAGCTCATTGCGTCGCGTTTATGCAGTATAAAACTGCATCTGCGTTTTCAGGTTTAAAAGGGCAAATGCCAAACTGTGGCTATCATCTTCCTATTGCTATATACCACTCCCTTTATAATGACATCGTTCCCACATAGTCACAGCAGCAAATGCACATTATAATCTATACGTGTCATACCATTACAATTTTTTAAAAACTATTGGTAATACGTTAATCCACTCCTTTCTCCATAGTCTCGACAGAATTTACAGTCTATGGCGGAGATTTATCAAACCTGGTGCCAAGGAAAACTTTCAACCTTTCATTTTTCAGAGCTTCTGTGGAATCTGGTTGCTATGGGCTATTAAGCCAGTTTTCCTTCACACCAGTTTGGATATCTCTCCGGCTATGTTTTTAGGATTATATTGGCTGATAGTTATAGGGAAGTTGCCCAATCGGCAGTAGGGGGATTGACAAGAGTCTGCCCCCGCTGTATGTCTTTACTCTCGGGTCTCTGGCAGTGATTGTCATTACCTTCCCAGGAACCTGCATAGGAAATGATCAATTCCATAATTTTGCACTTCTTATACTGGACACGAGTAGATCCACGATCGGCGAGGACCATGTAAGTAAAGGTGCATTTATCGGGCCGGTTATTGGGAACGAATGTTTGTTTTTCCGATAACTGGCCTATGTAAAGGTGCCACCGATCACCCGATGAATTAGTAAGCACACATTCATCAGGTGACTTCATCGTTTATGCAGCACATTTCTGGGCAGCAGATTGTGCTGTGTCAACAGGGATCTGCTGCCAAAAAACAATGGATCTATATGCGGGCAAACAATTGCAGTAGCCATTTCTTGTCCGTATACACATGTAAATGCAGCTCTTTCCTCCTCTGACAATCAGGCTATTATCAGGAAAATTTCCTTTCTGATAATTGCGTGCCCAGTCAGGGTGTGTAAATACGTCTTAAGACTTTGGGTCTGGACTGGGCACCTCTACTTTACCATCCAATACATTTCTTCTGTTAACACATGCACAGTATTTTAAATATTTGTCCAGAGTATTACTTTCCTTATGTCTATGCCATAAAATGTTATTCATGGCTACTGCATTCTTGGTAATAAGGCTGAAATATAGGGAGGGTAAATGGAACAATTACCCTGGGGTCACCATCATCACCCATTTAAAAATCAATAAAATACGTGAACTTTATCAATGAAAAGAGCTCTTAACTTACTTTATAACACTGCAGAAAATTATGCATTGAGACTAGCTGTGACCAGTGCACAGAACAGAGGTCCAGATTTTCTAATATATCTGCGCCAAAAATCTATCTAAAAAACGTTTCTCCGTTAGGGTTTCTACGCGTTTTTTTACACTTTAAAATGGTGTGGCTTAATGGGTGGAGCTTCACTAGAAAGATGCGGGGCCTGAGATGTTCCATTTTGCACGTAAAACTGGCGTAAAACTCTACCTCAAAGTAAACCAACTAATAGATGGTACAGAGTCAGAGAAAAGTGTCTATCCCTGCACCTGATTTATCATCAGCCTGAGCCACCGTGATAAATCTTTACGATTAGTAAATCTGGACCAGAGAGTTTATCTTCAGCTTCGTTTTTCTGCACAGTAAGTGTAATGTTCCTTTTCCTTGTCAACAAATGGCCATTTTTTTGTTTGCATAGGGTTGGGTTTCCACACTGATGCAGTTTTTGAAGCCAAAACCAGGTGCGAATCCCACCTCGCCTTTTTTAATCGACTCATGATTTTTCTTCCAAACACTGCGTCAGAAAAACCGTGAACATGTTCTGTCTGCATCCATGTGTCTGTTCCGCCAGCCTGCAAGAAAGATAGAACATGTCCTATACTTTTTCTGACAAAGATAGGACGTTTCTATAGAGGTGAGTTCAAAATGGCGGCAAGCACACCGCCAGGATCCATGTTTTTCGGAACCATGGTTTGTGGTCCTCAAAACACATGAATAATGAAATCCTTACCTTCACACTATGGAAGCAAGGGATCTAATTCTGGAATGTCTACTCCACATCTGGTGATCGCTAGGTGGGGCATCTTAACATGCCATCATTTGGTTTTGCCGGATGTAATTTATTTACCTAGTTTGATGCTGATTACAAAATTATGGGTTGTATTTTTATTTCTTGGTGTTTTTTTAAGCTTTTAAGACTGGGCGTATACGTTAGGAAAACTTTAAAGCAGGAAAATTTGGTTACAGGGGTTTCCTGGTTTTGTGTAAATAAAGCTTAATGACTGGATGATGAAAAGTTTTACGACTTTCTTATACATTTTGCTGTTCCATTTCTCACCATGTTCAAGTGAATGAAAACATTCTTTTTAACATCCAGAGGCTGAATACTCTTTTAGATACATAGCAGTGAACGAAAGGTGGTTGTGCTCTTGCAGCTGCTCTCTGTTCACTTTGGGGGTGGGGGGGGGGGTCCCGGACGTAGGACCCACACCTATCTAACATTGATGGCAGATGCTAGCAATTTGCTGCCAATGTCTCAGATGGGAATGCCCCTTTAATTTTGAGTGGTGCCCTGTTGGTCTGATTTCACGCCAGTTCTTCTGGTGCTGGAACCTCCATTTCCACATCCATTCTGACATAGACAGAGAGCCTACTCTTCTCTGTGTTGCTGACATGTATGAAGGGCACTGTCTGTTAGGCCATTCTCTGTCATGGATGGTCTAGATGTCCACAAGGGGCCCTGCTTCGCTAATGAATAGAGCCACATTGCATCTTTATTGGGGTACAACCACACGGCATGGTCAGGATCTGATCGAGGTGCAGCCCTGCTGCGGTCAAGTAGCCCCCAGCTGTCTTTCCTTTAACTAATGAAGACCACACTATATAGTCGGTCTTCATTGTTGAAGGCCGCGCAGGAACTTCCATACCGCTCGGCCATTCACAATGAAGACCAACTAAACATTGCACTCTTTATCAGTTCAATGAAAGGCGGGCTAATCTGACCGGATCACGACCGTGCTGTGTGGTTGTACCCTTAAAGAGGACCTTTCATCAATATTGCGGCATTTAAATAACTGTCCTACCTAGCTGGGTGCCTTTCACTAATGTGCCCTCCTTTTTGTTTTTTCAAATCGACCCCCGAATCGCTTTATAATTGCCCCGTTTCTTTTTCCGCCTGATATGCAAATGAGGCAGACTTTTATATGGGGCGGTGATAAAGGGTTTGCCTCGGGCACGGCAGCGCTTCCTTTAGGCTGAGCGCGCAGACAATCGCAGCGCTCGGCTCTCAGCCAAGGAGCTCAACGAAAAGTCCGCCTCATTTGCATATCAGGCGGCAGAAAAAACGGGGCAATTATAAAGCGATTCGGGGGCCAATTTGAAAAAAAAAAGGAGGTCACATAAGTGGAAGGCGCCCAGCTAGGTAGGACATTTATTTCAATGCGGCAATATTGATGAAAGGTCCTCAAAAAGCCCCAAAATATAGAAAGTGCAAACAGAGAAACACAAAAAGTCTTCTGAAAAAGGCTCTTATTGGTGTTAACCACCGTGGTTCAAAAAGCAGATGAAGCGATACTGTTAGTCATAGTCTATCTTCTTTCTTTCGGAAACGACTGTAGCACGCAAGTACTTCTGTTTTGCTCTACTGGTATATACCCAGCTATGATCGCCTTTGAGATGGCCTTATTGCGTATGACCTATTCTTGAACTTGCATGCAGATCTGTTATAATGGCCGAGCTGGTTTCCCTAGGTAACCCATATGCAATTATCTGGGGGCTTCCTGAGGGTTTCTGTGTATGTGAATGAAGCCAGTAGCTGTGATTATGGGTTCTCGTTGTAAAGTACTGATGTCTCATTTTTCGTCAGAATGCTTGCAGGGCCCTCTATATAACTGCATGCTGGAGATGTGTTTACATAACTGATTTATTGAATAGCTGGGGACCCTGTTCCTTGTGTTGGAATGCGTAGTATGAATGAAGGCCAAGATAGAAGTAGTAAAACACCCATATCCATCTTGTGCCATTAACATTCCTGAAGCTTTCTTGAATAGCAGTCTTTTTAAACTATTCTGAGTAGGGGGTATGGGTACATACATATATCTTTCAATATAGTCCTTAGTGAAGTACAGTATGGTGTATGGTCGTCTGTTATAATGTTTGCTCAATGAAGTTGCTTTTTTGGAATTAAAACGTTGCACCCAGAAGTATTTTAGTTATATCTCATAATATAATCCCTGGTCTGGACACAATCTTGCAACAGTTTATACCCCCTATCCTCAATATGTCTGACAATCTTCTTAGTTACTGTTTGTAATTAGCAGTTTCTTAGCATCCATTTGTTACGAAGCACGAAGATGTGGATCCGCTGTGTCACTAGAACAGATTTGTCTTGTGGCGGTGTTATCTAAGGGGCCCCCTGGTTTTCATCCTTAAACCCTTCTACGAGGATGTGGACAGGGGAACCAGCAGGCCATTACCTCTAAGGCTACATTCACACGACCGTAGTGTAATTTGCGGATCCGCAATACACCCAGCCGCACCCCCCATAGAAATGCCTATTCTTGTCCGCAGGCTGCGGACAAGAATAGGACATGTTCTATCTTTTGCGGAGCCGCGGACCGGAAGTTCGGGGCCGCGCTCCGCAAATGCGGAAGCGGAGAGCACCTAGTGTGCTCTCCGCACCTCGTCCGGCCCCATAGACAGTGAATGGGTCCGCACCCGTCCCGCAGAATTGCGAAACGGACGCGGACACATTCACGGTCGTGTGAATGTAGCCTTAAACTGCATTTACTTGAGCCAGCGATCGTCCAGGTTATCAGGAACGACTGTTCGCGATATCTGCCCATGTAAGTGTGCCGCCAATCACCTGATAAACGAGCGAAACGCCTGTTCATCGAGTGATCCTGTCATTCATGCAGCCACCACCGACCATAGTTCCCAGGCAGCAGATCGTGTGGTCTAAACAGCGATCTGCTGTTCAGAAACCATGATTCTGTATGAGGACAAACGATCCCTCATCCTCATACAGTAAAGGAGATGGCGGCATGTAAATGCAGCAGTCTCCTTCACTGAGTGAGCAACCAACTGTCAGGAAGGAAAGCTTCGTTCCAGAACAATCAGCTGCAGAATCGTCCCATGTATATCCACCTTGCTCTGTTCAAGGGATTTCTGACCCAGAGGTGTCAAGAGAAACCGATGCAGAACACCAAGGGGTCAGGCAAAACCATAGTCAGGGTAGACCAGAGTTTGTGCGATCCGATAAACAGTACGAGGCCAGGGTGGGCAGCACAGGGTCAGTACTGAGGTCAGACAGAGGTCAGGCAGCAAAGGGTCAAATCCAGAAGTCAGGCAGAAGCCAGCACATTGAACAGGCAAGCAAGCTAAGGCACTCCTTTGCAGGAAAACTAGTGTGCTAGAACCTATGGCTCAGATGCTTCCCACAGCAGAAGGTGCCCAAAGGTACCCCTAAGTGAGCAGCCATTGACTGGTTAAGATTAGGGTGCACGTGTTGGCCCTTTATGGGGGTTGTCTACCTTCAGGGGCCTTTAAGGCAAACACCTCCCCTTCCCCTATGTGGCTGGACCTGCAAAAGGGAATACTTATATGTTCCCCTGCTGCCGCTCTTTGGAACTTCCTGTTTGATAGGGGTCATGTGACTGCTGGAGCCAGTGGTGACTTGTCTACCGTGGTCATGTCAGTGGGTCACATGACACATGGGGGATATGTCACCACTGCAGACAGCCATTGCTTGCATTAGCCACATGACCCGCGTGAAACAGGAAGATTACCAGCTGGGATCGGAGAGAGCCAGTGGGGGAGTGAATGAGCGAGCCAGAACCCAGCAATAGGGAGTGGGTTCTTCACTTTGTTACAACTGATGATCTATCCTAAGGATAGATCATCAGCATCTGATCGGCCGGGGTCCAACACCAGGGACCCCCGCCGATCAGCTGTTTGAGAAGGCAGTGGCGCTGCAGGAGCGACACGGCCTTCTCACTGTTTGCCGCTGCTAGCACCCCGCCCAGTGACGGCACGACTTGTATCAAGTGGCATGTGCGGGGCTAAGCTCCATTAGGCGTCACTGGGCGGGGCTCTAGCAGCGGTAAACAGTGAGAAGGCCGTGGCGCTCCTGCAGCGCCGCTGCCTTCTCAAACAGCTGATCAGCGGGGGTCCTCGGTATTGGACCCCAGCCGATCAGATGGTGATGATCTATCCTGAGGATAGATCATCAGTTGTAACAAAGTGAAGAACCCCTTTAAGCATGCATCCCAACACAGGTCCAGCCATGTGGAATGAGGGATTTGTCTGAAAGGCCACCAAAGCGACAGGACTTAGACTGCGGGAAGGGAAGGTATAACAGCAGAGCTACTCCATTTGCCAGGCCTGTCGGGTAGGAGGAAGGGAACGCTGGCAGGTCCCAGCTGCCAGGAAACAGGAGTCACAGAATGGGTGAGGCTGCTTCTCATGTGTACCTCTTGTTCAACAGGATGGCGGTTAGGTGGTAGGATTGACATAAATAAAATTGAAATGTATACACCCAAAACTAGTCCGATATCTTGAGGCTCAATTGTACACCTTAAATCAGAGGACACAACTGGCGTACATAAATCTGAGCTGGAGGTGCCAGCTGTCTGGACCCTGCAGACCTGCCATCCTAGATGCACTGGAATAGGGTAGTGTCTGCTCTAATGAATCTAGCTGAATTACTGCCAAAAATCCTGCACAGGGCGCAATCTAACCTAAAACCAGCCCTGCTGGCACCTACCGCTTCTCTCCTGAACAATAAAGGAAGAAAACGGGAGGATTGTGGTGGCACAACCAAGGTAAACAATTGGGTTTGATTATTTAACCCCTTCAGGACCCAGCCATTTTTCACCTTAAGGACCAGGCCATTTTTAGCAAATCTGACATGTGTCACTTTATGTGGTAATAACTTTAAAACGCTTTTACTTATTCAAGCCATTCTGAGACTGTTTTCTCGTCACATACTGTACTTCAAATACCAAATTTACCAAAAATTTGAAAAATTAGCAAATTTCCAAATTTCAATTTCTCTACTTTCATAAAGCCTCCAAAATAGTTGTTACTTTACATTTCCCATATGTCTACTTCATGTTTGGATCATTTTGAAAATTACATTTTATTTTTTTGGGACGTAAGAAGGCTTAGAAGTTTAGAAGCAAATCTTATGTCGTATATCAAGACACCCTGAGGTGGCCCTACAGTGGAAACCCCCAAAAAGTGACCCCGTTCCGGAAACTACACCCCTCAAGGAATCTTTCAAGGTGTGTAGTGAGCACTTTGACCCATCAGGTGTTTCACAGAATTGGGAAACACTTGGCTGTGAAAATGAAAAATTGCATTTTGTTCACAAAAAAGTTGCTTTACACCAACATTTTTCACTTTCACAAAGGGTAACAGGAAAAAATGCACCCCACATTATGTTCCCCATTTCCCCCTGAATACGGCAACACCCCATGTGTGCTCAAAAACTGGTGTATGGGCGCACAGCAGGCTTCAGAGTGGAAGGAGCACCATATGGCTTTTGGAGAGCCGATTTAGCTGGAATGGTAATTGGGAGCTATGTCGCATATGAAGACACCCTGAGGTGGTCCTACAGTGGAAACCTCCAAAAAGTAACCCCATTCCAGAGACTACATCCCTCAAGGAATCTTTCAAGGTGTGTAGTGAGCACTTTGACCCATCAGGCGTTTCACAGAATTAGGAAACACTTGGCTGTGAAAATGAAAAATTAAATTTTTTTCCAGAAAAAGTTGCTTTACACCCTCATTTTTCACTTTCACAAGGGGTAACAGGACAAAATGCACCCAACATTTAGTTTCCTATTTCCCCCCGAATACGACAACACCCCATGTATGCTCAAAAACTGGTGTATAGACGCACAGCAGGGCTCTAGAGTCAAACAGCAAAATATGGATTTTGCTGACCTGAATTTGCAGACATTGATTTTAGATGCCATGTCGCATTTAAAAGATTCCTGAGGTCCCCAGTAATTAAAAACCCCAAGAAGTGACCCCATTTTGGAAAGAGCACCCCCGTACAAACATTTTAAGTGGTAGAAAGGGTACTTTTCAGCAAACAGGTGTCTCACAGAAGTCAGAAACACTTGTTAAAGGATTTCAAAGCACACATTTGTGGAAAAAAACAATTACTTGCAGACCCCAATGTTTTTCTTTCACAAGGGGTAAGGGGTATTCCCATCTTGCTATTTCGTCCTCACCTCAGCCAGCTCTGCTGTTCACTTCCTGGTTTTCTGCTACTAAGGCTGGGCAGGCTTAGGCAGTTTGAGTGAAGGCTGGCCACGCCTCCTTATGACATCACACTCCTTGCTGCGCTCGTTCATGTGGATAGTCATCAGGTAGGCCCCTCCCCTCTGTGTCCCTCCATTCTATATAGGTGTCCCCATTTCTCTATCCACTCCATATTGGTGTCCCCATTTGTCCCTGCGATCCATATTGGCGTTCTCTGTGCCCCTTCAAATTCATAATGCCCTCTGCTCTGTGTTCCCTCCATTCCATAAATGCGTCCAGTGTCCAGCAAATTCATAATGTCCTCACATCTGTGTCCCATTCATTTACATAAATGAGTCCCCTTTATTCCCTCCATTTCCTATCGTATGCCACCTATGTTCCTCCCTTGGAAAATCGTTGGTGGATTTGGTGGGGCACTCATTCCTGTCAAAAGCCTTCTCCAGCACGTTCTCACTATCTGGTCCGGATACGAAGAAATCGGGCGGCCGCGCATGCGTTGTTCTTTATTCTTTTGTGCCGCAGCTCTGTCTTGCGTGGCCGCCCGGCGCTGTGCGCGTTCACAACTGAAAGGAGAGGCCGGCCACTGGATCGCAGGAGTTCATCTGCGCAAGCGCGGCCCATGGATGCGGCAGGCAAGATGTGGCCGTATCCATGGGAAACCAAACTCAAACAATGAGGTAGGAGGCATCCAATTTTATCAAGAAGGGTTGGAATTTTTTAATGAAAGATATTTACAAAACGGATCACTGGGAACTCATTATCAAAATAAAATGTGATCACTAAGATGGGAATACCCCTTTAAAGGAGAAAATGCACCCCAATATGTGTTCCCCATTCAGGAAACACCCAATATGTGCATGTAGCCTGCTGTATGGGCGCACAGCAGGCAAACAGTAAAATATGGATTTTGCTGGCAGGCCTGAATTGGCAGACATGGATTTGAGGTGCCATGTCGCATTAAAAAAAAAAACAAGAAGTGACCCCATTTTAGAAAGAGCACCCGTATGAACATTTTAAAGGGTGGAAAGGGCACTTTTGACCTAAAAGTTGTATCACAGAAAAGAATGTGTAGTGGTTGTTGGAAAGTGGATATGCAAGCGAAGTGGACTAAATCAGAGATATAAAGTGGAAATATTACAGGGGACATAAAGGATGAAATTAAATTAATACTCCATGGATGAGTGGTAGATTCTGAAACAGTCCTGCCTGCACAGGCTAGGTTTTTTTAGGGCAGGTTTCGCAGTGGTAAATGGTGTCTTTCCTTATCCCCCTTTTGGAACACACCCTGCATCTTTTTTGCGTCCTTTCCTTCCTTGCTGTCTGGGGGACTTGACCTGGAAAATGTTGCCGTGGTACGACACGGGCACCATGACTTCCAGAAGTACTGGGACCCTCCCTGGTCTGGGTTTGAAAAATTAGGGCCTTTATAATCACCTCTTGAAACTGAAGGAAAGTTCCTGTGTGGCCTGCAGATTGAGATAGCACGTACATATTGCACATTGCCATCTGTACAATGTGTATGGCCAACTTTTTGTACCACACTTTCGTTTTTCGTGTGGTAGGGCTTCAGATGTTGATCTGAAAGAGCCACCCCTCCCATGTACCGGTTGTAGTCCAGGATAGAAACTGGTGTGACAGTGGTACCATGTACAGTGGCATGGGAGCTGGCGTTAGTGTGAATGGTGGTCAGTACAAGGACATCCCTCTTGTCCTTGTACTTAACCACCAGCATGTTCTCACGGCGGAGAGCCCTTATTTCACCCATTCTCGATGGTTGCCCTACTAGGGATCTAGGGAGGCCTCTCTGATTTTTGCACACTGCCGCAAGCCACAATACCTCTGGCAATAGGGGTATGCTGGTATAATAGTTATCCACATAGAGGTGGTAATTCTTTTCCAGCAGTGGGTGCAGTAAGTCCCACACTATCTTCCCACTAACTCCTGGGATGGGGGGCATTCTGGGGGTTCTATCTGGGAATCTTTCCCTTCGTAAATGCGGAACTTGTGGGTGTACCTGGAGCTACTCTCACAAAGTTTGTAAATCTTTATGCCATACCTTGCCCGTTTACTAGGCAGGTACTGGCAGAATCTAATCCTCCCTTTGAAGAGTATTAGGGACTCATCTATACAGACATTTTTATCTGGGTTGTACGCCTCAGCAAACTTGGTGATAAAGTAGTCAATGACAGGCCTAACTTTGAACAGGCGGTCAAATGTTGGGTCGTTTTGGGGGGGAACTGTGCATTGTCACTGTAGTGTAGGAATTTCCTAATTGACTCAAATCGCTTCCGGGTCATAATGTTACTGTAAATTGGAGTCTGGTAGAAAATATATGAACTCCAATATTGCCTAACGTTCTTTTTTTTACAACGCCCGTATGCAGAAAAAATCCCCAAAACGTCATCATCTCTGCTGCACTTACTGGGGTCCAACATAGGGGTCTAGCATATGGCGATGTAGGGTTCTGAGCAATGAATTGTTGGGCGTATAAATTGGTTTGGGCCACTATTACATTTACAAAATCTTCAGAGAAGAAGAAAGAAGGAAAATTGGCAAAAAAATCAACACAAATGTGAAAAAAAAAGCGCAAAGGATAATCCCCAGGTACTGATCAGGCAGGTATGCACTGAACAGCACTTTAGCGGTCACAGCTCGCACGCAGAAAAAGTGATACAGAGCTGGAAAATTGTAAAAAAAAGAAATAAAAAGACCAAAAAAAGCGCACGGACCAAATGGCATCTGTAAAAAAGGGACAGGGGGGTCGGGAAGGGACAGGGACGGAGGGTGGTTTAGGGATCTGGAACAGCTGCAAATAAAAAAATAAAAATAAAATCAGTGCAGCAATTCTAAATGTTGTTCTTCTTTACTTCTTTCTTTCTTCTTTGATCGGAAAAGTCCCAGCAAGCCAGCAGCAGCACAGAACCTCTCTGCATGCAGTCACCAGCTGGAATAGCTGCATGCAGGAAGTTCAGCCCTTTCCTGTGCATTTGTGCGTTGTTCCAGCCAATCGCAGCGCTGGCAGGGGACCCCAAACACTGGTGTCCCCTGCCTCACCTCGGAGGAGACCGGTGCTGACAGCGCTGGCTCGGCTATTTCCGTCTGCCCCATATAAATGAATGGGAGCATGGGCCGCGCATGCGCGGTGCGCTCACATTCACTTCAATGGGAGAGGCGGGGAGCAGCGCTTAGTGGTGGATGGACCCCAGGAAATCCGGGGTCCTCCAGCCACAGCGTTCCCCGCCTCGTTCTCATTGTGGGTGTGGGTCCCAGCTGTGAGACCCGCACCTATCAGACAATGGGGGCATATCCTGAGATGGGAATACCCCTTTAAGGGGTTAAGTGATTATTCAAGCCACTTGGCGGGTCCCTTGGCATTATAGCCACCATCACTCCTCCAGGCTGTATGGTGTTAGGCTATATATGGCTGATTATTCAGTTATATGACGTCATCAACTGATGTCCAGGCATAGCAGGGTTCAGATCTAAAATGAATGGCTATTCTTTATGATTTTAGATGTACCTTGTTGAACACATATTAGGTTTCTCCGGGAACATTTTCATATCTACTTGGATAAACAGGCCACATCTTGGGCACTTTGTCTTGCTACTTTTCTTCCGTTGCTTAAACCTGCCACTCACAGTGGGATTTGTGAAGGTTTTATATGTGCCATATAGTATGCTTTCTGAAAGGACTGTCTTTCTACTAATGTAGAGCAAAGGTAACAGATGGGGGAGGGTTAGAGCTCGGATAAATTACTGCAGCAGTGCATTCTTTTCAGGAATATTAATATACTGTGCTCTGTAGCCTATGGGATGCCCTGGAACTTTTTTTTTCTCCTTTATCGTGGTGCCTTTATTCTTGATGGTCTTCCCTGGTGCGTTTTAGGTCAATTTTCAACAAGGAAAGGGTAACTAGCACACAATTCTATGCATGTCCACATATGGGAAAGGCTATTTGTGCCTGGATGCAATAAAGAACCTCTTTTGTGTGGCTGAAATGTACAGGCGGAAAGGAGTAAACACAAATTCATGGCTCGCTTTCTTTGCGTGCAGTTGTCACTAGAGATTTGTAACTCTTTTCTTGGTTCATTGTTCCCCAGCCAGTGTGTACTAGCCATTCAACGCTGCCAGAATTAAGATGAAGTCTGCTTGCTTCAATAAAGCAGCTTTGTTGTTGGAATGGCAGCACTTGTGTAGAAGTTGGAGTGCTTCCAGGAGAACTTGCATGGTATACTACAGAACTATTGTTATCTGATACTTTGCCTCTAAAGCCTGTTGTGTGAAAGGGCATCTAAAATCACCATTGTATTATTTATATTCACATCCACGACTAAGCCAAAGCACACTTGGATATGTATCATTCTACCAAACTCTGCTAGTTTTTTTTTATTATTATTATTATTTTTACCCTCACTTTCGGTCTAATGGTTAAAAAATGACAGATTTTGTCTAAAATTTTGAGACTACTCTGGTGGTAGAATTCTCTCAGGTCTGCACTGATGAGGGGCAATCACCCCCAAACAGCTGTCAGCAGATGGGTTGCTGGCTTATTTAATATCCAAGTCATTTCACAAGATCTACGAGGGTTGAACAATGACCTATAGGAAAGCTGCCTTACATCTGGTGGCATTAGAGACAGAGCTTGTTAAGAGTTCATTTGCATACCTTCTTCCCAGACTTCCAAAAGAGCATGTATGGACTATGCCGATTAAGGTGCTCTCCGCAAGGAGAGATAGTACCTCCCAATTCCAGAAGAACCTGCATAGTACCTTGCAGGATCCACAGAACTGCATCTAATTGAGTGCAACTACAGTGGTAGTAAGAGCTAAAGAAACCAAATGGCCAAGACTTATTCACAAGTCCCACAGTTGGGAATGGAGTTTGGCTTGCTTGCCTTACAGGCAAATGACAATGTACTAAGGCAAGCCTGTACTAATAAAAAATGGCAGCATTATAGTTCTGTTTTTACTGGCTTTTCTAGGAGTTCAATATTGATGGACTATCCTCAGGATAGGTAATCAATATCTAATCGGTGGGAATTCATTCTGGTGAGCGCTGCAGCCTTTTCCTAGGCAAGTGACATCACATTTATCAGTCACATAGGCTATTAGTAGCTCAGTCCCATCCAAGTCAATGAGCCTCTGGGCTACAATACCAAGCACAGCCGTTGTGTTGTACGATGCTGTGCTTGGTATGCTGTGAGGAGATTACAGCGCTCAATATTGAACTCCCATAAAACCCTTTAATGAGGTTGTCCCATATGGACATTTATTGAATATCTACAGGATATGCCGTAAATGTCTGAAAGGTGCGGGTCTTACCCCTTGGATCTATTCCTATCTCAAGGATGGGGACTTGCGAATAGAGAGCAGACCATGCATGTACATCCTGTAGATATGCCATAAATGTCCAGTTGGGACAACTCCTTTAACAATATAGGATCACAACATTAAAGGGGTATTCAGTTTTTTATTTTTTTTTCAGAATCAATTGACACATACTTTCACTAATAGTAGTTGTTTATCTGTAATGCCCCATTTACCTACATTCCATGATGGCCATGTGACATTTCCCGCTGTGTTGGTTCCCTGTCCCGATGACATCACGTCTACATCTGACTCATGGCAAGGCTTGTAAGGCTTTGCCCTCTAGACACAACATCATCCATGACCTTGCCTCTGAGGGCTGTGTTCTGCTCATTCTCCTGGACCCTCCCCTGTAGACATGATAGACGTGATGCCAGCAATGATGCGGGGTCTTAGGGTGGGGTTCTCCAGCAAGGCTTCAAGCAGGCTTTGATCTGTGCTGTTCCAGCTGGGAGGGGAAAGAAAGGCTGATACCTGATGCTACAGACACTCCACCTGAGCCTTGTGCTGGGATGTAAAGACAGGTTGTGGGACACAGATCGTAATTAGACTGGAGGAGTCAAAATGCACTCAGCCGCCCTCCATTTATTTCTATGGGGTCGTATATCGGGAAAGCTGGGGTCCTCCAGCCACAGCGTTTGCCTCTTCGTTCTCGTTGTAAGTGCGGGTCCCAGCGATGGGGGCATAATACATTGTCTGAAATGGAAAAAAAAACCTTTCATATGGTAGCTTTGCAGAAACTTTGCATTGCTAACATTGCACTGATTTGCCCCATATCATCCTTTTTTTTTTTTTTAGATCGCATCCAAAGCTGCATACAGAACTCCGCTAGTTTCCACCTGTCAGTGCTAGTTCAATTCTTATGTGATACTCCATCTGATATCTTGCAGCAGCCTCATGTATATATAAGGCATTTCATGCTTTGTGGTAGATTGTGTATATAAAAAAATGTTTTTAGTAAAAAGATTATTCAAAAAAAATGAATGAAATGAAAAAAGGAAAATAAATATGACGCACCTTAAAGGTGTTGTCCAGCACGGTGGCTCCCGTCCCAGCTGCTTCAGGTCACAGCAGTACCGGAAGTGATGAGGTTCTGTGATCATTGGTGGTCACATGAGGTGCCATTCTTGCCCATGTGACCACTGAAGGCACTCTTTCCAGTCGAGCTTTAATTATGCCATTGGGCCAGACAACCCCCTTAACAGAAACAAATTCCTGTGATACGACTTTGAACTGATGGAAATTGCACAAAGTGAACCAAGTGCTGTGTGAAGTGATGGTGGCGGGGAATCTGCCCCAGACGGGGTCACTACCTGCTGTACGTGAATATGGGTTTTGAGGGTAGGTTCTGTTCTTGTATATATGGTATTTTTGAGGCTATAATTGACTATTGTTTGCCTAAATTCAGTAAACAGTCAGATGATAAAGGTGCAAATTTTATTTTTGTCGACAATTTGCTAAAATCCAAAACACCATATTATAACATTAATGTTTTTCCAGACCAAATAAAGGATCGTGGGGTGAAGTGTCATGGGTCTTCTCATGGTGTATGTTACAGATGTGGCCACTGTTATTTTGACTGGCATGTTAACGCAACAAAAACACTGTACAGTAATACAACAAATTGTGATAATCCTGTCTCAGCTGGTGTCAAAATGACAATGGCTACATCTGTAAGTTGCTGTTTCCGCTTACCACTGAGCGCCACCCAGAAGGTTCGGGGTTGTGGCTCTCAGGATCCCATAAGCTTGCTGTGTTGATGGCAGTACTGGACACTTTTGAGTAGTGGCGATCATCTTTCTTGTTTGGGAATAAGCCTTAAAGCGCCACCTGTTTGGTCTCCTTATTTCTCTGTCCACCTTGCTGAGGTGGACACACATGCACAGTTCCATCCTTGAGCTACCACCAGCCATATCTAGTGTTAGAAGCTGGGAGAGTTACAGGAAGAGAGCAGCAGCAGAAATGACATGTCTCAAGCTGTGATCGGAAGAACTGCAGCAGAAAGGACATGCCACCTGAGCTGCCAGCATGAAATAAATCTAGTAGAGCAATTTGAACAATCAGTGGAGGAAGTTCAGGATCCATGTGAGATACAGGGCCGTTTCTTGCTTTCTTAGAAAGACATTGCTACTGTACATGATATCTGATTTTCACATGACAGAGAAAAATGGCCGTCTGTTTTCAGAACCTATGAAGGCGATTTTCAGAACCTATGAAGGCGATGGGTCTACTCAAATAGCCAGTGAATAGCAGCCATTAAAAAATAGGACTTTCCTGTTTTTGTCTGTTTTTATGGACCAACGGCCCCTTTTACTTGAAGAGGGATATTTTTAATGACCATTTTTCTACCATTTTTGTGGCTGTGCACCAACTCCTTTAAGTCCCTCGTTTTGGCTAGGAGAATTCTTATTTCCATTTCTCTTCAAACCAGATAAGCCGTGACCTTCAAATTAAGCTATTTTTATGTTAGTTCATGAAGTGTGTATGAATCATAATTCTTCCATGCCAAGACACTGTCTCCAAGTGTTCTGATGTCACATTAAACGTCCTGGACTACATGGACTATACCGCCTAGATGATCACTCGGTGTCTAGTATCACATATTTATTTCAGTAACCCAGTCATGGGTCAGATAGAGTAACCTTGTGTGAAGGGTTGAGAACTGAATACTTTTTGCTACACATGCCAATTCAGTTTGGAATATAGCTTCATTAATCTTAGATTAGGTCCAGTGGTCTGAAAAGTTCTAAATTAGGTGGTATGGATTGTCGAAAATGTGTTTCTTTGATAAAATTGTTTTTTTCTATTGTTTCTGTCAATATCTTTAGCTTTAATACATAGTGTAGTATAGGTACGGTACAGGTTGTGTGACCACAGCTATTTTACCACTCTCAGAGAGATCATACATAGAAAAATGTTAGCATTCAAATGGTTTATACTTTGTTACAAAATATGCATAAGTAAGACATTTTATATATTCTACACAGTTATTATATCCAATCTATTTATTTTATTGAAACCACAAGGCAGTTCGAATTTCGCCATGGTTTCTGGTGGGGCCTTTCTTGGCTCGCTCTCGCCTTATAAACAACTAGTAACAGGAGCATAGCAGTGTTCTGGAAAGATACAAAAGAGTTGGCTGTATTCCTGGAAGGGCCAAGTTAGCAAAAATGAGCATTGTACTTTGCCTGGAATTGTCAAGAAAAAAAAGTCTCAAATGTACAAGACCAAAAGGGCGTTAACTTGATAAATGACTTGTAATGGACGACTGAAAGTCTGAACTTTTCATGAGTTTGTTTAGATTAATGGGGCTGTAGAGGGGTAAACTTTTTGTGTACTCTAACCATATGAATATTCTCATACAAGGTGCTAAATGACAGAGATAAGTACATTAAAGGTGGCCTTACAGGTTACAGATTCAGACAGCAAACAAAAACGTATGGCAGCACACCATTACACATGCAAGCAATAGAACTAAGGATTAGGGATTATTCTGGATTAAAGAGGTACTATACATACTATACGTAACAAATGGAAGCTCTTTGCGCACATTTTTGATTAAACGTGTGTCGGGCTTATCTACTGGCATCAAGCTGGCTTCCGCAGATGGGTACCTAACACTAACAGAACTGCCTCTCCTGGGCCTAACTTAAGCCTACAATATTCGGGGCGGTGTAGGAACCAGCTACATGTATACTCTGCTCAGAAGCTCTAGGCAGATGGGCGGGGAGTGCTCAATCTAAGAGCTCATGCTCACGAACGTATTTTCTTTCCGTGTCCGTTCCGTTTTTTTCCAGACCGTATGCGGAACTATTAATTTTAATGGGTCCGCCGAAAAAAATATAGAACATGTTCTATTATTGTCCTCATTACGGACAAGGATAGTACTGTTCTATCAGGGGACAGCTGTTCCGTTCCGCAAAATACGGAGGGCACACGGACGTCATCCGTAATTTTTGTGGACCGCAAAATACATACGGTCGTGTGCATGAGGCCTAAAGGAGGGGGCTACCCTCCAAACATACTGCAAGAAAATTTAGACTAGCACATCCATAGTCACAGGTGCACATCCATAAAGATAGCATGCAGAGAGCAAACAAAAATGTATGGCAGCACACCATTACACATGCAAGCAATAGAACTAAGGATTAGGGATTATTCTGGGTTGTCCTCCTCTGCCCCCCAAAGTTTGCACACATAAAAAAACAAATAAAAGCTAATACTTACCTGTGTCCTGGATGGTGAGGCATGCCGCAGGCACGCATACTTCATTGTCCTGCGTCCCGGGGCAGGCACAAAATGATGTCATCACGCACGCCTGCGCTGGGATTATACTACCTAATAGGCATGAAGCCTATGGCAGTGATCGGCGGTAGGGCAGGGAACTATGCGCTCCCATGCCCCACCGCAGTATGTGGGCATTCGGGTCAGTGTTGGGCCCCTATGTTATTCCACCATTGATAGTAGGTATAGTACCACTTCAATCCAGAATAATCCCTAGTCCTTAGTTTTATTGCATGTGTAATGGTGTGCTGCCATACATTTTTGTTTGCTGTCTGCATGCTAGCTTTATGGATGTGCACCTGTGGCTATGGATATGTTACAGATTCAGTGGGAGCTGAGCTGCTTTAAAGGGGGTTGTCCAGCTTTTACTAAATGATGACCGATCTTCAAGATAGGGCATCACTAGCTGATTGTTGGGGGTCTGACACCCTGCACCTG
Source organism: Bufotes viridis (assembly GCA_033119425.1). Classification (NCBI taxonomy): domain Eukaryota; kingdom Metazoa; phylum Chordata; class Amphibia; order Anura; family Bufonidae; genus Bufotes; species Bufotes viridis. The sequence continues at coordinate 238,740,331 of CM065592.1, forward strand.
ATGGTGATCAACTGTTGTACCACTGCACGCCGGATCCGGCACAACGCAAGTGAACTGAAAGCATTTGAAGACTGATCAGTCTTTAAAATGCTTTCAGTGTTACTATGGCAGCCAGGACGCTACTAGCGTCCTGGTTGCCATAGTAGCAGTGGGGAGCGGGGGAGCGGCATACTTACATTCCGTGCGGCTCCCGGGGCGCTCCTGAATGACGTCAGAGCGCCCGCGCGCATGGATCACGTGATCCATGCGATCACGTGATCTATGCACTGGGGCGCCCTGACGTCATCCTGGAGCGTCCCGGGAGCCGCACGGAATGTAAGTATGCCGCTCCCCCTACTCTTTACTATGGCAACCAGGACCTTAGTTGTCCTGGCTGCCATAGTAACCATTGACAAAAAGCTAAACGTCGGATCCGGCGATGCGCCGAAACGACGTTTAGCTTAAGGCCGGATCCGGATTAATGCACTTCAATGGGCATTAATTCCGGATCCGGCGTTACGGCATGTCTTGCGGATTTTTGGACGGAAACAATTCCGCAGCATGCTGCGGTATTTTCTCCGGCCAAACAACGTTCCGGTCCTGAACTGAAGACATCCCGAGGACGGATCTCTAGGATGGAAAGCTAAAACGCTAGTGTGAAAGAGGCCTAACAAAGCCTGTAAATATTTTTTTTTTCTGGTTGACTTATAAAGGTATCACTGTTATAATAGTTTTTTGACACACAGCCTCAAATGAAGTGAATACTTATTTTAAAGGGGTTATTTCACAAGTTTAAAACTTTTTAAAACTCTTTTAATCACATGCTTGGAGGACTTGCTTGCCTTTCTGTGGGTGGACAGCAGCTCATCAAGTGCCTGTATTTCCTAGCATGCATTGCAATTAGCTCTTGTTAACCCCTTCCCCCCTGCATAAAATAGAGTTCCTCACATAACACCCCAGAGATACATATGGTATGCAATGCCCCCACAATTTCCTTCTCCACAGTCTAGAGAGAGGTGTAGCTGTACATTTCTGTGAATTTTGAAGTAGGGATGAATGAATGAACATTGTCTGGGCCGCTTCACTAAGAGATCATTACTTCAGCACTGAGGGAAGGAACCAGGGAAGCTACTGAGCAAGTTAGTCCACCACTGAATGTAATGCACATAATAAAACTTGTAATATTTTAATTGCATGTATATTGCAATAATACTTTTTCAAATGCCCTATTTATTGCATAATAATACTTTTCGTGGGCTTACCCCTTTAATGTTATATCCCTGTAGGTCCTAAAAGGGATTTTCCTGATGTATTATCGCCTTCAACAGGAATAATAAAAGATACTGTAGGTTCCAAAAATGTTACACATATTTGAATACACATTGGTTCCATTATTGTAGACCATATGAAGTGATATAGTATTTGCTTGTACCACCTGCAGAAAATCCCCTATGGCAGCCCAGAATAACCATTGACTAGCAAAAGACTCCAACATAGGTTACCTTGATTGGTACGGTGAGAAATTGTGTTATAAGCTTGCCAGACGTCTTTGTTTTCCCTTTATTTGGCCATATTATATTGTGTGAACTGTGACATACATACCCCATATACTAAAGTTGTCCTCAAATGCCCTTGTCAAAAATAAAGAAGTGCCTATTTTTGGCCAAGTTTACATGATACAGCATTATCCCAACTATCACCCATATAACCCGTAAAACCACACATTTAATGTACCGTAATATTTGTATGCTGCTTTGGTTTTAGGATACTAGTACATATTATGCACAGCATTTTATGTTTTTTTAGTATGCTGGTACATTTTATGCACAGCATTTTATGTTTTTTTTAGTATGCTGGTACATTTTTTGCACAGCATTTTTAGCATACTGTACATTTTGTACACAGCATTTTATGTTTTTTTAGTATGCTGGTACATTTTATGCACAGCATTTTATGTTTTTTTAGCATACTGGTGCATTTTGTGCACAGCATTTTATGTTTTTTTAGTATGCTGGTACAATTTGTGCACAGCATTTTGTGTTTGTTAGTATACTGGTGCATTTTGTGCACAGCATTTTATGTTTTTTTAGTATGCTGGTACAATTTGTGCACAGGATTTTGTGTTTTTTAGTATACTGGTGCATTTTATGCACAGCATTTATAGCCTTTCATGTAAATATGGAGACCTACTGTACTGATCATAGTCATTTTAGTCATGATGCGATCACCAATTTGATATCTACATTATAGATGATGGGGGTCTTTAACAAACTGATATACGCCAGTTTTCTGGCGTATATCTGTTGCAGATTGAGGCGCAAAGGTTATTTGCACCGCAATCTTTTCACCGCTCACGCCAGGTCTAAAAAAGGCAGCGGGACACCAGGCCCATCTCATTTATCATTTTCTATGTTTTAGGCATAGAAAATGTTCTGAATCTACGCCAGCAAGGAAGCTGGCGTAGATTTAGACCGGCGGTGGAGGCGCTGACGTTATGTAGAGTTTTGCGGATCCACCTCCAGTGCAGGGGGGGTCTAAAACGCCAGTCCTAATAAATGACCCCTGATATTTTTATTTATATGTTGTACTTCATGAATAGAATAATTGGAAAATTCTACTATATTTCTCTAAAATTAGTTGACACGCTGCTGTATTTTTTTGGGGTGCAAAATTCCTATTTTTTCTTTGAAACTGTTTTGAGTATCTTTAATGCGACACTAATGTTTGGGCATAGCTAATAAATAGCTGCTCCATTTAATACATTTGGCTCCGACTGTACATTTGGATGAGATAAACAGATGGGATTCCTCCCAGCTCTGTGTGTGATACTTGCAGATAGCAAAAAGTACAAGTCACCAGGGCAGAATGATAAGAGGCATGGGGACTAATGTACTGCTTCTTTTTAACATTATGTCATATAGCAATCCGAGAGAAACTGGTATGGCCTGTTGATATAGAAATATGGCATAGTCATGTTAATAAAGAGCTGCGAGAATAACTTTTTGTGAAGTGAAATCTTGTAGAAAAAGGCCTAAAATAGTGTAGGTGGAACCAACCCTTATTCACGCCTATAGAATGGAACAACTGCTGAGATGACCTCCATGTTTTTTTAAGGATAATCATTCTTACTAATTACACATATGGTGAATTGGTTCCTTTAAATGATATCCAATCATAAATGTTTGTTGGAAGTTTTGCCTTTTTACTACTGAATTTCTACGTTGTATATGACTAACACAGTGCATGTCAGTCTAAGCTGCCATTTACTGGCTCAGATTACTGCTATCAAGTTTTCCCTTATCCTCCTGCATTATGCACTTCTTCTATTTATTCTCTGACTCCAAGGAGTACCGTATATCATATCTACAAGATGTCCATTTACCTTGGCCGTACAAGAGCAGATGATTCCAGTATCTGCCCTATACCACCAGCTATTTGATGAAATGTATTATTATAGACTATAACGGTAAAAAATAAGCAGTTTCCTATAATCTCTGCATTTGGTAAAATTTAAAAAAATGAGCATACTGCTATGGGTTTGAGCACTATGTTGCACAATAGTACACTAGTGAGCCATGTTATTACATAATCCCAATTTACCAGTTTAACCAGCAAGATAGAATGAGTGTATTAGTGTACAGTCTACCACAAGATCCAGTCAGTGATGGCCAAGACCACCTACTCCTAATACTCATTGCAGGGGAGCAGCTGACAGAGCTTTATTCCTGAGGTGCCGCACATATGTACCTCAGTAATGCTGTACATCAAGCCCCACTTCCAGTTTGGGGACCATACAGTGGGTGCCTAGCGCTTCTGCTGTTTTAAAAGGGATATCCAGCATTAAAGGTTTTTTTAGATAAGGGACAGAATAGTGTAAAAGAAAAAAAAAAAAGAAGCATTACTCACCTTACTGATCTCCTGCTGCTGCTGTTCCAGTGCTTACCATGTCCCTGCTGGTCTCCGCTGGCTGAGGTGGGTCACTGCTGCAGAGAGTGATTGGCTGACTGCACATCTTATACCATTTCATGTGTTGATTAGCGACCAGCAGGAACCGGGTAAGCCTTGAAATGGCAGCAGTGGGGGATTAGGGAGATGAGTAATTTTTATTTTATTTTACTTTACACCATTCTGCCAATTTTTTTGTAATAGTATAGGTGTACAACAGTATTGAGACAAGATTGTAAAAAACAAGATTATTTTTGGTTTTCCACTGTTCAATTGAAAACAGATAATAATACATCTAGATGTTTTATTACTAATATATATTACAAAAGAAATGTTCTTTCCATCTTGCCAAACCTGACAGCTTTCCAGCATTATGCTGACTTAGTAATAATAAGAGTTTCCTGCTAAAGTACTTCTGTCTTTTTTTTCTTGGCACATGAATCTCTGACAAATTCTTAAGCCTTCACAGAAGGATATAGAATAGAACAGAGCAGAGGTTGCACTTTAAGAGTTAAACGTGCAGTTTTTGGTGCTGTTTTGGTCACAAATGGAGGAGTAGATTCAAAAGGAACGGGAAATATAAGGGAAGGTCTTATCCTTCCTGTTAGATCCAAATAACTGCATAAAAAGGGTCTTGAGTAGAGTTGAGCGAACTTGTATTTTAAGTTCGGCGTCCAAAGTTCGGGTTGGGGTTATCTTAGAATCCTGTTATGGATTCGCTACCATGGACCATAATGGAATTTGGAATCCAAATTCGCGCAACCGTCCTTCACTGCTCTACTTCCTTCTTCTCTTCCGCACAGGAGCTCCCCCCCTCATGTCACATGATCATTATACCAGGCCCTTTACCACCTCTTATCCAATCCAGTGCTGAGCCACGCCCCCTGCACTGATCACATGACGGTGACGTCACCCCAGGTCCTTAATGTTGTCCAAGGTTCCGGTTCATCGAAGAATCCGCTTATGGATTCAAAATTCCATTATGGTCCGTGGTAGCGGAATCCATAACGGGATTCTAAAAAACCCGAACCCGAACTTTGGATGCCGAACTTAAAATACAAGTTCGCTCAACTCTAGTCTTGAGTGTTTCTAGCCTTACGGTCCTTTTACACGGACTGATTATTGGAGATGAGCATTTGTATAAAAGCTTGTTCCCGATAGTTGGCCTGTGCAAAAGGTGCCAGCGATCACCTGATGTAGACGGAGCCCTAATCTTTACTGACGATCAGGCAATTATCAGGAATGTTTGGTTCGTTTCCAATAATTGCCTCACACATGGGTCCATTACCTTAACTCTGTTAGGACACATGGCATCGAGAAATGCCATTAAATGAATATGCTAATATAATAGCCCAAACCTCTACTAACTTATTACCCTGGAACAGGTTCACAGTGATGTCCTTCTATATTGTGACCAATTCCAGGAGTCACCCTTCAGAAGCCACGCTGGACTGGCTTGACTGATGTCCCACAGACCTAGTAAATAATCACAAGCCACCTCAACGGCGTCTGGCGCATGCACAATACAGGTCTTGGCTTCATTTATGCACTTCATAAGACTCGGATGCTGCTGGATTTGACTTGTAATGTCTTTCCTGGCCTGTGCGACATCAGTTAAACCAGGAAGTTGGACCAGCAAAGGTGTTTCTTTTGTGAAGTGGCCCCACCTCTATGTGCAGACTATTAGAATACAGCTCCGGTTGCATTAGCTCATGGCCAGGCACCCGAAGCTTGTGACTACCAACAGTTATTGTACAACAGTATTTTGTAGGAAGTGGATAGCAATATTAGATTACTTGTTGTGTGGAGAGTTATTTGGTCACTGTATATTTAGATATTTGAGCACTGTATGGTAGTGTTTATTCAGATATTGTGTGGCACTGCACGGTATGCTATCATGTAGTGCTGATCTTCATGTAGTTACTGAGAAGAGAGGAGACTTGTCATGGAAATCTGTCCTCCAATGACACAACCGTGTGACTATATTGTCTATATCCACCCAAATGTCTTGGAATTTGTATCTATCTGTTAGCGAGAAACCTTTAATATAGTTAACACGCTGTTCCTTTGGATTAGTGCAAACTAAGCAAGAGCAAAGACCTTTTAATTATACCTGAGTCATTGACCACCAAGTAGTAAAGAGACAATTTGACTTTGTAATGGAAAAGTTGATGGAGAAAGGTCGCTGCTCTGCAGATAAAATGGTTATATAGGAAATGAAACACACAGTATCTGTCTTATTGTCACATATAGCGCTATATTGTAATGCTAGTAGACTACTCATCTATCACACGTGCATAGTGCAGCTCTGTCCACCGACCTGCCGATCTTCTGTACAGATTAGATGGCTAAATAGTGAATTGTATGAAACGTGAGAAAACAACAGTTTATCCCAAGTCCTTAATTCTACACATTATACTGCTACTCTCAGCACTACTGTAAAAGTGATCATATGATCTGAAGACTTTCTGCAGAGAGATGAGTAACACAGATCTGCTTTATGTCCATTTCTGTTGACCTGTAAATAAGGCTCAGGTCAGGAAATTGCAAAATTGTGTATAAAAAAATGTTGGTCAGACAGGCTTCTTTATGAGCTTGTGAAGTAGCACATCTAGGGGTGGGCGATATGGCCTTAGATTGATATTGCGATATAATATGAAGCATGTGCGATATGCGATATATATCGCAATATATATTTTCTTTATTGGGGGGGGTGTTGTTAAACTTCTTTTTTTCAACTTTTTATTTACTACCTATTAGCCCCCTTAAGGGCTAGAACCCTTGTCCTATTTGCCCTGATAGAGATCTATTAGGGCGAATAGGACCTCACACTGTCCCTGCTGCCCTGTGCTCTGGGCACATAGCAGCAGGGAGCTGACTATGGCAGCCAGGACTTCAGTAGCGTCCTGGCTGGAATGGTAACCGATCGGAGCCCCAGCATTACACTGCTGGGGCTCCGATCACTGCCACCAATGATCGGGGGGCAGTCGTATAGGATCTTTCATTGGTTTGAACTTTATTACTTTAGTAGTGGCACATAGGGCATATATGGGGCACTTACTATTATATCTGTGCGGGGCTCTGTTTGCCCGCTCTGGCCCCCGTTACATGGTGGGAACAGCAGGGAGGAGACATCAGCCTCTCTCCCTGGGCGTTCCTTCTCCCTGCCTGTGACGTTCTGCGCTGTGATTGGACCTGATGTCTCCTCCCTGCTGTTCCCACCATGTAACGGGGGCCAGAGCGGAGCGGGCGAACAGAGTCCCGCACAGATATAATAGTAAGTGCTCCATGTATGCCCTATGTGCCACTAATTAAGTAATAAAGTTCAAATTAATGAAAAGTTCTATATGCCTGCTTCTACCGACCAAATCCCATGCTGGGCCTCTATGACTGCTTGCTGCAATGCGCCACAATTAACCCCTCAGAACCTGAGGGGTTAATTGCGGTGGATAGCAGCATGCAGTCATAGAGGCCGGGTATGGGATATGGCCATAACATGCAGGCTACATTGCTATTCAGTCATTCATTGGTGGCAGTGGCCACTACTTGAATTCTTCATCATTCAATATCTCTGGATCATCTATTCATTTGACTGTGTTGTACCATTTTTTTATTATTCCTTCCAGAAGCTATGAATGATTTGCTAACAGTTTGTAATGGAGGTCCAGAAGGGTGTTACCAGTTGGGGGGTTTCCCAGAACAGTCTGACATTGGCAGCACTGATTGGATTGTGTCAGATTATGCAGCGACATACTCCTAAATGGTAACATCCAGATAGACCTTTACTGCAGACTGGTGGCAATTCATTAATAAACCTCTAAAAGGAATAGTAGAGGGAACTTCACTTGATTATTTTCTGTTATAACATGGTTATAGCAGAAAATAGTAGAATTCTTAAGACAGAATGCAAAAGAATATGCCCATTTAGGGGTAAAAAAAACGAAACAATTTACCTCATCCACTTGATCGCGCTGCCGCAGTGTCTTCTATCTTCTTTCAACAGGACCTTACAAAGGACCTACGATTACATGGTGAGTGCGGTGACGTCATTGCGGGTCCTTTAGCAGGTCCTGCTGAATGAAGATAGAAGGACCTGCGGTGATATCATTACAGGTCCTGTTGAAAGAAGATAGAAGACACTGCAGCAGCGCGATCAAGTGGATGAGATGAGTTGTTGTCTTATATTTTTTTTTTTACCCCGAAATGGCCATCTTCTTTTGCATTGTGTCTTAAGAATGCTACTATTTTCCCCTATAACCATGTTAACCCGGACTTCAGTTAAAAAGTTCGGGTCCGGGTACCCGAACTCCCAAAGTTCGGTATGAACCCGAACTTTGCAGTTCGGGCTCGCTCATACCTAGTTGTCAGTACTCAGATCACTTTTGCTATGTCTATTGCTAGCTTAGATTGGATTTTTGTAAAAATAAATTGTGGCAGAGAATTTGAAAAAAAAAAAACGTCTTGAGGAAGTCTCCGTCCTGTTTCTTGTCAACTCTTTGCTGTAGTCATGTAAAAATCCCTTCTATAGCACTGGTTCATAGCTGCCATTTTTCTCCCTGGCATCTAGGACCAGATACAAAGGTAGAATGTAACAGAGCCCAAAAATCCAGCATTGTCACCCAGACCATGTGATTTGTTGCTAAGTTATTGAATATATTCAAGCCACTGTTTAGCAAACCATTTTGGATGAAAGGTCATTCCTTAGGAGGTTAGAAATATTCTTTTTTTTTTTCTTTGTCATGTTTCTGAAAAACATTGACAATAATTTTATGTCGAAACACTGTAAGGTAGGGTGTTTAGGTTCATGTTCTTCTTCGACGTCATACAGGCTAGACAAGATATTAAGTATGTTTACGGCTGTCTTGAGATTTTTATAAAAGGACTACTCTCTAGCTTCTGGCTTGTTCCACCTCATAACACAACCAATAAAGATGCTTAGGGACTTAATGGCAGCACCAAAGCCACTTCTGTACAATAAAATGTAATGTTGTATTACATGTGCAGTATTTCTGAAAGAACATTTGATTGTGTAGTTTGCTAGATAAAGAAGTGAAGTCTGCTCTTCTGTAGATCCTAAACAGAACCTGTAGACAGTCTCGATGTCAGCACCAGCTTGCAGAAATTGACGTCATCTTTGTTTTCTCCTTTATTCACCAAATCCAATACCCTCTTTTGTCTACAACAGAAGCTAATGCAAGGTCATTGTAGGTCATCGTCTGATAACATGTGATTCATTTTTATTTCAATACAGGCTAAAAGACATTGATCAATTTATGTAGTGTTTTTTATATTTATTCTTTTTAAAAAAATCTGTCCAAACATGTTAGGAGAGCTGTACAGTTTTATCAACGGAGGTCTGTTTCCTCTGAATGTAATCTAATAGTGTATACTGTATACTCTGGCTTTTTGGTGGCCGTGACTATTTTTTTTTACACTTTCTTTAGCTTGTTTGCGGTGTTCACATGATAGCTAGTCCCCACGAGGTGCTGTTAGAGTAATCACAGCTACATTGCACAGTGCCTTTGACTCCATTCACACTTTTTTTTGTCGTGTCGCCACTGAGAACTGCAACACCACAAAAAAATTAAATACAATTTTTCTGGAGCTTATATAGAGATGTAGCCACCGTTATTCTGACTGGCTTAATGCGTTAACACAACAAACACACAATAAAGTAAAGTAGACATTATGCTGCAGTTGGTGTCAAGATAAAAATGGCTTCAGCCGTGTGTGTGTATATATATATATATATCTATACATACATACTTTATACACATGAGGGTTGTATATGTCACCTAGATTGCTCAGATGGGTGAGGTAAAAGAATCCAGGAAACTGAGGTCTGAATTTTTATGGAATGGTGGGTAAGTTGGTAGAGGGACCTGCCATTCCCTCCCACTCCCAGTATAACATTCCCCCCTAGCCGGAGATGAACCCTGGTATAGTTGCTGAGCTCATTGCTGTGGGAATAAATACAAGCTTTAAAAACTCATTCAGTGTCAGTACCTAGAAGCTGCATGACCTGTGCAGGCTGTGCAAAGGGCTGATTCCCCCCGGTGTTTAAGTTGAAATATCTAGGTGAGTTAGCCTGATGTATAGTTCGCTCCCAGAAGGGCAAGGTGTGGATGCGTAAAAGTGACTAATCACTGTCTTGTGTTGGATGGAAAATAAAAGCTGCTTGGACTTTTAATCCCCCCAAATCTGTGAGTCTGTCATGGTTGACTCCACCACAAGCACACAAACCCAAAACGATATATATAAATATATATATATATACCGTATATATTTAGTATATACATACACACACAGTGTATATATAGTTTGACTTCAGATGGTATGACATTTGCGCCATCATAACTTCTTTAGATTTAGTGTATTGATAGACTGCATTCCTTTAAGTATTATTTCAGCCTAGAAACCTGCTCCTTCAGTTGAAGGGTTTTCATGTAAACACTGGAAATTGCTGACATGTGAACAGAAATGTTGTCATTCCTCCCCGTATCTTTACAATTGTCACTGGCAGTCATGAGTCATGAGAATAGACAGGTGAAGGGAGCTTGTGATGGGACATTGGGTGTGTTAGTGTGACAAATGATCATACATAGCACCTTGACCTTACAGCACACTTGACTTTGTCTGTAGAATAATGTATATAAAACCTTATATGCAGTGTTTTTTGTCTGGTGAAAAGACAGGATCCCGAACGGAAACTGGAGGGACTCCATCATAGTCAGTGGTGTCAGTTCAGCTCTGTTCCTGTCAGTTAGGCTGGATACACATCACGTTTTTGTCATACGTTCAACATACACACAACAAAAAAAGTATACATTAACGGACGCTTTAGACAGATGCCATACAGTGGCATCCGTCACCATAGAGTTCCATTGTAAAGAAAAAAACGCAATACTTTAATGCATGTCTTTTTGCTGGACTTTGCAGGATGGAAAAATGTGGTATACTACGCTCTCCCATCTTACAGAGTCCTGTAAAAAAACATATATGTTAACATACATGTTTTGTTTTTTTTACAGTGGAACTCTATAGTGACGGATGCCACAGTATAGCATCTGTCTGAGCCATCCGTTTACGTATATGTTTTTTGTGTATGTTAAATATATGACAAAAACCCACCGTTATGTGTCCGATCCAGCACTTCTGCTATTTTCATTGTTCTGCTCATCTAACGGAGCAGAACAACAGAAATAAATAGTGGTGGTGAACGTGGCCTAAGATGTTGGTATTTAGGCAGGGGACAAGCAGGCAATTATAGCCAAGTCCAGTCCAATATGGCGGATCTTCTCTGTACTTTATCACTTGGCTGTAATAGCCTGCTGTGCATTCACTACACACTGTACTACATACATCACAGTGTTGTATCTGGAATTGCACCTCAGCCCCATGGCAATACAAGTCCCATTATAATAAATAATAATGGTGTTGGACTGGGAGACCCACCAGTATTGTTCGTTCTGAGGGCCCACTGTACAGCGACATGCAAATATTACCTGCCCACACAGAGGCAGACAGCAACAAGACGCTACCAGACGATTATGGGGGTCTCTGTAACAACTTCAGAAGGTGGGTCCCAGGGAAGAGAGGATACTGGCTGGCCTGCCTCTATTCCTAGAGGCCATCTTAATCTTCTGATGCCTCTATAATAGTCTACCCAGTTTTTTATACTGATATAGGTTAGTTGAGATGCTGTGCTGGTGGACTGGGTGAGTCCCAGGGAATAGAGGATACTGGCTGGCCTGCCTCTATTCCTAGAGGCCATCTTAATCTTATGATGCCTCTATAATAGTCTGCCCAGTTTTTTATACTGATATAGGTTAGTTGAGATACTGTGCTGGTGGACTGGGGGCCCACCTTTATCCCCTAGGGTCGAGTCCGAGGCTGAATAATAATAACAAATAAAGACACAATACAACCATTTGGAATAAATATTGGCCGCAATATAAATATAAAATCAGCAATGACCCACAAATAAATATCGTGACAAGAGCAAGCATTAAAATTAGGGCAGGTGGGCAGGGTCCGGTATTACAGCTCTTCTTCTTCAGACTGGCAGCCAATGCCCCGATCACTGGACATATAAAGGAAACCATTTTCCTGCCGCAGGCTCAATCCTCCGAGAGAAGTGCGTAATTCTTCCCCATTAGTTGCCCCCAGCAACTGCATGGCAATGGATGGAAGATCTCAGAAACCAGCTGATACTGCCGTGCAGCTAACCTGTACCTGACACCTTACCGGAAGAGATGGGGAGAAAGAGGAAAAGGTGGGGGGAGGGGCAGGAGAAACCATACACATACATACAGTATTAACCCCTCAGGGACTGTGTTGCCATGTGTCCCCCAAGCAATGCCGCTCAGGGGGGCCCTTTCATTAACTTGAATAGAGCCAAGCTGCATTGCCGCACAGCCTGTGGACAGCTTGTTTTTGGAAGAAAGCAGGCATGGTTTTCTATCAATCCCTGTAAAGTGTAGGTTTACCTGCAGATAATTATTGCATTGTATTAGGAAACCCGCAGCCTGCAGATCGTCTGTGCGTTGGATAACCTGTGTCAAGGCAATATCTATTTTGTACTGACATGGCAACATTAGTATTAGTAGGACCAAGCATTTCTCATTAAAACCGACTGCAATTCTGTAATTCCATTCTTATGTCATTTATTTGGTTCTTTCATTTTTTTGATCATTTAAGAGGAAACTTGCATCTCCATTTAACATCTATGAAGGTAAAGGCATGGGCATGGATTGTCCATTATAAACTAGATTTTTTTTTTTTTTTTAGTTTGTAGCATTTGAGTTTATTTCAATCAGCATTTCTATGTCTGGCCATCTACGGTATTTGTCTTGCAAGACCTTTTGCCCCTGGATTTCTTTCCAATGCTCTGAGCGTCTTGGCAATTAGTTGTCTGGCATGCCGCTTTGGAAGGTACATGTGAGCCATGTTTACTAGTCTAGACACTTATCCAGTGCTATGTCTCTGAGCACACTATGTGAAATGATACACCAATCTGTCAGAAGGAAATTCACGGGTGAACCAGGCCCAATGCCTTGTAGGGCTAGCTCAGCCGAATGTAATGGTGCCTTTCACTTAGTGGTCCATCGCTTTACACGTTTATCCCATATGCAAATGTGCAGTTCAGTGCACCAAGGGTGGACCCAAGCCACTCTGTGCACCCTTGCTCCTCCTGCCCCTCTCTCCTTCTTGATTGACGGGGCAGGTGAGATGACTATTCAGTTTCTTTATTGATATGGTCTGCATATCTCTTGAGGGTTTGGAAAAAAATTATTATGGGATATTCTAAGAATTATAAATGTGTAACTGTACTTTGATATGTCCTAGTGGGTTTGGGTTTGATCGGTGGGATTAGAGTGCTGGGACCCCCACGATCATTAAAATGAGGAGATTGAAGCGCTCAGACAGAGTGCTGTCTCTCCTGCTGAAGATGGGCTCAATAGAAAGTTTATAAACCAGTCTCGAGTCATCTTCAGCAGTGAGGAAAGACGTTATTGTGAGTGCTTCTATCTTCTCTTTTAGCGATCGGCTGAGGTCTTAGCACTTGGACCCCACCGATAAAACCATTGATATGTCACCATGACATATCAAATGTTTTTGTAATTACAGCTAAGGCTACTTTCACAATTGCGTTTGGCTTTTCGTTTGTGAGATCCGTTAAGGGATCTCACAAGCGGTCCAAAACGGATCCGTTTTGGAAAAGGATCTGTTCAGAATGCATCAGTTTGCCTCCGTTCCGTCTCCATTCCGCTTTGGAAGCTGACACCAAAACGCTGCTTGAAGCGTTTTGGTGTCCGTCTGACAAAACTGAGCCAAGAGACACACAATGTAAGTCAATGGGGACGGATCCGTTTTCTATGACACAATCGGAGAAAACGGAGCCGTCCTCCATTGACTTTCAATAGTGTTCAAGACGGATCCGTCTTGGCTATGTTACAGATAATACAAACGGGTCCGTTCTGAACGGATGCAGATGGTTGTATTATCTGAACAGATCCGTCTGTGCAGATCCATGACGGATCTGCACCAAGCGCAAGTGTGAAAGTAGCCTAAACTTTAAGAATTCACACAGTATCCCGTAATTAATTTCTTTCCAAGCCCTCAAGAGATCACCAGACCATGTTGAAAGAGAAACTGTTAATCTTCCTACTTCGATTGAAACAAAGCTTCCTTTAAACCCATGCATTTTGTTTTCACAGAATGGCCGATAAACTGATTATGTATCTAAAATAGCCCGGTGAGAAGAGTTTCTGTCTCAGCTTAACTCTCACCACTCAAAGTTCAAGGACCTTACAAGCCCTTGTAGAGGAGACAGACATGGCAGCTGTGAAAGTCTTGTTGTAGCATGTTCAACCTGCCGGTTTGCTTTCTGCCGTCTATTTGTGATGGTAGCAGCCTTAGGGCTCATGCACACAAACGAATTTTCTTTTCGTGTCTGTTCCGTTTTTTGTTTTTTTTTGCGGACTGTATGCGGAACCATTCATTTCAATGGGTCCCCCACCAAAAAACGGAAGGTACTAAGTGTGCATTCCGTTTCCTAATGTCCTTATTTCCATTCCACAAAAAAATAGAACATGTCCGCATTACGGACAAGGATAGTACTGTTCTATTAGGGGCAGGGCTGTGGAGTCGGTAGATAAATTGTCCGACTCCTCAGATTTTGAAACTTCCGACTCCGACTCCGACTCCTCGACTCCGACTCCTCTGTATATAATATGCAAATACGAAGCTGTTCCACCAAGTTTTTCTAATCTCCTCTAGCATAGAGAGGTAGTTGAGCAGAAGCTGCTGCCTTCTCCTTTGTGTGCTGATCTTCTGCTTAAGATAGAGCAGTGGGAGGATCCAGGAAGGGGCAGGGGAAGGGGCATTTATTTTAAAACATGATTTTCCTAGTAGAATCCCATAGTCATGTTTAAAATTTAAGCTAACAATCTGAGTTTACATGTTTTATAGCCTTAGCTGAATGATAGCAGTTTTTCAAATGGTTTACAGCTTCAGTCTTGAACTATTGACTATCCATTCCCTTCACTTATACAAGTGTCTCCAGTCCTTAATCAGTTATCAGTGAGAGGCGAGGATAACCATGGATTCCCTGTAACAGCAGACCACAAGACGATGGAAAGTGTAAGTATTGCCGCTCCTTAAAGGGACACTGACAGGCTGACAGATATATATACCGGTATTCATCAGAGAATTAGGAATAAAACTATACTATGTCACCCCCAGTTAAACTGTACTTGTGTTTAAAAAACATTTTAATCTGTATGCAAATTTACTATCTTTGTGCCCAATGGGGCAGCGTCTCCTGCGGCTTTGTGCCCAGCTGCGCCCAGTACATTTTCCCAGCGCTGTTTCCCTCGTTATTATTCACTGCACTGGCCTTTTTTTCAGGCTAGCCGAGCGCTGAATTCCTGCGCAGGCGCACGTGTAGAGTGCTGGCAGCAGCCTCGTCTGGCTATGCTGAGGCTGTGCCAGCTTTCTCTCTTCCTCCTCGCTACCTAGTCCTGTCTAGTGCTGCCAGTACTCTACATGTGCGCCTGCCCCTTGGGCACAAAGGTAGAGAATTTGCATATTGATTAAAACATTTTTAAACACAAGTAAACCTCAACTGGGGGTAACAGTCGTCTAGTTGTATTCCTGATCCTCTGATGAATACCAGCAGATATATCAGCCTGTCAGTGTCCCTTTAACTGCATAGTAAAGCATATGAAAAGCCTCTTCACGGTCACTTAACGTCTTTGTTTAGCGGTAACGTGACGCACCGCATGCATTGGCCTTTATTCTTACAGTAGAGAAGTAATTAATTATAACTTTATCTGAATTGGGACATTTAAACTTGCTTTTTTTTTATTCCAATTTTTTTTTATTCCAATTTAAATCTAGTAGGAGTCGGAGTCGGTCCATTTTATTCCGACTCCGACTCCAGGTACCCAAAATTGCCTCCGACTCCGACTCCTCGACTCCGACTCCGACTCCACAGCCCTGATTAGGGGCCAGCTGTTCCGTAAAATATGGAATGCACACGGACGTCATCTGTATTTTTTGCAGATCGCAAAATACATACGTCATGTGCGGGCCATATGTCCCGCCGCAGCATTGATCGTGCACACGGGAGCGCACAGCATCATAGATTACAATGATGCTGTTTACGTCGGGCCGCCCTCGGGACTATTGTAATGAAGATTCATATATTTATAATATATATATTGGTTTCACTCATCTCATCTACAAATAAGTAAAATTCAACAACTCCTCCATTTATAGCAATTTCGCCCTTTGTAGTCAGTGTGGTATTTGAGAGTTTGAGCTAGATTCATACATGTTTGGTTTTACCGTGTTTTGTCTTTTAACGAACACGAGGAATGGATTACAGAATATGAAGTATAAGGCTTTTTTACTTCCTTGCCTTCCTTTAGGCTGCCTTCACACACTCAGTGTTTGATCGGTGATCTTCATCAGCGATTGTGAGGAAAAACCTACAATGGAGCCTACACAGAGGTATAATGGAACGATCACACACTGTGTGAAGGCGGCCATAGGATCCACTCCTGCAAATAAAAATCTAATGGGAAAGTTGCTATTGTGTGTACTTGCTTTGTTACATGAGGCCATTAGAAGCAGTAGGATAGGTCATGATTTGTTGCAGTCTGTTAGAAAATGGATCCATCAAAGCTGCCTTGACTCCATTTTGAAACCATGATTATAGTGTGAACAGATTCTAAATGATCCAAACTGTTTGCACAAAATGATATCAGATTACATCCGTTTTTGAAAATGGATCCTGGCTGAACCGATATTAATCTATACACTACAATTCTGCTAAGAGCATTTAATAATAATTCATTATACAGCTTCTGAGGAAAGGCAGATCGATAAAATATGTGGTATTGGTTACATACTTTTAATCTTATGGCCCGACGAATACGTTATTTCATTCCAAGTGTTCTTTTGTGTCTGAAGTGAACCTTGGAGTGTACTTTTTATCTGTAATATAACATTTCATTACCAGACAGACCTATGTCACTGCCCCACCAACAATGGACTAGGTCAGGGGTAAGCAACCTTTGGCTCCCAGCTGTTTTGAAACTACAACTCCCAGCATGCATAGTTGCTCTGTTCTTCTAAGAACTTACATAGAAATGAATGGAGCATGCTGGGAATTGTAGTTTCACAACATCTGGGAGCCGAAGGTTGCTGATGCCTGGACTAGGTAGTCAGCTGCGACCAGACTTCAGCATCCAGTCAAAAAGTTTTAAAAAGGTTTTGCTTTTACATTTTTTCAGCTAAATAGGCCTTAGGCCTCTTGCACACGACCGTATGGCTTTTTCAGTATTTTGCGGTTCGCAAAAAAAAGGATCTGCAAAAAATACGGATGATGTCAGTGTGCATTCTGTTTTTTGTGGAACGGAACAGCTGGCCCCTGATAGAACAGTACTATTCTTGTCCATTATGTGGACAATAATAGGACATGTTCTATCTTTGAACAGAACGGAAATGGAAGGCATATGGAGTACCTTCCGTTTTTTTGCGGATCCACTGATATGAATGGTTCTGTATACGGAACGCAAAAAAACGGAATGGAAAAAAAAAACGTTCGTGTGCAAGAGGCCCGAAGCAATTATCGTTAGAATTCTTGTATAATCCTTCAAATTTCAGAAATTATTGCTGCCTGTAATAGCGTGCAGCAATCAAACGATGAACCATAAATTGTTTTCCGAGACATAGGGAGTCTCGAAGGCCAGGCAGATGCCATGTTGCAAGGCTCATTTTTATGGTGTTGGACATTGACTTATAGGATAGAGTTTTCATCTTCCTCTGCATATAATGTTTTTGATTAACATATTGGTATAAAATCATATACCACTTAAATGTTAATATTTTTACCATTTTTTAGGCACCCTGCTATAAACGCATGTCCAACTATTACATTATATCTAGACTAACATTTTTACTGTCCACTCCATCCTAGCTTCTGCTATGTTTTTCGATAGCTGAACCAGGGCTGGGCGATTGATCAAATTAATTCGATGAGGCGATCTGATGATTTTTTTTTTACAGAACAGTCAAATTGATTTGGCCCGCCCGCCGCATCACTCGCCTGGCATGCCGGCCCACTGGTCACTTGCCTCGTCCAACCGCCTGCCGTGTCACTTGCCTGGCTCGCCTGCCCACCGCGTCACTTTCCTGGATCGCCTGCCCAGTCCACTGCATCACTTGCCTATATGTAGTAACCCCTACCCTATGTGTAGTAACCCCCTGTACTGCCAGTTTATGTATATGTAGTAACCCCTGCACTGCCAGTTTATATAGTCTTGGTATATTTAACACTTTTTATTAGCAAAAATTAGAAAATCAATATTTAAATCAAATCGTCCATAGGGTTGAAAAAAAACTTTATCTTCATACTGTAGTTCCATAAACATCTGACTACAGCAAAAAGGTTTTAGGCTTCATGCACATGAATATATTTTTTATCCATGTTTTTTTTTTTTTTTTCCGGAATTGTACACTAACCCATTCAAGTCTATGGGATCCTGCACATACCTGTATCTTTGGCTGATCGGTGTGGCTGTTTTGTTACACAAATCTTAGAGAGACTCATCCCTTGTCTGACGCAGATCATACCAATTCATTATTGTAATTAGCAATTCAACGGAACATGTCACCTCCCAGGACAGACTTGTTTTAGATTAGAGCATCAGTCAAATGCCTTGTAAATGCGGAACTGGTGAGCACAATTATCCCGACTCTGCTATGCGTGCCCTCACCTTTTGTGAGCCATGACATGACACACGTCCCTTCGGCCTAGACTGTTAATACAGAAAGAGCACTCGGGCACATTTACTAAGGGACTTGTGACTATTTTAGGTGTAAAATAACTGCAAGTCTCCCCTTTAACTGGCTGTAGAAAAATATTTTGCTGCACGGCTCGTTTTACGCCCTTTCCACCAGTTTGGCGGGGACGGGACTCCAGCCCTGGTAAATTTACTAGCATTTACACCTGGATACAGGCATAAATGTTAGCGAAAAACGACGCCAGGGCTTCCATTGAGTGCTGCTACTGCACCCACTTTTGTAAGACATCATAAAGGAAATGTGTTCTGTTATCAGGTTCCATCAACAGGACACATATTCTCAATATTGTAGTGGTGCAGTAGTGCAGTCTCAGGCTTTGTGCCTATAAGCGAGCTCAGAACTGAAATAAGATATTTTCATGCTTTTCTATACCTTTTACTATTTCTTTTTATAGGTGTGATTTTGTGCTGTAAAAGTTTGTTATTGTTTGATTGTTTCACCAAGTAAACTATTGACATTACTGGATCTTTATGTGTAAGCCCCATACAAAAACTATAAATGGTCTGGAGTTTATGCCAGAATTGAATGTGCGACTGTGTAGAATGGAATGTTCTGAAAAGCTCTCCAGCGGGCACAGAGCGCAAACAGCTGTTACGGTCCTGAAATGTAGGCCTTCGTATGTTTACACTGCTGAGTTTAGAGGTCCTGAAAAGCAGCAACTCGCACAGTTCTTTCCTTGGTGTGCTCCCAGTTTCCTCGCAATCGCCTGCATTGCTTGTACTTTACTGACGTGCTACGTCCCCACAAATACAGTGTGCACTAGGAGCAAAGCCTATATGTACTCAGTGACCCTATTATACTGTAGCCACCAAACACTACTGCAGCTCTTTAAGTAAATGCTGCTCTGGAGGATGAAAGGAAAGATGTCTGCAGAATGCCAGACTTTGGGTTCACTTGGAAAGAATCTCTATTGTGGTCAGCTTATGTTCCCTGCACAGTAACTGGAAACCATGAATCTGACTGGAAGTCATATTTTCATGCCAGTTCCCACAGATGTAACATTAAGGTTAAAGCTGCACAAGAAGAATTTGAGGCCTGGATTTTGTACTGAAAAAATTTGCTACGAACCTGGAGCAAAATCCGTATGTGTTACATAAGCGTTAGGGCTCATGCACATGGCCGTTGCCTGGCTGTTGCCATATTGGGTCCACAATACACGGGCACCGGCCGTGAACACACCCGGCGTCACGGATGCGAACCCATTCACTTGAATGGATCCGCAATCCGGGAGATGAGCTGCGGAACGGAGGCACGGATCAGAAGTACTACGGAGTGCTTCCGTGAGTTTTCTGTCCGTGCCTCCGCACCGCAAAAAGGTAGTGCATGCACTACTTTTTTGCGGTCCAGACAGTCGGATGCATATCACGGACACTTTATGACAATGGACACTCATTTACAATTTGGTCCTTGAGCCAAAGATTGCAGAGAGTGTAGCTGATTGGAAGTGTGAATTCATTGACATCTTTTCTCTACATTGTGCCACTGCTCTATTATTCCTCCGAGGGATTTATGAATAAATTGCACACCATGGGGCCTCATTTACCAAAACTGTCTAACTGGAAAACTGTCTTAGTTGCCCATATCAACCAATCAGAGCTCACCTTTCATTTCTTAAAGTGTTCCTGAGAAAATGAATTATGTCTCGGAGGGGATACAGTTGTGTGCAGGAGGCCTAAAGCTAAGACATCTGGTGTTCTCTGGACAATTTTGGGGAAATAAATGATTCCCCCTACACCGTATAATGGCATAAAAAAAGTCTCGAATCCACCACTAAAACTGGCGTAAATAGTGACTGAAAACTAGGGCTCCGAGCACACAGAGAGCCAGAGGAGGCCTATACTTTATAACGAGGCCTATGCCTCGTCATAAATTACATGGCTCCTCTGGCAGCGCAGGCCTCATCTAGACCAGTTCTTTAAGAATAGGTCATATTCTGAATGTGTGGTATGGGTCTCATACCCGCTGTACACTAACATACATCTGCATTAGCTGTTATTCAGTTTAATCATATTTGACAGCTGAATCGGGTTTGTTTCTTTCAGCCGTGAGGGGGTTACATACATGCTCTTGTCACATAACATAAAGCTTAACAGCTGTTGACAATGACCACAATGCAGATCTGGCCAGAGCTGTCAAGCCGTAAAATTGCCCTGTTGTGCCTCATTGTGCAGCCAGTCAGGAGGTAAAGACAGGTGAACAATTTGGTAATTAGCCCCGCCACACACCACACTAATGGCAAAAAGAAGGAAAAGGGAGTTCATTGTTTTTTGCTTCTTTTAATGGGATTGGATGCAAGCAGAAGGAATTTGGGCAATACTTTCCTATTTTCTGAGAGAGTGCTGCCACATGTTCAACTTTTTGTAGCCAAAATCAGGAGTGGATCCTAAAAAGATAGAAAGTATTAAAGGGGTTGTGCAACTTTGGGGGGACACATTGGAAAACCCATCCCTCTTAGGCAGACCTGGAATATGCTAAATAAATGTGGAGCCCCAGTTATGGGTCTACAACACAATGAAAGCCAGATATCCCTCAAAGAAGGAAAACCGAGCAAAGGGGTGTCTCCATTACAGAGATCACCAAATCCACCATATTAAGTGGCCCCTATGTCAAGATCCCGCTTTTTTACAAGCTTTAAGGATGTGACGGGGAAAACCTAAGCCAGGTATCCATCCACAGACAGCTGTTTCGGGGTGTTGCCCCTCATCAGTGCGGAGTAGGATTCTGGCTAACCGGGAGCAATGCCTCGGAGACTACTCAAACACAACAATAGCTGATCTCAGGGAGACCAGCTACAAAAAACACCGCGGAGCCTCACTTAAGAGTCTCAACACAGGCAGACCTGGAAAGGGAAGCATACTTACCTGCTTCCTGGAGATGGCAGCAAAAGATAGCTGCTCTTCTTGCATCTTCTTGCATCACGTGACCACTTGTCATGACACAATAGGAGCAGATCACTGCCGTGGCCAGCGATTGGCTGCAGCAGTGTCAAACATTAAGATTACATCCACAGAGCAGAGCTGCCAAGCTTCCCTTCGCAGGTCTGCAGGAGGGAGCATTTGCCAAACACCTCCCCCCAAAGGGGCACAAAAAAAGAGGACCTTTAACCAGTTTTGACAATACAGCAGACCATGTCACGCCATGGAGAAGGAGACGCCCCCTGAGAAACCCGGCCGTCTCCTCCTCCTCCCTGTACTGATGCTATTGATTACCATACAGGGTGGCAAAACAGAACGGAGACACAGCATCCCAACAGAGCAGCGCATCAGTAAAAAAATTAGCGATATGACATCTATGCGCTACAGTGCCAGGTATTGATACTGTAATGTTAGAACCCGTGAAAGGTCCTCTTAAAGCACTGATACGGCTGCTCTTTTTTTGGCTTTTTTCTGGCTTTCAAAACTGCATTAAAAATAAAAATGAACGTTTAGCAGCACCCAGCAAGAAATGTCTATATTTTTGTTTTAACATTTAAAAAAAAAAAATAATTAAGTGAGAAAGTATAAGGGTACAGGCACATAATCATGAAAGAAGAGAAAGTATAAACGACAGACATGAGTTAATTTTTTTCAAATACACTTCTGGTTTTGGCTTCAA
The DNA here is from genome assembly GCA_033119425.1 of Bufotes viridis. Taxonomy (NCBI): domain Eukaryota; kingdom Metazoa; phylum Chordata; class Amphibia; order Anura; family Bufonidae; genus Bufotes; species Bufotes viridis. The sequence continues at coordinate 238,762,726 of CM065592.1, forward strand.
AAACTGCATAAAAAAACCTGAACGTGCGATCATACCCTTCACTGCATGAAATAAAGGATGTATTATGTGTTGGTAGTCATGCCCTTTGCTACCATATCATGCCTCTGTGGGTAACCATAACTAGAAGTGATGCCTGTGGGAGAGAATATCTATGCAATATGCCAATACAATCCAAATTACTCCCAAGTAGATGAAAGAATGTGAATTTTTCCCAGAATAATTTTTTCAGTTCTCTTGAGGAGGGGGGGGGGGGGATTGAATGGCGATCTTGGCTGTGACATTCACCGGACGTCCAAAGATCGCTGTGGTGCAGGGCGGCATTATTTGTGCACTTTTATGTAATATGGCATGTGAAAGAGTATGTCACCATGGAATCTATGAGATAAAATTTTCCATATCAGAGTAACCAAATTGGATGAAGCCATAATGTGGCTGTGTGGATGAGGCCTCAAGCGTCACATGTTTATAGTATCACTGGTTTCACCCTACATCTTATAATGAGGGTTTTTTGGAACAAAAACCACAGCAGCCCGATGTTACATGCTGACAAATAGGAACTTCTGAAAAATGCCCTTCGTAGTGGCATTTTAAAACTGTTTTCTAGCCTTTTTTGCTCCCTTGGTATTTCTCAGTGTGTGACATTTTTCCAGATTTCTATAGAGTGTAAAGAAGTCACTCTAGGCCCATTCTGCAACTTATTAAATGACTGTGTGACAATATTTTGTCACACAGTCATTTCTCCCCGTGTTCGCTTACTTTGAAACTTAGTATTAGCCAAATCTTACAGCAGCATAGGGGGAATCTAAGACCGTCTAAAAAACACTATCTTAGTAAATGACCCCAAATGTGTGACTAAAAGCCACCACCCCAAAAATTCTGAATTTCCAAGCCTTTTTTCAAAAGGCAAAAAAAGCACAGGGGATTGTATTAAGACAATGGGGGCATATCGCTAGGATATGTCTAGCAGTGGTATCTGGGTGTAGCAGAGCTGTAGTGTGTTAGTGTAGAAGGGCCGTATCTGTGTATATTAGGCTGTGTCTGTGTATGGCAGTGCTGTGTGTGTAGCAAAGCTGTGTGTGTACCAGAACTGTGTGTGTGTATGTGTGTGTGTTTAACTGACAAATATTTAAAATAATCTAGCAGAACAAGAAGCATGGCAGGACACAACAAAGCAATGACACATTTATAGGTACTTTTAATGAGATGACCACATGCACCATTTCTGGTTGGTACAATGGTCAGCAGATGACACTAAGGGTAACAGGAGCTGACCAAAACGACCCCCCTCCCCCCATGGTGCACCCTAAAGTTACTGACCTTGACCCCTCCACTTCAGTATACCACATTCCCTTCATAGAGGACCTAGAAAATATTTTTTCAAATTTACTGTTGTCTAAACCTGAGGTGCGTCTTATAGTCCGGTGCGTCTTATAAAGCAAAACACAGTATATGTATTAATTGTAGAAAGTAGATGTTATTTTATATTAGTTGTCCATTTTTTAGTACTACTTGAGCATTCACCCTTATTGGTGTTTCCTGCCTTTCTTTGTTACTTGTCAGACATTACCTCAAGATAGAAAAGACATCATAACAATGGATTTAGCTATTTTTTATAATGGATTTAAAAATTGTGTACAACACTTCATATTGCTCAGATCCCTGTTTACCTAGCAGAAAAGATAAGTCTTATAAATGTCTTCTCTTTTCTTGGTGACTTTGAAAATGTTCTGATATAATGCACTGAAGGTGATGGACTAAGACAGCGATTATTGAATGAAAGGATAATGATTACATAGTACAGTCACCCATCAAAGATAGTGGAGGAGATTATGACAAATATATTCACCCAAGGGGAACCATGAGCATAGAGAAAATCGGTTCTGCAATTTGTTGAAGATATTAGAAACTATTTATGTATTCACTTGCTTCGTCTGCACCTATCTAACTTGTCCTTTCATTCTTATTTCCTCAGAATTCAATACGGCATAATTTGTCTCTGCACAGCAGATTTATTCGAGTTCAGAACGAGGGCACTGGAAAAAGTTCTTGGTGGATGATCAACCCAGAAGGAGGAAAAGGTGGAAAGGCACCAAGACGGCGAGCTGTGTCTATGGACAACAGTAACAAATACACTAAGAGCCGGGGAAGGGCAGCAAAGAAAAAAGCATCCATGCAGGCGGCCCAGGACACTACTGATGATAGCCCTTCACAACTTAAATGGCCAGGAAGCCCTACATCACGCAGCAGTGATGAATTGGACGCCTGGACAGATTTCCGGTCTCGTACAAACTCTAACGCCAGCACGATAAGTGGTCGTTTATCTCCTATCCCAGCTACCACTGAACTTGATGATGTTCAAGATGATGACTCTCCTATATCCCCAATGTTGTATAGCCCGGGTAGTTTGTCTCCATCTCTGAGTAAACCACCCACCGTGGAGCTGCCAAGGATAACAGATATGGCTGGAACCATGAACTTAAATGATGGCCTAACCGAGAACCTTATGGAAGATTTGCTGGATGACATTTCCCTTACTTCTTCTCAGCAGTCATCTCCTAGTATAGGCATGCAGAGAAGCTCCAGCTTTACCTTTGGCACTAAGGGCTCAAGCCTCAGCTCTTCATCCAGTAGCTTCAATAACACAAGTGGCTTCAATTTCCCTTTGACCTCTCTGCGCCAGTCCCCAATGCAAACCATACAAGAGAACAAACAAGCAACGTTTTCGTCCATAAATCATTACAGTAATCAGTCTCTACAGGACCTCCTTACCACTGACTCACTTAGCCATAGTGATGTATTAATGACTCAATCGGACCCACTTATGTCCCAAGCCAGTACTGCAATCACTGCTCAGAATTCCCGTAGAAATATAATTTTGAGGAATGACCCAATGATGTCTTTTGCCGCACCGTCCAACCAAGGTGGAGGTCTGGTTAATCAAAACTTGCTTCCCCACCAGCAGCAGTCCCATAGCTCGTTTCTAAGTGGCAGCCGTGCCTTGTCAAACAGCATAAATAATATTGGTTTAAATGACAGCAACAACTTGGACTCATCGAAGCACCAGCAGCAGTCCGCAGTCACTAATTCTATGCAAGCCCTCTCAGATACGCTCTCAGGGTCCTTGTACTCCACAGGCATGAACCTTCCAGTGCATGAAAAGTTCCCAACTGACTTAGACCTGGAAATATTCAATGGGAGCTTGGAATGTGATATGGAAACTATCATTCGAAATGAACTCATGGATGCAGATGGGCTGGATTTTAACTTTGACACCCTCATCTCTGCACAGAATGTCAGCCTAAGTGTGGGAAACTTCACAGGTGCTAAGCAGACCTCGTCACAAAGTTGGGTACCAGGTTGATGAAAGTGATTGAGAAATGACCTTGCCAGGTCAGTCATATCTATGAAATTACTTTTAGAAATAAATGTCTATACTTGGCTGTAGCTATCAGATAATCAAATATTATTTTCACCTTGAAACCTTTCAGCCAAATTGGACTTGTAGTTTTATCTAACTGAAAAGATAATTTGCATGTATGACCATCATCCCATATATCTTTGCTCATTGCTATCATTCTTTCTAGATGATTCTGATTAAAAGTTTCTCAACAGCTTTCTTCTGCTCATGTCTGTCTGAAACATACTCATTCTGTTACTCACATTCGTCACCGCTCATCTACAACATTTCCCTATATAAGACAAAGATATGAATGGACAGGTCACTGGTTCCGACAAGGTCAACACAGCCATCTACTGCAGCCGTTATCATTCAGGGGTCAGATTGCTTCATGCCGGTGACAAATAGAGAGCAAAAACATCCAACATCTTGGGAGTGTTCGCTACTTAGGCAAGGTTCACACCTGCATTAAGAAGTTCCCTTCCGTCATAGGAACAGAGAAATGAAATTCAAGAATTGACGATTTACTCAGCTGCTGGCCCCAATAGCGCCCAGCAGGTTCATGTGATTTATGCGCCAGTTTTGCTTAAAGTGTTTTAGTAGACATGTGCGTGGACATTTACTGTCCTCACAGAAGACTGGTAAAAGCAGTGTTGGCTAATTAGCCAGTTTGGCCAATGGCTTGTGTATACAGTATGTGCTATGGATGTTATCATAGTCCACAGATTGGAGAGATCTCCTCCAGGTTTTAGTAAGGCTTCATGCACACAGGCGTATTGGGGCCTGTACAATCTCAGAGCTGTATGGAGCCATAGTGCAACGCTCATAGCAGTCTATGGGACCATACTGTACCTCTGTTCAATTATATACTGTATATATATATATATATATATATTAAACAGAAAGATGTTTTACCAGATATCAGCCCTCCTAGGCCAGTTTCACATGAGCACAATTTCCACAATTTTATGTGTCCCAAGTACAGGTCTGCCGACCCAACATCACAGCATTATAGGAATCTGTGGGCTCGGGCAGCCAGGACACCTAGCCATAACACGGGCATAAAAATACACCCCTAATACGCTTGTGTAAAACTGGCCTTATTCTAGATTGTTACCAGTGACCCACTGCCTTCTAGCTTCCTTTATACTAATCCTTAAAAAACCCTCTGCCAAAACATGCAGTAATCTCAGACATTCCTAATCTCATGTAACCTTGCCTGGCCAACATGCCACCGCTACAGATGGGACACCGAACGGACCTTAGGCGACAGCTAATAGCATGGATTCACATTTTATAGAGAGAATACTGCAAAGCCGTTCTGTGGAGAAAGGGGTGCAGTCTGTTATTTTCCTAGAATTTTAGCTGGTGAAAAGTTTTAAAGGGGTTGTCCAAGATAATTAGAAACCTCGGACAAACCCTAACATGGCTTAAGATGTTAAAACCTTTCTCTAGCTCAGTTTTCTGCCGTGCTTGTTCAATTCTCCTACCTCTTTTCACACACATCAGCAGTGACGTACTGGGATACGACACATGACTGCTGCAGCAAATCACTGTCTACAGCTGAGGACAGTGATTGGCTGAAGCAGTCACATGCCATATCCTGACATCACCGATGTCATGCACAGAGATGTGTAGGTATATGGAGCATCACTGCTGCAGCCAATCACTGTAAACAGCGGCAGGAAAACCAGACCAGAGCCGCAATAACAGCATGGAGAAAGGGGTGTGTATAATATTATTTTTTTTAAGCCATTTTAATTTTTAGATTTTTCATTATCTCAGACAACCCCTTTAGTGGTCAATTTTTGAGAGTTTATAAAAACATTTTAGCAAATGGATAAAAAGAAGGCATGCAAATTAGCACTTAACAAGCTCTGCCTCCAATGCCACTAGATGTAAGGCATCCTATAAGTCAAGATTCGAACCTTTAAAATAGGCCTTGAGACATGACTAGGACAATAATTAAAGGGGTATTCCCATCTCAGACAGTGGGAGCATATCACTAGGATATGCCCCCATTGTCTGATAGTTGCGGGTCCCAGTAAAAGTTTTTGATAATGGTAAACCGTAATTCCTGATGTCCTGCTTGCTAAACAGTCTCTCATCTTGATCCAAAAAGTAATATTATATAAATTAAATCTGCAGAAACAGTCTGACATTTTTACTATGTATGTTGTGGCATGCCTTCAGTTTTTTTGGCCGGAGGAAAATCCGCAGCATTTTCAACTTCAGGATGCATTGGGATAATCCTGATCAGTATCTTTCCGTCCTAGAGCTCCGACAACGGAACTCTAGGACTGAAAGGAACAACGCCAGTGTGAAAGAGGCCTTAGAATGTAAGTGTTTGAAATGGGAAAATGACATTGTGGGCCCCACAGGCTACAGGGACAGATGAACTAGCATTCCCCAAATCCTTGCTACAGAGTGTATGGAGCAGTCACATGACACATTGCCCAGCTGTCTACCAAGAGTGGGTGCTGAAAGATGCAGAAGGAGAGTAACGAGGATTTTTTGTCGATTTTTTTTCTCTACCGGAATTTGCAAATGTTTCTTCTGTTCTCTTCTCTGCATTACTTGGACACAATGAAATAGGCTACATTCTTGACTTTCATAAATTAGCTATGAAAAATGGACACACTGTCAGTTTTTCATGGCCATTTTTTACAGTATTTTTGCAGCTATTTGTTGTCCATCTTGGATGAATTAAATTGCCTTTTTATTTTAATCCCACCCCCTTCAGTGCGCTCTGTATACATAATGACCCCCATAGTGCCCCCTGGACATCAACCCACCCCTTTTAGTGCCACCAGAGTAATTAATACCCCATTAGTGACTCTGGTATTATGGTTCAATAAGCTTTTATCAACTTTTATATACATAAAAGAAACATCTCAAATTGCAGTATAGACCCTGGTATTATTAATGCGACCATTTGTGCCTCCTAGTATTATTAGCCTCGCCTTTAGTGGCCCCCAGTATTTTAAATTCCCCCATTAGTGGCCCCCAGTATTATGAATGCCACCCTTAATTGCCCCCAGTATTATGAATGCCCCTATTAGTGGCCTCCAGAATTATAAATTATTACAGTATTAGTATTCCCCTCTTTAGCCCCCATTATGCTTGTGTCAAGAAACACTCACTCTTCACTGGATGCAGCAGGAAAGGACAGCGTGGTGATGTCATCACCTTGGGAATGTCAGATCCTGCGCAAGCAAATGGATTAAATATTATTTTTTGTTCTTTAATTTAACTCCTTAAGGACCAAGTTTACCTGTTTTCAACAGCCATTAGACGGGTGCACTCCTGTCTAAACAGACGTTAAAAACAGTCCTATTGATTTCAGTGGGGTTCGTCTGGCTGTGAAAACAGACAAAAATAAGACATGCCCTATTAATTGATGACTACTATTTACTGAGCGTTAAAAAAATGGCCGTGTGAAAAGCCCCTTGACTTCTATTGGTTACCCTTAAGTGTTTTTGTTTTTGAGTTTTGCCCTGAATGTCCTTTAATCCAGCTCTTCTGCATTGGTCTCCTACAGGCCTTTCACAGCTTTGTTTTAGATCGTGCAGCGTAAAGGGGACCCATTAATAAGGGAGGCCATACACATTAGATACAAGTTGGTTAATGGGAGAACTTTGTTTCGCAGACACGACCATACACATTTTAGTCTATAATTCAATACATGTTCAGTGAAACTGGTGGATGGACAAAACGTCTTTCTGGGAACATTCTTTCAAAGAAAGATCTTTTGTTCACGAACAATTTTTCTTGGAACAAATGATATTTCATCCGACTATCAGACGAAAATATTAAAGAGAGCAAACTTCTTTTCAGACAATAATGGTCTGTCATCGACAAACGTTCCTTTTTAGTTGAAATCATCCGTCCCTTTCCGGCAATCGCCTGCTCGTCAGTGAAGGAGACCACTGAGTTTACATGCAGCGATCTCCTCCACAGTATGGGGATGAGTGATCGCTGATGCCATTGCTCGTCCCCATACAGAATCATTGTTTTCCTGCGGCACAGGCTGTTTAGGTGGCACAATCTGCTGCCGGCAAATGATGATTTAGGTGACCGCATGAAAGATCCAATTATACACTCATTCATTGGGTAATCAGCGGCACCTTTAAAGCAGCAGAATATCGCTAATGAGCATTCGTTCGAACGCCTGTTAGCGATAATCTGCCTGATGTTTTGGGCAGTGTAGAGGGACCTTAAGGCCCCTTTCACACGGGCGAGTTTTCCGCGCGGGTGCAATGCGTGAGGAGGACGCATTGCACCCGCACTGAATCCGGACCCATTCACTTCTATGGGGCTGTGCACATGACAGTTGATTTTCACGCATCACTTTTGCGATGCGTGAAAATCGCAGCATGCTCTATCTTCTGCGTTTTTAACGGAACGCAGGCCCCATAGAAATGAATGGGGCTGCGGGAAAATCGCAAGCATCCGCAAGCAAGTGCGGATGCTTTGCGATGTTCCCGCATGGTTGCTATGCAACCATCGGGATGTGTAACCGATTCTGTATTATTTCACATTATAACATAGTTATAATGTAAAATATACCCTAGCCATCTTCCTAATGTTTAAACCGGTGCAGAATGGGTTAAAATAATAAACTAATAATAACTTACCTGGTCCATTTGATGCGAAGCCCGGCATCCTCTCCGTTAGCTTGCTAGTAGGAAAGGACCTGTGATGATGTCACATGGTCACATGGACCAATCACATGCTCCATCACCATAGTGATGGAGCAGGTGATTGGGCCATGTGATGCTGTGACATCATCACAGGTCCTTTCCTACTAGCAAGCTAACGGAGAGGATGCCGAGCTCGCGATCAAATGGACCAGGTAAGTTATTATTAGTTTATTATTTTAACCCATTCTGCACCGGTTTAAACATTAGAAGATGACTAAGGGTATTATTTTACATTATAACTATGTTTTAATGTGAAATAATACCAGCGGGACAATTTCTGACCCAAACATGCACTTCTGTGAAGAAGTGCAGGTTCGGGTCTGGGTACCAAAAGTGCCGATTTTTCTCCCGCGCGTGCAAAACGCATGACAGCACTTTGCACTTGCAGGGAAAAATCGCGGCGATTCCCGCAACGCACCCGCACTGTTTGACGGAGTGCACCCGCAACGCCCGTGTGAAAGAGGCCTAAGTCTTATTTTCAGATTTTGGCACAAAAAGTCACATTTGTATGCCACATCTCTATTCTCCTTGTCCACCACAGTGAAAAAGCTTTCTAAAACTAGAAATGTGACATTTTGCGCCTGTATGCGGCACAATTCTAGAAAAAAAAACGGAGCAGAATCAATAGTGAATCTCTGCCATTGTGTGCAGATCAGATGTATGCCGGTCAGGGGCAGACTGGGAACTTAAATTGGCTCTGGAAAAAATACTAAAAGTGGCCCCGTTTTGTAGTCGGGTCCAAATTGATGGAAGGCAGGGCCAACACAAGTAGGCGGGGCCAGCAATACCATATTGCGGCACATTATACCACCCCAATAGAGCCAAATACCACAGTCCATCACAAAATATTGCCCCCATCAGCCCAAAATACAGCCCCAAAAACTTCCACTGGTCGGCCGTGAGGAGGACTCAGGTGGCCCCTTTGGCATCAGCCCACCGGGAAATTTCCCTGTAAGGTCTATGGCCAATCCACCCCTGATGCCTGTACATGTTTTATAGCACTGTGTTTTTGTTTTTATAAATGCTGCAATTTTTTGCTGTGTTTTTCCTGGCCGTACCCTTAAAGAGGTTGTCCCATGACAAACACTTATCCCCTATCCACAGGATAGAGAATGAGTGATTGATGGGCGTGTGACCGCAGGGACCCTCGCCAATCACGAGAACAGGGGCACTGTCCTTCCTTATTTTAATGGAGTGGCAGTCACGCATGTGCCACTCTGTTCAACTCCTTGGCAAGTGTACAGCACTCACCTATCTCCAGGTTCTGTGGATAGGGGATGTGTTTTTTAGTGGACAACCCTTTCAAGTATTGATTTATATATGCATTTTTGAGCCAAATCCAGGAGTGGAGCTAATAATATAAAGGAAAGATGTCTCCTCTTTTGCTTGACTCAAAAACAGTGTGTATCCAGCCTAAGAAGCTGAGCTGTAGACTCATTCTTCTTTTGTCCAGTGAGCTTGTAATCACAATTATATGTTCTGAAAACGAATGGGCACCCATTTTATTAGTATCTGACTCAAGCAAGCCCTCTGCTGTCATAGCAACATCTCTACCGGTTGCTGGTCTGCCCACACTTATGCATTGATTTCCATGGTGGCTGCAAGAAAACATGAGTGTACTTTATAGATTTGTACATTTTCTACCTTCTGATTTACGGTAATTGTTATATGCTGACACGGTACTCTAGTCTGTAATATAATCTACGTGTGCAGAAATATACTGATACCTTTAGGTCCATTGTCTTAATGATTGACACTGGGTATTATATGGTATGAGATAATTCCCTATGTTGTACTCCTTCTTGGCTGTCTTGCCAATGTGGAAAGAAGATCCTGGATGTAAATCCATAGCCTGTAGCCTTTGTATCACAGTTTACGTTTTTCTCTTCATGAGCCCAAGATGTGTCATTGTTGCTATACAGACCCACTTTGTGGCTTATCATAAATACAGAACATTTCTCATCTCGGTATTCCAGCTGCAAATGCTGTAAAAAAAATAACATACTCACCGATCCACCACTGCTGACGTTTTGCCAGTCGAAAAGAAAGAAAGTTGTGTCTCTTGTGCTCCAGTTAGAAGGCAACTATCTTTTAAGTCAATAATCCTAACATAGTAATTTCACCCAGTGAAGTGAGTCCTCTCTGCGCTACACTGATGAGGCGAAATTACCCCGAAACAGCCGTCTGCAGACGAAGCACTGGCTTAGCTATAATCTTAAGTTATGTCTCAAGACCTGTAAGTCAGTGTTTAGCCTTTCAAACAGGCCTTGGTAAATTAGAATTATAACCAAGCCAGAATCTCATCTGCAGACAGCTTTTTCACGATGACTGTCCCTCATAAGTGCAGAACAGAGAGAACCGACTTAGCTGGGTAAAAGGCCTTTGTTGGGGGTCCAACTATATCTCCTTGCGAAGAGTGCCTAATAGGTGTAAGAAATCTTCCAGGACATGCAGTACTTCTCTTGGAAACTGGTTTGCAAATTAGCTGTCATTTGAAAAAAAGAAAAGAAAGCTGTGCCTCTGGTGCTGCCAACTGAAAGGTAGCTATGCTATAAGTCAATATCCCTGACCAAGGCCTCTAACCCAGTTAAGCCAGTTCTCTCTGTTCTGCACCCATGAGGAACAGTCGCCCAAAAGTTGTCAGCAGATGAGGTACTGACTTGGCTACAAGTTCATCTCTAGGCCTGTTTAAAAAATTGCCCATTGAATTGTAGGGTAGTTACCTTACAACTGGAGGCACAACTTAATTTTCTTTCTTGGATAGAGAGCTAATTTGTATGCTATATATAGGATAATAAAGCTGGCCCCAGAGGGCCTTTCCCTGTATATTTGCTAGCACTATTACCTGATGTCTATGTTATGATGCAGGTTACTCAATGTTGAGATAAATTCACAGTGGAATAAATGTGCAATTTGGGCAATAGTTTGGGGAGCAACATCACATGAGTAATTCAAGATGAAACTTAGTTCTAAATATAAAGGTTCCTTTACACTGCCCAATGTAGCAAGCGATTGTCGGGAAGGAAGTGTTCCTACCTGACAATCGCCTGCTAGTCAGTAAGGAAACCTCAACATTTACATGCAGTGATCTCCTCCACAGTATGGGGAGTAGCGATGGCTAATGCCATCACTCGTCCCCATACAGAATCATTGTTTGCCGGCAGCAGAGTGCTCCTGGCAAAGAATGATTTAGATGTCTGCATTAATGATCCTCTTACCCAATGAAGGAGCGTTTTGTGGCACCTTTACACCACAGATTATCGTTAGCAATAATCTACCTGAACACCAGCCAGTGTAAAGGTCCCTTAACACATTAGATAGCCAGCCGGTCCATTTAGCCTATATACATCTATTGTGTTCGGCTCCTGTCTGGTGCTGTGTTTCAGAGACTGAGCTGCAATACCATACACAACCTATGGATAGAGGTAGCACAGTTTTTTTGGAAGAAAGCAGCTTTGATTTTCAAATTCTCCACAACTTCCCAAATTCAAATATATCATTATCACATCCAGAGGTCGCAATTAGGCCTGTGCAAGCATCATAAACGCCTGTTCAGGACCTTTTACTACCTGAAAAAAGACTTGTGTATTTTTACGCATCAGTCTTTTTCTTGTCAGGAACGCTGTATCAGAAGCCGCCAGGTCCGGCACACATGAAGCCCCTCCCCTCTCCTAAAAAAAACCCCCAACCCTCACAGACATCTCTTTTTCACCAGGAGCAGCTCCAGAGTCTGGACTAAACACTACATTGTGGTTACAGGACCTGTGGTGATGTCACAGTCATGTGATCAGCCATGTGTGTGGGAGGAGTTAGGGGAACACAGGCTCCTGTAGGACTGTGCTGGTGTAGAATACAGAGATACTATGTATGGCAGCGTCAGGCGGGCCCCGTGTATGGCAGGGTCAGGTGGGCGCTGTGTATGGCAGGGTCAGGTGGGCGCTGTGTATGGCAGCGTCAGGTGGGCGCTGTGTATGGCAGCATCAGATGGGCGATGTGTATGGCAGCGTCAGGTGGGCGCTGTGTATGGCAGCGTCAGGTGGTTCCTGTGTATAGCAGCGTCTGGTGGGCGCTGTGTATGGCAGCGTCAGGTGGGCGCTGTGTATGGCAGCGTCAGGTGGGCGCTGTGTATGGTAGCGTCAGGTGGGCGCTGTGTATGGCAGCGTCAGGTGGGTGCTGTGTATGGCAGCGTCAGGTGGGTTCTGTGTATGGCAGCAGTGGTCTTATGTTTAATGTATGATGGTGGATAAATGTAAAATTGTCTACATTTATTTCTGCACTGGAGACTAGCAATGCCTGCAGAAATATCAGCCTCATAACGTTATGTGGGTCTATGCATTAGGCTACTTTCACACTTGCGTTCGTGTGATCCGTGCGCGGATCCGTCTACAAATGCATTGCAAGAACAAATCCGTCCCTCCTCTTGTCATGTGGAAGGATGGATCCGTCCTTCAGTTATTTCGCAATGCCGGATCCGGCACTAATACAAGTCAATGTAAATTAATGCCAGATCCGACATTCCGGCGACTAATCGGGCATTTTGGACGGACATAATACCGCAGCATTTTGCGGTATTATGTTCGCTGAAAACGCCTGACAGTGACTGAACTGAAGGCATACTGATGCAAACTGAACGGATTTCTATCCATTCAGATTGCATTGGGATATGCCTGATCAGTTCTTTTCTGGCATAGAGCCCTTTTGACGGAACTCTATGCCGGAAAAGAATAACGCAAGTGTGAAAGTACCCTAACATATACGAATTACTGCAAAATCTGTACTCTTAACAATTTTGAGGAGTATTTTTACTCTTCTGGAAAAAATGTAGTGCGACTTCCGATTTGTTTTGTCAATTATGCAGTGCAGAGAAATGTTTTTTATACTCCTGGAGTTTTCATAACCCGTGTCTATCAACTTGAGCTGGCTTAGATTTGAGCTATAACTTATGCTAGATGCTGGCGTAAATTCTAGAAGATATGCAGTGCCATGAGAAGCCAACTCCATCCCATTAAGCCTACCCACTATTTCCCCAAAAAATGCGAGAGCAGAGTAAAATTGAAAAGAGGCAGAAAATGCTGCTTAGTAGAAAATTTGCCACTTTTCTATGCCAGTTTTCAGGAGTACATCCAGTAATAAATTCCTGGTGGTTGAAGGACAGGCATTGTTTCGACCCTAGTTGATATGCGAGTCGTATGACCATTTATGACAATCCTCAGATATATATACAACTTCCAAAATGTTTCCAGAAATGTAATTTGATTCAAGAGGAAAAAAATTGAATTGCTCTTGGCAAACAGCGATTTTTTACCTTTAGGCTCCTTTCAGACGAGCGAGTTTTCCGCGCGGGTGCAATGCGTGATGCGAACTCATTGCGCCTGCACTGAATCCGGACCCATTCATTTCAATGGGTCTGTGTACATGAGCGTTGTTTTTCACGCATCACTTGTGCGTTGGGTGAAAATCGCAGCATGTTCTATATTCTGCATTTTTCACGCAACGCTGAAGTGAATAGGGCTGTGCGGATGCGATGCGTTTTTCACTGATGGTTGCTAAGAGATGTTTTTTGTAAACCTTCAGTTTTTTATCACGTGCGTGAAAAACGCATCAATGCGCATTGCACCCGCGCGGACAAAACTGAACGCAGTCGCAGACAAAACTGACTGAACTTGCTTGCGAAATATGGCTTTTTTTAACTGAACGCATCCGGGCCTCATCCGCAACACTCGTCTGCAAGGGGCCTTAGTTTCCAAAAAGCTGATTGATTAGAATTGATATTTCTTCCACCTGGCTCCCACGGCGTCTTCTTTCCACTGACACCCACATTCAGACATCATTGCGTGAATTTGCAGCTGCACTTCCCAGTACTTGTACAGTAGCCCCTTTAAGGAAGGTAAGCAACCCCTTTAAAGGGAACCTGTCACTGGGATTTTGTGCATAGAGCTGAGGACATGGGCTGCTAGATGGCCGCTAGCACATCCGCAATATCCAGTCCCCATAGCTCTGTGTGCTTTTATTGTGTAAAAAAAACTGATTTGATACATATGCAAATTAACCTGAGATGAGTCCTGTACGTGACTCATCTCAGGGACAGGACTCATCTCAGGTTAATTTGCATATGTATCAAATCAGTTTTTTTACACAATAAAAGCACATAGAGCTATGGGGACTGGATATTGCGGATGTGCTAGCGGCCATCTAGCAGCCCATGTCCTCAGCTCTATACCCAAAATCCTGGTGACAGGTTCCCTTTAAGGAGGGTAAGCTCTAGCATGTTCAAATGGGTGGCAGCTGTGCGGATAGCTCTCCAGTACTGTCCAAATTGAATTTAGTCCCATCTTCGGCCTGTTTCTGGTTTACTTTATTGGCATGGAAGTTAATTTTATCTGACAGCAAGTGTTACATGTGGGGAAATACCAAAAATGCCAACACTGCTGCTTTCCATTAAATTCACACCATATGTTGTAGGTCATATAACACATACTTCATGATAACATCCAACGTATATACAGGGGCCACTGTTGTGCACAACCTGATTTCATGTATTCCGATTTTAGCTGTGGACATAACAGTGGAAAAAGCAATATTCCCATGTGAGATTTTTTTTATTTGGCAGCAAAGCTACCCTGCCATGGTAAATTCTAGATAATCTAATCGGCAAGGCCAACGTGGCCAAAAACGATTTTGAAAATCATTGTGGCTTCGAATTGATTGATAATGTCCGTGTGGTTAGCCTCACCATGGCTGTGCTATGGCCACTATGTCTGAACATAGCCTTAGAGACAGCCATGTGCGGAACTGTCCCAGTTGGTAAAAGTTAGAACTAGTATAAGATTGGTGGGGGTTCTGCCACTGGGACCCATACGCCTCGGAGCCCCCTGAAACGAATGGTGTGGCCGGTCGGGTAGGCAAACTACTACTCAACTCATGTTTATGGGAACTCCAGAAATTGCAGTGACGTCCCACAGATCGTGTAGTATGACTGAGAGTAATATATGTGATAAATGGAAGTTTGTCTTAGATTTTTCTGTACTAACTATGGTGTTTTTTTTTTGTTTTGTTTTTACAGGGCCAGGAACTGACAAGAGACCCTATAGACGAAACCCTTTGCCAAAACTGCTGTCAGCAAGCGGACAGTGATACTGTTTACAGCTTATGACCTTTTCATGAATCCTGCACCAGTTTCCAAACCTTGCTACGACTGTTAGCAGAAATCCTTCAAACTTAAGTAAAGTTCCTTCCAGGATAATCCGTGCACCTCCCCTCCCCCATTCATTGTTCAAGTATGCAAAAATGTCTTCACAAGATGAGAACATGGATGGAAGAATGCAGTCTTCTGGTGGGCACTGTCTCGTTATGCAGTGGTGTTTGTCCACAGCGTCATAGCTGCCATGCATCACATCCCCCACCAGCTGTAGACCTCTGAATCATGCTCTTCATTTCTAGGGGAGGATCACGTATTTACAGTCCTTTCACCATGTTTTCCTGTTCTTTCTTTGTTTTTGTTTTTTCCTCTCTTATTTTCCTAGCAGTCTGTACAAGAATTATTCGGATAGTATTCATGTAAGCTAACAGTCAATCCACTGCCTCTCCGTTATGCCAAATAGGCAGACTTTTCCATGGAAGACGCTTTACTTTAATAGTCTCATTTCCGTTCGAAACTTTTTATTTTTTTCCTTTTTCGATGATGCAATTCAGGGATAAATATGTTGCTGATATGGTACTACTTCCTGTCACCCAAAACCAATTGTATACTGCTGTATTTTATGAATATATCCAGAACAGTGACGTTTATACCGTTTGTTCTTGACTCTTGTGTTTAGTTTTGTTTTGAAGCTTTTTCTCACCAAATGACCAGAAAGGGGTTAACCCCAGGATATCTGGTAGACATAGCAGTGTATTGGCAATGCTGTGTATGCATGTGTACCAGAACAACCACTGTACAGGGGTGTTTGTACCAGGCATTGCACTATATGGGTCTTCCGTCACTTGGCTTTGAATAGTATATTCTGCTTTCGGAAACCCTTCATAGAAGAATCAGATAATATCCCACATGTACTGTGTAGTAGGAGAGGGATTTCAGGTTACATTATTATCTGGAAAGCACAGTGGTGCTGAAAAAGCCCTTCCATATTATCCCTCAACATGTCGGATCTTTTATTTTTGTATTATTTTCTTAGATTTGGGGGTTTTTTGGTTACTTTTTTTGTGGGGAGCATATTGTGAATGAACATCAATGGTACATTATTGCAACTTGGTATATAAAGTACAGAGGCAAGTGATCTATCGAATATCTATTCATTCTGTACTTGATTGATATATGAAGACTTTTTCCTTTGCATTATGGCATTATGAATATAAATATATGAATATATTTTGTAATGTACAGAGATTAATCATTATGCATGAGTGTTAGGAAGCAGAAGCAAACTAGCTTTTTTTTTTTTTTCCCCACAGAAAGGTAATACGCATGCGTCTTTACGGCGTGGCCAATATACCATTAGAACCATTAACTAATTTAGCCCACTACTGAATTTCTAAAATATGTTATCCTACCTGGAAATTATTCGAGTTTTTTTTCTTTTCTTTTTTTTTTTATTAAAATTGTGTGGTGGGAATATTTGTACTGTAATATTTGTGGTCCTTTGATTTGATTTTTTGTACCACTTGTTGTCAGTCCTTACAACGATGCATGTGGCTGAAAGTAGCACTCTTGACCACGTTTGCCCGTTGCACCTGCGCTTGTACTATTAATGTAACGTACGTTAACCCGTCCTCACAGATCAGTAGTACTGGGCACTACCCGGTGCTCATAGTCCACTATGTGTCGGCAAAGGTGGCTGATTTCCATCTGCACAATCTATAAATTCTAGGCCCTGGAACTAGATGTAGAAGAACCTGTGACTGGCTCTGTTTACAATGTATTCTCCCTCATGTTCTTGTCCTTCCATAGAGCATAGCATCATCACCTAACTGTGAAAATGGATATAAAGTATATCTAACAGTATATCTACTGTATTTACTCAACACAGTGAATTCCTTCATGTTTTGACCATCTCTTATGGTCTTCAGTATGTCGATACATATATCCAGTCTTCTGCTTCATACAAAAGCCTTATTGTGAAGACAGGAAAATACCGGTGAGAGAATAATGCACATGTTAGTCGAAAAAATCTTTGAAAGGGCAGTAAATCCAGAGGATTGCTTAGGCATGTCAAGTAGATAGCAGACGACTCATATATCAGTAGCCATTTTACCCTTTAAGTATCTCTTGAGAGATTTTCTAGGTTCTTGGTGGATTAAACAGGGTGCTCATTTGTTCACTAGAACATGGTGCTTGGATCCATTTCTACGGGACATTGGTAGAAGTCTAAGATCCTGGACCTTCTACTACTGTGACCTTCTGACATGTGTAAATGAATTTGTTGCCATAGTATAGTTTATTCTTCTTTTTTTTTTGTCTCTCCTATTCAAGGAGACCTTCCAGAGGTAAAAACAAAGAAAGAAAGCCATTTAATGTACATTGAGATGTGAAAACTGTTTCTTACGTCTTGACTGGAATATTATTTGAATTTACCGGCCCAACGCCTGAGACTGCGCTATTGAGGGATACTAATAACAACATATTCAGTGTGTTCTTATCATGGAAACTTTGAATGGATCCGAAACACACGGCTGGCCTTACATATTGGTATATTTGGTGATTTGGATCCACTCTAGGTCTCCTGACAATTCCGAAAATGACATGTCATTAGAATCTCTCAGCAGTTCAGGCTTTGGACCTTTAACATTCATGTCAGCCTAGGACAGGCATCAGCAACCTTCGGCTCCCAGCTGTTGTGAAACTACAATTCCCAGCATGCTCCATTCATTTCTATGTAAGGTCTTAGAAGAGCAGAGCAACTATGCATGCTGGGAGTTGTAGTTTCACAACAGCTGGGAGCCAAAGGTTGCCTACCCCTGCCCTAGGAGATGGTAGAAAAAAAATATACATTTTTATGAACTCTAAAGCACCTTTATACATGTTCCTTGCGGTAGATGCCCTCAAGCTCCTATATACATTCTTCTGTGAAATGTTTCAATGATTTTATTAATGAAACCTCCCATGTATTTTCTGCTTTTAACTATGTCATATGAAAGCCTCAAAAACCAGAGAACAAACCGATATTCATCCTTCAAGCAGCTATGTAGTACCCAAGTAGGAGACATGTACACGAGTTCTAACAAGGGCAAGGGATGAAATACACATGTTAATAAATCTTCCATAGAAACCACTTGTTCCATCAGAAAGAGAGCACCTTTTGCATAGTTAAGTTTGTGTCCTCATGCATTTTGATGAAGGTGAATATATTGCTGCTCTCAAAGGACTTCATATCAAAACTGCCTATAGCAACCAATACAAGTTCACCATTCATTGTTCTTGTGCTGTTCAGAAAATAAAATTCAATGAGGAAGTTCTGAATAATTGTTTTATTACAGGTAAAGCTGGCATGATATTAAACATTTACAGAATGTACACTTTTTAAGTAACTAAAATTGCTGCTTAAAGGAAACTCCAGGGGAAATTGGAAACTTGCATGACAGAAAATATGACAATCTCCAACCTTGCAACTTCCAGCTGGGCAATATTGCTGCTAAAGATTGCTCTGTTAGACTCTGTTCACGCTTTTGTCATGGCAAGTTGGTGCTAATAACTATTTGTAATATATCTAAGGCCTCATGCACACGGCTGTTGTTGTGGTCCGCGTCCGAGCCGCATATTTTGCAGCTCGGGCGCAGACCCATTCACTTCAATGGGGCGGCAAAAGATCCGGACAGCACTCCGTGTGCTGTCTGCATCCGTTGCTCCGTTCCGTGGCCCCGCAAAAAGTATAGAGCATGTCCTATTCTTGTCCGTTTTGAGGACAAGAATAGGCATTTCTATAATGGGCCGCATTCCGTTCTGCAAATTGCGGAACGGAATGCGGAGCAGCTTCCGCGGTTTGCGGACCGCAAAACACCAACGGTCGTGTGCATGTAGCCTAATAGTGAGGAAAATTGGCTTCTACCTCACAGTTTTTTTTTTGCCTTCCTCTGGATCAACTTGCAGGATAACAGGCTGAATTGGATGGACAGATGTCTTTTTTCAGCCTTACTACGTAATTATCTATCCTGGATTCTTTGCAGCTAGTGGAATTCTGTAGTTACTTAGGAGGTCATTTATCAAACTGGTGTAAAGTAGAACTGGCTTAGTTGCCCATAGCAACCAATCAGATTCCTCCTTTCATTTCCCAAAGGAAGTGTCCAATATGAAAGGTGGAATCTGATTGGTTGCTACGGGCAAGTAAGCCAGTTCTACCTTATACCAGTTTGATAAATAACCCCCTTAGTCTGCACCTCCTCCATAGTCACACTCTACCAGCAGACATTGCCTTCAGGCTCCCCAGCATGGAGACTGTAGCAGAGTGCAGTGACTGAGAGGAACCTTCTGAACAGCAGCAGGGAGATTTGGAGGACTATAAGGGTCTATTCGCATGTCCACAACTGTTTTGCGGTCCTTAAATTGCGGATCCACAAAACATGGACACCAGTCATGTGTGTTCCGCATTGTGCGGACCGCACATGGCCGGCGCTATAATAGAAATGCCTTTTCTTGTCCGTGGACGCGGACAAGAATAGGACATGTTCTATTTTTCTGCGGGGCCGCGGAATGGAAGTGCGGATGCGGACAGCACACGGTGTACTGTCCGCATCTTTTGCGACCCTATTGCGTTCCCATTTTGCGGACGTCTGAATAGACCCTTAGGGCTTGTTCACACGACCGTGGTTTTGGTCCGCATCCGAGCCGCATTCAGTTCTATGCTCTGTTCGCAAAAGTTATGAGTCATGTCCTATTCTTGTCCGTTTTGCGGACAAGAATAGGCATTTCTAAAAAGGCCGTCCGTTTCGGAAATTGCGGAAGGCACACCGGCGACATCCGTGTTTTGCGGATCCGCAATTTGCGGACCGCAAAACACATCACGGTCGTGTGAACGAGCTCTTAGGGGACTTTAAATCCTTGGTGGTGGTGAAAGGTGGTAGGAGGTGTTTCAGAAGAGAGCAATCTTACTGAACAGGTGGGGAGGCTACAGTTTACTGTGATAAGACAAGAGATCACATGGCATATTATCTAAAACTATTAATTATCTAAACTGATTAAAGAAAAAAAGAAATGCATCTTTTGAAGGTCCAGGTATTTTGTAGTTAGGCAAAAATGTGTTTTTATTAACTGTAAAATTGAACCTTCACTTTAATGGAGCTATGCTGGACATATCCTAATGAATCTTGACAGATTCCACTGACTTTTCATGAGTTCTATCATATTTTTCAAGGTTTTCAGGTGTTTCTGCAAGAATAGCAATGCAGGCGCTGCTGTTTTTACTGTCAAAAACCCTGGAACCCTGACAGACTAGAATCCTGCACAAGTGTGAACAGAGCCTTGGAAAGTTAACACTATCGCCAATATTAGCTGCTGGTAATCTGTGATACAATTTTTAGCTTTGGCTGGAGTTTCCATTCAAGACACACAAAACAAGCACTAGGGACAGTATCATATTTTTGGCATTCAATTCATCAGCCAAAAAATTTTCGGTCGCTTTTGGGTGTCCTGTCCAATACACCCATCAGGTAGAGGTGACTTGCTTAGCAGATCATAGCTAATGTTACAATTTGATGGACAATTAAAAAACATTCTGACATTCTGTTGTGTTCAGAGGTTAACATCCAATGGCATAAAGTTGCTTCCTGATTTGGTGGGTCTACTTGGTTTCCATTACTCCTCTTAATTTTTATATCTATGTATGTCATGTGACGTCCTGACATGATTTATCAGAATATATTTAAAGGCTATGAACAATTTAGAAAATTTTTTGCAACTTCAAGCATCTAAAAAACTATCTGTCCCTCTGTGGTGGCCATCAATAGCTGCCACGTTCTGTCCTTCTCCTCCTGTTGTCTCTAATAAAGCAGGGGACTTAGAAGGTGAGATGTGGGCCACAACACCAAGCCAGCCCAACTTCAGCATGCTGCCTGGACTCCCTCTAATAATGACCCCTATAGTACCTCAAGTAAAATGTACCCAGCCAGTGTCTGAGAGGAGGGCTTGGGGGAACGTATGGGCATCAAGAAAAAGGGCCTTCAAGAAAACTCCCTGTAGGGTCTGTGGCCAGTCCAACCCTGGTCAAGTCTTGTCATGCATAACCAACTACGCACAGGGTTTCTTTGATGTGTAACTATGGAAACACAAAGGTCTGCACAGGAGCTGTACACTCAAAACAAACTATCTGCAAAGTTGTTTCATCCTTCATTTTAGATGTATGGGAGCAATAAAAAAATGGTTGCAAGCAGACACATAGGGAGTTATTTACTAAAGACTGGCATGTCACGCCACGTTCTTAGTAATAACCCCACTGGCAGAAGATCCGACCAGTGTATTTAGGGGTGCACACCTCTTAATACATATGTCCTATCTTCGGAAGTCTGTGCTCCAGTGCAGAAGTCTACATGGACCAGAAGCTAGAGTAGATCTGTGGTGTAATGTGCACTAGAAAAAGTGTAAAAGTGGCAAGGTTGTCGGAAAAAGTTGTAAATTGTTTCACAAAATTTGTCACTTTTCTACGCCCAAAGACTGAGTAGAACATTAGTACATGACCCCACAACCTTTAAAGTTGAATCTCAACGCTGATAGTTGAGTCTTACCAGTGATACAGGGCTAGTCTCAGAGTTGTGATGATGTTTACAGGAAGGAATACTTTAGTCGATATGGTCTGTGTTAGCGCAGTTGTCATTTTAGAAACCTCCAACGCAGCACATTCAGCAGCTACAACATGATGTCGTTTTCTGCTCCCTGAACAAGTACTCCTTTCCGATTTCCAGGTGGCCTTCTCTCCATGCAGAGATGGTTATAAAGGGGCGAGGGAGGAGAGCATGGTCAGATTTGTCAGTATTTCCATTATGCGAAGTGTAATAGCTTTGCAACAGTGCAATGTAGCAAATACGTTCTAGTAAATAATGCTGAACAGACTGTGTGATTACTCACATAACTGTACGTTTGGTCTCATCTAAGCCGGGGCAGCTGCAGCTTAAAGCTGCATTTGGCGTCTGAATGGAACCAAATGTGCTCAGCATCTGGAAGCTGCTTGTCATGTCTGCTGCTCTTGGAATTTTATTTTTAATGGTGCTGTAATGGGGAACTGAAATCTCCTTTACTGGAATCCATACGTACGGAAACCAGTATTGTGCTGGGCTTGTGTAATCCTTCCAATATAGGGGGGACTGCCTCACGCTGGCCTCGAGATTTAAAGGAGCACAATCACCTAGCAACCCCTGGCAGTGTAGTACAAAATGATAAAAATATAATACTTTTTCACTACTCGATCTGCTTATTAGCTTTGCAAATCCAGTGTTAAAAACCACGCTACTGAACAAATGACTGCACAGTAAGCAATACACAAGCCGCTTTTATTGGAAGCAAAAGTCAGGATTATTTCTGAACTGGAACAAAACTTATTTCTGAATTCCACAGTTTTAAACAGATCTTATGCTGACTCCAACATTTTACATGTTTCTGCATTCATGTCAATGGCTCAAGGAAAAAAAAAATCACAAGGACGTCGCCGACGTATAATGAGAGTGAGAAGAGGGCAAAGTAATTTCATTCTGTACAAGGAATACATTGATGCGAATGGCACTGTAACTTGTAATGACCCCTATTCATCAGCTCTCCCATTTGTACCGTTTTTAATGGGTCCCTTCTGCGCTTCAGAGACCACCAGTTAACCAGTATTGATTTGCCTGGCTTTGATCTGGTGATCTTTCTAACAGCTACAGGATTCATTAACAGTGGGAAAAAAGTATGACAATCAGAGGTGGCTTTTAGATGGATTCACGAGCACGATACAGAAGTACATTCTGCTAATATATACAATTCTAAATGTTCTTCAAATGTTTTCTAGTCCTTTATTAAATGTGCATAGACGTCATTGTACAGAAATTTTTATATTTGGAAATCGCTTACTTAAACCAAATGAAAATAGTTTCCCAAGTCAGTAGCTTTGTTTCTGCAGTGTTGCTAAATGACCATGCCTGAAATGGAGTGTCGAAAACTCATATCCAACTTCTTAACACTTTCTCCCTGTCCTTCACTCCCATCACTTTTACATAGCTTGAAAGAATATAGGAAAGCTCTTACGTTTTCTGCCATTTTATGTCTTTGATTTAAAGGGAACCTGTCATGAAAAAACAGCATGTAAATCTGTTCACAGTACCTCCTAGTGCCCTCCAAGTGTCTCCAGAGGGACCTTTTCTTCCGAATGTCACATTTTTTGTCTTTGAGAAAATGTAGTTTTATTCAGCCACTGCCCCGTGCTTCAAGTCAGGCTTGAAGTCATGGGGGCAGCGGCTTAGCGCCTTCACTGGTCCTCTCCCGCCCCTGCTTCTTGAGTGACAGCCCAGATCGCTTGCCGGACCGCGCTCTACGGCCGCATGCGCCCGACATCTGTGCACAGCCGACGTGATCTCCTCTGCGGCGTGCGTGCAGGAGATCACGCCGGCTGTGCACAGATGCCTGGTGCAGGCGCGCTTGCTACAGCCTGTCGGGCGCATGCGCTGTACGGCGAAAAAGACGGCGCTGAGCACGCGGCAGCCGGGACCGCGCTCCAGCCGCCCTTTACTGCGCATGCGGCCGTAGAGCGTGGTCCCGGCAAACGATCTGGGCTGTCACTCAAGAAAGCGGGGAGAGGACCAGTGAAGACGCCTAGGCCGCTGCCCCCATGACTTCAAGCCTGACTTGAAGCACGGGGCAGCGGCTGAATAAAACTACATTTTCTCAAAGACAAAAAATGTGACATTCGGAAGAAAAGGTCCCTCTGGAGACACTTGGAGGGCACTAGGAGGTACTGTGAACAGATTTACATGCTGTTTTTTCATGACAGGTTCCCTTTAAAAAAAGAAGTAATAAATGTATATATACATTCATATATACAAAATGCTATATGGAGTGAAACATATAACAGTTTGTATGGAAAATAAAGCGCCTGCAGTCTCTTAACTGATACGTAACCTTGTACGTAAATCGGTGCCTAGTGAGCATTGCGGCAATGCTAGAGACTTGAGTAACGGGACACCTTGCCATAAGGAGCATTACTTCAATTAAGTGGAGTTTGTTTTTCTTTACTTGTGTCCTGTTTTGTCTATAAAGTCAAGAGATCAGATAGTATTACTTTACCTTAAGTATGGTGTCTCCTCTTTTCTAGAATGTAGACTTTCAACAACATGGCATGCAGTTCACTCCCTCATGTCATGAAATGTTTCCTCTACAGTGCGTAATTTAAATTAATCTCTAATTTCATCTAATACCAATGAAGGAATAACTTAAGCTTTCTGTAGTCATGACAGGCATAGAAACTGTGGAATGGATGAGCTCCCCCACATTACACCAGCCAACTTATTTCATTATGTCTTTTATTAATGTCAGATGTATATTGTCAGAACGCATTCAATCACACATGGTGTCTTTGAAGTTTACATGTTTTTACATGACCTGTGTAGCCTATGCCGGGTGCTTTAATTTCAATATCATTTACACTAATAGCCACTGGAAGGCGACCACCCCACAACTATACTACCTTTTATCTACCACCCTGATTTGGACACCGTTCCTGTTCCAATTGCAATAGAAAAGCAGTGCTTTACTCCACGTGGTGTTAGTAGGTATTGCCTTGTGTATTCCATTTTAAATTGTAACCTAGTTTGTAAAAAAAAAAAAAAGATGGTGATGCATGTAAATAAAGCATAATGGATCTCTGGCTCGGCTTATTGTTTGAGATGTATTTCTTAAAAAAAAACCTGCTCACTTGCATGGGACTGTCAGCTAAAAAGATTTCCTACATAATGCACACGTATTTACTTTCACCTTAGCAGCGCTTTACAGACATTATCATCACTCACTGTCCCCAGTGGAGCTCACAATCTAAATTCCCTATCAGTATACGTTTTGGAGTGTCGGAGAAAACCCAAAGAAACACAGGGAGAACATACAAATTTTGTCCTTGGTCAGATTTGAACCTAGGACCCCAGTGCTAACCACTGAGCCACCAGTTTGCATGTTCTCATGGTTTTCCTCTAGGTACTAGTTCCTACCAACGTGTGTGTATGGGGGACAGGGTCTGATGTGTGTGATGACAGTATAGAAATAAAACCAGCAAGAAATATGCTAATACACAACATGCATAAATGGAAGAGGTTAGCCCATTGAATATAATATAACCATGCCTGCCAAACAAGCCCAAGGTCTTGGTCATAATCTTGATGCATTTTTTATATCCTTGTAGACACCATGGGTGAAATTTGGAGGATGAAAAGATCATTCTGATTGGTTTCCTTTGCACCAGTGTTGAAAAATCTCCTCCCAAATGATTTAAGAATTCATCAAAAATTGAATTAATATAGGTAACATTCAGTTCTTTTAAGAGTGCAAGGAGGTTGGTAATACCACAAGGCAGTCTGAGATCAGAGAAACCCTGATTGTGCCCTGGACAAGTCTGGTTAACAGCTTGAACTTGAAACAGTGCAGGACTTTTGAATCCATTTGTGACAGTTTTGCTGCTTGTGGTGTGTTACCCCATCCTAATAAAGAAGTTGGTACCAATGAAAAAAGACACTGGAGACTTGGATGTTTACCATTGGGAAGTTACTGAACCATGGACATTTTGGCTTCCCCAAACATTTTATATTTAGCTGTTCCCATATACACTTGTGGAGATCCACTTGTCCTACAAACCTATAATGCATTTAGCAGTCTTAGGGTCCATTCACACGTCCATAACTGTTTTGCAGATCCGCAAATTGAGTGACCTCACCCTTCTGACTATGCTGTAGATAACTTATTTTGGGTTTGGCACGGGTGTTCCTGCTCGTCCATCACTGCTGCAGTTAAGTGTCGCTTTTGTTTGTATTAGGTTGCTCCCTTGTCCTTGTTTACTAGGCCTCAGGGAGACGCTGGTTCATTCACCTAGGAAGGAACCGGTAGTCTCTTTCCCTTTTCACTACCTCTAGGGCATATCAGGGCTCCTAGGCTGTTTAGGTTCCGGCGTATGTATTTTCCCACCTTTGGGGTCTATAAATGCAGACAGGAGTCAGGGCCAGTTCTAGGGGTTTCCTAGGCGGTTACCTTTTTCTTCCACTAGCTTTGAGGCCTAGTTGTTTGTCCTCTTCCTCCTGGTTGTCTGTTTGGTGTTTCCTCTCATACCTCATCCGTGGCATTTTCTACCGCCGAAAAACCGCCATTTCGTTCAGGTCAGTGCAGCTATGGATCCTTTGCACCGGTCGAACAGCAGCAGGGACTGTCATTGGAGGTAGCAGACCTCCGCGCGACAGTCTTACAGATTCAGAGACCACAGGCGGCTGGTTCCCAGCTTTGAGGCCTAGTTGTTTGTCCTCTCCCTCCTGGTTGTCTGTTTGGTGTTTCCTCCCATACCTCATTTGTGACGCTCTCCCATTGTAGGAATTTCTTCCGGGCTGAGATTCTACACCTCATGTAGAAAAAATATTTTAAAGAACTTCTTCTCCAGCCAACAATGTACTAATTCACAAAGTTGTTTTTAATACCGGCTCTGTGTCACAGACACATTTTTTTGTTGCAATCTTGTAGAAATACCATTTTCACATTGTCAGATTGTGAAATGAGCTATGTGGAGAGCACCTTTTTTTTTTTTTAAGATGTTCCAGCACTCACTGTTATAATAATGTTTCCACAAGTAATTTACTGTAAGCTTAAAGGAATTCTCCGGGAATTTAGAAATTAAAAATACTAAAATATTACTTTATTGTAAATATATTCCCATATACCTTTCATTATTTATAAAGGCTCATTTTGTTTAGGGAGCAATCATTAGGAGAAACAAAATGGCTGCCGTATGACCACCCATATGTGTTTTTACCGCGGTCACTAAGGGGCCTTAGGCTGGGCCGCTGCTTTTTTACGATCCGGGCTGTTTACCACTTTACATCCCGCGAGCAATGGTGCCCGCTGCATGTAAAGTGCTGACAGAGGGAGGGGACTCCCTCTGTCTCCCTTCGGCACCCCACAAATGCAATCGCGGGTGCCGATGTGTGTGAAGGCTGTCTGGGGTCTGATGTGGACCCCAGACCAGCCTTCAGTAATTTCCAGCAGGCTGCGTCAGAGAGGCAGTGTTAGAATAGCATTGCCATTAAAATGCAATGCACTATAGGGATAGTGCATTGCATTTTATAAGCATTAAGGCTGCATTCACACGAGCGTGATTTCCGCGCGGGTGCAATGCGTGATGTGAACGCATTGCACCCGCACTGAATCCTGACCCATTCATTTCTATGGGGCTGTGTACATGAGCGTTTTTTTTCACGCATCACTTCTGCAACGCGTGTAAATCGCAGCATGCTCTATATTCTGCGTTTTTCACGCATCCGCAGCCCCATAGAAGTGAATGGGGCTGCGTTAAAAACGCATTGCATCCGCAAGCAAGTGCGGGTGCGTTGCGTTTTTCACTGATGGTTGCTAGGAGATGTTGTTTGTAAACCTTCCGTTTTTTATCACGCGCGTGAAAAACGCATCAAAACGCATTGCACCCGCGCGGAAAAAACTGAACAACTGAACGCAATCGCAGGCAAAACTGAATGGCTTTGCCTGTGAAAACGCTCAGTTTTCACTGAACGCATCCGCAACGCATCCGGACACGCTCGTGTGAACCCAGCCTAAAAAATCTTTCTGTTATAGCCCCCTTGTGGGACTAAGTGGTAAAAAAAAAGTAATAAAAAACAAATTTATTCAATAAGAAAAATCCCATTAAAAATTTTTGCTTTTTTTTTCAT
Source organism: Bufotes viridis (assembly GCA_033119425.1). Taxonomy (NCBI): domain Eukaryota; kingdom Metazoa; phylum Chordata; class Amphibia; order Anura; family Bufonidae; genus Bufotes; species Bufotes viridis. Next base: position 238,790,686 of record CM065592.1, read on the forward strand.
TGAAAATACGCTTTTCAATGAAAAAAATTGCAAAAGAATAAATAAATCTTTCCCACATGTTTGGCATTGCCGCATCCATAACGATCTGGGCTACATAAATATCGTGTAAATTATGCCCTATGGTGAATGCCATAAAAAAAAAAAAAGACAGAATTGCTCATTTATTCATAGTTGCCACCAAAAAAACTTAATAACAAGTGATCAAAAAGCGCCATTTACTCCAAAATGATACCAATGAAAAATACAAGTCGTCCTGCAAAAATTAAGCCCTCACACAACTCCATAGAACGAAAAATAAAAAAGTTATGGGTCTTGGGAAGCGACAATGCAAAAATATTTTTTTCTTTAAAAAAAGGGGGTTTTATTGCAAAAAGCAGTAAAATGTAAAAAAAAAAACTATATATATTTGGTATCACTGTGATCGTGCTGACCCAGAAAATAAAGATATGATGTTATTTATACCAAAAAATTAACGCCGTATAAACGAAGTGGCAATATTGATGTTTTTCCCATCTTCCTCCCAGAAAGAGATAATAAAAATTAATCAGAAAGTTATAAACTACAACTTGTCCCGTAAAAAAGGAGGACATGTTACTTCTGAGCACTGAGGTAAAGAGCTGCCCCATCCTCCTCTCCTACTTATCAGGTGATCCTGATTACAGATGATAAGAATTTTATCTGAATGTCTGTGGGAATTGAGTTCATGAGGAGACATGAAGTACAGAGAAGACGGACAGGACAGACTATGGTAATGGAGGCTGTATACAAGTACTGCTGCACATTATCCACATCACCCCCACTCTCCTCTCTACTTCATGCCCCCTCATGAACTCCATTTCTACAGAGATTTAGCTGAAGATCATATTAAACTGTATTCAAGATCATAGAAGAAGACGAGGCAGCTCTTTGGCTCACTGCCCTGAAGTAGCATGTCCTCCTGTATGATTAGGACAGGTTTTGTGTGTACTAATAGGATGGCGGCCATTTCATTTCTCCTGATTGCTCCCTAGACAAAACCAGCCATCATAACTAATGAAAGGTATCTGGGAATATATTTATAAAGAAGATATATTTACAGTAAGTATTTTCATTTTCCTAATTCCCAGAGAACCCCTTTAAAAGGTAAAATGTCATCAGAAAATGTCCTATTCTTTAAATCACAATTTTATGTTGTACACATTTTAAAATAATTTTTTCCCATAGCAGTGAATGGTGTGCAAGCCGCACAATTACAGCCTCCATTTACCACTATGAGACTGCTGGAAATAGCCGAGCCAGTGCTTGGAGGGTGACCGCATGATATGCCATCAGTGTCCATGATAGGAGTTCTCCTTGAAACTGCCCCAATATCTATTAATATATTATTTGGTCCAGAACAGAATGGTAAAGATGACATGGTTGTTGATTATTGCTTTCAGAGAGAACAAAGTCCACAGCACGTCCGAAACCACAGTACTTCTGTTTGCAAAGGATTACTAAGTACAATCTATCTTGTGTTCTAATAAACAATTTCTGTTTGAGCTGCTTAATAGACTTACATATGTGCTAACATCCTGCTAAGCCACAGGCTGCATGATTATGGCACTATATAATAAACCATTTTATGACACTATATAATTATTAATTATTATTAAAGCACCATTTATTCCATAGCGCTGTACATATGAAAAAGGGTATACATACATGTACAGACAATTGCACTACGCATGAACAAGACGGGTTACAAACTCGTACACAAGGAGAGAGGGGCCTGCCGTGAGGGCTTACAATCTACATGGTAATAATAATTACGGTAAGCCATACCTTACAAATGGTAATAATACACACAGCTACCATAACAATAAAGCCTAATATTGAGTAAGTTCTCTTCGTGCCACCAAAACAGTTCTGACTCTTTGAGAAATGGACTCCACAAGATCTCTGAAGGTCTTTCTCTTGTGGTATCTGGCCCCAAGATGTTAGGAGATCCCGTAAGTTCAATTGGACATCTAGCAGATGCTCAATTAGATCTGGGGGTTTTGTAGGCCAATCAAATACCTTTAATTCTTTGTTTTGTTCCTCAAACCATTCCTGAACAATTTTTGCAGTGTAGCAGTGTCCATTATTTCTACTGAAAGAGGCCACTGCCTTTAGGTAATACTGTTGTCATAAAGGGGTGTACTTGGTCTGCAACACTGCCCAGAGCATCACACTGCCAGCACCAGCTTTCCTTCTTCCCATAGTGCATCCCATTTATAAGAATCATCCATCTCATCAAGCAGAGTTCTGCACCTGCAACAGGATGTTCCTGAAACTGAGGATGCCTCCCCTGCTGCTTGACTGACAGAGCCAGACATCTCGACTGGCCCTGACAATGTCGCACTATCGCTGCTGCTCCAAGTAGCTGCTCATGCACAGAGCCTCTGCTGCCACCACATTTCCAGGTAGTGGCACATAAACATCTGCTGCTCCAGAAGCAGAGCCTCTGCGCTGCTATTTGAAGTGGCGGTGCAGGCGTGAGATTGTCAGGGCTGGCCCAGTCAATCAAGCGACCGGGAAGTGTCTACAGCTTTGGGGGCACCACACCGCAGGTGCAGAATTTACAAATAGATTCTCTCATCTAATCCTTATACATCTCTTTCCAAGTAATGATAGGTTTACACTTGCGGTAAATGCATCTGGCATACCGTTCTTGCAGAGAACCGCCTGCCATAGGTCACTGGATCTGACAGCCAAATACTAGCAGTTATTGTCTCGGTCGAAACCACACCTTATGCCGGAAACCGGGCGGATCCCACTATAGTCAAACGTTCTCTGCTGGAACAGACTGATGGATCCGTTTAAAGCAAGTGGGAACCTACCCTAAGCAACACATGTGCACCCAGCCATCCACATGATGTAAAGAAAGTGTGATTCATCAGACCAGACCCCCATGACCATGTACTAAGCACTGCATATTGAGAACAACCCACAAGACATAGGCCCTCATTTATCATGCCTTCACTACAGAATTCTTGCTTTAAAAAGTCTCAAAATTGGGCCTTTGAAACTTTTTGCTTTTTTACACCGCTCGCTCCTGTTTTTAAATATGGGTGGGAAAGTATCTCCAGATTTATGACTGAGACTTTTTTTAAAGTCGCAACTTCACTCCAGTATGATGCTGGAGTAGGAAAACTAGAGTAAATTTTCTAGACAAAAGTGTTCAGTTTAACCACTTCAGCCCCCCTAGCTTAAACACCCTTAATGACCAGGCCACTTTTTACAATTCTGCACTACACTACTTTCACCGTTTATTGCTCCATCATACAACTTACCACCCAAATGAATTTTGCCTCCTTTTCTTCTCACTAATAGAGCTTTCATTTGGTGGTATTTCATTGCTGCTGACATTTTTACTTTTTTTGCTATTAATCAAAAATGACCGAAATTTTTACAAAAAAATGACATTTTTCACTTTCTGTTGTAAAATTTAAAAAAAAAACTACATTTCTATATACATTTTTCTATAAATTTATTGTTCTACATGTCTTTGATAAAAAAAAAATCCAATAAGTGTATATTTATTGGTTTGGGTAAAAGTTATAGCGTTTACAAAAAGTGAATTTCCGCATTTTGAAGCAGCTCTGACTTTCTGAGCACCTGTCATGTTTCTTCAGGTGCTAGAATGCCAGGATAGTATAAATACCCCCCAAATGACACCATTTTAGAAAGAAGACACCCCAAAGTATTCGCGGAGGGGCATGGTGAGTTCATGTATTATTTCATTTTTTTTCACAAGTTAGCGGAAAATGACACTTTCTGAGGAAAAAAAATAATAAGAGTTTCCATTTCTGCTAACTTATGGCAAAAAAAAAAAATAATCTCCCACGGACTCACTATGCCCCTCAGTGAATACCTTGGGGTGTCTACTTTCTGAAATGGGGTCATTTGTGGGGTGTGTTTACTGTTCTGGCATTTTGGGCGGGGCTAAATTGTGAGCAGCCCTGTAAAACCTAAAGGTACTCGTTGGAATTTGGGCCCCTTTGCGCACCCAGGCTGCAAAAAAGTGTCACTCGTATGGTATCGCCCTACTCAGCAGAAGTAGGGCAATGTGTTTTGCGGTGTATTTTTACATATACCCATGCTGGGTGAGAGAAATATCTCTGTAAATTGACAACTTTGTATACAATTTTTTTAAAAGTTGTCATCTACAGAGATAATTCTCACACAAAGTATGGGTATATATAAAAATACACCCCAAAACACATTGCCCTACTTCTCCTGAGTACGGCGATAACACATGTGTGACACTTTTTTGCAGCCTGGGTGCGCAGAGGGGCTCAAATTCGAATGAGTACCTTTAGGATTTCACAGGGCATTTTTACGCATTTGGATTCTCACGCTTTAGGACCCCTAAAATGCCAGGTGAGTATAAATACCCCACAAGTGACGCCATTTTAGAAAGAAGACACCCCAAGGTATTCCGTGAGGGGTATGGTGAGTTCATGTAAAATTTTATTTGTTGTCACAATTTAGTGGAATATGAGACTTTGTAAAAAAAAAATATCAATTTCCGCTAACTTGTGCCAAAAAATTTTTTTTCTGTGAACTCGCCATGCCCCTACCTTGAGGTGTCTTCTTTCCAAAATGGGGTCACTTGTGGGGTATTTACACTGCCCTGGCATTTTAGGGGCCCTAAAGCGTGAGAATCCAAATGCGTAAAAATGCCCTATGAAATCCTAAAGGTACTCATTGGAATTTGGGCCCCTTTGCGCATCTTGGCTGCAAAAAAGTGTCACACATGTGGTATCGCCGTACTCAGGAGAAGTAGGGCAATGTGTTTTGGGATGTATTTTTACATATACCCATACTGTGTGTGAGAAATATCTCTGTAAATGACAACTTTTTAAAAATTTTTATACAAAGTTGTCAATTTACAGAGATATGCCGAGCTGCGAGCTGCTGTGAACGTGCGCGCGCGTTCACAGCAAATCTCGCCTCTCGCGAGATGACGCGCCGACTCGTCAAGGAGGAGTATCCCAGCCTGCCGCAGGACGCAGCCCTGTGTTCGGCGGTCGGGATGAGGTTAAGGAAAGACAAATTTATCAAACATGTAACATTTGATAAATGTGGCATAAAGTACACCAACACAGACTCAAGCAAAACTGACTTCAAATATTACCCTTAGGATAAATTTCCCCCATAGTTTTAGAGTTGTTCTTACCAAGTGGTCTAACCATTACAATTTAATAGGTGTCATTGTAATGAAATGATCAATGCTATTCATGTTACGGCTGATCAGTATATATATTATATGTGCTTGGTACTGTAGATAGAAATGTTAGGAGCCTTTGTCGCAATACTGGACAAAATAGCATAGCATGCTCCCGTAAAAAGTCACACCGCTTGATGGAAATTCTACGGACCTCATTGTAGTCTGTTTTCATCATGTGTCAGATATCAATCTTCCATTATTTTAGTTTTGCTTCTCCCACATCAGAGCAGAAAAGGGGAAATAAGATTACCATTGTGAATTCATCCTAATGCTCCCACCACCTTTACAGACTAAACAACTGTTTGAGCACGTACAAGGGGACTTTTGATGGTAAAAATTGGTTGTAACCTTCGGCATAACAATCAGTGGCATAGAAACTGCCAAGAGACTCTTCAATTAAGAGCTCATGCACATGACCATATTTTTTGTCTACATATGATCCGCTTTTTTTGTGGATTGTATGCGGGCCCATTCACTTTAATAGGCCTGCAAAAAATGCAGACAGCACACCGTGTGCTGACCGCATCCATATGTCCATTCCATGGCACCCGCAAAAAATAGAACATGTCCTATACTTGTCCTTTTACTGACAAAGATAAGACTGTTCTATACATGGCATGACGTTCCATTCCACATAATGCTATTTGCAGACTGCAAAAATGGCTATGGCCGTGTGTAAGTTGGTCTAAATTGGCAGCAGGTGGGCACAATACAAGTGGCAGGTTCTGCAAACTGTGGTTGGTGGATCCAATAGAATGGAAAACACCTTCAAGATAACTTGACAGAGCTCCCTGACCATTTTACTTTTTTACTGCTATACAGTAATATGTGAAGCCCAGTCATTACATATATAGGTCTATAGTTAAACATGCCCGGCGCTAGAACCCGGCATACAAGGGCAAGTGCCGGGGCCCACTGCTTCTGGGGGGGGCCCACTGAGCTGCTATGAGCACTTTAATCAATACAGATGGAAGAACTCATTGCTGGAGCTGCTGTCATTTCACTTACGCAGTACCCCTCGTGGAGGGCCCTCTGATAGTCAAATGAGGCTGCTGCAGAGACTCAGACACGCCCCCTCTACTGGTGCTGCTTGAGGACAGTGAGGAGAGAAGATCAAGATGGCAGAGCTGTGAGTAGTGAGTCTGCACTGTGACTGCCTGTGGGACAGGGAACTCTTCCAGGTGCTGCTGGATGTTGTAGCAGCCAAGCAGCTTCATGCATGGGTGTAGCTATAGGGGGTGCAGAGGTAGCAGTCGCTACTGGGCCCAAAGACCCTTGTGCCACATAGGAAGACACAAAAAGCACGGAGGGAAGGGGGGCCCAAGCTGAACTCTTGCACCAGGGCCCATGAGCCATTAGCTACACCCCTGGCTTCATGCTATCTGTTTTACTGCTTAATGAGCAGGTTGCCTCCATGACACCTTCCCCCCTCATATCCTGCTGTCTCCATTCCTGCCTCATGTATCCAGAGCTCCTGTCTCCTACTGCTGCCCTGCACAGACCTCCTGCCACTACTTCTTTAATGAATCCCCCTCAGCCCCTTCCACCTACTTGCTGTGTTCACCCCTCCTGTCCATCCATGGCCCCGGGCCCGTGTCACTCCTCTGCCTCTCATTATGGTGGTGTCTAAACCACATTCACCATAAGGACCTTCTAACGTCACAGGGTCACCCGTACTGCGCCCCTCCCCCCATATTGTGCTCCCTTAAACCCTGCATTGTGCCCTCTTACCACACCCTGTACAGTGCCCCTAGTCATTCCCTGTACTGTGCCCTCTTATACCCTTTTATCCGGTCACAGTATAGCGGTGTCATTATACTGTGTGTGGGGCACTGGGGGGTCATTATTCTGAATGGAGGGCCACTGTGGGGTCATTATACTGTGTGGGGGGCACTGGGGGTCATTATACTGTGAGGGCCCTTAACCTTACACAGTATAATGACCCCCAGAGCCCCCATTCAATATAATGACCCCAGTGATCACTATACAGTTTAATGACCCCCAGTGCCCCCTCTATACAGTATAACCCCCAGTGTGGGGACCACTGGGGGTTATTATTCTGAATGGAGGGCCACTTGCACCGGCCCTGAGGGGGCCCACTGAGATTTATCGCCCAAGGGCCCAAATGAACCTAGAGCCGGCCCTGGTTTGACAGTTACCTCTCCCAACTCCCAGAAAATAATGCACTAAAACAGTAGATGCAAACATAATGTATGGACTAAGCCCTCACTCTAATGTTAAAATCTGAGACTCTTAGCCAATATATTTTGATCAAAACACATCTGTGCCCACCTACCCAGCGCCACAGTGGTCTCAGGTCAGGAAGGTCCTAGTCTATACCTACCTATGCCGTTATGCATCTATATTCAGGAGAGCAGACCCTGCACATATAGTGTGTTGCTCCTAGTTACCTCTGTGTGCATCAGCAAGGTCGTCTATTAGGTGGGGCAAAAGTGCACATGAATGCTACTCCCAAAATAGAAGCGCATTCACACTTACAAGTTTGGTTTTGCCAAATGTGTTTGTGTATTCAGTGGAGAGAGAGGAGAAAGCTGCTGCCATACACTTTTGGCAGCACCTTATTTCCTGAGCGAACCAAATTTGTGGCCCGATCCTATTCTCACCCAATATAATCTTCTAGAAGAGTCAGGAGCTACCCATACACATTAGGTTATTGGTCAAACATGCAGATTCCGCCAACAATATATTAATGTTTATGGGGGGTCTTTAGTGACAACTCTGGGTGACTGCTGATGAGGTGACAGAATTAAGAACAAAGCAATCATAAGCCTATCATGTCCTGATGGAGTAGGGCCTATTTGAAGTTTTACTATGGATGGAGCCCCTTGGCTGCATGTTAGGGCCCTTTTACAAGGGCCAATCATAACGCTTATCTTTTTTGCAAATATATGAATCGTTTGTCAGCTGCACATCTCTTTATGAAAACAGGCATACTCTGCCACAATTGGGGCATGATTGTATTAACAAATTATTTGTCCCCATACACTGCATGCTGACGGCGATTGCTTCGTTTGAATGGAGTTTATAAAAGCACTGATCTACAAACTGTTGATTGGCGCACATTAGGAGATGAAAATCTGCCCATGTAAAATGACTTATCCCTTGTCTTGTTCATGACCAGGGGTGTATAAATTAGCATTGTTCTGGAGCAGGCACAGTGTGGGAGAATTTATATCTCAATCCACTATTAGTAAAGCTGCTTAAATAGTCCATCAATTGCATCTTATTCCTACACTTTCCCTTCTATTTCATATGTTTTTACCTTGAAGCTGTATGTTCTCTTGCACAATCTTCTCATGATTCCTGTTACATGAGTAGAGAGATCGGCAGTGGATTGTTATAGCAGATAGAACTCCCTAAGATCACTTCTGTACCCATGAAGAAATTAGCTAGATTGGGTGCCTTCACACGCTGCCTTTGCACAACTGAAATTCTGTTCCATTCATTTGAATGGGGCAGCAAGCACATGGATTTCTGCAAGCCTCATTCAGGTGAATGGAACTGATTTCTAGTTGCAGAAATTTCTGCAACAAAATCTGCAGTTTGTGACAACACCCATAAAATCCAAGCTGTCTAATTTGATTCTCCTGCCTTGGGTGATGGAACAAAAATCTAGCTTCTTTTGCCAGACATTAAGTACAGAATTCTTTGTGTAAGTCTACTTTTACACTAGCGTTTTTGCTGGATCCGGCAGGGATCAGCAAAAACGCTTCCATCACGATAATACAACCTTCTGCATCCATTATGAACGGATCCGGTTGTATTATCTTTAACATAGCCAAGACTGATCCGTCATGAACACCATTGAAAGTCAATGGGGGACGGATCCGTTTTCTATTGTGTCAGAGAAAACGGATCCTTCCCCGTTGAATTACATTGTGGGTCATGCATTTTTCTCTGCATTCCATGTCGGAAAGAAAACCGCAGCGATTTCCTCTCCGGTATGGGAACGCAACCAAACGGAACGCAATGCATTTTGGAGCATTCAATTCTGTTATGTTTTGTCCCCATTGACAATGAATGGGGACAAAACGGAAGCCTCTTTCTCCGTTATTGAGATCCTATAACGGATCTCAATACCGGAAAAGGGAAACGCAAGTGGGAAACTAGCCTAATGTGATTATGTATGCTACAAAGGAGCAGTATTTATAAGTTTAAGCATTGTTAGGCCTGTAGATAAGGTAGTTAAGGCCCCTTTCACACGGGCGAGTTTTCCGTGCGGGTGCAAAACGTGATGTGAACGCATTGCACCCGCACTAAATCCTGACCCATTCATTTCAATGGGTCTGTGTACATGAGCGTTTTTTTTCACGCATCACTTGTGCGTTGCGTGAAAACCGCAGCATGTTCTATATTCTGCGTTTTTCACGCAGCTCTAGCCCTATAGAAGTGAATGGGGCTGCGTGAAAAACACATTGCATCTGCAAGCAAGTGCGGGTGCGTTGCGTTTTTCACTGATGGTTGCTAGGAGATGTTGTTTGTAAACCTTCAGTTTTTTGTCACGCGCGTGAAAAACGCATCAAAACGCATTTCACCCGCACGGGAAAAACTGAACAAATGAACGCAATCGCAGGCAAAAATGAATGGCTTTGCCTGCAAAATCGCACAGTTTTCACTGAACGCATCCGCAACGCATCCGGACCTAATCCGGACACGCTCGTGTGAAAGAGGCCTTAGAGGTTTTAATTGGGGAAAACTGGCATTTTGCCCAAGACAGCTGTCTCACATTAGCAGGATAGGCATACTTCTTCAAATACAACTAGTAAGGCTACACTGAAAATATAAATCTTATCTGGATTGCATGGTCAATTGCAGTTACTTCAATAATTCCCTAAGGCTGGATTTAAGTGACCTGGAGGGGAGGCGCAGGACAGGAAGGATGGGAGAGGTAGTTGTGGACCTGAGAGGGGTAGTGATACTCACAGTTCACAGTGACGGTCCTCCCTCTGACATGCAGTGAATGGAGGGCACACCCTTTCTTCCTTCGGGCACTTCCTGACTTTTTGGGGTTCCTGCTTGGTGGTAGTTGGGGTGCCCTTGATGGTGGATGATTGGCAGGGTACAAGGCAGGAGGGTAGATGTAGGGGCCGATGGATGGTGGTGGAGTCAATGATTCGGCCCAATTTAGTGATCAGCACTGCAGTACAAACAGTAGCAACAATCACAGTTCCAAAGTAAATTACAGTATAGTCTTCTACTAATAGCTGTGTATAGGCAGCAATGATGGTAGTAGAAGACCCTGAGTCTCACTCTAAAAGCTTTAAAAACTCCCACAATCACTACTGCAGTTCACAAGCTGAGGGGTGCAGATTCTGAAATAAGCAGCCAGTCTGTTTTAAGTGTGGCGGGTGCTCTTAGCATTACTCTATCCTGAAGAAAACTGCTCTTTTATGACTTTAGCTTTACACAGGCTCACAGGCAAAGCCAGACTGACTTGGCTGATGCATTCTAACTATAAAGCTGCTCCCTCAGAGAAGAGACAGCTAGCTTCCCTCTGCTGAGTTAGGGCATCCAGCTTTTGGGATCATATGCAGAGCATAACACAAAGCAATAACTCTTTCAGCAACAAATTAGCTTTTCAGCAGTGACCAGGGTCACTGCCGATTTGTGTCATTTTTCCCAACTCCTGCAGCGCTATCTTTATAACATTTCGTGTACATGTTTTATTTGGTGTATTTATTAGTAGGAGAAATGCCTGCTCTAGATTTTAGCTTAACGTCTATGAGAATTTTCCAACACAAAAGACACATGCATCTTTTGGGAAAGTGGTGGGGTTTTTTTTGTTTTTTTTTTCAACTTGAGTGCACAACATGTTAAAGCATTGAGAATTTTTAGGCGTTTATCCTTCCTATCTCTATAGGGAAAAAAACTCCTTAACAAAAGCTTAAGTCACACATATTAAAGGGCATCTGTCAGCAGAAACCTGTTGCATGTGGCGCTTGGCATTAGTCACCATAAATTCACAATCTTTCCTCAGTCTTCATGGTAGCCTTTCCCTCTTGTCATAATACACGGGAGTGCTTCCCACCTTTCTTCCAGTAGTCACATGTTTAGCTCCTTCGCAAGCAGTCATAGCAGTGGCATTACATTTATTGGTGTCACATTTTTTTTTATGAGCATGGGCTGCTGCAAAGTCCAATATATGAAAAAAATACTTCAACACTTCATATGGCAGTTCTTAAAAATATAATGTGCATTGACATTTAAAATTCACATGGGGATTGTAAGAGAATTGAGGCCAAAATGTCTCTTCAGGTATTTCCTATAGGGAACATCCTTGCACGTATCACAAAGTTTTTCAGACAGCTGAATATTTCTCAGTATTCACAAGGTTGATTGCAACTTTTTTCACCTTAGAGCTCTTTTACACACAAATTTGCTTTGGCATTTTTATGCCTTAAAGGGGTATTCCCATCTCAGACAATGGGGGCATATCGCTAGGATATGTCCCCATTGTCTGATAGGTGCGAGTCCCACCGCTGGGACCCGCACCTACAACGAGAACAAAGCGGGGAGCGCTGTGGCTTGAGGACCCCGGATTTTCCGGGGTCTGTCCACCACCAAGCACTGCTCCCATAGAAGTGAATTGGAGCCCACCGCGCATGTGTGGCCCGTGCTCCTATTCATTTTTATGGGGCAGACGGAAATAGCCAAACCAGCGTACGGCTATTTTCGGCGGCCCCATAGAAATTAATGGAGGGCGGCTGCGCATGCTCAGTGCGCCCTCCGTTTATTTCCCCGCTCCGTTCTGGGACCCGCACCTATTAGACAATGAAGGCATATCCTAGCAATATGCCCCCATTGTCTGAGATGGGGAAAACCACTTTAAAAAACCCACTATTTAAACAGCATGTTTTTTTGTATGTACGTTTTGGTTATTACTATATTTTTTATGGAGGTTTTTTCTTAAAGGGCATCTGTCAGCAGATCTGTACCTATGAAACTGGCTGACCTGTTGCATTTGTGCTTGGCAGCTGAAGGCATCTGTGTTGGTCCCATGTTCACATGTGCCCACATTGCTCAGAAAAATGATGTTTTATTATATGCAAATGAGCCTCTAGGAGCAACAAGTTGTCGTTGCTATACCTAGAGGCTCTGCTCTTTCTGCAATTACTTCACGCTCTCCTTTTTAATTGACAGGGCCAGGCAGTGTAATTGTGATCACGTCTGGCCCCATCAATCAAAGTGCAGAGGGCATGGATGTTAGAGACCTTGGGCTCTTCCACCTTCAGTTTGAGGATGCCCCACAGAGGCTCAATAGGGTTTGGGTCTGGAGACATACTTGGCCAATCCAGCACCCTTACCCTCAGTTTCTTTAGCAAGGCAGTGGTCGTCTTGGAGGTGTGTTTGCAGTCGTTATCGTGTTGGAATACTGCGCTGCGGCCCAGTTTCCAAAGGGAGGGGATCATGCTCTGCTTCAGTATGTCACAGTTTCCTCAATTAACTGTTGGCATTCATTGTTCCCTCAATAAACTGTACGTCCCCACAGCTGGCAGCACTCATGCAGCCCCAAACCATGACACTCCAACCACCATGCTTAACTGTAGGCAAGACACACTTGTCTTTGTACTTTTCACCTGGTTGCCGCCATACACACTTGACACCATCTGAACCAAATAAGTTTATCTTGGTTTCATCAGACCACAGGACATGGTTCCAGTAATTCATGTCCTTAGTCTGCTTGTGTTCAGCAAACTGTTTGCAGGCTTTCTTGTGGATCATCTTTAGAAGAGGCTTTCTTCTGGGGCGACAGCCATGCAGACCAATTTGATGCAGTGTGCAGCGTATGCTCTGAGCACTGACAGGCTGACCCCTTCCCTCCCTTTAACCTCTGCAGCAATGCTGGCAGCAGTCATATGTCTATTTTAAAAAGACAACCTCTAAATATGATGTTGAGCACGTGCACTCAATTTCTTTGGTTGACCAGGGCGAGGCCTGTTTTGAGGGGAACTTGTCCTGTTAAACCGCTGTATGGTCTTGGCCACCGTGCTGCAGCTCAGTTTCAGGGTGTTGGCAATCTTCTTATAGCCTAGGCCATCTTTACATAGAGCAACATTTCTTTTTTTCAGATCCTCATGGAGTTCTTTGCCATGAGGTGCCTGTTGAACTTCCAGTGACCAGTATGAGAGCAATAATACCAAAGTTAACACACCTGCCCCCCATTTACACCTGAGATCTAGTAACACTAACGAATCACATGACACTGGGGAGGAAAATGGATAATTAGGCACAATTTGGCAATTTTCACTTAGGGGTGTACTCACTTTTTTGCCAGTAGTTTAGACATTAATGGCAGTGTGTTGAATTATGTTAAGGGTACACCAAATTTACACTGACTACTTTAGAAAGTATCAAAGTGTCAGATCTTCAGTGTTGTCCCATGAAAAAGATATAATAAAATATTATTATGTATTTTGAAAGTTAGTGGCTGCATTTCTCCTGCATATTTTTGGCTTAAAGAGGTCCTGTCACCATATTAAATAGCCTTGCCTATGGCATTGTTTATTTTATCTGCCTGCACCCCCCTTCTATTCTTGATCTATGTTCCCCTAAATTTGCTGTGACACTATCCAGTCTTCACAGACAGTGCCAGGGCATCATGCTTCAGATTATTCTTGGGAGATATAGCAAATCTCACAAGACCAAACCGTATACTAACTTTAGATATCTTGGCTGAAGTTAGTATACAGCATCCTATAGCAGGGGAGATTTACTACTTAATGTGGCTGTCTCACTTCACTAATATATAGTTATTATCCATATTGCTTCCTTTGAAGGTAAAAGGTAAGACCGCGCGATATTCTTCTCCCGAATTCAACACTCCTTTAAGATACCAGAAGTTCCAAAAACCAAAAGGTTTCCCAGAAGCCTTCACCTCAAAAGGACTCTGTGGAAATCGAAATAATATACAGATAGTGAAGTACCATTGAGACCATTCACCTGCTGGTTGTATCAGTCTACTTACTAGACTTCAGCGATATTCATGCAGTGATCGCTGAAGTCTAGTAAGTAGACTGATACAACCAGCAGGTGAATGTCTCAATGGTACTCACTATCTGTATATTATTCGATTTCCACAGAGTCACTCTGAGGTGAAGGCTTCTGAGAAACCTCTGGTTTTGGAACTCTGGTATCTAAAGGAGTGTTGAATCGAGAAGAATATCGCGTGATCTTACCTTCATTTGCATAGTGTGAACTGATCCCCACACGCACATAGGACCTGCAGCGGAGTCCTTTTGTATCTTCCCGGTGACTATATCTTTGCATATTGCTTCCTTTGGTGGCTGGATTCATTTTTTCCATTGCATTAAACATTGCTCGTTTCAATGGTTACGACCATCCTGCAATCCATCAATAGTGGCCGAGCTTGCACACTGTAGGAAAGGTGCTGGCCTCTCTGGTGGCCGGGACTGTGGGAGTGAGCGTATGCTGGTGCTTTTTCCTATAGTGTGCAAGCTGGATTGTACCGTGGTCCTAACCATGGAAATGAGCAGTGTATAATGTGATGAAAAAAGTGACACAAGCCCTTTCAATATGACTTTATTATAAATACATACCCAAATACCTTTCATTGGTTATAATGGCTCATTTTGTATAGGAAACAATCATTAGGAGAAATAAAATTGCCGCTGTCCTTTCAGTGAAAGTGCTTTTTAGCCCATTAAAACATTCACAAAGGGACCATCACCAAATATGATAATATGAGAAGACTGCAAGTTTGGCATAGTGCATGTGGGCAGTGAAGCCTCCTTATAGGGCTGACCTAATGAATCAGGACACAAACATATGTCCTGCTTTGCCAATAAAAGCTTAGTCTGGTGATGGACTTGAATAAGAGATAACTTCACAAGGTCAAAGAACACAGACTATGTCTGCAGGGGCAGTAGTAGCTGCAGCAACAGCAGTATTGTATGAATCCTGAAAGAGAAAGCAGATGTCTGACTGTGTAGGGGTAGTAGTAGCTGCAGCAGCAGGGGTACTGTATGGAACATGATGGGCAAGTAGATAGTAAAAACGAAAAGGGGGGGTTTCAGTCAGCACTCCCTGTATGCAGGTGCACGTAGATTATGGCAATTATACATACAAACACAAAAATATAACAGCACTCAGCAACTAGAGATCTGCCCAAGATGGGAGCTGTAAGAGGACATTAGTGATATAGCATGCAAACAGTGGAGACCTTGGTTTACATTTTGATCAAAAGGTAGTAAGCCCACTCACCCCGACACGGTTGTCTCCTAGAGTGGGTACTAACGCTAAATCTGACCTACTATAGGCCATGACAGCCACATAAAATCCTCCTAACGCTAAGTCTTACCTGTTATGGGCCACGACAGCCACATAAAATCCAGGGAGTGTGAGCCCAGCATGCATGCTGGGATAGACCTTACTTATTAACCCCTTCTGGTGCTGCAACAGCCTCCATTAGAACCAGGGATGCAGGTACCAACATGCATGCCGAGCCCACTGTGCACTCCTCCTGGAGCCAGATGGCTACTAGCAGGCAATGTGAGTACACATTCAGCTTTATACTCACTCTGATTGAAAACCAGCATCTAGGGCAGAAACACTAGTCAGGTGTGCACGACTGAGAAGGAGGTCGCCACACCTCCAACATATATTAAGTAAAAACGAAAAGGGGGGGTTTCAGTCAGCACTCCCTGTATGCAGGTGCACGTAGATTATGGCAATTATACATACAAACACAAAAATATAACAGCACTCAGCAACTAGAGATCTGCCCAAGATGGGAGCTGTAAGAGGATCCTCCTAACGCTAAGTCTTACCTTAGGATTTTATGTGGCTGTCATGGCCTATAGTAGGTCAGATTTAGCGTTAGTACCCACTCTAGGAGACAACCGTGTCGGGGTGAGTGGGCTTACTACCTTTTGATCAAAATGTAAACCAAGGTCTCCACTGTTTGCATGCTATATCACTAATGTCCTCTTACAGCTCCCATCTTGGGCAGATCTCTAGTTGCTGAGTGCTGTTATATTTTTGTGTTTGTATGTATAATTGCCATAATCTACGTGCACCTGCATACAGGGAGTGCTGACTGAAACCCCCCCTTTTCGTTTTTACTTAATATATGTTGGAGGTGTGGCGACCTCCTTCTCAGTCGTGCACACCTGACTAGTGTTTCTGCCCTAGATGCTGGTTTTCAATCAGAGTGAGTATAAAGCTGAATGTGTACTCACATTGCCTGCTAGTAGCCATCTGGCTCAGGAGGAGTGCACAGTGGGCTCGCATGCATGTTGGTACCTGCATCCCTGGATCTAATGGAGGCTGTTGCAGCACCAGAAGGGGTTAATAAGTAAGGTCTATCCCAGCGTGCATGCTGGGCTCACACTCCCTGGATTTTATGTGGCTGTCGTGGCCCATAATAGGTAAGACTTAGCGTTAGGAGGATTTTATGTGGCTGTCATGGCCTATAGTAGGTCAGATTTAGCGTTAGTACCCACTCTAGGAGACAACCGTGTCGGGGTGAGTGGGCTTACTACCTTTTGATCAAAATGTAAACCAAGGTCTCCACTGTTTGCATGCTATATCACTAATGTCCTCTTACAGCTCCCATCTTGGGCAGATCTCTAGTTGCTGAGTGCTGTTATATTTTTGGGCAAGTAGATAGTGGCAGTGCCATCATTGGGTTGGTTATAAAGAGCTAGTCTCCACTGTCAGCAATAGATAATCTAGTCATTGGCATCAGCCGAAGGTGTGTAAAAAGCCTCAACGATCCACGCTTGTTTTATTTTCACAAATGTAATGTTTTCAACACTTGTGGAGGACAATTTTGTTCTTTGTTCAATGTGATGACGCCACATGCCACGCTGAATACCCTCTTTGACAGTACACTGGTGGCTGCAGAAGACAGTACACCAATGGCAAACAGGGCCAGTCCCAGCCACTGATCCAATCTGCTGGACCAGAAGTCCAGGGGGTCAAGGTATGTGACTGAAAAAATGAATAAGCCAGGTACTACTGAACCTGGTTGTTCAGGCAGTGTACTTCCATTTGCTGATGTGCATCAGGTTGCCATTTGGTGTTGAAAATACTGTGCCATCATGTTTAGCAATCTAAACTGGCTGCTGCTGTTGCTTATGCTATTTGTTGTATAACGGACAAGGATAGTACTGTTCTATCAGGGGCCAGCTGTTCTGTTCCCCGCAAAAAACGGAATGCACACAGACGTCATCCGTATTTGTTGCGGATCTGTTTTCTGCGGACCACAAAATACTGAAAAAGCCATACAGTCGGGTGCATGAGCCCTAAGTTCAGTTTCTGGAGCACAGACCTCACAGATTTGACAAATTTACTAAGAGTCCTGCACCTCTTAATAAATTGGTTGCATCTATCACCAGGGGTATTTTAGTAAATGACCTCAAATGACTGAAAGTACAAAACTATAGAAGCTTGGAACTGAACGTTTTAGTCAAGACAGGATATAGACAACCAGTTCATTTTGTCAGTGTTCCTTATCTGAGTCTAAAACAGGTCATAAAACGTTCTTAAGAAAAGTGAAAATCAGGATGCACATGTTAAAAACATAACTTAATTAAGACGACTATGCCATTATTTGCAACAGTCTAATAAAAGGTTATTTTAGGTCCCATGTGCTTTTAATCTAGAGAGGAATCTCGTAACGATTCTGGGAATTTCTTATTCTTTGGGAAATGCTTTCAGCAACATTCATTAAATAGCCAATAGTTCCTTAATTGCTGTTTTTACGTAATTGGTTTGTCTGGTGGCTTGTTTACTCACTGTCTGTTCCACTATTTTTACTGATTTACGTAGTAAGGTCTCTTTAGCAATGAAATTTTGCAATAAAATCAGCTCAGCAGAATCATCAGAAAGATTTAGAAGGGTGGGCATTATGCCAGTTCTGACTGATACTTTCAATAGCTCTATTGGGGTGCCTGCACACAATGCGGATTATGTGTGTTTTTACTGTGCG
Organism: Bufotes viridis; assembly: GCA_033119425.1. Lineage (NCBI taxonomy): Eukaryota > Metazoa > Chordata > Amphibia > Anura > Bufonidae > Bufotes > Bufotes viridis. The sequence continues at coordinate 238,808,892 of CM065592.1, forward strand.
GATTTAGTGCGGAAAACACGCAGTATAATACAGTATCAGCAAAATGTATACGAGATTAGACAAATCACATGTACACTTTTCATTTTTCTTAGGTGTGGAAATTGACCCGTCGTGCGTACTTTACCATTTTCAGTGGAAGGGTGAGATCTGCAGAAAATCAACATCAAATCTGCACCAAAAACCACATTAAAAAACGCGCCAAAAAACACATAAAAATGCAATAAATAGTGTGGTTTATGTGCAGCTTTGGCTCAGATTTCATTCAGATTTTCTGCTCCATTTTCAGGCACCCTAAGAATCACAACTGGATGCAGAGCCTTTTATCCGGCAAACTATAACCCAGATACGCTCAGTGTGTAGTCTGCACCTTTTAAGTACTGGGCAGGACCCCCTAAGTACTCAGAACACTTTGAAATTTTGGATTAAACAAGGTGCTGTGCTTCATGCTCATGTTGACAAGGTATCATCACGCAGTAAAGGGTGTATTCCACAGCCCGATTTAACAGGCGATTGTCAGGGATAAAGCGTTCCTTCCCGGCAATCATCTGCTTGCTAGCGGATGAGACCACTGCTATTACAAGCAGCTAGCTCCTCCTCAGTATAGGGAGGAGCTATCGATATGCCAGCGCTCTTTCCTATACTAAATCATTGTTTGCTGGCAGCAGATCGTGATTAGACACTATCAATAATCAATAATAGAATCAGTTTAATAATTCACTGGTTCAGGCCTACCAACTCTGGATATCCCAAATACTAGTCACTGCCTCAAGAAATAAGAACACTACTCATGCTAACCACTAACTTTGTGGAACAGCTTTAGATGGAATATGATGATGCAGAAACATCTAAGCCAGCGCTGCCCAAATAATTTTGGGTACACTTTTGCCAGTAAGGAACCCATGAATAGTTAAGAGCCAAGAAGTAGAGATGAGCGAATTTCTCAAAAATTAGATTCGGTCGGTTCGCTGTGCCTTGCAGCAACACGCATAGTAAGTCTGCTGTTTTAGTGAAACAATACTGTGAGTCAGCATGACACGCAGATGACAGGCGTCGCTCTTAGAATCACTGCACACTTCTCTTCTTTGGGCAGTTACAGTTGCATGTCCTCTGTGTTTTGTACCCACTCCTGCTTTTGGCTACCAAATCATAAGCCAATTCTGATGGGACCATACAGGCCTTACAGCTGCTACACAGACAGGATCCGTTGTGTGTCTCATTTTTCCTTCCTTCTGACAGATCAGTAGACGGGTCAAATAAATTATGATGTCAACCAGGCCAAAAATGCAAAATAGTAGCCTAGTCAAGAAGCGGGGAGGGTGGGAACAGCATGAGAAGTCCACAGAGTGGCCCAATGACATAATGTGGAGGTGGCAGCAGCAGCATGAGGAGGCCAACAGAGTGGCAAGGTGACATAGTGTTGAATTAGCAGCAGCATCAGGAGACCACAGAGTGACCCAGTGACAGAGTGGGGAGGTGGGTGGCACTAACAGTACCCGCTGATGATGGTGGGTGTAAAAAGGATCACTTGGCATTAGATGTATGGCATCAAGCGGGTGGCAGCATCAGAATAGTAGCTGAGGCAGGTAGCCAGAAGAAACCGGTCTCTTTTGTCAAGGTTTGGGTGAGGCAGCATGGATGATCTAATCTGATGCATCAGGCATTGGTGGGTGGAAACCCTGGCTGATCCACTACTGATTCATCTTGACAAAGGTCAGTCTCTCCACATTTTGGGTAGACAGGCGAGTTCTCCTCGGGGTCACTATGGCCGCCGCCACACTACTGGCCGGGCAGGACAGCTTTTCCAGGGCAAACTCGGCCAGTTGCAGCCACAAATCCAGTTTGGCTGCCCAGTATTCCAGTGGATCTTCAATGACGGCTGGCAGGGTGCACTCCAAGTATGCCACCACCTGTTCGTTCAGGTTCTGCCCTATGTCTAGCTGCTGTTGAGTAGTTTCTTCACTATGCGGGGGAAGAAAGCTGCTCATCAGCGCCTCTAGACTGATGGAGCTGGTACTGCTTCTAACACCCCACCCCCAAGCAGCCATGGCAGTGGAACATGAGCACAGAGGGCGCTCCTGGTCAGACCTGCGAGAGGATGGTAGTTCAGTTTGTAAAAAAGGTCCCCATTTTGGTCTGGTAGCGAGGATTTAGAATGGTGGAGAGCCAGTAGTCATCCCTCTGCCAAATGGTGACAATTCGGCTGTCACTACGCAAGCGAGCATGCATCGGGCCATTTGCGCAAGTGACTCAGAGGGACTCCCTGCCTCCATCTGAACTGCATACTGCCACGGTGTGTCTGGGTCATCTGCCTCGTCTTCCTCATCAATCTCTTGCTCCTCTGGCTGCTCCTCCTCTCCTGTCACCTGTGTAGAAAAACCACCCATTTTGCTGCACATTGCTTGTGCTTCAATGTCCTCCTCCACTTCCTACTCCTCCAGTTCAGCCCCCACAAGGCTCATGTGGCCGTGAGATGTAGGCGCCAAGTCTCCAGTCCCCTGACCAGCCAGATTTACCAGCATCTGTTCCAGGATACGAATCAGTGGAATGACGTTGTTCATCCCGTAGTCCTGGCGACTGACAAATAAAGTGGCCTCCTCAAAGGGCACAAGCAAATAGCAGGTGTCATGCATGAGCTGCCATTGGCTAACATCAAAGTTACACAGCGGAGTGCCTCTGTCCGCCTGTATCATCAAGAAATAGTTTATGGCCTTTCTCTGTTCGTACAAGCGGCCCAACACATGGACGGTGGAATTCCAACGGGTGTAAACATTGCATATCAGCCTATGTTGGGGGATGCCGTTCTGCCGCTGTAGCCCAAGGAGGGTGTGCTTGGCGGTGTACGAGTGGCTGAAGTGCATGCAAAGTTTCCTGGCAATTTTTAGGATGTCTTGCAGATGGGTGGAAGACTTCAGGAAACGCTTGACAACCAGATTGAACACGTGCACCATGCAGGGCGCATGGCTCAGCCCTCTTTGACGCAGCGCCGGCACCATGTTCTTCCCGTTGTAGGTCACCATGGTTCCGATTTTGAGTTTCGCGGAGAAAGGCAGGATTCGATTTCTTGATGAAGGACACGGAGCAGTTCCTCCCCTGTGTAACTCCGTTCACCCAGGCAAACTAGGTGCAGAACAGCGTGACACCGCCGTGCCCTGCACATGTGGTATGCTGGTGGGGCACTGTGAATTGTCCCTGCAGTGGGGGCTGAGGACAAGGTGGAGGATGAGGAGGCAAAGGCGGATATTGTCGCAGGACCATCAGCGTGAGAACGTGGAGGCGGAAGCTGCGTCACCTGGCCAAGTTGCTGGTTTGGCTGGGCAGGAACCACATTTACGCAGTGGCCCGTAAAGGACATATATTGACCGTTGCTAGAGCTCCACACGTCGGCACTGCCGTACACTTTGGCAGACACCGACAGGCTCAAGGACTGGCCCATGTTCTGTTCCACATATGTGTGAAGGGCTGGTAGTGCCTTTTTGGCAAAGAAATGACAGCTTGGGACTCTCCATCTCGGCTCGGCACAAGCCATCCGTTCTCTGAAAGGTGCAGAGTCCAACACGTTCAGCTCCGCACTTGCTTGCGGATGCTTGCGATTTTCCCGCAGCCCCATTCACTTCTATGGGGCCTGCAGTGCATGAAAAACGCACAATATAGAGCATGCTGTGATTTTCACGCAATGCAGAAGTGATGCGTGAAAATCACCGCTCATGTGCACAGCCCCATAGAAATGAATGGGTCCGGATTCAGTGCGGGTGCAATGCGTCCACCTCACGCATTGCACCCGCGCGGAAAACTCGCCCGTGTGAAAGGGGCCTAAGGGTTGTGTCTAACGAACCCACCAACTCTTGTCTCGAGGTGTCACATGTCACCTGCGACGAAGTCGAAGATCGAGTCAACCATTCAAGAACCGCTGGGTTGCTGGTCAAGACACGACCGCTAGCTGACACTGGGAGCTCAGGCCTCTCGAAGTGACCCCTGCTGCTACATCCCCCTTGCTCTGCTGCAACCTGTTCCTGCGCCAGAAACATTTAGGCCTGTGCCCCTTCCCTGTGCAGGGCCTGTCACTTCTCTGTCTGATATACTGTCAGATCAAATAAGTAAATAAAAAGGAAATTAATAGATGCCAAAATTGGCTGTAATTTTCTCACTTCACCACACAACAGCTAATAAGCCCCTTTTTTTTCCTGACTAATACACTCCAAAAAAGGCTTTGGAACACACATGTGTAACATACATGTATACCTGTGGCCGTGAACTAATACACGCCAAAAGGGGCTTTAATTTTCTCACTTCACCACACAATGGCTCATAAGACCTTTTTCTTTTTCCCCACTAATGCACGCCAAAAAAAGGCTTTAGTAACATATGACTGTGGCCGTGAACGGCAAATAATTTTATTTTTTTTTGCCACTAATACATGCCAAAAAGGGCTGTAATTTTCTCAAGTCACCACACAACAGCTAATAAGCCCCCTTTTTCCCCCCACTAATACATGCCAAAAGGGGCTTTAATTTTCTTACTTTACCACACAACAGCTAATAAGCCCCTTTTTTCCACACTAATACACGACAGAGTGACAAGGTGACATAGTGTGGAGGTAGCAGCAGCAATAGAAGACCACAGAGTGGCACAATGACAGAGTGTGGAGGTGGCAGCAGCATCAGGAGACCACAGAGTGACAAATAATACATTTTTTTTTTGCCACTAATACACGCCAAAGAGGTCTGTAATTTTTTCACACAATGGCTAATAATAATAATGGCTTTTTCCCTACTAATACACGCCAAAAGAAGATATTAGAACATATATATATAACTGCACCGCACAAATGCTAATAAGACCCCAATAACAAGAACGGTTTGCTGAAATGAGCAGCAGTATAATGGCAATTTGGATCCCCAATCAGTGCAGCAAGGTCTAATAGGATTGTTCCTATTACCGAGGCTGTAAACACCCCTACTGAACCCTGCTCTGCTTCAATACTGTGGAATAATTCCTCCCTATCCTTTCCCTGAACATCTATTGCTCTTTCCCTGAACTTCTATTGAGCAAAATATAAGTTTTCAAATCTTTCCTAGCACTGTCCCTAGCGCCTGCTAACGTCTCTCCCTGCACTAAGTACACTGGAAAATGGCTGAATCCAAGATGGCTGAGGCTATTTATAGGGCTGTGACATCACTCGGCTGGCTGCTGATTGGCTGCATGCATGGAATTGTGGGTGATCCCTCGTTCCCAGAGTTCCTTGCTCCATGTCCTAATATGTGCAGCAGCCATTTTATGAAAAAATGCGATTCGTTACTACGAAGCGTGAGGAAATTTAGATTTGGTCAGAATCTAATAGTTCCTGAAATTCGGATCGAATTCCACTTCGTCAACTTCGATTCGCTCATCTCTATCAAGAAGGCTAGAGTATAAATGTTCATAGTTTTTTTTTTTTTTTGTTCAAACTTCATATTTTTCATTTTCTTATCTTTATCCCTATGCAAAAGCATGTACAAATGTATGCAAATTCTATTGTATTAGTTTGCCATTGACTTTCAGTGTAGAATAGCTGCATATAAAACATATGGTATATTTTTGCATAGTGTGGTAGAGTGGTACAGTTAAGCAGTCAAACATATGCCAAAATACACTCTTTTGGTATACATTTGTCCCATAAAAATTGGTAGGTACTTTTTTTTTCTTGCTAACCCAATGTATACTTTTGATATCGCTCAAATATGTAGTGTGAACAGTGACTAAGGCTCCAGTACTGTCTCTGCAGATTTTGATAGAAAGCGGAGTACAAAGTCTCATATAACTTAGCTTCTGTTCCTGCCTTGCACTGATCATAGAGATAACAGCAGGGGAAGAGAACAACCATGTGGCTGCAATTTAACAGTGTCACATTTATCAGATCAGCAAGGTATAGCAATATTGGGACCACTTCATTTTCAGGCTCTGTGACATGTGTCCATGCAGCCCTATCGAATGGGTGGACCTGTTTTCAGTATCAATGTCAGGATAAGTGGATCCAATGTTTGACTGGGGTTCCTTGGGCCCACCAGAGCGAATAATTTTCAGTGGTTGGCTCTAAAGTCGGCACAAAGTTAAATAGTTTTCTGCTGGACCACAGAAGCCCTAGACACAACAATGGGCCAGCCAACACTGAGTGGATTAAACAGACCTGCCCCTTTAGGAACCTAGAAATTATTTACCATTTTATCTCAACATGAAATATCACTCTGTCTGCGCATGTGTATTTATTTCTCTGCAGGTCAGTGGAATTGTCAAATAAATAGTGAGTAAAAAAAAATGAATTGGTGATCCGAGAAGTCCTAATATAATATTTTATAGCATATAACTTGCTAAAATAAAAGTGCAGGTGGTAGACCAGATGGTGGTTTTACTGCCAAGCATATGACTACAAAAGGGCAGTATGCATCCTCATACAGGCAAATATTTGTTGTCCTCTGTGACCGACCATGACAGATTATATTCCATCCAATTACATGGTTTGCCAACCTTTTTGTTTTCCTAAGGATTAAGGTACTTGGTTTGAGTTTATAAAAAAAAGTAGGCAAGGGATGGGATGTTAATTAATTATAATGTACATATAGAAATTGAACACACCATGTGATGTCACTTTCTGAAGTATTTCTTACTTCAGTTCAGTTCTTGTGTATTTGGTGCTGGTAGAAATTACAACGCCTTTCTGTTGGAATTAAATTCATGATAAATTCATAAATAAATTCAATTCATGATAATCTATAAATCAATAAGTAAAAGACACTTCTTACTAAAGAAATTGTAAAGCGATACAAAAAATTATGTTTGGATATACACTACTCACAAAAAGTTAGGGATAGTTGGCTTGTGGGTGAAATTTCAGGATGAACCTAAAATACACTCTAAGCTTTACAGGTGAACTTAATGTGACATTCTCTAAACTTTTGAATGCACATGTCCAACTATTCAGTGTTTCAGTACTGTTTGCACAACTTGCTGTTCTCTAACAAGGAGCTTAACAGCAAAATTCACAACAGGTGTTTGATCCATGAATCGCCCAATAAATTTCCTGGTTCAATTAGAATTGGTATTTAAACATTATGCTGTTCACATTTTGACATCATGAGACCATGACAAAACCTAACTACTGATCAACAGTACCTTGTCATTGCGAGGCTTCAAGCAGGATGTTCTCAGACGGAAGTGGCCACCGAGCTTAGAGTGTCATCAGCAGGTTGGAACAGAGATAGAGAGACTGGAAGAGTCACATAAAGGCATAGAAGTGGGTGTCCTTTGGCCATATCCCACACTGATGACTGCTTCATTGTGAAAAATGCCCTGCGGAACCGGATGATGAATGCCACACAACTCCAGACACATTAAAGGGAGGTGAGAGGCACCCAAGAGTCACATCAGACCATTTGAAATGGTTTATATCAGCATGGTCTACGTGCTAGATGACCTGCAAGGGTACTTGATCACACCACCAGGCATAGGCATCATCGTCTTGCACTGGCCAGGGAGCATCTACGCTGGAAGAGGGACCAGTAGACCTCAGTGCTGTTCACTGACGAAGGTTGATTTATGCTAAGCAGAAATAATGGCAACCAACGATATTGGAGACATCAAGGAGAGCACTATGCATCAGCCACTGTTTGCCGGTGGTAGTGGTGGTGTTACAGTGTGGGCAGGTGTGTCTAGTCAATACAAAACTGCCCTACACTTTGTGAATGGTACAGTGACAAGCCCATACTACTTGAATAACATCATTAATCCAGTCATTGTGCCTCTGCATTAACAACACAGGCCTAATTTTATCTTCATGGACGACAATGCGCCAGCTCATCGAGGTCGTATCATTAGGTCGCATCATTAGGGAAGGGCTGCTGGAGACTGGTGGACCTCAAATAGAGTGGCCTGCACTTTCTCCAGACCTAAATCCCATTGAAAACCTATGGGATCAGCTAAGTCGCCATGTAGAGCCTCGTAACTCTGTACCCCAAAACATCAATGACCTGAAGGCCGCCTTTCAAGAAGAGTGGGATGCCATGCCTTAGCAGACAATAAGTTGACTTGTGAACAGGATGAGACGTCGTTGTCAAGCTTTAATTGATGCTCAAGGCCATAAAACAAGTTTTTGAGACATGGACATTTTTTGAGGGAGTATACCCACAAAAGTTGTTGGCTTGCATTTCAATAAATTATTTGACATGAGGAAATCATAATTGTATGCTTCTACTTAAATGCCCTACGTTCATGATATAATATCACAGAGTAGTGTGAGCTTTTTACGTTTTTCCATCAATTCCATCAATTCTATCTGTGTCCACTGACCCTAACCCTAATACTGACCTCTAACACTGACACTAATAAGGACCTCTAACCCTAATACTGACCCCTAATCTTAATACTCTGACCCCTAACCCCAATACTGTCCTCTAACTGTAATACTGGCCCCTAACTCTAATACTAACATACTGACCCCTAACTCTAATACTGACCCCTAACCCCAATACTGTCCTCTAACTGTAATACTGGGCCCTAACTCTAATACTAACATACTGGCCCCTAACTCTAATATTGACCCTTAACTCCAATACTGTCCCTAATTCTAATACTGGCCCCCAATGCTAATTTTAAGCCTAATACTGAACCCTAACCCTAAAGCTACATTCACATGACCGTGTGTGTTTTGCGGTCCCCAAATTGCAGATACGCAAAACACGGATACTGGCCATGTGCCTTCCATATTTTGTGGAACATACACAGCTAGCCCTATGATAGAAATGTCCATACTTGTCCGTGATTGTGGACATGAATAGGACATGCTCAAAATTTTTTGCGGGGTGGCAGAATGGAACTACTGATGCGGACAGCACACTATCTGCTGTGTGCATTATTTGCGGCCCCATTAAAAAGAATGCAAAATTGCGGAACAAATCCAGTCCCAGAAATACAGTCGTGTGAATGTACCCTAATAATGATTCTAACCCCAATACTGGCCCCTAACTCTAATACTTACCCTAATCCTAATACTGGCCCTAAGACTAATACTACGCCTAACCCTAATACTGACCCTAACCCCAATACTGCCCCCTTACTCTAATACTGATCACTCACTAACTATAATACTGACCCTAATCCTAGTACTGGCCCTAATGCTAATACAGCGCATAACCCTAATACTGGCCCTAATATACTAACCCTAATACTAATCCTAACCCTAAAACTGACCGTAACTTTTAAGGGCTTCTGTCACACCCAACTGTGCAATTTTTATTAGCCGACATTAGCTATTTGCTAATGTCAGCTGAGTGCAATCATACTCGTCTGTGGCTTATTTCTTGTAAAAATCATACTTTTATAATATGCAAATTTTTTCACTACCAGCAAGTTGGGCGTGTACTTGTTGGTAGCCGCTGCATCCTCTGCTTCTAGACACGCCCCATCTCCTCTTGATAGACAGGGCCAGGGAGCGCTCTCCTCCTCCCGCTGGCCCAGTCTGCTTCTGAATTCCCGCGCCTGTGCCGTAACGTTCCTCAATCGGCGCAGGCGTACTGAGTGAAGGACACGCGCTTGCCAGCTATATATAGTATATTGAGCAGTATACTGATATGATGAAGGTACAAGGGAGAGTATATAATTACAGTGTGTACAGGTATATAGCATACAAAGCAGTGCACTCATGTGAGATACAAGGTTTACTTTATACCTCATACCTCACATATCGGTACACTGCTGTGTATACTATATATCTTTACATACTGCATGTATTATAAAAGTATAATAGATACAGTGGGTACAGATTTAAAGTATACACAGCAATGCACTGATTTGTGTGGTATGAGGTATAATAGATGCACTATGTACAGATATATTGTATATACTGCAGTATATACTATATATACCCACTGCATCTATTATACCTCTTACCACCTAACCATAGGCAACATGTAACTTGTGACGTGACACCTTCTGTTACCCACTGCATTCTAGCTTCTACTGAGTATATAACTCAGTGTGTGTACACTGTATTCAGGGGGCACATACAAGAGGCACTATACATAAAGGGAGCACATAAAAGAGGCACTATACATAAAGGGAGCACATAAAAGAGGCACTATACATAAAGGGTACACATATAAGAGGCACTATACATAAAGGGAGCACATAAAAGAGGCACTATACATAAAGGGTACACATATAAGAGGCACTATACATAAAGGGAACACATATAAGAGGCACTATACATAAAGGGAACACATATAAGAGGCACTATACATAAAGGGAACACATATAAGAGGCACTATACATAAAGAGAGCTCATATAATTTGACTTATGGGTTTGGTTCTGGTGCTGTATTTAGGTTGTTGATTCTGTTGCTGTATTTGACTTATAGGCTTGGTTCTGGTGCTGTATTCATAGTGAACGTGGTTCTGGTGCTGTGTTTGACTTATAACCTTGGTTCTTGGTTGTGTTAAACGTGCATCTGATGCTATACTTGAATCTAATACTATCCGTTCACATATGAGTTTGGGCCACTGTCACAGATTCTGTCAAAAAGACCGGAGAAAGAAGTCCTGCGTGCAAGAATTTTTTGTCCACTAAAGGAGCAGCTTCCTGAGCAGACCCCATTTGTCACGGCTGTATGTGAGCAACAAGAGCATACACAGTGAGTTAGCTACTGACCGGACCCAAACTAGGGAACATAAAGGGTGACCCCTGTCAGACCCTAAAAGCTCTCCCTATGCTGCTAAGCCCATGTCCAGATCCAGATGGTGGATCGAGACATGCCCGCGTACCTAAGGCTGATGACCACTGTAACCCCTACAGTAGTGGAAGGGGCACGGCCACCGGTGCCCTGCTCAGTATATGGACGGAACCGGGGTCGCCTCGGATCCAGTCAGCAAAACAAACAGAAACACACAATGTCTGCACACTTAACTGAAGGAGCTGCAGCAGCAGTGAAAACAGATCCAAAGTCAGCAGACAATGTCCGAAGTACTTGCTTCAGCAGAACACAGGTCCAGAAAAGATATCACACCAGTGAAGATACTCAAGCGAGAGATACAGGTCAAATGAAGTAGTATAATCCGCACCGTACAAAGGAAGAGAGGTCATTTAAAGGCAGAGCAATCAAACACAGGAGGGACAGCTGGGAGGAAGGAAACAGAAAGTAAAGACCTCATCACAGGGGCAGAGAAACAGAGCTGTGAGAACGTCTCAAAGCTCTGGTAGTGACAGTACCCCCCCCTCTACGGGTGGACTCCGGACACCCAGGACCCACCTTCTCAGGATGAGCCCTATGAAAAGTCCTGATGAGGCGAGTGGCTTTAATGTCCGACACCGGAACCCACATCCTCTCCTCAGGACCATAACCTTTCCAATGAACGAGGTACTGAAGAGAACCGCGGACAATGCGAGAGTCCACAATTCTGGAAACCTCAAACTCCAGATTGCCATCAACCAAAAACGGAGGAGGAGGCAAAGAGGAGGGTACCGTGGGCTGGACATATGGTTTTAAGAGAGATCTGTGAAATACATTATGTATCTTCCAAACCCGTGGAAGATCAAGACGGAAGGCAACAGGATTGATGACTGACAAGATTTTATAAGGCCCAATAAACTTGGGACCCAATTTCCAGGAGGGAACCTTCAGTTTAATATTTCTTGTAGACAACCACACCAGATCACCCACATTCAGGTCCGGACCAGGCACACGTCTCTTATCAGCCACACGCTTATATTTCTCACTCATCTTTCTTAGATTAGTCTGAATCTTTTGCCAAATGGTAGACAAAGACGAGGAAAATCTCTCCTCCTCAGGCAAACCAGAAGGAGCCCCTCCCGAGAATGTCCCAAACTGCGGATGGAACCCATATGCACCAAAGAATGGTGACTTATCAGAAGATTCCTGACGACGGTTGTTCAGAGCAAACTCAGCAAGAGGAGAAACGAACACCAATCCTCCTGGTTCTCTGCAACAAAACAGCGCAAATATGTCTCCAGATTCTGATTGACGCGTTCAGTCTGACCATTCGACTGCGGGTGAAAAGCAGAAGAGAAGGACAGCCGAACCCCCAGGCGAGAACAGAAAGCCTTCCAGAATCTGGACACAAACTGCGTGCCTCTATCGGAAACAATATCAGAGGGAATGCCATGCAATTTAACAATATGGTCGACAAAAGCTTGCGTAACGTTTTAGCATTGGGCAATCCAGGGAAGGGTATGAAATGTGCCATCTTGCTAAAACGGTCCACCACCACCAGGATCACCGACTTCCCTGAGGAACGAGGAAGATCCGTGATAAAGTCCATGGACAGGTGTGTCCAAGGACGGGAAGGTATGGGTAAGGGGAGAAGGGGACCTGAAGGCCGTGAACGAGGGACCTTAGCGCGGCGCACGTCTCACAAGCAGCCACAAAACCCTCCACCGACTTACGAAGAGCCGGCCACCAAAATCTCCGAGCAATGAGATCTACCGTGGCTCTACTCCCGGGGTGACCAGCAAGAACCGTATCATGATGCTCCTTGAAGAGTTTGTGACGTAACTCAGGAGGCACAAACAACTTTCCAGAAGGACAACGGGCAGGTGCCTCAGTCTGGGCAGCCTGGACCTCGGCCTCCAAATCAGAATACAGAGCAGAAACAACTACCCCCTCCGCCAAAATGGGACCCGGGTCCTCGTAGTTTCCTCCTCCCGGAAAACAGCGAGAGAGGCGTCAGCCTTCACATTTTTGATCCCAGGGCGGAATGTAACGACAAAATTGAATCTGGAGAAGAACAGAGACCATCTGGCCTGTCTCGGATTCATACAGCTAGCCGACTCAAGTACGCCAGATTCTTATGGTCGGTAAAAACGGTTATAGGGTACCTGGCCCCCTCCAACCAATGGCGCCATTCCTCGAAAGCCAGCTTGATGGCCAACAATTCCCTATCTCCCACATCATAGTTTTCTCTGCCGGTGAGAGTTTTTTAGAGAAAAAGGCACAGGGTCGCCATTTGGAAGGAGACGGACCCTGGGACAAAACCGCACCCACACCCACCTCGGAAGCATCCACCTCAACAATAAAAGGTAAGGAAACATCGGGATGCACCAAGATGGGAGCAGACGCAAAACTCTCTTTAATCTTAGAAAAAGCTGCAAGCGCCTCGTCCGACCAAGAGGAAAAATCCGCCCCCTTTTTGGTCATGTCAGTGAGGGGTTTGACAACAGAGGAATAATTCAAAATGAACTTTCTGTAATAGTTTGCAAAACCCAGAAAGCGCATCAATGCCTTCTGATTCTCAGGAAGCTCCCACTCAAGCACAGCACGGACCTTCTCCGGATCCATGCGAAAACCAGAAGCAGAGAGGAGAAAACCCAGAAATTGAATCTCCGATACCATAAACACACATTTCTCCAGCTTGGCGTACAATTTATTTTCTCGCAGAATCTGCAGAACCTGAAAAAGATGATCCTGATGAGTCCGAACATCAGGGAAAAAATCAAAATATCATCAAGATACACCAATACAAATTTCCCCATTAAATGGTAGAAAATACTGTTAACAAAATGCTGAAAGACGGCCGGAGCATTCATCAAGCCAAAAGGCATAACGAGATTCTCGAAATGCCCCTCGGGGAGTATTAAAGGCTGTTTTCCATTCATCCCCCTCTCTGACCCTGACCAGGTTGTGCGCGCCTCTCAAATCCAATTTGGAAAAAACCTTGGCCCCAACAATTTGGTTGAAGAGGTCTGGGATCAGAGGAAGGGGATAGGGATCGCGAATCGTGATACGGTTCAGCTCCCTAAAATCTAGGCAAGGTCTCAGAGAGCCATCTTTCTTTTTAACAAAAAAAAAACCCGCGGCGACCGGTGATTTTGAGGGACGAATATGCCCCTTATCGAGACTCTCAGAGATATAGGTTCGCATTGCGATTCTCTCCGGTTGTGAGAGATTGTACAGGCGTGCTTTTGGCAGCTTGGCGCCGGGAATGAGGTTAATGGGACAGTCAAACTCCCGGTGAGGAGGTAGCTCCTGCACACCGCTCTCGGAAAACACGTCCGAGAAATCAGAGAGAAATGATGGCAAAGTTTTAGTAGATACCTCTGCAAAAGTCGCTGTGAGACAATTCTCTCTACAAAACTCACTCCACTCATTTATTTGCCTTCCTTGCCAATCAATAGTGGGGTTATGTTTAGTGAGCCAGGGTAACCCCAACACTAGAGGAGTAGGCAATCCGTTAAGGACAAAACAAGATATATCCTCCACATGAGTGTCACCTACAGCTAACCGGATATTGTGAACAATGCCCTTCAGGGATCTCTGTGAGAGTGGAGCAGAGTCAATGGCAAAAACAGGTATATCTTTTTCTAATGTGCAAACCCGAAAACCATGCCTGGCTACAAATTGAGTGTCAATAAGATTGACGGCCGCTCCACTATCAACAAAAATTTCACAAGAAATGACTTTGCTCTCTAGCGCCACCCTGGCAGAAAGGAGAAAACGAGAACTGCAGGTCAGAGGAAAAGCCCCAATTCCTACATCAACTTTGCCCAAGGTAGCAGATGAAGCAGAGTTTGATGATTTTCCTTTTGAGGATTTTCTCTTATTATCACTCTTAGTACAGTTCATGAATCTCCTAGAGGGACAAACATTTGCCAAATGACCAATGCCCCCACAACAAAAACACACCATTCTCTGAGGACTAAATCCTCCTTTATCAGGGGCAAGTCGACCTAGCTGCATAGGCTCCTCCTCAGAGGGGACCGAGACAGGATGAGACCCCTGCACACTGAATGAGTCCGCACCACTGCCCCTAGAGTGACAATGGCTGGACCGAGAGGTCTCGTTTCTTTCTCTTAGACGCCTGTCAAGGCGTACCGCCAATGACATGGCAGACTCTAAAGATGTTGGTCTCTCATGGAAAGCAAACGCATCTTTCAATCTCTCTGAGAGACCATGACAGAACTGACTCGGAGTGCAGCATCATTCCAACCTGAATCAGCTGCCCATCTCCGAAATTCAGAACAATAAAGCTCAGCAGACAGTTTGTTCTGGCATAAAAAGCGTAAGTTAGATTCAGCCAGAGCAACACGATCCGGGTCATCATATATCTGCCCCAGGGCCACAAAAATCTTTCTGTGGATCGAAGGGAGGGATCCCCGATGGCAGTGAAAAAGCCCAAGTCTGAGCATTACCCCTGAGCAAGGAGATGACAATCCTCACCCTCTGCTCCTCATTACCAGAGGAACGGGGACACAAGCAAAAATGGAGTTTGCATGCCTCTCTGAAGCGAACAAAATTCTCACTGCCCCGGAGAACGTTTCCGGAAGTGAGACCTTTGGCTCGCAACAGACTCCATGGGCGGAGCCGAGCCCAATGCTTGAAGCTGAATCATAGATTGACGGAGATCCGCTACCTCCAAAGAAAGACCCTGCATGCGGTCAACCAGGTCAGAAAGCGGATCCATGTCAAAAGGACGGTTTCGGCGGATTATAATGTCACGGCTGTATGTGAGCAACAAGAGCATACACAGTGAGTTAGCTACTGACCGGACCCAAACTAGGGAACATAAAGGGTGACCCCTGTCAGACCCTAAAAGCTCTCCCTATGCTGCTAAGCCCATGTCCAGATCCAGATGGTGGATCGAGACATGCCAGCGTACCTAAGGCTGATGACCACTGTAACCCCTACAGTAGTGGAAGGGGCACGGCCACCGGTGCCCTGCTCAGTATATGGACGGAACCGGGGTCGCCTCGGATCCAGTCAGCAAAACAAACAGAAACACACAATGTCTGCACACTTAACTGAAGGAGCTGCAGCAGCAGTGAAAACAGATCCAAAGTCAGCAGACAATGTCCGAAGTACTTGCTTCAGCAGAACACAGGTCCAGAAAAGATATCACACCAGTGAAGATACTCAAGCGAGAGATACAGGTCAAATGAAGTAGTATAATCCGCACCGTACAAAGGAAGAGAGGTCATTTAAAGGCAGAGCAATCAAACACAGGAGGGACAGCTGGGAGGAAGGAAACAGAAAGTAAAGACCTCATCACAGGGGCGGAGAAACAGAGCTGTGAGAACGTCTCAAAGCTCTGGTAGTGACACCATTATACTCCATGGACTTTCTTCAGCTCAGGAGTTGGTATATGTCCTGTATTGGCATTGCACATGTGTGTGTATGATCCCAACACAAAAACACAACCAGCTGCTGCCTTTTAACGATTTAAAGCCCATTTACGTTTACCGCCTTTATATGGTAGGCAGAGTTACACAGGTTAAGGGTGGGCCGCTACACATGGGCTAGTGCTGTCTACTTGCCCCCCAGGCTAAAATTTGCCAGCAAGCCCCTGGCTACAGTGCATTAGCAAGGCTGCGTTCAGTTGCTCATAATGTGGACTCATTTCAGCCTGGAGTTCTTACTGTATGTCCAGAAGCTGGACAATCCACGCATTACTTTCATGTTATCCCACCTATACTATAGCTCATGGCAGCCACATGGCACTGAAAGGCTGCATTTAGAGACTGGTGGGGCCATCCATGACACCAGATTAATTTCTAAAATTTAAAGGGGTTGACTTACCTGGAACATTGGTGGCATATCGCTAGAGGTGGGACCCACACCTATCTGACATTGGTGTCATATCAATGTTCCAGGTGAGACAACCCGTTCAATGTCATGATCCACCTAGGGCACATTAGGGGAGATTTATTAAACAAATATGCCAGAATTTTACAGCAAAAAATTGCATCATATTTACTTTAGATACTTTCTGTGCCTCATTAGACAAATCTAAAAAGTGTCTAGGAAAAAGGGCCATTGCTTGGAAATAAGGGGCATGGTTTAAATTACTCAACTCGCACCATCAGTATAAGAATCAGTATAATAGAAAAGTGTCTAACATGTCTAGCAAGATGCGCTAAATCTATCACACAACATGAGCCACTGTGATAAATTTGGCGCATCTTCGGCCTGCCTGGTCTGGTTTTAAGCTGTCTCAATTTAAGACAGTACAGTAATAATAATCATTGATTCAAATCATTTCATTTATCTGGATGTCCAGTGGTGGTCTTCTAAATGATAACTAGATCATTCTTACTTTTTTTTTTTGGGGGGGGGGGGGGGGTTTATAGCTATAATTATAGCTATAATTAGTGAATTGTGTGGATGTTCTCCAAGTTCTTTGATTTTAATACTAAATACAAATTGGATAAATTGGCCCTATAATGTATTGGAAATGGGGGAAATACATTGTAAGTCCATTGGGGAGAAGGAATGACGTGAGTAATGGCAATCTCTGTACAGCACTGTGGAATATGTTAGTGTGATATATAGGCTAATAAATTAGGAAATGAAGTAAAAGGGTCTCCAGCCCAATAAATAAGCTTAAATCAAATGTATTTGTGTTCACATAAGAAAGAAAAGTTGTCACATGTAGTTATTTGGAGGCGGTTTTAATGCAGATTTTCCTGCAGGGTTTTCTGTCAAAGCCAGAAGAGGATCCAGCAGGAAGGTGAAGTATAAATCCTTCCTTTATATTTCTGATTCCTTTCAAATTCACTTCTGGCTTTGGCTGAAAAACGTGCAGAAAAAAATCTGCCTCAAAACCTCCTACAAAAAAACTACCTGTTAACCTTCCCACTGACCTGACCGAGGAGACATGCTGATAATTAACCCCATGTATGTTGCTGGCCGGGACATTAAGGTGGTGCCCACTTACAAGCGTGTAGGGTACCATAGCCATTGGGTGCCTGCTGTTTAATACAGCAGACACCCACAACTAATGTCCGAGACCAGCAGTAATGCTGGTCACAGACTTTTAACCCGTGGTCCAACACTCAGGACCCCCTCTGATCAGATGTTTGAGAAGGCACATCTCAGTGCTTGGTATTGCAGCTCCGCTCCATAGGGCTGAGATGCGCCCAGGCCATGTGAGCAATGATGAACGTGACGTCACATGGCCTAGGGAAAGCTGCGAGAAGCTACTGCGAGCACCTCTGCCTTCTCGAACAACTGATCTACAGCTGACCCACACGGATCAGATACTGATGACCTATCCAGAGGATAGGTCATCCGTATTTAAGTCTCGGAAAACCCCTTTAAGCTTAGCTTCTTTTCACATCTTCATTGTGGTTACTATTACAACTATAAACCATGTGCTGGATCTGTCACACAATGAACACTAGCTGCGTTCAGTTCAACCCACGGACTTCTATTTTCTGAGTTAGAAATAATGGAATCTGCACTGGAGGCTCCTGAAAGAGTCTTCTATGCAGATGGCCTAACCTTAGAGGCCTTTGACAAACTAACTCATGTCAGTTTGCCTGTACATCCAAGTAGAAGAAGTTGAACAGCACTTACTTTTTCTGATTCCTGTGCTTACTGGGTCGCCACATTCACGAGTCTCTATTTCCTCTGTTTGCTGGTCCAGTTTTGACACACACTAAATAGTGTTGAGCAAACATGTGGTCTCAAGTTCGGCGTACAAGGTTCAGGTTCAGGTTATCGAAGAATCCCGTTATGGATTCCCTACCACGGACCATAAGTCCCAGAATCTATAACAGAATTCTTAGATAAACTGAACCCGAACCTTGTACACCGAACTTGAAAACACAAGTTCGCTCAACACTAAATGCCTGTTCAGTCAGTCACTGGCTGTAGCAGTGACCCGTGAAAAACACTGATTGGATGAGCAGGCACTCCCCTTGTGTCGAGATCGGACCAGGAAGTAGAGACCAGTAGGGGCCTAGTGTCACAATATGACCATTTGGGGATTGTTGAGGTATCGTATCTTCTATTGTTTTAACCCACTCTGATCCCAATAACTGTTCCTTTAAATAATTGGTGCTCTCCAACAATGAACAAGTTCACCCATATTCATCCCAAAGTTTATGAGATCACATCCCATACCTATCATGTATTGCACTAAACACTGTGGTAGTTGCTGAATGCTTTCACCTCTGATGTCAGAAATAACTGCACAATTAGCACGTTGCATAAAAGTGGTTATAATAGCTATATATAAGTATATATTAAAATAATTGGAAAAATGCTTAATAAAAGTAATTGGATTGTTTTGGTTAATGCATACCTCCAATCTTACACTACAAACACTAACACGTGTTTCTTTCCTATGTTTCCTTGGAGAAGCATCTATAGTGGAAATGCAACAAAATGCTGACAATTTACTGCCATCTATAGGCCAATGCTGTAAAATACAAATTGTTCATGTGCCTCCAATCATACTACAGCTAAAAGTTTAGTAGAAATAGATACATCTCCTGCCAGTCCCTCTTGGTCCTCGCTACATCTACAGCAGCTAGGAGTGGATATCTGGTGCTGATTTCAGAGGAAATTACCATAATTTCACTCTGATCCTACTTTTGAAAGCAGGGGCAGTCAGCCCCCACTGATCCATCTTATAATTTAGTAGTAGCATTGTTAATTTTGGTGGTAGATGGTTGTTTTGAGAAGTCTGTTGAAGACATGGATGCAAAATACGTTCGTGTGCTGGAGGTCTAAGGCAAAGTCTGCAGACCAGAAAGTGGTTTTAAATCTGCCGCCCAAGACATTATCCTTGGGCCTTAACAACCCAGGCCACAATGTAAGACAAGTGGACTGCAGTTTGGTATGAGTGGTATAAGAACCAGCCTGGATCCTGGAAGGATTAACATGAATACAGCCATTTTTGGGATTAACACTTTTTTACGGGAGATTTTTTTGGCTTGCAAAAAATGCATGCGATTCATGCATGTTTTTTGGGCGGGAAAAGGGGAGGTCTTTTAGTCCGACAATTTTTTAACTTTATTTTGTTCACACTTTTTTCCTATAGTGAAACCTATATAAGGGCCCTTTCACACTAGCGTTTTTGTTTTCCGGCTCGACGACGGAACTCTATGCCAGAAAACTACTGATCAGGATTATCCCCATGCATTCTGAATGGAGAGAAATACGTTCAGGATGTCATCCATTCAGTACCCAAACGTTTTTTGGCCGGAGAAAAATCCACAGCATGCTGCGGATTTTCCTCCGGCCAAAAACCCAGAGGACTTGCCGTAACGCCGGATCCGGAATTAATGCCCATTGAAGTGCATTAACCCGGATCCGGAATTAAGCTAAACGTTGTTTCGGTGCATAGCCGGATCCAACGTTTAGCTCTGCGCATGCTCAGTAGCAGTTCCGATCGGGGCCCCTACGCTACTGAAGTCCTGGCTACCATGGTAAGTACTCCGCAGAAGCGTACTTACCTGCGCTGCAGCACCCGGGCACTCTTTCATGACGTCACAGGTCCGGGCGGCGCATTGATCTATGCGCCGTGGGGTAACCTGAAAGCATTTCAAAGACTGATCAGCTTTGATGCAGTTTTTTTTTTTTTTTTTTCAGAACTGGAGCCTACATGAAGGAAAAGCATAATGTAAAACTTTCTGAATAACTTTTTTTTAAAAATAAAGTATACATGTCTATATGATTTTTCAAAACATTGGCTGTGTCTGTACTGTGTATATAACCTTATTTCTGACCACAATGTGACCTATATCATATAGTTGCAAGAAAAAGTAAGTGAGCTCCTTTGAATTACCTGAATTTTCACATAAAAAAATTCAGATTGATTAATTAGATTAATTTCCAAGTTCTATAGTTTTGGATGCTCCATAAAATATCAATAAAAAATATTTTTAGGGTGGTTAATCACATCCCCCAGTCTAATTCTTCTACTTTCACCCCCTCCTCTCTCAAAATTATTCCTCAGAACCTGACCCACTATCCAATAATATACACCACACTCCATGCACTCAAAAACACTACAGATGCTGGCTGGTGACTGGCTCGTACAGCTTTATATGTGCTTCCCTCTTTAGTTTAGATAGCTGGACCATTGTACCAAACAAGCACTTTTTGTGGCACTGCTGGTTCCTCACAGATTGTAAACTCTCACGAGCAGGGCCCTCACTCCTCTTGTTTTAATCATTGACTTGTTAATGTATAAATTGTATGAATAAAGACAAGACTGCAGAAGTGGGCTTAACCTAAAGCAGTCACCTTCCCTGGGTGCTAAAGGCGTCTCCCAGTACAAACTACACAGACAACGAACAACCAGACAAGGAACTAGATACAAGGATTTGCTACATCTTTCTAAATGCAAAAACTGTTGCTATCACTGGCAAATTGACAGCACAGACCAAAAATATTTAAGAAAGGCTATCCAATCATGAACTCCTTCCAAATGAGACTGGCCTGCACCAGAGATCAGCTGACCCACATTAATAGATCAGCTGTGAGACAGTTGACTAGCAACTTCCCCAATAAACTAGTAGACAGGAGATAACCCAGCAAGTGGGTTGTAACACTGCAGAATCCTTATCTCCCCCCAACATCTGCCATTGGGGGACAGTCCCCCATATACATTAGAGGGTCTACAGGTCCCACCAAATGTAATTTATCTAATGTATATGGTAAGCTTAAGTGAAACTTAGAATTTTATAATGTTGAGGAGGAATTTTGGACCATTCCTTCTTGCAAATGTGTTTACCTTTGTCAATAGGCACTAGGCCTGCAGCCTATCAGATGTTAGTGCAGGCGGCGCAATTATGTCATCGTGCCGCCTGAGCCGTACAGAGCGGCACACAGTCCGGAAGAGGCCTGCATCGCATCGCTGCCATGGAGGTAAGTGTTTTTTATTTTTATATCGGACAATGTTACTGGCACACGATGGGGGGGGGGGGGGGATAGGCACTTGTTATTGGCACATGATCGGGTGGAGGCACTTGTTACTGGCACATGATGGGGGGGAGAGGCACTTATTACTGGCACATGATGGGGGGAGGCACTT
Organism: Bufotes viridis; assembly: GCA_033119425.1. Lineage (NCBI taxonomy): Eukaryota > Metazoa > Chordata > Amphibia > Anura > Bufonidae > Bufotes > Bufotes viridis. The sequence goes on from CM065592.1 coordinate 238,830,693, forward strand.
GTTACTGGCACATGATGGGGGGGAGAGGCACTTATTACTGGCACATGATGGGGGGAGAGGCACTTGTTACTGGCACATGATGGGGGGGCATCTATGGGGGCACCTCTTACCGGCACATTATTGGGGGGCATCTATGGGGGGGACCTCTTACTGGCACATTATTGGGGGCATCTATGGGGGGACATTTTACTGGCAAATTATTGGGGTCATCTATGGGGGCACTTCTTACTGGCACATTATTAGGGGGCACTATGGGGGCATCTACTGAGGCCACTAAGAAGGGGTATTTTATATGGGGAAAGGGGGAGAGGAACACTATGGGGGCTTCTACTGAGGCCACAAAGAAGGGGTATTCATATGGGGGCTCTGTGTGGTACTAGTATTTTTAGGGGGTTTATCTGTTTCTGCAGTATAGTATTGGGGAGCACAGCCGCACAGTATTGGGGATAGTAGGATGATTTGTCCAGAAGATAGGAGGATGATGGAAAAGTAGTAAACTAAGATTTATTTATTTTTTGTCAAACTGCAGAGATGAAAAATTGCAGAAAAATTATGGTCTGGTCTGAAAGGAGAAGATGAGGATAGAGAACATCTACATCAAAGGAGACGTCACTGAATGTAAGAGGTATGTCGGGCTGTATTACCCTGTTTTTCTGTAGTAATGGGAGTAGGGGCGTAACGATCGCCGGAAGTGCCCCTCCCAAGACCAGGCTCTGGATCCGCCACTGTGCAAAAGCACCCTAATAGGATCAAGGTAAGGACTCTGACTTGGTGATTGCAAAACAAAATTCTAATTGTTTATCAACTATTCTTTAGTTGATTTAAAACTATTCTTTACACTCATATTTCCCAGAAGCAATGTGGAACATCCAGGTAGCAGCTTCCTTAATTGTATTCTTCAAGTTTGTTGGGGCTTCTGTATGGTCTTCTGCTGTTATCTTCGGGTCCATTATCACCTTTTTCAGGATTGTCTGTTGTGCACTTGAGGTGATCTTAACTGGACAACTTGATTAACCATGGATTTAAATACACCTAGGTCTTTAGCAATGCTTTTGCAGCCTTTTCCAGCTTCATACATCTCTAAAACACATCTTCTGAGGTCTTCTGAAAGCTGTTTTCATTGAGACACGAATCACAATCAGTGGCGTAGGGATCGCCATAACAGCCATAGCAATGGCTATGGGGCCCTACGCCACTGGGGGTCCGGGCCGCCGGCTGAATATTATTATTTTTTTTCAAATTCATGTGGTGACGGGCCGCGTGCAGTGTTCTCTTCCCTCTAAGCTGCGCGGCCACGCAGCATTTATTGTGCCCCCGGCCGCTCATGTCTGCTTAGTGGCCGATCACCAGCTCACCCTGCCCGGGCAAAACGTCCACACTCGACACAAGTCAGATGACGTACGCCCGGCCCGGTCTTCCATATGATCTGTGCGGCTCAGTGTAGCGACGCCTATAAATAATGCCTTTTTCTTATTGGATTTGGAAGAGGAGAGGAGCGAGGACTGTCTGAGCAGCCAGGCGTGAGGTGAGGTAATGGCGGCAGCGTTATGGTTTTACTGTCTCTATAGGATAGGAACGTGTGAGGGCCGTCAAAGTGTGGGTCCCCTGTGTATCAGAATGGAGAACCGCTTTGGTGGATCTGATGCGTCCATGTATTACATGGACAGCTATTCCTTCTTGGATGAGGCTTCCCTTGGGGGTAACCATGAATTGCCTGGAGTACAGAGCCAGACCTGTGACAATCAGCTTATTCTATATGTCTTTGTGAGACAAATTCTTAATATGTTGTCATTAACAATTTAACAGGCAGGGCCTTTGACCTCTGATATGCCCACGTCTTGGGGACATCATGGCACCGTTCATCAGCTCCCCAACATCTACTGTGGCAGGGAGAACTCGCTCCATTCAAAGCATATTATTACACTAATGGAAATGGCACAGGGTGGTCTCAGTGGCCGGACCCCCACGCATGTGACACCCAAAGGTTATACATGTCACACAGACTGGACGTGCCGTGGTCTCCAAGACTCCAACAGTCACCAGGCAGGGCCACAGAAAAGCTGGGTCATGACCCCGTCATAGGCGCCTCCTAGGTTATTAATTAACCAAAAAGTGAATAACTCAGGCAATTCATATTCTGAACTTTCTGATCAACGGCTGATATGACTGAATTCTGCCTATAGAAGCCAATGGGTCAGCCATGTAATGCAACACTACGCCAGGTCACTGTGGGGGCGCTGTAACTTTAGGTCAATGCCTTTAATAAATTAAAGGGGCCACCGCGTCTAGAATAATTCTGGCCATGTACAGGAGGTGAGGTGAAAACAGTAACGGTCAGGCACATGCCACCTATGTAACCGCTGCCTGAGATAAAAGTCTGCTGTCACCCTCCACATTAAACACACACATGAAGGTGAACAATAGATTCCAGTGCACGGTGATAACGCAGCGTACACAAGAGCCGCTATTCACACACTTCACCCCAGGCCTCCTCGTTACCACACACGTCGCGAGTCCCTGTGCCCGCACACACTCACCTCCTGCTCGGTGCCTGTCCAGCCGCTGCCTGAGCGCTGATTGATTCCTCTCCTCAGGCTGCAGTCAGGGAAGAGGGAGCTGGAGACTACGGAAGCCGGCCGAGGACAAACGTGGATTTATTTATACGCCGATATAAGCAGGTGGGGGGGGGGGGGAGGGGCATAACATTTTTTGCTATGGGGCCCAGTCATTTCTAGCCCCTGGTCACAATAGCTAATTTTTCTACAATAGAACAGATTTCTCAGTAACCAGGCTTTGTGCGCCTTTATTTGATGGCAAAGCACCTATGAAACCCACACGTACAATGATTTCTTGAAACATATTGTGACAATTAGGACTTTAGAAAAGTTCATATACTTTAGCTCCCTGCACTGTGGATAGTTACGCAATGTGCTCAGGGAAAGACAATTACTCGTACAACTGTTTGTGCTTTATCAGCTCAGTTAAATCGTGTCTGTGTATAACTGTGGTTTAGATAACAATCAGACCACACTTTATTATTAATGCAGATATCCAGGTAATTGCAAAAGGTTCTCTTAGCTTTTCTTGTAACTCTAAACCTTTCAGTAGTTTTCCTACTACTTCACACTTTCTGTAATTCACAGATTTTCTATGAACTCTATTATGGCTGAGCACTATTTGCTATAATGTTCTCCTACATTCAAGACCACTGCACTTTGACATCCAGCTAAGAGTCATCAATTTCAATCAGCTCCCTTTACAGAATCCTCCCTTCTTCCATCCCACAGACACTCCCATTGTTCCAATCTGAGAATGTTTAGCCGTTATGTTGCAACAGAAAAGGGCATAAACTAGTTCAAGTCTAGGCCACTTGGCACTTACCCTTATTCCTGATCAGATACATTTTCTGTTTTTATTTAGTTTGTTTGTTTTTAATTACATGCATCTTTAAAAACCATAACTTTTTTTTCCTGTTCAGTTGTAATCATTTTTGTACCTTTTTTTCAGTGATACAAAGGGCTTTGTTTTTATATCATTTTTATTTTATTTTTTTATACACTGGAAAATGAAAATAAAAGAAGCTGTAGTTTCTTTACTTTTTTTTTTATTAGCAAAAAGTGCAACTAAAATACTTTTAAAATGATGTCCCCTTTCTATAAGAGTCATTTTTAATATAGGGGATGTATGGGTTATGGTTGCAAAGGGCGTGGATAAAAGCTGCGGTGCGATGGTGTGTTTTTTTTTTTTTTACATATTTTTAAACATTTTTTTCATTTTGTGTCCCCCATAAGGTCATACAAATCCTTTTGGGGGCATTTAAACATATAGACATATATACAGGCATTGTGCTGCCTTTCATGTCAGCTTGTGAGACCCAAGGAAAGCAGGCTGTAAGTGTATTACACTGTGTAATACACTTGCAGCCAATGCATTACAATACAGATGTGTTGCAATGCATTGTATAGGGGATCAGACCCCCAAAAGTTTAAAAAAAAGGTTAAAAAAGAGTTTTATATGATAATAAAATAAAAAAATGTTCCAACTAAAAAAAGGCGCCCTTTTCCATAATTAAGCTATAAAAAATTGTAAAAAATAGAAAGGAAAAAAAGAAAAGTAGACATGTTAGATATCCCCGAATCCGTATCGACTGGCTCTATAAAAATATTCCATGATCCACCCCGTAAATTTTTTTAAAATAAAAACAGTGCCAAAACAGCCATTTTCTAGTCACCTTGCCTCACTAATAGTGAAATGTCAAGCGATGAAAAATGCGTATGTACCCCAAAACGGTACCAATCAAACCGTCAAAAATGAGACCCTACATAAGACAATCGGGAAAAAATAAATAAAAAAGATATGGCTCTCAGAAAGTGGCAACACAAAAACAAGATATTTTTCTTGTCAAAAGACATATATCGCCGCATTCATAACAACCTGCTATATAAAAATATCCCATGATATACTCTGTCAGGTGAACCCTCCAAAAATAAAATAAATAAAAACTTTGCCAGAACAGTCATTTTTTGTCCCCTTTTCTTACAAAATGCATAATTTCAAGTGATCAAAAAGTCATATATACCCCAAAATTTATACCAGTTAAAACGTCACCTCATCCTGCAAAAATGAACCCCCACATATGACAATCACTCAAAAAATAAAAACCAATGGCACCCGTAAACCAATCCATCAAAATCTGAGCTGCAAAAGCCATATGGCGCTCCTTCCTTTCTGAGTGCTGCCATGTGCCCCCACAACAGTTTATCACCACATACGGGGTATTACCGTATTCAGGAGAAAATGGGTAACAAGTTATGGGGTGCTTTTTCTCCTGTTACCCCTTGTGAAAATCAAAAATTTGGGAGCTAAAGCAACATTTTATTGGAAGAAACAGCCAAATGTTTCCAAATTCCATAAAACACTTATAGGGTCAAAGTGCTCAGTACACCCTTTAATATATATTTTTTGAGGGGTGTAGCTTCTAAAATGGGGTCACTTTTTAGTGTTTTCACTGTAGGGGTACATCAGGCACTCCTTTCTTTCTGATCACTGCCATGTGCCCTGACAGCAGTTTTGAAGGTTTTATGAGAGATGCTATCTAGAGGATCTTAACGGAAATAAGCAAATAACGCCATATCAGCATGGCTACATAAGCGATCGGTCATGCCAAACGAATTTAATCAGTTTCTATGAGGAGGTAAGTTCTAGGCTTGACAGCGGCATATCAATGGATGTCTTATATCTGGACTTCTCCAAAAGCATTTGACACTGTACCACATAAAAAGTTAGTATATAAAATGAAAATGCTCGAACTGGGAGAAAATGTCTGTAAGTGGGTAAGTAACTGGCTGAGTGACAAAAAACAGAGGGTGGTTATTAACGGTAGACACTCAGATTGGGTCACTGTCACTAGTAGAGTACCTCAGAGGTCAGTACTGGGCCCTATTCTTTTCAATATACTTATTAATGATCTTGTAGAAGGCTTGCATAGTAAAATATAAATTTTTGCAGATGACACTAAACTGTAAATTAATTAACACTGTAGAGGACAATATACTGCTACAGAGGGATCTGGATAGATTAGAGGCTTGGGCATATAAGTGGCAGATGAGGTTTAACACTGACAAATGTAAAGTTATGCACATGGGAAGGAATAATGCAAGTCACCCATACATACTAAATGGTAAAACACTCGGTAACACTGACATGGAAAAGGATCTAGGAATTTTAATAAACCGCAAACTAAGCTGCAAAAACCAGTGTCAGGCAGCTGCCACCAAGGCCAATAAGATAATGGGTTGCATCAAAAGGGGCATAGATGCCCGTGATGAGAACATAGTCCTACCACTTTACAAATCGCTAGTCAGACCACACATGGAGTACTGTGTACAGTTATGGGCTCCTGTGAACAAGGCAGACATAGCAGAGCTGGAGAGGGTTCAGAGGAGGGCCTGGATGTATTTCTGGAGTGTAATAATATTACAGGCTATAGCTACTAGACATGGGTCGTTGATCCAGGGAGTTCTTCTGATTGCCTGATTGGAGTCGGGAAGGAATTTTTTATTCCCCTTAAGTGGGGAAAATTGGCTTCTACCTCACAGGTTTTTTTTTGGCTTCCTCTAGATCAACTAGCAGGATGACAGGCCGAACTGGATGGACAGATGTCTTTTTTCGGCCTTATGTACTATGTTACTATGGTATGTTACTGCCACGTGCCCCGACAGCAGTTTACTACCACATATCGGCTATTTATGTAAACTGCAGGATCAGAGTAATGTATATTTAGGTTTATTTTGCTGTTAATCCTTGCTGTGTCATGCAAGAAAAATAAAAAAAATAAAAAAATTTAATTTGGGAATTTCAACTCCATTTTCCTTTAATTCTTGTGGGTTAACAAGAGTTAACAAAGTTTGTAACATCAGTTTTGAATACTTTGAGGGGTGTAGTTTTTAAAATGGGGTCATTTATGGGGGTTTCCATTACGTAAGCCCCTCAAAATCACTTTATAACTGAATTGGTGCTTAAAAAATGGTTTTGAAAATTTTGTTGCAAATTTGAAAAATTGCTTTTAAAATTCTAAGCCTTCTGATGTCCTAAAAAAAATTAAATGACATTTACAAAATGATGTCAACATGAAGAAGACATATGGGAAATGTAAAGTAATAACTATTTTGTGAGGTATCACTATCTGCCATAAAAGCAGAGAAATTCATATTTAGAAAATGAATGGATCCGGTTGTATTATCTTTAACATACCCAAGACAGATCCGTCATGGACCATTAACAGTCAATGGGGGACGGATCCTTTTCTATTGTGAAAAACGGATCGGTCCCCATTGACTTACATTGTGAGTCAGAACGGATCCATCTTGCTCCGCACCACATCGCAGACAGAAAAACACTGCTTACAGTGTTATTCAGTCCACAATGGGGATGCAACCAAACGGAACGGAATGCATTTGAATGCATATGAGCAGTCACTAAGTGCTTTAATATGCATTTTGAAAATAGTATGTTAAAATGCATACATTTTTGAAACTGCATATATAGATTTTGCATTTGTTATTAAACAAACCTGAAAATATTTAATTAACCACTTGCCGCCACGCTAACGCCGATGGGCATCAGCGCGGCGGCTCTCTCAGGTCTCAGTCACGCCTATCGGCGTCATCTCGTGAGACCTGAGTTTTCACATGAACGCGCGCGCGGCGTGCGCGCGCGTTCATGTGATCGGAGCCGGGCCAACTGAAACTACAGCCTGCCAGCGCTGATCATGCGCTGGCAGGCTGTAGATGCAGAAAAAAACGCATTTAAATCGCATATCAGACGCTGTTTTGTAAACAGCGTCTGATATGCCTGCTATCTGCTCGTCTGGTGGTCCCTTTGTTTGGGACCACCAGAGGAAACAAAGGTAAAGTGCACCAATCACTACACACACCCCCCACCCCCATCACTGATTAACCCCTGATCACCCATGTCACCCCCTGATCACCAATGTCACCCCTGATCACCCCCTGTCACTAATCACCCCCTACAGGCTCATTCAGACGTCCGTATGTGTTTGCGGATCCATGGATCTGCGGATCCATGGATCTACGGATCCGCAAAATACGGACACCGGCAATGTGCTTTCCGCATTTTGCAGATCCGCACAGAACTATATAGAAAATGCTTTTTCTTGTCCGCAATTGCGGACAAGAATAGGACATGTTCTATATTTTTGCGGAACGGAAGTGCAGACCCGGAAGCGCGGATCCGTAATTCCGGATCCGAGCGGGACAAAGTCTGTCCCCATAGAAATGAATGGGTCCGCAATTCCGTTCCGCAAACAGAATTGCGGACGTGTGAATGGGGCATAAGGGTCCCTTATCACCGCCAGTTAGTTAGCTACTTGTTAGGTAGTTAGCGCCCAGCCCACCGCACCGCAGTCACTGATTTTGGCAGAGATTTTTCATCCACATTGATCGATGCGAATGAAAAAATCTGCGCCGTTCATTTTATTTATTTTTTCAGCCCAGAGGCTGAACGGAAAAAAATCTCATTACCCGTATGCTCAATATAAGGAGAATCGCAGAAACTCCTAATGCTGGCCATACGTGTAATGATTGCGGAGACCCCTAAAATGCCAGGGCAGTACAAACACCTCACATGTGACCCCATTTTAGAAAGAAGACACCCCAAGGTATTCCGTGAGGGTATGGTGAGTTCATGCAAAATTTTATTTTTGTCACAAGTTAGTGGAATATGAGACTTTGTAAAAAAATATATATATATCAATTTCCGCTAACTTGTGCCAAATTTTTTTTTTTCTGTGAACTCGCCATGCCCCTCACGGAATACCTTGGGGTGTCTTCTTTCCAAAATGGGGTCACATGTGGGGTATTTATACTGACCTGGCATTTTAGGGGTCCTAAAGCGTGAGAATCCAAATGCGTAAAAATGGCCTGTGAAATCCTAAAGGTACTCATTGGTTTTAGGGCCCCTTGCGCATCTTGGCTGCAAAAAAGTGTCACACATGTGGTATTGCCGTACTCAGGAGAAGTAGGGCAATGTGTTTTGGGGTGTATTTTTACATATACCCATACTTTGTGTGAGAAATATCGCTGTAAACGACAACTTTTTAATTTTTTTTTATACAAAGTTGTCAATTTACAGAGATATTACTCTCACCCAACATGGGTATATGTAAAAATACACCCCAAAACACATTGCCCTACTTCTCCTGAGTACGGCGATACCACATGAGTGACACTTTTTTGCAGCCCGGGTGCGCAAAGGGGCCCAAATTCCAACGAGTACCTTTAGCTTTTACATGGCTGCTCACAATTTAGCCCCGCCCAAAATGCCAGAACAGTGCAAACACCCCACAAATGACCCCATTTTGGAAAGAAGACACCCCAAGGTATTCGCTGAGGGGTATGGTGAGTCCATGAAAAATTTAACTTTTTGTCAAAAGTTAGCGGAAAGGGAGACTTTGCGAGAAAAAACAATAAAAAAATCAATTTCCGCTAACTTGTGCCAAAAAAAAAATCTTCTGTGAACTCGCCATGCCCCTCACGGAATACCTTGGGTGTCTTCTTTCCAAAATGGGGTCACATGTGGGGTATTTCTACTGCCCTGGCATTTTAGGGGCCCTAAAGCGTGAGAAGAAAAATGCGTAAAAATGCCCTCCTAAAAGGTACTCATTAGAATTAGGGCCCCTTTGCGCACCCAGGCAGCAAAAAGTGTCACTCATGTGGTATCGCCGTACTCAGGAGAAGTAGGGCAATGTGTTTTGGGGTGTATTTTTACATATACCCATGCTGGGTGAGAGAAATATCTCTGTAAACTGACAACTTTGTATAATATTGTTTTAAAAGTTGTCATTTACAGAGATATTTCTCTCACCCAGCATGGGTATATGTAAAAATACACCCCAAAACACATTGCCCTACTTCTCCTGAGTACGGCGATACCACATGAGTGACACTTTTGCAGCCAAGATGCGCAAAGGGGCCCTAATTCCAATGAGTACCTTTAGGATTTCACAGGGCATTTTTCCGCATTTTCTTCTCACGCTTAGGGCCCCTAAAATGCCAGGGCAGTAGAAATACCCCACAAGTGACCCCATTTTGGAAAGAAGACACCCCAAGGTATTCCGTGAGGGTCATGGCGAGTTCACAGAATTTTTTTTTTTGGCACAAGTTAGCGGAAATTGATATTTTTTTTTTTTTACAAAGTCTCATATTCCACTAACTTGTGACAAAAATAAAATTTTACATGAACTCACCATACCCCTCACGGAATACCTTGGGGTGTCTTCTTTCTAAAATGGGGTCACATGTGGGGTATTTATACTGCCCTGGCATTTTAGGGGCCCTAAAGCGTGAGAAGAAGTCTGGAATCCAAATGCGTAAAAATGGCCTGTGAAATCCTAAAGGTACTCATTGGTTTTAGGGCCCTTTGCGCACTCAGGCTGCAAAAAGTGTCACTCATGTGGTATCGCCGTACTCAGGAGAAGTAGGGCAATGTGTTTGGGGTGTATTTTTATATATACCCATACTTTGTGTGAGAAATATCTCTGTAAACGACAACTTTTTAAATTTTTTTACACAAAGTTGACAATTTACAGAGATATTTCTCTCACCCAGCATGGGTATATGTAAAAATACACCCCAAAACACATTGCCCTACTTCTCCTGAGTACGGCAATACCACATGAGTGACACTTTTTGCAGCTAAGATGCAAAGGGGCCCAAATTCCAATGAGTACCTTTAGGTTTTACATGGCTGCTCACAATTTAGCCCGCCCAAAATGCCAGAGCAGTAAACACACCCCACAAATGACCCCATTTCGGAAAGTAGACACCCCAAGGTATTCACTGAGGGACATAGTGAGTCCGTCTGAGATTTTATTTTTTTTTGCCAGAAGTTAGCAGAAATGGAAACTTTATTATTTATTTTTTTCCTCAGAAAGTGTCATTTTCCGCTAACTTGTGAAAAAAAATGAAATGATACATGAACTCACCATGCCCCTCCGCGAATACTTTGGGGTGTCTTCTTTCTAAAATGGTGTGATTTGGGGGTATTTATACTATCCTGACATTCTAGCACCTGAAGAAACATGACAGGTGCTCAGAAAGTCAGAGCTGCTTCAAAATGTAGAAATTCACTTTTTTGCACCATAGTTTGTAAACGCTATAACTTTTACCCAAACCAATAAATATACACTTATTGGATTTTTTTTTATCAAAGACATGTAGAACAACAAATTTTGTGAAAAATTTATATAGAAATGTAGTTTTTTTTGAAAAATTTTACAACAGAAAGTGAAAAATTTCATTTTTTTGCAAAAATGTCGTTACATTTTTAATAATAGCAAAAAAAAGTAAAAATGTCAGCAGCAATGAAATAGCACCAAATGAAAGCTCTATTAGTGAGAAGAAAAGGAGGTAAAATTCATTTGGGTGGTAAGTTGTATGACGGAGCAATAAACGGTGAAAGTAGTGTAGTGCGGATTTGTAAAAAAGGGCCTGGTCACTAGGGGGGTGTAAACCTGTGGTCTTCAAGTGGTTAATAATTATTTTAAAAAACACAAGATGCATATGCACTTTCAATAACGTGTGTGTTTTTAACATCCAATTTCCAAATGCAAAATGGACTCATGCACATGGTTGTATTGTGTCTATGTTGTTTACAACTCCCACATTACAACTGAACTACGGTAAATTGAACTGAACTTAGATCACCAAAGGAAAAGTACCATAACAAGTAAAACTGCAAATACATATTAGCTTGCCTTTTTGTAGTGCTATATTGCATGGATGTTTTTGGACTTAGTTTAGGAACACGTAAATCTTGGCATTGAGGTACATTTGTCTTTCAAAAAAATGTTGCAAGGGTGTGGAGGTTTTGTTTATTAGGCTAGGGCTTTGGCTTTTGTTTTCCCATTCAGAGGTCTGACCCCCACAAATAACATAGCGATAGAATAACCTAGTAAAACCCCTATAAGTGTTATGACACCAAAAACTGTTAGAATATATCATTGAACCCATGTCAAAAGGATAATTAGCCAGAACTCTAATCCTTTGGGGACTCCAGTGTGCTCTGCACACTATAAAAGTTATACAAATAATCAGAAAAGGCATTAGGATCGGTGGATGTCTATGTCAAATTACATTATATAAGGAGACGGGATACTTCTTTAGAGTTTGTTTACAGAGTGGCATATGTGGTCTGTGTTCATCTCGGTGATTTTCATTTATTGATGTTGGAATGTTACCAGTAAAGGGAAATATATTCTGTATTCCCTGTACTGGGATCCAATTTTGCAAGAGAATATAATATGCCTATGAACACAGCCCACAAATACAGCCATGTATAGTATATATGTTGGTATTTCAAACTATCCTCTGGACTAAGCACATACAGTGGACTTTATGGAATAGCTGGGTTATCTATATATATTATGATTCAATATATTGCTTACCTCCTGAGCCCTGGCTGCCACCCTCCCACTGGGAGCCATAGACAGTTTTTTACTGACCCTAATTCACTGTTGTGCAGCAAGGAGACAATATTCAGATACCATTGCAGCCTGTCCACAGAGATGCAGCTGAGATTCTTAGCAACAAATCCCACCAAAGGCATCTCCGCTTTTCATTAACCCTGACTGCTTTCACATCCAGCAGGTAAAGAAATGTTTCCTTTCTATTGCCTTAAATGTTATTTTTCTTATGTGTATCTTATGAGTCTACCAATCTTTATTGCTGTTTGTCTAAATCAATCAGATATGTCAGTCTTTCTTTTACACTGAAACGTTGCTTTTCACTAGGTTTATTGAAGGGGGATCCTCTGGGTTATACTAACTGACGTTCAACTCAATAATTACATAATCAAATCTTAAAATTCAGAAATAAGCTCACCAACATTCATCCTGACACTTTCATTAGGAGCAGTTTGTTCTTTTAGTATTGTTTTGTATTGGTTTCTGGATGCTTGTTTGTTCAAGGATGCAAGGCAGGCAGGCAATATTAACGTATATACAATCACATGACACAATGAATGTTATGTCTTGTATGTGGACATGCACATGAAGATACAGTTTGTTATGTCAGTAATTTTATCTTCTAAATGTCAAGTCAACATTTTGAAAATGGCCATGATAAGAATTTTAAAAATATATTTGTATCTCATTTGCTTTCCACAACTGAACTGAATGTTTATCTATATAAAATATACTAACCCCATGATAGCGTGAATATTCTAAATCTTCAAATCATGGTGAAGAACACTTTATCTGTTCACATAGATAAACTGGCCAACCAAGATTAAAACAATTTGTATTCAGGGTCAGTTAGGCACATCATGCATACAGCCCAAAACTTTTTACTGTGACCAACTTTTCATGGTAAGCAGGTATTAGTTTTTGTCACAGACCAGAAAAGGGCACCTTCTGTGCCATGATGGTACAGGCAGAGGCTAACTGAACTTACTGTGTCTAAGGAACCCCTGTCCTTCATCATGAAAGGGGTTGTCAGTAAAATAAAGTACAGTAGTAGCAGGAAAAAGGAAATAAGTAAACAATAGTCTCTTCCAAGTGCTACCAACCACCATGCACCACTGTGGATGATGACCACACTATCACTAGATCTCTTCATAAACTCCAATAGCAGGAAAAAAGTACTCAATAGTGGAGTACAGTTGATGGCGGTTAAAACGTGCAGTGTTTATTTTACTTACAGGATATAACACGCCAATAACAATAAAACATCAAGTCTCAGGATTGTCCGACCTGGGTTTTAAACTAGCTTCATCAGGAGCTCATTTTATATCATATTTATAGGACAGAATGATTGTGTAAAGATGACCTACTTTACCGAATCATGCAGTGCCCATGTGTAAGATTACCGAAACAAAGACTTACTATTTTATTAAGTTTTGTATAAATAGAGACCGCCAAGAGACTGCCAGAGCATCAACAATGGAGCAAAGAGGAATATGATGATTACTGTGTGTTTAATTTTTTTTACACTTTATGAAAACCACTAATATCATGGCCCTTGCAAAAGACTGCCAAGCTGCCAAGACACAAAAACAGCAGAAGTTATAATCTTTACTATACAGTAGAACCAACAGAAAGGGGAGACAGGATGCTCAAGTTGGAGCCCAGAGACAGATTAGAGTTGGGGCCAAGAGATGGACAAATGCCTGGAACTGTAGACAGAAGACAATCAAATACAGACAATTAGGCCACAACAGAACCAACTAAACCGAGCAGATGCCTCAATAATCAGTTCTAGCAGTACAGGACTGATGATGATATTGAGTTGCCCCAATTGCTATGGCAAGGCAATGTGGCTGGGGGGTGAGAGACAGGACCAGCACTGGATTAGTGGGATTGGATGACCTGCTGACCCATGTTGTCATCAGGCAATGGCAGTTGCCAAGGATGCAGTTATGAAGATTGGCAAGAAGCCAGGACGGATGACTGAACAAGAAATAACACTTTGCTAAGGGAAAATACTATATGGAATTTGTAGTAGCCACTTAGTGGGTAATATCTATTTCATTAATCCTACTTTAGCAAAAAGAAATGTCAGACTCATGTCACCATTTTGGCCATAACTTTGCATTAAAATATTATAGCAATACTGATTATGACACTTTACCTTTGCCTCCTGAAGCCTTTTATGCCTTGCCTCCACCACTCTAAAAACCTTCCATACCGGTTTTTTATATTGCCGGCCTGTGAGCATTTAATGCTACAAAAATATGCATCCTTCACATAAAATAAACTAGATGTACAGTATTTAGCAATCTCTACATGTATTCAATACAGGTAGATATCGGCAGTAATCCAGTTCTCTGTGCAGCTGACACACAAAAGCAACTCAAAAGTATAACAATGAACTAAAGTCTAAAATATAGATTTAATCAGACTCTTCTGTTCAATATAGTTTTTTGTACTTTTGTGATGAAAATATACTGCTGCACTAAATATATAACTATTGTAGAAGCGAAATCATAGTCCTAGTAGCCTCTGACATACATATGGGTTTACAACCCTATTTTATTTTAGAAGAGTACACAACACTAAACACTTAATGGCGTAGCATTAATTCTGCATATATTAGCAATAATAATCAAGGGCATTACTATTATGGCACATTAACATGTTCCATGGTGCTTGCTAGATGCCATAGGGTTGTGGGGAGACAGAAAATTCAAATTTACCAGTTGGGAAGAATAATGCACATATCACAATGCTTGAGATCATATATATTTTGGTGGATTTCCACACTATTTGTAATACTTTTTACTCTCCTCTTCTACAAATATATCTGTATATATCCAACATAGACTGTATATCACTTGAATAAACATAGACATAGGATTCAACCCAAAGAAAGATGATCTTCAACATTTCCAAACTCTATTAATCTATATCTATATTTAATTACCCAACACATATGTAGATGTACAGCTCAAAGGGAATCATCGTTTAGAATCTCCCGTTTCAAAGAGGATAAAAGTAGACGTTTTTTATTTAAACTGCACGGTACTTGCAAACGGTTCTCGGCATGTGCTCTCGCTTTGTAATACACTGTAGCAATTTGGATCCGAGAGCTGATCTCAGTGTCTGGTAGTAGGTATGTTTATAAATCGTCTATTATAACAGTATATCCTGCAATCTTAAATTCTTTTCATTATTTAACTCTTTGAATTCCTTTTTTTATTCTGTTAAAATTTGCTGTTTGTGTCCTATTATATTTATCATAAAGCCATTTCCTAACTGCAAATGTCTACAACAAATGGACAGATAAGGACTCTTAATGGATCCTATTAATTTCTAAGTAATGTCAAATTATGCGAAATGTACAAGACTTAATTGTTATCAGTTCTGTCAGATTATTTTTTCAAGATCTAAAAAAAGAGGGCATCATTGGGTACAGTACTGTATATATAACTGAATAAAAAAAAGCTGGTTCCGATTGACGTAATTTTATCCATCAAATGTCCAATCAGTTTAGATCACCTGTGAAACATAAAAAAAAAAAAAAAATTAAAAAGAGGCGTTATGTGTAAACCGAGACTTATATACTTGTACTGCTTGTACATTTCAGTTCTTATATGCATGCTAAGAACCACCCCTGTCAGTTAACTACTTGATAACCATAATCCTATAGCACACATGATTTAGAATATATATGGTAGCAAAGAAGTAATATTATAGGGAAAAAAGTAAAATAAACACAAAATGTATACCATTTTTTCCTAATAGGGGCAGTAAATATCAAGTCCAGAACTTTTAACCATCTCATTTTCCATGCAATTGGTTTCTCTACAGAATGATGTCTTTCATATATCATCTCTCAAAAGCATAAGTTTTAACTGCTTAGTATATAAGTCTGGACCAGCTATTCTTTTGTATTGTCTCTGTATGAGTTTGTGTATTGTATCCTCATTATAAAGGATAAATACGTTAGTGCTAGCTGTACCGTGTGTATAAGACTGCCTAACGCTGATGTACTGTATATTGTCTCTCTTCCTATTTCAAAATCTACAGTGCTGAATAATATGTTGGTGCTATGGATAAAAGATAGATAAATAGACAGACAGACAGACAGACAGACATATAGATAGATGTTTGTAACACTTTCATGTACACATTTATACCAGACCATCTGAATTGTATATATGTATTCATAACACTAAGTATATCATCTAGATTGTAAGCCCTCACAGGCAGGGTCCTCTCTCCTTCTGTACCAGACTGTAACTCGTCTTGTTCATGCTCAGTGCAATTGTCTGTATTATGTAGGTATATCTCTTTTCATATGTACAGCGCTATGGAATGAATGGCGCTTTAATGATTAACAATAATAATAATACATAAAATACTGATAAGGGAATATTAGACTAGTAGCATGGCTCTGACAAGTACAACCTAAAAGTTCTACTTTAGGTAGAAAATAATGCAGTCATTGTTATGTCGCAACATATGTGAAATACTGTGACATATACTACCTCTATATGAATATCATAATATAAATTGGAAACTACATATATTCTGTAGTTAATTCTGCCTAGTTCTTAGGGTAATGTGAAATCATTTTGTATTATAAATCTTCATCTGATGTTTTTAGGGTTAATGCATTAGATGTAAGCGCACATTGTAAAATTTGTGAATTAAATCTGAAATTTAACCCATCGTATTGCAATCTTTCCAAAGCATGACGTAAAGACAAGTTAACCATGCAAGCTGTACGTGTTTTAAACTGAACTTAAATAGAAAATTGCTATGAATGTTTTTTATTCAGTATTGACTGTACAGAGAGATGTCTTTTCTAAGCACGGTGGAGTTCAAAAACAGATTTTGCTATTCTTTTGTGAAATCAGCACAAAAAGCAAATTCACAGCTCTACAATAAAAAGCTCTGACACATACCACAGACCTTCCATAGCTCTCTGTATTTCCCTCCCTTAGTGACAGCAAAGCCATTGGTCTGTGTCTGATCTGAGGCCTCTCCTGCTACTGGCTGAGAAGAAGTGGCTTAACTGAGATGATAGGTAGGGAGCAGCTGACGTGATGACCGAATGGGTGCTGTTGTATCCAGGAGAAGCATGTTATGTATAGCTATTTAAATCTCAGCCAAATGATGCAAGCAGTGTTGTCTGTTTTCAAAAAAAAGTAGAAAAAAGGTTAGTACTAATACAAACATAGAGTGAAATCTTGTCATTCTGAATTATTCAGGCAGTGAACATAAGTAACCAAGCATACCTATTCACTGACCCAGATATTGTATTATAGCTACCATAACCCTCTCCCACTAAATTACCCTCACATGACATGACCTCTGTAGGAACAGGACAGCTCTGAAATAATCTGTCAGGTATTATGTGTGCTCACACCTCAACGCTTCAACAGACCGTCTGGTTGCGAACCTCATTAAAGCAAAAATGCTTATATTATAACTGCAGATAAAATATTACACACTGTACATTGTCTTTGTTTTGCGTATGTGCAATTAAGAGTCAAAGCAAACGAGGGCTGTTTTGCTTAGCTTGGGTAGAAATATGTCAGTTTTTAATACTGTAGACTAAGGGCTCATTCACACGACAGTATGAATGGGTTCACATCCGTTCTGCAATTTTGCATTGATTTCAATAGGGCTGCAAAAGATGCGGACAACACACCATGTGCTGCCTGCATCGGTTGCTCCAGTCTGTGGCCCCACAAAACAGATAGGCCCCTTTCACATGGGCGAGTTTTCCGCGCAGGTGCAATGCGTGAGGAGGACGCATTGCACCCGCACTGAATCCGGACCCATTCATTTCTATGGGGCTGTGCACATGAGCGGAGATTTTCACGCATCACTTCTGCGTTGCGTGAAAATCGCAGAATGCTCTATATTGTGCGTTTTTCACGCAACGCAGGCCCCATAGAAGTGAATGGGGCTGCGGGAAAATCGCAAGCATCCGCAAGCAAGTGCGGATGCGTTGCGATTTTCCCGCATGGTTGCTTAGCAACGGGACCCAATCTTTATTATTTTCCCTTATAACATGGTTATAAGGGGAAATAATAGCATTCTTAACCACTTGAAGACCACAGGTTTACACCCCCCTAGTGACCAGGCCCTTTTTTACAAATCCGCACTACACTACTTTCACCGTTTATTGCTCGGTCATACAACTTACCACCCAAATGAATTTTACCTCCTTTTCTTCTCACTAATAGAGCTTTCATTTGGTGGTATTTCATTGCTGCTGACATTTTTACTTTTTTTGCTATTAATAAAAATGTAACGACATTTTTGCAAAAAAATGACATTTTTAACTTTCTGTTGTAAAATTTTTCAAAAAAAACTACATTTCTATATAAATTTTTCACAAAATTTGTTGTTCTACATGTCTTTGATAAAAAAAAATCGAATAAGTGTATATTTATTGGGTTTGGGTAAAAGTTATAGCGTTTACAAACTATGGTGCAAAAAAGTAAATTTCTGCATTTTGAAGCAGCTCTGACTTTCTGAGCACCTGTCATGTTTCTTCAGGTGCTAGAATGCCAGGATAGTATGAATACCCCCCAAATCACACCATTTTAGATAGAAGACACCCCAAAGTATTCACGGAGGGGCATGGTGAGTTCATGTATAATTTTATTTTTTTTCACAAGTTAGCGGAAAATGACACTTTCTGAGGAAAAAAAATAATAATAAAGTTTCCATTTCTGCTAACTTCTGGCAAAAAAAAATAAAATCTCAGACGGACTCACTATGCCCCTCAGTGAATACCTTGGGGTGTCTACTTTCCGAAATGGGGTCATTTGTGGGGTGTGTTTACTGCTCTGGCATTTTGGGCGGGGCTAAATTGTGAGCAGCCATGTAAAACCTAAAGGTACTCGTTGGAATTTGGGCCCCTTGCGCATCTTAGCTGCAAAAAGTGTCACTCATGTGGTATCGCCGTACTCAGGAGATGTAGGGCAATGTGTTTTGGGGTGTATTTTTACATATACCTATGCTGGGTGAGAGAAATATCTCTGTAAATTGTCAACTTTGTGTAAAAAATTTAAAAAGTTGTCGTTTACAGAGATATTTCTCACACAAAGTATGGGTATATATAAAGATACACCCTAAACACATTGCCCTACTTCTCCTGAGTACGGCGATACCACATGAGTGACACTTTTGCAGCCTGGAGCGCAAAGGGCCCTAAAACCAATGAGTACCTTTAGGATTTCACAGGGCATTTTTACGCATTTGGATTCCAGACTTCTTCTCACGCTTTAGGGGCCCCTAAAATGCCAGGGCAGTATAAATACCCCACATGTGACCCCATTTTAGAAGAAGACACCCCAGGTATTCCGTGAGGGGTATGGTGAGTTCATGTAAAATTTTATTTTTTGTCACAAGTTAGTGGAATATGAGACTTTGTAAAAAAATAAAATAAAAAATAAAAATATCAATTTCCGCTAACTTGTGCCAAAAAAAAAAAAATTCTGTGAACTCGCCATGACCCTCACGGAATACCTAGGGGTGTCTTCTTTCCAAAATGGGGTCACTTGTGGGGTATTTCTACTGCCCTGGCATTTTAGGGGCCCTAAAGCGTGAGAAGAAAAATGCGGAAAAATGCCCTGTGAAATCCTAAAGGTACTCATGGGAATTAGGGCCCCTTTGCGCATCTTGGCTGCAAAAAAGTGTCACTCATGTGGTATCGCCGTACTCAGGAGAAGTAGGGCAATGTGTTTTGGGGTGTATTTTTACATATACCCATGCTGGGTGAGAGAAATATCTCTGCAAATGACAACTTTTAAAACAAATTTATACAAAGTTGTCAGTTTACAGAGATATTTCTCTCACCCAGCATGGGTATATGTAAAATACACCCCAAACACATTGCCCTACTTCTCCTGAGTACGGCGATACCACATGAGTGACACTTTTTGCTGCCTGAATGCGCAAAGGGGCCCTAATTCTAATGAGTACCTTTAGGAGGGCATTTTACGCATTTTTCTTCTCACGCTTTAGGGCCCCTAAAATGCCAGGGCAGTAGAAATACCCACATGTGACCCCATTTTGGAAAGAAGACACCCCAAGGTATTCCGTGAGGGGCATGGCGAGTTCACAGAAGATTTTTTTGGCACAAGTTAGCGGAAATTGATTTTTATTGTTTTTCTCGCAAAGTCTCCCTTTCCGCTAACTTTTGACAAAAGTTAAATTTTCATGGACTCACCATACCCCTCAGCGAATACCTTAGGGTGTCTTCTTTCCAAAATGGGGTCATTTGTGGGGTGTTTGTACTGTTCTGGCATTTTGGGCGGGGCTAAATTGTGAGCAGCCATGTAAAGCTAAAGGTACTCGTTGGAATTTGGGCCCTTTGCACCCAGGCTGCAAAAAGTGTCACTCATGTGGTATCTCCGTACTCAGGAGAAGTAGGGCAATGTGTTTTGGGGTGTATTTTTACATATACCCATGTTGGGTGAGAGTAATATCTCTGTAAATTGACAACTTTGTATAAAAAAATTAAAAAGTTGTCGTTTACAGCGATATTTCTCACACAAAGTATGGGTATATGTAAAAATACACCCCAAACACATTGCCCTACTCCTGAGTACGGCGATACCACATGTGTGACACTTTTTGCAGCCAAGATGCGCAAAGGGGCCCTAAAACCAATGAGTACCTTTAGGATTTCACAGGCCATTTTTACACATTTGGATTCTCACGCTTTAGGACCCCTAAAATGCCAGGTCAGTATAAATACCCACATGTGACCCCATTTTGGAAGAAGACACCCCAAGGTATTCCGTGAGGGGCATGGCGAGTTCACAGAAAAAAAAATTTTGGCACAAGTTAGCAGAAATTGATATATATATATTTTTTACAAAGTCTCATATTCCACTAACTTGTGACAAAAATAAAATTTTGCATGAACTCACCATACCCCTCACGGAATACCTTGGGGTGTCTTCTTTCTAAAATGGGGTCACATGTGAGGTATTTATGCTGTCCTGGCATTTGAGGGTCTCCGCAATCATTACACGTATGGCCAGCATTAGGAGTTTCTGCGATTCTCCTTATATTGAGCATACGGGTAATGAGATTTTTTCCGTTCAGCCTCTGGGCTGAAAAAATAAATAAAAATGAGCGGCGCAGATTTTTCATTCGCATCGATCAATGTGGATGAAAAATCTCTGCCAAAATCAGTGACTGCGGTGCGGTGGGCTGGGCGCTAGCTACCTAACAAGTAGCTAGCTAACTGACGGTGATAAGGGACCCTTATGCCCCATTCACACGTCCGCAATTCTGTTTGCGGAACGGAATTGCGGACCCATTTATTTCTATGGGGACAGACTTTGTCCCGCTCGGATCCGGAATTACGGATCCGCGCTTCGAGTCTGCACTTCCGTTCCGCAAAAATATAGAACATGTCCTATTCTTGTCCGCAATTGCCGACAAGAAAAAGCATTTTCTATATAGTTCTGTGCGGATCTGCAAAATGCGGAAAGCACATTGCCGGTGTCCGTATTTTGCGGATCCGTAGATCCATGGATCCGCAGATCCATGGATCCGTAAAACACATACGGACGTCTGAATGAGCCTGTAGGGGGTGATTAGTGACAGGGGGGTGACAGGGGGTGATCAGGGGGTGACATTGGTGATCAGGGGGTGACATGGGTGATCAGGGGTTAATCAGTGATGGGGGGTGGGGGGTGTGTGTGTAGTGATTGGTGCACTTTACCTTTGTTTCCTCTGGTGGTCCCAAACAAAGGGACCACCAGACGAGCAGACAGCAGGCATATCAGACGCTGTTTACAAAACAGCGTCTGATATGCGATTTAAATGCGGTTTTTTCCGCATCTACAGCCTGCCAGCGCATGATCAGCGCTGGCAGGCTGTAGTTTCAGTTGTCCCGGCTCCGATCACATGAACGCGCGCGCACGCCGCGCGCACGTTCATGTGAAATCTCGGTTCTCACGAGATAACGCCGATAGGCGGCAGTGAGACCTGAGAGAGCCGCCGCGCTGACGCCCATCGGCGTTAGCGTGGCGGCAAGTGGTTAATAAAGAATGCATAGTAAAATGAGGTAGAAGGGGTTAAAAATAATAAAAGTTAACTTACCTTAGCCACTTGATCGCGTAGTTGCGATCTGTCCTCTCTTTCCCTGCATCAGCTAAGATCTACAGGACCTGTGATGACGTCACATCACATGGTCCAATCACATGGTCCATCTTACCATGGTGATGGACCATGTGATTGGACCATGTGATGTGACGTCATCACAGGTCCTTTAGTTCTTAGCTGATACAGGGAAAGAGAGGACAGATTGCAACTACGCGATCAAGTGGCTAAGGTAAGTTATCTTTTATTATTTTTAACCCCTTCCACTTCATTTTACTATGCATTCTTTATTAAGAATGCTATTATTTCCCCTTACAACCATGTTATAAGGGAAAATAATAAATTCTCCAGAAGACCCGAAACCGGACTTCAGTGATGAAGTCCGGCTTCGGGTTGGGTACCAAACATGGCGATTTTTCTCACGCATGTGCAAGACGCATTACAAACATTTGCACCCGTGCGGGAAAATCGCGCATATTCCCACAACGCACCCGCCTCTTATCCGGGCGTCAAACATGACGCCCGTGTTAAAGAGGCCATAGAGTATGCCCTATTCTTGTCCACAATCGCAGACAAGAACAGGAATTTCTATAATGGGCCACCCTTTCTGTTCTGAAAATTGTGAAACGAATACGGGCGGCATCCATGATTTGTGGACCGCAAAACACGACGCAGTCAACATGAGCAAACCTTTTTCAGGTTTGGTTTGTTTCAGGTTTGCTGAATTTTGGAAAGGGTTTGGACACGAATCGACTCTATCCGAACCAAAGTTGCTCCAATTGCCCTGAGAATTGGTATATAACACTCTGTAGTCTCCTAGGACTCTGAATTTTTAGGAAAAGATGTTATGTCTTTTCGGTAATTTATATAAATTATTGCATTTTTGATAGCAATGGCAAATAATGTCAGATAAACA
This sequence comes from Bufotes viridis, assembly GCA_033119425.1. Taxonomy (NCBI): domain Eukaryota; kingdom Metazoa; phylum Chordata; class Amphibia; order Anura; family Bufonidae; genus Bufotes; species Bufotes viridis. The sequence goes on from CM065592.1 coordinate 238,853,708, forward strand.
CGTTTGACTGTGGTAACGAACAGCGTGTTTATAAACACACCACGCCGTTGCATGTGTTATGCTTTTTCATATTCCAAAGCTTCCAAAAATGTCTTCTTATGGTGTTTAACCACACACAATGTTATGGGGTAAAAAACTGTAGCTTGTTTGGGGACCAAGCGTCCCAAAAATTATGCCTTAACGCACAAGTTAAAATTGTCAGAAGAAAAAGCGGTTTGTTCTGAACGAGCCACATTTCCCCCCCCCTTTTAACTGAGAGCACCACGAGTGTGGAAAAGGTATAATAATAGTGGCATGTGGCCACAACAGTAGTAGCATAGAATGGAACATACAAGAGAGTAGATTTGCTGTTTATGGGTAGTAGTAGTGGCAGATGCGTTAATAGTGGTGGCAGTAGGGGATTAGCAGCAAGGGGTAGCAGCTGTGGCGGTGGGGGCGGAATGCACAGGTTGGCAGGCAAACAGCAGCAGTGGTATGATGGTGGCGACATGATGGCAGCAGCAGCCAAACGGAACATGAGGGTAGGCAGGAAACATGATGGTAGGTCGGTAGAAAGCAACAGTGGCCAGATGGGACACCATCATCAGGGCTAGATCTGTTTATCGGCCTCAGCCAGGGGAGTGTGAAGATTCTCCAAGATCCATGCCTTGTTCATTTTGATGTTTTAGAAACTGGTCTAAATGGACAACTTGGTCCATCTGGGCATCACGCCACCTGCCATTCTGAAAATCCTCTCCAAGATGACACTGTAGGTTAGGCAAGAAAGAAGACAGAAAGCACACTGGGTCAGCCCAGTGTCCATGGGGTCAGGGAACAGGGTACGTGCAAGAGACAGGGCTGAACCTGGGTATTGAGGCAATAGATCTCCGTTTTCTGATTTGCTTTGTGTGGCAAGTAAAAAAATTGTTCCATCATATTGAGGAGACTGAAATGGCTGCCTGTTTTGCTAGCGGAGAGGGTGTCGGCAGGTATCCTGCTTGTTTAAAGCTGCGGCAAGCTGAACACAAAATATTTCCTGGTAAAGTAATTTGGCCTCCCTTTCAGTGGGAGGAAAACATTCCCTCATTTTGCTTTGAAAGCAAAGGTCTTAAAGCATGGCTATTCAGTAATCAGACTTATTCATGTGAATGAGATGCCTATCACTGCATAAGCAAGCAAGCATACATCTCGCCATTCTGGCCAGCGTGCCCGAGTAGCCAGTAGTTTCTGGCTCTGCCCCCTCTGAGATGTTTGGGTGTCATGGCCAGTGTCACGGTCATCATCATCCTCCTGCTCTTCCAAGTCTGACTCTTCCTTCTCTTACACTGGCAGCTCCTCATCTTCCATGCAAGTTTCTTCGTGTCGGTCCCCAAGAGCTACAGGGCGGACAGTAAGGTGTGTTAGATGTTCGTCTTCCACCGTCGTCGCTTGCTGCATGAGCCTGAGTGTCTGCTCTAAGATAAATATGAGAGGGATGAGATCGTTCATGCAGCAGTTGTTCTTACAGGCAAATTTTGGGGCCTCTTTGTAGGGCTTCAGCACGCGACAAGCGTCTCTGATGAGCTGCCTCTGCCTGACCTTAAAGGGTTTCTGTCACTAGAATTTTCACTATTAGGCTAAATGCACACAAACGTATTTTGTTTCCGTGTCCGTTCAATTAGTTTTTTTTGTGGATAAGATGTGGATCTATTCATTTTAATAGGTCCGCAAAAAATGCTGACAGCACACCGTGTACTATCCGCATCCGTATGTCCGTTCCTTAGCCCTGAAAAAAAAAACAGAGCATGTCCTATTCTTGTCCGTTTTGCAGACAAGGATAGGCATTATTACAATGGATCCGTAAAAAAAAATTATGCCATACGGAACGTCATCCGTTTTTTTTGCGGACCGCAAAACACATACGTGTGCATGTAGCCTTAAACTGGCTGACATTAGCGATATGCTAATGTCAGCTACACCTAACTATGCCATCCTTGTTACTTTTATAATATGCAAATTAGCATCTCGGAGCGGGGGAGGGCGTTGCTTCTGCTCCTAGAGGATCCGTTCTCCCACCTCATTACACGCCCTCCAACTCTTGATTGACGGGGCCAGGCAGCGTTCACATACTCCTGCTGGCCCTGTGCACTGGGAAAATCTCACGCCGTTCAGTATTCGGTGAGGGGAGGATGCTCGCTGGTTGCCAGCTTCCTCACCGTGCCTGCGCTGAATACTGAACGGTGTGAGATTTCCCCAGTGCACAGGGCCAGCAGGAGTATGTGAACGCTGCCTGGCCCTGTCAACCAAGACTTGGGGGGCGTGTAATGAGGTGGGAGAACGGAGCCTCTAGGAGCAGGAGCAACGCCCCCCCCCCTGCTCCTAGAGTCTAATTTGCATATTATAAAAGTAAGAATTCTGCAGCAATAATGGGGGCATGAATAATCACAAGAAAAGCATAGTTAGGTGCAGCTGACATTAGCACATTGCTAATGTCAGCCAGTTTAATAGTGAAAATTCTAGTGACAGAAACCCTTTAAAACAGCACAGGCTCCCTGCTGAGGTAGTCTGGTGCATGACAAAATCATTCATGGCTTTATGCTGCTGATACAGGCACTCTAGAATTTGGAAAGTGGAACATCACATAATAAGCAGGTAACAGCAGACTGTTCTGTCGCTGCAAGTCCAGGAGAGCATTTTGTGCCACATAAGAATGGCAGAACTGTGAGGACAGTCTCCTGGACCTTCCGCAAGCCAGTGTATTTTTCTTAAAGAGCATTGTACAACTAGAATAATCATGTGTGCCATGCAGCGAGCATGTGTTATTTTCCCCAGGTTCAGAGCAGCCATGATGTTGTGGCCATTGTCGCTGACCACCTTGCCCAGTTGAAGTTAGTGGGGAGACAGCTAGCGTGATGTTTGCTGCTTGATGCACTTTTTGCAAGTGATCTACCGTGTGGCTATTCCCACCCAGGCCGATCACCTCCGCATGGCAATGCTTGACACATGTGACAGGAGGGAACGGGAGTGGGAGTGATGGTCTGCCCTGCTGCTGTTGGGGAAGGGAGGATGTCCATGGAGGAGTAGATGGAGCATAAGTGCCTGTTGTGGGAGCCAAGCGACACAAACATGGTGGTGTCAAAACAACCTGGCCTTGTTGCTAGAGTGCTGTCTCATTACTGCACCAAAAACATTTTCCCAGTCAGCCGTGAAAGACATGTACTGTCCCTGCTCATAACAGTTGCTCCTGGTGTCCACCATGGTATGCACCTTGCCCAACAGTGACAGTTGCAGGGAGTGGTCCATGTTCTCTGCCACATGAGAGTAAAATGTAGGGATGTTTTTTTGGGAGAAATAATGCCAGCTAGATATCTTTCAGTAAGGCTGAGTGCAACTTGGCCAGTCATGTCACTCCCACCTTGGTCCACTGCCTGTTGTCAAGCAAGATCCGCCTCTAGTGACAGGGACACAGAAGACGGCAGAGAGGAAGTGGGGGTATGTCAGAGCTAGCTGATATCCTGATAAAGGAGCTGCTTCTACACTGCTTCTGAATTCACAGAAGCATCCTGCTGTTCTGCATATATGATCTCCCCCTCATCTGTTCTGTGAGCTCCAGTGCTGAAAACAAACATAATGGGAAGTAAGGGTAAGGATGTCACACCAGTACAGTGCTGGCCCATTCCACAGAACGGAAACCACACTTGCTTCTGTGAGAACTACACCTAGCTGTGCAGCTAATGGGGGGTATAATTTGGCTAAAAAGACATTAGGGAAGCCCAAAAAAGACCTATTACTTCACAGCTATGATTGTACAAAGAAGCACAGCCATTCTGAAAATATTTTTTTTTTGTAAGCTCAGGTACGCTTTAATGGATATTTACACATTTGTGGGATTTTTTTTATTATTGCATTGTACTCATTTTGAGCTAAAAATCATTTTCTTTATTAGTTATATCCCTTTTTTAAGAATGTTGAACCACTGTCTTTGTGCAGCTTTGGGTTTCTCTAAGAGCAGGATCTGAATTTTCACTCCTTATCTCTGACCTTATAAACACATACAAATGTGGCTTAAATAAGTGTTTATGAACCAGTGGCGTGCCTAGGGTGTTTGGCACCCAGGGCGGGTCCTTTCTCTAGCATCCCCCCTCCCGCCACCAATACTTTAAAGAAATTGTATCCCCTCACAGTAGTATTGCCCTCATTGTACAACCTTCACAGTAGTTTTGTCCAGATATGTGTCCCCTCACGGTAGTTATGCCCACACTGTGACCCCTCACAGTATGCCCTCACTGTACAACTTTTACAGTAGCTACACTCACCTTGTGCCCCCTTAACCCCCTAAGGACTGGACCACTTTTCACCTTACGGACCAGACTGATTTTTGCAAATCTGAAATGTGTCACTTTATGTGGTGATAACTTTAAAACACTTTTACTCATCCAGGCCATTCTGAGACTGTTTTCTTGTCACATATTGTACTTCATGACAGTGGTAAAATTGAGTTTAAAAATTTCATTTTTATTTATAAAAAAAATACAAAATTTACCAAAAATTTTAAAAAAATTACCAAATTTCAACTTCTCTACTTTTATAATAGATAGTAAAAACTCCAAAAATAGTTATTACTTTATATTCCCCATATGTCTACTTCATGTTTGGATCATTTTGTGAATGACATTTTATTCTTGGGGGACTTTAGAAGGCTTAGAAGTTTAGAAGCAAATCAGCAGCACACGGCGAGAGGCTGCTGGAATAAAACTACGACATGTCCGACATTTATTCCGGCAGCCTCTCGCCGTGCACTGCCGTGCCTCCGCCGGAACTCCACCCCTCCCCCATTATAGTCAGTGGGGCAGGAGCGGTAGTCTGGGGGAACATGTTCACTAGCGGCAGGACGGACCTGACAGGCTGTTCCGTCGGGTGAACATCCTGCCGGATCCGTCCTGCCGCTAGTGTGAAACTAGCCTTAAGGACCAGTTCAGTTCTGAAGTCACTTTGTGGAGCTTACATAATAGAAACCACCCAAAAATGAAACTAGAAACTACACCCCTCAAGGTATTCAAAACTGATTTGACCAACTTTGTTAACCCTTTAGGTGTTCCACAAGAATTAATGGAAAATGGAGATGAAGTTTCAAAATTTCACTTTTTTGGCAGATTTTCCATTTTAATCCATTCTTTCAAGTAACAAAGCAAGGATTAACAACCAAACAAAACTCAAATGTTATTGCCCTGATTCTGTAGTTTACAGAAACATCCAATATGTGGTTGTAAACTGCTGTACGGGCACATCGTAGGGCACAGAAGGAAAGGAACGCCATATGGTTTTTGAAAGGCAGATTTTGCTGGACTGGTTTTTTGACACCATGTCCCATTTGAAGCCCCCTAGAGTAGAAATTCAAAAAAAGTGACCCCATTTTGGCAACTATGGGATAAGGTGGCAGTTTTGTTGGTACTATTTTAAGGTACATATGATTTTTGGTTGCTCTATATTATACATTTTGAGAGGCGAGGTAACAAAAAATAGCTGTTTTGAAACCGTTTTTTTTTTTTTCTTATTTACAACATTCATCTGACAGGTTAGATCATGTGCTTTTTTTTATAGAGCAGGTTGTTACGGACGCAGTTATACATAATATGTATACTTTATTTAAAGGGGTATTCCCATCTCAGACAATGGGGGCATATTGCTAGGATATGCCGCCATTGTCTGATAGGTGCAGATCCCACTGCTGGGACCCATACCTATATCGAGAACGGAGCAGGGAGAGCTGTGGCTGGAGGACCCCAGATTTCCCGGGGTCCGTCCATCACCAAGCGCTGCTCCCCACCTCTCCCATAGAAGTGAATAGGAGTGCCCCGGGCATGCGCGGCCCATGCTCCCATTCATTTCTATGGGGCCGACTGAATTAGCCGAGCACCAGTGCTCGGCTATATTCGCCGGACCCATAGAAAATTAAGTGCGCCCTCCTTCACTTTTGGGGCTCCGTTATCGATAAAGGTGCGGGATCCTAGCGATATGGCCCAATTATCTGAGATGGGACAACCCCCTTAAGTTTTACACAATAACAGCATTTTTTAAACAAAAAAGAAATCATGTCTTAGTGGCTCCATAGTCTGAAAGCCACAGTTTTTTTTTATTTTTTGGGTAATTGTCTTAGGTAGGGTATCATTTTTGCAGGATGAGATGACGTTCGATTGGCACTATTTTGGGGGGCATATGACTTTTTGATCGCTTGCTATTACACTTATTGCGATGTAAGGTGACAAAAAAATGTCTTTTTTGACAGTTTTTTTTTTTTACGGTGTTCATCTGAGGGGGTTAGGTCATGTGGTATTTTTATACAGCAGGTTGTTACGGATGTGGAAATACCTAATATGCATACTTTTTGTATTTACTTAAGTTTCTACACAATAACAGCATTTTTTAAACCAAAAAAATGATGTTTTAGTGTCTTCATATTCTGGGAGCCATAGTTTTTTTTTTTTTTTTGGTTGATTGTCTTAGGTAGGGGCTCATTTTTTGCGGGATGAGGTGACGGTTAGATTGGTACTACTTTGGGGGGCCTATGCCTTTGTGATTGCTTGGTGTTGCACTTTTAGTGATGTAAGGTGACAAAAATTGCTTTTTTTGACAGTTTTTATTTTTTTATGGTGTTTATTGGACGGGGTGGATCATGTGATATATTTATAGAGATGGTCATTACGGATGTGGCGATACCTAATATGTGTGTTTTTTTTTCTTTCTATTTTTTATTATTATTTTATTTTTTACTTAAAACTGTATTTTTTTTTATTAAAAACACTTTTTTTTACTTTCATTTTTAAACTTTATTTCTGTCCCACTCTGGAACTTTAACTTTTGGGGTTCTGATCCCCTCTGCAATGTATTACAATAAATCTGTATTGTAATGCATTGCCTATTAGCGTATTACTCTGTGTAATACACTAACAGGTTGCCTAGGAGACCCAACCTGGAGCTGGATCTCCTCAGCCCCCGTAGAAGAAAGGTCCTGATGCTGTGCAAGGCATTGGGCAGGCTCTGCATGGCATCAGGCTGCCTTGTCACACATCGGGTCCCCGCAACAGCAGCTCCTGCACCCGCCCAATCAGCCCGCCGTGCATGTACGGCGGAATGCGTTCTGGCACAGTTTTCCCCGCCGTACATGCACGGCGTTTTGCGTTAAGGGGTTATCCCTTCATTGTGCCCCTTTCACAGTAGTTATGCCCTCTCTGTGCCCCTTTCACAGAAGTAATGCCCTATATGTGTCCCTTCACAGCTGTAATAACTGCTCTGTGCCCCATAACAGTAGTAATGCACTCTATGCCCCTTTACAGTAGTAATGCCCATTGTGCCCCATAACAGTTATGCCCGCCCCCTTCACAGTAGTAATGCCCTCTGTGCCCCATTCACATTAGTAATGCCCATTGTGCCCCCTTCATAGTAGTAATGCCCAGTGTGCCCCCTTCATAGTAATAATGCCCAATGTGCCTCCTTCATAATAGTAATGCCCTCTCTGTGCCCCCTTTGTAGTAGTAATGCCCATTGTGCCCCCTTCACAGTAGTAATTCCCATTGTGTCCCCTTCATAGTAACAGTGCGGATTGTGCCCTCTCCATAGTAATAATGCCCAATGTGTCCCATTCATAGTAGTAATTCCTATTGTTCCCCATCCACAGTAGCAATGCCCTCTGTGCCCCCTTTGTAATAGTAATGCTCTCTGTCCCCCCTTTATAACAGTAATTCCTTCTGTGCCCCCTTTATTACAGTAATGCCTTTTGTGCCCTCTTTATAAAAGTAATGCCCTCTGTGACCCCTTTATAACAGTATTGCCCTCTGTGCCCCTTTTACAACAGTAATTCCCTCTGTGCCCCCTTTATAATAGTAATTCCCTCTATGCCCCTTTTACAACAGTAATTCCCTCTGTGCCCCCTTTATAATAGTAATGCCCTCTGTGCCCCTTTATAATAGTAATGCCCTCTGTGCCCCCTTTATAACAGTAATGCCCTGTATGCCCCTTTTATAACATTCTCCCTACTTCACCATTCTGTGCACTGGCGGCCTGAAGAAAAGGAGAGCGGGAAGATGAGCTGTCAGTGACAGGACCGCAGCTCCCTGGCGCTCCAGCAATGAGCGCTTCCATCTGCATTGATGGAAGCACTCATTGCGTCTCACCACCAATACCGTGGAAACAGACGCCACTATTTACCACCACCAACACAGCTTTGCATAGGGTCCCCCAACTCCCCTTGAACCTTCTCCTCAAAGCAGTCCAAACGTTGAGTGCAAGGTTGGGTTTTTCTTAGGATTTTTCTAGGAGTGGGCAGTGAAAACAGAGAGGATGCAACTGAAAGACTTGTCTGAGGCTCCAAAGAGGAGGAGCAGACTCAGAAGTGACTTCCTGCTGTGACTGAGGAGTGAGCCATTCAGTCCTGAATCTCATCCTCTTTTTCCTCACTGATATTACTACTACTACTACAGCCTGGATACTGCATCTGCTACTATCCACATTCTGGCTCTGGACAAAGTCTGGGTCTTTAGTTTGGAACCCTTCCGTTTTGCACACATTTTATTATGAGGCCTAATGTAAAATCACAATTTTCCTAAATGAAAAGTCACAGGTTTGGTACATAGAACAGTTATAGCTAAATTGCAAGCATGTTTTCTGTAACTGAACCCTTTTAGGACCAGGTAATTATAGGTTTTTTCATTTTTGTTTTTTTACTCCCAGTCTTCCCAAAGCCATACATTTTTAATTTTTCAATTCACATAGCCATATTACACCTTGTTTTTTGCAGGACAAGTTTTACTTTCTAATGGCACTATTTACAGTTGCATACAATGTAGTGAGAATCAGGACAAATACAAATGGGGGGAATTATTAAAAACACATAATTCCACTACATTTTTATGGGTTTTATTTTTACAGCATTTCCTATGCTGTAAAACTGACCTGTTACTTTCATTCTCTGGGTCAATAGGATTACAAAGATACCACATATGTATAGCTTTTTTTTTTTGGGGGGGGGGGGGTTTAATAATAAAAAAAAACTTTGGAAAAAACTAATTTGCATTCCCATATTCTGACCTCTATAATTTTTTGTACTTATGTACATGGAGCTGTGTGAGGACTCATTTTTTGCGGGGCAACCTGTTCTTTTTATTGATACAGAGATATTTTCATATTTTAATAGTATGGGCATTTTCGCACATAGTGATGCCCATGATATTTTTAAAATTTATTATGCATTTTTATTTTCATTTTGGGGAAAGGGCGGTGATTTAAATTAGAATTTTTATATTTAAAAAAAAAAATTCTTTCCCTTATGAAACTTTAACAAGCAATCATTAGATTTCTTATCGCACAGACAACAAAGCGTTAGCATTGTTGTCTATGAGGATTACACTGTGTTCCCATGGAGCCCTGCCACAGGCACGCTCTCTATAGAAACTAATGTGTTCAGTCTTGTACCACTCAGGAGTACAGAGGCTGCTGCACGTTACATCTGGCTCCCGCAATCCTCACTAGGTGGAGCTGGTGCATGCCCAGGAGCACGCACTCAGTTTTTAACATTACAGATAGCGTGGTAAGATTTGACTATGGCATCTGAGGGGTTAAATGTATGCGACCGACGTTATCGTTGATCGCATACATTAGTCCCGGATGCCTTTCAAGCGTAGCCAGCGTCATCTTTAAACACAGTGAATACTGCTATTGACTTTTTACTTTGGGAATAATTCAGTATTGGCGATGGTAAAATTTATCTACTGTGTTATTTGTGTTTAAGAACACAGTTTAAAAAAAAGACCTTTCTCTTCTGTAAAACACAAATTTTAAACCTGTAATGCGACTATCCTCCCCCACCCCCCAACAACGCCAATATAACGATGCAGGAAAGGTCAATGTAAGATTTGTATATTGTGTTAATTGCATATCACAATGTGTATCAAAACAGAGTTTTTCTATATTATAAAATACACATTGCAAACTTGTAATGCAGTTAGTCTCCTGCCCATAACACCAATGTATAATAATTCAGGGCAGGCGGTGACATTTTTTGTTTCTACTGTGAAATTTGCGTCTAAGTTCACTTGCATAACTATGGCATTATTGCAATAAAATGCTTGTGCAATTACTTAGCAGCAGTATGCTATTGGGGCGCCATACTGGCAATAATAACATGTACTAGAAACTAGAGGTTTTGAACAAAAAACAAAACAGCTATCTCTGTCGAAATGAAAAAAAAAAGTGTTTTTTTTTCTTACGGGTGGCTGGTTTTGCAAGACAAAACTGCTATGAGGTTCTGCAGCAGCTGAAAACTTGTAATGCGATTAATCTCCTGCCCACAATACCAATGTAAGAAATTTTACTGCCTGCCCTAAAATGTTAGTCTCTACGGTGTACTTTGCATCTAAGTTGACTTATATAACAATGGCCTTATTGCCGTAAAATGCTTGTGCTATAATGCAATGCGTTTAATAACACTGGGCATAATGCACTGAAAAATGTGTAATTGCTTGGCACAGCAAAATACTATTGGAGTGCTGCGTTGGCAATAATCACATGTACTAGAAACAAGGTTTTGAACAAAAAAAAATGTCTGTCTCTGTTCAAATGAGAAAAACTCAATATTTTTTTCCTGCAGATGGCTGGTTATGAAAAGCAAAAAAAATCCAATGTATACTAATTCAGGAGAGGCGGTACAATTTGTCTCTACATTGTAATTTGCATCTAAAATCACTTGTATAATAATGGTCTTATTGCCATAAATGCTTGTGATATAATGCAATGCATTTAATAACACCAGACAGATATAATGTACTGAAATAAAAATGTGTAATCGCTGAGCAGCAGAATGCTATTGGGGCGCTGTGCTGGCAATAATAATATGTACAAGAAACTTAAAGTTTTGAACAAAAAAAAAAACAGCTGTCTCTGTTTAAAATAGAAAAACAAGAATATTTTTTTTCTTGCAGGAGGCTGGTATTGCAGCGCAGAACTGCTAGGATGAAATTCTGTAGCAGCAGTATTATTAAGCACTGTCTCACTCCATGAAACTTCTTTCCCTAAACAGACCCTAGTTTTCTACACAATTATTTTTTTCTATTCTGTCCCTGCACTGTCCCTGTAACACTAGAAAAGACGATTGCTTGTGCCCCTGTTTACTGCTCATATTCGCACACCCTTACTGAACACTCAACTTTATTATACAATGTTATACCTATCTATTTTTTATAGAATCTGGGCATGCTTTTATTATTATTAGGCCTTATGTACACCATATTTTTCATCCGTGTGCAGTCTATGGGGCCATGCACACATCAGTGTTTTTATACATACATACATTATACATTAAGGCCATAGTATTTCACCCCTTATTGATCACACAGTATTTACTAATTGTTATTATATGCTACTTTAACCCCTTAAAGTGGTTATCCCATGAATAATGTAATAACGTAAAAAAAAAAAGATCAGACATCATATGCAGCAGGACCAAGACCTAAGGGCATAATCCTTGCAGTCCCCTGGTTTTCACCTTTCACCCCTATACGCAAACTCTTGGAATGGTCCCGATGAGGTTAGCAGCTGATCCACTGGGGTCAGAGACACCTCTGCGAAGCACTGAGGGATCAAGCAATACTCTTAGTCAGTAAACAGGCAGAGGTGAGGGCAGGCAGAGAATATGCATGTCTGTGAAATAAGTGTGAGGTCCGGGCAGAGAGCAAAAGGTAAATACATGGGTATACAGAATGGCACACCTTCTCAGGAAACTAACAAGCTAGACAACCTAAACCTCAGGCACCCTTCCCAAGGGGAAGGTGCCTTAAATACCTTGAGGTGGTAAGGCATAGGCTGGTGAAGATTAGGATGTATATATGCTGGCCCTATGAGTACACGGGAGAGGCCGGGCAATGAAGCACAGGCTGTGGCCTACAGCAAAAGCTGGAAGATGGAGCTCCCACTGGGCTGGCAGCGAGAGGGGAAAGCAAGAGCAGCAGATGCAGACTGCCGAACCAGCAGCAGGAACAGGATGAGTAACGGACACCCAGAGGGGCGGGACAGCAGTTGGCGTGAACTACCAGCGTAACTCTCTGTTCATAACCAAACTCTGCCCCCCACCCCCTGTGTGCGTGCGTGCGTGCTGCAGAGCACTGATCAGAAGGGTGCTCCTTCACATCTGCACATTTTAGAGGGTTTATTTTGTGAAAAAAGAATTGCAGTTAGCGGTAGTTATATATATATATATATATATATATATATATATATATACACACACAGTTGCAAGAAAAAGTATGTGAACCCTTTGGAATTATGTGGATTTCTGCACAAATTGGTCATAAAATGTCATCTGATCTTAATCTAAATCACAACAATAGACAATCACAGTCTGCTTAAACTAATAACACACAAATAATTAAATGCTACCATGTTTTTATTGAACACACCATGTAAACATTCACAGTGCAGGTGGAGAAAGTATGTGAACCCCTAGACTAATGACATCCCCAAAATATAATTGGAGTAAGGTGTCAGCCAACTGGAGTCCAATCAATGAGATGAGATTGGAGGTGTTGGTTACAGCTGCCCTGCCCTATAAAAAACACACACCAGTTCTGGGTTTGCTTTTCCCAAGAAGCATTGCCTGATGTGAATGATGCCTCGCACAAAAGAGCTCTCAGAAGACCTACGATTAAGAATTGTTGACTTGCATAAAGCTGGAAAGGGTTATAAAAGCATCTCCAAAAGCCTTGCTGTTCATCAGTCCACGGTAAGACAAATTGTCTAAAAATGGAGAAAGTTCAGCACTGCTGCTACTCTCGCTAGGAGTGGCCATCCTGTAAAGATGACTGCAAGAGCACAGTGCAAACTGCTCAATGAGGTGAAGAAGAAACTAGAGTGTCAGCTAAAGACTTACAAAAGTCATCCCTGTTAGCGAATCTACGATACGTAAAACTGTAAGTGTTCCGAGTATCACTACTAGGGATAACTAACTGTTGCATGAGATAGCTTCCCCGATCATCAGACTAGCAGCAAAGGCAGATTTGAAGCACTCACCACGAGACTTCCATAATCAAACCTGACCGTCATAGGATCCAAAACAGAACCTGAATTCCTCTAAACAAACCATACGGTTCCAGTCTGTAGCAGTCCAGGTTTCTCATTCTTGATGCCACTGCAAATGAAGGAGATTGTGGCTGGCTGCCAATAGTAGGATATGTGATGGGTGCCATGAAACCAAATTTCCTTATGCTAAGTGCCTGAAAATGGTCTGGGCAGAGACAGGTGTCACCTGTGTCTGGATAGTGGACAACAAAACTGTAGGTGCTGCTTGTGCCTGTTGGCAGATCAAACAATCCTCTCTACTGGTAGTCTGTCTCGGCTGTCCAGAGCCTATCCGCCTTGTGTGTGCTCTCATGTGACCACTGCTCCCAACATCTTCTAACAGTTAGGTCACAACGGCCCAGATGGTGAGCAATTAGTTGAAATGACCATCCTGCTTCTCTCAGTCCAATGATGCACCGGTTGCGCCCTCTCTCAAAGTCTATCATCAACTGGGCAAAATGTATTTGAGTGCATTGTAGATTTATGTCTTGCAGTCAACGATTTCTCACTAAGAGGCTTTTTACAGGGCAGCAGGGGAAGCACTTTTATGGCCTCTTGTGGCAAGATCCAGTGTCTGATCAGACCACATCTGTAGTCATTTACATATCTGCCTCAGACATAACGGCATACAAAGTTTTGCAACGATCCGACATTTCCATCTGAATGCATTTTTTGTTTTACGTTACCTTTTGACAATGCAGCTCCTTTTGCACATTACAACTGTCCTGCTAGATGACACTTGTCACGTTCAGAGCTGTTCTGGGTCTTCTTAGGCTAAATTCACACCACGTTTAGTCTATTTGTATGCCTTTATAGTTGCACACGTGACATTGATTCTCATTAAAACATGCATCATATAGTATACTTTTCTCGACATTGTTGTATTAAAAAGCATAGTGACTTTTGAATACAGTTGAGGCAAAATTATATCAACATATACTAGCCAAATATATGCCAAAAGGACAATCTTTTTAGCATACATCTCCCTAATGGTAGCCTATAGGAATTAGACATATACGTTGGGAGAATTTTCCAGCATACACACCGAATTTTATACCACATATGACGTGAACTAGGGGTGGGACGATATGGCGATATAGACGATATGCGATATGAATTTGTGCCACGATATCGATTTTGTCTATATCGCCATATCGCGGTAGAACATGGTATGCGCCGCTCTCGGCGCATACCATGTTCTCCTGAGCCGGCACAGTGGAGAAGGAGGGAGTCCCTCCCTCCCCACTGAGAGCCGCCAATGAGAGAGGAGGGGAGGGACTGTAGCCACTGCTACCAATGAGAGCGGAGGAGGGGAGGGACTGTGGCAGAACGTCACAGGCAGGGAGAAGGAACGCCCAGGGAGAGAAGCTGATGTCTCCTCCCTGGTGTTCCCACCATGTGACGTGGGCCAGAGCGGGCGAACGGAGCCCCACACAGACATAATAGTAAGTGCCCCCTATGTGCCCTCTAATTAAAGGTCCTATATGCACATGCAGGCCATATCCTATACCCGCTTCTATGACTGCCTGCTGCGATCCGCCGCAATTAACCCCTCAGAACCTGAGGGGTTAGTGTGTTGAATCGCAGAGTGCAGTCACAGAGGCCCAGTATGGTATATGGCCGGCACATGCAGGCTACGTTTCTATTCCTCATTGGTGGCACAGTGGCCCCCGATCATTGGTGGCAGTTGTGATCGGAGCCCCAGCAGTGTAATGCTGGGGCTCCGATCGATACCATGGCAGCCAGGACACTACTGATGTCCTGGCTGCCATGGGGGCTCCCTGCTGCTGTGTGCACAGAGCACAGGGCAGCAGGGACAGTGTCAAGTCCTATTTACCCTGACAGAGAGAGGTGAATAGGACAAGGGTTCTAGCCCCTAAGGAGGCTAAATAGTTATTAAATAAAAAGTTGAAGAAAAAAATAAAAATAAAAATTTAACAACCCTCCCTCCAATATAGAAAATTTATATCGCGATATATATCGCATATCGCACATGCTTCATATTATATCGCAATATAAATTTTAGGCCATATCGCCCACCCCTAACGTGAACCATGCATTAGAGACAGCAGTTCAGCCTTCATTAGAAAGTCTCATTGATCACTGCATGAAAGCAGGACTGAGAAGATAAAAAAATGCCTCAGTATTATAGATGGAGATCTTAGCAATTACTAACAGCTAGTTCTACCCCTCCTGTGGGTGTTTGATTAATTGTGAGGCTTATAATATAATAAGATTATACATAGATCTTAACTAATTTTCACATGGAATAGAATGCGGATCAGCCCAAACTTTTAGGGCTGCAGTTGTGTTGACAAGTGTCATCACATTGAACATATCCTCTAATGTATGTAGAGGCATAATCTGGGGCCTGTGAGTTTTGTTGTAGGTTCCTACTAGTAAGGGCTATATATTTTTTTTAAATCCATTTTACTTTTTTTTTTATACAACTTACACCCCAATAAAAGTACATATTTTTAAGCTATACTTTTGAGTTTCAAAAGTATATTATTGAAATATAAACAAAATAGGTATGCCACACAGTTGTGTCAGATAACCCCTCGCAGGGGGAACGGAATAAAGTGACAGTCAACAACAAAAACTAGTAATGTTCCACAGTAATAATTATCTCCAACAAAAAAAGAAGCTATACACAGTTTGACACTCTTGTCCATAGCAATGTCCAACAGGTTTCATGCAATAAGTCCCTCACTGAAAATGACGCCTTGCATCCGTATCGGAATATAATAACAAAAATTGGAGGAGTGGGAAGAGGACAACCAAGGGTGTCATACTTATTGCAGAGCCAGAGTCAGCATCAATTTTTTCATAGATAGCTGACAGCAATTGAGAATTCAGGCAATTTCCATCTAACTGCTATGTGGAGGGGGCTGCCAACAACATCTAGAGTGTCATTTTAAACATTGTGTATTTGATGACAGTCGATTTGTTTCCCAAAAGGCAACGAAATGGTTGCATATTGAAGACCAAAAAGTGCTAACTATAGGCCAGGACCACCACATATATTACATTGTGCCCAACGATCCAGAACCACAAAAATAAATGGGTAATACCGTTTGGAATGGTGCATGAAGACAAGCAGGTACCATGTACTGTAGGTACTGTGTAGTATTTTTAAAGCAATTTTAACTAAGAAGACTTGCCAACTGCTTTTACTAATGAATTCACTGCATTGGTGCCCTTTTTTGGATTAATAGTTGACATGAGATGTCTTCCCCCATTTTATCTTATAAAGTAGCTTACCAATCTTTGAGGACTTATTAAGCTCAATGTATATATGAGAGATCAAGCCAGCTCTCTTCAAATTATAGAATATGATAGGAGTATAATCGATAGAATTAACCATTAGCGACTGAGTTTTTACTCTGGGGATGTCTCCTGACCAGATTAAGTGGGTCCCGTCCTTATGGAGTTTCTGACATTCAAATATGGGGATCTGTAGTGATCAAAATAGGTAGCGTATAAAAGGAAGGATCACTTTTTTATAGTGTGGATTCTACATAGCCAGGATAGAAAGGAGAAGACCCATTTTTTCAGGTCTTCTCTAATGAACTTTAAAGGAGTTAACTGAGGCTGGAAATGCCCCCATATGCCCAGGCCCCTCGCAATGATTCTACTTACCTGGCTTCCCGCACCCCTCTTGGTCCCCGCATGGCCGCCACTGCTCCTCTCCGTGCGCGGATGAAAACATCCGTTGTCGGGGGGAGCAGCTCAAAATTTTCGAAATTTTCATTTCTCTGCCTTTAAGACGGATAGTGACACCTCATAAAATAGTTATTACTTACCATAAGTCTACTTTACGTTGACATCATTTTGTTAATGTAATTTTATTTCATTTTTTAAGAGGTTAGAAAGCTTTGAATTTTAGCAGCAATTTTTCTAATTTTCAAGGAAATTTTCAAAACTCACTTTTAAAATAACCACAAGTCATTTTGAGGGGCTTACATAGAAAACACTCATAAATGACCATTTTGGAAACTACACCCCTTAAGTTATTCAAAACTAATTTTATAAACTTTGTTAACCCTTTAGATGTTCCACAAGAATTAAAGAAAAATGGAGGTGAAATGTCAAAATTTTTTAATCATTTTCAGGTGCCATGTCACATTTGAAGACACCCTGAGGTATCCCTACAGTGGAAACCCACAAGAAGTGACCCCATTTTGGAAATTACACCCCCAAGGAATTTTTTAAGGTGTGCAGTGAGCATCTTGACCCAAACGTCGTTTCAAAGAATTAGAAAACAGTTGGTCGTGAAAATAAAAAACTACATATTTTACAAAAAAAATTGTTGCTTTAGCCTCAAATGTTTTTTATTTTTAAAGGGGTAACAGGATATAATGCACCCATAATTTTTTAACCATTTTCTCCTGAATACGACAACATCCCATATGTAGTCGTAAACTGCTGTATGAAGAAGAGTAAGAGCACAATGTGCATTTGAAGCCAAGATTGGTGATTTATACAGCACTGGCCAACTGCAGAGGCTCTGAGGTGAAATAAAAAAAGACAACCCCTTCCACAGCCCGGGCCGGACCTCTCCGGCGCCATCGGACCTGAGCTCCTCTCATGTGCATCCTGGCTTCACCTCTCTCCATACGCTGGAACCTCCACTACCATCGATGGCTCCAGCACTGCCAGCCCCCCCGCAGGTCAGTGCAGGGGGCCACTCCCCTTCTCCCAGGCTGCAGCGCCAGCGGGCAAAAGCCCTGCCACTACAGTGGACTTTGCTCTGAGGCCCACGGCCCATTCTTTTTGGCCTGAAAGGCCCATATCTCAGATGCCACATGGCAGGCAGAAGGCCTAGTCATCCACCAGGGGCCTTTATGTGCTCAAACACCGCCATACCCTGGTCCCCCTCTTCAGGGACAGTCTTTGGGCCACCAGCAACGGTCCCTTACCAGGTCTAAGCCCCATGTCTCTCCTACTGCGCAGGACCCCTTTCACCCTTCTTCTCACTCTCACTGGGCCCTCCTTGGCAGCATCTCCACACTGGTCCAGTGGATCCTCATGGGATGGCTGACTTATTAAGCTCAATGTATATATGAGAGATCAAGCCAGCTCTCTTCAAATTATAGAATATGATAGGAGTATAATCGATAGAATTAACCATTAGCGACTGAGTTTTTACTCTGGGGATGTCTCCCTGACCAGATTAAGTGGGTCCCGTCCTTATGGAGTTTCTGACATTCAAATATGGGGATCTGTAGTGATCAAAATAGGTAGCGTATAAAAGGAAGGATCACTTTTTTATAGTGTGGATTCTACATAGCCAGGATAGAAAGGAGAAGACCCATTTTTTCAGGTCTTCTCTAATGAACTTTAAAGGAGTTAACTGAGGCTGGAAATGCCCCCATATGCCCAGGCCCCTCGCAATGATTCTACTTACCTGGCTTCCCGCACCCCTCTTGGTCCCCGCATGGCCGCCACTGCTCCTCTCCGTGCGCGGATGAAAACATCCGTTGTCGGGGGGAGCAGCTCAAAATTTTCTAAATTTTCATTTCTCTGCCTTTAAGACGGATAGTGACACCTCATAAAATAGTTATTACTTATGTGGGGAGTCGCTCTGGTAGACAGCGGTGCGGGTGCAGTTTAGAGGCAAAACAAGGAGTCCAGATTGTGCATCAAACAGTGTTTTATTCACACTTGCACACCAGAAATGAAAACAGTCTCTTGGTGACAGTTCACACACAACAGAAATCATGTGGCAAAACCAAAAACAGGCCAACACAGGGTCCAGTCACCTTGGGTGATTTAAGTGCGGGTTCACACCTAGCAGTCGGCTCAGCCGCAGGCGATTCCTCCTTCAGGTTGCAGGGAAACACCACCTTGCTGAGCTCCGTCCTCCAGCACAGAGAACTCCTCAGCCCTGTTAGCAGGCTCCAGGATAATCACACCCTCAGACACAGCTGCTGGCTGCGTTATATACCCAGCCCAAAACATGGACTGGACCGTGGGGAGCAGCCACCCACCCTACTCTTTAGCTGCTCCCAGTAAGAGCCGGCCCGGATCGGCTTTGCAGCCATGCTATTTAACAGAGCAGCACTAGCTGCTGCAGACCAAAAACCCCGGCTCTTACCTCACCGAGGCCAGCAACCTCGGTGACACGTACCTGCTATCAAATACAACACCTTGCACTCTCTACACACCCCCTTTGTTCAACCCTGAGGGGGTGAACACACGTGAGGCAGTGGACGCGGGACAGGGCATCTGCGTTGCCCTGCAAGCGGCCTGCCCTGTGTTCCACAGAGAATTTGAAATTCTGAAGAGATAGGAACCACCTGGTGACCCGAGCATTCCTCTCCTTGGCCTGACTCATCCATTTGAGGGGGAATGGTCGGTCACCAGACGGAACCTCCTCCCTAACAGGTAGTAGCGGAGAGATTCGAGTGCCCACTTGATAGCCAGGCACTCCCTCTCCACTATACTATACCTGGACTCGGCGGGACTGAGCTTACGGCTCAGGAAGACAACGGGATGTTCTTCCCGTTGACCTCCTGAGACAGTACCGCACCGAGGCCTACCTCCGAGGCGTCGGTCTGTACGACAAACTCCTTGTTGAAGTCGGGTGTCACCAAAACCGGGGACCCACACAGGGCCGACTTCAACGCGGCGAAAGCCTCCTCCGCCTTCTCACTCCAGCTAACCCTCCCAGACTTTCGCCCCTTCAACAGGTCTGTCAACGGCGCTGCTATTGTGGCAAAGTGGGGCACAAACCTCATGTAGTAACCTACAATCCCCAGGAACGACTTTACCTGCCTGGTGGTGACCGGTCGGGGCCAGTTACGAATGGCCTCTACCTTGGTTACCTGAGGTTTGATGACTCCCGCCCAATTACATATCCCAGATATTTTGTCTCCTCTAACCCTATGGAGCACTTCTTTGGGTTAGCGGTCAGTCCGGCTTTCCTCAGGGCATCCACTACCGCCTGCACCTTGGGTAAATGGCTTTCCCAGTCGGTGCTGTGGATGACTACATCATCTAAGTAGGCCGAGGCGTACCGACGATGTGGTCGCAGCACTATGTCCATTAACCTTTGGAAAGTGGCGGGGCGCCATGCAGGCCAAAGGGTAACACCTTGTAGTGATACAGGCCCTGCGGGGTAACAAATGCGGTTTTTTCCTTAGCCGACTCCGTTAAGGGTACCTGCCAGTACCCTTTGGTGAGGTCTAGCACAGAAAAATAACGGGCTTGCCCTAAACTCTCAACAAGCTCGTCTACCCGGGGCATGGGATACGCATCAAACTTGGACACTTCATTTAACTTGCGAAAATCGTTGCAGAACCGCAACGTCCCATCCGGCTTGGGTATTAGGACTATGGGACTGGCCCACTCACTTTTCGACTCCTCAATGACATCGAGCTTCAACATTAACTGTACTTCCTCCGCGATGGCCCGTTGCCGAGCCTCGGGTACCTGGTATGGTTTTAACCGGATCTTGGCCTGAGGCTCAGTGACGATGTCATGTTGGATGAGAGACGTGCGGCCAGGGAGGTCCGAGAACACATCCGTGTTCCGACTGATGAACTCCCTGACTTCCTGAACTTGTTTAGAAGACAGGCTGTCTGCAATTTTTACCGTGGTTACTGCTTCACAGGCCTCGAACTGTGGGGCTGGACCCTTTCACCTAGAAGCCCTGGCCGGGGCTGTGGTCGTCGGCCGTGTCCCTATCTTTCCACGGCTTTAGTAAATTCACGTGGTACACCTGCTCCGGCTTGCGCCGCCCTGGCTGGTGTACCTTGTAATTTACTTCCCTACCTTTCGATCACCTCATAGGGGCCCTGCCACCTAGCTAGGAACTTGCTGTCAAGGGTGGGTACCAGAACCAAAACCCGATCTCCCGGATTGAAGTCCCTGCACTGAGCCTGACGATTATACACCCTACTTTGGGCTTGTTGGGCTGCCTCCATATGCTCCCGGACCAGCGGCAACACCCTTTCCATCCGTTCCTGCATCTGGGTGACATACTCAATGACACTTTTGTGGGGGACAGGCTGCTGTTCCCACGCTTCCTTGGCAATATCCAACAGGCCTCGAGGGTGTCTGCCGTAAAGCAGTTCGAAGGGCGAGAACCCAGTAGAGGCCTGGGGCACCTCTCGCACTGCGAACATGAGATAGGGCAGAAGCAGGTCCCAGTCCTTCCCATCTCTAGACACCACCCTTTTTAACATATTTTTTAAAGTTTGGTTAAACCTCTCGACAAGACCGTCCGTTTGCGGATGGTAAACGGACGTCCGTAATTGCTTTATACGCAATAACTTACACAGTTCCCTCATAACTTTGGACATAAAGGGGTCCCTTGGTCTGTCAGAACCTCTTTTGGCAGGCCCACACGGAAAACATTTCCATTAACTCTTTGGCAATGAGCTTAGCTGAGGTATGTCGCAGAGGCACCGCCTCCGGATATCGAGTGGCATAGTCGAGAACTACCAAAATGTGTTGGTGGCCCCTGGCAGACTTTGGTACAGGCCCAATTAGATCCATAGCGATTCGCTCAAACGGGACCTCAATAATTGGAAGAGGTACCAGAGGACTACGGAAATGTGGCTGGGGGCTATTTATCTGACAGGTCGGACAGGACTTACAATAATTTTCTACCTCCTTGAACACACCGGGCCAATAAAACCGCTGCAGTATGCGGTCCTGGGTTTTCTGCCACCCCAAGTGACCCCCAAGAACATGTTGGTGGGCAAGCTCCATAACCAGCTTGCGATATGCGGTGGGCACCACCAACTGTTCAACGGGCTCACCTCGGATTTGGTTCACCCGATACAACATATCCTGAAGAACAATAAATCGTGGGAACATTAATTCAGCCCCAGGTTTCTGGGGTTTACCATCAATTATTACGACACTTTCCCAGGCCCTGGTTAGGGTTTGGTCCCGGTGTTGTGCGGTCCCAAAATTTTCCCCGGAGACATTGAGGTCTGCCAACTCAGGTCCCGGTGGCAAGTCCTCCGTGTCTCCCACCATTACACTCAGTGGGGTTGTCTCCCCTCTACCGCAGCCGTGGTGGTCACCCCTACCGCAGGCCCTTCGGACTCGGGCTCCCAGGGCTCTGGCCTCCCACTGGAACCAGGCCACTCATCTAGGGTTACCCCTGTCTCAGGGCTATTAGTCACAGGCCAAAGTGACGGAAAACCAGGGAAGTCTCTCCCAATTATCAGTTCATAGGGTAGCTTTGAGGAGATCGCCACTTCACAAGTCCATGTGCCGGCCGCCGTGGACAGAGACATTACAGCCGTGGGATAGTCCTTTAAGTCTCCGTGTATGCACACCACACCAACTTTCCGGCCCGTATACTGGGAGGGCTGTACCAGGGCGGCACTTACCAGGGTTACTAGGCTCCCTGAGTCCAGCAGCGCCACTGCAAGATTATCACCGACTTGCACCTGGCACAGATGACGATTGTCTATTGTCTCGGGGTGCCGGTCGCACACAGTCTCCGGGCATACATGGAAGCCCGGTACCCATAATTAGTCTCCATGGGTTCGCCCCACTGTGGACAGTCGGCCCTCACATGGCCAGGCTCGTGACACCGCCAGCAGACTATCGGGGCCGGGTCTACAGGGGTACACCCGAGCAGGTTTCTCGGGTACCAGTCGTCGGGACTGGATGGGAGACCTCCGGGGTTTGACCGGCCCCTCCCAACAACACCCCCTTTCAAGGTTTTTGTGGCCTCATAGCGCTCCACGAGGTCGACCATGTCCAGGGCATTAGTGGGTGATACTTGGCCGATCCAGTGCTGAAGGGGGTACGGCAAGGCCCTCCAGAACATGTCAGCCAGCAGACGGTCCAGCATAGCAGCCGGGCTTAGAATATCAGGCTGCAGCCATTTTTGCAACCTGTGCAGTAACTCATAGTACTGCGGCCGGGCGGGTTCAGCCGCTTTAAAGTCCCACTGGTGGACCCGCTGAGCCCGGACTAACACGTTCACCCCCAGTCTGGCCAGGATCTCCCCCTTCACCGTGGGGTAATCAGCAGCCTGGTCATCTGCCAAATCAGAGAACACCTGCTGGGGTCCGGACGCCAGGAACGGAGCGACCACTTCAGCCCACTGGTCACGGGGTAACTTCTCCCTCACGGCCACCTTTTCAAAGACCGCCAGATAGGTCTCAACGTCGTCCGAGGGGTCATCTTTGGGATCGCCGCACGGACCGCTTTCCGGGCATCATGGACGTGTTGGGACGCTCCTGCCGTTTGCAAAGCCATCACGTGCTGTAAAAGCAGCTGATTAGTCTCCTGCTGCTGCTTGTTAGCCTCCCGCTGCTGCAGGTTAGCCTCCACAAGGGCTTTTACAACCGCCTCCATTTTGTCAGGGTTCACAGGCTGCAACTTTGCCGGCCTAATATAGGACATCCAGTCGTGCCCAGCAGAAACAAAAAATTTTCGGCGTTCACGCCAGCCTCACTGTGCATGCCCGCATCCGACACCAAATGTGGGGAGTCGCTCTGGTAGACAGCGGTGCGGGTGCAGTTTAGAGGCAAAACAAGGAGTCCAGATTGTGCATCAAACAGTGTTTTATTCACACTTGCACACCAGAAATGAAAACAGTCTCTTGGTGACAGTTCACACACAACAGAAATCATGTGGAAAAACCAAAAACAGGCCAACACAGGGTCCAGTCACCTTGGGTGGTTCAGGTGCGGGTTCACACCTAGCAGTCGGCTCAGCCGCAGGCGATTCCACCTTCAGGTTGCAGGGCAACACCACCTTGCTGAGCTCCGTCCTCCAGCACAGAGAATTCCTCAGCCCTGTTAGCAGGCTCCAGGATAATCACACCCTCAGACACAGCTGCTGGCTGCGTTATATACCCAGCCCAAAACATGGACTGGACCGTGGGGAGCAGCCACCCACCCTACTCTTTAGCTGCTCCCAGTAAGAGCCGGCCCGGATCGGCTTTGCAGCCATGCTATTTAACAGAGCAGCACTAGCTGCTGCAGACCAAAAACCCCGGCTCTTACCTCACCGAGGCCAGCAACCTCGGTGACACGTACCTGCTATCAAATACAACACCTTGCACTCTCTTACACTTACCATAAGTCTACTTTACGTTGACATCATTTTGTTAATGTAATTTTATTTCATTTTTTAAGAGGTTAGAAAGCTTTGAATTTTAGCAGCAATTTTTCTAATTTTCAAGGAAATTTTCAAAACTCACTTTTAAAATAACCACAAGTCATTTTGAGGGGCTTACATAGAAAACACTCATAAATGACCATTTTGGAAACTACACCCCTTAAGTTATTCAAAACTAATTTTATAAACTTTGTTAACTCTTTAGATGTTCCACAAGAATTAAAGAAAAATGGAGGTGAAATGTCAAAATTTTTTAATCATTTTCAGGTGCCATGTCACATTTGAAGACACCCTGAGGTATCCCTACAGTGGAAACCCACAAGAAGTGACCCCATTTTGGAAATTACACCCCCAAGAAAAGGTGTGCAGTGAGCATCTTGACCCAAACGTCGTTTCAAAGAATTAGAAAACAGTTGGTCGTGAAAATGAAAAACTACATATTTTACAAAAAAAATTGTTGCTTTAGCCTCAAATGTTTTTTATTTTTAAAGGGGTAACAGGATATAATGCACCCATAATTTGTTAACCATTTTCTCCTGAATACGACAACATCCCATATGTAGTCGTAAACTGCTGTATGAAGAAGAGTAAGAGCACAATGTGCATTTGAAGCCAAGATTGGTGATTTATACAGCACTGGCCAACTGCAGAGGCTCTGAGGTGAAATAAAAAAAGACAACCCCTTCCACAGCCCGGGCCGGACCTCTCCGGCGCCATCGGACCTGAGCTCCTCTCATGTGCATCCTGGCTTCACCTCTCTCCATACGCTGGAACTTCCACTACCATCCATGGCTCCAGCACTGCCAGCCCCCCCGCAGGTCAGTGCAGGGGGGCCACTCCCCTTCTCCCAGGCTGCAGCGCCAGCGGGCAAAAGCCCTGCCACTACAGTGGACTTTGCTCTGAGGCCCACGGCCCATTCTTTTTGGCCTGAAAGGCCCATATCTCAGATGCCACATGGCAGGCAGAAGGCCTAGTCATCCACCAGGGGCCTTTACGTGCTCAAACACCGCCATACCCTGGTCCCCCTCTTCAGGGACAGTCTTTGGGCCACCAGCAACGGTCCCTTACCAGGTCTAAGCCCCATGTCTCTCCTACTGCGCAGGACCCCTTTCACCCTTCTTCTCACTCTCACTGGGCCCTCCTTGGCAGCATCTCCACACTGGTCCAGTGGATCCTCATGGGATGGCTCCCATCCGCAGACATCCAGAGCAGCTCCCCTTGGTCCCAAGCTCACGACCGATTCTGCCGCTATACCTCCTCAAGGATCTCCCTTATGCTCCTCTTTGAGACTCATCCGCAGATTTATTTGACGAGGAGTTCAGACCTCCAACAATGGCAGACCTGCGTACCCTCATTTACTCTCTACCTTCCAAGACAGATCTGTCTAGTTTCGCTACAAAGATCCTGCAGGAATGCAAGCGGGAATTCTCCCAGGTCTGCTCTGAGCTGGCTACGCTTGACACAAGAGTTAATACCGTCGCGCAAGACCACGCAACCTTGTCTGCAACCATCAAGGCTCTACAAGATAAGGCCCTAACTCATGATGCACAGCTCTATACTGTACAACATCTGGATGATATAGAAAATTGTAGTCGCCATAACAACATACGGATGAGAGGCCTCCCAGAATCAATAACTACGGCTGACCTACTGCCCACAATTGTGGGAATATTCAATAATATTTTATGCCGCCCGCCAAATTCCCACATAGAGATTGACAAGGCCCATAGAGCCCTCAGATCTCCTAACCGGGATGGCGCTAAGCAATGTCATCTGCAGAATCCACTTTTACGTCATCAAACAACAGATCCTGAAAAAAGCTCGACAAGCCTCTCCCCTGTCTCATGACGGGGCCCCCATCACGCTGCTGCAGGACCTTTCACGTCAAACCCTGTCACAGCGAGCTGCCCTACGTCCTCTCCTGGAATTCCTTATCGTTGGGGTTATCCATTTGCCCTGTTTGCCATGTTGCTGCTCTTCGGCACCCCGCAGACCTGCCGCACTTTCTCCAACAATTAGATCTGCCGTTAGTCGACTGGGTCCCTGGCCATCTATCCACCCTCCTGCTCCAGCACCACTAGGACAACCTTGTGCCTCTCAGATCGACAACTCTGAGACCACTGGACCAGCCATGCCTACTCCCCGTGGACGACAACAGCGACGCAGATCTCCATCTAACTCCATCACCTGAAAGACTGCCTGCTGTTCCTGATTGGGACTACTTACTCTTAGCCAAAATAGCTCCTCTCATCCTGGCACCTAATTTTTTTCTGTTTCTCTTGTTTTCTCTCAGTAATTGGCGATTTCGAGGGAATGTAGCGAGCCTGCTCTTCTCTGGCTGTTACTTTCCCCCAATAGTCTAAGACACTCTCCTGGGGCTGTCTGGTCCCTGGTGACTGTCTCCACAGACCTCTTGGTCACACTAGATAGTTACCTTTTTCTCTCTTGTTTTTTTCTCTCTTTGGTGTTTTCCTTTCTTATTCTTATTTAATTTCTTTTATTCCTTTCTTCCCACCCGCTTGGTTTCCCTCCCCTTGTTCCTCATGTACTTTCCTCCCCCACAGATATGACGTAACTCAAGATAGCGTCTTTCAAAGCGAAAGGCCTCAACACCCCTGAAAAAAAGAGCCCAAGTACTCTACCATTTCCATTGTCATAAGGTACAAATTATCTGTTTCCAAGAAACACATTTCAAAGAGGGGAGTGCTCCTAGCATCCGGAATCGACACTATACCACCTGGCACTTCGCCAACAACCCGGTGAATAAGACAAAGGGTGTCGCCATAGCGATCCACAAAACCTTGCCTCACCAGATGCTGGGTTGTACGGTCGACCCTGGGGCTAGATATCTAATTCTATCGCTATTGATTGGCGGATGAGAATTCACATTTCTTAATGTCTACGCTCTCAACCAAAACCAGGCCTCATTTATTTTGGACCTAGTTGAAACGGCTCTGCCCCTTATCCACGGAACGGTTATACTCTGCGGTGACCTCAACCTCACCCTAGACCCTACACTTGACAATTCCACTGGGCGTGCCTCCCTTTCCTACTCGACCATTAAAAAAGTTAAAAAGGCGCTACTCTAATTACAACTGTATGATTCGTGGTGCCTCCAACACCCAGCAGACAAAGATTATACCTTCTACTCTGCTCCACATTCCTCCTATAGTCGAATAGACTACATTCTACTGCAACAACCACCACTCTCATGACTGGACTCCACACACATAGGCAACATTCTATGGTCAGATCATGTCCCGGTATGTTCTCTAAACCTTCCCTTTCTTTCCAAACATGAGTGGACTTGGCGCTTGAATGAATCTCTCTTTCTTGACCCGGTATGCGCTGCTGACCTTACCGGCACTGCGACAAATTTCCTTTCTGACCACAGCGCAGATCCCACCCCTCTCGCAACACGACGGGAATCTCTGAAATGTGTTCTGCGCAGGGTCCTTATCAAACATGGCTTCCGTCTCAAGAAGGAGAAAGCACATTTCCTCAAACTTGCGTTACAGAAAGTTGCATCTTTCGAACTTGCTCACAAGCGAGCACTCTCCTTGCCGACTCTCCGTGATCTCCAGCTAGGCGCCCCCTGGAGTCGTCTTATAAACACATGATCCAAGTATGTCGTAGTAAATTCTACGAATACAGCGACAAGAGTGGGCGTTTGCTGGCAAGGGCTCTCAGGGGAAAACTGGCTGTTTCCCACACCCCTGCTATCAAAAATCCCAAGGATCGTATGGTACACACCACTGAAGATATTGCCTCCTCTTTCCACTCCTTCCACATGAAACTATACAACTTACCCCGCTCTCCACTACGACAACTGGAGCATGTGCCTGATTCCCTTCCTCATCCCCCCAAATTCCTCTTAAATGTAGATCTTAAATACTTTGCCAAATTACTGGCTAACAGGCTGAAAGGCTTCTTACCCTCGATCATCCACTCTGACCAGGTTGGGTTCGTGCCAGGACAGGAAGCCCGTGACAACACCTTGAAAACGCTAGATATCATTCACCACGCAAAAACAAACAACATCCCTCTCATGATCCTGTCCCTTAATGCTGAAAAAGCTTTTGACCGCATTTCCTGGCACTCTATTCACACTGTCCTTTCACGTTTGGGGATAGGCCTGGGATTTCTGTCGAAAGTCATTAGTCTATATCAACAACCCTCAGTACGAGTTAAAATCAATGGCGCCCCCCCTTCCCCATCGAAAATGGCACGCGACAAGGTTGTTCATTGTCTCCCTTACTGTATGTCTTGGTTATGGAGAATCTTATGTCCTACATACACAACAACACGGACATTTCTGGAGAAAAGATCAGAGGTCACGAATACAAATGTGCGCTTTTGCAGATGACCTCCTGCTCTACATAACTAATCCCCGCATATCTCTGCCATCTTTGCTCTGTGAGATATCCCACTTTAGTGACTGGACTAATTTCAAGATCAACATGACTAAGTCTGAAGCCCTAAACGTCTCCCTAGCTAGTGCCTTGGTTTCTTCTCTTAAAACATCCCTTCCTTTTGCCTGGCCACCAAATGGGATTACGGTACATACTTAGGAATAAAAATCACCGCTGACCTTTTCAGATTAAACTTCACCCCTCTCCTCCAGCGATTTCAGAAAAATCTAGAATCATGGCGTCGACGAGAATTCTCCTGGTTTGGTAGAGTTAGCATTTTAAAGATGTTGATGGATATAGGAAAGCATTCAGGCCACAGAAAGCCACTTACTCCTTCCCCTTTACAAGCTTCTGTCGAAGACCAAAGGTTGCAACAATAGTGAAGCACCGTCACATAAGTTGAAATGTAAAGAATTTATTATACTCACAAAGATAAAGCGATAACAAGAAGTGTAAAAAGGTCAAACACCCGACCCGGATTTCGCTCCAAAAAACACGCAATGATTACAAAAACAATAGAATATATAAATGGAAAAACAAAAAAGAGGAACAGAATAACTCTAAAATACTTTCAGATGATAAGGATATAGGTTTAGCGGACCAGGGATATAGCACGGGCAACCAAAGGAATATGCAAACCAATGTGATAGAAAATAAAAACAACTTTAGCAGTCACAAAGAAAGAATGGAGAGTTATAATTGTGACCAGAGGAGAAACCATGGTGCGTGTAGATTTAAACCATGGATGAGAACATACCAGAATTATTAATATAATGGACCTAGTTATGGACAATATAGACCACATAATTATATATTACCACAATTTGCCCAATGCGGGCTAGTGACCACTCTTGTCCCAGACCCTGAAACTGGCGTCTTCAGGGGTATAGACAAACTTGGGTGGACGCTGAGTGCTGCCTTATATAACCTATGTTCCTATTCGTGCTCAGACATAAGGACCAATAATAATAAGTAAAGCAACCATGTATCCATATGAGTACGTAGATGAGTTTATTTCACCGTTTGTACCTATCTTACCATCGTACATCAGAGACACCAAGGATGCAGTCACCAGATTACAAGAGATTCAAGTCACCGAATGCACATTTCTTGCCAGTTTGGATATTGAGGCCCTGTACACTAATATGCGTCACGATTTGGGCACCAAGGCGGTGGCTTCTTTTCTATTCACTAAGGGCACTCAATTCTATTCACACAATAATTTTGTTCTCACTCTTTTACGCTATCTTCTCACGCACAACTATTTTCTATTCAATTGGCAATTTTATTTGCAGTGTAATGGCACCGCCATGGGGAGTAAATGTGCACCAAATTATGCAAATTTGTTTTTAGGGTGGTGGGAGAACACCATTGTATTCACGGACCAACTGGAACACTACACTAAGCACATTTTATTTTGGGGTCGTTATATTGATGATGTTTTAATTTTGTGGGATGGCAACGGCGTCACTCTTTTATCAATTTGTCACTAGTCTTAATAAAAAATTATATAGGGGTGGCATTCACATGAGAGATACACTCCAAAACACTGAACTTCCTTGATCTGAGAATCTCTTTGGAACCTGGTGGCTGCATCAGTACAGTGGTATATCGTAAACCCACTTCAACTAACAACTTGCTACACTGGCAAAGTTATCACCCTCTCCCACTGAGGAGGGGAATACCCACCGGTCAGTACATTAGGGAGCGCCGCAATTGCTCTGAGGATTCGGAGTTCCTCCAGGAATGTCATACGCTGTCACAACGGTTCCAACAAAGAAGTAACCCCAAAAAGGTATTACATAAGGCCTTTAATAGGGCAAAAAATACCAGTCGGATACAATTATTAGGTGAAAAACAGCATGGTGAAACAGTCCCTACAATTAGGTGTATAGGTACATTTGACATCGAACATGTAAAAGTGTTCAATACGTTACGGAAGCATTGGCACATCTTACGGGCTGACTCAGATTTAAAGGAGGTTCTCGCTGTCAAACCTCAAACTACTTACCG
Source organism: Bufotes viridis (assembly GCA_033119425.1). Classification (NCBI taxonomy): domain Eukaryota; kingdom Metazoa; phylum Chordata; class Amphibia; order Anura; family Bufonidae; genus Bufotes; species Bufotes viridis. The sequence goes on from CM065592.1 coordinate 238,884,295, forward strand.
TAGGGGGAAAAATCTCAAAGATTTCCTGGTGCATAGTTTTTTCAACACCAATTCTACCAAAAGTACTTGGCTTAGATCTAATGTCACAGGGAGTTATCCATGTGGCAGATGTAGCTTCTGCCCTTATGTTTCTAAGATCAAGATGTTCAGCAACCCCGTAGATGGAAGACAATATGAAATCCAACAATTCATCAATTGTTCAACAACGGGTTTCATTTATGTAGCCCAATGTCCGTGTCTCAAGCTATATGTTGGTAAAACTATTCAAGAATTTTGCCGCCGCATTTGCCAGCATATAAGCAGTATCAACACAAAAGCAGATACTACTATCTCCAGACATGTGAGAAATGAACATGGAGGTGATCCTGGATGTCTTAAATTTTGGGGACTGTGTAAAAAGACCCTTGGACCTCGTAGTGGGGATTTAGATAGGATCCTTTATCAGGAAGAAGCAAGATGGACTTACCGCCTGGACAGTCTAAGTCCGAAAGGCCTTAATGAAGGATTCACTTTCTCATCATTCCTCTAGATTATAATTAAGTGCGCATTTTTTTCTGTATATCTTTGTTATTTTATTCGACTGTGAGCATCTAGGATGGGCGTTGGGTACAATTTTGCAAATCTAGTATTTATTTAGACAAGTTACTTGAGTATCACTGTAGACGCCCTTTGGACAGCCCAAAAGGGCACCTTTTGATTTAGCGTAATTCATATTGGCAGGAGGGTACCACACGCACATACCCTCCGTTCGCCTTCTAATGAACTGTTGGTGCATGTCACTATATTTACCTTTCTTGATTTGCGCTTATTTAAAACAAAAAATTAATCCAAATTTTTAGAGATCTTTAGTTCTAGACGTATTAACCATCATATGTCATTAAAGCTGCTCTAAACAAAAAAATGTAATACTTACCTCTTGCATACAGCTATGCACCATTGGTAGTTAAGTGGATCCTCTGGTCACAAGGTATTTCCATTAAAGTATTTCTGGGCCTAGCCCCCTGCAAATGTGTCATACATACATTTAACTGACTAATAGTTACCTTTAATAACAGTGACCACCAATGCCTAAACAAGATAACTAACATTTATTATGTATTGCCTAAAGAGATAAGGGTGTAGAATACATTTTTCCATCACTCAGTAGGAAACACCATGCCACTAGAAGTAAATATGTTACCCTTTCCCATCAAAGGTTTTTTTGGGCACATTTCTTGTAAATGTGCCATATACATCCCACTGGGCAATGCATACTTGTAATAATATGGGTTACCTATGTCTTTATAAGATGGTGAGGATCCACTACATATTACCAAATAATGTAGCATATACCTTTCAATCATCTAGTAGGCAATATAACAAGCTCCAGTAGTACATCTGTATCCAGTATATTAGGTATATCTCTTTATGGTTTTTTTGCAATACCAGCAGCATACGTCAGAACATGTAGCCCTTAATATTCACTGTGGGCTTAGGAATACAGTACCTGTAGCTATTCATTCATTCCAATCTAAGACGGCACGCATGCACTGAAAACAGATAACTCTAAGAAAGCAAACTAAGTCTGGGCGCTTACGCTGTTTGCTTCACAGTTACGGGCGATTTTTCAAGTTCGGACACATGCGCCCCACTGTTTTCAGCTGTGCAGCTCTGCGGTTAAGTCTAGACGCAGTAACGCAGGGGTTGATCGAGCTGGTTCAAATCTATGTCCACGGGATTTTACTGAGCCGACAGACAGGTAAGTGTTCGCGCACAGTTTCAAAAGACTCAACCTATTCAACAAGCCGCCATTGCCCAGTATTGGACCTTCATTGGCTCATCGTGCTGTCATATGAATACATGGGTGCTTTACTTATTATTATTGGTCCTTACGTCTGAGCACGAATAGGAACATAGGTTCTATAAGGCAGCACTCAGCGTCCACCCTCAAGTTTGTCCATACCCCTGAAGACGCCAGTTTATCTGGTGAAACGTGTTGGGGGACAACTGTTGGTTTGGTTTTAAAGTCTGTTCCTGCTATTAGTGTGTATGGCTGATAAGGGCATTGCAATCAGTTAGCTAACATTGAGAGTACACTACTCTCATTTATGTACTCAGTAGCCAGCAATTCAGCACAGAACTTACTATTGCTGTGTCAAGATCCCTGTACAGCTGCCCTGCCTAGGCAGTGGCAGTGTGGGGAGTGCACCCCCACTTACAAGGTGTCATCAGCAAATAATCCTCTTGCACATAGCACTTAATAATTTTTCTTGTTCACTTTTTCTTTGATCTTACAGTATTATAATACAAGCTAAGTTTTAGGGTCTGGGACAAGAGTGGTCACTAGCCCGCATTGGGTAAATTGTGGTAATATGTATAAAAACCCTTCCCAGATTGGGTCCCAAATTTCTTGTTAATAGAGCCACATAATTATAGGAGCAATTTTCAGAGTATAAATTTTCATTCTTCGGGACAAGGATATTACTATCCTCCAAGACAGAATTACTATCATATCGCGAGAAATTACTCAAGTATGCCTAAACACAGAAATTATGAGAAAGGGAACTCCTGCAAGCCCCCGCAGCTGAATTGTGAATCGAATAAAGCAGAGGATAGGGAACCATCTATGATACTAGGAAGTGTTACCTCAGATAGACAAAATTTTCCCCACCAAAGCATGAAGGGAGTACAAAGGACCGAGATGGGAAAACAGGGAACCCCGCAGAAAAGAAGTCATGTAGAGGAGAATGAGGGGGAAGGACACATAAGGCCAAACCCCCAAAAAAGCAGGGGGACTTAATGGGGATCTTCAACCTGATATGTCTTCTCAGAGCCTGAAAAAGAGGTCTTGGGGAAAGGCCTTAAATTTTCACCTACCCTGGGGATTAACAAGTTTGAGGTCTTTCCCTATGTACATAAGTTTGTATGTAAATTAAACATCGCTAAGTATTGTCTGAGTAACCAGGCTCCTTTGAAAAATAGTGAAGGGGAGGGTAAGATTGTACATACACACCTGAAAGAGAAATCTATTTTTTTCCCCCCAAAGAATAAAGAAAACAAGTGTTTAGAAGCCTTTAAGAGAGGAGTATTGAAGGAGATAGAGGAAATAGGTTCCAAACCAAGGAGGCAGAATTTGACATTAGAACAGAGGACTGCTTTAAAAAGTTTGGAGAATAACAAAGAAATTGTTATTAAACTGGCAGATAAGGGGGGGATTGTAATTATAGATGCTAAGAAATACGGGGTGGAGATGTGTAGGTTGGTGACAGACGGGGATACATACCAGCTATTAAAAAAGAATCCAACTTTGGAATACAAACTAAAATTAGAACAACTTTTGACAAGAGGTCTTAAAGATGGGTTTGTAAATAAAAAAGAGTTTGACTATCTGAATAATAAGCTCCCAGTTAACCCGGTTATATATTTTCTACCAAAGATCCATAAAAGTCTGACAAACCCTTCCGGTAGACCAATTGTGTCGGGAATTAATTTTCTTACCAGCAGGTTAGGTGAATATGTTGATTTTTTTTCTCCAAAAGTATGTTCTGTTGATATCCTCCTATCTTAGGGATTCTGGTAGTCTTTTGGAATTAGCTAGAGGATTTGGCAGCTGCCCCGTCAATATGTGGTTAGCCACGATTGATGTGGCATCTTTGTATACAGTTATACCTAAAGAACTGGGGCTTAAGGCTATTGAGGAAGAACTGGAAAAAGAGCCCTTGATGACAGAAGAGGTTCATCCTCGACTGTGTCGATTTTTGCCTCTGCCACAACTATTTCTGGTATGAAGATAACTATTACCTCCAGCGGACTGGGACGGCGATGGGGGCGAAATTCGCCCCCAGTTTTGCTAATATTTTTATGGGGCTCTGGGAGAGTGTAACCATTGAGCCTGTTCTCAATAAAATAACCAAATATGGCGAGCTTCTTATCTGGAAGAGATATATCGACGACTGTCTGATCGTTTGGAGAGGAGAGAAACAGGATCTTTTAGATTTTATTGACCACCTGAATGACAATCAGTGGAATCTCTCGTTCACTAGTACAGTGATAGTTCCATCAATTTCCTAAATTTTACGATTTTCATAGAAAACAACCAATTGAGAACAAAAACCTTTTTTAAAGAAACGGATGTTAATGGTTATATAGATACCTCCAGTTGCCACTATACCCCCTGGCTCAAAAATATACCGAAAGGACAAATAAAAACGATCTACCGTAACTGTTCAAAAACAGAAGATTTTAAGGCGCATAGTGAGGTTATCAACGAGCGGTTTTTGGAAAAGAGATACTATAGAGAGGATTTCGATAAGTGTACAAAAGAAATAGAGGAACAGGGTGTGAGAGAAGGCAATGAAATCAAAACTAAAATAAAAAAAGATTTTCGTTTTTTTTTTCTCACCCAATTCAATGTACATGCTGGCATGATAAAGAATGCGATAAAACAAAACTGGGCAATTCTGGAAAATGATCCGGTGTTGGGTAAAGACATCCCAGGACAACCGGAGGTGATTTTTTTAAAAAGATCCAAGTCTCCGTACTAAATTAGTCCATAGCTCAATTCACAATGATATAAGAAAAAAAGGTAATAAGTTTACTTGGTGTGGATTCTGCCTGCCTTGTAGGAATAGGAAAAAGGATAGTAGGAAGAGGGATACACAGAGTGTGCATTCCAACCAAAAAAGCATTAATCTTAAGGTTAACCACTTGAAGACCACAGGTTTATACCCCCCTAGTGACCAGGCCCTTTTTTACAAATCCGCACTACACTACTTTCACCGTTTATTGCTCCGTCATACAACTTACCACCCAAATGAATTTTACCTCCTTTTTTCTTCTCACTAATAGAGCTTTCATTTGGTGGCATTTCATTGTTGCTGACATTTTTACTTTTTTTGCTATTAATAAAAATGTAACAACATTTTTGCAAAAAAATGAAATTTTTCACTTTCTGTCGTAAAATTTTTCAAAAAAAACTACATTTCTAAATGAATTTTTCACAAAATTTATTGTTCTACATGTCTTTGATAAAAAAAAAATCCAATAAGTGTATATTTATTGGTTTGGGTAAAAGTTATAGCGTTTACAAACTATGGTGCAAAAAAGTGAATTTCGGCATTTTGAAGCAGCTCTGACTTTCTGAGCGCCTGTCATGTTTCTTCAGGTGCTAGAATGTCAGGATAGTATAAATACCCCCCAAATGACACCACTTTAGATAGAAGACACCCCAAAGTATTCGCGGAGGGGCATGGTGAGTTCATGTATCATTTCATTTTTTTTCACAAGTTAGCGGAAAATGACACTTTCTGAGGAAAAAAAAAATAATAATAAAGTTTCCATTTCTGCTAACTTCTGGCGATAAAAAATAAAATCTCAGACGGACTCACTATGCCCCTCAATGAATACCTTGGGGTGTCTACTTTCCGAAATGGGGTCAATTGTGGGGTATGTTTACTGTTCTGGTATTTTGGGCGGGGCTAAATTGTGAGCAGCCATGTAAAACCTAAAGGTACTCGTTGGAATTTGGGCCCCTTTGTGCACCCAGGCTGAAAAAAAGTGTCACTCATGTGGTATCGCCGTACTCAGGAGAAGTAGGGCAATGTGTTTTGGGGTGTATTTTTACATATACCCATGCTGGGTGAGAGAAATATCTCTGTAAATTATCAACTTTGTATAAAAAAATTTAAAAAGTTGTCGTTTACAGAGAAATTTCTCACACGCAGTATGGTTATATGTAAAAATACACCCCAAAACACATTGCCCTACTTCTCCTGAGTACGGCGATACCACATGTGTGCCACTTTTTTGCAGCCAAGATGCGCAAAGGGGCCCTAAAACCAATGAGTACCTTTAGGATTTCACAGGGCATTTTTACGCATTTGGATTCTCACGCTTTAGGACCCCTGAAATGTGACCCCATTTTGGAAAGAAGACACCCCAAGGTATTCTGTGAGGGGCATGGCGAGTTCACATAAAAAAAAAAATTTTGGCACTAGTTAGCGGAAATTGATATATATTTTTTTTTTTACAAAGTCTCATATTCCACTAACTTGTGACAAAAAATAAAATTTTGCATGAACTCACCATACCCCTCACGGAATACCTTGGGGTGTCTTCTTTCTAAAATGGGGTCACTTGTGTGGTGTTTGTACTGCCCTGGCATTGGAGGGTCTCCGCAATCATTACACGTATGGCCAGCATTAGGAGTTTCTGCGATTCTCCGTATATTGAGCATACGGGTAATGAACGGCACAGATTTTTTCATTCGCATCGATCAATGTGGATGAAAAAATCTCTGCCAAAATCAGTGACTGCGGTGCGGTGGGCTGGGCGCTAACTACCTAACAAGTAGCTAACTAACTGGCGGTGATAAGGGACCCTTATGCCCCAGTCACACGTCCGCAATTCTGTTTGTGGAACGGAATTGCGGACCCATTCATTTCTATGGGGACAGACTTTGTCCCGCTCGGATCCGGAATTACGGATCCGCGCTTCCGGGTCTGCACTTCCGTTCGCAAAAATATAGAACATGTCCTATTCTTGTCCGCAACTGTGGACAAGAAAAAGCATTTTCTATATAGTTCTGGCAATGTGCGGATCTGCAAAATGCGGAAAGCACATTGCCGGTGTCCGTATTTTGCGGATCCGCAAAACACATACGGACGTCTGAATGAGCCTTACAGGGGGGTGATTAGTGACAAGGGGGGGTGGCAGGGGGGGTGACATGGGTGATCAGGGGTTAATCAGTGATGGGGGGTGGGGGGGGGGTGTAGTGCTTGGTGCACTTTACCTATGTTTCCTCTGGTGGTCCCAGACAAAGGGACCACCAGACGAGCAGACAGCAGGCATATCAGACGCGGTTTACAAAACAGCGTCTGATATGCGGTTTAAATGCGTTTTTTTCCGCATCTACAGCCTGCCAGCGCATGATCAGCGCTGGCAGGCTGTAGTTTCAGTTGTCCCGGCTCCGATCGCACGCGCGTTCATGCGAAATCTCGGGTCTCACGAGGTGACGCCGATAGGCGTGATTGAGACCTGAGAGAGCCGCCGCGCTGACGCCCATCGGCGTTAGCGTAGCGGCAAGTGGTTAAAGGGCAAATTTCCTTTGAGAATGTAGGGGTTCTCTATATGCTGGAGTGCCCGGGTGGCCTCCAATATGTAGGCCGAACAATGAGAAAACTTAAAGTGAGAGTCCAGGAGCATGTTAGAAATATAAAAAAGGGGCTTGAGAAGCATAGTGTCTCAATGCACTTTAAGATGGTACATCAGAAGGACCCGAGTGGCTTGCAATTCACGGGGGTTGAACAAGTAAAGCCACATTGGCGTGGAGGTAACACCATAATGCAGATTAAAAGGGAGAGGTGGAGTGGATTTATAAATTGGGAACACTACAACCAAGAGGGATGAATGTGGAGTTAGTATCGCTAATCTAGGACCTTTCATAGTAAGATGAAAGGGCTGGGATTGGCTGGAGGGGGCCATGTGGGTTGTGACGCAGTTTTTTTTCTGAATGAAAGAGGGTGGGCCTTGGTTCTGTGGTCTATGAATGGTCTAAAAGGACATCTTGAGATACGCTTTCTGTGGTCTATGATTGGTCTAAAAGGACATCTTGAGATACGCTACATGAGGGATTTGTTAACATGAATGAGGATTAACCACGGAAGTTTTAACTTTAACATAAATAGAGTATGAACTGTTGAACCTATATAACGAGAGGATATGTAATATGACATTTTATAGAGGTGGGGTGTATACCTACCTGCGGGTTTAAAAAGACTGCCCCGGAATGGGCGGAATAGATGCCCCTGACAAAGCCTTTAGGAGCGAAAACCTGGGTTGGGTGTTTGACCTTTTTACACTGCTTGTTATCAATTTATCTTTGTATGGCCTCATGCACACGGCTGTTGTTCTGGACAGCATCTGAGCCGCAGTTTTTGCGGCTCGGGTGCGGACCCATTCACTTCAATGGGGGCGCAAAAGATGCGGACAGCACTCCGTGTGCTGTCCGCATCCGTTGCTCTGTTCTGTAGCCCCGCAAAAAAAATATAACATGTCCTATTCCTGTCCGTTTTGCGGACAAGAATAGGCATCTCTATAATAGGCAGCCCGGTCTGTTCTGCAAATTGCGGAACACACACGGACGCCATCCGTGTTTTGCAGATCCGCAATTTGCGGACCGCAAAACACACAACGGTCTTGTGCATGTAGCCTAAGTATAATAAATCCTTTATATTTCAACTTATGTGACGGTGCTTCGCTATTGTTGCAACCTTTGGTCTGTAACAGAAGCTTGTAAAGGGGAGGAGTAAGTGGCTTTCTGTGGCCGAAATGCTTTCCTATATCCATCAGCATCTGATTGATTCTAAAGTGAGGAAGTTTCTGTTCCTTGGACCAGCGCGGTCCAACTGAAAAATGCATCTATATATGTGAACTGTACCCACTTCACGATTGGGACCTGCGACGCACTAAAAGCAACATACTAGAAGCTATTTTTATATATTTATTAGCATTTTACAGATGACCATTTCCAAGTCCTGGGTACGCATAGCACGAGACTCTTCTCCCTTTTCTTTGACAGGGCTCCCCTGGCTAATAGGCACCCCGCGCTCTACCCCTATTAAGTTATCCTTCATGATCCAACATACATTTGCGTCATTAGCGTCCATAAGCTGTCACACCTCTCTAATCGACCCTAAAGGTCCCCTGGTTCCAATTACTGATCACCCGCGCTTCCCCCCAGGAAAATCACCTCACCATTTTCTCCAGGAAACGAAAACTCTCCCACTTAAATTCTGCCATGTTCTTTCGGGATCTTCCTTGAAGCCCCTATCCCAACTGGTGGAGACCCCACACCTGTCGGCACGAAATTCCTTTGAATACATACAACTACAACACTTCTACTCCTCTATGTTTAATACCCATATATTAACTCTAAATCTTTCACCATTTGAACAGATATGTAAAGCCCTGTCAGCGATATTGGAACATATCAACTGTATACAAATAACTAATACATCAAGGCTCCTTACACCTCCCCCCCTTCTGTCAGGCCTAGGAACATGACTTGGGTAGTCACCTCACCCCATTTCAGTGGCATAGGAGGGTTCGATGATCCATATTTGGTGGAACTGTACTGTCCTACGCCCCTTCTGGAACTATGTACATAAAACAATCCGAGAGGTGACGGGCATCCCTACACAAAACTCTCCTGAATCTCTCCTACTATTTGTGTTTGACTTAAATATCCCTGCCTACAAGAACTTCGCTTCTGAAATACATGATTCAGGCAGCAAAAAGAGTCATTTCGCGTCACTGGAACCCCCCCTTCACTAGAGGAATGGTTTGAGGAGATCTCCCTATATAAGAGAATGGAGGATCTTATTAGTGTGACTTCCTTGGACTCCTCAAGATTCTTGAAGACCTGGGGCCCTTAGGACGTGTTTCGCTCCTCAGAGACGTTTAGGACCTTACATCTGTAAGTGAAGCATATCTACTCCCTAACCCCCACCTATCTCCCTCCCCCTTATCTTCTTTTTGTTTCTTTACTGTCAGTTTTTCTTCTTTTTTTAACTCACTTAACCAATGGTTTTGCAATATGTCTGCTTATTTGTCTTCATCCAAGTTGTTACGTGGTTCACCATGTCTGAGCACAAAATGTTTTTCGTGTTCTCCTTTATTGCATATCTATTGCGAGTTCATACCACTTGTTATTGTAAAGAAAATAGAAAAAACCCTCAATAAAATGTGAATGAGAAGAAAAAAAAAATAAAACCCCTAGAAGAGACACCATTTTGAAAACCACACCCCTCACAGAATTTACCAGGGGGTGTCATGAGCATTTTGACCCCACAAGTGTTTTGCAAAAATCAATTCACAGCAGATGGTGCAAAGTGAAAGTTCCACAGATATGCCATCTCAGAGCTCAATGTGTTGTGCCCATTGTGTACCAGTGTGAAAAGCAAGCCCCCGCATAATTACAGTATGCCTTGCTTTCTGGTTTTACACCCTACATGTGACCCTAATCTTTTGCCTGGAGATACCATAGGGTTCAGGAGTAAAAGAGCACCATGTGCATTTGAGGCGCATTGTGGAGATTTATGCATCTTGTGATGACAACTGCAGAGACTCTGGGTTGAAATAATAAATGGAACCCGAGAAGTGACCCCATCTTGAAAACTACACCCCTCAAGGTGTGGGTGGAGTGAGCATTTTGAAACCAGAAAAGAATGAGCAGGGGACAGTGCGAAATTAAAATTGCACATTTTCCACAGATATAACATTTCAATGTTCAATATGTTGTGCCCAGCATGTACCATCTGAGGCACACAGTTCCCTTTAAAATGTTAGGCAGGTTCTACTGGATACTGAAATGCCATAAATGTGGACGTACACTGCTGTTTGGGTACACTGCAGGGTTCAGAAGGGAAAGATCGCCATTAGCTTTTGCAGCGCAGATTCTGATGGATTAATTTACGGGCGCCATGTTGCTATTGAACAGCCTCTGGGTACCAGTACAGCCATTTTTTTTGTGACAACTATATGTTTATGAGCCATTTTCTGACAACCATAAGTATATATTTGTCTTAATGGAGCTGTTTGAAGGCTTATTTTTTGCCATCATCATTAGTTCTATTTTGGGGTATATATGGCTTTTTGGTCACTTTTTGGGAAGCAGGATAAACTTTTTGGGTTTTGTTATTGCGGCATGTACCATTTGGGAAAAATGACACATTATCCTTACTCTGCTGGTCAGTACGATTACAGAGACACCAATTGTATCTAGTTTTTAAATGATTTATCACTTTTACACAAAACATTTTTGAGAACTAAATCATGTTTTTGCAATACCATTTTCATCTACAGTTTTTTTTGGGGGGTCACTGTAGCAGGGTGTGAGCGCAATTTACACTCTTCTGTCTGATTAGATAAAAGAATATACAAGCTCAGAGGAAACACACAAGACCCAGCTATGGTCTCAAGCAATTTCCCAACGTTATTATCAAAGCATACAGTCTATTAGGTAACTAAAACAAAGAAGGCACACCGCCAAGAGGGCGGGAATCGAAACTAGTAATTTGATTAGTTATTCATATTCCTGACCATATTAACGGAATTTTAGTAGTTAAAGAGAGCCTGTCACCACTATATGACCATATACAGTGCTTACATTGTCCTGTAGAACACCTATACATGAATGTAATGGTACCTTTGTTATTTTCTTTAGACTTGCACAAGCAGTAAAAACGTCTTTAACCCCTTAAGGACCGGGCTCATTTTCACCTTAGGACCAGGCCATTTTTTGCAAATCTGACCAGTGTCACTTTATGTGGTGATAACTTTAAAACGCTTTTACTTATCCAAGCCATTCTGAGATTGTTTTTTCGTCACATATTGTACTTCATGACACTGGTAAAATTAAGTCGAAAAATTTCATTTTTATTTATAAAAAAATATCAAATTTACCAAAAATTTTGAAAAATTAGCAATTTTCCAAGTTTCAATTTCTCTACTTCTATAATACATAGTAATACCGCCCAAAAAAGTTATTGATTTACATTCCCCATATGTCTACTTCATGTATCGATCATTTTGGGAACGCCATTTTATTTTTGGGGACGTTACAAGGCTTAGAAGTTTAGAAGCAAATCTTGAAATTTTTCAGAAATTTTCAAAAACCCACTTTTTAGGGACCAGTTCAGGTCTGAAGTCCCAAAAATGACCCCATTCTAGAAACTACACCCCTCAAGGTATTCAAAACTGATTTTACAAACTTTGTTAACCCTTTAGGTGTTCCACAAGAGTTATTGGCAAATGGAGATGAAATTTCGGAATTTCTATTTTTTGTTACCTTGCCTCAAAAAAAGTGTAATATAGAGCAACCAAAAATCATATTTACCCTAAAATAATACAAACAAAACTGCCACCTTATCCCGTACTTTCCAAAATGGGGTCGCTTTTTTGGAGTTTCCACTGTAGGGGTGCATCAGGGGGTCTTCAAATGGGACATGGTGTCAAATAACCAGTCCAGCAAAATCTGCCTTCCAAAAACCATATGGCGTTCCTTTCCTTCTACGCCCTGCCGTTTGGCCATACAGCAGTTTACGACCACATATGGGGTGTTTCTGCAAACTACATAATCAGGGCAATAAATATAGAGTTTTGTTTGGCTGTTAACCCTTGCTTTGTTACTGGAAAAATGGATTAAAATGGATAATTTGCAAAAAAATAGCTGTTTTGGGACAGTTTTGTATTTTTTGTTATTTACATCGTTGAACTGACAGGTTAGCTTGTGTGCCATTTCTATAGAGCAGGTTGTTACGGACGCGACAATACCAAATATGTCTACTTTTTGGGTTTTTTTGTTTCAGTTTTACATAATAAATCAAAAATGATTTTTTAGTGTCTCCACATTCTGAAAGCCATAGTTTTTTTTTTTTTTTTGGCAATTGTCCTATGTAGGGGCTCATTTTTTGCGGGATGAGATGGCGGTTTGAATGGTACTATCTTGGGGTACATATGACTTTTTGATCACTTGCTATTACACTTTTTGTGATGTAAGGTGACAAAAAAATGACTTATTTTACAACGTTTTTATTTTTTATGTTTACGGCGTTCACCTGAGGGGTTAGATTATGTTATATTTTTATAGAGCAGGTCGTTACGAACGCGACGATACCCAATATGTATACTTTTTTTTATTTATTTTGGTTTTACACAATAATATCCTTTTTGAAACAAAAAAAAATATGTTTTAGTGTCTCCATAGTCTGAGAGCCATATTTTTTCAGTTTTTAGGCGATTGTCTCAGGTTGGGTATAATTTTTGTGGGATGAGGTGGCGGTTAGATTGGCACTATTTGGGGGTCATATGACGTTTTGATCGCTTGCTATTACACTTTTTGTGATGTAAGGTGACAAAAAATGGCTTTTGACAAAGTTTTTATTTTATTTTTTTACAGTGTTTACTTGAGGGGTTAGGTCATGTGATATTTTTATAGAGCAGATTCTTACGGACGTGGAGATACCCAATATGTCTACTTTTTTTAATTTTTTACATTTAACACTGAAAAGCATTTTTGAAACAAAAAAATCATGTTTTAGTCTGAGAGGCATAGTTTTTTTATTTTTGGGCAATTGTTTTATGAAGGGGCTCATTTTTGCGGGATGAGATGGCGGTTAGATTGGTACTATTTTGGGAGGCATACGCCTTTTTGATCGCTTTGTATTACACTTTTAGTGATGTAAGGTGCCAAAAAATGGCTTATTTACACCATTTTTTTATTTTATTTTTTATGGCGTTCACGTGAGGGGTTCAGTCATGTGATATTTTTATAGAGCTGTTTTTACGGACGCGGCGATACCTAATATGTGTAGTGTATTTTATTTTTTTACTTTTTATTCAGTGATTTGTGTTTTACTTTTATTTCACCTTTTTTCACTTTTTTACATTTTTTTTGGACCCAGACCCACTTGGTTCTTGTAGATCCAGTGGATCTGGTGTCAATATAATACAGTACAGTACACTATATAGTGTACTGCACTGTATTTTTTTACTTTTCACAGTCTGGTCAGACTTCTGCCTTTAGCAGAAGTCTGACCAGAGTACTATACCATGGCAAGCAGGACGCTTCTGAAAGCGTCCTGCTGCCATGGTAACCATCACCCACTGCCATTAGAGAGCAGTGGGTGATGGATAGGAGGAGAGGAGCTCCTCCCTCTGCGATCCCATCCTGGGGGCTGCATAGGCACAGCAGCCCCCGATGGGAGAGGGAGGAGCTCCCTCCCTGTTAACACCTTCCATACCGCGGTCCATCCGGACCGCGGTAAGGAAGGGTTAAACGGCTGGCATCTGCAGCACAGATGCCAGCCGTATTTATCAGAGTGCCAGCAATGTGCTGGCACTCTGATAGAACCACTAGACACCAGGGAATTATTACAAGGGAGGCGGGCGGGGATCGCTATTGCGATCCCGCCTCCCGCACCGCCCGCCTCCCGCCGCCGCAACCACCCCCCCTGCACCCCCGCCGCCATAACAAGATTGGGGGCTGCAGGGGGGGTTAAAGCTCACAACTTTGGGGCAAATTAACTCTCTGATCCCCGCGGTCCAGAGATCGCTGAAACCGCTGCAAACCGCAGGTCTGAATTGACCTGCGGTTTGCAGCGATCGCCGATACGGGGGGGTCACATGACCCCCCTCGGCATTAGAACATGGTTCCTGCTGATCTACATCAGCAGGAACCATGTTGCTACTGCGCCCACATCGGGTGCAGTAGCAGTTTAAACACAGGGCGTACATGTACGCCCTTGGTCCTTAAGTACCAGGACGCAAGGGCGTACATGTACGCCCTTCATCCTTAAGGGGTTAAATTCAAATGCAAATAAGCATTTGCAAGTGCCCAGGGTGGGGTTTAGTGTGTAGGAGCCCAGGCTGATCTGCCTTATTTTCTGGTTATTTCTCCCCAGCCTCTTCCTTTGCCCCAGCCTCCCCCCCCCTCCTATTCCCTTGCGTCATCCATAGGTCTGGCAGAATCCCGCGCTCGCGCACTGCTTCGCCGGGCTGGGGAATGCGTTACTGTGATGGGCACAGCATCACTTCACATAGTGCGCATGCGCCTGCGAACGGCACGAAACCAGCGGCAAGGGGGCGGACCAGAAGCAAGCACTAGATGAAGCGATGCCGCAACTAAGGGCAACTAAGCCAGTTCTACTTTACACCAGTTAGATAAATTACCACAAATGTCCCTATAATGTCCACAGCAGCTATAATGTCCCCTAGAGTACCCCCAGTAATAATAACACCCTATATTGTGCTCCAGGCAATAATCCCTGTATAGTGTCCCCAAAAATAATAGAATTGCCCCTACAGTGCCTCCCCAATAGCAAGGCCCCCCACATAGTAATCCCCCATTGTAATTTACCCCACACTGCCCCCACACAGTAGTTTACCGCACACTGCCCTCACACAGTAATTTACCCCACACAGTAATTTACCCCACACTGCCCCCACACAGTAGTTTACCCCACACTGCCCCCACACAGTAATTTACCCCACACTGCCCCCACACAGTAATTTACCCCACACTGCCCCCACACAGTAATTTACCCCACACTGCCCCACACAGTAATTTACCCCACACTGCCCCCACACAGTAATTTACCCCACACTGCCCCCACACAGTAATTTACCCCACACTGCCCCCACACAGTAATTTACCCCCACTACGTAATTTACCCCACACTGCCCCCACACAGTAATTTACCCCACACTGCCCCCACACAGTAATTTACACCACACTGCCCCCACACAGTAATTTACCCCACACTGCCCCCACACAGTAATTTACCCCACACTGCCCCCACACAGTAATTTACACCACACTGACCCCACACAGTAATTTACCCCACATGGAAATTTACCCCATACAGTAATTTACTCCACACTGCCCCCACACAGTAGTTTACCCCACACTGCCCCATACAGTAATTTACCCCACACTACCCCCACACAGTAGTTTACCCCACACTGCTCCATATAGTAATTTCCCCCACACTGCCCCCATACAGTAATTTACTCCACACTACCCCCACACAGTAGTTTACCCCACACTGTCCCATACAGTAATTTACTCCACACTGCCCCCACACTGCTCCATACAGTAATTTACTCCACACTGCCCCCACACAATAGTTTACCCCACACTGCCCCATACAGTAATTTACCCCACACTACCCCCACACAGTAGTTTCCCCCACATGGCCCCCACACAACAATTTACCCCACACTGCCCCCACACAGTAATTTACCCCACACTACCCCCACACAGTAGTTTACCCCACACAGTAATTTATCCCACACTACCCCCACACAGTAGTTTACCCCACATGGCCCCCACACAGCAATTTACCCCACACAGTAATTTACCCCACATGGAAATTTACCCCATACAGTAATTTACCCCACACTGCCCCCACACAGTAGTTTACCGCACACTGCCCCCACACAGTAGTTTACCCCACACTGCCCCCACATAGTAATTTCCCCCACACTGCCCCATACATTAATTTAACCCACACTGCCCCCACACAGTAGTTTACCCCACACAGTAATTTATCGCACACAGTAGTTTCCCCCACATTGCCCCAAATAGTAATTTGCCCCCACATAGTAATCCCTCCCATAATAATCTGCCCCCACATAGTAATCCCTCCCATAATAATCTGCCCCCAAATAGTAATCCCTCTCATAATAATCTGCCCCCACATAGTAATCCCTCCCATAATAATTTGCCCCCACACAGTAATCCCGCCATAATATTTTTCCCCCACATAGTAATTTGCCCCCATACTGCAATTTCCCCCCAATGTACTGTCTCTTCACATGTCCTCTTCTGTGTCCCATTCCCCCCCATGTCCCGTCGCAGTATGTGGGCTTTCGGGTCAGCGTTGGGCCTCCAGCGGTGCTGGGCCTGGGGCTGCCGACCCGAACGTCACTGACTGGAAGGGGGCCCAGGGCAATTGCCCAGTTTGCCCCCCTAACGCTGGCCCTGGTTACTACAGTTCAGACCTTGGGATGAGTGAGCTTCAGTTTTTGACGTTCAAGTTTACACTGAATTGCGCTATGGATTCTGTTACCACGGACCATAACGCAATTCAAGGACCGGGGTGCACTTAGCCTTTCTTTTGCCTCAGGTGAAAACTGAAATGGAGCCCCCCCCCCCCCCCAATGTCAAGTTCTTAACCTAATGAAAGCGCTTATTGCCCATGGCCCTTACCAGGGACGTGCACACATAGGGCTAAAAGGGGGCTTGAGCCCCTGCCCCATTCTGCCCCTGTCCCTTTAATGCCCTTTTTTTTTATTTGTCCCCCAAGCCAGGCAAGCAGCGGCACTGCGGCAGCCTGTCACCGTTTGCACTTTTTTTTTAAAATGGGCTGAAACCGCCGAAAACAGCCTCTGTGCCAGGCCGGGCCCGTGCGGCGCAACAGTATTCAGCAGCAAGTCACGTGACGTGGCTAGAGCAGAGAAGAGCTGCCTGCAGTGCGAGTGCACTGTGAGACTGCTGCTTTGCTCAGTCATCATCACCGTCGGGCGCCGGTCAATCCATCCAGATCCAGTCCACCCCACGCCACGAGTCCAGTCTGGTGTGAAGAGCCTGCTGCCTGGGTGAGACCTGCACTGCACTGACTGCACCGCACCGCCACCTGTCCGGCCCAGCATTGTATGTGGGCACTGGCAGGCAGTATAAACTGTGACGTCATGTCTGTGGGCACTGGGCAGGGGCAGACACTGGGCAGGCAGTGTGACGTCATGTCTGTGGGCACTGGGCAGAGGCAGACAGTGTTGCATTTATGCATTATGTAGCACTGGGCAGAGGCAGACACTGGGCAGGCAGTGTGACGTCATGTCTGTGGGCACTGGGCAGAGGCAGACAGTGTTGCATTTATGCATTATGTATGTGGTCATAATCAAATGTGGGGTGACTGACATGTGGCCTTATGTATGTGGGCATGATGTCACACTGCCTGCCCACATACATAAGGCCACACTGTCAGCCACCCCACATTTGATTATGGCCACATACATAAGGCCACACTGTCAGCCACCCCACATTTGATTATGGCCACATACATAATGAAACACTGTCTGCCAGACAGTGTTGCATGACCATGTGGGCACTAGGCAATTTTTTATTTTTTTTTATAGGAAATTTTGTTAGTTACAAAGTTGTATTTAAAGGAATATACATTACAATGTCAACTAATTAATGGAAAACAAGGTAAGACTTTTAGAAAAGTAAGCTTCCCCGTGGTACAAACAATTTTTCAAATTATGTCAAGCGCCCTTTTTTTTAACATAAGCCCCTGCCCTTCAAAATGTCTCTGCACATCCCTGGCCCTTACGCTGTCCCTACCTGGTGCTGCCTGAGGCAATCGCCTCACCTAGCCTCATTGGTGGTGCACCCCTGCTCAAGGACGGAGTGCCTTTAGAGGCGTTATGCAGGAGTCAGCGTATACCCCGAACTTCAAAAACTTGAAGTTCGCTCATGGCTATTTAGACCATTTCCATCACAGGGAGTACTGTATGGCAGGCACTGCATGTGAACTCCTTGCCCTAACCCTAGCTCATGGTGCCAGGCACCACAAAGCCTGCATCATAGGGAGCCCCTCCAAAAATATCAGAGGAAGTCGCATCAATAACGCCTCTAAAGAACAGCTGTATAATACACTGCCTATTCCTTAAACCATCACAGATTTAAGGAATGTTCCCTTCTTCTGTGTTTTTGACTATAATGTTGAAAATCCAAAAGCCTGTTCACACATAGCTTTCGTTACGACCCCGGGAAGATTTCACACCAGATCACCGTCCCCCGCCTCACAACAGGTAACAACAACACAGCAGACTCCGCCCCTCTCGTCCGTCCAGCGCGCAGGCGCAGTGCTGACCTGCTCCGTGGAGACGGCGGCGGCCACCACAAGTTGCACAGTTGTCGGTATATCGTTCTGTACCGAGGTGAGTTTTGCCGGTGTGGCGGCTCGGGCTTCTCACAGGGCCTGCCGCTACTGCGGCCTCACAGTTGTAGTGAGCGACCTAAGCGGGCGAAGTGTTGGTTACCATGGTGACCTGTCACGCTGCTCTCTGGGCACGTCACATTACATATTGATGCACGTGCTCTGCCAGCGCATTGTGCCCCTGGAGCTGCTCCTGAATTATTCACCATCATAACAAAATTGACTGAAACTTTAATTTGGTGGCGAGTTGCTCTGTATAACTTAGTAAGAGCTGGAGAATCACCAGTGTTCCTGACGTGTATCACTGCGATTTGTGCTTGTTAGGGCTCATGCACACGACCGTATTTTCTTTCCGCTTCCGTTCCGGTTTTTGTGCGTCCCCATTCACTTTAATGGGGCTGTAGAAAATACGGAAGTTACACCGTGTGCATTCCGTTTGTCCGCATGGCCGTTCCGCAAAAAAAAAGTTGTGCGTGTCCTATTATTGTCCGCAGATCACATCAATGGGTCCGTGAAAAATACGAAACGCATACGGAACACATCCGTATGTCATCCGTATTTCGTGGATCTATACTGCAGAAATGCTATGCCCAGCCCATATTGCTCATGTGTTTGGTGATTAATAAGTTGCTGTTTTAGTTTCCGATCCGCAAAAAACGGATTGCATATGGAAACTATACGGATATGTTTTGCGGAATAAAGGAATTGAAGACGACTTAAATCAGAGAAAAAAAACTCAGATGCGGAACAACGGATCCGTGATAAAAGGGCCGCAAAACAACAACGGTTGTGTGCATGAGCCCTTACTGTGATATTTAGAAATGACACAACCCAGACACATGTGCCGGTGATAGCCAGATGCCTAGGGGCGGCCACAGATCACCCTATGTTAGTCAGATGCCAACATAACAGTTGGGGGAGCCGCTAGTGTGCCCCCAGAATGGCTGAGGGGGGCAGCCACAGATGCCTCCATACGTGTGCCAACCACTGACGCCACAGGAACAAAACCAACTTCAGGCAGAGTTTTTGTGTGGCGTTTTCTGCATCCAAAATCCGCACCGAAAGCGAGCAGCCCACCTCCCATTGATTTCACTGGTACATCAAAAAACGCGCCCAAAAAAGTGCAGAATGTTGAAGTGGTTTCAGCATTGTCTTTTTTTTGGCAAAGATAAAAACTCTGTAAACTCATCCTAGGCCCCTTTCACACGAGTTAGAACCTGGGATCTTTTCATCCTATTCACCCTAATAGAGATCTATTAGGGTGAATAGGACTTCACACTCTGGAGCTCTGATCACTGCCACCAAGGAGGAGGAGGTGAGGGGACCCTGTGGCCACTGCCACCAATGACTTCAATACTGGGAGGGGGGGGGGAGGGGGGATGGTACACTGGCCACTCTTATCTTTAATACTGGGGACAGGGGGGCGCACTGGCCTCCAATGTCTTTAATA
This sequence comes from Bufotes viridis, assembly GCA_033119425.1. Lineage (NCBI taxonomy): Eukaryota > Metazoa > Chordata > Amphibia > Anura > Bufonidae > Bufotes > Bufotes viridis. Next base: position 238,904,230 of record CM065592.1, read on the forward strand.
CTTGGGGGGCTTCGCACTGGCCACCAATGACAAGTAAGGCCTCTTTCACACTTGCGTTCTGAGGATCCGGCGGGCACTTCCGTCCCGCCGGATCCATCAGAACGCAAGTTGCCTGAAAGCATTAGAAGACTGATCAGGATCCTGATCAGTCTTCTAATGCTTTCAGGTTACTATGGCAGCCAGGACGCTATTAAAGTCCTGGTTGCCATAGTAGGAGCGGGAGCGGTATACTTACCGTCCGTGCGGCTCCGGGCGCTCCTGAATGACGTCAGAGCGCCCCATGCCCATGGATCACGTGATCCATGCGTGTGGGGCGCCCTGACGTCACTCTGGAGCGCCCCGGGAGCCGCACGGATGGTAAGTATACTGCTCCCCCGCTCCCCACTACATTTTACCATGGCAACCAGGACTTTAGAGTCCTGGCTGCCATGGTAACAATTGAGAAAAAGCTAAACGTCGGATCCGGCGATGCGCCGAAACAACGTTTAGCTTAAGGCAGGATCCGGATTAATGCACTTCAATGGGCATTAATTCCGGATCCGGTGTTACGGCATGTCTTCCGGATTTTTGGACGGAGACAAATCCGCAGCATGATGCTGTATTTGCTACATCCAAAAAACGTTCCGGTCCTGAGCTGAAGACATCCTGATGCACCCTGAACGGATTGCTCTCCATTCAGGATGCATTAGGATAATCCTGATCAGTATCTTTCCGTCCTAAAGCCCCGAGGACGGAACTCTAGGACGGAAAGCAAAAACGCTAGTGTGAAAGAGCCCTAACCATTCATTTACAAACGCAGGCAGCAGGAATACACTGCTGGCACCTGCCTGTGACCGAGCACTGCGATCCGCGGCAATTAACCCCTCATGTGCGGCACCTGAGGGGTTAACTGCCGCGGATCGCAGCGCTCAGTGACAGGCAGGTGCTGGCAATGTATTCCCGCTGCCTGTGTTTGTATATGAATGGTTACTTGTCATTGGTGGCCAGTGCTCCCGCCCCTCTCGCTCTATTGGTGGCAGCAGCAGCACAGAGGGACGGAGAGAATGCTTCCTCCTCCCCTGCTGAGGGAACATGGCTGCGCTGAGAGCTGCGCAGCCATGTTCTCTGATGCCGCACAGCCCAGTATCGATAAAACACCAATCCTGTTATCGAGCTCGATACCAGAGAAAAGTATCGAATGGGTATCGAAAGTTCGATACCCGAAACAACCCTAGTCCCTTCTTGGCGTCGTCGCAGTTTCACGCCAGAATTTTTGCCGGCAGGAAATGATGCCATGTGAAAGGTCAAGTTTTTGGTGGTGGTTTTTGGCACTTTTGCTTTTCTTTTTGCTCTAGTGTTTTTGGCTAATATTTTGCAGTAAAAACCCCAGCTCCAAATGTCCGTTGAAGCTCCATGGAAAGCAGGGAACAGAAGCATTTGTTTATGGCGTCTGTTTAGCGTTTGGAAGAGAATGCAGCTCTTGTACAAGCGCCGCCTTCTCTTCACTGTTTACCTACTCCCTGACAACATTGCAGAGGCAGAGCAGTGTAATTACAGTGGCTCTGTCTCAGTTGCTTACATGGGACGGAGATGCTGTAATTACGCTGCTCTGCCTCTGAAATGTCGACAGCAAGCAGGTAAACAGTGAAGAGAAGGCAGCGCTTGTACGAGAACTGCGCTTGATATTAATGCCCTATGCCGAGGATATGAGAAAACAGGACAACCCCTTTAAGAACCGAGCCTAAGGCCCCATGCACACAAACGTATTTTCTTTCCGTGTCCGTTTTATTTGCAGACCGGATACGAAACCTTTTATTTCAATGGGTCTTCAAAAAAAACAAAGGTACTCCGTGTGCATTCCTTTTCTGTATGTCCGTATTTCTATTCTGCAAAAAAATAGAACATGTCCTACTATTGTCCGCATTATGGACAAAGATAGTACTGTTCTATTAGGGGCCAGCTGTTCCGTTCCGCAAAATACGGAATGCACACGGACGTCATCCGTATTTTTTGCGGACCGCAAAATACATACGGTTGTGTGCATGAGGCTTAATTTTGTATATCTGTGTCTAGCAGGTGGCCTATCCAAATGTGCCGCGCTTCCTGGTCATGTGACCGGTGACGTCAGCACATCGGGCATGGGGCAAAACCTATCATTGGTCAGTGCTCCTGTACAGGAAACAACCGGCCTAGTTGCCCTGACAAGGGGTTATACCACTAGCCTATTTTTTCTTTTTACTCAACTGGAGGATTATTTTTTTACCCCTTTTGTGGACTGGCCTCAGTTCACATCTCCCAGAATGCAATGCAATTATCACTTGTTAAAGGGTTACTAAGTTTTGGTACAACTTTTGATTTGTCATATGAGACCCAACACACACACACAAAAAAAAAAAAACAGGATCCAAAAAACGGATCCTGTTGCGCATTTGGCATCCGTCTGAGCCATTTCGGTCTGAGACCTGTTTTTTTTAGACGGATCTCAGATGGAAATGGCTCAAACTCTCCCTAAGTTGGTATTATCTGTAACTGTAGAGGCCGTTCCCCCCCTAAAGTGCATTTCTCAGATTATCTGTACTTTTAGCCATGACTGTTTATTGTCTTTTAGCCGGCGGTGCTGGTAATGGTATTAGTGTGACCGGATGGAAGAATCAAAGTCTTTACAGAAGATGTACTCCTCCCGTGATAAGAGATCAGACCCTTTCTATAAACCCCCCAATTCTGTCCAGAAGACCAGTGCAGAAATAATAAATGAAGCCAGAAATTCTCTTCGGACTCTGAAAACCAAAAGACCTTTCACACCAAGAGAAGATCAAAGAAAACTGTTTGGTCCTTTATCGTCCAGGACGCCAGACAACAGACCGCCCTCCTCCTTCAGGTTAGTGCCCCGTTCGGTGTTTTATCCATCCTAAAAAATCCTGAATCATTTTCACTATTTTTTTTATATCTTTTGTGTGATTATGGTCACATGCCTGTTTCCCCATGCAGCATCCTGTTATGGTTTTGAAGGAAGATTGTATTCTCTAGTTGTCATATTGCTTATATCCTTGATGAGTAAATAAGAAGTACTTGTATCCTATATTACCCCTTCATGGCGCAGCGATTTTCCCTTTCTACGTCTTCATTTTTACTCCCTGCCTTCGCGGAGCCATAGCTTTTTTATTTTTCCGTTCACGTAGCCCTATGAGGGCTTGTTTCCCATAGAACCATTTGTGATTACATACACTATAGTGGGATGCTGGAAAAAATCCAAATGGGGCGGTACTGGAAAAAATGCAATTCTGCCATAAGTTTATGGGTTTTGTTTTTATGGTATTCCCTATGGGGTGTGGTGGAAGCTGGGCAAACGGCTCGCTCAAACCGCTGATCAGCGGGGATGCTGAGAGCACGGATCAGGAGCTCATCCCATTGCCGGGGCATAAATGCTCTGGAGTTTGTGGATGTTTAACCCCTTCCTGACCTATGGTGAAAATGTACTTATGGGACTGAAAGAAAACGAAAAAATAAATAAATACAATGTTAAAAATTAGAAAAAGCACAGTCAAAATAGATCAAGTAAACAAAAAAAAAAATACAATAAAGTAGTTGGTATTGGCATGTCCCTTATGAGCCACAGTGTTAGCTTACATAGTGAACACTGTTAAAAAACAAAAAAAAAAAATGTTGTTTGTCACCTTACCACCCAGCAAAATTGAATAAAAAGTGATCAAAAAGTTGTATCAACATATGGATAAAAGAAACACGGCCCTCACCAATATTCTTTCTGCAGTTTTTTTTGATCCATTAAAACACGTTTGATGCGGGTACAGCACAGCAAAAGGCAACAGCCGCTTCGCGCTTCCTCAGGCCTCAACGCGACGCCGGCGCATACATGTAAAATACCCTTACTCCAGCTACGTCACCATCACTACATAAGACACCTCAAAATAAAACAAAACTATACAAATACGGCTAAATCGTTCTTATTATTCAACCCCAAAGGACCCATTGCATTTGTCTTGATAATCCATGAAGCTTCTCTTTGTAACAGTATACGGTTTCTGTCCCCACTACGATCTGACACGTGTCAATACATCATTTCTCCCTTTATGAGCTTCATGTGCAAGATGCTCCTATTCTTGTCTCTATGGACCTCCTGTGTTCCCTAAATCTCACATGCTGACATCTTATGGGCTTTCCTATATAAAAGCTACCACAAGGGCATAAAATGACATATTCCACACATTGTGGTATGTTTACAACACACCTATCTTCATAGAGACCAACGGTGATACAGCAGGACCGTCACTTGGTAGTACTGCAGACATGGCGAGGCAGCCCAACCCCAGTACCCCACCGCTCAGCCTCTTTCACACTTGCGTTGTTAGGATCCAGCGTGCACTTCCGTCGCCGGAAATGCCCGCTGGATCCGTAACAACGCAAGTGAACTGAAAGCATTTGAAGACTGATCAGCCTTCAAAATGCTTTCAGAGTTACTATGGCAGCCAGGACGCTACTAAAGTCCTGGTTGCCATAGTAGTAGTGGAGAGCGGGGGAGCAGTATACTTACCGCCCGTGTGGCTCCTGGGGCGCTCCAGAATGACGTCAGAGCGCCCCATGCGCATGGATCACGTGATTCATGCGCGTGGGGCGCCCTGACGTCACTCTGGAGCACCCCGGGAGCCGGGCGGTAAGTATACTGCTCCCCTGCTCCCCACTACACCTTACCATGGCAACCAGGACTTTAGCGTCATGGTAACCATTCAGAAAAAGTTAAACGTCGTACCCGGCGATGCGCCGAAACGACGTTTAGCTTAAGGCCGGATCCGGATTAATGCCTTTCAATGGGCATTAATTCCGGATCCGACCTTGCTGCAAGTGCTCAGGATTTTTGGTCGGAGCAAAAAGCGCAGCATGCTGCGGTATTTTCTCCGGCCAAAAAACGTTCCGGTCCTGAACTGAAGACATCCTGAACGGATTTCTCTCCATTCAGAATGCATTGGGATAATCCTGATCAGGATTTTTCCGGCATAGAGACCCGACGACGGAACTCTATGCCGGAAAAGAAATACCCAAGTGTGAAAGAGCTAAGTTGTGCCACTGTTAAGAATTATTCTCAGCTCATCTACGTCAGTCTGGGACACAAGCACGAAGCTGTACTGCAGAAAATGTAGGTGTAAAAGCTGTGTATGGCCTGGGATGTGGCTGTGACCAACCAGTGAGGAAGTCAGACTTTCTAAAGGGTACAGAAGTTTTAAGAAAAAACTATCTTAAACTTTCTTCTCTCCTCTTTACGATCAGTGAGACATTATCTAAATGGATTTTTTGCGTCTTTTTCCTATTTTGCTCTGTCCTCCTGTGTCATCTAAGGACAATGTCCCGCTTCTGTTCTTCTATCATGCACGACTTTCCAATTAGCCTTGGGTTTTAGAAACCAGCATCTTACCATGATGACAAGAGTGTGGTGGGCCGATTGTTAGACTGGTGCACTGCCCGATATTTACTCCATCCATAAAAGCCTTTTATATCGGTCATCAGCTAATGGATAGTAGTTATGCAATGCATCACACAGATCATGATGGTAATTGGGCCCCCTCTAAGGCTTTGAATGACTCTAGAGAGCGTAAAATCACTTTTAAAATATGGGGTCAAGTCATAAAACGTTATTTCTTATTGGTGCTCATTGCATTTCACTTTCCAGGGTCACTTCACAGAACCGCAACTCTTTCTTTGCTCATCCATATAGTGAGATTTATCAAAAGCTGGCATAAAGGAAAACTAGCTTAGTTGCCCATAGCAACCATTTTTTTTCACTCTGAACGCTGAAAAATGAAAGGTGGGATCTGATTGGTCGTAATAGGCAACTAGGTCAGTTTTCCGTTGTACCAGTTGTGATAAATTCCCCCGTAATTTACTTAGTTTTCCGTCAAAGGTGAATTTTTTTTTGGCCTTTCGCATTCATTTCATTTCGGTATGTAGTAGTCACAAGTACTTTAAAGGAAAAGAAATCACAGCTTTTCAGTGTCATCCACAAGGAGCAAACAACGAACGGCTGTGCCAACTGCGGAGCGAAAGCGTCTCAGAGATCTGTTGTTATTTTACTAAAACATATGGTTTCAGTTTAGTAATTTCTGATATTACTAGAACTCCCACATGTTCTTGTTTTCTGTGCGAGATAGCTAGTCATGTTTATTTCAGAAATTCACTTTAGTGTTGAAATGAACAATGCTCCAGTGCATGAACTCAATGGGGCAGATTTAGAGCTGAGCTCACATCATTGTTTAGCTTTCCGTTTTTCTGATCTATCAGAAGAGCAGAAGAAAAAGGATCCTGTAAAAAAACGGATCCTGTGCATCAGTTGTGCACATTGGGCATCCATATGAGCCATTTCTGTCTGAGGTCAGTTTTTTCAGATAGAAAAAAAGTACTGCATGCAAGACTTTTTTTCTGTCTAAAAAAGCAGATCTCAGATTAAAATTGCTCAAACGGATGCCAAATGTGCATAACTAATGCACAGGATTTGTTTTTTTACAGGATCCTTTTTTATTCCTAAGGCTTCATTCACATCACCGTTCAGCCTTTCCGTTCTCCTGCTCCGTTGAGGAGCAGGAGAATGGAAAGGACGGATTCGGCACATAACTGAGCCCTAACTGAGCCGAACGGAGCCTAAAGATCCCATAGACTATAATGGGGTCCGTTAGATGTCCGCTCAGAAGATGATTTTGGAGCGGTGACAAAAGTAGCGCGTGCAGGCCGGATTAGAAGAACGGAAAAATAACGGTGATGTGAACTCTAAGATTGGCGTATCCATTTTTACAAATGATAAATTTGTCATACATGCCTCTTTCCACTTAACCCACTTTTTCACACTAAAAAAGTGATGAGAAGGGAAAAAATCTCAGATTTTATATTAAAAAGCAGTTGGCAGCATATGTCGGCAGTGCGTACGAGCGTCTGGGAACTGTAGTTTGTCATAGGAAAATAGGCAGTCATGTGGCAAGTGGTACTGGACCACCCATTTTCCCTGCAGCCTGGTGAAGACATCCAGTAGGAGCCGCCAGGGTTAAAAATTAGAAGAACAAAAAAACCTAGGAGGGGTCTGAACACAAGGTGAGCTTAGTTAGGGTTAGAGCAGAGGGTTAGGGTATGTTCAGTCGATGGATTTTGAAAACATGTAGTGTTGAATTCACACTGATTATAAAAGTGGGTTTTTTTTATGTGCAGGTTTGGTGCCGTTTTTGATGTGTTTTTGTGTGTTTTTTGGAGTGTACGCTTCAATGCGAATCTGCATTTTTGCTGGTGGTTTTTGGCGCGGATCTACTGCAAAAACAACGTAAAAAAACGCACCCACGAGTACATAGCGTACAACACTTTTTTCCACTTGATGGGGAGCAGTTTCTGTGCCAGTATAGGGCGTGCTGCCTCTTTTTTTCCACATGGGGAAAAAAAGCAAGCGCTGTTTCTCATTGAAATTAATGGAAGGCTATTTACCTTTGCTGGCGCTGATTCCGCACATGCGAGAAAATTGGCGCCAAAAACTTGTGTGTACTGGCCCTAAGAGTCCCTTTACACGGGCAAATTGGTTGTGCGGTTTTTGCTTACTGAAAAAAAAAATTACGTAGAAACTGCTTGTGTTTTTTCCATACCGCAATTTTTATGACTTTTTTAGCTGCGTTTTTAGCATATTTTGTCCCCTATGGAAAAGGAGTTTACCATTTATTGTGGATGTCAAAAATGGGCCAACCAGGGTGAGAAGCCACTAATACACATACTGAAATCGGACTTTGGCAGATGCAAATCTCTGATGCAAAATGATGGACGCGGATATGTAGATAACATTGAGCCTACGTTAATACCTACATTTTTCATGCAGCATGTTTTCTGTACTATATTCTTGACATGCGAAGAAAGGATGAAAAAAGGCTTGGTCTTTTAGGGCAAAATAGACCCAGTCCTTAAGGGTTTAATAGTGCAAACCATTATGGTTGCGACTTCATAATAAGAAGAGTTTTTTTACATTTAATATTGTTTTTTTTTGTTTTAAAGAACTATTTTTGGTGCTTTTATTTTAGTTCTCCTAATGCTTCTCCGTTGCAGTGTGTTGTGCCTGCGTGTCATCTTGCCTCTAATGTGATGGAAGTACGACAGTGGCAGGCCTAGCGGTCTTCACTAGGTCCTCGGGTGCCATGACACAGATGTTACTAAACTCTGTTAGTTTTTATTTGATATTTTATTGAATGTTTTGCATGTATAAAACAACACAAAGATGCTATTCCGTACCCTAGTTAAACATGATCCATCTTAGACATTTGAAAGTATGTCTCATGTTATAGAGAATTTTGAAGACCACCACAGCCTACAGACATTAGAACCTCTTGTTTAAAGGGGCTGTTTCATGAAGAAACCCTCAGGGAAGGACCACAGCACTCGACCCAATGTTTGGCTGTATATATAGGGTGCTCGTCAAAATTGATATCCCCGTCTCCACTTCAGGAATTACATAGAAGCTTCATATAAAGTTTGACAGCACACCAGGAGATTCTTTGCAAGTGTGTGAGTTTATTTAGCCGGATTGCATAATTATATAATAGTAGCAACGTTTCGGGCGATTCTTATGCCCTTCATCAGGCTATAATTCTTGGCATGTCGGTGTGAGCAATCCCATGAAGAAACCCTGTTTTAATTAGTCTGAGAAGGATTTTGTAAGAAAGAAGTTGTCTGATCAAGGCAATCCCTTTTTAAAATTGAAGTCCACCTGCTGATCAGCCAATCACCACTGGTCCAGCTTGTGCTCTGTGTGCGAGCGTTATTCTCCGTGACAGTATACTGATTTATAATGCTGTGTGTCTCTGCATGACCTTAGTTCTACAGAATTATACTGCCATAATGCTGTCAGTTTAAGGACTGAATGGTACTGACCTAAAGCTAGCCGTATAATTCTGCAGGGGTAAGGTCATGCAGTGACACGCAGCATTATAAATCAGTATTATGCCGTGCGATCCTGTGAAACGAGCAGTGTCTACAACGGGAAATCGTGCTCCCACGGGGAACATGTTTTCTGCACTGGACCCGCTTGTCTGAAAGAGGCCTTAGGGGAGCTATTAACAGATGTCAACAAGAGTTGCATAGGTTGGACTTGTCAAAGTCTAGTCAGAAATCCATGCGAAGCGTTCCACCACAGAGTACAAGGGCTGTTACTTCCCCACACTGGTTAAATATTGCATAGCGCTGTGCTATATTTATGTATGCATTCACTTCCTCTTTCTATAATAAAATTGTCATGCACCACTTGAGTAGCCTGAGGTATATGTAATGAAAATGGAAAACTGTCCGAAGCAAATACATAAAAACTAGTCAGTACCAGGCCTCATGCACACTACCATGTAACCCGCCCCCCACAGCTTCCGAGCTTGCGGCTCTGTACAGTATCCGTTTCCATTAGTGTTTTTATATGTAGCAGTTTTTTCATTAAACGTTGTAGTACATGGCTTTATTTATTTGTATACATGGTATTTTATGGTGATATAGTAGCAAACGCCCCAGCTTCTGCTCCGACCTCCGGGGCACGGATGGTGCAGGACTGCACTCACACAGCGACAAATGCAAACGATTTCCAGCCACCGGTGTTGGTAAAATCCATTCAGTTTTATTTCTTCTCCATTAAAAAGCAGTTACAAAATGGTGGGTACATGTCTGTGACGCATTTCAGTTGCATGTTTTTAGCACCCTTAGGGCTCTTGCAGACGAGCGGATCTCCTGCGTGTTATCCGCAGCGAGAATGAGAGCCAAGCTGCGCGGTGGACATCAGAGGCATGAAGCAGTAACATGATAGATACTGCTCCGTGTCTCTCTGAAAGCCTTTCACTACAAAATCATGGTGACAACTTTATCTCACGGTGATTTTGTAGTGAAAAGGTCACAGAGAGGCACGGAGCAGTATCTATCATGTTACTGCTTCGTGCCTCTGATGTGCACTGCGCAGCTTGGCTCTCATTCTCGCTGCGGATAACATGCAGGAGATCCGCTCGTCTGCAAGAGCCCTTAATCATAGAGTCACTAGATGACTACATTGGGCAGGCTATATGGTGGAAAAGGTGGGAGCGGACACGCCCAGTAGGTGTGTTTGACATTATGGAATACAAACCACTCCCAAATTAACTCCTTAACCACCATAGGAAGTCGGATTGTGTGTGAACAGGACCCTGAAGCAACATTGCAAAATTAAAGGGTTTCTGTCACCAGGATTACACATTATAAGCTGTCTGACATTAGCTATGTGCTAATGTCAGAGCAGCTTGATAATGTGTTTTTTATGTAAATCCGAGTTATATTTATGCTAAAAAAACGTATTTTTATAATATGTAAATTAGCCTCTAGGAGCGGGGGGGTGTTGCCCTGCTCCTAGAGGCTCTGTGCACCAACCTGCTGCCACGCCCCTTCTTTCCTTGATTGACAGTGCCGGGCAGTGATCCTCTGCTGCCTCCGGCACTGTCTCCTTGCGAAATCCCGCGCCTGCGCCGCCGCTCTGTATTCGGCGCAGGTGCGGTGAGCAGAGGACGCTGGTGCCTGCTGTCCTCAGCTCACTGCGCCTGCGCCGAATACAGAGCGAATACAGGGGCAACGCCCCCCCTGCTCCTAAAGGCTAATTTACATATTATAAAAATACGTTTTTATAGCATAAATATAACTCGGATTTACATAAAAAACACATCAAGCTGCTCTGACATTAGCACATAGCTACTGTCAGACAGCTTATAATGTGTAAACCTGATGACAGAAACCCTTTAAATATTTTTTTTTGTATATTTTTGTGTTAATTTTGCAGTGTTGCTTTAGGGTCCTACTGGGTGTGTCCCCTCCCAGCTTTTCCACTATATAGCCTGACTGAGTCATCTAGTGACTCTCCGATTAAGGGTGCTAAAAACATGCAACCGAAAGGCGTCAGAGAGATGTAAGGCCTGGTTTGTACCCACCATTTTGTAACTGCTTTTTAATGTAGAAGAATTAAAACTGAATGGATTTTACCAACACCGGTGGCTGGAAATCGTTTACATTTGTTGGTATTTTATGGTGGTTCTATTATAAGATTAGTACTACATTCACCTGAACCCTGCCTGGCTTAATCTGTTTCTTAGTATTTACTCATTTTCACTTTTTTAATATATTTCATAAAGGGAGAATCAAATGTTGCACTGTTCTGCTTTTCAATGCTCATGCACACAAACGTATTTTCCGTCCATGTCCGTTCCGGGTTTTTTTGCGGACCGTATGCAGAACCATTCATTTCCATGGGTCTGCAAAAAAACGGAAGTTACTCTGTGTGCATTCCGTTTCCGTGTGTCCGTTCCGCAAAAAAAGTGGAACATGTCCTATTATTGTCCGCATTAGGATAGGATATCACTGTTCTATTATTGGCCAGCGTAAAAACCCAAGAGCAGAATATAAAATCAGTGATACAGTACTAACCTCAGTATCTGAGGAAAGGGATTTAGGGGTCATTATATCAGACGACCTAAAGGTGGGCAGACAATGTCATAGAGCAGCAGGTAATGCCAGCAGAATGCTTGGGTGTATAGGGAGAGGCATTAACAGTAGAAACAGGGAGGTGCTCGTGCCGCTCTACAGAGCACTAGTCAGACCTCATTTGGAGTATTGTGTGCAGTACTGGAGACCATATCTGCAGAAGGATATTCAGAGAAGAGCTACTAAACTAGTACATGGATTGCAGGACAAAACTTACCAGGAAAGGTTAAAGGACCTTAACATGTATAGCTTGGAAGTAAGAAGAGACAGGGGGATATGATAGAAACTTTTAAATACATAATGGGAATCAACACGGTAAAAGAGGAGAGAATATTTAAAAGAAGAAAAACTGCTACAAGAGGACATAGTTTTAAATTAGAGGGGCAAAGGTTTAAAAGTAATATCAGGAAGTATTACTTTACTGAGAGAGTAGTGGACGCATGGAATAGCCTTCCTGCAGAAGTGGTAGCTGCAAATACAGTGAAGGAGTTTAAGCATGCATGGGATAGGCATAAGGCCATCCTTCATATAAGATAGGGCCTGGGGCCATTCATAGTATTCAGTATATTGGGCAGACTAGATGGGCCAAATGGTTCTTGTCTGCCCACACATTCTGTGTTTCATTCTGCAAAATACAGAATGCATACGGACGTCATCCGCATTTTTTGCGGATCCATTTACGCTGACTGCAAAATGCATACGGTCGTGTGCAGCTACTCCATTAATCCATGTGGAAAGTGCTAAGGCACCTAATGCATTCTAATAATTTCTCTTAAAATTTAAATGTTGTATAACCAAGACGTTAAAGCATTCCTACTCGCATCCATGGCATGTACAATCGCATCTTTCTTCTCTTTTCCCAGCCTGCATTCCTGTAGCTTTGAATCTCCTGAATCGAGGCCGTTGTCTGGAACACGTTTAAGCCCTTTGCCGCATGTGAGTATCTCACTACATCCTAATATCTATATAGATTTCTTAAATAAAGGAAGATAAGTCTACGGTCTGAGAAGCCAGCCATAATTATGGCTGATTTCTATGTGTATTTCCATTAGACATTTTAGTGCATTGTATGCTAACCTGTTATTTTGGCAGGCATTTTGTATTTAAAAGGGTTACCTATTAATGCCCAGGCCCCTCACACAGATTGTTCTTACCATGCTCCCTGTCACCCACGTCTCTTCTGATGTCCGCACGGCTGACGCATCTTCCCGTTGTGCGGATCAAAACAGCTGACGATGGGTGGGGGTTGGGGTGGTAGCCAATACCAGGCCACAGCAGGAACGAACCTCCATAGCGTCACCCGCGATGCTAGGAAGGCTCGTCCCCGTCGCGGCCTGCTATTGGCTGCCCCCTTTCCCCGTAACTGGATGTTTTGATCCGCGTGATGGGGAGATGCGGGCATCAGACGAGGTGCCGGGGAGCGGGGTAAGTACAAACTGTGTAAGGTGCCCAGACATTTGGCATTTGGGGGGAAATATTTGGAGTTGGATAACCCCTTTAAATGGAACAGTACTGCCCACATAATAATTCACCAAATCAGTGTGGGTGGTAAGGCCTCCATATACATTAGTAAATTGTCGGCTGAATCCGCTGAGAAAGGCAGGTTCAGCCAACAGTCTAATACGTATGGGGCACTCCCGTCTCTCCCCCAACAGAGGATGATGGGTAGAGTAGGATTGAGGGAAGTGAATATTTTTGCGCCATTCTTTTGTTCTCCTGCCAGAGGTGTCTGAATGTGTATGTCAGCCTTAATGTGCAGATAATATGATGTAGGTACATGAACGTTCAATAGGCAGGGGGCTGCCTATTCCTATCACTGCCTGCCACTGAGGAGGTGTTTTTTAGTTCTTAAATATACTGTGTATGTGATATATATGCTCCTAATGTCATAAAATAGTTTGGACATGGCCCTGAGTTTAAGAATAACTATAACCGAACTGACGTTTTGCACTGCTTATTTTGTAAGTAGTAATTTCTTCTTTATTTTACAAGCCAATTTTCTTAGGCAGAGATAAAGCAGCACAGGCTTCCCATTGTCCATACTGCCAGCTACAATAAATTCTCAGCTTTAGTACGCACATTAGCATTTCTGTGAGGCTCCACGAAAAGGAGAATTGCAGCAGAGGCTCCTGTGTTTGATACTGGGATCTAGGAGAGAGGGTTTTTTCTCCATTTCTTTAGAAGAGGCCTGCAAACCGTCCTGCAAATGTTATAAAAATAATGTTAAATGTAATCCATGCAAGATAGGAATAATCCAAGAAGACCAGATACAGCCTTATCAAAATGTCATATTCATTTACATCTATCCGTAGGCATCTGTGGTTATACCCACCATATTATATGGAGATTTCGCATGCAGTGTATATATTCTTCCTTTTAGGCGCTGTTCACATCCGTCAACTGGAAGGGGCAGTTGAGCTATGCTAGGCTCCCGGTCCTTTGACAGATCCTGAGCCTGCCATTGGTTCTCTTTACCTGTAGACTACTTGTATACAGTATTTTTGATCAAGCTGGATTCCAGCATATGTTTAAACTCTATCATTTAATTTCCTAGAAACCTAAGCTTCCCTCTCTAGAAACAGAAGATGAAATGACACCAGCAGCTCCTCAGCCACCTCCGCATGCAGTGCCGTCTAGAAGGCCTAGTAGAACCCGGACACACTTATTGAGATCTCATGGAAACATTTTGGCCGAATCTGGAGCTCACCAAGTAGATGGTACGTCTGCATTGTTATATGGAGCTCACCAAGTAGAGGGTACGTCTGCATTGTTACATGGAGCTCACCAAGTAGAGGGTACGTCTGCATTGTTATATGGAGCTCACCAAGTAGATGGTACGTCTGCATTGTTATATGGAGCTCACCAAGTAGAGGGTACGTCTGCATTGTTATATGGAGTTCACCAAGTAGAGGGTATGTCTGCATTGTTATATGGAGCTCACCAAGTAGAGGGTACGTCTGCATTGTTACATGGAGCTCACCAAGAAGAGGGTACGTCTGCATTGTTATATGGAGCTCACCAAGAAGAGGGTACGTCTGCATTGTTATATGGAGCTCACCAAGTAGATGGTACGTCTGCATTGTTATATGGAGCTCACCAAGTAGAGGGTACGTCTGCATTGTTATATGGAGTTCACCAAGTAGAGGGTATGTCTGCATTGTTATATGGAGCTCACCAAGTAGAGGGTACGTCTGCATTGTTACATGGAGCTCACCAAGTAGAGGTACGTCTGCATTGTTATATGGAGCTCACCAAGTAGATGGTACGTCTGCATTGTTATATGGAGCTCACCAAGTAGAGGGTACGTCTGCATTGTTATATGGAGTTCACCAAGTAGAGGGTATGTCTGCATTGTTACATGGAGCTCACCAAGTAGAGGGTACGTCTGCATTGTTACATGGAGCTCACCAAGTAGAGGGTACGTCTGCATTGTTATATGGAGCTCACCAAGTAGAGGGTACGTCTGCATTGTTATATGGAGCTCGCCAAGTAGAGGGTACGTCTGCATTGTTATATGGAGCTCACCAAGTAGAGGGTACGTCTGCATTGTTACATGTAGCTCACCAAGTAGAGGGTACGTCTGCATTGTTACATGGAGCTCACCAAGTCGAGGTACGTCTGCATTGTTACATGGAGCTCACCAAGTAGAGGGTACGTCTGCATTGTTATATGGAGCTCACCAAGTAGAGGGTATGTCTGCATTGTTACATGGAGTTCACCAAGTCGAGGTACGTCTGCATTGTTACATGGAGCTGTTACATGGAGCTCACCAAGTAGAGGGTACTTCTGCATTGTTATATGGAGCTCACCAAGTAGAGGGTACGTCTGCATTGTTACATGGAGCTCACCAAGTAGAGGGTACGTCTGCATTGTTACATGGAGCTCACCAAGTAGAGGGTACGTCTGCATTGTTACATGGAGCTCACCAAGTAGAGGGTACGTCTGCATTGTTACATGGAGCTCACCAAGTAGAGGGTACGTCTGCATTGTTATATGGAGCTCACCAAGTAGAGGGTACGTCTGCATTGTTATATGGAGCTCACCAAGTAGAGGGTACGTCTGCATTGTTATATGGAGCTCACCAAGTAGAGGGTACGTCTGCATTGTTACATGGAGCTCACCAAGTAGAGGGTACGTCTGCATTGTTATATGGAGTTCACCAAGTAGAGGGTATGTCTGCATTGTTATATGGAGCTCACCAAGTAGAGAGTACGTCTGCATTGTTATATGGAGCTCACCAAGTAGAGGGTACGTCTGCATTGTTATATGGAGCTCACCAAGTAGATGGTACGTCTGCATTGTTACATGGAGCTCACCAAGTAGAGGGTACGTCTGCATTGTTACATGGAGCTCACCAAGTAGAGGGTACGTCTGCATTGTTATATGGAGCTCACCAAGTAGAGAGTGCGTCTGCATTGTTATATGGAGCTCACCAAGTAGAGGGTACGTCTGCATTGTTATATGGAGCTCACCAAGTAGAGGGTACGTCTGCATTGTTACATGGAGCTCACCAAGTAGAGGTACGTCTGCATTGTTACATGGAGCTCACCAAGTAGAGGTACGTCTGCATTGTTACATGGAGCTCACCAAGTAGAGGGTACGTCTGCATTGTTACATGGAGCTCACCAAGTAGAGAGTACGTCTGCATTGTTATATGGAGCTCACCAAGTAGAGGGTACGTCTGCATTGTTACATGGAGCTCACCAAGTAGAGGGTACGTCTGCATTGTTACATGGAGCTCACCAAGTAGAGAGTACGTCTGCATTGTTATATGGAGTTCACCAAGTAGAGAGTACGTCTGCATTGTTACATGGAGCTCACCAAGTAGATGGTACGTCTGCATTGTTACATGGAGCTCACCAAGTAGAGGGTACGTCTGCATTGTTACATGGAGCTCACCAAGTAGAGGGTACGTCTGCATTATTACATGGAGCTCACCAAGTAGAGAGTACGTCTGCATTGTTAAATGGAGCTCACCAAGTAGAGAGTACGTCTGCATTGTTACATGGAGTTCACCAAGTAGAGTGTACGTCTGCATTGTTACATGGAGCTCACCAAGTAGAGGGTACGTCTGCATTGTTATATGGAGCTCACCAAGTAGAGGGTACGTCTGCATTGTTATATGGAGCTCACCAAGTAGAGAGTACGTCTGCATTGTTATATGGAGCTCACCAAGTAGAGTGTACGTCTGCATTGTTATATGGAGCTCACCAAGTAGAGGGTACGTCTGCATTGTTATATGGAGCTCACCAAGTAGAGGGTACGTCTGCATTGTTATATGGAGCTCACCAAGTAGAGGTACGTCTGCATTGTTATATGGAGCTCACCAAGTAGAGGTACGTCTGCATTGTTATATGGAGCTCACCAAGTAGAGAGTACGTCTGCATTGTTATATGGAGCTCACCAAGTAGAGGGTACGTCTGCATTGTTACATGGAGCTCACCAAGTAGATGGTACGTCTGCATTGTTACATGGAGCTCACCAAGTAGAGGGTACGTCTGCATTGTTACATGGAGCTCACCAAGTAGAGGGTACGTCTGCATTGTAACATGGAGCTTACCAAGTAGAGGGTACGTCTGCATTGTTACATGGAGCTCACCAAGTAGAGGGTACGTCTGCATTGTTATATGGAGCTCACCAAGTAGAGGGTACGTCTGCATTGTTACATGGAGCTCACCAAGTAGAGGGTACGTCTGCATTGTTACATGGAGCTCACCAAGTAGAGGGTACGTCTGCATTGTTATATGGAGTTCACCAAGTAGAGGGTACGTCTGCATTGTTACATGGAGCTCACCAAGTAGATGGTACGTCTGCATTGTTACATGGAGCTCACCAAGTAGAGGGTACGTCTGCATTGTTACATGGAGCTCACCAAGTAGAGGGTACGTCTGCATTATTACATGGAGCTCACCAAGTAGAGGGTACGTCTGCATTGTTAAATGGAGCTCACCAAGTAGAGGGTACGTCTGCATTGTTACATGGAGTTCACCAAGTAGAGTGTACGTCTGCATTGTTACATGGAGCTCACCAAGTAGAGGGTACGTCTGCATTGTTATATGGAGCTCACCAAGTAGAGGGTACGTCTGCATTGTTATATGGAGCTCACCAAGTAGAGGGTACGTCTGCATTGTTATATGGAGCTCACCAAGTAGAGGGTACGTCTGCATTGTTATATGGAGCTCACCAAGTTGAGGGTACGTCTGCATTGTTATATGGAGCTCACCAAGTAGAGGGTACGTCTGCATTGTTATATGGAGCTCACCAAGTAGAGGGTACGTCTGCATTGTTACATGGAGCTCACCAAGTAGAGGGTACGTCTGCATTGTTATATGGAGCTCACCAAGTAGAGGGTACGTCTGCATTGTTACATGGAGCTCACCAAGTAGATGGTACGTCTGCATTGTTATATGGAGCTCACCAAGTAGAGGGTACGTCTGCATTGTTACATGGAGCTCACCAAGAAGAGGGTACGTCTGCATTGTTATATGGAGCTCACCAAGAAGAGGGTACGTCTGCATTGTTACATGGAGCTCACCAAGTAGAGGGTACGTCTGCATTGTTATATGGAGCTCACCAAGTAGAGGGTACGTCTGCATTGTTACATGGAGCTCACCAAGTAGAGGGTACGTCTGCATTGTTACATGGAGCTCACCAAGTAGAGGGTACGTCTGCATTGTTACATGGAGCTCACCAAGTAGAGGGTACGTCTGCATTGTTATATGGAGCTCACCAAGTAGAGGGTACTTCTGCATTGTTACATGGAGCTCACCAAGTAGAGGGTACGTCTGCATTGTTATATGGAGCTCACCAAGTAGAGGGTACGCCTGCATTGTTACATGGAGCTCACCAAGTAGAGGGTACGTCTGCATTTTCACATGATAATAGAAATCTGCTGATAGCAGGAGGCATAGTAACTTCGAGCTGCGATCTTTGGAAATATCTTGTTGTCAAGATTGCTTGTAGGCTAATGACACTCTTTATTAAAAGAAGATGAGCTCTGAAAGTAGCCAGCTGGTGATGCTTGCCACTTTTATGTTGTTGTCATCTTAGTGTCTGCAGATACAACCTAAGGCCATTTCCAGACAACCTTAATGCAACGTAGTGAGGGAGCTGTAGATATAGTATTTTGTGGCAAGAACAGATACTTATCAGAACAAAGCTGTATGGGAAAGGGATCTCTGCTTTGTTTTGAGTCAGTCTCGCTCTTGGCACAATGTATATTTATATGAGGTCATATCACGGCCACCTGACAGCGGCCTTCATCGGAAAATATTGGCAGGTTAGTATTGATAATTTGTTAATACCTTGGAAGATCTATCAAGATCAAAGAATAAAAATGATAGAGAGCTGTCACTTGGCAATGTCCTCAGGATAGTACTGCTATCTGACCACCAGTAAACATCTTCTGGGGAAAAAAAAAAGATCAGATCGGCTACATGAGAGATGTAGGTAGAGAGTCTGGCTTTTCCTGTGAACATTAGATTGTCTATCCTGTCAACATTTTCTTTCCCCAAATGGATATCCCCCAAAATACAGAGGAGTCCATTTTAACAAATTCACTCGTGTCTAATGGTTAGTTTAAGGGGTTGTTCACACTTTTGGCTCTCCGTTGCACTTTCCACGTGGCTAAACCTAAAAACAGTATTCAGATGTATCCCCTAGTGGATCCGTTGAAATTTGGGCTTAATTTGACCTGCTTTCCATCAGCTTAGTTTTTATTTTAGGGCGCCAAAGTTGTTATTGTGTCTTTGAAAAAAAAGTGCACACAGACCGTTGTATCAAGTCTAGACAATGTACTCTGACAAGCAGGAACTCCACAAATCTGTTAGAATGTATTGTTCTGCGTGACTTATATTCACTTTTCAGCTGAGAGCAGGACTAAGTAAATCTGCATTCAGTGAAAGTACAGGCAGCAGTCAATTATCAGTAACATGGAAAGGAAGGGAAACAAAATATATTAAAAAGTTCCACAACTTTTCCTTTATACAGTGATTTAGATTTATATATATATACGCTTCCCTGCCAAGGATGTATCTCATTCATCTTTGCAGGGTGGCAATTCGATAGTCAAGGATGTATCTTTTATGTACTTGCTAATGATGGCTGGGTAACAGGTTGTGTAGCAACCAGATATTTAAGCCAGGTTTTGTTTTAAAACAAGCTTTAAAACAAGACCAGGATCAAGTTAGAGTCGTTGGCAAGAGGTCTTGGTGAAACCTGCATATACCTGCGGCTTTCACTCTCCGCCCAAATTCTAACTGCTCTATCTTGCATTCGACAGCTTTGAAACACGACTTGGTTTGAACTCCTAGCTGTTCCACAGCCTGAGATATGCCAGGAAAAAGCAGCCCTCCTTCCGCTTCAGCAGGCTAAGATGTCAGCCAGCAAGGATGAAAGAGGGTGGACCAGTGGGGGACAGGCTGATGGGCTGCATGGAGGACAGACACAGATTGTCTTTCCCTGTATAACTGTCATGTACGTTTCGGTAAGGCCACGTGCACACGAGTGCAGATTTCAAAACAGGAATTCTGCCGAGATTTTCGTGCAGATTTCTGTGCGTGTCCGTACCAGTCCACACCAAAAACCATGTGTTACTTGCGTTTTTGTTGCATATTTCATGTGGATTTCACAGATCTCACCCTTTGCATTTCAAAGGGTGAAATCAGCATGTAAAAAAAATCATCTAAAAAGTTTACATGCTGCGGATTTCTAATTTTGCAAGGCAGCTCTTCGCACTACCAACAATAACCCGTCAGGAGGGTAATGTATCCCGTGGGGTCTTAAGCTAAATGTATTCACAGAGGACCATCCTACGACTAAAACTTAGCCTTTGTTAATATTTAAATTAAAATTGCCCCCAAAGAAATATATAAAAAAATATATAATGTGAATAATCAACAAATATAGCATACAAAAGGAGAAAATAAATATAAGGTAGTGCTCCTGATGGACATGTACGTTGTCGTAGGGTTTCTTAAGTGGGCAGTGATTGAATTATCTGTCCCTGTCGATGTCCCTATTCTTATATGCCCCTACCTACAATGGAATGGCAGCCTCGATAGGGGCGGTCCCGTATCACGAAGCTCCTCAGATCCCTAAGGATGCGCTTATCAGGAAGCATAGGACAAAGCTAGCCTGATTTTTACCAGAAACAAAAAAGTACCAAAAATAAGAAATAGGTGATTTTAAAACCCGTATCCACTTATTACAGAGTAAAAATACACTCACCATGGTGTTGCACCCCCTTTTGCCTTCAGAACTGCCTTAATTCTACGTGGCATTGATTCCACAAGGTGCTGATAGCATTCTTTAGAAATGTTGGCCCATATTAATAGGATAGCATCTTGCAGTTGATGGAGATTTGATGGATGCACATCCAGGGCACGAAGCTCCCGTTCCACCACATCCCAAAGATGCTCTATTGGGTTGAGATCTGGTGACTGTGGGGGCCATTTTACTACAGTGAACTCATTGTCATGTTCAAGAAACCAATTTGAAATGATTCGAGCTTTGTGACATGGTGAATTATCCTGCTGGAAGTAGCTATCAGAGGATGGATACATGGTGGTCATGAAGGGATGGACATGGTCAGAAACAATGCTCAGGTAGCCCGTGGCATTTAAACGATGCCCAATTGGCACTAAGGAACCTAAAGTGTGCCCAGAAAACATCCCCCACATCATTACACCACCACCACCAGCCTGCACAGTGGTAACAAGGCATGATGGATACATGTTCTCATTCTGTTTACGCCAAATTCGGACTTAACAGAAATCGAGACTCATCAGACCAGGCAACATTTTTCCAGTCTTCAACAGTCCAATTTCCGTGAGCTTGTGCAAATTGTAGCCTCTTTTTCCTATTTGTAGTGGAGATGAGTGGTACCCGGTGGGGTCTTCTGCTGTTGTAGCCCATCCGCCTCCAGGTTGTGCGTGTTGTGGCTTCACAAATGCTTTGCTGCATACCTCGGTTGTAACGAGTGGTTATTTCAGTCAACGTTGCTCTTCTATCAGCTTGAATCAGTCGGCCCATTCTCCTCTGACCTCTAGCATCAACAAGGCATTTTCGCCCACAGGACTGCCGCATACTGGATGTTTTTCCCTTTTCACACCATTCTTTGTAAACCCTGGAAATTGTGTGTGAAAATCCCAGCAGATTGTGAAAAACTCAGACTGGCCCATGTGGCACCAACAACCATGCCACGCTCATAATTGCTTAAATCACCTTTCTTTCCCATTCTGACATTCAGTTTGGAGTTCAGGAGATTGTCTTGACCAGGATCACACCCCTAAATGCATTGAAGCAACTGCCATGAGATTGGTTGACTAGATAATTGCATTAATGAGAAATAGAACAGGTGTTCCTAATAATTCTTTAGGTGAGTGTATAATCCACAAGGTTGAGGATAGTATTACAATGATAGACAAAAGTAGTTACGTAATGGGATGTGTGAGATCACCACTGCTCTGTCCCAACGCGATTTGCCCAGTCACTTGGGGGGCTCTTCAGGGGACACTATACCAAAATTTGTGGAAAAATGACTACAAACCCATATTTCTGGGTCTGGAGTTAAAACAACTCATTAACAACGGTCAGTTGGTAAGATCTAGCACACCCTCTGGTTATGATGTGTACAATGTACTTGTGTATCAGGAGGCGGTATAAACCAGATAATCCGCCAACTGCCTATCAGCACATGGCACAGGTCTTGAAGACATAGGCACCTAATCAATTTTTACTGGAGGGGCAGAGATCCAGATGGATAGAAAAAAGGCAGCTGCGCCCCTGTTCTGGTCAGGAACAGCCTGCCGGATCCATCACTGCCGGTCGCTGCCAGAAGGCCATCTAGCCCCAGTAACTATAATGGGGTCCAGCGGAGATCCAGCCAAAACCCAGAAAATATGCCAAGAATCAGACAGACAAATACCACTGTGCGCATCGGTTTGTGTTTGGCTAATTCCTGGCATTCTATGCCGGAAAAGCCTGCCAAACGTCTGTGCTGGCAGTGTGGAACCATCCTTAGGTGCAAATGTTTTTGTTTTTTTTATCCAGTTTGTCACAAAGTTACCTGAAGGTGGAAATAGTTGTCAACAGTCTGCTTTCAGGAATTTATAGGTTTTTCGGGGAGGGGGGTGGGGTATTTTTTTTTTTAATTTCCAACTTTCGAGTTCTGGTGATTTTATGAAGATATGTGCTTGTGAATTTAGGCCTAAGTTGTATGAATGTTTATTTTGAATGTTTATTTTTCAGAGGTGTGGTCTGTATAACCTTCTGCTTGGGTTATACTTTTTACCCACTAAAATATCAACTTTTATGCAATTTGTATGAAAAATTACACTTTGTTGCAAAGTTGCACGAAGGTGTATGTGTGTATACAGTGCCAAGTGGCATTTTGACAATGTACCAAGTATCTACCTTCAGAAAATATATGGGGGAGTTAGTATTGTTTTTTATTTTTATTTTGTAATTTAAGTTTTATTTGTACTTGTCGTAACTTTAAAAAATTGAGGTGCAAAATGGCATTGAAAGGGGTGCCTGTACATGGAGTGACCAAGCAACAGTAATTGCACATTGTTTACCACTAATTGTGATGGTTTCAAAGCAAGTAGAGGTGAATCACATGGTTTTTTACGTGCTTCACTTTGTCTTGCAGAAAAACCACAGCAATTAGTGGTAAACTGCATGGGATTGCCTTGGCTCGGCTGCACCGTGAACGAGCTGTGTGGCCACTCCATGGTTACTGCCTCATTCCCATGTTTACATGTCAGTAGATGGCCTTGAAACTGAACGCAATAAATATATGAGCAGGACTGTTTTACTGTTTGTCTACTTTAATTTATGTATTAAAGAGGACCTTTAATGGGTCCGAACATTGTAAGATAACTATCTGGACATGTAGATCGGCACCCAGGAATCTCACTGCACTTACTATCATCCCTGGGCGCCGCTCCGTTCGCCCGCTGTGGCCCCGTTACCTTCTCCCACACTGTATGGTAATTGCTACTAATTTCGCAACAGGGAGGACACATCAGCTTCTCTCCCTGGGCGTTCCTTCTCCCTGTCCAATCACAGCGCAGCGCTCACGGCCAGGGAGAAAAAAACTCTCAGGCTGTGCGCTCTGCGCTTGTACAGTGCTGATGCCTAAAAATCGATACACGCGTCATGCGCCAATTATGCTGCAGATAACAGATTTTTTTTATAGTGGTAGAATTCATAAAGTTTAACATTAAATGCTAGTCTTGACCTCCATTCAAACTAGCCAATTGTAGATACGATCACTCAGAAACAAGCAAAGTGGGACAAATATTGGCCAGTGTAAGACCTCCTTCGCATTTCTGTGTCCGTTCAACGTCCATGAAAAAAATCCATCTTTGTTTTATCAGTGAAGATGTCGGTGAAGCATCCCTGGTTTTGTTCACTCTGTCATCCATATTCCACGGACGCTGCTGAGCTGAAAATTAATTTCCAGGCTATCTCCTACCAGTAGTCAGTGAAAAACGGACCAAACATGGATGCCGTAGACTTCAAAGACCCATAAAGGTCATTGGCCGTCTTTGCTCCGCAAAGTGTGCATGTCTCAATGTTTTTTTCACAGACCAACAGTCGGTAAAAAAAAAAAATTCCGGACAAACACATAAATCATTGGTTACGTGTGCTTTTTGTGGAAAATTCGGATAGCACAAGTCGGGGAAAAGCAGAATTGTGAATGTGGCCTTAAAGGGGACCTGTCTCCTCTCGTGACATGTCTGTTTTAGTAAGTACTTGCATTCCCCTTGTAATTACAATTTTTGTAACATCTATTCTTATGACTCTTTTGGGTCATTCCTCTATTATTCCTTCTAGAGGTTTATGAATGGATTGCCAGCACACTGCAATAAAGGTCGAACTGGGTATTACCAGTTGTAGTGTACAGTCAGACCCTTTTCCAGATTGTGCAGGGACACACCCCTAACCAGTAATACCCATCAGGATCTTTATTGCAGAATGTTGGCACATCATCCATAAACGTGTAGATGGAGTAATAGAGGAATGGTACAACACAGAATCACAAGAAACAATGTTCTTAAATTGTTATTACATGATTACAGATTCTTACTAGAACAGACAAGCCTCAAGAGGTTCTTCAACAGGTCTTTAGACAGTCGCGGGTTGTTCTCTGTAAAAATCACTAGTATTTGCAGCAAATTTGGCGCATAACGCTTGGAGCAATATTTAGGCATTGGTGCCTAGTAGAGTTAAGCGAACTTCTGTTTTAAGTTCGGCTTCTAAAGTTCAGGTTCGGGTTATCCAAGCATCCCGTTATAGATTCCGCTACTACGGACCATAACTGCATTTGGAATCCATAAGGGGATTCTTCAATGAACCCGAACCTTGGACAACACGGAGGACCTGGGGTGATGTCATCGTCATGTGTTCAGTGCAGGGGGCGTAGCTCAGTACTGGATTAGATAAGAGGTGGTAGCCTATGACCTCTTATCCAATGCAGTACTGAGCCACGCCCCCTGCACTGATCACATGACGATGACGTCACCCCAGGTCCTTCACCCCGTGTTCCAAATGCCGTTATGGTCCGTGGTAGCTGAATCCATAACGAGATGCTTGGATAACCCGAACCCGAACTTTGGAAGCCGAACTTAAAACAGAAGTTCGCTTAAATCTAGTGCCTAGTACATGCTCTTGCTGTTGGGATCATACTGATGAATAAGTCAATCCTATTCTTGCCCATGATTTTTTGAGAACCACTGATGTTTTGTTGGTGAACTGATGTGTAAATGAAATAAATTCAGGCCGATATATAACTCGTGCATTTCCATCATTTCAGAAAAATTAATTGATGCAACAAAATGTGCTAGTTTGATATGACCTTAATTCAATGAATTTGACCTGCAAAGTAATGATTCTTATTGAAGAAATCTTATTGTTTTAATGTTTACCCATGAAGGAAAGAGCGTGAAAACCTCAAAAGACACTCTGTTGTTGAAGGATACCTCTGACGAAGACAGAATTTCCCTCTCCTTAAATAACCCTCCAAGCCAACTTGGCTACAATATTTATGGTAACCCAGAAGCACAAGGAAGAGCTGAAGAATCATCAAACCCACAAGATAACAAGAGCAGGTTTGTGTTCTGACTACTTATTTATATTTTACGGCACTTAAAGGGGTTGTCAAGGTTTTTCATATTGATTGTTTATCCTCAGGATAGGATATCAATATTGGATCAGTGGGGGTCCAGTACCCTGCATCCTTGCTGATCAGCTGATTCCTTGTGGCTCCGGCGCAGGAGCTACACAGCTCCATCCATTGTATAGAGGACGGTGTTGGTAACCGCAGCGCTGCAGTGACTTTTATTTTATTTTATTTTTATTATTATTATTAAGGTGACTCTTCAGTGCAAACCTAAAATGTGATTATACATGACTCACATATATATACATATAGTCAATATACCTGGTGCCCCCCATTCCCCCAATGTTGCCTTTGTTTTATGTCAACCTCTTCTACAGTGCCGTTGGAAAGTCTTAGATATGTCCTTATGTAAGGACCAGCGCTGACATCATCAGCACTGGTCCAGTAATGGTCCGATAAGAACAGCTTATTTGGGTATTGTGATCTAAATATGCAATGTGCATTATGCTATGATTGCATGTTTTATAAATGATGATGGCACAGTGATGTTTGATGCAGAACATTTCTGTTCGATCCCATCCATCTTAGTTTTTTTTGTCTTTGCTTGACCTGTCTACCCTTTTCAGAACATTTTATACCTACAATTTCATACAGAAAGCTTCATATTCATTCTCCTGGTTTAAAAATCACATATAGTTGTCCACATACTTACATATGTTAAGATTTTTCCTACATTTATTTTATATACTGTATCTAATTTCGCCGGTCAATTACTTTAATGTGTATGTTGTTTTACCAATTTCCAGTCTCGTAGTTTTGAAATTCATAAATTCTTTGCTTACAGCTCTTAGTTGGCAAGGTAGACCTCTAGTGGTAATAAAAAAAGTTTATCTTTTATTGTACAGATTTTAAGGTAATGGATATCGGCAACATGCTGCCAATGCACCCCTCGCAGGGGGAATACATAACAGACAGACAGACACAGGATATAATAAACAATAAAGAACGGTACAAATGATCTGGTATCTAGTCAAATATACAGACTGCGGTATATTCATACAGAGTAAATATAGTCCTAAGTGACTGTGTATGACTTCAACACTTATCACAGTTGAACATAATAGTGTAGGTCTGGAACAGCATAGTAGGACATCCAGGGGGATCATATTTATTCAAAATGCATTAACCTATCCATACGAATGGCTGTAAGTTTCTCATAGAGCATTATTTTATTGATCCGTCCAATGACTGCTTTGAGACAGAGGGTGCATTGTCTCCACTGTTGTGGCATATGGATACGAGCGGCCATGATAATACGTTTTAGAAGTTTAGAGGCGTTAGTGAGTTTAGGCGGTTTGTCTCCCAAAAGCAATAGAGATAAGGTATAACTGAATGGATAAGGTAATAGAGAGACTTCCAGCAGTTGTGATGCAGAAAGGTGAACCTTTATTAAAGTGCGGCGTCTAAATACAGTGATGCTTCGGTGTGATGTGGCCTTTATCAAACGGATGCTGCTTAGAGAAATAGCGGAAATATAGGAGATGGCAAAAAAACATGCGCATCTACCTACCTGTGCAATCGCACGCTATCTTTGCTATCTGAGCGCAGCTATCTCCTATATTTCTCTAAGCGGCACCAGTTTGATAAAGACCACATCAGGCCGAAACATCACTGTATGTAAACGCCGCACTTCAATAAAGGTTCACCTTTCTGCATCACAACTGCTGGAGTTCTCTCTATTGATATATACGGGGTGGGAACCCGACTCCAAGCATTTTTTGGTGTGCCACGAAGTTCTACGTTGAATGAATAAGGTGGCAGATCCTATTCTAGAATCTCTTTACGAGCATGACCACCAAATACGTAGATGCGAGCCTCTTTCCAAACATCCCCTAAAGCACTGATCTGGAACATCTGGATAGATTGAGTGTAGTCTAGCAGGGACCATGTATGCTCTATGCAAAACTTTAAGTGAAGTTTCAGTTATTTAAACTTGCCAGCTAGTCTTGCTCAAAAGAGTACACAAGACATCTGCATAATTCAACTGCCATGTACAGTCATGTGAAAAAATTAGGACACCCTTTGAAAGCATGTGGTTTTTTGTAACATTTTTAATAAATGGTTATTTCATCTCCGTTTCAACAATACAGAGAGATTAAAGTAATCCAACTAAACAAAGAAAACTGAAGAAAAGTCTTTTCAAGATCTTCTGTAAATGTCATTCTACAAAAATGCCTATTCTAACTGAGGAAAAAGATAGGACACCCTCACATGTATTCCCTCTTAAATTGGCTCAGATCTCACACAGGTATATCACACCAGGTGCACATAATTAGTAGATCGTTACTCTGCATGTTGAATGAGGCTTGCCCTATTTAAACCTCAGACATTTAGTTTGGTGTGCTCCTGACTGTTGAAGTGAGAGTGAGCACCATGGTGAGAGCAAAAGAGCTGTCAGAGGACTTCAGAAAAAAGATTGTAGCAGCCTATGAGTCTGGGAAAGGATTTAAAAAGATCTCAAAAGATTTTGAAATCAGCCATTCCACTGTCCGGAAGATAGTCTACAAGTGGAGGGCTTTCAAAACAACTGCCAACATGCCCAGGACTGGTCGCCCCAGCAAGTTCACCCCAAGAGCAGACCGCAAGATGCTAAAAGAGGTCTCCAAAAACCCTAAAGTGTCATCTCGAGAACTACAGCAGGCTCTGGCTACTGTTGATGTAGAAGTACATGCCTCTACAATCAGAAAGAGACTGTACAAGTTTAACTTGCATGGGAGGTGTGCAAGGAGGAAACCTTTGCTTTCCAAGAGAAACATCGAGGCCAGACTGACATTTGCCAGAGATAAAGTTGACAAAGACCAGGACTTCTGGAATAATGTTCTTTGGACAGATGAGTCCAAAATTGAATTATTTGGACACAACAGCAGAGGACATGTTTGGCGTAAACCAAACACAGCATTCCAAGAAAAGAACCTCATACCAACTGTGAAGCATGGAGGTGGAAGTGTCATGGTTTGGGGCTGCTTTGCTGCAGCAGGACCTGGTCAGCTCACCATCATAGAATCCACGATGAATTCTACTGTGTATCAGAAGGTGCTTGAAGAACATGTGAGACCATCAGTTAGAAAATTAAAGCTGAAGCGGAACTGGACCATGCAACATGACAATGACCCAAAACATACTAGTAAATCAACCAAAGATTGGCTGAAAAAGAAGAAATGGAGAGTCCTGGAATGGCCAAGTCAAAGTCCAGATTTGAATCCCATTGAGATGCTGTGGGGTGACTTGAAAAGGGCTGTACGTGCAAGAAACCCCTCAAACATCTCACAGCTGAAAAAGTTCTGCATTGAGGAGTGGGGTAAAATTTCCTCAGACCGATGTCGAAGACTGGTAGATGGCTACAAGAACCGTCTCACTGCAGTTATTTCAGCCAAAGGAGGTAACACTCGCTATTAGGGGCAAGGGTGTCCTATCTTTTTCCTCAGTTAGAATAGGCATTTTTGTAGAATGACATTTACAGAAGATCTTGAAAAGACTTTTCTTCAGTTTTCTTTGTTTAGTCGGATTACTTTAATCTCTCTGTATTGTTGAAACGGAGATGAAATAACCATTTATTAAAAATGCTACAAAAAACCACATGCTTTCAAAGGGTGTCCTAATTTTTTCACATGACTGTATATAATACAGCAAACGCTCACCCACAGTGACCAGGATCAGAAAAACATCAATCTTGGTCATTTAACCCCTCAGGTGCTGCTGTCAATAATAACTGCTGTATCTAACTGGTTAGCGTGAGGTTGCTCCTTCTGACTCCTTATTGCTAAGTACCTTTCTCTCCGTAGTTAATTGGCTTCTATGGCAGTCTGCGGCCTATGAATGCTTCACAGTCTGCCATTGTAGTCTTCCTATTAATAAAGAATATTCAAGTCTAAAAATAAAAGTGAAAAAAATAAAATGGAAGATATTAAAAAGTATTATTTCAAATAACCCCCTTTCCTAATTTTACATATAAAAATTAACTATAAGAAAATAAAGGATTATGCTACATGCACACGATCGCGCTGTGTGTTGCGGTGCGCAAATTGTGTATCCGCAAAACACGGATGCCAGCCGTGTGCGTTCCGCAATTTGCAGGACGGAACAGGCCGCCCATTATAGAAATGCCTATTCTTGTCTGCAAAACGGACAAGAATAGGACATGTTGTTTTTTTGTTTTTTTTTGCCGGGCCATTGCCCGGAGCAACGGATGCGGACAGCACCTTTGCGACCCCATTGATGTGAATGAGTCTGCCTCCGAGCTGCAAAAAAAGCTCGGATGCGGACCAAAACAATGGGTGTGTGTATGTAGCCTAAAATTGATATTGTTATGTCTGCAAAATGCCTGAACTATTAAAATATTTAAAACAATATTTATCCTGGACAGGAAAGAAAAATATAAATGTCCTATTCTTTGTTTCTCTTGTCACTTCGCTGGACACAAAATTGAATAAAAAGTGATCTAAGGCCTAATTCACACGTCCGCAATCTACATCCGCACCCGTTCCGCAAATTTGCGGAACAGGTGCGGACCCATTCATTTTGAACGGGGATGTGATGGATGCGGAGAGCACACACTGTGCTCTCCGCATCTGCATTTGCAGAGCGCGCCGCCGATCTTCCGGACGGCGGCTCCGCAAAAATATAGAGCATGTCCTATTCTTGCCCGCAATTGCGGACAAGTATAGGTATCTCTATAGGGCTGGTGGCAAGGTGTTTTGCAGATCCGCAAAACACTATGGACGTTTAAATAAGGCCTTAAGGCTCCATTCACAGGTATGCAAAACTGCGGAACGGATGCGGACCCATTCATTTTCAATGGGGCCGGAATGGATGCGAACAGCACACTATGTGCTGTCCGCCTCCGCACTTCTGCATCTGTACTTCCGTTTCCGCAAAAAATAGAACATGTCCTATTCTTGTCCGCAATAACGGACAAGGGTAGACCGTTTCTATTATAGTGCAGGCCATGCGCACATGGCCGGTGTCCGTGTTTTGCGGATCCGCAAAACACTGACGGACGTGTGAATGGAGCCAGTTGTATGTACTGCAAAATGGTACCATTATAAGGCCTAATTCACACGTCTGTAGTGTGTTGCAGATCCGCAACACACCTTGCCACCAGCCCTATAGAGATGCCTATACTTGTCCGCAATTGCGTGCAAGAATAGGACATGCTCTATATTACTGCGGAGCCGCCAGTCGGAAGATCGGCGGCGCACTCCGCAAATGCGGATGCGGAAAGCACAGTTTGTGCTTTCCGCATCCATCATGTCCCCGTTCAAAATGAATGTGTCCTCACCTATTCCGCAGATTTGCAGAACGGGTGCGGACGAACATTGCGGACGTGTGAATAGGGCCTAAAACTACAGCTTGCCCCTCCATAAAACAAGACTCCTACAGCTCTCATGGCTCAATTTTTTAAAGTGGTAAGGCATAATGAGAACTATATAAATTTGGTGTTGGTCTAATTCTATTCACTCGCATAGTTAAGGTAAAATGCACACAGTGAAAGCCGTAAAAACTCAAGAAACGTTGGCGGAAATGCATTTTATTTTTCAGTTCTAAACCTTAAGTATTTGTTTCCAATGTTCCTTTACATGATGTGGTAAATGAACTATTTCCATTAAAAAATACAAGAACAAACCCTCATACTGTTATGTGAACAAAAAAGTTAAAAAGTTATGGCCCTTGGAAGACAAGGAGGAGAAAACAAAAATGAAATAATAAAATAGTTTAAAGGGGATTTCCAGGGCAGGATACTGATGGCTAATGGTTCTACACGGTCTACACCAGTGATGGCGATCCTTTGTGCCCAAACTGTGACCCAAAACCCACATATTTATTGCAAAGTGCCAACATGGAAATTTAACCTGAATACTACAGTCCAGTATAGTATATCTTCCATGTACTTTATCATTTAGCTATTATAGCCTGCCTACATTCAGTGCTCTGCCTGTACTGTTCATAGTGCGCCCTGCGCTGATGAATGGCAGGAAAGGTCTAAGGCATATTGGTATGCCTTAGACTTTTTCCTGGGCACGGGTACCCACAGAGTGGGCCCTGAGTGCCGCCTCTGGCACCCGTGCCATAGGTTTGCCACCACTGGTCTACACTATAGGCAGGTGTAAATTTGCACTATTAATTTACACCAATTTGTAAACCCACCCACTTTTCACATCACTTTTAAAAAGTTACGGGAGAAGAACAAAACTTAAGTGAGTGTTGCACCAATATTTGCAACCTTTTTACATTTTATTCACAAGACCATATTTTTGGTCCTCATTTTTTGCGGATCACACGTGGACCCATTCATTTTAATTGGGTCGCAAAAAATACTGACCGCACATCGTGTGCAGTGCACATCCGTATGTCCATTCTGTGGCCCTGCAAAAAAGTTTTAACGTCCTATTCTTATTCAAAGGGGCCCTCAAATAGTGCGAGATGCACACGGACCGCAAAAGAGAGATGGTAGTGTGAATAGCCCCTTAAACTGGCCCAAAGCCATTGATGAAATCCCACATCCCATCTGAGTGGCAGACTAGACTTAATGAAAGAATTGTTGGAGTTGCTGGTTCATATCTAGTTCTATATATGGCTAGGAGGGAATTGCCTGAAGCAACCACTTATTGGTTAATGTTTTTTTTTTCATCTATTATTGGTTATTTAGGGACATTGACGGAAACAAGAGCAAACCTCCATCTCCAAATGATTCCAAGAAGACCTTACACAGAGGTAAAACAGTAGACATTTTTTTTAATGGGTTTTAAAAGTATTTTGGGCTAAAACAAATTTTATTAAAATGTTTCTTTTAATGGCTTTTGCGCCTTCTGTTTAATTAAATAATCAGACTAGGTGTCTGATGGCTGGGTCTCCAGCTCCTCTTTCTTGTCAACTACCTTTTAAAGGGCATCTGTCGGCAGATTTGTACCTATGAAACTGGCTGACCGGTTACATGTGCACATGGCAACTGAAGGCATCTGTGTTGGTCCCATTGTCATCATTGCTGAGAAAAACATTGTTTTAATGTATGCTAATGAGTTTGTAGGAGCAACGGGGGTGTTGCTGCTACTCCTAGAGACTCAACTATCTATGCAGCTACCACGCTCTAGGAGAAGCCATGGCCAGGCATGGTCATGTATTTACTGCCTGGCCCTGTAAATAAAAGTGGAGAAAGCGCAGCAGTTGCAGAGAGAGCTGAGCCTCTAGGTGTAATGATAACGCCCCCGTTGCTCCTTGAGTCTCATTTACATATATTAAAGCATCATTTTCCTCAGCAATGCGGGCACATATGAACATGGGACCAACACAGATGCCTTCGGCTGCCAAGAGCATGTGTAACTGCATTTGCGGATCCGAAATACACGGGCACGTTCCATGTGCATTCCGCATCAGGGATGCAGACCCATTCACTTCAAAGGGTCCGCAGATCCAGAGGTGTGGAACGGAATCATGTAATGGAACACTACGGAAGCACTACAGAGTGCTTCTTTGGGGTTCCGTTCCGTACTTCCATACCGCAAAAAGATAGTACATGTCCTATCTTTTTGCCGAACTGACGAATGCAGACCCATTCAAGTTGAATGGGTCTAGATTCATCCCGACAGCCGTACGGAGGCTGCCCGTGCATCGGGGACCGCAGATTGCAGTCCCCAGTGCACGGAACGGACCACCTGCGGCCGTGTGCATAAGCCCTAAGACTAGGGAACACATCCTAAAGGTTTTCCAGTGCCAGGAGCTTGCCCCATTAAGCATACTTACCTACTTCATGTGACTCCGATCCTCTGCGCTGCCTTCAGTGTCTCCATCTACCGGTCCCCACACTGTTTTCTTCCAGCTCTGCATGGGCATGGTTACGCGTCCTCTAGGCGGACTAGGCAGCTGCAGCTGCCAGATCGCTCTATATAGAGCCTCAGGCGGCTGCAATTGCCCCCAAGTCCTAAGGGGCCTCCGCGCCGGCGCCACTCCGTATACGGCCCCCGGCCCACAGCTCCCCCTCCTAGCTAATTTATTCACTTTACTTGCCTTTGTGTAATTGCAGAGAAGCACTGTAATCTCGCACAGGCGCATTGGCAGAGGCATCGTCGAGCAAAGTGCACATGCGGCGTCTTCCAGCGCACCTCGCTTGACAATGCCTCTGCCAGTGCGCCTGTGCAAGATTAAGGCGCTTCTTTGCAATTACACAGAGGCAAGTGAAGTGAATAAATTAGCTAGGAGGCAACTCTGGGCAGGAAGGGGATCTATGGATGACACTTAGGGGATCTGTGGATGACACTTAGAGGGATCTGTGGATGACACTTAGGGGGATCTGTGGATGACACTTAGGGGGATCTGTGGATGACACTTAGGGGGATCTGTGGATGACATTTATGGGGATCTGTGGATGACATTTATGGGGATCTGTGGATGATATTTATGGGGATCTGTGGATGACATTTATGGGGATCTGTGGATGACATTTATGTGGATCTGTGGATGACATTTATGGGGATCTGTGGATGACATTTATGGGGATCTGTGGATGACCCTTAGGGGGATCTGTGGATGACCCTTAGGGGGATCTGTGGATGACCCTTAGGGGGATCTGTGGATGACCCTTAGGGGGATCTGTGGATGACCCTTAGGGGGATCTGTGGATGACCCTTGTGGGGATCTGTCTATGACCCTTGTGGGGGTCTGTGGATGACCCTTGTGGGGGTCTGTGGATGACCCTTAAGGGGATCTGTGGATGACCCTTATGGGGATCTGTGGATGACCCTTATGGGGATCTGTGGATGACCCTTATGGGGATCTGTGGATGACACTTGAGGGGATCTGTGGATGACCCTTATGGGGATCTGTGGATGACCCTTATGGGGATCTGTGGATGACCCTTATGGGGATCTGTGGATGACCCTTATGGGGATCTGTGGATGACCCTTATGGGGATCTGTGGATGACCCTTATGGGGATCTGTGGATGATCCTTATGGGGATCTGTGGATGACACTGATGGGGATCTGTGGATGACACTTATGGGGATCTGTGTATAACATGGTATGTAGCTGGAGGGAGAAAATGTGGCCTTACCACAATGAAGGGTACAGTCTGTATAAATAGGTGGCTGACAAAACGGGGCGGGTCAAAGGGTGTGGTTAATAGGCAGAGTAAAGGGGGGGTGGCAAAATTAGCTTTTT
Organism: Bufotes viridis; assembly: GCA_033119425.1. Lineage (NCBI taxonomy): Eukaryota > Metazoa > Chordata > Amphibia > Anura > Bufonidae > Bufotes > Bufotes viridis. The sequence continues at coordinate 238,939,050 of CM065592.1, forward strand.
CCTAGGGTGGCAAAAATCCTTGCACCAGTCCTGGCTGCAGCCAATGACTTCCTTCTGCGTTAATGTACTGCATGTGGCCACGTCACTGCTGAAGTCAGTCATTGGTTGCAGCGGAGCACGTAACTGGAAGAAAACAGTGTGGGGACTGGAAGATGGAGACACCAGAGGCACCACAGAGGATTGGAGTGGTGGGATGCAGATAAGTGTGATTCCTTTAGCTTGGTGGGACAGGCTTCTTGCACTTGGTAAAATGGCATTATTACTGGAGAACCCCTTTAAGTGTATGTCTTTTTAGAGTGCAGCAGTTTGAGCATCTCTGTGACATATAGTAGTGCCTGCTTTTGTTTTTTGGCATACTGATCCACAGTGTAATGTTAGTAAAAGATATTAATATTTACCTGTTTTCCATAGTTGTAACTGTAAGAGGCTGCAGAGTTACAGTCTCACCTTGGTTCAAGGGTTTCAGGGGGAGTACACCTCTGTACTGTGATATCACTGGTTATTATCTAGGTACTATGACATAGCTGTGTTCATTGTCATCTTAGAATTTGTATTATCCCTGTCCTGCAATATCTCTGCTTTATTTAGGAATATACAGTGACATCATTGTGAGCCTTAACCTATGATGCTGTAACATTACTGCAGTTCTTGACAATTGTGTGACATCACTGTTTATTATACGTGTTCTGTGACATCACTGTGTGGCCCTCTCCTGCTATATCACAGTATTGATTATTCGTGTACTGTGACATTGCTGATTTTTATTCTTTTTTGCACACTGTGCATTATCCCTGTATTGTGACACACTGTTACCATGATTACTACACTGTGACATCACTGTGTGCAAAAATTGTTTCCTTTGACTTTACAGCATTTATTATCTATATTATGTGATATCACTGTGTGCAATTAGTTATTGCCAACATTCCTTTTATGTGACATTACTTAAAGGGGTTGTCTTACTTCAGAAAATGGCATTTATCCTGTGAAAGTTAATACAAGGCACTTACTAATGTACTGGGATTATCCATATTGCTTCCTTTGCTGGCTGGATTCATTTCTCCATCACATTATACACTGCTCGTTTCCAGGGGTTCTGACCACCCTGTGCCTTTTAATAACTATGTCTACATGATAAAGGCTATTTGCCGAAGAAAAACATCCCCTTTAACTGTAATTTATTATTGAAGTACTGCAACATCACTGTTTATTGCCCATTTTCTGCTGTTACATTGTGCATTATTTTGATGGATTGTGACAAACAATAATAAGCCATTTATATTTTATTCATTATTTTCCTGAATAAAGTGGTGTTACATGCACCATTTATAATCTTGTTCTGCCACATATCCAACAAATTAAAAAATTATGCCTCAAAAGGAAGCTGGCTAAACAGATCGTATAGGCTGGATTTTTTTTTATAGAATCGCACTGGTTTTGGGAGTGCGCCATTTGTCTTTATCTTAAAAGCTCAGAAGACATTAAGTACAATGAGATAAATCATGTCAGTCGCCGTCAGATTATACCAGAGCCTTGAATACTGGATGACACAAGGGACCAACAAACTTGTGTATGGGGTTATTCCTTGACAGCAGATCTCAGAGTACAGTAGGATTGGACATGATAGATGAGAGCATGCACGATCTTTTGTTTCCATTGGGCGATTTGTCAAAAAGATAGGGCGATCTGTCACAAAGATCGTGATCGCCGAACAGTGTGCTGTCTTCCCGGCGCTACAGTTCGACACATCGCGGATCGGGTTGACAGATTACTGGGAGGGGCTGGAGAAGACCCAGCGGTCATGGTCCATATCGGAACCAATGACAAAGTTAGAGGAAGGTGGAGAGTCCTTAAAAATGATTTCAGGGATTTAGGTGAAAAGCTTAGGGCAAGGACTCAAAAGTAGTATTTTCTGAAATACTGTCTGTACCACGAGCCACACAAGAAAGGCAGCGGGAGATTAGGGAGGTTAACAAGTGGCTCAAGAACTGGTGTAGGAAGGAGGGGTTTGGGTTCCTGGAGAACTGGGCCGACTTCTCTGTTGGCTACAGGCTCTATCGTAGGGACGGGCTGCAACTCAATGGGGAAGGGGCAGCTGTGTTGGGGAGAAAGATGGCTAGAAGGTTGGAGGAGTGTTTAAACTAGGGACTGGGGGGGAGGGTAATTACATTATAGGACGGGAAGATAGTGCAGAGAGAGACCAGGGGCGAGGTAGTGTGACTGGGGGAGGAATGGAAAAGGGGACTAAAACAGCTCAGAATGAAAGATGTAGGGTAAAAAATACACATAAACCTGTCAAATGTATGTATACTAATGCCAGAAGCCTGACCAACAAGACTGGTGAACTGGAATTAGTGATGTGTGAGGAGGACTATGACATAGTGGGAATAACTGAGACATGGCTGGATGATAGCTATGACTGGGCAGTTAATATAAAAGGTTACAATCTGTTTAGAAAGGATCGTCAAAACCGGAGAGGTGGAGGGGTCTGCCACTACGTGAAGTCTGGTCTAAATCCCGTAATTCGAGAATACATCTCTGAGGGACATGAACATGTGGAGTCACTGTGGGTAGAAATACATGGAGCAAAAAACAATAATAAATTACTAATAGGAGTGTATTATAAACCACCTAATATAGCAGACTCCACAGAAAATCGACTACTAAACGAGATAGACGAGGCGGCAAATCATAATGAAGTCGTTATCATGGGGGACTTCAACTACCCAGATATAGACTGGGAAACTGAAAGCTGTACATCCCAAAAAGGAAACAGGTTCTTGGCAATAGCCAAAGACAATTTCCTTTCCCAAATGGTTCAGGACCCAACTAGAGGGACGGCCATACTGGACTTAGTATTAACCAATAGACCTGATAGAACAACAGATGTGCAGGTTGGGGGACACCTGGGAAATAGTGACCATAAAGTAATAACCTGCCAATCATCCTTCAAACGAGATTTTCTAAAGGGAGGAACAAAAATACCAAACTTCAAAAAAGCAAAATTTAGCCAACTAAGCGAGGCCATAGGCCTAACTAACTGGGACAAAGTCCTCAAAAATAAAAATACCACCATAAAATGGGAGATTTTTAAAAGCATTGTAACATCTAATTGTGAGAGGTACATACCTTATAGGAATAAAAGGCTAAGGAACAATAAGAAACCAATGTGGATAAATGGAACCGTAAAGAAAGCAATAAATGACAAAAAGAAAGCATATACATCACTAAAACAGGAGGGGAGTCAGGAAGCACTTATAAACTATAAGGAAAAAAATAGAATATGTAAAAAACTAATAAAATTTGCCAAACTAGAGACCGAGAGATTAATTGCCAAAGAGAGTAAAACTAACCCTAAAATGTTCTTCAATTATATAAATAGTAAAAAATATAAATCTGAAGGAGTCGGCCCTCTACATAGCAATGAGGGGGGTGTTGCAGAGAGCGACGAGGATAAAGCAAAACTATTAAAGGGAACCTGTCATGAAAAAACAGCATGTAAATCTGTTCACAGTACCTCCTAGTGCCCTCCAAGTGTCTCCAGAGGGACCTTTTCTTCCGAATGTCACATTTTTTGTCTTTGAGAAAATGTAGTTTTATTCAGCCGCTGCCCCGTGCTTCAAGTCAGGCTTGAAGTCATGGGGGCAGCGGCCTAGGCGTCTTCACTGGTCCTCTCCCCGCCCCCTGCTTTCTTGAGTGACAGCCCAGATCGTTTGCCGGGACCGCGCTCTACGGCCGCATGCGCAGTAAAGGGCGGCTGGAGCGCGGTCCCGGCTGCCGCATGCTCAGCGCCGTCTTTCGCCGTACAGCGCATCGCCCGACAGGCTGTAGCAAGCGCGCCTGCGCCCGGCATCTGTGCACAGCCGACGTGATCTCCAGGAGATCACGTCGGCTGTGCACAGATGCCGGCGCAGCGTGCTTGCTAAGCCTGTCAGCGCATGCGCTGCACGGCGTAAGACTGCAGCACGCGAAGGAGATCACGTCGGCTGTGCACAGATGCCGGGCGCAGGCGTGTTTGCTACAGCCTGTCGGGCGCATGCGCTGTACGGCGAAAAAAAGACGGCGCGAAGTACGCGCGGCAGCCGGGACCGCGCTCCAGCCGCCCTTTACTGCGCATGCGGCCGTAGAGCGCGGTCCCGGCAAACGATCTGGGCTGTCACTCAAGAAAGCAGGGGGCGGGGAGAGGACTAGTGAAGACGCCTAGGCCGCTGCCCCCATGACTTCAAGCCTGACTTGAAGCACGGGGCAGCGGCTGAATAAAACTACATTTTCTCAAAGACAAAAAATGTGACATTCGGAAGAAAAGGTCCCTCTGGAGACACTTGGAGGGCACTAGGAGGTACTGTGAACAGATTTACATGCTGTTTTTTTATGACAGGTTCCCTTTAAATATTTTTTTCTCCACTATATTCACTGAGGAAAATAAACTGTCAGATGAAATGCAGAATGTAAAAGTAAATTCCCCATTAAAAGTGCCCTGTCTGACCCAGGAAGAAGTACAGCAGTGACTTAAAAAGATTAAAATAGACAAATCACCAGGACCGGATGGCATACACCCCTGTATACTAAGGGAATTAAGTGATGTCAAAGCCAGACCTTTATTTCTGATATTTACGGACTCTATACTGACAGGGAATGTTCCACAGGATTGGCACATAGCAAATGTGGTGCCAATATTCAAAAAGGGTCCAAAAAACGGAGCCTGGAAATTATAGGCCGGTAAGTTTAACATCTATTGTTGGTAAACTGTTTGAAGGGTTTCTAAGAGATGCTATTTTGGAGTATCTCAATGAAAACAAGCAAATAACGCCATATCAGCATGGCTTTATGAGGGATCGGTCATGCCAAACTAATTTAATCAGCTTCTATGAGGAGGTAAGTTCTAGACTTGACAGCGGCGAATCAATGGATGTCATATATCTGGACTTCTCCAAAGCATTTGACACTGTACCTCAAAAAAGGTTAGTATATAAAATGAGGATGCTCGGACTGGGAGAAAATGTCTGTATGCGGGTAAGTAACTGGCTAAGTGACAGAAAACAGAGGGTGGTTATTAACGGTAGATACTCAGATTGGGTCACTGTCACTAGTGGGGTACCTCAAGGGTCAGTATTGGGCCCTATTCTCTCAATAAATTTTTGCAGATGAAACTAAACTGTGTAAAGTAATTAACACTGAAGAGGACAGTTTTCTGCTACAGAGGGATCTGGATAGATTGGAGGCTTGGGCAGAGAAATGGCAGATGAGGTTTAACACTGATAAATGTAAAGTCATGCACATGGGAAGGAATAATGCAAGTCACCCGTACATACTAAATGGTAAAACACTCGGTAACACTGACATGGAAAAGGATCTAGGAATTTTAATAAACAGCAAATTAAGCTGCAAAAACGAGTGTCAGGCAGCTACTGCCAAGGCCAATAAGATAATGGGTTGCATCAAAAGGGGCATAGACGCCCATGATGAGAACATAGTCCTACCACTTTCAAAATCGCTAGTCAGACCACATATGGAGTACAGTGTACAGTTCTGGGCTCCTGTGAACAAGACAGACATAGCAGAGCTGGAGAGGGTTCAGAGGAGGGCAACTAAAGTAATAACTGGAATGAGGGATCTACAGTACCATGAAAGGTTATCAAAATTAGAGTTATTCACTTTAGAAAAAAGATGACTGAGGGGAGATCTAATAACTATGTATAAATATATCAGGGTCAGTACAGAGATCTGTCCCATCATCTATTTATCCCCAGGACTGTGACTGTGACGAGGGGACATCCTCTGCGTCTGGAGGAAAGAAGGTTTGTACACAGACATAAAAGAGGATTCTTTACGGTAAGAGCAGTGAGACTATGGAACTCTCTGCCTGAGGAGGTGGTGATGGTGAGTACAATAAAGGAATTCAAGAGCGGACTGGATTTATTTCTGGAGTGTAATATTACAGGCTACAGCTACTAGAGAGGGGTCGTTGATCCAGGGAGTTATTCTGATTGCCTGATTGGAGTCGGGAAGGAATTTTTTTCCCCTTAAGTGGGGAAAATTGGCTTCTGCCTCACAGGGTTTTTTGCCTTCCTCTGGATCAACTTGTAGGAAACAGGCCGAACTGGATGGACAAATGTCTTTTTTTGGTCTTATATACTATGTTACTATGATATAGGCAACTTCCAGAGATGTTAAGATGACCACCATCTAAAGTGTTTGGCCACCTTTAGGGTATAGAGACACTTAGCATGTCCAATGTGCCCTCTAAGTCTTTGTAGTTGCAGGTGGAGAAGTTAGGAAGGTGGGTGATACATCGTGAAAGGTGAGCAATCTGTTAATAAGGGCGCATTCCCATTTAGCAACCATGTGGTAAAACTGCAGTACTGTGCAAACATCATTTAAAGGGGCAGTCCCATCTCTGACTTTTCTGTGGATATGGTTGGTTAAAAAATGGCTGCACAATACATCATAAACTGATAGCAAAAAATAGGAAAAGGGGCTCATTCCAAATAAAATGGAATGAAGGAAGCACTTAGCACACATTTTTGATCAAAAGTATGTCAGGCCCAAGTACAGCGTCAAGGTGGCTTCCGCACATGGGTCCCTAACATTACAGATACTGCCTCTCATAGATTTACCAGTCTCCTTTTATTCAGGGCACTGCAGGAACCAGCTAAATTGCTTTTGTGCTGAGAAGTCCCAGGTACCTGGGCGTTGCTCAGTCCAAAAGAGGCGCCACCCTCAATATATACTATAAAAGAGAGTTCAGACTGAGCAGATATGCATCTACACTCACAAGTGCATGACCACAAGGTTGGTTAAAAGATGGCTGCACAATACATCATAAACTGATAGCAAAAAATAGGAAAAGGGTCTCATTCCCCAAAAAATTGAATGCAGGAAGCCCTCCAGCTGTTGCAAAACTAGAACTCCCAGCATGCCTGGGCAGCCTATAGGTATTATGGTATGCTGGGAGTTGTAGTTTTGCAACAGCTGTAGGGCCGCAGGTTGAGCATCCCTGATTTTCTACATTCAGGCTTTGCATTGCATGGGTAGAAAGCCGTGGGCACAACCTGAAGCATAAATTGACATGCTGCACATTGAAAATCCGCGCTTGTCTCGGGTTTTCTCAACAGTACATAGATGAGTTTTCTAACATCTCATCTACTTTGCTTGTACTGTAAATGCAGTGAATTTTCTGTATAATATTCTGCGGCAAAGAATCAGCAGCATTGACTCCATGTGTGACCATACTTAAAGGAGTTCTCCCATGACTGATGTAAAACTTTAAATCAGACAATAGCTAGCACATGACAGTCTTTCTAACAAAGCTAGAACCCGGCCCTCTACCTCACGTGGATCCAGAGATCTCCTCATTCATTTCTCCAATTGCTCTGCTAGGTTTATTTCAAGCTGGCAGCTCAGGGGCGTGTCCTTTCAGAAGCGGCTCTCTCCCTAAAACTGTCACAGCTTCTAATGGAAGATATGTCCAGTGGCAGTTGAAGGATGGAACTGAGCATGTGCATCTACCTCAGCAAGGTGGACAGAAAAATAGGGAAAGGAACAAACAGCAGGTGGAGCCATACAGATACATTTTATCGAAAAGCTCAGTGGCTTTACAAAATGTATATGTGCATGCAATAATAGTATTCAGATCAAGGTGCTGCTTTGACAAATGTAGAATATTCTTTGTGGGACAACCCCTTTAAGTCTATTCCTTGTCCTGGTCATTGGTTGTTGTGTGAAACGTTAAAATAGCATTCTGTACAGTGATCTGTATCTTACGTGTGAGCGTTCGGTAATCCGCTTCCTGTTGTGTGAGCATAAAAATATACATTTCTAGTTCTGCAGGACTAGCATTGAGAAATGTTTTTATACGAAGGGTGGGTTCACAATAAGGCCTCTTTCACACTTGCGTTCTGAGGGTCCGGCAGGCACTTCCGTCCCGCCGGATCCGTCAGAACGCAAGTCGCCTGAAAGCATCAGTCTTCGAAATGCTTTCAGGTTACTATGGCAGCCAGGACGCTATAAAAGTCCTGGTTGCCATAGTAGTAGTGGGGAGCGGGGGAGCGGTATACTTACAGTCCGTGCGGCTCCCGGGGCGCTCCAGAGTTACGTCAGGGCGCCCCATGCGCATGGATCATGTGATCCATGCGTGTAGGGCGCCCTGACGTCACTCTGGAGCGCCCCGGGAGCCGCACGGATGGTAAGTACACTGCTCCCCCACTCCCCACTACACTTTACCATGGCAACCAGGACTTTAGCGTCCTGGCTGCCATGGTAACCATTGAGAAAAAGCTAAACGTCGGATCCGGCGATGCGCCGAAACAACGTTTAGCTTAAGGCCGGATCCGGATTAATGCCTTTCAAGGGGCATTAATTCCGGATCCGGCCTTGCGGCAAGTGTTCCGGATTTTTGGACGGAACAAAAAGCGCAGCATGCTGCGGTATTTGCTGCGTCCAAAAAACGTTCCGGTCCTGAACTGAAGACAACCTGATGCATCCTGAACGGATTTCTCTCCATTCAGAATGCATGGGGATGATCCTGATCAGGATTTTTCCGGCATAGAGCGCCGAGAACGGAACTCTATGCCGGAAAAGAAAAACGCCTGTGTGAAAGGACCCTAAGGCTGAGTGAATTGATTCTGCCAGTTTGGAATTCAGTACCTGATCACTAAGGGTCCAACACTGGGGACCCCCACCGATCAGCTGTTCAAGAAGGAGTCAGCACTCCCGTGAGCGCCTTCTCACAGCTTACCAAGCACATCGCTGTACATTGTATAGCAGCGGTGCTTGGTATCGCGTTCAGCCTCATTCGCCTCTATGGGGCTGAGCTGCGCCTAGGCCATGAAAATGAAGTCACTGGCCTAGGGAAAGCTGTGAGAGGCTGCAGTGCTCACGGAGTGCCGATCCCTTTTCAGACAGCTGATTGGCAGTGGCCCGGGTGTCAGACCCCACCAATCAGATACTGATAATCCTATCCATCAGTATTAAAATCTCTGAAAATTCCTTTAAGTTCTGGATAGTTAAAATGCTGTAAGAAATGAATCCATTACAAACGCATCAAACATTACATAAATGTATCATGCTGTAATGCTAACTAGTATTCTTATCATAAAACCTGACACTATTACAGTTTGCGTTAAACTGGGCACTGGGGCCTAAAACCCACGGGTGCAGATATATCTGGGTAGTGAATGTCAGGGGACGCAAGAGTTTTTATAGGTCGAATTATTGGTTTATGAAGAGGAAAAGCAACTGATCAGATCGCTCCTTTCTTGTCTTAAAAATCACGTTAGTAGGACCAATACTATTAAACTAGGCATGCTTCCTGGTAGGGTTGATCCTGCTTATCACAGTCATACCTGTCTTGGGAAAAAAAAAAGCTTGTATTCTTTATTCAAATAAGTACTTACTGTAAGGCCCCTTTCACACGGGCGTTGCGGGTGCACTCCGTCAAACAGTGCGGGTGCGTTGTGGGAATCGCCGCGATTTTTCCCTGCGAGTGCAAAGCGCTGTCATGCGTTTTGCACGCGCGGGAGAAAAATCGGCACTTTTGGTACCCAGACCCGAACCTGCACTTCTTCACAGAAGTGCATGTTTGGGTCAGAAATTGTCCCGCTGGACCAATCACATGCTCCATCACCATAGTGATGGAGCAGGTGATTGGGCCATGTGACCATGTGACATCATCACAGGTCCTTTTCCTACTAGCAAGCTTTGAACACCTCAGTTGCCACGTTCAACACTGATCGTGGCATCTGACAGTCACATTGAGGCTTTTGAGGGGTTAATGAGGGGTTTAAAAAACTCAACTCATCCATTTGCTCACAGAGAGACCATTGGGTAATGACGTGGTGACCTCACACGTCAGTTTTCGAGAGATTTGGCGCGTTTTCTTCTACGGAGATGTCCGCAATGGCCTCTCAGTAAGCAAATAGATGAGTTGAGTGTTTTTATGTTGTTTTTTTTTGTACCACTATTTCAGGAAAAATTGATTCGCCAGGAAATTGATTCGTGGCGAATTGGATTTTTCCTGAAATTGGGATCGAAGTCAATTTGTTTAACTTGGATTCGCCCAACAAAACCTGTTTTTCAGTTTAGATAAATAAGGCCCATGTTTTATTTTTTTACAATATTATTTGTTTCAATAAAAATATTACAGAGAAACGTACTGTCGCGGGAATTCTCTCTCGATGGCACAATAAGTGTAAAGAAAAATCAGGGTTTGCATTAGTATTAAACATAATTATTTCAGAATACAATTTGGCAGTTTTTTTTTAATGTCTTTTAGTGTTTATGTCATTTTTGTGTTATTGTGCAGGGCTCAGTAGTCATACGACCAACATATTATTTACACCTTGCTTTATTTGCCATGGTGTCTTTTCCCAGTCATTCATGCCAGTTTGCCATATTTATACTACAATTATGTCTCAGCAGGCTTTTAGATTTGTTTATGAAATTATTTCTTTCTGTTGCGGTGAGCACTTTGAGGAGACAATCAAGAACAATGTACGACTTAAGTATGTGTGGGAGAGGCTTCAAACTGCTGCAGTGTTGCTAAGGCTCCTGAAACCCTGTGCTAAAAACAGGAGCCAATCGCTGAAGGCTGGGTAGTGTTTTTGTGACCAGTAGAGTTATGTGTGTGTTGTAAGTACACCACCGAGACCGCAATATCTCGACAATCTTCAGTACTCATTTGTGTGTGTATTTTTTATTTTTTTTTTAAGTTTCCTGTTCATTATCTAAAACCCAAAGTGATAGATGCAAAACCACTTCTCTAGGCTATTGACCTATTCTGAAATAGAAGAAAAGTAATAAGTTGGTTTGGATAGAATAGCACAAAATATTAACTAAAAACGGCTTCAAAATGGGTGGCCATCTGTTGTCCAAAATACCATCCATTTTAGTATGTTGTTACACTGCGTATTAACCCATCATATTCCAGTGACTGAATTTATAAACATTATAAATGTGTTTTTTTGGGCTGTCATGTCATATCGTGTGTTTTTTTTTTTGCTGCTGCAGTTTTGTAAAGAACATTGCTCAATATGCAAAGACATAAAAAATGGTGGCGTTCATGTACAGTGACTATAATGCACTTTGTAGGTTGTAGACTCATGTTGGCTTATTATATCGGTTCTGTCAAGGTTCTTGTAATTTTGATAAGGATAATGCTGCCTGCCGCACTATTCATGCCCTCTAAAATGGAATAAACTCAGAAGGCATACATGAACAGGGTCTAAGGGACCTTCTAAACTGGGTGATGATCGGCTGAACATATGAGCACTCATTCCTAATAACTGCCCAGCATAAACAGAGAAGGGATTAGTTAACAAATGAACAAATGCTTGTTATGCACATGCAAAGAAGGCCTGTGCTGCAGACATAATGTAAAGTGTATTGGAGATGAATGATCATAGTAATGATCATTTAACCCCAATACAGTTCCATTAGCACATGTAAAAGGCTCTCTAAATGAGCACCTATTGACTCGTTTTATCTGTGCTCAATATGATTCTGCCTGTGCAAAAGGACCCCTGATTCTTGCCTTTTAATTTATTTAACCCTTTAATGACCACCCACTGTCTTTTGTTGTTGTTGCTATTTTTGAGGGAGCAGAGTGCTTCCTGCTCTACAAACAAACTGTGACTTACAGCTTTGATTCTTAAAGCAGCTTTTTTCTCTACAGCCAGGGCCAGAGGTAGCTCCACTTACAACTGTTCACCCTTTGATTGCTGCAACCAGTGACTATACCATGCTAAAAGGGAATTTCCTTCCTTGATTGGGTCCCAGTGATCTGATTGGAGGATGGATAAGCCCTCTGCAGTCAGCCCTGGGGAATAGAAAGGACCCCAGGACTGTAGGTTTATTAATCCTCCTGTTAGGGCAAACTAGTGTTGCCATAACCACAGCCTGTGCCATAGAAACACATTCGCATGCAAATACATTATAAGTATAAATTAATTTGTTAAGACAGTAATTCCATAATGGGATTTAAAAAAATGTAATACAAGATTTAGTGAAAAATTAAAAAGCCTACCGGTAAGCAATTTTTCATAAAATATATTTTATTGTGCATGTATTAGGTAAAAGCAAAAAAATAAATAAAAATACACTTATTAAATTTACACAAAATAACCTGAAAAACTTATTTAACAGGTTATTCAGGGCAGCACGGTGGCTCAGTGGTTAGCACTAGTGCTTTGCAGCACTAGGGTCCTAGGTTTGAATCCAACCAACATCTGTGTGGAATTTGTATTTTTTCCCTGTGTTTGCGTGGGTTACCTCTGGATACTCAAATTTCCTCCCACACTCCAAAGACATACTGATATGGAACTTAATTTGTGAGCCCCATGGGGAACAGCAAGCGATAATCTCTGTAAAGCGCTGAGGAATATGAGAGTTAAAATAGTTAACTAACATTCCCCATAAGTCTTCTTTATGTTGGCATCATTTTGTAAATGTCATTTTTTTTTTTTCCGACATTAGAAGGCTTAGAGTTTTAGAAGCAATTTTTCACATTTTCAAGAAAATTTCCAAAACCGGCTTTTTTAAGGATTAATTCACGTTTGACGTAGGCACTTCGACCCCACAGGCGTTTCGTAGAATTTAGACACTTGGCTGTGAAAATTAAGAATTACATTTTGACAATAAAATGTTGCTTTAGCCCCACATTTTATTTTCACAAGGGTTAACAATAGAAAAAGCACTACACAATTTTCTAACCATTTTCTCCTGAATACAGCAACACCCAATATGTGGTTGTAAACTGCTGTATGGGCACACCACAGGACTCAGGGGGGAAGGAGAGCCATTAGGTTTTTGGAGGCAGATTTCGCTGGAATGGGTTTCGGGTGCCATGTCATATTTGCAGAGGCCCTGAGGTACCAGTACAGTGCAAAAAACCCCAAAATGATCCCATTTTGGAAACTAAACCTTTCAAGGAATTCACCTAAAGGTGAATATAGAGGACTTGACCCACAGTTACTAAGCAGAATTTTTTAAGATTGGGACATAAAATGAAAAAAGACATTGTACTTCAATTACAGTGGCATGGAATTTTTTATTTTCAAAAAAATTTGGGCATCCTGCTTGGTTAGTACCTAGTAGTACCCCCTTCGACAAGTATCACAGCTTGTAAATGCTTTTTGCTAGAATGCTTTCAGCTCTTGTTTTAAGGATTTTCATCCATTCTTCCCTGCAAAAGGCTTCCAGTTCTGTGAGATTCCTGGGCCGTCTTGCATCCACTGCTCTTTTGAGGTCTATCCACAGTGATGTTCAGATCAGGGAACTGTGAGTGCCATAGTAAAAATGTCAGCTTGCGCCGTTTGATGTAGTCTATTGTGGAATTTGAGATGTGTTTAGGATCATTATCCATTTGTAGAAACCATCCTCTTTTCAACTTCAGCTTTTTTCAGTTGGTGTTATGTTTGCTTCCAGAATGTGCTGGAATATCATTGAATCCATTCTTCCCTCTCCTCCTGAAATGTTCTCTGTGCCATTGGCTGCAACACAATCCCAAAGCATGATTGATCCACTCCCCTGCTTAATGATTGGAGAGATGTTCTTTTCATGAAATTCTGCGCTCTTTTTTTTTCTCCAAACATACCTTTTCTTTGCTCATTGTGGTCGAGGAGGTCTATTTTAACCTCACAGGACTTGTTTCCAAAATGAATCTAGCTTGTGAGGATGCAAGAGAGGTTTTCTTCTGATGACTCTTCCACGAGGGCCATATTTGTGCAGGTGTCACTGAACAGTGGAACAATGTACCGCAACTCCTCAGTCTGCTAAATCTTCCTGAATATCTTTTGCAGTCAAGTTTTTAGCAATCCTATGAGCAGCTGTCTGAAATTTTTCTTCCAGACCTTGTCTTGAACTCCGCTGTTCCTGGTAACTGCCATTTTTTTATTACATTTTGAACTGAGGAAATGGAAACCTGAAAACTTTGCTTTGCTATCTTCGTATAGCCTTCTCCTGCTTTGTGGGCCTCAACCATTTTGATTTTCAGAGTGTTAGGCAGCTGCTTAGAAGAACTCATGGCTGATGTTTTTTGGGCCTTTTCTAACCATGATTGTTCACATGCCTTAAGCCTAACAGGGTATTTAAGGTCTGAAACCTCAGTCAGTGTTATCTGAGTGCTCAAATCTCCTGCAAGGTACTCCTTTCCTTGTTTCACTCTAAAATTGTACAAAGCCAAAAGTTTCAGCTTTAACTTTATGCCTTTTTGAGATCATTTTATCTTCAACTTGCTTAAGGCTAAATTCAGGCGACCGTATGTTTTGCGGTCCGCAAATTGTGGATTTGCAAAACACCGATACCAGCCGTGTGAATATAGCCGGCCCTATGACAGAAATGCCTATTCTTGTCCGCGATTGCAGACAAGAATAGGACATGTGTGCTGTCCGAATCTTTTTTGGCCCACATTGAAATCAATTTTGCGGAACGGATGCGGACCCAAAAATACGGTTGTGTGAATGCACCCTAACTGTTCACAGTAACAGTCATTTTGACCAGGTGTTTCCACCTGTATATGTGGTTGTAGCCTCAAATGCTTTTTGAAAAAGCACCCCAAATAATGTTACATTATTTTTCCTGTGTACAGCAACACCCCCTATATGGTCGCAAACTGCTGTTTGTGCACACTGCAGGGTTCAGAAGAGAAGTAGCACCCATGTGCATTTGAGGCCTAGTTTGGTGATTTATACAGAACTTGTCGACAACTGCAGAGGATCTGAGGTGAAAGAAAAAAGAAACCCCCAAGAAGAGACCCCATTTTAGAAACCACCCCTCACAGAATTTACTAATGGGTGTTGTGAGCATTTTGGCCCCACAGGTGTTTTGTCATAGTCTTCCGTACATAGCAAACCCAGAGGTCTTTGTAAGTCCTCCATGTGGCATGGCAACTATCAGCAGCCCATGATTGCATCACAGGGAGCTGGTAGAGTTAGATAGGGTGCTCCCTTCCTCTGTATACTTCTTAGATGCCACATTCAGCATTGACTTTAGCATCTAAGGAGTTAATCTGCCTACATCTGAACTTTCAGTGTTACCAGCGGATACATTAGTAATAGCTAGGCCCCTGTACTGACTGAACAAGCACAGCAGCTATGACTGCTAGATCAGTGCTCCCTACATATAAAATGGGGTGCAGGAAGTCACTTCTTTCTGTGCTGTACATGTAGAGCACATGTTGGAAAGGGGTTAAATATGTACAGTATATAAATTGTGTATAAATTACAAATTAATTTATATGTACTCTTAAATAGCAACAAAAAGTGCAATTACTTCCACATAAAACTAGGCCTTGTAAAGCCACACCAATGAAAAAATAAGTTGCGGCTATTTCTGTCGGTCCCATAGAAGTGAATGGATGCATTGACCGCACAAGCGCAGTACGCTCCCATTTATTTCTATGAGTATTCTGGAGGGGGAAAAAATTAGTTGGTCATTAAGGGATTAAAGAATTTACAAACAATGTAATAATGCACAGTAATAGAATAAGAATATTATTGATGTGCACCTAAAAAGCAAACGGATCAGTAGTGGAAATGTAAGGCTGGTATCACACCAGCAGATACAGCTGGTGATTTTCGGGAAGGAAGCGTTCCTTCCTGTTAGTGGAGAACACAGTTCGCTCTGACAAGTCTACCGTCAGTAGGTAAAATTATAGAAGGTGATGTGAAAATACATAGTCACAGAGAAAACACCACTAAAATTTAACTTTTATTATATCTGTTTAAAAAAGTTCAAAGAATAATGAATCATCACCTCCAGTGGTTCTTGGTAGTTGAGAAGGACTAAGGAAAGATGACCCTGTAGCTTTCCCTACTCCTCCACACCCTACCTAAGAACGGAATAGCCGCCCTGATAAGGGCGATCCCGTGTCAGGAACCTCCTGATTTTCCCTATTCAGTCCATGACACAGAAAGAGACCCAACACCTTGGTGAAAGATAGAGTGTATGAAAAGGTCAGTCCAGTCGAATAGAAGATGGTCCAATACCCAGTAGTCAAATCCACCCCAAAAATTTTTTTAATCAAGATTATATATCTATCCACTACTGTACACAAGGATTAGTTTAATATCATTGGTACAATATTAATCGCGTTAGCACTAGTTAAGGTTAATATATGTGGAATTTGATGTATTCCTGATCCTTATAGCTTTGTCCCTACGCGTTTCACTGTACCGAACAGGGAACAGTTCATTAGGGGACTAGTTTAAGTAGGAACAATGTCCTATTATATGTACCAAGATGAGATAGTTAGAACATGAGTAAATCATATAGTTGTTTAGTAGTTAGTGGAGAAAACCGCTGCTATTACATGCAGCGATCTTCTCCACAGTATGTGGAGGAGTGATCACTAATGCCATCACTTGTCCCGTACAAATCATTATTTGCCGGCAAGAGAGTGTGATTAGACACCATGATCTGCTGCCTGCAAACAATGATTTTTAAGCATGCTTAAAGATTGCGATTGCTTGTTCATTGGGCATTCCAACGAGCGCACGATCGTCTGCTGGTGTAATACAGCCTTTAGGCTAGGATATGTTCTGCCATACAGTAATGGTGTTTTGAGTCCTAAATTTAAGCCGGTCAGTACGCCTTGGCTTTAACTGGTGGTAGAGAGGGAGTGTTTGTTGAATAAAACTCACAATCAATTTCTAATGTTAAATGCATTATAGAGAGTTATAAAAATTACTTGTAATTTTGTAATGTTTGTTCAGTTTTATTGAATTTGGGGGGGGGAAATTAACGGGAAAAATGTGTTTTGTCTTTTTATTAAGAGGGCAGTCATCTCGTTTTGGGGACTGGATGACAAAAGGAGCTCTCTGTCTAAGCTCTTAAGTGCCTCTTTCAGTACTGCCTGTGGTTTCTAATAGTTCCAAGTGTGTTACTGCAGGATGTCTTCAGTTAGTTATCACTGCCTCCCACTTGTTGGCGTGGACACACATCCTGGCCTGCACTTGACACACAAATAAAACATCTATTTGTGTCTTACTGATCATATTTTAAAAGGCTTGGTTCAATATATGTAGTCTTGCATAAAGTTTTTATTAGCCAAAACTGTAAACTTTCTAATTTAATCATTGCTGTCCTCCCTTTAGGCTCTGTAAAAGTAATATTACAGTATAAACATGAATTAAATAAAGTATAAACATGAATTAAATAATTGTGGTTATTGTATCAGACCTCAGTTTGTTTAATCCTTACCATTGTTTCTCGTTCAACTCAGAAGCGGAATCAACAGCAAATGAATCAGAAACTGAATGGGAGAGGAGTTACTGGAATGAGAAAATTTTACCAATTCTGCAGGCTCTGGAGGCAGCACACCAAGGTAAGGATGACTTTAAAGCCTTTTAGCAGGAGTTTGTATATCTAAGTATTCAGTAATGGCAGATCACACAGGCTGTACTAAATTAGATCGTAGATGAGGACATATATTGCAGTCTGCAGGGAATTGAATCACACAGGCTGATATGAGCAGAATCTGCAGGGAGAGGAAGGGGGAATTAGACGAGATCTCTCATAGGCTGTAAAAGGGGAAAGCAGTGCAGAAAGTTAGCAGGGCTATATATGAAATTGGAGGGTACAGATATTTCAATGGGAATCCTATTGCAGCTTTTTTCAAATCAGAATGGTACAGTTATGTCACCCTGATGTAACAGATACCTAAAGGGAAAATTCAACGATATATTGCCTGCAGCTAAATCACTGCATAAGAAGACAGATTTATTCTTACATTTTCAGTTAGATATAGCAGACGATTGGGCTTCCTTCCC
The DNA here is from genome assembly GCA_033119425.1 of Bufotes viridis. NCBI lineage: Eukaryota > Metazoa > Chordata > Amphibia > Anura > Bufonidae > Bufotes > Bufotes viridis. Next base: position 238,956,815 of record CM065592.1, read on the forward strand.
GGCAAGCGTCTGCTTGTCAGTGAAGGAGACCACTGCATTTCTATGCAGCAATCTCCTCCACAGTATGGGAAGGAATGTTCTCTAATGCCATTACTTGTCCCCATACTGACTTGTTGTTTGCCATTAAAAGGTGGCTGTCCAAAAATAGGACATGTCCTATTTTTGGTCATTTTCATGGCCAGACGAACCCCATTGAAATCAATGGGACTGTTTTTAACTGCCGTTAGACAAAAGTGCACCCATCCAAAGGCCATTCAAAACGAGCGCACTGGTGAAAAATGGTTAGGGGTTAAAGTAAAATGAAAATCTCATCCACTTGCTTGTGCAGAGGCAGTTGCTCCTCTCTTGATGCTGAAGGACCTGCGCTCCCAGTAGTACATGGTGACAGAGTATATTTGCTGGGAGCGCAAATCCTTCAGCATCAAGAGGGGAGCAACTGCATCTGCGCATGCAAGTGGATGAGATGAGTCATTTTTGTGGGCATAAAAAAACCTGCACATTATTACTGCTGGGAGCCACTCTGGGGGACCTTTTTAATGCTGTCGGCCACTCTGGAGGATATTATTACTGCTGGGAACCAATCTGGAGGACATTATTACTGCTGGGAACCATTCTGGGGGACATTATTAATGCTGGGGATCACTATCAGGGACATTATTACTACTGGGGACCACTCTGGGAGACATTATTAATGCTCGAGGGCCACTAAAAACAGCTATAAAAAATGGATGATTTTCATTGTTTTTTTTTTTAGCATCCCAACCCCTGCATTGCCCTCTGGACACCCCCACAGTGCCCCCAGAATCTATAATGGCCCCCCTCTAGCGTCCCTAGGTTCTGTAATACCACCCATAGTAGCCCCAGACATTGAGGGCATATCCTGTACAATAATGAAGTGACATTTTTGGAGAGTTTAATGGGAATTTTAGAGGGTTACACCCTTAACCATTACATGATCTCTACTGAAGCAATTTTGGTATTTTAAAATGTGGATAAAAAGCCATTAAATTCTGGTGTTACTATATGAAGAACCTTGAGGAGGAAGTATAGTCATAAGAAAGTGCTTCCTACAGGAGACAAGTATAGCAAGGTACTTTAAAGGGAAATCACATTTTAAGGGCTCCTGCACACAACTGTGTACGTTTTTGTTCTCCACAAATCGAGGATCAGCAAAACATGGATACCAGCCAAGAGCTTTGGTGCCATTTTTTTTAACCTGCAGAAATGTCCTATCCTTGTCCACAAAACGGACAAGAATAGAACATGTTCTATTTTTTTTGTGGGGCCGCAGAACAGAACTACTGCTGTGAACAACACATAGGTGTGCCACCCGCATCTTTTGCTGCACCATTGAGATGAATGGTTCTGCATCTGATCTGCAAAAAATGCTCACATAGAGCGCTCTCTCTCCTCACTGCAGGAGACCAAATGGAGTTGATTGGTGGTGGTCTCCATACTCTGACCCCCACCAATCAAAACCATTAATATGTTGTTATGACATATCAAAAGTATTTTCAAGGTACAGAGATAGAGTAACATACAGTAAAATGTATTTAAAATAAGTATTTCACAGGCAGCATTGTGTCAATAGAATTTTTCAAAATCTCCTTCACTAGAATCTTGTCTATGTAGACACATCTGGTTCTGGAAACCAGTGGCATCAAACCCACCACATCAGAAACTTTTCAGATTTACATGTTGCCTAGAATTGATTTCTAGCTCTGTTTATGTCTCAGGTCCACATTAATTTTTTAGGCAGTTTTTGAAGCTAAATCCAGTAGTGAATTTATAAGAAGACAGATTTACTAAGACTGGCGTTTTCTATGTCACTTTCAATAAAAAGTCTGGTCATGTTCCAAATGTATTAAGAGACAAACACCTCTTAATAAATGTATTACTTTTCACGCTAAAAAAATTATAAATGTACTACTTTTTACTCTAAAGTGTATTTTCATCAGTTACCGTAGCTCCCATTCCTTCTTGGATTTATTTTTTCAAATTTACCTCATTTGCAGTTTTCTCTTATCCCCCGTGTTTGAACCCTACTTCCTGGTTAGTCATGTGACTGCTGTGCCTTCATACCTTAGCTCTGTGAGATGTGTCCGGACATCAGCAGGTCATGTGACACTAACTGCACCCCTAACTAATGAGGCTTCCTCCATGCTACATTATAAGGCTCCAATGCAGTACGTAACCAACAGCAGCTGAAAATAGAAACTGAATTCCCACAGGGTGCAATGGTAGGCTAATAACGTTAAAACCCTTTTATAAGGGCTAAGGGCTAATAATCGAGAATGAGCGTTCCTATGGACATCTGTTCTTGATCATTGCCTGCTCGTTAGCTGCATTTACATGCAGCAATTATAGGGACTGAATGAGTCTGATCAATCGTTAATACAATATTTCAGTTGTCTGGATCCTACATGATCATTTATCTGGAATGAGTGATAGTAACAATGCTCATCCTCAATAATTATCTGGATCCTCTGCCTGTGCAAAAGGAGCTTTAGAAAGATACAATCTGAAATACTGCCTTATTACCCCACCAGGTCTGACTGATAAAGAACCTGCATATGTAAAACAAGTTGCAGTATGTAGTAGGTACAGCCTTCATTAATAGCAATCCGGTCCAGTTTGTTTTTAACTAGAAATGAAACATTATCAGATCTAGGCAATGTGAGCGTTCCTTAGATTTTATTACCTTCTGTTAATGTTCTCCTATGGCTTGGGTACTGTTCCTATTACGGTTCTAGGAGTTTCCTATTTTTTTATGTATTAAGTTGCAGTATGATTAGAGAATTGGAAAAATGCCTGTAGGTATGTAACAGAGAGCTCGGACGGCTGGTATTGATTATATGATAGGAAGGCTTGGCTTTAGAAGATGTAGTTATGCTGGAAAAAAGAAATGTTAAAGAAGGGTTAGAAATCCTAGAAATTAACAGACCATGTAGTTTACAGTTCTTGCTTTTTTTTAGAATAAAGAAGATTTTAGCCCCAAATTGCTATAGGAGGTTCAGTAGGTGTGTGATAGCCTAAGCCCTAAGCCATGCCTATAGGCACAATGGAAGGGTGGCTGTAGTATCGTACTAGTATACATTGAGAACTTCAGTCCGTTTACCTGTTGTGTTATATCATATGACAGGCACATGAGTTTATTACCAGCCCAATTTAAAGGCTCCTCCTTTCTTCCATGTGAATGCCTAAAAGATTATATGCTATTATTTTATAGTTACATTTTACTTCTCCCAAACCACTTGCCCACATTTCATGAATCATGAGCGTATTCTGGTTCTTCTTCCTCTATGATAGATGCAAACCACGAAGACCTGTGCAGCTTGTGTGTCAAGTTGTGGAAGACCTTGGATGATGGCAGCATGTTAGGAAAGAGATGCAAAAGGCGATCTCACATCTTGAAGACTTTGTACAAGTTGGTTGATGTTGGTTCAGATAGACTTGGTCTTACCTTGGCTAAGTTAATTTTAGAGGTAAGCATTCAAGCTTTTAGCAAATACACACTCCTTGAAGTATCTGGAACTATTATTTTGTGAATTGGCAAATTTTGGATGTGTTACAAAAGTTAAGATTTTATAGAAAATTCTCCAGTTCAAAAAAAAACTTCATATACTTTGTGTGCTTTTTAACATATCGTTCAGATCAATTAATGTGTTGGAACCTAGCTGAGATGAGCACTTCCAAGTATGTTAGTAACTTGAATTGGGGAACAGCAAAATTTACACAGTTAGTGTATTATGCCAGTCACTAGCAAGCTGTATTGTAAGTGTGAACAAGGCCTTAAGGTACTTTCACACTTGCGGCAGGACGGCCTGCATAGCCTGCCGGATCCGTCCTGCTGCAAGTGTGAAAGTACCCTAAGTCTTCTTCTGTTTGTTCCCAAAAATGTCAAATAATAATAATAATAATAATAATATCCCTGGTTGGAGCAGTATTTCTATGCATTGTCATACATGGATATATGGCCCCTAACAGTAAGTCAGTTAAAACGTAGATCATATGTAGCGCTCAGTTATTTAAAGGGAATCTGTCAGCAGTTTTGACCATGCTAAACTGCCGACTGCTCTATGTAGAGACTGGGAAAAGCAGAACAAACATACATTTTGTAAAGCTTTTATTATCAGAAGTACTGTGAATATAAACCTTTATTCTACCAGATTCTGTTCCTTCAAGAGGCTGTGTCACTAAATATATTTTACATTTTTCAAACCAGCACCTTGATCTGAATACTTTTGTAATTACAAATTTAGTATAGCCACTTTTTTTGTCCATCTCACTCAGCTGGTCGAACGTGCTCAGTTAAGGCTATTTTCACATTAGTGTTTTCAATTCCGCTTTTGAGATCCGTTCCGTTTGGTTGCATCCCCATCGCGGACAGAAAAACGCTGCAAGCAGTGGTGCGGAGCAAGATCCTGACACACAATGTAAGTTAATGGGGACGGATCAGTTTTCTCTGACACAATAGAAAACGCATCCGTCCCCCATTGACTTTTAATGGTGTTCAAGACGGATCCGTCATGGCTATAGAAGACATAATACAACCGGATCCGTTTATGACGGTTGCATGCGGTTGTATTATTGTAACAGAAGCGTTTTTGGAGATCCATGATGGATCAGCAAAAAAAGCTAATGTGAAAGTAGCCTTAAATCTTCAACTGCTACCAGACATATGTTCTGTCAGAAGCTGTGGCAGTTACAGGGAGAGAGCTGCAGCAGAAAGATCATACTCCCTGAGCTGCCAGGATGAAGATAATCTAGAAGAGCAATTGGACACAGTGGAGGAGCTTTAAAGCAGCTAAATGCAGAGTGAAGCTTCACCTCCAGTGCACTTTAGGAGCAGTACCAGGAAGAATAAATGTTCATATTCACACCTCTCCTGATAATAAAAGCTATGCAAAATGTATGCTGGTCCTGCTCTTCCCTAGGCAGTGCTGTCAGCAGATTTTTATGGTCAGATCTGCTGACAGACTCCCTTTAAATGTTATTTACATTTACCACATTAAAGTAACTTTAACTCTATAGGACTTGGCATGTTAATAAATCACATGGTTGCCCATTGACTGTATTAGGCACTTTGTATTACTATATTTGTCTTGCAGAAAAGTGGACCTGGTGGCAGCTTTCCCTCACTGAGCTGATCATCCAGGAAACTTCCTGGAATGGCACATGAAGTTTTTGGTGCTGTTTTGATGTTTTTTTGTTTTGTTTTTTAGCCAAAACCAGGAGTAGAATCAGGAGGAATGGGAATTAAAGGAAAGACTGACACTTTCCCTCCTGCTATAAAACTACATGATAAATCAAATGTGTTTTTATAACTTAACACTGTTAAGGGTTATCCAGGCTTCTGAAATCGGACAGGCCGTCCGTAGAATATTAAATTAGTGGTGGTCGGACTCAGCAGTATAAACATTGTCCAGACCAATGTAAGCAATGAAAAAGCTACAGCGCTTGCCCAAGCACCCCATCAGTATTAGTAAATGTGGGCCATTGTGGGAGGCTATCCATTTACAAACTCTGGTGGTCTATTCCGGCAGAGAACCAACCATTGGAGTCTACTGTATCTGACATCCTGACACTGCTGCGCCCTGCTGGATTCCCATTGACTATAACGGGATCCGGTGGGGATCTGGCCTCCTTCTGACATAAATGCCGGTTTTTGGCTGGACAAAAGGTACTGCAAGCAGGACTTTTTGTCCAGCTGAAAGCTGACATTTATGCCAGAATGCGGCCAAGTCCTCCCCTGATTTCACTATAGTCAATGGGGATTATTCGTGTCCGGCTATGCCAGTTACTGTAGATTCCAGTAGTCTGTTCTCTGCCAGAACAGACTACCGAAGGTTAAAACCAGATACGTGAACATAGACTAACTTATAAAATTGTCTCAAGGTAAGTTCATTATCTAGTAAAGAGTCAGTCAGTACAACAAAAGCTGATTAGTCATTGGCTTAGTAATTGGCTTCACACGTAGACATTTCTGATGCTTTTCCTTATTCTGCTTATTCTAACTTTTTGTTTCTTTTGGCCCAGCTGAGAGTAAGTGGCAAAAACCTCTTAAACATCTGCAAACTTGTATTTAAAATAAGCAGAAGTGAGAACAATGATTGCCTCTTCCAAAGTGATAACATGATGGGTGAGATCATTTATTCCTGTTTTATGCTTCTCTATTTTCCACAGAAATGCTAGCATGGCAGTTTTTTTTTAACATTGTATGATATATCCTTTGTCACATTTTTATAAGTGAACATCTTGCTTATTAGAGCATTGGGATGCAACCTTTTACCTGATTAAAGAAAATGAATATGCCATTTCAGAACAAAGATCAAAGCCAGCAATGCACACACAGTTCTATTACTGGCCCCAAGCTGAACCCAGCCAACCGAAATTAACATGAGTATTAATACTAATTATGTGATAAAAACATAACCGTACTCCAGGCACATGCTTTCACTTGTTTGTGATAAAATATGTAACAGATTGGGGGAGGGGGGATTTATTAAAAGTGTTTTGCCAGTTTGCGGCTTTTCTCATACCAGGCATAGATTTGAATTTGTGTCTTCAGGACAGCCCAATTTGCTTCAAATGTATTAATAGGCATGCAAATCTTAATACATTTGGGGCATTTTACTCCAACATACCAGTTTAAGACTAGCATATGAAACAGCACTCTATGGCATTGCGGGACATAGCTGAGTACAGCACTCGGGTATGAACACTGCCACTCCAGTCATCTCTATTGGACCTGCCAGAGTGCTGTACTCAACTATGTTGGGGCCCCGTTCTCGTAATTGTTGGGGATCCCAGCATTAGGACCCCTACTGATCTAACAGTTATCAATAGGCACTACAAAAAGTCTGGCATAATAAAGTCGCAAATTTTTGCTCAAGTGCAATTTATTTCCAAAATTTGCTAATTTTTAACTATGTCTGCCACCCTTACCACTTTTACAAGTGGACGGGAGGAGGTGGCGACTCTATACCAACTTCCCAGCTGGAGTAGATTTATTTTTTGGTACATGGAACTCCTAAGAATGCCCCATAATTATAAAATCTTAATAATTGTGCATTATATGCCAGTAGGGTCTGCTATTAAAAGGGTTGTGTGTGCGATCGGTGTGAGTCTCACCTCTGGGACAGGGCCCAACAATGAATGCATAATGGTGACAGAATAGTGGCCATTGGACATTTATAGCATATCCTATTCATTTGCCAGATGGGACAACCCTTTAAGACTGGTATATGAAACACCAGTGTTAATACTCCTCCACTCTCTCCCCCCCAGTGTGGCCTTAGCCTAAACTGGATCCAGGTAAAAAGCATTTCACGTAACATACCCCATATTTATTTATGCATGGTTCATATGCAGATATAGATTGATTCAAGTTCGGGCACATTTACATCAGGGTTTGAAATCTGGCAGGCTCTTCCAGCAGAGGAACAGCCTGCCGGAGTTCACCGTATCTGGCATAGCCGGATAATGCCGAGAACCACCAGATTCCCATTGACTGTGATGAGATCTTGCAGCTTTCTGGTTTGGGCCAAACAAATACAGCTACATATACAAAGGCGGATTGACCATAGACCTTACAGGGAAATTTCCCGTTGGGCCGATGCCCAAAGGGCCGCCTGAGCCCTCCTCACGGCCGGCAACTGATTGTTTTTGGGGATGTATTTTGTGCTGATGGGAGCAATATTTTGTGATGGACTGTGGTATTTGGCTCTGTTAGGGTGGTAGTCCTGGCCCTGCCTACTTGTGTTGGCCCTGCCTTCCATTAATTTGGACCCAACTACAAACTGGGGCCACTTTTAGTATTTTTTCCAGGGCCACTTTAAATTCCCAATTCGCTCCTGTACATACAGCGTTTTTTGTCTAGCCGACAGTCAGCATTTATGCCACATAATGCTGCTGGATCTTCTAATGCTGGTGTGAACCTAGTGTTATCACACTTTTTCCAGCCATGTCTATCAAACCATAGCAGATATGTATGTATTGCAATGCATGAATAAATATGTTTTCATAGAAGTTTGTCGCCATGCTTTATAAGCTGCTTCTTGCCTGTATTTCGTGCAGGTGTGCTGCTAGAGGTCCTGCAGAATGAAGATGCACAAGCGAACAGTGAGGCCTTCTTGTATTGTTTGGGGACAATCAAATTTCTGTCTGGGAATACAGTGCTGCTCCATGAATTACTCAAAAAACAAGCAGTGGAAATACTAGTGGAGTTAATGAAGCAGATCATCCAAGTCAACGCCGTTCCGGAAAATACTTCTTCAGATATGAGCCATCTGCTAGTTCAGGTCGGTTCTCTCTTAAACATTACTACCTTGGCTTCATAATGTACGTGTTTATGGGAACCTAGATAATTACTGTGTTATTATTGCGCCTTCCAAGCTGATTTTGGAGGCAAATGTTTGAATTACAAGCTGATTTTGACTTAAAAGCAGAGAGGCAGTTTTGAGATGTTTTTTAAGGGCCTGTTCACATGGCGGAAATTACCGGCAGAACTTTGGTGCGGACACCAGGCAAAAATTCTGCCAGCGGCTGCGTGGTGTTTGCCTCCCATTGTTTTGGGCCAGCGGTTTAAAGCCGCAACCATGCCAAGAAGCAATATGATCCTTGCTGTGGTGCTCTCCTCTCAATGGAGTTAGGCCTTATTCACACGTCCGTGTGTGTTTTGTGGATCCGCGGATCCGCAAAACACGGACATCGGCGATGTGCGTTCCGCAATTTGCGGACCTCACATCGCCGGCACTCTCATAGAAAATGCCTTTTCTTGTCCGCAATTGCGGACAAGAATAGGACGTGTTCAATTTTTTTCGGGAACGCGATTGCGGACCCGGAAGTGCGGATCCGCAATTGCGGACCCGGCCGGGACATCGTCTGTCCCCATTGAAACTAATGGGTCTGCAATTCCGTTCCGCAAAATGCGGAACGGAATTGCGGACGTGTGAATGGGGCCTTAAGCTGCAGATCTACAGCCTCTAAAGTGAACAACAGTTTCAAAATTTGCCATGTGAATGGGCCCTTAAAAGGGAAAAAGTATCAAAATCAGTAGGCTGAGTCACTGTGATAAATCTGGCACAATATTATATTAGACAGGATTAGTAAATCTGCCCCAATATTCCTGTTATAAAAAAGGACATTTATTTTACCTTCACTCAGCTGACCGCAACACTAAGGAACCTCGCTGATCTTTCCCAATCACGTCCAAAGTTTCTTGCACCTAATGCTTTCATGGAGTTGTGCGTCCTGTTGGAGCATTATATACACGATAAAGATATATGCACCAATGTTTCACGGATACTAAGGTATGTGTCTTTACTTCTCATAATTCCAATATACATTAAGAATGTCTGTTAGTGACAGCATGGGAACCTCTAGAAGTAAATGACTCCAATTTGAAGAGTGCCTCACTTTATTATTTGCATCTGATTTGTGCTATGGAGTGATAGCTATAATGTACAGGACTGTGGGTTTTCAGTGAATATAGACTCATCGCTCTCAATAAGAGATGCATACACTGATTAATATATGGATTGGCCTTGGTGCCGAACACTTTACTACTGTCATGTTAATCTGTTCCGTAAATAGTCCTCCTGTGTTTTCTTCCTTGCATCATACATCTCATTTTAAGAATAAAAAATGGCAGTATTTTTTAGAAAGCATATATAGTATTACCTATCAGTTTCTCAATGCTTTTTCTTGCTTTATGTACTGGGCAATAAAAGGGCTACTTTAAGAAATGTTGTCTTGAAATCTACATTAATACCCATATCTTTTACATTGCTGAATATATTACAATATGAAATATATCTATCTATCTCTTTTTATCCATCTTCTATCTATCTGTCTCATGGGTACAGTATCTATGATATATCTATATATTTACCGTATCTCATAACTATCTATCGATCTAGTGTATCTCCACTGATGTTTTTTTTTGTTTTTTTTTTTATTTTAGCAAACTTTCTCTCTACCACGACTGCTGCATGGCTTTGGCGGATTGCTCCAACTGCTATACCATATTCCTGTCTGTACTAAACAAACATCCATATAAACAGGTTTGTTCCTTTGTTCCCATTCTAAATCTGTACAGTGTATAAACATCATATGCCATTATTCATCTGAGCGGGGCGGGGGCTGAAATCCTGTTCCTGGGGTTGTACATGTACCCAGAATATGCTGCTGTGACACTGAAGAAAGTCAGCGACGCACTTACCTATATTCTTGTCTCTGCATCTTTATTGATTTTGCCTTGTTGCTTTTATAGGTTTTATATATAAAATATGTAATGGAAGTGCTTGCTGCTTTTTCTGCTGTCTGTCAGTAAGCTGCTCTCTTTCTTTGAGGAAATTTGCTCACCTCAGAGGAGCAACACACCAAAATGGATGTTGGCTGTCATTCGTTAGCACACGCTGCATATCCTTACTTGGATTCAAGATTGTATGGATATAATCATATTTTCCCGAGATGTTCCTTCATATTCCATGTTCCTTTCTAGCCCATCAGGAATTCAGTTTACAGCTACAATAATGTGTTTACAGCTACAATAAAGTCTTCATATGGTTAGCTTTTATTCCCACAAGGATTCCACACCCAAGCACTGAGCGTCCCAACAACAACAACATTAAGGACAGCATGGAAAACATGTGTCTGCCATCATTTAATAAAAGCAAGATAGAATATCCCTCTGGGAAAAGCCATTTTTCTTCAGCTCAGGAGACAGACACAAACATTTCTTAGAAATCGGAGTGCAGTGTGGATTTCTATTCAGGCATTGCTAGCCTGCTTTACTGCCATACCAATCAAAGTCATATTCAGCAATTGTCTATTAATTTACTTCTTCCAAGCAAGTTTTTAACCTAAAAGGAAATGGTAAGATTCCTTTGGTGGAGAGACATCTGTAGCTAGTGCAATAAATATTTATATGTCATTTCTCCTGCAGAAAAGCCTGGAGTCATTGCCGTCTCTTCGGTATGTCACTGGTAGAGAGATACACAGGCAGCTGTTGACATTTAGGCAGTCCGTGGGTGTTCGTAGATTTCACGTCTCCTACATTGGATTTTTTTTTTTAGCATGCATGCTATTGCAGAGAGTAAGAAGCAATATACATAAGCAAGCTACAACACGCACTGTTCTTTTACTGTTAAAAAAAAGAAAACTAACTTTTTTTTGTAACATTTATCATATAAATGAAAAGTTTGCTATACTTAGGCTTCTTTCACATCATTGTTATTAATTGTTAACTCCTAAACGCAATTTTTTTTGTCCAGTTGAATCCCGACATATTTGCCGGGTAGCGGCCAAATCCCATTATAGTTATTGGGGGCGGCAGGCTTTGCAGCAACATCCGGCTATGCTGGATCCAGAGAGGTCCGACAGGCTGTTCTCTGCCAGAACAGCCTGCCAGAGCTAATAAGGCTGTTCCAAAACTAGCCTTATTTTTTAAATTAATTTTATACACTCCTTATTAATATTTAAACAAGGTATAGAAAGGAAAAAAAAACAAATGGGATGGAGACAATGAAACAAGTGCAACTTGTTACTCATTTAAGATCAGTGTCCATTACCATCTAATACAGTAAATGTAGAACCACTAATGGGTTGTCTGTCATACTGCTCAGTGCTGCTGAGTCATGTTTGATGCTGAAGTATAGACAAAACCATAATTTGATTTTGAAGAGGTTGTCCACCTTCGGGGGGCTGTTCGGCCAGACTGCCCCACGTCGTCGGACCTGCAGAGGGAAGCATATGTTCCTGCTCCCTACTGCTGAGTTCTCGCTCTTACTGCTGAGTTCTCGCTCCTTTGTGCTCTGGTCCTACTGATAAACCTGTTTGATGGGGGTCACGTGGCTGCTGGAGGCAATTATTGGCTGCAGCCGTGTGTTGCCCCACATGTCACGTGACCCTTGACGTTACACACGGGGGACATGTCATTGCTACGGCCAGCTATTGGCTAGAGTGGCCACCTGACCTCCATCAAACAGGAAGTTTACCAGCCAGGACCTGAGTGTGGGAGAGAAGGAGCCGGAACCCAGTGGTGGAAGGAAGGTAAGTATTTTTCCCTCCGCAGCTCCAGTGATATGGGGCAATCTGGCCAAATAAGCCCCGAAGGTGGACAACCTCTTTAAGGACAAAGTAGAATGCTGAGAGCAGTTATGCATATTAATGGGAAACGGCATGCTATAACTCAAAATCTACATCTCTGGTACCAGTTTCCAGGTTCGACTGCAGCCGAGCTGGATTGGTGGGTATATAAGATGTGCGATAGGCCGTATGCACATAAATCCCTCGTTGCTGTCATGGGATCATTATTGGCTTTGGGGCCAAGGGTGGCAGTATTTCTGAAACGGTGCAGTTTGTGAACTGTTCTGTTATGGTTAAAGTGGATCATGAGTGGACAAATGGCACCATTGTGACTAAGTGACGTGGAAACTGCAGAGCACCACGTGCCATTGATGTGAGAGGTGAATGTCGGCTACGAAGGTGTGCCAGGACGGACCAACATGCTACAGTGGAGCAACTCACCACCAAAATTAACAAGGGGCTACCGGACCTGTGTCTAAAACAACAGTTAAGCAAATCCTACTGCGTATGGAGCATGAAGCAGAGAGATAGTCACTACACCTCTTCTAAAGAAGTTGCATCGGCAGAGAAGGCTTCCATTGGAACACTGCCTGTGCTGACCTCTGATGATGAGTCACGTTTTCTACATCATGTAATGGATTGACATTGTCATGTTAGCCAAGAAATATCCGAGAACAAACACCTTTCTACCATTGGTGGAAGAACACAAGCTGCTGGTGGCAGCGTCATGGTCTGGGGCACTGTAGCCTGTTCATAGAATAACAAGTACATATATTGTATATCGGCAGTGCTTGGTATCGCAGCTCAGTCCCATTTCCTTGAATGAAACTGAACGACAAAAAGGCCAAGTGATTTTTTGGTGTAAAAGTATTAGAACATAAGAAATATAAATTTGGTATCGTAGTAGTGGACAGAGCTGGTACTTGCGACGCTGCTTCTATTGACTTTAATGAGGATAGGCCATCAATATTAATTATCCTGGAAAACCCTTTATTGCTGCCCACAAATTAACAAAAAAAAATCTTTAAAATTATTTAATGGGTTAAAGAAACATAAAACACTTGACATTTTACTTTTTAGTTCAGAATTTTCCTAGACGTGTTGGCACTTGTGGTTGGGGAGCATGTGTTATTTATTTAATTTATGGCTTAGGACTCCAAGAATATGTGCACTGGGGTAGTGTATGAGCATATACATATAGCAATGTATGGATTTGAGCACGTGACTGACCACGTGTTCTAATATGCCAGAAAATGGCGTCGAATTTGATAAATGCAGGGCTTACACTGTGTGCAGCCACCAGGAAGCGGTGAATACAGAGCCCAGGGAGCGCTGCATTCACTGCTTTCCAGTCCTTCGGTACTAATGAACAATTCCATAATGGAAGCGCTCATTAGTATTCACCCCAAAAAAAGGGGGGAAAAAGTGTGTTTTATGGGGCGAAAATACGGTATTTAAAATCCTAAACACTTCTTATCAGTTTTCCTGTGATGTTCCTCTTCAAGAGTGCAGCTTAGTGCACCTTCTTGCCTATGGCTAGTATGTCTTGTGTATCTAAACTCAAGTGATTAGGTTGACTAACTGAATCTCATTATTACTGTTGGCTTTTTTTCTAAAGGTAAAAGGCCCCTTTACATGGCCCAATGTAAATCACCTGCTCGTCAGTGGTGGTTATTGTTGCCTTTACATGCCGCGATCTCCTCTAATGTATGGGAGGAGTGATCTCTAATGCCATCGCTCAACTCAATACAGAATTATTGTTTGCTTAGACAGCAAGATCTGCTGCCTGCAAACGATTTAGGTGTCCACATGAACGATACTATTACCTGATGAACAAGCTTTTCGCTCATTCATCGGGTAATCAGTGGCACCTTTACGTAGGCAGTAGGCCTGCACAATATATCGCGAAAGCAATCGCAATTAATCGCCATATCGCAATTGCAATTTGCTGACCCCAAAATTCTGCAATTATATTACCGTATTTTTCGCTTTATAAGACACACTTTTTCCCCAAAAAAGTGTGGAGGAGGGGGGGTGGCAGTGCGTCTTATAAAGCGATGGTTGACTTTCTGCATGACACTGACACTGTATCTCCGGCCGCTATGCTGCACAGCGCGGCCGGCGATACATCAGTTACAGTGCGGGGAGGGAGGAGGGGCTGGAGGCAAGTCATTATTTTAATGAACACATGTTCTTATATCTATTTTATTTATCTGTTCTGTGCAGCGCTATTAAGAAAATGGCAAGTTTTGTATTTTGTACTTTTGCAGTATGTATTTTATTTTGAAAAACACTGCGCATTTCAGTTCTTGAGTTCAGCATATCTACATTTCACATTATCAGTCATCTGTGTGTGCTTTTACCTTGAAAATCCAAGCAGATAGACCTCTAGCACAATTCCCTTAAAATATCGCATCGCATATCGTTATCGCAATTTTTAGGGCCCTAATCGCAATCGCACAAAATTCCCATATCGTGCAGCCCTAGTAGGCAGATAATCCTATGAACACTCGTTAGCAATAATATGCCTTTAACATCGGCATTCTAAAGGGGTCTTTACACTCCCCAATGTTTAAAGCAGGATGAGGATTGATGGATGTTAAGCGCAGGGATCAGCACAAGTTTGCATCATCCTAGGGGCAGTGGGGTACCTAGGTCCCACCATTAAAATTTATTTTGGGGGCCCACCGTACGGATACATTCAAATATAATAAATATTTTAACAAGTTTTTTATATATAAACATAGGCTGGTTAAGGTGCTGTACACTGAATATATGTATGTAGTGCAGTAAGTTTACTGTGTTATGTGCCACTTGTGCAGGGGGTGGGAGACTAGGGGTCCACCTTACTCAGGGGCCCACCGGGAGATTCCCCTGTGGGCCAGTCCGAGCCTGCATCATGAATGAGCATTCCTATGAACTCTTGTTCCCGATAATTGACCCAGAAATTGAGCAGTGTAAGAGACCTGTAAGTCCTGCTGTAAGGGGTTTTCAAGGATTAGAAAAAAAATGTCTGCTTTATTTTCCTAAAACAGCACCTCCCTTACTTATGGGTAGTGTCTGGTATTGCAGCTTAGCCTCATTCACTTGGGATAAATTCAGTGGGAATAAGCTGTAATCCCCAACAGAAACGACAGACAAAAGAAGAGCTCTTTCTAGAAAAAGCAGAACCTTTTCTTCCCAATTATGGGCAACTCTTTAATGTTTGTGACTTGCTCTAATTATCTTGTTTTCTTTCATTTTTATATGTCTTTATTAATACACAAAGCTTCATTCAGTCACTTATTTCTAAATCTGCATCTCCCTTAGGACCTTCTTGTGCGCATAATTTTCACACTTGGGAATCTTACAGTTAAGAGTGATACGGCTCGTAAACAATTTTATGAAGTGGAAGGAAGCATTAAAACTCTTTTACGTTTACTGCACGCTTACTGTGACCTTGACAAAAAGACACAGCGTGCTGTGTCTTCTGCAAAGGAAAAACCCAAGGGCCAAAAACAGCCCACTGAAGTGGAAGATATCTTAATTAAAATAATAAGTCTTCTGGCTAACCTGTCTGTCAATCCGAAAGTTGGGGAAGACCTGGCAGCTGACCAGAATTGTGTCTTACACCTAATGCAGATTCTAGGTAAGTGCTATTTCCTGTCTTAGGCCTTATTCACATGTCAGTGTTTGATCATTGATTTCCATTAGTGATTATGAGCAAAAACCAGGATTGGAGCCTCCACAGACCTTAGATATAAGGGAAAAATCTACACCTGTTTTGTGTTTATAGCCACACCTGGTTTTGGATCACCGATGGAAATCACTGACGGAGAACTGACTTTGTGAATAAGGCCTTATGCACATAAACTAAACGACTCTACATGTTAGATGGATTTCTCTTATTTTCACTCATTTTTCATATTTGACCATATAAAATGATGTCTGGTGTGGGGATGTGGAATAAATAAAGCTACCACCTATGGCTCTGTATTCATAATGGAAACTACAACGCAATGTGTGATCTGTTGTATGAATGGAGACTGTGATGCAAATGTGAACACAGTGTTACAAAGTAATTCTTGCTGTGATAGTTTGCATGACCACTTGAAGGCTGATATGCCTCAGGCTACAGTTGTACAGGTTACAGTTCTTGCTCCTTTCCTCTTCACACTATACACTGCAGACTTCAGGTACAACTCATCTAGCCACTACTTACAGAAGTTCTCTAATGACTTGGCAATAGTAGACCCAGGATTTGTGGATTAGTTCCGGAAACTCCTTAGGAGGCTAAGAGCTTTTGGAGTGCAGAGGGCACGTCTTAGGGCCTTTGTCAACTCTGTAATGGCATCAGCCATCTTCTTCAGAGTGGCCTCCTGGGGTAACAGCATCTCCAACAGGGAGAGTTGAAGACTTGACAAACTGATTAAAAGGGCCAGCTGCATCTTGAGGAGCCCCGTAGACCCAGTGTGGGTGGTAGATGCGAGAAGGATACTATCCAAGTTGATCTCCATACTGAAGAATAACTTCCATCCCATGTGTGACAGAGTAATAGCACTGGGCAGTACCATCAGTGACTGACCGCTTCACCCCAAGTGTGAGAAGGAGCGCTGTCAGAAGTCATTCCTCCCTGCTGCTGTTAGGCTGTACAGGGACTAAACGCCTACGGGTTCCTGTGGATATCATTCCATCGAGAGACTGAATTCTATAAGCTGTGATATTATTTTTTATATTTTTATCTGTACCCTACTGTCACTGTTTATTTTTTAGTTTTGTGCACTCTGTGCTGCTATAACACTGAATTTCACCAAATTATTAAAGGATTATCTTATCTTATCTCACACATATACACATTTGGTTTGGCCGAGCAAAGAATATTGGGGTTACATAAATTTTCATGTTCATTTTTATGCTGTCAATACCTCAGTGTTGTTGAGTAATCTCATAACACTGGAGTCCTCAGGTGTTATGAAGTAGATGTGGATCTGCTGTGTCTTTTGAACAGATTTGGCTTAGGGCTACCACTATGGGTGTTATCTGTGTGGCCCCCCTGGACTTCAACGTTTAACCCCTGTACAGGGATCTGAACTTCCCTGCAGAGGAACCACCAGGTTGGTACTTCTTGGAGTAGTCTTGGTTCAAAGACAGCTGACCCACGCAGGACCCCATTGCAGAGCACCAAGGGATCAGGCAAAAATCAAGGGTTAAAACAGATCTGACAGGTACAGGTCAAGCAGTGAAGGGTCAAATCCAGGAAACAGGCAGAAGTTGGTAAATGGGCAGATGAATGTAGAACAGCACAGCTTTGCAGGACACTAGTGGACTAGAACCTCATGTTCAGGCACCCTTCCACAGGGGAAGGTGCCTTAAGTACCCGCTATGGGCTGGGACCCTAGGTATGAGGAGAGAGAGGCTGTTGGGTCGAAGTAGCTGAACCTGGAGGCGCCAAAGTAGGTGACCGTGGGGGGGGGGACGGGGGGGACACAGGCCACTGCTGTAACATCATGTATCACATTTTTGCCTATAGCAACCAATAAGAGGTCATAATAACACTATTTTCTTTAAATATTTTTTTCTGAATTTTGATCAGGCCCTGGCTTTCTCTATGTAACTTGTACCATACATACTATAGAATATCATTCTATATTGTATACATTTTACTTTTTTGACTAAAACGCCACAATTTTGTACTAATTTAATAATTTTTGGTGTCTGACTTCTTTGAAATTAGAATACAAGTCAATTAATGAATGTGAGGAGCTGGTGATCGATACCCTGGCAGCATTTGGCAATTTATCTTACTATCAAAATGACACCTCTGTAATTTCTAAGAGAAGAATGGAGATTTCTAATTGTAAGTTGTGTTTTTTTTATCTGAATACTCTTTTAAAACGAAGTGCTACTGATTAACCCCTTTTATTGTTAGACTTAAAGAAGACTCATCTGTGACATGCGCCACACGTAAACCCTCCACAAATACACAGTTCAGATGTGGCAGGATTCTCAGTGTTCACATCTGTACTGAAAATCCCTTCTATTGAAATGAGTGGAATTATTGAAAATCTCATTCCCCTGCTGCAAAAAACTTGAATAGCAGCATAACCACAGTAGGATTTGAATGACTCGGTGTGCCAGGAGCATCCACACCTCCGTTGGCAGTGAAACTGCAGATTTTTGTGTGGTTCACTATTACAGTAGTGGTGATTCTGCAACTCGCAGCAACATTTGAACTTCACCTAAGGGACCTTAGTTTTGTTGTGTCTGGTAAAAATTATTATCGGAGCAGGATTTATACTTTACAGCAGAGAATCATAATCAACGTTTCCATTACTGGATTTCACTTGATCTAGTGGATGCCGCTGTTTTTTCACCACAATCCTGGTTCAGCAGGAGATATTGTAATAAAGCATCTCTGTGTTTTTAACAGTGCTATTACGATTAATGCTGTCTAGCAACATGGAGGGAATACTTGAAGCTACTCGAGTTTACGGCAATCTGTCTCAATACCAGGATGTGCAGGATTTCATTTTGGAGAAGAATGGTGAGCAGCAGTGTCATTCTCCAACAAAAATATTACTATGTTTTGATCTTTTTTTTATTTTTTTTACATATATTCCATGCTTGTTCAACCCCTGTACCTCTTCTGCGGGTTAGTTTTGCTTCTGGTATGAGAAATGGTGTTGCTTGGTCTGTTGGGTACAGTACAGATGTTATATTTTTCGCTTAAAATTGAGGAAAGAACCCTGGTTTCCAGATTCTTCATACACCACTACATAGAAATTGTATACTGCTAACTGCAGCAGATACAAATAAATCTTTTTGTATCAGTGCTTGCTTTCATAGTGCCAGGTATAGTTTTATCTGTGTTTTAAAATCTACTGCTCCCATGTATTTACTATATTCAACGACAAAGAGTGGCTTTACAGCATGTGCGTGTCTTCGACTAAGACCAAGTTCACATCTGCATTTAGCTTTCAGTTCTTCTCATACGTCAAAAAAACAGAAAAATGAGAAATAATAGATCCGTCTTCATTAAGCATCAGTTTGCATCAGTTTGTCTTTCATCAAACATCAGTTATTATTGATAGGAAAAAAGTCCTGCACGCAGTACTATTTCTGCCATCAAAAATAACTGATCTCTGAGTTGGGGGACCAAAACTGATGCAAACTAATAACTGATGCTCAAAAAAAAGACAGATATGTTATTTTTAGTGAAAACTGATGCAACTGAGCACAACTGATTCTCAAAATAAGAAGGATCTGTTGTTATTTTTTTTATTTTTTTATTTTATTAAACTTTTTATGTCAATAGTACAAGATATAAAAAATACAATTAAAATTAATATAAAAGTAAGCAGACAGAGGTTTACAAAACAACTGAAAGGTGGCATGAAGCAGGATGTGCTCAACCCAAGATGCAGTTGTGCATATATATACAGGGGAGCAGATCCTGCACTTGTTGCCCGTTGCTAATGACGATCCCCAGCAAAAATGCATACAGTGGAGGATGCCCGCAGCGGACCACAAGTACCACAATAGACATCCTACACAAAATGGCAATAGTGTGGATGTGATAAACAATTTAACAATATAGCAATAGCAAATGACAAGACAGGTGCACACTGCGGTCTTACTAAGCCCTCAAACTGATGTTAAAATTGAGAGATTGGTCAACATATCCTTCTGTGGAGGACATGTGTAAGCCCGAGCACCACGTCAAGGTTTTTCAAATAGCTCGGGACCTAACACTCGCCTACCCGTGCCGTATGAGCAATACCAGGGCCAGTGGGCTAAATTACAGGAGTGTAAAGGCCGACTCACAGCAAACTCCCCAGTTACCTCCAGCATATAGCCATGCCAGACATATTTACGATGTTCACAACTTTAACATCCAGCAAACTCGGAATTAACAGAGCTATCGCCGCCACCTCCACCACGGGTAAGCATATCCTGGACTCCTAAGGACAGCCCTTTAGCATCTACCACATCAGTGTTTTTTGCAGGGGAGATGAATGCGAGGCCCCGCCATCCAAGTACAGCTATAATAAATAAATTCAAATAGCTACAAACATCTGACCAACACCATGTTGCTCTTTCTTATTACCTTTTTATACTGCCTACCCACCCTTCCACCCCATCCACCCACAGCGATGGCGGACGTTGCTAGGCACCTCATGGCCCACCCCTGCAGCTTAAAAAAAAAACTATATATTTAACAAAATTAACATCCTGCCCGATGCATAAAGTTTTCCCACTCTACGAACGAGGGAGGAATATCCGAGCCCCGTTTTTGAGTAATCAAAACTTTTGCAAGCATAAGTCCTTTTAACCAAAGCAGTTTAGCGGAGTTAGATATTTTATCATCGGTCTTACAAACTCCCAGTATAGCGAATTGCATTGTCGGAGGACAAGAACGTGAGGATTCCTTCTCTAAAGCAGTAAAAAAAAATTGCCAAAAGTGTTGTATTATCTTACATTTCCAAAGGATGTGTTTGTAACCCACCATTGGGCTTTTACACTTTTGGCACCAAACATTCCTCTCGCTGTTAACATGGAACTTTGCCAGTACTTGTGGAGTAGGGTATAGTCAATGAATAATTTTAAATTGAATTAATCTAGCTGACTAGCTGACAATGATGCCTTTTTAATGTTTTTGTAGATCTCAGGCCAGCAGAGTGTGGGTGTTCTCAATTCATTTTCCCACTTAGAAGGGCTTTTTAAAATTATAACAGTAGCAAGTGCCTTTTGTAATCTAGAGTAAAGCTCAGCGATTTTAACCTTCTTACCAGTGTGAGAAAAACAAACAAACGAAAAAATGATCCTGAACCAACATATAATTTTTATTAAGTGTGGCATCATAAGCATGTTTAAGTTGAGAAAATCTTAAAAAAAGTCAATTGAAGTAATATTAGTGTCTATAAGTGCATATATATTCTTTAGTATATCTAAAGAAAACAAGTGAGCTACTTTCGTAATGCCCTTGCGGGTCCAAAAACTGTGATCTGTGAGTTTTAAAAATTCAACTAGATTCCTATTTTCCCGTAAGGGAGGGGAATGAAATGCGTGTGAGACCTTTAACCTGGTTTTTAGCCTATTCCAGGCCTTCTGTAGTGAATTAATAATAGGATACCCAACTGTCCCGATTCTAAAAATGGAAAAACATTATCCAATGACATTGCAGACAAACGATATAAATAAAGGATCAGTGAATTCTCTTTAGAGTTCATTCATCTCTGTAATTGTGAATTGATAACCCTGAAAAAAGGGTATCGAAAGGCCTCCTTCCACTTCTGCGAGCCAAAGAAATCTCTGTTTTATTCCCACCCGTTTCCTGCCTCATATTAGATCATTAATAAGCCTTTCCAATTTATATAAAAACTTCTATCCATAGAGGGGCTACAAATAATGGGTACAGAATCATGGGCAGTACAACCATCTAGAGCAGGGGTGCACAACCTTTTCTGGCCGGGGGCCACATTGTCAGCCTGAATCAATTCCAAGGGCCGAAAATCAAACTTAAAGGGGTATTACCAATTGAAATACTGTATTTTCGGCATATTAAACATACAGTATATACTTTAAATGTCTAGTTACAGTTCTAGGACTCCCATAAAAGATACATGTAAGAAGCCATAAGACATAGACCTACATGTCTTTTACCAGATGTGTGGGGGCCGCACAGAATGGTATCGAGGGCCGCATGTGGCCCCCGGGCCGCAGGTTGTGCACCCCTGATCTAGAGCAATCCGGTCCGCTTGAGATATGGGGAGCTTCTGCCAAGCACTAATCTTATTTTTAACTTTATTCATAACAGGGACTAGATTTAATTCCTTAAATCTGTGTAGGGGAACACCTATCTTAATCCCCAAATAGTCCAGGGAGTCTAATGGGAGTAGTATATGAACCTCCTCCACCCCAGATGGAGCGATCTGGTTCAGCGGGAGAAGCGAGGATTTAGAACAATTAATCTGAAGTCCAGATAAAGCACCAAATTCCTCTATGACCTGAACGACGTAAAGGATCACTTTTCAAACGTCATTTAGAAACAAAACGACATCGTCCGCATAGAGACTAATTTTATCCTCTACTCCGGCTACCCAAAATCCCAATTTCTGGGCGTCAAGGCGAATTCTGCAGGCCAACGGTTCCATAAATATCGCAAAAAGCAGGGAGGAGAGAGGGCAACCCTGTCTCGTACCTTGCTGTAAATTAATAACAGAAGAATTAACTCCATTGATTTTTATGCGGGTTATAGGTTGTGTATAAAGCAGCGGAGTCATTTCTATAAAAGCCTCCCCTAACCCAATACGAGACATCTTATGCCATAAAAATGACCACTCCACCCTGTCTAGCGCCTTTGCAGCGTCTAAAGACAGGATGGAGCAGTCCGCATCCTCCCCCTGCTTGTATATTCATGAAAACCCTATGCAGATTAGACTGAATTTGTCTCCCTGATATAAAGCCTAATTGATTGGGGTGAATCAAATAGGCAATCACCTTTTTGAGTCTATTTGCCAAAATCCTTGCAAAGATTTCCTAATCTGTGTTGAGAAGTGATATGGTCCTATATGACCCAATATCACACTCGTCCTTACCTTTTTTAGGGATTAAGATAACAATTGCTTTCCTAAGAGATGCAGGAAGAGAACCACATCTCCGAGATTCATTTATTACTTGCAAAATAATGGGCAAAATCTACTCAGCATGGTATTTATATAGTTCAAATGGTATACCATAAGCGCCAGGGGAGGAGTTAGATTTAACATCTGAGAGGGCCGCCTGTAATTCCATGAGTGATACAGGTTGATTTAAAGGTTCCCTTTACTGTGTAGGTAGATGGGGCAACTCTAATTGTTCCAAATAGGGCCCTATGCTAGGCTCCATATCGTTCATTTCTGATTGATATAGTGATGAGAAGAAGTTGACAAATTCTTCTCTAATATGGTCTGGCTTTTTCAATAACTGCCCATATCTATTCCTATTCCTAATACATCTAATTCTATTAGATTTTTTTCTGGTTAACGACCAAAGCTGCCAAAAATTTACCAGTCCTCCCCCATTCACAATACCGTCTCTGACCCTGAACGAACAATTTATGTTGGGCATTGTTAGCAAGAAAAGTCGTATATTGCTCATTAGCTACTTTCAACTGATTACGTAAAGCCTCAGTCTTCTGTTTAGAGAAGGTAACCAAAGGGATTCCACAGTTTCCTTCAAGAAGGCCTCCTGTTTAAAAAAAAAACAGGCGTTTCCTTTTTATTCTAGTACAATAGAGGCCACGAATATACACCTTTAGCGCGTGCCACGCATAATGAATATGCGTGGACCCAGCATTTAGGCGCCAAAATTCCAGAATTTCATGATTCATCTGTGACAAAAAAGTTGCAAATGGCATGTTTTTATTTTTTTTTCTGTTATGGTGTTCACCGCATAGGAGATATTCTTTTATATTTTAATAGTACGCACTTTTTCGGGCATGGCGATATGTAATATGTTTATTTTTTTATTGTTTGAAATATAAAATATTATATATAAAATTGGGTAAAAGGGCGATTTGGGTGGGGGTTTTTTAACTTTTTTTTTTACTTTTTACTTACTAACTATTAGCCCTCTTAGGAGCTAGAACCTTATAGGATCTATTAGGATGAATAGGATCTTACACTGTCCCTGCTGCTCTGTGCTTTGTGCACAGAGCAGCAGGGTGCTTACCATGGCAGACAAGGCTTCAGTAGCGTCCTGGCTGCCATGGTAACCGATTGGAGCCCCGTGATTTCACTGCTGGGGCTCCGATCGGAAGCTGCCACTGCCACTAATGAAGAGGGGACCCTGGCCACTGCCACTAATGACTTTAATACTTGGGGGGGGTTGGAGTGTGGGCGCACTGCGCCACTAATGATTATAATTTATTATACTGCGGCACCTGAGGGGTTAATTGCAGCGGTTAGTGGGATCGCCGGGTATGTGATACTGCTGGCACCCACTGCCTACACTCAAATTAATAAGTTAATTATATTCATTGGTGGCGCAGTGGCCACAGCCCCTCCTCTCCTCCTCCATTTTCTCATTGGTGGCAACTACATAGTGGGGAGGGAGGATGGGAGAGACTGCCTCCTTCTCCACCGTGCTTCTGAAGAGAACATGGCGCGCTCTGAGAGCGGTGCGTGCCATCTATAGTTAAATAGTATCGATCCGGGTCTAAAAGTATCGATACTTCGATACCCGTTGCAACCCTATACTCTACTACATACTCACTGATATGATCCTTCAAATGTTGTACGTTGGTTACCATTTAGATATCTCTGCCATATTTATTAAGCCTTTAATTAAAATACATTTTTTAAATGTATACTTTCATAAGCATTTTTTTGGGTGTGTTGCTATTTTATTTTTAGCCAATAGGTGTCAGCATAACAGACACACAATCAAGGTTGGTAAAACATGACCATCTTTTTAACTTCCTGTGAAAAAGTGTGTTGCTAGTAGTATTAGTAGTAGTATTATCCCGTTATAATACAATTCAATAAAAATGTTTAATTCATGTCTCTAAATTCAGTGATGTCTGAGGTGAGTGCCACTACATAGAAACTACTTGTCTGATAGCATACGGTTGAGTTACATAACTCCTATAGGATTACATAGTAACATAGTTTGTAAGGCTGAAAAAAGACATCTGTCCATCCAGTTCAGCCTGTTATCCTGCAAAGTGGATCCAGAGGAAGGCAAAAACAAAACAAAAAAAACATGAGGTTGAAGCCAATTTTCCTAAAATGCCAGTCAGGCATAAAGATTCCCTGGATCAATGAACCTTCTCGAGAAATCTAGTAACTATAACCTGTAATATTATTACACTCCAGAAATACATCCAGGCCCCTCTTGAACTCTTTTAGTAAACTCACCATCACCACCTCCTCAGGCAGAGGTCGCAATAACACCTGTACAAGCGTCATTGACGCCTGTTCAGGCCATTTTACTCCCTGGAAAAAGTCTAAGGCGTAACAATACGCCTTAGACTTTTCCCCTACATTCAGCAGCACAGGGAACGGCACAGGCAGCGCAGAGATGCTGCCTGTGCCTGAAATAACCAATAGCAAAGCTTCATACAGTAAGGAGCTTTACTATTGGATGGTTTGGGCAGGCACCGGAGCGATACAGCGCCCTGCAGCAGGGGAAGCCGGCGGGAGCTGGAAGGAGGAGGGGCCGGCGCTGTACAAGGACCCTGGGAAATATGGCAGCGGAGGAGCTGAAGAGGACTCCTCAGAGGTGACAAACAGCCCCAGACATCAATGTGACAGCAGTGTGTAGTACAGTGTGTGATCATCACACACTGATGCATGTTGTGTAGTGTATGTAGTGCAGTGTGTAGTGAATGCAGGCAGGCTATTAAAGTACAGCAACTGATAAAGTACAGGGTTAATTCCACTATATTGGACTGGACTTTATCACTCGGCTATAATTGCCTGATGGTATTTAGTAATGGTCCCCTGCATAAATACCCATCTCTAAGGCCACGTTCACACCACCACTATTTATTTCTTTTGTTCTGCGCCGTTAGATGAGAAGAGCAAAAAAAATAACAGAAGTGCTGGATCGGGATCGTAAGGGTGGATTTTTGTCATACTTTCAACATACACAAAAACCGTATACATTAATGGAAGCCTCATACTGTGGCATCCGTCACCATGGAGTTCCGTAAAAAAAAAAAATATATACGTTTTTTTGCAGAACTGTGCATGATGGAAAAGTGTAGTGTATCATGTTTTTCCATCCTGAAAGGTTCAGCAAAAAAGCATGAAGGCTAACGTATACCTTTTTTTTTTTTTTTACAATGGAACTCTGTGGTGACGGATGCAACAGTATGGCATCTGTCTGAGGCGTCTGATAACATATATACGTGTACATTAAATGTATGACAAAAATGTGATGTGAGCCCAGCCTAATTGACAGGGAAGAAGCTGAACAGACTCCGCCGACTATGAAGGAGTCCGTTCAGTTTCTGTTCATGAGCCTGTCTGTTTACCAGACAAAAAAGTGCTCCATACAAGCCTTTTTTTGTCTGGTCTTTTGACAGAATCTGCAACAGAGGCTCCAAACCCAGCCTCCAACGCAGATGTGAACAAGCGCAGGCCTACGTATTATGTATTTGTACTCCTCCTTGGGTAAAATACTCCTCAAAAATGGTCAGAGAAGTATTTTTACTCTTCTGGCAAAAACGTAGTGCGACCTTTGTCCTCAGACAGACACTTCTACAGTCTCACTGCTCTTACCGTAAAGAATCCTCTTCTATGTTTGTGTACAAACCTTCTTTCCTCCAGACGCAGAGGAAGTCCCCTCGTCACAGTCACAGTCCTGGGGATAAATAGATGATGGGTGTGATCTCTGTACTGACCCCTGATATATTTATACATAGTTATTACATTTCCCCTCAGTTGTCTTTTTTCTAAAGTGAATAACTCTAATTTTGATAATCTTTCAGGGTACTGTAGATCCCTCATTCCAGTTATTACTTTAGTTGCCCTCCTCTGAACCCTCTCTATCTCTGCTATGTCTTTCTTGGGCACAGGAGCCCTATATTGTATGCAATACCCCATGTGTGGTCTGACAAGTGATTTGTAAAGTGACAGGACTATCGTCTCATCACTTGCATCTATGTCTCTTTTTATGCAACCCATTATCTTATTGGCCTTGGCAGCAGCTGCCTAACACAGTTTTTTGCAGCTTAGTTTGCTGTTTATTAAAATTCCTAGATCCTTTTCCATGTCAGTGTTACCGAGTGTTTTACCATTTAGTATGTACTGGTGACTTGCATTATTCCTTCCCATGTGCATAACCTTACATTTGTCAGTGTTAAACCTCATCTGCCATTTCTCTGCCCAAGCCTCCAATCTATCCAGATCCATCTGCAGCTGTATACTGTCCTCTTCCATGTTAATTATTTTACACAGTGGCGGTGTACTGTACATGCTGAGCCACTGCTCCATAAAAACCGATGCTAAATTGGAACATGCTGGTGAGAAAGGGAGAAACGGTTGACCTTTTACATAGGTAATAAATGTTGATTGTAGGAAAGCTTCTTTATGGGAATTTTCACATTGTATTTTGGTTTGGGAAAGTCCATCATATGGACAGAGAAGGTAACCATTTTTCTCCAACTAGCATACCACTCTTGCCGTGCAGTAAAGGTTCACATTCAAGTTAACAGCACACCAATTAGATGCTTTTAGGTTTTTATTGCCGGAAAATTCATATCAAGCAACGTTTCGGGCTCCAAGAAGGCCCTTCATCAGGCTATGTATAGGCTGGAAACCGCGTCAATGCCGGCACCGACGCGGTTTCCAGCCTATACATAGCCTGATGAAGGGCCTTCTTGGAGCCCGAAACGTTGCTTGATATGAATTTTCCGGCAATAAAAACCTAAAAGCATCTAATTGGTGTGCTGTTAACTTGAATGTGAATAGTGAGTCTTCCTGGAGTGGAGACGGGAAGAATACCCTAACGTGCACCCATCTAAGAAATCCAGTGCTAGTGGAGTGCTGTGACCCTCTGGATTCACTGATTGTGCAGTAAAGGTTGGCGGTGGTGGCTTTAAAAATAGTATATAGAGAAATATTAACAAAAAAAAATGTTAAAAAATCATACCATATTAGTGTACAATATTTTTTATTGAACATTGTTTAAGATTTAAGAAAGTCCTAGTAACTAAGTATTTTCTGACCAATCATTGGTCAGATGGCCATTTACACACACACAAATCTTTAGTTATATACACCAACTATCGGTCTGATTGGACAGAAATTGGTCAGATAATCTGTTGGTGTAATATAGCTCTAAGAGACATCCTGTGTCTAGACTCAGCAGACAGGATGAGAACCTAATAGTGTGAGCCATACCAACATTTATTTAGGCCTCTTGCAGACGATTGCGTGCCTCGCTGCGGACTCGCAGCTTGACACGCTTGTCTGCAAGGGGCCTTACCCACTAGCATAGAATTGACATATTCCGCAGCGCTTTACAGACATTAAGGCTACATGCACACGACAGTGAAAAACGGACATGTGATGGACATCACACGTCCGTTTTAAGACCAATGGTAGTCTATGGGGTAATGCACAAATTTTTGGTGAAAAACGGACTTATAAAATAGAACATGTTCTGTTTTGTCCGTTTTTCACTGACTGAATGCCCCCATACAATTGAATGTTTCAGTTTTTAACGCCCATCTCTCAGAAAGGCATCAGTGTAAAAAAGTCTGTTAAAAATGAACAGTGGAACTCACAATCTAGATGTCTTTAAAGTTTTGGAGGAAATCGGAGTACCCGGAGGAAACCCACACAAACACAGGGAGAGCATACAAACTCCATGCAGATGTTGTTCTTGGTCAGATTGGAACCTAGGACCCCAGCGCTGCAAGGCACCACTGAGCCACCGTGCTGCCCATGCATCCTAATATAAAGGTAGATTAATGAGATTGGTATAGAGACCACTGCTAAAGGGAAGTCGGAAGCATTCCTCTCCTAACCCGCTGATCGTGAAAACAAATTATCCATCCTTTGTTTAATGATTTTGTGTTACATGGCTGCTAAAAGTGACTTTTAATAGAGTGTCATGGAATAATTAACTTGCTCTGTGTCACCATCTAGTATATAAATTCATTGTTACCTTACTGGATTCTGGACAGCAAGATGTCTGCTTCTCTGCCTGTGGGGTACTGATTAATCTGGCTACAGACAGTCATAAGAGAACTTTACTGAAAGAAGAAGGGGCCGTTGAAAAGTAAGTAGCAGTTTGGTTTACAAAATGTCCTTTCTGAAAAACGATTAGTAATAAAAATTATACAATATATTGTCTGTATGTGGATGCTAATTCTATACGTTTTCTTAAAGTGGTTATTCTCAGAACAGGTCACCATTATCTCATTGGTGGGGGTCCCCTCAGCTCTGGGAAGAGCAGCCAGTTCCCAGCATGTTCTTCAATGGGGCTGAGATGCAACTAGGTGATGTGAATGATATACAGTGCCGTCACATGCCCTAGGAAGAGGCTGCAATGAGTGCCCAAACTCGCCCAAATAACAGCTGATCAGTGGGGGTCCTGGGTGTCAGACCCCTGCAGATCAGATATTGCTGGCCTATCCTGAGGATAGGTCATCAATATATTTTACCAGGTAACCCATTTAAAGGGGTGACTAATTTTGCTTTTAATATACATGTGATAAAAGTACTGTATTTATGTTTTTTTCTAATTGCCCAGGGGTTGTCTGGCTGGTTATATATTTTTTAGTATAAAAATAATACCTCACCAGTCCCCTTCTCCCAGGTCTCCTGCCATTCTCTACTTCTTAGTCCCTGTTGACAATGACCATTGAGTCAATCATTGGCTGAGACAGGTGACCCCTATAGGAAGCATCGGAACTGAACCGATAGATGATCAGTAAGCAATCATTTCTCTTAATTTTGTATGCCATTCTAACGTTTAAAAAAAAAAAAAGTTACTGACTGGACAATACCTTAAAAGGGGTTTCCCGCTAACTTTTATTACCTACGCACCTAAGTGGTTTCGAGTACGCCAATCATTCTTATATGCCCAAATGTCTACATTGTCATGCTATAGCCTCTGTCATAAACAGAAACAGCCAAAGCACCTAATGTTATAGTAAGATGGAAGTGATCAGCAAAGTTCTTACACTACAGGTTGATTGAGTGTTTGCGGGACTTTGGATGCTCAGACTGGCAGCTGGCTGGACTAGTGTGCAAGGCTTTCTGGAATTTCATGGACAGTGCAACAGATGCAGGACTGTACGTTGGATTTGAAGAAACAAACAAACTTTTGGACCTCTTGTCCACCTACCTTGGTAAGACACTGTGAGAGGGAAGTATTGTAGAATTCCTGGTATAAAACACTGATATACAGTATACGGTATATTGTTTATTTGAGAAGTCATTGTATTCTTGTTTGCAGCTTTACTGGGTTTTATGTTTTAAAGGCCAAACAGTTCTGTTATAATTTTCTTTGTATGTTTCATTTTTATAAAAAGAGATCCCATTTTTCTTTTTAAAGATGAACAGGTTGCACTGGATTGCCGGTGGAATGTAGACTTAATGGAATACCAAAGGGAATGCTGGGAAGCAGAATTTAAACCTGTAGCTTCTCTGCTCTTGGACAAAATTCATGGCCATCATTCCCATCTGGAGCCCTTGCCAGGTCCAGTTTAGTCTTGTTGGAAGAATGTGAGTGTTCTTGGCTGCCCCTCAGAAGTGTGTCTTCTTCCTTATCCTGAGATTCTGACATTGTATAGTAATTTATTGATTGCAGAACAATGGTGGTATGGTGATTTCATGATGCTCTCAATTGTGTCTGTCTATAGAGAATATGTGTATAAGAAGTGCACATTTATCAGCTGGAAATAAACAGATATTTTCTTAGTTTTCATATTTGAACAATAAAAATGAATTGTCTTGAAAGTGAATTTGTGTTACAGAAGCATCAGAATCAGGCCTCTCAATTATCTTAAACAGAACATTTTGGCAAATCAGAGCAAATCCCTTATTGAGATAAACCTCAACATTATACAATAGGACAGACTGGTCCCATTTTTACATTATATTACTTTTCTTCAGTTTTAAAGTAGATTTACATTGTATTGATGATCTTGTCAGATACACATGCCGCAGTTAACCAGGTACTTACACTACTGCACCAATACTGTAGGACCTAGATGGGGAGAATTCCCCAAAGCCTTCATAGTCGGACCAAAAAGACAGAGAAGAGGAGCTATACCAATGGGACAACAATGCATGTACAAGAGGTAGTGGTGGAGGCTCTCTCTTGATAGGTCAGAAACAATAGCTTATGGCTGAACATGCACGAAAACTAGACCTTTCTGAAGACAGTCAACGATCAGTGCTTAAGCGAGTATACGATCGGATATGAACAAATACTTCTTGCATGTAAATGCTTGTCGTTATCATCGGCGTTGTCAGTACATCACTTGTGTCGTCAATTGCCTGAATGATTACCTACTCAAATAGATGTCTTTTCTTATCATGTAACCTTGATGGTGGTTGAATTGATTCTGCGTATGCCTTTTGGAACACAATTTACATGGTCATTTCTGAAAAACATGTTGCATGACAGATCATGAGACTGTTCTACTAGCAATGTGTCCCTGCTGTGGAACCAACGTAGTAAAGAGGAATAGCTCTTTACAACAAATAGAACAAATAGACTCCTTTTAAGGTGATATATAACTTGTAACTTCAGCAGAGCAACAAACGTCACCATGTCAGCTACAGCTGGGTTGCTCCCAAATCTTTTCGTTGGTAATGATCTCAAATGAAGCATGGCTGAAGATTTTAGACCTTATCACAGTGAACATATTCAACTTATGACTTGATTGTATGAACCTGAGGTTAATGATTTATTGTGTGGTCTATGCTCACTTCATTTTCCCACAGCTTTTAAGAAAAAATGTAGGTAGAAACGATCTACTTCTGGCTCCCTAATCATTGACATTTAAAGCGCTGATGTATAAATGATTACTATCCGCATTGCAAGACAACTTATTTCCACTAGAGTTGAGTGAACTTGTATTTTAAGTTCGGCGTCCAAAGTTCGGGTTGGGGTTATTGAAGAATCCCGTTATGGATTTCACTACGACGGACCATAACGGCATTTGGAATCCATAAGGGGATTCTTCAATGAACCCGAACCTTTTTTTTTTTTTGATCAAATCTGTTTATTTGATTTTCTGAATATGAGTACAACAAAAACAGCGTACCACAAAACCCTCCCACCCCCCAGCTCCGTAGTTCAGGTGCAGTCCATCTTGGAAAAAGTTCATAGCAAATGTTGAAGTGTACCACGCCCAACAGTCGTACTTCATGCACTCCTAAAAAAGACATACTCTGCCCTTTCGATGTAACCCTGATCGCCAGACATTCGCATCAAGTATAATACTTTCCTGCTTTTAGAACATTAAACTACGATATGGAAATGTTCAATCCAGGCATAACAGATTTTGTTAAATTTTTTGTTATTCCCTCTTTTTTGATATACATAACTCTCAAGTTTGACCAGAGTGTGTACTGCCTCGATTAATACTTGGACCGTCGGAGGGTCCGGAGCGATCCACCTAGCTGCTATTCGTTTTCTAGCCTGATACAGGATACGTTGAATTGCCAGCTTAACCTCCCTGGTCCCGTCAATTCGCCTACATAACCTAATATACATACGAGAGACGAGATGCTAATCGTAATCCCATAGACCTTTGTAATAAGGTCAACCACGTCAGTCCAGTATCTACGTAAGCGCGGACAATTCCACATCAGGTGTATGAGGTCAGCAGACATGGCTCCACACCTCGGGCATTTATCATCAGAACGAAATCCAATTTTGTATAATAGTGTCGGGGTTCTATACACTCTATGTAACAGTAGTAACTGTGAAACCCTATGAGCCTCACTGACCGCTATATCAGGGAAGTCAGCAAGCACCTTCTCCCAATGATCTCCCCGCAAGTCTGGTATATCTTTTTTCCATTTGTCAAGCAGTTTTAATGGCGTCCTTTTCTGCAGAGCTTCCATTAGGCTGAGGTAATGCAGCGATATCACTCCCCCCCCGAACCCCCACCAGTAGCCGTGAGGTCTATAATCATGTGTTTCTGAGCGGGCAGCAGTTTCTCACGCCGCTCCTGCACCTGTATGGCATGTTGCACTTGAAAATATACATAGAAGAGAGATTTAGGTAGGCTAAACTCCTGTTGTAACTTAGAGAAGTCTTTTAGGGACGTGTCATCAAACAGCTGATATAGCTTGTCTAAGCCATATTTCCTCCAAGCCCTAGCACTGGATACCCCATTAAGTTCAGTATACATAAAATTTGGCCATATGGGGGTACATTTTGTGTAGGCTGTAATTTCCGCCATTTTCCTGGCTTTCCACCACACCTCATGAATCATACCTAGTATTCCATACTTTCATCCTATGTGCTTGAAAGTACCGTCCTCTAGCGCCGATAATAGACATGTCCTATTAAGCAAGTGTTTCACTATTCTACCAGTCTTGCTCATCTGTTCCTCCTTGCCCCACCCCTCAAGTGCTGCATTTGGGCTGCTAGATAATAAGCTAATGGATCAGGAACACTCAGTCCACCCTGAGTTTTAGGCCTGCACAGGGTAGCCAGTTTTATACGAGGGATCCCTTTCTTCCAGATCAAATCCCTAATGATCGCGTTAATAGTATAAAACACGTTTAGAGTGATCCATAGTGGGGCGTTATGCAGCACATAAAGGAGTTGGGGCATGAGAATCATTTTCAACAGATTAGTATGGCTAACAATCGATAGGGGCAGCTTCGACCAGGACTGTGTTTTCTTCCTAAATCTGTCCAATAGCAGCATTACATTCAGGTTAATAAAATCTCTGCTATCCCTGGAAAATTGTATCCCTAGATATTTAAATTGTGAAACCACTTGTAATCCCCCAGACGCGACTGGATCTACCGACCTGGTGTCGCCCATCGGCACCAAAACCGATTTCGTCCAGTTTATTCGTAGGCCTGATAAATGGCCGTAGCCATCAATTATCGCCATTGCGGCTGGAAGGGAGGTAACCCAGTCATCTAGGAACAAGAGCAGATCATCTGCGTAGAGAGCCACCTTCTCAGTTATTGCCCCGTAATTAATGCCCTTTACTGTCGTGGCTTTACGTATGGCCTCTGCCAGGGACTCTATTGCCACCGCAAACAGTAGTGGCGACAGCGGACATCCCTGTCGGGTGCCCCTCTGCAATTTAAACGGGTCTGAGAGATACCCGTTTACCCGTATTCTAGCTGTGGGACATGCATATAGTAGTTTAATCCAGCTAATAAAAACTGGCCCCACCCCCATCTTTTCTAATACCAAGAACAAGTATTGCCATTCCACGCTGTCGAATGCCGCATCCAAGGCATGGACCTGGCCCACCTGAATATTTAAGTAAAGTCTCCTGATATTCACCGCAGTTGACATGTTCGGCATAAATCCTGCCTGATCCGAATTGATAAGTGAGGCAATGACTGAGTTCAGACGGTTGGCCAACATTTTTGCCAACAGCTTAACATCAGCCTGCAACAATGAAATGGGACGATATGATTCCGCCTCTAGCGGGTCTTTGCCCGGTTTTGGTATGATGACTATTATCACCTCATTCATCGTGTCAGGTAGCTTGTCCTTCATTAAAGCCTTGTTAAATACTTCTAAAAATTGGGGTAATAGTACAGGGGCGAATTGCTTATATAGTTCAGCGGGTAGGCCATCGCCTCCAGGGGCTTTATTATTAGCCATATTACCCAATGCTACTTCTAGTTCTTTCAGAGTAAAGGGGTTGTCTAAGAGCGTCCTCTGATCTTGATCTAAAGTAGGCAATTGTAGGGGTTGGAGGAAATTATTAATGTCCGCTTCTGAGACTGCAGTCTTAGAAGTATAGAGATTTTGTTAAAACCACATCAAAACCTGAGATATTTTCTCTGTGGTCACCTGCACCGTGCCATCGGTGTCACGCAGCGCTGCCAAATAGTTAGATTGTTGCTGGGCCCTAGTGATCATAGCCAACATTTTGCCAGCCTTTTCCCCTTCCTCATAATAAGTTTGTTTCAGAAAGAATCGTTTATTACGAGCATTCCAAAGCAAGCGATCATCCAATTGCCGTTGTGCCTCACTCCATTGAGACTCATGCTCTGGTGAAGGATTTTCTATATATCTACCCTCGGCTGTCTCCACTGCCAAAAGCAGCTTCCTAGTTAAGGCACTGTTTTCCTTCTGACGCCCATTTATTTTTGCAGCCAGTATTCCCCGCAAAAATGCCTTCATTGTATCCCACACCACCGTCCTGGAGGTAGCTGGCAAGTTGCGATCAAAAAACTCAATAAGAGCTTCCTTCACGTCAGTTAAATCAACCAGGACGTTCACCAAGTAGGGATTCAGTTTTCAAAAGTTGGATCTGCGTGACACAGGCGGTGAAAAGTCGCCACAACCAGCGAATGGTCAGATTCGTCTGGGCAGATATGTAATGTCATCTAATAAATACCCCATACCTTCATTGCCCAAAATTAAGTCAATTCTGGACAAGGAACCATAGGTGCTGGAGCAACAGGAGAACTGTTTGGTGTTAGGGTACCTTAACCTCCAGAAGTCCAGTATAGAGGCCTCCTGTAATAGTCTGCCAAAGGGAGTAAGACCGCTGCTGACAACCTGTGGAGAAGCATGAAATTTATCAAGTGCCAAACAAGGTACGGTATTGAAATTGCCTAAAACAATCATGGGGATATTAGGTCTTTCCGCTATCAGAGAAATTACGGTTTTCATCACCTGAGAGGAGTATGGCGGAGGGATATATACACCAATAATCACGCATTCTACGGAATAAAGGGCGCCATGCAGGTAGATGTAACTGCCCTCCTTATAAACTTTCTGGGAAAAGCAGGTGAATGCAATCGACCTATGTATTAAAATGCTTATTAAAATGCTCACCCCTCGAGCATAAGCGGAATAGGTGGCGTGAAAGGAGTGCCCAGCCCAGCGCCGAGTAAGAATGCTAGTTTGATCCGGCAATAAATGGGTCTCTTGAAGACAACAAATCAAGGGTTGGTACTTCCCCACGCCATCCATTACCGCCCGTCTTAGTAGCGTCCTTGATCCCCCTAATATTCCAACTGAAGAATGTCACCTTACTAGCCATAAGGAAAGATTGATCTTATGTAGGTGACGTGTACCTGCCTGACATTTTCTGTCAAGTGTCGCCTGTCACCTTCCCTATTCATCCCCATATTTACCCCAGGTCGTTGTACACTACTGCAAAGCCTGGCTACAGAGCAAACATCCCCCTTGAACACTAAAATAAACATAGAAAGAGAAAAGAAAAACAACAAACACAAACCTATCCCCCCACCGTCCAGAACAAGGTCACCCGTGTGTCTGACAGGTCCCCGCACTTTCTCCCGAGTGGGACCGCGGGTTCAATATACAGCGAACCCAACTTATAAACAAAATGAGCAGAATATCAAAAGAAACCCATCTAACTGGAACAGTATATTCTGAACAATAAAACGTAACCTCGTGCATGCGATTGCCTCATCTCTTAGACATTCTGGCTCATACACTCAGTTTACTCATACAGACACAGTGGGTCATATTAACTGCCGCACAATCAGCATCCGCCTGTGGTTCAGCATTTCTCAGTTGATTTTCGTGGCTGTCCAACCATCTAAGAGCCTCCTTAGGGTCTTCAAAGAAGCTGGTCCTCCCCATGGAAACCACCCTTAGCCGTGCCGGATACATCATCGAGTAGGGGACATTCAGGCTACGCAGTTGTTTCTTTATGTCGAGGAACCGCGCCCTCCGTTTTTAGACCTACATAGAGTAATCCGGGAACAGCGACACCCTTTGGCCATCAATGTGTAGATCAGGAAATTTGCGGGCTTTTCTCAGAAGTATGTCTCTGTCCTTGTAATGGAGGATTTTCATAAGAAACGGCCTGGGAGGAGCGCCCGGTGGCAATGGTCTGGTAGGGACCCTGTGAGCCCTCTCGATCGCAAATAGAGGCGTTAAAGTCTCATTTCCGAAAGTTTCTCTCGCCCATTTCTCTAAATATTCAGTTGGGTTATTCCCCTCAGCTTTCTTTGGTACTCCCACTATGCGGACATTGTTTCTGCGGGAGCGGTTTACTAAGTCGTCCTGCTTAGCCAGTAAAAGATATATTTTTTGGGTATAAGAAGCAGAATCTCGCTTGAGAGAAGATATAATGTCCTCAATTTCCCCTACTCGCCCCTCCAGGGCTGTAGTGCGGTCTGCCAAGCGTTTTAAATCATGACGCACTATAGACACATCTTCCTTTATGGAGCCCACTTGCATCCTCAGGGCCGTTAATGACCTTCCACATTTAGTAATGGCTTTAAGCACATCTTTAACAGTAGGATCCTCTATGCCTGAGTCCATAATGTCTGCTTAGGCGGTTTCCGAACTAGGCCGCAGTGCGTCATACCTGTTACGGCCATGGGGAGACCCAGCCTTCATCCCGTCTACCTCCTCCTCACTCTCCGGGTCAGCATGAGGCGATGGTCTGTCTCGTTGTCCACCCGGATCTGTGGGGCATGGGGTTTCTGTAGCGTGCGCAAATCTCCCCAGCTTGGCAGCCGCCTCCCATTGTATGTCTTTCGCGCGGTCACTGCGCCACGGCGTGTCGGGTCCGGCGCCATCTTGCAGCTCCTTGTGTGATCCCTTGGCGTCTCTTTTTGGGGCCATTCCGACTCACAGGTTATCAGAAGTGGACCGAAACTCGGACTGCCAGATATCAGCTGTGTCAAGAGTGCAATCTTGCCCGGTAAATGTCGGGTATAAGGGTTCTATTTAGGATAATATGACGAGGTAGTGCGGGAGCTCTGCACAGCACGTCTGCTCACATCCTCAGTCGGCCACGCCCCCCCCCAATGAACCCGAACCTTGGACAACACTAAGGACCTGGGGTGACGTCACCGTCATGTGATCAGTGCAGGGGGCGTGGCTCAGTACTGGATGGGATAAGAGGTGGTAGGCTACCAGGCTAGGCTTTGATTTCAGGGGGATGCACCGAGTAAGAGTTCTAATGAAGTAAACAACCAGGTATAAGGGTAGGTAGCTTTTGTTGAATTGCTGTTTTGCAGGAGGTACACAATCTCAAAGTTTCATGGCATCAACTTTTCAGGAAATGGGCACAAAAATCAATCACCATCTTCAAAAACCATCATGTTGTACAGATCTGTAATAGGGCACCTATAGATTTCTATGGGCCTCTGGTTTCATGGTGATATATTTTTTTTCAGTCAGATTTCATAATAAAAAGAATGTGAGACAACCTTTACTGTTTGATAAGGAGAGCATTCATATGAAGCAAATCATTTGGCATTGCTCTCATGAACGTTATGTCTGTGCACGGTCTGTATGACAGCACACACGCCCTAAACGGAATGAATAGAAGTAAATGGTGCTAATTACGAGGGCATATGAATAGAGTTGAGCGAACACCTGGATGTTCGGGTTCGACGAGTTCGGCCGAACTTTCGAAAAATGTTCGGGTTCGTGATCCGAACTCGACCCGAACTTCATCCCGAACCCCATAGAAGTCAATGGGAACCCGAACTTTTGGGCACTAAAAAGGCTGTAAAACACACCCGGAAAGGGCTAGAGGGCAGCAAAATGTAGTTAAATCCCCTGCAAACAAATGTAGATAGGGAAATGATGAGTTAACATAAAATAAATAAAAATTAAACAATATTAATTGGAGTGAGGTCCCATAGCACAGAATCAGGCTTCAAGTCACCCACCAATGGAGAAGGTCACTTACTATTATTTTGACCACAGCACCCAGACAAAGGAGAGAGGTCCCACAGCAGAGAACCAGGCATCATATCACCCACCACAGGAGTAGGCCACCATTTAGTTACTTTGACCCCTACACCCAGACGGAGGAGAGAGGTTACACAGCAGAGAATCAGGCATCATATCAACCACCACAGGAGAAGCCACCATTTAGTTACTTTGACCCTGCACCCAGGAAGAGGAGAGAGGCCCACAGCACATATTCTGGCATCATATCAGCCACCACAGGAGAAGCCACCATTGAGTTACTTTGACCCCTGCACCCAGGAAGAGGAGAGAGGCCCCACAGCACATATTCTGGCATCATACTAACCACCACAGGAGAAGCCACCATTGAGTTACTTTGACCCTGCACCCAGGAAGAGGAGAGAGGCCCCACAGCACATATTCTGGCATCATATCAGCCACCACAGGAGAAGCCACCATTGAGTTACTTTGACCCCTGCACCCAGGAAGAGGAGAGAGGCCCCACAGCACATATTCTGGCATCATACTAACCACCACAGGAGAAGCCACCATTGAGTTACTTTGACCCCTGCACCCAGGAAGAGGAGAGAGGCCCCACAGCACATATTCTGGCATCATATCAGCCACCACAGGAGAAGCCACCATTTAGTTACTTTGACCCCTGCACCCAGGAAGAGGAGAGGCCCCACAGCACATATTCTGGCATCATATCAGCCACCACAGGAGAAGCCACCATTGAGTTACTTTGACCCCTGCACCCAGGAAGAGGAGAGAGGCCCCACAGCACATATTCTGGCATCATACTAACCACCACAGGAGAAGCCACCATTGAGTTACTTTGACCCCTGCACCCAGGAAGAGGAGAGAGGCCCCACAGCACATATTCTGGCATCATATCAGCCACCACAGGAGAAGCCACCATTGAGTTACTTTGACCCCTGCACCCAGGAAGAGGAGAGAGGCCCCACAGCACATATTCTGGCATCATATCAGCCACCACAGGAGAAGCCACCATTGAGTTACTTTGACCCTGCACCCAGGAAGAGGAGAGAGGCCCCACAGCACATATTCTGGCATCATACTAACCACCACAGGAGAAGCCACCATTGAGTTACTTTGACCCCGCACCCAGGAAGAGGAGAGAGGCCCACAGCACATATTCTGGCATCATATCAGCCACCACAGGAGAAGCCACCATTGAGTTACTTTGACCCTGCACCCAGGAAGAGGAGAGAGGCCCCACAGCACATATTCTGGCATCATACTAACCACCACAGGAGAAGCCACCATTGAGTTACTTTGACCCCCGCACCCAGGAAGAGGAGAGAGGCACCACAGCACATATTCTGGCATCATATCAGCCACCACAGGAGAAGCCACCATTGAGTTACTTTGACCCCTGCACCCAGGAAGAGGAGAGAGGCCCCACAGCACATATTCTGGCATCATATCAGCCACCACAGGAGAAGCCACCATTTAGTTACTTTGACCCCGCACCCAGGAAGAGGAGAGAGGCACCACAGCACATATTCAGGCATCATATCAGCCACCACAGGAGAAGCCACCATTGAGTTACTTTGACCCCTGCACCCAGGAAGAGGAGAGAGGCCCTACAGCACATATTCTGGCATCATACTAACCACCACAGGAGAAGCCACCATTGAGTTACTTTGACCCCTGCACCCAGGAAGAGGAGAGAGGCCCCACAGCACATATTCTGGCATCATATCAGCCACCACAGGAGAAGCCACCATTGAGTTACTTTGACCCCTGCACCCAGGAAGAGGAGAGAGGCCCCACAGCACATATTCTGGCATCATATCAGCCACCACAGGAGAAGCCACCATTGAGTTACTTTGACCCCTGCACCCAGGAAGAGGAGAGAGGCCCCACAGCACATATTCTGGCATCATACTAACCACCACAGGAGAAGCCACCATTGAGTTACTTTGACCCCCGCACCCAGGAAGAGGAGAGAGGCCCCACAGCACATATTCTGGCATCATATCAGCCACCACAGGAGAAGCCACCATTGAGTTACTTTGACCCCTGCACCCAGGAAGAGGAGAGAGGCCCCACAGCACATATTCTGGCATCATACTAACCACCACAGGAGAAGCCACCATTGAGTTACTTTGACCCCGCACCCAGGAAGAGGAGAGAGGCACCACAGCACATATTCTGGCATCATATCAGCCACCACAGGAGAAGCCACCATTGAGTTACTTTGACCCTGCACCCAGGAAGAGGAGAGAGGCCCCACAGCACATATTCTGGCATCATATCAGCCACCACAGGAGAAGCCACCATTTAGTTACTTTGACCCCGCACCCAGGAAGAGGAGAGAGGCACCACAGCACATATTCAGGCATCATATCACACACCACAGGAGAAGGCCTCTTTCAGTGATTTAGGCCTTTGGACCCAGACAGAGGAGAGAGGCACCACAGCACATATTCTGGCATCATATCAGCCACCACAGGAGAAGCCACCATTGAGTTACTTGACCCCTGCACCCAGGAAGAGGAGAGAGGCCCCACAGCACATATTCTGGCATCATATCAGCCACCACAGGAGAAGCCACCATTGAGTTACTTTGACCCCTGCACCCAGGAAGAGGAGAGAGGCCCCACAGCACATATTCTGGCATCATATCACCCACCACAGGAGTAGGCCACCATTTAGTTACTTGACCCCTACACCCAGACGGAGGAGAGAGGTTACACAGCAGAGAATCAGGCATTTAGATCACCCACCACAGGAGTAGGCCCCAATTTAATGGGACCCCGGCAACCATGTCAGATGGCACAACCATCAGCTTCATATCAATCAGCACAGGAGAAGGCGACTTTGAAAGACTTTGACCCCTACACCCAGACGGAGGAGAGAGGTTTCACAGCAGAGAATCAGGCATTTAGATCACCCACCACAGGAGTAGGCCCCCATTGAATCAGACCCTGGCAACCATGTCAGATGGCACAACCATCAGCTTTATATCAATCAGCACAGGAGAAGGCGACTTTGAAAGACTTTGACCCCTACACCCAGATGGAGGAGA
The DNA here is from genome assembly GCA_033119425.1 of Bufotes viridis. Lineage (NCBI taxonomy): Eukaryota > Metazoa > Chordata > Amphibia > Anura > Bufonidae > Bufotes > Bufotes viridis. The sequence goes on from CM065592.1 coordinate 238,998,297, forward strand.
GAGGTTTCACAGCAGAGAATCAGGCATCATATCAACCACCACAGGAGAAGCCACCATTTAGTTACTTTGACCCCTGCACCCAGGAAGAGGAGAGAGGCCCCACAGCACATATTCTGGCATCATATCAGCCACCACAGGAGAAGCCACCATTGAGTTACTTTGACCCCTGCACCCAGGAAGAGGAGAGAGGCCCCACAGCACATATTCTGGCATCATACTAACCACCACAGGAGAAGCCACCATTGAGTTACTTTGACCCCTGCACCCAGGAAGAGGAGAGAGGCCCCACAGCACATATTCTGGCATCATATCAGCCACCACAGGAGAAGCCACCATTGAGTTACTTTGACCCCCGCACCCAGGAAGAGGAGAGAGGCACCACAGCACATATTCAGGCATCATATCACACACCACAGGAGAAGGCCTCTTTCAGTGATTTAGGCCTTTGGACCCAGACAGAGGAGAGAGGCACCACAGCACATATTCTGGCATCATATCAGCCACCACAGGAGAAGCCACCATTGAGTTACTTTGACCCCTGCACCCAGGAAGAGGAGAGAGGCCCCACAGCACATATTCTGGCATCATATCAGCCACCACAGGAGAAGCCACCATTGAGTTACTTTGACCCCTGCACCCAGGAAGAGGAGAGAGGCCCCACAGCACATATTCTGGCATCATATCACCCACCACAGGAGTAGGCCACCATTTAGTTACTTTGACCCCTACACCCAGACGGAGGAGAGAGGTTACACAGCAGAGAATCAGGCATTTAGATCACCCACCACAGGAGTAGGCCCCAATTTAATGGGACCCCGGCAACCATGTCAGATGGCACAACCATCAGCTTCATATCAATCAGCACAGGAGAAGGCGACTTTGAAAGACTTTGACCCCTACACCCAGACGGAGAGAGAGGTTTCACAGCAGAGAATCAGGCATTTAGATCACCCACCACAGGAGTAGGCCCCCATTGAATCAGACCCTGGCAACCATGTCAGATGGCACAACCATCAGCTTTATATCAATCAGCACAGGAGAAGGCGACTTTGAAAGACTTTGACCCCTACACCCAGATGGAGGAGAGAGGTTTCACAGCAGAGAATCAGGCATCATATCAACCACCACAGGAGAAGCCACCATTTAGTTACTTTGACCCCTGCACCCAGGAAGAGGAGAGAGGCCCCACAGCACATATTCTGGCATCATATCAGCCACCACAGGAGAAGTCACCATTGAGTTACTTTGACCCCTGCACCCAGGAAGAGGAGAGAGGCCCCACAGCACATATTCTGGCATCATATCAGCCACCACAGGAGAAGCCACCATTGAGTTACTTTGACCCCTGCACCCAGGAAGAGGAGAGAGGCCCCACAGCACATATTCTGGCATCATATCAGCCACCACAGGAGAAGCCACCATTGAGTTACTTTGACCCCCGCACCCAGGAAGAGGAGAGAGGCACCACAGCACATATTCAGGCATCATATCACACACCACAGGAGAAGGCCTCTTTCAGTGATTTAGGCCTTTGGACCCAGACAGAGGAGAGAGGCACCACAGCACATATTCTGGCATCATATCAGCCACCACAGGAGAAGCCACCATTGAGTTACTTTGACCCCTGCACCCAGGAAGAGGGAGAGAGGCCCCACAGCACATATTCTGGCATCATATCACCCACCACAGGAGTAGGCCACCATTTAGTTACTTTGACCCCTACACCCAGACGGAGGAGAGAGGTTACACAGCAGAGAATCAGGCATTTAGATCACCCACCACAGGAGTAGGCCCCAATTTAATGGGACCCCGGCAACCATGTCAGATGGCACAACCATCAGCTTCATATCAATCAGCACAGGAGAAGGCGACTTTGAAAGACTTTGACCCCTACACCCAGACGGAGGGAGAGAGGTTTCACAGCAGAGAATCAGGCATTTAGATCACCCACCACAGGAGTAGGCCCCCATTGAATCAGACCCTGGCAACCATGTCAGATGGCACAACCATCAGCTTTATATCAATCAGCACAGGAGAAGGCGACTTTGAAAGACTTTGACCCCTACACCCAGATGGAGGAGAGAGGTTTCACAGCAGAGAATCAGGCATCATATCAACCACCACAGGAGAAGCCACCATTTAGTTACTTTGACCCCTGCACCCAGGAAGAGGAGAGAGGCACCACAGCACATATTCTGGCATCATATCAGCCACCACAGGAGAAGCCACCATTGAGTTACTTTGACCCCTGCACCCAGGAAGAGGAGAGAGCCCCCACAGCACATATTATGGCATCATACTAACCACCACAGGAGAAGCCACCATTTAGTTACTTTGACCCCTTCACCCAAACAGAGGAGAGAGGTTCCACATCAGAGAATCAGGCATCATATCAACCACCACAGGAGTAGGCCACAATTTAGTTTATTTGACCCCTGCACCCAGGAAGAGGAGAGAGGCACCACAGCACATATTCTGGCATCATATCAGCCACCACAGGAGAAGCCACCATTGAGTTACTTTGACCCCTGCACCCAGGAAGAGGAGAGAGGCCCCACAGCACATATTCTGGCATCATACTAACCACCACAGGAGAAGCCACCATTGAGTTACTTTGACCCCTGCACCCAGGAAGAGGAGAGAGGCCCCACAGCACATATTCTGGCATCATATCAGCCACCACAGGAGAAGCCACCATTGAGTTACTTTGACCCCGCACCCAGGAAGAGGAGAGAGGCACCACAGCACATATTCTGGCATCATTTCACACACCACAGGAGAAGGCCTCTTTCAGTGATTTAGGCCTTTGGACCCAGACAGAGGAGAGAGGCACCACAGCACATATTCTGGCATCATATCAGCCACCACAGGAGAAGCCACCATTGAGTTACTTTGACCCCTGCACCCAGGAAGAGGAGAGAGGCCCCACAGCACATATTCTGGCATCATATCAGCCACCACAGGAGAAGCCACCATTGAGTTACTTTGACCCCTGCACCCAGGAAGAGGAGAGAGGCCCCACAGCACATATTCTGGCATCATATCACCCACCACAGGAGTAGGCCACCATTTAGTTACTTTGACCCCTACACCCAGACGGAGGAGAGAGGTTACACAGCAGAGAATCAGGCATTTAGATCACCCACCACAGGAGTAGGCCCCAATTTAATGGGACCCCGGCAACCATGTCAGATGGCACAACCATCAGCTTCATATCAATCAGCACAGGAGAAGCGACTTTGAAAGACTTTGACCCCTACACCCAGACGGAGGAGAGAGGTTTCACAGCAGAGAATCAGGCATTTAGATCACCCACCACAGGAGTAGGCCCCCATTGAATCAGACCCTGGCAACCATGTCAGATGGCACAACCATCAGCTTTATATCAATCAGCACAGGAGAAGGCGACTTTGAAAGACTTTGACCCCTACACCCAGATGGAGGAGAGAGGTTTCACAGCAGAGAATCAGGCATCATATCAACCACCACAGGAGAAGCCACCATTTAGTTACTTTGACCCCTGCACCCAGGAAGAGGAGAGAGGCACCACAGCACATATTCTGGCATCATATCAGCCACCACAGGAGAAGCCACCATTGAGTTACTTTGACCCTGCACCCAGGAAGAGGAGAGAGGCCCCACAGCACATATTCTGGCATCATACTAACCACCACAGGAGAAGCCACCATTTAGTTACTTTGACCCCTTCACCCAAACAGAGGAGAGAGGTTCCACATCAGAGAATCAGGCATCATATCAACCACCACAGGAGTAGGCCACAATTTAGTTTATTTGACCCCTGCACCCAGGAAGAGGAGAGAGGCCCCACAGCACATATTCTGGCATCATATCACACACCACAGGAGAAGGCCTCTTTCAGTGATTTAGGCCTTTGGACCCAGACAGAGGAGAGAGGTCCCACAGCAGAGAACCAGGCATCATATCACCCACTCACAGGAGTAGGCCACCATTTAGTTACTTTGACCCCTACACCCAGACGGAGGAGAGAGGTTACACAGCAGAGAATCAGGCATTTAGATCACCCACCACAGGAGTAGGCCCCAATTTAATGGGACCCCGGCAACCATGTCAGATGGCACAACCATCAGCTTCATATCAATCAGCACAGGAGAAGGCGACTTTGAAAGACTTTGACCCCTACACCCAGATGGAGGAGAGAGGTTTCACAGCAGAGAATCAGGCATCATATCAACCACCACAGGAGAAGCCACCATTTAGTTACTTTGACCCCTGCACCCAGGAAGAGGAGAGAGGCACCACAGCACATATTCTGGCATCATATCAGCCACCACAGGAGAAGCCACCATTGAGTTACTTTGACCCCTGCACCCAGGAAGAGGAGAGAGGCCCCACAGCACATATTCTGGCATCATATCAGCCACCACAGGAGAAGCCACCATTTAGTTACTTTGACCCCTTCACCCAAACAGAGGAGAGAGGTTCCACATCAGAGAATCAGGCATCATATCAACCACCACAGGAGTAGGCCACAATTTAGTTTATTTGACCCCTGCACCCAGGAAGAGGAGAGAGGCCCCACAGCATATATTCTGGCATCATATCACACACCACAGGAGAAGGCCTCTTTCAGTGATTTAGGCCTTTGGACCCAGACAGAGGAGAGAGGTCAGAGATTAGCTTCATATCCCCCAGCACAGCAGAAGACCGCTTTATTTGACTTAGGCCTCAGCACCCAGACAGAAGACAGAGGTAGCATGGCAGAGGTTATGGCTTCATGTCACCCGTTAGTTTAACCGGCCACTTTCATCTGGTTAGGCCCCGGCGCCCAGACAGAGAAGAGTTTCATTCAACTGTGGGTTTTTTGACTGTATGGATTACAGATGGAATGACTGTTATATGTGAGTACCGCTTTCTTTGACAGATTCTAGTATGGGTACATATATGTTTTCCCAACCCCAGCACATTAGTTTGCTAATTCCAGATGTATGAAACGCAGGCCTAACTGTATCTAGTATATTGAACGCCAGATAAACTAACTTGGCCTTTTTTAAATAAAAAAAATTCCCTAACTGGAATACTTTCAGTCTTTTGACTGTATGGATTACAGATGGAATGACTGTTACATGTGAGTACCGCTTTCTTTGACAGATTCTAGTATGGGTACATATATATTTTCCCAACCTGGGAGATTAGTTTGCTAATTCCAGATGTATGAAACGCAGGCCCAACTGTATCTAGTATATTGAACGCCAGATAAACTAACTTGGCCTTTTTTAAATAAAAAAAAAATTCCCTCACTGGAATACTTTCAGTCTTTTGACTGTATGGATTACAGATGGAATGACTGTTATATGTGAGTACCGCTTTCTTTGACAGATTCTAGTATGGGTACATATATGTTTTCCCAACCCCAGCACATTAATTTGCTAATTCCAGATGTATGAAACGCAGGCCTAACTGTATCTAGTATATTGAACGCCAGATAAACTAACTTGGCCTTTTTTAAATAAAAAAAATTCCCTCACTGGAATACTTTCAGTCTTTTGACTGTATGGATTACAGATGGAATGACTGTTATATGTGAGTACCGCTTTCTTTGACAGATTCTAGTATGGGTACATATATGTTTTCCCAACCCCAGCACATTAGTTTGCTAATTCCAGATGTATGAAACGCAGGCCTAACTGTATCTAGTATATTGAACGCCAGATAAACTAACTTGGCCTTTTTAAATAAAAAAAATTCCCTCACTGGAATACTTTCAGTCTTTTGACTGTATGGATTACAGGTGGACTGGTATTAGTAGGGGTGACACAAGCACACCCAAGTCCCTGATGTAGGATTTCTATGGCACAGACCACTATTACAAGTGATTAATGGACGTTGGGAGAGATTGTGCTGCAGCACTAGTCCCAAGATGGCCGCCGCCTATCAGCCCAGTAACATGTGCCACAAAATGGTCTGCACAACCTTTAAAAAAATAGCCTTGGACTGTGCTGCTAAATCGCTATTGGTCTGAATCCCAGGTGTAGATGTCTAACTTGTTTGGAGCTTTGGAATGCACACTGTGGCAGCTTCTGCTGCAGCACTACAAGTCGCAAAATGGCGGCCGGCGGTCAGCCCAGGTACATGTGGATGGAAAAATCACTCTGGCCACTCTAAAAATAGCCAATCCCTATCAAAAAAGCAGCTCAGCTGCAGTTGTTCAGATGAATCACAGGTGGAGGAGAGAATTTGCTTCCAGTTATTCAATTATCCCTGCCTATTCTCGCCCTAGCATCAGCTGCGTCTATCCCTGTTCTATTCACATCGGGAGTGAGCACGTCCCGACGTGCGCACAAGCTTATAAAGAGGCTGAGTCACATGCTGCACTCGGCCAATCACAGCCTTGCCAATAGTAGGCATGGCTGCGATGGCATCTTAGGGCAAGTAGTATGATGCATGTTGATTGGCTGCTTTGCAGCCTTTCAAAATGCGCCTAAATACATGACGAACCCGAACCCGAACTTTTTTGAAAATGTCCGGGTTCGGGTCCGGGTCCCGGACACCCCAAAATTCGGTACGAACCCGAACGATGCTCGAACTGTTCGCTCAATACTACATATGAACCTCACTGCCATATGAAAAATTGTCTGTGTAAAATATAGCCATCTAAATAAAGCCTTGGGGTATGGTCAGATGTGGCAGTCATGCTGCGGCTACCACGTGGCCAAGAAATGTGCAGCAATAAAATGCTACAGCAGCATTATATTTGAACTGCAAATGTAAATCTGGGGCAAATGTGCAACAAAATATGCATGCAACACAGGCAATCCATATGAAAAATCTGCATACAGTACATCGCCAGTTTGTGTGCATGTGGCCTCAGGCTGAAATAAAGAACTAAAAATAATTATGATCAGATAGATCAGCCCTAAAATACAATGCTTTGCAGAGGTATGTGTAAGGCCTGGTAGGGAGTCCATCCTATATCAGTACAAGAGGTGAGTGTTCCCATCATCCCAATGCAGCTATGCCAAACTGGAGAGCGTGAAAGAAACAGCATCTTTTACTTTGGTCACACAAAAAGTGAATGTGCTATTCTTCAATATTCTGTTGTAACAAATACTTGTTCAGTGTCTAAATATTGATGGACCTAACGGTACTATTAGATTCATTTCAGGGCTGAAATCTTTATTTTTTGTTTATATCGGGTTCTCAAATTTGGCCGAATATATTGATCGCTCATAGAAAAATTTTGTGTTAATTTCAAATAAGGTACAATACAACATTATTAAGTATGAAAAAGAAAATACACAGACATCTTAGGTCCCTCACATTTCCATCATCTTCCCTCTTCTAGTGCCCCAACATTGTCATCTTGCTGCCCCTCGTCTCCCTAATACTGCATGCTGTGCTCCCTAATGCAACAAATACTATACTGCAGAAGTAACTGCCGTACACATAGCCCACCCATAGAATCAGTGGTCCGAGATTACCTTCAATAGTAATAGTGCCCCCTACAAAAACCCCAATAATGGTAATGCCCCCCAAGAGTGCCTCATTAGTAGCATTGCTCTCCATATTGTGCCCAATAATGCCTCCACAGTACCCCCAGTAGTAGTTATGCCACCATAGTTCCCCCAGTAGAAATGAGGCCCCCCTATAGTGCCCCATTCAGTAACAAGGCCCTTCTATAAGGCACCCCTTTAGAGCTAGGGATCCACAGGTTGAAGAGCACTATAGTACAGTATTCTTCTTGGCCACCACTCAGGATGACTCCATCAGCTTGTCAGTTACCGACATTGCTCTCCTATCCTCTTTAGGCCCTAAAAAAAAGCCTCCTCTTTAATGCAGTCTTTAAAATTGACATCTTTCAAAAGACCTGTTTAAAAAGGGGGGTTATCATTTAGAATGAGAGGCCCACCGTAAATAATTGTAAAGGACACGGCAGGACATATGCATCCTTGGAGTTAAGATTTAAAACACCAAGTTTGTCGTCTGTTTTTTTTTGGCCGCACAATAAATGAGTATTAAAATATATAATTTGGTCACCACTTAAAGGGGTGCTCTGGGAATTAAGAAAATGAAAATATTTAAATATTACTTTATTATAAATATATTCTCAAATACCTTTTATTATTTATAATTTCTTGTTTTGTCTGGGGAGCAATCATTGGGAGAAACAAAATGGCCACTATCCCATTAGTTTACACAAAACCTGTCCTGATCACACATGAGGACAAGTTAATTTACAACACTAAGGTAAAGAGCTGCCTCATCCTCCTCTCTACTTTTTAGGGATTATGATCCTGAATACAGATGATAAGAACTTAAGCTGAATCTCTGGGGAATTTAGTTCATGAGGAGACAGGCTGTGGTAATGTAGACTGCATACAAGTGCTGCTGCTCATTAGCCACACCTCACCCTCCTCTTATGTCTCCTCAACTTCTCCATTCCCACAGAGATTCACCTGTATTCAGGATCATGATTCCTAGGGGGCGCAGAATGGCCGCATGATTCTCTAGCTCCGGCACTTAGCGCTACAAATAAGCGAGGTCCCGCTTTCTCAGCCACCTAAAAGCTAATACCGACAGACACCTACCTTAGCCAAGATGCCCAGAGGCAAGAGGCCGTCCCAGCGACAGGGAAAACTAGAGTTCTTCTTTGAAAAGGACACGGGCAGCGCGGGCACTGACGGCCGGCCATCTTCCCCAGGCCTGCAGACTCCCACTCCTCAGCTGCAGACACAGGGAGTACTTCTCCTTGATCCTCATCAAACTCCTCACAGTCGGGAGGATCGCCGACAGGGGTACAACAAAACCCAGCTAACTTCCTACAGCCCAGGTGAGACGGGAGGCATTGCATCTGCCACCGCCAACTCCCTAACAGAGCCCGAAGCAACAGAAGCAGAGGCTCCTTGATGGCCATGTGTGTGAGGTAGGATCTAACAGCTTACAGCAGGCATCACACCATTTAGAGGGGGCTTTCAAATCTCTCCCCATATCAGATCAACCTGCATCTGGGAACTTATTAAGGGATATGCTAATTGTATTCAGCTCTGCTCTGCAGAAAGACTTTAACACACTGCTTGGACCTATACTATCCTTCATTGTGGAGATGGAATCGAGGGTGTCACATGTAGAACAAAAGATGGATGAATTCGCATCTTCCCACAACCAATTGATTGATTCTCATGAAAACATAGTCGCTGATCTTGAATCTATTAAAGCCAAACTTATTGACCTAGAGGATTGCTCTAGGCGAAACAACATCAAATTCAGAGAAATCCTAGAAGATGTTGGCCCATCTGCATTATCTACATACATTCAAGATTCACATAAAATTCCAAAGCCCCGTCATCTCCCGGATACCACTCCCCGGGACACCCTGGCGTGCATACATTTCTATCATATTAAAGAGGCAGCTTTGGCTGCGGCCAGGCAAACGCAAAACCTACCAGCGCCATTCCGAACAGTTACGCTATTCGCAGACCTCTCTGCAACAACGCAAAGCACTAGCTCCAATTACAGCGGCCTTGAGAGAGTGCAAGATGGCGTACAGATGTGGTTTCTCTGTAAAACTTTTACTTCTTCATGAGGGGAAGCGCTTCACTATCTCTAACCTGGAGGAGGGTCGCAAGCTATTGAACTCCTGTAATATCCCAGTGGGAGAAGTTATTACTTCCCGGAACCTATCGCCGCCACATCTAGAGTCGGATTGGTGCACCGTCGGCACCCGTCGTGGGACCAAGCATTGATGATCACATGAACCCAATAGCGCCTTTAAGAGTTACGTTATTTAACGGCATCAACAGGAACTTTGTCCCCCACTTCTTTATACATCCATGTTTAGGATGCGTTCCTCAGATCACCCACATCCTGATCTGTTAAAGTATCAGATATGGTGATCAGATATGTGAGTTCTTGTCTTTGCTTATATGGAATAATTTCCTGGGCCTTCGGTCCTCTCCTGCAAGAGCAGTATATAGTCTCCCTCGATTTCCAAGCAGTCTACAGCATAGTATGGTGAGGTTATGGTGATTAAATTTGTATCTCTTAATGTCAATGGGCTTAACAGCCCTCCTAAGCATTCCTATCTGTGGAAAGAGGCGATTCAGCTGCACGCTGGTGTCCTGTGTGTCCAAGAGTCACATTTAATGCCTCAAGATACTCACAGGTTAGCCCACCATTCATTCCCTCACATCATACAATCTAATTACCATAAGAAACAAATGGGGGTGGCATTAGCCTTCAAATCTTCAGTCTCATATCTTCCTATAACATCTACGGTAGATATATTATTCATATTTGCAGGATCATGATTCCTGACAAGCAGAGCAGAGAGGAGGATGAGGCAGCACTATGGCTCATTGTGGTGAAGTAACTTGTCATCCTATGTGATTAGGACAGCGGCCATTTTATTTCTCCTAGTGATTGCTCCCTAGACAAAACAAGCCATTCTAAGTAATGAAAGGTATTTGTGAATATATTCTAAAATATTTAAGTATTTCAATTTTTTTTAATTCCTGGAGAACCCCTTTTAACTGGGTTTCCGCGAATTGTTAAAAAGCCTATACATGAGACTTTATGTTCTGATTCTTGTTAAAGCCAGTGATCCACCTAAAATTCCATTTGGATATGCACCTCACAGTATAGATTTTCTAATATAAAATTAAAAATAAATGCAGCCTTGGACACGACTGTATTCGTAACAAGGCCACGAATGGCAATTCCATGTTAAAGTATTAGGAAGAAAGTGTTTTGCAGTGCAACTGCTCAAAGCACACTGCACTTTTTTGGCGCATGATTTCCAAGTCTAAGGCCTCTTTCACACTAGCGTTTTAGCTTTCCGTCCTAGAGATCCGTCCTCGGGTCTCTAGGACGGAAAGCTACTGATCAGGATTATCCCCATGCATCCTGAATGGAGAGAAATACGTTCAGGATGTCTTCCGTTCAGTATGTCAACGTTTTTTGGACGTTGACAAAAGCGCAGCATGCGGGGCGCTCTGACGTCATTCAGGAGAGCCCCGGGAGCCGCATGGAATGTAAGTATGCCGCTCCCCCGCTCCCCACTGCTACTATGGCAACCAGGACGCTAGTAGCGTCCTGGCTGCCATAGTAACACTGAAAGCATTTTGAAGACTGATCAGTCTTCAAATGCTTTCAGTTCACTTGCGTTGTGCCGGATCCGGCGTGCATTCCGGCGACGGAAGTGCACGCCGGATCCTAACAACGCAAGTGTGAAAGAGGCCTAAGGACAACATATCTTAGATATTTACCATTAGATTCAAAAGCAATTTCAGGGACCGCGCTAATACCAGCAGTTAAGACACAGTGCAGACTCCACACTCGATCCAACAGATAGCTGTTCACAATCCACTCCTCTGGACCTCTTCTGAAGCGTTATGCCACCAACCGAAGCTTTTAATATATAACACCAGTACCTTCACAAAGAAAAGAGGCACATGGCGCAATATCCAAGTGGTAAAGTAGGTTTCCAATTTATTGTACTTACAAAATCCACATGGTAAAAAGCATATTCATATTAAAATGCGCCCGACCCGGGTTTCGCCTTAGGCTTCGTCAGAGACTGAGGGAATGAACTCCCTCAGGTCGGGTATTATGTAACCTTCCGCATTACGGGGGCATAGCCTGTGTTTTATGCAGCACATTTTCCCATTAGTCGATCACGGTCAGAAAATACTCTCTAAATAAGGTAGTGTTCTATTTGGGGCTTAGTTTTCACATTTTTGCAGTCAAAATACATATGCAAAAGTGAAAAACGCATTTAAAAAAAAAAAAGCTAGTAAAGGACCATTTCAGAAGCAGAAAATCAGCCTCATATTTTCAGCCACCAGAAATAACCTTAAGAACGTACCCTAAGGCTTGAGGATTTTCAATCAGAAGCAGAGCTTAGTGTATGTAGAGGTTAACAAAAATTGTGTTGAGACTAGGGGCTATTGTTTTTTCATATTGAGTTTTCATTAAACAGTCTTATTTTTTAACTGGAGGCATGTTTTAAAGGGTGTGTTGCTTTTGTTAATTACCATTGGTTAGAAAAGTCTTACGATGACAGGATGATCACATGTGGCTGCTAGAACCATCGACAGTCAGGTGTAATATATGGGGAAACCCAGCAGCAAATGTGCAGTCCCCTTGCAGTGCCACCACAAGAGAACTGGTGCCCACAGCAATCAATGAGCTATGTAACACAAATGTGATGGCTCCTGCAGATAGAGGCCCTGGCTAATTAAATGGGTTGTGTAGTTTTTTTATATTGATGACCTGACCTGTCATCAATATCCGATTGGTGGGGGTCTGACACCCGGTACCCTGACCGATCAGCTGTTTGAAGAGGAGGCAGTGCTCCATGCAAGGGCTACTTCCTCTTCATTACACTGCCAGTCATCTTGAAAGCAGGTGTAATTACAAGTACTCGCTTTATCACTTAATGTAGCGAGTACTTGTACTACACCACTGCTGCAAGGGAGACAACGCACACTGTAATGAAGAGGAAGCAGTACTCGCGCCGCCTCCTCTTGAAAACAGCCGATTGGCAGCGATGTCAAGTGTTGGACCCCCTCCGATCTGATATTGATGACCTGTACTGAGGATAGGTCATCAATATAAAACTCCTTTAACCCTCAGTTCACACTTGCGCGTTTTACAGCGCGTTCGAACGCGTTGTAAAACGCTCAACAGGAGAAAACTCATGTTTCCCTATGGGCATGGTTCTCACCTGAGCGTTTTACAGCGCGTTTGAACGCGCTGTAAAACTCCCTACACTCAAAGAAGTTCTTGAGCTTCTTTGGGGCGTTTTGTCGCGCGTTTGCACCCAATAGACTTCAATGGGAACGCGCATAAAACGCGTTAAAGTGTAGATATGCCTTTTTCAATTGGTCTCCAGAGTCACGAACGCGCATATGACGCGCGTTTCCTATTTTGCTAAAACGCGCGTCTCAGAAACGCTCAGGTGTGAACCCAGGGTAATGGAGGCTATTGAAGAGTAGAAATAAATACAAAACAACATTTTACTATTTTTTTTATTTATTTAGAAAATACCAATAATACTGAAAAAGCTTCAAAAGATATTTACCAGTTTAAACTTCCATAAAACAAACCTTTCCATACATTTGTTTTCCCAAAACCAACTACTTTTTCATTTAACATTCACATCGTAATCAAGTTTGAAACTGTAAACCGCGGGTGTTTTTCAGCAGCAGCGAATGACTAGTCAATCACTAGGTCAGTTAAGCTAACTGCATCCCTCTACCCTGACTGCTGTCAGAGAGCACAGCAGCGTGATTCTCAAGTGTGCACCCCACAACCAAGAGGTATTCCACATTCCCTGTACTCACAGAATATTGAACAGACTTAAAGCGTGAAGAGAAATATGTATATACGCACACATTTTAAAGGAAGACAAATTTCAAATGTAATATCTCACAGCTTTTTGTACAGCAATATACACAGCCAGTGATCTAGCTGTAAATCTGCAAGTTATGGTTGGAGGTTTGAGAATTGCTGTATATGGCAAGAACACATGCACAAGTGTATGGGAATGCACACTTTCATTATGTTATAACAAGGCTCAGGTTGTAGCAGTATCCATATGTGTTTATTTAGCTTAATGGGAACGTCCGTATCTTGTCACCAGTAGAGCAGCACCACTGTAGTCCTAGTGGGAAACTAAGCACGTTTCCCAGTCCATCCTCAATACTTCCAAAGAGTCCATCACTGCAAAAACACACAACACCGCTGGGTTCCAGACCAGACCTGTATGTGTTCACGAGTTGCAGGATTGCAAGGCGGCATGTCTTTCACAACATTCAACTGTCAGCCAACTAGAAACCAACTAGCTGAAATGATGGGAATTATGGCACAATGGACTTCTGAAAAAGGTAACTACCAAAAAGGCAAGGGAAGTCGGCAGTCCATACAGATTTCCCTGTGGAACATTCACTGTGGGTCATTGAAGACGGAGAAGTCAGGTCATATACCAAGTGATTGCTCTCAGAGCATAAAGGAGTTCAGCTTGCATCCTCGCTTCCATAAGAAGCAAATTAACATGAACCTGGTGAAACAAGACAAAAATGTTAGGTTTACAGCGACAACATAAAACATCCACTGTACACTGCAGCATAGAGCAAAGTATCAAGCAGCAAAACGTACACATTAAGTATTCTCAATGTTTATACATCTATGAATTTTATTTTTCCCCAGCATAAACCTCCCCCTGCCCCATACAATGTAAGTGGTAATTCAGAAGTATTCTGCTGTCACTATTTAAGAGCCAGCAAGTGAAGCTGTGGATAATATTAGGCCATTGTTAGGCAGTGAAAATGCAGCTCCCAGTGCATATATGCTGGACACATCTATTGGTCCTGGTGGCCTCATCAGCATAAACCTCCTGTTTTTTTTTTTTTGGTTGTTTTTTTAATTAAAGAAAATGCAGTAGACTGCAATGGGTTGCATCAAAAGGGGCATAGACGCCCGTGATGAGAACATAGTCCTACCACTTTACAAATCACTGGTTAGACCACACATGGAGTACTGTGTACAGTTCTGGGCTCCTGTGAACAAGACAGACATAGCAGAGCTGGAGAGGGTTCAGAGGAGGGCAACTAAAGTAATAACTGGAATGAGGGATCTACAGTACCCTGAAAGGTTATCAAAATTAGGATTATTCAGTTTAGAAAAAAGACGACTGAGGGGAGATCTAATAACTATGTATAAATATATCAGGGGTCAGTACAGAGATCTCTCCCATCATCTATTTATCCCCAGGACTGTGACGAGGGGACATCCTCTGCGTCTGGAGGAAAGAAGGTTTGTACACAGACATAGAAAAGGATTCTTCACTGTAAGAGCAGTGAGACTATGGAACTCTCTGCCTGAGGAGGTGGTGATGGTGAGTACAATAAAGGAATTCAAGAGGGGCCTGGAGTGTAATAATATTACAGGTTATAGTTACTAGAGAGGGGTCGTTGATCCAGGGAGTTATTCTGATTGCCTGATCGGGAAGGAATGAGGAAAATTGGCTTCTGCCTCACAGGGTTTTTTTTTTTGCCTTCCTCTGGATCAACTTGTAGGAAACAGGCTGAACTGGATGGACAAATGTCTTTTTTCGGTCTTATATACTATGTTACTATGTTACTGCAATATCCTATAGAGTGGGTCACCCCAAAAAATAGACTGTACGATTTTCAGACCAATCATCAGGAAACTCGCTTTCTATAACTAGCCCGTATAATCAAGCAGCCCTCGTTTCTCGACTAATGGGCATCTTTCATCCAGGTCAAAGATGCCTAATTATTGGTAGCACATCTTGTGTAATCATGGATGTGCTGCCGAAAATCAATAGAACTGAATACAGGAGGAACGACTGCGGTAGCAATCGTTCGTTCCATATTCAGTTTGCATCGGCCTGTATAATCAGGCCAGTGCAAACGAGCACCGATGGATGTGTTTTCACCCATTGGCATTCGAAAATCTGGCAGTTTTAAACAGCCTTTAGATGTGAATAGAGCCTTATATGAAGCTCAAACCAATCATTAAAGTGAACCTCCTTGGCATAGTGGCCACTAGAGCAAGCTTGATCTAAAACTTAGCATAACACACTAACCCTACTGTAAAAATAATACATTTCTGTTTTACAAAGCTGTAAAGTGTCCAATATAAGAAAGAGCAGCAATGTTCTTCTCAGTCACCTTTTCAGAATGCCTGAACTGCCTCCAGAAGCCGTCATACATTCTTTTGGTTGTCTTCTCTGGACTACACACCACATTTTTTATGTAAACTTTAAAGCTGCGGTCCAGTAACTGGTTTATTTCTCCATAGTCATAATCATCATACCTGTGAATAAAAATAAAAAAATAATAAATATCGAGATGACACACCATAATGAGAAAGAAACATCTAAATCACATAATTAGCAAAAGAGGCAATTAAGCTTCTGCTTCAATCATACACGTCAGGATGGGCATTTCAAGCTGCATCATTAAAAGTGGTTGTGCCACTAATAACACTTGTGGATAGGGGCTGTTTGATCGCTGGGGGGCCCCCGATTGCTGAGCGGCAGTCCCATAGAAGTGAAGTAAGAGCAGTAAGCACAGGAGTACTACTGCTCCCTTCTCATGGAGCAGTTCTGCAGCACTCCCAGACCCCTGTTCTTGTGATAGCTGGGGGCTCCAGCAATTGGGCCAACCATGATCAAACACTTATCTCTTATCTGGATAGGGGATGTGTTTTCAATGGCACAACCCCTTTATTACTAAAACTGGCTTTAGTACAAAACTGAATCTTAAAATATGGTCTCTACACTTTAGTCATTCTTCTTGGCTGTGACTCAACTACTAGGATATACCAGAAAAATCTCTCACCTTATTCCAAACATACAATGCACATAGTTCCATATGGCCCGCCGCAGTGTTGAGGTATCTACATCATTGTGCATTGCCATGGTGTTATAAGTAAGGTTATATGCAATGTGAAACTTCTCATCTAGTAGCTGCCCAACGTCTGGATATAGCCGATTAACTAAGGAGTAGCCATGGTCTTCCCAGCTGAAATCCTGCAAATAAGAATCATGGTTTAATTAGAATGCAGGCCAGTGCACTCATACTAGGCTAGGACCCAAAAAGACATGCGTTTTCCCCCCACTGCTGATCTGCTGCTTATAACTTTTATATCTTTGTGTAACTGGACTCCATTTGTGGAATACAGAGCTCCACAATCCTTGCTGCCTTTACTACAACAGTGCTAGAGCATCTGCCAGCACTCCTGACATGTCTGTTGTAGTAAATACGTGCACGCCCAATAATGTAACCATGTTGGAGTGTCCTTTTATAAAACTTTGCCTTGTGCCATTCCTCTATTACATGGCAGAAAAATCTGTGGCAGTTTAGTGGTGTAATTAGCATATGAAAATGGATCTGTTGGTGGTGTAAATGCTTCGCAGATTTGCTACAGATTTCACTCTATGCTCTGCTGTAACTGTAGAACGCTGTTGCAACTTATAGGTCCCTTCTCAATGTACCCCGAGATTTTTTTTTTCCTCATGCAGTGGGGGTAATGTAGTAATTCTGGTGTTTCACACGCCAGTCTGAGGCTCCATTCACACGTCCGCAAAATGGGTACGCAATTTTGCGGAATGGGTGCGGACCCATTCATTTCCAACGTGGACGGAAAAAATGCAGACAGCGCACTATGTGCTGTCCACATTTTCGGATCCGCAAAAAAACAGAACATGTCCTATTCTTGTCCGCAATTGCAGACAAGATTAGGCATTTTCTATTATAGTGCGGTCCACAAAACATTTACAGACGTATGAATGGACTCTTAAGTAAAATGCCAGCCAGAGGAAGATCTCACCAATTTATTCAGTGGCGCATGACTCTTAGTACGTGTCGCATCCTCCGCTGTCCGTGAGCCAGAATTAAGCTGGTGTAATGCGGGCCAGTTTTCTGATGCACGTTCAAAGTGTCAGGCCCTTGGCCCACCTCTTCCCAACTACTTTTTCGAAAAGTAGCAAGGGTTTTGGAAAAAGCCAAAAAGTCACTTTTTTCTCGCAAACTTACAAACATTTGTGACTTTTCTACACCAGAAAACTGGCCTAGAGCTATGGTTAATGACCCCCAGTATGTTTATTGTTAAGGAAATAAAGCCGGTCATGCTAGATCTTATTAATGTCCATGTATTTGTCACCACTCATCATATGTTTTGTTTTTCATCACCATTGAGGTGAACGGTAAGTATACATACCGTCACCTAGGTAAACCTAGCCCGATCCGTATAGATTTACCAAACACAATGCCATATCAAAACATGAAGAATACACCCCTCTAGGGTGGTTATATAGAAGACTTACCTGTACTCGGAATGTGGGAACATGCATCCCGCGGCGAGAGAAGTCTTTGTAGCCATAACTTGTGTCCTCAAAATGTTTCGAGACCTCTTTAACTGGAGGGGGGTCTTCATCTTCTATGGAGAATGACAGACAATTGTCTAATGCGCCAAGGTTATACTGTTTAGAGGTTTTTCTTATCTTAGACATCCACAGGACATGCCATAAATGGTTGACAGACGCAGGACCCACCTCTGGAACTCGCACCAGTCTCTTGAACAGGGGTCACCTGACCCCATCCTGGGCATCTAGTTGTCACATAAATGACCAGAGATGTGTTCAGGAATACAGAAACCGTTGAGCTCACTGTTCTATGCTGTTCCCATAACGAACTCTCATTCACTTCTATCTGCATTATGAAAGCAGCATAGCACAACAGGTATCTGAAAACCTAACCACATCTCTATTCACTTATGCAGCAGCTAGGGACCCCATTCTGGAGACAGGTGCAGAGTCCCAGAGGTGAAACCTGCATCAGACATTTATAGCATATTCTGTGGATATGCCAGAAGTCTAAGATGAGAACATCCTTTTAACATTTTAACTTGCCCGTGTTGTGATAATACATAGGACACACGGTCACGTAAACGTCCAGTGTGCCATCTTTCAGGCATTGCCCTACCTGTAGCAAAAGTGAGCATGCTCTCAGTCTTCTCCTTTTCAAAGCGTGTAGCCATTTCTTCCTGACTCGCTTCTTCTTCATCTCTACATTCTTGAAGCTGTTTCATTTTCTCCATAAGAACTTCAACTTCACAAGAAGAATCAGAGCTCTATAAAGAAGAAATAGGAAACCCGTTCATCTAAATTCATGAAGTTCACATCAATTATGCAAAATATATATATATATATATATATATATATATATATATATATATATATATATATATATATTACAGACACTACATCCAGTCTTTATCTTGAGAGTGGGCATATCTATGTCTCCTAGCCAAAGGACTATATGTGACATCATTAAGGTTTCCAAAATGCATTGGCTCTTGATACTGAGGAACCTTTTCTAGTGCCAATAGACAACATGGGCTCTACAGAGACACCAGTATACGGAAAGACTCATGTTCCCCAGGGCAAAGAAACCAAAGGTTGGAAAATCTTGACTGATTGCCATACAGAACAGCAAGTTGTAATTTTTTCTCTTACTTCACCAACCGCATGTTCTTGATGGGCCATTTGCCACTCTTAATATAAAATATATTGGCCTAGACTGGTGGCTAGAAACAATGCACAAACTCCGACATGTCCAAACTAGCCAACTTACCAAGCTTCCTGCTGTCTGGCGACTCTCATTCCCTCCATGGTTGCCATTTCTTATATCACAAATGCAGTAGTTACTGATAGATGGGGGACGGAAAGTGTGCCCACCATTACTATGGATTTCAGGACTTATGCCACAGCCAAATGTGAAGGAGGCCAATGAGTGGTAGTGAGCGAGAAGAACGACTGCATGGATCAGCTCTGCCAAAGACCAGCTATGCTCTCCAGTTTTGAGCAGTTGCTGCAAACACACAAAAATAAAAAAATAAAATACACGGGTCACTCTATATCAATAGATGGTGTAAAACTGGTTGCAAGCCTTGTAGCCAACAGAGCCAGCCTGATACAAAGGAGCCTACAAGTCTTTACCTCAATGTGTTCTTTTGTGATCAGCCAAGGTCTGTGTGCCAGCAGCTTGTTCAGCTCTCCTAGATTACGGAGCTTCAGTGGAGCATTTTCAAGACCATTTAACCACTTCTGGTCTCCTCCACTCTGAATAAAGTCATTGACGTGTAGATTAACAAGATACGAACACTGATGCCTGGCTGCGGCCTGGAAGACAGAGCGACAGACACATTGCTGTCAGTACATGGTATTTTACACCCCTGTGTTCCTGAATTATGGAATTGGTACACGCTCAGGATTGTAGAGGGTATGGCTATGGACATTAGCGCATCTGATGGCGACTTACCATAATCCCGATGTAGTGCTGATAACAGGCAGGTAAAGGGCCGTCCATCTGCAGCAGGTAATGCTGGGTTTTCAGAAAGCTTTCTAAATACTGCGGGTGGAAAACCATCACCAGGGTGATATTATCCAGGCGACCCATATCTGCAAAAGCATCAGTAAACACTGTGTGCATATTTGCATCCTCCGTCCCAACTTGGAGAATCTGTAGAGTTCATAAAACGGTATAAGGTTGGACTGTTTGCTTAAACCAGACTGCAGAAACCCCCATCCATAACAATGCCCAATACATCAGAGGAGGCCTCCTACAGGCCTTCTCAGATCAATACATACAGGTTCCTACTTGTCTGAATGATACTGAAAATAAAAACACCAACCTCTTCCTCGGGGATGTATCTGCTAGGCCCTTGACCTACAGGGCGAGGGATTCGGATACCCAATTCCTGGAAGAAAGAATACGCCAAGTATTATTTCCTTGTGGAGACTAAGAATTGACCATTTCATAGAGGTCCATTCACCGATCACTGCCACACTCATTGAACGGACCTACAGAAATATGATATTCCTTATGATGAAGCAGAAAATGGAATATACTGGCACATTTAACGTGGTGGGGGATTGGGCAGAATGCACGAGTCTAAATATTGTCCAGATAGTTTTACATTAAATGTCATAATGACCAAAAATACTTAACTTCAGGAGCCAATTTGACTGTTTAGTGGCCATGAAGGTAAGTATGTCACATCATTGTAATTATACAGTGGCTGCTCCATCATACAGGTGTAGTGCATGTAGGGGTGGTCTTCTCCGCACACACTCGGAGGAGCAGGCAGTGCCTCCCCTGTAAACATTCCTTTGTTTCCCAACAGGTAGCCGGTGCTTACTGCAGAGGCAATGCATCACTGAGGCGCCTCATACCTGAACGGCACCATGACATCAGTCAGCGCCTTCGCCCATCCAAGTATTTATCCCTTGTGCCATTACATGGGACTGCAGGTAAAACTCCTCTACACTGGTTACACCACTTGCGCACAATCTTACATACAGGAGAGTTACAAGACTTTATCAAGCATGCCAAGACATCAGCTCATGCCAGTGCAAGTTCTAGTCCTGAGACCAATGCCCATGCTGTACCCCCTCCTCTCCAGACTTGCCCCTACATGTCTCAGCAGGCAGAAGTCGCAGACTCCATGTAGCCAGCCTGCTGGGCACTATAGACATCAGAGGACTAGTGCAAACACTGCGACATCTGACGACAAAGACGACCGCCTCATCCAAAGGGAATGAATGGCCAGCGCCTGGATATCAATGAGGCGCAGAGAGTAAGCAGAAACAGGATCGGGCAGATGGCCGCGACAATCCGCACATTCCTAGAAAGCGACATCTGCACGGCACCATACATGCGGATCGCACACGGCGAGGAGTCGGTCCGGTAGCTAAGCACAGCGGGCATCATCTCCTGGAAGAGCGCTCACCTTGACTTTGTTGTTGCACACTCCGCTGCAGCGACTGCAGATGATTTCTGGAACCGATGCAGCCGCCCGCGGTGACAACCTCATCGTTATTATGGTGGCACACATACACGCTTGCACAGGTACCCGTCTGCCTGCTCTATTCCACTGCGCAGAGAACAATGTCAGCGCCGTATCTATTGTTATCACGCGTACAGCAGAGCTGAACCTTCTCACACCCCTCTCTGCAGCGCAGACAGCGAACACTGCCTTGTACTCAGCTTCATAAACAAGTCCTGGCGGGGCGGGGCCGAAGCGTCCAGGCACGCCCCCATGGGAGGCTTGACCAATGCGAATGCACCGAGAGTTAAAGGTCCAGCCAATCAGGAGAGCTCGAAGACACTGATGAAACGAGGCGGGACTCTCGGCCAGCCTGATGTAATGTGGGCGGGAATCCAGTCTGTGAAAAACAAGATGCTCTGAAAAACACCAGGCTCTGCAAACAGTTTTTTTTTTCTTTTTGTCTTAACTCGTTGAAGGCTGGAACAGCCCTGGGTTTGTACCACACACTGGCCAGGTCCTCGGTGTGCTGGTGACCATTCCCTCCTCCAGACATAAACTGGGATGAAAAGCAACTCTTGTCTGTACTGGGAAAAATAAAACCCCACACCCATACAAATAAAGAAAAGTACTGAACTCACTGCCAACCGACCCTAAAAACGCGGCGTTTTGTGTTATTCCTAATACAGTGGCCTCAGCAGAACATATTAATATTCTGGGTCTGGGCCAGAACTGGGGTAGGACATAAGGCGCAGTCACCCTGCCTTATTTTACGCAATGGATAGTGTTTTCTGTCATTTTTATTTCTGTTTTTACCACAGAGGAATTATAAATCCACGAGTCAGTACCATACATGACCCCAGTCTTCATACAGTCAGGGTTCATTCACACCAGTGGAAAAAAAATACACAGCCAGTTATTCATGGCCATATTACATCAGGGTGTGCATCCATTTTCTGGCCATTAAAAACTGATTCATTGGCTATTCAATATAATGAGTCCCCTCATTATATTATGGCCTCCTATAGTGTCCTCAGTATTATAAATGGCCTCTTATAGTGCCGCCAGTATTATAAATGGCCTCTTATAGAGCCCCCAGTGGCATATATGCTCCTATACTCCAATAGAGAATATATATATATATATATATATTATATATATATATATCTATATAAAATGGACCCCACCCTTGGTAGTGCTGGCAATTAAAAAAAAATAAAAACTTTAACCACTTGTACATGTGGGGACACTCGCACTTCACTGGAGACAGCAGGACCTGAGGCCCCCAGCGCGATCATGTGACAGATCTGAAAAGCTCAGCACCGCATGTGAATGTGCAATCCATGTTTTTTTTTTCTGCAGATTGGTATATTTGCATTCTGTCCCCTCAACTTTTATTTTTTTGCTTTCTTTCCTGGTGTCAGCACTCCTCCCATTCAACCCAGGTGTTTTTAATTAGGAGACTGCCTAAAGGTTAGGCCTCATGCACACAGCCGTGGCCATATTGCGGCCAGCAAACAATAGGTCCGCAATATGCTGGCACCAGCCGTGTGCTCCCAGCATCATGGATGCGGACCCATTTACTTGAATGGATCAGCAATCCGGAGCTGCAGTGTGTAATGGAGGCACAGAACCCCACGGAACATGTTCTATTTTTTTGTGGTGCGGACGGATCACGGACATCTCGATCCATCCCGGCCGCCGCACGGACGTTGCCCGTGCATTGGGGACCGCAAATTGCGGTCCCCAATGCAAGGAACGGCCTTGTGCATAAGGCCTTAATAAACTCCTACTCGGGCTAAGGCCACTTTCACCCGAGTGAGTTCAACGCATTGAACTCACAGCATGTCTGCGATAGCTCCCGTACGGCCCTCCCAGCACTGACGAGGTCACATAGCATTATAACTGATTTAAGATGCTACGTAACCCTTAGAGGTCTGGAATGTATTGGATAGCATTATGTCAGTGTTATTCAATACATTCCAGAACTGTAAGGGTTACATAGCATCATAAATCAATATAATGCTATGCGACCCCGTCAGTGCTGGGATGTCAGTATGGGTGCTACCGCAGACACACGCTGCAGTTCAATGCGTTGGACTCTCTTGTGCGAATGCAGCTTAAGTCTAGATTCTGAGACCACATGGAGAGGTGAGCTTTTGATATATGTTCACATTGTACAGTGCTGCATGGTGGCTGTTGCTGCTGTACCCGTGTTGCGGTGTAGGTGGTCTCCATGTGGCGCCAGATTAGGGCCCTTTCACACTAGCGTTTTTGTTTTCCGGCATAGAGTTCCGTCATTGGGGCTCTATGCCGGAAAACTACTGATCAGTATTATCCTAATGCATTCTGAATAGAGAGAAATCTGTTCAGGATGTCTTCCGTTCAGTACCCAAACGTTTTTTGGCCTGAGAAAAATCCGCAGCATGCTGAGGATTTTCCTCCGGCCAAAAATCCGGAGGACTTGCCGTAACACCGGATCCGGAATTAATGCCCATTGAAGTGCATTAATTTGGATCCGGAATTAAGCTAAATGTCGTTTTGGCGCATCACCGGATCCGACGTTTAGCTCTGCGCATGCGCAGCAGCAGTTACGATCGGGGCCCCATGTTTAAGCTGGGGCTCCGATCGGTTACCATGGCAGCCAGGACGCTGCTGAAGTCCTGGCTGCCATGGTAAGTACTCCGCAGCAGTGTACTTACCTGCGCTGCGGCTGCCCCTTCATGACGTCACAGGTCCCCGCCATGACCTGTGACGTCATGAAGGAGCGTCCGGGGGCAGCAGCGTCCTGGCTGCCATGGTAACCTGAAAGCATTTTGAAGACTGATCAGGATCCTGCCCCTAGTATAAATAGTGCCCCTGTGTATAAATGGCCAACATATATATAATGATCCTCACAACTCTCACCCACAATAGTGTCAACATTCTGGATCAACTTGCAGGATGGTAGGCCCAAACTGGATGGACAAATGTCTTTTTTTGGCCTTATGTACTATGTAACAAATATACTGTATTTTTCACTTTGTAAGACGCACTTTTTCCCCCCAAAAGTGGGGGGGAAATGGCTGTGCGTCTTATAAAGCGGATACTAGTGAGCGCTTCCATTATGGAATCGCTCACTAGTAGAGATGAGCGAACTTTAAAAAAAAGTCCGGTGTTCGGCGTTCGGGTTGTGGTAAGTCGCGCATCCCGTTATGGATTCCACTATAGCGGCATATGGAATCCATAAGGGGCGGCTGCCACCAACCCGAACTGTTGAACAGCCGAAGGACCTGGGGTGACGTCACTGTCATGTGATCAGTGCAGGGGGCGTGGCTCAGCACTGGATTTGATCCCCCACTGAGCCACGCCCCCTGCACTGATCACATGACGGTGACGTCACCCCAGGTCCTTCGGCTGTTCAACAGTTCGGGTTGGTGGCAGCCGCCCCTTATGGATTCCATATGCCGCTATAGTGGAATCCATAACGGGATGCGCGACTTACCACAACCCGAACGCCGAACACCGGACTTTTTTTTAAAGTTCTCACTAGTATGCTTTAGGTGTCGGGAGTAGGAAGGGAAGCGCTGCAAGCGCTTGTAATACTCACCCTCCCAGTCTTCATTCCTGGGTCCGGCGCTGCACTGTCCTGACCGCGTACAGGTGACAGAGCAGCGCAGGCCGGGAAGACAGGGGAGCGTGACTTCTGCCAGAGGTGGAGAGGAGCCACGGCACAGGACAGGTAAGAGATTGTTTTTATTTTAATCTGATCTGAGGTCTGATGGGGGTCTCGCTATGTGGGCTGATATAAGGTCTGATGGGGGTCTGACAATGTGGGCTAATCTGAGGTCTGATGGGAGTCTCACTATTTGGACTTATATAAGATCTGATGGGGGTCTCACTATGTCGGCTATATAAGGTCTGATGGGGGTCTGACATGAAGGGCTGATGTGATGTCCTGATAAGGGGGTCAGATCTTATGTCCTGATATAGAGGTCTGATCTGATGTCCTGATATTTATGGGGGCCTGATCTGATGTCCTGATATTTATGGGGGCCTGATCTGATGTCCTGATATTTATGGGGGCCTGATCTGATGTCCTGATATTTATAGGGGGCTGATCTGAGGATCTGATAAAAAATATTTTTTTCTTAATTTCCTCCTCTTAAAGCTGGGGTGCGTCTTATCATCGGATGCGTCTTACAAAGCGAAAAATCCGGTATATACCTCGCCACAGGCTTGGCAGGGAACTCTCGCTCCGCACTGGAAGCAGCAGGACCTGAAGCTTCTATCGTGATCATGTGACATCAGGTTCTACTGCCTCCAGTGCACAGTGAGTTTTCCCTGCCATGCCTGTGGCTTTTTATTTTTTTTAACTCCCTGCCTTCTGCGCCGTTCACATTCTACATGCAATTCCAACTCAGTTTTCTGGGTTTCATTTTTATGCCATTCTGTGTTCTGTAAAACTGACCTGTGACCTTCATTCTATGGGTCAGTATGATTATAGCGATACCACATTTATTTATTTTTCTCGTGTTTTAATACTTCATTTTTATTTATTTTTTTTGCATCGCCATATTCCGACCCTCATAACTTTTTTGTAGTTGCATCTACGGAGTTGTATGAGAGCTTCTTTTTTGAGGCGCTACAAGTAGTTTGTTATGTGTTTATGGTACGGATAAATATATGGGATAAACTCCCATGATCTATTTATACCCAGAAATGTGACGAGGGGACATCCCCTCATGTGTCTAGAGAAAAGAAGGTTTCTACACCAACATAGAAAAGGATTCTTTACGGTAAGAGCAGTGAGACTATGGAACTCTCTGCCTGAGGAGGTGGTGATGGTGAGTACAATAAAGGAATTCAAGAGGGGCCTGGAGTATTTCTGGAGTGTAAAAATATTACAGGTTAGTTACTAGAGATGGGCTGTTGATACAGGGAGTTATCTGATTGATTGGAGTCGGGAAGGATTTTTTTTTGCCCTAAAATGTGGAAAATTGAAACTACCGTTTTATGGCCCCTTTCACACGGGCGAGTTTTCCGCGCGGGTGCAATGCGTGATGTGAACGCATTGCACCCGCACTGAATCCGGACCCATTCATTTCTATGGGGCTTTGCACATGAGCGGTGATTTTCACGCATCACTTCTGCATTGCGTGAAAATCGCAGCATGCTCTATATTGTGTGTTTTTCATGCAACGCAGGCCCCATAGAAGTGAATGGGGCTGCGGGAAAATCGCAAGCATCCGCAAGCAAGTGCGGATGCGGTGCAATTTTCCTGCATGGTTGCTTAGCAACGGGACCAGATCTTTATTATTTTCCCTTATAACATGGTTATAAGGGGAAATAATAGCATTCTTAATAAAGAATGCATAGTAAAATGAAGAGGAAGGGGTTAAAAATAATAAAAGTTAACTTACCTTAGCCACTTGATCGCGTAGTTGCGATCTCTCCTCTCTTTCCCTGCATCAGCTAAGAACTAAAGGACCTGTGATGACGTCACATCACATGGTCCAATCACATGGTCCATCTTACCATGGTGATGGACCATGTGATTGGACCATGTGATGTGACGTCATCACAGGTCGCTTAGATCTTAGATGCTGCAGGAAGAGAGGACAGATCGCAACTACGCGATCAAGTGGCTAAAGTAAGTTAATTTTATTATTTTTAACCCTTCATCTTCATTTTACTAAGCATTCTTTATTAAGAATGCTATTATTTCCCCTTATAACCATGTTATAAGGGAAAATAATAAATTCTCCAGAATACTCTACCCGAAACCGGACTTCAGTGATGAAGTCCGGCTTCGGGTCTGTGTACTAAACATAGTGATTTTTCTCACGCGCGTGCAAAACGCATTACAAACGTTTGCACCCTCGTGGAAAAAACGCGCATATTCCGCAACGCACCCGCCTCTTATCCAGGCGTCAAACATGACGCCTGTGTGAAAGAGGCCTAATAGTCTCAGATTCTTCATAGAGACCGAGGCTATTACATAGGATTGGCTTTACAATTGACCATGGCATCTGAGGGGTTAAATGTCTGATCAGTGTTATTGATGATTGGAGATATTGCCTGTAGGTGTCTGCTGTTTAAAACAGCAGAAACCTGGCAGCTATGGCACCCCCTCTGCTCAGGCCCTCATCTTCAAAGACCCTTCCGCCGATGTATATAGTCGTACAGAGGTAGGGAAGTGGTTAATATTTGACCCCTGGACAATTAAAAAGGTACAGGATAAGGCCTCATGCACACGAACGTATTTTCTTTCCGTGTCCGTTCCGTTTTTTTTGTGGACCATATGTGGAACCGTTCATTTTAATGGGTCCGCAAAAAAAACGGAAGGTACTCCGTGTGCATTCCGTTTCCGTATGTCCGTTTTTCTGTTCCGCAAAAAAATAGAGCATGTCCTATTTTTTCTAGTTTGTGGACAAGGATAGGCATTATTACAATGGATCCGCAAAAATAACGGATCCGCAAAAAAAACGGATACCATACGGAACGCCATCCGATTTTTTTTTGCGGATCCGCAATTTGCGGACCGCAAAACACATACGGTCGTGCGCATGAGGCCTAAGGCTACATGCCCACAACAGTTGTTTTTTGCTGTCCGCAAAAAAAACTGATGGTCCATCAGTTTTTTTTTTTTTGGGAGGATTCCTTTGTTTTCACAGATCCCTTGTAATAAATGCCTATCCTCGTCCGCAAATGAGAAAAAAGTAGGACATGCACTACTTTTTTTGCTGAAGGGAAACACGGACAACGGATGCGGAACACAAACGGATGAACTGTCAGCGTTTTTTTGCTGACTCATTGAATTTAATGGGTTCCTGTCCTATCCGCAAAAAAAACTGAAACGGAAGCCGAGAAAAACAACTGTCGCGTGCATGTAGCCTAACACACAGCCACTACTAAAATTATGGAGCCACAGTATGTCTTGTAAACAATGCTTCCAGGAGTCAGACCTCCACCAGTCTCATACCAGTGGACCATCCTAAGCATAGACAATCAATTTCTGGTTCTGGATAACCTCTCCAAGTCCATCTTGGAGACAATGACAAGCTGACCTCAGGGCTTTGACCAGGAATGGCATCATTAGATCAATATAGTTCATCAAGAAGCAAATATCATAACCCTACACTGTCTGCAGCATAACTGGTTTGTAGACTGTATCACGAATTAATCAATCCTGAGTCACTTTTCACTGTGCAAACATCTTGTCAACTGCAGGTTACATATTTCCTTGTCTGAACATGACCCATACACCAAGTAAATAATGAAGACATCAAATGCACTCTGGATTGGTCAAAGCTTACCACCCCATAACAGCTGACTTCCTGTTCTTCACACCTCTACGCATTTTCCAGCTCACATGGAGTGTCGTTTCTCTGTGTGAGCTTTATGTGCTGGCCTCAATTATAGATATGAAACAGAAAACATCTGAAGGAATTGGTTATTCGACTGCATTTTTCAGTATGGCTGTAAATATAGCAAAAGGATAGTGGCTAGAAATGACATAATGACAGGGAAACATGAAACTGTAAAGTACATTGTATTCCTCTTTAGGCTACTTTCACACTTGCGTTGTTGGATTCCGGCAGGCAGTTCCGTCGCCGGAACTGCCTGCCGGATCCGTAAATCTGTATGCAACCGGATACCATTTGTGGACGGATCCGGATCCGTCTCACAAATGCATTGCAATACCGTCTCTCCGGTTGTCAACCGGAAAAAACGGATCTGGTATCTTTTTCCCATTTTTAAACCAGATCCGTCTTTCCGGAACACTTGGGGCCAGATCCGGCATTAATGCATTTCAATGGAAAATAATGCCGGATCCGGTATTCCGGCAAGTGTTCTGGAATTTTGGACGGAGAAAATACCGCAGCATGCCAAAAACCGTACAGTGACTGAACTGAAGGCATCCTGTTGCATCCTGAACGGATTTATCTCCATTCAGAATGCATTAGGATAAAACTGATCATTTTTTTTTCTGGTATTGAGCCCCTAGAACGGAACTCAATACCGGAAAAGTTTAACGCAAGTGTGAAAGAGCCCTAAGTTATAGCTAGTAAAACAACTTGCAGATTTTTTTTAATACCAGTCTCTTGGTCCTGTGCTTTGCTTCTTCTGTTCTGGGAGTTGGGTATGTCTGTAGGTTCAGCAATACGCTGAAAACTATGGGGGCCATTTATTAAACAGAAATATGCCTATATATTTATAATATGTATTTCTGGTGCAGTTTGCGGTGCAATCTGCGACTTTTCCCCACTCACTACAGGTCTAAAAAAGTGGGCATGGCATTGGCCCGCGCCTCTACATAACCGGCTGATCCACCGCCAGCGCAGGGCCTTATTAAGACCAGCGTCTAAAATACTATTTCCCTGACATATCTATTTCAACATCTCCATGTGTACAGCACATGCACCATTGATGGCTTCACTGAAATGATTTTTGATGAAAACTGTGCAAGAGCAGTAGCTCTGCAGACTAGCTCTCCCCATGTACAACATGGTATCGGGGATATTTGGCTTTTGGGTGAATTTATGGAAGTTCACACTACAATGATATTATATCTTAAAAGTAGGGCATTTAAGTAGAAGCAGCAATGGTGATTTCCTCATCTCAAACAGTTTTTTGAAACAAAAGCCAACAACAGTGGTTGGTATACCCCCACAAAAACGTCAGTGTCTCCAGAACTTGTCATGTGGCCTTGAGCATCGATTACAGCTTGACAAAGACGTCTCATGCTGTCCAACGCTCAAACGTGCTGTAAAACGCTCAACACATGAAAACCAATGCTTTCCTATGGCCCTGGTTCTCACTTGAGCGTTTTGAACGCGCTGTAAAACGCCCGACACATAAACAAGTACTTGAGCTTTTTTTGGGGCGTTTGTCGCGTGTTTTGTGATTGACACCACAGTAGTCAATCACAAGAACGCGCGTACGAACGCGCGTTTCCTATTTGCAAAAACGTGCTGAAATACGCGCGACTAAAACGCGCGTTTCAAGAACGCTCAGGTCTGAACCCAGGGTTATTGTCTGCTGAGGCATAGCATCCCACTTTCCTTGAAGGGTGGCCCTCAGGTCATTGAGGTTCTGAGGTACAGAGTTACGAGCCTCTACACGGTGACTCAACCGATCCCATAGGTTTTGAATGGGATTTAGATCTGGAGAAAGTACAGGCCACTCCATTTGAGGTATTCCAGTCTCCAGCAGCCGTTCCCTAATGATGTGACCTCGATGAGCTGGCGCTTTGTCATCCATGAAGATGAAATTAGGCCTGTGTTGTTCATGCAGAGGCACAATTACTGGATTAATGATGTTATTCAGGTAGTATGGGCTTGTAACTATACCATTCACACAGTGTAGGGCAGTTCTGTATTGACTAGACACACCTGCCCACACTGTAACACTACCACCACCAAAGGCTCGTCTGGTGATAACAGTGGCTCCTTGACATCTCCAGCATCCTTGGTGGCGATCATTTCTACTCAGTGTGAATTGACTATCATCAGTGAACAGCAGAGGCCCACTGGTCCCTCGTCCAGAGTAGATGCTCCCTGGCCCATGCAAGACGTTGACACCTGTTTAGGTACCCTTTCAGGTCGTCTAGCATGCAGACCACGCTGATGTAAACAGTTAGGAATGGTCTGATGTGACACTTGGCTGCCTCTCACCTCACCTTAAATGTGCCTGGAGTCGTGTGGCATTCATCATCCAGTTCCGCAGGACATTGTTCACAATGAAACAGTCATCAGTGTGGGATGTGGCCAAAGGAAGTCACTTTTATTACTTTTCTGTGACTCTTCCAGTCTCTCTGTATCTCTGTTGCAACCTGCTGAAGACACTCTGTGACACTCTAAGCTCAGTGGCCACTTCTGTCTAAGAACATCCTGCTTGAAGCCTCGCAATGGAAAGGTACTGTTGATCAATTGTTAGTTGTCGTCTTGGTCTCATGATGTCAAAATGTGAACAGCATGATGAGGAGGACTATTTAAATACCAATTCTAATTGAACCATGAAAAATTAATTGGGAGATTCATGGATCAAACACCTGTTGTGAATTTTGAGTTAAAGAGGACCTTTCATGTGTCCAAAAAATATGAACTAAGTAGCAGGAAGTGTAGAGTGGCGCCCTGGGATCTAAGTGCACTTTATAAGTTGCACTTACCTAATTCAGCAGGACCTGCGCTGACGTCACCACACTCTCCACGTGGTGAGTGCGATTACGTCATCAAACGTCCTTTTGCAGGTCCTGAAAGAAGACCATGCCGGCTGCGTGATCAAGTGGATGAGGTGAGTTACATGAGGCACATTTTAGTAGGCATTCTGTATTAAGAATGCTATTATTTTCCCTTATAACCATGTTATAAGGGAAAATAATAAAATGTACACAACACCAAACCCAAACTTCAGTGAAGAAGTTCGGGTCTGGGTACCACATTCAGTTTTTTATCATGAGCGTGCAAAATGCATTGCACCTGCGCGGAAAAGTACTGAACAGCGCAACGCAATTGCAGTCAAAACTGACTAAGAATTGCGTGCGCACTCGCGCGGGTTTCCCGCAATGCACCTGGGACGCTTCCAGAGCAAATCCAGGACGCCCGTCTAAAAGTACTGCATGTCGTACTTTTAGTCCGGCGGCCTCTCGCCGTGCCTAAAATAGTCAATGGGGACAGAGCAGCAGTCCGGGGGCACACGTGAACTAGCAGCAGGACGGCTCCGACAGGCTGTTCACCCGCTGGAACAGCCTGACGGACTCCCCTGCCACTAATGTGAAACTAGCCTTAAACATTCAGAAAATCCCTTTAATTTCTTTATCAATTATTTTGTGGATGGGATTGAAATGAAAGTGTCAGGTTTTGCAGATGACAGGATATGTAAAACGCAGTTTGATTGTCAAATATTACAGAAAGATCTAGATAAGCTGGCAGCATGGTAACATGGCAGATTTAATGTCCATGGCAGCCCCCATATAAAAACGGTTCTTACCGTTTGTTCCCCCGTAGCATAGTTGTTGAGAAAATCACTTTTATTCGGCATTCAAATTAGGAAAATTACGCATCGCGGGATTTCGGACGGGAGGAAGGAGGTTAGCACTGAGACTAAGGGTGGGCAGATGCGATGGAGGGGGAGTGGCTTCGTATGAAAATCACCCAGGGGCCTGGGCACCGGCCGTTGTAACGCCGCCCCTGGGCACCTTCACAGCTTAATTTGAATGCCGAATAAAAGTGATTTTCTCAACAACTATGCTACGGAGGAACAAACGGTAAGAACCGTTTTTATATGGGGGGCTGCCATGGACATAACAGTGTTAATAGTTTAATATGGTCAATCAGCGTATAAGACCCTTTAATGTTGATAATGTAAAGCTATGTACATAGGCACCAGTAATTGTATGGCTGGATACAGGGGCGGATTGGCCATAGAACTTACAGGGAAATTTCCCGGTAGGCCGATGCCCAGGGGGCCGCCTGGGCCCTCCTCATGGCCGGCCAGTGGAGGTTTTTGGGGATGTATTTTGTGCTGCTGGCAGTATTTTGTGATGACTGTGGTATTTGGTTCTGTAGGGGTGGTATAATGTGCCACAATAGGGTATTGCTGCCCTGCCTTCCTTCCATTTGGACCCAACTACACAACTGGGACACTTAGTATTTTTTCCAGGGCCACTTTAAGTTCCCAGTCCGCCCCTGGCTGAATACACATTAAATTGAATAAAACAGAACGATAGAACAAGAATAGGGATTGGGTATTCTGGTTGCATGTGACCTAAGCGGCCATACTCAATGTCAGGCAGCAGCTGGAAATCAAATAATAGTGTATAAGAGTGTAATATTAAACAGCTGCTGACTCTATAACAAAAGCATTTTCTATGTTAAGATATATTACAAAGTTTATTATAATCACCTATACTACTAATTTATGCAAATTGTCTGAAAGTACAGTTACTATTGTTGTGGAAATTATGATGATGTGTTTTCTAATATTGTCATCGTGTCTCTCAGTGTGTAAACCACTGGAAGTGGATATCTTGCTGCAGATATAGAGACGCAGCAAGCAGTGTTTTCTTGGCGAATGGATGGATGCCGGCTGGGGCCCTCCGCCCAAAAGGCGGATTTATTGGCTTGGCGTGTATGCATTTATTAAGAGAACAATATACGGAAAGGAACGTGCATTCGTTATTTCCAGTGTGCCTGATCAACCGCTGGAGATGGTGACGCTGTTCCTATAAGTAGGCCCACATAAGAATCCTGGTGAGCCTTGTTGAGCATTGATCACTGATCGGTGCTGAACAAGACTCCCCCTAGTGGTGACTGAGAGACATGTTGTGGTATTCTTTCTGTGGGTGTGTGTGTCATCACTTCCTGTATGTCTGTACTGTACCTGAAGGGAGTGGTCAGGTGTTGGGCCCGCCCACTTCCCATTTGTTATCCCTTGGTCTATGTAAATAAAGAAAGGTTCTGAGAGGGCAGTCTCTCAACAGATCTCAACCATGAAACATCTTAACTCATTACTGGAATAGTGCGGCCTTTCCTTACACAAAAGAGCTGATACTCGTGCTTGGGAGCGCGGGGTAAGGGAAATTACTATAACACTATCAAACGCCAACAGATCAACCGTCTGAAACACATTTTTCCACACCGCTGCCCTTTACTGCAGTATGCAACACAGCACTTTTCTCATCCATGGATCAAGTGAAGAGGGTCCAGTACCAGACATAGCTAAATTAATTAGAACAGTCCTGTATTGCATACTGCATGGACAGTGGGGGTTCAGGCAAGCACCGCAAACCATTTTTTTGCCGATTATGTGGTGGTTAAATGCCCACTGATCACACATTAATGACCTACCACAGGGAGTGGGACAAGCCAATGAAAACCCCTTTAAGCTATGTGAGCAAGTAATAAACAAGTGGTGCCCACATTTACATGAGTATGACAGGTGGACCATCGCTAAAAAGAAATAAAAAATACCTTTCACTGTTATTTCATTTAAGAATAAACATACAAAATTGGTTTCCAATATAACACATGGTATGTGTTCTGTTCCTAGATGGCTGCTCGGGTTAGATATCCTGACTAGACCAAAGGTGCTTCCCTTTCATTCTGCTCTCATGCTAAAGTTGTGCAGAAGGTCAATTACTCGAGCAGCAGAGGAAGGGTGTGCAGTGTATCCTTTCCTTGCCAAATAATGTAACTGGTGCTTGCTGGAGAACTAGACTTCTCATCAGCCTTGTATTCACTTTTTCCTGCCTACAGACAAACTGTAGCTGTATAACACTGCTTTCTGTAACAGTTTATACTGAACCTAGGGACGACCAATGCAACAAACAGTATTAGCACGTACACTGATTTATTTTATTACAAATATGCAACGTGCCGAACACAAATAAGAACGCCTTAATAGTTCTCTGCCCCGCAGACTACATGCAATTTGGGAAATCATATGATAGATACCTACACACATTAGTTCGCCTTGATAGCTCTACATTGTCAATTCTTAACATTGTTTCTTAAACTGCTGACAAGAATACAAAAGAGTTGAAAGACCTAGAACTTTTAGGGTAATACACGCCCATCTGCCGCAACTGATGGTCACATGAAAAATAGTTGGCTGCCATGGGGGAGGCCTTATTCCTATATTGCTCTGCCCCTGTCACCTTCTTCTTTCATTTCCTTTTACTTCATGTTCTTATGGTCCTTTTACACAGGCAAATATTATGCCCGGTAAAAAGGGTTGCCAACCAGAATTTTGATTTTTTTTCTGGACAACTTATCCCAAAATAATGGACAGCCAACATTTTTTGGAAAACCATAGTGAATGATAAAGCTTATAAGTATGTCTATAGCTCAATATACTGATAATAACTTATTACCAGCATTTACTGTGAGCAGCAAAATGATGATAATTACCACCAAAATAATCTAGTGAAGTGTCACCTGCCTCAAAAAAATCACGAACACATCTAATTTTTTCATGTACATAAGAAAAAAGGCACCTATTTTTACAGACTGTCCAGAAATATCTAGACAGTTGCCAAGCCTGGCAGTAATTGGTGATGATAGCATGTCGAGCAGCACTGATTATCTGCATTTACATGCAGCAAAGATTGCACTGTGTGGGCATGAATGATCACTAACACAATCCTTCATCCCTATACAATTTGCATATTATTCGCAGAACAACCACTGTTTACATGTGAAGATGGTGACATTGATATCCAAATGAGGTTGTTGGAGCACAGTGGGACTGGCCTGAGCCCTTAGAGCACCAGTTCGTCACCACTCGGCAGCTCCAGGAACACCCTGCTCCTCCTTGATTGACAGGGGCAGACATGTTGCCTGGCGCTGTGTTTTGCTCCAAGTATCAGTGCAAGCGCAGAAGATCTGCTGCTGCTTCCTAAGGGTACTTTCACACTTGCATTGTTGGATTCCAGCAGGCAGTTCCGTTGCCTGAACTGCATGATCAGAAAAACTGTATGCAAACGCTTCCTGATCAGTCTGACAAATGCATTGAAATACCTCATCCGTCTTTCAGGTGTCATCCGGGAAAAATGGATCAGGTATTTATTTTTTTCACATTTTTAAAGGTGTGCGCAGGCTGGAAATCCGGCTGACTGCCATTGACTACAACAAAGGCTGAATTAGTTGATCCTTTATAATCCACTAGTAATTAAGTACAACCTAAACTTGGCTAGGGAAGTGTAGCACATGAGTGAAAGAGACTTGCAGGAAGCTTGAGCTTGTCACAATAAGCTGGCATACAATCACGTCATTGAACAAACATCATGTGCTGTAAGGAACATGGAAACACAACACCTGCCTCCTAACCAAAACTGGTTTATGAGATTCTGAAATCTGTGGTCAACAAAGCTCTAGTGGTAAATCCTCCTCTCATCCGTCTCAGTACACAATATCTTGATGAATAGCTTCAGCGACATTCGCGCAGTTGGCAGCACTTAACATAATGATCGATCACAGTTGGATAATATTGTAGGGCTTCAGGAGATCCGCTCTCCTGTCCATATCTAGGATTGGATATCAACAAGAAGAAGAGAACCATTCCTGAACATTTCTCTCTTACTTCTACTCCTTTTCATTAAAAAAAGACATGTAAGTAGAGCAGATACCCAAAATGTGATGTGAAAGGAGGATTAGTCTATGAGTTTACATGCACAATAAATCATGAGTTACTGCAACCTCCCATAGACTATTACCCTAAGTTCACACTTGAGCGTTTTACAGCGCGTTCAAACGCGCTGTAAAACGCTCAACACATGAAAATCAATGCTTTCCTATGGCCCTAGTTCTCACCTGAGCGTTTTACAGCGCGTTTGAACGCGCTGTAAAATGCCCGACGCATAAACAAGTACTTGAGCTTTTTTGGGGGCGTTTGTCGCGCGTTTTGTGATTGACACCACAGTAGTCAATCACAAGAACGCACGTTTCCTATTTGCAAAAACGCGCTGAAATACGACAAACGCGCATTTCAAGAACGCTCAGATCTGAACCCAGGGTAAATGTCTGGGTGGTCAGCATATAACTATACACTTACATATTAAAACATCAGTGCTGAGACCACAGCTGCACGAGTAGCGGGAAGCCCGCTGTCAGTGACTGGTAGACTCCCGCCAAGAGTCTGTGGAGCTTGCTAGGCCTTACCCTGGGTTCACACCTGAGCACGTTCCTACGCGCTGTAAAACGCTCAACAGGCGAAAACCCATGTTTTCCTATGGGCATGGTTCTCACCTGAGCGTTTTACAGCGCGTACGAACGCGCTGTAAAACGCCCTACGCCCAAAGAAGTACAGGAGCTTCTTTGGGGCGTTTTGTCGCGCGTGTTATGATTTTCGCCAGAGTGGTCAATCACACGAATGCGCGTACAACGCGCGTTTCCTATTTCCAAAAACGCGCTGTAATACGCGCGACTTAAACGCGCGTATCAAATACGCTCAAGTGTGAACCCAGCGTTAGGCTACTTTCAAACTGGCGTTAGTTGCTGATCCGTCTGGTATTTGCACAGACGGATCCGCACCTATAAGGCTAGACGACGACATTTGTCGCGCGACAAATAGGGCACAACTTCACTGCAACATTTGTCGCCCGACAATTTTTATAATGGGAGTCTATGGTGTCGCATTGCGACATGCGACATGCTGCGACTGCGATGCGACAGTCGTAAAAAAACCATCTTGAATGGATTTTTTGCGACTGTCGCGTCGCAGTCGCAGCATGTTGCATGTCGCAATGCGACACCATAGACTCCCATTATAAAAATTGTCGCGGAACAATAGTGCGACTTTTTGTCGCGCGACAAATGTCGTTGTGTGAACCTAGCCTAATGCAAACGTTTGTATCCGTTCAGAACGGATCCGTTTGCATTAGCTTTAAAAAAAATTGTCAAAGTCAAAACGGATCCTTTTGAATTACACTGAAAGTCAATGAGGGACGGATCCGTTTTCAAATGCACCATATTGTGTCAGTGAAAACGGATCCGTCCCCATTGACTTACATTGTAAGTCAAAACGGATCCGTTCGGCTCCGCTTCGTCAGCAAGCTGCGTTTTGGTTTCCGCCTCCAGAACAGAATAGAGGCGGAATGGAGCCGAACTGATGCATTCTGAACGGATCCTTATCCATTCAGAATGCATTGGAGCTGAACTGATCCGTTTTGGACCGTTTGTGAGATTCCTGAAACGGATCTCACAAACGGAATCCAAAACGCCAGTGTGAAAGTAGCCTTAGCAGACCAAGACCAGTTCTGCTGTGAGATTATGAAGTGATGTACAATCTCTCTGGGGGCTGTACTCCACCGTAATTGGGGCTACTATGCCAGCCCCAGTTATAGGAGGAAGCAGTTAAAAAAAAAAAAAAAAAAATATATATATATATATATATATATATACACACACAGTATATCACAAAAGTGAGTACACCCTTCACATTTTTGTAAATATTTTATTCTATCTTTTCATGGGACAACACTGAAGATCTGACCCTTTGATACAATATAAAGTAGTCAGTGTACAACTTGTATAATGATCTAAATTTGGTGTGCCTTCAAAAAAAACTTAACACACAGTCATTAACCCCTTAACGCCCAGTGCCATACATGTACGGCGCAGCAGGACGTGACTTAACACGCTCCTGCACCCTCCCGATCCGCGGCAGGGGTCTGGCAGTCACTGATAGCCAGCCCCCTGGATCTCACAGTCCTTTTCCCAAAATAGACATATTAGGTATCGCCGCATCCGTATCGATCGGCTCTATAAAAATATCACATGTCCTTACCCCTCAGGTGAACACCATAAAAATAAAAACTGTGCTAAAAAAAAACATTTTTTTGTCACCTTACATCACTAAAAGTGCAACACCAAGCGATCAAAATGGAGTATGCCCCCCAAAATCATACCAATATAAGACAATTGCCCAAAAAATAAAAAACTATGGCTCTTAGACTATGGAGACACTAAAACATGATTTTTCTTTGTTTCAAAAATGATATTGTTGTGTAAAACTTAAATAAATAAAAAAAAGTAGACATATTAGATATTGGTACGTCCATAACGACCTGCTCTATAAAAATGTCACATGACCTAACCCCTCAGGTGAACACCATCAACATTTTTTAATAAAAAGGTGTCAAAAAGCCATTTTATTGTCACCTTACTTCACAAAAAGTGTCATAGGAAGTGATCAAAAAGTCATATGCACCCCATAGTGCCAATCTAACCGTCATTAAATTCCGCCAAAATGATACCCTACCTAACACAATCGCCCAAAAAATAAAAAAAACTATGGCTCTCAGAATATGGACACACTAAACAAGATTTTTTTTTTGTATCAAAAATTATATTGTGTCAAACTTAAATAAATAAAAAAAGTATCCATATTAGTTATTGCCACGTCTGTAACAAACTGCTCTATAAAATAATACCACATGAACTAACCCCTCAGATGAACACTGTCAAAAAAAAAAAAAAAAAAAACGGTGCTAAAAAAACTTTTTTTGTCACCTTACATCATTAAAAGTGCAACACCAAGGGATCAAAAAGGCATATTTCCCCCCAAAATAGTACCAATCTAACCGTCACCTCATCCCACAAAAAATGAGCGCCTACCTAAGACAATCGCCCAAAAAATAAAAAAACTATGGCTCTCAAAATATGGAGACACTAAAACATGATTTTTTTTTTGTTCCAAAAAGCTGTTAAAAAGTATACACATTATGTATGGCCGTGTCCGTAAGAACCTGCTGTATAAAAATATCACATGAAATGTATAAGGGATCAAAAAGTCATACGCACCCCAAAATCATACCAATCAAACAGTCATCTCATACCGCAAAAAATAAGACCCTATAGAAGACAATCGCCCAAAAAAAATAATAATCTATGGCTCTCAGAATATGCAGACACTAAAACATGATTTTTTTTCAAAAACTTTTTATTATGTAAATCTGACACAAACAACCAAAAACAGTATACATATTTGGTATTGTTGCGTCTGTAACAACCTGCTCTACAAAAATACCACATGATCTGACCTGTCAGATAAACATTGTAAATAAGAAAAAATAAAAACGGTGCCAAAACAGCTATTTTTTGTTACCTTGCCTCACAAAAATTTGTAATATAGAGCAACCAAAATCATATCTACCCTAAAATAGTACCAACAAAACTGCCACCTTATCCCGTAGTTTTCAAAATGGGGTCATTTTTGGGGGGTTTCTACTCGAGGGTTGCATCAGGGAGTCTTCAAATGGGACATGGTGCCAAAAAACCAGTCCAGCAAAATCTGCCTTCCAAAAACCATATGGCGTTCTTTTCCTTCTGCGCCCTGCCGTTTGGCCATACAGCAGTTTACGGCCATATATGGGGTGTTCCTGTAAAATACAGCATCAGGGCAATAAATATTGAGTTTGTTTGGCTGTTAACGCTTGCTTTGTTACTGAAAAATGGATTAAAATGGAAAATCTGTCAAAAAAGTGAAGTTCTGAAATTTCATCTCCATTTTCCATTAATTCTTGTGGAACACCTAAAAGGTTAACAAAGTTTGTAAAAATCAGTTTTGAATACCTTCAGGGGTGTAGTTTCGAAAATGGGGTCATTTTGGGGTGGTTTCTATTATGTAAGCCTCACAAAGTGACTTCAGACTTGAACGGGTCCTTAAAAAGTGGGTTTTGGCAATTTTCAGAAAAATTTCAAGATTTGTTTCTAAACTTCGAAGCATTCTAAAGTCCCCAGAAAATAAAATGGCATTCACAAAATGATCCAAACATAAAGTAGACCTATGGGGAATGTAAAGTAATACCTATTTTTGGAGTTATTACTATCTATTATAAAAGATGAGAAATAGAAATTTGCAAATTTGCTAATTTTTCCACATTTTTGTCTAAGGCTTCTTGCACATGACCGTATGGCTTTTTCAGTATTTTGCGATCCGTTTTTTGTTTCCGTTGTGTTTCCGTTTTGGTTCCGTTTTTCCATTCCATTTTTCCGCATGGCATATACAGTATACAGTAATTCTATAATAAAAATTGGGCTGGGCTTTAAATTTTCAATAGATTGTTCAACAAAATGGAACGGATACAGAAGACATACGGATGCCTTTCCGTATGCTTTCCGTTTTTTTGCGGACCCATTGACTTGAATTGAGCCACTGAACGTGATTTGCGGACAAGAATAGGACATGGTCTATATTTAAACAGAACAGAAAAACGGAAACCGAAGGCATACAGAGACACTTCAGTATTTTTTGCAGACCCATTGAAGTGAATGGTTCAGTATACTGTCAGTTTACTGAACTGAAAAAACTGCCAGTATACGGTCCGCAAAATACTGTCGTGTGCAAGAGGCCTAAACCGCTGGCAACAAAAGTGAAAATGGCCAAATTGTGCCCAAAGTATCAATATTTAGTGTGGCCACCATACAGACTATCCCCCTTTTTTTTTCTGGTTATAAAAATTACAATAAAAATGACATCAAAATAAAGCCCCATGTATCATTAAAAAAGCGCAAACATAATTTACATTTCCAAGTGGGGAAAAAAAGTTATAGCTTTCAAAGACTTATGTGGTAAAAACCGGAAAATGAGCCTAGTCAGGAAGGGGGATAAATGGCCCGATCAGGAAGAAGTTAAATAAAAGAACATTCCTGTTGAGTAGATAACAAAAAACTACAGCAGAGATACTGAAGCCCTGCAGGTCCTCCTCCACAACTACATCAAAAAAACAATACTAAGACAAGATTTGGCTTGTTTGAAACGGTCTGCTGAGTGTATGTTCTTGATCTGTAACTGTATCTGTATCTCTACAAATATGTATATATCTGCCAATGACACCCATGGCGGTGTGCACTTAAATTACATACAGATAAATTAGAAAGCATAGGCAAATCAAAACTACTCAACATAGTAGGGGCAAAA
This sequence comes from Bufotes viridis, assembly GCA_033119425.1. Lineage (NCBI taxonomy): Eukaryota > Metazoa > Chordata > Amphibia > Anura > Bufonidae > Bufotes > Bufotes viridis. The sequence goes on from CM065592.1 coordinate 239,040,039, forward strand.
GTATACAGACAAATAGCGATTAGGGTGTTTTTTCAACTTTTTGAGATTCGCATGTCCCGGTCGCAGTAAACTTGTGAGTCTCACTGTCACCCCATTCATTCCTGTGACACTCCTGCTACACTGCAGTACTTGTGCACTAAAATCGCTATGAAGATGTACACTTAAAATTCGCACTGAAATACGTAGTTAGGACTGCTTTGCATGCACAAAGGAGCCCCCTCCATAAAATTAGCACATCATTCCAGACAGTGCTTTTCAGCACAACTTTGAGAGCCGACAGCAAGGGAATGGGGTGACAGAAGGAAAACAAATTCACTTTAAGAGATGCACATGACTCTGTTGATGCGGAAATTGACAAATAGGGACCAGTAATCCAGTGAAGGGAACTGGAAAAGGGTGGCAGGGAGCAGGTAAGACTAGACTTCATAAGTACTGCTAGGTGAATGGAGGTGGATTTAAAAATCCTGACAACCCCTTTATAGATGCTGTAATCTTATTATCAATATCACTTGCTTTACAAGCAGGAGCAATTTAATAATGGTATAGCAGCACACTGTCCACATAATGCACTACATTTTGTAGATACGGTCACCCATAGCAGAAATCCACAGTTGTAACTGCCACAGATTGGCATGTAGGTCCACACATTGTAATTCAATGGAACTAATTATGTGCATTTAAAGGGAATCTGTCATCAGTATGTTGCTGCCCTATCTATTAGAGGGCAGTATAAACTCGTGACAATTTCTGTTGCGACAGTCGGTAGGGAAGACACTGACAGGAAGGCCCTAACTGAAACCCCGCCCACTTTTACTGCCTACTTGCAGTGCAAACCCTAGGCGGCAAGTCCACAACTGGTCGACGTTCCCTATCATACTAAGGTGCAAGACAGACAAAACACAGAGACAATGCCACACAAAAGCAGTCGTACAGGAATGGGTCAGGAGGATGATACAGTACAAAATCGAGAGACAGAGGGTAGGGAAATAGCAAAGCCGAGATCAGAACCAGACTGGAGACACAGTGCCAAAAACACGAGGCAGAGAGTGGTCAAAAGCAAGCTGAGGTCAATAATATGAGAAATCTTTACACACAGACAGAACTGGAACTGAGAGCACAGCTAGGGAGTCACAGACTATCACTGGCACAAGGCCAGGAAGGGGTTTAAAAAGAGCAGAGTCCCAGGATCAGAGCCTGATAGGTGAAGACTCAGCGGTTTATTAGTCAGAACGCTAGCACACAGGAATAGATTAGCTCAGCAAATCAGCCCACTGCTAGTCTCCTCCAGCACATTTCCGCTGTGGGAAGAAAAGGCATTGCATCCTGTTTCTAAGGACGCTGTCATGTCACTGGGGGCGTGGCCATGCAGCGCTATACGAGGGGCATGGCCCTGCAGCGTGTCTCACTCGGTGCGGCTGTGCCAAAGCCAGAGATCACAGCCCTGGAGCCAGGACAGGTAAGTTTGTGACAATTTCCTTGTTGTTATTTATTTAGTGTAGGGACTCGCAAGAGAATGAGGACACAACGTGGGCTGATCGCTGGTTGCCCGAGTTCTCTAGGTCAATGGGTAAAAGTCCACAAGCAGGAGTGGAGCCCCTGCTTCTGCATACCTAATACCTGCTAGGCCTACCACTCTGCGAGAAGTCGCTGGTTGCCCGAGTTCTCTAGATCAATAGGTCAAAGTCCACAAGCAGTAGTGGAGCCCCTTCTTCTGCATACCTAATCCCTGCTAGGCCTACCACTCTGCGAGAACCCTGCTCCGTACAGTATTAGAATGAAGTTTTATGCAAATCGACTTCTGATGTTTCTTCCAAAATCGATTTGCTCATCCCTAGTTATTACACAGGCAACACACAGGTTACACAGGCAACAGGCAAATAACAACAAATTTGCTTTTTATTTTTCTTGTATAGACCTCAATAATCCATACAACATTGCCTATGCTGTAACCCTGTATTATGCATTTAAAAATCTCAATAAAAAAAACTTAATACCTCATAACAATTAGTCCCTCCAAATTAGTGCTTATAAACAAGTTATAGTACATATTTTTTAAAGTTTATGAGAAATTTACTTTATGTTTTGCCCTATAAGACATGCTTTTTCCCCCATAAGTGGGGAAAAAATGTCAGTGCATCTTATAGGTCAAATACTATTGTGCGCTTCCATTATGGAACAGCTTATTAGCACACTAGGACAGAGGAGTGGTGAATAGAGCTTTCCTTGTGCAGGCAGTGCTCACCGCCCCCTGGTCTTCCTCTGCCGGTGCTGTACGCTGTGCTGTGAACTGCGCAGTGTGAAGACGTAGGTGCTCTCTGTCATCTCATGGTGCGTGACGGTGAGTCACAGCACAGCAGGAAGAGTGCTTGATGTCAGGAATGGCGAAGACATCCAGGAGGTGAGATTATTTTTTTTTTTCTGTTTGATTAACATTGGGGTGTGATCTGAAGTCTGATTGGGGGTCTGTGCTGTGGTCTAATTAATATTGGGTGGTCTCACTGGGCCTCTGAGCTGAGGTCTGATTAACAGTGGTGGTCTGAGCTGAGGTCTGCTGAAAAAAATTTTTTCTTATTTTTCTCCTCTAAAAACTAGGTGCGTCTTTATAGTACGTAAAATACAGTAACTTAACCTAAACTTCCAATGAAAACCGGCTTTGTTGCCCATAATAAACAACCAGATTCGAGGTTTGGTTTTTCAGTGCTCCTTTTGAAAATTAAAAGATCAATATGATTGGTTGCTTTGGGCAACTAAGCCAGTGTTCATTTGCACCAGTTTTTAAAAATCCCATCATATCTTTGTTTTAAATTTAAAAAAAGGTGGTGGACAACTTAAAATAGAGACTTACATTTCTTGAAAATCAAACAATTTATTAATGTTTTCCTGCTCAACTGAAACTCCATGGAAAGGTGCCCTTTGGACTTGGGTAAAATATTCCCTATCCTGGGAGAACAGAGGTAGAGTAGGGCCTGGTGTACTGTGGATTGCAGATGGTTGGCATATCATTCTAGGGCTCATGCACACGACCGTTGTTGTTTTCCGATCCGTCTTTCACGGGTCTGTTGTTCCGCATCAGAGGTTTTTTTTCTCTGATTTAAGTCCTCTTCCGTTCCGTTATTCCACAAAACATATCAGTATGCGATCTGTTTTTTTGCGGATTAGAAACAGTAACTTATTATTCACCAAACACATGAGCAATATGGCTGGGCATAGCATTTCTACAGTATGGATCCGCGAAATACGGATGACATACGGATATGTTCTGTGTTCGTTCTGTATTTTTTGCGGACCCATTCACTTGAATGGGGCCTCAGACCGTGATCTGCGGACAATAATAGGACATGCACTACTTTTTTGCGGAACAGCCATGCGGACAAACGTAAATGAAATACACACGGAGTAACTTCCCTATTTTCTACAGCCCCATTCAAGTGAATGGTTCCGCATACAGGCCGCACAAAAAACGGAACGGAAGCGGAAAGAAAATACGGTCGTGTGCATGAACCCTAAGGCTACTTTCACACCTGTGGCTTGTATTCCAAAATATTGTTCCAGCAGAGAACAGCCTGACGGAATTTTCTGGATCCGGCACTGCCAATGCAACTGTAATGCCCGCCGGCCCCAGTAAGTATAATTAGGTACGCCAGAGATCTTGCTGCATTCTGGCAAAAATGTCGAAAATCGTCAGGAAACAAACCACTGCGCGCTGCGGTTTGTGTCCGACAGATTGCCAACATTCTCTGATGGATTAGGCGGCTGAATCTTCGTGCCACAGGCCTGAAAATTGCCTAAGCTGCTCAATGAATTGATGAATCTCCACCGGGTTCCATTTACACGTCTAAGGAAGTGATGAGGCCAATGCAAATGGCATTCTGACGGCACATGCCGATGGTAGGGGGCAAGACTCTTCTGCAAAGTCTCCTCGTGCCCCTCAGCTCTGTTTGTGTTTTAGTCGAGCACCAGAGCATTATTCAATGTATTCCAAGGCCAGTTTGGTGCATAGTGGGGAAGCAGGGGTGAGTATCCACATACAAATGGCTGCTCTGGAGTCGACAGCAGTATTATTCATGTATTACTGGGCTTGACAGCACTTGCTGGAGGTGACAGATTCCCTTTAATCAGCATTTATAAAAAGTGCTACCTAAACAGACAGAAAAGAATATAAAATACATCAGGTATGAATGTGGAAGATTGCCCATGCTCTCAGGAACTGGAGGTTTTCATTACGTCACATAGGATATTGTTTCCCCTCCAGTAAGGTTAGAGAGTTCACAGCCTACATGGTAAGACACATGCAGTACTGATGTGAGTAATGAAGTCATGTGATGAAATATAATGTACGTGCCTTGCCTCATCCAGGTTTTTTTTCTACGCACACTTTTTGCAAAGCACATCACATTTTACATATTGCAATATATTGCAACCGGACTTCTGCAGTTTTAGGTCCCATTCACATGACAGTGTCCGTTTGGGGACTGCAAACTGCAGATCTGCAAAGCACTGACATTGACTGTGTGCACCCTGCACACAGTGCGAACCCACTGACTTCAATGGGTACGTGATCCACATGCCAAAGATGGGACATGTCCGCAGGGCACGGACCCGGAAACACAGAGAAGCGATTAAAGTCATGAAGCCATTGAATCCGCGGTTTGCAAAATGGATATAGTCATGTGAATGGGGCCTTACTCCTACTTATTTTCCTACCCATTTAGTTATTTTATATTAAAACCGGAGATGTCAGCATGGGTTATACCAGTGGTGGTGAACCTATGGCACGGGTGCCAGAGGTGGCACTCAGAGCCCTCTCTGTGGGCACACGCACCCTGGAAAAAGTCTATGGTATACCAATAGGCTTTAGACTGTTCCTGCCATTCATCAGGGCAGGGCGCACTATGAACAGCACTGGCAGCGCACTGAATGTAGGCAGGCTATTATAGCTAAATGATAAAGTACATGGAAGGTATACTATATTGGACTGTAGTATTCAGGTTACATTGCCGTGTTGGCACTTTTGCGATAAATAAGTGGGTTTTGGGTTGCAGTTTGGGCACTCGGCCTCTAAAAGGGTCACCATCACTGGGTTATACCATTTCTTCTGGAAATAATATTATACACTGAAATGTTTACTAGAAAGGCTATGCCACATACAGCAATCTGGGCAGTGACCCAAGTAAAGAAATCCCTGACAGGCAAAGAACTTGAACTCAACTTTCAAACATCTGCCAACATGAATGAGAGACAAAACAAGACCACCTGATTCAAAGGGGAATTCCACTTAACCTGCCAATTTCAATATACCCTATTCTTTTGTTCTTGGTGAAATAAGCCACAACCAGAGGGGTCTTGCGGCAGCTCTCTTTATTCAGAAGCGATGCATGCTTGGCCAAGCTGAGTGTGCATGTCTATATGGGGGTCAGGAGACACAGCTGTCAGACAAATGACAGCTGTTTAACATGTATGGCTTTACTCTAGCACTCTAGAGCTTCTGCAATATCTTGACCTATCAAAAAGGCTTCCAAAAATATATATGTCACGGTTAGGGATGAGTGAATCGACTTCGGATGAAACATCCGAAGTCGATTCGCATAAAACTTTGTACCAAAACTGTACGGAGCGCCACTTGGAACCGAACAAGAGTTCTGAAAATGTTTTTTTACAGTAGAAATTAATTTATGAAGTTATTACCCGAAATCTCGCAAGACTTTGCGAGGCAATAACTTTGGCTCATCGGAGCCAATACATTTTAATACTGTATGGAGCTCCTGCTCTGTACAGTATTGAAACAAAGTTTTATGCAAATCGACTTCGGATGTTTCATTCGCTCATCCCTAGCCACGGCCAATGGCTTCCACATTATTGAGAAGTGATATAATTGATATGTAATATATTATGTTGACTTCCCTTACTACTGATCTTATGGTGCACATATCACTTTTTGTACTTAGACTCATACATTATTTAAAATTTGGAAACACTGAAGGACATTTAAGAAATCTGCTATGCCAGTTTTGTGGCATAAAAATGGTGGCCCACATGTGACATTTGGTAATCCTGGTCACTTTTAGAAGTGGTGCGAAAACTAGGTGACTATTTCAGAATACAACATCTTTATATCTCTTTTATGATTTGCGACTTTGTAAAAGTTGCATCTCCACGCCAGTCAGCGTCCTGGTGTACTTTTATAGACACAGGCATACACTACATTGCATTTGTGCCAAATAAATTATCACTGTGCATCATTTCATAAATTTGGCACAATCTCACAAAGCAAGGCACCAAAACCACCACAAATGATAAATTCCTACCACTGATTTTACCAGGGGCATAGCTCAACTATATAGAAACTATTCCTTGATTCACCACCTAGCCAAGACTGTTTTCTGGATTTTATGACATTTCTATGAATATAATCTGTATACTATACAGTAAATACAGTACTTACAAAAAGTTAGGGATATTTGGCTTTTAGATGAAATTTCTGGAAAATGTAAAAAGTTCACGCTACAGTGATATTATATCCTGTAGGGCATTGAAGTAAAAGCATGCAATGGTGATTTCCTCATCTCAAACAATTTATTGAAACAAAAGCCAAAAACAGTGGTGGGTGTACCCCACAAATGTCAATGTCTCAATAACTTGTTATGTGGCCTTGAGCATCAATTATAGCTTGACAACGATGTCTCATTCTGTTCACAAGTTGACTTATTGTCTGCTGAGACATGGCATCCCACTTTTCTTGAAGGGTAGCCCTCAGGTCATTGAGGTTCCGGGGTACAGTTACGAGCCTCTACACGGCGAATCAGCTGATCCCATAGGTTTTCAATGGGATTCAGGTCTGGAGAAGGTGCAGGCCACTCCATTTGAGGTATTCCAGTCTCTAGCAGCCGTTACCTAATGATGCGACCTTGATGAGCTGATGCATTGTCCTCCATGAAGATGAAATTAGGCCTGTGTTAAGCTCCTTGTTAGAGAACAGCAAGTGCATTCAGAAGTTTAGAGAAGGTCACATTAAGTTCACCTGTAAAGGTTACAGTGCATTTTAGGTTCATCCTGAAATTTCAACCGCAAACTAGGGATCGATCGATATAGATTTTTTTTTAGAGCCAATACCGATAACCTGTGAACTTTCAGGCTGATAGCCGATAACTTATAACAGTATTCTCTATTCACCCTAATAGAGCTCTATTATGGTAAATAGGATCTTACAATGTCCCTGCTGCCCTGTGTATAGTACACACAGCAGCAGGGAGCTCACCATGGCAGCCAGGGCTTCAGTAGCGTCCTGGTTGCCATGGTAACCGATCGGAGCCCAGCGATTACACTGCTGGTGCTCCGATCAGAACTGCCACTGCCACCAATGAAATTACTTACGTTGGGGAGGGGGGGACCCTTTGGCCACTGCCACCAATGACCTTAATACTGGGGGGGGGGGCACATTGCGCCACCAATGATAATTAACCTTTAATACAGATATAGGAGGTGGGTACAGCCGGCACCCGCCTCCTGTATTTGTATTAAAATTACCATTGGTGGCACAGTAGCCAGTCACCTGCTATGCTGGCTACTTGACTCTGGGGAGGACACTCAGGAGAAGAAGGCTGCTGCCGTTCGCCGGGCAAACTAGCTGAGACGGCACAGCGGTAAACCCTCACCATCCCTCCTCCTGCTTTAATATTAGCCAGACATTTATTGGTGGCAGTGGTGTGGGCAGCTTCAGAGCCCGCTCATTTTATTGGGCTCTGCGGTGGCCGCGTCATAGGAGGGAGGGATTCCCTTCTTCTCCACTGCACTGCGCGCCAAGTGCCATGTTTTCTCAAAAGGGAGCAGCGCTGGACACAATATCGGCAAGGTCAGATGCCGATACCGATAACTTTGAAAATCATGAATATCGGCCGATAATATCGGTAAATCCGATAATCGGTCGATCCCTACCACAAACCAAATATCCCTAAATTTTTGTGAGTAGTGATTAACACAGCTTGCTTAGCATATTATCTTTCTTGCACAGCTCTTGCCAATGCCACTGTTTTAGAACCCTCTAAAGGTGCCCATACACTTTCAAGAGGTGCTAATTCCACAGCAGCTATCTCTCCCGACTCCTGCATATACAAACACAGGGGAGAGTTGGGAGCCCCCCATACACATATGATTGCCAGCCGGTCCCACTGAAAATGTATTGCTACATGGAAGTAATGCCACTACATTTTATATTAAAAATTCTTTGGCCAATCATAACTTCTGTATATGTTCATATACTTTCAGTTTTACGAATTGACTACATACAAAAGTAGTTAAATACTATTTAATAATACAAGAGCAAGTCACTGTGATCATCTGCCACAAGTGAAACCTCACACATAAATTCGAAATTCTATATGCCCAGAGGAAAAGGTTAATATCTTGTTCAAATATTTCTGACACATTTTCTTCACACACTCTTCACACATTATGTGACATATTTCACTATTTATTCTTAAACTGGGGTCAAGAAATGAAACAATGGAAATGACCTGTCCCCTCCTAAGATTGAAGAAGACTCTGCTGTGCTTTCAATGAACGTAACGCCATATATTCATTTCGTAAATGATCTGAAACTTTTACTTTCTGCTTCATTAGAAAAGGCAGAAAAATCAGAAATAGAACAGATGTTGCAAAAAGCAGCTATAGAGAATCTGGATTTCATTAAAGGGCTTTTTTTGTTTTTTGTTTGCATCAACTTCCTTTTACCCTTTTAATGCCAAGGGTATTTGAATATTTTGCACCTTTGGTAGCCAGGACAATTTTCACAGTTTTGAAATGTGCAAATAAAACCTAAATTACAAAATACAAAAATCACACCACCTCCCTACCCCCCACGTACCCATATATGTTTTCTGAAAGTAGACATCAGGCACATTGTCAGAATGCAACTAAGAACTTTAGGCACAGACAACTTGGTGCAACTTTGCATCAAAGTGTAATTTTTCATAACAATTGCATAAAAGTTGATATTAGTGGCTAAAAGTGGAACCCAAGCAAAAAGTTATATGCACCACAACTCCTAAAAATAAAAGTTCAACATGTGCAGAGTTCATACATACGCTTAAATTTACATGCCCATATCTTTATAAAATCACCAAAGCAAAGACCAAGAATCTAGTTTTAAGATGGAAATGTTAAAGTAGCAATCTATAAAATATAACCTAAAACAAACATCCAAGCAGAGGTTTACACATACAAACAATGTCAATGTAATATATTGAAGTATGCAAATCTCATATGTACCACGACAATATACATCAACAAGAGCTTGTGGTCTTAAAAACACTGGACAAATGCCATGCAATATATGTCATCAATCAAAATATACATTGTCTAAAAGTGCAAAGCATACTCTATATAAAAATCTAACCTAACAATTAATACACACAACAAACATCATGCAACTTTGCAGCAAACAGTTATTAACAAAAACTGGACAAAAAGTCAAAATTGTGTCTAAAAAGCGTACTCTAGCAGACACCAAACAAATATAGTCTGAAAAAACTGTAAGATGTGAGGTCATAGATGCCACATGTCTACACTTAATGCTACACGTGTTAAAGAAATTCAAAAACTGCATTGATGCACCCTGACAGATCCAGCAAAATGCAGATGTGAAAGTAGCCTTACTGATGTTTGTGTGTTTGGTGCAAATCTTTTGGTACCATGATCCAGACACTGGTAAACATCTGGGTCATGGCCAATAAACGGCCAAATTAGGTGAAAATAGGTGATTAGTTAAGCAAGCACTCATCTTCTCATTCCTTTTCTGGAAGAAAAGTAGAACCCCATATCTAACAATGGGAGAGCATTTTTGCTCCCAAATTGATGGGTGATAGGGATTGATAACATGAAAAAAAAAAAAAAAAAAGTCCATGTTATCCTCCCCCTGAAGACATGTACAGTAAGAAAGGGAGAGATAAACTATGTCTCTGTCTGTTCTGCCTGTCACCACTCCCCCCCCCCCTTTCGCTGGCTGACATCTCAGCAGGCTGAAGTAGGGAGAACTACTTTCTGCAAGTATATTTCAATCTAAAGCTTCAATCTTGGTCTTGCTTGTCAGCTTTAAAACAAGACTTAGCTTGAATCTCTAGCTGTTACACATCCTGAGATTCAGCCATCAGCAGCAAAGACGTATGAGTTACATCCTTGGCTACTGTAATGCCACCATGCAAAGACATATGAGATATGTCCTTGGCAGAGAAAGGGTGAAAATAATTATTTACAAAAGGTAGCTGTAATTTTATAATGTATTTCTTTTACCTTTATTGCTCCTGTCTTCCGTTCTGGGCTGTGGTCACGTGACCATGTCCATACAGCTTGTTCTGTTTCAGTATCTTGCATTGTGTATTGGTATGCTCCTCTCTTCCTCCCCCCTCTGTTTCAGCTTCTACTTGGTTCAGTCTAGCCACTTCCTGTTTTCCCTGTCATGCATTGCTGTTTGTGTGTGCTGTAATTCTGAGGAGAATCTGAGGAAAATCTGAGGAAAATCTGTGTAGTATCTCATCTTCTTATCAAGGAGATTATTAGAGGCATAATTCTTTTACCATCTGGATTCCCTGCATATCTTGTAATACAATCTCCGGATTAAAAGACTACTTGATTAACTCCTGGGTATCTGATGCGTAAACTGTAAGTGGAGGATGTCTGATTCAACAAGTCACCTCACAGATGCGTGATTTGTATAAGGCTGACATTTCGAAACGCCACACAGCTCTTTATTTCCTGTGATGTTATGTCCATGGGCGTGTCAAAGCAGCAAAAGGGGCAGTGACAAGGGAGCGTCTATGTAACTAGCTGGGTGGGATGAGCTATGCGCTAGTTGGACATTGTTAGGGGGCAGTGATAGGGGAGTGTCTATGTAACTAGCTGGTGGGATGAGCTATGTGCTAGTTGGACATTGTTAGGGGTGGTGCTGGAGCTGTGGTAGAGAAAGGAGAAGTGCATCACGGGTTTGGTTGGATACAGCAGCAGGAAATGCTACATACAAGATGTAACCAGGCCAGAGTGATTTGTATATATGGTAAAAATGGGTCAGGGAGTCTAAAATTAAAAACAAAGGGTATGTGGAAGATGTACATGAAGTAAGCAACTACTTCTGTTAAGCGTAGTAGTCCTGGAAAACTAATTTAAGTGTCCTGGAGAAAAGTAATCAAATATATTAGAATACATGGACATAAATGGCGCAGAGGTCATTGTGATGCATGTGCAAATCAAAAGTTGATAAGGGTTGACCATTTGCTTCTTTCTAGGTAACTGCACTCTCCAATTGCTCTGGCTTTTGGTGAGTTCGCGTCTGTCATTGGGACTAAAAATCTACAAACATTCCAAGAATGAGACAACACGTCAGCTTGCATTTCAATATCAGTTACTTTAATTTTATCCAATATAGCAGTGCAATATTTCAGGGCAACCAGATTTACCGCATATACAGCAATGTTTTGGGCCACAAGTGATGTATGAACCCTTTATCAAGCTACACTCTGGGCACGTGTGTTTGGCTGGTGTTGCTGGTGGGTACTGGAGCTGAGAGATGACGTGCGCTAGGTTGAAAAGCATCACTGACTAGGCAATGGTTTGGAAGGGATAGACCATTTGGCTTGCATTGCTCTAAGGACTGAAGAGGCCACATACATAATGTTGCAGAGGTTGTTTGCTCTTTATAATTACAGATGAGAGAGGCATTTAGCATGTATCCAGTTAGTAATGGCTTAACCATCACTCCTATTAATATGTCGGTAACATTATTATAACTATGATAGAATTCAATGTACTACATTTCAACCTCTGCAGCAAATCCATCGCGACAGTCTGCGTGTATTACATGTACATTTTGCTGTGTACTTCACCATTTGCATTACAGCATCACTTAAATCAGCAGTGGAAATATCTACATGTCGACTGTTTTTTCAACTGCATATTGCAAATTGTCTGTGCCTTAGGCCTCATGGTTTCTCTTCTTCCATAAGAAAAAAAAACGTTTATATTATGGCCCGTAATAGAGCCATTCTCCCATAGAAGCATCAAAAGGATTCTGTGTGCCACCATACACAGTCCATCACCTGGAGAGACTCTTGTAACTTATAAAATCCTAGTCAGCGGGTTCTCCTGTCCCTGCTAACCTTCCCTCTCTGTTCTGGAAGGCTGCTATGCGTGGTAACTGAGGACAATCTACTTGTGCACTTACTGTACATAACAAACGTTCATGGTGGTCTTTTACTTGCTCTAATGCATCTTGTTTAAGATTTACCCTGAAACAGATTGAAATTCAAAACGCTACAACTAGGACAACAATGTGGTCAAGTAATATCTACTTAATACAACACAAGCCCAAGAATAATCCAGACACTATTTACTTCAAAAATAGAAAGCCACAATCAATTTTTTTTTACTTGAAAAATCATTTTTCATACAGGATTATCCCTTTGGACACCTGCTGGGACCCCTATCAATCCCAAGAACGGGCGGCCTGTTTCCCCAATCTGATGTAGTGGCAGGTCACTCCATTTAGTCTCCATGGGAGTGCCAGAGATAGCCGAGTGCTGTTCATTTCTGTCTCTGATGCTCCCATAGTGAATGAATGTAGTGGCAAGGCACATGCTCTACCTGTCACTCCATCAGGGGGCGGGACCCCTATTCTTGGAATTGGTGGGGGTCTCAATGGTTAACCCCCACTGATCAGTTCATTTTCCCATATCCTGTGGATGGGGCATAACGTGAACTTTGCACAACTCCTTTAACTTAAACATTTCTACTGCTACAGTTCTATACAGACAATGCGTCTCCATGGTAACAGGCCACAAACAAACCTTGTATAGTCTGATCTTGTCATCTTCTTTCCTTCCATTTGTCCCCTACTTTACGCTAACATGCCTTTGGAAGGTTAGAAAAAGTAACAGACAGATAGAATGTGACTTTAGTATTTGTCTGTTACCATGGAGACACATAGGTCTGTGCAGGAGCTGCACAAATAAAACGGCAGGAAATTTCTAATTATGACGTATTGCTTCATAACTCATTTTAGATGAATTGGAAAAAATTGGCTGCTATGGTGTACATAAGGCCAATTAGAAACATATAAATTGTAATACTAATTATTACATGTATCTAGAATTAGATTCTGTTTTTACAATTGACTTCGAGTCGTGGTGTCTACATTACGTGCTGTAATAAAATGAAAACAATGTAGCCGATCTGTACTGTAGCCAATCCTGTCTTAAGATACATGGCTTAATCTGGTAAGTATTTGCTAAGTCACTGTTGCTTAACACTATGACCCGACAGGAGAAGTCACTATCTTAGACATATCACTGCATATATTTCATCACCACGGCTGTTTGTAACTGCTTTTAAAGCACTAAAAATGCTATGTAGGATGTTTTAAAGCGCTGCTTTCTACAGTACATCAGAAAATATTGCTTCTACAGCTAAATCCTAATGTACAGAATATAATGTGCATAAGCATGTAAAGCTTTTTTAAAGGAGTATTGCCATCTTGGACATTAGGGGCATATTGTTAGGATATGCCCCCTCTGCCTGATAGGTGCGGGTCCCACCTCTGGGAATCCTATTTATACTTAAATGGAGCCAGCAAAGTGCTGGAGGGCGCACCGCTCGGCTATTTTGGATGTCCCATTGAAGCACACTGTGCAAATGCGGCAACCACTCCATTCACTTTTATGGGCCTGACGGAAATAGCCAAACACTCGGCTATTTTCTGCGCTCCTATAGGAATGAATGGAGGGCAGCCGGGCATGAGTGGTGCGCCCTCCAGCACTTTGCAGGCTCCGTTCTAAGTATAGGTACAGGTACCAGAGGTAAGACCGGCACCTATCAGACAGAGGGGGCATATCCTAGCGATATGCCCCCAATGTCCGAGATGGGAATACCCCTTTAAGATATAGAGCGCAAAAACATGCAATGACTAGACAGCTGCAGGTATCCAGAATTCTGCTTTCATCACACACTCAAGGCAATTTTGCTGTGGATTCCTGAAGGGTCTGGTATGGAGATGTTCTTGACATTGATATGGGGAGGTTCCCAACTGGTGACAATAAAGGTTGTAAAAAATCTACAGGATGGGTACAGTGCACAGACGTGATGCCCATCCTTCCATTGAGCAGGATGTTAATCTTATGGGAGCACCTGAAGCAACACAACATGCAATGTTCCCTCAGACATGACTAACAGTGTTCAAGATGGACACTGCTTTGGTGAGAAAAAGGGCACTGAAGTGATTCCCATAGTAAGCAATGTCATCAGCTGTGCCTGAAAACTGGGGTTAATTATAATTGAAACCTATGCCAGCCCATTGTAGTGTAGATTTTAGTTTCTGGAGCATGGACAGCACAAGATGTGACAACATTGTTAAGGGGCATCTGGGGATAATAGACAAAAACAGGTGGCAAGTTCTGAGTACCATAATACCATATTATTGCCAGAGAACCTGATGCCCATGCAAAAACCAGTCATAAGTTGTGCTCTGTTATTTAGCAGTAAAACTGGTAATGGCCAGATCCGATTTTCGGTCAACAAAAAAAACCAAGAACAAATCCATGAATACCTTTTATTAGCGACTACCTCCCTGTTAGCGTCGGCTCGTCACATAAAGGCGTGGCTACAGTGTTGGGGGGTATACGGCAGGCCCTAGTGAGGTGTGAATGTGTGGGAACAAAATGTGGTGAATTCCAGGAGAGAATTTTAAGTCAATTCATCCCAGAGGTTTGGCAGCGGCACAGGCAGCATAGCAGGGTACCACCAAAGGAGCTGAAAAATGAGGCTAAGGTGGCGGAAATACCGTATGTATGGGCAAGTTAGTGATTATTATTAGAAGTGTATAAGAATTTTCTTTTGTAGCTGTCTGGATAACCCTTTAAAAAAAAATCTTAAAAATATTTATTTTAAAGGGGGTATGTCAGCACTAGGTAATGGCTGGGGAGAAAAGGACAAACATACCCTTTGTGGAGCTTTTATTATCAGGAACAGTGTGGATAGGAACTTTTATTCTGTTCCTGCAAGTGCACTGGAGGCGGAGCTTCACTGCAAATTGCTCTGAGCAGTGACCTGCTTTGTCTGACCATCTGGCCGTACCCTTACTGTTTAATTACCCCTTCACTGGTTTTACACAAGATGTTCTACTGAGGAAGGAGAACTTTTTTGTTAAGCTACACAACATCATAGTGTATATAGATCCTATGTACAATATAATCTTCAGGGGAAAAAATAGGGCTCCGTAGGGGTATTTTCTAAATCTGCCTACAAAATTCATTAAGGAATCTGTGTATTTTTTTTTTTTAAACCAATGGCTTTTTACTTCAATACAAAACTACATTTTCAGTACATGCAGACACCTACGGAGAGTTTTTAACGCTACCATTCATTTCAATGGGGAATTCAGCATGGATTCCGCCCCAAGACAGGCCATGCTGCTTCTTTTTTTCTACTTGGGAAAAAAAGCAAGTGCTGCTTCCCATTGAAATGAATGGGAGGCTGTTTTGAGGCATTTTTAAGTTGATTTTGAGGCGAAAGCATGCCAAAATAAGAGACAAAAAACTCCATGTGAACTGGCTCTAATAGTGCAGCAATAAAGATGCCATGAGCCCATAAAAGAAGAAAAACTCGGTGGTATCCACCAAAGTGAACATCACCAACACCATATATAAGCCCAAAGGGACTTAAAAGGGTTTTCCGAGATTTAAATACTGGATGAGTCATCAGTATCTGATCGGTGGGGGTCCGACACTCAGGGCCCCCACTGATCAACTGTTTGAGAAGACACCGACACTCCTGGTTGTGCCACAGCCGTCTCCGTGCTTACCAAGCACAGCACCGTACATTGTATAGTGGCTGTGCATGGTATCGCGCTCAGCCCCTTTGACTTCTATGGGGCTGAGCTGCGCCTAGGCCTTGTGACAGATGAACCTGTCGTCACTTGTCCTATGGAAAGCTGCCAAGCACAAACCAATTAATTCCCTGTGCTGGTGTTATTAGCAAAACTTAATTGTTCTTGCTGGTTTTATATCTGCCATCTGTTTTCCTCTGTAAATTTCTATAAATGAGTGAGGTAGATTTACTAATCCCATAGATGCTGTCCAGAAATGCAAGTTTATCACAGGGGTTCAGGCTGGATGATAAATTTGGCGCTGGGCTAGACACTTTTGTCTAACTTAATACTGATTAAGGGGTGGCTTTTTTGAGACACAGTTGTGGTGCATTTTTGGTGCAAAATGTTGCATATTAGATCACACCCCTTTCCTGCAATGCTACAGCCCTTTTTTGGTCAAGCCATGCCCTTTGTCAGGCTAGGTGCAGATAATTTCTCTAAACGTAGATGCGCCAAATTGCTCCATGTTTAATCTACGTGCACTCACATTAG
Source organism: Bufotes viridis (assembly GCA_033119425.1). Lineage (NCBI taxonomy): Eukaryota > Metazoa > Chordata > Amphibia > Anura > Bufonidae > Bufotes > Bufotes viridis. Next base: position 239,056,435 of record CM065592.1, read on the forward strand.
TAATTGTCAGCTATTGTTTTCACTTATGTATAATTTTCCTGTATTACGAATAATGGTGGTTTTATACGGCCCGATTTCGGGCCAATCATCTGGCATGAACGCTTGTATGAATACTCACTCTAGATAATCGTCCATGTAGAGGTGCCGCAAATCACCTGATAAGTGAGCAAATGCTTCTTCGGGTGAAATGATTTTTGGTGCGGACACCTCAATCGTTGTTTCTGGGCAGCGGTTGCAGCAGTCATCACTCATCCTAATACTGTGGAGGTGACTCTTGTGTGTAAACGCAGCTCTTCACCTCCACAGCATTGTCAGCTCAATGGCGCAGCGTAAACGCACCTTTAGTTTTGAAGCCACCAGCTTTACTTCAGTATTTTCTGTGTTGGCCTGTCAAACACGATTACACAAATATCACATTTGAAATATAATTACCCTTAAAATCGATAGAGGTTTTTGTGCCGTCATTTAATGCTTTAATTAAGCTACAAAACACGTTTGTTTTCATGCTATGATGGGAACAGCGTGTTCCAGTCTTCAGCTGGTAACCACAGTTTATTTGTTTCTTGCTTTTATTGCGCCATGTCACTGCCATGCAGGTGAACACAAAGTCCAAGTAGAAAGCGCCAAGGAGTGGCAGACAAGGAGAATTCACTTGTAAAGGTGAACAATGTAGGCGAGTTAATGAAATGTATGGGAGAAAAACATGTTGACGATGCATATTTATTGACTTCATACACAATAAACCTAAAGCAAATATAGTAAATCTATAGAGATGAGATGACATCAGGTCATGTCAAGTGCAAAAACCTCAGACATGTTGAGAATTTATGTGTGCACTCATTGACAAAAACGCACCAAGAAGGAGTTGTTGGAATGGAATGGAATGCTACTTTCTGTGTGTGACTGTAATAACGATACATGTACGTTATTACAATATTAGAGGGAAAGGATACATTTATTGGGAAGAACTGTACAACTGAAAGGAGACTCTAGTACCCTGTTGGGCTGCTTCTAGCCTGGACACAGGATACTCACCCAACAAATGATCGTTTTGGTTGAAATCATCCATTTTTGCTAAACTAATGTAGCTTCTTTACTTAATGGGGTTTTCCAAGATTTATATACTGATGACCTATCCTCTGGATAGCTCATTAGTATCTGATCGTGGAGGACCCCCACTAATCAGCTATTTGAAAGGCAGTGGCGCTTGCAGTAGCGCTGCAGCTTTCTCACAGCTTTCCCTAAGCCATGTGTTCATCGGTCAGAAGTGAATGGGGCTGAGCGCGATACCAAGCACATCCACTATACCATGTATAGCACTGTGCTTGGTGAGCACAGACAAGGCCACTGCGCTCACAGGAGTACCGATGCCTTCTCAAATAGTTGATCGGTGGGGGTCCCGGGTGTTGGAGCCCCACCGATCAGACAATGATGACCTATCCTGAGGATAAGTCATCGGTATTAAAATATCAGAAAACCCTTTTAAGACCTCTTTACATAGAACAACTTTTGCTTTTTGGTTTAACTAGTTCTTTTCAAGGACCTCATGAACATTTCCTCCAGGATGAACCTCACAGCCAATGTGTAAGGTGTGTTTGAACGTTCCTTTGGAGGTATACGCCTGGAAATTCTTGCAACGTATGTCTCTGGTTTATGCCCCTATATAGCATTCTTTTTGCGTTGGTCTGACAGAGGCCAAAGGACACTCTTTCGGCCTCAATCATCTAAATGCGGCGATATGGATACATTTAATGTATGTGCCACAAGCTTTTTCCAGCATACATGCCAAACGTAGATCTTACCAAGACAGATAAATCTCCCACGGTGCAAGGAACCAGCCAAAGTTCCAAAGTGCTGTAGCTTGAAGTATTTATTTTGCAGATATACAACGCGTTTCGGGGAGTCTCTCCCCTCCTTCAGTAAAACTGCATAGTTTTACCTTAAGAAGGGGAGAGACTCCCCAAAACGCGTTGTATATCTGCAAAATGAATACTTCAAGCTACAGCACTTTGAACCTTTGGCTGATTCATTGCGCCTTGGGAGATTTATTTGTCTTGGAAATTTCTCATCTTCTTGGGGAGTTTAGGCCTCCCTGATAAGACCTCCATCTGTGGCTGCAGACCAACCGTCCTTCGGGATTCCAGCATATATCTTGATGAGCCTTCACTAGAGTTGTGCCTAAGGTTAGCACAACCATTCAAGGTGAGCCTTATTCTGGAATCCAATGTTTACTTGATTTGTACATTATTACCCTATGGTGCGCTTATTCTGTTTATCAGCATAAACATCGCCTGTGAATTTGAAACGTAGATCTTAGACCCTGTGTGAACTGAGCTTAAGATCAATGATAAATAATGGTTTTACAGTTTTTTACATAGGCCAATTCTAGATCGATCACTTGGTCAGAATGTGTGTACTCCATGGCATAGTACCAGATTGATATGTCTTTACCGTGAACATTGTGGGATCACACTTCATTTCTACTATTGTAGGTCTCCTCCACAGTACAGAATCACGTTGTTGGAACGTGTTGCTTGGATACATAACAGATAATGCAGTTTTATCTAAAGACAGGAATATCCTGCGATCAGTGTTCACTTCCCAATAATGAAGACTATACACTGAAGTGTGAGAAGGAGTTATAACTCTGGGTCACTTTCCATAAAACCTCTTATTAAAGGGATAAATGCAGTAGCTTTATACAGAACATTTCATTACTTTTCCTATATACACTCTCTTTAATGATTTGTCTTAAGTGTCCTAGATTGCTGCACGGTCTGCTGCCCAGAAATATTAACTCGTGTGCCCTCGTGAATGCCAGGATCACCCGATGAATGAGAGTTTTACTCATTCATCAGGTGATCAGCGGTACCTTTACACAGGCAGATTGTCAGGACGAGCATTCGCAGGAACATTCATTCTCGATAATCTGCCTGATTATCGGGCTGCGTAAATCCGTCTTGTTTCTATGCCACTCTAAAAACCTGAGAAGAAAGATAAAAAGTTAATATAAAATGGACACTATCACCTTTATCCCCATGCTATTGAATAATCGCAGTGCCAGAATATCAATATGTCTGGAAGTGTTTTCCCACTTATGGCTCATCTCTAGACTATGCCTTCATTTACTGATTTGTGTTAGTCTGTCATAAATCCCCACCAATCATGTGGCCTGCGCCTTATCATAAATTAAATGCCTCCTCCGGCAGAGCAGGCCCTATTAAGACCGGCATAGCACACGTTGGTCTTCATAAATCAGGGCTTTTGTCTTTTATTTCCTCACAATTTGAAGTCTCGGACTACATGTTGACTTTGGCCGTAACACGCTACCTGGTCAAAGATTGCATTGCAAGTAGTGAGAGTGAACAGGGATGTGTTGTGACCCACAAGGTACCTCAACTACGACCAAAAAGTCACAGGAAAACATGATCTATGCAACATATTTTGAAAGCAAAGTCATGCAGCCCCAGCCATAAGATCTCATCATGTTGTCAAAGATAAGAAATATACTTGCTTATGCCCAAAGGTGGAAAATCTGTCCTTACTATAGTGTCAAACTATCACGACCGGCGTACCGATCACAGACGTGTGACGCAAAGGTAGGGAAAAGGGAAAGCCCTGTCCAAGGGAGAGGGAAAGGTGGTGACCCCTAACTCACCTTGAAGCTGGCACCTGACTGCCCTGACGTCCCTAGACGGGTTCTTCACCCGTACGCCGATCACGTGCCTAAACCCTGGCTTTCCTTAAGCTGAGCCCTAAGTAGTGAATAGGGCGGTGGGAGCACTAGTCCTCACCACTAACACTGAAGGAAAACACCACGGAGAGGACAGACAATACAGACAAAACATATAAGCCCAGGTGGGCGACAACAGCGGACCACAAAAGCCCAACAGGGATCCGGAGGGCAATGCTCTGGTACGACAACCAGGAACAACAGCAACACAGCTCTAGTGGGTCAGTATAGAAGTCCAGGCAGGAAGCTCTATATCTGGCAACCAGAGAAGTGGGAAGGGGGAATATAAGGAGGTTGGGAGTGGCGGACAAGAAACAGCTGAGGAGAAGAAGCTACGGATCCCTGAGTGAGACAAAAAGGATTGCGAGGCAAACACAGAAAGCTACCATTAAGTAACAGCGCGATCTTTAGACATAGAGCGCGCAGCCACCCGCTGCGACTTCCTGACCCCGGGTATAACGGAGTCAGACGTGGCTCCTGACACCCTCGTGACACAAACTGATACAGGCTTGCTAAGTGTATCTGAACCCCTTTTTGTCCTGAGCTGTGTAAGTGAAGTTATCAGGACAGTGTTGAGTACAATGAAGCCTCTCCAAAAGACCACCTCCTTCTCCAGACAAGATTTTCTGTGACAAGTTTTCAGTTCCACCATGTATTCGATACACTGGCTCTCTTTGAGAATTTCATCCCCCAAACCACTATTTAATGTCATTTTGTATCTAGGTCTTCCTATGTTCTCAATAGAACTTGAAAAAAATGATATTCCACATCTGAAGTATGTTTACTGAGCCTATGGGATAATCAGCAGAAGCTCCCTATAGAAACAGTCATGTGGAGAGAAAGTAGGCTCACTAAAACCTAAAATAGCAGCCATCTCAACAGATCCTAAAATATACTTAGGCTTTTTCTTCTACTTTCTCAAAAATTTCTGGTTTATAAGAATTATTATATTTATCATCTCGCTGAACGAGAAAAGTGGTGGAAAAAGCCACAAAACGCGTTTGTGACTTTTTGAATTTAAACTTTGACATATTTTGTCGCAAGTGGCATTTCTGCGCTAGCCTCTCCATTTTTTAGAAGGGGACATGGCCAGAGCAGGGATTAAGCAGGGCCATTGAGTTCGACACAGTTTCTCTTTATCTATGTGTCACGGTCCCTCCCATGACAGAGGTAAGAAGATCTGAGAGACTGGCGGCATGTGAGGGTATCTGACAGTCTCTGTTTTCTCCTTGCAGTGTTGTTGTTTGGTAATGACGACACCTCTTGTCAGGTGCAGATTGTGGGTCATTACTGAGGCTCTATTTAGTTCTGACTCACACTGCTTACCATGCAGTTGATATCTCCTGCTGAAATTGGTTGAGCTGGTGTGTTGTTCCTTTGGATCTCCTGCTCCTCCATTCTTCGTTAAGCTAAGTGCGTTTTGTTGTTCGCTTGTGTGTGTTGTTGTCTAGGCCTCAGGGAGACGCTGGTTCCTTCACCTGGGGAGGAACTAGTAGTCTCATTCCCTGCCACCACTCCTAGGGCCTTCCAGGGTCTCCAGGGCTAAGATTCCGGTGTATGAGTATTTCCACCTTCTGGGTCTACTCATACTGGCAGGAGTCAGGGAGAGGTCTAGGGATTCCTAGGAGGTCACCATCCCTCTCCCTTAGTTTTGAGGCCTAGTCTCCAGTCTATAGCTTCTGTGTGTTATCTGGTGTTATCCCCTCCACATTACCCATTAAACTATGCCTGTTTACTGGTTCAAATGTAGACAGAAAACTACAGCAGGTTGCCTTAGATTTTGCTTTGGTGCACGGACAGCTGGAGGTGTGCATAATTTATAATGAGGCCTGTGCCCACTTCATACCACACTTAAATGCCAGGATTCGACCAGACAAAAATAAAACGTTGTGTGCAGTGATCTTTGTCGGGTCGAATCCTGGCATTTATGCCAGGGCAGTGGCTGGATCCCATTACAGTCAAGGGAATCCAGCAGGCACACAGATCTGTTCTCTGCCAGATGGCTTTGCCGCAAGTATGTTAGATGCATCCTCTGGCAGAGCAGATTTCAAGGACTGATAAGTCTCCCCTTATGACACTTGTGATAAAATAGACTATCCTGCAGACTTATACAATCCGTTCACTATAAACAGTCTAGTACAGTACAGTATCTCATTTACTCTTGGAGGCATTATGTAAGATGTTAGAAAAACTTGAAAAATATCATTTACATAATCCATTTTGTAAGAAGGCCAACATCTACTTACAATGTGCCCTTTGTTTAAAAGAAGACAGCCCGCATCGTATGATCAGAATTAGGCATCTTGCATACAAGCGGCTTTAAAACTGATTTCCTTTTTACAGATTGGGGGTATTCACTTCTGATTCCATGTACTGCATTACTGAGGCTGTCGTTCTGGAGATCTGATAAACGGGTTACAAAATTATTCTATATGTTTTCTCAACCAAAACCAATCGGTTCATGAGAAAGAAAAAAAACCAGAACGTAGTGGGAAAACAGCATTTTGTAGAATGGACCACAACAATAAATGAATTGGAAGGTGAGATGACGACAAGTATCCATGTGCTCACTATCGCACAATCCTATGCAAATGGCCCATTGAGGGTACAACGACACAGCGTGGTGGATTTTCCAGGTGGGATATAATTAAAAACGCACAAACGCAGACACAAAGTGTCCTCAGCTAATCACTAGCCACAGAAGTGACTCAACTGAGTCAGTGATTGGCTCAGCGGGCCCTTAATGTTGCTTCTGGTGTCTCACATAGAGACCAGTAAGTGGAGAAAAGCAAGGACCTGACCAGCGTTAGAATGGCAATGATGGGAGATCGGTAAGGGCGAGCATGGTTTCTTTTTTAACCCTTTCTTGCCCTCTAAAAAAAATCTCTCCAGAAATCCCCTTTAATGAGAGAGACTGGATCTCCTCCTTGCTTCAGTGAAATCTGGAGATTTATGGAGATCTCACTGAAGCAAGGAGGAGATTCGGCCGATGCAGGCGGTGCTGGGCTGCTTCACATGGGGGCGTGGCTGGGCACCAGGAAGGTTAGTACCACCCCTTGGGCACCTTCCCGGGTTAGTTTGCATATCAATAAAATAATTTTTTTAAAAAGAAAATAAAAGCACCCAGAGCTATTCTACTGCTATATTGCGGACATGCTAGCGGCGATCTAGCCGTGCATGTCCGCAGCTCTACATGGTCAAATGCCATGACAGAATCCCTTTAAATATTACTTTATAATAAATATATTCCCAAATACCCTTCATTATTATTAGTGGCTCATGTTGTCTACAGAGTCCTTATCAGGGTAAACAAAATGGCCGCCGTCCTGTTAGTATATACAAAACCTGTCCTAATCACACAGGAGGACAAGTTACTTCACAACACTGAGCTAAAGAGCCGCCTCATCCTCCTCTCTGCTCTACCTGTCAGGGGTTATGATCCTGAATACAGATGATAAGATCTGTACATGAAGTACAGAGAGGACGGACAGGACAGAGTGTGGGGCTGTGGTAATGTAGACTGAATATAATAGCTGCTGCTCATCAGCCACGCTCCTCTATGTACTTCATGTCTCCTCATGAACTCCATTCTTACAGAGATTGAGCGGATGATCTTATCAGCTGTATACTGACAAACAGAGCAGATAAAACGATAAGAAAGCGTTTTAGCTCAGTGCTCTGAAGTAACTTGTCCTCCTGTGTGAATAGGACAGGTTTTGTGTGCACTAATAGGACGGCGGCAATTTTATTTCTAATCCTAATGATTGCTCCCCAGACAAAATGAGCCTTAATGACTAATGAAAGGTATTATATGTATAATAAAGTAATATTTAAGTATTTTTATTTTTTTAATTCCCGGAGAACCGATTTAACAATGCCTGGCACCCAGTTACGAGACAGTGATGACCTCTGCTCATCATGTCAACTGTTCTAATAGGAAACATACATCCAACACTCATTTGTCAGTGGTTTTAAAAACTGTTCCTTGTATAATAAATTTATGATGGCCAGTGTGAGATCAGGTAGGAGATTTTATGAAGCAAAACTGGCCATAATACACCAAACAGGTTTGTGGTGCTTTTCTCTGAATCAGCTAGGTCAGAAAAAGGCTGAACTTCAAGATATGTATCTTGTGATAATTGTATACTATCTTACCAAACATACTGGCCTAGATTTACTAATCATATAGATGGTGTAACTTAGGCTGTCTAGAGCTGCACCAGATTTCTCACCGGGGCTCAGGCTGGATGATAAATGTGGTGCAGGGACAGATACTTTACTCTGACTCTATACTAACTGTTGGTTGGCTCACCTTCAGAAAGAATTTTACGTGTGTGGCAGCACCTTTAAGCTGTCAATCACTATTTTTTTAAGCTGTTACAAATGTCCTAAACATTTTTGTTATATACATTTATTGGTTTTAAAGCTCTTACAAATGTCCTAAAAATTTTTGTAATATAAATGTATTGATTTTTTTGTTTTTATAGCAAAATAGATTGCCGAAATACGGGCCTGTCTATAGGGTTTTCACTGCAGTTCATACAGAATCGTCACACGATAGCCATATATATGCGGTGTATGAATTCTGACCTCTACAATATGCGCTGCAGGGAGCGCTGTACTAACAGAAGCACCCATCGCTTCTCCTGCCTGTGCCCTCCGCTGAAATCTCTGCATAGCACATCGGTGCTGGATATCCAGCGCCAATGTGCTGTGCCAGGCTTTAAGGGAGCGCAGCAAGGACAGACAGGAGCTCTGCATAACATATCAATGCTCCTGCCTTTCCTCGCGCCACTAAAGCCTGGAGTAGCACATCTGTGCAGGGTATCCAGACCTGTCAGCAGAGCGGGCACAGGTTGGAGCAACACTGCTCACTGCAGCTCACATAGCAGAACACAAAATTCATACACTATACGGTATATATGGCTATGGTGTACAGATTCTGTATGAAGTGAAGAGGACTTCAAGAAGACACAAACTTTGGGGGCCTGTTTAGCTAGAAAAACAAGAAAATTAAAATAAGAAAATATATTACAAAAATGTCACTGACTCTGCAGATTGTGAATTGTATCCATTGGACATTTCATCTCCGGCCCAGCTATAGGCACCGGGAGGGTCGTCAGCAGCAGCCACTTTCAGGAGCTTACTAGTGTTGGTGACAGTGGGTAACCTGTGAGATACCTCCATACATATTTAATTGTCAGCAAATCCCATCTGACTTAAATCTAATGTGTATGGGCCACTTAAATGTATTAGGTTTTAAAACAATTTTTAAGTATTGAGTGTTTTTTACAGTTGCATAAATTAAAAATGTGCATAAACCCTAAAGAAACTCGGTTGCAGAGAACGGAAAGAGTAGGGGAGCCTGCCGCCTTGCTGGCAAATATTTTTTCCACCTGCAAATAAAATAAATAAAAAATGACAATCTGAAAGGGAAGTAGCGACATGGCTCTGAAATATCAGCAAAGCAGTGGGTGTTTATAGACAGGCAGACAGGAAGGTGTAGGAGAGCATGTACTGTACACTGTGAGCACATGACAAGCCAGCAAGGTATACTCAGATCAGGTCAAGCCACAAGAAAGTCCCGGGAGACAGATGTATGTTCAAGGAAAATGTCAGAACGCTGAACATTTCTGTCTAACCCGATTTAAAAGATGATACTTAAAATGGACTGAATTATGTTAAATGCAAAAATGGTAAGTTCTGTACATGCCTGCAGCGAGGAACCCAGGGGTGTCGGGGGAGAAATCTAACCTGTCTGTATTTTACTCATTGGCTTGTCTATTGTCTTCTGGTCACCATAGACTTGAGACAGACCCAGCTGAGATCAGCATAATCAGCAGACAGCAATCTCCTGTCTACGGCCAGCTTTAGGGACTATTCAGATGATGCTGGTGTGACCATAAACCACAGCACAACCGCACCATGTGAATTTACCCTGTTCATGCTATTACCTGCTGTAACAATGACTGCCACTTGTTTGGCTGAAAGCCACATCTTCCGGCACCCCTATAAACATGCACACTCTGCTTGGCTAAGCATGCATGTTTAATTCAATGGAAAGCAGGTAATAAGCTGATCACTCATGGGATATTCTCAGTATATGCCATACATTCTTAAGATGAGAATACCATGCAAAAGAAACATATTGGACAGTATATAGTTCATGTCAGTCTCTTTCTAACAAAGTTAGAACCAGCCCTGTACCTCACATGGATCCAGAGATCTCCCCATTCATTGCTCCAATTGCTCTGCTAGATTGTCTTCAGCCAGGCAGCTCAAGGGGTGTGTCCTTTCTACTGCAACTCCTTCCCTGTAACTGCCAGAACATATGGCTGGTGGCAGTTGAAGAATGAAACTGAGCGTGTGCGACCACCTCAGTGAAGTGGACATGAAATAAGGAAAAACAAACTGGCGCTATACTGAATAGCTAACTGGCAATATAAAATTTTTAATTGCATGAAATTACAAAAGTATTTCGATCCAGGTGCTGGTTCGAAAAATGTAGGCTATGTTTTGTGGCACAACCCCTTTAGTCATTGCTGGTAATTGCATAAACTTAATTAGAGTCAGCGGGGCAGATTTACTGTTGCACATGCCTAATACACCACATTTATCATGGGTTTTAGATGCTTTTTGAGACATACCTGACAAGGAGGTTTTATGGTAAAAGGGCGAGGTGTAAGCAGCATGCCTGAACAGCCTACAGCTATCACCCTACAGAAGGGCATTGTGGGAGTTGTAGTTTTACAACAGCTGGAGGGCTACAGGTTGAGCATCACTGATCTAGAATGAGCCTTTGCGGAAACATTTGTTTGCAATAATTGGTCCATGTAAAGGGTCCCACGACCACCCGCTCGTTCATCGGGCTATCGTGTCTTTAGATCATTATTTTATGAAGCACTCCGTCCTGTATAAGCAGGGATCTGCTGGATCATTCCTGATAATTGCCCGCAACATCAATCCATGTAAAAAGACTATGGATTATGAACTAACTTATCAGAAATTAGATTTTTTTCAAGTGAACGGACTTGAAACCAGGTAGTGCAGGTTTGTCATCGTCTTCATAGTACAATCTCAGCAACCTACAGGGGTTAATAATGAAAATCTAAGTAAACGTATGAGAAAGATCTTTAAATCTGTTTCCATGAGGGCATTATCTAGATGGCTTAATTATCACAGATCTGAGTTTAACCAACTCAAATATTAAGGAAGTTTATTAATAGCTCTTGTTACTAAGGTTAAACTTTTACTGCGCCTCCTTCCTGGTTGCTCGCACCTGCCGGGCGGACCTCCTATTGGCTCCTTCTGTTTCTAGGCTGATGCCTTTGTTCCTAGGGCAAAGTTAGAAAAGTAAGTGTAACCTGTTGGAGTGCCCTCCCTGTGCAGCGCTGTCGTCACTCCTCACTCTCTCCTGTGAACTTGCCATGACTGATTAAAGGGACAGTACGCAGTGATCTGCTGATCGTGCTCCTGACTGCAAGCTCTCATGGTGGATCTGCACGGCGTGCTCACACATCACTATAAACTAGGGAGCTTACCACTCTACTGGGCAGGTCTGCAAGACTTCTTCAGGATGACCTCAGAAACACTGGACCCTTGTATTAAGATCAGGCTAAAGAGCTACAAACTATCCTTCATTACTTACTGTCCATGTATAAGTAGGCTATATGATAATACGATTCTTTATTTCTTTGGCTTATATAGCACCAACATATTCTGCAGCGCACCAACTCACTGTCCCTGCTGTGCCCAGTGGGCTTACAGTCTAAATTCCCTATCAGCATGTTACAAACACAGGGAGAACATACAAACTCCATGGTGATGACGTCATAACCCAACAGTAACTAGTCACAATGGGAGGAATTTACCAAGCCCCCTGGGCCACTAAAATCCTACCAAAAAGTTGTACATTTTTTAATAGGAAAATGTGCAATTTTTTTGTCTGTTTACATTCCGCTCATCACGTTTTTAAAGGGACGGGGCATGGGTAGGGAGGGGGTGTTGGACAGATATACTGATATATACAACCAAAACTGCATGTGAATTATACTGCAGATTTCAGTTTCTGCACCTCCTGGTGTAGGAAAAGCCAGTGTTAAAGGGGTTATCCAAGATTGCGGCCACGATCCCACGCAGCCACAAATTCCGGGATCCATCAGCGGTGATCGTGCTTGTACACTGCAGGAAAAAGCACTGGTCTCTCTGGTGCCCGGGACCGTTGGAGCCTGATTCTTTTTTCTATAGTATGCAAGCATGGCCATCGCTGATGGATTAAAGGATGGTCGTAACCATGGAAACGAGCAGTGTATAATGTGATAGAAAAATGAATCCAGCAAAGGGAGCAATATGGACAATCACAATACATTAGTAAGTGCCTTGTATTAACTTTCTCTATGTATTAAATGCTATTGCTAAAGTGACACAATCACTTTAACTGTAACTAGCATTTTTCATACATAAAGACGTCCATAGCGGTTTTTGCGGTCCGCCAAATAAGGATACTGGCTGTGTGCTTTCCACATCTTGTGGCACAAATCTATGCCTGCCAATAGTAGGTGTAGACTTCATGTTCTGCCTTTAGGACAGTATAAGATAAAGCAAATCTGTTAAAGGGGTTGTCTGCTTTTTTATATTGGTGACCTATCCTGAGGATAAGTCATCAATAGAAAAAAAAGTGGACAACCCCTTTAAAAGCCATGTGTCTCTTAATACATGTTTTTACTACAGAAAACTACTTTGAGACTAAAACAACAGTTTTGATAAATCTCCCCCTTAAGCTACATGCACACGACTGTATGTGTTTTGCGGTCTGCAAATTGCGGCTCCGCAAAAAAAATTGATGACATCCGTTTTTTTGCGGATCTATTGTAATAATGCCTATCCTTGTCCGCAAAAAACAGAGAAGAATAAGACATGCTCTTTTTTTTTTTACGGGCCTATGGAACGGGCATACGGATGCGGATAGTACATGGCGGCGTACTGTCAGCATTTTTTGCGGACCCATTGAAATGAATGGGTCCGCATCCTATCCGCAAAAAAAACGGAACGGACACGGAAACAAAATCCGTTCATGTGCATGTAGCCTTAATCTGTAATTCTGCATACCCTGTCCCAGTACTAGTCACGCTCTTGTATCTCAACATGCAGGCTGCACTGTTAAATGGAATTAAGCTTCAATTACTAAGCAAAAATTGTAGGATTTCTATCTCTTTATCTTGAGCTCTGGTTAAAGCAGGATGAAAATCCCACCCAAGTCGGACATCTCCCCACCCGATTCTTCCTTACAGCTTTTTAATGACTAGCCAAGAGGCAGAGGACGACTGCGATTATATGGTGACATTCCTCTGAACTTCCTGCCTATGCCAACTAAATTTCCATCCCATCCTGTTCTGTGCATCCCATGGGAAGTTCTGCAACAGACTCATACAAAGAAAATGGCTGTGTTAGCAGAATACGAGGGATGCAAGTACGGTATATGGAGGGACATCTGAGCACTGCTGTACGCCCTTCTTATACTGTACATTTCTTAGCCTCTGAGTGTGAAGACGCACTGACTACTGTATCTTGAAGCCAACAAAGGGAAATATGAGTTGCGTTCACATTCAGAAGTTTTGTCCATTAGTTTTTAGGATGTACCAGGCACAAGTACGGATAGTTCAAGTCTCTTAGATCCATACCGTCACATGGTTGTAGTGGGCAATCACGTCACAGCACTGTGGAGGTGATGTCACTAAGCTGCGGTCACAAGCCATGACATAACAATGGACGTATGTATGGACATCCACTGTAAACAGACACCGCAGCAAATATATTTGGCAAAGTAAAGGGGTTTTCTGTGATTCATAAGGATCGTGGAAAGCCCCTTTCATTCAAGATTCCTCCTGCATAAAAGCTTGCCAAGAACATCCAGAATTCAGCTTTTAAAAAATGAAAGAAGTGATATGATTGGTTACAGGAAACATACTGGGGCCAAATTACAGTATGGCACTATCTAAAAGAAAAATGGTCCGACGCTCTGTGCAACTTTCATTTTTCAACAGCACTTTAGAAAATGAAAGCTGCACTGGGATTGGTTGCTATGGCCAAAAAAGACAAGTAATACCCTTTGTGACAAGAGTGTATAGATATAGGCAAAAAACAGAGGTGCTCACCTGATATTGTTGTGATGAGCCAAAACACTATATCTAAAAAAGTGTACACACCCCTATTAAAATGTCAGGTTTTTGTCATATATAAAAAAAAAATCAGACCAAGACAAATTATTTCAGATTTATTCCCACCTTCAATGTGACCCATAATCTGTACAATTCCATTGAAAAACAAGCTGAAATTGTTTAGTAGGGGAAAATAAAATAATAAAACTAAAATAATTTGCTGTATAAAATTGGTTGTGTAAGTTTGAATACTCTTTTATAACTGGGGATGTGATTGTGCTCAGAATTAGCCGATCACATTTAAACTCATGTTAGGGGGAGTTCACATCACTGTTATTTTTCTGTTGTTCTGATCCGTCAGAAGAACAGAAAAATAAAGAAAAAAAAGAAATCCTGTAAAAATAGAAAAAAAAAAAAAAAAAAAAACGGACCTGTGCATCATTATGTGCATATAGCATCCATTTATGCTATTTCTGTCAGAGATCCTTTATTTTAGATGGAAAAAAGTCTTGCACGAAGGACTTTTTTCTATCTGAAATAACGTATCTCTGATGGAAATGGCTCAGATGGATGCAAAAAGTGTATAACTGATGCTCAGAATATGTTTTTTTTTACAGGATCTGTCTTTTTTCTATATTTCCCTGTTATTCTAATGGATTAGAAGAACAGAAAAATAATGGTGATGTGAACTCCTCCTTAAAAGGGGTGTCACAGCTCAGGGGGTATGTCCATTCTCAGAGGGCACGTCCTGTCTGCTGCAGCTAGTGGCAGTTGATGGATGGAACTGAGCATGTGCGTCCGTCTCAGTGAGCAGGAGAGAGAGATTCAAAAAGAGCAAACAGCAGGTGGCGCTGTAAAGATAGATTTCATTGAATAAATCAGTAAATATAATACATTTTTGAATACATACAATTACAGAAATATTCATATCAAGGTGCTGATTTTAAAACTGTAGAATATTATTTGTGGGACAACCTCTTTAAATAGTAGTCAGTACATTGCTGATTAACCCTATATAAAATTCAATTGTTCTAGTAGGATTTTCCTGACATTTAAAGCCATGGTCCCTAAACCGCTTACAACACATCAAATGGATCTCACAGTTGAAAAGTATTAGTCAGGCGAAAGGTACAACATTTTTTCCAAGCTATTGGATATATCATGGAACACAGTAAAGACGGTCATCAAGAAGTGGATAAAGTTTGGCACAAGAACTTAAAATTGTAGGTCTCTCAAAACCTGATGAAAAGACAAGAAGAACATTGGTCCAGGAGGCTGCCAAGAGGCCTACAGCAACATTAAAGGAGCTGCAGGAATTTCTGGCAAGTACTGGCTGTGTGGTACATGTGACAACAATCTCCTGTATTCTTCATATGTCTGGCCTAAGGGGTATGGCAAGACGGAAGCCTTTTCTTACAAGGAAAAACATCCAAGTTTGCCTATGTTTTGCCAAAACCTACATTAAGTCTGACAAAAAGCATGTGGTAAAACGTGTTATGGTCTGATGAGACCAAAATTGAACCTTTTGGCCATAATTCCAAAAGGTATGTTTGGCACAAAGCCAACACCAGAAAAACACTGCACCGCCACTGAAGCACGGTGAAGGCAGCATTATACTTTGGGGCTGTTTTTCTGCAGTTGGAGCTGGGGCTTTAGTCAAAGTGGAAGGAATTATGATCAGTTCCAAATACCAGTCAATTCTGGCACAAAATCTTCAGGCTAAAAAGCTGAAGATGAAGAGGATTTTCACCCTTCCGTACGACAACAACAACAACAAACTACTTTGCCAGAAGAAGATCAAAGTTTTGAAATGGCCCAGTCAGACCTGAACCCAATTGAAAATCTGTGGGTTGAGCTGAAGAAGGCTGTACAAAGGAGATGCCCTCGCAATCCAACAGATTTGAAAGGAAGATTTTGCAATGACGATAGGGCAAAGATTGCCAAATTGCCATGCTGATAGATTCCTACCCAAAAAGAATGAAGGCTGTCATAAATGTAAAGGGTACCTCAACAATGTATTAGTTTAGGGGTGTGCATATTTATGCAACCACATAATTTTAGTTATTTACTTTTATTTTTCCACCTCAAAAGATTTCAGCTTGTTTCTCAATTGAATTGTACAAATTATAGGTGAAATCAAAGGTGGAAAAAGTTCTGAGATTATTCTTCTTGCTCTAATCATTTACATGACAAAAACCTGGCATTATACACTGTATGCTATGGCCCAACAGGGATTCAGATCAGCAGCAATAGTCCCACAACCCACGTTGCTTGGAGTAATCAGAACATCTCTCCAGATGTGTGAACATTTGCATCAAAGCAAACAAAATTACAAATAGCTGGTACCCGTGCAAGATCCAACAAAAGAAGTATCTTTAGATACTTTTATTGGATCTAGCGCAGGTAGCAGAATTTTTTTCTTCCTTGATGCAATATTTTTTTTTAGACGGTTTCATGACTCCCCTTTTATGTCTGCACTAGTTTGGCTTCATGAGGCCCTAGTTGCTTCACAAAAGATTCACTCATCTTTGACTGATGGATAGGTTATCAATATCAAATCTGCGGATTTCCGACATTCTGCACCCCCACCAATGGCCATACTGGGTCACTGCAGCTCAGCTCCCACTTAAATGGATGGCTCTGAGCTTCCCACTCTGTGTTCTCTGCTGAGAATAGCCAATTTGAGGCGGAATCAGGTGTCTGACCACCACTGATCTGATACTGATGACATACCTAAGGACAGGTCATCAACATCTCTAACCCAGACAACCCTTCTAAATATCTTTATTTTAATACAGAGATTAGTGAATTATTATTGGCCTAATGGTGAATACGCATTTTGTGATGTAAGAGGTTTAGCGTATACAGCAGCAGGTAAGGGTTAATACTGGCTCAGCACTGTATGCTGTACTTCTCTTTCTCTGCATCAGTTTCCTGCTGTTTAGCCACAAACTGTAGGAAGAAAATGCAGACTTATATTATTGCACTTTGTTCAATGCAAGCTGGGAGTTTCCCTGTGAAAAGTAACTAAAATAGAAAAAGTTCATACAAGTAAGCATGCGAAAAAGAACCTTTATACAGAACTTTAGTAAACGATTGTCAATTTTTGTTTCAATATTTAGAACTTTGATATTGGTGGCCTATCCTTAGGGTACTTTCACACTAGCGTTATTCTTTTCCGGTATTGAGTTCCATCCTAGGGGCTCAATACCTGAAAAAACTGATCAGTTTTATCCTAATGCATTCTAAATTGAGAGCAATTCGTTCAGGATGCATCAGGATGTCTTCAGTTCAGTCACTCTTACGGTATTTGGCCGGAGAAAATACCGCAGCATGCTGTGGTATTTTCTCCATCCAAAATTCCAGAACAGTTGCCGGAATGGCAGATTTATTTTCCATTGAAATGCATTAATGCTGGATCCGACACCAAGTGTTCCGGAAAAATAGATCCGGTTTTCCGCTCTGCGCATGTGCAGACCTTTAAAAATGCAAAAAAAATACCGGCTCCATTCTTTCGGCTGACACCGGAGAGACGGATCCGGCGTTTCAATGCATTTGTTAGACGGATCTGCATCGGGATCCGTCTACAAATGCTTTCCGTTTGCACACGGATTTCCGGATCTGGCAGGCAGTTCCAGATCCGCAAGTTTGAAAGTACCCTTAGATTGGTTGGGTTAAAGGAGTTGTCCACGTTATTTCTCTTGATAACCTATCCTCAGGATAGGTCATCCAAAACAGATCGGCGGGGGTCCGACACCTGGCACCCCCAACGATCAGCTGTTTGAAGAGAAGGAGCCTGCCACTACCAAATGAAGGAACAGCGGAGCTCATCTAGGCCCTGTGGCTCCCTCAATTAGCTGACGGGGAATCCAGGAGTTAGAGCCCCACTGATATGATATTGATGATCGATTCTAAGGACAGGCCAACAATATCAACATCCTGAAATAAAAAAATAAAATAAAATCTTTAACTCCTTCCATCAAAATGCTGTAGATATGTATCATCAGTGGCATGTCGTTAGTTTACATTATGTCATTGCAGATTGTGTGGGCACAACAGCAGTGCCCGCGAGATTAGCGGTGGGTGTGGCTGTGTTTGGCAATGTACTAATTGTGGGGATTTGAGCAAACTCTGATTAGTCCAGACTCCACATATACAAATCTGACACAGGCCTACCGACACAGACTCAAAGCTGTTTGCTTCCAAAGATGCCTCTACCGACCTGAAAGATATAACTAAATGATTCTGTGTCTTACTAGTTGTAGGTCATTTTCTAGAGATTTCTTTTCACTCTGATAAACGTATTTCCTATTGAGTACCAAAGTCATGAAAAAACATAAAACGCCGATAGTCTGAAGCGTCTGAATCTGTGCATCTTTTTACGTACATGACAGATACTTCATGGCATGCTACAGTTACAATTTTTCGAATTACATTTTCATCACCCCTTGAAGCCTGGGAATATGGATGACATATCCACAGCTCTGTACTTACAGGTTCAGTCATCAACTTGACTACAACTACCACAATGATGGGAACAACTCTTAAACTTAGCAGCCACACAAATTATAGCCAATTATCTTTGTCTTTGTGTGTTTGAAAATAGTTCCAGTTGTTACATGCAGTTCGCTCAACTTGTATTCGCTCTCCCTTGAAGTCAATGAAGAAGAAATAGCAATGGAAGGCAAGAGAGCATTCAGCTGCTAGATAGAAACGGTATAGCATCCTATCCCTTACTATAGCCTTGAACGGTCAGGATCAGCAAGGAGCAATGGGACCACTGACGTTTATGGCTATTAGGACATATGGATATAAAAGAACTGGCGTGCAGAGCTGCTGAAAAGAGTAACAGGCTCAAAGCGGTCGTGTATTGAAATTACGAAAAGTGGTCAAACTGCGTCCATATAGTACTATATTAGCTCTGACCTATTATGGATAGGAGGAGAAATAAAAAGAGGAACACAAACAAATCTCAACTATACCAGGCATTCTTCAGTTCCTCAAGTCTAATATTTCTTGCATTGTACAGTACTACATTTGCCAAGTAGCTTCACCTGAAGTGAGGGCATTAGAGCTTTGTGGCGTGGTGCTCAGGCTTAGACATGTCCTCCACAGCATCTTGGGTTGAGCACATCATGCTTTATGCCACCTTTCAGTTGTTTTGTGTATATATAATTTTTGGAGGTATATAAACTCCCATGTAAATGTAGCCTGTTTTCCATCCACAGGCTACATTTAGGTGCACCTGTGAGGCCTGGGCCATATCAGCCAGTCTTGGGTGGGGCTCACAGCCTTCTGCCTCCTCCCATTGCAGGCATGGTTACATGCTGGAGGTAACTGGGGAGTCTGCTGCGAGTCGGCCTATACATTCCTGTAATTTTGCCCACTGGCCCCTGGTATTGCCCATACGGCACAGGTAGGTGAGTATTAGGTCCCGAGCTACTTGAGAAACCTTGACGTGGTGCTCGGGCTTAGCCATGTCCTCCACAGCAGGATATGGTGAGCAATCTCTCAATTTTAACATCAATTTGAGGGCTTAGTAAGACCGCAGTTTGCACCTGTCTTGTCATTTGTTATTGCTATATTGTTATATTGTTTCACATCCACACAATTGCCATCTTGTGTAGGATGTCTATTGTGGTACTTGTGGTCCGCTGCAGGCATCCTCCACCGTATGCATTTTTGCTGGGGATCACCATTAGCAACGGGCCACAAGTGCAGGATCTGCTCCCCTGTATATATATGCACAACTGCATCTTGGGTTGAGCACATCCTGTTCATGCCACCTTTCAGTTGTTTGGCATTAGAGCTTTAAATTTCCATGTGCCTGACAAATGCAGTGGCTGATAGGTGTAATGTTGTTTCCCTCCAAAAACTTGAAAGCAAGGTAAAGGGCTGGGAGTGGGGCCACAAACTGATGGCATTGAGACAAACTGAAAGATGACAAAATCATGTGAAAAGCCCTCTGGGTGCTACAAGCCTTACTGATCCTCCACCATCTCCATTCCAGTGGTTACTGGGGCTTTCTATCCTGGTCCCATCTTGACATTCAGTAAATGCCTGCTCAATCACTGGCTAAGGCGGGCTACCACTGCAGCCAATGATGGCCTGAGCAGGCATCTCCAGCAGGTTAAGATGAGACCAGCAAGGACCTGGTAAGCATCACAGTTAGAGGGTGAGTATGGCTTCTTTTAGTTTATTTTTTATCCCACTGTGAGGCCTTTCCCTATCATTTTAACTCCTGGACAACCCCCTCAGGGCTCCAGATGGCGACCAAAATGGTCGCCAATGCGACTAGGAATTTGCAAATGGCGATAAGAAATTTAAGTCTTATCGCCATTTGTGACTTGTCCCACCGCTGCGCTGCAGCTTTAAGAAAAAAAAAAAACTTCAGCAGACGCAGCGAGCGGCAGAGCACAGGCAGCGCAGCCTGAAATAACCAATAGCAAAGCTCCATACAGTAAGGAGCTTTGCTATTGGTTAGGTTGGGCGGGCGCCGAAGCCATACAGCGCCCTGCACCAGAGAAAGCTGGCGGGAGATGAAAGGAGGAGGGGCCAGCTCTGGGGGGGGGGGGCTGAAGGAAGTAGTGCCGGGCGCGCTGAGGAGCCGAAGAATCAAGATGGGGCCGCATAAGAAGAAGACAGAGCAAGGTGTTGTGTATCCATGTGTGTAATGTATGTAGTGGAGTGTGTGATCATCACATACATCATACAGTACACATGTATACATCACTACATACATCATACACTGCACTACACACATCACTACATACATCACACACTGCACTACACACATCACACACTGCACTACATACATCACACACTGCACTACATACATCACATACTGCACTACATACATCACACACATGTATACATCACACACTGCACTACATACATCACACACTGCACTACATACATCATACACTGCACTACACACATCACACACATGTATACATCACTACATACAGCTCACACTGATGTATGTAGTGCAGTGATGTATGTGTTGCAGTGTGTAGTAAATACACAGCAGGCTATTATAGCCAAGTGATAACGTACAGGGCGGTTCCGCCATATTGGACTGGACTTTATCACTTTGCTATAATTGCTTCATATTAGACCAGTATCGGTTCCCTGCACACCCACCTCTTAGGCCCCGTTCACACCACCACTATTTATTTCTGTTGTTCTGCTCCGTTTGATGAGCAGAACAATGAAAATAATGGAAGTGTTGGATTTTTGTCATACGTTTAACATATACAAAAAAAAAAACTTATGTTTACAGACGCCTCAGACAGATGCCATACTGTGGCATCCATCCAATAGAGTTCCATTGTACTAAAAAAACATATATGCTAATTTTTTTTGCAGAATGGGAGATCGTAGTGCACCACGTCTTCCCATCCTGTAAAGTCCAGAATAAAATCTATACATCTTTTGTACAATGGAACTCTATGGTGAGGGATGCCGCAGTATGGCATCTGTCTGAGGCGTCCGTTATGTTTCGGTCATAGTATAATATAACATATGACCGAAACATAATGTGAACCCGTGTGTGACTGTGGCATCAGTGTTCGGTCAGTGATTTCCATCAGTGATTTTTGAGCCAAAACCAGTTGCGGCTGTAAACACAGAACAGGTGCTGATCTTTCCCTTATACCTTATGTCCGTGGAGGCTCCAATCCTGGTTTTGGCTCACAATCACTGATGAAAATCACTGACCAAACACTGACGTGTTAATGAGGCAATTTTTTCTATCATGAATATATATCTATTTAAATTTGGCGACTAAAAATTTTATTTGGCTCCTAAATTTTTCAGTTTAGGAGCCAATGGCTCCTAGGTAATTTTTTTAGTCTGGAGCCCTGCCCCTTCATAACTGAAAACCCCCATCTGCATAGTAATGACACTAGAAACGGGGATCCCTTTAGTTTGGAAACACATCTAAGTTTTATTCTCCATTTACATCTTTCAGTAGCATCAGTTGGACAACTATAAAAAATGGAAGAGGAAGGTTACGAGTAGTGCATGTCTGAAAAAGACAATGGGCTCTATGCCAAAGTTTACTATAAGTAACATCTGGTCACTGCAGCGAAAAGAAGATGGAAACACTAAATGGAGCCCAAAAGGGGTTTCAGATCCTAGTATATTCTGTCTGAGAATGGTCATTCAGAACATATGTTCAGACCCCTGGAACCCGAGACTGACATGTCCTACAATGACAGGAAATAATATTACTAGACAACGCTCTCTTAGGGAGTTATCCATGTCAAGATTTGTGACATATCGCTAGGATATAGGTCCTTTTACATGGACTGGTAATCAGACAGATTATCGGAAACAAAGTAGATGTTCCCGATAATTGCCTGCGGAGATGAGGTCTGCATTTACATGCACCAATCACTCACACTATATGGGGATTGCTTGTCCCCCTAGAAAATCACTGTTCCTGCACAGCAAATCATTGTTTAGACAGTACGATAAGTGCATAGGAACAATCATTTTTGGTGCCAGCAAAACCATACGATCACCCGGTCTTGGCACCGTTTACACAGGCCAATTTTCAGGAATGAATATTTCTACAAATGCTCATCCCTTGATAATCTGCCTGATTTTTGGTCCATGTAATGCATCATTCACACGGCAGTGTTCCGTCAGTGATTTCCATCAGTGATTTGTGAGCCAAAACCAGGATTGGAGCCGACACAGACATAAGATATTAGGAAAGATCTGCACCTGTTCTGTGTTTAGAGCCCCACCTGGTTTTGGATCAAAAATCACTGATGGAAATCACTGACAGAACACTGCCGTGTGAATGAGGCATAAAAGCACCCTTTGCCACAAATGTCAGATAAGTGCAGGTCCCACCTCTGGAACCTACTCCTTCCTGTGTCCAGAACAGGGCTCCCCAGAGTCAAAGGAGAGCAGTCGTGCAAGCGTGGCCTCCCTCCATTCACCACTAAGGGAGTTCCAAAATAGCCAAACGCTGGCTTGGCTATTTCCGGCAGTCCCATAGCAGCAAATGGAGAGGATACTAAACTATGCATGCCCTGGTGTGCTCTTTGTCAGCCTCTTTTTGGAGATAGCTGTTGGCTTCACTTCTGGGACCTGTTCCTATCTGACATTTGTGGCATAGTCTACCCATATGCCACAAACCGTGAGATAGGAAACCCCTTTAAGAGTGCTGCCGCACTTCTTTTTATTCGTAGAGTGTTTTTAGCTTGCAAAAAATCAATTTGTTACATTTTTGGTCACATAATGTTCTACTTGCATTTTTTTCAGACTTTTTCATCCTGTAGAGAGGTCAATGGGAAAAACCCAGAACAAACTGTGATTTGACAAAAAAAAAAAAAAGAAAATACTCCAGGAAACTATCTTAAGCTACCTACAGGAAAACTGCACATAAAAAACACATAAATCTGTGCATTGGTAACAACCCTATTGAAGTCTATGGGGAAAAAAAGCCAATTGACATGCTGCAGAGTTTAAAATCCTCATGGCGGGTCAATTTATGCGCTTGTAAAATATGGTACATGGGATATGGTAAATCTCATTCACTTTGCTATTACACTGTGGTTTATCTACACAGAAATCCATGTGGAAAAACCGCATGTAGTCTGCATTGTGTGCAATTACCTTTAAAATGCTACAAAAACATAATGGGGGAGATTTATGAAAACTGGTCTAAAGGAAAACTGGTTTGGTTGCCCACTGTAACCAATCAGATTCCATCTTTTATCTTTTAGACCTTCTTTAGTGGCTATTTGAAACTTAACCGGTTTTCCTTTACACCTATTTTAATAAATCGCCCCCGGTGTTTGTATGGCGTCTTATAATTTCACATTGACCAACTTGTAACATCTGGCCATGGTGCTTTTTTGCGCCAAAAAATGCTGAGTTTTTGAAATAAAGAAGTAGTGTGAAACCAAAGAAATTGTCATGATGAGCGTTACAAGGTGGCACCAGAGACTGGCACATTTCATTGTAAGACAATATTAGGTTACTAATATGCTAGGGCTGGAAGAGCATGCGCTGTAGTACATTTTATATCCATACTGGAGGTCTGCAAGTGGGAATAGTGGAGACTTCACTTTACACGAGCAGAAAAAACAAATGGTGTAATCACAGAAGGTCAACTGTTACCAGATGAATGTCTGCATTGTACACTATAATCTAAAATAAATGCGCAACATGCTCAAAAATGGCATCATGTTACAGTAGGTTCTGCTAGCCAAGGAATAGGGCTACATAAATGAACTAATGGCTAGCATTGGCAGAAGTAGTTCTGTCCCAAAATCTGTAATGAGACCCTAATACTTCTAAGGTGGATCTGGAAATTTTAGCAGGGGTATCTTTTGGACAGATCAGTACTGTGCATTACTGTATTCCTAGTATTCCAACATTTATAATGGTTAACGGAGATAAAAAAAAAGAAACTAAGAAATAACCTGGTTTAACCCCATAGTGTAGGTTCATTTACAGTCATCCTGTAGGCTTGGCAGTACCTCATGTATCTCCTTGTAGAGTGAGTCCTGTACTAAACTTATATAATTGTTCCTTGGCTGCCTATGGAGCTCACATGTGATTCCAAAGGTATCAGAGGGTGTGTTAAGTGTACATCCAGCTGCGGGCTGTATATCGAGGCGACTGTAAAAACACTTAGACATAGGAAACACTAAGGAAATGCCACAGCTATGCTATCTCGCTGCCTTGGCGGTGAGATTTGGCTTTGATTGCTTATTCAGTTTTAAAGGCCATCTGTCGGTGGTTTTTAGGGTGAGTAGTAATAAAGAGGCTCAGCTGCATATTATAAGGTATTCCATTTGGGAGGTGGTTGTCTTTATATATTATTATTATCTCTATATTACAACCAAGAACAGAAATTGGTTGTTACTAAGTTAACATGGCAGAACTTTTAAGCCGGTGATCTAGCTGCAAATCTGCCGTGATTCCACAGAAGTTGTAGTTTCAAAAAAGCTGGAAATCTGCAGGTTAACGGGGTTCTATAGCGTAGAGAACCCATTTTAGGAACCTGATTTGGTCCTCTGTTCAGGTTCAATTTCTCGTTTTCTTGATACATTAACCCTTTAACAACTGCTCACTGATGCCCTTCACCACCCGCTATCAAAAGGCAGGAAGGTTCGAAGCACGAGGAGCACCCCTGTGCTAACAACCAGATGTTACCTACAGTGTTGACCATTTGACTGCCACAGTCCATACATGAGTGGGATCAAAGGGAACTCCTCCCTATGATCAGATCAGCAGGGTTCCCAGTGACCCAATCAGAGACTAGGGGAGCGATTTGCAGTCAGTCCTGAGGACCTTCAAAGGACCCCAGAGCTGTCTTTTTATTAAGCCTACTGTTAGGGCAAAGCAGTGTTGCCCTAATGCAGCCTGTGTCATAGAGATGCAGAGAATAATGTATTAGCAGACAGGTATAGCAGTATGCTAATACATTATACATTTAAATTATAGCTCTAAAATAGTGAACCCATAATGAATTATTCAAGGGGTCAGACAACCACGTCAATGAAAAAAACGATGGCTGCTGAAATGTAGAGCAGCAAAAACGAAAACATTTTGCTGGTCATAAGGCTTTTTCATCCCTGGTTTTTAAGGCGCTAGATGCTTGTACATTGGCTGCTTGCCACCGGCGTTCAATATATACTGCTTAGTATTTCTCTATAATTTACACCATAATACTGCAGTTTCTCTGCATATGAGAGATAGTGACAGGGGAGTAAAAATCGCATCTTTTCTCGTATGCAGTGTGTGGGAGACATCATAGCAGCTAGTTTCCACCCTTTAGCTGAAGGATAACAAAACTTGAAAAATGACATAAAATCATAAAAGATCAGATAAAGTACTACTCCTCATGTACAGCTTATTCTGATAAGTCACCTCGCCAAACAGAGCTTTTTCACCACGCTGATCTTTTCATTATCCAATAATCCAGAACTACTCTGACACTTTTCATGCCCTCCTCAGCCATAACGGGCAGGTGTTTATAACAGATCTATGTGCTGAAGATCTGCCCACTTACTATAAAGATAAAACTAAAAATATCAGGCATAAAAGTATCTTCCTGTCTCCATGTATTATCAATTCCCTCCCACACCTCCTCTAGTTCAAACTCTACATCTGACCCAATCACAGAAGAAGATGTCTCTAGGGTCCTCTCTTCTTCTTACCCTACTACCTACACTATTACTTTATTCCCTCACACCTCCTGCAGTCTCTCTTAGTGGCTGTCACTTGTCACCTAACTAAAATTTTCAAAATGTTTCAACCTCTCTTCAGGTCTTCCAATCCTTCTTCCAACTTTTTGTCACCATCCCATTACTACATGACATCTCTTGACTCATCATGCACAACTAACTACCAACCTATCTCTAATCTCCCCTTTATATCTAAACTCCTGGGACACCTGGTCTACTCTTGCCTAATCTGCTCTCTCCTTGACCTCTTACAATCTGTTTAAGCACTCCACACTACACTGATCATCACTAAAGGTAGAGGTTGTCTGTTAACCCGGATATACAACTTCCAAGAAGAGTATCCTTCACCCTGGGTTCACACCTGAGCGTTTTACAGCGCGTTCAAACGCGCTGTAAAACGCTCAACAGATTAAAACCAATGCATCCCTATGGGAGTGGTTCACACTTGAGCGTTTTACAGCGCGTTTGAACGCGCTGTAAAACGCCCAACGCATAAACAAGTACTTGAGCTTCTTTTGGGGCGTTTGACGCGCGTTTTGTGATTGACACCACAGTAGTCAATCACAAGAACGCGCGTACGAACGCGCGTTTCCTATTTGCAAAAACGCGCAAACAAACGCGCGTCAAAAACGCGCGTAAAACGCGCGTTTTTGGAACGCTCAGGTCTGAACCCAGGGTCAATGCTTTGCAGTCGATTTGCCCTGAGGGAGTGTAGGTGGATGGGACACCAATCAGCACATAGGGGAACCCATTTAATATATGCTGTGCTCAGGAATATCTTATGTTTTGGTTCTCTTTGCTGTTTGTTGAAGAATACAAACTCAGTCGGACACTAATCTCTACATTAGGTTAACCATAGAATGTATCACCCATTTGCTGGTTTATAAAACTAAAAATAGTAGAAAACTCTGATTACCCATGCATTTAATGGACGACTATTTGCTTTCATAGATGTACTGTTTTACTATGTACTATGCCTTAATAAAAAGACAATTACACAAAAAAAAATAGTAGAAAAAAAAAGGCATTTATGTAGGTGAGACGACAGGTGGGAGACAGTGGAATGAGGGACTATCTGCTAGTAATTTTCTACCTTTTCTATGTAATTATTGGTCCGTCTCATCCCCTTATCTACCTCTTCTCCTTTCAATCCCCCCATCCCCTTCAACATTATTCCTCAGAGCCTGACCGGTCATCCAACAGTATCCACTATGCCCCATGCTCTCAAAAGCACTATAGATACTGGCTGGTGACTGGCTCATGCAGTCTTATATCTACGCCAGGCATGTCCAAACTCCTGCCCTCCAGATGTTGCAAAACTACAACTCCCATCATTCCTGGACAACCTACAGCTATCAATCTACAAAAGGGCATGATGGGAGTTGTAGTTCTGCAACACCTAGAGGGTCAGAGTTTGGACATGCCTGATCTACGCCCATATTGTGTTAAGATGGTTGTACCATTGTACATAGGAACAATGTATGACTGGTAGTGTAGGTAATGTATGATTTATTTATTTTTTGTACTTGGTGGAGGCTATATAAAGATATTATTGTTAAGCTTTAAACAATCAAACAAAAAACAGTTTTTTCTCACATTACATTCCACTTTCAATAAAAAATAGCATAATAAAGTGAGGTTGAAAAAAAAAAAAAAAAAAAAAAAACAACGCCATAAGTCCGTCCATATCAGTCTCTCATTCAATGTATTCTCCTGCAGCACTGACTCAGAGGAAGGAAAAACAAGCCTTATGACCGCATCCAAGAAAATGCCATGCATGAAGTAATAGTTAGTGTAACTTAGTGACACGTTCCCTTTATGTTTCTAATACCAAGATCCAGAAGAGGTGGGTAAACAATTGCAAAACATACATACTGACAAAAATACATAACCTGTTTCGCAGCATTGAGACTGCTCGTATACTTCACCTCATTTCTCCTGATCTCAGTTTATACATATATTGTGCCTTCTCTAGCCCAGACTGACGACAGGAATGTTATCTGGAAAAACATCTGAATAGAAAAGTGTACTGAGAAAACTCTAATGCAACCAACCTGTATGTGGTTAGGTCAGTTACATAAAATTACAAAATACAGTAAATTCTTCATCCACCTATAAAAGAAGGTGTAAGCTTCTCCCTTTCCGATGCAGTTGCAGATGCAGCTAAAGAAAATGCACTTAAAAACTGCATCAAAATGACCCTGTGTGAATGGGGCCTAGGTATAATTTAATACGAGAGTTGATTTATCATAGTTTTGTTATTGCAATGATTATGAAAACTACAGCAAATCTGTAGAATAAAGTCCCTTGTAAATATACCTCTAGACCTGGTTTGTCCTCAAAGAAAATCACCATCTTATTGCCACTTATAGAACATAGGAAAAATAAGTAACAAGAATAAAGCAAAACCCTAACATTTAATGCTACATTTCCCATCAATAATAGCTGGTCGCCGGGAGGTAGGGAAGCTGATCGCCTGCATGGGTTCTGTTTAAAAAGGGGTTGTCTTTGTGAGCCCCTATGAATAAATCCTGAATATGATTCCAGCAGGATCGACTGATGATCTCATGTATATCGGGCAGCCTGACAGTGAACCTACCATCTGAGGTGCAAGATCTTTTCTTTCTTCAGGAAAAGTGTCTAAGATTGCCGTACCCCTCCCTCTTTACTCAGACCTCTGACCTATATTGTGGACTGTTGGGATTTGTGATTTTAAAAGCAAGAATAGCATTGTATGTGCTTTCTGTCAAAAGTAACAGAATAACAAAGGGTTAAATGCTAATGTGAACCGAGCCTTATCGGCATTTGCTATTTCCAATACTACGTGGGCTAGGGATCGACCGATATAGATTTTTTAGAGCCGATTCAGATACCGATAATCTGTGAACTTTCAGGGTGATAGCAGATAACGTATACTGATATTTTATATCTTATAATATATATATTAGTTGGTAGTCACTGAGGTGGGCGGTGGTGGAAATTTGCATGTGGCACTAGTATATTTTAAATGTAAATTATAAATTAATAAAGCCCTTAGTTGGTAGTCAATTTATAATTTACATTTATAATATACTAGTGCCAACTTCCACACCATCCCACCCTACTAACTGACTTTACTAACCCTATCAGACCTCAGATCAGACCTTCATTAACCCCTATCAGACCTCAGATCAGACCTTCTTTAACCACTATCAGACCTCAGATCAGACCTTTAACCCCTATCAGACCTCAGATCAGACCTTTCACCCCTATCAGGCCTCAGATCAGACTTTTAACCCCTATTAGACCTCAGATCAGACCTTTAACCCCTATCAGACCTCAGATCAGACCTTTAACCCCTATCAGACCTTTAACCCCCATCAGACCTCAGATCAAACCTTTAACCCCTATCAGACCTCAGATGAATAAAATAAAAAACTCCTCACCTTTCCTGCACCGCGGTTCCTCTTCATCTCCGGGTGCGGGCTCTCGCTGCCCTGTGTTCTCCGGCCCACGCTGCACTGTAACCTGACAGCGTGCAGCGTCAGGTCATAGTGCGCACACTACGTCCTGACGCTGTACGGGGTCAGGACAGTGCAGCGCCGGCCGGATCAAAGAAGACCAGGGAGAGTGATTATCGGAAGCTCTTGCTGCGCTTCTTTCCCGCTCCCGGCACCCGATGCATACTAGTGCACGCTTCCATAATGGAAGCGTGCACTAGTATTCGCATTATCGGCATGGTTAGATGCCGATACCAATAACTTGCAAAATCCTGAATATCGGCCGATAATATCGGTACTTTCGATAATCGGTCAATCCCTAAAGTGGGCCACTGCTTTTATCGTGTGGAACAACTGAACAACCTCATTTTAATAAATATGTATAACAACTGTTAATGCATTTAAGAAGTTTTTCGATTTGTGTTCCTCCAAGATCCGTAATGTTTTTATTTGCAGGGTGAGTTGTATTTTTTATGGTGCCATTTGAATGTATTGTTAAACAGTAAAAAAAATAATAATAATTGTGGGGTGGAATAGAAATAAAGCTGCCAAGACTTTTTTTTAACAACTGTGATGCTGCAGTCGTTATTGACCATATAATCTGAGGGGTTAAACTGCAAGGATCAGAGTTACCTTTTACTTTCAGAACTGATCGCTAACTACCCCACTCCCTCTACCTCCCCAGCACATTGCAGCGCTAGTTAGTGAGTGCAGAGAGGGCAGCAGGGCTGTCAGTGAGTAGTGCTGAATAGTATGCTGCGGTCATTTTTGGCTATGTTATCTGAGGGGGTTAAACTGCCAGGATCAGAGTTATCTCTTACTGTCAGCACTGATATCAATGATCTTCACTGAAGTGTTACAAAAAGGAACATAGGTCAAATATATAGTTTTACAGTAAAAATCTGGTCACAAGTAGGGCGGCAGGGGGGTGGGAAAAAAGAGACAGGCTGAGAAGCTTGCCTCTACATGTTACTCATGTCCTTATTCAGCATACAGTATACTGTATGTTAAAGATGGAATTTCCCTAGCAATGCTTACTTAGAGTTGCTAAGGGAACACATTAAAAGTTTTTTTTTTTGTTTTAAATAAAGGCTTACAAAATTCCCTTCTATAGTATATTACAAAAGTTAATAAAAACACTCCACACAGTAAAAAAAAAAAGGAAATGATAGCTACATTTTATGATCAGTGACTCCAGCTAGACTGCAATGTCTAATCAGTCACCGAAGTAATGTCACTTCCTGTATCATCAGAGTACCAGTCATGTGCGTCAGCACCCTGCACCTCTGCTCACTAGGAAGAGTGCGGGAAGAAATCTGAGGTGCTTGCCCGGCCATTACAGCAGGGACAGAAAATGTAAAAATTGTGTTGCCTACAACATGGGGCCACATTTAGGTTTTTTTCCAGGAGCACTTTAAGTTCCCAGTCTGCCCCTGCTTTAAAAGGGGTTAAACGGGTGTCCTATTATAAAGGCCTATCCCCAATCCACAGGATAGGAGATACGTGTCTGATCAGCAGGGGTCCGACCATTAGGGCCCACACCTATCATGTGAACCAGGACCCATTGTTCCTCATTTCAATGTAGCTGAGGTCACAGTGGAGCAGCCAGAGATGGCCATTCCCATACAGATGAATGGAGTATCACTGCGCATACATGACCACAGCTCCATTCAAATAGGGAACACCGGGTCCCTGCTCTAGTGATTGGCGGTGCCCCAGCAGTTGGACACTTTTTCCGTATCCTGTGGATAAGTCATTATAATTGGAAACCCCCTTTAATGTTTTATGTGGCTTGCCAAAATCTGTGTAGCCAAAAAGAGGTTGTCTCACTTCAGCAAATAGCATTTATTTTGTAGAGAAAGTTAATACAAGGCACTTACTAATGTATTGTTATTGTCCATATTGCTTCCTTTGCTGGCTGGATTCATTTTTCCATCACATTATACACTCCTCGTTTCCATGGTTACGACCACCCTGCAATCCATCAATGGTGGACATGCTTGCACTCTATAGACAAAAGCACTAGCCTATGTGCGCTCCCACGGTCCCAGGGCCCAAATAGGCCAGCACTTTTTCCTATAGTGTGCAAGCAGGACCACCACTGATGAATTTCAGGGTGGTCATAACCATGGAAACGAGCAGTGTATAATGTGATGGAAAAATAAATCCAGCCAGCAAAGGAGGCAATATGGACAATCACAATACATTACTAATTGGCTTATAATTTCTTCCTCTACATAATAAATGCTATTTGCTGAAGTGAGACAACCCCTTTAACTGCTTGCCAACCGCCGCACGCAGGATTGCGTCCTGCGGGCGGTCGGTTTATTAACTCCTGGACGCATCGGCACGTCCTCTCGCAAGACGCGAGAGGACGCGCTGATGTGCCCACACATGCGCAGTGCGCGCCATCGGCGCACTCGCATGTAACTGTAGTACAGCCTGCCATCGCTGATCGCGCTCTGGCAGGCTGTATAAGTTGGAAAAAAACGCATATCAGACGCTGTTTTATGAACAGCGTCTGATATGCCTGCTGTCTTCTCCTCTGGTAGTCCCTTTGCTTGGGACCACCATAGGGAAAAAAAAAAAAAGTGTGCACCAATCCCCACCCCCACCCCCGATCACCCATGTCACCCCCAATCACCCATGTCACCCCCACTGATCACCCATATCACCCTCCCGTCACTAATCACCCCCTATAAGGCTCATTCAGACGTCCGTATGTGTTTTGTGGATCCGCAAATCGGCGGATCCGCAAAACACAGACACCGGCAATCTGCTTTTCCCATTTTGCGGATCCGCACATTGCCAGAGCTATATAGAAAATGCCTTTTCTTGTCCGCAATTCCATATTTTTGCGGATCCGGAAGTGCGGATCCGCAATTCCGGTTCCGAGCAGGACAAAGTCTGTCCCCATAGAATTGACTGTATCCACAATTCCGTTCCACAAAATTTTGCGGAACAGAATTGCGGACGTGTGAATGAGGCCTAAGGGTCCCTTAGCGATCGCAGCTTTACAGCTTTCCCCTCTTTTTTTTTTTGCACATTTTTTAGAGATTTTTTCATCCACATTGATCAATGTGAATGAAGAAATCTGTGACGTTCATTTTTTTCTTTCAGCCCAGCGGCTGAACGGAAAAAAAAATTCTCATTACCCGTATGGTCAATATAAGGAGAATAGCAGAAACTCCTAATGCTGGCCATACGTGTAATGATTGCGGAGACCCTCCAATGCCAGGGCAGTACAAACACCTCACAAGTGACCCCATTTTAGAAAGTAGACACCCCAAGGTATTCGCTGAGGGGCATAGTGAGTTCATGGAAGTTTTTATTTTTTGACACAAGTTAGCGGAAAATGAAATTTTTTGAAAAAAAAAAATTCAATTTCCGCTAACTTGTGACAAAAAATAAAAAATTCCATGAACTCACTATGCCTTTTAGTGAATACCTTAGGGTGTCTACTTTCCAAAATGGGGTCACTTATGGGGTGTTTCTACTGTCTGGGCATTGTAGTGCGTCAGGAAACAGGACAGGTGCTCAGAAAGTCAAAGTGCGGAAACTCACTTTTTTGCACCATAGTTTGTAAACGCTATAACTTTTACCCAAACCAATAAATATACACTTATTGCATTTTTTTTTTATCAAAGACATGTAGAACAATAAATTTAGAGAAAAATTTATATAGAAATGTAGTTTTTTTTAAAAAATTTTACAACAGAAAGTGAAAAATTTCATTTTTTTGCAAAAATGTCGTTAAATTTGTATTAATGGCAAAAAAAGTAAAAATGTCAGCAACAATGAAATAGCACCAAATGAAAGCTCTATTAGTGAGAAGAAAAGGAGGTAAAATTCATTTGGGTGGTAAGTTGTATGACGGAGCAATAAACGGTGAAAGTAGTGTAGTGCAGAATTGTAAAAAGTGGCCTGGTCATTAAGGGTGTTTAAGCTAGGGGGGCTGAAGTGGTTAATCATGCTTTTACTTGCCATGGCCACTATGTGTGACAGCACCCTTAACCTAAAGATCTGCTAGTTTATTTAGGTTAAACTAAAGCTTATTTGAAATAGTTTCCTTTTTTTCCCTTGTTGTAGGGAGACATTGTACAGTATCAGCGTTTGGTGTACTATTTTATGAGGAAATGTCCTATAAATATTAATGATCGGCAGAGTGGCTTATGTCCTACTAGACTAGCCACAGATGGAAGGAAAACTTCCCCTTCACAGTCATAAGCTCAGCAGTCCTAATGCCATGGACTGGAAAAAAAAGGCTTTTCTGGGAAAGAAAAATATAGAAGGTCACCGTGTGAAAGGGGTGTCTCCATACACAGTCTGATTGGATATTGTTTAGAGTATGCTGCGACACTACACCGCTAATAACAAGGATTCAAATTATTCATACATTTCTTGCATCATTCAGTTCAAAGAAAAGATGCCCCAGAATTGTTATATTATGGGGAATACAATTATTAAGTAAACCAACTGACAGCTACTCTTTAAGACTCCAATGAGGTCATTTATTAAGACCGGCGATTTAGACGCCGGTCTTAATACGCCTGCGCTGGTGGTGGATGTGCTGAAATTATGTAGAGGCACTGTACCGCCAGTGTACACCAAGCTTAAATCTACACTAGCAAAAGGGGTTAACTGCTTTTCTTACTGTTTGACTGGTACTTTCACTTTCACTTTGTGCTGGTCATCTAATAAGGCTAGTTTCACACTAGCGATCCGTGCTGCCGGACTACTGCTCTGGCCCCATTGATTGTAATGGGGGCGGGCCGGAGTTCCGACGGCCGCACAGCAAACATGCCCAGAGACGGCCAGAATAAAAGTACGACATGTCGTAGTTTTATTCCGGCCGCCTCTGGGCATGTTTGCCGTGCTGCCTCCGGAACTCTGGCCCGCCCCCATTATAGTCAATGGGGCCGGAGCGGTAGTCCGGGGTACGCGTGCACTAGCGGCAGCACGGATCCAACAGGCTGTTTATCCGCCAGAACAGCCTGCAGGAGTTCCTTACCGCTAGTGTGAAATTACTAAGAGGTCATAAACACTTATTTAAGTCACATTTTCTAAGTAAAAATAAAAATAAAAAAATGGGGATTGCAGTCAGCACAAGGATTGCAGGTGCACGTTGCTATGGTGAAATACACATACAAACGTAAAAACAAAGGTGCAATGGCACACTGCAGCTAGAGCTCCGTCCTGCCACTATGCTGGATGTTAGATGAGGCATTAGTTTATATTTTGGCCAAATTATGTAAGCCACCCACCACTTCACGGTTGCCTCTATGAGTGGTCTCTAACATTAATTCTTACCTTTTATGGGCCATATCAGCCACACAAAATCCAGGGAGTGCAGGTACAGCATGCATGCCAGATACACTCTGCTTGTAACCCCGTCTGGTGCCATACAGCGTTCATCAGATCAAGGGATGCAAATACCAACATGCATGCTGAGCCCACTAGTACTTCTCCTGGAACCAAATGGCTTCTGGTAAGTTCTATAAAGCAGACTCAGTTTTATACTGACTTTAAAACCAGCCTACAGGGCGGATTCACTAGTCACTAGTCACATTTTCTAAGTGTTTAGGAGATCAGAGATAAGAAGCCATCAGCTGTGCTGCCTGACGGGAAACAGTAAAAATACAGAGCCTGCTACTTAAGAATCTCAAGACTGTACAGAGACAGGGGTTTAAAATGTTTAATATAGACCAACTGAAAATATATTATTTTAGTTAAAAATGAGTACAATGCAATAATAAAAAAATCACTCCAAAAGGTGTACATAGCCTATAAACTTCTCACCTAATGTTTGCTCTAATGGGAGGGGTACAACTTCTTTAGTTTTTTCAGGAAATTACTAAGGAGCCAATAGTGGACATCTGATGTCAGAACCCAGTTATAGAACTTTTAGTTGCATAGTTAATACAGTTAAAAAAAGATATAAGTCAATCAACCAAAACCTGAAGTGACCCTCTGGGAAAAAGCTTCAGATGTCTAGAAGGGAAGGCATAAAATCTACCATCCTCCACTGCAAAGTTATACTAACACGTTCCCGCTGTTGCAGAGAAGCATGGGGATCTTAATGGCAGCAGGTCCTTCACTGCAGCTTCACAATGAGGTCCTAAACAGCAGTTGCCATGAATGCTCGGGAACCTGTATAGGAAATAACTGTCTGTCCCTCAGCCCAATAAATGTGATAGTGGTCACCATCATTGTACTGCGAGGATCATTATTATAAACCACACAAAAAAAATCATTATGCTTCCAGAAAAACCTGTCATTTCCCAGAGAAACCATTTTAGCACCTGTCTTGCTGTGACACAGGAGCCACCCAGCTCTATTCAAATCATACTAGGCAGGAGAACAATGGGGCTCTGAAGCATCAAAGTTATCATTCTCTGCATCTTTTTTATAGCAGCAAATGTGAAAAGGAAACAGATGCTATAGGCACAATTAAAAAAGCATGCCACTGCATCAAGGAGGGCTTTACACCAGGAACAATGGGGGACGAAGAAGTGATTTTTACTTCTGCAAGACAGTAAAATATCATATATCTATGGCAGTACAGTTCCTCTGATAAATTAAAGGACCATTCCACCTTAAAAACAAACATATGAGGGCGGTCAGTACGTGACACTATATGATACTTTATAACTACTTTTTATTCACTTTAAAAAACCTGCTTATTCTCTACGGCCCCCTCCCAGGTTGGCAATGTTCTTGCTGTCACGCTCGTGTGTGGGAGGAAAACACCACATCGAGCATAGGAGGGAAAGGGGATACCGGAATAAGACCGGAAACTAGGGAAGGAAGATGGACACCTCCTAGAGAAAACCCGAACTCCAGTCCTGACAGACTACCAGTATGAACAGGCCCCAAAGGTAGGCAAGTTCATACACCGTATACCTAGAATCCTATCTTACCCTATAGGACCCTGGAACTAATGTCAGGACTGAGTCTACCTGTTCCTCCAAAGGGAAGGACGAACAGGAGTCTCCCTCAGGCCTAATGACAAACAGGGAAAGGCAACACACACACATATATATATATATATATATATATATATATATATATATAAACAAAATGCAAAAGGTGAAGGAAACCTTTATCTTCAATGAAGCATTGGTAGCACCAGGAACTCAGCCGAGAACCAAATACAAGCTAACCACAAGTCCAACAGAAGCTATAAACCGCATAGTATACTGGGAGAAACAACAATAAATAGAGAAGGTTAAATGACCCTAATAGCCACAACTGGGGAAAGAAGGTATGGCAAGCACCAGAAACGACACAGACGTCATTTGATCCAAAAGGAAAACATGTCAGATCAAACCACGTGTTGCCAGTCTCACAGATCTCCTGCCATTTGTCGCGGGAACGTCCGTATGTCTCGGTACGTCCGTGACACTTGCCTATATAAATAATTCCGTTATATAGCAGTTTTTTATATTTAACACTGATGCTTTATCGAGACAATCAGCTGTGAATAATAGCAAAATGTGCCTTTTCTAATCTATTTGTGCGGCAATTTTGCAGGCTGCCCCAAATGAAATATTCACTCTGAACCCAGGACATCACTTGCTGTAATAATTCAGCAGTGCTGATGATGTGGGCTCCAGGCCCCATTGTGCTGTACAAGGCTTTACTTTTTACAGACGCTTCCCCAGGACCAAAAGTGGCTAACAACAACGAGGGACCGGGAAGGAAAGCATATGAGTAGAGCCCCACAGAAATCTACTTGGAGGTTGCATGAAGGCATAACAGACATGGATATGATAACTTCTACTGACAGAACCTGACTACAAAGGAGACCATGTGTAGTCACAATCCATTAGTTTAGTGTAACTGCCATTTCATGTATTTTTTAAAGTGTAGGACAGTGATAAAGTGTTTTCCTAATATACTTTCTTAGAGATTCATGTTAAATTGTATTGGAATACCACTAATAATTACAAAGTCTCTAAAGTGTTCCCTTTGCAACATTCTGCGAGCCATTTACTATGCTGAAATATGCCTAAATTAGGCATATTTTAGGCTTAGATAGCAGCGCAACAGCTTGTTGCACCGCTGTCTGCCACTTCGCTATGCTCAAGACAGGTCTAAAATTGTGGGTGTGGTATGGGCGGGAAAGAGGATGGTCCAGCAGGCCCGTTTCATTCACCATTTCCTACGCCTGTTTTAGGCGTTGAAAAAGGTCTAAATGTAAGACTGCTCAGAAGCCTGCGCCTCTTCATAACTTCGGCGGATACAGCCAGCTATGGGGCTTTATTAAGACAGGTGTCTAAAACACCGGCCTTAATAAATGTGCCCCTCTGAGCGGTTCTAAGGTAATTCCACCTTCAGTTTTCAGTAGTGTGTTCTCACTCCTCTCCCTGCCCCAGCCACTGGCTCTCTACACTTGCATGTCTAATTTATTAATTTTTTTATTTATGACTGCTGTAGCACTTCTCCTTTTCCGATCATCCCAGAGCTAACCAAAGACAAACTGAGAAGGCAGAGGGTAGAGGGTACACAGCTGAAGTAGAGAGGCAGCGGCTGGGCCAGGGAGAGGAGAGGCAGGCTGAGAAACCTACCACTGCATGTTACAGTTAGCAGCTTTCACAGGGTTGCTAAGAGAACACTTTAGAGGCTGTTTTTTAAAAAAAATGTAACATAATTCCCTAAAAAAAATATAAGAAATAACCTTTATATGCCCTTGCTCAATAAAAATAAAGAAATTACAGTTACACGTAAACCTAAGAACTCCATATACCAGTAGATAATACATCCAGTAGGGAAAATGGATTACAGAGATAAAACAGGTAAGTAAGATTTATTAGGCTATGTTGGTATGACAGGAAAAGCTCCAGGTGTACATGCTACTGTTTCCAAAGGGCTCTAATGTCCCCAAAGAGGGGGGGGACAAAGAGTTGTCTTTTGGCCTTTGTTGGTTCATTATACGTTGATATCCCTAAAAAAAAAAAAAAAAAAAAAAAGAACAAATTATTCATTCCCATGGTTTAAAGTAAAAAAAATAACTATTGGTTTTTATTTACAATTGGAACCTATGGGTGACAAAAGCCACTTTATGGCATCTGTAAGAGGCTTCCATTGGATGTCAACTTCATGAGCTTTTTCTGGTGCATATTGTAAGTTATGTATGGAGGGCTTTATTGTGATGCAAACAGATCCTTAATTGTAGTCCAAGAATCCTGGAACTATGAAAATCAGACCGGGAAAGTGCCCAGTACATATGTCCCTATAAGCGTATATAAACAGCGCAAGTAAGGGTCAATTAACACGTCCACATTTTGTAATCCACATCCGTTCCGCAAAATTGCGTAACAGATGCGGACCTATTTGTTTCAATGGCACAGCAAAAAATGCGAACAGCATTCAGCTTGCTGTCCGCATCCGTAGTTCCGTTTCGTTCTGTGGATCCGCAAAAAAAATAGAGCATG
This sequence comes from Bufotes viridis, assembly GCA_033119425.1. Taxonomy (NCBI): domain Eukaryota; kingdom Metazoa; phylum Chordata; class Amphibia; order Anura; family Bufonidae; genus Bufotes; species Bufotes viridis. The sequence goes on from CM065592.1 coordinate 239,095,456, forward strand.
TCCTTCTATAGTCTGTAAATTGCGGTCCGTGAAGTCCGCAAAAATGCGGATGACATGCGGAAAGGTGCAATATGTCATCCGCAATTGCAGATCCGCAGGAAATAGAAAAAAAAATAGGCCTGCCTCCTGTGACATTAAGAACCCAGGGAAGCAGAGTAGTGAAAAGTAGAAAAGAGAGTACAATCAAAATGTTATCTTTTGATGTAGAAAAGTAATTGTACTTATACAGGAGCACCAATATCTATGCGACACCCGGTCAGAGGTGTATCATGACCGTGTCCAAAAGGACCGGTCATGGGAGGAGATCGCAACAGAATTGGTACCCACAGCGTGGTCTTCAGCTTCTATACAGCAAAATAAAAAATTTGCGATTATATCAATTTATTAAAATCTATAATGTTTATTTTAAGTACTGCTTCATACTTATGGTCGGTAAGTGGGCCATATGTCCTGGAACAGCATAGATAGTGTACATTTGAGTGATACAGTAGTTTATATACTCATTTGCACACATTCTATGCTTCTTCATGACATATAACAACTCACTTTAGTGTAAATATTTTATTGTAAATATATATTTTTTTTGTGCAAGAGGCCTAGTCTGAAAATGTCTTGCATTGCATACATTTAAAATTCCCTTTCTGCAATGCATACCTTTTTGCATGGCAACCGATGTCTTTAACATGTAAAAAAAAAAATTTTTTTTATACTTTAATAACCACATTTTATTATATATTTCCAAATGTCTTTGATATGAATTGATAATAGGCCTCTTTCACAATTTTGATTATTAGGGCTCATGCAGATGGCCGTTGTGTGGCCGTTCCGTGCATTGGGGACCGCAATTTGCAGTCCCCAATGCACGGGCAACATCCGTACGGCTGCCGGGACGGATCGAGACCCATTCAACTTGAATGGGTCCGTGATCCGTCCACACCATAAAAAAATAGAACAAGTTCTATTTTTTTGCGGTGCGGAGGCACGGACAGAAACACTACGGAGTGCTTCCATGGGCTTCGGATCCATGCTTCCGTTCCACACCACATCTTCCGGATTGCAGACCCATTGAAGTAAATGATGCAGGGTGCCCGTGTATGCGGCCTGCAATACGGCTACGGCCGGGCAACGGCCGTGTGCATGAGCCCTAAGGCCCCTTTCACACGAGCGTGTCCGGATTAGGTCCGGATGCGTTGCGGATGCGTTCAGTGAAAACTGTGCGATTTCACAGGCAAAGCCATTCAGTTTTGCCTGCGATTGCGTTCAGTTGTTCAGTTTTTCCCGCGGGTGCACATGCGTTTGATGCGTTTTCACGCGCGTGATAAAAACTGAAGGTTTACAAACAACATCTCCTAGCAACCATCAGTGAAAAATGCAACGCACCCGCACTTGCTTGCGGATGCAATGCGTTTTTCACGCAGCCCCATTCACTGCTATGGGGCTAGGGCTGCGTGAAAAACGCAGAATATAGAACATGCTGCGATTTTCACGCAACGCACAAGTGATGCGTTAAAAAAAACGCTCATGTACACAGACCCATTGAAATGAATGGGTCAGGATTCAGTGCGGATGCTATGCGTTCACGTCACGCATTGCACCCGCGCGGAAAACTCGCTCGTGTGAAAGGGGCCTAAAACTAAAAGGATGTTTGTATTAGCCTCATACACACGACCGTTTGCCCTCCAAAATATATGATCCGTGAGCGGGCCATATGTCCCAGAACAGCATTAATCGTGTGCATAGGAGCAAAATCACACTTTGAGCTTTAATTTAAATTTTGTCTTGTAAATTTTCAGTAAAACAAATCAAAAAACAATGGAATACCTGCAGAGACCAATTCAGAAGGGAGATAAATGCAAAACAACGCAGTGGAGAAGGCAGGTTAAAAAAGAAATCCTATATGTATACTAAATATGATCTATTCTTAAAACCTATAGTGGAGTTACGGATGTAAGAAAATTTAATAGTATATTTTTATACTTTATATAAATTTTAACATTTTAAAAATGTATTCAATATTAATTCAACTGTAGACAATCTGTCTCATGATGAATCTGGTTCAAGACCTCAGTCTACAGATGTGGAGTCAGATACACAGGAGGAGATTACAGGAGAGGCGTCTACAACTGAACCACTAGAACCTTCTGAGCAAATTGAAGAATTACCATCTGCACAGGCTATGGAGAAAGACATAATAAAGGCCCACGCAGAAAGGACCCCTGTTGGTGCAGCACCAGATCAATTTGCTGGGCCTCAAGAGCAGCACGATGTTGTTAATTTTTTGGAACATTCACGAGATAAAATGTTGAAAATTGAAACCCCTCCATCAGGTCTGAATGGACCAGATCCTCCTATTGTTCATACCCCTAGCCCTTTTTCTCGTGACTTGTTTGATTTGTAATTTTTTTAATTTTTATTATTATTCAAAATTATAATATTTTTACTATTGTGTATGTTTTTTATCTTTAAAAATGTATTATTTAAAAAATGTATGTTTGTTTTTAATATTGATGACCTATTATCTGTTTAGGTCATTATTATAAAATAATATAAAAAATATATATATATTAAAAATTATAAGGCCTCATGTACACGGCCATTGCCCCAGGCCAAATTGCGGCCCAGAAACAGCGGGTCCGCAATATACGGGCATCGACCGTCTGCTAACCACATCACGGATGAGGACCCATTTACTTGAATGGGTCAACAATCCGGAGCTGCAGTGTGCCTCTGCACCGCAAAAAAATAAATAAAATGTTCTATTTTTTTGCGGTGCAGACGGATTAAGTTGAATGGGATTCGATCCGTTCTGGCCGCCACACGGATGTTGCCCGTGCATTGGGGACCGCAAATTGCGGTCCCCAATGCATGGAACGGCCGCACAACGGAGAATCATCTTTTTGATGATACGGTACATAATGACTTCTATTTTTTTTAATCACACCAATGCTTGAGCAGCATTGAGCTTGAGTAAACAGTAGAAGTTATCATGTCCCCTCCCCTTAAATGGGTACCCAGAATTTCACCCAGGCAGCCCCCCTGACAAGAGCATCTGAGCATTTCATGCTCCAGTGCTCTCCCTTGCCCTGCACTTGATCGCACAGGGAAAGGGCTCTTTTGTTAAAACACACTGCTGGGCAGATGCTTCCGGCAAGCAGTGTGTTTGGTGATGTCACCTGCACTAATATGCGGGCTTTTGCGCTGTCCACACATGTAAATAGGCTAGGGCAGTGCTAAAGCCAGCCCATCAGAGCCGGTGATGTCACCAAATACACTGCTTGCCGAAAGCATCTGCCCAGCAGTGTGTTGTTTTAAAGGGGTTCTCTGGGCTTTTTTTTTATTAATGACCTCTCCTCAAACAGCTGATCGGTGGGGGTGCTGGGTGTCGGACCCCCGCCGATCTGATATTGATGACCTATCCTGAGGATAGGTCATAAATAAAAAAAAAGCCTGAAGAACCCCTTTAACGGAAAGAGCCCTTTCCCTGCGCGATCAAGCGCAGGGCAAGGGAGAGCATCGGAGCATGAACTGTTCTGATGCTCATATCGCAGGGTGCCTGTGTTAAAATGATAATGTTATATACTAACCTTGTCTGCGTTGAAGTTTATGCTTTGCTGATTGCGGGCCTGATTATGTCTGGTGTTGTCCTTGTTCAAAGCTGAACGCTGACATATCCCATTTTTTATTATAAAAATGGGACAGTTCGTGTTTAGCTGAGAAGCCACACGCAAATTTAAAATAATATTAAAATGATTAAATAATTTTTTTAAGATGTAATTAGAAATGAGGTGTTAGAAGGTATTAACACCAAATTTATAAAAAATTTTGGATTTTACAAAATACCTCAGCCCGCAAGCCAACGTCAAAAGTCCTCATTCTCTTGCGAGTCCCTAATCTAAACTAACAACAGGGGATCTAACTAAAACTAAGAAAATATAAAGTTAAATAAAATTTAAAACTAGATTCCAGCTGAATTCAACGACTTCCATGGATGGCGTTCAACTGCCATGACAATGTCCCCTCAGGACTGCAGAAGTAGTCGGCACAGAGTTCCCGAACAGCTAGTCCAGCCGTTCCAGGGCGTCCAGGCCGAATCAGGTCTAAATTGACAAAAGATGTCTTATTTGGTCCCAATTCTGCATCTGTGGAGGCATCATGAATCCTGGTGAAATTGTCTAGCAGTACACAGGCCTGTATCACCAGGGTGGCATTGTCCGGATTCATCTGTATGGATGACATGAACACTCTTTACAAAGATGTAGTATAGTAGTTGGCAATACTGCCTTAGATCACTTGTCTCATGGGTTTATATTCAATCAGGTCAACTTCTGCACAGATTTAGCATTTTCTCCCATATTTAGTGGGGTTACTTTGTTTATTCCCCACATTCCAAAAGCATACTGAGGCCACAGGTATAGGTCCACAGTGCTACGCTCTAAGACATAGATCCCTCTGAGATATGTTTCCCAAAGATAACAAGCAGTTATACAGGCACAACTTCAAAAAGTAAAAAGATGCTTATCTATGTCTAAATACGTCTTTCATAATGTGTTCAATACCGATATTTAAAAGGAAGATGACAGCTACTCGATGACACTAAACTGTATTCAAGAAATAGGACTATCCATAAAGGACATTGGACTGGTGAGGTTCTCACTGGTACTGCATACAAATTTCTACTGATTCCAGAGCCACTCAATTCCTAGCAAGTGAAGACAGAATGTTCTCCTCCTAGAGCTGACATCACTCATCTTCTCAATGACTGTGGATTACATGTCATAAACCACATCCCTACCAGAGTGACAGCTGCGTGTTCTGGAACATGCCAACTGTCACTGCCATCATTACATCAACTTTCATAGAGATCACTTCTCTGACACACTGTACATGTAGTATAGCTATCTGTCTAGCTATCTATCATCTATCAATAAAATCATAATAATATTTTCAGACATAATTGAAAGTATTCAGTGCCCTGTTAGAAACCTCCTATAAAGTACTACTCTGTTGGTACCTAGTCCCCTTCCGTATAACTCATGCAGTACCAGGCTACCCTCCAACATGCTTTAGGGGTTGGTCCTCACCAGGTCATATGTTACATGTCTGGGGTGATTGTCCGAGAGTGAAGAGATTATGGATACGGGTTGTAACATAAAAAAAGATCCATGAGAAGCACTACTCAATAAAAAGATCCTACGAATCCTGCAGGCTGGAGACGATTGATAAAGTTTTTCATTTTGGCTGTGAAACAAACAATAGTCGCGGCTTGGAAGAAATAGTCCTTAGACTGTTCCGCAGTCAAGAGCAGCTTGGACTTCTACATGATAAACAAGAAAGTAACTGCGATCACCATGGATCGGCATGAATGGTTCAGGACACCTGGTTTTACCATTGTCTTCAGGATCGTTCTTGTACTTCCCTTCTCTCTATTTATAACCCGGTTTCTCGTGGGTCCTGTGGTGTCTGTTCTGGGCTCGCCCGTCTGTCAACCTTCTTCTCATTTCTGTCGCTTGTTGCCCAAGTTCTCTAGGTCAAAGTCCACAAGCAGGAGTGGGGCCCCTGCTTCTGCATACCTAATACCTGCTATGCCTACCACTCTGCGAGAACCCTACCCTTCCCCTTTTTTCCTAGTTCATCATTGGTCTATCTCCCCTCTATTGTCAGTTCGTTCTCCAGATCCGTCTATCCTACTTTTAATCAGTTGGCCTTGGAGGCCTTATCTAGGCAGAAAACTACATTATTATACGGCAATGAGGCAGTAACGACAAATATGCTTTTTATTTTTCTTGTATAGACCTCAATTATCCATACAACATTGCCTATGCTGTAACCCTGTGTTATGCATTCAAAAATCTCAATAAAAACGGTTTGCAAAAAAAAAAAAAAAATTCACAGTATGTAGAGCTGATTTCTATTTCAGCAAGGTTACCGTACGTCACATACAATACGTGACTCCCAATGGAATGCATGAAGAAGCAGACACGGGAAGCGTATTACAGACCTGAATTTTGTAATAGTGAACACAGTTATTATAAATGCTTTATGAATTTCTATAAAATCAGGTGATGACATGTTTTATATATATATTCCCTTTTAGTGTTTTATATAAATCACTATTTTGCAAAAGGTTTGGGATTGAGACGTACAGTTAAAGTGCAAGAAATTTAACGCATGGCAGAATAATAAATCAGGAACATCCTGTTTAGGCTTCATGCACACGGCCGTTGTGTGTTTTGCAGTCCGCAAAACACGGATGGCGTCTGTGTGCATTTCGCAATTTGTGGAACGGCACGGACAGCCATTAATATAACTGACTACTCTTGTCCGCAAAACACTCGGTGTGCTGTCCGCATCTTTTGCGGCCCCATTGAAGTGAATGGGTCGGCATCCAAGCCGCAAAAACTGCGGCTCCGGATGTGGACCAAAACAACAGTCGTGTGCATGAGCCCTTCAAATGATCTTCAGAGTTCCCTTTTATTTTGCCCACTGAACCCCTACAGGCATGGCCGTGAATGTGTGCAGTCTGCCTCAAAACTGGAAAATTGCCATATACTGGTAAATCAGAATTTAAAGCCGTAGCCAAATTACATTAATTCTCTTTATTTTACGCTCACAGATACTGCCATTTTTGTATTATTTAGCCACCTTACCCCCCCCCCCCACCCCCAAAACAAGAAATAAAAAGTGATCAAAAATCTACATGTACCTCAAAATTATACTAATAAGAACTACAGCTTGTTCCACAAAAAAGAGCCGTCACACAGCTCGACAAAAGGAAAATTCATGTTTTAAAATCCAAATGGTGCTCCTGGCCTTCTGAACCCTGCCGTGTCCCAAAACAGCACATACAGGGAGTGCAGAATTATTAGGCAAGTTGTATTTTTGAGGATTAATTTTATTATTGAACAACAACCATGTTCTCAATGAACCCAAAAAACTCATTAATATCAAAGCTGAATATTTTTGGAAGTAGTTTTTAGTTTGTTTTTAGTTTTAGCTTGTTTAGGGGGATATCTGTGTGTGCAGGTGACTATTACTGTGCATAATTATTAGGCAACTTAACAAAAAACAAATATATACCCATTTCAATTATTTATTTTTACCAGTGAAGCCAATATAACATCTCAACATTCACAAATATACATTTCTGACATTCAAAAACAAAACAAAAACAAATCAGTGACCAATATAGCCACCTTTCTTTGCAAGGACACTCAAAAGCCTGCCATCCATGGCTTCTGTCAGTGTTTTGATCTGTTCACCATCAACATTGCGTGCAGCAGCAACCACAGCCTCCCAGACACTGTTCAGAGAGGTGTACTGTTTTCCCTCCTTGTAAATCTCACATTTGATGATGGACCACAGGTTCTCAATGGGGTTCAGATCAGGTGAACAAGGAGGCCATGTCATTAGATTTTCTTCTTTTATACCCTTTCTTGCCAGCCACGCTGTGGAGTACTTGGACGCGTGTGATGGAGCATTGTCCTGCATGAAAATCATGTTTTTCTTGAAGGATGCAGACTTCTTCCTGTACCACTGCTTGAAGAAGGTGTCTTCCAGAAACTGGCAGTAGGACTGGGAGTTGAGCTTGACTCCATCCTCAACCCGAAAAAGGCCCCACAAGCTCATCTTTGATGATACCAGCCCAAACCAGTACTCCACCTCCACCTTGCTGGCGTCTGAGTCGGACTGGAGCTCTCTGCCCTTTACCAATCCAGCCACGGGCCCATCCATCTGGCCCATCAAGACTCACTCTCATTTCATCAGTCCATAAAACCTTAGAAAAATCAGTCTTGAGATATTTCTTGGCCCAGTCTTGACGTTTCAGCTTGTGTGTCTTGTTCAGTGGTGGTCATCTTTCAGCCTTTCTTACCTTGGCCATGTCTCTGAGTATTGCACACCTTGTGCTTTTGGGCACTCCAGTGATGTTGCAGCTCTGAAATATGGCCAAACTGGTGGCAAGTGGCATCTTGGCAGCTGCACGCTTGACTTTTCTCAGTTCATGGGCAGTTATTTTGCGCCTTGGTTTTCCACACGCTTCTTGCGACCCTGTTGACTATTTTGAATGAAACGCTTGATTGTTCGATGATCACGCTTCAGAAGCTTTGCAATTTTAAGAGTGCTGCATCCCTCTGCAAGATATCTCACTATTTTTGACTTTTCTGAGCCTGTCAAGTCCTTCTTTTGACCCACTTTGCCAAAGGAAAGGAAGTTGCCTAATAATTATGCACACCTGATATAGGGTGTTGATGTCATTAGACCACACCCCTTCTCATTACAGAGATGCACATCACCTAATATGCTTAATTGGTAGTAGGCTTTCGAGCCTATACAGCTTGGAGTAAGACAACATGCATAAAGAGGATGATGTGGTCAAAATACTCATTTGCCTAATAATTCTGCACTCCCTGTATAAGGCATTATCGTACTTGATCAAATTTACGCAACAAATTGTGGGGTGCTTTTTCTTCTTTTACCCTATGTGAAAATGAAAAATGGGGGGCTAAAGCAACATACTATTAGAAAAGGTATAATTTTTCCATTTTCACAGTCCAATGTTAATGAAGTTGTGAAACATCTCGGGGATGTTAAAACCATCACTACATCCCTAGCTGAATTGCTTGCTGGGGTGTAGCTTCCAAAATAGAGACATTTTTCTGGTGCACTGATTAGAGATGAGCAAATCAATTCAGTCGGTATCTGTCTATAAGTAAAATAAACCTAGACTAAACACTGACTATTGCTCTAACTATTGGTTTATGGCTATATCCTCTTTAGGATACTTTTTTGCAATTATGAGAATAGCTCACTTTATGTTGACATCCAAATTCTATAAGGAATTGATACATCCCTTTTATTATTTGGAATGTGGTATTCCAGGCTTATAAAAAAAAAAGTAACCCATATGTGTCTGAATGCTCACCAGATGATGCCACTATAGCTCATAAGCAGTTAGACTTTTACTTTGATGCTGCTAAGGCACTCTGTGGGCAGGATTACCAGTGTCAAGAACTACAGTTCCCATGATTCCTCTACCCATCTCACAGACACTGCCTTTATTTACAGCCACCTGCACAATTACTCCCTGTCTGTTGTGTTAGTCATTTGCTCACTGACTCTGCACTACTTGTTGCACAGCCTGTTTTTAACCCTTTCAGCCCCGGAGGGTTTTTTGATTTTGCGTTTTCGTGTCTCCCTCCCTGCCTTTCTGGGGCAATAACTTTTTTATTTTTCCGTTAACATAGCCGTATGAGGCTTTGTTTTTTGCAGGCCAAGCTGTACTTTTTAATTTCACCATTTAATAATGCATACGATGAAATTGGGGGGGGGAAAAACGCAATTCCGCAACAGTTTTATGGGTTTTGTTTTACGGCATTCCCTTTACGGTAAAACTGACCTGTTATTTTCTTTCTCCAGGTCAGTCCGTTTAAGGCGATGCCACATATGCATAGTTTTTCTTGCATTTTAATACTGACAAAAATAAACACTTTGAAAAACATGTTTTTTTTATCTTTTCACTGCCATATTCTGACGCCTATATCTTTTTCTAGTTATGTGTACGGAGCTGTGTGAGGGCTAATTTTTTTCACTGATACCATTCTGATCACTTTATTTTTTGTGGGTGTGAAGAGACCAAAAATGGCAAATCAGCCATTTTGACTTTTTTTTCAGTTTCGCGTTTGCCATAGGAGAAAATGTTTTTTACATTTTAATAGTACGGGTGTTTTCGCACACGGTGATACCCATGATGTGTATTTTTTTTATTGCTTACATTTTTTTATTTACATTTTAGGGAAAGGAGGGTGATTCAAATTTTTTAAATTTATTAAACTTTTTTTTTTTTTTTACACTATCTTCCCTTAGGGAACTAAAACAAGCAATCATCATTAGAATTGGAGTGTATGAGAGTTTCAATATATTCCAATTGTGCTCTGCCACAGACAGGAACTAATGTGCTGTAGTTTCAGTTCATTCCGGAGGACTGTAGCTGCCACACAATGCATCCAGCTCCCCACAATCTCTGCACACCCGCTTCTTTGTTTTAGAGTATTTAGATGCCGTGGTCACGTTTTACTACGGCATCTGAAATGTTAAAAGTCTGTGATCAGCATTACCGACAGTCGTGGACTTTAGCTGTGGGTGTCTGCTATATGAAACAGCAGGCACCCGACGGCTATGGCACCAGCTGCATATGCAAGCGAGCACCATGTTTAAAGTCCCGGCCAACACAGAATATGTACGACGCTGGTCAGGAAGGGGTTAAAGGGTTGAACATTGACTTATAGGATGGCTGCCTTACATGTGGTGGCATTAGAGGCAGAGCTTGTGAAGAGCTCATTTGCATCCCTTCCTTCCCAGAATTCCAGAGGAGCATGTATGGACTATAAGTCTCCTCACGCCAAAAGAGGTGCTCTCCCCAAGAAAAGATAGTACCCCCAAATCCTTGCTTAGCCTATGAAAGAAATCCCACCTGCCAGGGAGCAGTGGAGGTAAGAAGTATGTGATGTGTGACATTCCATACATATCTGAGGAAATTAATCTTCTCCTTGTGGAGACCGCCAAGTGGGCATAGTGAGTCTTATGGACCAGGAAGAAGGAAATATAACTATGTTCCCAATGACTTAGGATATAAGAAAAAAAAACAGGGTTTTTGCCCCTTGTCAGTGGTCAGTGCAAAGCAGGGTACTGGTTTGGCTGGGTTAGAGTGTGAATTATAAGGTAGTCATACATTACATGGCAGACCGAAAGCCAACTTTTGTTTTCCTGAATAAGAGCTTATGTACACTTCAAAAGGAGCAGCGTCTGGCCTATAAGACCCCCTATACCAACTTGGTGCTCTCCACAAGGAGAAACTCAATTCCCCTACACCCACGTTAAAAGGTCTCTCACCAAGATAAACCACACTCTGCACTGACGAGGGGCAAATACCCTGAAACAGCTCTCTGTGGATGGGTGTCTGTTTTTTATGGAAACGAATTGGGTTTTGGTTTATATCCTAAGGCATTGTACCAAGGTCTGTTTAAAGGGCCAGACAATTACCTATACCCTGGGTTCACACCTGAGCGTTTTACAGCGCGTTCAAACACGCTGTAAAACGCTCAACACATGAAAACCAATGCTTTCCTATGGCCCTGGTTCTCACTTGAGCGTTTTACAGCGCGTTTAAACGCGCTGTAAAACGCCCGACGCATAAACAAGTAAAACGCGCGTTTCAAGAACGCTCAGGTCTGAACCCAGGGTGATGGTAGCGATCCAATAGGGGGCAGTAAAAAGCCAGCTAACAAGCCGATAACTGCCTGCTCATCAGTGAAGGTAAGGATCTGCATTTACATGAAGCAATCACCTCTACTATATGGGGATGAGCAATGGCTTATGCAATCACTCATCCTCATACAGATTCATTGATTCCGGGCAGCAGATCACTGTTCACACAGCACAATCTGCTGCCCAGAAATAATGATTTATTGTGTCGACGTGTGTAAATGATTTATTGTGTCGAATTATTGTGTGTAAACGATAATTTCACCCAATGAACAAGCAAAATGCTTATTAATTGGGTGATCTGCAGCACCTTTACACAGGACGATTTTCGAGAATAAGCGTTCATACTACCATTCTTTCCCAACAATTGCCACGTGCAAATCAGCCCTTAGTTATATGATTTAGACATGGCTTACAGAGGCCTCCCTACTGCAGAAAGTAAGGGACTAATCTTACTCCATGTAGCCGGTTTGCACATAATTTAATGTTGGCCACATATACACATGGAATCTGGATATGCTATTTTACTTTTCCAAAGAATTTAGTTTTACAGAACAAAAGAGGTAACAGAATACTGACATAATATGAGCAATAAGATACAATGCAAGTACACTGAATGACGTGTTCATAACAGAGAAAAAAATACAGATACTGGTGAATAACCAGTCATTTCAAAGGGTTAGGGCAAGTCCAGACACATGTAGAGGAGGAAATAGGTGGACAAAGTATAGCCCGTATAGGTTGGAGCACCTTCATACTCTGCGAACAAGAGTAATTTCAAGGAACAGAAAAAAGGGGAAAAAGATAGAAAAAAATAGACGAGAGAAAAAAGCGAAAAACCTTGCAAAGGGGAGCGTGGGAGGGTAATGAGGAAACCATTCCTGGAGGTTACTTCTTAGGCCTCTTGCACACAAATGTTTTTTTTTTCAGTTTACTCTGTATGTAAGGTATTCTGTATGCCTTCCGTTTTCGTATTTCCGTTCAAAGATAGAACATGTCCTATTATTGTCTGCATAACGGACAAGGATAGTACTGTTCTATCAGGGGCCAGCTGTTCCGTTCCGCAAAAAACGTAAGGCACACGGACGTCATCCGTATTGTTTGCGGATCTGTTTTTTGCGGACCGCAAAATACTGAAAAAGACATACTGTCGTGTGCAAGAGGCCTTAGAAGAGGCTCCATAAATAGGAGAGGGATGTTGGTCCCAGATTATGATGAGAAGAAGTGATCCAGGGGCGCTCAGCTCTTTAGGGAGCGTCATTCACAACACTGTTAATCGCTCATTTACCACATAGTTGATGATTCTTACACTTGTTGGTTCGTTCCGCGCCGTTATTATTCAACGCCGATACTGAACTTGCACAGGTTTCAGGTGTTAAAGAGTTAAAGAGTGATGATGCATAATGGCATATACTGGAGATGTACAGGCTTGTACTGATGTTCACCCCAGTCTGGGTCATTCCACTGAATATAAGATTGAAAATACGGACACAAAAGCGAACCACTTAGGGCTAATGCACGCAAATGTATTTTCTTTACGCGTACATTCCGGGGGTTTTTTGCGGAAAATATGCGGATCCATTCATTTCAATGGGTCCGCAAAAAAACGGAAGTTACTCCGTGTGCATTCTGTTTTCGTATGTGCGTTAATCAAAACAATAGTACATGTCCTAATATTGTCCGCATTACAGACAAGGAGAGTACTATTTTATTAGGGGCCAGCTGTTCTCTTCCGCAAAATACGGAATGCACACGGACGTTATCTGTATTTTTATTTGCGGACCACATGAGTCCACCATATATGCATTGTATTACCTTTGTTATCGCAGCCACAGAAACAACTGACAAGATATTCCTGGACAGCATGAGCCCTGTCTAGCACTAGATGCTAATGGGTAAGGACTCTGGTACGCTGACTTCACTGCGGTAACACTGAGCGCCGTGTGATATTACATCACAGCAAGTACGCTCAGTCTAAAGCATACGATAAAATAGAGGCGATGGTTGATGCAGCAAGAGTTCCCCCCTCTTGAAAGTCGGAGAAGTTCATAGGGTCACAAACAGAGATTACCACAGGCATTGTTTTAATCCCCTGATGGAGAAACACTCCTCCATTGTTGTTGCAGCCTGTTTGGGCAGCCCAGCTAAATTCTGGAATTGCTGAGGTAGCAGACAACAGAACTAGCCGCTTTCTCCAGCATAAATTTCACACAGCGCTGTTTGCTGGCGTACAGGCTTTCAATCTAAGGCTGGTAAACAAACCGCCATCTGACAGAGGGTTCTGAAGTGCCTTGCAGAAGGATAACGTGACATCTACAGCGGGGTCACACATATATTTTATCTATTTTTTGAACACAAGATCCTCTTATCATATAGAGTACAACTTTTCTTCTGAGTGAGGACCAAGATAGGTCCTAAGTGCGTAACGGTACTTTCACACTTGCGTTGCTGGATTCCGGCAGGCAGTTCCATCGCCAGAACTGACTGCCGGATACGGCAATCTGTATGCAAAAGGAAAGCATTTGAAGACGGATCACGATGCGGATCCGTCTCACAAATGCATTGCGATACCGGATACGTCTCTCCAGCTGTCATCCGGAAAAACAGATCCGGTATTTATTTTTTTCACATTTTTAAAGGTCTGCTCATGCGGTAATTTTAATGCCGGATCCGGCACTAATACATTTCAATGGAAATTAATGCCGGATCCGGCATTCCGGCAAGTGTTCCAGAATTTTGGATGGTGATAATACCGCAGCATGCTGCGGTATTTTCTCCATCCAAAAACCGTACAGTGACTGAACTGATGACATCCTGATGCACACTGAACAGGTTTCTCTCCATTCAGAATGCATTAGGATAAAACTGATCAGTTTTTTCCGGTATTGAGCCCAGAGGACGGAACTCAATGCCGGAATAGTTTAACGCAAGTGTGAAAGTACCCTTAGAGGTGCGTTTTAACTATGGTGGATTTTCTGGAGAAAATTAATAAAGCCTGAATGTTGTAATACATTGGATGCTGGAATGTCTATTTCCTTAGGTCTCATTTCAATTAGTAATATCATATGCTTATGACACAGACAAAAATGTAACAAAGTGGCGTGTTTGTACTTGTAATCTTGTGCTGTGATTAAAGACGTCTTTTTAAAAACATAGGGGTTCGTTTACAATCAGAAATACACCTATATTGCAACTTTTCACCGCTCACGCCAGGTCTAAAAAAGTGGACATGGTGTGGAACAGGAAGGGCCGGCAGGCCCGTCTCATTCATAATTTTCTACTCCTGTTTTAGGTGTACAAAATGGTCTAAATATAGGACAGCTAGGAAGCATCAAAAGGCCTGAACGTATTGCAGCACCTTTAGGCCTTATTCACACGTCCGTAGTGTTTATGGATCCGTAAATTGCGGATCCATAAACACACCCGGCCAGCAGCCCCATAGAAATGTCTATTCTTGTCCGCAATTGCGGGCAAGAATAGGACATGCTCTACTTTTTTGCGGAGCTGCGGCCGTAAGATCGGCGGCGCGCTCCGCAAAAACTGATGCGGAGAGCACAGTGTGTGCTCTCCGCATCGTTCCGTGCCCCATTCACAGTCAATGGGTCCGCATGTATTCCGCAGAGTTGCGGAATACATGCGGACATATATGCGGACGTGTGAATAAGGCCTAAGTGTGAAGAACCTAATTGATGCTGCTGCACTCAAATAATACAGTAAATACACTTCTCTCAGTAGAAGGTTTTACTGGCATATCAGTAGGATGTGTGCCATAAGTAAGGCTACTTTCACACTCGCGTTTTGGCTTTCTGTTTGTGAGATCCGTCCAGGGCTCTCACAAGCGGTCCAAAACGGATCAGTTTTGCCCTAATGCATTCTGAATGGAAAAGGATCCGCTCAGAATGCATCAGTTTGCCTCCATTCAGTCACCATTCTGGTGTCCATTTTGCTCTGCTTGCAGCGTTTTGGTGTCCGTCTGATGAAACTGAGCCAAACGGATCCGTCCTGGCACACAATGTAAGTCAATGGGGACGGATCCGTTTTCTCTGACACAATCTGGCACAACAGAAAACGGATCCGTCCCCCATTGACTTTAAATGGTGTTCAAGATCCGTCTTGGCTATGTTACAGGTAATACAAACGGATCTGTTCTAAACGGATGCAGACGGTCGTATTATTTGAATGGATCCGTCCATGACGGATCCGCACAAAACACGAGTGTGAAAGCAGCCTAAAAGGCTGTGGCCCTGGATTTTTCTGGAATAAAGCCTCATTTACACGTCAGTGTTTCGGTCAGTGATTTCCATCAGTGATTGGGAGCCAAAACCAGGATTGGAGCCTCCACAGACATAAGGTATAAGGGAAAGATCTGCACCTTTTCTGTGTTTAGAGCCACGCCTGGTTTTGGCTTAAAATCACTGATGGAAATCACTGACCGAGCACTGACCTGTGAATCAGGCATAAGAGAGGTAAATCAAAGGGGGAAAAATATCCTGCGGCTGCTCTCCTAGTGCCATCAGCAGAATACAGAAGGCAGCTACATTCTGGAGACAGAAGTGGACCGGACATGATATCCATCAGAATGGATCTTTGCCCTCTCAATTGGCACAAACCACCACATTGATGGCAGCAAGAGAGCAGCTACAAGCAACCAGATTTCACTGCAGCTCCTTTCTCCCACTGAGACCTTATCTCGGCTGCAGCAGTTTAACTAGTTTCACCTTATAAATATTACAATCACAGAAAGGCCTCTTGCAGACGAACGCATGGCTTTTTCAGTATTTTGCGGTCCGCAAAAAACGGATCCAGCAAAAATACGGATGACGTCCGTGTGCATTCTGTTTTTTGCGGAACAGAACAGCTGGCCCCTGATAGAACAGTACTATCCTTGTCCGTTATGCCAACAATATTAGGACATGTTCTATTTTTGAACGGAACGGAAAAATGGAAATACGGAAACGGAAGGCATACGGAGTACCTTCTGTTTTTTTTGTGGATCCATTGAAATGAATTGTTCCATATACGGAACGCAAAAAACGGAAGGTAAACTCCGAGACATACGGTCCGTGAGAGGGCCATATGTCCCGGCGCGGCATCGATCGTGCGCACGGGAGCGCACAGCATCATAGATTACAATGATGCTGTGGATGTTGGGCCACCTGCGGGGCTATTGTCCTGCACATAAGATCATATGAGTGGGGGTCAATAGTCCCGCGGGCGGCCCGAAGTGCACAGCATCATTGTAATCTATGATGCTGTGCGCTCCCGTGCACAAGATCAATGCCGCGCCGGGACATATGGCCGCTCACGGACCGCATGTCTCGGATGGCATACGGTCGTGTGCAAGGGCCCTTACCCTGGGTTCAGACCTGAGCGTTCTAAAAACGCGCGTTTTACGCGCGTTTTTGTCGCGCGTATTTCAGCACGTTTTTGCAAATAGGAAACGCGCGTAAACGCGCTGCTCTTGTGATTGACTACTGTGGTGTCAATCACAAAACGCGCGTCAAACGCCCCAAAAGAAGCTCAAGTACTTGTTTATGCGTTGGGCGTTTTACGCGCTGTAAAACGCTCAAGTGTGAACCACTCCCATAGGGATGCATTGGTTTTAATCTGTTGAGCGTTTTACAGCGCGTTTGAACGCGCTGTAAAACGCTCAGGTGTGAACCCAGGGTTAATGATGTGGATTTTGTTGTGCCCCACCCAAATGAATCTGAATCCTACACCACGGTCAAGTTGAACATACACTATAACATTTCTGTCCGAGGACCAACTCTGTACAGGGCTGATTGACATGTTGATGCAATGAAAACAACTGGAAATACATTGATTCAAACATATAAAGATATTGACAAGAAGCTTCTTGGCTGCTGCAAATGGGTCAACAGTTCCAAGCACATTAGGCCAGTTTCTCATCTGGTTCCCTTAAAAAAAAAATGTCAGATCCATGATGGACACTGACTGCACCTGAGGAGCACCTCTGGCTATCAATGATTCTGTTGGGTTTCGTCATGGTGTCCGTGCAACATTTTTTCTGCCAAATTTTACTGAATTTGCGACAGTCTCCCAACAGCAATTGGGATACAGAGGTCAACCTAGTAATGTTTTACCATGGAATTTATTTTTGTACATTGCTTTTCTCTGAATTGGAAGTACAAGTGATTTTCTGACACTCACACCAGGAGCAAGCTGTTTCGGTATCAAGAACATCTGAACACAGAAAGCGTTGAGCGTGTTTTCTTCTAGTAAGGAACACCAACTCCTCTTGACCTAAGTTTAGCTTTTCACTTCTCTCTGCCAATGAGTCTGGTTTGAGCAAAAGCAAAACACATCTCAAAGTCTGCCTTGTTCTCCTCCGAGAAAAAATGCAACCCTATGCTATGTAGTGTACAGTCATGTGATGTTTTCAAGATCGCAATGGTAATTTTCTAGGAATCTCTTCACGAGACAATGCCACTCATTTTCTTACACGCCCTGATTCTCCGAATCTGTTTTTCCAACTCGTTTTACTTTTGCACTACATTCCAGTGACAAAACATCAGCATTACTGACCGGGTAGGTATAAATCCGCCATAATGCAGTAATCTAATAATACCGTGTTCGGCAAGGATTGGCAATATTGTTTTCCTTGCCTCAGTGAAGGTAAAAGGCCCATGTAATAGGTCCCCCCACATTTCATGTGCACACCACTACACGCTCATACGCTTCTATTGTGTGTGGTGTCATTTTGGTGCAGCGTAGACAAGTTTACATCTGAATGATTTTTCTTTTAAGGCTACCGAAACGCTACGAAGGTTTTTTTTGTTTTTTTTTAAATCAGAAAGTTATACTTTTTTCATAATGCAAGCAAAATGAAGACGAACACCACATCTAAAAGAATTGATATATAAAGTAATATATACATATATATAATACTAAATAATACTATATACATATGCATTCTTTTTGGTAGTATGCGTTGCATATACCGGTCAGTATAGATGTGTTCACCCTAGGCTGTGCACTCTGGAAAGGAGAGGGTTAAAAAAAACACGAGGATTGAGGAGCCCAAGAGCAGCTTTTCCTGCTGCAGAGTTTGGGACTTTTAACTCTTTTAATTCCAGAGAACATAGCTTACAGGCAGCAGTGGTCAATAGGAAAGGCAGGATTCACATCACCGTTTCTGATCCGTCAGAAAAGAATAAAAATAAAAAATAAACGGATCTGTAAATTTGCTAATCAGTTATGATCAGATTGTGTCACTTCCGTCACAGATCAGTACTGCATGCAGTGCTTTTTCTCCTATCAAAAATAACTGATCTCTGATGGAAGTGACACAAATTAATGCAAATTTATCATAATTGGTGCTCAAAATAACAAATCAGTTTTTTTTTTTTTACTGTTCTACTGATGGATCAGAAAAACAGAAAGCTAAATGATGATGCGAATTCAGCCTAAGGCTACTTTCACACTAGCGCCTGTCAGATCTGTCCTGCCGCTAGTGAACGTGTGCTCCTGGGCTACTACTCCAGCCCCACTGAATATAATGGGGGCATGCAGAGTTCTGGCGGAGGCACGGCAGTGCACGGCGAGAGGCTGCCGGAATAAAACTACGACATGTCCGACATTTATTCCGGCAGCCGCTAGCCGTGCCTCCGCCGGTACTCCACCCCCTCCCATTATAGTCAATGGGGCCGGAGCGGTAGTCCGGGGGCACACATTCACTAGAGGCAGGACGGATCCGACAGGCTGTTCACCCTGTTCACACCCAGTGTGACAGTAAGCAGAGTAGTGTGATTTGCATATCTAGATGTGCGATCCCAAAGGAGAACACCAAATTGCACACAGCGGTTTTTGTCCAGCCAAATCCCAGCATATTTGTCAGGTAGCTGCCAGATCTCCACCAGACCCGATTACAGTCAAAGGACATTGTAGTAACATCCAGCAATGCCAGATCCAGAGAACTCAGAAGAGCCTGCCAAGACTCATTAGTGTAAAAGAAGCATAAAACTTCCACAACTGTCCACGTCTTCTCTAGTTCTAATGTACAGATCTATACTGGTATACATGTCTTATATCCCATATACACCTACCTCCTATATATAATAGTTATATTGTACTCTATAACTCCCCCAACTGTCCACGTCTTCTCTAGTTCTAATGTACAGATCTATACTGGTATATATGTCTTATATCCCATACACACCGACCTCCTATATATAATAGTTATATTGTATTCTATAACTCCCCCAACTGTCCACGTCTGCCCTAGTTCTAATGTACAGATCTATACTGGTATATATGTCTTATTATATCCCATATACACCGACCTTCTATATATAATAGTTAGATTGTATTCTATAACTCCCCCAACTGTCCACGTCTGCCCTAGTTCTAATGTACAGATCTATACTGGTATATATGTCTTATTATATCCCATATACACCGACCTCCTATATATAATAGTTATATTGTATTCTATAACTCCCCAACTGTCCACGTCTTCTCTAGTTCTAATGTACAGATCTATACTGGTATATATGTCTTATTATATCCCATATACACCGACCTCCTATATATAATAGATATATTGTATTCTATAACTCCCCCAACTGTCCACGTCTGCCCTAGTTCTAATGTACAGATCTATACTGGTATATATGTCTTATTATATCCCATATACACCGACTTCCTATATATAATAGTTATATTGTATTCTATAACTCCCCCAACTGTCCACGTCTGCCCTAGTTCTAATGTACAGATCTATACTGGTATATATGTCTTATTATATCCCATATACACCGACCTCCTATATATAATAGTTATATTGTATTCTATAACTCCCCCAACTGTCCACGTCTTCTCTAGTTCTAATGTACAGATCTATACTGGTATATATGTCTTATTATATCCCATATACACCGACCTCCTATATATAATAGATATATTGTATTCTATAACTCCCCAACTGTCCACGCCTGCCCTAGTTCTAATGTACAGATCTATACTGGTATATATGTCTTATTATATCCCATATACACCGACCTCCTATATATAATAGTTATATTGTATTCTATAACTCCCCAACTGTCCACGTCTGCCCTAGTTCTAATGTACAGATCTATACTGGTATATATGTCTTATTATATCCCATATACACCGACCTCCTATATATAATAGTTATATTGTATTCTATAACTCCCCAACTGTCCACGTCTGCCCTAGTTCTAATGTACAGATCTATACTGGTATATATGTCTTATTATATCCCATATACACCGACCTCCTATATATAATAGTTATATTGTATTCTATAACTCCCCCAACTGTCCACGTCTGCCCTAGTTCTAATGTACAGATCTATACTGGTATATATGTCTTATTATATCCCATATACACCGACCCCCTATATATAATAGTTATATTGTATTCTATACCTCCCCCAACTGTCCACGTCTGCCTTAGTTCTAATGTACAGATCTATACTGGTATATATGTCTTATTATATCCCATATACACCGACCTCCTATATATAATAGTTATATTGTATTCTATAACTCCCCCAACTGTCCAAGTCTTCTCTAGTTCTAATGTACAGATCTATACTGGTATATAGGTCTTATATCCCATATACACCGACCTCCTATATATAATAGTTATATTGTATTCTATAACTCCCCCAACTGTCCACATCTGCCCTAGTTCTAATGTACAGATGTATACTGGTATATATGTCTTATTATATCCCATATACACCGACCTCCTATATATAATAGTTATATTGTATTCTATAACTCCCCCAACTGTCCACGTCTGCCCTAGTTCTAATGTACAGATGTATACTGGTATATATGTCTTATTATATCCCATATACACCGACCTCCTATATCAGGGCTTGACAAATTTCCTTGGAATCTAGGAGCCAGCTAAAAAAGTTAGGAGGGGAGGGCAGAGGTGAGAGGGGTCTGGAGGAGAGGGCAGAGGGGTCTGGAGGAGAGGGCAGAGGGGTCCGGAGGGCACAAACACAGCGGGCACCATGACATTTTACTGAGCACTACAACCCCCAGCTGGCGCTCAGTCCCCGCATCACTACAACGCCCAGCTCTTTCCCCCTCTTGTCATTCACTTTCCCCCCTTGTCATTCTCCCCCCCCCTTGTCATTCTTTACCCCCCCCTTGTCATTCTCTCCCCCCCCTTGTCATTCTCTTTCCCCTTGTCATTCACTCCCCCCCCTTGTCATTCACTTTCTCCCCTTGTCATTCACTTTCTCCGCCCCCCTTGTCATTCACTTTCTCCCCCTTGTCATTCACTTTCTCCCTCCCCCCTTGTCATCATCTTTCCCCCCTTGTCATTTTCTCCCCTCCCTCCCCTGCCTCTAGTGTAGCGTGGCCGAGCTTTGTATGGTCCCACGGGTACAGGAGCTTTAGTTTCCTGTACCCGGGCAGACTGACAGGAAGTGCACACTGTGTGCACACTTCTTGTCAGTCCGGCCGGGTACAGGAGACAGATGCTCCTGTACCGCGGACCATACAGGGCTCGGCCACGCTACAATGAGGGAGTGACAGGAGGGAGCGCTGAGCGCTGTCAGTCCCTCTCTTCATGCTGCGCCCGGGCGGTGCGCCCTCATGGACACGCCAGCCCGGGCAGTGCTGCAGCCGCCTGAGGCTCTATATAGAGCGCTCGGGCGGCTGCAGCATGAGGGGGGCCGGCGCTCCTAGTCTGCGCCGGCCCTGCGCCCTGGCACCTGAGAGAACGGGCTGACAAATACCCAGACGCCAGGACCAAATTCCTGGTCGCCATGGCGACCTGGGATTTGTCGAGCCCTGTCCTATATATAATAGTTATATTGTATTCTATAACTCCCCCAACTGTCCACGTCTGCCCTAGTTCTAATGTACAGATCTATACTGGTATATATGTCTTATCATATCCCATATACACCGACCTCCTATATATAATAGTTATATTGTATTCTATAACTCCCCCAACTGTCCACGTCTGCCCTAGTTCTAATGTACAGATCTATACTGGTATATATGTCTTATTATATCCCATATACACCGACCTCCTATACATAATAGTTAGATTGTATTCTATAACTCCCCCAACTGTCCACGTCTGCCCTAGTTCTAATGTACAGATCTATACTGGTATATATGTCTTATTATATCCCATATACACCGACCTCCTATATATAATAGTTATATTGTATTCTATAACTCCCTCAACTGTCCACGTCTGCCTTAGTTCTAATGTACAGATCTATACTGGTATATATGTCTTATTATATCCCATATACACGACCTCCTATATATAATAGTTATATTGTATTCTATAACTCCCCCAACTGTCCACGTCTTCTCTAGTTCTAATGTACAGATCTATACTGGTATATATGTCTTATTATATCCCATACACACCGACCTCCTATATATAATAGTTATATTGTATTCTATAACTCCCCCAACTGTCCACGTCTGCCCTAGTTCTAATGTACAGATCTATACTGGTATATATGTCTTATTATATCCCATATACACCGACCTCCTATATATAATAGTTATATTGTATTCTATAACTCCCCCAACTGTCCACGTCTGCCCTAGTTCTAATGTACAGATCTATACTGGTATATATGTCTTATTATATCCCATATACACCGACCTCCTATATATAATAGTTAGATTATATTCTATAACTCCCCCAACTGTCCACATCTGCCCTAGTTCTAATGTACAGATCTATACTGGTATATAGGTCTTATATCCCATATACACCGACCTCCTATATATAATAGTTATATTGTATTCTATAACTCCCCCAACTGTCCACGTCTGCCCTAGTTCTAATGTACAGATCTATACCGGTATATATGTCTTATTATATCCCATATACACCGACCTCCTATATATAATAGTTAGATTGTATTCTATAACTCCCCCAACTGTCCACGTCTGCCCTAGTTCTAATGTACAGATCTATACTGGTATATATGTCTTATTATATCCCATATACACCGACCTCCTATATATAATAGTTATATTGTATTCTATAACTCCCCCAACTGTCCACGTCTTCTCTAGTTCTAATGTACAGATCTATACTGGTATATATGTCTTATATCCCTTATACACCGACCTTCTATATATAATAGTTATATTGTATTCTATAACTCCCCCAAATGTCCACGTCTGCTCTAGTTCTAATGTACAGATCTATACTGGTATATATGTCTTATATCCCATATACACCGACATCCTATATAATAGTTATATTGTATTCTATAACTCCCCCAACTGTCCACGTCTGCCCTAGTTCTAATGTACAGATCTATACTGGTATATATGTCTTATTATATCCCATATACACCGACCTCCTATATATAATAGTTATATTGTATTCTATAACTCCCCCAACTGTCCACGTCTGCCCTAGTTCTAATGTACAGATCTATACTGGTATATATGTCTTATTATATCCCATATACACCGACCTCCTATATATAATAGTTAGATTGTATTCTATAACTCCCCCAATTGTCCACGTCTGCCCTAGTTCTAATGTACAGATCTATACTGGTATATATGTCTTATTATATCCCATATACACCGACTCTCCTATATATAATAGTTATATTGTATTCTATAACTCCCCAACTGTCCACGTCTGCCCTAGTTCTAATGTACAGATCTATACTGGTATATATGTCTTATTATATCCCATATACACCGACCTCCTATATATAATAGTTATATTATATTCTATAACTCCCCAACTGTCCACGCCTGCCCTAGTTCTAATGTACAGATCTATACTGGTATATATGTCTTATTATATCCCATATACACCGACCTCCTATATATAATAGTTAGATTGTATTCTATAACTCCCCCAACTGTCCACGTCTGCCCTAGTTCTAATGTACAGATCTATACTGGTATATATGTCTTATTATATCCCATATACACCGACCTCCTATATATAATAGTTAGATTGTATTCTATAACTCCCCAACTGTCCACGCCTGCCCTAGTTCTAATGTACAGATCTATACTGGTATATATGTCTTATTATATCCCATATACACCGACCTCCTATATATAATAGTTATATTGTATTCTATAACTCCCCCAACTGTCCACGTCTGCCCTAGTTCTAATGTACAGATCTATACTGGTATATATGTCTTATTATATCCCTTATACACCGACCTTCTATATATAATAGTTATATTGTATTCTATAACTCCCCCAACTGTCTACATCTGCCCTAGTTCTAATGTACAGATCTATACTGGTATATATGTCTTATTATATCTCATATACATCCACAGTTGGCTAAATCAACAAATTTAAAAAAATTATCGCCAGAAAAAAAAATTATCAAGTAAAATCAAACAAGTGCGAAGCGTTTTTCACGGATGGTTGCTAAGAGATGTTGTTTAGAAACATTCAGTTTTTTATCACGCACGTGAAAAACGCATCAAAATGCATTGCACCCGCGCAGAAAAAACTGAACAACTGAACGCGATCGCAAACTAAACTGAATGTACTTGCTTGCGAAATCGTGCAGTTTTCACTGAACGCATCAGCACCGCATCCGGACCTAATCCGCTCACGCTCGTCTGCAAGAGGCCTAAGTGTGCATGGGAGCTGAAGACACAAAACAGTATGATACTTTTAATCACAGCTAGGTGCATAGTTACTTCATTTATTTTTTAGATGAAGAGGAGCAATAAAACACGGTACAAATACTGCATGTACTATACCTGTATATCACTGTACTTTATTTCCACATGGCAGCAGATGTAGGTCTACCTAGACCTGACTACTATGATGTCTTGAAGGGACAGCACTTTCCTTTTCAGAAAACAGTCAGGGCTCGTTCACACAACTGTATGGTTTTGAGGTCCGTTTTTAACAGATCCGTTTTTTCGTTTTTGGTTTCAGTAGTGTTTCCGTTTCCGTTCCATTTCCGTATGGTTTCTGTTTGCGATCCGTTTTTTGCAGATCGCAAACGGAAACAGAAGCATATAATATAATAATGTTTTAACAGTAAGTACATTGCAAAATTGGGCTGGGCATAATATTTTCAATAGATGCTTCCACAAAAATGGAACACATACGGATGCATTCTGTTTTTTTTATGGCCCCATTGACTTGAATGGAGCCACGGAACGTGATTTGCAGGCAATAATAGGACATGACTCAAAATGTAGAGGAACGGAAAAACGGAAATAGAATGCATACAGAGTACATTACGTTTTTTTTGCAGACCCGTTCAAATTAATGGTTGCGTATACGGACGGTATACTGAACGCAAAAAACGGACCATAAACGGAACGCAAAAAACGTTCATGTGAACGAGCCCTCAGTGGAATTTTTCAAGGGCCACACCATCATATTGAACCACTCGAAGAGCTGCAATAAGGCCCCAGCCTAAAGGGTTGTTACCATCTGAGACATTTATGGCATATCAAAAATATGTCATAAATATCTCATAGGTGCAGGTTTCATTTTCATTAAAGCCACCTACTGAATGATGGGAGTCCTCTTCTCCCCTAGTAATCACTCTAGAGAGTAGGAGACCACGCATGGATGTAGTCCTCTCAATCATTTCACAACAAATATAGACTACAACGGAGAGAGTCACATGCATCGATGTCCACCTCTAATTTATATACCTCTTTCTGAAGTGCAAAACAGGGGTCAATAGAGCCTAATTCTCCTGATGTATGAGAGTCACAAACAGTGTCCAACAGAGGCCACCAGTATTACTCATTCTGAGGGCCCACTGTACAGCGACATGCAAATATTACCTGCCCACACAGAGGCAGACAGCAACAAGACGCTACCAGACGATTATGGGGGTCTCTGTAACAACTTCAGAAGGTGGGTCCCAGGGAAGAGAGGATACTGGCTGGCCTGCCTCTATTCCTAGAGGCCATCTTAATCTTCTGATGCCTCTATAATAGTCTGCCCAGTTTTTTATACTGATATAGGTTAGTTGAGATGCTGTGCTGGTGGACTGGGGGCCCACCTTTCTCCCCTAGGGTCGAGTCCGAGCCTGGTCACAAAGATGGATACACCAGAAGTAACAAAATCTAAAAGGGCAGTAGTAAAACTTAACATTTATTCAATATAAATTAAAAGTATATGAACCCACAACACCGGTATCCAGACCACAACAGCTGGACACAAAGTATTACATGATGAAGCCAGGATAGTATTAATCAGTAGACAGTAACCTACACACTGCTTACCCGAACACTTTATGGTTAGGGTCCTATTTAGGGTAGGCATTTTCACTGCTCACTTCCAATTCGCACCAAAAGACAATATGGAGCCTGGTCCTCTAAACCGTCCTTCAATAAAACCATCTACTCCTTGTCAGAGTGGTTTAATATGTGTAATATTTTAAGGACAGTAAAGTAAAAGTGAAGGAGCCCTATTGCTGATAATAGAAAAGGGTGCTAGGAAACCTGCCCATGAGTGCCCAGATATGTAGATAATATTGTTCCTACGCGTTTCATCTATTTATATAGCCCCAGACTCTTCAGGGGACACTGGGTTTCAAATCCTAAAATGTAGAACAGCAAAACAAAGAATTAATCAGTGTAAGTGTGTACTAAACAGAGGTAAACTAACTCAAGTGTGTGCAGGGTATTCCATTCATCAAAAAGACACCTGGGAAGGTGTAAGGTTGCTGTCTATTGATTATTACTATCCTGGCTTCATCTTGTAATACTTTGTGTCCAGGTGTTGTGGTCTGGATACCGGAGTTGTGGGCTTATATTTAATACATGTTAAGTTTTACTGCCCTTTTAGATTTTGTTGTTTAAACATTGCGGTAGACCCATAGAACTGCATTGTGTCTTATGGAAGCGCAGTTCAAAAAGCAAGACTTCCCTCTGTATGATAAATGGAAGAAAGATGCCCCGGGCTTAACAGAGGAGCAGTAGGATACTGTGTTAGAGGAATTCACCCAAGTAGCGGTGAGTGAAGCTCATAGAGTGTCTCAACTACTACTAATGCACCGGGTTTACAAAACCTCGTTTTTTTTTAAGAAGATAGGTTACAGACTAGATGATTGCTGTCTGAGATGTGGGGTAGCTAATGCAGACCTTATCCACCTAATGTGGAATTGTCCTAGATTGAAAAGGTATTGGGTGGGAGTGGAGGGACTATTAAAAACAGTCTTTAAGGTTAATCTTGATATGACAATTGTTAATTGTATACTAGGCTGTGTGGAACACCCAGATTTGCCGTCAGAGACATGACTAGGTCTTATTCGGGTCCTATACCAGGCAAGGAAGGTGATAGCATTTCACTGGATTGATAGTCAATCTCCAACGGTGACTGAGCTGGAGAATAAGATACGTGTGCCGATACGCCTTGAACACTTCGTCTATCAAAAAAGAAATTGTCTCAAAAAATTTGAAAAAATATGGTCGTTATGGATTCAGCATTATAATATTCAGATATAGGTTCCTGATTCCGCAATTGGATGTCTGATGAGTGATTAGGTGTGGAAATTTGTATTAGATGTTTACGTTGTGGCTACCTGCCTTACATTTCACATTCTTGTAACTGTGGGGGATAAATTGTATTACTGTTCCCTGTAGACGACTAGGGAATCCGTATCTGTATCCTTATATGTCCGTGTATAGAATATGCAGCCATGTTGTTGTGCGATAAATGATTCATCACAGTCTTCATCTCAACAGGATGGACTTTTTATTGAACGTTCTTCACATGCTCTTGCCTCACAGGGTGTTGGGGTTATGAGGGGAGGGAAGAAGGGGGACTTACTTTGTTTTCTTGTATTGTATTATGCAAAAATCTTTAATAAAAATTACCTGATTTAAAAAAAAAGAACTGCATTGTGTTCTATGAGGCATTACAGCCTGGTACACCAGAAGTACCTTCCTGTCCCTGCTTCTGAGTTGTGTGGCAAACACACGCGAGCAGCCACAAAGATGCTTTTCTATGTAGATGGGTGGGCCCCCAGGTTATGCACCCCTGGTTTATAATAAAACATGCCCTTGTTACATTTATATATTTCCTAGGACTGGCCCCAAACGCTCCCTCTGCTATTAGATTTTAGGGATCTATCCAGGCTGTCTGTGATGGCATCTATGGAGCCTATTGCATCAGATATTCTTCCACTATCTGGTATGAGCAGAGATGCTGGTGGCAATCACTCGTACAGTGCATTACTACATCTATTAATGATTCATCCTTAGATCAATTATCATGGCTAAACGCCTAAGCTTAGCTGGCGATGACACTGGGATTCTCTCTGAAGTGTTCATTGACTCTCTATGTCATACACCACCCACCCTGGCCCTGCATTTAGCATTAAAGGGGTAGTCCAGTAAGAAAAGTGATCCCCTATACACGGGATAGGGGATTACTATCAGATCGGTGGGGGTGGGGATCACGAGAACAGGGGCCCCATACCCCCTGAAATGACCGAAGCTTCCGTTTGCACATGTGCACAGCTCCAATATTCATTACTACGGGAATTCTGGAGATGGCAGTGCCACCGTCCGCTCTGGTTATTTCAGGGGAGAAATAAGGGGCCTGCAGGGCATATGGCGCCTCGTTCTCATGATCGATGGGGTCCCAGTGGTACGGCCCCCACCGATCTCATATTTATCCCCTGTCCTGTGGACAGGAGATCACTTTTATCTACCGGAATAAGCCTTTATGGTAAATTCACATGGTTTGTTTGTGTTGCATTTTTACCACTTTCTGCAGTTTTGGGGTTTCAATGAGCTGTACTTGTTTTTGCCATGCGCTTCTTGGCTGAGTGGCTAAAACAGCAGCAACATCGCACCTTGTGAATATACCCTCACAGTCTTCACTACTGCATGGGGTGAACTGGCCACGACAATACTACTGACAAACATGGTGATAGGGAAGTGACTGGGGGGGGGGGGGGGGTAAATATTGCTTGTTGTTCATATGTATTTTGTGGTCTGCAAACTGTGGATCCGAAAATA
This sequence comes from Bufotes viridis, assembly GCA_033119425.1. Classification (NCBI taxonomy): domain Eukaryota; kingdom Metazoa; phylum Chordata; class Amphibia; order Anura; family Bufonidae; genus Bufotes; species Bufotes viridis. Next base: position 239,124,698 of record CM065592.1, read on the forward strand.
TGGATATCAGCAGGAGGATCGGAAGTCAGACCCCCACTGATTATATATTGATGACCTATCCTGAGGGTAGATCAACAATATTGAGCTCTTGGTGCAGTTTTGAATAGAAGATGAAAAGTTTATACGTAAAACTGTGACAACAGAAAGACTGCAACAAAAAACGTAAGTAAATACACAAGTGACTAGCAACAGATCACCTGAAAACAGACCAAAAAGATAATAAAAATAGATATCAGGTGTAATATATTGTACGTTCGCTAACATTAGTTGAAATTGGCTGGAGTGTTACTTTTAGAACGGTGTGTAATAAAATGGATATTTGCATAGTACAAGTCTACAGCTGCTACATAGACACCACTCTGTTAGGCCTCATGCACATGACCGAACAGCTGGCCCCCAATAGAACAGTCCTATCCTTGTCCGTTATACAGACAATAATAGGACACGTTCTATCCTTTAGCGGAACAGAAATACGGAAACGGAATGCAAACGGAGTAGCTTCCGTTTTTTTTACGGACATTGAAATGAATGGTTCCGCATACGGTCCGCAAAAAAAAATAAAAAGAACAGACACGGAAAGAAAATACATTCGTGTGCAAGAGGCCCTCTAAAGATGGCTGGTGCTGGGGGAGGGGGGTTGTTGTCATTTTAAGATTTGGTGGATGAGCAATGAGTTTAACGTTTCTATTGTTCATGGTTTGTTACTACTCTGAACGCTGGTGACCTTTATGATGTGAACGCCATCTGCTTGTGTCAATTGAAGATTATGAAATAAAAGGACTCGCCTCTTGTTTTTGATGTGTGAGGGCAGGGTGGCTCCCTGTCACCCCAGCACGGCCAATCACGGGTCTCTAGCAATGGACTCTCCTCAGTAATCTGAACCTCACAGACCTCTATGAAAGGTTCATTATACTGAGGGGAAAACAGGAAACACAAACTGTATGTAATCCCTAAAAAACCGACTTGTTGCTATTTGGCAGATAAATCCAGCACTAGGCACAAGCTGGACCTTATCGGGCCAGTTTCACCGAGATACTGCTACACTTCTGATTTGATGGTGCCAACTAGAACAGATACATGGTCTTCTAGGCATGAAAAACAACAGATATGAAAGAAATAACAATGATAACAGGAAAGACGCGCATCTACTCCCCAGTATGACTGCAGCTGTGACCTTATCATAGGAGATTTCTTCATGACTGATAAGCATATTGGCAGGACCATATCACAGAAAAGTGTCTTAAAGGGAATCTGTCCCCACAATTGTGGACTATCTGCAGTACATAAGGAGTCCAGATCACTATTTGTTATTTTCTTACTACCCCCAATGTTGCGCTGAAATACACAGTCCACACTGCTGTGCTAACAGAATACAGAGGACTCGGTATCTGCAGTACTAGTCATATATTACTGCAGAAAACAGTCCAATATCCTGGCGACAGATTCCATTTAAAAGGTCCTTTACAGGGGCTGAGGAGTGGGGCAATCATCCAGGATGAGCATTTATACAAACACGCCCTACTAATTGCCCTGTGTAAACAATCATTCAATCGCACTCAAAATCAGTAGCAACTATTTCACTTGAATGCAAGCATCAGTTGCAGTACATAAGTATGGCCACTACACAGTGTATGGCGCTATAGTGTTCTGCCTCCATACGCTATTTAATTCTGGAACCTGTGGCTGCCCCTAACAGATGTTCATGGGGGTGCTGGGAGTTGGACCCCCATCGCTCTCACATTGATGACCTATCCTATGGACAAACATATCTCCAACACATCCTAAACCCTTTACTTTTTTATGTTGTTAAGACTTCATGCTCAACACCCTATCCGCCTTGCAGTCAGGGGCGGATTAAGTGCATGATAGGCCCGGGGCTGTCTACCCAACTCGGGCCCCTCCATCCATTTTAGTTTAATTTTTTTCTGTATGAAGAGGCTGCGGTGCTTCGTGAGCGTCACAGTCTCTTTCTAGGCCATATGACATCACATTCATCGTTCACATGGTCTAGGTGTAGCTCAGTCCCATCTAAGTGATTTGGGATGATCTGAAATACCAAGCACACTGCTATCAAATGGACATCGCTGTGCTTGTTAAGTAGCAAAGAGGCTGCGGCGCTCACTGGAACATCGCGGTCTCCTCAAACAACGGATTGGCGGGGGTGCCAGGAATCATACCCCCACCATCTCATAACTCTCTGAGTACAGATGTCATAGATGTTACCTGCAGTCCTATACACCCCACATAACACAGTGAACTATTGTGTTATGTGGGGTGTTACATAGGACTGCATGGAACATCTACTACATTATCTGCACAAAGAAAGTTATGACTATTATCTGGGCTGTTACATAGGACTGCAGGTGACAAATTAAAATTTTAGTTGCCAAATTTAAAATACATATGATTATGATTAAAAAAACTTGGAGGAGAAGATGAGAGGCAGGTCACAGTAGTGAGCCACCTCTACATATAGGAGTATACAGCACAGGGGCGTAACTATAGGGGAAGCAGGGGAAGCGGCTGCTTTGGGGCCCTGACCCAGAAGGGGCCCATCCAAGAGGAGGAGAAGTACTAAAAGACTTTGTCAGGGCCCCTCAACAGTATTACACAATGAAATGATATACAGTGGCAGTACAGACAGTGTAGAAAATGGATGGAATAGCTGCTGGGCCTGGTCTGAGAGAGAGCGATCTTTACTAGCCACAGGAAAGGGGGCGGCATGAAAGGAAGGGGTAGTGAAAAAATTACTGGGGGAGGGGACCCCATTAAAAAATTTGCTGTGGGGCCCAGTCATTTCTAGTTACGCCACTGATACAGCACCACTTACCTCTTACATCCAGGGACATCTCCTGTCATGTAGACCTTCTCTTTCCTCTTCTCCTCCGTTTGACTTAGTACGGCATGACAAATTCTTTCCGCCACATCTCGTCTCTACAGAGTTTGTTACACAGACACATTAGATTTCTCATAATTGGGGTCATTTATCAAACTGGTGTAAAGTAGAACTGGTTTAGTTGCCCATAGCAACCAATCAGATTCCACCTTTCATTTTCCAAAGGAGCTGCGAAAAATGAAAGGTGGAATCTGTTGCTGTGGACTACTAAGCCAGGTCTACTTTACACCAGCTTTATAAATTATCCCAAAGGTCCCTATAGTGTCTACAGCAGCTATATTGTCCCCTAGAGTGCCCCCAGTAATAACAACAACACCCTATATTGTGCTCCAGGTAATAATGCCTGTATAGTGTCCCCAAAAATAATGTCCCCTAATAGCAATGCCCCTAATTTCCCCCACACTGCTCCCACATAATAATTTCCCACACACTGCCCCCATATAATAATTTCCCCACAATGCCCCCACATAATAATTTCCCCTACACTGCCCCCATATAATAATTTCCCTACACTGCCCCATACAATAATTTTCCCCACACTGCCCCATATAATAATTTCCCACACTGCCCCATATAGTTATTTCCCCACACTGCCCCCATATAATAATTTCCCCTACACTGCCCCATATAATAATTTCCCCACACTGCCCCATATAATAATTTCCCCACACTGCCCCATATAATAATTTCCCCACACTGCCCCATATAATAATTTCCCCACACTGCCCCATATAGTAATTTCCCCTATACTGCTCCATATAGTAATTTACTCCACACTGCTCCCATATAGTAATTTCCTCCACACTGCCCCATATAGTAATTTCCACCACACTGTTCCCATAAAGTAATTCGCCTCCACACTGCCCTCCCATGAAAATATTTGCCCCCACACTGCCCCCATGAAGTAATTTTCCCCCACACTGCCCCCATGAAGTAATTTGTCGTCACACTGCCCCCATAAAGTAATTTGCCCCCACACTGCCCCCCATGAAGTAATTTGCCCCCACACTGCACCCCTATGAAGTAATTTGCCCCCATGTAATAATCTGCTCCCAATGAAATTATTTGCCCCCATGTAATAATCTGCACCTATACTGCGCCCCACACTGCCCCCATGTCCTCCTCTGGCCCCCAAAGGCACACACAGAAAAAAAAACAACAACTAAAAGCTAATACTTACCTGGGTTCGGGATGGTGAGGCAGGCCGCAGGCGCGCAATCCTCATTGTCCTGCGTCCTGGCGCAGGCACGTGATGATGTCATCACGCACGCCTGCACCGGGAATATACTACCACATAGGCCTCAGGCCTACTAGGCCTGAAGCCTATGGTGTTGATCGGCGGCGGGGCAGGGAACTATGCGCTCCTGTGCCCCGCCGCAGTATGTGGGCGCTCAGGTCGGCATTGGGCCCCCCAGTGATGCCGGGCCCGGGGCTGCCAACCCGAACGCCCCTATGTTAATCCGCCACTGCTTGCAGTCCACAAATCGCACATATGCAAAATACAGATGCTGTCTGTATTGCATCCACATTTTTTGCGGGGCTGGTTAGCATTTTGCATCCAAGTATAGGACATGTTCTATCTTTTTGGAGAAGGTGCATGGATCATCTTTGCGTTCCGCATTTGTCTGTCTGTTCTGCAAAAAGATACCACATTGAAAACAGTGGATCCGCTAATAAAATGCAGACAGCACACAAACCACATCTATATTTTGGGGATCTGTGATTTGCAGGCGGCAAAACAGACATGGTCCTGTGCGTGAGGCCTCAATTGTTGGGAAAATTGACTAAATTATAAGTCAACAAGATCTGCTGAACGATGCTGGTGTCTTGTTACGGATTTCAGATAGTGATGTGGCCTCCATCATAGTAAAGCAGCCACTATGCAAATGTTAAGAGCCACTTATGACCTTAGGGGTTAAATCAGGACTAAAACAAATTGATATAAAACCCACACCTATCTCTAGAACAAGGTCCCCTAACTCCATCCCCCCTAGTGAGGCAGCCAGTGGCTACCAAATGCAGATGGAGAATGAATGGATAGGTGGCTGTGCACTAGGGTTGTTTCGGGTATTGAATTTTTGATACCCATTCAATACTTTTGTCTGGTATCGACCTCGATAACAGGACTTGCCTTTTTTCGGTACTAGGCTTCACTATTGCACAGCCTAGTATCAGACAAGGATCGCTCTGATGTCAGCGTGCTCCGTGTTGTCGGCAGCTCACAGGAGAAGGAAGCACTCTCTCCCTCCCCCCTGTGCTGCCACTGCCACCAATGAGAGCGCAGAGAAGGAGGAGCAGGCGCACTGCGCCACCAAGGAGAACTAATGTTTAATACATTACAAATACAGGCGGCAGAAACATATTGCCGGCACCCTGCCTCTGACAGGACGCTGCGATCCGCAGAAGTTAACCCCTCAGGTGCCGGCAATGTGTTTTTGCCACCTGTATTTGTAATGTATTAAACGTTAATTATCCCCCGTCCACAGTATTAAAACCATTGGTAGCACAGTTCGCCCCCTCCCCCCACACCCCAGTATTATAATAATTGATGGCAGTGGCCACAGGGTCCCCTCTCCCCTCCTCTTCATTGGAGTGCAGTGGCAGCTTCTGATCGGAGCCCCAGCAGTGTAATCCTGGGGCTTCGATCGGTTACCTTGGCAGCCAGGACGCTACTGAAGCCCTGGCTGCCATGGTCAGCTTCCTGCTGCTGTGTGCACAGGGCAGCAGGGAGAATGTAAAGTCCTATTCACCCTAATAAAACTATATTAGGGTGAATAGGACAAGGGTTCTAGCCCCTAAGGGGGAAATAGTTAATAAATAAACATTTAAAAAAAACACCAAAATATTAAGTATAAATCGCCACATCCGAAAAGTCCAAACTATTAAAATATTTAAAAAATCTCCTTTTGCGGTGAACGCTGTAAAAGAAAAAAGAAAAACTGTGCGATTCGCCATTATTTTTAGGCACCTTGTCCCCCCAAAAAACTAGGATAGGACAGTTCGATTATGGGTTAGACATTTTATAAAATGCGGAACGCACGCGGCTTTTTTTTTTCGCGTGGTATCAAGTATCGCAATACTTTTTTATGGTATCAAAACCGAATCAAAATTTTGGTATCGAAACAACCCTACTGTTGCACATGCATGGCTCTCTACATTCACTTCTGTGGGAGTTAGGCCCCATGCACACGACCGCAGTTTGTTTCCGCGTCCGTTCCTTTTTTTTTCACGGATAGGATGCTTCCCCATTCATTTCAATGGGTCCGTCAAAAAATGCGGATGGTCAACCGTTTTTGTTCCGCATCCGTGATCCGTGTTTTCATTCCGTCAAAAAAATAGTGCATGTCCTATTTTTTTCACGTTTGCGGACAAGGATAGGCATTTTTACAATGAATCTGCCATAAAAATCGGATCCGTCAAAAAAAACGGTCCGTCATCCGTTTTTTTTGACGGACGCAAAATTTGCAGGAGGAGCGGACGCGGAGGCAGGCAACGGTCGTGTGCATGTAGCCTTACGGAAACAAGCAAATAAGCTTGCTCGACTGATTCCATGACTCCAATAAAAGTGAATGGAGAGACCAGTAGACAAGCACATCCTCCCTCCCTCAAAGCCAGCATGTGGTGGCCACCTTTCAAGGAGGGATGAGGGGAAGGGAAACACCGGTTTAAGGGACAGATGCAAGCCCCAGGGGGCGGACCTACATCTATCAGAAATCTATGAAATATCCAAAAGATACGCAAACAGAACTCTTCCATGTTTTAAGATCAGAATAAGAAAGAGGTATCTCTCAAGAAAAAGAACTATCTCGCCAGCGCCATCTCTCGGAAGTGGCTCCTGATGAGTCAAAATCCAACTTTCCAAAAATATTTGAAATTTTAAAAAAAGGGAATATAGCCAAGCCAGATATCCATCCGTAGACAGCTGTTTTGGGGTTTTTGCCCCTCGTCAATAGAGTAGGATGCTGGCTGGCTGGGTGCAATGCCTTGGACACAGCTTAGGCAGGGTGCTGATTCTCCTTAAGGAGATCAGTCGTACATGGAAACTTACTGGAAGTTCTCCATGGTATGGAGACTTATTAGCAATGCTCCATGGGAAGCAAATTTCATGTAAAATGTGTTTGTTAAAACTCAAGAGCAGGAGACCCCAGCAAGGACCATGGCTGCTTACAGAACTACATAAAAATAATCTGCTGGTAAAGAATGATGTCAATGTGAAGAACTTCTATGGAGCAAGCTAGCAATTAATCTGAAGCTTGTGGTTAGAAGGTAATGTTTGCTTAACTTCTCCCACAGTGTGTTTGGCTTTAGCACATCTGGAAGCCTTGACTTATGCTGATGAAACCAAATGAAAGCACAGGAAACTAGGAGTTTCTAGTCAAAGCTTCAAACCAGAGGCAAAATCTGCTGGCAGGAACAGTGAGCGAGTTCAAGCCACAAGCTGTTAAATTAGGCTGAGAGTTCCTCAAATCCATATCAGCCACTATAAATTGAAAATATGCAAACCTGTGGGAGTCCAGAGCAGGGGAAATACTGGAGGCAGGGTAAACGTAAAAAGAGAAAAAGTCCAGGAAAATGGGGTTCTCTCAGCAGATTTAGTTTGCTTGGACTGCGGGAAGTCTTTTCTCTTCCTGGACTTTTATAGTAATGGTGGGATGGTTGTAGTGGGCCGGTTCTTCTCTCTCCCTCCAGTTCAGGTTTACCGGGTTGTCCTCAGAAAGCTCAGGTAAGAATGCTCTGCTCATTACAGGAGAAATACCAGCTCTGCAGTCTGTGCAGAGTCAGAGCAAGGAATGCCATATGAAGCTGGTGTGGGAAGGCTCCAAGTTCAGAGCTTGTGGAGCTACAAGTTTAGAGCTCAGTTGGGGTTTCCTGTGAAGCATGCGCTCTCAATCTCCTGCCTGTTCTTCTGCATTATCTCCCCCGTGTCACACCGCCATGGCTGTGCAAGCTGTGTAGGTTAGCAAGGGAGCAATACAAGACAGCAAGATCAGACTACAAGTCTGTTTGGGCTTAGTTTCCATAAAGTCAAATAAGTCTGCTTAGGACAGGCATGGCCAAACTCCGGCCCTCCAGATATTGCAAAACTACAACTCCCATCATTCCTGGACAACCTACAGCTATCAACCTACAGAAGAGCATGATGGGAGTTGTAGTTCTGCAACACCTGGAGGGCCAGAGTTTGGACATGCCTGGCTTAGGAGCTGCATGCAAAAATAAAAGAGTAGGATAGTCTTAATCACAACATTTGCCTCATTTTTATTTTAGATGCATTGGGGAAAAGAAAAAAAAAGTTACAATGGTGTATACACTCTTCAGATATGTTTAGAAAAAAAAACACAATCAAGCATTTTCATGGAATTGAAATGATTGATTATTTCAAGTAGCAATCAGAGGCCACTCACACAGTGACAGGCAGAAATAAGAGCTAAAGGAAGCAAGATCCATTCTAGGAGAACAGGGAATCATGCAGGTCCTCCATCAAGATCTTCAAGATTACATTTTCTACTTCTAAATTAGGAGGCATGAGAAGTCTGTATAACAAAAGGTTAAGCCGTCAGGCCTCGAATGCATGGAGATTCATCAACATTGAGACATTTTTATTTTTGGCCAAGGGTCTGTTTGAAAGTTGCAGTAACTAAAGTGTACCTCCAGTTTCATAATGAAAAAGATTATAGTGCATGATATCATTCTAAATCATTGTATTAGGGAATTTTACTGTTACCCCACAGATGGTAGCCTGGTAGCTAGAGCAGTATGCTGTCTAGTTGAAGGGCATCTGTCGGCAGATTTGTACCTATGGAACAGGCTGACCAGTTACATGTGCACTTGGCAGCTGAAGGCATCTGTGTTGGTTCCATGTTTATATGTGCCCACATTACTGAGAAAAATGGAATTTAAATATATGCAAATGAGCCTCTAGGAGCAACAGGGGTGTAGCAGTTACTCCTGGAGGCTCTGCTCTCTCTGTACTTTGATTGAAAGAGCCGGGCAGTGTAAACGTGATGACACCTGGCACTGAGTTCTCTTAAATTCTCGCCCTGCGCTTCAGTATCCGGCACAGATTCAGTACAAGAAAGAGGCTCACAGTACAGAAGAGAACTGCCCACGAGCCTCTTTACTGTACTGTGCCTGTGCTGGGTACTGAAGCGCACAGCGCAGTGCGAGACCTTAGGAGTAGTCCAGGTCAGGTGTGAGGACGTTTAGGCCTCTTTCACACGGGCGTCATAAGAGGCGGGTGCGTTGCGGGAATATGCTCGTTTTTCTAGCGCGGGTGCAAACGTTTGTAACGCGTTTTGCACGCGCGTGAGAAAAATCGCCATGTTTGTTACCCAACCCGAACTTCATCACTGAAGTCCGGTTTCGGGTCTTCTGGAGAATTGATTATTTTCCCTTATAACATGGTTATAAGGGGAAATAATAGCATTCTTAATAAAGAATGCATTGTAAAATGAAGTGGAAGGGGTTAAAAAATAATAAAAGTTAACTTACCTTAGCCACGTGATTGCGTAGTTGCGATCTGTCCTCTCTTTCCCTGCATCAGCTAACAACTAAAGGACCTGTGATGACGTCACATCACATGGTCCAATCACATGGTCCATCACCATGGTAAGATGGACCATGTGATTGGACCATGTGATGTGACGTCATCACGGTCCTTAGTTTATAGCTGATGCAGGAAGAGAGGAAGATCGCAGCTACGCGATCACGTGGCTAAGTGAGTTAACTTTATTATTCTAACCCTTCCACTATTTACAATGCATTCTTTATTAGAATGTTATTATTTCCCCTTATAACCATGTTATAAGGGAAAATAATAGAGATCGGGTCCCGTTGCTAAGCAACCATGCGGGAAAATCGCAACGCATCCGCACTTGCTTGCGGATGCTTGCGATTTTCCCGCAGCCCTATTCCCTTCTATGGGGCCTGCGTTGCGTGAAAAGAGCATGCTGCGATTTTCACGCAACACGGAAGTGATGCGTGAAAATCACCGCTCATGTGCACAGCCCCATAGAAATGAATGGGTCCGGATTCAGTGCGGGTGCAATGCGTCCACCTCACGCATTGCATCCGCACGGAAAACTCGCCCTTGTGAAAGGGGCCTTACACTGCCTGGTCCTGTCAATCAAAGTGGAGAAGGCATGGAAGTTGCAGAGGAAGTGGAGATGCAACAGGTCAGCTAGTTTCATAGGTACAAATCTGCTGACAGGTGCCCTTTAAATGCAGCATGCACAGGTCACGGCCGCTGAACACTGCAGGTTAACAGAAAATTTCCATAATACAATGATTTAGAAAAACCATTGTATTGCAAAGTCCTGCACTATAATGGTTTTCCTAATGGAACTGGATGTACCCATTGGGGGGAATTTATCATAAGTGGAATATTTGAGGTCAGTTTTGCTTGGGTCTGTGTTGGCGTACTTTATGCCACATTTATCTAATGTCTTATGTGGTTTGATAAATTTCGGTTACCTTTAAACCTAACACTTTTGTCTAGATAAATCTGTAGGGACACTCATGAATATGGTTAACCATGCTCACTTTTCCACCCACATTACTGCAGCAGGACCACACCGCAACAATGGAGGTCATCTGTGTGTGGTTACACATTACAAATCTGGAGTGAGCGGTGTAAAAATTCCCTATTTTGCAACTTTTTGACGCCAGAATTCTGGAGTGAAGGCATGATAAATCAGGGCCGCTGTGTTGTCAGGGTAGTTGCTGGCCCAAAGGAGAGGCATGCTTATATTTCAAGACCTAACATGGAATTGCAGGAGGACATACAAAAAATGATTTTCAATAAATACTCATTTTACCATAACTGAAGAGCCCAGTGGCTGCAATCTATGGGGCGGCATTAATGGTAAATACTTTCACACAGTAAAGGTTACATTCTGTGCTGAATACATTGAATGCTACAAATGGCTGAGCAAATTGTGTTTCTATATGCAGCTTGTATGACCGGGGCAAACGAGGGCAAGCTTGTGATACTGGCTGTAAGTGTAGCCCTCCATGACTAGGACATTCGGACAAATTAATCTAACCACAGAGACAGGACATAATAATATCTAAAAAAGGGCAAGCAAAGACATTTATCATACGAGGTTTACAATGATGTTCCTGCAACACCTGCAAGAACAGAAACCCTGCCTAATTTACTGGATAGCACGGCACAGCAGACTCATATAGTGGCCTATGGTCATTTTCATTTTCAAACTAAAGCACGCACTATATGAGGCATGTTCCACAACAAAATCAAACCATATGTTTTCCTCCTCCAACTTTTTTTTAAATGGGAATCCACACCATACTGTAGTTCGTTGAATGGAACTAAATTGAAACCCTATCTATTTTGTGGTCTGCAAATCACGGATCGACAAAATACAATGAGGTCCGTGTACATCCCGCGCTTTTCGGGGGTTTCATTACAAAAGTGCCTATTCTTGTCCGCAAAATGGACAAGAATAGGACATGTTCTATAAATGGCGGCACGGCCGCACAGATGCAGATAGCGCACGGGTGAGATCCGTGTGCGGTCTGCATTTTCTGCAGCCTCACAGAAATGAATGGGTCCACATTTGATTTGCTAAATAATGCAGATCTAATGTGGACTGAAAATATGGTTGTGGGCATGAGGCTTCTGGATAGGTCATCAGAATCTGATCGGTGGGGGTCCAGCACCCAGGACCGCCACCAATCAGCTATTTGAGAAGATATTGGCGTTCGTAGTAGCACTGCAGCTTTCTCACAGCTTAGACGCCACGTTTATTGGTCACGTGGCTCAGTCCCATTGAAGTGAATGGGGCCGAGCTGTGATACCAAACAAATCTGCTGTACAATGTATAGTGTAGCGCTAGTGCCTTCTCAAACAGTTGATTGGCGGGGGTCCCGGGTGTCGAAATCTCCCACCGATCACCTATTCAGAAGATAGGTCATGAGTATAAAACTCTAAAAAAAAAAAAATTTGAGTGTCAGCCTTAGATTTCTGCTGCAGATTCCAAAGCGGTGAGGTGTCTCTTGTGGACATGTCACCACTGAAGCCAGTCATTGGTTGCAGAGGACCTCTCTGCAGGACCTGGAAGAAAAATAAAAAGGGCAAGGGCTGGAAGATGGACATGCGTGATTCAGTGTGCAGGACCGGAGAGGCAGGGAGCAGGATAGTGTGATTCTTTCCATAGCAGAACCAGGCTGCGGGCGCCCATGAAAAGCCATTTATTCCCGGACAACCCCTTTAAGTAATAGTATAATCAGTGAAAGTTGCCATCACCACCTGCCCAGATCCCTTACACACCCGTACAGTGACAAGACTATGGCACTGGGATCTTCTTTTTCCAGAGTACCAAATGCCAGACCCCCACAATCAGAATATTACGACTTATCTTTTCAATCTGCCATAATATTACGACACAAATATCTTTTCAATGGTACGTTACGCTGTGTTCCACATATTAATCTGTACATTTAGCTTCAAAGAGTCTTTCTTGCGTAAAACACATAACTTTCTAGCAACAGAGTGTGCAAATGAAAGGCACATGGGAGCATCAATTGTAATGTTCTCATTGAACGAAACAGACCTTGCAAAATAGACAGCTACAGATGATGGATTGTGGCTTTAGTCATAACAGTGCACAGAACAATGCAGAATAACCTGTGCGCCATCTGCAAGGTGTGCATTGCAGCTCACGGCCAGCCTGCTGGACCCCTGGGCACTGGCAACCACAGGCAAGTAATACTTCACACCGCAACAATGGAGGTCCTCTGTGTGCGGCCCGCATCCATGTGGCCGTTTCGCAAATTATAGAACACGTCCTATTCTTGTCTGTTTTCTACTGATGGGTGAGAGAATTGCAGAATTTGAAGATCTGTGGTTTGCAGACTGCAAAATAAATACAGTCATGTGCATGAAAACATTGGGTGTATTCAGGTTTTTGTCCCATGTTTAACCCCGCACATTTTTTTTAAATCGCATTCCAAGAGCTTTAACTTTTTTGTTTTTTCTTCAATGTAATTGCACAAGGTCTTATTTTTTGCAGGACAAGTAATAGTTTGTAACATTTTGGGTACATGTAATGATTGATTAAAGCCAGCTGTTTAGCTAAAACCCCCTTTGTTTATGTCAGTAAAAAAGCGTATTAGTGGTCACTAAGGGGTTAATGCATACATAAGATGTATACATAAAACAGATGCCTCTGACAGATGCCATACCTCCCCATAGGGTTCCATTGTTAAGGCCTCATGCCCGCGACCGTATTCAAATCTGCAAAATACGGATATTGTCCCATGCATCATGTGATCCAGTGACATAATCACCACACATTGGCTGCAGCGTACACATGAGCCGCGTCAAACCAGATGCTGACGCGGGGAAGCCTGAGATCTGCGGGGAGGAGGGGGCAAATGAAACCAGCGGCGGTGATCAGGCAAGTATGATTCATTCCGCAGGTGCAGCCATGCTGGGGGTTCTGTCCGAAAGGCCCCCTCTTTAAAGGTGCGCAGATGAAGCTGAGGTCAGTACACATCACCTCACTGCGCATGCACCGGATGCCACTGGAGCGGACACGCATGAGTACTCCTGAGCCCATGACTATTCACAGGTAACACGTGCCACATTGTAATTTTAGTTTTTCTTTTATGCTGAAAGTGACATTTTAGGAAGTGACAGCTTTAAAAGCCTATTACAGCCCTGTACGCTATGGCGGTACTTTGTGATGACAGGTTCCCTTTAACCGCTCACAGGTCTTTATGTGGTGCATTGCAGAACGCTGGAGACGACACATGGAGGCCGTGTGATCTTTTTCATTCTAACTGCTAAGTACAGATATAGCTGGATTCTAAAGGGAGACATTCCAGAGGTGTGTTGCAGGGGAGCCAATAGTAGATAAACAGCAGAGCTGTGCCAAGGCTGACAGCCCATGCCAGGCTCATAAGCGGTGTGGGCGGGTTGTTTTCCTTTTCCCTTTTCTTACCGTTGATGGTTAATGAAGGCAAGGCCTCACATGTCACCCTGCAAACTGTGCAGCAACAAAAACACATGGAGAAAGAAGCCTGACAGTGCCATGTGTTTAGAGAAAGTGCACCCAAACCAACACTGCAGGGCAACTAAAGCGTACTCTGAATAAATCTGAATGGAGAAGGTTTCTTCTGGATTTTCTCCAATAGGGTGCAAAATATCTTCTGGTTTTCCATTATTTCTTGCAGACAATAGTAATTATTTGAATATGATGTGGTCTCCTCAAGCCGATTGAGGTGCTCTCCGTAAGGAAATATAGTACCCCCCAAATCCTGACCTAGGCCTCTCACCCAGTTAAGCCAGAACTTTCTGATGAGGGGCAATCACCCCAAAACAGCTTTCTGTAGATGAGGTGCTGGCTTTTTTAATATCCAAGTCATTTCTCAAGGCCTATGAGGGTTCAACATTGACTTATAGGATAGCTGCCTTACATCTGGTGGTTTTAGAGCTTCTTAAGAGCTCACTTGCATCCCTTTCTTCCCAGAATTCCAGAGGAGCATGTATGGCCTATAAGTCTCCTCACGTCGATTAAATTGCTCTCCCTAAGGAGAGATAGTACCCCCTAAACCTTGAATACAATGTTTTATTCTATAGGCAGAAAGTACCGAGAACGCAATGAGAAAACTTAGGCTATGCCCTCCCCTAGAGCTGGGGTCTGGTTCCACAAAAAATCTTAGTGGCAAAGTGGTACAAGAGGTATTCCACTTCACTGACGGCCGCCCCTCTTTCCAGGTATTGGCCTAAACTTAATTGGGCACTTCCTGCTAAAGGTACTGATTCATCAAGGTGTCATAGAAATCTCTGCAAAGAATGTGGCCCATGTGAACATGCACTTAGATACACTGCGGCTTGCTCATTCCTTCTATCATATCAAACAGAACCCATGAGAGAAAGGACATAATGCAGAGGCCCAGATTTACTAATGTGTCTGCGCCCATAATCTGGCACAATTTGGCTCATCTGGGGTTTCTACCCTTTTTTTCTGACATGCTTGATATGGGGGTGGGACTTAGCAGAAAAAGGTGGTGCTTTACGGGTATAGGGAGGACCTAAAATGTGCCATTTTGTGCCCAAACTGCACCGTAATTCGTGTGTGAAAATCCTCCTGAAAGTAGATGGTATAGCGTCGGACAAAAAGGGTCTATCCCTGCACCACATTTGTCCTCCATCCTGCCCAAATCCGGTGCAGGTCTAGACTGCCTGCCTAGGCTTACACCATCTACAGGATTAGGAAATCTGGGCCAGAATTCGGATAGTATACAGTCCGCTGAATGTGTTGAAAAGAGCAGACCGGTTGTTTGAGGATATGCATAGAAGACTGGGTTTTTATACAGGAAGATGACCGGGGGAACAATCACAATTGCAAACACTTGTTCCGAATCATTGGCCTGTGTAATGGTGCCCTGTAGGGGATATGCCGCCAACACAAATGCAAACAGCACACAAATATCTGCATGTAAAAGGGTCCTTACAAGGTCACCTCTCCTGACGTGTCTACTTTAGTAACTGTTTTAGGCATGTCCACGTTATAATGATTCTGAAACATTTATTTTTATGACTAAGTTTTGCCATTCCTCTATTATTGCCAGCAGTCTGTAATAAAGGTCCAGCTGGGTGTTACCAGTTGGGGGAGGTGTCCCTGCACAGTCTGACACTGGCAGCATTGATTGGATAGTGTGCAGGGACACCCTTTTCCTAACTGGTGACACCCAGGTGGATCTTTATTACAGTCTATTCCTTAAGGGCTCATTCAGACGGCCGTAAGTGTTTGGCGGCCCGCAAAACATGGATACCAACCGTGTGCGTTCTGCATTTTGCAGACCGCACATGGCCGGCCCTAAGATAGGAATGCCTATTCTTGTCTGCGATTGTGGCAAGTCCTCTTTAAGGAAGCACCGGTTTGCTAGATCATTGATTGGAGCTAGTACAAGAAAGAAATCTGCCCAATCTGTAAAAAGCATGGACACTCTAATAATGAGGACTGGAAACAATATGGAATGCATATGTAGTGGGTTTCACTCACTGAGGGAAAAATATTCAGATAATTGTCAAGATATAGATAATAATATCTGTCTCTGATTTGTTCCGGATTTTGCTGCAGACTTTACCCAAAATGGTAATGGGAGATTCTGATAAAATCTTGAAGTCAGTTAAAGGCTACATTCACACGTCCGTGTGTGTTTTGCGGATCCGCAAAACACGGACACCGGCAATGTGCGTTCCGCATTTTGCGGACCGCACATCGCCGGCACTCTCATAGAAAATGCCCATTTTTGTCCGCAATTGCGGACAAGATTAGGACATGTTCTATATTTTTCGGGAACGCGATTGAAGACCTGGAAGTGCGGATCCGCAATTGCGGACCAGGGAGAGACATCGTCTGTCCCCAATGAAATAAATGGGTCCGCAATTCCGTTCCGCAAAATGCAGAACAGAATTGCGGACGTGTGAATGGAGCCTAAGGCACCGTCTTAAGCTCCACTATGGGGCTGACCAAGGTATAAATGAAAATAGTGCACGTCTGACAGGAAGATTTTGGCACTAGCAACATTCTGTGGAATAAAACACACCATAAGGCAGGGCTCGACAAATCCCAGGCGCCAGGTCGCCATGGCGACCAGGAATTTGGTCCTGGCGCCTGGGTATTTGTCAGCCCGTTTTCTCAGGTGCCCGGGCGCAGGGCCGACGCGGACTAGGAGCGCCGGCCCCCTCATGCTGCAGCCGCCCGAGCGCTCTATAGAGAGCCTCAGGCGGCTGCAGCACTGCCCGGGCTGGCGCGTCCATGAGGGCGCACCGCCCGGGCACAGCATGAAGAGAGGAGCTGACAGGAGGGGAGCGCTCAGCGCTCCCTCCTGTCAGTCCCTCATTGTAGCGTGGCCGAGCCGGTCCGCGGTACAGGAGCATCTGTCTCCTGTACCGGACGGACTGACATGAAGTGCGCACACAGTGTGCACTTCCTGTCAGTCGCCCGAGCACAGGAAACTAAAGCTCCTGTACCCGGGAGAAAGTGAATGACAAGGAGGGGAGGGGGAGGAGAAAGTGAATGACAAGGAGGGGAGGGGAGGAGAGGAGAAAGTGAATGACAAGGAGGGGGAGGGACAAAGTGAATGACAAGGAGGGGGAGGGAGAAAGTGAATGACAAGGAGGGGGAGGGAGAAAGTGAATGACAAGGAGGGGAGGGAGAAAGTGAATGACAAGGAGGGGGGAGGGAGAAAGTGAATGACAAGGAGGGGGAGGGAGAAAGTGAATGACAAGGAGGGGAGGGAGAAAGTGAATGACAAGGAGGGGGAGGGAGAAAGTGAATGACAAGGAGGGGAGAGAGAAAGTGAATGACAAGGAGGGGGAGGGAGAAAGTGAATGACAAGGAGGGGGAGGGAGAAAGTGAATGACAAGGAGGGGGAGGGAGAAAGTGAATGACAAGGAGGGGGGAGGAGAAAGTGAATGACAAGGAGGGGGAGGGAGAAAGTGAATGACAAGGAGGGGGAGAGAGAAAGTGAATGACAAGGAGGGGGAGAGAGAAAGTGAATGACAAGGAGGGGGAGGGAGAAAGTGAATGACAAGGAGGGGAGGGAGAAAGTGAATGACAAGGAGGGGGAGAGAAAGTGAATGACAAGGAGGGGTGAGAGAAAGTGAATGACAAGGGGGGAGAAAGTGAATGACAAGAGGGAGTGAGAGAAAGTGAATGACAAGGGGGAAAGTGAATGACAAGAGGGGGTAGAAAAGTGAATGACAAGGGGATTGACAAAGAGCGGACCCTATGCCCTCCCCTCGGACCCCTGTGCCCTCCCTCCGGACCCCTGTGCCCTCCCTCCGGACCCCTGTGCCCTCCCCTCCGGACCCCTGTGCCCTCCCCTCCGGACCCCTGTGCCCTCCCCTCCATTATGGGGGGCCCTATATACTCGCACATTATGGGGGGCACTATGGAAAACAGGGGGAGGAGCACTATGGGGGCATCTATTGGGAGCTTTATGACGCGGCTCCGCCTGGCTCCTAACTTTTTTAGCTGGCTCCTAGATTCAAAGGAAATTTGTCAAGCCCTGCCATAAGGGCTCATGCACATGACAGTATGTATTTTGTGATCTGCAAAAAATATGGATGACGCCCGTGTGCATTCCATATTTTGCGGAACGGAACAGCTGGCCCCTGATAGAACAGTCCTATCCTTGTCCGTAATGCAGACATTAATAGGACATGTTCTATTTTTTTTTGTGGATCGGACATACGGAAACATAATGCAGACGGAGTAACTTCCGTTTTATTTTTGCGAACGGGTTGAAATTATTGGTTCCGCATACGGTCCGCCGTTTGTGTGCATGAGCCCTAAGAAAGGGAATGGGGGTCCTGCTTATTTCCCAAATCTGGGAAGACATGGGGAATAGTAGGCATGTAGAGAATGTTCATTCTTTTAGCAAAATTCAAAAACCTATCCATTAGGCCTCATGCACACGACCGTTGTTTGATTCCGTGTCCATTGTGCCGTTTTTCATGATTTTCTGTGGACCCATTGGTTTTCAATGGGTCTGTAGAAAACTCGGCAAAAATATAACCTGTCCTATTCTTGTCCGCGAAAAACGGTTCGCGGACCCATTCAAGTCAATGGGACCGTGAAAAAATGCGGATGGCCATCCGTGTGTCATCCGCGTTTTTTTGTGGATCCCTTGGCAGGCACTTGGCAAAAATTGTCAGCTTGTCAGACACACGGAAACACAACGGAAGCAAAAACGGACACGGATCACGGAACAACGGAACCCCGTTTTGCGGACCGCAAAAAACAACTGTCGTGTGCATGTAGCCTTATCCATAGGGTAGGAGATAAGTGACTAATCAGCAGAGGTCTGACCACTGGGGCCTCTGCTGATGACAAGAACGGGGCTGGTGTTCCCCGATTTGAAGGGAGCAGCAGACACGCATGCACACTGCCGCTCCGTTTAGCTTTATGGCACTTGTACTTGGATGGAACGGCAGACACGCATGCACGCTGCCTCTCCGTTCAGCTTTATGGCACTTGTACTTGGATGGAACGGCAGACACGCATGCACGCTGCCGCTCCGTTCAGCTTTATGGCACTTGTACTTGGATATCTCTGGCAGTCCCATAGAATTGGATGGAACGGCAGACACGCATGCCTTTCTGCCACTCTATTCAAACAGGGAAACATGGATCTCTGTTCTTGTCACTGTCAGCGGTCAGACCCCCACAACTCTCCCCTATGCTGTGGACAACCCCTTTAACCAATATAGTCTTATTACACCAGCTATTTTGAACATTTACCAGTTTCCTTTAATGCGCTACGAGAATCATCTGATCTGGCACTGCATTCTAATGTATAAATACGCCAGTGCACTCCTCTGTAACACAATGGATCCATGGAAACAAATGTTAAAAGCGCTAAATTACATCACTATTGCAACACGGGGACAAAACACCCAAAAAAGGGAGATAAGAGGCAGAATTTTCATAGTATGGTTAGAAAACACAGACATACGCTGGGCTTATCTGCAGCTTTCACAAATGTGTAATAAGGGTGCAGTGGCATGATAAAAATGTCTTATGTAACTGAACGTTATGTGGATACCACGTCTCATCTTACTCCAGGATTCCTCTGTTGAGTTCTTTGCAGATCATGTGAAGCTCTATTATTCCCACGTGTACAGAGCAGAATTCGGAGGTTTTAGAACCAATCCAGCGAACTAGTTGGTTAAAATGAACATGAGTCACAGTGAAAACTTAGATCAGTCATAGATGAAAACATGTCATTGTAAGCCCCTTTATTATACACCAGTGATGGAGAACCTTTTACAGACCGAGTGCCCAAACTGCAACCCAAAACCCACTTATTTATCTCAAAGTGCCAACTCGGCAATCTAACCTTTCGGCCTCATGCACACGACCGTTGTTTGTTTCCGCGTCCGTTCCGTTTTTTTTTTCACGGATAGGAATGCTTCCCTATTCATTTCAATGGGTCCGTCAAAAAATACGGATGGTCAACAGTTTTTGTTCCGCATCCGTGGTCCGTGTTTACATTCCGTCAAAAAAATAGAGCATGTCCTATTTTTTTCACGTTTGCGGACAAGGATAGGCATTATTACAATGGATCTTCCAAAAAAAACGATCCGTCATCGTTTTTTTTGACGGACGCAAAATTTGCAGACAGAGCGGACGCGGAGGCAGGCAACGGTCGTGTGCATGTTGCCTTATACTGAAGTATACCGCCCAAGTTAAGCTGTGGGAGCGTGGCTTAACACAGACCCCAGTAAAATGAATGCCCCCATTGGTGGCCACTAGTATTTAAAATGTCCCATTAGTGTCCCCCAGTATTAATAATGCTCTAGTAGTGGCCCCCGGTATTAATAATGCCCCATTAGTGGCCCCCAGTATTAATAAGGCTCCCATCAGTGCCCCCAGGTATTAATAATGCCTCATTAGTGGCCCCCAGTATTAATAAGGCCCCATTAGTGGCCCCCAGTATTAATAAGGCCCCATTAGTGGCCCCCAGTATTAATAAGGCCCCATTAGTGGCCCCCGGTATTAATAATGCCCGGTTAGTGGCCCCCAGTATTAATAATACCCCATTAGTGGCCCCCAGTAAAAAATGAATGCCCCTATTAGTGCCCCCTAGTTTATGTGTCCTCCATTAGTGGCCCCCAGTATTAATAAGGCCCCATTAGTGGCCCCCAGTATTAATAATACCCCATTAGTGGCCCCCAGTAAAAAATGAATGCCCCTATTAGTGCCCCCTAGTTTATTTGTCCTCCATTAGTGGCTCCCAGCATTAATAATGCCCCCATTTGAGGCCACAGTATAATTAATGCCCCCTTTCCCACACACAAAAAAACAAAAACAAAAACTCACCTCATCCATTCGATTGGGCCGCAATGAACACTCGCTGCTCACTGTAGGCACAGGACAAGACCTGTGCTCCAGTGTGATGATGTTTTGCAGGTCCTGCTGCTTCCAGTCAATGCTGTGAAACGTCATTACGCTGGAGCACAGGTCCTGTCCTGCGCATCCAGTGAGCAGCGAGTGTTCCTCGCGGCGCAATCAAATGGATGAGATGAGTTTTATTTATTTAACACAAGCGGAAGAGGGGTCTAATAAGACCTCCACGATGGAAGCGCTCATTAGTAATAGTGCACAGGTGGCAACCCTACACACGGCCCACACTGAGCCGTGTGCCCACAGAGAGGGCTGCGAGTGCCCACTCTGGCACACATGCCATAGGTTCGCCACTATACTGATGAACAAAGGGAGAGCCACAACATTGCAGAGGCTTTCAGGCCGTCATGTGAAGAATATGATTTAAGGGCTTGTTCACACAGGTGCTATTGATGTTCATTGTTCTGCTCCGTTATAGAGTAGAACAACAAATATAATGGAAGTAAATGGCACATAAATGAGGCATACAGTGGCGGATGGACCCCACTGACTAGTCCAGGGTTCGTCTGGTTTCCATTTGGGTGTCCGGCATTTTAGCATACAAAAAAGCCCTGCATGTAGGGTCCAGTGTTTTTGCCAGATTCCGAACTTAGAAGGGACCTGTTACCTATCATGCAAACAACCAGTCTGTGTGCCATCCGCCATTTTTTTTTCGCAGACCCACTGACTTAAATGGTTTCACGGTCCCTATTTTGCTGACATATCTTTTTGCGGACCAAACATACAGAGGCAGAAAGCACGCAGATAAACTGCAAAATACATACGGCCGTGCGCATGAGGTTTTATGTACATAATGTAACAATTCTGGAATGTCCCTTTGTAGAACGACGTGATATGTTGTTCCTTTGCTATTCCTACTAGAAAGTTATGGATAAATTGGTGTTACAATTTGCTAGTGCGTACCTGCATACTTTCACACTGTCTGATCAGTGCTGACAGTAAGATACAACTTAAAAAAGGAATATACACAGACTGCATATAAAGTGTGGGGGCCCCAAAGGGATGCCAGTCCTAGGTGTGTTAGTTAGTGAAAAATTACAAAGTAAAAGATAAAAAACTACACATACTTCTGAGTGAGGTAGATACTGGTTTTGAAACGGTATATTAACCACTTACCAGGGACGGGAGTATAAGATAAACTCAATGCACTCGTACTCTCGCCGAGATTGCTTGACAGATGTAATGGATTCCTTATCCCAGAGTGGTAAAACAAGGTACTCACAGGATGTAGCATCAGAAAGTTGCTTTATTCCAATTAAAATGAGCTTGACGCGTTTCGGGGAAGTAAATAAATCCCCTTTCTCAGGAGCAAGATATACAAGCATATAGGGGTGGGACGATATGGCGATATAGACGATATGCGATATGAATTTGTGCCACGATATCGATTTCGAGGAGGAGGGGAGGGACTGTAGTCACTGCTACCAATGAGAGCGGAGGAGGGGAGGGACTGTGGCCACTGCCACCAATGAGAGCGGGGCAGTGCAGAACGTCACAGGCAGGGAGAAGGAACGCCCAGGGAGAGAAGCTGATGTCTCCTCTCTGGTGTTCCCACCATGTGACGGGGGCCAGAGCGGGCGAACGGAGCCCCGCGTAGACATAATAGTAAGTGCCCCCTATGTGCTGCTACCTAATGAATGGTCCTATAGGCCTGTATGTGCAAGCCATATCCCATACACTGCTTCTATGACTGCCTGCTGCGATCCGCCGCAATTAACCCCTCATAATCTGAGGGGTTAATTGCGGTGGATCGCAGAGTGCAGTCACAGAGGCCCAGTATGGTATATGGCCAGCACATGCAGGCTACGTTTCTATTCACTCATTGGTGGCACACTGGGCCCCCCGATCATTGGTGGCAGTGGCAGTTGTGATCGGAGCCCCAGCAGTGTAATGCTGGGGCTCCGATCGGTTACCATGGCAGCCAGGACACTACTGATGTCCTGGCTGCTATGGTCAGCTCCCTGCTGCTGTGTGCACAGAGCACAGGGCAGCAGGGTCAGTGTCAAGTCCTATTTACCCTGACAGAGATCTATCAGGGTGAATAGGACAAGGGTTCTAGCCCCTAAGGAGGCTAAATAGTTATTAAATAAAAAGTTGAAGGGAAAAAAAAAAAAAAAAAAGTTTAACAACCCTCCCTCCAATATAGAAAATATATATCGCGATATATATCGCATATCGCACATGCTTCATATTATATCGCAATATAAATTTTAGGCCATATCGCCCACCCCTACAAGCATATATGAGTTTATCTCGTACTCCCCTCCCTGGTAAAGTCAGTGGTTAATATACCGTTTCAAAACCAGTATCTACCTCACTCAGAAGTATGTAGTTTTTTTTTATCTTTTACTATGTAATTCTTCACTAGCTAACACACCTAGGACCGGCATTTCTTTGGCGCCCCCACACTTCGTATGCACTCTGTGTATATTCCTTTTTTAAGTTTTATCTTGCTCTATATTCACAGTTCACCCATTTGGGTTGAATTAAATACGTAGGACGCAGCCTTAGGCCTCTTGCACACGACCGTATGGCTTTTTCAATATTTTGCAAAAAATACGGATGGCGTCCGTGTGCATTCAGTTTTTTGCAGAACGGAACAGCTGGCCCCTAATAGAACAGTACTATCCTTGCCCGTTATGCAGAGAATAGGACATGTTCTATCTTATCGTATACGGTCCATATATAGAACGCAAAAAACGGAAAAGAAACGGAAAAACGTTCGTGTGCAAGAGGCCTTAGTGTCCAATTCCACACCACTCTATCGCTTAGAGTGTTCCCCTGGCGCTTTGTAGTCCTCTATCCCTCTTATCCCTTTTTTCCCTTCTTCCTACCCAAATTCTGGTTACATTTTACAACTCCTTTTTTCTGTTTACTAAACAGTGCTGACAGTAGCAGACCAAGTAAGTGTACACCCCTTAGGCAAGGGGAAGGGTAGATGTCGATGTATTCATAAATCCCCAGGGCCAATAACAGAGGAATGGCACAGCAGACCTGGTCACTTTAACCCTAGGTACACACCTAAGCGTTTTACAGCGCGTTCAAACGCACTGTAAAACGCACAACATGTGAAAAGCCATGCTTCCCTATGGGCATGGTTCACATTTGGGCGTTTTACAGCGCGTTTGAACGCGCTGTAACGCCTCACGCCAAACAAGTACATGAGCTTCTTTGGGGCGTTTTAACGCGCCTATGGACAATGATGCCATAGGGGAGAATCACTGAATCGCGCGTATGACGCGCGTTTCTTAGTTACAAAAACGTGCATCCAAAAACGCGCGTAAAACGCGCGTCATACGCGCGATTCAGAAACGCCTAGGTGTGTTCCCAGCCTAAAAGCCAAAGGACCTAGGCTGAGGGACAGAAAGCATTGCTAAAATGCGCACTAACTAAAAAAAAATATATATATATAATAAGAATACAAATATAATAAATAGGTCATATCTGCTTTAAAGCAAAGTAAAATATATTCTAGCTTAGGCTGTATGCAAACACCAGAAAAAGTAGTGCAGCGGTCCTGTCACAAATCTGTCACAGCCATCATTTTTCACTTTTCTTTTCCTATGATAGAACAGAAAAACCTTACTACACTGACCCAGCACTCCTGCCTTGATGAGCTAAATGAAGGCCTGAACGTGTGCCGATCATAGGGTTGTTAGGATAAGCACAGATACAAGAACATTGGAATAGATTCATCAAAACTGGTGTAAAGTAGAACTAGCTTAGTTGCCCAGGGCAACCAATCAGATTCAACCTTTCATTTTTCAGAGCTCCTTTGGAAAATGAAAGGTGGAATCTGATTGGTTGCTATGGGCAACTAAGCTAGTTTTCCCTTACACCAGTTTTGGATTTGCCCGCTTATTTTTCCTACTCTCTACCTTTTATTGACATATAGAAAAGCGTATACTGTGTACTTGGCTTGTGGCTAACCAGCGGTTTTAATGTTGTCCTCAGCATTGAAACTGCAACACCAAAAAGGAAAAGTCGTGGAATGATGGAAATCGCAGAATGGATAGACATGTTAATGATATGCAAATGATAAAAAAATGGAAAATATATTCAAACAATTTTGACTTATTTAGTATTGAGTATGAGCGATATGCGCAGAAATACACGCATTTACCCACCTCAGCATACCATCAATGAGGTTATTAATGGTTGTCTGAGGAAAGTTCTACCACACTGAAAGCACTTGGGCACGCAAATCTGCTGCTCACAGCTCCCTTTACAAATGTCGACCAATAACTTCCCAGATATGCTTGATGGGAGACAAGTCAAGGGACGCTGCAGGCCACGCAGGCTGCTTGCAGTAGCACGTTGTCCTGTTGAAAAACGGCTCCTGGGACGCTTTGGAGAAATGGCTGTACCACTGGTTGCACGACCAAATTAATGTAACACTGAGCCATTAGTGTACTTTTTATGCCCCTCCCACATGCCACAGATTAGAGCTAGGCGCTTGAAAATTTGATCATTCGCAGACCTTAAAAGGGTTTTCTGGGATTTTACTACTGATCACCTATCCTCAGGATAGGTGATCAGTATCTGATCGGTGGGGGTCTAGCACCCAGGGTCGCTGCATATCAGCTGTTTGAGAAGTCGCCGGCGTTCCTGTGAGCTCTGGGGCCTTCTCCCTGCACACCGAGCACAGTTCTGTACATTGTGTAGTGGTTGTGCTTGTTATACTAAGCACAGCTGCTATACAATGAACGGTGCGATACTAAGCACAGCTGCTTGGTAAGCACAGAGAAGGCCGTGGCGCTCACAGGAGTGTCAGTGCCTTCTCAAACAGCTCATCAGTGGAGTCCCGGGTGTCGGATACCCACCGATCAGACACTGATAACCTATCCTGAGAATAAGTCATCAGTAGCAAAATTCTAGAAAACCCCTTTAACAGCACCTTCTACTTCCTCGATTTGCATAACCTTATAGCTTGTCCTCCTTGGTGTTGCAATTTCCATGTTGAGGAGTGTATAAAGATATCTTGGGAGACCTTGCTGACTTAATAGTTCTGCTAATTAGAGTCCCTAATGTTGGAGAAAGTATTAATTAGACTGGTGAGTTAACCAGCGTTTTACAATAACAGGTTTGGGCATCTCCATTTCAATCATGTTAATATGTCCACCTACTTTTAATGGATATTAATAAAGGGCATGTTTTAGATTAGTGGTTAATTAGGAATGGATATAGGAATATGATAAGGTTGGTTTTTTTTGTATTGGGGTATTTGTATTGCATCATTTTGTTCCTCTCCTGTTTAACCAGGACCACACTGGTTAATCTCATAAGACCACACTATCCATAAGAAAAGAAGGACAAAGGAAAGACACAGCACCACAGGTAGCCCAGCCAACGGGAAGACCACTACTATACAGAACCTCCTCATCAAGCTAAAGCAGCATCCCCATAGCATTGAGCCAAAGGCACAATGACTGGACAGTGACAGCGAAGGGAACATACCTCTGGAGAAGTGCACAGTCCTCACATGCAATTTACATTTAGGGTCCATTCACACAAACATAAGCCATATGTGCCAGTGTTGCGCCCCACAAATTGCGGTCCGCAATGCATGGGCACCGGCCGTGTGAATCCCGTATTGTGGTGCAGACCCATTCACAATCCACAATATGTGACAAACGATAGGACATGTCCTATCTTTTGCGGTGCGGAGGCATAGATCAAAAAGCCCAATGACTTCGGAGAGCTTCTGATCCATGCCTCTGCTCTGCGCTGTATCTTGAGGATTGCAGACCCATTCAAGTCAACAGGTTTGCGATCCGCAATACGGGCAAAGATGGCCTACGGTTGTGTGAATGCACCTTTAGGCTCCATTCACACGTCCGTAATTTGTATCCGCATCCGTTCCGCAATTTCAGGACCCATTCACTTTTAATGGGGCTGAAATGGATGCAGATCCGCATTTTCGGGATCCGCATCCGTTTTTCCAGGATCCACATTCATTTTTTCGGGATCCGTTTTTTCAGGATCCTCAATTCTGTTCCTGAAAAAAATAGAACATGTCCTATTCTTGTCCGCAATTGCGGACAAGAAAAGGCATTTTCTATTATAGTACTGGCTATGTGCAGTCCGCAAATTGCAGATCACACATTGCCGGTGTCCGTGTCTTGCGGATCCGCAATTAAACACTCACAGACTTGTGAATGGACCCTAAGTGCGGGTTATATTTCAGAAGTGGAGTGGGGCCTGGGTGCAGGACATAAAAATGCCATACTTAGGGGAAAGAAGACTATATATATATATATATATATATATATATATATATATATATATTACTTTTTTCAAAGCAGTGACAGGTTAAGTTTAAATATTTGGCCACTAGAAAATTTAAGTGGCCTAAACTGATGTGGAAGTCCCTATCTCCTAATTTCTCACCACAGCTGGCCAGTTCCAGGCACCCTGCTGCTCAAGGTATCGTGGTATAAACAATGGATGCCAGCAGCCGCCACATCCATAGCTCCCAAGATGGCGGCAGTCACATTATTCACCCACCTGACCGCCTCCTCTTCTACACTAGCACAGTAAGCATTCATTGCATGGAAGTGGGCAGCTGCAGTAAGAAAATAGGGGGTTATGGTCTTTCATTCAACTAGGACATTTTAGGGTTTTCATCAGAAAGTGGCCAACCACTTTAATTATCTACTTATTTTGGGTAAACATTTTAGAGTCTTCTGCACCGAGTACTATTTTTCCAGAAATTTATGGTCTCAGTTTACAATATCGTCCCATAACCAATTAATATTTTAACACGAGGGACCACTGTGTGCCATTTATCTATAGACAGTGCATACACAGAGGGTTGCAAATAGAGCCAGGTTCAGTTATTCTTACAAGGGGTTCATCCAGAGCCAGGCACAAAACACCTTTGTATGGTGTAGGCATCACAGGTACTATCTGAAAAAGTTTCACTTTTATCTGTTTTATCTTTAAATGAAATGTGTCTTCAGAAAATGACTTGCTGTTTAAATCACTTTTTTGTGTTTAACATACTTATAACCCCTTAAGGACCCGCACCGTACATGTACAGCGAGCAGCTCCTGCACCCGCCCGATCAGCAGCAGGGGTCAGGCAGTCACTGAGAGCCGGACTGCTGTATGGCGCATTAACCCTCACACGTGCGGGATAGTGCCAGGTGCGGGGTGGCCATCGGGTACCCGCGCTGCTGTAACGGGGACCCGATGGCAGGGAAGGCAGCCCTATGCCTTCCTCAGGCATCGTGGCTGTCTTCCGTCCGTGACAGCCTGTGAGATCCAGCCCCCTGGATCTGACAGTCAGGAAGCTGTAAGTGTATGACTCAGTGTAATACACTTACAGCCAATGCATTACAATACAGAAGTATTGTGATGCATTGTAAAGGGGATCAGACAACCAAAAGTTGAAGTCCCAGAGTGGGACAAAAAAAATAAAGTTATGAAAACGTTTTAAAAAAAAAGTTTTCCCCCCAAAAAAATTTTTTAACGTTTCAAGAAAAAAAAAAAAAAAAAAGAGGACATTTCCCAAAATAAAGTAAAAAAAAAAAATTGTTAAAAATTGGGGAAAAAAGAAAAGTAGACATATTAAGTATTGCCGTGTCCGTATCGACTGGCTCTATGAAAATATCATATGACCTAACCCCTCACGTGAACACCATCAAAAAAAGGTAATAAAAACTGTGCTAAAAAAACCTTACGACCAAAATAGTACCAATCTAACCGTCACCTCATCCCGCAAAAAATGAGCTCCTAAATAAGACAATCACCAAAAAATAAAAAAATAACTATGGCTCTCAGACTATGGAGACACTAAAACACGATTTTTTTGTCTGTAACAACCTGATCTAAAAAAAATACCACATGACCTAACCCCTCTGGTGAACACTGTAAAAAAAAAGTGTCAAAAAGAGCCATTTTTTTTTCACCTTACATCACAAAAAATGAAATAGCGAGTGATCAAAAAGTAATATGCACCCAGTGGCGTAGCTATAGGGATTGTAGCAGTCGCTATTGCGACCGGGCCCCTAAGCCGACCAGGCCCGGCAGGGGAAGGGGGCCCGCAGCCCCGCTGCAATAATTTAATAATGGGCAGCAATAGCGGCGGCGGCAGGGCACAGGGAGGTGAGTGCTTCCATTGTCGAAATACTCATCTGTATTGTCGTCCTCAGGACAGCGATACAGATGGATGCTGTGGCGGGGCAGGGGAGAGAGAGGCGCCTCCCCTTCCCCGTTCCTCTGATAGACCGCAGACACTAGGCTCGCAGCCTATCAGAGGCTGGTGCACAACACAGTATAAGCGTTTATTTTTTTTTATATGGTACAATACTTACTGGCACATGATGGGGGGAGGCACTTGTTACTGGCACATGATTGGGGGGGGGAGGTACTTGTTAATGGCACATGACTGGGGGGAGGCACTTATTACTGGCACATGATTGGGGCCCATAGAATTCTAGTTACGCCCCTGTATGCACCCCAAAATAGTGCCAATCAAACAGTTATCTCCTCCCGCTAAAAGTGCCGGCGTAGAGTTCCTTCCCTGGGCTGGCATCAGCCTCAGGGAACGAACTGCACATGCGCTAGCTCGTGCATCGTGAGATTACGGCGATCTAGCTTTATGACGTCGGGGAGCAAGAGGAAATTCGGAGGATGCAGGGCGGTGCTGGCTCCTTCATAGTGGGCGTGCCTGTGCTCCGGAAACAGAGAACGCTGGACTCATCTAAGGTTCATTTGCATATCTATCAAATCGTTTTTTTGACACAATAAAAGCACTGAGAGCTATGGGGACTGGATATTGCGGATGTGCTAGCAGCCATCTAGCAGCCCATGTCCCCAGCTCTATACACAAAATCCAGGTGACAGGTTCCCTGGGGTTAAATAATTTGTGATGATGTTGTTTAAAATTTTCCATGTACCCGGTATTCTATATATTTAAACAAAAAGATAAAATCCTGCAGTTTTCGCACTGGCCACTATGTCTAATAATTGGCGCCACTTCTTGGTTTGTACAGATCACTTTACTGCAGTTAACTCATTCTAATCCTGCCTGTAATGATACCACCTCTGTGTATAGATAAGACACGGGCCACCATTCACAATAGGTCAGATCTTATCTATTCTCTCCTTGTATGATGATCTACACAGAGTATGCCTAGAAAACTCCCGCATAGACATCAGTGAGGTCCCCTCCTGACCATTGTGTCTATGGTCCAGGGGGCTGCTGTAAGGCAATTCTCTAAATGCTAGAATATGTGATAACATTTTTGGTGACACATTTTCTTTAACAACCGTCTATTATCATAAAAAAATGGTGAAAAACAATTCGCTAGTCAAACAAATAAGGCTACTTTCACACTAGCATTTTTTGTGGATCCGTCATGGATCTGCAAAAACTATTCCGTTACAATAATACAACCGCATGCATCCATGATGATCGGATCCGGTTGTATTGTCTTCTATAGCCATTACGGATCTGTCATGAACATCACTGAAAGTCAATAGGGACGGATCCGTTTTCTATTGTGTGAAGATAAAATGGATCTGTCCCCATTGACTTACATTGTGTGTCAGGACGGATCCATTTGGCTCAGTTTCGTCAAGCGAACAGCAAAACGCTACAGGCAGCGTTCTGGTGTCCGCCTCCAGAGCGGAATGGAGACTGATCGGAGGCAAACTGTTGCGTTCTGAGTGGATCCTTTTCCATTCAGAATGCATTAGGGCAAAACTGATCTGTTTTGGACTGCTTGTGAGATCCCTGAACGGATCTCACAAACGGAAAGCCAAAACGCAAGTGTCAAAGTAGCCTAAGGATGCAGTCGTTTGAAAATTGCTTTGGCGGGGTATACCTAAGGCATTACAAGGTTTAATAATTCAGAACTGTTTTTTTCAATCACATGGTAGAAAGTATGACAGCTTGGCACAATGATCGGATATTTTATTTGCTCTTGTAAATGATGAGAGCTAAGGCACATAGATACTCCAATGAAAAACAAGGCAGTGTCTCCTTGAGGCGAAATACTACAAGAATGCGGTGCTTTACCCACATCTACTCCACCTCCCCTACAACTTGTTTTTCAGTCGCAAGATGTTCCATGTATATAAGTACTTCACTGTCTTGCAAAACATTCTGCACTTGGCCTGTACTTTGTGTGCTACCCAGGCTCTGCTTTCCTTAAAAAAAAGACAAAGAAAAATGAAGCCACAGAAACCAAAAATGTGTTTTTTCTGCCTTATTTTGCTCTTATACTAACAAAAACAGGTCTGAACAGGTGTAAAAGAGATAGAATAGCTGAAGAAGCCCTATATAACGCCTGTGGCCACAGAGCACAACACAGGAAAAAACACATTTGTGTGGGGCTCGTGTACACCAGCGGCTTTATAGAATAAGCAGAGGGGGAAATAACTTTTCGGGAAAGAAGAGTGGAAAGGGTTTAATATTGTCAGATAGGAGAGCTGACAATATTACATAATGGTGGACAATATTACAAAATAAAGTTCTTCTTCAGGCAAGAAGAGGACATGTTCTATATTTTTTGCGGGGCTGAGGAACGGACATATGTATGCGAACAGTGTGCAGTGTGCTGGCCACTTTTTTTGTCAGCCCTGCTGAAATGAAAGGGACGCGTCTGATCTGCAAAAAATGCAGATCGGTTGCGGAGTAAAAATATGGTCGGTGAACAGGGCCTAAATGTGATGCATCTTTTAGGCTGGGGACACACCTAGGCGTTTCTGAATCGCGCATATGACGCGCGTTTTTGGATGCGCGTATTTGTAACTAAGAAACGCGCGTCATACGCGCGATTCAGTGATTCTCCCCTATGGTAACATTGTCCATAGGCGCGTTAAAACGCCCAAAAGAAGCTCATGTACTTGTTTGGGCGTTGGGCGTTTTACAGCGCATTCAAACGCGCTGTAAAACGCCCAAATGTGAACCATGCCCATAGGGAAGCATGGCTTTTCACATGTAGGGCATTTTACAGCGCGTACGAACGCGCTGAAAAACGCCCAGGTGTGTTCCCAGGGTAAAGGGAATCTGTCAGCAGTTCTATGCTGCTAGGCGCTAATAGATCCAGCGCATGCCAATGAGTCCTGATAGTCACGAGCTTCTGGCTTATTCCACCTCTGCCTCTGACTGATTTTCCAACTGAATTAGCAGCAGGGGGTCGAGAACATGAAGAGCTCATGGATATTAGGACTCATTGGCATGTGTTAGAGCTGTTCAATACAAGATTTTAGCAAAATGGCTGGGTCAATTAAACAAAGTGACCCAGCATTTTGCTAAGGGGATCTGTCACTAGTTCACGTTGCCCTTAGTTAAGACACCATAAAACTGGTGACAGATTCCCTTTTTGTCTAAAAAAAGCTACTCCATTTTTTGCACACCACCTCCTACTGGTGTGAGATTGCAACTTTCTGGAAATGTTGCAGTGATAAATCTGACATGCGCCTCAGTAAAGGGGTTTTCCGGAAGTACAATACTGATGACCAATCCTCAGAATAGGTCATCAGTATCTGATCGGTGGGGGTTAGACTCCCGTTACCCCATTCAGCCTCAGTGGGGGTGCCGGGAGTCTGAAGAAGCCTCGGCATTCACCTCCACAGCTGATTGGCGTTGGTGCTGGGAGTTGGACCCCATCGATCAGAAACCGATAACCTATCCTAAGGACAAACCTTTTAACATAGCTAACCACATATACTTTCAGAACCACTTTTCAAAGTTTGAAAAATCACTGCATTGTGTAAAGTCACCCTAGCACTGGTATAAAAACTACAAAGTGAGATTTACATCGACTTAGTTGACAAAATCCAACCAAATCTAAAAAGGTTAGACGTTCAAGACTAGGTTATACTGTGCTTAGTCGCAATACAACAGTGCCAATAACCTAGATCTGTGCTGTATCATACGGTCACCCCTGAGGTGCTGGTTTCAGGTCTTCCTCCTCTTAGAGAAGCAATAGCAACTATAAAGCCATCCAAGCAAGTATGTCCATGTAAAAGTGCCCGTTCATTACAACAATGAACAATTTCAACCAAAATGAATGTATGTCGGGTGAAACAAATGATCATTTTAGCCAATCAGTGCCACACTGTCGTCATCTAAAAAGACATCAGTCACGCTTGACACCTTCACCCAATAGTTGGTCGAAACATCTTTCGTCCACAAAACCCCTTTTTTTCTTTTTTTTTAAAGAACTTTCCCAGAAAGATTGTTCATCATTCACCCGATGTCACTGAACATGTGTAGCCAGTCTGAATGACTGTACGGACAACTATTCTACTACTTTTTTTGCGATGACAGCAGTCAATATGTTACAGTACTATAGTACTTTTGATGGTACCGATAGTGAAGCCAGCAATATAAGATATTTATTTTATTTTTTTTTTGAAACTCTGTTTATTAAATTTCAAGAATAACAAAAGAGACATTATGATAATATACAGACATAAGCATAAGAGGTACAAATGTCAAGGAACATATAAATGACAAAATCACAATGTCATAAATTCACGGAAACAGGAAATATAAGATATTTTTTAATCGTACAACAGAAATCAATGTGAGATCCAAACATATGACATTTGTTCATTCAGTACACATTTGGATCCATCTGGGAAAAAATTAAAAAAAATAATTCACTTCCTCATAACACCCCCATAAATTTACTGTATGTAAACTGTGATCACTAGGAGATTAAAAACATTTCATTGGAGTCAGGGCTTTAAAAGCCAGCACATGATGTCAGGTCAGGAAAGAACGTCAGGAGTAAAATGAAGTTCAAGGTAAGTGGACATAATGAGCACATCAACAGGTATCAGCCTGAAAACAGTCACTGACAACAGGAAAGTAGTCAGATAAGACGGGAACAGCATCTGCTGCGATTTAGACCTGTGGGTGGAGAAGTCATCATTGTTTGGATGAAGAATTACTTTATGTGAAGAGTCTCCCCCATGTGGTCGCTGCAAATGTAGTCACTTACCGTACAAAATGTGAACAGCAAGAATGTTTAACCCGACTTAAAGTCAATTTCACACAGTGCAGTTTTAGTGCATCAAACCCCTCCCCCCGCCCCAAAAAAACCAGACAAAAACGGATCCGTCACTAAATACATTGAAAGTCAGTGGGTGACAATCTGTTTTTTTTTTTAGGTTTCATCACCATTGACTGATCCTTTTCTTTTTTTCAGTTTCTATGACTGGACACAAAAACACAGCTTGCAGGGTTTTTTTTGTCTGGTCATAAAACGTAATGCTGACGGAACGGAAGGCATCCTGAAAGGATTTCTTTCTGTTCAGAAAGCATTAGGACTAAACTGAACCATTTTTTTCGGGTTTTAAGATCCTCTGTAGGATCTCAATACTAGAAAACAACAACGCAAGTGTGAAACGGGCCTAAGAAAAAGAAGTCGGTTGGAGAGATTTGCATTACACTTATTAAAAGTTCAGGCCTCTTGATAAATGAATTGGGAACTGAGGGTACTTTCACACTAGCGTTATTCTTTTCCCATATTGAAATCCGGTAAAGGGTCTCAATACTGGGAAAAACGCTTCCCAATGCATTCTGAATGGTAAGCAATCCGTTCAGTATGCATCAGGATGTCTTCGGTTCCTTCCCTTGTACGGTATTTGACCATACAAAATACCGCAGAATGCATAATGTTTGCCGGATTAGGCAGGCAGTTCCGTTGACGGAACTGCCCGCCGGATCCGAACAACGCTAGTGTGAAAGTAACCTTACAGTCAGAAAATCACATCGATACCTGGTCAATTGTAGGAATAGATTTGCATAAAAATGTGGGGCTTCTTGACTAAATGTGACTACATCTCCTCGGATACCACTGCCACTTTTTTAATTGGTAAGTGATTGGAAAAATTGTAAATTTGCCACGTCATCATTTGTGACTATTATTGGCACTGCTGGAAACTGATTTAAATGTGGCCTTAATTTTCTTTAATCCCTTAAGGACCGGAGGTTGTTGTTTTTTTGCGTGTTCGTTTTGCACTCCCTGCCTTCCCAGAGCCATAACTATTTTAGTTATCGGTTCACATAGCCAAATAAGGGCTTGGTTATGCATATGATGTAGTGGGAAGCGGGAAAAACATTTCAAATGGGGTGAAATTAGCAAAAAAAAGCAATTCCACCACAGTTTTATGGGGTTTTTAAATGACAACGTTCGATGTGCGATGAAAAACTGACCAGTTAGTTTTATTCTACAGGTCACGAATCTGGCGATGCCTAATATGTATAGTTTTTCTTGCTTTTTGATAGTGAAAAAAAAAATTCTAAAGTGGGAAAAAAAAATCAGTTTTACTTTTTTGTTGGCATATTTTGACCCCAATAACTTTTTTGTACTTATGTGTACGGAGCTGTTTTGGGGCTAATTTTTTGCAGCCAAATCTGATCTTTTCATTGACACCATTCTGGGGTGTGTATGACTTTTTGATCACCTTTTATTTAATTTTTTTTCCGTTTTTCTGTTTACCGTATGGGGATTTTTTTAAATATTTTTATAGTATGGGCGTTTTCGCACATTGTGACACTTATGATGTGTATTTTTTTTATTATTTTCATTTTGGCAAAAGGGGGGTGATTTGAATTTTTAGGTTATTTTATTTTTTTTTATTTTATTTTTTTTACACTTTCCTATAACATGCAATCATTAGATTGCTATTCTCATACATTCCAATGCAATAGCATTGGAATATATTAGAAAATCGCATATTTCGCATATTTTTGGCTTCATAGAAAATACAATACAGCAGCCTGGGTTTCATTCATAGAGAACCAGGCTGTTGCAGGCATGCTCCGGCTCCTCCAATGGCCACACGGGGGAGCCGTAGCACAAACCGAAAGTAAAACTTTCGGTTTGTGCGCGCTCAGATGCCGTGGTCAGGATTGACCATGGCATCTGAGGGATTAAATGTCCGTGATCGGCATTACTGCCAATCGCGGACATGAGCTGCGGGTGTCTGCTTGAAGAAGCAGGCCGCCACGGCGCCCACATCCAGCAGGAGCGGGCGCCATCTTTAAACACTGGCACAAGGCGTACATGTACATGGTTGGGGGCCGCACAGAATGGTATCGAGGGCCGCATGTGGCCCCCAGGCCGCAGGTTGTGCTCCCCTGGTCTAGAGTCTATCCCTACACCAGCCTGAGCCCCTGTAATAAATCTGGTGCACGTCTAGACAACCTGTCTAATTTTATGCCATCTATAGGATCTATAGTAAATCTTGGCCTTTGTGTGATTTGTCCAACAAGGGACGTGGCTCAAAGTAAGCTAACCAATAGGTGCTGTAACTAGCCAGGGACAGGTACACCTACCTGAATTGTTCCTGAATTTTTTTCCTATAGAGAAATCTTATGGGAGAACACTTGAATGAATGCCACACCAAAGGGCCGACAAATGCTCAGAGACCACCTTATAAACACCACTATGCAGTGTTTCTATTGGCTAACATACAGCACATGGTAAGAGGGGTTTTTTGACAAAAAAAAACACAAAAGCCAACAAACATAATGTGAAACCGCCCTAGAGAATGACGAGGACTTCTGTGTTTATAGGTTATTGAAGGGGTTATCCAAGACTAATACAGACCTTCCATAGTGGCCGACCCTCGTGTTGATAATACTTACCTGGTCCCCATCACTGGGTTCGGTGTCTGTTGCTCCCGGACCGGCTTTTCCCTTCTATGCAGCACTGAAAACATCTGTCGGCAGGAGGACATGTGACCACTGCAGCTAATCACAGACCACAGTGCTGACCTTCTTCCCTTGTGTCACATGATCAGTTGTGACGCAGGGGGAGCAGGTCACCGCTGCGGTCTGTGATTGGCTGCAGCGGTCACATGTCCTTCACTTGATAAATAATGTTTTCAGCGCTGCAGAGAAATCAAGAGACGGCCCGGAAGCGACAGACAATGTCCAAATCCGAACTCTGTTTCGTTAATGACCGTGATGCAAACCACAATCCCAAGTTTGGATTCGGATTTTGAAGCATTAATGCATACGCAGAAACTAACTGTAACGGCCCAGGCATGAGACTAAACAAGTCTCGTGTTACTGGTGGCAATAAGAAGATTGCCTCAGCGGAGCCAATTATATATTATGATATATTATTATTATATATTATGAACCAAGTTTAGGAAAGAATCGGATTCAGACAGAGCAGTCCAAACCCACTTTGCTCAGCACTATTCTTAACATTCCGGTGAGCTAGCCCGACAAGGCACTGAACTAGATTTAGTAAACTTGTAGTTTGCATAAACTTGCACCAGATTTATCACAGCGGCTCAGGCTGGATGATAAATGTGATGCAGGGATAGCCACTTTAGTCTAACCCTATGGCAATTTTGGGACACTGTAGGCCCTGTCCCTTTTTGCTAAGCCACACCCCTTAGCCTTGAAGGTGCAGAGGCTTTCTCAAAAGTTCGATGCACTGAATTGCGCCACATTGTGCTACATTTTGTGGCAGTTTATGACAGTGTCTAGATGCACTGATAATAGTAAATCTGGGCCGTTGTGTCTGGTATAACAGCGAATTTCCTGGTGACAGACTCCCTTTTATGTGGCTACAGGATGGAGCTGTATTGTAACTGCAATGTCAGAACCGAATAAAACCTCATGGTCAGTACAAGTTACAGTGCATATTGATTTGACTTTAGGAATAAATGCGGGGTTTATCCGTCCAGAAGTGTTCCTTCCCAACGGTCGTCTGCTCGTTCAGTGGGGGTGAAGCTCAGCATTTACATGCAGTGATCACTCATCCTTATACAGCTGCATTGTTTCTGGGCAGATCGCTGTTTTGATAACATGATCTGCTGACCAGAAATGATGATCTGTGTCCCTGCATGAACGACAGGATCATCCGATGAACCAGCATTTCACTTCTTCATCAGGTAATCGGCGGCACATTTACATGAGCAGATTGTTGGGAACGAGCGTTCATTCCTGATGATCTGCCTGAATATCAGACTGTGTAATTCTACATTAAAGGTGTTGTTCAAGTTATTTTTATTGACAACCTTTCCTTGTTCCTATTCAAGTGTATAGGAACGAGCCATCCCATAGAAGTGAATGGGGTGGCTTCTTGTAGTTACACCTGCTCACCGCTGCTGTTGCGGCAGGGAGCTGGCACGGCGCGCGCCTTCTCTTTAACCAGCTAATCAAGGCTAGGTCATCAATAAAAATAACTTGGGCAACTCCTTTAAGGATCACCTGCTCCTTTCATCAGATGTTCCAACGCAGAAATCGACCTTGGCAAGTTACAATGTGATTAGCTGCTGTGGACAGCCTGTATCTGCGGCTTCTCAGATAACTAGTTTTCCCTTATCTTGCCACAATGCGGTGATAATGCTGCAGCCTCCGCACGGCTGTTTTCAGAGCACATTAACGTGTGGTCATACGGAGTGCTTGCTTACATTACAGGCATGTTATCTGTGGCTGTCCTAAGGTAGAGTTCCCATGAAAGAAGAACGCAGACAAGACATCAGAGGTCACAGAAATTATAGTGTATTGATACTGCGCCACGTGGTAATGAATCCATACCTTAGATAGATAGATAGATATTAGATAAATAGATATAGATAGATAGATATTAGATAGATAGATAGATAGATTTTAACCCAATATAACCCATGTCCGGTGATCGAAAGACCATATCACCAATATTGTATGTTAATGATGCCTTTCACACATTGCCCTAATTAGCCAGAACCCTCCTTCTCCTTATACCACCTCATAGCAGATCTCAGGATAAGGCTGCATTCACACAACCGTATCCATTTTGCAGACCGGAAACAGTGGATCAGCAAAAGAGGGCTGTGTGCATCCTGCATCGCGGTGCGGAACCATTGACTTCAATATGTCCTATATTTTGCGGCACAGACCTGGAAGTACACTCTGGATAGGTCATCAGTATCTTATCAATGGGGGTCCCACCCCCGCCGATCAGCTGTTTGAGATGGTACCGGTGCTCGCAGTAGCGCTGCAGCCTTCTCCCTGCTCCACAAGAACAGCACCATACACTGTATAGCAGCTGTGCTTGGTATCACAGCCCAGTCACATTCACTTCAACGGGGCTCTAGACAAAGCTAATACAAACGCCGGTGCATTCACAAACTGATGATTGGTGGGGGTCTGACACCCGAGACCCCAACCAATCAGACACTGATGACCTATCCAGAAGATCAGATCTCTGGCAGTGCTATAGGGATGAATGGCTCAGAAGTGCACATGCTGAATCTGCCACTCCATTCGTTTCAGGGGAGGGAAGACTCACAGTATGCAGGGTTTCTAACTCTTAGGCCCCTTGCAGCCGAGCGTGAGCGGATTAGGTCCTGATGCGGTGCGGATGCGTTCAGTGAAAACTGCACGATTTCACAAGCAAGTACATTCAGTTTTGTTTGCGATTGTGTTCAGTTGTTCAGTTTTAAACGCTCGGGTGCAATGCGATTTAATGCGTTTTGCACGAGCATGACAAAAACCAATATCTCTCAGCAACCATCCGTGAAAAACGCAAGCAAGCGCGGATACGATTTTCATGTAGCCCCAGTTACTTCTATGAGGTCAGCGTTGCGTGAAAAATCACAGAATATAGAACATGCTGCCATTTTCACACAACGCACAAGTGATGTGTGAAAACCAACGCTCATCTGCACAGCCCCACTGAAATGAATGGGTCCCGATTCCAAAGCGGGCGCAATGCGTTCGCATCACGCATTGCACCCACGCGGAATGCTCGCTCGTGTGAAAGGGGCTTTTATCCTGTGGATAGGGGATAACTTGATATAACTGGAATACCCCTTTAAAACTCCAGACGCTGTCTACACTTACCCCGCAATCCGCTCTGTAAGTGAATGAATATTATTTTGCACGTCAGGTAACATCCCATTTCATATGAATCCAATGCAAACAGGAAGAGGTTCAAGAATAATACCAGCTCGTAAAATACCATTGGCTTTGGCCCTTGCCTCTATTTGGCGGCGTCCAAACCGCTGGAATAGTTTGAGGTTGGCCAAGAAAGCATACTTCTTGGAGACAACAGCTTTTAGTGTCGGCAGTTTTTTTTTTTCTAGAAACGGCTGGGGTTTTGTTACAGTCACAGCTGTGAACAAATTCTGCTCGTGTAACTTAAGATGACGCTCTGATGTGCAGGACATTTTGTATCCTCCGGAGAGGGAAAAAGAAAAAGGAGGCTGTCTTTCTAGGTGTTTATGCAATCGCTCCTCACAGGGCTCAAGTAACAAGAAGCAGTAAGATTTTTCCATGAAGTTCTCCTGTAAGGAATGGAAACAGTTACAAGACCTAAAAATACGTGCACCTCGTACACATCTCAACAACTGGCGTTCGGGAAGTACTGATATGCCATCCTACTGCATGCCAGCTGACATATTAGGTTACCCTAAGTCCCCAGCAGAAACCAGACCCCCCCCCAATACAATCAGATGACAGGCTGCTAGAGGTATACACACACAGGAAAGAGTCAGGACACAGAGTAGCCAACCACGCTATCTTGCCTGGCAAACAAGACGGAAATGAGTGGAATGCAGGTCAAGTGTAGTCCAAAGATGAAGCCTTCACGGTCTCATTGATGCGAATGGACCCAAAGCGGTATACATTTGATACATTTTCAAGTATTTAAACATAATACCGCTCCAGCACGCATTGTGAATCTAGCCTAAAACCTCAATAAGAAGTGCAAAGAAGTAAGAGGCACCAAATGTATTAAAGGGGCTGTCCCACAAAAATATTCAACATTTTTCAACCCACACCTGGATCTAGGGCTGCACGATATGGGAATTTTGTGCGATTGCGATTAGGGCCCTAAAAATTACGATATCGAAATGCGATGCAATATAAAGGGAATTGTGCTAGAGGTCCATCTGCTTGGATTTTCAGGGCAAAAGCACACACAAATGACTGATAACATGAAATGTAGATATGCTGAACTCAAGAACTGAAATGCACAGTGTTTTTCAAAATAAAACATCTTTTACTAAATTAACATATTTGCATTACTGCAAAAGTACAAAATACTAAACTTGCCATTTTCTTAATAGCGCTGCACAGAACAGATAAATAAAATAGAATAGATATAAGAACATGTGTTCATTAAAATAACGACTTGCAGCCCCTCCCCCCTCCACGCACTGTAACTGATGTATCGCTGGCCTCGCTGTGCAGCATAGCGGCCAGCGATACATCAGTGTCAGCCACGTAAAAAGTCAACCATCGCTTTATAAGACGCACTACCATTTCCCCCCACTTTTTGGGGGAAAGAGGTTCGTCTTATAAAGCGAAAAATACGGTAATATAATTGCAGCATTTTTGGGTCGGTCAACTGGCGATTGCGATATAGCGATTTATCGCGATACCGAATGCTCGGGCGATATATTGTGCAGGCCTACCTGGATCTGAATACTTTTGTAATTGCATGTAATTTAAAATGTATTATAGCTACTGATTTATTCAATAAAATCTATCTGTATGGCGCCACCTGCTGTTTGCTAGTTTTCTAATTTCTTTGTCCGGCTCACTGAGGTGGCACATGCTCAGTTTCATCCTTCAACTCCCGCTAGATGCAACAGAAGGACACGTCCTGGAGAAAGTGCACGCCCCCTGAGCTGCCAGCTGGAAATATATCTAGCAGAGCAATTGGAGCAATGAATGGGGGAGATCTCTGGATCCATGTGAGGTAAAGGGCGGGTTCTAGCTTTGTTAGATGATGTCTGATTTTCAGTTTTTTTACATTATTCATGGGATAACCCCAGGCTTTTTAATAAATCTGCTGCATCTTCTGGTCCAGAAAATTAAATCTGTGGAATATATGAGCTAGATATACGGTAGATTTGAGCAGTTTATGGATAAATTCTGGTAAATCTGAAGCCTCTCCCACCAATCCCCACCTACTTTATTTTATATAGTGCTGTAAACTAAAAAGTCTAAATTTTTGCACAAACGATACTGAAGAAAAAAAAAGCATTTTGATGCTAGTTTCCTGGCCCTCAGGTCCTGATAGATGGCCCTGGCCCTGAACATAAGGCGATATTTCCCCCAAAAGTGGGGGAAAAATGCCCCTGCATCTTATGGGGCAAATACTAATGAGCGCTTCCATCATTCGTACCGGAGGACCGGGAAGTGGTGAAGACTCTGTTCTCACCGCTTCCTGGTCCTCGGCTGTCGGCTGTGCAGTGGCTCTGCACAGCGTGAGGGCAATCTGTGACCTCACGCTGTGTGCGCCAGTTCACAGCACAGCCAGCCGCAGTATGAAGAGGATCGCGCTGGAGGAGAGGAGCGGCGGCGTCCGGAGCAGGAAAGATTTTTTATTTATTTTTTATTCCATATGAGGCTTTTGGTGGCTGATATAACTTGGCTGGGGGCTGGTGAGAGGCAATAGAGGCTGATATAACACTGCTGGGGGCTGGTGAGAGACATATGGGAGTCTAATCTGAGGTCTGAGGGGGCTGACGGCTGAGGTCTGATGAAAAATATTTTTTTTCTTATTGTCCTCCTCTAAAACCACCTTTTAGGGCGAAAAATAGGGTCATTCAACTCACACAGTGAATGCCGTAAAAAAATAAATAAAAATTATGCTAGAATTACTGTTTTTTGCATACCCACCACAAAAAAAAAGATAAAACAATCTTATGTACCCCAAAAGGATACCAATGAAAAAGTTGTCCTACAATAGTCAAGCCCTCACACAGTTACATAGACATTAAAATTTAAAAGTTATGGGTCTTAGGCCTCATGCACACGACCTTTTTTTTTTTTGCTGTCCGCAAAAAGGGGTTCCGTTGTTCAGTGATCCGTGTCCGTTTTTTGCCTTCCGTTGTGTTTCCGTGTGTCTTCCGTTTTTTTTAGCGGACATGACCCAAAAGATTTTACCAAAAGACAGGCTGACAATTTTTCCCAAGTGCCTGCAAAGGGATCCGCAAGAAAAACGGAGACGGAACGCGGATGACACACCGATGGCCATCCGCATTTTTTCACGGACCCATTGACTTGAATGGGTCCGTGAACCGTTTTTCACGGACAAGAATAGGACAGGTTATATTTTTTTGACGGACTGGAATCACGGACCACGGACGCGGAGGACAAACGGTGCATTTGCCGAGGTTTCCACGGACCCATTGAAAACCAATGGGTCCGCAGAAAATCACGAAAAACGGAGCAACAGACACGGAATCAAACAACGGTCGTGTGCATGAGGCCTTAGGATGAGGCGATGCAAAATCCCATTTTTTTAAAGGGGTTTATTGTGCAAATGTAATAATAAAAAAGAAAACTAGAGAACAGAGTTGTTATTCATGATCATGACATCAAAATTTACAACATGAAAAGTCGTTGACGTCATTGCTATTTTTTTACTTCCTCCTCAGAAAGAGTTAATAAAAGTTAATCAATGAGTTGTATGTACTCCAAAACAGTGCCATTAAATATTAAAATTTTCTCCAGCAAAAAAAAAAAAAAAAAAGCCGTCGTATGGCCACATCGACGAAAAAATGAAAATGCTGTAGCTCTTGGTATGCAAAGAAAAAAAAATGAAATAAATCACTTGGTCACTAAGGTGTAAATTGTATACAGGGGGAAGGGGTTAAAATCAATACTGAGCAGATCTGGCATGAACTGAGGGCTGGAGTCCTGATAGTCATGAGCTGTGGGTGCTCCTGCCCTCCAGTTGACAATTGACAGCTCTCGTCCTTTACTGTGTATAGGGAGAAAGCTGGCAAACAGCAGTGGGGAGGGTTCTGTGATTCGGCGGGGGGGGGTCACTTATAAATATAGGGACTCCTGCATTGCATCGAGGGAACTACACTGTTGGGCTTGCACTGGAGCTATTCAATAGTGGTTTTAAGAATATAACTGGGCCAATACAAGTAAGTAACCTGGCATTTTGTTCAGGGTCCTTGTCACCAGTTTACGCGATTATCAGACCATTTTGGGGGCTTTATAATCATGCTTAACAACATGATCAAGCTTCTCGTCCTTCATGCATACTGGCCCCAGATGCTACCATCCATAGCCAAATGCAAGAAGCATGCTTGTAAATGACAGCATTCAGGCCCATCTTCCACCGGTGAGGCCATCACTGACCACTTTCTGCAGGGCAAAGAGAGCACAAAGCAGCACTCAGATGAGAGCACTATGGATGAATCTCAGGGACAGCTACTGACCAGAAGAGGGCGCATGATACAGTCACTGACCAGAAGAGGGCGCATGATACAGTCACTGACCAGAAGAGGGCGCATGATACAGTCACTGACCAGAAGAGGGCGCATGATACAGTCACTGACCAGAAGAGGGCGCATGCAGCTTACTCCTGGCAGGGGCCATTCTGTAAACATTAGTGAATGGGGGAGGACACTGCAGAGTTTGTAAAGGTGCCATGCTCTGAATGGGTCCTGGCCCCAAAAGATGACCAAAATGGTCACAAATGTGACCAAAAAAAATGGTAATTTTGCGCCTAAAAGTTTTTTTAATCCTTTTTTAATGGATTTTTAAGTAAACAATTTATCAATTATAAATCACCAGTGCAGTTTTATTTGAATGGTTCCTTAGATTTTTCACAGGCTGAGTAAACCTGCCAAACTGCGTCTTAAGAAAGTGTCATTTGATCTATCCAGGTCCGATTTAAGCCTCATTCACACGTCCATGTCCGTGCTCAAATCCATGAGCAGGTGGTCAGTGATGCATCCGTGAAGCTGTCCGTGAAGGATCCCTGTTGGGTCCTTGTGTTAGTTTTTTGCTGTCCGTGTTTCACTGACACTGAACAGCTGAAAAATAATATAAAAAGCATCTCTTCCTGATGATCTGTGAAACACGGATGCAACACGGATGGCATCCGTGGTTTTCACGGACTCATAGACTATAACGGACATGATGGATCCGTGAACATGGACAAAATA
Source organism: Bufotes viridis (assembly GCA_033119425.1). Lineage (NCBI taxonomy): Eukaryota > Metazoa > Chordata > Amphibia > Anura > Bufonidae > Bufotes > Bufotes viridis. The sequence goes on from CM065592.1 coordinate 239,169,429, forward strand.
GAGCATGCATCCGTGCTAAAAACACTGACCCACAGACCGCGCTAAAACACTGATGTCTGAATACACACATTCAAATGAATAGGGACGTGTGCTGTCCGCGGAGAACACGTACCGCACACGTCCGTAAAACACTGATGTGTGAATGAGGCTTTAGACTATAAACCAGAGCCTGTGGTTATGCACTTCTCTAACACACCCTGGGAACATGCTGCATGTACATGGAAACAGGCAATTATTTAGCATGTATTTATAGAAAGAAGTCAGCAGAGGGCGCTCTGTACCCACAGCGATTCCCTTCATTTGCACGTCCTTACTGATGAAGTGCACTCAGCGGCTCACGTCTGTTTTAGAAAAAATTCCTAGAAGATATTGAATTCTCATTATGTGTGAATAAGGTCACTATCCATGATACCACCACCGTTATTGTCCTTATTAGATTAAAATGCAGCCGGGCCAAGAAAAATACTCAGTGGGCAGTATGAAAACCACTTCTTGCAGGAGATGAGCTACTGTGCTTCACCGCCACATCCCATTTTCTAGTCACACAGGGACAGATTTACTAATACAGTCTAATGATTCACTAAAAGTTATCACAGTGGCTGATGATGGATGATGGTGTAACTTTATACCACTGGCTGGCACATTGGGGGTCATTTATTAAGACCGCCGTTTTAATAACCTCTAAAGCTGGCGGTGGATTCACTGATTCGACGGCCTCTCCATAATTTCGGCACATCCAGCGCCTGTCTAAATGTAAGACATCTTCCTAGCTCGCTTACATTTAGACCATATTCTATGCCCTTAGGATAGAGTTTAAGTGTCTGATTGGCAGGGGCCCCAGCATTCACGAAAACAGGGGCCCATACTCCCAGTTTGAATGGAGCGGCAGCCAAGCATGTGCTGCTGGAAACAGCCGAGTACAAGCTCTCAGGTATCTCCCGGGCCCCCATTTATCCACTATCCTCACGTTAAAACACCTTTAATTAGGTATGTACGCCTTACATTTTGTTTAGTTAATCTGCCCCACTATTTCTTAGGTCATACTTATATCTGACTTAGACCCATGAGGGGCAAAATGCTAAAAAAAGAAAGAAAAAAAAAAAGAAAAACATAATGTGAATAAGATGGCAATAAAAAATAAAAACATTTTGAAACCTACACACCCGGAATCACGTGGTGACTTCTTCAAAAAAAATTGTTGTGTGCACCGGTTGGCATGAAGCCATAGATGTCAGGCCTAATGTCATGGCACATGAGTTTTCCAGTAGCCAGTGATGAAAGTAGGAAATCATTTACTTTCCCTGTTCCAGCCCAAAAAATGATAGGTTCATTTTTACACCATGTTCACAGATTGCGGTATTTACTGGTCAGATTCCACATAAGAAATGTGACAACCCAAATTCCAATGATGCAGAAAACATATGATTATGAATGTTCCCTAAAAGAGAAATCCAGAAATGTGATCTAGTGTCCGAGACATTGTAGTTTTATTTTGCATAATAATAAACCAAACTTTGTGGCACTGAAACAAAACTGTTGTATGTATAATCACATAAAAACGTGATTATATATAGAAGGGGGGGGGGAGATTAAATTGAAATTAAGTAATTCTGTCCTCAAAAAGTTACAAAATAGGGTTTTTGAAACTTTTTGAGATAACAAATTTTTTGGGTCTTTCCCTTTTTTTTCACACCACTCACTCCAGTAGATAGAAACATGGCATGGTTAGCTATGATAATGAGTTTCACGCCACATTTATGACTGGGTCCAACAAAAAGTCCCAAAGTCATTCCAGTAGGCGGTGGTGCAGAACTAGAAACGCATTTCTAGGCAAAAGCATTAGGTTTAAGGCGTCTTTCACGCGAGCGTGTCCGGATGGGTTGCGGATGCGTTCAGTGAAAATTGTGCGATTTCACAGGCAAAGCCATTCAGTTTTGCCTGCGATTGCGTTCAGTTGTTCAGTTTTTTTCCGCGTAGGCTCAATGCGTTTTTCACGCGCATGATAAAAAACGGAAGGTTTACAAACAACATCTCCTAGCAACCAGTGAAAAACGCAAAGCACCCGCCCTTGCTTGCGGATGCAATGCGTTTTTCACGCAGCCCCATTCACTTCTATGGGGCCAGAGCTGCGTGAAAAACGCAGAATATAGAACATGCTGCGATTTTCACGAAACGCACAAGTGATGCGTGAAAAAAAAAACGCTTATGTACACAGACCCATTGAAATGAATGGGTCAGGATTCAGTGCGGGTGCAATGCGTTCACATCACGCATTGCACCCACGTGGAAAACTCGTCTGTGTGAAAGGGGCCTAAGGCCTCATGCACACGACCGTTGTTTGATTCCGTGTCCGTTGCTCCGTTTTTCGTGATTTTCTGCGGACCCATTGGTTTTCAATGGGTCCGTGGAAACCTCGGCAAATGCACCGTTTGTCCTCCGCGTCCGTGGTCCGTGATTCCAGTCCGTCAAAAAAATATAACCTGTCCTATTCTTGTCCGTGAAAAACGGTTCACGGACCCATTCAAGTCAATGGGTCCGTGAAAAATGCGGATGGCCATCCGTGTGTCATCCGTGTTCCGTGTCCGTTGTTTTTGCGGATCCCTTGGCAGGCACTTGGGAAACATTGTGGAAACATTGTCAGTCTGTCTTTTGGTAAAATCTTTTGGGTCATGTCCGCAAAAAAAACGGAAGACACACGGAAACACAACGGAAGGCAAAAACGGACACGGATCACTGAACAACGGAACCCCTTTTTGCGGACAGCATAAAAAAACGGTCGTGTGCATGAGGCCTAAGGGTGAGTCTCCTGAACTCGTCAGATGAATGGTGCAGCAGTGTGCATGCTCGACCTGGTGCTCAGTTCATTTTGGGAGGCTCTGAGGGGTATGGGGTACCCTTTCTTGTGATTTGCAGGGGTCCCAGCGGTCTTATAGTTATCCCCTATCTTGTGAATCTTTTTACCAACCAAAATACCCCTTTTTACATAAAAACTAAAATAAAGGTAAACAATTATAAAAAAAAAATATAAAAAACAAACAATTTGTATTGCTGCGTCAAAAAAAATAAATCAGAACTAGTAAAACAATGAAAATATTTTTTTCTGCATGGTGAACTCTATAATGGGAATAAACGAAAAACTCACGAATCTAATGATTAACATAAAAAAATGAATGAAAAAGATAATAGAAAAAGTTGTACATGACCAATCACACAGTTCTGCGGATGGAAATATAAAAATGTTAGCATAAGAAAAAAACTGTATAAATTTGGTATTGCTGTAATTGTACTGACCTGCAAAACAAAGGCAACGCATCATTTTTAGCACAGAATGAATGATGTAAAAAGAAAACACCAAAAAAAACACGGTGGACCTGCATTTGTTTTTTTACATTCCAAGGACTTTTTCCTTATGGTACATGATATGGTAAATGTAATGGTGTCATTAAAAAATACAAAAAAAAAAAACACGCTCTCATAAAACTCCAACCAAGGACAACATCTGTATGGAGTTTGTATGTTCTTCCCGTGTTTGTGTGGGTTTCCTGCAGTTATTCCAGTTTCCTCCCACACTCCAAAGATATACAATGTGAATGTAAAATAAAAAAAATATATAAAAACATTAGGGCTCTTGGAAGGTAGGGGGGGGGGGGATTATATGGTGGGAAGGGTGTCACAGCTGTGTCATGGTCTCGGGGTTGTTTGCCGTGACACATTGCCATGCATGCTCGTTGCCAAGGGCAACGTGTTGTTGATTCCGCATGTGTGAGCTTTGCTCCCTTTCTCCTGGTTCCTCCCCTGTCTGGTGATTGTGGGGTTAACTATCTGGTTGGGTGTGGTCACTAGGTGCTTTATATTGCCTGTGGCTTCTTGGCTGGAGTTAGTTGTCTTCCAGCCTTTGTTGGTGCTGGAGCTATGCTCCTTTCCTGGGTGTTCTATCTGCCCAGTCCTTGAGGGCCACCTAGTGGGACATCGATGTCACCTTCCCCCATTCTATGTGTAGTATGTCTAGCTGTTTATCAAAAACACCTTTTAAACATCTTGGAGCTGGACGTCTTCGTTTTTTTCTATGTCTAGCTGTTGTTCCATGTCTGGTCTGTTTTTGGTGTGTATAGTCCTGCATGGATGCTAGACATGTTCCCTGTCCGTTTTGTGCCTTCAGTGAGAGGGCCCCAGGGTTCCCCAGAGGGGGAACCACAAGTGTGTGCAGCGCTGCCTGTGGCCACCATGCATCCTTTCCGCATGGGGGTCCAGGCAGTTACTGCTTTGCTGGATTCTGTGTTTGTTGTTTTGTGCTGTCCTGTTTGGTAAACGGGTTCTAGTACTGTTGCATGGGGTACAGTCGTTGTTGTGGCAGCGGCAGGTAAGTGCGTGTTGTTTTGGGCTTTTACCCGCCGAACCTGTGGCTATTCACTGCCTTTACCTTTCTTGCTTCTAGGCCTGTTGAAACTCCTGTTCTTCCATGTCTTTGAAGAAAAGGTCGTCTCACCCCTGCTCTTATTCCAGGGATTTTCAGGGCGACTCAGGGTCCGAGGTTCCTGGGTATGAGATATCTTACCATCTGGGTCTGTTAATACAGTTAGGAGTCAGGGCGAGGATTAGGGTGGCTTTAGGAGGTAACCTGCTCCCTGTTCCTGGTGTCCAGGCCTAGTTACCTACTCCCCACCGTGACAAAGGGTTTAAGAACCCCTAGTACTGCTATGTATAGAAGTCTTTACCCTGTATTTCTGTTCTTCCCTACCTGCAACATGTCTGCTTGCTTCCACAGTACCTTGAAAATCAAATACACCAAATTAGTGTCCTTTAGGCACGTCTGAAGGGTTTCCATTTTATGGATGATATTTTTCATGGCACTGAACCAATGGAAATTATTTTTTCAGAACTAAATTGGATCTAGACGTATAGAATATATTTGCATCACATATTTTAAAAAAAACACAGCACCAATATGAATAAAAACCCTCCATTCGGACCCCCAATGTGAATATGAACCTTAAGCAGACCTCAGATCAGAGCCTGATGTAAATGACTCCCAAGCAGACATTAGATCAGACCCCCAGGTGTTAACTTTAGACCACCACAATTAACTGATGAGAACATGGCGTGCATTGTGCTGTATCAGTATAAGAAAACAGGTAAACCTAGTATCGAACTGGGTATAGAAAAATTATTGAGACTTTGCTACCCGATGCAGTAAGTTCCTTCTCTAAAGACTGGGGCGGGAAGTTCACTACTGTGCATGTCTGCAGTCATCTCAGACAGAACAGAAAGACTGCATTAAAGGTGTTGTCCAGGAAGAAGTAACTTTTCACGGCTTGTTTCCTTCCTCTCCTGCATGGACATGATCATCTGCTCTGCGATAGCCAATAACTGGATTCAGTGGTGACGTGTCTATTGTGGACATGTCACCACTGAATCCAGTCACTGGCTGCAGCAGAGCAGATGATCATGTCCATGCTGGAGAGGAAGGAAACAAGCTGCAGACTGGAAGATACACACAGGAGCTGAGCTGTGGATAGCCGGTAAGTAGGAATATTTCCATAGTGGAGAAAGCCTGCAGCCACATCCCCAGAAAACACTTTTATGACAAGCACTGAATATAGCAGCTACATCTTTCTTTTCTTCCCATTTAGACTTACACGATTCTCTGCATTTCCAGCGAGTTTTTCTAACTTTTTCTGAGGGCAAATTCCTAGATTTCTTACAATTATTAAGTGTATAACAGTGTTTTCCAGTTATTTAATACATTGCATATTTACTTACAGAAATTGTATTCCAATAAGAAAAGCCCAATCTCACCATTTTACTACAGTAACTTTAATTACTAAATTATTTGCCATTTATGAAGGAGTCAGAATTTGACGTACCGACGACTCCACAGCCCCGGGTACTTTACCAACAGATCTATGTAGGACCTCTTTCACACGTCTGTGTTCTCCGTGGACAGCACACAGATTTATAAAGTGTTCGTTCACACATCAGTGGTTTTTCCCTGACTCTCAATGGAGACATGCATTACGTTAGTCCATGATGCAGCCCAAGTACGTCCTTTGAAGTCTAAGGCTACTTTCACACTCGCGTTTTGGCTTTCCATTTGTGAGATCCGTTCAGGGCTCTCACAAGCGGTCCAAAACGGATCAGTTTTGCCCTAATGCATTCTGAATGGAAAAGGATCCTCTCAGAATGCATCAGTTTGCCTCCGTTCAGTCTCCATTCCGCTGTGGAGGCGGACACCAAAATGCTGCCTGCCTGATGAAACTTGAGCCAAATGGATCCGTCCTGACACACAATGCAAGTCAATGGGGACGGATCAGTTTTCTCTGACACAATAGAAAACGGATCCATCCCCCATTGACTTTCAATTGAGTTCATGACGGATCGGTCATGGCTATAGAAGACATAATACAACCGTATCCGATCATGGATGCATGCGGTGGTTGTATTGTAATGAAACGTTTTTGCAGATCCATGACAGATCCGCAAAACACGCTAGTGTGAAAGTAGCCTAACACGGATGGCAACCATCTTCGGTCAGTGGTTTTCACTGACCATTGGTAGGAGATGCTCTGGAAATGTCTTTTCAGTCTAGCAGCGTATGCGGAATACGGATGACACACAGAGGACTAAAACCAGAGATATGGACCAAACCTGGATCCTTCACGGACATCTTCATGGATGAACCACTGACTGTCTTATCATGGACACAGACCTGAGGCTATGTTCACACAAGGTAGATACGCAGTTCACGAAACTGCGTGTGGAGAACCAGCAGTGTATTACAGTACGAGTAAGGTGGGGATGTCACTCCCTGCAAACAGTGACCTGTGGTGCGGATTTTAAGTCTGCAGCATATTAATATAAGCCTCCTGCATACAACCGTGTTAGTATCAGGGCTGTGGAGTCGGTAGATAAATTGTCCGACTCCAACTCCGACTCCTCAGATTTTGAAACTTCCGACTCCGACTCCGACTCCTCGACTCCGACTCCTCTGTATTTAATATGCAAATACGAAGCTGTTCCACCAAGTTCTTCCAATCTCCTCTAGCACAGAGAGGTAGTTGAGCAGAAGCTGCTGCCTTCTCCTTTGTGTGCTGATCTTCTGCTGAAGATAGAGCAGTGGGAGGATCCAGGAAGGGGCAGGGGACGGGGCATTTATTTTAAAACATGATTTTCCTAGTAGAATCCCATAGTCATGTTTAAAATTTAAGCTAACAATCTGAGTTTACATGTTTTATAGCCTTAGCTGAATGATAGCAGTTTTTCAAATGGTTTACAGCTTCAGTCTTGAACTATTGACTATCCATTCCCTTCACTTATACAAGTGTCTCCAGTCCTTAATCAGTTATCAGTGAGAGGCTAGGATAACCATGGGTTCCCTGTAACAGCAGACCACAAGACAATGGAAAGTGTAAGTCTTGCCGCTCCTTAAAGGGACACTAACAGGCTGATTTTCCAGCTAAAGATATATATATACTGGTATTCATCAGAGAATTAGGAATAAAACGATACTAATGTTACCCCCAGTTAAGCTGTACTTGTGTTTAAAAAACATTTTAATCTGTATGCAAATTCACTATCTTTGTGCCCAATGGGGCAGCGTCTCCTGCGGCTTTGTGCCCAGCCGCGCCCGAAGTACAGCTTCCCAGCGCTGTTCCCCTCGTTATTATTCACTGCACTGGCCTTTTTTTTTCAGGCTAGCCGAACGCTGAATTCCTGCGCAGGCGCACGTGTAGAGTGCTGGCAGCAGCCTGGTCTGGCTATGCTGAGGCTGTGCCAGCTTTCTCTCTTCCTCCTCGCTACCTAGTCCTGTCTAGTGCTACCAGTACTCTACATGTGCGCCTGCCCCCTTGGGCACAAAGGTAGAGAATTTGCATATTGATTAAAACATTTTTAAACACAAGTAAACCTCAACTGGGGGTAACAGTCGTCTAGTTGTAGTCCTAATCCTCTGATGAATACCAGCAGATATATCTTTAGCCGGCAAATCAGCCTGTCAGTGTCCCTTTAACTGCATAGTAAAGCATATGAAAAGCGTGCTTCTTCACGGTCACTTAACGTCTTTGTTTAGCGGTAATGTGACGCACTGCATGCATTGGCCTTTATTCTTACAGTAGAGAAGTAATTCATTATAACTTTATCTGAATTGGGACATTTAAACTTGCTTTTTTTTTATTCTAATTTTTTTTTATTCCAATTTAAATCTAGTCGGAGTCGGAGTCGGAGTCGGTCCATTTTTTGCCGACTCCGACTCCGACTCCAGGTACCCAAAATTGCCTCCGACTCCACAGCCCTGGTTAGTATTGCAGTCCGCAAACCATGGTCACCTTCCTGTGCAATCAGCATTTTTCTCATTCCAGTTACCACCACAATACGGACAAGAATAGGACATGTTCTAGAATTAGCAAAACGGACACAGATTACATCCGTCTGCTATCCGTTTTTTTAGCGGACCCATAGAAATGAATGGGTCTGTGTGCGATCCACTACGTGCAGGAGGCCTCTTTCACACGGACACACGGACCAAACACGGATCCTTCACAGACATCTTCATGGATGTAACACGGACAGAGTTTTCCACGGACGTCAAACAGGTACCGAAATGTGAACGAGGGCTTATGCTGCAAATTTCACCCTAAGGCCCCTTTCACACAAGTGAGTTTTCAGCGCGGGTGCAATGCGTGATGTGAACGCATAGCGCACTGAATCCTGACACATTCATTTTAATGGGTCTGTGTACATGAGCGTTATTTTTCACGCATCAGTTCTGCGTTGCGTGAAAATCGCAGCATGTTCTATATTCTGCATTTTTCACGCAGCCCTGCCCCATAGAAGTGAATGGGGCTTCAGTGAAAAACACATTGCATCCGGAAGCAAGTGCGGGTGCGATGCGTTTTTTCACAGATGGTTGCTAGGAGATGTTGTTTGTAAACCTTCAGTTTTTTATCACGCGCGGAAAAAACTGAACGTAATTGCAGACAAAACTGACTGAATTTGCGTGCAAAATGGTGCGAGTTTCACTGAATGCATCCGGACCTAATCCGTATCGTTCGTATGTTCACACAGCCAGGATACACAACATGTGCATGCACACCACTGTAAGGGTCCATTCACACGTCCGTGTGTGTTTTGCAGATCCACGGATCGGCAAAACACGGACATCGGCGATGTGCGTTCCGCAATTTGCGAACCGCACATCGCCGGCACTCTCATAGAAAATGCCTTTTCTTGTCCGCAATTGCGGACAAGAATAGGGCATGTTCTATTTTTTTCGGGAGCGCGATTGCGGACCCGGAAGTGCGGATCCGCAATTGCGGACCCGGCCGGGACATCGCCTGTCCCCATTGAAATTAATGGGTCCGCAATTGCGGAACAGAATTGCGGACGTGTGAATGGACCCTAAGGCCTCTTTTAAAGAGGCAGCTGCGTTGCGGGAAAATGCACGATTTTTACACGCGTGTGCAAACTGTTGTAATGCGTTTTGCTCGCGCGTGAGAAAAATCGGCATGTTTGGTACCCAGACCCGAAGCCGGACTTCATCACTGAAGTCCGGTTTTGGGTTGAGTATTCTGAATATTTTCCCTTATAACATAGTTATAAAGGAAAATAATAGCTTTCTAAATACAGAATGCTAAGTAAAAAGAGCAATAGAGGGTTAAAAATAATAATAAAATTAACTCACCTCCTCCAATTGATGGTTTAGCTGCCGGTCTCCAGTTCTGTCTTCAGCTAGGGAGGTGGGGGGGACCTTCGGTGATGTCACTGGGTCACATGGTCCAATCATGGAAGCAGCTGAAGACAGAACAGGAGACCGGCAGCTACACCATCAATTGGAGGAGGTGAGTTAATTATTTATTTATTTTATAACCCTCTATTGCACTCTTTACTTATTATTCTGTATTTAGAATGCTATTATTTTCCTTTATAATCATGTTATAAGGGAAAATAACAAAGATCGGGTCCCCATCCCGATCGTCTCCTAGCAACCATGCGGGGAAATCGCACCGCATCCGCACTTGCTTGCGATTTTCCCGCAGCCCCATTCACTTCTATGGGGCCTGCGTTGCGTGAAAAAAGCAGAAAGTAGAGCATGCTGCGATTTTCACACAACGCTAAAGTGATGCGGGAAAATCACCGCTCATGTGCACAGCCCCATAGAAATGAATGGGTCTGGATTCAGTGCGGGTGCAATGCGTTCACATCACGCGTTCACATCACGCATTCCACCCGCGCGGAAATCACGGTCGTGTGAAAGGGGCCTAAGTGTTCTATGGTCTGCAAACCGCAGATCCGCAAAACAGAGATAATGGCCATGTGCACACTACATGACTCTGCTGATGTATTAACTTCAATAGGTCCGTGGTCTGCACGTTGCGGCAAAGTATGGGACATGTCCTATCTTTTGCAGTGTGGCTGCACGGACGCAGGAGCCCACTGAATGGCTTCTAAGTCTTTGTGGCCGCTCCACAAAAGATAGAACATGTTGCAACATGTGAACCATGGACCCACTGAAGTCAATAGGTGGCACCGTCATGAGGCGTGCACACTGCCAGTATCCGTGTTTTGCGGATCACAGAAAACTTACGGTCATGTGCATGTGGCCATCGGTTGGACATGAGCAGGATGGGTTTTCTGCCACTTCCTGGATGTTAACAATCATTGTCTCACTTTCATTGGCAGCAAGCAGAGATACTGAATACAGAACTAAAAAGCAAAGTATATTAAAACGAACAAACACTTTCATTTGTATTTTATACTTGTCATGTAAAGATTGGGGGGGGGGATTTATGAAACTGGTGTAAGGGAAAACTGGTTTAGTTGTTCATCGCAACCAATCAGATGGTGGAATGTGATTGGTTGCTATGGGCAACTAAGCCAGTTTTCCTTTACACCAGTTTTGATAAATCTCCCCCTAGATGTTTTCTCAGACACAAGAAAGACTTCTCACATCCCAAATTTTCCAGAAAACATGGTCAGCCTAGGAAAATGAAGACATAAGCACTCACCTGCACCTTGTTCAGGATCTCCAGACTCTTGGCCCTAACTTCTGGATAAGGACACCTTTTGGAGAGCATCAGCAGCCTGGCCAGCATCTGGTTCAGCTCAGAAGGTCCAGGAGTGGCCACCTCATTCATGGCTCCATTGAGGCTCATACTGGACTGCAGCATCTCCTCGATGTTCTTCATGGCCAGCTCCCTCGTCTGCAAGTCTCTACTACACAGACCCTCCCAGGTCAACGTCTCCTCACTCTCTGCCATCATCTTGTACCAACTTGCTGATCCAGGCCAGCAGGAATTAATCAGTCATGCCAGTCCCTTCTGACTAGCTCTCCTCAGTCTCTCCTTTTCTTTCTCCACGAACGTAAACGTTCTCCAAAGTCCACCACTTCCACGATCAGCCTCGGGGGTGCCCAGACCCCCTTATTCAGTCTGACCAGGGCACCTCACAGTGCCCACAAACAATAGCGCCCAGATGAAAGCACACGCCCACCCGTGCCAATCCACATGGCAAGCCCCCAGTGGAGAAGACGCGCCCTGTAGTATGAGGACCACTCCTCCGTTCTCCTCGCGTTTGTTTATATCCCGCGCCTACTTCCCATGAGTCCCGTATGGCTGGTACTTTTCCATTCTCCTCCTTCTTCCAGATCCTTCCTTCTGTCGCCTCCTCGCTCCCACAAGAGGGCGGGCTCACACCCCACCGCCGCCTGCCAGAGCAGTCCCGTATTCTCGGGTCACCACCTCACTTGTAGAGCTTGAGCCATTTGAGGTCACTTGAGAAGACCCAGGTTCACAAACACTGGAGCAGTCTGCTCATGCCATTGTATGTCATCTCAGAGATGTACTCAAGGTCACCATACATATAGCTATTCCCAACTGCGTTTTTTTTTGCCATTGCGATAAAACTGCGGCGTTCTCAATATGATAGAAGCCAACCGTGCCCTTCATTCAACGGGTCAGTACAATTTCAGCCAGCGATACCACATTTATTTCGTTTTTATTGTGTTTTAATAATTATAAAAATAAATAAATAAATACCTTACTATATTCTGCCCCTCATAACTTTACTATATTTACGTCTACTGAGCTGTTCGAAGGTTAATGTTTTGCCGGGTGATCTTAGTTTTCATTGCTACCATTTTGCAGTGTCTATACAATTTTCTAAGGGGAAATAAAGCGCCACAAAAACGGAAATTGGGCATTTAGATTTTTTGTTTCTGTTGCGTTGTTCACGGTACAGGATAAATACATTTAAATTAATAGTTCCGCCATTTTGGGATGTGACGATACCTATGATCTTTATTTTTTTATTGTTTATTTTTATAATGGGCAAAGAGGTATTCAAATTTTTTTTATTTAAAAATTATTATTATTTTTTTACACATATTAAAGGGTTTCTGTCACCAACTTTTGACATTATAAGCTGTCTGATATTAGCTATGTGCTAATGTCAGACCAGCTTGATAATGTCTTTTTTATAAAAATCCGCTGTATATTTAGTCTGAAAAACTTATTTATATTATGTAAATTAGCCTCTAGGAGCAGGGGGGGCGTTGCCCTGCTCCTAGCGGCTCCGTCCGGCAACCTGCTGGCACGCCCCTTCACACTTTGATTGACAGTGCAGGGCAGCGATCCTCCTGCACTGTCTGCGTTCTAATCGCGCGCCCGCGCCGCCTCTGTATTCGGCGCAGGCGCGGTGAGCAGAGGACAGCAGGCACCAGCGTCCTCTGCTCACCGCGCCTGCGCCCGAATACAGAGCGGCGGCGCAGGCGCGCGATTTCAGAACGAGACAGTGCAGGAGGATCGCTGCCCTGCACTGTCAATCAAAGTGTGAAGGGGCGTGCCAGCAGGTTGCCGGACGGAGCCGCTAGGAGCAGGGCAACGCCCCCCCCTGCTCCTAGAGGCTAATTTACATAATATAAAAGTAAGTTTTTCAGACTATATATACAGCGGATTTTTATAAAAAAGACATTATCAAGCTGGTCTGACATTAGCACATAGCTAATGTCAGACAGCTTATAATGTCAAAAGTTGGTGACAGAAACCCTTTAAAGGGGTTATCCTTTACTATAAAAATGTTCCCCATACATCAGGCCCCTCACAGTAAATATACTTACCCCCGCTCCCCTCCTGGTCCCCGCACAGCCTCTGCTGCTTCTCCGGTGTTGAGGGGGGTGAGCGGCAGGCAGGGACCGGGACGAGCCTCCCTAGCATCGCGGGTGTTGCTAGGGATGCTTGTCCCCGCCTGCCATTGGCCGCTCACCCCCGACACCGGATGTTTTCATCCGCGCACAGGGAGAAGCAGCAGCGGTGCAGGGACCAGGAGGAGAGCAGGGTAAGTATATTCACTGTGAGGGGCCTGATGTATGGGGGACATTTTTATAGTATTGGATAACCCCTTCAATATGTGTAAAAAAAAAAATGTATATATAAAAATGTAAAAATAAATAAATAATAAATTATATTCACTGTGAGGAGCCCGGCGTATGGAGAACATATTTATAGTATTGGATAACCCCTTTAGGGGACTCGAACATGCAGTCGTTAGATTGCTTGTTCCATGGACTGCACTAAATTACCATAGCAGCCTATAGAACATTCAATAGGATCTGTCACTGTGGTAGCCCTGGATCCTTCAGTGGGACTGAGGCTACCAAAGTGAACGAGCGGCTCCCCCGATCTCGGTGCAGGGAAGCTGTTTAGGCCCCAAGAGCACAGCACTTCTGAGGAAAGCCCTCTCAGATGTTGGGAACAATGGCGTATTATAATAAGGGCATTTGGGTCGGCAGCCCAGGGCCCGGCATCGCGGGGGGGGGGGGGGCCCCAGCTGACCCAAATGCCTACATACTGCGGCAGGGCACGGGAGCGCATAGTTCTCTGCCACGCCACAGATCACCACCATAGGCTTCAGTCCTAGTAGGCCTGAGGCCTATGCGGTAGTAAAATCCTGGCACAGGTGAGCATGGTGACCTCTGTCCCAGGACGCAGCACAGTGACGTGTGAGTTCCGGCCTCAGTATCCCAGCCCGTACCATCTGCGAGCGAGCACCTAGACACAGGTATGTATTAGCTTTTTGTTTTTTTGTGTGTGTGTGCGCCAACTTTGGAGGACACTACTGGGGAGCACAGGAGGACGCATTACTGAAGGAATAGTTAGGGCAAATTACTATATGGGGGCAATGTGGGGGCAAATTACTGTGTGGGGGCAGTGTGGAAGCAAAATACTATACGGGGCAAATCACTATATAGGGGCTGCTTGGGGACAAATTACTATGTGGGGGCAAATTATTATATGGAAGCAGTGTGGAAGACGTTGCTATTGGGGAGGCACTGTAGGGGCATTTCTATTACAGGGACATATAAGGGGACATTATTTTTTGGGACACTATACAGGCATTATTACCTGGAGCACAATATAGGGCGTTATTACTGGGGCACTCTAGGGGACATTATAATTGCTGTAGACACAATAGGGACATTTGTGGTCATTTATTAAACTGGTGTAAAGTAGAACTGGCTTAGTTGCCCATAGCACCCAGATTCCACCTTTCATTTTGGACAGCTCCTCTGGAAAATGAAAGATGGAATCTGATTGGTTGCTATGGGCCACTAAACCAGTTCTATTTTACACCAGTTTGATAAATGATCCCAATTATGTCTACTGGGGTCACTATTTTTTCAGCAGTATAGTACCTGGGACATTGGGGAACACAACAGACACAGTATTGTGGGTGGCAGCAGGATGACACTGTCGGGACACCAGGATAGGAAGGTTGATGGAAAAATTGAGAAATCTAACATATCTGTGTAACAAACTCTGTAGAGACGAGATGCAGTTGAAAGAATTAGCCATGGCGATCTGGATTAAACGGAGGAGAAGAGGAAAGAGAAGGTCTACATGACAGGAAATGTCCCTGGATGTAAGTGGTATGTGGCCAATGGCTCCTGGGTATTTTTTTTGAGCACTGTGTGCTGCTATGTCCTAGCTGGAAGAGGAGGAGGTCAGAGAGCAGCACAGCAACGAGGGCGCTCCCGCTTTCAGCAGCACAGACTGCAGGTACCGTGTAGTGTTACATAGGACTGCAGGTACCATCTACTACATTATCTGCACACAGAAAGTTATCACTGTTACCTTGGGGGGTTACATAGGACTGTAGGTGACATCTACTACATTATTTGTACAGATAATGTAGTAGATATTCCCTGCAGTCCTCTGTAACATCCCACGTAACACCGTGATAACTTTTTGGGTACAAATAATCGTCTTATTATCTTTTGGGAGACACCTATGTCATTTCCCGTCAAAAAATTACTTGCTGGTTGAATAAAAGTAACTTTAACTCAAAATTTGCCAGGGGTATGAATAATTATGGGCAGGACTGTATATCTATATATATATATATATATATATATATATATATATATATATATATATTTGTGGTCATGGCTACGGCCAACGATGCTTGATGAACCCTAGGGAGATAAACATCAAGAACAACCTAACCCGGCTAGCCGTGTGCTAGCTAAACCTAACTTAATGGCTTGAATTGTGCCCTTAGCCATAGCCGTGGGTAGGCCTAAAAGGGGCATACCCTGTGGAAATGAAAAGAGAAGGGAGGGAGGGTGGGGCACCTGAAGAACACACGCCCAGGAGTGAGGCAGTGGCTTGTTTAAGAAGAGCCTCCGCCCCTCCCACAAATGCAGGCTGACCAGTCAGCCTTAATACTTGTGGTCATGGCTACGGCCAACGATGCTTGATGAACCCTAGGGAGATAAACATCAAGAACAACCTAACCCGGCTAGCCGTGTGCTAGCTAAACCTAACTTAATGGCTTGAATTGTGCCCTTAGCCATAGCCGTGGGTAGGCCTAAAAGGGGCAAAAGCCAAGCCAAGTAGGTTATAAAGAAACAATGAAAGTGCAAACAAATCCGTGACCAACTGTAAGGCATCGGCAATCTTGACCGCACATTCAGGAAGTATGCGGCAAAACCATAAGAAGACGTACATCACAGCTTGCAAATGACGAAACCGTAGACATGATGCTCGATGTTGCAGATAGTGCCCCGAAGCGGAATGAAGGAATGGGAATGCGCTGTGGAAAGGAGCATGAGATATTAACTGAACCTGGTGACCTGTGGTTCTAGTACTGACAATTGCCCTGGCCTCCGGAGATTGTGGAACCGAAAGAGAAACCTGCCTGCCTAGACTATGCAAGAAGTGAGGGGCAAAAGAAACCATGAAAGTAGGAAGGGAATCTTTGAATAGTTCCACAGACATCAACTATCTGCTTGCCATGGCCCCTGCATTCTTCTGTGAACCCCTGAGGATGGTTTAATCCTGAACCAGGAAAACCGACCTGGTATCTGAGTCTACCATTAACCTACGTGGCCCGAATACCGTGGCAGGCGAATATGGTTGAAAAAGTGACCTGACCGACATGGCAGGTGACCCTAAAGATTTGAGCTCCAGTAATTGAAGTGTGATCCTGGAGCATGGCAGACACTGGACATTAATAAGGTGTAACACCTAAAGAACGTAAGGAGCAGGAAACTTAGTTGAGTAACAAGTGAACCTGACTGAACCCCGCAGATGACAGACTTTAGTTTAAAACATGGGCCGTATGCAGGTGATCAGGGAAGCAGATATGAATGTGAGACATTTGGGCCCAATCAGCCTGGAACCATGGATGGACAACCAACCAGGCAGGACTGAAAACAGGTAATCGGACCCCCGCAGCCATGGGGTCGAAGCAGTCGTCAGACCCCCGAAGCCATAGGGCCGAAGCAGTCGTCAGACCCCCGAAGCCATAGGGCCGAAGCAGTCATCAGACCCCCGAAGCCATGGGGCCGAAGCAGTCATCAGACCCCGAGCCATGGGGCCGAAGCAGTCGTCGGACCCCGGCCATAGGGCCGTAGCAGTCGTCGGACCCCCGAAGCCATAGGGCCGAAGCAGTAGTCGGACCCCCGAAGCCATAGGGCCGTAGCAGTCGTCGGACCCCCGAAGCCATAGGGCCGAAGCAGTCGTCCGACCCCTGAAGCCATAGGGCCGAAGCAGTCGTCGGACCCCCGAAGCCATAGGGACGTAGCAGTCGTCGGACCCCCGAAGCCATGGGGCCGAAGCAGTCGTCGGACCCCCGAAGTCATAGGGAAGGTACAGTACCTTCCCAACAAACAAAAGAACAACTTGTAAAACATGGTAGGCCCACTGGCCTCCGCTGAGAAGCTGTTTTGTTGAACTAGGCAGGAGACCAATCTGAGTGAATGCAAACCAGGAGTATAGGAGACCAATCTGAGTGAACACGAATCAGGATTTAAAAGAAAAAAATTTTTTTTTTTTTTTTTCACACCACCGAGGAAAACGTACGCCTGAAAAGAAAGCAGCCATGTTTACCGGGAGAGTACTAAGCAGTGGGTGCGGAGTGCCCCATTAAGACTACTGAGTGTAGCAAGTAACATGAGGATGCAGTTTTGAGTGGGAGGTTCAATCAATATATTTCCTGCCTCAAGGACGTGTCAGATCTCCTGTGATCACACGTAAAATACGATAGCTGCTGCAGCACAGAGTATTTCAGGAGAACAGACTGACCATTACATTATAATAGTGACATCACCAGCCCAGAAACACAGAGGATTTCTGATGACCTTGTGTTAGGTTACATACATAGAGAACTACAAAGTCAGGTACCCCAAGCAGCACAGAGGATTTCAGGAGAGCAGTGCGCTGATCCTGTGGAGATCACAGGATGAGAGTTACATAGTGGAAGGAGCAGGGTCCCAGCAGCACAGAGGATTTCAGGAGAGGAGTGTGCTGATCCTGTGGAGTTCACAGGGTGAGAGTTACATAGTGGAGAGAGCAGGGTCCCAGCAGCACAGAGGATTTCAGGAGAGGAGTGTGCTGATCCTGTGGAGTTCACAGGTGAGAGTTACATAGTGGAGAGAGCAGGGTCCCAGCAGCACAGAGGATTTCAGGAGAGGAGTGTGCTGATCCTGTGGCGGTCACGGGGTGAGAGTTACATAGTGGAAGGAGCAGGGTCCCAGCAGCACAGAGGATTTCAGGAGGGGAGTGTGCTGGTCCTGTGGAGGTCACAGGATGAGAGTTACATAGTGGAAGGAGCAGGGTCCCAGCAGCACAGAGGATTTCAGGAGGGAGTGTGCTGATCCTGTGGAGGTCACAGGATGAGAGTTATACTGGAAGGAGCAGGGGAAAGCAGCTCTGGCGAGTGGGGTATAAAACCTGTTGTAGCAGTAGAAGTGTTAACACAACTCTGGGTATAGGCAGAGCAAACGATTGGTATAACGGCAGCTCTGGTTGTGAATGGGGCGTGACACATGCTGTGAAAGTGACATGAACGCAGCTCTAGAAATGGGCCTGGAAAGAACCGTAGTAACAATGGACGTGTGAACGCAGCTCTGGGTGTGAGTAGAGCAAACATGATATGCCAATAGACGTATGGACGCAGCCCTGGTCGTGAATTTGACTGCGTAAGTGTGAAGGCTCCTTTGTGAGTGAGCCGAGAACGAAAATAGGTATAACAGCAGCTCTAAATGTGAGTGGAGCATGAACATGATGTGACAGCGAACGTGAATGCACCTCTGAAAACAAGCCTCGAATGACCTGTTGTAACAGCAGACATGTGAACGCAGCTCTGACTGTGAGCAGAGCAACATGGTATACTAGCCGACGCATAAACGCAGCTCTAACCACACACAACAACATGATGCAACAGCCAAGTGTGAACAGCCAACGGGTGAATGCAACTCGAATGTGATTGAAGTATGAAGCATGATGAAAATAGCAGACATGTGGACACAGCTCCAGTGAGCAGAGAGTAAAACATGTGTAAAGCAAAATGTAAAGGCCGTCTAGAACGAGCAGCGTGAAAGTGATGGACAATAAAAGACGTGCGGATACATCTGAGGGTGTGAGGCGTATAAAGCGAGGTGCAAGCAGGTATAAGACAGAAGTAGAGCCGAACGTGGAACTGCCGCTCAGAATAAGAGCAGAGCATAAAGTGCATCAGGGTTTTAGTACATAAAGCCGGGAAAAACATGAAGTCTAAAGATGGTGGTGGCTGGGAGAGGGGGAGTCACATGGCGAGGAACAGCTACAGCAACAGGTCAAACAACCGCTGAGTCTGATGTTCAATCATGACGTCACATGCAGCCCGGGTGACTGTTCCCTAACTGCGTATAAGCTGAAGTAATTTTCCATGCGACAAACAAGCGACGTAAATTTGCAAGATATACCGGAACTAATTCTTATTATCAAACAAACGAGGTTGAAAAAGAAATAGAAATTTTTTAGCCCCAACAAAACAAACCTGAGGCAGAAGATTTTGAGGCGAAGCCTCCCGTTCGCTAGGAAAGTCGGGTTCTGACCGGCCAGGAGGGATGGCCACGGCCCAACTTACTTACGTATTACCCCGCGTGCATTGCTACGATAGCAGAGAAAACAAAACCTCCGTTCTGGCTCCATGCTGCAAAGAAAGAGATCCTGCCACCAGAGAAGCTAGTTCACTAATGACACCCAGCAGCACCTGTGCACCTGAAGAACACACGCCCAGGAGTGAGGCAGTGGCTTGTTTAAGAAGAGCCTCCGCCCCTCCCACAAATGCAGGCTGACCAGTCAGCCTTAATACATATATATAAATATGCGTATAGCAAAAATGGCAGCACCGTATCAATACTCAGAACCGGGTGCAGCGCCTTGCAGGGACCAGCCAGTCCCAAATATAAAACAGGAAAATAAGGCAGCACGCCATACGTAAAAAATAATATCTCTCCTTTAGAAAGGCTCAGTTGTTTGGAGCCGACACGTCGCACTGCCCACATGGGTAAATAAAGGAGAGATATTATTTTTTACTTATGGAGTGCTGCCTTATTTTCCTGTTTAATATATATAAATATATATATATATAAATATTATATGGTGGGAAAATTTGGGGTGCTGTCAAGGTTTTAAAGAATAACAATTACCAGTAAGAGTAATTTTTGTTTTCCCCTCACCCATGACAGCACCCATGCAAGAATAAACTATAAGCTTGTAGTACTTTCCTCCCGAAGGCTGCAACCGAGTCAAGATACAGTCTATAGTGTCTAAAAAAGGTATGGGGAGAGCTCCAGGTGGCATCTCTGCAAATCTGGGCTAAAGAAGCGTTTGTCTTCTCTGCCCAAGAGGCCGCAACTGCTCTTGTTGAATGTGCTCCAAACCAGTTAGGGGGTAGGTAGGACAAGTTTAGAGAAGAATAGGCAAGGAAAATTGCATTTTTGACCCATCTGGCAATGACACTAGTAGAAGCCTTGTGACCCTTAAATCTACCCTGAAACTCGATCAAGAGATTATAATCTATTCCCCAAGATGCTGTGGAATCTAAGTAAAGCAATAAGCATCTTCTAAAATCTAGACAATTAAATTTTTCCTCAACGCATTTACAGGATTTGGACAGAAAGATGGTAGGATCACATCCTGGATTCCATGGTAAATCAGAGACCACTTTAGGCTGGAAAGATGGGATGGGCCTAATAATCACTTTGTCTTCTAAAACTGTAGTATAAGGAGGGAAGGCTGCAAAGGAATATCTGAGACCCATCTAGCTGAAGTAATCACCAGCAAGAAGGCCATCTTGAAGGTAAGCATCTTAATAGAGAAATTATTTAATGGTTTGAACGGCTCCTGGGATAGGGCCGAAAGGACCATATTTAAATCCAAAAGGGGAGATAATGGTCTTAATAAGGGATGTAATCTAGAGGCTGCAGACAAGATTCTTTTTATCCATGGATGATGTGCTAACGTGGAATCAAAGAAGTAACTCAGAGAAGCCACCTGTACTCTAAGATTTTTATCTAGACCTGCTTGCAAAAAGTCTAGAATTTTCGGCACATCTGGAACTTTAAACGGATCTGGACTGTGACCTAGGAAGGTAGAAAAAATATTCCACATCTTAATGTTTTTTCTTTGTTTTTGTTTTTTAGGGGTAACCGACTTCCTACTCTTCAACATCATGGAAACTACTTTATGAGATAACCGTCTCCTAGACCATATCTCCCTTTGAAATTTCACACTGAGAGATGGAGTATTTCTGGCCTGGGATGCACTAGTGGACCCTGGTAGAGAAGATCTTTCCTCGATGGTAGAGTCCACAGAGGCTCTACCGCAAACTTCAGAAGGCTCGTGTACCATGAACTCTTTGGACATATCAAGATAACTTAGGCTCCTTTGTTCTCTATTTTCCTCAATACCTGGGGAAAAAGGCAAAATGGAGGGAAGGCATAACCTAACTCTTGACTCCAGTGCTGTGCTAACCCATCCACTGCAAGAGGGCTGTCCAAATGAGTGAGGGAGAAGAACCTTTCCACTTTCCTGTTGGATCTCAAAGCTAGCAGATCCACTGTAGGCAGGCCATATATTTGAATTATCTCCAGAAAAATGTCTTTGTTCAGACACCATTCTCCCTGTTTGATGGAAGTGCGACTGAGGAAGCCTGCTATCAAATTTTTTTTCCCTTCAAATGGAGTGCTGAAAGAAAAAGCATTATTTCCTCCAATATGTGGAAAATCTCCTGACACAAACGTAAAAGAGTGGGAACTCTTCTTTCCCCCTGACGGTTTATATAGGCCACTAAATTGTCTGAATAAGAGACTATATTTTTGCCCCTTACATCTAGCTCCAGAGCCATCTTTACAGCTTTTAGTTCCTTGAAGTTGAAGGATGCCTTCTTTGAATCTAGATCCCACCTCCCCTGCCAGTACCTGTTCTGAGAGTGAGCACCCCAACCCCAGGGGCTGGCATCTGTAGTGATTACAGTCTGATCTCTGAATGACTATGGAAACCCTGTGGACAATGTCTGGCTCTCGAGTATAGGTGAACTTTCTGGTCCAAAGAATAAGGGGAGCCGTCTAAGGATCTCAGAATGTCTACTTGTAGATCTCTGGAGTGGATCTGTGCATATGCCACAGCTGGAATAGAGGATGTCATGTGACCCAGCACCGCCATCGCCTCTCTGAAAGTAGACTGGTAAGAGTGAAAGATTGTCAAAATCTGCTCCCTGATTGATCCCCTCCTTTGAAGGGGAAAAAAATTCCTCTGCTGATGGGAGTCCAACTGAATTCCCAAAAACACACAAACTTGAGAGGGAACCAGGTTTGATTTCATCCAATTTATTTTCCAGCTTAAATCTTTTAAGGTGGAGCAAAGGTAATTTATCTCTCTTTCTAACCCCTCTTTTGACAGATTATTAAACAATCATCCAAATAAGGTACCAAAGTTATTCCTGATAGTGTTAAGAATGCTGCTACCACCTTGGTAAAAACTCTTGGAGCTTGAGAGATGCCAAAGGGAAGCACCCTGTATTGGAGATGTAGCAACTTCCCTTCTACCTAAGCCGCTGTTCTTAAAAACTTTTGGGAACAAACATGAATCGGTATATGATAGTATGCATCTTCCAGATCCAGGCTTGTCATCCAGCAATTCCGAAAGAGTAGATTTGTAGTTGTTTTTATTGTCTCCATAAGAATTTTTTTTGTAAGTTAGGGACTTGTTTAGCTTCTTCAGATTCAATATTACGCCAAACAACCCATTCATCTTTATTTCACTAAAAATAAAGGGGAATAGAAACCCTTCCCTACTTCCCTTTTGAGAACAAAGCAAACCACCTACTTGTCTAAAAGGGAAAAACATTTCTGATTCTAAATCTTGCCTTCTTTCGGGGGTTTTGGGGCAAACTGGGTAAAAAAAAAAAAATCAGGTGGACGGGAAAGGAATTCTAACTGAAAACCGTTCTCTATAACACTTAGGATCCATTTGTTTTGGGAAATGGACCGCCAGGTTTAAAAAAACTGAGATAACCTTCCCACCTGTCTTCTGGCGTCATTGCTGTTTGTCTTTGGATCTATTTTCGTGGGGCTTGAACAAAAAACCACTAGATCTTTTAGGAAATCTCTCTCTCTTCTGTCACTCTGCCTACCCCGCTGCCTTCTAAAATTGGGTTTACGAAAAAAAAAGAAGGCCTCTGGGGAACCGGGAACCCCTTCTTATCTGAAGCCCTTTTTAAAATGTCATCTAATGAGGATCCAAATAATCTGGAACCTTCACAGGGAATAGCGCATAGCCTAGCTTTAGAGGCCTGATCCCCTTTTCAGATAGCCCGTCTAGCCGCATTTGACATGGCTGCCACTCTGGCAGAAAACCGAACTGCATCAGTAGATGCTTTCACTAGCAAATCTGCCGCCTTAGGCCATGTTCACACGTCAGTTATTTGATCAGTTATTTCCATCAATGATTTTATATAAAAAAACAAGTGCAGATCTTTTCATTATACCTGATCTCTGAGTAGCCTCCACTCCTGGTTTTGGCTCAAAAAAAACTAATGGAAAAAAATGATCAAATAACTGACGTGTGAACTGGGCCTTAAGGAGGGTAGGGACGGAAGAAAGTAATTCCTCTCTAGGGGTCTTGTCCTTAATATGAGATTCAGGCTGCTCTAATCATAATTTTAAAGACCTAGAGACCCACAAGCTGGCCTAAGACTGGTTGATGCTGATTCCCAAGCTCGTTTAAGGTAAACATCAGCTTTTTTATCCAAACGATCTCCCAGACAGCCTAGATCCTCGAATGGAAGAGCTGATTTTTTGTGTATCTTAGCCATAGGAGCGTCCACTGTGGGGGCCCTGTCACATACCTCAGAAACCGATTCATCAAATGGATACTTTTTTTTAACTGTAGTGGGTATATAAAAAATTTCTGTCAGGATTCTTCCACTCTTTCCTAATAAGGGATTCTATGTTTTTATGTACGGGAAAAACCCTATAATGTTTAGGACCCAGGCTCTTAAGAACCTAATAAGCTATTGTCTTAGGGTACTTTCACACTTGCGTTAGAGGATCCCGGCAGGCAGTTCGGTTGCCGGAACTGCCTGCCGGATCCAGAAATCCGTATGCAAACGGATAGCATTTGTTTCCGCATCCGTCTAACAAATGCATTGAAATACCGACTACGTCTCTCCGGTGTTATCCGGAAAACCGGATACCATAACACTTGGTACTAGATCCGACATTAATACCTATCCGGCATTAATGTGTGTTCCGGAATTTTCGCATGCTGCGGTATTTTCTCCGGCCAAATACCGTAAAGGGACTGAACTGAAGACATCCTGATGCATACTGAACGGAATGCTTTCCATTTAGAATGCATTAGGATAAAACTAAAGCGTTTTTTTTCCGGTATTGAGCCCCTGTGATCGAACTCAATACCGGAAAACATTAACGTGTGAAAGTACCCTTAGGCTGTTTCACGTCCTCTAACTGCATAGTGGCCTTAACAGCTTTTAATAAAGGTTCAGTATCTTCAGCCAGGAACAGGGCTCTCCCCGCTGTATCCTCTTCTGAAAAGGGGAAATCATCTGACAAGTTGTGGCTGGATTCTATATCATCATCCTCCCCAGAAATTTCAGAATCAGTGTATCTATTGTAACCAGCCCCCTATGGTGATCTCGGACGACTCTGTTTGAGTGACTTAGGGCTGTTTTACACGACCGGATGCCGAGCAAGTAATCTGCTGTGTGAAAGAGTGCCAAGCCCAGTTCCGGACAGCAGAGACACAGAGCATTAACATGACTGATAATGCTCTTTGCCTCTCTGTGATCTTTTTACTACAAAATCACAGTGAGATAAAATTGTCACTGTGATTTTGTAATAAAAAGGTCACAGAGAGGCAAAGAGAATTATCAATCATGTTAATGCTCGTGTGAAAGAGCCCTTAATAGATAATTTAACTTCTAATCTCACCAAGGCTCCTGGACAAATTGTGCAACTCCTCTATAACCAATTTATCCACACATACTTGACATAGTGGTCTTACATAAGAAGCTGGGAATGCTACACTACATCCACAACATTCTTTATGTTTAGGTTTGATGTTTTTGTTGCCTATAAACAGTGAAGCAAACAACACCCAACATTATTAGGAAAGAATATTTCTCACCATTCTTCTCCTGCTGCCATTTGTAGCACGCCTTGGCCTCCTTTTAACACTAGGCCCAAACGCCTAATCCAGCCAGCAAAGGTGCCCTCCCCCTCCAGCCAGCAAAGGTACCCTCCCCCTCCAGCATCACGCCACCGGAAGTGACATCATAACACGGGAAGAGGCTCTGTCCAAGCACACATGCTCTGAACGCTCCACGACTTGCACCCACCATTTTGGAAAAGGGACACTAGGCACCCTGCTGCACCGGACCAGGAACCACCTTAATACGGCCACAGCAGCTCCCCGTGAGGCTGGGAGGACGCAGGAGGAAGACAGGCTTCAGCGAGCTGCTCCCCAAGGAGAATAATGCCTTAATGGGATAGGCCCCTTTATGGTAATGTAGACCCAGACCTTCCCCAGCCCCCTGGGGTGAGAACCCAAGCTAGGAGCAGGAGCTCATTAGATACATCCTACCTGGAGGACAGGAAACCTGAACTGAGGTGTGGTGGGGTGTGAACCATTTTATCTCTTCAGGTTTCTTGTCCTGGATGGGAGGACCTAGTCGCATTGGTGCTGTCATGGTTGAGGGGAAAAGATATTGGTGACCTATCCTTAGGATCAAGATCAAGTCATCAATATCAGATCGGCGGGGTTTCCGGGACCCCTGCCAATCAGCTGTTAAAAGAGGCAGGGCGCTCAGCGAGTTCTGTGGCCTCTTCCTAGGCCAGTGATGTCACCGTACATCAGTTACATGGCCCAGTTGCAGCTCAGCCCTATTCACGTCAATGGGGCTGAGCTACAATACCAAGCACAGCCACTATACGATGTAGGGAGCTGTGCTTGGTAAGCCTCTGGTTGGCTGCGGCACCCACCAGAGTTCCAGAGTTGCGGCTCCCTGAAACCACTGATCGGTGGGGCTGCTAGGACTCAGCCCCCCGCCAGTGTGATAATGCTATCCTATTGTGTCAGGTTATCATTATCGTTTCCCAGATATAAACCCCTAATAAACAGTGATAACTCTTCCCTACTACTACTCCAAACCATAACACAATCATCAATGTATCTTTTCTATATAAGACTTTGTTGTTCAACATTCTGTAAATAATTAGTCAAATAACAAAAACTGAAAAGGGGGGTGGGTTACCTTTAAAGCATAACTTTTAATGATATGTAAAACACCCATAAGTGAATCAATTGCCGTGTGCAATTGTAGGTGAACAGGGTACTGTTACCCCAATCCAGATGGGTTTGTAAAGTCTCTAGGGGTGGGGGATAGGATGGGAGGGGTGGGGGGTGTTGGGTCTCTGCCCCTATTGCACACCCTAGCTCTAGGTCCCTTATCCTAACCACCGCACACCTCCTTTGCCGTCCCTTTGTACTTCCCTGATCAGTGCAATGACTGCCCAGCTTCGTCCTGAAGGGGAAGGGAAGAGGGGGGAGGAGGAGACCCTAAATCACAGACCCACCTAAAGTCAGGTTTTGTGTACCCAGTGTTGTGTTGTGGTGATGCCATACGCGGAGTCCAGCCGTCAGGTCAATGGGAAACACTTTGCTCGGCCTGCAATCTTGGGAACATGTCCACTGACTGCCTTTCTTAAGATAAGTGTAACTTTTCCTGCCTGTAACCACCCGCTGTAGATTTAGCATACTGGTCCATCACCAATACAGTGTGTGGTTGCTGGCTGACATTCAGATATTGAATACCAAGACATCTATCGTCATTGGTCCTGTATGCTTTTTTGTGTTATTGACCCCTGATGAACTGGCAAGACCAGAGAAACGCGTTGGGTTATGCATTGTGTATATTAGGTGTAGTTTCCAGTAATCATCCATAGAGTGGAACATAGGTGTTTGCATGAATCGTGACGCCTGACCTATTGGATATGCAGAACGCACTGTTCTTTTTAAGCATTGTGTCAGTGTGGTTACATCCCAGGACCCTGGGTACACAACACCTGACTTTAGGTGGGTCTGTGATTTAGGGTCTCCTCCTCCCCCCCCTTCCCTTCCCCTTCAGGACGAACCTGGGCAGTCATTGCACTGATCAGGGAAGTACACAGGGACGGCAAAGGAGGTGTGTGGTGGTTAGGATAAGGGACCTAGAGCTAGGGTGTGCAATAGGGGCAGAGACCCAGCACCCCCCACCCCTCCCATCCTATCCCCCACCCCTAGAGACTTTACAAACCCATCTGGATTGGGGTAACAGTACCCTGTTCACCTACAAATGCACACGGCAATTGATTCACTTATGGGCATTTTACGTATCATTAAAAGTTATGTTTTAAAGGTAACCCACCCCCTTTTCAGTTTTTGTTATTTAATTATTAGGGTACCAAAAGAGATATCAACACTACTAGTCTAAAAGGTGTTTGTGGCAAATAATTAGTCAAAAACATAAATATTAGCATACTTTTATATCGCAGTGTATTGTGATTTTACAAATATCCTATTACACCTTGCCTCTGGCAGGGTGTAATAGGAGCAATAAAATTACAGGCCTGGGGGCCTTCATTAGCCCCCACCCCCAACTTTTTAACTATCAGTTGGTAACCAAGGACTGAATCATTGAGAGTCCAGCTAGGGAGAGGGAGCCCTCTGTCTAACCACTCAAGTGCCCCAGTCACTGTTGCCTGGAATTAGTCATCTTCAATCTTGGTCGACTAAATGGGTTCTCTGGAAATTAAGAAAATGAAAAGACTTAAATATTACTTTATTATAAATATGTTCTCAAATACCTTTCATTATTTCCATAACTGTTGGTGGTTTTCTTTTTCGTCTTGTCATTTCTTGTAAAAACCGCTTATTCAGATATGCAAATTAAGGTTTTAGGAGCCCAGAGGGGCGTTCCTCCTTTAGCAAGGAGCCCAGGAACGCCCTCCTGATGTGCCGTGCCCGCCTAAAATTTTAAAAAACGACCGTCTATAATCTGTAAAATCGCCTCCCAGAGGCCCCCCTCCCCCCCGCCAGCTCCTCTCTGTGCGGCAAATATCACCGATCCGGCTCTTGCCTGCATCCCGAAATCTCGCGCAGGCGCAGTGCCGGTGATTGCCTGCGCGATCATCTGGATACTAAGGGCAACAGCCTCAACAGCGTCACTGGGCATGCGCCGAGCCCAGTGACGCTTTCCAGAGCGATGTTACCTCAGTGAGAAGGAAGCGCGCAGGCAATCGCTGGCACTGCGCCTGCGCGAGATTTCGGGATGCAGGCGAGAGCCGGAGCGGGGATATTTGACGCACAGAGAGGAGCTGGCGGGGGGGGGGGCACATCAGGGGGCTCCTTGGGGGTTCCTGGGCTCCTTGCTAAAGGAGGAACGCCCCTCTGGGCTCCTAAGACCTTCATTTGCATATCTGAATAAGCGTTTTTTACAAGAAACGACAAGACGAAAAAGAAAACCACCAACAGTTATGGAAATAAGGTACTTTATTAAACAAGGATTCATGAAAAAAAAATTATGCTACTATGCTGGTGACAGATTCCCTTTATTACAGATGATAACAACTTTAGCTGAATCTCTGGAGAATTTAGTTTATGAGGAGACATGAAGTACAGAGAGGACGGACAGGACAGGCTGTGGCAATGGAGACGCTAAATAAGTGCTGCTGCTGATTAGTCACACCTCACCCTACTCTCATGTCTTCTCATCATCTCCATTCTCACAGAGATTCACCTGTATTCAGGATCATAATTCCTGACAAGCAGAGCAGAGAGGAGGATGAGGCAGCACTATGGCTCATTGTGGTGAAGTAACTTGTCCTCCTATGTGATTAGGACAGGTTTTGTGTGTACTGATGGGACGGCGGACATTTTATTTCTCCTAATGATTGCTGCCCAACAAAACAAGCCATTCTAAGTAATAAAAGGTATTTGTGAATATATTTATTATAAAATAATATAAGTATTTTCATTTTTTTTTATTCCTGGAGAACCCCTCTAAAGAAAAAGTATATGGTTCAAATGTATGGTTTTAATTTTAATGTTTTTTTTTAAATCAGATAATTTTTTAAGTTTTTATATTTAAAAAAATAAATAAAGAAAACAAAAACAAAAAAACTCTAATACAACCAGAACCCCCCTCCCCTTTCCCTCCCGCTCCCAGATATGTCCATCAGTGCGTATCTTTTATAGGTTGAGTTGACAGTTCCAAAAAGATACATATACAGTGTATAGTCACACCAGTCCTTTTGGTCTAAAGTGAGTCTCCACTTCTTCTTTGCGATGTTGCAACACTACACGCTCACATGCATACACATCATTCAGTTCCCAGCCAAAAATAATAATAAAGAGCACAATCAGGCAGACAGTAGCACCCCAAGGAAGTCCTTCCTGGTGTTTCCCTAGTGAGGCACATTCCACCCAGCATCAAGCCTGAAAAGGAGTCCCTCTCAAACAAGTTCTTTCTGCTAGGCGAGTTGTCCCACCTCCCCCATTATGCCCTGTCCCCGATACTATATCGGCTTATTACGTCATTACATTATAGTGTTGTATCCATAAGTTCCATATTTAATACAGAATTATTGGCACATACGGTCAAGTCTGTATGCGCCCCAAAGTTGGGCATTCGTCACCTTGTGCAGTTCCTCATACATGAAATTGGGCAAAAATGGTTTTAATTAGTTAAATGAGTATTCCCATCTTCGACATTGGGGCATATTGCTAGGAACGGAACAGGAGCAGCCGCCCTCCATTCATTTCTATGGGACACAATCGCGGCCACCACTTAATTCACTTCTATGGGGCTTATGGAAATAGCCAAGCCAGCAATTGGCTATCATCAACAGTACCATAGAAATGTATGAACGGCGGACGCGCATGTGAGGTGTGCCTCCCAGAACTCTGTGGGCTCCGATCTAAGTATAGGTGCAGGCCCCAGAGGTAGCAATATGCCCCCAATGTCCAAGATAGGAACAGCCCTTAAAAAAATTAAAAAGGTGACCACTGTACTTTTTTTTTTAAACTCGTTTTATTGGAGTATAATAGTACAAATAGCAAAGTACATGACATGAGTCACATGGCAATAAGATAAAAAAAAGAACAAAAATAAAACAAAGCAAGGTACACAATACATGGTGGTATCTCCCTGTGCGCAGCAAGGTTTCTGACATGTATAAGACATTTTCCATACAGCAGTGATCGCAGCATCTCAGGGGTCTAGCCCCAAGGACATATGGGTACAATAACAAGCAGAACTTGTGTTCAAGAGGCATGTGAAGGACATCGGCAATTAGATAACGTGCTTGTGGACGCACACCACTGCCCCCATGCTTTCTGAAATTTCTGCGGGCACCCTCTATGTTTGTGAACCATCTTTTCCAGAGGTATGAGCGGATTGACTATCAGTCTCCACTGGTTTAAGGTGGGCGGTCTGTCGGCCATCCATCTGAGCGCAATCGACTTCCTAGCAAGAAATAAGGTTTCTTCTAAAAATATCCTGTGATGATGAGACCGTTGTTCGTCGTCCACAATTCCCAGCACGCACATCTTGGGGCATGGAGGGACAGTCCCCGGTACTAGGTCAGATAAGAATGAGGTCACGGCTTGCCAAAAATTTCGGATGTACCTACACTCCCAAATCATGTGCCAGAAGTTGGCATTGGCCTGAAGACATCAAGACAGTTACCATTCTCCCCGATTTTAAATAACCTAGTCGGAGTAAGATAACCCCTATGGAGAATATGTAGCTGTACCAGCTTATTGTTAACTGAAGGAGAAACTCTTGTAGGAGCCGCAAGGGCTTCAGCCCACTCCGCCTCTGAGAGCGAAGGAATACATTCCCTCCAATTATCTTCCACAAGTAGTGGGGATGTGTTCATTTTAGCAATGCCACCCCTTCATGTCTCTGCAGGTGAGGGAACATAGGGTTCTCCCACAAGGGCAATGCGTCTGGTAGGTCCGCATAGGATTTAAGCTTAGCCGCTACCCAGACCTGGTGAGCCAATCTATGTAATGGAAGGGCACGACCGGAAAACAAGCTATTTTCCAGCAACGGCCATAAGGAGTTAATCTGCAGAAAATGTTGCATTGGGGAGAGACGACGAGGATACCCAGGTTTAGAGGTAGTGTAACTGTCCTGCCAGGAAGTACAAAAATAAGTCAGGAAGTGCCGCTCCCGCCTGAAGTTTGGGTCTCTGTAGAGTCCGGAGCCCCAGCTTCCTTCTAGCTTTCCCCCAAATAAAGGCCGACATCTTAGAGTGAAGATGATCATAGAATCATTGAGGAACAGTCGTACTAGCATGCTCCAGTATATAGAGAGCTTTAGGCAGTAGCACCATTTTTATGAGGTTTAGACGACCCATAATTGAAATAGAGGGTGACTGCCATGTCACGAATTTCCCAGCAAATGTAGAGATTAGAGATTCAGTATTCAAAGTATAGGCAAAGGGGGGGGAGGGGGGGTGGTGGTTCCTGGTTATTATGATACCTAGGTATTTAAATCGGTCTACAACTGGTAGATTATATGTCGCGGGCCAATCTGTGGGCATAAGGGGCATCAGGACCGACTTGGACCAGTTGATGTGTAGTCCGGAAAATCGTCCAAAGCCTTCTATCAGCTCAATCGCTCTGGGCAGCGAGTGATCTACCCTGTCCATGAAAAGAATCAGATCGTCGGCATATAAGCCAACTCTGTCCTCCCTGCCTCCCAGGGTCACCCCGCTGTAGACCTCATCCTGTCGCAGCCTAAGAGCTAAATCAGGCATCCTCAAACTGCGGCCCTCCAGCTGTTGTAATACTACAACTCCCACAATGCCCTGCTGTAGGCTTGTACCTGTAGGCTGTTCAGGCATGCTGGGAGTTGTAGTTTTGCAACAGCTGGAGGGCCGCAGTTTGAGGATGCCTGAGCTAAATGCTCTATTGCAACTGCAAACAGAAGCGGTGACAGGGGGAACCCCTGCCGGGTTCCCCTACCAAGATTGAACTGTCCTGAATGAGAGCCGCTCACAAGGATATTCGCTTTAGGTTGCCTATACAGCAGATGGACCCTTTGGGCAAACCCTGGGCCAAAACCAAAGCAGCTCAGTACTTCCAGTAAATATGGCCACTCTACTGAATCAAAGGCCTTGGCCGCATCCAAGGCCCATGATTTACTCTGGCCCCACGGACCTGTGTTATCACCTGCGCCCTCCTAATATTAGTGGAAGCAGACCTCCCTGGTATGAATCTGGACTGATCCGGGTACACAATAGATCAGCGGTCAGCAAACTGCGGCTCTAGAGCCACATGTGGCTCTTTAGCCCCTTGACATTGGCTCTTCCGGGTGTGGGCTCACATGTACAGTGCGATCGCATTTTCGTTGCCCGTGGCAAAAATCGACAGGAGGGAGAGGACCAGGAAGCGGTGAAGGCTCTGCCCTCACCGCTTCCTGGTCCTCGGCTGTAGGCTGTGCAGGTCTGCGCATAGTGTGAGGCGCTCTGTGACGTTGCGCTGTGCACGCCAGTTCATAGCACAGCCGACAGCAGGAGGAACACAGAGCGAGGGTGGTGAGGAGCAGCGGCATCCAGGAGCAGGAGAGGTAAGTGCTTTTTTATTTTATGAAACTTGGGGCTGATCTGAGACAATGGGGTGATGAGAATCATAATGGGGATATGAGGCATTATGGATGATGAGAGGCATCATGGATAATAAAGGGGATGATGAGAATCATAATGGGGGATAAGAGAGGCATTATGGATGATGAGAGGCATCATTGATGATAATGGGATGATGAGAGGCATTATGGATAATAACAGGGTTGATAAGAGGCATCATGGATGATAATAGGGATGATGAGAGGCATGGGGCTCTTATCTGAGGTCTGATTGGGGGTCATTTACTTTGGGGTCTGAGTTGACGTCTGATCTGAGGGAGGTCTTATTAACATTGGGGGTCTGTTTAGTGGTTTGACCTGAGGTGTAATGAAAAATATGTCCTCCTCTAAAACCTATGTGCGTGTTATAGGGTGAAACGTTGTGGAGTGAAAGATGTAGTGTCAAGGATTGAGAAAGGTATGTTCAAATGGTTAGGAATACCCTTATTAACATGGGCATAGCTATAGGGGGTGCAGAGGTAGCAGTCGCTACCGGGCCCAGGAGCCTGAGGGGCCCAAAGACCCTTGTGCCACATAAGACACACAAAGAACTGAGGGAAGGGGGGCCCAAGCTGAACTCTTGCACCAGGGCCCATGAGCCATTAGCTACGCCCCTGCTTATTAAGTTAATAACAATGTACCTTCCTATATAGTTTACATTTAAAAAATTTGGCTCTCAGAAAAAATTCAATCGCTGTTTTGTTGATATTTGGCTCAGTTGACTAATACGTTTGCACACCGCGGCAATAGATGACCACTGTACTTTCTTACTATCCAGTGCAGTTAGCTCCCATGCGCCCTCTAGTGGCTGCTGCAGGTAGATGGCTATAAATGCAGGTAGCCAATGTTCCAGGACTGTCCTGCCAGATCTGGGATGGTTGCGCCTGGGTCCAAGAACCTGAAGGGGCCCACTAAGGTCTCTGTTCTCCAAACAAGGAGCCCGGTAACTATCAATGAAGCATAAGTGGGGGCCCTGCCAACGACTTTGCATTGGGGCCCACTTGCTACACAAGCCAGGCTTCTATAGAACCCAGACTACAAGTCCCAGAACACCCTGGCAGGAAGCTGAAGCCCACTGTACTACCGAACAACAGGGCATGGCGGAAACCGTCCTGAAATGTTCTCCGTTCATTTGTGTAGCAACACAACGCCCCTCTACCCCCAGAGCGCTGCTGGCTGGCGACTGGTATTTAACCTTCGCTCTCTTCCCGTCCCACCAATGAAATCACTGACACTAAACGGCCATGTGTCCTCTTAACCAATCAGCGTATGTCTACCAGACACACAGATAAGAACACATCAGAACTGCAATTCCATTGGTCTACGTTCTAACCGCTGTCAAATGACTAAGAGGGTGGGCGGGATTGTGTGCGCTGGGTAACGACAAGCCCCGCCCCCAGCGTTCTGTATACTGTGTACAGAGCCGTTGCAGACCGCAGCTCCCGGGACTCAGGTACGTACGATCCTCCGTTATATGCACGGATACGATGCTCGCTATGTGCGGTCAGGTATAGGGAAAGCAGAGGACGGTGCCGCTTTGCATTGTGTGACGAGCATAGCAATAGAATGTGAAGCGTGACGGTGATGACTGGTGCATCATCCGCTACAGGTAACATTTCTGCATTGGTGGATTCGAACACCTGATTCACTGGAACAAAACCAGGTGGAATATTGGAGGAGGCAGACACCGATGTGATGCATGGCAGTGTGCCATAACCCCTTCCAAGGTCGAGCAACCATTGGCCCTGTTCACACAGCAGACATTAGACTGAAGCTGTAATCGCCTATTTATAGCCTCTGACAAGTTGCACCAGTACTGTCACTAGAAATATACCTGGGACATATGGCTGGTGTCCCTTGGAGATGAATGGAGCAGCAGCCCACCCCATTCGTATGGGGAGACACCGGGCTCCCAGTGGTCGGACCCCCACTGATCAGACTTGAATGAGCGCGTTCAATCCATAAAATAGACAAAATGTTTACTCCTGAACATGCCTCCTGGATTCAATGGATCCATGAGCTGTCTGAGGGGAACATGTCTCTGACGTGTGGCTCACACACAGCAGATTTATTGCCGACATTTTTTTGCAACTGAAAAATGATTTCCATGTAAATGGGATTGTTTCTGTAGCGTGTGCATCGTGTGACCCAGATGCATAAGACAAGCCCAAGGGGCTTTCTGGGAGTACAGTATTGATGGCCATCCTCAGGATAGCTCATCGGTATCTGATTGGTGGGGATCCCACCCCTGGCACAGCCGCCAATCAGCTGTTTGAACCGGCAGCCGAGCTGTGGCCTCCTCGCTACCAAGTGCAATGCTGTACATTATATAGCGACCGTGCTTGGAATCAGAGCCCAGCCCCATTCACTTGATTAGGACTGAGCTAGGCCTAGGCCATCTAACCGAACCGATGAACGTGACGTCACAGGCCCAGGAAGAGACCGCAGCGCTCATGGAGCTCAGCTGATTGGTGGGGGTGCTGGGAGTCCCACCACCACCACCAATCAGATACTGATGATCTATGCTGAGGATAGAACATCAATATTGTGATCCCAAATAACCCCTTTGGCTTGTCTGTGTTCAGAGCTGAACTTGGATATAACCTCTTCTTCACCCATTCAGCTCCTATGAGTGGAGCATTTCATGCCCCGATACTGTATAGCACAGGACAAGGGCTTCTTCTTTAGATCCGGTGACGTACCAGGCTTCTGATGGGCATCCTAGGCGGAGGTTTCCACCTAGCAGTAAGCCCGGTGATGTCACTGGCACCAATGGGCAGTCTTTAGTGCTGCCCTAGCCTGTAAAATAGCCTAGGGCAGCACTAAAGACCCCCCATTAGTGCCGGTGACATCACCGGGAACACTGCTAGGAGGAAGGCTTTGCCTAGCAGTGTGTCAATCTAAACAAAACAGGGGGAGCATCTGCTTCAGTCATAGGGTCTGAATGGATGAAGAAGGGGTTGTGACCGGGTTCTGCTCTGAACCTGGACAACCCCTTTAACTGCAGAATCTACCTTCAAAATGATGTAATTAAAATGCAACTCCAGGCAAAGACTGAAAATAAAGATTTTGGCCAAAGTACCTTTTAATGTGGTGTTTTAGACACCCCCGTCTGTTCTCCTCAGGGCTTTATATGAAGCAGCAATGTGACAACAGTTGAACTTTTCCATGAGCCGCCCTGGAATTCCTCCACTTGACTCCCAGGTAGCTAGTGACGGTGCTTCTCAATAGTCATGGCTTCAGCTTGCGGCCTGGTAGAGGACTGAAGGAAACTCTAGTAACCTAAGGCTGGAACTACCCACCCCTAATGCTGCATGCGGCTGAAACTCTGCCCACCCACGGCAGCCGATGGCCACACGATTTTGCTGGTAAAACGAAGCTCATGTGGCCATTGGCCTCCGTGGGTTGGCAGCGTTTTGTCTGCACGTGGCAGAGTTTGTAAAGCTGGCCTAAATCTTTCCAAAAGCTGAACTTTCAGGGGAAGATTTATCAAAACAAAAGTGGCTTAGTTGCCCCTAGCAACCAGTCAGATTCCACCTTTCATTTTTCAGTGCTCTTCTGGAAATTGAAAGGATCAATCTGATTGGTTGCTATGGACAACTAAGCCAGCCTTGATAAATCTGGCCCTGGAGTCACTTGAGGCAATAATTGGATTGAACTCTCCTTTTTTTCTTTTTAAAAAACATCTTCTAAATAGCTAGAAGCATGGGCGTAGCTATAGGGGGTGCAGAGGTAGCAGTCGCTACCGGGCCCAGGAGCCTGAGGGGGCCCAAAGACCCTTGTGCTGCATAAGAAGACACACAAAGCACTGAGGGAAGGGGGGCCCAAGCTGAACTCTTGCACCAGGGCCCATGAGCTGTTAGCTACGCCCCTGGCTAGAAGTGCGTATATTTGACCATGGATCTATGTACTGAAATCTCGAACATTCATTATTTACCATATAGAGTTCTAGAGTTATGTCCGTGATCATTCCCTTCATGCCATTGGTCATGGTAATCTGATGCTTAGGTGTGCCACGAAACTAATGTTGCAGCCAGTGGAAGGGGGGAGCTTCTTCACTATTGGGGTCATAAAGTAGAAATGGCTTAGTTGCCCATAGCAACCAATCAGATTCCACCTTTCACTTTTGACAGCTCCTTTGGAAAATGAAAGGAGGAATCTGATTGGTTGCTATGGGCAACTAAGCCAGTTCTACTTTACACCAGTTTTAAAATGCTCCTATCGGCATGTATGGCGGCATTTCTTAGGGCTGACATTACTCTGTGCACTAGGTAGAATGGTGGGAGAGTCCACGTGCCGTGGCCATGGAGCGTTGTTTCACTGTCAGGCTCTTCGTAATTCAGTGCATTCTGGTTACTCCTGATTGACGTGTTAAGAGATTCTGTTGTGGGGATACCTCTTTAAATCTTCTGCTCCATTAGAGCTTCTCCAGTCTCGGGCTGCGATGCTGTAGAAAGCACTCCTACAAGTACTGGCACTGGCAAGCTCTGCAGATAGATTCAGGAAGAACTGGATGGTTTCCCAGTCAAACAGAACAAACAGGCCTGTTGGCTTTAATAACGCTGTATAGTAAATTAAAGGGGTTTTCCGACTTTTTTTAACTGATGACCTACCCAAAGCTGGGACCCCCGCCCATCAGCTGTTTGAGGAAGCCGCAGCGCTCACTTGCAACTTGCCAAACACAGCGCCATACATTGGATAGCGGCTGTGCTTGGTATAAATAGTCACTGGGCTAGGCTAAGCTGCAGAAAGGTCGCAGCGCTCCTCTGAGCACCGCTGATCAGCAGCAGTCCCGGGTGCTGGACCCCCCACCGATCAGATACTATTGACCTATCCAGAGGATAGTTCATATAAAAAAGTCGGAAAACCCCTTTAATCTTGGGAAGTAGCCAATTACCAGTGGAGCACTGGTAAGAAATAGCAGTCTGATGAAGGTGGCGACCCGCCACTGAAACGCGTAGCCTTTTATTTATAGTGTTTTATGTATGTTTTTAATAAATAATTTTATAGATAGCAGAGCAGTACGCTTTTGTTTTTCTTTTTCTGCTCCTTGTTGAGCGAACGTGTTGGGGTACTTTAACACTGGCGTTTTTGGATTCCGTTTGTGAGATCCGTTTCAGGGCTCTCACAAACGGTACAAAACGGATCAGTTAAGCCCCAATGCATTCTGAATGGATAAGGATCCGTTCACAATGCATCAGTTCGGCTCCGTTCCGCCTCTATTCTGTTTTGGAGGCGGACACCAAAACGCAGCATGTAGCATTTTGGTGTCCGTCTGAAGAGGCGGAGCCAACGGATCCGTTTTAAATTACAATGTAAGTCAATGGGGACGGATCCGTTTTCAATCACACAATATGGTGCATTTGAAAACGGATCCGTTCCCCATTGACTTTCAATGTAATTCAAAACGGATCCGTTTTGACTTTGACATTTTTCTTTTTACTAATGCAAACGGATCCGTTCTGAACGGATACAAAC
The DNA here is from genome assembly GCA_033119425.1 of Bufotes viridis. NCBI lineage: Eukaryota > Metazoa > Chordata > Amphibia > Anura > Bufonidae > Bufotes > Bufotes viridis. The sequence continues at coordinate 239,207,418 of CM065592.1, forward strand.
GTTTGCATTATAGGTGCGGATCCGTCTGTGCAAATAAACAGATGGATCCGCACCAACGCTAGTGTGAAAGTACCCTTACTGGAAAGAAATAGTGGCACTACTGTATGTCCATCTTCTCTTTTTTTTCATATTAGGTATAGAATTAGGACTCGTGCACATGAACGTGTGATGCCCACAAACAAATTGGGTCTGCAACCCAGAAGGTTTGGAGCAGATGGCCACAGAAGCACTACGGAGCGCTTCCATGGCATTTTGGTTCGTGCCTCCGCACCGCAAAAAAAATATAACGTGCACAGGCCGCACATGTTCGTGTGCATGAGCCATTAATCTGTAGAATAGTTCAGTGAGGGTGAGTCACCACATCGTATTTTATTTGCTCCAGAATTTCAGCTGCAGAATCCACAATGACATTCAACAACAAAGTACCATACAGTGTCGTTGAATAAGGTTTGCTTAATTTGGCATTTTAGAAGTAAATAAATAGTAATAAAAATATGGGTGATAAAGCCTATTAAAAAAAAATAAAAATATGGGTGCAAAGATGCCTCTAGTCTTAAAAACATAGAAAACACACAAACATACAGTACTGTGCAAAGGTTTTAGGCAGGAAAAATGCTGCAAAGTAAGAATGCTATCAAAAATAAGTGTTAAAAGGGTTTAACGATACTTTAATACTGATGACCTCTCCTCTGGATCACCCAGGACCTCCCCATTCAGCTCTTTGAGAAGGCACCATCAATCGTGGGAGTTTCGCGGCCTTCTCTCAGCTCCCCAAGCACAGTGCCGTACATTGTATAGCGGCTGTGCTTGGTATGGTAGTCCGCCCCATTTACTTCAGTTGGGCTGAGCTGCACCTAGGCAGTGTGACCGATGAACATGACGTGATCTAGATAAAACTGGAGTAACTGAGCCGTGGGGTTACTGAGAGCGCCCCTGCCTTCTCAAACAGCTGATCAGCAGGGGACCCGGGTGTGGGACAACAACTGGATAGGTAATCAGTATTAAAGTCTCAGAAAACTTTAAATTTAATACTTTAAATTTATCAGTTAACAAAATGTAAAGGGAATCAACAAAAAAGAAATCTAAATCAAATCCCTATTTGGGATGACCACCCTTTAACGGCATCAATATTTCCCCTCACCCATGACAGCACCCATGCGTGAGGGACCTCCCATCCAGGACAGGAAACCTGAGGGTATAAAAAGTTCACACCCCCACCACACCTCAGTTCAGGTTTCCTGTCCCCCAGATAGGAGGTTCTGGGGAACCTACCTCTGCAGAAGTTCACACCAAGATGGCTGTGGAGGGTCCAGGTTTTTAGTCCATGGGTGACACTTCCTATGGCGGTGTAAGACTCTTTGGGGAGCCACTCGTCGAGCCTGCCGTTCCTCCACCTCTCCTCGGAGTTTCCCCCATGTTTGGAGCCGCAGTGGCCTCGCCAGGCCGTTCCAGTTTGATCAGTGTGGAGGACTTTCAAAGATGGCCACGGTATCTGGGCGTGGGCATGCGCAGTAGGAACGTCAGAGCAACTTCATGGCGCAGGTCCACGTCGGATCAAACACATGTGGCTGGGACCTGCGGTAGCAGGGGAGAGTGTCTGGCGGGCAGTATATAAATGGGCAGTGGAGGACAGCAGCCTGCCAACCTTATTGCACAAATGTGTGAAACAGGAGATGCAGTCCACGCCGACCCTATTGAGCCCTCTAGACCATCAAGCCCGGTACTTTGGCTTGAGGAGTGGGGGACAGCTACCAAGAGGGTGAAATTATTCCTTTATTTCTCTTGCATTGCTGATTGGATTCTTTTTGGCTATTTATTATAGGTGCCTAGAATTCCTAAAAAAAAAAAAAAAAAAAAAAAACTACTGTAAAGACTATTTGTAAAAGTATGCTGCCTGCTTCAGATCTGAAACCAATTTGTCAATCCTGCATTAAAAAGTTAGGATTGGAAGAGACTCAATCTATGTCAAAAAGTATCAAGGCCCTGGTAAAATCAGAGCTTCCCTTGAACCCCTAAAACAGCTCTTTCCTCAATCCGCATGTGGCACTAGACAGAATGTGGATTCTGATTCAGATATTTCAGATGAAATGGAATTTTGATGCGTCTAGTGATGTGGGGAGCAATTCTTCTTCTGAAGATGAAGCGGGCAGAGCACTTTTTCCCACTGAAGATACGGAGCCATTATTAAGAGCAGTAAGAGCGACAATGCAATTGGAGGTTATTAAGTAGCAGAAATCCATTGCCGACCAGGTTTTTGAAGGATTAGCACCTAAAAAGCATAGAGTTTTTCCTGTTCATACAAATATGAAGGCCCTAATTTAAAAAAAAATGGAGGAATCCAGATCGTAAATTTTTTGTTTCTAATACAATTAAAAGAAAATATTCTTTTGATGAATGAAGTATCGTCAGTCAGGGATAAAGCACCTAATGTTGATGCCCCGGCGGCGAAAATTGCAAAGAGATCGGCATTTCCCTTTGATAACTTAGGAGTTCTTAGTGATCCCTTAGATAAGAAAGCAAACGTCTACCTTAAAAAAGCCTGGGAATCTGCTTCTACTAGTTTCTAGGCCTTGTATTGCTGCTTCCTGGGTATCTAGGTCTTTAAAGCTATGGTTAGGACAATTGCAGTCACATATTAAATAAAATAAAAAACCTAGAGATGAGCTTCTGGCCTCCCTTCCAACATTTGTAAAAATGGACTATTTTTTGGCGGACGCTTCTTCTGATGCCATTAGATTTTCTGCTCGATCATCGGCTTTATATAACGCTGCTAGATGGGCCATCTGGCTTAAATCTTAGAAGGGCGACCAGGGTTCCAAAGCGAGGCTTTGTTCCCTACCATGTGAGGGTCAGAGGTTATTTGGATCTTCCTTGGACGACATTCTTGAAAAAGCATCAGACAGAAAAAAGGGATTTCCGATCCCTAAGAAAATAAGTGGGTTCAGAAGGTCTAGACATTTTCAAAGTAAACAGAGGTTCAGACACCCAGAAAAGAAAAATAGAGCTCCCAAAAAGTCGGGGTTTTTGTTCAGAGCCTTTAAATAATTCCAAGTCCAAGGATAAGCAGGATTGACGCCAGGTGGGGGGGAAGACTCTCCAAGTTTTATCTGGCCTGGAAAGAAATTACAAAAAACAAATGGATCTTAGACATCGTTTTAAGAGGGTTTCAAATAGAATTCCTTGAACCACAGGAAGATTTTTTTTTTTATATAATAACCAAGAATCCAAAAAAAAAGCTGAAAAATCTTTAATTTTACACAGGGAGGTTTCAGAAAGGGGTTGTAAGTTTAGTTCCCGAGGGGGAAAAAGGAACCGGGTTCTATTCTCTGCTTTTTTTAGTAAAAAAAAAACCAGACAGTTCCTTCAGAGTAATCTTGAATTTAAAGAGATTAAATAAGAATCTGAGATACGAAAAAAAATCGTATGGAGACTTTATCATCTGCCATAAATATCCTCTCCCAGAACTGTTGGATGGCAAGTATTTTTGAGAATGGCAGTTTGGGTTCAGGGCTCTCTTCTTCATGCGCAATACAAAGCCCTCTTCTTCTGGAATCTTTAGGATGAATGATAAATTGGAAAAAATCCAAGTTACTTCCTTCTCAGAGATGCGTGTTTTTGGGATACTACTAGATTCCCAGAATCAGAGTTGTTTCCTACCAGAACAGAAGGTGATGTTATTGGTAGACGAAATACAGGATCTCCTTCTCAGTTATGGATGTTCCCTGAGACAGGCTATGTCAGTACTAGGTTTAATGACATCCACTATCCCGGCGGTAAGCTATGCTCAGTTTCATGCAAGACCATTGCAGGAGGACATTCTAAAGAACTGGGACGATTCTCCTCCTATCCTTGGACTACAACTTTCATCTGAGTTCAGTAGCAAGGATGTCATTACTATGGTGGACAATCCCAACGAATTTATCCAGGGGATGCCCTTGGGTGTTTCAGAATCCGATGGCAATCACCACGGACGCAAGCCCTTGGGGATGGGGAGCCCATTCAGGGGGAGACTTCTGGAAGGGAAGATGGAACATTCAGTCCAGAAACTGTTCCTCAAACTACAAGGAACCAAGTGCAATAAAAGAGGCTATATTAAAAATCCCATCAACATTGGCAAAAACAACTGTAATAATATATTCAGACAATACAACAGCAGTGTCTTATATAAACCACCAGGGGGCACAATAATGAGAGAGTTGTTGACGATATCCCAGGAGATTTTTCAAATTGCAGAGAGGAACCAGTTAATTCTCAGAGCAGTTCACCTCAGAGGAATGGAGAATTCCCTGGCCGATTTTTTTTATTTTTTTTTGAGCAGGAAAGAGTAGGAAGAAGGAATTAAATTTTCCAGATCATAGTACAGAAGTGGGGTTTACCAACTATAGATCTTTTTGCGACAAAGGAGCAACAAAAAGGTGGACAGATTTTTTTCACTCAACAGGATGGACTTCCCGACAGGGATAGCATCATTAACCCAGTCATGGGATCAGGAGTTCGGATATGACTTTCCTCCGTATTTACTCAGTCCTGATTAAGGTTATCCAGGAGAGGGCTTCTTTGATTTTAATAGCTCTAAGATGGCCCAAAAGAGCCTAGTTCTTAATGTTACAAAACCTAGCTTCCAGTGTGGGACAACCTTCTGTTTCAGGGTCCCTAAGCAGCCTGGAAATTGAAAGGATAATATGGGCTAGGAGGGGTTTGTCGAATGAGGTAGATTCCACTTTACTGGCCAGTAGGAAAGAGGTCACGGCTAAAAAGTATGTTAAGATTTGGGCCCCCATGGGATTCAAATGTAGTATTAACTGCCTTGACTCATTCTCCATTTGAACCTATTAAGGATGTACCAATCAAGATGCTCACTTTAAGGCTATATGCACACGACAGTTGTTTTTTGCTGTCCGCAAATCGCGGATCCGTCTCCCTTTTTTTTTCACATCCACATCCTTTCCTTGTGTCCGCAAATTTTGTAGGTTGTGTTTCCGTGTGTCTTCCGTTTTTTTTGCGGATCCGCAAAAAAAACGGAAGGCTTGAAACAGTTTCTTAAAGTACCTGCACAAGTGCCCTGGTTTGCAAGCAACCATCCGCAAAAAAACCGGATGCGGATGGAAAACGGAAAGGCTTCAGTGTGGCTTCCGTTTTTTGCGGACCCATTGACTTCTATGGGTCCGCAAACCGTTTTTTGCGGACAAGAATAGGACATGCCATATTTTTTTTGCGGACGTGAAATGCGGAATACGGACGCGGACAGGAAACGGAAGAGGCATCAGTTTTTTTTGCGGATCCATAGAAATGAATGGGATCCTCAAAAAAAACGCAACGGAAGCCGAGAAAAAACACTGTCGTGTGCATGTAGGCTAAAAATGACTTTTTTGTTAGCTATTACATCTACTAGGCAAGTTTCTGAGATCCAGGCCCTTTCAGCCTTCCCTCCTTATACAAATATATTGGAAGATAGTCATTTTAAGGCCTTTACCTTTTTTCTTGCCTAAGGTGGTTTCTGTCTTCCATAGAAACCGGGACATAATTCTACCTTCTTTTTATGTTAATCCCAAAAATTCTAGAGAACAAACTTTTCATTGTCTAGGCGTTAGAAGATGTTTAATCACTTACCTGGAATCCACTATGGATTGGAGAATATGTGAAAATGTCCTGATCCAGCTTCGGGGATCTGGTAAGGGAAATAAAGCTTCCATAGCCTCTATTGCAAGATGAAACCCATTTTGCAATCGAGGCTATGGAAGTTTGCCATACCTTGTGCTTATTCGGCGAGGGGTCTGCCCATTCCAGAGGGGTTTGGGGACCACTCACCTAGGACAGTAGCTACTACTTGGTCAGAGAGGGCGGAGGCTTCCTTAGCTCAGATTTGCAGTGTGACCACATGGTCTTCGCCCCATACTTTCTTAAAACACTACAGGTTGCATCTGGACTCTGATGCCGCCTTTGAGAGGAAGGTACTGCAAGCTGTGGTTCCCCCTAATTTATGTTCATGGTTTAGTCCGCATGGGTCCTATCATGGGTGAGGGGAAAACATAAATTGCTTACCGGTAATTGTTTCTCTTGAAACTCATGACAGCACCCCAAAATTTTCCCTTCCCTTTTTTTCTTTAATGGGGCTTATTCTTGAAGATATTATATCCCAGTTTTAGTTAGGGAAAGTTACCATATTGGTTTCCTGGCTGGAGTCTATCTCTTTTTTCTTTTGTTGTGTCACACCTCCGGAGGGTCTTTTCCTTGCAAATCACTGAGGTGTGGTGGGGGTGTGAACTTTTTATATCCTCAAGTTTCCTGTCCTGGATGGGAGGTCCATCACGCATGGGTCCCCTCATGGGTTTCAAGAAAAACAATTACCGGTAAGCAATTTATATTTTCTAGGTACAAAGGGTACATTTATCAAACTGCTGTAAAGTAGAACTGGCTTAGTTGCCCATAGCAACCGATCAGATTCCACTTTTCATTTTGGCCAGCTCCTTTGGAAAAGCCAGTTCTACTCTACACCAGTTTAATAAATCTCCCCAACAATTAGGAGGTTGTTCCAAGCATCTTGGAGAACAAACCACAGATCTTCTGTGCATGTAGGCTTTCTCAAATCCTTCTGTCTCTTCATGTAATCCCAGACACACTCATGTGATGTTGAGATCAGGGCTCTCTGTGGGGGACATATCATTATGACTTGTTCGTATTTAGCATGAAGATATAGAAAATGGCAGGAGATGCTCGGGACTAGTGATGAAGAAAGTATTAAAAAATTTGATTTGGCTGCTTCACCAAATTTTGCAAAAAAAATTAGACAAATTACTTAACCACATCAGCCCCCCTAGCTTAAACACCCTTAATGACCAGGCCACTTTTTACAATTCCGCACTACACTACTTTCACCGTTTATTGCTCGGTCATACAACTTACCACCCAAATGAATTTTACCTCCTTTTCTTCTCACTAATAGAGCTTTCATTTGGTGGTATTTCATTGCTGCTGACATTTTTACTTTTTTTGCTATTAATCAAAAATTACCGAAATTTTTGCAAAAAAATGACATTTTTCACTTTCTGTTGTAAAATTTTTCAAAAAAAACTACATTTCTATATAAATTTTTCTCTAAATTTATTGTTCTACATGTCTTTGATAAAAAAATCCAATAAGTGTATATTTATTGGTTTGGGTAAAAGTTATAGCGTTTACAAACTATGGTGCAAAAAGTGAATTTCGGCATTTTGAAGCAGCTCTGACTTTCTGAGCGCCTGTCATGTTTCTTCAGGAGCTAGAATGTCAGGAAAGTATAAATACCCCCAAATCACACCATTTTAGAAAGAAGACACCCCAAAGTATTCGCGGAGGGGCTTGGTGAGTTCATGTATCATTTCATTTTTTTCACAAGTTAGCGGAAAATGACACTTTCTGAGAAAAAAAAAAAAAAAAAGTTTCAATTTCTGATAACTTCTGGCAAAAAAAAAAAATCTCAGACGGACTCACTATGCCCTCAGTGAATACCTTGGGGTGTCTACTTTCCGAAATGGGGTCATTTGTGGGGTGTGTTTACTGTTCTGGCATTTTGGGCGGGCTAAATTGTGAGTCGCCATGTAAACCTAAAGGTACTCGTTGGAATTTGGGCCTTTGCGCACTCAGGCTGCAAAAGTGTCACTATGTGGTATCGCCGTACTCAGGAGAAGTAGGGCAATGTGTTTTGGGGTGTATTTTACATACACCCATGCTGGGTGAGAGAAATATCGCTGTAAATTGTCAACTTTGTATAAAAATTTTAAAAGTTGTCGCTTACAGAGATATTTTTCACACAAAGTATGGGTATATGTAAAAATACACCCTAAAACACATTGCCCTACTTCTCCTAAGTACGGCGATACCACATGTGTGCCACTTTTTGCAGCTTGGTGCGCAAAGGGGCCCTAAAACCAATGAGTACCTTTTAGGATTTCACAGGGCATTTTTACGCATTTGGATTCCAGACTTCTTCTCACGCTTTAGGGGCCCCTAAAATGCCAGGGCAGTATAAATACCCCACATGTGACCCCATTTGGAAAGAAGACACCCCAAGGTATTCTGTGAGGGGTATGGTGAGTTCATGTAAAATTTTATTTTTGTCACAAGTTAGTGGAATATGAGACTTTGTAAAAACAAAATTAAAAAAACAAAAAACAATTTCCGCTGACTTGTGCCAAAAATAAAAATTCTGTGGACTCACCATGCCCCTCACAGAATACCTAGGGTGTCTTCTTTCCAAAATGGGGTCACATGTGGGGTATTTATACTCACCTGGCATTTTAGGGGCCTCTAAGTGTGAGAATCCAAATGCAAAAAATGGCCTGTGAAATCCTAAAGGTACTCATTGGTTTTAGGGCCTTTGCATCTTGGCTGCAAAATGTCACACATGGTATCGCCGTACTCAGGAGAAGTAGGGCAATCTGTTTTGGGGTGTATTTTATATATACCCATATTGTGTGTGAGAAATATCGCTGTAAACGACAACTTTTTAAATTTTTTTATTCAAAGTTGTCAATTTACAGAGATATTTCTCTCACCCAGTATGGGTATATGTAAAAATACACCCCAAAACACATCGCCCTACTTCTCCTGAGTACGGCGATACCACATGTGTGACACTTTTTGCAGCCAAGATGCGCAAAGGGGCCCTAATTCCAATGAGTACCTTTAGGAGGGCATTTTTACGCATTTTTCTTCTCACGCTTAGGGCCTCTAAAATGCCAGGGCAGTATAAATACCCCACATGTGACCCCATTTTGGAAAGAAGACACCCCAAGGTAATCCGTGAGGGGCATGGTGAGTTCATAGAAGATTTTTTTGGCACAAGTTAGTGGAAATTGATTTTTCATTGTTTTTCTCACAAAGTCTCCCTTTCCGCTAACTTTTGACAAAAAGTTTAATTTTTCATGGACTCATTATGCCCTCAGCGAATACCTTGAGGTGTCTTCTTTCCAAAATGGGGTCACATGTGGGGTATTTATACTGCCCTGGCATTTTAGGGGCCCTAAAGCGTGAGAAGAAAAATGCGTAAAAATGCTCTTCCTAGCAGTACTCATTAGTTTAGGTCTCTATGCATTTGGCTGCAAGTGTCACCATGTGGCATCGTCGACTCAGAAGAAGTAGGCGATGTGCTGGTGTATTTTTACATATACCCATGTAGGTGAGAGAAATATCTCTGTAAATTGACAACTTTGAATAAAAAAATTAAAAAGTTGTCGCTTACAGCGATATTTCTCACACAAAGTATGGTTATATGTAAAAATACACCCCAAAACACATTGCCCTACTTCTCCTGAGTACGGCGATACCACATGAGTGACACTTTTTGCAGCCAAGATGCGCAAAGGGGCCCTAAAACCAATGAGTACCTTTAGGATTTCACAGGACATTTTTACGCATTTGGATTCTCACGCTTTAGGACTCCTAAAATGCCAGGGCAGTATAAATACCTCACATGTGACCCCATTGTGGAAAGAAGACACCCCAAGGTATTCCGTGAGGGGCATGGCGAGTTTACAGAAAAAAAAATTTGGCACAAGTTAGCGGAAATGGTATTTTTATTTATTTATTTTTTTTTACAGTCTCACATTCCACTAACTTGTGACAAAAATAAAATTTTGCATGAACTCACCATACCCCTCACGGAATACCTTGGGGTGTCTTCTTTCTAAAATGGGGTCACTTGTGAGGTTTTTGTACTGCCCTGGCATTTTAGGGGTCTCCGCAATCATTACACGTATGGCCAGAATTAGGAGTTTTTGCGATTCTCCTTATATTGACCATACGGGTAATGAGAATTTTTTTCCGTTCAGCCTCTGCGCTGAAAGAAAAAAATGAACGTCACAGATTTTTCCATTCACATTGATCAATGTGGATGAAAAAATCTCTAAAAATGTGCAAAAAAAGAGGGAAAAGCTATAAAGCTGCGATCGCTAAGGGACCCTAAGGCCTCATTCAGCGTCCGCAATTCTGTTCCGCAAAATTTTGCGGAACAGAATTGTGGATACATTCAATTCTATGGGGACAGACTTTGTCCCGCTCGATCCATAATTGCGGATCCGTAATTGGAGATCCGCAAAGTATAGAACATGTCCTATTCTTGTCCGCACTGCGGATAAGAAAAGGCATTTTCTATATAGTTCTGGCAATGTGCGGATCCGCAAAATGCGGAAAGCACATTGCTGGTGTCCGTAGTTTATGGATCCGCGGATTTGCGGATCCGTGATCCGCAAAACACATGCGGACATCTGAATGAGCCTTACAGGGGGTGATCAGTGACAGGGGGTGACAGGGGGTGATCAGGGGGTGACATGGGAGATCAGGGGTTAATCAGTGACAGTGGGGGTGGTGGGTGGGTGGGGGCGGTGGGGGGTTGTGTGGTGATTGGTGCACTTTGATATTTTTTCTCTGGTGGTCCCAAGCAAAGGGACCACCAGAGAAGCGGGCAGCAAGCAGATCAGACGCCGTTCACAGAACAACGTCTGATCTGCGATTTTTTTCTGCCATATACAGCCTGCCAGCGCACGATCGGCGCTGGCAGGCTGTAGTATAACTACATGCGAGCGCGCCGATATTGCGCATGTGCGGGCGCGTGCTCGCGTCATCTCGCGTCTCGCGAGATGACGCGCCGATGCGTCGGATCAGAAGAGCCCGGCCGCCGCGAGAACGCGATCCTGCGTGCGGCGGTCCGGGAGTGGTTAAAGACGTTGTCTCTCTTCAGTAAGTGGCATTTATCATGTAGAGAAGATTAATACAAGCCACTTACTAATATATTGTGATTATCCATATTGCTTCCTTTACTGGCTGGATTCATTTTTCCATCACATTATACCCTGCTCGTTTCCATGGTTACAGAACACCCTGCAATCCAGCAGTGGTGGCCGTGCTTGCACAATATAGGAAAAAGAACTAGCCTATGTGTGCTCCCATGGTCCCAGCCACCAGAAAAGCCAGCGCTTTTTTCTATAGTGTGCAAGCACGACAACCACTGGTGGATTGCAGGGTGGTCTGTAACCATGGAAACGAGCAGTGTATAATGTGATGGAAAAATGAATCCAGCCAGCAAAGGAGACAATATGGAAAATAACAATACATTAGTAAGTGCCTTGTATTAACTTTCTCTACATGTTAAATGCCACTTGCTGAAGTGAGACAACCCTTTTAAGCTACTTTCACGCCTGATCTTTTCCTTTCCGGTATTGAAATCTGTCATAGGATCTCAATAGCAGAGGAAAAAACTTCCGTTTTGTCCCCATTCGGTGCCAATTGGGGACAGAAGTGATCTGAAGGGAACGGAATACTCCAAAATGCAATCGGTTCTGTTTCATTGCATTCCCATGACACAAAAGCGTGGCAAGCAGCATTTTAGAGTGCGTCCTGGGATGCGGACCAAGACGGATCCGTGATGATTCACAATGTAAGTCAATGGAAACGTATCCGTTTTCTCTGACACAAAAGAAAACTGATCCGTCCCCCATTGACTTACAATGGTTTTAGAGACGGATCCGTCCTTGCTATCTTAAAGATAATACAACCAGATTCGTTTAGAACGGATGCAGGCGGTTGTAGTATCCTAATGGAAACGTTTTTGCAGATCCATGACGGATCCAGCAAAAACGCTGGTGTTCAAAGTAGCCTTAGTTATGAAGTGCATTTCTTTGTGAATAGTGGGAGCAATGACAGGGGGCGGGGATTGCGCCACTCCCCGTCATTGTACCCCTCAGATGCCACGTTCATAAATGATCGTGGCATCCGATATACATAAGAGTGTAAATTTTTGTTTTTTTAAAATAATGCTTATCTGAATGAATCAATTTAAACTGAAATAGTGTAAAAAAAAAAAACATACTATTTGATCGCGACAGGCCGGCCACTGCCATCTTGCTCGAAGTTCTGGCACGAAATCTTGCGCAGCCCGAGATGACATCATTATGTAAGGCGACATGGTGATGTCATACATCACAGTGCACGGGATTTCGGTCGAGATCTTCAAGCAAGATGGTGGCAGCCGGCCCATTGCGAGCAAATAGTTCAGGTGAATAGTATATATTTTATCCTTTCGCTTATGACAGCACCATGAGAGATCGCCTCCACACCCCATTGGACAATGGGGTGTGGAGGCGGTCTCTCCATGGGTGCTGTCATAGGCTCAGAGAAAGAAGATTACCGGTAAGTAATCTTAGTTTTTTTTTTACCCTATTTCAGTTTAAATCGATTCGTAACCGTGAAGCACAAGGAAATTCAGCTTCGTTGCCGATCGAATTTATCCTGAAATTCGGAATAAAGTCCAATCCGCTCATCACTACTCAGGACTAATGAGTCAAAAGATCTGTGGTTAGTTCTCCAAAATGTTAGAAAAAACCTTCCTGTCACGTTCCTTCAAAAACTGTGTCCAAGTGTACCTAGAAGAAAAGTACTGTATTTTCTGGCGTATAAGACTACTTTTTAACACATGAAAATCTTCTCAAAAGTCGGTGGTCGTCTTATATGCTGGTATAATGCATGTCTTACATGCTGGTATAATGCATGCTGAAAATTGAGAGGACCTTTCACTAGTCCAAAAGATTGTTAGATAATGATACGTATGTGTAGTGCGGCGCCCAGCAGCCCCCCTTTAGTCTTATACGGCGAGTATAGCCCAAACCCCATATTTTAACAGGAAAAGTAGGGGGTCGTCTTATATGCCCAGTCGTCTTATACGCCGGAAAATACGGTACCTTTGAAGGCGAAGGGTGGTCACACCCAATATTGATTTGATTTAGCCTTATCTTTTGTTCATTTACTTTGCATTTTGTTAAATGATAAAATACACTATTAACACTTCTATTTCTGAAAGAATTCTTCCTATATAAAAATATACACTTATTGACAAAAAAATGACACACCCAAGTAGAAATGTTGGATTGCTGCAAAAGTGACATGTTTCCGACAGATTGCAGCCGTGGACTGATTAGACACTGGGTCTTGCCACAAGACGGCATAAATGTGCTTGTCCTACTACCCTCTAAAAAGACTCTCATGGGCTACTTTTGGGTAGTTCACCTCTTGGTAACAGAACTGCTAGATATGGCTGTGTGATGCGCTTGAAGACAGTTTGCCCAGTTAACTTTGAGAGGGGGCACATCTTTTAAGGAAAGACACAGGATGGTCATTTCGACGAGCTGCCCACCATATAGGCTGATTTGACCTAACTGTTAGGAGGTGTTGGGAGCAGTGGTTACATGAGGGCACGCATGCACAGCAAACAGGCTTTGGAGAGCCTGGTCAGACCACCAGCATAGAGTATTGTGTGATCTGGCCAACAAACACGAGCAGTTCCCACAGTTTCGTTGTCCACCAGCCAGACACAAGTGACACCTTCATTACACACCTGTCTCTGCCCGAACCATTTCCAAGCACTTGGCAGCAAGAAATTTGGTGTCACGACATCCATTACATCTCCTGCCATTGACAGCCAACCACTGTCACCTTTTTTTGCAGTTGTGTCGTGAACAAGATTTGAAAACAGTATAGTCTTTATCGACAAATCCAGATTCTGTGCCGTATCCACGACAGTCGGTTTGAAGTATGGAGGCCTGGTGGTTAGCACTTCAATCCTGCCTTTGCTATGGAACGACACACAGTCCCAGATGCTGGCGTGATTACCTGGGGAGCCATGGTATACGTCACTTCTAGTAGTGATACGAGGGACACTTAGGGTGCATTCACACAACCATATGTATTTTGGATGACTGCTGTGCGACCTTTGTGTTGCATCCGTTTTTCTTGTGGACCCATTGTAACAATGTCTATTCTTGTCTGCTAAAAGGACAAGAATAGGACATGTTCTATCTTTTTTGCGTGGTTGCAGAACGGACATACAATGCGGACAGCAGACGGTGTGCTGTCCACGTTTTTTGCAGCCCCCTTCAAATAAATGGGTCAGCAAAAAATGTGGACAGCACACCGTCTGCTGTCCGCATTGTATGTCCGTTCCACAGCCATGGATCGGATGTAGAGCAAAAATACGGTTGTGTGAATGGGGTCTAACAGCTCTGCGTTATATGCAGGGCATCCTGTGGCCACATGTGTTGCCTCTCATATAATGAGCAACATGGGTTGTTGTTGTTTTTGCGTGGTATCGAATGGTATTAAGAACTGCAATACTTTGTTTTGGTATCAAAATTTTGGTATGCCAGATTTATCGCCAATCCGGCATCCATGGGACCAGCTGAGAAAGGTGCTGAAGGATCCCAAACGCAGCCTGTCTATCTCTATAACCAACTGTATCCGATCATGTATCCAGGCTAGAGGTGGCCCAATGAGGTAGCAGGGGTCAGCAACCTTCAGCACTCCAACTACTGTGAAACTGCAACTCCCAGCATACACATGTACTTGGCCGTGACTCCCATAGAAGTTAAATGAGAATTCTGGGAGTTGCAGTGCCTGTACGGCTGGAGTGTCGGACGTTGATGATCCCTGTACTAGAGCCTCCTTTCAATTGTATCATTTTCCCAAATATAGTTAACTTTTCCAATGAGTGTGTGTATATATTTATATATATATATATATATATATATATATATATATAAACATAAAAATATTTTGGCATAAAAATGTAACCTATGAAAGCTCTGTGCACCGCCCGTACTGTGCCCACATGTATGTGGCACCTGATCTACAGCACTCAGTAGTAGCCCCATGCTGCTCTATAGTTGCCCTATTATTGTTCCCTACCAAACAAACCCATAAAATGGTGGTGTGCGTGTGGAATAGAAGAAATATGGAGTCACAAGAAGAGCAGCTTACTGTATGAGCTGGCATCAGCTATTCTGATGTACGACTATTAATAGATTCCCTTTTTCTTCTTAAGGTCTGAGTCTACAAAAGGGAGTTCTTTTTATAAAATGCTGAGAAATGTGCCTATTCACTTTCACATGGGCAACATATGACGTAACCTTGTTTTGAAGGATATCCTTGTGCCATCTGTCGTAGGCTAGTTTCATTACTGTCTGTGTTCTGTGGCAGAATATGCTAATTTCTGAAAGCTTTAGATCATTTAAACAGATGGCATGGCTGTTCAATTTCATGATAAAGGCGAACTGAAACACTGCAAAAAAAACAAAAAACGTGAAACCTTTAAAAATAGAATCAATGACACAATTTAAAATTGTTTCTTTCTCCTGGAAATGTGAAGTCACCCTTCATTAAGTGATGAAGTGAGATTCAAATGAGTCATAGCATGAGGAATGGAAACAGCGAGCAGATATGTTCTTATATTTTCACTGTTGGGTTCATGGATTTGTTGATATATCATTTAAAGGGGTTTTTCAGGAGTACACTATTGATTACCTATTGATTCCCCGCCACCCTCTGCCAATTTGCTTCTTTTTTAGGCCTCATGCACATGATCGTGTGCATTCTGTATTTTGCGGAAGGGATCAGCTGGCCCCTAATAGATAAGTCCTATCCATGTCCGTAATATAGACAATATAGAAACGGAATGGACACGGAAATGAATGGTTCCATATATGGAACGGATAAGGGAAAAAAAATACGTTCGTGTGCATGAGGCCTTAGCCAGTGACATCACATTCCTTAGCTTCACATGACCTATGTGCAGAGTTCCATTCAAGTGAATGGGCCTAGGCCGCAATACCAAGCACAGCCACTATGCAGTGATTGGCACTGTGCAATCTTCTGTGAGGAGGCCTCAGTGCTGGTCTGATTTGAAACGGCTGATTTGGGGGTGGGGGGTCCCAAAGTCCTGAGGATAGGTTATCAGTATTGTACCCGTGGGGGACCCCTCTTGGAATCAGCTGACTCCATGCCGTTATTCCAACTCCGGATCAGTATTCCAAAATGTGAACTGGGGGGATTAATGCTTTGGGTGTTTTTATACAAAATATCTTAACAGTGCAGTTTGTTTCAGAGTTTATTTATTCCAAACCTTTTCCACTGAAATCTTCAGCTTTTTTTTATTGTAGCAGTGTTAAGCTAGCCATACATATTATATAAATGTTGGCCAGACCAGCCAATCGTGTGAAGTTTGAGTATGTATGTTTCAATTCCCCTTCGACATTAGATGTCGGGAGAAAGAAGGATCGGGCAGATGGATTTCAACATGCCTGATCTTTTTATTCAAACAAGCCTTCAGTCAATAGCTATCTGATATTTTGGCTTGCAAATAAAGCTGCAAAATACAGACCATATCTGCAGTGTGTGAATAAAGCCTCTGGTCACTGGTCAGTTGTCATGCAATCCGATGTCATGGGGCCTCATGTCCCAGTCTTGTTGTGATGGATTAAGAATATTGTGGTTAGATAGGGAAACTCGGTACAAAGCACACATTTAAACGTAATCACTGGTTGATCTTTATAACCTATTATTGCCGTTTAAAGGGGTTGTCCTACACTAGCATGCTTTTTAAATAACCCCACCCGATGGGCCTGTCAAAGTTAGCAGACTTACAGCACCTGCTCCCTGCCTCTGGTTTCTGGCTCCCTGGGTCTGGCTTCACTGTGCTTCCGTCCCTGCATGTATACTTCCAGCATGGACAGGGTCATGTGCCCCACTGCAGCCAATGACAGGGATGCTGGGACCAAGGAGCAGGTAAGTATGGGGGGAAGCCTTTTAAAAAGAAGTCAATCCTGGAATACCCCTTTAATGTTTATATGTATGTTCTAATATTTCTTGTAGCCCAACATGGAGGATAGTTACCTGGCCAGCTTTTGCTACCATCCTGAGTCTATTCCCATTGCAGACCTTCTTGAGTCCAAGTCTTCATCTTCCAGAAAGCTACTATCATCTGCTTTGAAGCACCACAGTCCTCATTCATATGATATTCTAGAAGCTCCAAATAGCACAGGTAAAATAAGAATTCACAGCCATAACTCTTGTACATTGATATCGTGCAAGATTAAAAAAGAGCAGCTTATATCTTTAGTCCTTCAACTTGTTGTTTTTCATGGGTTCTACTTTTTATGATGAGACGTTGAACTATTTGACATTTTAACACACAGCTCTTGTGTCTGCACTGAAGACTCTTCAAGAGAAGATTTCACGGCTAGAACTAGAGAAGTCTAAAGCCCAGAACCACTTAACAAGCTTACCTATGGAGACAGCAGAATATAAGAAGGTTTGGTTCAGCAGTGAGAAGACTGACTCTGCTCAGCATGAAACCGTAAGACCAAAAAATGGTAAGGTTTGCATTTAGTAATTGAGATGTTTCGTAAGAATAAAATCTATTCGTTTTTATGCCACAATTAGTTTGAGTGGCTTTTAATAAGAGTGCAAGAAGGTCAACAATGCTGGCATGACATCCCAAGCTTCTCATGAAGGATTGTACTCAGGACAGCCACCTTGAAAAAAAAATAGGACATTCTTCTTCTAATGATTGATGGATCTTGAGGACAGGCCATCAATATTAGAAACCTGGATAACCTTTTCAATGCCTCCACAAAGTAATGGTGTCCATTTAGTGCCCTTAAAACAGTAATTGTGTCCCCTTACTGCTTTTACGCAGCAATAAATGAATAGTGATCTTACCCCGTAGCTCGGGCAACAGGCCTCTTGTGTCAGCAGCACAGCACAGGCAGGCGCAATGATATTACGGCACCATGCCAGCTTGCATCAAGTTTCTGATGCCTCGTAGGCCGCAGACCTTAAGTGACCTGCACCCTACAAGAGGTTCCGAGTGGGGAGCAATGGCTCTGGACATGGATAAAGTTAAGATGGGTGCAAGGGGGTGGCTTGAAGCATATAACCAGCTTCTTGTGGGGGCCCATGATAGGTGTGGGGGCCCTGTTGCAGATTTGGTATTGGGGCCCAGAAACGTAAAATTACCATTAGAGCACTTAGGTAAAATATTCATGTATTTGCACTTCTTGTGCGTTTTGATCACATGACACATTGAAAATGTTCCAAATTGGCATATAATCGAAGTATACATTTACATTATGAGGAAGGGATATTGCAATAGCTGTAAGGGTGCAGTCGTTGCAGTTGCATTTGGGGGGGGGGAAGGGGCAAGTTCCACATTTAAGGACTCCTGAAAATGGTAAGAGACTGTTGGGGGTGTACAGATTGGACACTAGGACCTGGCAGCTTGTAAAGAATACATCCAGTCGTGAAATGTGCTGTGTGCTGCATACATTGAGTCTTCCTAAATATTTGCTAATGTTTCTTCCCACAATATTAGATGTAATTACCCAGCTAAATGCGGCTGAGGAACGTTGCTTACTTCTCGAGAAGCAGCTATGCTACATGAGGAAAATGGTTCTGCATGCAGAAGTGGATAAGAACACCATTTTGGATCAACAGGTACTTTTGCATGTTCCATCAGTTATAGATCATACTATTGATATAGATCTATTTATTGAGAACATGGTCAGTACAGAGAGAATGGAGGGGTTAATGTAAGAAACGAGTGTCCTATGGGGCTCCCAGGATGTCTTCTGTGCTGAGACTAACTTCTTATTCATGCACTGTAATTATAATCAACAGTAATCAAGTCAATTAGACCTGTTCTGTGCAGGTACTTTTACTAACTTAGACATATTTGCTCTGCAGAGATGACTACAATTAAATTTAAATGGTCTTCCTCAATGTATCCATAGACATTTCTAAAACAAGATAATGTACAGGACAAGCTGGAAAAGCTTGAGTTATTAGAAAAAGAATGTCTTCGACTCACGGCCACTCAGCAGCTTGCAGAGGTAAGACATCATCGGAAAATATCTTACTATTTTATGTTACATTATTTGTGAATGAGGGATGGACATCGGAACGTGGCTTAGATACCCCATTAAGTAGGGTAATGGTTAGCAGTATACATTTAGAGGGGCTTCATATTTTATCCATTGTTGTTCAAAAGACTGAGTTTCACTACTGATTAATATAGTAACATATATGCTGTAATAGTGACGCTGTCCTCAAGCAAATACCTAGGCGCCCACTGTAGTATGAGCAGAATGGCTCCGTCCAGTAAAAACACCCTATTGACTTATAATAGTGGTCCATCAGCTTTCATATAGGTGTCTGTCGTTTTGACAGGAAACAATAGTTCTACATACAGCGCTATTTTGCCATCAAAAGCAGCAGAATTTGCAATGGAGGCTTCTAATGGAGCCTGAGATGCAGGTGTGAACAGAGCTGGACATACAGCAATGACCCAGGAATGCTTGGCTTTAAGGAACACTAAGCACAAAAAATGCACAAAAAATAATCTGCTTTAATTTTTTCTCATAGTACAAACTTAGACATAAATAAAGAAATCTTCTCTATGGGGGAATTTATTATAAGGGATATTTGAAATCAATTTTGCTTGAGTCTGCGTTGGCATACGTTATACCACTTTTATCAAATGTCACATGTTTGGTAACTTTGTCTTTTATGCTTAAAGGGGTATTGCAGTTATAACAATTTTTACCCTATCCACGGATAACTATCAGATCGATTGGGGTCCTACCACTGGGACCCCCACTGATCACAAGAACGGGTGCCCCATACCCTGTGGAGCCTCCCTGAATGGACAGAGCAGCTGGTCAGAAAAGCGATCTTCCGACCAGCCGCTCCATCCATTTCAGGAGGGCTCCATAGGGTATGGAGCAACCGTTCTTGTGATTGACAGGGGTCCCAGAGTTAGGACCCTCACCGATCTGATTGTTATCACCTATCCTGTGTATAGGGGATAGCTTGTTATAACCGGAATACCCCGTGTAGAAAAGGTGCCCCAGTTTTCCTACTTCATCCTCCTATTGAAAAGAGTTTGCGACTTTTTTAGCAACTTTTTAAAGTCTCAGTGATAAATCTGGAATGAAGCTCATTAACGTAGCTATCCACTCCCACATCCTCCACCCATATTTCAAAACTGGGGTGGGTGGTGTAAAAATGAAAAAAGTCTCTCAACTTTTTGCGCAAATAAGTCCAAAACGTCACAAAGGCCCCATTTTGTGACTTTTTGAAGCCAGAATTCTGTAGTGAAGGCATGATAAAACAGGGTCCATGTGTTCCATAAGATCTGTCATGTCCTACTTACTGTGTCTGATTGTGAGACAACTGGCTGTAGTAGAAGCCTCCCTGCTGTGCCATGTCTACAGCAGCAAAAATAATTACACTGACCAAAAATATAAATGCAACACTTTCGGTTTTGCTCCCATTTTGCATGAGCTGAACTCAAAGATCTGAAACATGTTTCTACATACACAAAAGACCCATTACTCTCAAATATTCTTCACAAATCTGTGTTAGTGAGCACTTCTCCTTTGGTGAGATAATCCATCCCACCTCACAGGTGTGGCATATCCGCTCAGAAAAAATCTGCATCCTGTACATGAGAATTCCAAATTCTCGTTGAATACAATGTACAGGTGAAACTCGAAAAATTAGAATATTGTGCAAAGTTCATTTATTTCAGTAACTGCAACTTAAAATGTGAAACTAATATATGAGATCGACTCATTAAAGTCGATCTCATGCAAAGCGAGATATTTCAAGCCTTTATTTGTTATAATTTGGATGACTATGGCTTACAGCCACAATCTCAGGTACCTTTTGCTCAGGGGGTATGGATTAATTAGCTGACTAGAGTGTGACACTTTGAGCCTAGAATATTGAACCTTTTCACAATATTCTAATTTTAAGTTGCATTCATGCAATTCTTTTTAAGTTGCATTACTGAAATAAATAAACTTTGCACAATATTCTAATTTTTCGAGTTTCACCTGTACATGACCTACGGTGCGGATTTTACTTTTCGTGTGCATTTACCCTAAAATTGGTTTAGTGCTCAACACTCATCAGCAGGATTGGTGAACTTTGATCATATATGTATGGCCAGTAAGAACCTAATATGCTAGGTATAGAAGACTTTAGGGTTGTTTCGGGTATCGAACTTTCGATACCCAATCGATACTTTTCTCTGGTATCGAGCTCGATACCAGGATTAGTATTTTATCGATACTGGGCTGCGCTACTGCACAGCCTAGTATCGGAGAACGTGGCTGCGCCGCTCTCAGCGCGGCCATGATCTCCTCGGCAGCACAGGGAGAAGGAGGCAGTCTCTCCCGCCCCCTGTGCTGCCGCTGCAACCAATAGAGGGAGAGGGGCGGGGGACGGGAGCACTGGCCAGCAATGCCTAGTACCGTTTCATATATAAATGCAGGCAGAAGACACACGCTGCCGGCACCTGGCAGGTCACAGGCAGGTGCCGGCAGAGTGTGTCTTCTGCCTGCATTTATATATGAAACGGTACTAGGCATTGCTGGCCAGTGCTCCCGCCCGATTCCCTGTATTAAAACATTGGTGGCCAGTGTGGCTCCCCTGTCCCCAGTATTAAATACATTATTGGTGGCTAGTGCGCCCTCCCCCCAGTAATAAAAGCATTGGTGGCAGTGGCCACAGGGTCCCCTCACCTCATTGGTGGCAGTGGCAGTGATCGGAGCCCCAGCAGTGTAATGCTGGGGCTCCGATCGGTTCCCATGGTAACCAGGACGCTTCTGAAGCCCTGGCTGCCTTAGTCAGTTCCCTGCTGCTGTGTGTACTGTGCACACAGCAGCAGGGAGAGGGTGAGATCCTATTCACCCTGATAGAGCTGTATTAGGGTGAATAGGTTCTAGCCCCTAAGGGGGAAATAGTTAATAAATAAACTGTAAAAGAAAAAAAAAAAGTTTCCCAATTTTACATATAAACAATAAATAAAATATTACATATCGCCGCGTCTCAAAAGTCCAAACTATTAAAAAATCCACTTTTATGCGGTGAACGCCGTAAAAAAAAAAATGCACGATTCGCCATTTTCTTTTAGTCGCCGTAAAAAAGTAGGATAGGACTGTTGTATTATGAGCCGGCGGTTCCATAAAATGTGGAATGCACGCAGATTGTTTGGGCGTTTTTTTTTTTTTTTTTTTTTTTTTTCCGCGTGGTATCGAATGGTATCGAGTATCGCAATACTTTTTTATGGTATCAATACCGAATCAAAAGTTTCGGTACCGAAACAACTCTAGAAGACTTGTACTCCACCAAATCCTGAGTTTTCAGTGATGCATGTAGTTACTGTCTTTTTTTTCCTCTCACTAGCGGAAATAATATTTGTCTTTCTTGTCTCATTAGCGGAAATAACATTTTAAAAGATTAAATGTTTCTTTATGTAGAACTTGATGCATTAAACTACCTGTATTTTATCCCATCAGGGCAAAATTTATGAGCTAGAGGAAAAATTGCATGCCGAGGAACAGCATCGAAAACTGATGCAGGACAAAGTATTCCAGGTTAGTTTTCAGTGTTGGACACCAACACATATTAAACTCTGAAAGCTTTGCAAAAGTGCAAGCAGATACACATGCACGTTTTGGTATCCATATGGTCACCTGGGCCCCCCATAGTGCAGCTAACCTCCCCTCTCTGTAAAATCACTTGAATGCCATGGCTGTTATTGCATTTAAAGGGTTTTCTGGGAGTTAGTTTTTGATGACCTATCCTCAGGTTAGGTTATCAATATCAGATCAGTGGGAGTACGACTCCTGGTACCCCCAGAAATCAGCTGTTTAAAGAGGCCGCGGCACTCAACAACCCTCCTCCTAGGCCTGTGATGTCGCGTTCATTGATCACATCACCTAGGCACTTCCCAGTCCTATTCAAGTGAAGTGAGCTGATCTGCAATACCAAGCACAGCCGCTGTCCGTTGTAAGCTCACAAGAGTGCCGCAACCTCATCAAACAGCTGATTGGAAGGATGCTAGAGTCAGACCCCTGCCGATCTGATATTGACGACCTATCCTGAGGATAGGTCAAAAATATCCAACTCCCAGAAATCCCCTTTACAGAGTTCATCAGCAGGGATGGGAGTCAACAGCTCATGTGCTCTTGCCACCTTCACACTGAAATAGTTAATTTGGACCTTAATGACCACATCAGAATTTTGCTTTAAGCAATTCTTATTTAAGGTAATTTGTTTACTAAATAATCAAATTCTTCTATGTATGGCATAGCCAATTATGCATTTCTAAAGTTTGAATGCATATAGCACTGGAAACGTAGACCCTTTTTTTTTTTGTTGTTGTTGTTGCAGCCACCCCTAGAAAGGAATTGTCTTTGCTTGGCACAGTTATGGTCATTAACCGCATCCATCCATTAGGAGTAGTGGAAGGCTGGTTCTATGTGGCTGCCCAGCTGCTTTTTGGGCGGTATCCACACCAGTTTCTGTCATATGAACGACCCCAAATATAGATTGAGCCAGGAGTGAACAACCACTCTAAACAGGAGTAGGGGGATCATCTCTGGCAGATTTATACTGTAGAGGTAAATTGGAGAGACCTTTGTATTATCCACACATTATGGTGTAGTAGCATTGATAGGATCAATATCCAGCCACTAATCGGTATACACCAGCTCAGAGCCTCTATAATAGGAGCAGCAGTTTGGTTCTGTGAACCCATCCCTGTCCATGGGAGCTTGGAAGTTAGCCACACAAAACGGAGGGGACTTTCCTTCCCAGTGAAAGCTTTCTAGATAGAACACCATCAAACTTCTTAAAAAGAGGTGACTGGGAATAGCATAGGGCAATTATAAACCTTAGGTTTCTGTTACTTATGTCTCCTACTCTTCGCTTTAGGTGTGATGCAGACAACAGTGTTATCTGTCCATGTGTTATCCGGACTGCACCTGCAAAGCACATGGAACTATTTAAAAAATTGGTGCAGTACCCACGCGTTTTTGCTCACAGACCAACGGATACTCACACCATCCACCATTCTGGTCTGTTTTCTGTCCGAGACTCATTAAATTGAGTCACCATACAGACATCCAAATGTTTTGCAGATGGAAATTGGACTAGCCTTCTTAATTCAGTCTTAGATGCAGCATCTATACATGAGTGATCATCATCCAGGTCTAGAAACTTAGGGCCAGGGGGGAAATTTCCCTGGATAATTTTTGTATGTTTGTGTTCTTCCTTGTTCTGTTGATATAAAGTAAAATGAAGAGATTGGCACTTATGACCAAGAACCTTCAAAATAGCAGAGACACCATGCTGTTCTCTCTAGTGACTATTTGTCTGCTTCCATGCAAATAAAATGGTATCATCCAGAATTTTTCCAGGACTGATGTGATAAAGAATTTGTGCCTGACGGAACAGTCAAGTCTATGAGAACAGATAAAATTGTATCATTTCTGCAAGGTAGAACAAAAATGCAGTGTTCAGGTGATGCTGTAGCAAGGAATCGCAAGCTATGGGCAAGAAAAAAAGCTGAATCTCCAGTATGAATTGTGGGAATTGTATATTTTTTGGAATGATTGGTTTTATCTTTTCATGGAATAACAAGAATTTCCTACTTTATAGCTGGAGACTGGCTCTGAAGTAAGCACACTACCTCTATCAGCATCTACTGAAAATACTTCCCAAAGGAATGTAAAAAAAAAGAAACCATTGCAGGTAAGTAACTTTTCAGCATGCCTTATATCAGGAGGCGCTGCCAGAGGTGTCTTTACATCAGTTATGCACAACCTTTTCTGGTCCCACGGCTACATTGTCCAACTCTATCAAATCCCAAGGGCAGCAATAAAATTTAAAACAGTATTACCATATAAGATGTTTATGGTGTATCAAAAGTATAGGGCGTAAGTAAAAGGTGCTGTTTTAGCTTCCACAACTCCCATCTGTTGGGTCCACTTTTCCGTATTTCACACTGCAGAATTCACATAAAACGGTGTCTTACATCAGGCCATAATCTTAATGACTTGGCCTCATGAGACACTGGTTGAGTGCCGAAACACATAGTACTAATAAAGCTTCCAATCTGGGTGAACTTCATTTGAGGACCTCTCAGTAGCAGTGGCGTGGTTGAGTCCCCACTTACCTCTTCTTGTTTATGTAAATCTTTATCCAGAGGGAGCTGGGGTTCTGATTATTTGTTAGCACAACCATGGAAGGTGAGCGTCTAGTCGCTTGCATTTGCTCCATCCCACACTCTATTCGGATGATATGCCCAAAGTGTTTAATTTTCTTTTGCACACTCCAGAGCCGCATACATGATGTGGCTTTGTTCATTGTGGTTTACTGAAACATAAACTACAATGAAGAGAGGCACCTTCACAGGCACCTCATGTCCTCTTTTTTTGGAGTGACACCTAAAAGTAAGGAGACCCCTACTCTGCCAATTTATGGGGTTCCCATATATGGCCACACAGTACACAATAAGTAAATATTTGTCCCTTATGATGGGGAAAAAACTTGTGAGCAGTCTGTTACCAGGTAATTGGGGGCTACACTAAATGGTATTGCTGACTGTCTCATTGCATGTGGCCCCTGGGACGTAGGCTGTGCACTCCTGCTGATATGGTTCCTGTGGAATTCATTGTATACTGTGTATTACTTAATTTTTCCTGTAGCATTGTCCTAGGAAACATACCTCCTGGGCTGCCTCCCCAAGGTGTGCGTCTTGTATATTAAACGCTCACCCTTCTTATCGGATTTCCTAAGCAGGACAACTGTGGCATCCTGTGTACTAAGATCACATATATCATGCAATCTTAGGTCTTCCTTTGAACACCATTTGACAGTTTTCACCTAGAATTACATTGAATTAAAAAGGATCATCGCTGGCATCGTTGCTTTAGTAAATAGTTTCATTTCTCATGGTGCTGCATCCTTCCTTAGAGCTCTCTGTGGTGCCGTTCTCCTGGGTTATTACTACTGTGAATAAATTGCCAGATGTAAAAGGGACGTGTCCTGACACAGTCAGACGCTGTCGGCACTGATTGGTCGATCTCCGACTGTGTAGGGACACACTGCCAACTAGAAATGCATTATTAACTTATTTGTTAATTTCTATGAGGAAAAACAGAAAAGCAGCACAACAGTGAGTTGTAAGAAAAAATGTTACAGAACTGTTATTATCAGTGTTGCAGACATGTCAGGAGAACTGACTGGTCCTGTAGAAGGAATCCACTGTTACATATGAAATTCTTATTTTGTGTTGAAGAAACCTGCTGCAAGGCAAAATGGTACTTCTGAACCGAAGATTTCTGTGAAGGCAGGAGCTTTACCATTTGTAGCTGGAAAAGTGAGTGTATGAACTGGTGTTCTTTGCTCACACCAAGTTGATTTTTTGCTTTCTGTTTATAACATATAACTCGTTCTCTTTTAAAGTCTACTAGTACAAGCCATTCTCTCAGTGCAAATGTTCAGAGTGTTCTTCACATGATGAAGCATCGAAGTGAGAGCCCAGCAGTTGCCCATCAACGCTCAAGGTCTGTAGGACGCAAGCCATGTTCTAGAAGTCTAGGAGCCACCAGAACTTCAATAAACTATGCTCTACACTCTACTGGAGACAGTCTGACTGATTTACTGCTGGATCTTCAAGGAGAGCTAGAACGAATGAGTTTGTGAGTACCCACCGGACTGTTAAAAGGGTTCTCCATAGGATAGGTCATCAATATCAGATCATCAGGAGTCTTGACACCCTACAGCCCCCTGATCAGCTGTTCGGGATTAGCTTGTGCACCAGAACTACACAGCTCAGTCCATTGTGTAGTAGACAGAGCTCACTGAAATGAATAGGAGCAGCGATGTAGTAACCAGGTCCGTCCATTACACAGTACACAGAGCTTCTCCCAAACAGCTAATCAGCAGCATATCTGACCCCTGCCGATCTGATATTGATGACTTATCCTAAGGATGGTCAGCTATTAAATCCCAGAGAACCCCTTTATTGGAAAGGAACTTTTTTCCCACTTAAATGCATGTATTTGTAGCTAAAAATCATTTTTGGAGATTTGGGATTTTCGCAAAAAATGTTTCCATATTGGGGTTCTTTTGGTCATCAAACACGACGACTGGTCACGTGATGCAACGGGACCATGTCACCGCTGCAGCCTGTGATTGACTGCAGCAGTCACATGTTGGTCGACGAATAGTGTTTTCAGCCCTGCGGTGAAAGAAAGAGCTGGCCCAGGAGCGCCAGACACCGTACCCTGCGGAGGGAGCCAAGTAAGTATGATCTCCACTGCTGGTTGGCCACTCTGGATGGTCTTGCTCCAGTGAGCGCCTTGGCCTTCTTTCTGTTTACCAAGCGCAGCGACGTACATTGTATAGGGCAATGGTGGTGAACCTAAGGCACGGGTGCCAGAAGTTCGGCACTCAGGGCCCTCCCTGTGGGCACCCGCACCCTAGAAAAAGTCTATGGTGTACCAATATGCCTTAGACTTTTTCTACCATTAATCAGTGCAGGGCACACTATGAACGGCACAGGCAGCGCACTGAATGTAGGCTGGCTATTATAGCTAAATGATAAAGTACATGGAAGATATACTATGTAGGTAATTGTCGTGTTGGCACTTTGCGATAAATAAGTGGATTTTGGGTTGCAGTTTGGGCACTGCAAAAGGTTCGCTATCACTGGTATAGGGGCTAGCTGCGTCTAGCCATGTGACTCGTGAATGTATTGTCACCGGCCTAGGGAAAGCTGAGAGAAGGCTGTGCCGCTCAAACATCTGATCGTTGGGGATCTTAGGTGTCCAGCCACCACCGATCAGAGACTGATGACCTATCCCAAGGATAAGTCATTAGTATTAAAATCTCGCAAAACCCCTTTAATAAAATCTGAAATGTAATGTGTCACAGTGGGAAGATTAATTCTGTTTTTGTATGTTTCTCTTTTGAGGGACCATCAAGATCTGCTGAAACAGATAAATGACACGAAGGACAATGATTTACGTGAAGACTTAGAGCGTGAAATGGATTGCCTCGTCAAACAAATGGAAACTAAAAGTGACCAAATACTCAAGCTGAAAAGACATCAAGCAAATGTGAGCGTCTTAGCTGCGACGAAACCTATTGATTTTGGCATTTAAGGGGTTAACTCTGATCCAGACATCTCCCATCATAACCGTAGCAGCACTGTGTCCTAAAGGGGTTTTCCAATTGTTTTATTTTGATGACCTGTCCTCATCATAGGTCATTAGTATGTGGAAGTCAAACTCCCACTCTGGTAAGGGCTGAGGCATCATCCTAGGCCAGTGACACACACATAGCCTACATGCAGCTCAGTCCCTTTCAATTGAAAGGGCCCAAGCCGCAGTACTAAGCACTGTGCTTAGTAAGCAGTGAGGAGGCTGCAGCCCTCACCGAAGCACTGTGGTCTCATCAAACAGCTGATCGGCAAGGGTGCCAGGAGTCGGACCCACAACCATCACATACTGAGGATAGGTCATCGGTATAAAACACTCGGAAAGCATCTTTAAGTAATATACAGCTAATACCCTCTGTGCATGCTACAAGCTTGGCTCCTGAGCCTACACAACTCCTTACATTTACAGCAGATTTTTCAAATCCCTTTTTGCGTTACGTTAAATCCTGACTGCTATATGAAACATCCTGCTCTTTCATGGATATATGGTAACAAAGATCAATGCAATTCTAGTACATAGTGGCTATTGTATACTCCACTGCCTTGATGATGCTATGTGGTCTCTCCCACCAGGAGCAGTTATAGACCACTTCTGTTTGTAGTCTTGAAGCAGAGCTGCCAGTAGGTACAAGCCTTATGGGAAATTCTTCCTTAATGGAAACTTATTGGGATGTCTTTTTATATAGTTTAAAAGGTACAAAAAGTCCCATGATAATATTAAATTAATTAATTTATAAAAGAATTTTCTCGCTCGTATCATTGGGGGACACAGAAGACCATGGGTTTAGTTGTTGCGACTAGGAGCCGACACTAAACAAAAAAGTGTTAGCTCCTCCTCTCAGCTATACCCCTCCTGCAGACACTAAGCTAATCAGTTTTAGCTTAGTGTCTGTAGGAGGCAGACATGTTTTCCTGCTGGTCTGCCAAAGCTTTTTTATTTTTTATTTTTCCTTTTTTATTTTTCAGGTTCGGGCTACAGGTGGGCTCTAGCCACCTGTTTTTCCCACACTTGAGGGGGGAGACCAGTGGGTCCTCAAGCCCACTGCTCATTCCCCACCTCTGGAAGACAAGGAGGAACAGTGGATCTCAAATTCGCTGTTACCTGCCGTCAACAATGTCACCTTTTCTTCTACTTCTAGGAGTCCCCCCTGTTACCAGTGTAGATGCCCTCCTCAAGGGGCAGTACAATAAGGAAGGTGACACTGCTGGAATTAGCTAGGAAGCAGCCTTACAGAGTAGCCAGTGTATGTGTCTTGCCCAGGGGAGCAACATGGGGTTAAATGACAGATGGTCTGAAATATTTGCACCCTATTGTTGGTCAGTGTACTAAATGGTGTGTTGGGGCGGTGTGAATAGAGTCCCACGCACCTACTGACATGCTGGTTATAACACAGACCCAGAATCCTGTCTCAGTGTGCAATACAATATTTCTAGCGGGGGCTATTGTGATCCAGGACAAACTTAGGCTCATTTATGCCTTTACCTAAGTTTAACCATCCACGTTTTTAAGGACATGAAATAAAAGTTATATTTTAGCGATAGACACTTCATTAATTAATGGTTTATTTCTTGTAGTTCGCCCATATACCCTAGTATCCATTTAGTGAATCTGGAATTCCCAGCCCCCTCACCTTCCTCCATACCCTGTGGCGCATTTACAGCAGTGGCATGCCTCCGGGGCAGCCGCTGCTTCTCCTCTGGGCATCTGTACTCCCGTTCTCCTGTGTTTGGGGGGCAAGATCCCCTTGACACTCCCGCTCACTCCCTGCACCTCTCTCCCAGTCGGTAGCGCTTCCAGTAGGCCCGCCTGTACACAAGGCCCAGGTGAAACGTGAGATTTCCCTACCGGTCGCACCAGAAGTGACGTTGTAGGCATTCCTGGCGTTGTGACGATCTGCGCATGCGCAAAAGAACATTGTAGGCAAAATCTCACAGCGGAGTTCGGCCGCACATGCACCAGAGAGCCTCAGTAGGGAATTATTACGGCCCAGGGGTTGTCTGCGCATTATATAGAGCAGTGTTTCTCAACCAGTGTGCCTCCAGCTGTTGCAAAACTACAACTCCCAGCATGCCTTTGGCTGTGCAGGCATGCTGGGAGTTGTAGTTTTGCAACAGCTGGAGGCACACTGGTTGGGAAACACTGATATATAGGGCACACCTCCCTATATAATGCGCAGACACCCCCCCATATACTGGGCAGACCACCCTATATAATGCGCACGAAGCAGAGCACAAAACTTTCGCGCCCATGTCTTTGCTCCATCAGCGGCCCACTGAGCTCCACCCCTAACCTACTGTTTAACCCCTTCCTTGCCTCAGCGCTCTTGTGGCTGGGGGAAAATTGATTCATTATAACTCCAGAAAGGGTTAATAGGATTGGGGCTCAGTGTAATTTTAACAACAATTATGGAGCTCCAGTCCTATTTTGGGCCTAGTTTCCATCTCCCTATAGCACTACAGTGGGGCCAGTGGCGCAATGGATAGGCGGTGTGCTTGCACTACCGCTAGCTACATACATCCTGTAGCATTGCTCTCCCTTCATAAGTGGATTAGTTAAACTACCAGTATACAGGCATTTTCCACTGGACCCTGTCCAGGGCCGGCGCGTCCTATAAGCGGACTAGGCCGCCGCGTAGAGCGCCCCTTGGCAAGGGGCGCTGCTAGGAGCGCCGGCCCTGCCTCATGCTGCAGCCGCCCGAGCGCTCTGAATTGAGCCTCAGGCGGCTGCAGCATTGCCAGGGCTGGCGCGTCCATGAGGACGCACCGCCCGGGCTCAGCATGAAGAGAGGAGCTGACAGGAGGGAAGCGCTCAGCGCTCCCTCCTGTCAGTCCATTAGGGCGGCCGAGCTTTCAGTGGCCGCGGGTACAGGAGCATGTGTCTCCTGTAGCTCGGCCGACTGACATGAAGTGCGCACACAGTGTGCACTTCCTGTCAGTCCGTCAGGGTACAGGAATCTAAAGCTCCTGTACCCGTGGACCATAAAGCGCCGGCCACGCTACATTACAGGCGGGGAGGGAGGGGGAGAATGACAAGAGGGGGGAAGAATGACAAGAGAGGGGGGGAGGAAGAATGACAAGAGGGGGGGAGAAGAATGACAAGAGGGGAGGAAGAATGACAAGGGGGGGGGGAGAGAATGACAAGAAGGGGGACGGAAGAATGACAAGGGGGGAGGAAGAATGACAAGGGGGGGGGGATGACAAAGGAGGAGGGGTGAAGAATGATGGGGGGAAATGACAAAGAAGGAGGGGTGAAGAATGACGGGGGGGGGGAGAATGACAAAGGAGGGGGGGTAAAGAATGATAAGGGGGGGGGGCGGCAAACTTTTCTTTTGCCTAGGGCGGCAAAAATCCTTGCACCGGCCCTGACCCTGTCCGTCCGGTAGCATTGCGTCCTTCCATAGGCAGATCAATTGCACTTCCATTGTATATTTTTATCCTGTGGCATTACCCCCTTCTATAGGCGGATTAATTGCACTTGCACTGGATACTGTACAGCCTGTAGCATTACCCTCTTTCCATAGGCCAGTACTTGCACTACCACTGTATACTGTACAACTGTTAACATTACCCTCCTTTCATAGGCGGAGTATTTGCTCTTACCACTGGATCCTATTCATTCTATATCATTACTCTCTTTTCATAGGTAGGGTATTTGCACTTCCCATGGGATCCTGTACATCCGGTAGCCTTGTCCTCTTTCCATAGGAGGAGTGTTTACATCACCACTGAATACTGTACAGCCTATAACATTACTCTCCTTTTTATAGGCGGAGTATTAGCAATACCACGGGATGCTGTACATCCAGTACCATTACCCGCCTTCCACAGGCGGAGTATTGGCACTACCCCTGGATCCTATACTTCCAGTAGCATTGCCTACTTCCATAGTGGGTGTATTAGCTCTTCCATGAGGTTCTGTACAAAATAGAATTGTTTGTGCTTACCTGTAAAAATCCTTTTCTCGCTGAGTTCATTGGGGGACACAGCTCCCACCCCGTAAGTACTTTGCTGGCTTTCCTTGATGGATCCCTCTGTTTCTTGGTTCTGACCCATCTCTGTCTTTCTTCCTTTTTATTGTTTTCTGTTGGCTTCTCCTGACTGCTCCTACTGCTTTCGTACAAACTGATTAGCTCAGTGTCTGCAGGAGGGGTATAGCTGAGAGGAGGAGCTAACACTTTTTTGCTTAGTGTTGCCTCCTAGTGGCAACAGCTATACCCATGGTCTTCTGTGTCCCCCAATAAACTCAGCAAGAAAGGGATTTTACAGGTAAGCACAAAAAATCCTATTTTCTAGGTTTACAATATTGATGACCCCCCTCCTTTGGATGGGCCATTGATATTGGATCAATGGAGGTCTGAATCCTTGCACCCTTGTCAGTCATCTGTTTGAAAAGTCCTCTTTTAGTTGGCAGGGGCGTAGCTAAAGGCTCATGGGCCCTGGTGCAAGAGTTCAGCTTGGGCCCCCTTCCCTCAGTGCTTTGTGTGTCCTCTTATGCGGCACAAGTGTCTTTGGGCCCCTTCAGGCTCCTGTGCCCGGTAGTGACTGCTACCTCTGCACCCCCTATAGCTACGCCCCTGTGTATGTGTATACTGAATGCCATATTAAGAACTGGTGTACAAATTATAGCTGCTTGTCCCATTTATGTGGAACATCATTTATTGTGAACCCAGAAAATCCCTTTACATATTCCTACTTACTTTTGTTACAAAGAGACATATGTCCTACATGTTCAACTTTTCTCTGGTCTAGCAAAACACAAATCTCTTGGCCAGCTTATGTAGGAAACTACCATTGGTGTCATTACTATTGCGTTCTCTTTAATAAATATCGCTTTGTTCTTTCAGGTTATAAGACTTAAGAAAGCAGCTCGGTCAATGAAGAAACTCTCTTCTAACGCCAGACGAGCTGTTGCAGAAGAGGCTGGCAAAGCAGATATACCAGCTACCCCAAGAAGAGAAGCCACTCCAAGGAAAAGGGAAGAAACTGTGTCAAAAAGCGCTCCAACTCCTAACAGCAAGGCTGCCCTCCAACTGTTGAAAAATGTGCAGAAGATTCAGATGACGCTAAAGAAAGATGACATCATGTGGGAGAAATGACTTCTTTATGTTTTCACTGCTCTCTGTGTGTGTTTATATAAGGTTTACATTCTAACGTATATTTATTCCCTGTGATTTTGGATGTCTATGTAATTTTAATATTTTAAATAAAGATTTGTAATTTTGTGTAAATCAGTTTCGCTGATAATTTCAAGCCTGCATGTTTTTTTTTTTTCTTTATAATGAGTTTTTTGTTCTGGTTAAATTACTTAGTAGTAGTCAATTTATTATGGGACTTGTGACTATTTTTTACTGATGAAAATGGTTGCAAGTCCCATTTTTGGCCAGCCGTGCTACTGGGAAACATTTGCATCTAGAAACGGGCCTAGCAGGGGCTGGAGCCGTTTTTAAGCCAAGTGAACAGAGTGTCGTAGATGTGCTTAATTTATGATGAGTCACAAACAGATTAGGCCAGTGGTATGCTGACTGTTGCCAATGAACCTTCAACCCGAGTGTGATAAGGGTCTCAATCCCACCTTTTAAACCCAACATCATCCTGGGAATGAGAGTGCGAAACTCATCTCCTCAGGTTACATTGACATACACTACCCATCTTATAAAACCCCTTCTAAACCTGCCCACTTGTCCTTTACTAAATACCTTTCCTACATATTGCTACCTCCCCCTTTATATTGTTATATTCTAACTGTCACCGGACCTCCTGTCACAATTTTTCTAAACCTCCAACCCTTTATTGTGTCTCCAGCCCAATACATGAGTCCTCACTGAGGCTACCTCCCAGCTTGTTGCACTTTTTCAGTCTACACTGATCAGCCATAACATGTAAACCATTGACAGGTGAAGTGAATATTTTTGATTATATTGTGACAATGGCACCTTTCAAGGGGTGGGAAATAGACAAGCGTAAGGAGTGACTATCAAAAAGGCCGAAGTTGTGATAATCTGACCACTCCGGAACATTTCCAACACTCCAGATCTTGTCGTACGAGGGTGACAGGAGTCAGACCCACAACCATCACATACTGAGGATACTGTAGGTCATCAGTATAAAACACTTGGAAAACATCTTTAAGTAATGTACTGCTGACACCCTCTGTGAGTGGTACCAGCTCGACTCCTGAGCCTACATGGCGCCTTACATTTGCAGCAGATTTTTTAAATCCCCTTTTTGCCATGGAGTTTCTGTGAGCCATCAAATCCTGGCTGCTATATGAAGCATCCTACTCCTGCATGGATATATGCTAACAAAGATCAATGCAATTCTAGCACATAGTGGCTATTGTATACTATACTGCCTTAAAGCTTCTGTGTGGTCTCTCCCACCAGGAGCAGTTATAGACCACTTCTGTTTGTAGTCTTGAAGCAGAGCTGCCCATAGGTACAAGCCTTATGGGAAATTCTTCCTTGATGGAAACTTATTGGGATGTCTTTTAATAAAATTTAAAGGTATAGAAAGTCCCATCATGAATATTAAATTCATTTTTTTAAAAGGGTTTACAATATTGATGACCCCTCCTTTGGGTGGACCATCAATATTGGATCAGTGAGGTCCGACTCCTTGCACCCCTGCCAGTCAGATCTTGTCGTACTAAAGGGAGTACAAGGAACAGCAAGGGGTGAACTGGCAACAGTGTCATGGACTTCCATCTGGTTTTATCCCACAGAAGGGCTACTGTGGCACAAATAACTGAAATACTTCATGGTGACTATTAGAGATGAGTGAAGTTTTCAAAGATTCGATTTGCCAAAGTTCAAGCAATTCAATATTTTTCTAATTAATTAGTCCTTAATCGTGATAAATATGGTATACCCAGGCCTCCCTACCTATTCATATGCATCCCATTTGGTGGCCCAATCATACTGTGAAGGCTTGAAACTTAACCTGCAGGGAGAGATTATTTCCGTGTGCTTCTTACGTTCTTATGCATCCACATTCATAGTTAATCCATTCTGTAGGTACTGTGCTATCAGTATTACAGGCAGTTGTAATTCATCTACATAACTGTGCAGGGCACCAATATTGATAGCTAATCCCTTCTGTTAGCTGCGGAATTACTGTGCGTCAGTATTACAGGTCAATAAAAGAATCGGGTTTAATTTATCGCCGTAGACTTAACCGTTCAGTGGCCTGATGGCAGTAGTGGTAGTAACCGTGACAATAGTGGCCCTATGACAGAATGGGGATGGTGGCGACAGCAGTGGCAGTAACTGTAACAAAAGTGGCCCCATGACAAAGTGGGGAGGGGGGCAGCAGCAGTAGCAGTAAGGCTGTGTTAACATCACTGTCTAGTTTCTTCTGATCCGTCAGATGAACATAAAATCTACAAAAATAGAAACAATCCTGTATTTTGAGGATCCATGAAGCCTCTTTCAGATGGTCAGTATTTTGTCAGTGTTTTGCATCAGTATTTGATGGCTGCTGGATTATTGCCATATGAGTGTTGTTGGTTATTGGAATGAACCACACAAATCACTCCACCATCTGAACCCAAATTCATTGTAGCTAATACGTTCTTTTAGTCTGCGTTTTGCAGTATTTGATCAGAATTTGTAAGCCAACAGAGATAAAATGTAATAGAATTATTTGCATCTGTTCTGTGTTTTGGACCCACTCCTGCTTTTGGCTTACAAATTCTGATCAAATACTGATGCAAAACACTGACTAAAAGAACGCATGAATTTGGGTTCAGTTGGTGGAGTGATTTGTGTGGTTCATACAATAACAAACAACAGTCGTATGGCAGTAATCCAGCAGCCATGTTTGATCCATTCAGCAAGTTTGGCCCAACTGGTTTTAACCCAAATACACATTGAAAGCAAAATACCATTAGGTTCATAGTATGGAGGAATTCACATGGGCAAAAATTTTGTTGCAATGCACAGTGACGTAGAATCTGTTTTAATTTTGTCATGGCTGTCAGAGTGACGCAGAATAAAATTTTCTATAACAAAACAAGGTAGCCAGGAATTACAAATTTGGGTCCAGTTGGTGGAGCGATTTGTGTGGTAATACCATCATAGGTAGGGTCCATTCACACGTCCTTGTGTGTTTTACGGATCCGTGGATCCGCAAAACACGGACATCGGCGATGTGCGTTCCTCAATTTGCGGACCGCACATCGCCGGCACTCTCATAGAAAATGCCTTTTCTTGTCCACAATTGCGGACAAGAATAGGACATGTTCTATTTTTTTCGGGAACGCGATTGCGGACCCGGAAGTGCGGATCTGCAATTGCGGACGTGTGAATGGGGCCTTATGACCATAAACTATTGCAATGACACATTTTCTTGCTAAAAGAACGTATTAGCTACAATGAATTTGTGTTCAGTTGGTGGAGTGATTTGTGTGATTCATTCCGATAACCAGCGACACTTCTCCTATATGGTAATAATCCAGCTGCCAGGTTTGATCCATCCAGAAAGTTCAACCCATCTGGTTTTAACCCTAATACAAGGACTAATTTGACCTCAGGCATTCCGCGTCTAGTTTCCTGGAGGGCCAGTTCAACACTAAGGCCCCTTACACACGTGCGAGTCCCACGCATCGCAGCGTGTGTCAGAAAAGCACCCGTCCTCAGAGCACTGCCAGGGTTGCATAGCATTATATTGATTTATGATGCTATGTAACCCTGAGGCTGCATTCACACGAGCGTGATTTCCGTGCGGGTGCAATGCGTGATGTGAACGCATTGCACCCGCACTGAATCCTGACCCATTCATTTCTATGGGGCTGTGTACATGAGTGTTTTTTTTCACGCATCACTTCTGCAACGCGTGTAAATCGCAGAATGCTCTATCTTATGCGTTATAAACGCATCCACAGCCCCATAGAAGTGAATGGGGCTGCGTGAAAAACGCATTGCATCCGCAAGCAAGTGCGGGTGCGTTGCGTTTTTCACTGATGGTTGCTAGGAGATGTTGTTTGTAAACCTTCAGTTTTTTTTATCACGCGCGTGAAAAATGCATCAAAACGCATTGCACCCGCGCGGAAAAAACTGAACAACTGAACGCAATCGCAGGCAAAACTGAATGGCTTTGCCTGTGAAAACGCACAGTTTTCACTGAACGCATCCGCCATGCATCCGGACCTAAATCCATCACGCTCGTGTGAACCCAGCCTTACAGTTCTGGAATGTATTGGATAAGACTGGATAAGACAGCATCATGTCCGTGTTATCCAATACATTTCAGACCTCTAAGCCTTAGATAGCATCATAAATCAATATAATGCTATGCGACCCTGGCAGTGCTCTGAGGTTCAGAACGAGTGCTCTCCCTGACAGGCGCTGCAAGTCCGATGCGCAGGACTCGCTTGTGTGAGAGGGTCCTAACTCTTCTGTGATGCCTTTACATTTTATGGGCTGCACTGAAGGGATCGCTGTGTGTCTAACCTTTGCCAACAGATGCGGGGCACCTGCTCAACGTCATTCGTCATAGAGATCGGGGACAATAATACTGGAGGAGACTAATTTATTCGCTAAAAGACTAATTTTTTCACTACAAGACTGTTTTCGATAAAAGAATAATTTTTCCGATAAAAAAAGACAATCAACTCATGGGCAACTCTGCTGTGCCATGAATCAATTTATTTGCACTGCCCACAGGGTGTTAAATAAGATCGCTCTGTAACATTAAATCACAGTAACTGGCTAACAGAAGTGGTTAAATATCAATGTGGACACGCCATAAATAGTCAAATGAGACAGACGTATCACCCCAATTTGTGTATCAAGGGCTAATAGAATTGCCTATCTATTAATCAATGTGGAAACAACACAAACAGTCGAATAACACAGGCGTATCGCCCTAATTCTCCCTATGATCTCCCTACACTGTCCCTGCATTGTCCCTATCCAATATTCTATCATTAAAAGACTGTCACTAGTGCTTGCTACGTCTCTCCCTATGCTCAGTTCACAGTGAAATGGCGACGACTGCTCAGGATTAGGCTTTTATGGGGCTGGGACATCACAGGGGTTGGCTGGCTGCATAGCATTATGGGTAATATTACATTCCCGGGCTTCTTGCTTTCACTTTGTAACACATGTAGCACCCATTTTAGGAAAAAAAATTATTAATTTGAATTTGCTTAACACTACTGTCTATGATAGGTGTCAGAACATACGTGCATTTGCAACTTGCTGTATTTGGGCCTGCAAAGTTGTAGACCAGTAAGGCCTTATTCACACGTCCGCAAATTTGCGGAACGGGTGCGGACGTAGATTGCGGACGTGTGAATTAGGCCTAAGAGTGCCTATGCTGACTGACCCCTGTCCACTGTTGTAAATGCTTTCAATGAACATATGAGCATCAGGTCTATGAATTTTGAAGGTGGCCTGGTTTAATGTATGGTATTTTCTTCTACATCATGTGGATGGCCAAGTAAATGAGATGGCACCAGGATGCACTATATGAAGAAAGCAAAATGGTGGAGACTGCGAGGTTAATTCTTTGCACTGTGTCCTAATACTAATAAGGAGGTGAGGTGTACCACCTAACTAAACATTGTGACAACACTGATGGCAATGGCCTCTTTCAGAAGGATAGTGGGTCCTGGCATGAGGAACATGACAAAGTGCTTACCTTGTTTACTTGGCTTCCAAATTCCTTAGATCTCAATGATCAAATCAAGCATCTGTGAGATGTGCAGGAAAAACTAGTCTGATGGAGGCACCTTGCAACTTACAGGACTTAAAGGGGTATTCCAGGATTTTAAAGGCCATCAATATATGATAGTGGGGGTCTGACTCCCAGAATCCCCCTTTCTCAATCAACTGTCAACTGGCTCTGGTGCTGAAAGTATACTGCTCCTTCCCGTGTGTAGCTGGTTACTGCAGCTCTGCTCCCATTCACTGCAATGGGAGCTGCAGTTGGTGCTGATTAAGTATTCCAGAGGTTTTGTGGAGTCCATGTCTCAACAGGTCAGGGCTGTTTTGGAGGCACATCGGTAACTTAGTCAATTTTAGGTAGGTGGTTTAAATATGTACATGTGATAGGGGTATGTCTTATGGTACATTAGCAATTTCTATAGTGAGATCCCATTTCAGCCACCTGTTCAAATGTACTTATGGTCAATAGTGAATCTGCAATTACACTTGTGATTGTGGGAAATAGCAACACCATCCCAAATTGCAACATACGTATTGACGTGAGGATTGTTAGATTATCATGTATTTTAAACTTACTTTGCACCTATTGCCCACACTAATGGGATAACATGGACAATATAACATTAAAGAAATAAACAACTTCCTTTTTGCATAAAGAATTGTGCAAAAAAAAATTTGATTTAATAAACCCCCTTTGGGGTGTGTATTCTACAATTGATTCAATGTAGAGGGCTCGCATGCGCCCTCTGCTGGCTGTAGCTGCACTGCACAGAGGGAACGTTTGTATCTATTGATCATTGGCTGCTTCCTGGGCTGTGCTGTGTGTGTGTGTGTCTGGGCTGCCATGGAGACTGCAAGCTTAATGCTAACTCCTCTGTGCTCTGCTTGGGGATCTCAAAGACGTCTGCAAGAAGTTTATACAAAGGAGAATCTAAGAACCCGGTCAAAGAAACTGCTCTGGTAAGTATCACTGAGAATAAACTTCTGGATGTGAAAGAGGATTAGTCTTGAAACATGTTTCACGTGTGATTTTTTTCACTACTGTGCTAAATGCTTGCTGGCAGCTTGCATGTTACTTCAGAGATGTACAGCACTGACTGACTTCATTGATGACCCCAGTGTGTAATATCATCTCATCACATTGGTTTAACGGTCTCCAGATATACAATCAGAATATCATATATAGGACATTTATGTTACATTAGATTTCCATTTTACGCCAGTGATTTTATAGATAATTTTTTAGAACGTCCCAAAAATAGGTGGTTTTCCAGAAATAGAATTTCGATGACGTATCCTCAGAATAGGTTATCAAAATCTGATTGGGGAGGGTCCGACACCCGGCACTGCCACCGATCATCTGTTTGAAGAGGCAGCACTCCAGTAAAAGATGTGGCCTCCTCAATCATTGTATAGCTGCACAGGCCCAGTCGCCTGAATAGGACGGAACTGCACATGTGACCCATGAACGTGACATCACTGGCTTAGAAAGAGGCACTCAATGGAGTGCTGATAGACAGGATTACCGAGACTCCTACCAATCAGATATTGATGATAAGTATTGGATAGGTTATCAGTATTCTTCTCCCGGAAAGCCAGTTTAATATCTGCCCTAAAAGCTTTAAATGCAGTATCTGTAGACTGCTTGTGACACGTGAGACCAGTTCCCCACTAAGATAAAAAATAAAAAATGCTAGGATATACTCGGCATTGAGCTGATTCAAAGACCCTTCCATTTGCTTAGAGTGACATCTGTAGCATCCACCAGGAGACCACTACAGCGGTCACACAGAGCAGAGGGAAGGAGCTGGGAAGCTCTCAAGGAACAGAATCTGACAGAACAAAAGTTAATATTCTCACTACTCCTGATAATAAGTACTCCACAAAAAGGAAGGTTTGTACTGTTCCAACTTAGTGCTGTCAGCTGTTTAGCATGGTCAAAACTTCTGACTGGTACCCTTTAAATTGTGGTGACTGCTGTGTGTATTCAGGAGTCTTTTTACTTGTATAGGAATGACATGTCTCCTTTATGTTTAAACTGTTTTATTGAAATTTTTATATAAGCAAGGTATAGCAAAGAAACGTGAGCTTACATTTGGTACATGTAAACATATGTGGAAATATAAGTCCATTTAGCAGTTGAGGATCAAGCAATCCAAGGAGAAGACATGCATGCAATGTACAAGTACACGGCTAATGTAGCAATTCTGATATAAAAAAAAAAAAAAAAAAGGGAGCGTCTCCGTTTGGGCAAAACCCCCAATGGGTCATTTGTACAAGAATGTATAGCTCAAACAACATCGCAGTAGATAAAAGTAATGTAGAGATTAAAAGAAAAGAAGTAAAAGAGCGAGTAGATATAAAGATGAAGGGGGAGAGAGGGCGGGTACGGGAAAGTCAGGGGGGTAAGGTTAGACATGTCTCCTTTATTACATGTACAAGTTCATGAACTCACATGTTGGATCTTCACGTAATCATACTGCGTAAACCAAACTTTACCTATATACACATTGTTTTTGTTACTAATCTATGTAGAGATCTATTAATCTATTTGCGCCTCTTCTTAGATAATGAGTGAGGTGTATAAGATCTCCTCAAGTGATAAAATCCAGTTTTTGGAGAAGGAGTTAGCTTCTCAGTTATCAGAACTGAAGACAGAAATAGAAGAGAATGGAGTACTCCATGGCACCCCCTCTCGAGCCTACAGGTAGGATAAATAATCTTGATATTAACGTATTGGAAACAGTATTATGTACTAAGTTCTCCTGTTCAAACAAAAAAACTTTTGATATGTAATAGTGACATAGACAAGGTGTCCATCGGTGGGGGTATGAGTGCTGAGAACCTCACTTATCGCTAGAACAAGGAGATAGAAGCGCTCATACAGAGCACTGTTTCTTCTCGCTGCTGTAGATGGACTACAGATGTTCTCAACATAGACTTTCTACCGAGCCCGTCTTCAGTGGCAAGGAAAGACAGCTCTGTCTTCTGTTTCCTCGTGGGGGTCTCAGCAATCAGACCCACTAATCATAACCTTTGATATGTCACTATGACAAAACTACGGGTACGCATATGTAAATTTATTTTTTAATATTCTAGCTCTGTGCCAATCTCAAGGGACATTGTCTACTACAGGAATGAGAGAGAAATGATCTTGAAAAGAGGCCTTCAGGTAAGGCAAGCACCCAAACTGAATAGCAGTAAACAGACTATAATATTGCTCATATATAATAGACATATCCAAAAAACCATATAGGGACACGCATTACACTTACAAAAAACTTTATTGAACATGTAATATTAATCACACCATAAATTCATGTCACATATTACAAAGAATGGCAGAATAAAAGGTGGTGGCTGAAAGACAGGAGCTCCTGCGTCCACTGGAAAGTCCAAATACGACATAAATAAATAGGTAGTATCCCATGAGATGTGTCTATACTACTCCTTACATATAAATCTGGCTGCAAAAGCCCCTACCATTCATTATCCAGTTACTAAAGACACTAAACATAACTCTTATACCTGGATCTGGGTAGCCGTCAGTATATCGTGCGGACCTCCGGGTGGCGCCGAGCTCACCCCGACGTACGTTTCGCATAATGGCACCCTCCCATCACATCCCTATATACCCAAAATTAATTAATTGATTACCCACAGTTGCGTAAAAAACACGAGACTTGCAACTTGTGATCGCCGCCTCGTCAGACCTCCTGTGTACTCTTGCGATAATATCAAATCGCGCGTGACGTCACTGCCAGCGCGGAGCTGCACATTCACAAAAATCCTAATTAGAATATATATATATATATGGTAACGCCTCAGGCACAGTAAGTCCAAAAACTCTATTATAAATGGAGTGCAATGAACACTAAAATGAAATAGGCGCTGTGGCTCAAAATCACACGCGGGATCCCGCGATAGCGGTGATGTCACTATACGCACGCGAGAGTTCACCCGGCAGCAGAACCAAATACACAATACATAGTCTCGCGATATAAACGATAAACTGTACGACCAAGAAATACTTATTTGAGACAATTAATTATAGCCATATAATATGCTAAAAAAGATTATCGGCCCTACTTTGTTAGAAAAATATATATACAATCCCAAAACTAGCCTCATATAATGTAGGTCATGTGACCCTATCAATATGATGCGGCCCGATATGTGCAATATCAGAAATGCATATATTACATATAAGTTAATATCATAAATTCACATAACAATTCATCAATATCAATAAAAAGAAGTTTTTTTTTAAAAAAAGAGGTTTTTATGTGAAGACAAATGTCCTCAAGTACATAAATCGAGTAATAATACCACTATAATGCGGCAAAAATTGTGCATAAATCCATCAATTCATAGATATAGATATAAAACCGAGAAATGTGTACATAAAAGTGCGTACAGTGCCAAAGTGACAAGTATATAATAGAAACTAAGTGACATATATAATAGAACCTAAACTCTGATGCATATAATGTAATGAGTCTGTCAGAATTTTTTTTACCATAATGTGGGCAACCTCAGCCCATTAGTCTGTTATAACATCCCGTAACTTAACTTTTTTAGTTTAGATAAATACCTTTACTTGCAGGTGATGCTGATGCTGCCACCCTGCCTGTATTTTTTAAATATTGCTCCTATGCCCCGCTGTGCCCCCCTGCAGTTTTCACGCTTAGTATGTTGATACTGAGCATCTGTCACGAACACTCTTGTGACAGGTGCCAGGAGACCAGAGAGACTGGCTACACGTGGGTTAATCTGACTGGTTACTTGTGGATCATTTGTGTCTGTGTTGTTTTGGTAATGACCACACCCCTTGCAGGTGGTGTTGGTTTGGTCATTTAACCTCCCCTATTAATTACTGCCTGCCCCTTTTGGGGATGTGGTTTATGACTTCAGTTTCTGGACTCTGGGCTATCTGGTTGTTGGATCTCAGTTGAGCTCCTGGCGCTTCCTTTGCTCCACGTGAAGTTAAGTGTTATCTTCCCTTATTGTATTTTGTTTGCTGTATTTCCCTATCTTTTGTATCTAGGCCTAAGGAAGACTCCTGTGCGTCCTTCTGGTGAAGGAATAGGTTATCTCAAGTCCTGTCACTATACCAGGGCCCTACATGGTATGTTGGGGCTCTAGGTTCCTGTGTATGAACTTTCCTACCATCGAGGTCAGTTCATACT
Source organism: Bufotes viridis (assembly GCA_033119425.1). Taxonomy (NCBI): domain Eukaryota; kingdom Metazoa; phylum Chordata; class Amphibia; order Anura; family Bufonidae; genus Bufotes; species Bufotes viridis. Next base: position 239,251,154 of record CM065592.1, read on the forward strand.
GATACTTAGTCAGGATTTGGATTAGGGTTGTTCTAGGAGGTGACCTTCTCCTTTACCCTAGTTTCCAGGCCTAGTTCCTGTCCCCTTTCCTCTTGTGCTCGGTGTGGAGTTTTCCACCCACACCGCATCATCCGTGACAGCACTCTACATAAAAAATGCAAGCGATAGGTGACATCTATTAATTAAAAGGTTACAATGTATGCTACAATTGTAATGGCCAGCTTTAGATCTGCCATACAGATTATTCAGGTAATAGATTGGCTAATGAGTTTTATTAACTGGTCTTTAAACCACTTGTCTCTTTATATATGGCTAGTAATGTTTAGTCAAACGGTTAGGGACACCCTCTCATATAAGGGTTCTTGTTTATATTTACTATATTCCATATTTTAGGTCATTATTCCACATTTATATACTCTTTCCATTCTTTCATCCAACTTTATGAAGTGGCTAAATTGAATATCTCCAACTTGTAATCATATATAGGATAGGTAAGCAATATAACAAAAGCAGACAACCCCTTTAAAAACAATGTGTTTCTTGGTCCCAGAAAGTCTTTTAGTACTATGTTATTTCTCTACTTCATTAGCGCTTTTGTTGCAAAAGTTCTGTCATAAAAATCTGATTCATTCAGTCACTTCCAAACAGTTGATCCTGAGGTGTGTCTGCACCATTTATGTGGTCTTTGAGGTGCTGTTAATAGGTCATTGGTGAAGATGGTGACCATAAGGGGAGATTCACACATGCCATATTTTTCTGCTGCTGATTTGTCTGCATAAAACACACCATGTTGTGACTGTCCACTAATAGACTTTTCCAGTACAGCAGAAGAAACTCTTGGTCTGCTGTTCATGTGGTGAGAGATTGTTTCCTTATAGTAATTTATATACTTCTGTCTATCCACATTATGCAGTATTTAAAAAATGTTTGCCTCAATATTAGAATGCCGTTTACTTATCCTTAAGGTGGCGGGAGCAGTACCAATTACTATTCAGGCTGACGTCATGCAGCGAGAGCTGGAGACCTGTCTGAGAAGAGAATACACTGTGGATAATCTGCCTCTGCTGTTACATCAGGTGAAAATGTGTTCTGATATCATTGATAACATATTTTACTTCTTATTATCAGTTTTCCAGTTTTAGGCCTCTTTTACACATGGTCTCCATGGACATCAGCGGTTTTCCAAGGACCATGGGTCCATGGTGGCACCATGGAGGCAATGACCTATTTTGCTTGTGATTACGAATCCCTCACACACATTATAGTCTTGGAGTCCATCAAAGACACAGACACAACCCAGATGGCAACTATGTTTGGTCTATGGTTTACTTTTTAACAGACCATTGGCAGGGGATGCTCTGAAAATTAATTTTCAGTCTAGCAGTGTCCATGGAATGCAGATGACACACAGGGGGCAAAAAAATGTACACATGGACATCTTCACGGATAAACCATTTTTGTCACAGAAGTCATCATGGACATGGATGTGTAAATGAGAACTTAGACCCTCAGACAATCTCAGGTAGTCCTATATATTTTAATGCAGTCTGCGGATTTAGGCCTCTTTCACACGGGCGTCATGTTTGATGCCCGGATAAGAGGCGGGTGCGTTGCGGGAATATGTGCGATTTTCCCGCGCGGGTGCAAACGTTTGTAACGTGTTTTGCACGCGCGTGTGAAAAATCGCCATGTTTGATACCCAGACCCGAAGCCGGACTTCATCACTGAAGTCCGGTTTCGGGTAGAGTATTCTGGAGAATGTATTATTTTCCCTCATAACATGGTTATAAGGGAAATAATAGCATTCTTAATAAAGAATGCATAGTAAAATGAAGTGGAAGGGGTTAAAAATAATAAAAGTTAACTTACCTTAGCCACTTGATCGCGTAGTTGCGATCTGTCCTCTCTTTCCCAGCATCAGCTAAGAACTAAAGGACCTGTGATGACGTCACATCACATGGTCCAATCACATGGTCCATCTGGTGATGGACCATGTGATTGGACCACATTACACATCCATGTCCATGATGACTTCTGTGACAAAAATGGTTTATCCGTGAGATGTGACGTCCATGTGATGTGACGTCCCCCTCACGCATTGCACCCGCGCGGAAAACTCGCTCGTGTGAAAGGGGCCTTAATGTTCAAAGACTCTTCCAGGGAGAATTTCATACAGAGTATCTGAATTAGACACATGTATGTAGATTAAGCAGCTACCAAATCCCAGGGCCTTCACATCACAGGGCCTAGTACTGTGTTGTACAGCATAAAAATAAATGAATAAAATATACCTTATTGGAAATTCCTGAGCACCATGTCTTCTATATCTTTGCATAAACATATGAACCAATTGCATTGACTTTTATGGAAAAAAATTCATGCTGAATAATGCTGACAGAGTGCCACCTGCTTTACCAATTTAGCGGTGTAATGGAATGCTGACCATTTAAAACGGTTAATTACAGTTAATTGATTTTAAATTACTTTGGTTTCTTTTATTACTATAATTGGCATCAGTAGTTACTGGAATATTAAAGGATTAATTGAAGTAATTTGTTGTGATTTAGGCTGTATTCATTTTTTTTTTGTTGCATATTTTTTGTAAAAATCTGAAAATGATCTTTTGCAGAACCATGCATCAACCACGCACCGTAAATTGACAACTGATCATAACATGTACTTTACTTTGCCAACGACCAGAACATTTTAATATGCTGATCTTTGTGATTTTTTTTTTCAATAAATAAATAATTATTTAATTAAAGGGGTTTTCCGAGACTTTATAACTGATGACCTATCCTCTGGATAGGTCATCAATATCTGATAGGTGGGGGTCTGACACCTGGGACTCCTACTAATCAGCTGTTTAAGAAGGAAACAGCTCTCTTAGTATCGTTGCAGCCTTCTCTCTGCTTTCCCTAGGTTGGTTATGAGTCTGACGACACAATCATCGGTCACATGGCCTAGGTGTAGCTCAACCCCATAGAGGTGAATGAGGCTGAGCGCTATACAATGTACCGCCCTGTGCTTGGTAAGCATGGAGAAGGCCGAAAGCGCTCACAGAAGCGCCGATGCCTTCTCAAACAGCTGATCGACGGGGGTCCTGGGTGTCGGACCTCCACCAATCAGATACTGGTGACCTCTCCTGAGGATAGGTCATCAGTATTAAAATCTCGGAAAACCCTTTTAATTTACTTATTTACCTGGTTCTTGTTTATAAAGGGCCACATTGTGTATAACATGTAGAATATGCCTAATGAATTCTCTTTGAAATATTATGAAGTGATATATTGGCATATTTCTGTCAAAGTTTTTTACCGACAGAATTCACCAGTTAGTCCGAAGTAAATACTTGCACATGCTGAGGTGGAAGAGGTTCTGTCGTCATGTTAGTGTCATGGAGCAGTGTTATCCTCAGTACAAGGTAGGTGACAAATACCTCCACAACATTCGTTTGATATTTTTGATGCTTCCTAACCTACTTTGATGGCTTGTAGTCATGCCATGCTGATAAGCATACATTTGACAGTATGCAGATTGCTAAAAGCGGCTTCTCTATTCTACCGAGAGCACTTGTCATTTCTAATAGAGATCTGTGTTGTTTTATATTTTTTATTCTAGATGTATTGGAAGAAAAAATGTTTGTGATGGAGTACACACCCTTGAAACATGTAGGCTGCCTGCACACTAATGCGGGTGAATGTCCATAAAATCCGCACATAAGATAATTTTCATGTGGATTTATGTGCATTTCTACAATATATCTTCACCAAAATCGGCAATTTCTGATTGCGTATTTTGATGCCGATTAGATGCAGTTTTGCCGCAGATCTCAATTTTCATTGGAAAAGGGTGAAATCCACAGCTAAAACATAATTGACTTGCTGCAGATTTGGAAATCCGCACTGCAGGTCAATTTCCACACTGAAAAAAATCTGCAAAGTGTATTGTCCATTCTCATACAATTTGCTGGCACAGTACTACACTGTGTTTTTTCGGCATGGAAATCCATGCATGAAAGATGCAGATATTCCGAAAAGGGTGCAGGTTGCCTTAGGGTACAACCACGCCGTCAGGTTTTCTGATGCAGTTTTGGAAGACAAAATCAGGAGTGGATCAAAAAAGGACAAGAAGTATAAAGTACAGGTACTTCTCTTTTTTGAATCCACGCCTTGTTTGGCTTCCAAAACCTGACCGTGCGGTTTTAGCTGCGGATTTCACCCGTTTCCAATAAAATTGCAGATTTTTCACATGGAAATTTGTGCTGCTCTTATGTCTGAACACCCGCATAGTGTGCAGGTGACCTTAATGTTTTTCAAGGATTTCCCAGTGTTTGGTGGCTTTTTTTTTGTTTTGTTTTGTCTTTTAGCCAAAGCCAAAAAAAAAAAAAAATCAGCAAAGGGTCATGTGTCTGGCTTTGTCTAAAAAAAACTATATTAACAACTGCTGCAAAAACCTGTCTGTGACAGCACCCTTAGGCTACTTGTACACCCTTGTGGGTAGACTTGCAACAATTCTGTGCAGATTTCTGTGCATTTCGGCACCAAATTCACATAGAAATCCACGTTACTTTTGTTTATTGTGGATTTTATGCGATTTTGCCAGAGGTATCACCCTTCCATTGAAAAGGGTGAAATCCACACCAAAAATCGCACAAACAATTGGCCTAAGATCTGTCTAATCTGATACACTTTGCTGGTACTGTATTTTGCTGTGGTTTTTCAGCACCTGCATACATTGCAAATTATGGGGTACACTTATAAAACTGGCGTAAAGGAAAAATGGTTTAGTCCAGTCCACACCTAACCTCCTACAAGAGCTTAGCCAGGATGTTAACCCTGGCTGTGCCATCTATACATAGTTATGCTGGGTGTATTACATAACATAATAATACATAACAATATATTACATTACAAAGCATTTGCAGATACCAGCTGCTCTGGGGTAGAGCATAATACGCTGCCTGTGACAGAAACAAGTAATTATTTGGTTTCTTAGGCTGTGTACAGGCATAGGATGTTAATTTGTCTTTGAACCCACAGGAACAAGTTGGATACATCATGCAAGAATATGCTGATTCTGTGCAGAGAGCCCAGAGACTTTCAATAGCGAGAGAACGCTTGCTGACTGGACAGAAGAATTCTATTAATTTAATTACTCTGGAGGATCTTATCATCTATATGCAGTGGTTAATTTGTCACTTGCATTCAGTGAGGCCGATATACAACTATATAAAGGTATGTATCATCAAAAACATATTTGTGATAGAGCAACGAGTGATGTATTGGGCTGCACTGGCTGCAAATAGGCAACTGTAATACAGGTCCGGCCAGGAGACGGGATTGAATCCGTTCTTGGATCGACTGGGAAACCGATGACTGATATAAACTTCTATCAACCACTCAACTTTAGTGACAGATCTCAATTATTAGAAGAACTCGTGAAGACTAATCCTATTGGATCCTGTGCATACTGTTGTTTTTTTATGTATTTTTCGTATAGCCAGAACTTGGACTATATAAAAAAAAATAAGGAAAGTCATATATATATAAAACAAAGAAAGTTATTTTTGGGAAATTGAGTTCATCACCCTTCTCATACAGTGTCTATTCTTTTCCCTTTTTTTTAATAGATCTTGCAGTATTTGCCCATTTCTGATCATGCTGTGGAGGTTATTGAAGCACAATTAAAAGACAGTGAAAATCACCAGTCCACTGATGTTGGAACTACTTTTACAAGCTCTCAAAGCCATTTCGAAGAGGCTGGTAAGAACTATGGGGGTCAGTTCCGAACAGATATCTGTCACAGATTGCGGCGCAAAGGCTATTTGCGCCACAATCTGCACCTTTTTCCCCTTTTTCGCCAGATCTAAAATAGGATGCATGGTGCGGGCAGGAAAAGGGTGGGCCGGCAGGCCCGTCTCATTTATAGTTTTCTATGCCTGTTTTAGGTGTAGAAAGTGGTCTAAATCTACACCAGTTCCCTTGCAAGTGTAAAGTCCACCTAAATTAAGTAGAGGCCGGCGCCTCTACATAACTTAGGCGGATGAACCGCCAATGCAGAAGGGACGAAGACCAGTATCTAAATCACCGGTCATCATAAATGTTTCCCTATGTCCTTTATGGAAGAAAAACATGCAACATCACAGGCACATTATATTCCTATATATATAGTATATATATGATCTACCCTGTCATCAAGTCTTTCAGTGCTTCTTAATGAGCATTGGAGACATTGGTGGTTTACATTAGTGGGCTTTGGTTCATTTGGATGAAATCTAGATTATTGTAGTTGATACCACGCACTTTACTTTTGGAATGAATGATGACTCTGCTGAAATAGATTATGTAAATTATAATGAAAGCATCCAACAGTTCTCCAACATTTCAAAGTCAATTTGTATAAATGGCAGTGTGCCCTGTTTGTAATTGGTTTTAGGCAGAGTTTACAACTTACTTCTATTAATTTATATGCTGTAATACAATAGCGTGTGGAAAGTAATGGTATAAAGTTACACTTCACAAATCTTCTATAACTTGGTCACTTGATAGGTCACCTTATAGTGTGTAATTCTCAGCCCAGTAGTGTTAGAGAATATATATACTCTAGTAATTGTAGTGAATAATATATATATATATATATATATATATACATATACACACTGAACAAAAATAAAAACACAACACTTTTGGTTTTGTTCCCATTTTGCATGAGCTGAACTCAAAGATCTGAAACATGTTTCTACATACAAAAAAGACCCATTACTCTCAAATATTCTTCACAAATCTGTCTAAATCTGTGTTAGTGAGCACTTCTCCTTTGCCGAGATAATCCATCCCACCTCTTATCCAATCCAGTACTGAGCCACGCCCCCTGCACTGATCACATGATGGTGACGTCACCCCAGGTCCTTAGTGTTGTCCAAGATTCGGGTTCATTGAAGAATCCCCTTATGGATTCCAAATGCCGTTATGGTCCGTGGTATCAGAATCCATAACGGGATGCTTCGATAAAATACAAGTTCGCTCAACACTAATCATCAGCTGATCGTCAGGTTTCCAACTCCCTGTGCATCCTCGACAGTCATCTGTTCGCCAATAGCTCCAGCGCCATAGACAGACAACTATGTCAACTTTGTAGGCCTGGGTGAAACTATATTTCTTTATGGAGAGCACCCAATCAGCGTGAGGAGTCTTATAGTCCAGGCTCCTCTGGAATTCTGGGAAGGGGGTATGCAAATCAGCTGTTAGCAAGCTCTGCCTCTAATGCCACCAGATGTAAGGTAGCTAGCCTGTAAGTCAATGGTTTACCTTAAACAGGCCTTGAGACATGGCTTGGACAATAACTAAGCCAGCACCTCATCTGCTGACAGTTTTTTCAGGGTTATTGCCCCTCATCAGTGCAGAGCAGAGAGTACTGGCTTTACAGGTTGAGAGGCCTAGGTCAAGATTCCGGGGATACTATATCTCCTTATAGAGAGCGATTAATCAAAGGTGGACAACCCCTTTAACATAATAGAAGAATATGGCCAATGTTAAAATATCTAATATATCCATTTTTGCTACCAATAATCAACAAATCAATATTTTTTGGACAGATCCCATTCAGAAACATTACTGATATGTATGTTATGCTGTTTTTAGTTCTATATCCACGGGACGATGAAGAATTACCTGAACACCAGACAGAAACAGAGCAGATAAAACCAATTCTTTGTCAGTTATTATCTACTTATAAGATAGAATACGATACAGAGAAGCTTAAGAATACAGCCAGTGAGATGGAGCTGCTGACGCTGGTGGGTGATAATCTGGTGATCAGTTATTGCTGTATGTAAGATAATTACCATGCAGCACACTATTTTGCATTATTCAATAGTCTGTTATCTGCTGTCTGATAATTGATCTTGGATTTACAAGATGTATTGTGTACCTGTAACATGATGTGTCGTTACCTTATGAATACAAAGGTGCCATGTATGCAGGGGCATACACAGACCTCATAAGGCCCACACTGCAAAATTATTGTGCCTTTTAAAGTGAGATTTCTGACTAATTTACATACTACATGCTTTGTTCTGTTTTTTGTTTTTTTTATTAAGTGGAGGAATTTTTTTATTTAAAAAGTGGAAAAGGTGCTACATAAATATGATACTCATTCTGAACACCATGTTTCTCAATGCATTTACACCAGACAAGCAAAATAAACACATTGATAAATCTTCCCCGTACTGTTCTGAATCTCCTGCTTCCTCTCACACATTATACTGTAAAACGGTCTTCCTGCAGCCACAACTAGGGGGAGGTCAGTGGACTGCAAGCTATACAGTTAGCAGTGAACTCAGTAGAAGCTGTAAAATCTCTGTGCACTGAGCTCCCTCTAGTGGTAGCTGTTGAAAAATGGCTTTATGTCAGGAACAGAAGAAGGAGGTTGAAACTGAGCTCCCTCTCAACTTGGGGGCCACATAGCAGTTGTGTGGTCTTCCTCCATGGTAGGTTTGCCACTGCAAATCATCCATTGCTGTCACTTGGTTTGCCTGTAAAAATATTGTCTCTGTGAGAGCTGTATAGCTAAAAACCCGCCAAAAATAATAAAAATTATATTTCAAAGTATATTACAATAAGAGAAAGTAGCACACATTTAGTGCTTACACACTATTAGTTCACCTACAGCTGCCTACTGACTTGAGGTATAACTGTAGTTATATAAAATGACCATGAAGTAAAAAACGCTGTTAAAAACGTATTTGGTTTTACCGTGATTTCTGTGGTTTTGTGATGTGATTATTGGCCATGCAGTTTATACAAGTGAAATACATTTATATTACATTTTAAACCTGGAAAAATGTATGGCAAATAACCACATCACAAAACTGCTGCAAATTCGGTAAAACTGCGGTTTTAAACACCTTTTTAATACAAATTTGACTGCGTGGTTAAAAATGTCATCTAAATATAACCTTATGCCGCTGCCAGTAAACTATAAACCTAATGTACAAATCCAAAGGCATCTACATCATTGGATGGGGCATGCTATGATTAGAAACATCATAGCATGTACCATCTAGCTTTAATTTCCCTCAAGATTCATTCAGTCAAGTGAGTGGTTCTACAAGAAAAAGAGACAGGTTGCAGACATGTAAGGCCCCTTGCACACGACTGTATACCCTCCGAGACATACAGTCCATGAGCGGGCCATATGTCCCGGAGTGGCATACACTGTGTGCACGGGAGCGCCCGCGGGACTATTGTCCTGCGCTCATAAGATCATATGAGTGCAGGACAATAGTCCCGTGTGCGGGCCGATGTGTACAGCATTATATTAACCTACGCGCACGTTGTATGCCGCTCTGGGACATATGACCAGCTCATGGACCATATGTCTCGAATTATATACGGTCGTGTGCAAGGGGCCTAAGTGTGCGAGCGGTCTGTATAAAAATGTGTCCACGTTCACAGGCCGGAGCATAAACTAGTTTAACATCACTTATCTGAATAAACCCCAACTCACCCAATTTCCTGAAGAGATTACAGTGGTAAGCAGGACCGTAGCTAACGGCTCATGGGCCCTGGTGCAAGAGTTCAGCTTGGGCCCCCCTTCCCTCAGTGCTTTGTGTGTCTTCTTATGTGGCACAAGGGTCTTTGGGCCCCCTCAGGCTCCTGGGCCCGGTAGCGATTGCTACCTCTGCACCCCCTATAGCTACGCCCATGGTGGTAAGAGAAGCAGCATTAAGGTGAAAGAATCAACATAAATCATTTGTTTTCACTGTGAAGTGCTGCCCCCCTTCCGGACACCCTAGGTATATGCCCCAATGTGCCTTGTTGTAAATACAGCCCTGAATACAGTTTAACATCTGAATATCACTGATTATTAGTCTTAGTTGTTGATGAACAGTAAGACAAGCCAGTAAAGATAGATAGCAGAAAATCATTGAAATCTCACATTTATCAGCTACTTTACTTCCTTTTGCAGGTGTCTGCTAAGTTCCGAAGTACTTTTGGCAAGCAAGAGACCATGAAAACATTTCCAATGTATAATTCTGGAACGGAAACAAGTGATGGATGGGGATTTAGAGGTCCACATATGGCTTTTAAGAAAATAGCTAACTGGCTTCCATTTGTAAAGGTAAAAAAAACTTAAAAATGACCCATTTTTTTAAGTACTTTAAATATTCAGTCTTCAGAAAGTCTGTTATTTGTATAATTCAAACTCAGAACGTTCATTGTCCTCCATGGTCCATTGACAGACAGGTGCAGGGCTCATTACATTTACAGTACAGATATTAGGGAGTTTTGTAATCCTTAGGCTCTTTTTACATGGGCAAGTTATGAGCATTTGCGCAAATACTCATTTTGGATAACTGATGGGTACATGTGCTATCGATCACCTGACAAACACTTATTTGCAAGGTGTCACATCATTTAAACGTCACCTAAAATCATCCTTTGTGCGCAGTACATCATCAAGTGTACACAGGGATCTGTGCTGTATGGGGATGAGCACTGTAGCAATTGTTCATCCCCATACAGAGGAGATGATTGCTGCATGTAAATGCAGCTCTACCCCCGATCAAAAATCATCTGCCCTATAAAAGGGCCCTGAGGAGCCATACACCTCCGTATGCATCACAGTGGCTGCCATCTAGCCACGCAGGGGGAGATTTATCATTCCCTTTACTCCTGAAAAGTGGCGTTAAAAAGTCGCAGGTGCAACTTTTTAACTGCTACTCTTTAATAAATTGTCGCAGTCTTGATAAATCTCCCCCTCATTCTCATTCTCTCAATTTTTATTGCGAGGCAATCAAACTCATTATGTTTTTTGAAGCAAAGTTGATCGTTTGGTCAGGGGGTGTACACAGATCTCGAAGGGCCCCAAACCTAAATGTAATATGTGTGCGACAACCAATCCCAGGCAATGCAAAGCGCAAGAAGTGGAAGAAATTTCAATTAAAAAAGATGTAAAAAATAAAAAGTCACCCTCCATCTCGCCCACTTTATCCGAGCTCTATGTCGGTAAAAGTGGAACAGGTGCTTCATAAATACGGTGCTCATTCTTATCACCATATTTCTCAATATATTTCTCAATATATTGGCAAAAATACATTGATAAATCTGCTTCCTTTTAATAACGGTAGTGTCTAAATTCCATGTGCCTTAAGGACCTTGTGACATCACAAGTTTACGTAACATTCAAAGCCTCAGTTTCAAAGTCGCCATATGCCTCACCCTAAACACCTCCAATAGTGTTAGTTATTATTATTTATGCATTTTTTTACTAATCTTTATTACCACAGCGCATGGGATCTAGATATTACCCTCCTGCTACATCCCGTGGCTGCTTCGAACCCATGTGACTTTAGAGTGTCACATGACCCTGTGAGATCAAAAAGTCCCTACGGCCCATAGAGTTTCGGCACAACCCTTCTATAATAAATCTTGCTTCCTGAAGCCACCACTAAGGGGGGATTGGTGCATAGGAATTTTTACAGTTACTATTGACTGGACTGGAAGCTGAAATACTGTAATCGCTTTACATTGAGCTCCCCCTAGTGGTGGCTGCAGGAAAATGCAGTGTTTTCTTGTCAAGAAAAGAAGGAGTTCAGCATTGGGCTCCCCTTTCCCCCGAGTCCCATAGCAGTTGCATGGTCTGCCTCTATTGAAGGTACGTAATTTTTTTCAGAGCTCCGGGATCTCTGGAATGGATCTGATTGGATGCTGTGGGCAACTAAGTCAGTTTTCTTTTGCACCAGTTTTGATAAATCTTCCCCCAAATGTTATCTACATGATATCTCCCTGGCAGAGTTGTTCTTTAATTCATAGCGTAGGATAATTTTACTGTGAATCAAATCAAGTCAGCAATATGGATTCTTAGAAATCAATAGTCTATATGAATTTATATGCATTGCCCATTGTATTTATGCATTTTCCTTCTAGATCAAACCTAAGCGTGATCCATGGCAGCAAAAATTTTTAGGAAAATTAAACCAGCACAAAAAAGTGGATGAGCTGCTGCGCCAGTCACAGTTTACAGAGGTACCGGAATACATGCATTTGTTTGGCTTGATGAACACAAATTACATACTGTAAGTGCATAGACCCGAGAGCTAATGTTACTGACAACTCTGTGTAGGTTACAAATGTAGAGACAGCGATGGAGGTTCTTCAGGAGTACGCTGCACGGGTATTACAGCCAAAGAATAATCATGAGTTAGCAGTAAAGAAATACAGTCGCCCAGATCTCCCTTGGGTAAGTAAGTGTTTTACTTGTGTTTTGCATCATGGATCTGTAAAGATAGATAGATAGATAGATAGATACATAGATAGATAGATAGATTGTATATATGATATTACTGCTTATCTAACAATATCATTTTAGGATCAAAATGGTGGATTATCCCTACAGCAAACCAATGATAAGACTACAGAACTTGCAGGTCTTAGTAAGCGCCCTATGTCTTCCAGGCCAAAGAAGGACACGGGGTATGTACTGTACTTGTCGCTTCAGTTACTATAGTGAGTCTGATGCCTCATTCACACGCCAATGAATCATGGACGTGTGCTGTCTATGTTCTCCACGGACAGCACACCTATCCATTGCTTTCAGTGTGTTTATTTACACGTCAATGATTTTCCACTGACTGTGGGTCAGTGGAAAAACCACAGCGACATGCATTACTTTGGTCCCTGATGTGGATCAAACAATGCCATTGAAATCTATGGGGCTGATACCCAAAGAGCCATTACTAGAGTAAGTTGAAGTAGCATGCTGAAGGTAGGGCCGACTTGGTGTTGTGGCCCACATCTTACCTCCTTTGAACCCTGCTCCATATCCATATTGGAGAAAGTTTGAGGAGAAGGACAGAACGTGGAAGCTTTTCATGGCCACCACAGAGGGACAGCTTTTGGGGAGGTATTTTCCGCTGCACTGTGGTATTTGGTTCTGTGGGAATGTATTACCGACCCTGCTAACGTATATTGGGGCCACTTTTAGCTCTTTTCCAAGCCCATTTTAACTTCCCAGTCCGTTCTGGGATGGAAATCACTGACCAAAACACTGACATGTGAAAGAGGCATTACTGTGATTTTCTGGAAATGCAGACCACATGAACACAGTCTTCCTGACCAGTAGTGCTGATTACACAAAAGGTCTAAAGTACAGTTGGCTCTGTTCCAATGAACCAGCACTGCTATTCAGAGGGCCTGCATGTATGAAAGTGTGTGTATGTAACAGTGCCTGCATGAATGAAAGTGTGTGTATGTAAGAGTGCCTGCATGTATGAAAGTGTGTGTATGTAACAGTGCCTGCATGAATGAAAGTGTGTGTATGTAAGAGTGCCTGCATGTATGAAAATGTGTGTATGTAAGAGTGCCTGCATGTATGGCAGTGTGTGTATGTAAAAGTGTCTACATGTATGACAGTGTGTGTATGTAACAGTGCCTGCATGAATGAAAGTGTGTGTATGTAAAAGTGCCTGCATGTATGAAAATGTGTGTATGTAAAAGTGTCTACATGTATGACAGTGTGTGTATGTAAGTGTCTGCATGTATGACAGTGTTTGTATGTAAGAGTGTCTGCATGTGTGATATTGTATGTATGTAAGAGTGCCTGCATGTATGACAGTGTATGTATGTAATATTGCCTGCATGTATGAAAGTGTTTGCATGTAGGAGTGCCTGCATGTATGAAAGTGTGTGTATGTAAGAGTGTCTGCATGTATGAAATTGTGTGGATGTAAGATTGCCTGCATGTATGACAGTGTGTGTGTGTGTGTGTGTGTGTGTGTCAGAGTGTCTGCATGTATGAGAGTGTGTGTATGTAAGAGTGCCTGCATGTATGACAGTGTATGTATGTAATATTGCCTGCATGTATGAAAGTGTTTGTATGTAGGAGTGCCTGCATGTATGAAAGTGTGTGTATGTAAAAGTGCCTGCATGTATGGCAGTGTGTTTATATAAGAGTGTCTGCATGTATCACAGTGTGTGTATGTAAGAGTGCCTGCGTGTATGACAGTGTGTGGATGTAAGAGTGCCTGCAGGTATGAAAGCGTGTGGATGTAAGATTGCCTGCATGTATGACAGTGTGTGTGTGTGTGTGTAAGAGTGTCTGCATGTATGACAGTGTATGTATGTAATATTGCCTGCATGTATGAAAGTGTTTGTATGTAGGAGTGCCTGCATGTATGAAAGTGTGTGTATGTAAGAGTTCCTGCATGTGTGAAGCTGGTCTTCTTAAAGAGGTTACCTTGGAATAACCAACTTTTTAGTGATGCCCGCAGCCTGCCTCTTCTTTTGAAAGATACATACTTACCTGCTCCACACCGTTCCAGTCCTGCTCACTGGCACCCTTGTTTACTTCTGGCATAGGCAGTGTCACCTGCTCTTCTGCAGCCAATGACTGGCTTCAGTGTTAATGTGTCGCTTGTAAACATGTCGCTGCTGAAGCCAGTAGTTGGCCGCAGTGGAGCAGGTGACTATGCACATACCGGGAGGAAGAAAACAAGCTGAGAACTGACAGATGGACACACCATAGCCAGCACACAGGACTGGAGCTGTGTTGGACAGGTAAGTATGAATATTTCAATAGAGGAGGCCAGCTGTGTTTGGACACTTAGTGGTTGGGAAAAATAACATGGAAAGAGACCTGTCTCATACCACCTGGTCTCCTTAAGGAGAGGCAATACCCTACCATCACCACTATAACTGCATCCAGGGCTCCAAGCCCTTAGTAGGACGTTTGATTGACATGTCACAATAGTTAATAGTTAATTGTCAATAAAGGCTTATAAAATGACTAGCTGTTGGCATTTTCTGATCCCATAACTAGGATTGTATATGGTAGAGACTAATTTATTATGTGGTTTTAATAAGGTACAATTACCAGAATGCCCTACAATTACTGGGATTAGATGAGGCAGAAGATAACAGCAGAGATCCAGTACTGATGAAAGGAGCCTACTTATCTCTTCTCTATCTGCGTCATCTGAGACTGAGGGATCTTCAGGTAAAATATTATTTTATTCTTGGCACAAGCAGACATGGAAATGAGATGGCAGTTGAAAGGTTCCATGATCCGTGGTAAGAACAATGACAGCTGAAGTTATTTCACAAGAACTATATCCTCCTGGTCTCCAAATGCAAAACAGGGGAAAACTGTATTAGAATTGGGGTCATTTACTCCAGTATCTGCTTGTATTCCGATAAGGAGTTGTTAAAGTTTGACTGCTAAACAACTGAGAAAAAATTGCCAGGTTATTTAGCTGGTGTCAGTAAACAGTAGGGGGTGCTGTTTAGATGACAACGACATCTATTATATAGCACTGAAATATACAAATCCTCTATTACTAGTAAAAAGGCTATTTTTACTAAACTAAATGTGTAATATACAGCAATCAAAAAAAAGTTGGGAGGCTGTATAAAATGTAAATAAATGTAAATAAAAACTGAATGCAATGATTTGCAAATCTAATAGAACCATATTTTATTCATGGTAGATCATAGAACCCATATCAGATGTTGAAAGTGAGACATTTTACCATTTCATGAAAAAAAAATAGAACTCATTTAGAATATATGGCAGCAACACATCTAAAAACAAAATTGGTGGGACAGGGGCCCCAAAAGGCTGGAAAAAGAAGTGGCACTGATAAAAAACAGCTGCAGAAGCAAATGGCTACTAAGTCACAAGACTGGGTATGAAAAGGGCATATTAGAGAGGTAGAGTCTCTCAGATGAAAAGATGGGCAGAGGTTCACCCATCTGCAAAAAAAAACTGTATCTAAAAATTGTGGAACAATTTCAGAAAAATGTTCCTCAATATAAAATTGCAAAGAGTTTTAATATCTTCCCATCTACAGTACATAATATCATCAAAAGATTCAGAGAATCTGTAGAAATCCATGTGCGCATGGGAAAAGGCTGATGGTCAATATTGGATGCACACGATCTCTGAGCCCTCAGTCGGCACTGTATTAAAAACAGGCATAATTCTGTACTGGAAATCACTGCGCTCGCAAATGCTTCCAGAAATCATTGTCTATGAACACAGTTCACAGTGCGATTCACAAGTTAAAGATGTACCATGCAAAGAAGAAGCCATATGTCAACACCATCCATAAACACCTCCGTGTCCTCTGGACCAAAGTTCATTTAAAATGGACTGGGGTCAGATTAATCACATTTTTTAATTCTTTCTGGAAGCCATGCGTGCTGTGTGCTGCAGACTTAAGAGGAGAGGAACCATCCAGCTTGTTATCAGCACACAGTTCAAAAGCCTGCATCACTGATGGTATGGGGTTACATTACTGCCTTTGGCGTGGTCTGCTTACAATGCACTATTAACCCCTTTAAAAAAAAACTAAAAAACACCAATATATTAAAAGTTTAAATCACCCCCCTGTCCCACATTTACATATAAAATTATATAAACAATAAAAAATAAACATATTAGGCATTGCCGGGTCTGGAAATGTCTCAACTATTAAAATATAAAAAAAAAAACCTGTACGGTGAACTCCGTAATGGGAAAAAATGAAACAATACATGATTCACAATTTTTTTGTCATCTTGTCCCTCCAAAAAATGTAATAATAGTGATAAAAAATACCACATACATACATACCACAAAAATGGTACCAATAAAAAATACAGTTCGTTACTCATAGAAAACAAGCCCTCATACAGCGCTGTAGACCAAAATATAAAAAAGTTGTGGCTGTCAGAATATGGTAATGCAAAGAAAATAAAAGTAGTAAAAAAATATATATATATAAAAGTTTGGTATCGCCGCATTTGTATTGAGCCGCAGAATAGGGATGTCAGGTTGTTTTTACCGCATAGTGAACACTGTGATGTCAAAACCCCAAAAACCTTGGCGGAAATCTGTTTTTTGTTTTTATTTTCAATTTTGCCACGCAACAAATTTTTTTCCCCCGTTTTCCAGTACGAGATATGGTAAATTAAATGGTGGCAATTAAAAATGCATCTTGTCCTGCAAAAAAAAAAAGCCCTTATGTAGCTATGTGAACGGATAAAAAATAAAAAATTTATGGTTATTGGAATGTGGGAAGGAAAAATCCAAAATGCAAAAATAAAAATAGGCCTTGACATTAAGGGGTTAATGCTGAACAGTATATATAGAGGTTTTAAAACAGCATATGCTTCCATCCAAATTCCAGATGTCTTTCAGGTAAGGCCTTGCATATTTTAGCAAGACTATGCTGAAGAACATACTGCATCCATTACAACAGCATGAGTTCACAGAGGAGTCAGGGTGCTGAACTAGCCTGTCTGCAGTCCAGATCTTTTACCAATAGAAAACATTTTGCGCATCATGAAATAAAAAATCTGGCAAAGAAGTCCCAGGACTAGTGAACAGCTAGAATCCTACATCAGACAAGAATGGGACAACCTTCCTCTCCCAGAACTTCAGCAATTAGTCTCCTCACTTCGCAGACGTTTACAGACTGGAAGAGTAAGGGATGCTACACAATGGTAGACATGCCTCTGTCCCAACTTTTTTGAGATGTGTTGCTGCCATCAAGGTCTAAATGAGTTTTTTTTTCCATGAAATGGTAAAATGTCTCACTTTGAACATCTGATATGTGTTCTATGGTGAATAAAATATGGGTCTATTGCAATCATGTCCAAACTGCGGCCTTCCAGCTGTTGCAAAACTACAACTCCTAGCATGCCCTAAGGCCCCTTTCACACGGGCGAGTTTTCCGCGTGGGTGTAATGTGTGATGTTGACGCATTGCACCCGCACTGAATCTGGACCCATTCATATCTATGGGGCTGTGTACATGAGCGGTGATTTTCACACATCACTTCTGCGTTGCGTGAAAATCACAGCAAGCTCTACATTGTGCGTTTTTCACGCAATGCAGGCCCCATAGAAGTGAATGGGGCTGCGGGAAAATCGCAAGCATCTGCAAGCAAGTGCGGATGCGGTGTGATTTTCACGCATGTTTGCTAAGAGACGGGACCCGATCTTTATTATTTTCCCCTATAACATGGTTATAAGGGGAAATAATAGCATTCTCAATACAGAATGCTTAGTAAAATGTGGATGGAGAGGTTAATAAAAAAAATAATAACTCACCTTATCCACTTGATCGCATAGTAAACATGTGAGCTGCCGGCTAAAGGACCTGTGGTGATGTCACATCACATTGTCCATCACCATGGTAATGGACCATGTGATTGGACCATGTGATGAGCGCAGTGACGTCACCACAGGTCATATACTGACCCACAACGGCCGTGTGAAAGAGGCCTAAAAGCTGTAGACTATCCAGGCATGCTGGGATTTGTAGTTTTGCAACAGCTGGAGGGCCGCAGTTTGGACATGCCTGGATGGGATTTGCAAATCATTGTATTCTGTTGTTCTTTACAGTTTACACAGTGTCCCAACTTTTATGGAATTGGGGTTGTATTTTGCTGTCTATTTTTGTAAGCATACGGGCTAGTACTATATTGTATGGAAAAAAGTATTGGGACACACCTCTAAATCATTGAATTCAGTCTCATTAGGGAAGGTATATAACATCAAGAACCTAGCCATGCAGTCTGCCTTTGAAAACAAGTGTGAAAGAATGGGTCCTTCTAAAGGGCTCACTCAATTCTAGTGTGGTACTGTGTCAGCGTTGCAACAAGTCACTCCAAGAAATGTCTCCCCTTCTAGATATTCCACCATCAACTGTGAGTGGTAATATTGTAAAGTGGAAGTCTTAAGCAACCACAGAGCAGGGTCGCCGAGTGCTGTGGCACTTTGGGGGACATTTGTCAAAACTGGTGTAAAGGAAAACTGTCTTAGTTGCCCATAGCAACCAATCTGATTCCACCTTTCATTTTTCAGAGCTGCTTTGGAAAGTGAAAGGGGGGATCTAATTGGTTGCTCTGGGCAACTAAGCCAGTTCTCCTTTACATCAGTTTTTATAAATCTCCCCTACAGTGCCTAAAAATCGCCAATGCTATGCTGACTCAATAACTGTTCCAAATCTCCTTTGACATTAAAGGGGTTCTACGCTTTGTTACAACTGATGATCTATCCTCTGGATAGATCATCAGCATCTGATCGGCAGGGGTTCGACACCCGGGATCCTTGCCGATCAGCTGTTTGAGAAGGCAGCTGGCCCAGTGACGGCCCAGTGACGTCACGACTAGTATTAACTGGCCTGGGCGAGGCTAAGCTCTGTTCACTTCAATGGAGCTTAGCCCCGCCCAGGCCAATTGATACTAGTCGTGACATCACTGGGCCGGCGGTAAACAATGAGAAGGCCACAGCTCTCCTGGAACGCCACTGCCTTCTCAAACAGCTGATCGGCGGGGGTCCCGGGTGTCGGACCCCTGCTGATCAGATGCTGATGATCTATCCAGAGGATAGATCATCAGTTTAAACAAAGTGCAGAACCCCTTTAACATCAGCATAAAACCTGTGCACCAGATGTTTCATGGCATGGGTTTCCATGGTTGAGCAGCTGCATGCAAGCCTTTCAGTATATGACCAAGCATAATGCCAAGCGTCGGATGGAGTGGTGCAGAAAACGCTGCCACTGGACTCTGAAGGAGTGGAAACGTTCTGTGGCGTGATGGATCACATTTTTCTTTCTGGTAGTCTGATGGACGAGTCTGGGTTTGGTGAATGCCAGGAAAACATAAGGAGTGTTAATGCTGTGTGGTAGTCAGGGGTTGGCTTAGACCCCTTAGTTCTAGTTAAGGGAAATCTTAAAGGAGTTCTTGGGATAACAATTTTGATGGCCTATCCTGAGGATAGGTCACATATATTAAAGGGGTATTCCCATTTGCGTGTTGAATACTTACCTGCTCCCGGCGCGCTGTCCACTTCCTGGTTTCGGCAGGGGGCGGGATCCTTCTTGATTGAAGTCTTCTCACTGCTGGGCCGCGCGCTGGACTGAACAAGCACGCTGCCGCGCATGCGCCCTGGTGACTTCTTCCTGGCAAGTATACTATACTGGCCAGAAAGAAGTCATCATGGCGTGCGCTTTCGGGAGTACGCGCGCGACCCAGCCAGGAAAAAGCGCGGCCACCGCGATTCCGGAGAAGAGTGGTGGCCGTTACCAGGGGAGACGGAAGACAACAATCAGGTAAGTATATGTTAATTATCTTCTAAGGGGTGGGAATTAGTTAATTATTTATATTTAGAAAAATGATCACTGTTAAATCATTAACAGATTTAACAGTGATCATTAAAGTGGGAATAACCCTTTAAATTGGTGGGTTTCTGACATGCAGCAACCCCATGATCAGCTGTTACCTGTTGCCAGAACTACAACTGAGAATCGAGTTGCAAGCACATCTCTGTTCAAGGTGTGGTGGCCGTGCAGGGTTATTGCATTTCAGCTTCTATTCTTTTCACTGGTAGCTGAACTGCAGTAAACTGGTACGTCCACTATACTTAAAATGTACTTCCTGCTGCATTCTCAGTGGTAGTTCCAGTGCTGGCACCTGCAGCTAAAAGCTGATCGTTGTAGGTTCTGGGTGTTGGACTCCCACCAATCTAATATTGATGAGCTATCCTAAGGACAGATCATCAATGTCGTTAGCCCAGAAAACCCCTTTAATGCTTCAGCATACCAAGACATTTTGGACAATTGTATGCTTCCAACTTTATGACAACTATGTGGGGAATACCCTTTTCTGTTCCATGCTGCTCCCGGTTAGCCAGAATCCTACTCCACACTGATGAGGGGCAACACCCCGAAACAGCTGTCTGTGGATGGATACCTGGCTTAGGTTTTCCCTGTCACATCCTTAAAGCTTGTAAAAAAGCGGGAACTTGACATAGGGGCCACTTAATATGGTGGATTTGGTGATCTCTGTAATGGAGACACCTCTTTGCTCGGTTTTAGACCCATAACTGGGGCTCCCCATTTATTTTGCATATTCCATCATGGCTGTGCCCAAATGCACAAATCAAGGTCCATAAAGCGGTGGTTGTATAAGTTTGGTGTGGACAAATTTGACTGGTCCACACAGAGCCATAACCCTAAACCCCATCCAACTCCTTGGGGATGAACTAGAATGGAGATGAGCCAGGCCCTCTTATCCAACATCAGTGTCTGACCTCAAAAATGCTCTCCTGGATGAATGGACAAGAATTCCCACAGGCACACTCCAAAATCTTGAAGAAAGCCTTCTCAGAAAAGTTGAAACTGTTTCAACTTATTAACACTTGGGGATGTGCTTACTAACGCTAATTAGCATATGTGTATTGTTGAATGCCTGTACTAAATCTGTAAAGGATTATGGTCCCAAGAAAGCATAGAGTAATCATTTCTTTTTAAGTAGGTTGTACTTTTATAATATAGACACTGTATAAGCACTTATCAATTATGGTGAGACAATGTCTAAAAAGGAGTATTTTATTAATGTATACTGTATTTTTAAATTTACAAATCCACCACATTTAATTTTTGATATATTGCACATGATGGTGAGTTAGTTAGAGTTATACAGACCTTATTATTTCTTCAGGATGGATAATGATACATAATGGTCTAGGCCAGGGATGGGCAAACTGCGGCTCTCCAGCTGTTTTCCAAACTACAACTCCCAGCATCCAAAGACTGCTTACAGCTATCAGCCTACAGCAGGGCATGGTGAGATATGTAGTTTTACAACAGCTGGAGAGGCGCAGTTTGATCATCCCTAGTCGAGTCTAAATTCAGGCATCAGAGCTGCTTGTAGGAAACTGTCCTGCACATGGTACTATTCTTCCTGGAAGTAAGGCTCTGTAATATGGCATATGATGGGACATCATATGCCTTTTTTTCTGTTGAATTAATACAGAAATGTAAACACTTTGTATGAAATCAGATGCATGAGAAGGTTCAGTAAAGCTCAATACACTTCCATGAGGGCCCCATTAGGGCAGAGCTGTAATACAGCATGGAGCCTAAATGTTGGCAGAATAAATGGAATACCTCTGTTCTTGTTTCATTCTGTTACAGCGCATGTGTCTTGGAACCCTAAACTATTTCCGATCTATTGAGAGGACTCTAACAATCGACAGCTGCTGTCTCTCAAAAGCTTCTGGTAATCTGGCACCCAGTGCAGGTGACCAGACTGGCTGGGTAAATGCTACTCAAGGTGGATCTGGTATGACAGGAGGACTTGGATCTCATCAGTATATGTACCAAACACCAGCAGACCTACAGGTATTGGTTCATTTGCGGGTGTATTATGTGTGTACCTCCTGCAGTTCCTATCAATAGTGAAATCAGATATTGGTGCAATAGCATAACTGATGTCAATAGGATCTCAAGGGGAAGTGTAGAACCCTCAAGTATTGAAGTCCTGAAGCACAACTTACTGGTCATCAATATCTGATTGGTGCGGTCCGACTCCCAATGATCAACTGTCTCAAATGCTTCCTTGTTGTCATGTAGCATCCATCAATGCCATCGTCTTTCTGTGTTTCAAGTGAATGGAATTGAACTGCAATACCAAGCACAGCCGCTAGACAATGCACAATGCTGGGCTTGGTATAATGTGAACAGGCCATAGCATTTGTCAAAGAGCTGCAGCCTTTTCAAACAACTATATGGGGGGGATTGAGATACTCGGGGTAAAACTCCACCAATCAGATATTGATGACCGGTTCTGAGGATATGTCATCAATATTTAACTCATGGAAGACTCCGTCAAACCTGTGGAAACGAAATTCAGGTTTCCATCAAATTCTTTTTAGAATTATATTATGGTATTACATATTTTAATGAGGGCTTTACCAATAAGACTGATGCTGTAGCTTCAAGCAATTGTGAATTACTTCAACTACCAGGGATTTAGCGAAAAGCATGCAGTAATCCTTGGAGCCCTACAAAGAGATAAGTATCAGCTCCCATTATTCTGATAGAACATAATTAGCAAATACAACCACTAAGCAGAATACTGACTAGATAGTAGATTGATTTAATACAGAAAGTAATTACTTTTACAT
Source organism: Bufotes viridis (assembly GCA_033119425.1). Lineage (NCBI taxonomy): Eukaryota > Metazoa > Chordata > Amphibia > Anura > Bufonidae > Bufotes > Bufotes viridis. The sequence goes on from CM065592.1 coordinate 239,274,115, forward strand.
ATGATTTTATATACTTTTATATGACAGGTAATCCAGAATTGTTTTATAATCTGTATTATATCAAGTAATTGTTAGATGATTTGAATTGTGTTGTCTATTGCTGTTAACAGTGCTTGACACTTATCTGACCACCAGGTTCATAGTGTACAGTTCATGGAGTTTTCAGAGGTTGAGAATCACAATGACTTCTACACAGTTGAAGATGGCATAGTTCACACTCAAGATCAGAGAGGAGCCTATGTGATGTATGATGCGGCACTTGAAGATCTAGAGAAATTACGAGATCAGTTGCTGTTGTTAACAACCCTTTATATTGAAAAAGATCGAAGTAAGATATTAAACATTATAATATTAACTTCAGCAATACTGGAAATGAGCAATCTTATTTTCTTATATATACAAGTGGCAGATTTTTTGCATTGATGCACACAAAAACTTGCCACAAGAGAACAGAGTAATGAGAATGAATGAGGTTTTTGGAAAATCCCATCAAGGGTACTTTCACACCAGCGTTGTTCTGGCAAACCGTATGCAAACGGAAATCTGTTTTGCCGACCGTATGCAAACGGAAATCTGTTTTGCCGGATCCAGTAGACTTATTCATTGAAATATTGGATCTGTCTTTCCGGGATCATCCGGAGTAACGGATCCAGTATTTAATTTTTTTCAAAGCTAGAAAGAACTGCGCATGCACAGCCTGGAAAACCAGATCCGGCGATGCAGCAGTTTCCGGAACACTTGGTACCGGATCCGGCATTAATACATTTCAATGGAAATTAAGGCCGGAAGAAATACCGCAGCTTGCCGTACAAGGGACGGAACGGAAGACATCCTGATGCATACTGAACTGATTGCTTTACATTCATAATGCATTGGGACAAAACAGAAGCGTTTTTTTCCGGTATTAAGACCCTTTACAAGATTTCAATACCGGAAAAGAAAAACGATAGTGTGAAAGTACCCTTACTCAGTCCTGACTGAAAGTTGAGATTTGCCAACATGCACCACTAGTAATTGTCCAGCAAAGAGATGCAATGAAACAATGAGGTTTGCTAAAGGGACTCATAGGGTTCAGCACTAAGAACTTGTGCCCAGGATCCCAGGTTGTAGGACCACATCATGACAGCAGTCAGGTTACTCTCTATCATTTCAACGTTTCGCACAAACAAATTGCAAAATTTGGGTTTGTCCCTGTGCTCTGCAAGTTCTGTGGTGTGAAGTATGTGTGGAGAGGGAGATTTATGTCCAAATCTTTGTGGAAACTCTCAAGATGCTGTGTCTGTGTTTGTGTGTAAACCCCTTATATAGACCACTAATCTATCGGACAGCCTAATTAAAAAAAAAAACTCTAAACCCAGTTCTTACGTTTAACCATGCCCTCATTTTTAGTTTTATTGATCACATCAAATTTTCGGCGGAGCATAACACTTGAGCATAGAGCTAAATGACAAACTTTATGCTGTTTTGCACAACTTGAACTGTATAGTGCAGCTCACGTGTGACTTCTTTCTCTCCTCAGAAAAGTGTAAATCTTCTACTACAATATATATTTTTTTATGGACCTTTTATTAAATGTAATCAGGGATGACAGTGCTGTACCGAACATCAGTTGGAATGTGCCAACATGTGAAAGCTCCTACATGCATACACAGAATTCAGTTTAATACTGGCCCCACTGTTCTTTCATACAATTTCATTTAATAGAGAATGGTGTAAATAGCTAATTTCTATATCACTTCAATTAAAAAATCTTCCTGCGCCCCCCTGAAAAAAAGGTGTAAAGCCATGGCCACTAGGGGTCCTCACTTCCACCTAATTTGCAGCCCACTTCCAGTTGCCAGGCAAGATCCATCCCTGGTGACAGAGACACAGAAGACTGTTTACAGAAAGTGGGGGAGGGAGGGTGTCAAAGCCAGCTGAGATCCTGAGCCTGGTAAAAAGAACTGACTCTGAATTTACAGGAGCCTCTTGTGTGTCTGTAAGTCTCATCGCCCCTTCCTTATCTGTTTTGTAAGACCCGGAGATGAAAACAAACATACTGGAAAATAAGGGACTGAATGTCACAGCAGTACAGTAGTGGCAGATTCCCTAGAAGGGAGATTCCCCTGCTTGTTAGAGAAATGCATCTAGCTGTGCAGCTAAAGAGGGGAATAATTAGGCTGCAAAAAATACATTAGGGAAGCCTAAAAAAGACCTATTCCTTCACAGTTATGACTGTACAAAAAAGCACGGCAATTATGCAAACATTTTGTTGAACACTCGGGTATGCTTGTTAAAGTATGTAAAGAAAACATGTTTTAGTTAAAATATTGGCACAGCAGCCATAGACCAATGTCTGCCATATCCGACACACTTATTATTTTTATTTGACAATTGGTAATCTGATCTAAAATTGCAAATGATCCCTGGATAAAACAATGTGGAGGGTGGCTTAATTGATGGTGTTATTAACTATTCATTAATTAGTATTTTATCTTTTTGCCTTTCAAGGTTTCAAATTAAGTAAAAACAATGTGACTGATACTAATTTCTCAGACTGGGCACACATTAATGTGGACCGTTTCGCATTGCTGCTTGACCTGTGGACCTGGGAATGTTCTCTGTTAGAAAACAAACAGCAGGTATTAATTCATAGTATTTCTGGAACAAATTCTAGCCCTCCAATCCTGTGGGTGTGCGGATGTGAAAATGGGGGGACTATGCTGTTAATTGATGATAACTGTTTATTGTAAAAACAGCTCGCTGGGGGTCAGGAGCCTGAGCTACTGCAGCTCTCATAAGAAAGCAGATGTCAATGGTGAGACAACCCTGTTGGACCAAATTAATGGGATCAACTTTTTACATAACCTATTGCTATCTTTCAGTCATTGCACCGTCAGTGGTTCTATTCAAATGACCTTCCTGTCTGCAGCTAATGCTGTATGCTAATGCAGACAGTAGAATATAACAGTTTCCAGGATATGAATATCTTTGTGTTATGTTTTTTGCTTAGCTTGTTGACAGCTACTATGAAGCCTACCAGCACACTCTTGATCCAGAAGAGAGATTCGCTTTGGCACAAGTGATAACTGACATCCTGTTTAGGCGCCCACGGTTTGACATTGGCTCCAGATACTTCTTGGAAGCTTATAAGGATGAATGTCAATGTCTGAGGCTTCATTTGCAGCTTGTCAAAGACGTTTTAAGAAGCCAGGTAAGCAAATCGACAGCACTTCGGGCATCTAAAAGTTTATCTTCTTTAATTCAGCCTACAGAAAATAATGGCTGAAATATTCTAAATCAGGGGTGCAAAAGATGTCCGATTTGAGGATATAATTCAAGATAGCAATACTTTTAAGGACTGAATAGTTAGAGAGAGGCTCAGACTGGCCCACAGGGGAACGGGTCAATACCCTTGGTGGACCTCTGCGCAAGGTGGACACTGACTGCACTACATACAGATAGGCAGAATAGGCATACTAACTAACTACTACTAACAGTTTATTATTATAGATGCATGAGAAGGCTGAGGAGACATCAAGGTACACAGGTAGGCCAGCCAGTGTGGTCTTTTTCTCCAGAGACTTGCCTTCTCGTAGTCTCTGAGGTGACCACCATAATCAATCATCTTGTAGGCTGCCTGCTGTTGTGTGAGCATGTTTTTAAGTCTACTGTGTTATGTGCCACTTGTGCAGGGGCTGGGAGACTAGGTCCCCACCTTGATCAGGGGCCCACCGGGGAATTCACTTGTACCCCTGTGGGCCAGTCCGAGCTTGCTGACAGGGTTTTCAGGACAGAACAGTCTGAGGCACATTCTATGCATCATTCTAATAGTGAAATGGTATGTGTTGGTGCAGTTTTACGTATTTGTCACTGGAAATCGGGTAATACCTGCATGTAGTTGTACAGCGGGCCCCAGAATGAATTTCACTGATAGGACCTAATCACCCCAGTCTGACACTTCGTAGACTAAAGCTCATAGACTGTGTTTTACATAATGCAGGTCCAGAGATACAAAAGAAATCAAAGGGGAGAATCCCTGCTTCATTCACCACCCACCCAAGCCCTGTACTAGGCATAACACAATGTATCTGTTTTCCCTTTGTGTCCCTTTGAGGTGCTTAAAATAGAGCATTGTCAGTATTCAGTGCCCCTAATAGCAGTGACCATAGTGATTTTGATAGTAGTGACCCCCGGAATGTTGCCATGAGTGATAGCCACAGTCCTTCCTTATTAGTCCTTGCCACAAACCCCCTCATCAGTGCCAGCCACAACCTTCCTCAATAAAGCAAGCCACAGCCTCCACTTTAGCACTAGCTACAGTGCTTCCATAACAGTACCGCTTCCCTACCCTCCATATCATCATCAGCGGCAGTGCTCCTAGTTAGTGCTATCAGCCACAGTTACTGAGTTAGTGCCCCTTATTAATGCCACAACAAACAATTCTCCACATTAATACATAACTACTTGACCACCAGTTAAGCTTAAGCTACATGGGTCATGGGGCAACACAATTTCTCAGTTTTTAATGTTAATAACAGTTTGTTACCATTTTTAGATAATTAAATAGCTAAATGTGTAAGAGGGGAGGGCGCTCACTTATCTTAAGGCATTGAAAAGTGCATAAAAAAATTATTAGAAGAAATGTCAAAACAGTTACAAATATGGATGGTAAAATCAATAAAAAATCTATAAAAAAATAAATAAAAAAATCGGATTTGATATCACTATGTGTGATTGGACTAGGGCGTATGGGAGGGAATAATATTTAAATTACGATATTGATATTGCTGTTATCCTCACCAGACGGCTGGTACAATCATAGATAGAGAATTATAAATAATTGTGAATTAAAAACTTTCTTCTAAAAAAATAAAATAACAAATATCCGTTTGTTATAAGATGATTTAAAATGTCATTATATTGAGGGAGGTTTCCTGTGTCCTCCAAGATAATAGTTCTCAGTACGCGTGATAAAGTATATTCAATCCTCTGTATAAAAGAGTTCAAATAGTAGTTCCTGTAGATATTGAAGTATATATATAATATTCTGGCAGGGAGATGGACTCATAGCTACTGTTTCAATACCAGCTATCATTTAAATACTGGCATCTTATATTAATATATTAAAGGTTCATAGCTACTGTCTCAATACCAGCTATCATTTAAATACCGGCATTTTAGAACCTCAAGAACTCTCTTTTTAATATTCCAATAGTGGGGCAGATATTAATATCAATATATCAATATATCTGGGACATTATAACAATATAGTAATCCATCTCCCTGCCAGAATATTATATATATACTTCAATATCTACAGGAACTACTATTTGGACTCTTTTAAACAGAGGATTGAATATACTTTATCACATGTACTGAGAACTATTATCTTGGAGGACACAGGAAACCTCCCTCAATACAATGACATTTTAAATCATCTTATAACAAACGGATATTTGTTATTTTATTTTTTCAGAAGAAAGTTTTTGATTCACAGTTATTTATAATTCTCTATCTATGATTGTACCGGGCGTCTGGTGAGGATAACAGCAATATCAATATCGTAATTTAAATATTATTCCCTCCCATACGCCCTAGTCCAATCACACATAGTGATATTGGATCCGATTTATTTATTTATTTTTTATTGATTTCTTATTGATTTTACTATCCATAATTGTAACTGTTTTGACATTTCTTCTACTAAAAATTTTTTTTATGCACTTTCCAATGCCTCAAGATAAGTGAGTGCCCTCCCCTCTTACACATTTATCTATTTACCTATCACTACCGGGTGGGGGTGTCACACAGGGAGCGAGCACCGTTACCTTGTGTGCCAGTTGGTGAGCCATTGTACTCTATTTGATTTTTAGATAATTGTTGTAGGGATCTTAATAATTGAAATTGATAGCAAAAGGTAAACAAGCTTCAAAGTAAAATGTCATTAATCCTTTTTTTTTTTTACTTTTCATCTATGCAGATAGAAAATCAAAGGGAGTTTGTCCAGAAGGTTTGGCGGGATGGTCGAAAAGGGGGCATTTATGACTTTGGTCTTCCACTTAATATTGTAAAGAAGCCTCTTGTCTCACTTAACACCAGCTGGTAAGTGTTTTTTTTCATGGTTCTTATAGATATGTTTCAGAAAGGGGACACATTGAATGATGAGAGTAACTATTGTTTGTGACATGGCAGCTATTTAAGTAGTATGATCAGAAGACTACTACTATCATTCTAGAGTGCATTCTACTAACAAGTCAAGTAAGTCAACTATTTAGTGGAAGGTCTAACGTGTTGTCTCTTATCCACAGCCCTGATTTAAGGAATGTCTACCTCTTAGAATTCCATCCATCATTAGGAGTAACATACCTAATATCTTATACACTGGAGCACATTTGTAAAGAGTTTCAGCATATCTGCAACACAAAGACACCAAGACAGTCTTACCTTGTAGAGAAAAGTGTCCTTCAGCTTGCACTTTCTGAATGGTCAGCTCCAAGAGACTTTCTGCAATCCTTTACAGCAAATCTGCACAAAGATGTAAGATATAATGCTGTGTTTGCCTGCATCATCCTTTATTAAATAACTGTAGCTATGAATTTCTGAGGTTATATTTTACATCATAATTTTTTTTTTCTGTTATAGCTATTTGAAGAGGTGTTGATAGAAGATCCCATTTTGGTTAGAGAGATCTGCATGTCAGCACTGAACTCAGCTGATGAAGATAAAAAGCATGGCAGAGGAAAGCAAATCCATATCTTGGACACACTCAGCAAGATGCTAGAGCTCATCACTCTGCGTTACAGAATAATTGAGGCATCATTAGAAACGGCACTTCTCTCCAGGTCAGACAAATTTATCCAGACATCTCAAGGAGACCTAAAGTTAATACAGTCATTATGGGGGAGAATTATTCATTCAATTATGTACAAGGTCATCCTAACAAACAGAATTCAGACTGAGTACCATAGTTTTAACGTCAAAGGGTATTTTAAACTAGTTTTATTTAGCAAGCATAAACAGTATGGTATATACCGCAGATCTTTGTAGACAACATATAGACACTAATACATAGCAAAGGTTAGAAAGCACAACATCAAAAAAGTGCAGTTGGTAGAGCAAACAATGGATGAAACAATAAGCAATATCAAATCTAACTTACAGAAGGATTTGTCACGGGCCGATATTGTGGGAAAAAAAAACCCTATTGTGGTGCGACCACTGGCCCTAAGGTATCACACCTAATAGACAGAACTGAGGGTCCATTGGGACGGGGTGTACCAGGAGTTGAGAAAGAATTATTAACACTTATGTCTATAATATGTTCACATAGCTACAGGACCACATGAGGTGCCAAAAATTGGCCTGTGGGGCACTACATCTATGGCAATTATTATGAGATAGTCGACCCATTTGGTACAATCGGAGTAATGTAGCAATGGTGAAGTATAAAGAGCTGGATTAACTTATTGCTAGCTGACCGAGAGACCAATAATGGAGATTCAAGAGCCTCCACCCAGTCTTCACTAGATAAGGAGGGAATATATTCCATCCATTTAGCAGCTACTGGTAATGGTGTGGAAGATATTCTAGTATCTATTAAGTGTGTGTATGTGTACAACATAGATATTAGATCTCAAGGGCCTTGTGTGTTATGAACACCAATAAGGGGATATACCAAAATCGCTCTCCGGTCTCCTGTCAGCTGTGTCTGAATGGTGTGCCAGACCTGCAGGAACCTATAAAAACGATTCTGGTATACACCATATAGGTCCTGAACTTGCCTAAATGATAGGATAGGGCCATCCTTATATACCAGTATATCCCCTACTGACCGTATCCCATGTCTCTGCCAGAAGTCACCCACTCCAGTGTGTACAACTCACTAAACAGAATATTATCCCACAGGGGAGCCTCTGAATGCATGTCCCTATAACAATGCTATTCCTTCGCCGCCTTCCAAACTTGATTAGCCAGACAGTGCAGGTGCAGAAGCCTACCAGATACCCCAGAAATCCCCTCCAAGGCAGGCCAGAGAATCCTAAGCCTTAGATGCTTTCTCAGCAATTACTCAGAATTAGGGAGGTTGGAGTTGGTAATCCATGAATACAGGTCAAAGGGTATTTTATGGTGTTGAAAATAAATTTAAATAGATAAAAAGACAGTGATCTCCATTAAAAAGAGACCAAATTAGATATAAAGCAATTATCATATCAAAACAACACACTAATAGAGCAAGAAAGAAAATTAAAAAAAAAAAACACATCCGGGGTAAACTTTTTTTTCTTTCTTCAATTGTCTTTTTATTAAAAGATGTGTAAACAGACATGTAATAATAACATTTCTTTTACATGTTTTTCAAGTAAGTAAAAGTAACAGAAGGATGGCACATCCAAAGAATATATGAATCTCAGTATAATATACGCAAAAAAAAAAAAGAGGGAGGTCGGTATCACCTCAGTAGTAGAGTCCTGAGAACAGCAACATAACCAGAACCATCGGCATTTGGTCTTTAATATGTAAAGCAAAGTAGTAACATATACTAGAATAATAACCATGAGAAAGAAAATGGTAGAACAGGACATAAAATTTAGACAAAAGGGGGAACACAAACCTCAACAGGACAAGACACGAATAGGAAAAAATGAGCTGGTGAAGGAGATCCACTGTAAGGAATACAGCTGCGAGACCGTATACGTATCCCAAGGCTGCCAGGTCTTGTTAAATCTGGTCACCTGATCCGTCAGAGGGCCGTTAAGTACTCCATACGTCTAACCTCCATGATACTAGCGGTAAGGTCAGTGCTCAAGGGCCTGGCTTGGCGTTTCCAAAATCCAAGCGTCTAGCTGCTGTCAGTACATGGAGCACCAGTATAAGGACATGTTTTTTCAACACCAGAGGGGACATGTTCATCCGGGATAAACTTGATGAACATTTGTCTATTTTTAAGCACTACCATGTAACCAGCTGTGATACAAGACATGATAGGTGATCAGTTTAGCTAAAAGAGAATTGTGAGAACAATGTGTGTAAGGAAGACACATCTTAGAAAATACTTTATAGACTATGCAAAAGTGGAGCAGTAATAAACTGTTGTATACGGGGCATGTAGGAGGATCATAACTTCTGGCATGTGTCCATATGAATTTTTTTTATTATTTTGTAAAACTTTATACTATTGCCACCAGTAAAAGTTGCCTCTAAAGAAAGACTAAAGAATTTTCATTGTGTCAATTAAAAACAGTAAATTTGCTTATGCGTAGCACTCAGCATGCTATGAGGCTCATTACTAAGGAAGTAAGGAAAGGGGAGTCTATCAAAGGATTATCCCCTACACCTGTGTGGCCCGCCAATACCTGAAAATTGTCTGTTATGTGCAAGTTTTCAGGCACTTTTATGTTTCTAAAATTCGCAAGGAACAACTGAAATAACCAGGATAAGATTTTCCAGCAGATGTGTGAGCTCTGTTAGAAAATAGGGTGTATTCTGACTTGTAAAGAGTAGCTATTGTACCTTGTAGCAAAACCACTTTAAAGCATACCTACACTTTAAGCTGCCGTGTGTGTACATGAGGAATAACACTATTTCACGGTTTCTGAATTTTTAGCTGATTTCCTCTCTGCAGTCTTTAATTCTCACTTGTCCCTGAGCTAGTGGGTAGAGGCTAACGGTTATGTCTCCTATGCACAGCTAATGAAAAAAAAACAGGAGCTTCTGTTCCCTAACTCTCTCACTCGTTCAAAATCACTTAGAAGCTCTGAGCAGTACTGATGTGAATAAAACTTATGGGGTGAGATAGAAAACTTGCTATTCGCATTGGCAGCCTTTGTATGTGAGTCTGTATGTCTATCTCCTTCACTGCAGCTAGAGGGAATTTAGGATGAATGTTGGTTTACTAGGGGGAGGACCTGATGACAGGAAAAAGATGAATTCATTCTGTCTGAGCTAGAGAAATAACATAATACAGATGTTTGTAGGTGTGATATTTTAAGCATATTCATTGATAAAATTCCTTGATTGTATCTTAGGACATATTTAAAGTTTGCTGAAGAGATGGGATTTGATCAGTTTCACCTGTACTTAAGACCAGTCCAGTTTGAATTTGCATCACACAAGGATCAAGGGGAGCAAAAGCCTCCTATGTTCATCACGTCTCTCATTGAGGATGACAGCTGTGTGGACAGGTAAGTAAAGATGTAGTGCCTGGTCAAACACAGCTTAGCATAGTGCATCCAGCATATAGTAGAATGGAATCCCCCACACTTGCTTTAGCTAGCCAAAGTGAGTGCCAATGATTCCTTTCTACTATATGTTAGGTCAGTAAAGATGATCTTCAATAGGTATTCCAGTTTTTGCTAATAAATATTAGTCCTTGTTTAATGAAAATGTATGCAATTTTCAGGTATACTTTCTGTATCAACTCCTTTTGATTTTCCAGATCTCTGCTTGCTGTATTCAATAAGAATATTCATTGTTTACTTCCATAGGCTGAAAATCTGTTCTTGTCATGTGTATTAGGTTGTGGAATTGTCATGGATATTGAACACAAATGTCTCCATTCAATGCCAATGAAAACTTCCAACACCCTTACAATGCACTTTTTTTTTAAACACTTCCCTTGATCCCAAAAAGGGTTATTAATGTGAGAACATAATTTGGTTAAACCTTAAATTGTGCAATGAGTATGGTATACTTTGTTACTTTTAGATAGTCCTGCGTGGTTTTGGTCTGATATTCGCCAATTATCTGTTGTTTTTTTTCTGATTTTTTTGTTTTTAAACATCTGTAGCTCTTCAGCCTCATATAAAATAAACTAGAAGTGTATTTTCGGGTCCTGATACTATGAAATATCGTTATAGTCTACTCTATCGGTTTATGATGTAAGTTATCTTAAAGGTGTTATCCAGGAATTTGATATTGATGACCTAACCTCAAGGTAGTCCAAGTAGCAAAGGTACTGCCCACCTTATGGTTCAAAGGTGTTTACAAAAAGGGCCCTTCAGCCCGCTAATTAATTAAGAATAATTTTGCAGCACACTTCTTGATGCAAAGGGAGTCACATTTATTAAATCACAAAAGGGTTAATCCATATAACATAGGCAGATCGTTCTCAGCATGTATCAAAAATCCAGATTCTTTTAGGCAACATTTTAGTCACATATAGACCTTTGTCAAACCGAGTCTAAGATAAGCAGAAGACAGGAGCGAAAGCGGAGAGGTGAGAGACCATCCTCAGGTTAGGTCATCAATATCACATCAGCTGGGGTCCAACTCCTGGCATCTCTCTGATCAGCTGCAGTTTCTTCACAGCGCCATACATTGTATAGTGACTGCGCTTGGTATTGCAGCCCAGGCCCATTCACTTGAATGGGACTGAGCTGCTCCTAGACCACGTGACAGATGTTGTTCAAATACTTTTATTAAAAATATCCAATAAAAAGGACATTATATAACAACATCGAAGTATATCAGGTTGCGGGCATGGTACAACATTGTATGCATTATACAATTTCAGAATAAAATAGAGTATGCATAACATATATGAGGAATACTCAAAATCATTGTATAGGAAAGGAATATGAAGACATAAGACCATACACTTCAGTGGGGGGGGGGGGTGGGACAAAGGGAGTAGGGAAGGGAGGAGGGGATGGTACTTCCTGGCACATTTTATCTCCCAAAAAGAAAAAAAAAAGAAAAATAATAAGGCAGAAAGTGTTATGTTTAAACATCGACCAGAGCCAACCAATTTTGAAAAGCTTGCGAACCCTTAAATAGGATCCAAGGGGGTCCAAATTTTAAAGTGTAAATGCTATTTCATTTTTTATACCCCAATGGTATAGTACACCCTGCTGTATAAGTGCTTTTGTGCTTTCAAATTTAATCATTTTCAGTTTTACCTGACAATAACTCCCAAAAATGTGTGCTACTTTCCTATTCTGCAGCCCTCTTCTCACAGCGTTGTCATGTGCAGGCCGTCTCCTCTCTGTTATAAACTAGAGACTGGAGAGCACTGGGAGGAGGAGCACAGCCCTCAGTGCCTGGCTCGGGCAATGGAGAGGGGGAGGGCTGCTTTAGATGGTGATATCTCCTGAATGGTGGCAGCTAGAAACATGCAACTGGTCTTGTTTAAAAGCTGAAATGGCAGTTACACTTTAAGGTATTTCTCAGTTACCCCTCATCTTCTGCTGTGAGTTCCCCTATTCTGCGGATCTGTCTAACTATTCTCTAAGCGGTGATGTACAGGAATATTGCAATATTTGGGTACAACCAGGGTGGGGATGGGTCCTGGGAGAATATAAAGAATAGCTTCCTCAAGGGTCCATTTTGAAACCCTTCAGCTCTTCTGGTTGTACAGATCATTCAGGGCCCTCCAGAAAGATGCAACACGAACACACTGCCACCAAATGTGGGAAATATTACCTACTTCTCTGCCGCAGTGCCAGCATAGCATCTGAACATGAGGGGTAAAATAAATGTAGTATGGCAGGAGTCCTGTACCATCTTCAAATTATTTTAAAGTTCTCCTGGAGTCTGCATCTAATAGACGACTAATGCGATAGAATGAGCACCTTCTTTCTAAAATCCGTAGTGAAAGATCTCTCTAATTCTCTCTCCCAAGACGACACATACAGTAGGGCAGAGAAGATGGAGTTCCCCAGGAGCAATCCGTAGACCAGAGACACCAGATATGTGGGTGGGGTGGATTGAAGGCAAGTAGATTCAAAATAGGTGAGGTCCCTAGAAAGAGTCAAAAGGGGGCCTAGAAAGGAAAAAAAGCTCGAGTCTGGCATATTGATACCATGCCCCTCTACTTCTGCCCCCAGGGAATGAGTCAAGCAGGCGTATGGCTGAATCGTTGAGAAAGTGATGCACCCAAGGATTGTCTTCTCTCGGAAGACCTAGCGTTGCCGGTTGCCCCATTCCGAGAGAGAAATCCAGGTTATCAAATACAGAAGTCATGGGTCCCAGATGGGTGGTAAGGCCTAGACACACCACATGCCTATCCCAGATTTCTAATATTCCCGTTGTCAGCGAGGGGAGGTGTGGGGGTCTGACTTTTTAAGCCAAAGCAGGTCTTGAACAGGCCATCCCACTTCCTGCCTCTCAAACTGGGTCCATCTTTAAGATGATCCAAAGTGAAACCAATCCAGGACATATGAGAAGATTGGGGCTTTAAAGTTGTAAGTCAAAAAGACCCACCCCCTCCCCTAAGCTTAGAACGGGTCAGGAATCGTATACCTAGTTTAGGGGATGTACCTGCCCAAACAAAATCCAAGAACATTGAGCAAAAGGACTTCAAGAATTTAGTTGATAAAGGGATAGGGAGGAAGGATGGCCACGTGACAGCAGGGCAGTTTCTAGGGAAATTTACCAACAGGGCGAAAATCAAAAAAGCGTCCCCCCCCCTTCCAGATTGTGGCCGGATCTCTGCCGTACCCCATTGTAGTTGATTAGGGCGGCGGGCATTCAGTCTGCATCCAGCAGTGCCGGATCCAGTGAATTTTGGCAGGCTGTTCTCTGCCGGAACAGCCTGCCAGAAGCACTAACGCAGTTGTGAAAGTAGCCTAATGCAGCCCCACAACATACCTCTTACATTCAGTGACGTCTCCTGTGATGTAGATGTTCTCTTTCTTTATCTTCTCCATTCAGATCAGACCACCATGATGATTTCTTTCAGCCATCTCTTCTCTCTGCAGAGTTTGACAGACATCTTAGTTTCCTACTTTTCCATCATGCACCCCCAAAACTATACTGCATAAACTGATAAACCCCCTGAAAATACTAGTTACACACAGAAAGCCCCCCCCTTTTAATAATTATTGGAACACAATGCTCTAAAAAAAAACTGCACACAGGAAATATTGTCCCTGATACCAATAGTGTAACCATAATGTCCCCCAAAAATAACTGTGCTAAGCTGATACTGTGCCAGGGTGCCCCCACAGTAATAGTGCTCCCCAAAATCACAACTATAGTAATAATTCTGTGCCAGAATGCACTTAGTAGTAGTAGTGCTCCTACAGTGCCCCATACAGTAATACAGTAATTGTGTCACAGAAGTAATAATGCTCCCATAGTCCCCCAGTTGTAATAAAGCCCACCATAATGCCCCTGTAGTAATAATTCTCTTTATATTGTGTGACAGTAGAAACCCCCCTTATAATGTGCGCCAGTACAAAAATGCCTTGCTGTGTGTCAGTAAAAAATAAAATAAAAACATCATCTCTTAGTGTCCCCAGTAGAGCCAATGTCCCCAGAGTGCCCTCATGTGTTCCAATGACCCGTACTGTGTGCCACTACAAAAACACTTAGTGCCCCTAGTTGAGCTTAGGTGCCCATAGTGCCCCTTTAATTTGTGCCAGTATAAAATACCCCTATATAGTGCCCCCAGAAGATGCCCCATAGTGCTCCTCCCTGTCCCCATAGTGTCCTCCATAATGTGCCAGTATAAAATGCCCCTATAGACTGCCCCACATAGATGCCCCCATAATGTTCCTCTCCGCCTTCCCCAGAGTGGCACCAAAATGGGTGCTAGTATTAAATGCCCTATATAATGCCCCCATAGTGCTCTTTTCCCCCACTTCTCCATAGTGCACCCCCATAATGCGTGCCAGTAAATAGGGCCCCCAGTAAATGCCCCCATAGTGCTCCTTCACCCCCACTTCTCCATAGAGCCCCCCATGAGTGCCAGTATATAGGGCCCCCAGTAGATGCCCCCATAATGCTCCTTTCCCCTCCACTTCTCCATAGAGCCCCCCAATAATGTGTGTCAGTACATAGGGCCCCTAGTAGATGCCCCCATAGTGCCCCTTCCCCTCTTCTCCATAGTGCCCCCATAATGTGCCAGTATATATGGCCCCCATGGTGCTTTCCCCTCTTCTCCATAGTACCCCCTCATATTGTGCCAGTATATATAGTAACATAGTATATAAGACCGAAAAAAGACATTTGTCCATCCAGTTCGGCCTGTTTCCTACAAGTTGATCCAGAGGAAGGCAAAAAACCCCTGTGAGGCAGAAGCCAATTTTCCTCACTTAAGGGGAAAAAAAATTCCTTCCCGACTCCAATCAGGCAATCAGAATAACTCCCTGGATCAACGACCCCTCTCTAGTAGCTATAGCCTGTAATATTATTACACTCCAGAAATAAATCCAGTCCCCTCTTGAATTCCATTATTGTACTCACCATCACCACCTCCTCAGGCAGAGAGTTCCATAGTCTCACTGCTCTTACCGTGAAGAATCCTTTTCTATGTTTGTGTACAAACCTTCTTTCCTCCAGACGCAGAGGATGTCCCCTTGTCACAGTCACAGTCCTGGGGATAAATAGATGATGGGACAGATCTCTGTACTGACCCCTGATATATTTATACATAGTTATTAGATCTCCCTCAGTCGTCTTTTTTCTAAAGTGAATAACCCTAATTTTGATAACCTTTCAGGGTACTGTAGATCCCTCATTCCAGTTATTACTTTAGTTGCCCTCCTCTGAACCCTCTCCAGCTCTGCTATGTCTGTCTTGTTCACAGGAGCCCAGAACTGTACACAGTACTCCATGTGTGGTCTAACCAGTGATTTGTAAAGTGGTAGGACTATGTTCTCATCACGGGCGTCTATGCCCCTTTTGATGCAACCCATTATCTTATTGGCCTTGGCAGTAGCTGCCTGACACTGGTTTTTGCAGCTTAATTTGCTGTTTATTAAAATTCCTAGATCCTTTTCCATGTCAGTGTTACCAAGTGTTTTACCATTTAATATGTACGGGTGACTTGCATTATTCCTTCCCATGTGCATAACTTTACATTTGTCAGTGTTAAACCTCATCTGCCATTTTTCTGCCCAAGCCTCCAATCTATCCAGATCCCTCCAATCTATCCAGATCCTCACTTCTCCATAGTGCCCCCCCCATATTGTAGCAGTATATAGGGCCCCCATAGTGCTTCCCCCTCTTCTCCATAGTGCCCCCCATATTGTGGCAGTATATAGGGCCCCCATAGTGCGTCCCCTCTTCTCCATAGTGCCCCCCCATATTGTAGCAGTATCTAGGGCCCCATAGTGCTTCCCCTCTTCTCCATAGTGGCCCTCCCATATTGTGGCAGTATATAGGGCCCCCATAGTGCTTTCCCTCTTCTCCATAGTGTTCCCCATAGTGCTTCCCCTCTTCTCCATAGTGGCCCCCCCTAATTGTGGCAGTATATAGGGCCCCCATGGTGCTTCCTCTCTTCTCCATAGTGGTCCCCATAGTGCTTCCCCCTCTTCTCCATAGTGCCCCCATATTTTAGCAGTATAAAGGGCCCCTATAGTGCCCCCAACTTGTGCCTGTATATAGGGCCCCCATAGTGCTTCCCCTCTTTCCATAGTACCCCCATATTGTGGCAGTATATAGGGCCCCCATGGTGCTTTCCCTCTTCTCAATAGTACCCCTTCATATTGTGCCAGTATATAGGGCCCCCACCCCCTTCTTGCCACAGTATACTATAAATAAAAACAATAAACTCATATACTTACCTTATGCTGCTGTCAGTGATGCGATGCAGGCCTCTTCCGGCCTGTGTCCCGCGCTGTACGATTCAGGCGGCGCGATGACGTCATCGCGCCGCCTGTGCCAGCAACTGATAGGCTACAGGCACTAAGCCTGTAGCCTATCAGAGGACTGGGCAAGGGAGACGCCTCTCCCCTGCTCCTCCGCACAATTCATCTGTATCGCTGTCCTGAGGACGGCGATACAGATGAATATGGAGATGAACGCTTCCACAGAGGAAGCGCTCATCTCTACTCCTGCTGCCTCCGGACATAAAGGGCCCCCCTTCGGCCCTGGACCCTGCTGATGGCGCCCCCCTCTTCTGTCCATAGTGATGCGCCCCGTGCGGTCGCACCCCTCGCCCGCCTCTAGAAACGGCCCTGCATGACAGATGTATGGCACTCATGGAACGCCTCTTTGAACAGCTGATCAGCAGGAGTCGTGGGGGTTGGACCCCCAACAATTTGATATCGATGACCTATCCTGAGGTTAGGCTATTAATATGAAATTCATGGATAACCTCTTTTAAGTATGTTGGGCTGCATGTGCCCTGTACCCTCCCACCCAGGCTTTTAGAAGGGTGATGAGCACGTTAAAATGTCACAAATATTTGTATAAAAGCATACCTCACTCAAAAATTATCGACTTTTGTGCCATAGAAAAGGGCCGTAGAATCATTCATAAATTCCTTACTTTGTGTATACTTGAAGATGCCTGTACCTGAGTAATACAGATTTCATTCTATTGTCATATTATATTATATTTATGTTATAATAAATATATATATATTATATATTTATATTATGTCTAGTGTCATTTAGGTGTAATATCATACTTTCATTTTTCTCCATTAAGATATTCACCATCATCACAACTCCTTGCTATTCATGAGGTTGATGATAATCAGATTGGGAAATTCAGTTTTTTTACAAGAGAAGGTATAATGCAGGTGAGCTGCCCATACAAATAAGATTACAGTAATATGGATTACTATCTGGATGTGTCTAAATTCAGTCATGGTAAAATTATAGCTTTATGGCTTAAACTATTAAAGGATAACTGTCACATTTAGACCCTAATTTCAGTTTTCATATATGTAGTTACTAATATGATAATATACCTGAATCAATAACTATTAGACTTACTTACCCCATATTTAATAAGATTCAGCCCTTAGCAACCAGTCTGCATAAAACTGCAATTTCACTATTCTGTTAAAATTGCCGCCCTCAGCCCTGAGGCTAATCCATAGGACGCCTGCAGTGAAGTTAGTGAAGACCAGCTCTGCATAGGGGGTCTTGCAGTGAAGTTCCCAGGTCTGGCTGAAGCCTGTAGTCCTTCTACAAGCTCTCCTCTTATCAGATAAGGCTGTCATTTATACACTGAGCAGCCACATTGTCCTGCACTGCTAAGGGAGTGTCTGCCAAGCACAGGCATGTGGAGAAGTTCACACACACAGCCCAGCACTGTTATCTCCTGTCAGGAAGAACCTGGCTTTTTATACATTCCCTTACAATGTTGACTCACTATCAGTTCCCAGTGCACGCAGCGTGCTCCGTCCTCTATCTGGTAGACGGAAGGAGCATAGCAACCTGATTTTATCTCAGGTAAATATAGCCAATACTGGGGACTTTTAGGTGGCTTTTAGGGGTTATTTATTAAATAATCAAAAATTAAAACAGGGCCAACAAGGTGAAATTAATCACAAAAATCCAATAGTAAAAAAAATAAATAAATTGACAGTTATACTTTAAAAAACAATCCATATGATAATAAAATAATGTCTATGTTTATTTGTCAATGAATTGGCATTCCTCTGTATTCATAGAAACCATAGTAAGAAATAAAGATCCATCAGCAGCAGCTAGCCTGTTTGCTGATGGTTTCCAGAAACCAAATGATTTCTTCTACAACTAAAAATTAAGTAGAAACATATCGATAGATTACACATATGCCAGATTTCACATTAATACATAGATACAGCATACGGAATCTTATATATTAGTAATTTGAAACTCTGCTCTTTCTGTGCTTAGGAGTCCAGTGGGTGGT
Source organism: Bufotes viridis (assembly GCA_033119425.1). NCBI lineage: Eukaryota > Metazoa > Chordata > Amphibia > Anura > Bufonidae > Bufotes > Bufotes viridis. Next base: position 239,292,670 of record CM065592.1, read on the forward strand.
CCTATTCAGTGATTGTGAGTCCTATTAATAAGCATAGGGAGATAACTGTCAATCACTGATGGGGCTGCCCAAAGGACTCCTACTGTACATATAGAAAGAGCAGGGTTTTATATCAATAAAAGACAAGTTATACTGAGCCATGTCCCACAAAACTATATATCAATCTGCTCATCTACTCCTGCTCTAGAACATGGTTCCTATAAACTACACTGCATGTACAAGGTGAGAGGATCCAATTTAAGAGCATTCCTCACTAAAATAAAAAAAAATAAAAAAAAATATTCCGTTATTTTCTTACTTATATCTGTCTGAGAATACTTGATGATAAGTATAGTTACATGGTGCAGTCACACAAAAATATGTGTTACTTGTCTGCAACGTACTGTCATGCGACTTTCTTTTTAAACTGTTATTTGGCTGAGAAAACACAACCAAGCTGCAGGCAAGTTGTGTGTCGCATGTGAGTTATATCAAACTTAATGGAGTGAATGTCGCACTTGACATGCGACTTGTGGCACAAAGTCGAGCATGTCTGGATTTTTTGCGACTGTTGCAGTCGCAGCATGTCAAATGTCACGCAAAACATGTCGCCATGCAACAGTATCCTTAAACTCTGGCCACCAATTTAGCCTCTCAAATTCAGAACAGCAAATATTCTGGTTGTCATACTAGTTCTCCTTCCAGCCAGATTCACTTCTGGCTTTCAAACTGCATCAAAGACAGCAGTGGTGTTTTTAGGAGTAAAAAAACAAACAAAACAAAAAACTTTTTTTATCTAGCATGGTGGCTCGGTGGTTAGCATTGGTACCTAGTTCAAATCCAATTAAGTGAAGTGAAAAATCCCAGCAGACGTGGCTCAATGCTCATCAAGAATTTATTGCTTTCGGCTAACCAGCCTTTTTCAGGTTGAAAAAGGCTGGTTAGCCGAAAGCAATAAATTCTTGATGAGCATTGAGCCACGTCTGCTGGGATTTTTCGCTTCATTGAACGTGGAACTGGTCCTGTCCCGTGCAGCGTGCAACAGGCGAGTGCTGGCCGATTTATCCCCAAATCCAATTAAGGACAACATCTGCATGAAGTTTGTATTTTCTCCCCCTGCTTGCATGGGTTTCCTCTGGGTACTCCGGTTTCCTCCCACACTCCAACAAGACATACTAATAGGAATTTAGATTTCCCCAGATGGTGGCGCACACAGACAGAGTGGCTTGGAGCTCTCAGGGCTCGGCTACCATAATGTAGTTTTGTTGTATAACTACAATGAAAATAGTAAAAGTTTTTTTCTAATTATTTTAAGGAAGAATTCTTCTTAAAGAGGTTGACAAATTTGGACATTTATGGCATAGGTGCTGGTCCTACCTCTGGGACCTGTTCCTGTCTCAGGGCCCCACTGTGAATGGATAGCACACTGCAGATGTGCAGTGGGACTTCTGAAAATAGCCGAGAAAGAGCAGTGAATGGAGAGGACACTGCCCATGTGTGGCCGCCCCTCCATTTACTGCTAAGGGACTTCCAGTGCTTTGCAAGTCCCATGGCAGTGAATGGAGAAAGCCGTTCCGATGTAGCCTGCTGTCCATTAATGGTGGGGCCCCATTCTTGTGACTGCAGCAGGTGCTAGAGGAGTGGCCATAAAAGTCCAAATAGGAATACCCATTTAATCCCATTACTATGAAAAGAAAGCTAGCAATTACTTCTTTCTACCATATAGTACTCCTAAAGTTAGCGGGAACAGTTCATTTCCAAGTTGGCTATGCTTTTTATATGAGGTGTTGCTCGTAGAGTCATTGTGCTGAAGGTTGATATTATTGGCTATAATTACAACTGAAATATCTAGGCACTGTGTTATTTTGTATTTCCACTAATGTACTGTCTTGGGATTAGCAGAATTGATCTGTTTTACTTCAGTTTTACTTTGTATTTGCTTTCAAGTTACTTAATAAACGTGGAGCAGAAAATCTGCAGGTGGTGCTTGCCTGTCAAGTAATCCAGAAGAATGCCCTCCTAGCTGCCAACCAGCTGGCTTCATTTTGTTATATGTCATCCTGGAGCTCCCTGGATACGAAGGTCAGCAATGATACAAACTGACTAGTAATTAGTAACCTAGATACACACTTACTGACTTTCAACAACATACAGTATATACGGTACATTCAGATCTATATAATATCCATCTATTTTTTGTGTAAATTCTTAGTTTTCAGAAACAGAATAAACAGGTTGAACAGTAAGTTTTCGTTTGCAAGAATAAGTAGATAGACAAGTATCACTGAATAGGAATATTGGTTATGCATCAATATCCAATGTCTGGACAAGGTAAAGAAAAAGTATTGTAAAACCATGTAATAAAGGCTGTAAAAGGAAAAAGAAAAAGAAACTACAAAAAGAAGAAAAGGAACATGGGAAGAGGCAAGGGAGGGAGAAAAAAAAGGTTGGTTTAGAAGAAAGAACTCCAGGTCTATGAGGTCAACAAAGACTTGGACCCCGGAGAGCCCTGAAATAGAATCCAATGTCGCCATGTTTTATGAAACTTGGCATTTGTGCCCCTCATAGATGCATTTCGTACTTTTAGTTCGGCGGCCTCTCGCCGGAACTCCACCCCTGCCCCCATTATAGTCAATGGGGACGGAGTGGCAGTCCTGGGGCACGCGTGAACTAGGGGCAGGACGGATTCGACAGGCTGTTTACCCGCCGGAACAGCCTGACGGACTTCCCTGCCGCTAATGTGAAAGTACCCTAAGGTCCTCCATTCTCATGACCTCCTGGATTTTACCAAAGTGCTGTTGTGGGAGCTGATGTCTATTTCCACAGACAAGGGATACATGCCCTCGCAGCATTAACCAAATGACGTTCCACAGACTTCCTATAGGTGGATAAAGTGATCTCCCTCATGAAGCAGAAAGAAGGCAGGTGTCTTAGGGAGAATGTGAGAAGTGAATTTAGAGGATAATATCCATCCCATTTTATAATGTTAATCTAAAAATCAAAGCTGCAATTTGCCACAGGCTTAGTATTGCACAGATATGTTTTAGACAAATGCTTTCTAAATGATATGTAAAACCGTAGATAAATCGGTTGTCTCACTTCAGCAAATGACATTTATCATATAGGCAAAGTTAATATTAATGTATTGTAACTGTCCATATTGCTTCCTTAGCTGGCTGGATTCATTTTCTTATTGCATTATACACTGCTTGTATCCAGGGGCTATGGCCACTGCTGTTACACATGCATGCCTATGGGCGCTTCCATGGTCCCGGCCACCAGAAAGGCTGGCACTTTTTCCTATAGCGTGCAAGCATGCCCACCAATGGTGGATTGCAGGATACAAGCCGTGTATAATGTAATGGAAAAATGAATAAAGCCAGCAAAGGAGGCAATATGGACACTCACAATACATTAGTAAGTGCTTGTATCATTACGTGATAACAACCCCTTTAAAGCACATTTCATGTGTAACACTTTATGTTCTGTTTCCTTTAAAAACTCAACAAGCTAATGTAAAATGTACTTAAATTACTGATACTACATTATTAAGTATGGCTACACACACTAATTTGGCACATTTCATATAAAACGGTTATTTTATGTATCATAGTTGATACACAGTATTTTCTACATTTTCTTTACTGGATATTATCTCATTTGTTGTCATGAATTCATTGCCAGGGGAATAGGTTATTTCCATGAGGACAGTTATAATATGTATTACATTTAAATCCTTTCCGATATGTTCTTTAGGAAGGAAACTTAGCAATGCAACGGCAGGTCAGCTCTTCTGCAAGTGAAAACAATTCTCCATCTTGGGCAGTAGCTGAAAGTCAGACGTCCATTGCACCAATACCTCATTCTCATGAAATTCAAGTACAGATACAGCAGTCAAAGAAAAGGTACTAATATAATGAGTGAGTCCCTATAAGGATATTGTGGCCCCCTCCCTCTAGTCAACCCTGTAGATGCTGTGTCCACTATTGGCCGGGATCAGAGTTATCTCCGACCTGGACACTTCTATAGAGTGTAGTGAAGAAGGCCCGGCACTCACTTTCTTGATGATACGAAGAGACATTTATTCAAGGCATAACATCATCATCAGTGACCAGTTTCGGCTCAAGCCTGAGCCTTTCTCAAACTGACAAAGGCTCAAGCTTGAGCCGAAACTAGTCACTGATGATGCTATTATGCCTTGAATAAATGTCTCATCATGTCGTCAAGAAAGTAATTGCCGATCCTCCTTCGCTTTCACCTTTCATTTTTCACAGCTTCTTTGGAATTTGGAAAATGAAAGGTGAAATCTGATTGGTTGCTATGTGCAACTAAACCAGTTCTACTTTACTTTTAAAACCATTTAAAAAAAGGACATGTCCCTGCCTGGTGTGGTTTCCATGTGTAAACTGTATGGAAACTCCAGTGGGTGTCTACAGATGGATAAGCTTCATTAAATGGGGATAATCAGCACTCGGATCTGTGGCATTCATACTACAGATCCACGCTAGAAATCCAGGCGTCAAATACACATTGGATTTTGCTGATGTGCACCTTCCATACCCTAAGGGTTCCATGTCTTTTTCCCTTTGAAACCAGTTAAACAACCTAGAAGAACTGGTAACTGCATCTAGATTTAGATTAGTTATCTATTCCTAGCCCGACAATGGAGCATGGCTTAAATTGGGAGAGGCCTGGCCTCATGAGAAAGGGGAAGTAGCTTAGATGCAATGTTTTGCACCAAAATTGTGCCACAATTCTGGTGTAAAATTCTGTCAGCCAACCAATAGTTGGTATAGAATGAGAGAAAAAAGTCTACCCCTGCACCAGATGCTTCATCAAGCCTGAGCCCCTGTAATACATCTTGTGCAGCTCTGGACATCTTTATGATTGGTAAGTCTACCTGATGTGTCTCTGTAAAATGATGATGTCATCATATCTAGACATTTATAAGTAGTACTAATACATATGTCATTGTGTTTGCTCTATTTTAGACTTTCTGAAGCATTTGTTTCAGTTCAGTTAGAAAAAGTCGGTCCTCGGGATACAATGCTGAACACATTTCTTCAAAAAAAACAAGCCATGGGAACAGCAATGAGAAATCCAGTAAGAAGGAACAAGACTATTGTTCAAAATAATGGGACAGATTTACTATTGAAAATGCACTATCTTTGGCACAGTTTGCACCAAAAAAACGGCTGTACATGGTTTGCACTGCACTTTTATACACCACAACTGACAAGGGCTTAGCAGAAAGGGATTATGGCCTCCCATAAAAGGATTGTGGCTTAAAGAGGACCTGTCACTGGTCCTGACATTACCATATAAATACCTGGCAGTGTAGGACATATTGATTAGACGTGATATCGCTTATTTTATTTTCTGTGGGCTGCTTCGTTCCCATGCTGTGCCCCCCATTCTGGTTCCCGTCCCACCCTATATGCAAATCCACACCATCGGTACAGAGAGGAGAAGAGGGCCGTATTTCTCAATGGGCATCTCAATGGGTGTCTCCTTCTCCCAGGCTGTGGGCTGTCCAGTTGCAGCGGAGAGCGTCACAGCCAAAGAGAAAGCTCACCTTCTCCCTGGCTGTAATTGGACCGTTCACAGCCACACTGCCCATTGAGAAATATGGCCGTCTCCTCCTCCACGGGAGTCAATAGATAGAAAATTATTTTATGATAAGATGTATAGGGAGAGGTATACAAAACCTTTACCTGTGGTTATAGTGTATGAAGTTACTATCCTTACACAGGCCTGCAGCAGTACAACAGAGCGTCATTAACTTAGCGCTATATATGAGCTGACTCCTCAGGATGTCTGTATCTATACAGTAAAGCTGATGAATGAGCTCCACAAAAAGAAATATTTGCTTTACTGCTCAGTGTAAACCATTATATTATTTGAATATTTTTTGTGTTATGTGGATAATAAATAATAATAATAAAAAAGTTCCCCAAATGTTTAAGAAAGCATGTTAACCAGATTTGAATGATGTGTAAGGCCTCTTGCACACGACCGTATGGCTTTTTCAGTATTTTGCAGTTCGCAAAAAACGGATACACAAAAAATACGGATGACGTCTGTGCGCATTCCGTTTTTTGCGGAATGGAACAGCTGGCCCCTGATAGAACAGTACTATCCTTGTCCGTGATGCGGACAATAATAGGACATGTTCTATCTTTGAACGGAACGCATTTTTTTTGTGGATCCATTGAAATGAATGGTTCCGTATACGGACCGTATACGAAACATAAAAAAACAGAACGTAGACGGAACAAAAAACGGTTGTGTGCAAGAGGCCTAACTTACTGATGATACATTTCCCCTTTTCACATATAGTCTTTCAGAACTTGGTAAAATGGGACCTCCTGAACCTGACCGTAGAAATGTGATGTAATAAATAGTACTATATTTCTAGAGAACTCTAAAGAGCTTTTTGAACAGACCATTCGCATTATTAGATTTCACATACTGTATATGAGACATTTTCTTTAAAACTCTTAGCCATAAAACAAGGAGGGTCATTTACTATCAGATCTACATCAGTTTTCTGGCATATATCTGTTGCAGATTGCGGTGCAAATGTTATCTGTGCAGCAATCTGCAACTTTTCCCCGCTCACGCCAGGTCTAAAAAAGTAAGCGTTTGCCGGCCCGTCTCATTTATCTTTATCTACGCCTGTTTTAGGAGTAGAAAATTGTCTAAATTTAAGCCAGCAAGGAAGCTGTCTTACATTTAGACCAACGTTGGCTGCGCTGAAGTTATGTAGAGGCCGGCGCCTGTTCATAACTTTGGCAGCTCCGCTGCAAGCACACGGGATTAAGACCAGTGTCTAAAACGCCGGTCTTAATAAATGACTCCCAACGTTTTTTTCTGACGCTGCTAAGGGTGAGTTCGCATCACCATTAAGCTTCCCGTTCTTCGAGTCCGTCACAAAAAATAACAGATCCTGTATTTTAAGCATCTGTTATGCTCAGTTATGCACATTTTGCATCCGTTTCAGCCATTTCCATCTCAGATCCAATATTTTAGATGGAGAAAAAGTCCTTAACAAAAAAAAAAATTTCCATCTAAAATAACAAGATCTGGAATAACAGGATCCGTTTCTTTGTTTATTTTTCTGTTCTTCTGGTGGATCAGAAGAATGGAGAAAATTAAGCAGTGATGTTCACCCGGCCTGAATTTTAAAGTTGCTGCATGTTTTATCCCAGTACTTTATCTACGCTATACACTTGTCTCCACTTGGGCACTGTTAGTACATGTGACAATGCTCTTTTTTTGTTTCTTCCCTGTCTAATTCCGGTGACTTATTTCCCTGCCCTTGCTGTCATCCATCTAAATGCCAGAGGCTGTTAACAGCCAAAGGATCAATGTTCTCTAGACGAATATCCATCTCTGTGCTGAACCGTAGTTATCATCTTTATTGAAGTAGACAAGAACAGTAAACTAAATCTCTGTGTGTTTCCAATTGTAACCTGCTTGTATCCAGGGAGATATTCACACTCATATCATCTCTGGGCGCTTATCATGGCACATTTCCATGTTAATTAAAAAAGGAGTAAGGTTTGGCAATCGATGCTCATGGGGCAGTTCATTTTGTGCATTAGCAGTTAGCAAGAAGTTCCTTGACTTCATCCTTACAGCTCTAGATCACCGGATATCAGTGGCCTAGAACGTGCAGAGTTTGCTCAAGGATCGTCAGTGGAGACAGCACCGCTCAGCGCTTATTTGGTGTATTTAATTCAGATGGACAATATGTATACTAACATAACACATTTCCTTTACAGATAGTTTGCTCTGTGCAAATACCACAGTACGCTAGTAACATGAGCTTGTGTGTTTTGCAGGAGGAAGTGGAAAAAGTGAAAAGAGAGCTTGAAACTGATTATTGCCAGAAGTGAGTTCACCTGAAATACTGGATATTGATTTTCTTTCTACCTGACCAGTATGTCATCATCACTGTGTATCTCCATTTATATTACATATCAAATTGTTTTGTGTTCTAGCATGTATTTGCTGTCACTATCATGTAATCCTGAGCTTAGGACACTGTGCACCTTGGCAAGTTCATTTTTCTCCATTGTTGTATACACTGTATAAATCCTTCATTTAGCATAATCCACTTACTATAAAAATATATATAAATATTTACAGTATATATTTAAATACATGCACACACACACACAGTACTGTGTGGATAGACACATTTATGTTGATTGGAACATGATAACTGTATGGATATATATTGGCTATTTTGGTATAGGTATGTTCATAAGGATCTTCATTCTTTAATATTTAGGTTAAGCAAAAGGATTTGCGCCTACTCACTCCGTGGACAGATCATCGCCTACTGCAACAGCTTGAAACAACTGCTGGAAGAGTTTCCACTCATTTGTAAAACATACTTCGTCATAGGGCATCCTCAAGTGAAAAAGACTATCATTAAAGAGCCACCCCAGGCAGATCCCAGGTGTATAAGATTTTATTGCCTAATCATTATTAAAAGTACCTTTACGTGACGCGATTATTGTGTAAGTTATCGCTAAATCGAGCGAAACCGCAAGAAACTGAGAACAATGAGCGCCAACAGACAGTGGGTAGATTTCTCTTTGGTTCGATCGTTTGTGGTGGCCACAAAAATCACTGTTGGATGTTAACGATTTCATACGTGTAAACAGGAATCGTTCACTGAACGCACAATTGCAGATAATTACACTGTGGGTGTGTTTAAGCACGCCACTCAAGTTATTACCTTGTGTAAATACAACTGTCTGCTTTACAAATGATGGAATATGTGATCAAATTACGATTTTGTAAACAATCATCAGCACATCATTGTGGAAATGTTCACTACACCAAGAAACGACATCGCCCAATCGTACCAATCATCTCAAGTTCACACATTAGAGCAGATTTACTACACAATGTCTAAACCTAATTTGCTCTAAATGCGCTAAATTTAGCTTACACTTTACATTTATAGAATTAAAGAAAGAATTGTAGAACAATTTTGGCACTAAACATTGTACATTTGGCCATAATCCCTTACTCATGAAGCAATGCCCTTTTACCTTTAAAGGGGCTGTCTCACTTCAGCAAATAGCATTTATTATGTAGAAGACGTAAATACAAGCCACTTACTAATGTATGGTTATTGTCCATATTGCTTCCTTTGCTACCTGGATTCATTTTTTCATCACATTATAAACTGCTCATTTCCATGGTTACGACCACCCTACAATCCAGCAGTGGTGGCCTTGCTTGCACACAAAAGGAAAAAGCACCAGCCTCTCTGGTGGCCGGGACTGTGGAAGCACACATAGGCCAACAGTTTTTTTCTTTAGTGTGGAAGCACGGCCACCGATGCTGGATTGCAGAGTGGTCGTAACCATGGAAACGAGCGGTGTATAATGTGATGGAAGAATGAATCAAGCAGGTGAAGTATGCAATATAATAACAATACATTAGTAAGTGCCTTGTATTAACTTTCTCTACATGATAAATGCCATTTGCTGAAGTGAGACAACCCCTTTAAGTCACGTTCATTTTTCAAGCTAACTGCAGAAACATTTTCTAAACCTAGATGTGCCAAATTACACCACTTTTTGATGTATTATTTCCACTTTGAAATTTGCGTAAAAGAAATACCTATTACAAGCATTTCATAAGCATTTGAAATCTGGGTCATGGGAAAAAAGAATGAACATGTCAATTCTTACAGCAGTCTCCATGTGGAAACTTCAACAGGCATTCACATTCACCATTGAATAGACCATGTATAGTCTGAGGATCAGCCTTGGATTTCTGCTACGTATTCCCCAGCAGATTTTTCTGATGAGCGGCCCTACTCTAAGAATAACCAAATGTAATGCTGTGATTGAGGTTTTTCCCTTTACTAGTTTCAAATTCCCTCGAACTGCCCTACATGTGCCCCTTATGGCATCCTATCTTCTGTCAAGGTGATGCTGACTGCAGCGCACATCAGAACGACCTGTGCCAACAAAACACATAGAGGAAATACAGGCTGCCATAAACGGCACCTGTTTTCTATTGAATGCTGCTGCTGATTAGGTGCATAATTGGGTGCAAGTTAAAGGGGTTGTCTCATCATGGACAATGGGGGCTATCGCTAGGATATGCCCCCATTGTCTTATAGGTGCGGCTCCCATCGATGGGGCCGGCAAAAATAGCGGTACACTCCCATTCACTTGGGGAGCCAGCTTGGTGGTGGCTAGACCGGAGTACTCCAGCCACCACCGTGTGGGGCTCCGTTCTCGAGATATAGGTGCAGGTCCCAGCAGTGGGACCCGCACCTATAAGGCAATAGGGGCATATCCTAGCAATATGCCCCCATTATCCATGATGAGATAACCCCTTTAATTTATTTAGATCCTCTTTATATTTCTTTATGACGTCTGCATTAGTTTCTTTGAAATTAAATGGAAGTTTTATTTCTTCTGATCTACAGGACATTTCAAGAACGCCCACATACCTTGCTTTCAGACGATGGGCGAGTTTTTGTTAATTTGTGGTACATCCCTTACGCATCAGAAGTACTTTCTATGTTTAAGATGCTACCAGAAAAGGTATGTTCGAATAATATTTGAAATTGCCTTTAAAGGGGTATCCAAGTTCAGTTAAGGCTACTTTCAGGGATCATCAAAAAATGCTTCCATCATGCCAATACAACCATCTGCATCCGTTATGAGAGGATCCGATTGTATTCAATGTGTGCAGCATGGGAAATCATCAAAACGGCACGGAGTGCATTTTGGAGCATTCCGTTCTGTTCAGTTTTATCCTCATTGACAATGAATGGGGACAAAACTGAAGCGTTTTTCTCCAGTTTTGAGATCCTATGACGGATCTCAATACCGGAAAGGAAAGCGTAGATGTGAAAGTTGCCTAAAACTATCTAAGACATTAAAAGTGCTAAAATAGCAAAAAAGTGATACTCTTTTCCCCTCTGCCACTTACAGTGTTGTGCTGCACCCATGACACCCATACACGCAACGGCTGCAGCTGTGGCACCCCATACACACTATGTCACTTGCCACTTTACGAAAATTAGGCGTGGTGAGGAAGATGAGGGGTGAGCCAGCAGGCTCAACACATCTTCATTTACACTAGTTTTCGGGCGTAAATGAAGACAGAAATCTCTGTCAGCTCGAGGTGTCATAGATTTCAATTTAGGTGCACAGGACTGTCAGGGGATGCGCCTAATTTACGATGAGGCCTGGATCTAATAATAAATTAGGCGCACTGTCTGAGAGTGCAGGGGATATCACAGACCAGTGTAAAATGCTGATCTATGATGATTTCCCCTAAAACTCTTCATGTCACTGCACCTAGCAGAAATCAGAACAGAATTATCGGCAGGTATTATTACTTCTGGGGCAAACTATGAGGCTTTATTACTACTGGGACACTATGGTGGGTCCATTACCTTTGGGGGCACTATAGGGGGCATTGGTGCTATTGAGGGTGCAATAGGCAGGCATTATTATTTCTGAGACATACCATGGTGGGCTGTATTTCCACTGGGGGCACTATGGGAGGCATTAGTATTACTGGGGGTAATACTATAAGGGGGTATTTTTACTACTGGGGAACATTATGGAGGCTTTAATACTACTAGCAGGGGTGTAACTAGAGTTCTATGGGCCCCAGGGAAAACTTTACTCCATCTCTCCTGGGGGGCCCTGTGGGCCCTGTGCAATTGCGACTGTTGCGACCCCTATAGCTATGCTGCTGACTACTAGGATTATTATGGTGGGGCTTTATTACTACTGGATCACACTGTGATGGCCTTTATTACTTCTGGGGGCATTTGTACTACTGGGGTGCACTATAGACAGACATTATTACTTTTGGGGGCACTATCGTGGCCTTTACTACTACTGGGGGCACTACAAGGGGAATTATTTTCCCAGCACACAGGGCTGGCAATAGAAGACGAATGTAAAGGCTAATTTGCGTATTACAAAAGTAAGAATTGTGCAGTAAGGGGGGCATCAATACACATAACAATAGCAGAGTTAGATTCTGCTGACATTAGTAAATCGCTAATGTCAGCTAGTTTAGGAGGGTTAATTCTGGGGACAGAAACCCTTTAAGGAATGCTCCATTCATATTTAGGACTCAAGAAGAGTACGTATGTACTTGATTCATTATGGTCTGTCATGTTTTCTGAATTACGAAGCTAAATATTTGTCTTGGAATTACATGTTCAGGCAGCAATCTAATTTAGATGCCAGCGCTTAACTAAACCATGTCACATTGAAACCATCATTGTAGCAACAGTTGTTCTAGGTATGTTAGATGGACAGGTATGGCTTTACATCTTGGCATCAATTTTGCTACTGTACCGATTGCATACATTTTTTTTCCCTTATGCCATGCCATCATTTTTTTCGTTTGCACTCCATAGCTGTGATATAGTTATATAGTTATACATTCCCATAACTGGTGTTTATTGCTAGTTGGTGATTTGGTTATTTGTTACATACAGTTCGTTTTTGTTATTTTGCAGGCTGCCTATCAGGCATTGTACCAGTCTCTACAAATTATAGCTGCTTTACATGATATTGTCTCATATATACTCAGTTTTGCTCAGCTGGGAAATTCGTGCAGTGGATATGTCAGTTTGATAAACAGGGAGATGACAGCTGACTGGGGAGGCACAGAAGGAATAGGTAAAACGTGTTAAATTCTGTCTTTATGGTTGAATTGATTAAGCTAGTCTATGCCTTAGGCCTCTTGCACACGAATGTTTTTTTTTCCGTTTATGTTCTGTTTTTTTGTGTTCCGTATACGGAACCATTCATTTCAATGGTTTCGCAAAAAAAACGGAAGGTACTCCGTATGACTTCTGTTTCCGTATTTCCGTTCTGTTCAAAGATAGAACATGTCCTATTATTGTCCGCATAACGGACAAGGATAGTACTGTTCTATTAGGGTCCAGCTGTTTCGCAAAACACGGAATGCACACAGACGTCATCAGCATTTTTTGCAGATCCGTTTTTTGCAGACTGCAAAATGCTGAAAAAAACCATACGGTCGTGTGCAAGAGGCCATAATTAGTTCTTTTTGACATTTCTTTGGTGCTATTTAAGGCTAGGGCTACGTGGCAACACTGGTTGCAGGACAGCTGCGATTGGATCACCGCTACTCTGCAATCCTGGCCACAACAGCTGTCGTGTAACCAGTGTACCCGTACCCTAAGGGTAAATGCACATGTTCAGGATTTATGTGTGGACAATCCACACTGAAATCTGCAGGTGTTCGCAGGGAAATCCGTGCGGTCAATCCTCATCGATTGGTGCGGATTTGCATTCTAATTTGATGCAGAGTTGGTGCAGATTTTGCACATCTGGATTTTACAGTCCCCATCGAAGTGAATGGAGAAAATCCAGAAAGAAAAAATTAAAATAGACATGCTGCGGATTTTAAAATCCGCACCATAGGTCAAAATCCGCACGGAAAAAAATGTAAAATTGTCATAGAATACAATGTAAATGACCTACGGTGCGGTTTTTCCGCACGCAAATCCATGCAGAAAATCAGCGTGCAATCCTGATCGTGTGCATTTAGCCTAAAGGGGAAATCCACTCAAAAGAGATCTCCTACAAGGTTGCTGGGAGATGTGAGACTATAACAATCGTGGCACCATTAAGTGGTCATTGTCACGTGAAGAAACTTTGCATAAATCAATAGTACAGACGAATATGTAGGAAATATTGTAATATACCTTAGAAAAATGCATCTTTCTCCCCCATCCTATGCATCCTGTGGGACATGTGTTCTTCTGACTAATGGCTCATTCACGCGTCCGTATGAATGGGTCCGCATCCATTCCGCAATTTTGCAGAACGGGTGCAGGCCCATTGATTTTAAAGATGCACCATGCGCTGTCCACGGCCCCGCAAAAAAAGGGTAGAGCATGTCTTATTCTTGTCTGCAGTTGCAGACAAGAATAGGCATTTCTATCATAGCGCTGGCCATGTGTGTTCCGCAAAATGTGGAACGCACACGAGCTGGTATCTGTGTTTTGCAGATCCGCAATTTGAGGACCGCAAAACACATTCAGTCATCTGAATGCTCCCTAACAAGGACATTTTAACACTTCCGACTAAACAGGTTGTTCTTGTAAATGAGGCGAGTTGTCATATACTAGCCTGTAATCTTGTACTGTACGTAAATTACACTATTGGCGCATGTACAGTAGAACTGCTTCTGGCTCCCAAGCATGCCAAAGGAGTACTGTGCATGAGCCAATGACATCATCTTCCACCAGCGAGGAGACGCTTGGCTTTATTTGGGTGGAGGATGATATATTAAGTAGTTGTCTGTATTCCTTGGGAAGTAGAAGCAGATCTACTGACAGTGTAATCTATGGAGCAGGCACAAGATTACAGAGCCAGACGAGATCCTGGAGGTTGTCTATCACGGCAGGGTGGAGTGCCACCCCTCAGTGCACTTAAGACCTCATTTCTATATTTAAAAAAAGTGAAATTACTCAGGAATGGTGCACAGATATTAAGGTATTGTTTTGCTCAGCAGAATCAACGTGGTTTAATAGGATCGAACCTGCTGACAGATGTTCTTTATATGAGAGTGTGAGCAGGTAACATATTCTGCTCCATCTATCTTCAACTAACTCTCTGTGCACCCCACTATTATAGATCAGTAGCTAAATTAATAACAGAGCTATCCTATAACTTTTGAATGAGCAGAACCGGTACACAGTATATACAGTATGTGGAAATTTGTCTTAACTTGGATATACTAGAAAGGTTCTGATTCTGATATAAAACCTCTGTATTCTTTACAGGAGCTGAGCTTCGAGACCTACAGAAGTTAATAGATGGTCTGCAGAACCCTCATGATCCAAAGGAAGTAGCTGCAATGTTACTGCTACGACGTGAGGTCATGATACTGCAGTTTGATGCTGCTGTGCGCTACTTGATTCGGTATGCAGCTTTACTATCCACTCACTGCAAATCAGTTGTATTAGAGAAGAAGGAGAACTAACCAAATTAATTATTTAACCCCTTAGTGACCAATACACCACTTTACAGTGGTTACTAAGGGTCCTTAGGCTAGTCCGCTGCCTTTTTACGGTGGCCTAATCTAAGCGCTACGCGGCTCTCTCATGCAATGAAGAGCAGGAGCTCGGCTGACTCATGCTCTAACGTCCCAGATTGGCAGAATTGCCGATCTTGGCCGTTTAACCCCTTAGATGCCTCAGTCAGTAGTGACCATGACACCTAAATGGTTCCAGAAGACAAGGGAGTACCATCCGTCAGCCATCGAAACCACCACGAATGAGATCACAGGGTGCTGATGTGTGTACACGGCAGCTGGGCGCCTAATGAAGGCCTCCAGGCCTGCCTTCTGTGTATGCCTATTAGGCTGTGCCAGAGGCGCTGCCTAGGTTGCCTTATGGTTTCTAAGTCCCCTTGTGGGACTAGTAAGTGCGAAACAAAGAATTAAATACAGTTTTATTTAAAATCTCCATGTTAAAACGCACACATTTTTTTCATTTAAAAAATGCTTTTTAATAGAAAGCAATTGTAAAAAAAAAAATCCCTCCACATATTTGATCGCTACATTTTTGACAACTTGAACTATACAATTATGAACACAAGGGGCGGATTGGCCATAGACCCTACAGGGAAATTTCCCGGTGGGCCGATGCCCAGGGGGCCACTCAAGCCCTCTTGATGGCCGCAATCCAGGTACATAATGATCTAATGCTCAACGGCCGCTGGTGCCCTCCTGAACTTAACTATATTTCTGTCCTCATGACAGTGATACAGTTAACTCCTGTGGTGAGGGCGGCATTATTTTGTGCTGTCCTGTGGTATTTGGCTCTGCTGGGGCGGTATTCTGTGCTGCAGTACAGTACCGCAGGCCCAGCCTATGTCAGTTGTCCCCGCCTACTTGTTTTGACCTGTCTTCTATCAGTTTGAACCTACCTACAACATGGGGCCACTTTAAATTCCCAATCTGCCCCTGATGAACACTGTGAAAAAAATCCCAGAATTGCTGTTTTTTGTTTGTTTATCTGCCACAAAAAATGTAATAAAAAGCTATCCAAACATTGTATATACCCCAAAATAACACCAATGAAAGTGGTCCTGCAAAAATCAAACCCTCAGTCTGCTCCGTAGAAAGAAATATAAAAAAAGTAATGGGTCTTGGGATGCAGCAACACAAAGAAAGGGTTTTTATTCTGCTAAAGTAGTAAAATGAAGAAAAAAACTATATATATTTGGTATCACTATAATCATACTGACCAAGAGAGCAAAGTTATCTTGTTATTTATGCTGCAAAGTGAATGTCGCAAAATTTACAATGTAAATTGTGAAAAAGTACTAAAACTTAAAGAAAACTATATCTTTGAAATCACTGTAAACGTACTGACCCAGACAGTAAAGTTATCTTGTTATTTATAGGGTAAGGTGAATGTTGCAAAATTTACTATGTAAAAAAATAATGTTAGTATTGCTGTTTATTTTTCCATTTCTCTCCAGAAAAGAGTTAATAAAATGTAATCAGCGAGTTATGTGTACCCAAAAATGGCACATTAAAAACTTCAACTTGTCCCACAGAAAAACCCTCTTACGGCTACAGAAGAAAAAAAATAATAATAATTGCTTGGTCACGAGGGTGTAAAATTGGCTGATCCCTAGGGGGTTTAAAACCCTTTACTGTACATATGTGACGTAACAAATAATTTTATTTGTTACCATATTCCTTAGTTAAAAACGCTATATCTTCAGCTTCTCTTCTTCGGTGCCCCTATGAAAACACTTTTGACCTATTTTCTGTTAAATAGTGGCTCACTGTCCACATCGATGACCATGTAATGACTATCACCATTCAAGCTGTTTTAGTACATGTAGATGTGGTATGATCAACCTCAACAGGTTTACCGTGAAGCTCCAAAGCACGAGGCATTGTGGGTACCCCAGACCATTTTTAATGTCTCTGCACAGCATATAATGTATTTGGTAGTTCTCCTGTAAAGTCTGTTCCTGACCTCTAATCTGTGCCGCATCTTTTATGTATTTTGTTTTGTAGAGAAGCATTACTGTCCTCTGGGAACATTTCTGCTTTCCGAACCACAACAGACAATATGTATCATGGACTCACAGTGCTGAGTAACTCCGTAGTCAAAAGTGCATTTTCCTCCCAGTTGCCTGTGCCACGGCCTCATGATCCACGCAGCCACAGGGTTATTATTATACTGCCTGTTGTTTTTATGTTATTTTTTTTAATGTGTCTACTTTAAAATCACTCAGGCTCACATATGGTGTTTCGGTGATGCTCATTCTCGAGTTTTATGTATCTGAGTTTTTTTTTAAGATGTTCCGTTCACTGACAGCTGTTCTTTTTGGCAGGTTGTTTTAAGTGACGTAAGCATGATCTGTTGGTGTGGAATTTTGCGCAGTTTTCCTTCATTGTCTTGAGTGTGAAACATGCAAATGAAAATAATGCACGCAAAAGCATGTATACATGTTTTATGTGTATTAGTGAGCATGAATTTTTACATTGAAAGGTGCCCGGCACTCTCCTATGACCAGAGCTGAACGGTACTTGTGTCGTCCAGTCACTATCCATTAAGCCTCATTCACACGTCAGTCTTTTGGTCAGTGATTTCCATCAGTGATTGTGAGCCAAAACCAGGATAGGAGCCTCCACAGAGATCGGGTATAAGGAAAAGATCTGCACCTGTTTTGTGTTTGGAGCCGCACCTGGTTTTGCCTCAAAATCACTGATGGAATTCACTGACCAAACACTGACGTGTGAATGAGGCATAATACTGTCTGGGAGATACATACACACTCCATAGGCTGTTGCTGTATCTCCAAGGCATTATTCATATTGATGTGTCTGCATCAGTATCACTCCTGGTTTTGTCCTACAAAAAATGTTAAATACTGGACCAAAATATGCCCATGTCCCACCTTAGACAACGCTTCTAACATATTTATGATCACCATAGTAAAGGGAAGGCATTGTATTTAGGATTAGACATAGGAATTTTAATAGGGGCAGACAGAGGGGTCCTTGGGCAATGAAGATCATTGGTTCTTTACCTACCACTTTAGGTAACGTTAACACATTGGATTTTTGTGAAGAATTTGTCTGTTGGTTTTTTATTTTTTTTACATAATCTTCCCTTAAAGGGAAAAATTTACTATAAACTGACTCACCAATTGAAAGATTCATACGTACCTGCTGTCTGTTGCTCCCGTCCTGCACCCTGGCTCCCACGTCTTCATCTTTCTGTCCTAGTCTTGTTTACCTCTTTCTGGAGCATGGACATGGTCACCGGTGCTGCTGCAGGCAATGACGGGCTTCAGTGGGATGTTTTCGCAAGTGGCAAGTGATGTGCTGGTTAGGGACACGTCACCGCTGAAGCCAGTCATTGGCTGCAGTGAAGCAGTTGACCGTATCCATACACCAGCTGGTAGTAAACAAGCCAGGGACTGGAAGATGAAGGAGTGAGAGGCAGCATGCAGGACCAGAGTAGCAAGGAGCAGGTAAGTACGCATCTTTCAATAGGCAAGGCAAGCAAGCAGCCCTCAGTTAATAATGAATTATTTCTGGAAAACACCTTTAAGGGGTGCATACACATTCAATCGCTGTTGGCCAAACGATGGGTAGAGGGGCTAAAGCTGTTGCCAGACAATTATTATGCATTATGCCTTATCTCCCGGGAGAACAAAAGGATCGGGCTAAAATATTTACTTCACCTGATCCTTCCCCCCCGACATCATCTGTCAGGGGAGAATAGGGAGCTCTCCATATAAATTAGAGTGTCGTCTGAACCCGCTGTTCTCTCTAATATGTAAGGGGCCTCAAGGGGCATTGGATCAACAAATGGCCACGGGCCCTTGAGTGCTTCTTAAATGTTCAAGTAGTCTGTTCATGAGAAAACAGATGTCCACCTCATCCTTGTTCTTCTGGCTTAACATGTTTTCATTGCTTTGCCCTCTCTCCTTTTGAGATCAACATTCTGTATGAGAGCTTCGGTTTTCTGTATACCTGTCAAACAGTGAAAATGCCTTGAAGTAGACAAGACTCTTTAATAGACAGCCAACACAGATAAATAACCCAACATTTACGATGTGTACTGCTGTTGTAAGAACTCATTCTAAGATGCTTTAATTGTGACTGTTTTTTTTTTATCTAGGCATTTTTGCTTTATCCTTGGAGAACCTTTTTAGCTGATGGTGGTCTGTTCCCATTGGCAGTCCATGGGCTTCATGCAATTGGATACCACATGCAGGTGACATATGTACTTTCATCTTGGATATCACTTGGCATTGCTATAACCTTAGTCCGATTTCCTCTAGGATACATAATGATCCGCATTTTTTTTGTATTGAATACATTTGCTCACAACTAAGATGGCTACATGGACAGAATCTGCATGTAGTTGGAACTTTTCAAATATATTTAAATAAAGCTTTTCATAAAACTATTAAAGGTGATCTATCATTTCTTCTGTAGCAAGGATCCACTAATAATACACTTGCAATGCATATGAATGGGGTTTTAGTAGCCCTGTTCACATGCACTTGAAAAAAATGTTTGTCTGCACTGCGGAAATGAAAAAGTAGCTTACTACTTATAGTAGATTCTGCATAGAAAAGTCAGTGGATTAGCCCTGCCTAGATTTACCTCATTGAATAGGGCTAATCGTTTTGTTGATCCGTAGCACGTCAAAACTGAACATCCACAGCATTTTTCTGAGTGTCAACCTCAGATTTCTACTATCTGAGGTACCTCTACTAAATATGTGTCAAATTTGCCATAGGCAAATCTGATACATGTGAACATACCCTTACAATTTAGATACAGTACACACACATTACACATAATTATATACAAACAATAAACACATATTACATACACATTACACACATATATACAAATTATACACACATACATTCTAATTACATACAATTACACATACCGGTACATACATCTTCTGTGGAGCAGTCATATTCTAGCAGTGGAGAGAAGCCGTGGAGAACTGAGCCTGATTCCTGTCCGAACTGCTCTCTGCAATCCATTCCCCTCCCTCTTCTGCTCATTATGACAGAACTGCTGTCTGGATCAAGTTACAACAGCCGATAGGAAGCTGTTGTAACTTAAAGCCCCTCAAAACTTCCCTAACCTCACTTTTCCCTCCTCACTGTTCCACATGATATAATAATGCTGCAGTATCTCTTCTTTTTACTCTACATTATGCAATTCATGTGTTAGTCCTTCAATAAATAAATGTGTCAGCTGGTTGTTACCAAATGAGAGTGTGTCCCTGCTGAAAATGTCAGACTGTGGAGGTACACATCCCTTTGACACGGGGAATGGTGACACCCAGTTGTCAATTTGCATCGCAGAAACAAAATACAGGCACTTACAAAATATCCATCACAAATACCTGGTTAGATAATGATTGTGTAACAAGAAAAAAACATCTGAAAAGATCCATTGATTATCCATTTACTGTGTGTCTTAGTGATACAGCTGTAATAGAGAGTAAAGCAGCTGTATACAAGGTTTACTGCACTGCCTGGTGCTAACAAATGACTCAGAATAACCACTCCTCTTCAGACTGTTTACTTCTTCATGGCTTTATGACGTGTCTGTCTAATCTGATAAAACAGTTACCCACAGGGGAGTGTAAGCTTTGTCAATATGCTCTCTTAGCTCTGCTGATTATTCCTGTTACAGTAACCGCATTTATTAGCAAAAACACAAACCTACTAACAAAGGTGTTAAAAATGAAAAAAAATAATATATATATATATATATATAGATATCTATCTATCTATCTATCTATCTATCTATCTATCTATCTATATATATTTAACAGCATGTTAATAGAAATGTACACAGTTATAACTTGCTTTTAGTACTCAAATGAAACCAAAGTACGGTTTTATATGATTTACAGTGCCTTGAAAAAGTATTCATAACCCTTGAACATTTGCATATTTTTTACGCAACACCCACAAACTTTAATGTATTTTATTGGGATTTTATGTGATAGACCAACACAAAGTAGCAAGTATATGTGAACTGAAAAGAAAATGACACATGGTTTTCAATATTTTTAATTAAAAAAAAATCTAAAAAGTGTGACCGGGATTTATATTCAGTCCCCTGTACTCTAATACCCCTAAAAAAAACTCCAGTGGGACCAATTGCCTTCAGAAGACGGAGTCCACCAGTGTGTAATTTATTCTCAGTATAATTACAGCTGTTCTGTGAAGGCCTCAGGGAACATTAGTGATCAAACAGCATAATGAAAACCACGGAACATACCAGACAGGTCTGTGATAAAGTTGTGGAGAAGTGTAGAGCAGGGTTAGGTTATAAAAAAATCCATGGTCACTCTGGGGGAGCTGCAGAGATCCTCATCTCAGGTGGGAGAATCTGTCCATAGGACAACTATTAGTCGTATTCCACAAATCTGTCCTTTATGGAAAAGTTGAACTTTGTGGCCTAAATGCAAAATAGTGTGTGTGGTGGTAAACTAACACTGCACATCACCCTAAACACACCATCCCCACGTGAAACATGGTGGTGGCAGCATCTTGCTGTGGGGATGCTTTTCTTCAGCAGGGACAGGGAAGCTGGTCAGAGTTGATGGGAAGATGTATGGAGCTAAATACAGGGCAATCCAGGAGGAAAACCTGGTAGAGGCTGCAAAAGACTTGAGACTGGGGCGGAGGTTCACCTTCCTGCAGGACAATAACCCTAAATATATAGCTAGAGATACAATGGAATGGTTTAGATCAAAGCATATTCATGTGTTAGAATGGCCCAGTCTAGACCTAAATACCATAGAGAATCTTGGAAACTTGAAAATTGCTGTTTACAGACGCACTCCTTCCAATCTGACTGAGCTTAAGCTTATTTCAGCCTCTAGATGTACAAAGCTGGCAGTTACATACCCCAAAAGATTTGCAGTTGTAGTTGCAATGAAAGGTGTTCCTACAAAGTATTGACTCATGGGGGCTGAATACAAATGCACACCACACTGTCCAGATTTTTATTTATTAAAATTTATTTTGAAAACCATTTAGCATTTTCTTTTCACATCATACATACTTAGGCTACTTTCACACTTGCGCAGGAGGATTCCGGCAGGCAGTTCCGTCGCCAGAACTGCCTGCCGGATCCCGCAAACTGTATGTAAACGAATGTCATCTTTTCTGACTGATCAGGCATTTTTATGGCAATGCAGAGAGATGCAGCAGGCTGTTCCCTTCTTGAAAAGCCTGCCTGTTTTCTTAAACGCAAATATGAAACAGGCCTTCAGGGGTTGTCTCACTTCAGCAAGTGGCATTTATCATGTAGAGAAAATTAATACAAGGCACTTACTAATGTATTGTGATTGTCCATGTTGCTTCCTTTGCTGGCTGGATTCATTTTTCCATCACATTATACACTACTTGTTTCCATGGTTACAGACCACCCTGCAATCCAGCAGCAGTGATTGTGCTTGCACACTGTAGGAAAAAGTGCTGGCCTCTTTGGTGGCCACCTCGTATCTGTGCTGCGGCAGTGCTCATAACTTCTGGAAATGAGCAGTGTATAATGTGATGGAAAAATGAATCCAGCCAGCAAAGGAGACAATATGGACAATCACAATACATTAGTAAGTGCCTTTTGTTGAAGTGAGACAACCCCTTTAACATTTGGGTATTTTTACTGGGCTCCATGGGGTGGAATAGTGTAGTCTACTATGCTAGTCCATATTTGACACATACTGGTTAGATGGAGGACAAAAGAAAAGTCCTTTGGTCTTTGTCTGATAATCGAAGCCTATGGATATGTTGAAGGTGTACGCCAAGGGCTTTTGCGGCGTACACAATAAAAATTTAAAAAACATGGTGGGAAATGTCACTTACTTGAATGCATTTAGTGACCGGCAGGGGATAATTACTCTTTAAATGCATGTATTTCAGTCTGATATTACAAAGCAGAATATTATGTTAATAAATATATATCCTTTTAATTGACCCAGCTCTGCCTCTGTGACATGACTGATCAAGAACGCAGTGTAGCCCATGGGGAGCTTGTTGGCGTTCACCTTTTAATGGAGGACATTCTACAAGGCAAATATAACTTTAGTTCCTTTACGGTAGAGGGGAACCTAGAAACAAAACAGGTAAGACAGAACAACTGTATGATGTATTACTAGTATTCATGTCATTAACACTACTTTATAGGTGCAGATAAGTGTGGGGCGATGTTCTCATCTAAGTCATATGCCCGAATCTCAATAGATGATGTATTATAGTATTGTGATGTATATAAAAGTTTATCACTCGGATTTCTTCATTGCTTAATAAAAAGGCCCCACAACCAGACCCCGCTCAATTCTAATGAAAGAAACTTAGATCGTCATGGAGTCGTCAGGTTGCAGTTGTAATAGACACTAAATGTTACTAGAATATGGCAGGATAGGTCATGAATATCTGATCGGTGGAGGTCTGACACCTGGCACCAGGGGCGGACTGGGAACTTAAAGTGGCCCTGGAAAAAATACTAAAAGTGGCCCTGTTTTGTAGTTGGGTCTAAATTGATGGAAGGCAGGGCGAGTAATACCCTATTGTGGCACATTATACCACCCCAACAAAGCCAAATACCGCAGTCATCACAAAATACTGCTAGCAGCACAAAATACATCCCCAAAAACTTCCACACGCCGCCCCCCTGGGCATCGGTCCACCGGGAAATTTCCCTGTAGGGTCTATGGCCAATCCGACCCTTCCTGGCACTCATGCCCATCAACTATTTGAAGAGGATAAGGCGAACACTACTTTCTCTTCTTTACACTGTTCGTCAGCTTGGACATGCAGTGTAATCACAAGCATTCGCTCCATTCACTTAAATGAAGCAAGTACTTGTAATTACACTACGCCACTGCTCCACAGGAGATAATGCGTAGTGTAATGACATATTCAAAAAGCCGATCAATGAGGGTTCCATTTGTCGGACCCCTCGCCAATCAGATATTAATGACCTATCCTGAGGATAGGTCATCAATATATACTGCCTGCACAATCTCTTTGATTCAGACCCCACATCAAATTAGATCCCAGATCAGACACCAATATATAAACAGACCTTCACACCAGACCCTATTGTGTTCACGGGCACACAACGTCCTAATGCTGGACGCATCTGGAGCTGAAGAGCACTTGACCCACAAGTAAAGAGTGTAAGAAATAGAAGAAGTTACTGTAGTAGTTAGCGCCCAGGTAGTCTTGACTAACAAAACAGTACCCAGTTAATTCAGTAACAGAACTTTAGGGCTTTTGGCAACTGCAGTCGCTGAACCCCTTATAGCTATGCCACTGACTCTAGCAGAATGGTCATTTCTGAGCAGTAAAAGTACTTGGAAGATGCCGACTTACCATGGTCTCAAGCTTATCTACCGATGAAAACAATTCTTTGTTGCAGAAATCCATAGAGGCTGCAGAAAAAAAATTCCATCGTAATGTATGGAACTGTTATTCAGTCACAGTCACAACAAACCAGCTGCTTGTGAACCTACCCTAAGTCTGGATACACATGTCTGTGTACCGGGTGTATCATACGTTTATATTACTCCAATGTGTCATGGTCCAACCGCAGGTTTAACTGACCTGAACTTACATGTATCAGTATAAGGTGGAAGGATTATATGGGCCTAATTTGACCCAAGAAGTCAATAAAAATGGTTATTTCCCCTTTTACTTTTCTCCTGGGATGATTTTGCTGATTTGCCATCGATTTAATGCTGAAGTTGGATGTTGAACCCCCATGTGCATAATGTGAGCAATGTATTAAGTAAATTTTTTCTATCTCTAGCTACAAGTCGAGTTATTTCCTATAGGAGAAAAACAGTCACTGAAAACTGAATCAAAATTGGAATCCACATTTCAGGATCCAATATCAGAATCCACATTGCTGAAATCCTTTTTAATTTTATGGAAACAGCTGGAATTTTTTAAAGAGCAATGGGGAAAACACAAACTTGAAGTGGAAGAAATTAACACTGTGTGCCTATATAGACAGTATTGTGAACTCTACAGGTGAGTAGACATAAATGGAGTATAAAAATTTATAATTATCCACAAATATGTCATTTAAAGGAAACGTGTCACACATTTTTTTTCTGCCAGTTAAAACCAGATAGTAACACATCTCATTTTTTTCTCATCGCTTTTTATTTTCTGATTACAGATTTCTTTATTCTATTTCCTAAACATGATTATGGGGGCAGCCATTTTGTCTGAGCATTTAGAAAGTATTAAGAAAATTGCTTTATGGTAGCCACATGGGCCATAGACACAATAGACAGGAGGGGACTTCATTGACTTCTATGGGAGAGTCTTCTAGGCATGCTCTGTGTAGAGGTCATTGTAAGAATAGATAAAAAATTGACAATCACCTATTGTCATTCTAATCCTGCCTGTAATGATATCACTTCTGTGTATAGATAAAATAACTCCAAATAACTACAGTAAAGTGATCTTTACTTGTCATTATTAAAAATGTTGAGCCCCTTTCTCTGTACAGCCTTGAGATTGTCTAGTACCAGGTTCTGTATTGTACTGTGTTCACCAGGCAGCTAATCTGACTGGCTCCTTATTTCTCTTACCTTATAACCGCTCATTATGGATAAGAATGTAGCTTAATTAAGTGTTTTCCAGCTATTAGTAATTTAGAGATAAGGGTTATTAGAAGACTGGCACAAAGTGAAAGTACGATTCTCACAGCTAGGCAAGTTGTTAACCCTCTATGACAAAACCACTGAATACTTTTAATAAAGACCTATTGAAAAAATAGTTTCTAAGCCCAATGGAAAGCAGATCTTTTGGCAAGAACCGCACCTGATATTGGCAAAAAATAATCTGACATGTGAGATGCACTTTTCTACAGATATCTGCCAGTGTCTGTCGCACTCCTGTCATAAAAAGTTGTCTAAATCAGCCAAATTTCTAGGGTATGGTATGACCAACTTTGATTCTTTCGCAGCTGCGTTTACTGTTACCATTATAGTTGCCATACTTCTTAAAAAGGAACTCTATTTTAAAATGAACTTTTTGACTTCTTTACGTTCATGAATAAGTTTCTTTGCTGCTCTGTGTCCTGTTAAAACAAAAAACAAGGGACTGAGAGCTCCATCCTGCATTATCCCCAGCCACGCAAAAAGCCACGTGTACTGTATGTACTTACGGCTAGAAGTTGTGCTACAAGGACAACAATGAGGTGAGCATAGAATATATAAGATCAGTTCCTGAAAAGCTGCTCCTTCCTGTCGGAAGTCCGAGCACGGCAGCCTCTTAACTTATGTTAACGAAGTGGATTGGAAAAACTAATTACAATATACTTTTTTTTTGGAAAAACACAGGTCTAGGGCTCTCTTTCCGCTTAGAAGTTTATTTGGAATTGCTTACTCACAACGCGTTTGTGGGTGGACCGCCCACTTCATCAGGTGAATCATTCCCCTGATGTAGTAGGCAGCTTGTTCATGATTTCCATGGGTTGGAAGCCATCATTTTAGTTTCAGTTATATCATTACATGTATGGATATCATAATTAGGAGATTGGAGCCTTCAAAGACCGTGTGAATGGGTGTTGGGTGATACTACATTTCTAAAGCAGCTTCAAGGTCTCAGATGAACTATATCTCTCTAGCTATAATATGTATGTTTCTTACATTCTGCTCGACACAAGAAAGAGATAAAACTCTGCATAATGTTTTGTACTTATGTGCTGTTTATTGTAGAGATGAAATATTTTATCCCACCATGAAAGCCATTGCTTGGCAAATGGGGAAAGAAGAGGAGTTTGAAGGGCTCACATTGAGATCTCAGGTTGTGCTTCCTCCTAAAGGAGCTTCTGAGATAGAAGTTAGAGTTCGTCAGGTAAGGATATGGTAACTATGTGATTACAGGGTCTCATTAGTAAAATATCAATCCCATAATATTTATGCTTCATTCTTCTTCTGAACAGCTTCAGAAAATAATGGAAAGCTTTGAAAGTGACATGATACATGATATGCAAAGGAAAATTGCCAAGGAGATGACACTGTTGATATCTGAAAGAGCAAGAGAAGGAAGAGGCGTTCCAACAGGTACATCTATGAAGTGTTTCCTAAATCCTCAAGTCCTAGCCTTCATGCATAATGATTATATTAATGTGTTTTTATTTATAAAATTTATATGAAAATAGATATGTATTATTATGTCCAAAATGGATCAAATCTTGTATGTAGGTTATAGGCCTACAAGATGAGCTCATTGGACTATATGTGCTGGAATTTTAAAATCTGAAATAATACACAATTCATAGCTGTATTTTACGCAGCATTAACATATTCCACAGCACTTGATGGAAATTTACACATTTACAGTCTAATTTCCCTATTAACTAGGGCCTTTATTAATAGGAAGACAATTATTCTAAAATGTGGGAAGAACCTAGAGGACCCCAACGAAACATAATGTAACATAATGCAATGTACCTTCTTCAAGATACAATCAGTCCTTAATTCGGGTACAATTTCTAAACATTATATCCTAATAAATGGCTGATTTTATGGTGAAAAAGATACAGGATTTTTGTTAAATGTATACTATGTTTGGAGCCATCAGGGCATTCTTTGCATTTCCTTTAAGGTTATGGGATTCAGGATCACTATTTTGACGGTGGGCACTGATCTGCATTATCTGGACCCAAGAAAGCCCAAATGCAAACACCCAGGGGCGTAGCTAAAGGCTCATAGGTCCTGGTGCAAGAGTTTATCTTGGGCCCCCCTTCCCTCAGTGCTTTGTGGCCAGCGGCAGGGAAGTACATAGCTTTCGTGCTGCCTGAGGCAAAAATTTAAACGGCCCCTCCCCCCATGCCAAATTTGCAAAATTCTTGACCTTACCCCTTTCCTCCTGCCAGAGGTGTAACTTGACCAGCATTCACTTTCTATGTTACCAGTGTCTTCTTATGTGGCACAATGGTCTTTGGGCCCCTCAGGCTTCAGGGCCCGGTAGCAACTGCTACTTCTGCACCCCCTATAGCTACACCCCTGCAAACACCATACCTGTGTTAATTTCTCAAGAAATATTATAGCAGATAGAATAAATCCAACTATCTATTATGTTAACCTTTCAGTTTGCTTTATACTTTTTTTTGTATGTAGAGCTTTGGAAGAAGCCAGTTATGAAGGAGAACTTTTCACCTGGTAGGCCACAAATTATTGAAAAATTTGTGGAGCTGCTAATGAGTGAACATCGGGGCAGCTCTGCGGAGGTAAGGTTTATAAAGGCTATAGACTTCTGGCTGAATACTTAGGCTGACAGTAGTAGCTCCCTCATCCCCCACTACCCAATCCACATGCTGCCTTCAGAGGACAGTAGGGAACACCACCATGACCGACATTCATGGCCACCTAAAGATCAGGCCTTTACAACTCACAAGCAGTCATTAGTATTTTACCCGATGCAGCAGTCCTATATTGCAGAAGTCCACAGGACTGGTTATTCATGTGTCATCTTAGGCAAATATCACTTTTGGTCTTTATTTTCCTTTTTTCCCCCCCACATTTATGGATATTTTTGATGTATAATTGGGCATGAATATTATTTGTGTGCGCTCGACTAGTACAACTCTCAATTTTCCTTTGCTAAATGTTTGCCGCTGTAATTATAGGTTACATTCAGCCAAGAACATTTAGAACGCTGCCTCACATCACTGGCTTGTGACGTAATGGCAAGAGAGCAGAGTAACTTTGAATCGTACTCCATGTTTTATGAGAATCTACTACAACAAGAGCACCAGTTGCTGTATCAGAAAGAGCAGGTGTGTACATTACATTACACTGCAAGCAAACATTGGCTTTATCAGATTAGAAATAATCTGAAATATGATTCATGTATGCACGTTATGGACAGGCAGGAGTATTTCACATCAGAAACCTGATCATTTATATGTTTATCTTTCTTTCTTTCTTTCTCTCTATCTGTCTCATCCCTGTCTTTCTACTTCTATATCTCTTTTATACCTGACATTTGTATGCACTTGTATGCACTCTCCTGGAAATGTAGCTTAAAGGCGTATTTTAGTCCTTTTATTTTTATCATCAGGATAGGTCATCTATATCTGATTGGCATGGTCCAACACTCTGCACCTCTACTGTCCTGCACTGGCTCCAGAAATCCCTGAAGTGGGAGAGCACTGCAGTAACCAGCTCTGTCCACTACACAATGGATGGAGCTGTGTAGTTCCAGTATAGACTTCCACCAGTGAATCAGCTGATCGGTTGGGGTGCTGGGTGTCCTGAAGATAGGCCATCAATATGAAAGGACAAGAAACCCCTTTTTAACTTGTGTCATGTGTTAAATTACATTTTTAGTAGTAACATGCTGATTGTAGACTTGACCTTCTCATATGTAAACCATTGTATGAAGAATGCCTTTTGCATTTTGTATATTATCATGGTTCATCTTATAGGAGTTGCTTGGAAATAAAAGAGAACGGAAGAAAGCTGAAGCTGGCTTCAATGAGGTGGGTGAGATAAGTCAATAAGGCTGTATATCTGTACCCTAAATTCTTCACTGCCAGTAACATAGTAACATAGTATATAAGACCGAAAAAAGACATTTGTCCGTCCAGTTCGGCCTGTTTCCTACAAGTTGATCCAGAGGAAGGCAAAAAACCTCCCGTGAGGCAGAAGCCAATTTTCCCTACTTAAAGGGGTTCTGCAGTTTGATACAACTGATGATCTATCCTCAGGATAGATCATCAGCATCTGATCGGCCGGGGTCTGACACCCGGGACCCCCGCCGATCAGCTGTTTGAGAAGGCAGCGGCGCTGCAGCAGCGCCGCGGCCTTCTCACTGTTTTCCTCTGCCCCGTGGGCGGGGCTAAGCTCCATTCAGTGAACAGAGGTTAGCCTCGCTCACGCCACTTGGATGAAAAAATTCCTTCCCGACTCCAATCAGGCAATCAGAATAACGGTCTTTTAGAGAATAATGGTGCGTCTTGCATTCTGAATGTACAAAGGTCTGTCTAGGATTCCCATCTATATAACAGGCTGTTATAGTTAATTATTTCTCACTTGAAAGAACATGAAGTGATATATGCATGCTCCAGAGGTATGAGGCATTGTCCCACTGCTGTGTTAACATCACCTGACTTTATTTTAAACTGGCTTTTCATGTATTCAGAGTTCACATTCTTTCTCTAGCAAATCCTGACCTACATCGCAGCTAATGTGGCCAGTTTCTTGGTTTGTAGCCAGCACCGCAATGTATGATTCAGCTTGTTCTGGAACTCTGACCTTTAATATAACACATAGCACACATACAAAGGGTATACATGAAAGACAGCCCTGGGATCATTACTATGCAGTAACACATCTTAAAGGGGTTGTCCCATGATTCATGTAAAAAATGAAAATCATACCTAATCTAGTACATGACAACTTTTTTTCTAATAAAGCTAGAATCAGTCCCATACCTCACATGGATTCCGAGATCCCCCATTCAATACTCCAATTGTTCTGCTAGAATATTTCAAGCTGGCAGCTTAGGGAATGTGTCCTTTATTAGATGGTGTGTCCTGTCTGCTGCAGCTAGTGGCAATTGAAGGATGGAACTGAGCACGTGCTTCCATCTCAGTGAGCAGGACAGAGAAATTAGAAAAAGAGCAAACAGCAGGTGGCGCTCAGTAGCTGTAATAAATTTACTTACATGCAAATATAAAAGTATTCATATCTAGGTGCTGGTTTGAAAACTGAAGAATATTATTCATGGGACAATCTATTTAAAGAAGAATAAGGTTGCAAGCACCAATAACAGCACTATATCAGACCATGGGTTTTGCAAACGTTCATATTACATTCAGATTATTGGTTGGGTTAAGGACCATTAGAAAGCACATTATTAATTTTATAATGTGATAGGTCCCTATTTAACATAGCAATTAATAAACATACTGTGGCTTATTTAGGCTACTTTCACACTGACGTTTTTGGGTCCGCTTGTGAGATCCGTTCAGGGCTCTCACAAGCGGTCCAAAACAGATCAGTTTTGCCCCAATGCATTCTGAATGGATGAGAATCTGTTCAGAATGCATCAGTTTGGCTCCGTTCCGCCTCCATTCTTTGGAGACGGACACCAAAACGCTGCCTGCAGCGTTTTGGTGTCCGTTTGACAAAACTGAGCCAAATGGATCCGTCCTGACATTTAATGTAAGTGAATGGGGACGGATCCGTTTTCAACGACACAATATGTCACAATAGAAAACTGATCCGTCCCCCATTGACTTTCAATGGTGTTCAAGACAGATCTGTTTTGCCTATGTTCATGATAATACAAACGGATCTGTTCTGAACGGATGCATGCGGTTGTATTATCAGTACAGATCCGTCTGTGCAGATACATGAAGAATCCACACCAGACGCCAGTGTGAAAGTAATTATATAAAACGCAAACCATATACAAAGTTAATCTGCTTAATAATATATAAAATAACATAATAAGCTCATTACATATATTCAATGTATTTTATACAGTATATGTTATTTATCCAATAACCATAGGTAACTAAGTGAAAGCGGCTATACGGAAAGTATTGTCCATGAATCTGTTGTTTATAGCCCTATAAAACAATTTCTGTTCATTTATCATTGTGCTGAATATGAAGCCGGGCAGCATGGTGTAATAAGTACACAAACAGCTCAAAGTCCACCAGGAGAAGGGAAGCTGTAATCAAGCAGAAGCTGGTCTGTCATTAACGCCCTCAGTCAATTAAATATATTAAAAAATGCATAATTGAGTCTGAGTTCTCTACATTATTGAGTGAAACCATACGGTTTCTACATAGTAGCAGATCGAGGTACATTTATAGGAACTGTCATAGAAGATAAGAAGCGGAAAATGGCAGATGCATGTGTAACATATTTATAAAACAGCATTCTGGCATTTTTTTGTGCATGCTATTCTCATATACAACACTTTTTTGGCCAGTGATCTGATGTGCCAAATGTATATTTATCTCACTTAATGCAGACCCCACATAAGACCCCAGGCCAGACCCCAGAATTAATACAGACCCCCAGACTAGACCTAAAAATTTATACTGACCTGTTGACAAATCCCAAAATGAGTATAGACCTCCATACCAAACCCCAAAATTAATGCAAACTTCAGATCAGCCCCCAAATTCATACAGACCCCCAAATCAGCTTAAAGGGGTTGTCCCATCTCAGACAATGAGGGCATATCGGTAGGATATGCCCCCATTGTCTGATAGGTGCGGGTCCCACCGCTGGGACCCGCACCTATATCGAGAATGGAGCGATGGCTCGGCTATTTCCGTCGGCCCCATAGAAATGAATGGGAGCATGGGCCGCAGATGCGCGGTACGCTCCCATTCACTTCTATGGGGGCAGAGCTTGATGGTGGACGGACCCCGGGAAATCTCGGGTCCTCCAGCCACAGATCTCCCTGCTCTTTTCTCGATATAGGTGCGGGTCCGAGCAGTGGGACCCGCACCTATCAGACAATGGGGGCATATCCAAGCGATATGCCCCCATTGTCTGAGAGGGGAATACCCCTTTGAGGTAACACTAGCAGGCCGCAGATAACTGCCTCAGTGGCTACACACAGTACGCCCCAATGGGCACGTGTTTGAGACCCCTGTTCTATAAGAAGACAAACAAAACCCCTATGAAGTAGTGATAAAATTGGCCAAATGAAGGGGAGATTGGATATGTCCACAAAGGGGGGTGGGTCACTATTAGTATGTAAGGGCAATGAGAAGGGCATTTAGGTTAGCAGGAGGATCAGAAAACAGCTTACTACAATCAATGAAGATGTCACATACTTACATGTAAGTCATTAGCTGTATTGTATTAACTTTACTGTGCAGAACTGGTATCTTAACATTATTTGATGGCTGCTGTATAGAGCTATACTACCATAGCTAACACGGAGTTGCTGTATCTAAGCCTGCTTTGGGATGTAGGGAGAAAACATGGGTCTTGCTCCTTGGGCTAGTGCTGCATCAATGGGTCACTTAAGAGGCCTAGCAATATAGGCCAGCGGCTGTGATGGGGAGGCTAAGTGGTATTTGTGCAGCCGGGCCCATGAGCCTTTACCTATGCTCCTAACCCTGGTTATATGCTTTCACGTTTTTTTTTCTCTGAAACATTTTGTTCTCCAGAATCCAGACATGTGCCATGAACTCATCATTGAAATCACTGCACTTAGAGCCAAGCTCCAAGATGCTGAAGAAGAAATGATGAATTCCAAGGAAACCATAAAAAAACAAGTGCAAGATGAATATGAGGCCTTAGTCAGGTCTCTGTTTGCGGCATGTGTATCCCTGAAGGTGAGGACAGCATTGTCTATGTCTTTGTTATGCAGTGGGTAGTTAGCTTGGAAGATGTCATTGTGGATAATGGGATGACTTTGTGTCTTTTTAGAACTTACTGAACATACCGTAGAACATACTATAGATCAGACCCAACTCAGGTTAGAACAGTACCAACTAAACCACTGCATCTGCTGTAAAGCCTGTTCTAGATGGCAGATATCCATGGTTCAACTTAGCCAGTGTAACAGCGGCTGCTGTGCGCCACTGTTCCCCTGCTTACCGCCGCGGTCCCGGGCGCCGTGTTCAGCGGTGATCTGCGGCCGGTGCTTCCCATTCACCGCTGCAGTCCAGGGCTCTGTTTGTGTGGGTGCTGTTGTGGGATCCGCTTCACAGTTTGCTCTCAGCCCTGGCCACAGCATGCTTGCTGCTTGTTTCCTGCAGCACTTCCTTAAGGGCCAGCGCGCGTCACTTCCTTGTCTTTATGGGTTAGATCATGTGACCTCGCTGACCAATCCTAGCCCTCCTGCGCATATATAAGTGGCTCAGTCCCCTTTCCAGATGCCTCAGTGTCAAGGTCCTTGTGTCCTGCTAAGGTTCCTGGTTTCAGATTGTGTTCTTGTATTCCTGACTCGTATCTGTATTCCTGGACTCTGCTACCTGTTATATCCCTACCTGCTTGCCTTGACTCGGATTGCCTGACCTGTACCTGTGCCACCTGCCCTGACCTTTTGCCTGTCTCACTGCGCCTCTGCCTCATCCTTCAGTCCTGCACCTCTGGTACCTTTCTCAGGTACCTCCTAGTCAGCCTGGACCAGCTGCCTAGTGTGACTATCATCCTCAAGAGGTAGCCACCTGGTGTTCCCCTCGGGAAAGTCTATCCCCACCATCAGGGGTACTGTGAAGATCCAGGGGTTCACTTAGACAACGCCCTTAGAGGAGGTAGGACACATGGCACAGTGGGTTCACACCCGCTGGTTCATGACCGCCAGAAAGAACAGGTCCTGTTTTGGCTACCTCAATGAAATCTTGTATTATTACATGGTCACCAATTCACACCGAGTGGTCCCAAACTACTCCCAATGGCAATCTCAACAGAAAGTCTACAAAGTCTGCTAAAAGCTTAGGTACTGTAGCTACATTCTGAAAAGAGCTTGTGTTCATCTGTTAAAAAACAAGTCTTGATCTGTTAAAACTAAGAATATTTAACTGGGGTAAACATCCTATTGACTAATAAAGGGCTAGCAGTAGAGATGAGCGAACTTTAAAAAAAAGTTCGGCGTTCAGGTTGTGGTAATCGCCGCATCCCGTTATGGATTCCACTACCGCGGACTATCGCGGCATATGGAATCCATAAGGGGCAGCTTCCACCAACCCGAACTGTTGAACAGCCGAAGGACCTGGGGTGACGTCACCGTCATGTGATCAGTGCAGGGGGCGTGGCTCAGCACTGGATTTGATCATGGAGCATAGTATGGAAAGGGACAGAATCTGTGACTTATTGGTGTTCTATGCATATGATACAGTATTGTGATGTAAAGTAAGATTTGGTTCTCATTTGTGTTCGTATTTGTTTTCTGTTATATATTATATCAACTGATAAATGAATGGCATCTGGAGGACCATAAATGTATAATAGATGCAGGTCACATGTCCAGAAACCACACCTGCCTCTAGAATGGGGGTTCTGCTGACTGCCACATTCAGCCTAAAAGTTGAACAGGTTCACAGAAACAGCCAAGCTCACTATGCCACGCTGTTTCCGTAACTCCCATAAAAGTGGTACCCTGTGCTATACTGTTTCTGCATCTTACATGTCCTTTTATTGGCTTCTTAAACAACAACAATTATAAAGTCTAACCTATCTACAATATCACATAGTTTAGTGTTCCTTGTAAGGCAGTGGGGAAGCTGGTGTTTTTTTTAATAGTTTCGGAAATATCTCCAGTTCTGATTTACCCATTTTACTATTATTCTCTTCCTGCTTTTGGCATTTCATTTCCTAACATATTTCAGACAACATACTTCCTTGTTGTTTCAGTCTAGAATAGATGGATATCACATCAACATGAACAAACAAGTGACTGAAATCATTAGTGATGTTCGTAAAGAAGGTGTGGACGACATGATTCTTCAGAAGAAAAAATATTTTCCTGGACAAAATGGCAGTACTCTGGAAAAAACATTGTCTATGGTGAGTTACAGGCAATACAAGACCCAAATATAATGCCTCATACTTTATGTTATCCCGGCAGCCTGTGTCCATCACTACTCCACTACTTCTATTAGAAATATTATTTACTGACTTACTACTACTCCCATTTTTGCCATTGTCACTTCGCCCCTCCTCTCCTTACTCTATGTGTAGTTGCACTACTGCTTCTAATTGTTAATCAGCTTCTGTTATAAATGATGGACTGCCCTCTCGCTCCTTGCCTGAGCTTAGGTTTTCTAGTTTACTAGTGAAGCTGTGCTATTCTGATTGTCTGCCTGTGTACTTAACTTCTGCCGCTAACCAATCATAGCCTGTCTACTGTTTGTTTCCTGTCCTGACCTCGGATTAGTTTCACAGAATTGCTTAAACTCTGCCTGCCCTGATCTCTGCCCGTTTAGCGACTGCGAGTATTACCTGACCCCTTGATGCTTCACACTAGTGTTTCTGACCCCCTTGGGTCAGCAGCCATCTACAGCGGGACTATTCCAAGAGGTAGCGGCCTAGTGGGTGCCCTGCAGCAATGACCAGATTCCTGTATAGGGGTTAAAGGGTGAAAAACATGGGATCGCCAGGATAACACTCTTAGGACTAACCCATAGTCAAACTGGTTAGTTGGTACAGAGAGTCCACACCCACTGCCCGTTACATTTTATATGAGATTACTTACATTGATTCATCCTGAACTACAGATTTCATAACAGTTAAAGCTCTAGCCATCACTAATTATTATTTTTTGGGCAATTATGTTTTAGTTTTACCTACATTCGTCTTTTAAATTATAATGGCCATTTTTATAACTTCTCATCAAATGATGTTGCTAGGATGATAGTTTATTGTCAGTTTCTGTAAAGCTTACAAAAGAGACAACCAATATGGCTGCTCCTCCTGTTATCGATTTTGGAAAAAGAAAAAAAATGTCCGCCACAAATCAGGAGCAAATTGTAATATCTCTGTAAGTACAGATGACATAATGAACAAATGTTAGCTGCTGCTGTAATTCCTGATTCTCTATTTTCCAAGCTATGCATATTGAAATGCGTGCAAGAATAAAGATAAACTTGACTTGCTATCAACTTGAACTAGAAGACTGTATTTTATACAAAAATATTAAATATAATAGTATTCTATCAATTTTGGAAATCCCCAATCGCATCCCTTTAGGCTTTCTCAGGATAGGCCATAAGTATCTGATTGTAGAGTTCAAACAACCCGGACAGCCATAGTTCAGCTGCAGCCTCTTCAAACAGCTGATCATCAGGAGTACCAGGAGTTGGACCCCAATGATCAGATAATGATGACCTATCCTGAGGGTAGGTCATCAATATTCTACTCCCAGAAAACCTTTTTAATAAAATGAACCATATTTTTAGATACAACATAAACTATGATAGTCTTATCTGTACACATGACATCCTCCACAGATAAGTATGCTGCAAGTATCATTTGAATGATCTTGAAGAGCTGTCACAAGCAACGCCTACTGAGAGATCTTTCTCTCTACTTTTCTGTGTACTGGTTAAAATGGTCAGGTTTCAGTGATGGTAACTGTTTGCAGTAGAACAATGAAAAGTAACATCTCACCATCTAAGTAAGACCCTGTAGATGTTGGATCTTGTATTAGGTTTTTTGCTGTTCTGAAAGTAGTTTATATAAAACGTATTAACAGCAATTGTGGATTTACCAGCAGCTGCAACAATAAAGAAGGTCTTGAAAGTCTAAAAATCACTAATAATTGTTGCGGTCAACCAGTACCAAAGAGCACGTGTCAGAAGGAAAGTTCAGTTCTCCTCCAAATCCCAGAAACTCTGCAGTTCTTAGTGTTCATTCATATCAGTACTTTGTCCTGCTGTTAACACACCCATCATCAAAAGCCCTTTTGTTGGTGAAACTCAAGTTGGGTGACTGCAGGTTGCCATGGGTATTTTATATGAACTACATTTGATTAAATAACACTTGCAAATTGCAATCTGCAGTCACCCAACCTGAGTTTTACACACATTGGGTCATTCAATGCCAACAACGGTGGGATAAAGTGCTGGTGTAAATGAAAATCTAGCAGTAAGAATTGCAAACAGTTTCTGGCAAATGGAGGGAAACTGAACATTGCTGCTGTCACCTGGTCTTTTATACTGATTGAGAGCAACAAGTATTACTGGTTTTGCAGTTCTGAATAGTGGGACATCCCAGTCTGTCCATGCTGAGCAATGTGTAGAACTCAGCACTTTATAAAAAAAAAAGCACACCAAGCTGTGAGAACCTGGCTTTCCTTAAAGGTTTCTTGCAGATAATAAAGAGGTTTACTAGGACTTTATATTGATGGCCAATCAGCCCGACAACGGGGCACAATTCTTCTGCTTAGAACAGGGTTTCTCAACTCCGGTCCTCGGGACCTAGCTACTTGTCAGGATTTGAGAATATCCCACAGAATGAATACCTGTGGTAAGGCCTGATGCATGGATACTAATTATATCATCTGCTCAATACTAAGGAAATCCTGAATACATGACTGGTAGGGGGGTCAGGTAGGCTAGTTCAAAGTCATGGGGGGATGGGGCACAGCTATTAATGAACAATATCACGGCTGTATGATAGCTAGCACGGAAATCCCATCTTGTTTTAAACCTAAGCCTTGTTGCTTTAAAAGCTCTAG
The DNA here is from genome assembly GCA_033119425.1 of Bufotes viridis. Lineage (NCBI taxonomy): Eukaryota > Metazoa > Chordata > Amphibia > Anura > Bufonidae > Bufotes > Bufotes viridis. The sequence goes on from CM065592.1 coordinate 239,330,910, forward strand.
CTGTTATACAATCTGAGATAGAGCAGGAGAAATGGAGGAGAATGGGGGGCATACTCACAGGTTGTATGGAAGAGAGCCACAGATCTTGTACATTGTCACATATGGGGGTCTTTTTTCCAGAAAAAGTGTGAGAAGATGAGCACTTTCTCATCTAATTACCCCTCTGTGCCTAATTAGACTGTTTATTGATGCCGCGACCCAGACATTTACTAGCATCTGGATTGCGGTGTCAAATAAATCTCAACAAACACTTACTTGCACCCCACACATACAAACATCAGTGAAGTTTACAGTTTACACTGTCCTTATCTTTCCCTACTGTAAAATTTTACATTTTCAGACTGCTTCACCTAATACATGCTTCAGTAATAGAGATTATCACTAGAGAGGAATATCTAATATATTTCCGACAGATGGAAAAGACATTTTTGCTCACTATCACCACAAAACAATCAAATGTCGTATGTACCCCAAAAATTATCCCATTTTGTACAATCGAAAAATAAAAAAAGTTATAGCTCTCTAAATGAGATGATGCAAAAAAAATGTGTTTTTGTTGTGAAAAAGTAGTAGAACATTAAACATTTACATATTTTGTATTGCCAAAATGATAATGACCTATAAAATAAAGGCAGCAGGTTATTTATGCTGAGATACAGTAGTATGAAATATTTTTTTCCAATTATTTGTTGCCTAAAGCCTGGGTGTATCCTATAGCCAGGTGCCTTTTATAGTCTAAAAAATACGGTAATTGGTTCATATTAGATATAGTTACAATTTCATATTGATAGCTTTTATTCAATGTAAAACTATAGACATGTCTTACCAGCAAATTAGAATCTACCAGTCTTTACTGCCATATCTGTATCGAGTTTACACCCATAGCCACAAGAAAATACATGCTGTTGTAAGGCAGCTGCTATTCAAAAAGTGGTCTGGAGGGGGAGAAAACATATTTTCTGGGAAAATATCGTTTGTTGAAGACATTCAGTTTTTCCACACAGATATGAGAAAATATATAGCACTAGAGATGCCTCAATCTAGAAATGCAGTTCAATAAGGCAGGGGCTACAGTACATGGTGACATAAAGATCGCAATGTTGCTTTGTGACATCGCACCTTCTGATTGGCAAAGGGGTCACGGTGCAATCTGTGACTTGCCGGTGACTTTTCTGCATCTCATGCGTTTTTAGAGCCAGTTCACAGCTCTAAATAGTCATGTGAGAGCAAGTTTGCAGACAAGTCACACAACTTTTTTGAGACTTGCTGTCATGTGACACATATTAATCTGTATCCCCAGTCTAATGGACATCAATTTATAAAAATGATATAATAAAAACTGAGAAAGGGGATGGCAGCAGAAATAACAAAAGTCATGAAAAATCTCAGAAGAAGGGCTGTTTAAGTTAGCTGAGAAGACTATAGGTGGATACGGTCACTGGCTAAAATACTAGAGATTTCAGTCTGAAAAAAGCTTGAACCCATAAACTTATGCTATACGCTTACAGGCATTGATAATGGTGAATATCAAAACATTTAAATGGAGTAATCCCACAAATTTAAAACATTTTTTTTAATTTATTTTTTTACTCACATATTTTGAGGACTTTCTTCCCTTTCTGTGGGTGGACAGTAAGGGTACTTTCACACTTGCGTTCGTGCGATCCGGCAGGCAGTTCCGTCGATCCGCCGTTTAGTGTCACAACTGACAGCATTTGTAGACGGATCCGGATCCGTCTATAAATGCATTGCAAGAACGGATCCGTCCCTCCGCTTGTCATGTGGATGGACAGATCCGTCCTGCAGTCTTTTTCACAGTTTTCCCGGTTCCGTCCTTCAGTTGTTTCTCAATGCCGGATCCGGCACAAATACAAGTCAATGTAAATTAATGCCGGATCCGGCATTCCGGTGACTGATCAGGCATTTTGGACGGACATAATACCACAGCATGCTGCGGTATTATGTCCGGCCAAAACGCCTGACAGTGACTGAACGGAAGGCATACTGATGCAAACTGAACGGATTTCTATCCATTCAGATTGCATGGGGATATGCCTGATCAGTTCTTTTCCGGCATAGAGCCCTTTTGACGGAACTCTATGCCAGAAAAGATTAACGCAAGTGTGAAAGTACCCTAACTCATCAGGCACCTGCATCTCACAAGATGCATTGCAATTAGCTTGTTAACCCATTCATCTCCTGCGTAGAGAATAGTCCTTCACATATTGCGCCAGAAATACATATGGCATATATTTATTGCATGTATATTGCAATAATATTTCATTTGAAATGTTCAGTTCATTGCAATATTTTTTGTGGGACAAGCCCTTAAAGTAACCCTTAACACCTACAAATCTGACATATCCCGGGCTCCTCATCTGTCATCCAAGGTGGCTGCACCACTTCTTAGGCCACCTGATGCCTACTGATGCACTTCCTGCTTGTCCAGCCCTGCTCTTGGATTGGCCAGTACTGCACACAACATACACAGTATGTATCAGGTAGTCTGAAAAGCAGTGAACCATCTTGAATGGCAGAAGAAAAGCCTGGGAACTGGTGGATCTACAGCTGAAAAAAGGAAAAGGAGGGCACCAAGTAAAGTTAATGTGATTTTTTTTTTCTTGAACCAAAGAATAACTTTTTAATATATATATTTTGGTCGTTTTCTACATATATAAATAAATCGTCAGTTGATGATTGCCAGTAAAGATTTTTTAAGGAATTGTCTACTCTCAGGCCGGAGTCACAAACAGCCTTAGGCCCCATACACACGACCGTTGGTGTTTTGCGGTCCGCAAACCACGGATCCGCAAAACACGGAAGCTGCTCTGCGTTCCATTCTGCAATTTGCGGAACAGAACGCGGTCCATTGTAAAAATGCCTATTCTTGTCCGCAAAACGGACAAAAATAGGACATGCTCTATTTTTTTGCGGGGGCACGGAACGGAGCAACGGATGCGGACAGCACACAGAGTACTGTCCGCATCTTTTGCGGCCCTGTTGAAGTGAATGGGTTCGCGCCTGAGCCGCAAAATATGCGGCTCGAACGCGGACCCAAAATACGTTCGTGTACATGAGACCTTAAGGTGCATTTTGTTTTTCAGAAACAGCATGCTCTAGGTAATACGTGTACAAAAATACATCATTTAGAAAATGCTACTAAAAATGCCATTGAAGAATGCAACCACACAGTGGGACTGGGTACATGTGGCTAGGGCATGCCCACTTATGCCAACCGATGCCTCTACAAGTTTGCAGCAAACTTTTGTTGCCATTGGTTACTGCAGGTAGGCATGACTTGGCTGCACGTAGCCAGTCACACCATGGGGTCACTCCCTTAAAACTTTAGAAAAACTCTACAATTTCCATGGAATCTAATGGGGTTTTTCCAACCCTTTATCTATCTATCTGTCTGTCTGTCTGTCTGTCTATCTATCTATCTATCTATCTCATATCTATCTATCTATCTATCTATCTATCTATCTCATATCTATCTATCTATCTATCTATCTATCTGTCTATGTATCTATCTCACAGAATCATGTTTGTTTTGACGTACATACACATTATAATTTTTTTCCCAGCAAGAAAAGCTGCAGGATCTGAGAGATGAGAACAGTCAGCTCAAAGCATTAGTTTGCAAATTGAAGGCACTAAATAAGTGGAAAATCACAGCCAATGGTGGCCAGCTGCGGGAGAGGCTGAGAAAAGCTGAAAAGGTATATTTTGACCTTATTAAATATTTTGTTTTTTCACATATGCAAACCAAAACCAAAGAGATATTCTCCCATTTCCATTAAGTTTCTGGTATAACACAGAAAGCCAACAGATGTTAAGACCATAACACTAAACCACAGGTGTTCCCCACACTTTCTTATGTAGTGACCTGCTTGGTCACTGCTAAAGGGTTAATTTTATGGTTCATTTCAAAAGTTGTTAGGATGTTTACTGAGATTCTAACTATGAACATTTAGTGGTACAAGAAGCTAATGTAACTTTAGTATGCACTATGTATCCCAAAAGGCTATGTATGGGAAGGAAGGAGTTAACTGGCAGTTCTTGCTGTTAGTTACCAAGTAGTGGGCTGGTCCCACTCCCTGGTTACTGAGTCGTCTGGTGAGCAAGTCAGAGAGAAGACCTATTCTGTGTGTGCTGCTACCAAGAAGAAAAACCTGCATATTGCTGAAGTAGGATTTATCCAGGAAAAACACGATCCCTGTGTGATTTAAAGACGCCAGAGAAGCAACTGTGCTAAGGGCTAGCCTCTGAGGGAAGTATGCATTGCATCTATACAGAAGGTTGAAGACAATAATGGGAAGTGTGTGGACATTAAAGGTAGTAAAGGCAACACATGTTTACAGCTTTGGACTTTACTGCACATGTTAAGGGTTAATTGCTTCTTGTACCTGCCACTTTCCCGAGACAGACTGGCTGCCCGTTGTAGGACTGCAATTGGGAACTGCAGATATAAAGAGTAAGGACTTGCATGCCTATGTTCATTTTGGAAGATTGCATAGTATCTAGAGGGAGATTTAGAGGGGACCGTCAAATTGCATTTCTCCTATTCAAAGCCTTTTGAAATCCTACTCTGTAATATACCTCAAAACTGTGCCTACTTCTTGTATTTGTACTGTGACACCCATCATCTGTCCAGTAAAAGAGTGGCTTTATTTTACTATTATCCAGCCAGCCTGATCACTGGTTTCTATACTTACCTGGATATATGTTCTCCTGCCTTGCACCCCGCTGATCACCTAACATGAAGGGCACTCCAGCCACCACCAGGCAGAAGACTCTAAAGCCCAGGGTGTGCCCCAAGGGGAAGAAGGGTTGTGCCCCTCTTCTCACTTGTGTGGCCTAGGGGAGCACTGGAGCAAGGACTGTCATTGCCACTGCCACCACCACTCCCATCCTCCTCTCTAGGCCAGGCCTCCCCTGTGGGCCAGTGTACTGCACTTATATAACACAGCGCTTCACAAGGAAATCTTTTATATATAAATTCATCTGTTACACGATATTGCTGTGCAACAGTAGCAAATATAAAAATACAGAAAATAGTCCATTATCTCCCAGCATAAAGTAAAAGGTTTGACGCTAATTACTGAAAAGTTTAGGTCACCGCCTATCCTCCTTTAATCCATTAAATATTATATACAAGCCTTTTCTATTTTATATCATGAGATAACCCAGAAGTGGCACCTCATATGGTGAAGCGTCTTTTATACATCTTTCATCTACGTTATTATACTGTATGCGAAGAAAAAAAAACTACCAGCCTGTATATGGCTTTCATATACTGTATATCCTCCTAGAAAAACGTGATTGCTGGGTCCCCAAGAATCATGAGAATCAACAGACCACAGTGATAATTGACATCCTATACAAGAACTGGAGCTATTGCCAAGACTTTGTATCCATTTCAGCTAAGTCCCATTTACTCATGTACAGCTGTCATGATTATTGGGTCCCAACGATCTCCACCATATCAATTCCACATTTATAGCATATGCTAGGGATATGCCATCACTGTTAAACTTTTACTTTACAATGACAGTTCCTTAAAATGCATAATTTTATTTTTTCTTGTATTTAATGACTAGGAGGCTATTCAGAACAAGAAAGAAGGCTTAAAGCTGAAACTGCTTGTGGAACAAGAGGTATCCTTGTTACGCCAACAGCTGATGGGTGCAAGGACAGCTTTGACAAAAACACAGGCTGAATCCAGCAAAGTGAAACAACAGCTGAGTAAACAGGTAGTCTTCCCGTATACCACATTGGGCATAAACTATACACTTACATGAAACATACTGCACTGTATTGTGCACTGCTCGCTATATTGTGAAACGTAGCACAAATACTGACTATAAGTACAGGGTTATGCACAGTAAGGCTAAGCCATATGGTTTTGGTTCTCAGTGTTCCTAAGCCAAGTACCCACTACTCAGACAAATTCCATCAAAATACCCCTAAAATATGCTGCACATTAAAAGCACGAGGATAGTGCAAGTAAATACGACAGTCTGATATCTAGGATATAGTTCATTAAAGCAGGACTGAACTTTCAACAAACTTTGTATTAATCAATAGTACAGTGTGTGTACATGAGGAGTAACTATTTCTGGCTATAATATGACTTGTATCTGCCCTTTACTAGCAATTTTCCTCTGTGCTTGCTGAATATCTGGTTTGCAGTTCTCTCAGACATGGTGGGTGGAGATTAGCTTCCATCCACTCCACACACAGAAAGTAGAGGAGAATCTCCTTCCTAACTGTCTCACAGTCACTTGGAAGCAGCCCCAGGATAATGGAGGACATTAAAGAGAGCTGTGTGATGAGAACGTATAAGCTTTCTATGTAGCTGTTCAGTCTGCATGTCTGTGTATACTTCCTTAGTTCATTCTCACTCATCACCTCTCCATAGATTTGCATTGACATGTGTAATATGATCCTCCTGCAGAGATGATCCCGTCTTGCATGGGAAAAAGGCATTTCTCACTGGAAAAACATATTACAGAGTTTCTTGCGTTCTCTTGTACTATTGATTTATGCAAAGTTGTGTGAAAAGGTAGTGAGTGACCATTTAACAAATGCAATGTCCATTAACTTGTGCTTGGTTTCATACATCCCAAATATTTATTATACTAGGTAATTTGTTGAATAAAACCCCCTATGAGATGGTCACTGATTTCCCTATATTAACAGGAGAAATTTTCTTCCTGATTCCACATAGGTCAATTAGAATAAATACTTGAATCAATGTTCCTTCTCTAGAAATCTAGCATCCATAACTTGTGATAGTATTACCTTCAAGAAAGGCATCCAGATCCATCTTGAATTTGTTCAATTGATTAACCACCACAAAATCTTGTAGCAGAGAGTAATATAGTATTGTTTCGCAAAGGGGGTGAGGTGGCTCTTTTAATTACAAATTCTACCACTAACTATTAAAATAATCCCAGCTTACTATAGAATTTAAAGGTTATGTAAACCTTCGGAGGTGAATTTTTTTATGATTACATTTTACTCATTTGGGGCTAAAAATCAAATGGTCTTGAATAGAGTTGAGCGAACTTGTATTTTAAGTTCGGCGTCCAAAGTTCGGGTTCGGGTTATCGAAGCATCCCGTTATGGATTCCACCACCACGGACCATAACGGCATTTGGAATCCATAAGGGGATTCTTCAATGAAACCGAACCTTGGACAACACTAAGGACCTGGGGTGACGTCACCATCATGTGATCAGTGCAGGGGGCGTGGCTCAGCACTGGATTGGATAAGAGGTGATCCAGTACTGAGCCACGCTCCCTGCACTGATCACATGACGGTGGCGTCACCCCAGGTCCTTAGTGTTGTCCAAGGTTCGGGTTCATTGAAGAATCCCCTTATGGATTCCAAATGCCGTTATGGTCCGTGGTGGTGGAATCCATAACGGGATGCTTCGACAACCCGAACCCGAACTTTGGACGCCGAACTTAAAATACAAGTTCGCTCAACTCTATTCAAGACCATTTGATTTTTAGCCCCAAATGAGTAAAATTTAATCATAAAAAAATTCACCTCCGAAGGTTTACATAACCTTTAAATTCTATAGTAAGCTGGATTATTTTAATAGTTAGTGGTAGAATTTGTAATTAAAAGAGCCACCTCACCCCCTTTGTGAAACAATACTATATTACTCTCTGCTACAAGATTTTGTGGTGGTACAAGTTCGCTCAACTCTATTCTTGAATAAAAATATTGAGCTGTTCTGTCACAAAGGGTTAACTGTTTTTCTAGCTGTGTGCATCCTACTTTCACTTTGTGCTGGTCTGGTCATCTAATAACTCTTACCTCTAAATTACTAAGAGGTCATAAACACTTATTTAGGCCACATTCTTATCAGTAAGAGAGGAGAGGACAAATAAGGAGCCCGTCTGACGGAGCAGAGAGAGAATTCAGCATCTCAGCTCTGTACAGAGAAAAGGACTCTATATTTTTAATAAAGACCAACTGAAAAAAATAATTTTAGCTCATAATGAGTACAATGCACTAATAAAAATGCCCCAACGGTGTACATAGCCTCTAAGGAATTTTCTACTTTGTAGGATGTGTTCCTTATTTTCCTTCATGTGATCTTAGACCCTTGACACTGCCACTGAATTGGATCTTACTTTTCAGCCAAATATATCTGAGGCTTATAAACACTCTGTTATAGGAAAGACATGACTCAGCGACTGTGCCAGATCTGTGGAGAGGACTGACAAGTCTGATGTTTGGCAGGGATCCTTGATTTAAATTACGATCCAACTTTAGAAGATTGTGTGGGTGCAAATAAATGGAAGAGCGGTTGTAGAAGCTGAAAACTAAAACCTTTATTTTGCTCTGTCTCCACCTTTTAGTTAGATACTTGCAGTGGTTGCGCTGCAGCAAATGAACTGCACATTGTGATCCCTTCATTCTTCATTTCTTCTAGTGCTCACTCAGTTCAGCTTGATTTATTTAGTTCCGGACAAAATACCGTAAAAAATATCAGATGTTCGGCTCATAGAATGAAATCACTGTGTGGTAGACTCAATCGATTGCCATGTGACATCTATATTATTACTTTACAGAAACAGCTGCTAAATGAGTCTGAGCACAGACACTCTCAGGAGACGAGACAGAGACAGCAGCTAGATAGTATTAAATCTGCCAGCATGGACAAGTTGCTGGAGGATATTGAGGAAAAGGAGCACAAACTGCGCTCCTTGGCAGAGGAAACAGAAAGATCATCCAAAATGGGTGTGCTGCAGCAAAGTAAGATAAGAAAAGAAGTAAAGCAGGTAATTATACACTTCAAGAACGTTAGTATTGTTAACAAATTAGCCATGTTACTTAAAGGGGTTGTCTCATTATGGACAATGGGAGCATATTGCTAGGTCATGCCCCATTGTCTTATAGGTGCGGGTCCCACGGCTCGGACCCACACCTATATCGAGAGGGGAGCCCCGCAAGTGAAGGAGGGCGCACTCCTTCACTTGCTCGGTATGCTCCCATTCACTTCTATGGGGAGCCAGCTTGGTGGTGGCTGGACTGGTGTCCTCCAGCCACCACCTTGCGGGGCTCTGTTCTCAATATAGGTATGGGTCCCTAGCGATATACCCCCATTGAGCATGATGAGACAATCCCTTTAAGCCCCACCGTCTAATTTTCTGCCCATGACACATAATTCCTGACCCGTGCTTCCATAAAACACTCACAGTTTCACCATGGCAGCTACATTTAGGGCAGGCCCTTGGGATGTGTGACCTGTGCTGTCATTGAAAGGGGCAGGCTCGGACTGCCCACTGAGGAATATACTGGTGGACCCCTAAGCAATGGTGAGCCCCCATTCCCTCAACCCATGCACAAGTGGCACAGACACTGACTGCACTACTTACAGATAGGCAGCGCACAGCATCTCAACCAGCCTATGTTCATATAAAAACTGGGTAATAAACCACCCGGTTTATTATTATAGACACATTAGATGGCTGAGATGACTTCCAGGCAAAGAGGAAGACCAGCCAGTAACCTCTGTCTCCAGGGACCTGCTGTCTCGAAGTTGAAGCAGGGACTCCCATAATGAATAATCTTGCGTCACATCTGCCACTGTGTGAGCAAGTAGTATTTGCATGTAGCTGTACTGTAGGACCCCAGAATGAATTTTACTAGTGGACCCTAAGCACTCCAGTCCAACAGTGGAAAGGAGTGTTGCTTACCTCAATAGCCTGGGCACCTGCTCCTTGCATTGTGACCTCACACTTGGTGCTCAAACATATGGAGGATAGCTACACAACAGGCTGCTTCATTGCCTTTTCTGCCTCCCTAGACAAGGGGTGTGGTGTGGCTTAAAGAGGAATAGCTTGGCGGGAAAGGAGGGGTGGCTAAAGGTACAAATATTTGGTGCAAAGTAAGCCAACCGATCGTGAACAAGAAACAGTTTTGTTTCGAAACGCGTAGCTAGAAGACAGTGTACCTGTTTTTTAAATATGAAATAAAGATTATTGGATTTTATCGCTAACGTTTCTTCACATTTTAGATATGCCAACCAAAAGGTGGTGCAATTTTAGACAAAAATGTCTATAGATGCACCAAAATGATCATCCAGCCTGAACCGCTGTGATACATTCAGTATATCTTTAGACAGTCTAAATATTAAGCAAGATTACTAAATCTGCCCCAATAAGTTTTGGTAACACGTTAAGAGGTGGGCATCAACAGAATACACAAATATACTGCACGGGGCACCATCTAATCTAAGACCAGTCCTGACTATAGCACCCTCATGGCAGTGGCAATGTATTGCGCTGATCACGCTGACATGGCAAGTAGGCTATTTGACCGGCAGAAGCATCTTCTGTTGGAGAACTACAGATTGCTTGAGACTATTCTTCAGGGCGCAGTGTAATATCCCAGTGGTGTTAGTTCTGAAGCAAACCATGAGCTGATACACACACATTACCCCACTATAGACAATTGCTCATCTATAGGCTCATGTTTCCTAGAAGCTCTGCTTGTTTAGACATAGGTAACCTAGTTTTTTTCAATATCATGGGAACATTATATGGTCAGAATTTTGACCATTTATATCCTGTTTATATAGCGCTGGCATACTCCACAGCACCCAACCATGAACGTATCATATACATAAAGGCAGATAGCCATGTGTAGAATGGGGCTGTATGTTTTCTGTGACTTTTTAACATTAAAACTCATAATTTATACTTTACTTCATTGTGTTTGTGTAGATAAAGTCTCAGCTCATACAGGAGCGCTGCTTAAAACTGGATGCTTTTCAGCGTGTAGATGAACTACAGAGCCAAGTGTATGACCTGGAAACGTCCACTTCTCTGAGAACCTCACCTGGAGGTAAAGGACCATATAAGATGCATTCACGCCAAAAAACTGTCACAGAGCACAATATCTGGACATCCTCTGAAATCGCAGTATGCCTATTATGCACAGGGCAAAATTCTCCATAAAATGAGCATGTAATTAATAGTTTTATAAAGAGTTCAATAGTCAGCTGACCCTCACAGGCCACAGAAGGAAAATCTAGATTTACGTCAGAATGTGGTAATTCCTCAATTTCTCTTAAAATGTGTTCCCCGAAGACAGTAAACTAAGCACAGAATGTGTTGCTGAATCAGAGATTGCTGCAGCCAGAGAAACGCCTGTGCAGCATATAATCCCTTCTGTCAAATCTCCTCACCAGTAAATGGGGGGAGCTTAAAAGTTTGAAAAGCACAACTGTATCGGACCTGTACCTTCTGTGGAATCTGTGGGAAAATGGCAGCAGGTCAAATTAATATCTAAAGAGATTATTTTTTTCCTCAGGAATGACAAAGACATCTACCCCCCTTGCATCCCGTGCTTCTAGGAGCCATTCAGCAGGTATTAAAGTTTTTATACAGACAAAAAACACAGAAAAGAGTCTAAACTGCAAGCACTTCTCTTAAGAACTATGATTATAGGGCTTGCAGGATGGTAGCTGTGGTATGCCGCTGTGGGTCTCATTTTACATAGTGAAATGTAAGAACATCTGAAAAACATTTCTCTAACATTATGATCTAGTATTTCTCCGTCGTTTATATTTAGCCGTACCAAAATTATATATATATATATTTATTTATACACTAAATTGTTTGTGCTTCAATGGGGATCCAGATACAAATCAATCTATCCAAAGCTAACAATTCTCACTAGCCAATTCCGGTTTAAGGCACCGCCCCTCCTGAAAGTCAAGCACGTGGATGTAGTACAATCAGCTCCCAACTGGTTAAAGGAGTCACATAAATTTTACTAATATAACAACCAGCAATGGCCGTCACATTGTAAAAGCATTATAACCATACCTTTAGGTCATCTGGGTGTTTATTTCGTAGTTATATAGTTACATAGTTAATTCTGTTGAAAAAAGACATAAGTCCATCAAGTTCCACCAAGGGATAGGTGGGAACACGAATCCCGAAAGGAAGTGAGACTCAGATTTCTACACGTTTTCATAATCATTAATGTAATTTACTTTTAAGAATTCATCTAAAACTGTCCACTGTATCTGCTGTGACCACGTCCTGAGGAAGTCTGTTCCACAGCTTCACAGTTCTTACAGTAAAGAAGCTTTGACGCTTCTGGAGACTGAACTCTTCTTCTCCAGTCGGAGGCATTGCCCCTTGTTTTTTGAGGGCATTTTACATGGAACAGTTTTTCACCGTATTTTTTGTACGGCCCATTTATATATTTGTATAGGTTAATCAAGTCCTCCATTTGACGTCTCTTCTCAAGACTAAATAAATGTAATTATTTTAATCTTTCTTCATAACTGAGACCCTCCATGCCCCTTATCAGTTTAGTCGCTCTCCTCTGTACTTTTTCCAGCTCCAGTGCATCCTTTCTATGGACTGGTGCCCAGAACTGAACTGCATATTCCAGATGAGGCGCACTGACGCTTTGTAAAGTGGTAATATTACATCCCTGCCCCGCGAGTCCATGCCTCGTCTAATGCATGACAATATCCTGGTGGCCTTAGAAGCAGCTGATTCGCATTGTATACTCTGTATTCAATCTATGATGTACAAGGACCCCCAAATCCTTCTCTATAAATGAATCCCCCAGTGTTACATCACCTAGGACATATGATGCACAGAGATTATTACTACCCAGATGCATAACTTTACATTTATCCACATTGAACTTCATTTGCTAAGTTGATGCCCAATCACTCAGAGTGTCCAAGTCAGCTTGTAGTTTATGGACACCTTCCATAGACTGCACAGTACTACATAGCTTAGTGTCATCTGCAAAAATAGAAATGGGTCTATTAATCCCGTTCTCGATATCATTAATAAATAAATTAAATAATAGAGGACCCAGCACTGAACCTTGGGGTACACCACTTATAACCGGGACCATTCTGAATAGGAATCATAGACCACAACTCTCAGGTCCAGAAAAAGCACAGTTGGGTGGGCTTTCCTTTTCATAGCGCCAATGCCCCCCACTCTTCCCTGCTGTCTTCTTTTTCTCTAACCTCCCAAGGCTTCCTACCCTCAAGGGACATCAAGGGAAAGGAGGGGGGAGGAACAGAAAGTGGGGAAGGGTGGCGGGCTTGAGCACTTTAAATAGGAAAGCCCACCCAGCTGGGCACTTGGGGGCTTTTTTTTCATAGAAATAAAAGTGCTTTTCCTGGAATAGACACCCAGATGTTCTGATGGCCATTGCTGGTAGTTACATTGGTGACATTTACATGACAGACTCCCTTTAAAAGGTGTTTATTCCTACTAACAAAGGGCAATAAAATTGATGTATGTAAGATGTAACAAACAATGAGATCAAGTCCGTTCTGCGCTCAACCTACACCACCCGACTCAAGTTTTGCCTTAACTTCAGCTTGTTCTATGACATAACTTCTAACAGCACAGCAGCTAGTACATAAGGCTTATATATAATCCCTGTTCCAACAATAGTGTTTCATCAGCGCAGAGCAGTGCAAGTTTGAGTATTAATAAACACTTGCTTATCTTTATCCAAAACAGAAAAAAATGGTGTGTTAAATTTTATCATGAAGGCGTGCTGCTCAATGCTGGAATTGGTTAGTGTGAACTGTCACCTTTGCTCATGGATCAGAAGGATGAGGTTGTTCCTGGTTGATTTGTACAGTATCTGGATGCAGAGTGAAGCGTGACAATAGTTTATTTAATTTACTGACGTTAAAGGGATTGGACACCTCTTGTTCTTGTGCACCCGGCTGTTTAACATGGGTAGGCTCAGCACGACCCACTGTTTAAACATCTATATTTCCACAATCAGCGACAATAGACAATACTAAACATTTATAATGCAAATATACTCTAATCGTGTATGCGTGGGTTTCCCTGGATACTCCGATTTCTTTCTACACTACAAAAAAAACATACTGGTAAATGAATTGTCTTTATCTCAAATTTGCCTTATGTATCTAATATAGGGAAATTAGGACTGTGAGCTCTCTGGCTACAGGTACTGATGATTAGGATGACAGTCTCTGTACAGTGCTGCAGAATATGGAAATAAAGGCTTATTACGTTAGTTATACAGCATTAACATGCTGAACAGCATTGTATAGAAAAAGTATTAATTGCATTGGTACCAGGCACTACAGAAATTACATTTTGGGAGGCGACCATAAACAATGTATTATATGCCATAGTATACCACAAACTATAAATTTAAGAATGACAGCAATCACAAGGAAACCTGGGGCCATAAAAAACATAGGGCAACAGGCTGGGTCAAGGGTCACAAAATTATGAGGTGACTTCTAATAATTCACAGTAGATAATTTATCAGGAGTTGCCTGAACCGTTTCTTTTAGCTTTCCAAACCACTGTTAAGGCCTCTTTCACACAACTGTATGGCTTTTTCAGTGTTTTGTGGGCTGTTTTTATTGGATCCGTCTTTCCGTTTTTTGTTTCCGTTGTGTTTCCGTTTCGGTTCCGTTTTTCCGTATGGCATATAGAGTATACAGTAATTACATAGAAAAAAATGGGCTGGGCTTAAAATTTTCAATAGATGGTTATGTAAAAAACGGAACAGCTACGGAAGACATACGGATTTTTTGCGGACCCATTGACTTGAATGAAGCCACTGATCGTGATTTGCGGGCAATAATAAGACGTGTTCTATCTTTTAACGGAACGGAAAAACGGAAATGGAATGCACACGGAAAGACTTCTGTTTTTTTGCGGAACCATTGAAATGAATGGTTCCATATACGGACCATATACGGAACGCAAAAAAACTGTCCGTACACTCGCAAAAAAAAACCTTGGCGTGAAAGAGGCCTTAAAATGCAGGAATATTGGAAAAGAGTCAGGGGTGAAGCATCAGACAAACACAAGGTTTGAATAGACAGCACAGACCCTGTATAACTATACATATAAAACATATACAAAATGCAGGAGTCCCAAAAAAGCCACATACCGGTAATTAATAAAAACACCAGTTCTGTTTCCTGCGTTTCTTAGTTCCCATAGACTTTCAGCTAACATTTGGAGCTGGCGTTTTTAATGCAAAAAATGCACCAAAAATGCAGGTGAGGGTGCAAAGTATGGTACAAAAAAGTGCACTTTTTTTTAAAATCCTAAGTGTGAATCCACCTTCTTGGTCTATCAACACACTTATGGGGCTGCTTATGGGAGGAGTGGCTGTAGACCCTAAAGGGAGATTTCCCGGGGGGCTGATGCACAGAGGGCCACCCAGGCCCTGCTCTTGGCCACTAGCCAGGTAATAAAGATCTGATGCTCTCAGCATTAACTAATGCAGGCAGTATTTTGTTCTGCATTAGGGTATTGCTGATCCCACCAACTTCTGTTATCCCGCTTTCTGTCAATTTGGAACCGCCTATAACATGGGGCCGCTTTTATTTATTTTTTCCCAGGGCCACTTTGAGTTCCCAGTCCGCCCCTGGGGCTGCTGCTCTTCTTAATCATTTGGTTAAGTTTAGAGCTTAGTATGCTAGATTATAGCAATTTCACTGCATACTAGCTATATGCTCTAGTCATTTTTTTTTTAAATGACAATTTTAAAATAAAAATACTCCATTTATTTTCTAATTTTACTACCAAAAGAGACCCCTGAAGTTCAGGCCTCTATTCACGACAGTGCATAGCGCATACGTACACTGCAGCCATGTATGCAGTGTAGGGATACTGATTTGTATTATATGCGCTGTCCTGATTGGAGTACATCTCCCTGCTCCAGTCTGTGCTTTCCTCTGATAGATGGATTCCTCAGAGAAGGATTCCCTACACTGCTAGGTTCCATCGGAGCGCAGCGAGGACAGGCAGGAGCAGCGATGTGTTGTGCAGAGGTTTAAAGGGCTCACACTTTAAACCTAAATTTAATCATTTTATCCAATTTTAGTTCATTTCAGTTTTATTTTTCCCTCCTCCCTTAGGCTACATGCACACGACAGTGTTTTTTCTCGGCTTCCGTTCCGTTTTTTTTGCGGATCCCATTCATTTCTATGGATCCGCAAAAAAAACTGATGCCTCTTCCGTTTCCTGTCCGCGTCCGTATTCCGCATTTCACGTCCGCAAAAAAAATATGGCATGTCCTATTCTTGTCCGCAAAAAACGGTTTGCGGACCCATAGAAGTCAATGGGTCCGCAAAAAAAACGGAAGCCACACTGAAGCCTTCCGTTTTTCCATCCGCATCCGTTTTTTTTTGCGGATGGTTGCTTGCAAACCTGGGCACTTGTGCAGGTACTTTAAGAAACTGTTTCAAGCCTTCCGTTTTTTTTGCGGATCCGCAAAAAAAACGGAAGACACACGGAAACACAACCTACAAAATTGCGGACACAAGGAAAGGATGTGGATGTGAAAAAAAAAGGGAGACGGATCCGCGATTTGCGGACAGCAAAAAACAACTGTCGTGTGCATGTAGCCTTAGGCTAATTTCACACCGGGAGTTTTCCATCTGGATGCGTTGCATTTTGAGAATGAACAGCATTCACACTGAATCCTGACCCGTTAATCTCAAAGGGTATATGGAAAATTTTCACTGATCAACTTTGCGCTCAGGAAAAATCACAGCTAGAGTTGGGCGAAGCGAGCTTCGGATGCTTAATCCGAAGTCGCTTAGTTCAAAACGGAATAATACTGTAGGGTGATTCGTCTCTGTACAGTATTAGAATGTATGTGCTCCGATGAGCCATGCGTGACTTAGTTGAATAACTCCGGTAGTTGATTTTTAAAGTGGAAAACCACTTTAAAACTTGAAACCGAACTCGGCTTCAGTTCCGAGGTACCATAAAAACGAATGGGGCCGCGTGAAAAACTGAAGGCCTCCAAATACAATGCATTTTTCACTTATGGTTGCTGGTCGATATTGATCTGGACCAGGTGTAATCAAGATAGAAATATAACTGAAACACTGAACGCAATCAGACAAAACTGGTTGAACCTGCAAGAAAAAACATCAGTTTTTCACTGAATAGACTGTGACCCAATCTGTATCAGTCGTGTAAAAGGGTCCTTAAGGCCCCTTCACACGGGCGAGTTTTCCCCCATAGAAGTAAATGGGGCTGCATGAAAAACGCGTTGCATCCGCAAGCAAGTGCGGGTGCGGTGCGTTTTTCACTGATGGTTGCTAGGAGATGTTGTTTGTAAACCTTCCGTTTTTTATCACGCGCGTGAAAAACGCATCAAAACGTATTGCAGCCGCGCGGAAAAAACTGAACAACTGAACGCAATCGCAGGCAAAACTGAATGGCTTTGCCTGTGAAATCGCACAGTTTTCACTGAACGCATCCGCAACGCATTCGGACCTAATCCGGACACGCTCGTGTGAAAGAGGCCTAAGGGTTGCTGACTCCGGCTCACTGATACATCTGTTGATGGGATCTCGTGGATACTGCGTAGTTTACCTACATGATCATATCTGGAGTGCAGCAGGTTAACAGCTTAGCAATAGCAATTATTCAATAGCAGGTGTGGCATCTAAACTGTTTGACAGCCTATTGGTGCCTGCAAACCAATTTGGGAGTGCCAGTATGCTGCCATGGCAGCCGGGGGCTTAAAAAAGTCTGTAATTGGTGATCACATGTTAGACCATACTAAAAGCTTGGCCTAGTAGTTTGCCTTTCAGTGTAAGGTTGGATTCACAAAGCACAGAGCTATATTGAAGTTTGTATGGCATTTGCGTGCATCCATTATTTCTGGGAGCCGTTGTGCAGTCCGCCACCTTTCCAAGCAAAGCGCTGTACAGTCGTATAGTGGCTGTGCTTGGTATTGCAGCTCAGCCCCGTTGACTTGAATAGGGCTGAGCTGCAACTAGGCCACATGACTGATGTATGGTGATGTCACTAGCCTCCTCTAACAGCTGACTGGCGGGGTTCCCACGTGTTGGACCCCCACAGATCTGATATTGATGACCTAACCCCTTTAATGGTCTGTGTGTTATGCAGATGTAGTCCATTTTATATCGGCTGTTTAAAGTTTTCCCTTTTACACAGCGCCGGCATTAATGTCATATGAAACATTCCACTATAACCAAGAAATATGGGACCCCCTGGAGTATATTCCATCAGCAGAAGCAAAAGGAGAGAGGAGACTCCAGAGGCCTAAAACGGTGAGAGGGACTCCCAGTAAAAGTGCTGCATGGACAGGAAGTCAGCTTCTCTCTTCTTCCCTATGTGACTGAGGCCCTTATAGGAATAAGTAGAGAAACTGAAGTCTTCATCCAACGACATTTTTTATCCGTAACCATTTTAACATGCTGTCATCTGAATGGCTGCCATGAATCAGTCTATAACATGTCTTCCGTTTGATTTAGACTTTGGTTATGGTGCAGCGAATTGATGTTCTTTAACCTCATTTTTCCAGGTACCAAGCAGATGCCGAGCCCCTAACCGGACAGATGACACATCACAAGCCATTCTCACCCAACTCCATGAGCTTAGACTCAAGACTAAGTAATGCATTTGAAGCATCTTGAAGCCAACGAGCTGTCCGCTTCAGTGTTCTATTAGGTAGCCATGCTTATTGCGCCAGGTATATGATACCTGAGCCCACTGGTAGCAGTTTTAGGCTCTAGGACAATATCTTATTGACAATCGGTTATGAAGCATTTAACATGTAGTTATGCGAGAAAAAGAATGAAAAAAATGTGAGTGTTGTCTGTGACACTCTCTAAAACGTCTTTGTAATATCTCATACAGTAGACTATTATACAATGGACACAAGCTCTGCAGCATCTCTGGCTTGTGCTACATGCACTGCAGGAAGAAGTGAACATACTAGTCTTTCCTTTATATTATTACTCCTTTTGAATCCACTCCTTGATTGGGTTTAAACATTTTTTTTTTTAAACTGCATTAAAAACAGTTACGAAAATTTCAAGAAGCTTATCTCAAGAGTGGATGATAAATGAAAGAATATAGGAAAGATTCTAATTCTATTTTGTTTATCTACCTTGTCTTCTAAAACTGCATTGAAATAGCACAAGCATCCTCACACAGATATGTGTTTTGTTTTCCCCAAAAACATACTGTATAAAAAAGGCATTTTTATTAATATTTCATGCAATTTTTCTTGCTTTTTTGTTTCAAAATTGTGTGTTTTAGTATCTGCATTCTGTATCAGATAAGGGTTTTATTTTTTTTTATAATAATTTTTAGGTTTCAGTTGAAGTTTTAAAGGCAACAGATGGCAACAATCTTTCAGAGATCTACACAGGGGGGATGTAAATATTCAGTAACATAATGTGATGAGATACAAAAAAATACTCCATTTTGTATGTATTACGGGATTAAAATACACACAAACTGCTCATTTTCATTAGACCAAATCTACACAAAATCAAGGAGAGTACAATGTTAGGATTACAGCTGTTCATAATAATTCAATTAGGTATGTTAACATTTTGTAAAAATGTGCAACTCTATGTGTACGAATATCTGTTAATTTCTTGTAAATCATCACTATCACCTCAAATGGACTGTGATCTGCAAGTAGTATGTTATAGAGCAGAAGAAGCTGAGCAGACTGATATGTGTTATGGGAAAAGATTCAGCAAAACTTGTCATTTATTTAGATTCCTGCTCATTCTGGCCTTTGACTTTAAGGAGTTGGTCCTATCAGTGATTGACAGCCTTCCCTCTATGACTGTGTATACAGAGATAGCTGTCAATCACTGATAGGACCGCCTCCATGACGTCAAAGCTGAGAACGAGCATATAAATGATGCATATACTGTAAATGAGTAAATTACAAGATCTACTGAATCTCTTCCTATAAAACAATATATCAGTCTGCTCAGCTCTCTATAACATGCTGCCTACAACTCGTTCAGTGTGACAGGTTCCCTTTAATAATAATAATCTTTATTTATATAGCGCCAACATATTCCGCAGCACTTTAGAGTTAATGCAGGGGTCTCAAACTGGCGGCCCTCAGTACAATATTTTGTGGCCTGCGGCCGGCCTTCAAATATTGCAGTATTCGCGATCATTCGCTTCCCGAATAATCGCAATAAAAATCGCATTAGTAAAAAAATTCGCATTAAACATTCGCATACCCCGAGCGGTTCCGTTGGGGGTATGCAAATGTTTAATGCGATTTTTTTTCTTACTAATGCGATTTTTATTGCGATTATTCGGGAAGCGAATAATCGCGAATACTTCACGCCTAGCGCAGACGTCATTTCCGCAGCTCCTGCCCACTGTCCCTTGCATTATCGGAGGCCTAAGGGAGAGAAGGGAAGGAAGGGAGGGAAGGGAGAGAAATTTATTACAGAATTAGATACCTTCATCATGACTTCATCAAAGCCTGCAGTGAAGAGAAAGATTGATGACGAGCACAGACAATTTCAGGAAAAGTGGGAGACGCAGTATTTCTTTGTTGAGCACAGGGGCATCCCCACATGTCTTATTTGCTCAGAGAAAGTTGCAGTGCACAAGGAATACAACTTGAAACGCCATTATTCAACTAAACATGCTGAGGAATGTGCAAAATATCAAGGAAATGAGAGAGCCAAGCGGGTTGCCAGTCTTAAAGCATGTCTAATGAGGCAACAAGATTTCTTCAAGAAAACTGTTAATAATGACGTTTGAGGACTTTTTTTTGTGAAATCCCTTATGCGGCCCTGCCTCACCCAGACTTTGCCTCCTGCGGCCCCCAGGTAAATTGAGTTTGAGACCCCTGTAATGTGTGTGTAATTTTAGAGGGTTTTCTTACAATAATAGTACTGAAGGAGGAAGATCATTAGGAGTACTTATGACTGAAGCAAGCAACTGTATATACTCTTTTAAAATCCCTGAGAAATGGCACAATTCCACCATACAGGTGTATTTCAATAAATTTATTTCAAGAATTTATTTTAGTGTTGATTATGGCCTACAGCTAATGAAAACCCAAAAGCTAGTACAGTACCTCATAAAATTAGATTATATAATACAGAGTGTTGGTACATGAAGAAAAGTATGTATAGTAAATGCACCCAATACTTGGTCGGGTTCCTTTTGCATTAATTACTGCATCTATGCGGCGTGGCATGGAGGTGATTAATCTGTGGCACTGCTGAAGTGTTATGGAAGCCCGGGTTGCTTTGATAACGGCTTTCAGCTCGTCTGCATTGTTGGGTCTGGTGTCTCTCATCTTCCTCTTGACAATACCACATAGATTCTTTATGGGGTTTAAGTCAGGTGAGTTTGCTGGCCAATCAAGCACAGTAATACCATGTTATTAATTGAAGTATTGGTACTTTTGGCAGTGTGGGCAAGTGCCAAGTCCTGCTGGAAAATAAAATTAGCATCTCCATAAAGCTTGTCAACAGAGGGAAGCATGAAGTGCTTTAAAATTTTCTGGTAGACAGCTGTGCTGACTTTGGACTTAATATAAGATAGTGGACCAGCACCGGAAGATGACATGGCGCCCCAAACCATTACTGACTGTGGAAACTTCACACTGGACCTCAAGCAACTTGGATTGTGTGCTTCTCCATTCTTCCTTCAGACTCTGGGACCTTGATTTCCAAATTAAATGCAATTAATTTCATCTGAAAAGATGACTTTGGGCCACTGAGTAACAGTCCAGTCCTTTTTCTCCTTAGACCCGGTAAAACGCGTATGACGTCTCTGGGTCATGAGTGGCTGACAAGGAATGTAATAATTGTAGTCCGTGCCCTATATACGTCTATGTTGGTGGCTTTTGAAGCACCGCCTCCAGTCGCTGGCCACTCCTTGTTAATCTCCCCAAATTTCTTGAATAGCTTTTTTTTGACAATCCTTTCAAGGCTGTGGTTGTCCATGTTGCTTGTGCACCTTTTTCAACGACACTTTTTCCTTCCACTGAACTTTCCATTAATATGCTTGGATACAGCACTGTGTGAACTGCCAACTTCTTTAGCAATTACATTTTTGTGGCTTACCCTCCTTGTGAAGGGTATCAATGACTGTCTTCTGGACAACTGTCAAGTCAGCAGTCTTCCCCATGATTGAGTAGCTTACTGAACCAGACTGAGGGGCCATATAAAGTAATAGGAAATCTTTACAGGTGTTTTGTGCTGATTAGAGTGTGACACTACGAGTCTACAATATTGAACTTTTTCACAACATTCTATTAGGGCTCATGCACGCGACCGTATGTATTTTGAGGTCCGCAAAAAATACGGATGACGTCCGTGTGCATTCCGTATTTTGCGGAACGGAGCAGCCGGCCCCTAATAGAACAGTACTATACTTGTCCTTTTTTTGTGGAACGGAAATACGGAATACACACTGAGTAACTTCCGTTTTTTTGCGGACCCATTGAAGTGAATGGTTCCGCAATAAAAAAAACGGAACGGACACGGAAAGAAAATACGTTTTTTTGGATCCAAATAGACAAACAGAGGGCTCCTTTCAAACAAACCGAAAACATGGAAGCTAAACCAGATTCCACAGATACTCCTCCCTTCAACCACAGATACCTGCAGAATGTCAAGGGGTCACAACATAGTGAAGCACTTTCTCATCTGTTTCAGATAAAAATTATTTGTTATATTCACAAGCATCCACTTGTAACAGGCATATCAAAAATATAAATCCTCCAAATCCCGCAGATATTTCTCCCTTTATCCACAAGAACCGTGGGCGCCAATCCTCTGTGCATACTTCTCAGGTAACCTTCCTGTGTCAAAGCATTTGTGGGTTGAAGGTTGTTCATCCACCCACCAGCTGCTAAAGAGGTGGGTGGATGAAAATCCTTCATCCCACAAATGCTTTCACACAGGAAGGTTACCTGAGAAGTATGCACAGAGGATTGGCGCCCACGGTTCTTGTGGGTAAAGCAAGAAATATCTGTGGGATTTTATATTTTTGATATGTCTGTTACAAGTGGATGCTTGTGAGTATAACAAATAATTTTTTCTCAGTCAAGGTTTTTATAGAATTTTCAGAGAGAACAAGACATAGATGCGTAGCTGAATATACATTACTAAGCAAGGAGTTTAAGACAATCAGGTTACAATATCAGCAGTATAAACCACCAGGGAAACCACCCCTATACCAAGTATGAACAGTGTACAGAAAATGCATAAAAAATGTCAGCAAACAGTAGGGAGAGAGGAGGGGAGGAAAGGCAGGGTTCAGACAAGTGCATTTGCTACAGATATGCAGCCCGGAACTCATTAGAAGTGCGGAACATCTCCCATGGGCTCCACGTCGTCGTTAAACGTCCAGTGGGGTGATACAGATAAGGTCCTCCATCCTTTGGTGAAGAGCAATTTCCTCGAACCACTCCTTCAGTAAGGGGGGGGAGGCGACTTCCAGTGACGGGGATAACCGTTTTTGCGGCTTGAAGCATATATTTCAAGAGGGAGACTTTATAAGCTGGGATAGTCAGGTCAAAGACGAAGAGCAAGAGGGACTCAGGACTGTTAGGTATAGGAATCCCTGTCACCTTCTGTATAGTGTTGTGAACCGAGTCCCAGAAAGGACACAGGGCAGGGCATTGCCACCAGATATGGATCATGGTGCCTTCCTCTGACAAACATCTCCAGCATCTATCAGGCACAGACGGGAACCACTTATGTAAAAGAGTGGGCACCCTGTACCACCTGGAGAGGACCTTATAGTTAGTTTCCTGCGCCTTTGTGAAAATCAGCGCCTTGTGGGTCAAGAGGAAGGCTCTCTTCCATTGGGAGGGGGTAAGTTGGACACCCAAGTCGCGTTCCCATGCCAGGCAGAAGAGGGGAAGCTAGAAGGAGTGTTGCTGTATGAGCAGGTTATAAATAGTGGAGATGTCCCTAAATACTGCCGAAGGGGCCAAGCACATTTGTTCAAATGCCGTGAGAGCTGTGGATAAAACATGGGTTTTGTGCATGGATGAGTAAAAGTGTTGAAGTTGGAGGTACTCAAAAGCATGTCTAGGGTGAGTGGCAGAAGGTTATAGTAGCTGATTAAGGGGTTTCAGAGATGACCCGTGCAGGACGTGACAGAATCGGAGTGGGCGGAGGCCTGTGCCTGTCAAAAAGGGACGAGAGGAGCATCCGGGTGGGAAGTTAGGGTGATCCGTGATTGGGGTTAGAGCAGGGCCGGTTCTAGGTTAAATGGGGCCCGGGGGCGAAAAACAGTAAGGGGCCCCCCTCCATGTCACGTCATCAATCACCCCCTTCGCGTCACATTATTCCCCCCTCCATGGCAGCATACAGAAATACAGCGCCCCATACCCCCCCCCCCAGTCCCCCGAATGGCACATTTCTCCCCATGTATGGGCCAGTGGCAGCAGCACATCTTTTCTCCCCCCTCCCCCGCCCCATGGCTTATTTCTCCAGCACATCTGCACATCTCCCCCCCCCATGGCTCATTTCTCCTCCAGTACAGATGCACATCCCCCCCATGCTCCCCCAAATGGTTAATTTCTCCAGGACTCCAGCACAGACTAGTCAGTCTACAATGCACATCTCCACACCCCACAATTTACCTAGAACAGATATGCATCCCCTTGTTCCTTCCCTTCCCTGTGTATGGTCACTGGTGGGCAGAGCAGAGACTCTGAGAGCCACAGAGGAGCAGAAGTCAGCAGGCGGCACGGTGAGCGAGGGCAGTGCGCACTGTGCCTTCTTCTTCTGGTTCTAGGGTCGGGACTCTGGCGACGTCAAGACCGCGAAGACGTGCCTGTGCGGCGGCACGCTCTGAGCCCCAGCAGCCACTGCTCTCTTAAAGAGGCAGAGAGACGCTCAGAGCAGCAGCGGCACGGCCCGCCCCATATCCAATTGTAGTAAGTTAATTGCGGCCGGCGCTGCTTGGGGGCCCCTAAGGACTTGGGGGCCCGGGGGCAATTGCCCCCCTTGCCTCTATGGAAGCGCCGGCCCTGGGTTAGAGGACCCATAGCATCGATGAGGGAAAGGCGGTTATGTATTGAGCCGAGTATTGCAAGGGTATGATTAACCTTAAAAGAGGGGCTTGGGGCTGAGATGCTGGACAACCCGATCAGCCAAGGGAGTGTTGAGAGCGAGATAGGGGAGGAGTCCCGTGCCATATGGACCCACGTCTTGGTAGAGTCCACTCTCAGCAGATCTAGAAGTCTGGCATACGCTGTGGAGTAATAATACAATTTACAATCCGGCAGAACCCCCCCACACACACACACACACTTTAGATCTAGTCAGTAGTTCATATTTTATCCATGGACTGCCTGGGGCTCACACAAACCGTGTAAAGCATCGTTTCAATTGCAGCCAATAGGCTGATGGCAATCGGATAGGGATGGTCTGCAGGAGGTAGAGCAGTTTTGGCAGCAAGTTCATCTTCAGGATACTGACCCTGCCGAACCATGAGAAGTTGCGGCGATGCCAGGAGTCCAGATTCACTTGGAACCGCCGGAAGAGCAGAGAGAAGTTCATCTGAAAGAGCTGGGAAAGGTCCGCCGAAACTTTTATGCCCAGATATTTTATTCCCATGGGAAGAAACTAATTCCTGGGACAAGGAGACGTTCAGGGCTTCGGATTTGGACATGTTTATTTTGAAGTTCGTCCATTTGCCGAAACCAGCGAGTTTGCGGAGTAGGGACGAGAGCGCGATACTTGGGTTAGTTATGTACAATAGAAGATCATCCGCAAAGGCGGCGCATTTATGCTCCACTTTACCTATTTTGACTCCAGCAATATCCAGATTTTCACGGATAGAAGCAAGAAGGTGCTCCATCACTATGACATATAGGAGGGGGGATAGCGGGCAGCCTTGGCGCGTGCCATTGCGGATAAGAAAAGGATGGGAATATGTGCCATTGATCTTAACGCGAGCAGAGAGTTGCTGGTATAGACTGAAGATTTTCCCCATGAAGTCCGGGCCTATCCCCAATCCCGAAAGGGCAGTTTGAATCGCTTACCAGGAAACGCGATCGAAGGCTTTTTCCGCGTCATCGGATAAGATCATAAGGGGAGTGTTGGTAGTTTTCGCATGGTGAATAATATCTAGTGTTCTGAGGGTATTATTGCGGGCTTCCCTCCCAGGGATAAAGCCTACTTGGTCAGGATGTATTAAAAGAGGCAGGAATGCGTTTAGTCTGTCTGTTGGTAAATCCGTCAGGACCTGGGCTCTTGCCACTCGGTAAGGACTTGATCACGCCCTGCAACTCCGCTTCTGTGAACGGGGCTTCCAAGCTGGCGCTTTGTTCAGCTGACAATTTAGGGCTACGAGAGAGTGAACCAGAGGTCGGGTCAACCTCCGCATCGTGGGAGCAAGGAAGGTTATACAATCGGGAATAAAAAGATTGGAAGTAGGAGGCTATTTCCTCATTAGTGTGCACCATACGGCCTGTTGGGTTTTTGACAGCTGGGACATGGGAGGCGGCAATATGGCCTCTGAGAGCCCTCGCAAGCAGGCGTCCGTATTTATTGCCATACTCTTAAAATTTACTGCGACAGGTTTGGACCATCCGTTTGTAGGACGCTTCCAGGAGGTGACGCGCGTCCATGCGCACAGTCTGAAGGTCACAAAGGACTGACTGAGAAAGGGCTCGCTTATGAAGGAGCTCTAAGGACGCAACCTTTTGCAGAGCATTCTTCAGAGTGATGGCCTTTTCCTTTTTAAGCCGGGTGCCATGCTTGATGAGGATCCCACGGAGGACACATTTTAGAAAGCGAGCCAACTGCAAACCCCGACCTATAACAAAAATAACAAAAACCATGCCTACTACCAAGAGGGTGCATGAGGGTTAGTGGCATCAGGGCGTCTCACTAGAGATAAAACAAGAGTCTCAAACAGGGTGAGCAGTCCGACCTCAGGAGCACATGTCCGCTGTGGGTGGGGATCTGCCACCATGGGCTGGGGAGCAACGTTGTCTCCGTCCAGAATGGGGTCGGTAGGGCTGCTGTAGGCGATCTGGAAGTGACAGGCAGGAGCGGGAGGATGGGACCCTGTTGTGTCGACGTGGGCTGTAGCCAGTGGCGTATATATCACGAGGCAAACAAGGCATTTGCCTAGGGCTGCACTTGCCAATAGAGTGGCAAAATGCCTTGTTTGCTCATCGGATCGAATTTTCACGATCTCAGTATGATGGTATATTCTAACCCCCAGGCGTTCCCATGGTGACGGGGGACGCTTGCCTGGGGGTTAGAATATACAGGGTAACTAACATCTCTCCTCCCAATGACACACATGACCCGCTCCCTCCACCGCCCCACCTGCACCTGATGTGCCCATTACATCACAAGTCTCCGCCTCTTACCAGGAGGCCCTCCATTCTAGTCAGGGCCACGCCCCCAGCTCCTCTCTGCAGGCGACTCTCTCATGCGGGGCAAGACGGTAATTATCACCGGGGCTGGGCGACTGCGGCGGAGCTGCTCAGGCTGCAGGCCCGCGTCATCCTGGGTGCCGGGACCCAGAGGAGGCGGCCTGGGAGCTGTGGGAGGAGACCGGGGACAGCGGAGAGGTGGTGGTGAAGCAGCTGGACCTGAGCTCCCTGAAGTCCGTGCGGCGCTTTTGCCAGGACGTGGTGAGGGTGAGTGTCCTGATGTAGTGTGTACAGTGCCCTACGTGTGCGGTATGTGTGCAAAGCGCCCTGTGTGTGTGCGGTATGTGTGTGTGTACAGTGCCCTGTGTGTGCGCGGTATGTGTGTGTGTACAGTGCCTTGTGTGTGTGCGGTATGTGTGTATGTACAGTATGTGTGTGTGTACAGTACCCTATGTGAGTGCGGTATGTGTGTGTGTACAGCGCCATGTGTGTGTGTACAGCGCCCTGTGCGTGCGGTATGTGTGTGTGTACAGTGCCCTGTGTGCGTGCAGTATGTGTGTGTGTACAGCGCCGTGTGTGTACGGCGCCCTGTGTGTGAGGAAAGGGTGGAGCCTAAAGAGGAAGGGGTGGGGTTTACAGAGGAAAGGGTTTGGCCTTGACAAGAAGGGGTGGGTCAAATTTATATTAGGGGGGTGCCTGAGTTTAGTCTCGCCTAGGGCAGCACAAAACCAAGATACACCACTGGCTGTAGCACAGAAGGCCAAGGGCCTAAATCTGCCGGCGGGAGGTTCAGAAGGCGGAGAAACTCGGGAAGGTCCGCAGGTTTGGGGGATGTTTCGCTCCCTGAGAAGGTCCAAGAGGGGTCGTAAGGCAGCTCTCTGGGCCAGAGTGTGACGGGAGAGGTCTTGCAGAAGTTGGAGAGGGGATCCCTCATACGACAAAGGCGAGGACTGCCTAGCTCTATTCAGGATTTGTTCCTTGATCACGTAGAAGTGAATTCTGCAGATGATGTCCCTCGGTTTTGAACCATCTGGGCTGGGGGGTCTGAGGGCTCTATCGATTTCTATTTTCAGAGCCCGGCGGGCTACCCAGGACTTTGTTAAATATACCAATTATGGTACATAGAAGGTCAGGGGCCTTCACTGATTCTGGCAGGCCTTGTAGCCGTATGTTGTTACGGCGATTACGATTTTCAATGTCATCTAGGTGCTGATGCAGAGTATAGAGCTGGGTCTCATGAGATTGGATGGTATCCTGAAGGGCTGAGACCGTAGCCGCTAAAGATGTGTGGTCTTGAGCGACAGAGTCAATTCTGGAGTCAATCACAGCCATTTCAGAGCGGACCTGTGAGAATTCACGCTTGCATTCCTGCAGTATGTTAGTGGCGATGCTGGATAAATCTGCTTTGGTGGGCAGAGAGCAAATAAGAGTGCGCAAATCGGCCATCGTTGGCGGCCTGACTTCATCGCCAAACAAGTCGGCTGGGCAGAAGGGACCCCTGCATGGGGGGAAGCATGTGTGAGGTCTGGCCTCTTAGGGGAGACCCCAGACGGCGGCTGGTGGTGCCCGTCCCAGGAGGATCCAGTGGACCAATGTGGGAAGGCAGCCAAAGAGGGCCCAGGAGAGTGGGATGGAGGCCGGAAGGAGTCCAATACAGCAGGTGAGCCTCCATTGTGGTGGGCTTCCTCAGGAGGATTCAAGGGGTCCCTCTGGAAGGTAGAGACGTCCATGCCACTAGATAGGGGCTGACTAGGCCAGAAAGGGCAGGCAAGGGGTCTCAGAGCATAATTTTGTGGGGTGGTGGAGTTCCCAGCTCCTGAACCCCCGTTGCTGAGGTCCTGTGGTGGGCCGCCACAACTGACCTGCGATGTGTTTCTGTTCAGCGCCGCAGCGGGCACCTGCAGTTCCAGGTCGGGTGCAAGCGCCAGGAGGAGAGAAGGCGACGGGGAGCGCGGCACCAGGGAGGCTAGAGAGGCCCGATTCCTGGCCTGTGACTCGGCAGTTTCAGGTGAGAAAGAGGGCAGTGGGGGCACTGAAAGGGACCGGTGCGTGGTGGGGCTCCCCGATGTAGCCGGATGGATCGGAGGCGGGCGCATGGTCCGTGCGCCATCTTGCGAGCCTGCATGTAGGCCGGACAGGTCCGGAACCTGGAGAAGAGACTTGCCGGGCAAAGAGAAGGGGCAAATCCTCCTGTGAGGCTGCCAGGGGAGCTGATGGTCGGGCTCTACCCTTCTTGATAGATTTCCCCATCTAGAAAGGCTTGATGTAGGTGGATTTCGCCAGGGATGCAGAGGAGCCCAGAGAGAGCGTGTTCTTACTGACTCATGGTTGGCCACGCCTCATAACAAATAATTTTTATCTGAAACAGATGAGAAAGTGCTTCACTATGTTGTGACCCCTTGACAGTCTACGGGTATCTGTGGTTGAAGGGAGGAGTGTCTGTCGAAAATTGTTTACCTTCCATGTTTTCGGTTTGTTTGAAAGGAGCCCTGTGTTTGTCTATTTGGATAAAAAAAAAACGTGCAGCGCAATCCTGTACACCAAAGACATATTATTATTTAGTGAAACTTAAGATACAGCGTAGAGGGTCACTCAGGGACAGGGACTTTTACCTGTCCCTTCCTCAGTGGCAACAGTAGTCTACTGTTACCACTGAGGAAGGGACAGGTAAAAGTCCCGAAACGCGTCTGGAGTTATAACAGTAGTTGGAGCTTGAAGACGGACCGTGTTTGTAAAAGACGTTTCCTGGAAAAAATCATCGCACTCCTTGTTTACCATAAATACTATTGTGGAAAACTTCAGTTGAATCCTATCTGGATCTCCATACTAGCGGCCGCACCAATCAACAGCTACAGCCCTTATCACGTGGGACGCCACAGGTGATGACGTATTGGACCACGTGGAACGCCGCATCAGGTCCTAGAAGGGCGCTAAACTAGCTGAGTACACGGACGGCCGGAGTCTGAAGAAGTGGTAATGTACTTACATTTTTAACTACTAATCGGAATATTCTGTAGCATTCAGAGCCCTTGAAGGAGTGGTAATATACTTACACTTTTAACTATCAATCGGAACATTTGAGTCATATATAGTGTGTGGCGTAGACATACCATCTACAGATATATGGGACTAATTCAAGATGCCCGCAATATCTAGTACAACCATTAATGAGGATGTGGAGAAATCAGATATGAATTAGGTACTTGTTGAGCTCAACATATATATATGCTTATTTGTGACCTTTTTCTACACTAGTAAGCAATTGAATCTGATTGTGAAGTCTATCTCATCGCCAATTGAATTGATTGGACTAAATAGTACAGAATTGTCCGTTTATTATATTTTTATATGAATTATGTCACTATATGAACTATTTTTCTAATAGGGTGTGTACCTTTTTTTTTTTTTAAGTACCGCGGTTAATAAAGTCTCTGATACGGTTCAGATACCTCTGGTCTATAGATTTGGTGTATTGAGTGACCCTCTACGCCAGGCATCCTCAAACTGCGGCCCTCCAGCTGTTGCAAAATTACAACTCCCAGCATGCCTGAATAGCCTACAGCAGGGCATTGTGGGAGTTGTAGTTTTACAACAGCTGGAGGGCCGCAGTTTGAGGATGCCTGCTCTACGCTGTATTTTTAGATTTATTCTAGTCTTTGGGTGGACTTGGAGGCGTGCACCTGACCACACTGGGCAGGACAGGAGTGTCACCACATCTCTGCTTTTTTCTATTTAGTGAAACTTACCCACATTACTATAGGATCTGCAGCGCCAAGAGTCCAGGCAACGTATCAGAGACTATTACTTGTTTTTTGATTTTTATACGGAAAGAAAATACGTTCATGTGCATGACGCCTTATTCTGAGATACTAAATTTGGGGATTTCATTAGCTGTAAGCCATAATCATCAACAGTAAAATAAATAAATGCTTGAAATAGATCATTCTGTGTGTAATAAATCTATATAATATGAGTTTCACTTTTTAAAACACTATTTATATGTCTGTCCATTAGCGTCTAACCTTTATTTTTAAAGTCATAGAGAGAAAATGGGAAAATGCACGGGCAATGATCTCAAAAGAGAATTCAGAGATTCCAGGATAAATGGATAGAATCTTTCTGGCCACGCTTTCTGATATAGTCTGGTATCTTCATCAGGCCAAGATTTCATATTTCTAACGGCACTTGTGCATTTGCCCATTTTCTCTGTATCACCTTCACTGATAGTAGAGGTACCCAACAACAGGGCTAAGATGCAGCAACTGGACAGAATTTTTTCTACCCTACAAGCCCTAATTAGAGCTGTGCCTGGAACATTACATTTAGAAACTACTACGCAATTTTTTTTGTTTAATGTGCTATGTGGGCCAGTTTTTTTTTTTTTTATATCTAGTTACGTAAAACACTTATTTTCACTTGTTTTTTACTTTTTTCCAGCTTTAACTTCGCTTCCAGAAAGTGGCAAAGAATGAAAATTACTCTTACTGGTAATTGAATTTTCTATTAAACTCCCCGAAGGCACTAAAAAGAGGGTTTTCCCCACCTTCTGAGAACAAGAAACAAGTGAGAAGAGATCATTCAAAAGGCTCCTTTCCTATACATGCTTCAGTTAGTGACATACAACATCAGAATGATGTGAAAGGGATTGTATTAAGAGATGATCCGATGTCCTAAAATCTTTTGTTCTATTAAAGCAAATTAGGAAATATCTGCATACATCCCAGTTATGGCATTTCTTCAATTTCCATGAAGAATCTGCACAAAAGGATGTTAGAGAAACGTCTTGTTAACAGTGAAACTTAGAAACAACTTTAGGATGGCAGCCAGAATGACCTTTAACACTTTCCGAACCTCCGAAAGTCCAGTCCTCTAGATTTCTTCTATTTTACACAGCAGAGGCTCAGGGCTTATGTCTGTGATTGTTGACAATCCCAATTGCAGCCATTTAACCCCTCAGATGCCATGATCAAATGTTACCATGGCATATGGGAACGCTAAAACCGGGAGCTGCATGCTTCCTGCCTGGACCGCCTTCCCCTGAGGGAGATGGTGGAAGGTGTCCCATACTAGTAATAGGCCTGAGTCTGTACAAGGCTTCCAGGCCAATTACTAGTATATTCCAATGCAGGCCTGCCTGTAGTGCATAGATATTCATCACAAAATACGAGACAATTTAATGTTTGCATGTTATAGTCACCTAGGGTGATAAAAAAAAAAAAAAAAGCTAAAAATATATATATACACACACACACACACACTTATTGAATTTTAATTTGAATAAAAAAACAAAAACAATACAAAATGTAAACATCATTGGCATTGTGTCTGAAAATGCCAATACTATATAAAAAATAATTATCCCATATGATGCTATGTAACCCTTAGAGTTCTGGAATGTATTGGATAACACTGGCAGCATTGTGTCAGTGTTATCCAATACATTCCAGACCTCTAAGGGTTACATAGCATCATAAATCAGTATAATGCTGAGACCCCGGCAGTGCTGGGAGTTTAGAACGGGAGCACTTGCATAATCACACTGCGAGTCCAGTGTGTGACACTCGCTCGTCTGAAAGGGGCCTTAATGTGTGCAAAATCTACTCAAAAGGATTTTCTTCCTTTAAAGGGGTTGTCCAGGATTGGGGACCTTTGTGTAATAGTACTGTAGTGACATACACATTAAACATGCATGTCCTACCTTTTGAACATATTTCTGATGCCGTTTTCCTCCTGGCCGGAAGTGACTGTTTCCTTGTCTTCAGTGACGTACCAGGTCCCTTGCAGTGGAGAAAAACCTCCTCTTTCGCTGCTCAGGGAGCCCGGTGTCGTCACCAGCAGCCTAAGTAATTATGCAGGGTGGATGGAGGGGCGGGAACTAGGCCAGCATCACACTAAGCCCCGCCCCTCATCATGCTAAGCTCTGCCCCTCCAGCCCAGTGATGTCACCGGGCATGGAGCTTGATAGTGAATAGAGGAGTGTGTAGGATGCTGGAATATGTATCAGGGCTATCTAAAACAATCTTGGGAACAGACTCTGCTACTAAAGGTGAGTAAGATGTTTTTGAATAAAGTTTGATCCCGGACAACCCCTTTAAATAGGAAAATAAAGGCAAACAAGTCCTGGAAGTCTTTAAAGTATTTATTGTCAACAAAATCAACTTTATTTGCAGTTAAACAGCTTATGAGAGTATTAGGATATTGTTACATTTCTCAAGGCATCTCGATTTGTCATGGAGCTCATTCTAGTACTGTAAACTACACATTGGTAAAGAAAACCTATGGGTGGCACAAGATATTTAGTTTTATCATGTTCCAGATTCATTTCTAATCAGAATATTGTTCATTCCTGCCATTTGGCTTCTGATTCACTTCGATTTCTCTGTGGAGACTGACTAGGTGCCATCAATATTGCTTGATTCATGCGCTTTCTTTACTGGACAGCAGTTCACAGCACTGGACTATATTAGGGCTCGTTGGCTTGTAGAACCAGCTTCCAACCCCACGCTGTTCAGAACCGCATGTATTGACTCGCATGCATATTAAAATGGTTCACAGAGATCTGTTCTTCACACAATATTAGTCTAACTGCAATTCTGAAGTACCATTGAAATGTAGAATTTAAGACGTAAACCTAATAACCTCATGGATGAAACCTCAGAAGTGGAACCTTAAAGCAAATATTGTATTAAGTCAAGTACCAGTCCTGGTACTCTAACATTATGTATGGTGGCACGCGCTGGCAGCAACTGATCAGCCATGGTCCTGTATGGATTAGGAACACTGTCCATACCCTTAGTTCCTCTGTTCCATGATCAGCAGATGGCAATTACCGGTGAAACGTTGAAGACAGGCACTATTTGCTGGAGGAGAACTGCTTACAGAAAATCCTATCTTGGCTCATGCACGAAAGGTTTGTCAAATGCCATTCCATTTACACTGGTATATAGTATTTCTCATTGGTAAGGCAGTCTACAGTAAACATTCTTTCCAAGCTGTAGGTAATGTGCAATCTCCACTTTAGTGTTAATGACATGTACATCAATATGAGCAGAGATACTGGTATGCATGCTACTCCCAGCACACATGCATCTGATACAAGCTGGTCATCCTCAGGATTTAAAGGAAAAAAAACTGTACTGAAGGCAAACAACTTTAAGGCACTTAGAAGTCACAACCACAAGTAGGAGTAGCAAATTCTTCTGGTTCTTTCATTTCTGAATCCTTCCAGATTAAAACTATCATGTTTTTAGCCCCGGGTAGAAAGTTGGCTGTTAATTGCATTAAAATAGCCAGGCAAACAAAAATAACAACTTTAAGAGTGGAGTGTTAAAGGAGGAATTACAAAAACATGGCTGTAGTATTGTAGCTCAATCCCATTCACTTTGTCAAAGCGGAGCTGCAATATCATCCCATCGACCGGGGCCAGCGTCCATGACAGGTGCTTATGATGAATTGGGTCATTAAAAGGATTAGTAAATATGGCTGCTTTCTTTCAAAAACAGCCCAACATCTGTGCACAGGTTGTGTCTGGTACTGTAGATCAAGCCTTCACTTCAAGGAGCTGAGCTTGAATCCCAGACACAACCAATGGACAAGTGTAGGTTTGGGCGATATACTGATATCTACGATACACTACGGTATTAAGAAACTGTGATATCACCGTTTCTTACTTGCCGTGGTATTTTAGTGAAGTCATAGGGGCGGTCGCCCTTGACAGCACTACCCACTTCTAAAACAGGCTTCTGGGTATGTCAGTCCTGGATTCACAGCTCGTTCGTTCCACAACTTTTTCTCAGAGTCCATGACCCGCAAGGTAACCATGGCAATGGTCAGTCAATGACTTCTACGTTATAACCCTCCTGGGTGACACCAGCTGCTTCCATGATTGGTCCTCACATGCTGTAACATAAACGTCCGTCGTTTAGCTGTTCATCGGATGGTGGGTTCCTTCATAAGAATAATCCCAGCATCCAGAGTATCAACTAAACTGCCTGTTCATGCAGGCAATTTAGTTGATGTACATCATTTCTAGCGCACCGAGCCTGTGCAAGTAGTCAGGTGGGACACTTTCTGCTTGGCTTCAGCCAAAAAATATCCAACCTGACTGATTAACCACAGACCAGACTTTAGTCGTCGACCGCTGCGTTTCGGGCGCTGAAAATCTAAACTCATGTCTGTTACATTGAATTTTCACTTATTACTATTATCCGGCATAGGATATAGAAATATAGTTTTTCTTTAAATCCTATGCCTACTTGTAATAGGGGTAATTGTAAAATGTTTGATAGTTTTATAATTAAAGACCGGAAACACTAGTAAATGTTTTGAGTGTTTTTTCTTCTAAATGGGTATTTATCGTGATAGATCATTATCGTGGGGGGTTTTTGTTATATTGCCCAACCCTAGACAAGTGCAGTGCTGTTTTTGAAAGAAAGGCACCATGCTTTCCAATCTGGCCCAAACTATTTAAGGAAGCTGCCCTGCAGTGACAGACGTCAGTTGTTCAGCCTCTTCTGAATCAGAGCGCCAACGTGACCCAAGGTTAAAGTATATTCGTATTAATTTCCTAGTAAACCTACCAATTCAAATTAGGAAGAGAACAGCCTTTGGCACATAACCTGTGGTTTCAAACCCCTGGGGCATCGGAAAAACATTTATTGCTGCAGCAACAGGTTTCATTTACCCATCTGCATATTATACAATTCGGAGATCACATCTGTACACCTCATGCAATGGGGAATAGGTTTGAATGCTCTTTATACACTAATGGGCAAGCAGGAACCAGGAAAGCAATTGGAATCAATAGTGGAAACATGCTGTACAACAAGGCTACGAAGATTCATTCTGGAAGGTACAATAACCGGCAAATGCCACCTCAAAGCCAGAAATTTAGAGCAAAGTCATATATTTTTCCTTCATTAATGGAATGATCCAAAGAAAGGATCATTATAAATATAAAAAAAGAAAAAAAAACAAAAAAAAAAAAAACTTGAGTAAGCCCTGTTATCAGTAATCATCTCTAAGATTCAGATCTAGAATTAGACAGAGAAGGAAAGATGCATTGAAGATGACCGACAACTAAACTCGTTTGTTACTTTTAATTACTCGCCAAACTGAATCAACATGAAATTTGCCTTTCTGGAGGCTGTAGATACAGGACATTGATTACTATTGGTCGGTCATGCCGGCACAGCTACAAAAAGAGGCCAATGCAATACTAGAGAACTAAAATATGCGATACTTTCAATATGTCTTTTAAGGCACAATTCTCAAAATATCACCTTCTTTTAGGAGTAAGGTGCACTTAAGAAGATGCGAGGAATAATATTCCTTCAAAAATTATAATCAACTTCAATTAAAAGACTCAACAATAGAACTGAAAAAGGACAATATCATAGAAAGATAAACCACACCTAAAGGCAGTACTGCCCAGAACATCACTCGCATTAACCGGATCGTTTTCATAATCAGCCAAAACCGTTCCCTGCAATGCCACTGGAATCTTTTCATTTTTATTCTGAATTACCCATGGAACATTTTTGCCCCTCGGAGGCTCTGTATTCTGAAATATAGGACATGGCTGTTCGAAAAACTTTAGGAAGCTGATGGGATGCATGCAATCCACAGCATTGTTAAGCTGTACTTTCTTCTCCATAGTGGTGGTATAGATACAATTTGTAGAGGAGGAAAGGGCCCAATTCCGCGGCTTTTCAATGAGTAATCTCCAAGTTTACATTTGGTTAGAGCGATGTAGGTGAGCAGTGCAGAACAACTGGGCTTAAAGGGTATGGTAATTCCTTTCTTTGGCCTTGCAGAATTTGTACAAGAAAAATACCACCGCTTGAACACCCAGTACCAGGACAATTCCTCCAATGAAACTCGCGGCATCAAAGGTGTTCTTCTTGACAGGCGATGGTGTTGTCACAGGGCTTGGTTTTAAGGAGGCTGCAAACAAAGAACATAGAAAGGTGAGTCAGCTTCTATTTCCACAAGTACCTCGATACCCGCATTTGTCATGCTTTTGAGATAAGGGCCACACACAAAACCAGAAAAAAAAATTGAAAGAGTTGCTTTGTACAAACAACGGAAATATCACAAGCCAGTAAGCACAAGGAGAAACAGCAGATCTTGAGCAATGCATAATGTTTTCCCCCCGAAAGAACGTACTGGTTGAAGAGCTTTGGGCAGTGGATGAAGCAGGAGCTGCAGTGCTGTTGGTTGTTGCCGCTAGTAGGAAAACAATATGAAAGCAAATCAGTAAAACTAGCAAGACACAAGCACATATTTCCACAGTGAAGCTTCTTAAAGAAATGTTTAACAAACAGCTAACAGAAGGAATAATACTTACTTACTAATCCCCTACTGCTTCCACACTTACACTTCCTTGGTCTCTGATTACCAGGCTCCAGTGTCGATGTGGCGTGTAAAATGTGACTGCTATATAGAGTGACTGGCTCCAGCAGTGATGAATTCATACCACTAGAATCACAGCAGTGGCCAGTGATTGGTGGCAGTGGTCACAAGTTATGTCGGCACAACATTGCTAGAGGCGGGTAAACAGAGACTGGCAGGGGATTGGGAAGGCGAGTATTGTTTCTTTTGTTATGTATAGCGTTGTAAACTCTTTCTAAAACAGAAAAATAAATAAATCATAGCTCTAGAAAACCCCTTAATGCTCTATGGCAGGGATGCTCAACCTGCAGCCCTCCAGCTGTTGTAAAACTACAACTCCCACAGTGCCCTGCTGTAGGATGATAGCTGTAGGCTGTCAGGGAATGATGGGAGTTGTAGTTTTGCAACAGCTGGAGGGCCGCAGGTTGAGCATGCCTGCACTATGGCATACTATTATGTCAAGGCAGCAGGGTTGTTCCCTCTCTGTGCCACAATAGGTCATGGAAATGGTGCAGGCTCAAGAGCGGGGCCACACCATCACTCGTTGGTGCCAGGTGTATTATACAGCAGGCATCTGGCTCTCACTGCCAGGGTCAGAGATAACTTCAATGTGGGCAATTTAACCCCTCAGATGCCTCTGTCAATAACAACTGCAGCATCTGAGCCTTTAGATCGGCAACCCGTGAATACAGTCACGGGGTACCAAGTACTCGGCAAGGCAGCCAGGGCCCGTCCAAAGTGCCCCAGGCCTGCCATTTCCCCACTGCTTCATGAAAAAAGTGTAAACTGTACCATAAATCGCTAATAAAATAACTTACTGCAGGCAAAAAGTCAATGGGTTTTCCCACCATTAGAAGTGATGGCTTATCAGTATACAGCAGTTTTTCCCTGCAGAGTGGTGCTCCACTGGGTCACATTTTCATTTTTTATTGTATAGAAGAGGCGGAGTAGAAAATATTGTCTTCTAACCCACTTACATGACTTACCTGGGGTTGAGGTAGATGTAGTATTGGTTACATTTGTTGTTGCTGCGCCTGTACAAAGAGAGAAAAGCAGCTAGTACAGTAATTCATTTATACATAGAGGTCAGCAACTGAACCGATTGGCTTCATATTATACAATGTGCAGTACAGCATAACACGGCACTCACCCGGCAGTACAGATTGGCTTCATATTATACAATGTGCAGTACAGCATAACACGGCACTCACCCGGCAGTACAGATTGGCTTCATATTATACAATGTGCAGTACAGCATAACACGGCACTCACCCGGCAGTACAGATTGGCTTCATATTATACAATGTGCAGTACAGCAGTACACGGCACTCACCCGGCAGTACAGATTGGCTTCATATTATACAATGTGCAGTACAGCATAACACAGCACTCACCCGGCAGTACAGATTGGCTTCATATTATACAATGTGCAGTACAGCATAACACGGCACTCACCCGGGAGTAAAAATTAGGGGTCGACCGATTATCGGTTTGGCCGATATTATCGGCCGATATTCATGATTTGCACAGTTATCGGTATCGGCCCCTAACCAGGCCGATATACCGATAACTGTGCTATCACAGAACATGAGCGTGCTACTCTTAGTGCGGCCATGTTCCCTCAGCAGCACAGGGGAGAAGGAGGCAGTGTCTCTCCCTCCCCCTGTGCCGCGCTGCCAGTGGAGAGAAGAGGAGGAGGAGGGGCTGAGGGCGCACTGGCCACCAATGAGAGAAGAGGAGGCGGGGCTGAGGGCGCACTGCCCACCAATGAGAGAAGAGGAGGGGCTGAGGGCGCGCTGGCCACCGATGAGAGAAGAGGAGGCGGGGCTGAGGGCGCACTGGCCACCAATGATAAGGTTTAAGATATTACAAACGCAGGCATTACAAGCACATTGCCCAGACCCTGCCTCTGATAGAGCGCTGCGATCCGCGGCAATTAACCCCTCAGGTGCCGCACTATGAGAGGCAGGGTCTGGGCAATGTGCTTCTAATGCCTGCGTTTGTAATATCTTAAACCTTATTATCATTGGTGGCCAGTGCGCCCTCCCCCATCCCTTCAGTATTAATATCATTGTTGGCAGTGGCCACAGGGTCCCCCACCATCTCTCTTCTGATCGGAGCCCCAGCAGTGTAATGCTGGGGCTCCGATCGGTTACCATGGCAGCCAGGACGCTCCTGAAGCCCTGGCTGCCATGGTCGGTTCCTGCTGCTGTGTGCCCATAGCACAGGGCAGCAGGGACAGTGTAAGATCCTATTCACCCTGATAGATCTCTATTAGGGTGAATAGGACAAGGGATGTAAAGAGCCCAGGTTCTACCCCTAAGGGGGGAAATAGTAATAAAATAAAAAGTAAAAAAATTTAAAATAGTAAGAAACACCAAAATATTAAGTATAAATTAACCCTTTTCCAATTTTATATATAAAATATATAAACAATAAATAAAAAAACATATTGCCGTGCCCAAAAAGTCCAAACTATTAAAATATTTTTTTTTTTTTAAAAGCGTTGGACGCTGTAACAGAAAAAAAAAATCCAAAAACTAAAATGCGCAAAATATCGGTATAAAATATCGGCTATCGGCCTGAAAGTTCACAGAATATCGGTATCGGCTCTAAAAAATCAGTATCGGTCGACCCCTAGTAAAAATCTTCTTGCTTTCTGCAGGTTCCATAAACATGGACATGAACATCTAAGTGACGGCCGTTTCGTGCTTACCTGCACTTCGTCTGGCCTTCTCACACAAACTGTGGCACGCCCCTCAAAGGCACCTAATTAACCACATTATACAGCACATGATACAAATCATAGCACTAAAAACCAAGGATAAAAATGTGTACCTGAGAGACCGGGAATTTCACCCTGACCTTACAGTATTGCGCTCTCTTAGGAGATATTTCATAAAAACACACTAAGGTCATACAGGAGTCCTACAAAAGGTCTTGAGGTCAGGATCAATAGATGTTACTAAAAACTAATAAAAACAAAAAGAAAGAAAAATATTTACTTTTTCTTTCCAGTTTAGTCCTATGGCGGATGCAATTAAGGCCTCTGTAAAGAAGAATTGGCACATAATAGCAAGTGATCCCAAGGTAAAAGAGGTAGCTAATCAGTCGCCACTGGTTAGTTTTAGACGCAGTAAGAACCTGCGAGATTTGCTAGTGAAGGGTAGGTTTGAGAGACAAAAATTTATTAAAGGGATCATATGTAAGATTGGGCAATAGTGAAATCTTTTTAAAGGAGTTTTTTTTTTTACCTGTAAGACTAACTATGTAGTGTATGCCATTACTTGCACATGTGGTATATATTATATAGGGGAAACAATCAGGGCGATGCAGGTTCCCTTTGGCGAGCATGCACGCTCACTTACCCTGGGAACACACCTGAGAGTTTTTCAGCGCGTTCAAACGCGCTGAAAAACGCACAACAAGTGAAAACCCATGTATTCCAATGGACATGGTTCACACTTGAGCGTTTTACAGCGCGTTTGAACGCGCTGAAAAACGCCAAACGCTAACGCTTGTGCATGAGCTTCTTTGGGGCGTTTGCACCCATTGAAAAGCATGGGAACGCACATATAAGAAAATATGCGCGTTTTCCGCCTAAAAAAACGCTCAAAAAAACGCCTGATCCAAAAACGCCTAGGTGTGTCCCCAGCCTTAGAACTAAGGTGGGAGCACCAAGATTAATTGACCACATGTGCGAGCAACACGGAGGGGATATTGGCCAAATGTGGTTTTGTGGTTTGTTCCGTTTACAACAGGTAACAAAAGGAGGAGATAGAGAAAAAATGTTTTTGCAAAAGGAGGCAGAAATTATCATAAAAACCGGGGAGCTGGGCCCTCTAGGGTTAAACGACAGGAACGACCTTAGTGTGTTTTTATGAAATATCTCCTAAGAAAGCACAATACTGTTAGGTTAGGGTGAAATTCATGGTCTCTCAGGTACACATTTGTATCCTTGTTTTTAGTGCTATGATTTGTACCATGTGGTTGATTAAGTGCCTTTAAGGGGCGTGCCACAGTTTGTGTGGGAAGGCCAAGCAAAGTGCAGGTATGCACAAAACGGCCGTCGCCTAGATGTTCATGTCCATGTAACCCGCAGAAAGCAAGAAGATTTTTACTCCTGGGTGAGTGCCGTGTTATG
Organism: Bufotes viridis; assembly: GCA_033119425.1. NCBI lineage: Eukaryota > Metazoa > Chordata > Amphibia > Anura > Bufonidae > Bufotes > Bufotes viridis. The sequence continues at coordinate 239,372,645 of CM065592.1, forward strand.
CTCTACTGCACATTGTATATGGACTCTTTAAAGTGTAACTGTCATTTTTTTTTTTTTTGTAAGGTCTAGGGGCAGTGATACTGACCATTTTTGTAATATACTTTAATTACTGAAATTGTACATTTCTTTTAGAAAAATAGCTGTAAAGTGGCCCATTTTGAGCCTTGGCAATGCTCCTCTGTCTTCGGTTTACATACCACAGCCAGTGTTAGCAAGTCTCCACAGTTATGTAAACAGAAGAAAGAGGAGCGTTGCCAAGGCTCAAAATGGGCTACTTTAGAGCTATTTTTCTAATAGAAATGTACGATTTCAGTAATTAAAATATATTACAAAAATGGTCAGCATCACTGCCCCTATAAATTACAAAAAAAAAAAAAAAAAAAAAAAGAATGACAGTTACACTTTTAAGAAAACCACAGAGCACCACTAAGGAGTATGTGGGGCTAGAGATCCAAGCACTGACAGCAGCATGAGCAGAGCAGTCCCAGTCTGCCTCTTGGTTGTTTTTTTGGCTTCATATTATGTAGTGACCTCGCCTGTTACGGACACTTGCGGTCTTCCATGACCTCCTATTTTCCTTATTCCTCCACTTAAGGTATATAGAGAGCTACTGGAAAGGGTGTCTCTTACTCCGAGTTGGTGATTAAACACATTACACAGTGATGGAACTCACTAGGTGGAGAAGGAGGTCTCACCAAGACACAAAGTAGTTTTACACATTAACGACAAATTGCTAGAATACATTATCAATGTGTGATTGGTGGGGGTCTGACGCCCCACTGAAATACCAGGTACACTGCATAGACGCAAGTGGCACTATGCCTACTAAAGTTCTAGGGGATTGCTTTATTCTCCTGCTAGATACCTCTGGAGAACAAAAGGATCAGGCGAAAGGAGTCAGGAGCTCCTCATACACATTAAGCTGTTCGGTTTATAACAGTCTAATGTGCATGGTAGCCTTAAAGGTGTAGTCAAATCGTGAGGATGGATGCAGTTGAAGCTCCATAAAAGTTCTGCTGTGATTTAGCATTTTTTATTTTATTTTTTAAAGAGAAAACGTTAAATAATAGTTGTTTCACCTCCATTGAAAATCACTGCAAAAAGGTGTGTGTTTTTAATGTGGTTTCAACAGAACTATGTGAATACACCCTGATGTTGCAACAGGTCAAGGTCAATGCAATATCATCTATATAAAAAAAAGTCAATAGCGATTGTGTTCTACCTGCTGAAGTAATTGTGGTTGGTGCTTCTGTACTTGGAGCTGCAGTGGCTACAAAAAGTGAAAAAAAAAACAAAAACAAAACCTGTTATTTATGTTTTTCATTAGAAACATAGTGACATAGTAACAGTACATAAGGCCGAAAAAAGACATCTGTCCATCCAGTTCGGCCTGTCATCCTGTTAGCTGATCCAGAGGAAGGAAAAAAAAAAAACCATGAGGTAGAAGCCAATTTTCCCCACTTAAGGCCTCTTTCACACTTGCGTTGTGTGGATCCGGCGTGCACTTCCGTCGCCGGAAATGCCCGCCGGATCCGTCACAACACCACACACCTGAAAGCATTTGAAGACTGATCAGTATTCAAAATGCTCTCAGTGTTACTATGGCAGCCAGGACGCTACTAAAGTCCCGGCTGCCATAGAAAAGTAGTAGGGAGCCAGGGGAGAAGCTATTTACCCGTCCGTGCTCCCGGGGCACTCCACAATGACGTCAGAGTGCCCCATGCGCATGGATCACGTGATCCATGCGATCATGTGATCCATGCTCATGGGGAGCTCCGACATCATTCAGGAGCTCCCCGGGACTCGGGAGCCGCACGGACGGTAAGTATACTGCTCCCCCGCTTCCCACTACACTTTACCATGGCAGCCGGGACTTTAGTAGTGTCCTGGCTGCCATAGTCACCATTCACAAAAGCTAAACGTTGGATCCGGCGATGCGCCGAAACGACGTTTAGCTTAAAGCCGGATCCGGATTAATGCCTTTCAATGGGCATTAAATCCGGATCCGTCCTTCTGGCATGCCTTCAGGATTTTTGGCCGGAGCAAAATCTGCAGCATGCTGCGGATTTTGCTACGGCCAAAAGACGTCTCAGTACTGAACTGAAGACATCCTGATGCATCCTAAACGGGTTTCTCTCCATTCAGGATGCATGGGGATAAAACTGATAAGTATCTTTCCGTCCTAGAGCCCCGAGAACGGAACTCTAGAACGGAAAGGAAAAACGCATATGTGAAAGAGGCCTAAAAAATTCCTTCCCGACTCCAATCAAAATAACTCCCTGGATCAACGACCCCTCTCTAGTAGCTGTAGCCTGTAATATTATTACACTCCAGAAATAAATCCAGGCCCCTCTGGAATTCCTTTATTGTATTAAACAATATGGGGAAAAAACTGAAACTTTTCCAAATACACATCTTTTTAATGATTAAAACGATGCAGATGATAAACAAAGCATATCATTTCTCTTTTTTAATTGATCCAGATTCCAATCATTCCGTATCTTATAACCTGCCAATCCTAGTGGAATAATAGTGTAAATATAATAGGGCCACAAATGGTTCTAAAGTTGCTGTCCTAGACAGACCGTTACACAATTATGTAGTCAATAGACAGGATTTACCTTCACATAGTTCCACGGTGCAGTTGGCTGTAGTTGAATTCATACATTTTGGTTCTGTAACTAAGAAGGTAAATAAATGATTACATGTTAAGATCCCTTCAGAATAGAGAGAAAAACGCAGGAACGGATGGGAGACATTTAACAGAATCTGTGCAAAGGAAAGGTGGAGGAGATGCCCAAAGCAACTGCTGCACTTTGTTTGTGTTAATTTTGATAAACCTTCCTCATTATGGGGTCATTTATTAAAGACTGGTATTTCACAAAAAGTCCATTGGCAAAAGATGCAACAAAATTTATTAAGAAGCACAGGCCTCTTAATACATTTGTTGCATCTGTGACGTCCAGCTTGGCATGGATATCAGTTAAAATGTATGCCAGTTTTCTTGCTTATAATAAATGTGTCTGGCTGTGGGGGCGCTGCCCCTTCGGTTAAGCTCCATCCACCTTTTTAAAACATAAAAAGGCACAAAATTACATTTCTGCCAGATTTTAAGAATTTTTATGCCAAAAACTAGGCGTTTGGAACATAGAGCATGCTGTGTTTTTATTCCGCGGATTTACTTGCATTGTACACACAGTACAGTATAATACAGCATGCTCTTTTTGTCCCAAATTTGCTGCTAAATTTTGTAGCACGATTTTGCAGTTGATTCATGTAGGCCAATAGCAAAAGATAACTTTTACGACAAGCAAGCCCATGTGACCATGGTCTTCGGTTCTGAAAATGTAAAACTGGGGGTTATGAACAGCTGTAATAGAAACTAACTAACTTATATATATATATATATATATATATATATATATATATATATATATATATATATACACACACACATACATATACACACACACACCCTATATATCTTATGTTTCATTAATATACCAAAAACTAGCTTGAGAACAAGCAATGTCAGATGGCGTTTTGGGCAGCCGATCATGGGTCCCCAGGAGCCCAAGGCCATTGGCAGCCACACAAAATGCCCAGTAATATTTCCGGGCTTCATCAGGCGAAAACATCTTAAGCTTGGGTCCAAGTTGTGTGGCCCAGTGCCCCGTGTTTGAATACTGCTAGATCTCATGGGCCACTAGGCCTGAAGCCTATGAGGCCATAGAGCAGCACAGGCGGTGGCGATGTGATGACATCATCACAACCGTCTGTGATGGGATTCAAGCAGTACGATTTCATCGCAACTGCCTGTGTCAGGACATGGGCGGCACAATGACATCATCGCGACCGCATGTACTGGGAAGCAGGCAACCAAGCCACAGGCCGGAAGTGCTTCGTGGCCTACAGCGCAGATGGTGGGAGTGAGAAGAGCATTTTATTTTGTCATTAATGCTGGGACACTAAGTACTGCAGCACTAGAAGGGGGCATTTTAAATTAAAGGGGCTCCAGAGAGGGATATTATAGCTACTCGGAGCATAGGGGCATTATGAATACTAGTGGCATTACTGGGGGACATAGTATAATGGTGCATATAAAAACTACTGTGGGTACATATCTACTGGAGGTGCTGCAGGGGGCATTATAACTACTAGGAGTGCTATAGCAGGCATTACAATTTCGGGGGCCACTATAAAGGGGGATCCATAGGAAAGCCTCAGAGGGGCTTTATTACTACTGGGGGCACAATGGGTGCACCGTTACTACTGGGGGTACTGTGGAAAAGTTATTATTGGGCACAATAAGGAGGGCTCTACCACTAAGGCCTCATGCACACGGACGTGGAACATGTACGAGTGTATTACTGTAGTCCAGCGGCGGCATGAAGGGCACGGCGTCATAGCAACCAATGACGCCGTGCGCTCCTGCTGTCAGCTGGATTCCAGGCCGGGATACCACGGTCCACGCACGGCCGTGTTCATGAGGCCTAATGGGAAGAATTATTACTATTGGGGGCAATGTAAGGGGGAATATTACTAATGAATGCACTCTGGTAGAGAATTACTATTGGTGGGACTTTGGGAAGCACTATTACTATGGGGGTATTATCTGTATTGCACCATTATTTTTGCAGTATAGTATTTGGGGGGCATTGGTAACACTACAGGCACAGTATTGGGGGAAGCAGCAGGATATCATTGTTGGGGCTCTAGAAGGTAGAGGATGATAGAAAAGTGAGGAATCTAGGATGTTTGTGTGGTAAACTCTGCAGACACGTGATGCGACTGAAAGAAGTCCTCACGTGTTGTCTGAAGATGTGGAAAGAAAAGGTTTACATTAGAGGAGACTTTACTGGATGCAATAGGTATGCGTCCCTATATTCTCCGGTATAAATGAAAGCGCTGAATGTATGTCTAAGCATTAGGGCTTAGAGGAGAATATACTTTATCCCTGCCATCCAAGCTTGAAGAACAGCCCGGAGCCTTAATCCACCTCTCACAATAAGACATCAAAATCCAATTTCAGAAGCAGGAAATAGATCTTGCTATCAAAAAAGAGCACAAGATGATCCATCACGGTGAGGGGCAATGACAGATCCTTCAGTAAAACCACTAAGGTCACCCCCCATATTACAGTTTACAGTGTCTCAGCTAAGCGTCCATTCACACCATTCCTCCGCTTTCATCATTGTTCATTAGTTATATGACAGTGGCTCTGTGTTCTCTCTGCCTGTCTGGCGCCGTGTTAGGGTAGGAGGCTTTTCAGGTCACCGGGGCCGATTTGCTAATGGCCAGGTTTTGTCCAGCAACAATGTACTTATATTTATGTGCAAAATTTAAAACTGTGCACATGGGTATCAGAGCTAGTCTGGGAAAAAAGGAGATGTTTCACAGTTACTGACATAACATTAGGGTACTTTCACACTAGCGGAATAGCTATCCGGAAGATAAACAGCCTTGGTGGATCCGCCATGCCGCAAGTAACCGTGTGCTTTCGTGCTGCCGCTCCGTCCCCATTGACTATAATGGGGCGGGGGGCGGAGCTACGGTGCAGCACGGCAGAGATCACCGGACTAAAGTCGGACCTGCAGTACTTTTAGTCCGGCCATCTCCAGCCGTGTATTGCCGTAGCTCCGCCCCCTGGCCCATTATAGTCAATGGGGACGGAGCGGCAGCACACGGGTACTTGTGGCATGGCGGATCCACCAGGCTGTTCACCCGCCGGAATAGCGATGCCGCAAGTGTGAAAGTAACCTTACAGGGAAAGAAAACATGAAAACATATTGTAACTTACCATTAATACACTTGGCCCACATACAGCCTAAGATATCATGACAAGCACTACAGTTCACTGCTCCTTCACAGTCATCTGCAAGAAAAACGTACAGAATCAGCGGGAAATTGTAAACCACAAAATGACAAGAAAACGGTAAGGGGGTTGTCTGGCCTGCAGACACTGATGGCCTACCCTCAGGATAGGTAATCAAGCGATTGCAAGCCACAGGAGTGGCGCCTCCACAGACAGAAGGTATAATAGAAAGATATTCACCTCTTCTGTGTTTAGAGACGCTCCTGATTTTGGCTCAAAAATCACTGATGGAAATCACTGACCAAATACTGACTGTGTGAATGAGGCATAATGCTGTAGGAGTAAGGACAGGCAGAGACACACAGCATTATAAATCAGCATAATGCCATGCACTCTTGGGAAACGAGCAGTGTCCATAACGGAGAATCACGCTCACACACAGAGCGCGATTCCCGCACAGGACACACTCTTTTGAAACAACCCTTATACCGCCAGTATACGAACGGGGCTGTGTGTGATGTCACTTTAATCTATACACAGTTTACCGCTAATCATCAGCTTCATTAACTTTTAGGCAGCACAATTTCTAACTCTTTCCTTTCTGGGTGGCCAATAGTACAAGAGAACGCTGAACTGTCAGAAAGCTCTAATACCATGTGGCCATTAACACTCAATCTGCTGACAGAATTTCACATGAGCGTATTGTATTCAGTGCAGGCAGAGCTCACAGGATTATAATATTTGTAATGGCAGGAACACACAGCATTATAATGCTGTGGGTTCTGTCATAGGAGCAGTGTTCAGTCTGAGAAATACTGTTTCGAGAACACAATCCGCTCATGTGAAATTGCCCTGTAGCTGTATCAGTTAAAACGCCATGTGGCGCGGTTCACAGTGCAAGAATATTGTCAGCAGAAGGCGGAGAAGAACACCAATGGTGATTACCTGATACCCTCCACGTCACAGGATCAAAAGGCTCTCAAGTGCCACCTCACAAGTTGCTGAGGATGAAGCCATAAGCGAGATTTTGGGGCTAAAGGCGAGCATCAAAGTGATCAGTCACTGCGTCCAAAAAGCAAACTTTGTAGGGGGAGGCCTTGTCTAGCCAGGCTACTTGCACACTTGCGTTTGGTGCGGATCCGTCATGTATCTGCACAGACGGATCCGTTCAGATAATACAACCGTCTGCATCCGTTCAGAACGGATCCGTTTGTATTATCTGTAACATAGCCATGACGGATCTGTCTGGAACATCACTGAAAGTCAATGGAGGACGGATCCATTTTCTATTGTGTCAGATTGTGTCATAGAAAACGGATCCGTCCCCATTGACTTACATTGTGTCAGAACGGATCAGTTTGGCTCAGTTTCTCAGTTTCACGTTTTGGTGTCTGCCCCCAAAGCGGAATAGAGACGGAACGGAGGCAAACTGATTCATTCTGAGCAGATCCTTGTCTATACAGAATGCATTAGGGCAAAACTGATCCGTTTTGGACCGCTTGTGAGAGCCCGTGACAGATCTCACAAACGGAGAGCCAAAACGCCAGCGTGAAAGTAGCCTTACTTGGAATGCTCGAGGCTCTCCATCATAGCTCATAGAGACAGGATCCAAGTGGAGGTCCCCTTCTCATAGGGCTTGTGGAGAGAAGCTGACTTCACGGCACACCCCACTGATAGTTCTATGAATTTTCAGGCTTTGAGAAGAACTAGGCCGTGTTCTGCTGTGGAGATGGCCTGAAATCTGAGGCATAGCGATGCAGACCCAGAATAAACCCACAAGAGATCTGCCACCTCTGAAAGTGGCCAAACGTTTCGATCACATACCAGTGCGGCCTCATGGAAGTGAATGGGTATGGATAGGATGAAGACAAAAATCACGGTCGTGTGCATAAGCTCTTACATATGCAACTTGGTAACTATGCATGTATTAATAACCCACAAAGTACCATTAATGAGGACTGTTCTGGGGAAAATGTGTGAGAATTGTGCGAATAGAATGAAAATCCTGGGTCTAAACGAATCAAACCAAACCTCACGAATAATAATGTCTGAACATGCAAAGCTTTTCTGATATGTGAATATTGATTTATCACTTTCTGAGTAGTGGTGCAAGCGCAGAGGCTCTGCTTAGTCTTCCGCTGCGGCAACGCAGGTGTGAGACTATCAGGGCGGGCAGGCTGTCCGGCCTTGTCAATCAAGAGGCCGGGGGACATTCTTTACCAGCAGGGGCAGCACCTTGCGGGTGAAGAACTCTCGTTGATGAGGCGGATTGATTCCCTCGCTTCTACTGTTGATTCTTCTCTCCCCAAACATCATCAGTCGGGAAAGAGTCGGGAACGCCCAATACCCATTAGACTGATGGCGGGTTTGGCTCACAATGCGTATGGGGGTCTTAAGAGTTGTCTAATTAGAAATATTCCAGCTCCTAGATGGAAATACTTTTGTAAGTGCATATATTTCAAAATTTAGTACAGCCACTAAGTAATTTAATAAAATGTATGTGTATAGCGACACCTGATGTTTGTTCTTTTCCATGTTTCTCTGTCAACCTTGCTGAGGTGGTCGCACATGCTCAGTTAAATTCTACAACTGCCACCAGCCCTGTCTTCTGGTAGAAGCTGTGACATTTAAAAGGAGAGAGCTGCACTGCAAAGGGCACGCCCACAGAGCGGGCAACCTGAAATAATTCTAGAAGAACAATAGGAATAAGGAATTTTGGGGGAATCTCTGGGTTCATGTGAGGTACAGGGCTGGTTGTGGCTTTGTTAAAAATAGATCTACGTTTTTACATCAATCATGCGATAACCCCTTTAAGGCCAAGTTACACATTGCTGTAGAAGCAGGGTCTACTGGGCAATTCTTTTTTTATATATATGCAGCAATCACTCTTTAACCACACTGAGGTGACATGAGAGGGGTCATACAGCATGTTACTGTTGGCTCCTCTCTGCAGTTTTGTCCAGGCCTCTTATAAGTAAGGTTACTTTCACACTAGCGTTTTTTGCGGATCCGTTATAGATCTTCAAAAACGCTTCCGTTACAAAACAACCACATGCATCTGTCATGAACGGATCCGGTTGTAGTATGTCTTCTATAGCCATGACTGATCCGCCTTCAACACCATTCAAAATCAATGGGGGACGGATCCGTTTTCTATTGTGCCAGAGAAAACGGATCCGTCCCCATTGACTTACATTGTGAGTCATGACGGATCAGTCTTGCTCTGTACCACATCACGGACAGAAAAACAGTGCTTGCAGCGTTATTCTGTCCGCGATGGGAGCGCAACCAGACGGAACGGAATGCATTTTGGTGCCCTCCGTTTCGTTCAGTTCAGTCCCCATTGACAACGAATGGGGACAAAACGGAAGCGTTTTCCCCCGCTATTGAGATCCTATGACGGATCTCAATAGCGGAAAAGGAAAGCGCAAGTGTGAAAGTAGCCTTAGGGTCCAATTTGCAGATCCGCAATACACTACGGACGTGTGAATGGACCCTTAAAGGGGGTTTTCCAAGATTTAAATGCTATTGACCTATCCTCAGGATAGGTGATCAGTATCTGATCGGTGGAGGTCCGACACCCAGGATCCCCGCTGATCAGCTGTTTGAGGAGGTGTAGGTGTGTGTGTATATATATATATATATATATATATATATATATATATATATATATATATATAGCAGTGAGGGCAGGGAGCATTGTTAAAGGGGTTAGCTGCTAGGGAGGCTGGCCACCGTCGCGACCTGCTATTGGCTGGTCCCCCTCAATCGCTGGCTGATTTGATCCGAGCAACGTGGAGATGCAGCTGAGGCCGTGCAGGGATCCAGAGGGACGCGGGTGCCGGGGAGCAGGTAAAACAGACCACTTTAAAGCTATTTTTCTAATAGAAAAGTACTATTTTAGTAATTAAAGTATATAACAAAAATGGTTATTATTGCCCTACACAATACAAAAATTTAAAAAATGGCAGTTACTTTAAAAAAGCACCCAAAAAAACCCAAAACTTTATTCTCTTGCCTATTAGAAAGATGCATGATGTAAACCAAAGGTCAGCAACCTCAGACACTCCAGCTGTTGTGAAACTACAATTCCCAGCATGCTCCATTCATTTCTATAGGAGTTCTGAGAAGAGCAAGTATGCATGCTGGGAGTTGTAGTTTCACAACAGCTGGAGTGCCGGAGGTTGCCTACCCCTGATGTAAACTGTAGTGCAGATAATCTTCCACCAGTGACTGTATTTGTGAGTTATAACCTCCCTTCTGAGCCTCAGCTGTGTCATGTAACCAACACCCTAGTCTCCAAATGACGTCGGACAGGAGGTCAGTTACTTCTCTATTCATTCCTGACATTTAGACTCCCATAGGAATACACAGAGAAACTGACTTCCTGTCCACACATACGATGCTGTGTTATTTGGAGAGACACAGCTGAGGATCAGAAGGGAGGTTATCTCTCACAAATACTGACACTGGTAAGAACAATACCTTCACTACAGATTACATCACGTACCTTTCAAACAGGTCAGAGAATAATGTTTTTTCTGGTAGTGCTTCTTTAAAGAGGTCGTCCAATGACGCAAAAAATCAGTGTAGTAGTTTGCAGATGTAAATAAATGAAACTTCCCCATGCACTTTCAGTGTAAAAACCTTACATTTGGCCCGATTGGAGACCCCATCGTGGTCCCAGAAGTGGAGGTACTATTGCAGGGTCTGACACAGCCTGGCTTTCTGCTCGAGTTCATTACTTAAGCCGCCCCGTTCTCCATCTCCGTATTCGCCACTGGCGGCGGAGGAGGCTCACAATGAGCTAAGGAGCCCCTTCATACAGGTCACTGGCCCAGAGAGGGGAAGGAAGCTCTGTGTCTATGTAAGTCAGTACCGCTTCTGGGACCACAAGGCCAATCGGTCCAATCTGTAAAGATTTCACAAATAAAGGATATTAGTAAGTTCCGTTTATTTCCAAACCTTTCGCGGACCCGTGGGCAACCCGCCAACAATTCTACGTGTCCCATCGGCTCGAAAAGGCTGGTTACTATCAGATCCTACGATTATCCTGGTATCTCCACATCAGCTCGATGGTCGCCATTACTATAACCTGCGAGCGGGGGATGAATGTACAAACATGTACCACTACCAGGGATGTAGCAGAGCTAGGAGTGCTGTTGGGGGTGCACACCCTGCAGTGCTGTGCTCTGCAGTGTAACAAGTCATACAGACACTGCTATGCCGAGCTACTACCATGAAGCCTGAAACTAGGTGTGTGCTCCATACAGGTTAGCCATGGATACTGTGACGTCACCGCCGTGACGTAGCGCCAGCACTGTGACTGTGCGTTATGGAGTGGTATACTGCGGTACCTGGGGAGCTCCTTACCTGCAGCGGCGGAGCCCGTCACCCCCCACAGCAGCAGGAGCAGTGCGGGCAGGAGGAGCAGGTGTGGCGGGGCGCCCCGCACCGTCTTCATCCCGGCTCTCGTGTAGTGCGCTCACGCAGCTGTCAGCCACCCGTCCTTCCTCGCTCGATCACTCCGGGGTTCTCCCTGTTCACGTGACTCAGCCAGGCGTGGCTCTCCGGGCAGCGTCCGCAGTCCTCCACTGAGCAGTCCTCCGTCCACTGTTTCTACCGGGAATTAGGAACCGGTCTGGGAAGACTTTCGCACCTCCTGCTGTGACGTCACTACGAACGTGGCACCAGAAAGGGCTCACCTCGTCACCGTTCGCCACCTTCTATCTCGCGGGTTATCGCGCCACCTGGAGCCTGTTTTGTGGAACTGCAGGCTCAACTCGTAGTCTAAATTTTGTCCAATTCCGCCTTTTTAAGGGGATTTGGGAATATCACGATTGTTTTTGTAATTAAACTCCGCTGTCTGTCTAATGATTCAATGCATTCAAGCGAATTAATATTATATGGACGTCAACTTGGGAGAGTCCTTCATAGGGCGATACTGGAGTAACAGGTTCTGGTAAATACGGTAGCAGTCCTTTCGAGGGGTGTGGTTTATATTTAAAGGGTGTGGCTAAATATATTCACGTCCTTTATGTTAATATCAGACCCCTATATTAAAGGGGTTGTAAGCTCATAAAAAGGGATTTTCTCTACATGATAAATGCCACTTACTGAAGTGAGACAACTCCTTTAAGACCTTTCTCTACATGATAAATGCCACTTACTGAAGTGAGACAACTCCTTTAAGACCAGGGGCGTAACTATGGGGTTGCAGAAGTAGCAGTCAATACCAGTGTCGGACTAGGGAGCCTAGGGCCCACCCTACCGCTGCCATAAACGGAAATATTACTTGTTCATTTTTTGGCCTTACATACATGAATTTTTGCAGTTTAGTACACAATGCAGTATACAGGTATTGTGCACTGCAATATGTCAAGGTAAAGCAAATGTTTTCCAGCATCTTCAAATGGAAAAGTGTACTGGAGTGAATAGGCCACCATGTAACATCCCTATAGGGTGTTTCACAAGTGTCCTGACCACTTTAATAAGACCCTATAGGAGTCAATACGTGGTGGCGAAAGGCATATTCACTCCAGTAAACGTTTTCATTTGAAGATGCCGGCAAGCATTTGCTTTACTTTAGGCTGACAGTTATTTTTTTCTGTCTTTGTTATCGTTTTTATATTCTAATCAGATCATCGTAGAAAGTGAAGAAAAGGTTCCAGCTTCAACGGTGCAGTACAAAATTGGTTTAATGAAGCATATAGCTTTTCCAGTGCAGGTAAAAAGACTTGGTCTACGCGTTTCGGACCTTTACATGTTGGTCCTTAATCATGACAAAATTCAGATCATCGTATATTATTATTTTAGAATAAATTATAATTAGTTCATGTGATTTTTGTACAGCTCGGCGGGGTGTGCCCAACAGCGACCCAATGGTCCGTGCCAAGTTAGGCCTCTATTAATCAAACAATGGCAACGCCTGCACACAATGAATGGGCTCTGTCGTACTGTAGAGGACACGAGCCGTGCCAATTCTATATGTAACCTACTCAGTCACCCACTAGTATCTGCCAAGGAAAGCTAGTAACAATTCTCCTCTATTACCTATAGAAAAATCTGATAGACGCACAGCTATACATGGCACCTGGCACTCAGGAGTCTGAGAAAGCTGGGTGACAGCACCTAGAGGGGTTACAATGGCCACCGCCATGCAGAAGGGTGAAAAAGAAAATGAAGCAGCAAGGGACCCTATGGGTGATGGATAGCACTGTATGGCCTGTCACCTGTAGGCTCCACTGCTATCCATACACAGCCTGACATAAAACATGTATCTTGTATTACACATGGGGACCGATACTAGACGTTATGTGGGAAACAGACAGGTACGTACACATAGGACAACTACACAGGTAACATATATCACCATGTAACTGAATGTGAGTCACAACTTGACAGCCCCAAGGAGTGTCAAGGGTCATGGTAAAGATCCCGCAAGCACAGAGGTGTCACATCCACTACAGGCGGACAGACGGGTCCTAAACAGGTTGAGCAGCCTACAGGTACGATCCTGCATCCACAGTACATAGAACGTATATCACTCTACATACCTGCTATACATACAGTCATATGCCCATACTCATTTATACATCTATGTGCAAGTATCCCCCAGCTCTGATCTATAGGCACCCATACTATGGATATACATCCCCAGCTCTGATCCATAGGCATCCATACTATGTACATACTGTACATCCTCAGCTCTGATCTATAGGCACCCATACTATGGATATACATCCTCAGCTCTGATCTATAGGCTCCCGTGCCATGTATAGACATCTGTCACCTGTATGTTACCTCTCCATCCCATAGCCCAGCACTGTCCCAGCTTCTCACACGTCCTGCCAGCACTGATCCCAGCATCCCACCTTCCGGTCTGCTCTCCCCTCATACATTCCCCGCTCTCACTCCCCCAGGACAGCACGTTTCGATGCAGCCCCCATCCTTGCGCCTCCCGATCATCTCCACCGCTGATCCCAGCCCCGAGTGAAGGTTACTGACCACTTCCTACTCCGCACCGCGCTGGGGACGGGGCGTTGCTGCAGAAACTACTACATCATGGGGGTCATCAAAAATAGTGCGCGATGATGAGACAAGGGTGCGTTACCTGAAGACCCGCCCCCAGCCAGGAACATCAGGATTATTGGTGGAACCTTCCTATCGCTTGGTGGCAGCTACAGGAAGTCGAGAGGCTGTCTAGAACGCGATCTATTATATACCGGCCTTCACAGGGATATCCTAGTGAAGTGGTGAGGTGATCATCAATCAGTCATCTCGCCACTTGCTAACATTAAGTGTGCGTATTAAAGTGGCAGGCAGCGGCGCTGGAACTACCTGCTGAACAATTAACTGTAAATCCCAGGGGCCCACCGAGGATTTCAGCGCCTCCCCGGTGGGCCAGTCTGAGCCTGGTCATTACCATCCCCAGGAGCCTGGGGGGGCCCAAAGACCCTTGTGCTGCATAAGAAGACACCAGTATTAAAGAAAGTGCATGCAGGTCAAGTTAAACCTCTAGCTGGAGGGAAGGGGTTGGGAATTTAAATTTTTGCCTCAGGTAGCACGAAGGCTATGTGCTTCCCTGTCCCTGGCCACAAAGCACTGAGGAAAGGGGGGCCCCAGCTGAACTCTTGCACCAGTGCCTATGCGCCTCTAGCTACGCCCCCTATATTAGTATCAGACCACACCCCTAACTTTCTGCAGACCCCAGACCAGAATAACGCAGCTCTGCCTGGAACAACAGCCGGGGGTGAGGAGGTTAAGTGCAAAATTTGCCGGGGCTGGATTCTCAGCCCCTTTTCACGCCCAACTAACGTATAAGGTGCAAAACCGGCCATGCTCCAAAATTGTGTTGCACGGCCGGACACAAAAGGGGCAACACTTTAGTCGCGAATTCATTAGTAAATGTGCCCCATTGACTTGATTGGGCAAGTCCTGTGTGAAAATAATCCAAAATATGGAGAAAGCTGCATTTTCTTTACACAGTGCGATCAAGCCCACGTGCATTAGCCATTGACTTTAAGGGGTCAGCTTTCGCTATGGATGCTGTCTACTTTAAACGTAGACAGCACCCGCCTGTGACAATTGCTTGTATGCATGAGCCCTTACCCTCAGTTCACACTTGCGCGTTTTACAGCGCATTCGAACGCGCTGTAAAACGCATAACCGATGCAAACCAATGCTTCCCTATGGGACTGGTTCACATTTTTGAGTTTTACAGCGCGTTCGAACGCGCTGAAAAACGCCCGACGCATAAACAAGTACTTGAGCTTTTTTGGGGGCGTTTGTCGAGCGTTTTGGCCCATAGACTTCAATGGGAACGCGCAACGCTTGTATTTTGCGCATTTTTGACACTGAAAACGCGCGTTCGGACTCGCGCTTATGAATTTGCAACATGCTGGGAAGGCCAAACTTCATATAGACAGGGATATTTGGTCATTGGACAACACTGCAGGCAATCACACAAACGAGCGTAAAACGCGCGATTACTATTGCCAAAAATGCGACAAAAACGCGCGGAAAACGCGCGTCTCAGAAATGCTCAGGTCTGAACCCAGCGTTAGTCCAGACACAGATGAGTGGGTTCAATGCGATAAATTCGCTGCGTGTGGCAGGGTGATTTCCCGTTCTGACCTCTGCTCCTCTGACAGGATCGCACAACGTTATCATGATTTATAATGCTGTGTGTCCCTGCAAGACCAGGAATCTACTGAATTACACTGGCATAATGCTGTCAGTGTAAAGCCTTTGGTCAGTGATTTCCATCAGTAATTGTCAGTCAAAACCAGGACATAAGGTATAAGGAAAGATCTGCACCTGTTCTGTGTTTAGAGCCGTACCTGGTTTTGGCTCACAATCACTGATGGAAATCACTGACCGAACACTGAGGTGTGAATGAGACATAATTCAGAAGATTCCAGGTCATTATAAATCATTTTAAGGGCTCATGCACACAAACGTATTTTCTTTCCGCTTCCCTTCAGTTTTTTTTGCGGACCGTATGCGGAACCATTCACTTCAATGGGGCTGTAGAATATACGGAAGTTACTCCGTGTGCATTCCGTTTCCTTTTGTCCGCATGGCCGTTCCGCAAAAAAGTAGTGCATGTCCTATTATTGTCCGCAAATCACGGTCCGAGGCCCCATTCAAGTCAATGGATCCACAAAAAATACCGAACGCACACGGAACACATCCGTATGTCATCAGTATTTTGGTGATTAATAAGTTACTGGTTCAATATACGATCCGCAAAAAAACTGATCAAATACGGAAACAAAACGGATATGTTTTGTACAATAACGGAAGAGGACTTAAATTAGAGAAAAAAATACCTCAGATGCTGAACAACAGATCCGTGAAAAACAGACTGCAAAACAGAAACGGTCGTGTGCATGAGCCCAAAGCTGAGCCATCCTATCAGAGGAGCAGAGGTCGGGACGGGAAATCACACTGCCACACACAGCAAGTTTCTCGCATTGAACTTGCTGGTCTGTGTCTGACATCAGTCTTCTTGGTAACTTTTATGGCTCAGAGTCACTACCATTTCTGTAACACGTCTTTGGACCCATTCTATTTATATCAATGTCTTTTTGTGGGTGAGGTCTCCAGAACCGAGCACAGTACTGCAGGTGAAGTCTGACTGGGATCTGTATGGTGGGATCACAGTTATCTCTATGGCATTCTACTCGCTTTCCCTACTGCCTGGCCACACTGGGGACTCATTGTGGCGCTGTTACAAATCAGGACCCCTTAGTCGTTCTGTAAAGGAGAACTGCCAATACAATAATCATACAGAGGATTCCTTTTCTCCAAGTGCATTATTTTACATCTTGAATTGCTAAACTGCAGATTCCATTGTTTTGACTGTTAACCAGAATATCATCAGGAGCATCAACCGTAGTTCACACAGGCAAACCTTCCCCTATGACACAGAATAGGACCCAGGACAAGCCCTTATATTACACCACTTGTCACTAGTCTCTTTTCAGAATGCACACTATTAAAGAGGACCTGTCACTAGTTTGGAAAAAGTGAGCCACAGACCTCTCTTAAGTCATGCTGCTCCCATGAATGTTACTTTTAAAGGGGTTGTGCTAAGTGTTTAAGTTATCCCCTATACACAGGATAGGGTATAACTAACTGATCGCTGGGGGTCTGACCACTGGAACCCTAACTGATCACGTGAATGGGGTCCTCTTCCCCGGTTCTGACAGAGTAGCAGGTCACGCATGCGCACTGCCGCTCCATTTATTCTATACGGGAGTGCCAGAGATACCCGAGTACAGTGTCATAGTGAATGCTCATTCAAGACCTGCCACTCCATCAGAACGGGGGAACGAGACCCCATTCTTGTG
Source organism: Bufotes viridis (assembly GCA_033119425.1). Classification (NCBI taxonomy): domain Eukaryota; kingdom Metazoa; phylum Chordata; class Amphibia; order Anura; family Bufonidae; genus Bufotes; species Bufotes viridis. The sequence continues at coordinate 239,389,817 of CM065592.1, forward strand.
ATTGTGGGTGTCCCAGCAGTCAGACCCACAGCTATCAGCTAGTTATCCCTCATTCTGTGGATAGGGGATAACTTGAAAACTTTGGCACAAGTCTTGAGGCCTCCTGTTCTCAAGCTATGGCCCTGGTTTTCTTTTGGTGCCCTATATGTAAATAGGGCTGTGGTTTGCCAAAGGGACATCTACAGGCATTTCTTGTTCAACGCTCTGGCGCTGTCCAGTAGGTGTGGGCAGCCTCTTGATGTATGCTCATGGGGGACTCGTTTGTATGTTGCTTGTTGCCAAAGGTTACCATTTGGTCTTGTAATAATGTCCTTCACCATGTGGATCAGCCACGGTTACCTGGCTGCTGTGCTGGAACAGATCATCGTCACCATCCACATCCACGATAGATCCTTTTCTACTTTGGTCTCCTGACTACCGCTGGTCTCATTGCCTGATATGTAAGATATGCCTTATTTAGCGAAACCACGTTGCAGAATGACTCTCGTTGGGCTTCACTGGCTGACCATTTAGGGGAGGTGTGTGGTTCACTTTTTTCCACCCCAGTGATGGGTCCTCTTCACCTACCACACTCTGAAATATACCCTCAATCCCACTGCAAATCGACTAAACAATCCAAGGGCATTTTTTTAATAATTTATCTATCAGCTCTTTATCAAAGGTTTTGCTGAAATCCAGATATGCAAAATCAACGGCACCTTCTTCATCCAACACTTTTGTGACAAATAAATCAGACAAATGAAGGTGTTTACTATGTAAAATAATGTTAGTGTAGTGTTTGTCTTTTAAGTCAAAGCAAATATTTAATCGTCAAGGGGTGAAAATGCCACAGTCCACAATCGTGCAGTCCACTTTTGGTCTCTCATTGTATGTTGGGATGTCCTCCATTTTCTGTAGCACTTCACTACCTTCAATCAGTTGTCTAAAAGGTAAAGAATAAAATAAAAATTCCATTGCTCCATTGTTCTGAAACATAAATGCTGACAAAAGTCATGGTTGTCAGAGTTGGCCTTTATATGGATCAGATTTGCAGTAAAAAAAAAAAGTGGGAAACCATATGTCAGGAAATCATTGGTGACAATTAAGGAAATAAACCAGTCATTTACGACTATGATAAGCAGCAAATTCAAAAACCTCCTATCCTGGGTTGAGAACTGTGAAATAATGATAATTATTCATTTGTCAGATGAGTATATACACATGGCAGCAGGTTTGTACAGGAAATCTACCAATTACCTGTGTTGCTTCTTGCAGACCAGAATATTTTCCGCTTGGGATACTTACCCAAATGCAACAAGTTTTGTATCCATGTATGGAGTAGCCTGTAGAGTGATATAGAATTGGGAACCATTGGAATGTCTTCCCTTGTTGGCCATACCAAGAATTCCCCGCTTATTGTGAGGAACTGCATAATTTTCGTCTGCAAAATAATTGTCCAGTAAATAAAGGTTAGGAGCAAGCAATGGTCGCCTATATGCCCTGTGTGCCCTATACTGTCAAAACGTGATAGCTCCACCTCAAGATGCCAGTACCATGGGAAAACAAATGCTAACTTCTACAACCCATACTGAGACATGGCCTAAACACATCAGCAATAGCTTCATTACATTTTCAAATAATGGTTCTGCGTTAACCCTTACAGCATAATAGCATTGCCTGTAAGTGATTCCAAATTGTTTCGTCAAGACAACTAAGCCAACTGGCAATGTCTTCAGACCACACTGTACACAAAAGGTGGAGTGTAGCAGAAAGTATTTTCTTAGGTGTTGTGCGCAGCATGGCATGTAAGAATAATATTTAAAGGCTATGGACACCTTCCGGGGAGATTTTTTTATCATTACATTGTACTCATTTTGAGCTAAAAATCTTTTTTTTAAATCAGTCTTTATTAAAAATGTACAGCCATTTCTCAGATAGCTCAATTCTTAGAAAACTGATAAGAATATGGCTTAAATAAGTGTTTATGAGGTCAAGAGATAAGAGCTCTACTGCTGGGTCATCAGCTGAGAAAGTCATAGCTTTGGAAACAGACTGATTTTCTAACCCTTGCATCACAGAAACAGCTGAACATTTTTAATAAAGACTAATGGAAACAATGTTTTGTAGCCCAAAATAAGTAAGATGCAATCATAAGAATGCCCTTGAAGGTGAACATAGCCTTTAAGTTCAATCTACCAGCCTGTCTACTGTATACATGGTAGCAGACAGGCAGAAGAGTATACACGCTTCATTTTGTTGAACACTGTCATACACAAAGGTCTCTTACAGAAAAGGTGGTCACTTTCTGTAATCTATGGAATATGGGGAACACAAGCAAAAGGGTATATATTAGCCTTCCATACATCTATGTGTGATCCTTTAAAATAGCCATGTTCCCAGGAAGAGTATGAATGCTAATTTGGGGGGAAATTGGTGGATATTCATAATCATCAGTAAAAAAAAAGAAAGACACCATCTCGTTGAGCCTCTCTTGCGCAGACCGAGGTGTGCCCAGGGTATCACTTTGCAGTTGCTTGGCCAGAAGTCTAGTTGGAATACGAGACATGGGGTTTACTTTCCGGGTCATAAGCAAAGGATGTGGACAGTAAGATCCTCTACTGTATTCGTTGTTTTGTAACCATTTTTACTAATGTTCTAATTGACTTAATTTAGTTATATTGTTGCAGCTTATATATATATATTCAATTTTTACATATAGTTCATTATATTAAAGTCATCTTTAATTTGTAAGGTTGTATTAGTCTGTGATTGTTGCATCCTCAGAACATTCAGAGGTGAGGTTACAGTTAGGTGTTAGAGATGTGTCCATAATGATTCCCCATTACCGGTGACTGGATGATGTGCCTATGTGATATGTCAATAGCGATGCCGCCTCACTGAGCCTTCCTGTGTACACAAGCCTGGTGATAACACAGCACACTGCCAGATATCACTGGGTAGCCTCTATGATTTTATTAGTATGTCATTAAAGCAATATGTTGTTTGCACCTCACTTCACAGACTATGCCCTGGGCATTCTGACTGCTTTATATATATTCAATCTATGCCACTGGATGTTTATATTTTATTTTCCATTTATCTATTCTCATAGAATAACATTTAAAGGGGTTATGCCATGATTAAGGATGAGTGAATCGACTTCGGATGAAACATCCGAAGTCGATTCGCATAAAACTTCGTTAGAATACTGTACGGAGCGAGCGCTCTCTCATCCCTAGCCATGATTAATGTAAAAAAATGAAAATCAGACACCATATAATACATGACAATCTCTTTCTAAGAAAGCTAGAATCCGAGATGTACCAAACATGGATCCAAAGGATTCCCTATTCCTTGATCCAATTGTTCTACCAGATTGTCTTCAGGCTGGCAGCACAGGGAGTGTGTCCTTTCCCAGGGGCATGTCCTTTCTGCTACAGCTCTTTCCCGATCACAGCTCAAATGGGTGTCCTTTCTGCTACAGCTCATTCTCTATCACAGCTCATGGGGTCTGTACTTTCTGCAGCAGCTGTCTGCCTGTAAATGTCACAGCTTCTAACAGTAGACAGGGCTGGAATTAGTTGAATGATGGAACTGAGCATGTGGGACTACCTCAGCAGGTGGATGTGCACATTACTATACAGATTAAATACCAGGGGGCACCAATATAATGAAGTAAAGAGAATATCTCTCATATGGACCATTTTTGTAAAAGAAAGTATAACGAAAGTAACTAGTTTTTCATGCTGAACCATATTAAAATAACATTTAATAGTGTCACAACCCCTTTAATGCAAAATTAAACAAACCAACGTGAATACATAAGTTACCTTCAAATGTATTGCCAAAAATAGATTCTCCTCCATTTCCTTTTCCAGATGCTATATCTATTTAAAAATATGAAAAACAGCAATAGCACTAAATTACTTTTTAAATTTTTTTTTATGAAAGGGTAGTAAACTAGTTGCAAAATTGTGTACCATATTAGGCACACATTTAAGGGCTTTTCTGGGATTTTTATACTAAAGGCTGGTCCTCAGATTAGATCATTAAAATCAGACTGGCAGAGGACACTGCAGATGGTCAGCTCGGAGCAGCTCCGGCACTAGAAATAGGCACCGGAACTACACACTCCGTCTATAGTGTAGGGGATAGGCCATCGATATTAAAATCTTGGAATACACCTTTAGGCCCCTTTCACACGGGCGGGTTTTCCGCTCGGGTGCAATGCGTGACGTGAACCCATTGCACCCGCACTGAATCCTGACCCATGGGGCTGCGTTAAAATTGCAAGCATCCGCAAGCAAGTGCGGATGCAGGGCGATTTCCCCACATGGTTGCTAGGAGACGATCGGGATGGGGACCCAATCTTTATTATTTTCCCTTATAACATGGTTATAAGGGAAAATAATAGCATTCTTAATGCAGAAGGCTAAGTAAAATAGTGCTGGAGGGGTTAAATAAAAAAAAAAAAAAAAAATTAAACTCACCTCATCCACTTGTTCGCACAGCCCGGCTTCTTTCTTCTATCTTCGGGACCTGGCAGGAAAAGGACCTGTGGTGACGTCACTGGGCTCATCAAATGGTCCATCACCATGGTGATGGACCATGTGATAAGCACAGTGACACCACCACAGGTCCTTTGACAGGTCCTGAACAAAGAACAGGAGACCGGCAGCTACGCGATCAATTGGAGGAGGTGAGTTTTTTTTTTTTAACCCTCAATTGACCGTTTACCAAGCATTTTGTATTAAAGAATGCTATTATTTTTTCTTATAACCATGTTATAAGGGAAAATAATAAAATCTACAAAACACCTAACCCAAACCTGAACTTCAGTGATGAAGTCCGGGTTCGGTCTGGGTACCAAACATGCCGATTTTTCTCATGCGCGTGCAAAACGCATTAAAACGCTTTGCACTCGCGCAGAAAAATCGCGCATTTTCCCGCAAAGCACCCGGATCTTTTCCCTCAGTGTGAACCCAGCCTTAAAGAGGTTGTTTGACGTTAGAAAAACAATTTTTGTCTGTTTTTTTTCTATCCAGAAATAGTTTCACTCTGTGGGGCTGAATTACAATTCCAGACTTAGCCGATGGACAAGAGTGCTGCTGATTCTGTGTATGTATCGATGGCTCTCCAGGACAGCAGGAACTATTGAGCAATGATGCATATGGACATTAATTCTGTATTATCAGAACATGTAAGCCTGCAAAAACACAGCTTAGTATTTAAACATTTTTTACCTCCCCCTTGTATCCAGCCATTTTTCACTATGCGGTGGAACGGAGAACCTTTGTAATGCAATTTTAAGCCACTCGGAGAATCCCCAGCTTCACCAGAGCACAAGTACTGGAAGTTTTTGCATGTTTTTGGGCATATATCTGAAAATAACTTAAATATAAAATGTTATTGCAGACAAGGAATGTATAGCATAGTAACAGTGTTAAAAGTGCGTTAAACTTATACTGTTTTTACTTGCATGTCAGTTAGGCTCTACTCAGATCACCATTATGGCCTCCGCTTAGCATCTGCCCTGGGAAAAGCTCTCAATGTACCTACTAAGCGTGTCCATTGGGTTCCATTCCGCAGAGTGCACCTGCCTTTGCTATAGCTATGTTTTCCATTCCAATGGAGGCAAAAAAAAAGTGTCCTTATGGCCAGTATACTTTGGTATACTGCAAAAAAATGTACAGAATACCATGTGTGGGGGGTTAGCTCTGGTCTCGAGGATCGTTCACAAAAACTTCCTTCCGGACAACGGATTTCACGTCCAAACAGTGCGTTTATTATAGCAGAAACAACACAACAGGTGCAAAACAATAAACACTGGCCCGGCTAGGCTCTAACTAAACATATTAGTTGGGTCCCTCACTCACCTAGTGGGTACAGTTCACACCCTGTGAACTGCTGCGGCTTTCTCCAGCCCAATGTCCCACAGCCTCCTGGCTGTTCAGAGCACTGTTCACACACAGCCTCAGATCAGTGTCCGTTGGGGGATTCAGGCTCACCAGTCCTCCTGACTGTGGCCCTGCGACCCTTCCAGGCGTCGCTGTGTCCCCCAATTCCGGGCTATCGCTTAGCCCCGTGGCCCCTCAGCCAACTCAGCCGAGACCACTCACACAGAGCCTCTGTCTCCAAAGCTCTCTCCAGAGTGGGGCCCCACCCATGTCCAACAAGAGGATTAAATAGAATCCCTGGACATGGGCATTGTCCAAAATCCCGGACTGGAGCATGGGGAACAGGCACCCACCCAGCACATTGCCTGTTCCCAGTAAAAGCCCGCTCTGGAACTGGCTGAGCCAGCTATACTAACACTAATACTTGGGCTTTCACTCCACCAAGGCCAGGCACCTTGGTGACACGCTCTCGGTGCAAACAGCCCTGTCTGACGGCCTCCCTGGGGTTTCACTGCACACCCCAGTGTTCACATTGCCACATATCCCCCTCTGTTCACACCTGTGGGGTGAACACATGTACCGACTGATCGCTCGGGATAGGGCACCCGCATTATCCTGCCATCTTTAAGCTCAACGGTCCCCTGGAAGATGTGGCCAGCCTCACAGGCTTCCCTTTATTCTGCCACAACCACGCCAGCAGAACCCAGTTCGTCACAAACACGAAGCTTTCTATCCTACCCGTCACCTTGTCACATACTAGAGACACCTGGTCGCTACTAGCAACTACCACAGTTTTAGCGGACCTTGACCTGTCAGCCTCTTTTTGTCTCTTTGTTTTATCCACAGATAGCATCTTTCTTTTCCTTTACTCCCCCAGGGGTTATGTCAGGTTTGGCTTCAGTTTCAGAATCTTCTGCTTCTTCAGTGGTACTCCCCACTTCAGCAGACTCTTTTTCAGTCTTTTTTTGGAGTCTCCATTCACTTTATTAGCCGTCTTATGCTTCACGGACATGGCATCATATGCTTTCCTTCTTAACTCCTCCTCCTCTTTCTCATCAAGGTTGGAGGCACCGGGGATATCAGGACCTTCGCCAGACTCGTCGCCTTCTGGCAATCCCTGCAGAGGTTCACCCGGGACATGGTTCTCCATTCGGGCAGAATTCAGGGGAGCCAGCCCATCGGAGTAGACAGGACCCTCATACTGGTTGTCGGTCCCCTCGTATTTCTTCCCCAGCAGACTGCTGGCTTTCTGGCAGGCATTGACAGCAGAGGGAATGTCTTTCATGACCAGGACCTGGCCACACACTGCCACGAGTCTCTGGGTTTCTGCATCCACCTCAGCACCACCATCTGGTTCAGCAGATACATCTTCCATCTTCTCTGCCTCGGCTGGCACCACAGCGCAACCACCTCCAGACCCATTCTTAACGGGTTCTGACTTCTTGGCATCTTTTAGAGGATCTTCCTCTTCAGGCCTCTCATTTTCTTCCACCTGCTGCGCAGGAGCACGCTTAGGCTTCTCCAACTCATAGACTTCATCTTTTGAGCTCCTGAGATCTTCCATCTCTGCTCTGAGTTGCTTGTTCAGCCTCTCCAATTCATCTTGCTCCTTAAGCACTTTTCCAAGGGCTCTAGTCAAGGAGAGGGCCTTGGTCTTCTTCTTAATTTTTCGCACTAGCTTGTTAGCAGCGCCCGCTCTTGGGCCTTCTGGTCCAGCTGCTCTTCACTCTGTTCTGGTGTAACAGCAGTTGTAGGAGTACCACCATTCTTTCTTAGACACTCTGTGGGATTTCCACCCAGGGACTCTTCAAGCCCATTGTTGATGTCTACTATAGACTTTTGTGTCTTTCTGGAGTCTTTTCCCCTCCTCAGGACACCAGGAGGTAGACCCTTCAGTTCACTCATCTTTTCTGGGGTCTCCTCTTTTGACCCTTCTGCAGCCTTCTTCGGTGACCCTGTGACGACAGCTTGTCCCTTCTCTATCATATCTAGGGACCGTGTGGCGAGAGGGAGGGCAGCCTCCTGTTTGCCGCTGTACTGTCCTGTCAGGTCATCTAAGACTGCCTGGACATGAGCTTCAGACACTAGGCTGACGTCACCCGACTGTACTCTCGTCACATCAGGTATAACTATCGTCTGGTTGCTACCAGTAACCACGTCAGTTTGGCAAGACCTCAACATGGCAGCCTCTCTCTCAGAGTTGCTGTCGGTCATAGCACCTGCTTCATATATACTGCTCATGTCATTCTCATTTCCGTCCTCTAGGGGCACCGATGAGTTAATCCCCACCTGGGACATTTTATTAACCATAGAAACCTGTGGAGACTGCATATCCACTTCTAGTACGTGTGGTACACCCTCTAGGACCGCCCCATGTACTTGCACATTTGTCACAGTGGGTTCCCTCAGTTGTGAGCTCTCAATATCAATTAGCATTTTTATACCATCCACATTTTTACCAACAGGGGAGCTTTTTCCCCAATCACAGCCTGCAAAGGAAAAGGACTGTCATCATCCTCATCACTTCTTGCACATAGACCCACATTATCATTATACATTTCATCAAACTCTGCACCTTCACTTGGCACCGTGTCGGCACCATTGTTTCCAATGGTCATTTCACTTAAACCATTGCTTCCTATCTGCATTTCCCTTACACCTTCATTTAAAGGGACAGGTACAGGTTCTGTAGGAGCTTGATTACTTCCTACAGAAGTGTCTCCATTGCCCCACATTACATCACGCATGAGCCTATTTCCAACATCAAGTCCATCAGTCTCTGTTCCCACCATGGTCTCACCCTCCGTGCGGACCACTGGATAGTCCACAGGATTCACATAATTGTCCCGGACAAACATCATTCTACCTCTTACCCAGGCTAGCATGGGATCTCTGATTTTCACCATCCCAAATCTAGCCTTGGTCACAGGCACTTTAAACAACATCTTGAGCTTCTCCCCTGCAGATTCCTGCGAGAGAGCAACCGCAACAGGCTTACCAGCCTGTTCAGACACAGCATTTTTCCCATAGTCACTCATTTTTGAGACATCTTCACGCCGCAGCGCTTTATCACTGACCAGCCCGGCAGGTAGCAACTGCCGCCGGCTCATTGTCACAGGGTCTGCCACAAAATTATCAATAGGAACAGTCTTACCGATTGTCGTCACTGACTCGGCACTCCCGGAAGATAAGGGTAGTCCAGGAATATCTCCAGCACGGTCATCACCCTTCTCCTCAATGCAGTAGTTGCCACGGGAGACGCCTTGGACTTGTCTCCTGTCTTTTTCTGGACGGACATTCCAGCCGCACCCTTTAGGATTCTGTGCACAGTCGCAGGGAAAATAGGCACTCCTGAGAAACGCACCGCTCTCCACCTCTTTGTCTTCCCGACGGTTGCCCTTGGCAACGGCACATATAACCTCGAACAGTCCACTCAGAGCCGCCTCTCCAAGTGCCGCACTCGGCTTTCTCACCAACCGATCAGTCTCCAGCACCAGCTGCTCCACTACACCCTCAGTGGCCTTGGTTTTCCGCCAAACCGGGCCACTTCTCACATATGGCATCACCTTTGGCATAAGCAGCTTCCGCCACACCTGACTATCTTTCACCCAGGACGCCATTTTGAGCAAAAAATTTCCACAGGTCAGTTTTTTTCCTTTTTCCCTCTTTTGTGCTTCTGGCCCTTTAAACCTTCGCACCGCTTGCACCACAGGGAAAAAACAGTCCAGACAGCAGTTCTTTTGCAACCCAGCAAAGTGTCCAGGACCACACGAGCAGCACCTGCTCCACCGAACAAACAGGCTTCCGGCCCTAAGCTCCAATACAGCAATCGCACAGTTTTTTCCTCTGTCCTGTCGTTGCCCCCAGCAACACTTTACCTTTATCCAGCAGGGACGACTTGCCCGCATCCGACACCAAATGTGGGGGTTAGCTCTGGTCTCGAGGATCGTTCACAAAAACTTCCTTCCGGACAACGGATTTCACGTCCAAACAGTGCGTTTATTATAGCAGAAACAACACAACAGGTGCAAAACAATAAACACTGGCCCGGCTAGGCTCTAACTAAACATATTAGTTGGGTCCCTCACTCACCTAGTGGGTACAGTTCACACCCTGTGAACTGCTGCGGCTTTCTCCAGCCCAATGTCCCACAGCCTCCTGGCTGTTCAGAGCACTGTTCACACACAGCCTCAGATCAGTGTCCGTTGGGGATTCAGGCTCACCAGTCCTCCTGACTGTGGCCCTGCGACCCTTCCAGGCGTCGCTGTGTCCCCCAATTCCGGGCTATCGCTTAGCCCCGTGGCCCCTCAGCCAACTCAGCCGAGACCACTCACACAGAGCCTCTGTCTCCAAAGCTCTCTCCAGAGTGGGGCCCCACCCATGTCCAACAAGAGGATTAAATAGAATCCCTGGACATGGGCATTGTCCAAAATCCCGGACTGGAGCATGGGGAACAGGCACCCACCCAGCACATTGCCTGTTCCCAGTAAAAGCCCGCCCTGGAACTGGCTGAGCCAGCTATACTAACACTAATACTTGGGCTTTCACTCCCCCAAGGCCAGGCACCTTGGTGACACGCTCTCGGTGCAAACAGCCCTGTCTGACGGCCTCCCTGGGGTTTCACTGCACACCCCAGTGTTCACATTGCCACACATGGTAAACTATGCAATTTTATACAACAGTATTAAGTGGTATAAAGATTTTTTGTTTTCCAGTGGGGCTCTATTGGCAACATAGCCCAATGTATATCTATGCAGTGTGATATGTCACAGGCCTCCACTGGAGTTTGATGTCAGGCGCTTTTTCTAAGTATATATAAAACGGAGGCCATTATCATTAGAGCAGGTCCAGTTCCCATGTACATGTATTCTCTATTGCTGCACTGCTTCCTCCATTACTGAAATGAGCACTTTACTAATTTAGCTTTATGGCATATTTATGTTATGGTACCCATATACTTCTACCACCGTATCACTGACTGTAGGAAATTACATTACCTGAAGATTCTGATAACATTCCACATATGTTTGAACAATTATGTTATATTTTCCTCTCAAGTTAAACTTCTTGTGTCCATTTCATGTATACCATGAAAAACACTTTGAACCATGGGCGGACATATTGTCAGTATAGTTTGTTCAGCTGCACAGAGGCTGTTACGAAACTTAACGAGATAGTAGAACCTCTAAATCAAGATGCAGAGTCTAAGGCAGGGGAGTAGCTAACGGCGCATGGGCCCTGGTGCAAGAATTCAGCTTGGGCCCCCCTTCCCTCAGTGATTTGTGTGTCTTCTTATGCGGCACAAGGGTGTTTGGGCCCCCTCAGGCTGATGGGCCAGGTAGCAACTGCTACCTCTGCACCCCCTATAGCTACGCCCCTGGTCTAAGGAGTCCTCCTGAGGCTACTTTCACACTAGCGTTTGTGCTGGATCCGGCAGGGTTCAGCAAAAACACTTCCGTTACTGATAATACAACCGTCTGCATCCGTAATGAACAGATCCGGTTGTATTATCTTTAACATAGTCAAGACGGATTTGTCATGAACACCATTGAAAGTCAATGGGGGACGGATCCATTTTCTATAGTGTCAGAGAAAACGGATCCGTCCCCATTGACATGCATTGTGGGTCATTCCGGATTCGTCTTGCTCCGCATCCCAGGACGGAAAGAAAACCGCAGCATGTTGTGATTTGCTTTCCGGTCTAGGAATGCAACTAAATGGAACGGAATGCATTTTGGAGCATTCCGTTCACTTCAGTTTTGTCCCCATTGACAATGAATGGGGACAAAACTGAAGCGTTTTTTTCCTGTATTGAGACCCTTTGATGGATCTCAATACCGGAAACAAAACGCTAGTGTGAAAGTAGCCTTAGCTTAACTGGAGGCAAATCCGATAGTCTGCTTTGGCAGAGGAGCAGACTATCGGAGTTACCCATTATGGCATAGCCGAACACTGCCAGGCACTGGGGGGTGCCCAGCTGTGTGTCAAGCTATGCCAGATATGGTAACTCCGGTAGTCTGCTCCTCTATCAGAACTAGGGTTGGGCAATATACCGGTGGCTGTGATATACCGCGGTATTAAGAAACTGCGATATGGCGATATCACAGTTTCCTAATAACCGCGGTATTTAATGACGTCATAGGAGCGGTCGCACGTGTGCCGACCGCTCCTAAAACATCCATGTCAGGGCCGAATTCCTGGCGCCCGGGACATGTAGTGCCGGGCGCCGGGCAGGTAGTAAGTAGCCCGACCTTAATAACTATTGTGACGCAGGCTCCCGGGCAGCGCTCTGTTCCTCCATGCGCCCGTCTGCCCCTTCATTCATAAAGTGGGCGGAGCATGGAGGAGCAGAGAGATGCCCGGGAGCCTGCGCCACAATAGTTATTAAGGTCCGACTACTTCTACAGTGATTAACTACATAAATACTGGATCAGAGCTGCGGGCCGGTGTATTACTGCAGAGTAACACTGCACCGGCCCCGCAGCTCTTATCCAGTAACTATTGTGGTGCAGGCTTCGGGCAGCTCTCTGCTCCTCCGTGCTCTGTCTGCCCTTCATTCATAAAGTGGGCGGAGCATGGAGGAACAAAGATTAACTACATAAATGCTGGATCAGAGCTGCGGGGCCGGTGTATTACTGCAGAGTAACACTGCACCAGCCCCGCAGCTCTTATCCAGTATTTATGTAGTTAATCTCTGTTCCTCCATGCTCCGCCCACTTTATGAATGAAGGAGCAGACGGCACATGGAGGAGCAGAGAGCTGCCCGGGAGCCTGCGCCACAATAGTTATTAAGGTCCTGCTACTTCTAAAGACACTACAGTGTTGGGGGTCTGTGGCTGACATTGTTATGGGGGATCTGTGGATGACACATATATAGCATAAGATGCTATATATGTGTCAGCCACAGTGCCCCCCCATAACAGTGCGTCAGTCACAGAGCCCCCCCATAACATTGCGTCAGCCACAGTGCCCCCCCATAACATTGCGTCAGCCACAGTGCCCCCCCATAACAGTGCGTCAGCCACAGTGCCCCCCATAACAGTGCATCATACACTATAACGTCTCCTTGCGGCTGCCCCTGTGCCCCTTACAGTATAACGTCTCCTTGCGCTGCCCCCATACAGTATAACGCCTCCTTGCGCTGCCCCCATACAGTATAACGCCTCCTTGTGCTGCCCCCATACAGTATAACGTCTCCTTGCGCTGCCCCCATACAGTATAACGCCTCCTTGCGCTGCCCCCATACAGTATAACGTCTCCTTGCGCTGCCCCCATACAGTATAACGTCTCCTTGCGCTGCCCCCATACAGTATAACGTCTCCTTGCGCTGCCCCCATACAGTATAACGTCTCCTTGCGCTGCCCCCATACAGTATAACGTCTCCTTGCGCTGCCCCCATACAGTATAACGTCTCCTTGTGGCTGCCCCCATACAGTATAACGCCTCCTTGTGGCTGCCCCCATACAGTATAACGTCTCCTTGCGCTGCCCCCATACAGTATAACGCCTCCTTGCGCTGCCCCCATACAGTATAACGTCTCCTTGTGGCTGCCCCCATACAGTATAACGTCTCCTTGTGGCTGCCCCCATACAGTATAACGTCTCCTTGCGCTGCCCCCATACAGTATAACGCCTCCTTGCGCTGCCCCCATACAGTATAACGTCTCCTTGTGGCTGCCCCCATACAGTATAACGTCTCCTTGTGGCTGCCCCCATACAGTATAACGTCTCCTTGTGGCTGCCCCCATACAGTATAACGTCTCCTTGCGCTGCCCCCATACAGTATAACGTCTCCTTGCGCTGCCCCCCATACAGTATAACGTCTCCTTGTGGCTGCCCCCATACAGTATAACGTCTCCTTGTGGCTGCCCCCATACAGTATAACGTCTCCTTGCGCTGCCCCCCATACAGTATAACGTCTCCTTGCGCTGCCCCCATACAGTATAACGTCTCCTTGCGCTGCCCCATACAGTATAACGTCTCCTTGTGCTGCCCCCATACAGTATAATGTCTCCAAGTGTTTTTTTCTTCTAAATGGGCATTTATCGTGATATATATCGTTATCGCGATAAATTTCTTAATATCGTTATCATGGCAATATTTTTGATATCGCCCAACCCTAATCAGAACAGACTAACGGATTTGCCTACGATATACGCAGCTTAAGCAAGTCACAGTTGGGAAACACTGGAGAGTAATCAGGAAATTACAATTTTAATTATAATATGTAATTAGGGTTGCAACATAAATACAAAAAATAGGCAGAAGCACACTAACCTGAGGTTCAGGCACAGCATGGAAGGCAATGTTCTTTTAGATATGGCCCAAGCTGTGACACCATTGTGCTGCGCCTGTTGCCATACTGACCAAATGTGGCCAAGTTCCATTTTACGTATTATAAAAAAAAAATTTATGGGATTGCGGAACGGACATATGGAGGCAGACAGCACACAGTGTGCTGTTCAAATTTTTTGTGGCCCCATTGAACCAGGCAATGCTCAGTGCTCGAGTCCTGTGGGAACGGGTGGGAACGGCGTTCCTGCACTTTTTTCATAGCAGGAACACCGTTCCCTTTCAGGGCAAAAGGACCAGGAAGCGGTGAAGGCTTTGTACTCATTGCTTCCTGGTCCTTGGCTGTGCAGGGCTGCGAACAGGAATGAGGCGCTCTGTGACCTCACACTGTGCGCAGCCTTCACAGCACAGCCGACAGCAGGAAGAGAGGAGCGGCGGTGTCCAGGAGCAGGAGAGGGTAAGTGTTTTTTTTTTTATATATTTTATGGGCTGGTGAGAGGTACTGACTGGAGGCTAATGGAGAGGGACTGGGTGCTGATGGAGGGGGCACTGGTGAGAGGCACTGGGGGCTGATGGAGGGGGCACTGGGGGCTGACTGAGAGGCACTGGGGGCTGACTGAGAGGCACTGGGGGCTGATTGAGGGGGCACTGGGGCGCCGCCCTCTAAAACCTAGGTGCATCTTATAGGGCGAAAAACCTCGCAACCTCCCCTGCCCTTTGTGCACGCCGCACACCGTGACGTCACACGGAGGCACTTGGGTGAGTTCCCACACTATTTTCCCAGGACTTGACCCCTGGCAATGCTCATCACCTGCCCAACACCATGCCTACAGTGAAGCATGATTAAGGCAGCATCATGCTGTGGGGGTCTTTTTTAGCGGTTAGGGAGACTGATTGGAGTTGAGGCAGTGGCGTACTGCCAATATAGGCAGACCACGCCGTTGCTATGGGGCCCGCGGCACAAGGGGGGCCCGGAACGCATAGAAGGCCCTGCCCCCTACGTCTACTTCGTACAGTTTATTAGTTAATGTGGGCTGGCATTGAGGTGGCCCGTGGCCCGCCCACTTGTGTTTTCCCTTAGGCCCCCGCTCCCGGCAAACGCTCCCTGTCTGACCTGATCCGGGCTGCGGACTCCACCCCAGCCAGCCTGCGTGACTGTCTGCTGCATTGCATCAGGATGAACAGCCCTTCAACCACTCTGGCTCGCAGTCTCCGGCTTTTAGGGCATTTTGGAAGTTGTACTTCCACCCTCAGACCACGGCTTCTAATAACCTCCAGCCGCTGGCTCTGCTGTGAGCTTTCTGCAGAAAGGATGCCCGCAGTTCCCCAGGCTGTCCACTAGGTAGCACCAGCGAGTAGGAGTGTGCCGCATTAATCTTCATAGAGGGGCTGTAGATAGCGCGGCAGCCGGTAATCGTGTTACATTGCAGATTTCAGTAAGATAATATGTCCTAATGATTTACAGCGGCCTCCGCCTCAGATCCCTGTGAGATGGGGATGAGCAGCTCACCCTGCAGCCACCCCCATCAGGACTCTGTCACTACCTTCCCTGGATGCAGACCCCTCCCCCAGCTACACAGAAAGTTCTCTACACCACTGGTGTGCTGTCATCATTCCAAGAGGGATAGATAGATAGATAGATAGATAGATAGATAGATAGATAGATAGATATGAGATAGATAGATAGATAGATAGAAATGAGATAGATAGATATGAAATAGATAGATAAGGAGATAGATGGATAGATATGAGATAGATAAGGAGATAGATGGATAGATATGAGATAGATATATAGATAGATAGATAGATAGATAGATAGATAGATATGAGATAGATTGATAGATAGATATGAGATAGATTGATAGATAGATAGATAGATAGATAGATAGATAGATAGATAGATAGATAGAAATGAGATAGATAGATATGAAATAGATAGATAAGGAGATAGATGGATAGATATGAGATAGATAGATAGATAGATAGATAGATATGAGATAGATAGATAGATAGATAGAAATGAGATAGATAGATATGAAATAGATAGATAAGGAGATAGATGGATAGATATGAGATAGATAAGGAGATAGATGGATAGATATGAGATAGATAGATAGATAGATAGATAGATAGATAGATAGATATGAGATAGATTGATAGATAGATAGATAGATAGATAGATATGAAATAGATAGATAGATATATAGCTCCCAGCCCCAGTGAAATCCTCACTCCCATAGAGCACTGTCATATCAGCGATGTATGAGAGTACGGATTATATAGCGCTATAGGCACCTGATGTATACATTTCTTTATTGGCAAATCGGGGTGTGGCAGGAAAGGGGCCAGGACAGGAGGTGGGATGGGCCTGGGGGGGGCAGTGGGGGGGGTTAGGGGGCCCAATTCAGATTCTTGCTATGGGGCCCAGTGATTTCTATGTACGCCCCTGAGTTGAGGGAAAGCTAAATGAAGCAGAAATATTCTTAATGCAAACCTGATCCAGAGTTTTCTGGACCTCAGACTGGGCCAAAGGTTTATCTTCTAAAAAGACTATATGCACATAGCCAAGACAATTCTGTGAATGCCCTTGAGTGGCCCAGCCAGAGCCTTGACTTGAGCCAAATCGAACATCTCTGGAGAGAGCTGAAAATGGCTGTCCACCGACAGTCTCCATCCAACCTGACAGAGCTTGAGAGGATCTGCACAGAAAAATTGCAGAAAATCCCCAAATCCAGGTGTGTAAACCTTGTAACATCATACCCAAGACTGGAACCTATAATCTTTGCCAAAGTAAAGGGTCTGAGTGGCGTTGAACATTCTGTTTTCACTTTGTCATTATGGAGCGCAGAATAATGGGAGAAAACTTGATTTTTTTTTAGCACAAAGCCTCAAATTAACAAAATGTGAAAAAAGTGAAAGGGTCTGAAGACTTTGTGAATGCAATATATATAAGATCAGCATGCAGCGCTATTTTGCTGTCAAAGCGACAGGAGGAGCCTGAGGTTACCTGCACTGAGAGCACAATCACCGTGTTAGAATGCATATTTTTACTACTCTAATGTACAGCATAGTATAGTTGCTTTTAAAAGAATTTACTGTATAAACAAATTTGACCTGTGTATGAGATAGTGGATGCCAAATACTCACAAAATGAAAACAGTGGCTACATGACTTACCTCAAAGAGTAATCTCCCTATTGGTTTATCCTGAATTGCAATGTCAAGGTATACCAACACATGCTGTAAGTAGAAGGTACACGTAGTTAGACATCTTAAAAAAATAAATGTGTGTGCACAGATCATGGCAGCTTAATGTGTGCCTGTTCTTAAAATTCCAACCACATCTTCCACCTTTAAAGGCTATGGACACCTTTGTGGACTAAATTCAATAACCCCATATCTTACCATAATGCAGCACATAATAAAATTGCATTTGTTTGTTTACTGGTGTCGGCTTTGCTTCACATGTTCTCAGAAATGCTCTTCTATGAGTTTTGCTCACTGCTGTCAACTCCTGTGAGGCTCTGTGGGTATTCCTGTTCATTTTTACATGCACCAGCACAGCTCTGCTGCCCCGCCCCCACATCCTGTTACAAAGCACAGCTCTGCTGCCCCGCCCCCACATCCTGTTACACAGCACAGCTCTGCTGCCCCGCCCCCACATCCTGTTACACAACATGGCTAACAGCCACTTCCATACAGACAGCTTGTAATCAGCAGATCTATTTCTCTTTCCATTCTCTTAAAAGTCCATTATTTGTGGACATCAACAGATATTTCTGCTGATAACGTTAGTGCAACAATCTACAGTCAGAACCATGGCATTATACACTGATATAATGCTGTCAGTGTTATCCAATACATTCCAGAACGGTTTAGGGTTATATAGCATCATAAATCAATATAATGCTATGTGATCTCGTCAGTGGTGGGAGGTCAGGCTGGAAGTAGTGCATGTTCTACTATCCGCAAATCACGGTCCGAGGCCCCATTCAAGTCAATGGGTCCGCAAAAAATACGGAACGCACACGGAACACATCCGTATGTCATGCGTATTTTGCGGATCCATACTGTAGAAATGCTATGCCCAGCCCATATTGCTCATATGTTTGATGATTAATAAGTTACTGTTTCTGTTCCATTCCGCATCTCAGTAAGCAGTACAGAGTAATTAGAAATAGAGTAAACAGCAGGTGGCGCTATACAGATAGCTTTTATTGAATAACTCAGTAGATATAATACATTTTTAATTACATGCAACTACAAAAGTACAAACGTATTCAGATCCAGGTGCTGGGTTGCAAACTGTAGAGTATTATGGGTAGAGTATTATATCATGGGACAACTCCTTTAAGTCGGATTTACATGAGGCAATTGTCAGACTGATTATCGGAAACGTTAGTATGAACGTCGTTTTGTGGACATCAAAATTATTTTGATGCAGTAGCCATTGCATGTTCCCATACAGAGGAGGTAATGGCAGCATGTAAGTGTAGCTTTTTACCTCTACTGATGAGCAGGCAATTTTCGGGAAGGAACAGTTCTTTCCGATAACTGCCTGCTCATTCGGCGTGTGTAAATGCGCTTCCACATCCAATATCTGATGTCAAAGACAGGATTTATTTTACCTCTTGATGTTGGTACCAAAGGTTAAGCTGAATGACAGATCTGACCAGTTGACTAGATTTTTAACTGTCTCACAGGTAAAAAAAAAATGACATAACGAGCCGAGTAGCCTTCTAAATACTTACCTTGTATTCATTTTTATTTATAGGTTTTCTTATCAATTAAAAAAAAAGTTGAATTCAGAGCAATGCATTTTGGGAGTTAAGATGACAGTTACATCTTATTCTCACCTTATGTGCTTGGGCAATATCTGCCTACATGTTCTCTGAATGTGAATGCTAAGATATGCAACTCTACAGTATGTAGTTACATTTGTTACCCATGGGTTCCCGTGTTAACGAAACATACTGTACAAAAAAAATGGCTTGCTGGCATATACCACCTAAACTTATGCCAGGTAGATTTTTTCTGGAATACGTTGTATCGATTGGTGCCTAGGGCTACAGTATGTTTGGCATTTGCTCCAAAAGCATTCCCTGGCTTTTTAGTCGGATATAGCCCATAGTGTGATGTCAATACAGCCTAACGCAAAATGAGTTAGATGGAAAGAGGTTACATGGTCCATGCTGCTCTCCACTTCCTGCTCTTGGCCTGACACACAGGAAATAGCAGGAGATGCCTGCTCAGCCAATCACTGGCCGGAGCAGTGAGAGTGGGCATCGCCTACCACTTTCTTTGTGTTTGGTTGGATACAGAGCAGC
The DNA here is from genome assembly GCA_033119425.1 of Bufotes viridis. Classification (NCBI taxonomy): domain Eukaryota; kingdom Metazoa; phylum Chordata; class Amphibia; order Anura; family Bufonidae; genus Bufotes; species Bufotes viridis. The sequence continues at coordinate 239,409,310 of CM065592.1, forward strand.
AGAGGCAGAGGATCAGTGAGAGTGATTATGTTTTAAAAAAAAAATTTTTTATTAACCATTCTGCCCATTTTGGAAAAAAACGTGTCCTGCCCAACAACCCCTTTAAACTATGAGATGTTAAAAGTTAAATTAAAGGGGATGTCTGGCACACATTTTTAATCCATTTACTCTTTACAATAAGAAGTCATACAGTCTTCTAATATACACGAGCTGCCCGGCCCTTAACAGACGGCTGTAATGATGGAAATAATCATCAGATCATTGGCAATGATTTCATTAAGCGTAAAAAAGGCCTTTACATTCCACATAAATAGCTGCCCAAAGGGAACACACTAATCTCCTTCTCACTCCACTGTACAAGCGAAAACTCATATCCATAACCATACCACGCAGGTCCCTCTTTCTAGAACTGTATTACAGGTAGAGGTTTACTATTTGTTTTATACTTTTTGCTTTTTATGTATATATATATATACAAAGGAAAAATTCCACAGCACTTCCTTGAGTAGTGAAAAAAATTCTTGTTTATTTACTGAGTAAAAAGCGACGTTTCGGTGCACCCAATGGCACCTTTCTCAAGCAAATATATATATATACTACCTCTATGCTGTCCATGTGAAATATGATATGCAGAAGGAGTGGACTGTTGCAATATGTACTGGCCATCATCAGCCAAGTTGATGCTCCCCTGCATGGGCGTAGGAAGCCCCACAAATCTGGGGGGGACAGCACTTATGGGGCCCCTGTGTCCTCGCCCACCCCCAAGCCACACCCACAGCCCCACCCACATATCTCTCTGCCCCCCCCCCCCCCCCAAGTGCCAAAATCTCTTTACTTATGGGCAAGTGGTTCCGGTTTAAAAAAAAAAAAAAACACACACAAAACAAGACACTTATACTTGCCTCCATCCGTCACAGCGATGCGATGCAGGCCTCTTCCGGCCTGTGTCCCGCGCTGTACGGATCACAGACGGCGCCCCCCCCCCCCGTCCCCCCCGCTTCCTACGCCCGTGCTCCCCTGTAAAATTATGACATGTGATCTTAGTTTATGAGATTGATAAATGATAGACAGATATGAGGTGCACTGTACAGCCACTTCATTACAGAGAGCCTGGGCCCACCAGTAGATCCTCTAGTATTCTGGTGGGCCATTCTGATGCCGGATCAGAATACCTTGTACCAGTATGAGTAAGTATACAAAATACCAATAGGAAAGCTTTGTATATGTCATCGCTCTCTGAGGTCACCATAGTGACAGGCAAGCCAATTTCAGCGGTTTATCACTAATCTGCCATTGTAAAGTGGTTTCTGAGAACTTACTGTATAAAGCTGGCAGAGGAAGAAAAGTCATGCAGTGCCAGAGAAGAGTCTGGCTTATTCCTCCATGATGGCAGCATAAAGTGGATTATAAGTTCCCATTAAAGGGGTTGTCTCATCGTACACATTGATGGCATAATGCTAAGATATACCATCAATGTCAGGTAGGTGCAGGTCTCACCTCTAGGACCTGCTCCTATCTTCAGAATGAGGTCCCCGGATTGAAGGAAAGCATACAGCACAAGTCTAGTTCACTTATATGGGTGTTCCAAAAAATTGCTGGTATGCTCTCTATTCACCTCTATGGGAAATCCCAAAATAGTCGAGCGCGTTTACTGGGCTAGATTTAAAATTCCCATAGAAGTAAATGGAGAGCAAGCTGCACATGCACAATGCACTCTCACTTTGGGGCCCTGTTCTGGAGATAGGAGCTGGTCTCCGATGTGGAAACTGAACCTATCTGACACTGATGGCATATCCTAGCAACATGCTATCAGTGTCTGAGATAGGCAAACCCCTAAAAGCTGAGTATCTGTAAGGTGCACTTTCTTGATGAATACTGGTAAATATCTACTTTTTTTTTTTTTTATAAATTTTAATTTTATTCCAATTATCTCAAAACATACAGTTTACAAAGCGCATAATTGCAAAATCATCCCCCCCACACCACCCCCCCCCCCCGCCTTGCAGAGAGAAAAAAAAGAAAAAGAAAATAAAAGAAAAATTTCCTTAATCGTCCCATTCCTTCCAAATACTATCCCACTTTTCATGGGATCCTCTTTGTCTGTATAAAATCCTCTCGTAACTTTTGACCTTATTAACTAGACTTAGCCAATTGTTACAATCTGGAGCAGAGGAGGAAAACCATCTTCTAGATACAAGAAGCCTGGCTAAAAACAACACTTTAATCAGCAATCGAGACTTCGTAACCTGGCAAATTACTTCCGATAAGTCCCCCAGAACCCATACTTTGGGGGAAAAGGAAATATCCATATTAAGTTTTTGGATTAGAGTTCTTTGAACCAACCTCCAGTATTTGCTCACTGCCGGGCAATCCCAGAATAGATGTAAGTGATCTGCCCTGGGGTCACCACAACGGGGGCACTCAGAAGAAGCTCTGAGTCCTCTCCTATGAAGCCACAAGGGTGTCACATATATTTTGTGCATAATATTAAACTGTACCACAATGTGATTAAAATTGTGCGAAACCCGACTTGAGTTATCACCTACATTCTCCCAATCCGGGGAACCCAAATCTAATAGTGAAGTGGACCAGGATCTTTGCCCTGGAGAAAAACAGTCCATAAATAAATTTTTTATCAAGTGCCTATAACAATGAGATACTCTGACTTTCATGCCACCCTTCTTTTGAATCAAATTGTGTAAAAATTCAGGAGTATCTATATTTAGTAAGTGATTATCAGAAATACTAAAAAGTGCCAAACGCAATTGAAAATATGCATACCAAGCCACCTCACCTACATTTTCCTCTTGTTTTAGCTCCATAAGAGTCAAGATTTGTCCATTTTTAACCACTTGGCTCAGATAATGAATATTTTTCTTCCTCTAATATTGCTGACAGTTTAAATTGTCAAGATTCAGAAGTTTTAAATTATGCCACAGTGGAGTGCAGATAAGTGATGCCCTGACTTTCAACCAACTTTTTATAACCATCCAGGCTTTCATAGCCATTCTGCAGAAAGGTTCATAATCATTCTGTAACTTAAGTAGGTAATCAGACTCCAATACTGTAAAGAAATCCGAAAAACCTGAGTCTTTAACCAATTTTCTGCAGAGATGGCTATTTTCCCAATCATTGAAGAAGCAGAGTTGAGAAGCCATAAAATAACCCTTAAAATAAGGGAGAGTAAGACCTCCCTGCTTATAAGGCATAGAAAAATACACTGCCTTTAATCTCACGCGTTTCCTCCCCCATAATAGATCATTTATCATCCGCTCTATTAACCTAAAGTACTTATCCTCAATCCATATAGGGGAGTTACGAAGAACATAAAGAACCCGGGGCAGCACCACCATTTTTATTAACGAAATTCAATCCGCTCTTGCAGACAAAATTTTTTGCCATATTTTAATTTTAGATCTCAACTTTTGTAATAAAGGAATCAAGTTAAGCTGTAAGTAATCTTGAATTTTGGCGGAAATTGCTATCCCCAGATACTTCATCATCTACGAAGTCGATAATTGCTCATCTATTGGAAAAAGAGTAGTCTTAGCCCAGTTGACCTCCAAACCAGAAGAATTGCCAAAAAAATTGACTAACTCCATTACTCGAGGAAGTGTACTTTCTGTTTGATGGATAAAGAACAGAATATCATCTGCGTACAGAGATATACGGTCCTGCTTCCCCATTACCCCAAAACCAGCCACCCTTGAGTCCTGCCTTATACTAACCGCAAGGGGTTCAATATAGATGTTAAACAGAAGAGGAGAGAGAGGACAGCCTTGTCGGGTGCCTCTCCCTAATTCAAAGCTCTCAGTCAGCATGTCATTAATCCTAATCCTGGCAGTCAGAGATTTATATAGCAGCTGTATCATTGCTATAAATTTAGGGCCAAAACCCATTTTTTTCATCACCTCCCAGAGAAACGCCCACTCGACCCTGTCGAACGCCTTAGTGGCGTCCAGCGACAGGATGGAGCGGGCGTCGCTCGCAGGCGACTGGATATTAGTGAAAAACCTATGCAAATTATGATGGGTGCCCCTTCTCGGCATAAAACCATTTTGGTCTGGATGGATAACAGAGGACAAAACCCTGGAAAGCCTCCTAGCCATGACTTTGGACAACAACTTAACATCCGTATTTAATAGGGAAATTGGTCTATAAGAGCTCAAGTCCGCCGGGTCTTTATCTTTTTTCGGAATTAAGACTATCAAAGCTTCCATCATAGATGTTGGAAGGTCTCCTCCATCTAATGCTTGAGAAAAAACTTCTAGTAGGTGGGGAAGGATAGCATCCCTATATTTACGGTAAAATTCATACGGAAAACCATCTAAACCTGGCGCGGAGTTCCCACAGATAGACTTCAAGGCCTCCTGGAGCTCCAAGAGGGTCACTTCTTTTTCCAGGTAATTTGTTTGAGTCTCCGTTAACATCGGAAGAGAAATTCTCTCCAAGAACAACCTCGCCAGGTCAGATGAAATAGCAGGGGATGCTCTATATATCTGGGAGAAATATTGCAGAAATGTATCTCTAATTCCCTCAGAATCACGAAGCAGTGATATCACTTATAAGAACCCCCCTTAAGTACACTTTCAGGGCATCCCACACTATATTGATGTTAGAGGGGAGATTCACCTCCCAAAAGGAGGATATAAATAGCTTGGTAGAAAGGAAGTTGTCCATAATAGTGAGCCAAAATGAATTCAACTTAAAACCAAGCCCCATAGTATCTGTATTCCCCCCAGTGCGAACCTCAATTGTTACAGGTGAATGGTCTGAAATTGTTCTTACTCCATATCGTATCTTTTTGATATTATTCAAATTACTCTCATTGGTAAATGCTAAATCAATTCTGGACATTGCTCTGCTACCCCTGCTAACACAGGAGTACACTCTCTTTCCTCCGCCAAGATGTTCCCATATATCCACCAAGCCAACCTCCAAGCAAAACTGGGACAATGGGGAAGGACCAAAATTCCTCCCCAAATCTAAAGTCAGTCTGTCCATTTTAGGATCCATAACAGCATTAAAATCTCCCATCAGGACAAGCCGACAATCTGGCCTCTTTTCCAAAAATAATAGTAGTTGATTAAGTGGATAAACTGAGAACGGCGGAGGTATATAAAAAAAAAGCTAAAATATAGCTATGTCCATAGAGTCTACCATACAAACAAATAAATCTACCCTGATCATCTATGGAGGATTCTATTAACGTGAAATCTACAGAGTGATGGATTAGGACCGAAACACCCCTTGAAGCGCTACTAAAGGTGGAATGATATGATTGTGCTTGCCATCCCATTGTCAAACGGGACACAGTCTCCTTGGTGAGATGTGTTTCTACTATACAGATAATCGCGGGGAGAAATCTTTTTATTGCATCCATGATGGCTTGTCTCTTAACACTCTCCCCAAGACCTCTAACATTCCAAGAGACAATTCTAATTGACATTAATCAAACAACAAAGGAAAAAAAAAAAAAAAACATACCCCTGCAAGGCGAGATCCCCCCCCCCCATCCACTGGTCCGCCCGATCCTGTCAGCAAACCTCTACCTTCCGACCGTTCTCCTCCCTCTAACCCCATCCCCCCCATCTCCAAGATACAAAATTGGTAAATATCTACTTACCTTAGTACTTATCAGGTACTTGGTGTAAAAGTCCTCGGCCAAAGCCTTGTACAGTGGCACGGGTCTGTAGTCTTTGTAGCCCCACGTTTCATTAGCCCACATCTTGAGGGCATTTTCATCACCTATAAACTGTCCATTAGCAAAGCACATAACAGGGGAAGTAAATTCCCAAGCTTCACCTTTAATTTCCTAAAATAATAAAAAATAAATAAATAATATATATATAACAGAAATAGTCACACTTCTAATGTTAACCTTTTTATGTCTACAACATGTACATACATTTTCATACACATGCTCATAGGTTCTCCGGGCTTTTAAAATTAATGACCTATCCCAGTGATGGCTAAACTCCGGCACTCCAGCTTTGGTGAAACTACAACTCCCAGCATGCTCCATTCATTTCTATGGGGTTCTGAGAACAGCTATGCAAGTGTGCATCTTGGGAGTTGTAGTTTTACCACAGCTGGAGTGCCAGAGGTTAGCCATCACAGATCTATCCTCAGGATAGGTCATCAATATCAGATTGGCGGGGGTCCAACACTCCATCGGGTTGGTATACGTCCACATACTTTCCATAGGCCTCATTCACACTGCAGAGTGATGTGACAGCACACTGAGTTGTAAAAACTGCAATGCACTAATAGCATAGCCTATCACTAATTCACAAAGCGGATTTGCTTCAACTAAGATGCAGATGTGGCATGCAGATTAGTAGAAGCTAGAGGGACGAACATAAAACTGAGCTGGAGGACTTTGTTTATAAGCATAAGTGCATTAGACTTCTATTCTGTACAAATTCTATCATGTATCATATTATTATATCAGATAATTGGAGTTAGCAGAATTGTATAATTATATTAGAATGTAATATGATATTATATTAGAATACCAACCTGATTTCCAAAAAGATGGGACATTGTGTAAAATGTTAATAAAGGTAAATAACAAAGGAATACAATGATTTAAAAATCTGATAGACCCATTTTTTATTCACGATAGACCACAAAACACATATCAGTTATTGAAAGTGAGACTTTTTACCATTTCATGAAAATAAAATAACTAATCTAGAACTAAATGGCAGCAACGCATCTCAAAAATGTTGGGACAGGGCCATGTCTACCATTGTGTAGCATCCCCTCCTTTTTTTATCAACAGTCTGTAAACATGTGGGAAGTGAGGAGACCAATTGCTGGAGTTTTGGGAGAGCAATGTTGTCCTATTCTGGTCTGGTGTAGCATTCTAGCTGTTCGACAATCCTGGGTCTTCTTTACCATATTTTTGGTTTCATGATGCACCAAATGTTTTCTATTAGTGACGGGCCAGTTCAGCACCCAGACTCTTTTTCTGCGCAGCCATGCTGTTGTGATGGATGAAATATGTAGTTTATCATTGTCTGGCCTTCCCTGAAAGGGACATTGTCTGGATGGGAGCTCATGTTGTTTTAAAACCTCTATTTTCTGTTCAGCATGGATAGTGCCTTTCCAGATGTGTAAGCTACCCCCGCCATAGGCACTAATGTAACCCCATACTATCAGTGATGCAGGCTTTTGAACCGTGAGCTGATAACAAGCTGGATGTCCCCTCTCCTCTAAAGTCCACAAGACTATGGATTCCAAAAATAATTCAAATTTTGATTTATCTGACCACAGAACAGTTTTCCATTTTGCCTCAATCCATTTTAAAAGAGCTATGACCCAGAGAAGACGGCGGTGTTTCCGGATCATGTTGACATATGGCTTCTTTATTGCATGGTACATTTTTAAGGCTACTTTCACACTCGCGTTTTGTGCGGATCCATCATGGACAAATCCATTCAGATAATACAACCGCCTGCATCCGTTCACAACAGATCAGTTTGTATTATCTGTAACATAGCCAAGACGGATCCGTCTTGAACACCATTGAAAGTCAATGGAGGATGGATCCGTTTTCTATTGTGCCAGATTGTGTCAGTGAAAACGGATCCATCTCAATTGACTTGCATTGTGTGTCAGGACGGATCAGTTTGGCTCAGTTTCATTAGACGGACACCAAAACAGTCCGTCTCCAAAGCGGAATGGAGACTGAACGGAGGCAAACTGATGCATTCTGAGCAGATCCTTTTCCATTCAGAATGCATTATAATGCAAACTGATCCGTTTTGGACTGCCTGTGAAAGCAGAAAGCCAAAACGCGAGTGTGAAAGTAGACTTAGTTACATTTGTGGGTTGCATGGAGAACTGTGTTCACAGACAATGATTTCTGGAAGTGATCCTGGGCCCATGCAGTGATTTCCTGTACAGAATCATGTGTTTTTAATGCAGTGCCGCCAAAGCACCCACACATCACAAGTATTTAGTATTGACCGTCGGCCTTGTCCCATGCGCACATGGATTTCTCCAGATTCTCTGGATCTTCTGATGATATTATTGTACTGTACATAGCGGGATATTCAAAGTATTTCCAATTTTACATTGAAGAACATTTTTCTGAATTTGTTCCACAATTTTTAGATACCGTTTTTCACACGTTATGAACATCTGCCCATCCTTCCTTCTGAGAGACTCTACCTCTCCAACATGCTTTTTATGCCCAGTCATGTGACTTAGTACCACTTCCTTTTCCAGCCTTTTGTTACCCTTGTCCCAATTTTTTTATTTCCAGATGTGTTGCTGCCACCAAGGTCTAAATGAGTTTTATTTTTTTTCATGAAATGGTAAAATGTCTCACTTTCAACATCTGCTATGTGTTCTATGATCTACTGGCAAATCATTGCATTGTTTTTTCTTACATTTTACAAAGCGCCCCATCTTTTTTGTAAACGGGATTGTAGATTATATATTAAGGCCCCATTCACACGTCTGCAAATGGGTCCGCATCCATTCCGCAATTCTGCGGAACGGGTGCGGACCCATTCATTCTCAATGGGGCCGGACGTGAAGCGGAGAGCACACCGCTTCCTCATTTGTGGAATGCAGCCCTGAACTTCCGGTCCGCGGCTCCGCAAAAGATAGAACATGTCCTATTCTTGTCCGCAGCTTGCGAACAAGAATAGGCATTTCTATGGGGGGTGCCGGCCGGGTGTGTTGCGGATCTGCAACACACCACGGACGTGTGAATGGACCCTAATTTGAAATTAATTATTGAAAAATTTAATTTTAAAATATTAAATTAATTGATTATATATTAATTAATATAATAATAATCAATCAATTTGAGAATATACTAGATTACTTTGTCAAATAAGACTTTCCAGAAAGAGGGGAAAGAAGGGAATACCTTTTTCTTAGTACATAAATATTCATGCCATGCAAACTGAAGAAGTGGTTTCAAGACTGGGTCTTCAAAATCAGCATCAAATGAGTGTTTCAGCGCCTAGGAATAAAACTTGTAATACTAATTAGAGAGAACATATCAAAGCTGCTGCGATCATCTCCAGATTCTACTCATTGGCTCGCCCCGCTCAGCTCAGGCAGGCGGCCCCTCATACATTCATATGCGGTATTTTTACAGTGGTTCTGCTCCTATAGGAAATCAGTGCAGTTTCTGGATTTGTCCATGCAGTGAGCTCCTGAAAACGCATTAAAGACAAACGGACGTCTGCAGCATTTTAATACCATCACATGCACACCACCAGACCTATAGGAAGCTGCATTACTATGGTCACAGTGGCGATGTGTCCCCAAGTGGCATACGACCCTGCAGTGTTATGCCTTTTGGAGAGACATCACTGCTGAGGGCAATCATTGGCTGCGGCAGCACATGTGACCCTGTCCATCTGGGAGGACAAGGTGGGCACCAGAAGTCCAGTGAAAATAACCCAGAAGCCACAGAGGTAGGTATAGAGCTCCTGACAGGTACTGCTGGCTGTGTGTGGAAGGAGGGTTTTAAAAGAAAAAACTTCAAATGTCTGCTAGATGACCACCATATTGGCTGGCTGATCATTAAATAAATGGAATGTGTTACTGCAGTGACCCCCTTTTCTCAAGATCAGTTGGGGTCCCCCATAGATCTAGCAGTGATCAGCCAACCCCTTTAAGTCTGTCCACTATGAAAATGCCTGTGGAAATCAGTTGTTTGGGTGGCGATCACTGCCCTGGTTATCACCCCACCTGCACCCTGCTAATAGAGAAAGCGAGGCTACCCTGCTGCTGCTCAGTAACTCTTGGAGTGGCCTCCAGTCACACCCCTTCCTTTACCTCGGCCGCACATTTGGCAACGTGGAAAGGGGGTTCACTGAGGAGCCCGACAACCTCCAGCTGGAACCGCTCCGAAGCCATGGTGTGACTGACGACTACTACTCCTTTCCGCGTCCTGTTACCCTGGCAACGAGGAGGCGCCCGCACTTCTCACTAGGGACGCGCTGCAAGCTGTGACGTCACAGAAGGAGAACTGGGAGAAATCCCGCCGTGTCTGTACGAGGGCAGCAGCAACTGCTTACAGAGCTGCCTGGAAATTAAGAAGCCAATATCATGGCGAACCGTGACCCTAAATTTGATTCTCTCCCCCCCCCCAAGTTTGAAAATGATGGGAAGATGATTGGGGTAGGCAAAGGAAAAAGTTATCAATCAATTAGATTACAAGTCAGATTTTTTAAAAGGCTCTTTTGAAAATAGAAGAAGCAATGTAATTAGCTGCCATGGCTCACTTTCCCATGATTTATTTGTACCAGTTTTGTTAACCAGTTCCTGCCCGGGCCATACACCTTCCTAGGACATGTAACTTTGAAAGCAGTGACTTTTTTTTCTGGTCGGTTATGTAAATAATTTTTGCACAGTTTTTTCTGATATATTGGGCTTTATGTGTGTGCGGCACTTGGTGGGCATTCTCTTTATTATTTTTGTCTATTTTTTTTTTTTTATATTTTACACTTTGCGCCCCTGTTAGGTCATACAAGTGATTTGCGTGACATTTAACATTACATTTTTTTTATTGCTGATTTCTCTTGTAACTGGGGCAGACATTAGTGGCTCTTTAGAGAAGTGGGACATCACTGTATGACCTTGCTCTAGAGCTGATCTGGATGTGAGAAGACCCAGCAGCTCCCACGGACTCCTGGCCCCTGGTGACATGACTGATGGGATCAGAGCTTATCTCTGTACATAGGGCTTGTTCAGAAATGTGTCTTGAGAGTGTGGATGGAAACTGGTGGAACCCCACACAAACACAGATAGACATCCAAACTCTATGCAGATGTTGACATTGGATTTAAACCCAGCACAGCAAGACAAAGTGCTAACCACTAAACCACCATGCTGCCTATGGATATGTTCACAAATAACGCCTGTGGTGCAGTTAAAGGGAACCTGTCACCATGAAAGTCCAGGGCAATTTGCAAGCAGCATGATATAAAGCAGAAGGAGCTGGGGTTGTCTCATTTCTGCGGAGCAAAACGGATCCGTCATGACCCCCAATGTAAGTCAATGGGGACGGTTCGGTTTTGCTCCACATCCCCGGACGGAAAGAAAACCGCAGCATGCTGCGGTATTTTCTCCATCCAAAACACATTCACATACTGAACGGCAGACATCCTGATGCATACTGAACGGATTTCTCTCCATTCAGAATACATGGGGATAATACTGATCAGTATTTTTCTGGCATAGAGCCCCGACGACGGACCTCTATGCCGGAAAACAAAAACGCCAGTGTGAAGGTACCCTAAGACTGCTCCTGAAGTGAGACAAGGGGGTTGTCTCACTTCAGAAAATGGCATTTATCATCATGTAGACAATGGTAAAGGGGTATTCTAGTAGCTAAAAGTTATGCCCTATCCACAGGATAGTGGATAAATATCAGATCGGGGTGGGGTCCTACCACTGGGACCCCCACCGATGACGAGAACGGGGACCCCGTATCCCCTGCAGCTCCCCAGCTCCTACGTGTGCGCCGCCGCTCCATTCATTTCTATGGGAATTCCAGAGATAGCTGAGTACAGCGCTGTCTCCCATAGAAATAAATGCAGTGGCTTTACACATGTGTGAACGGATGCTCCGGTCGTTTCAGGGGAGCAGCAGGTAGAAACTTGAGTACCCAGAGGAAACCCATACAAACACAGGAGAATATACAAACGCCATGCAGATGTTGTCCTTAGTTGGATTTGAATTTAGGACCCCGGTACTGCAAGGCACCAGTGCTAACCAATGAGCTACCATGCTGCCTTTCTCTCTCTTTCTCTCTCTAGGAATATTTGGCTTCTGGGTGAAATTTCATGATAAACCTAAAATGCACTTTAACCTTTACAGGAGAACACAATGTGACCTTCTCTAAACTTCTGAATGCACATGTCCAACTGTTTAATGTTTCAGGACTTTTTGCACAACTTGCTGTTTTCTAACAAGGAGCTTAACGGCAAAATTCACAACAGGTGTTTGATCCATAAATCACCCAGTACATTTCCTGGATTAATTATATTTGGTGAACAGTGCTCCTCATCATGCTGTTCATATTTTGACATCATGAGACAACACCTAACAATTGATCAACAGTACCTCGCCATCGTGTGGCTTCAAGCAGGATGTTCTCAGATGGAAGTAGCCAATGAGATTAGAGTGTCACAGAGTGTCATCAGCAGGTTGCTGATACAGAGAGACTAGAAGAGTCACAGAAAGGCATATAAGTGGGTGTTCTTTGGCCACATGTCACACTAATGACCATTTCATTGTGAACAATGCCCTGCGGAACCGGATGATGAATGCCACACAACTCCAGGTACATTTAAGGTGAGAGCCACCCAAGTGTCACGTCATACCATTCAAAACCATTTACATCAGCGTGGTCTGAGTGCTAGATGACCTGCGAGGGTACCTGACCACAGGCTTCATGGTCTTGCATGGGCCAGGGAGCACCTATGCTGGAGGAGCGACCAGTGGGCCTCAGAGCTGTTCACTGATGAAAGTTGGTTCATGCTGAGCAGAAATGATGGCCGCCAACGATGTTGGAGACGTCAAGGAGATCAGCCACTGTTGTCACCAGACGAGCCTTTGGTGGTAGTGGTGTTAGTGTGGGCAGGTGTGTCTACTCAATACAGAACTGACCTACACTTTGTGAATGGTATAGTGACAAGCCCATACTACTTGAATAACATCATTAATCCTGTTCCTTTGCATGAACAACACAGGTAGTGTTGAGAAAACTTGTTTTCTCAAGTTCGGCGTACAAGGTTCTGGTTCTCTAAGAATCCCGTTATGGATTCCGCTACCACGGACCATAACGGAATTCTATGACGGCATGCACCATAGAAGCCTCTAATAGGCCTCCGTGGTGCATGCCGTCATAGAATTCCGTTATGATCTGTGGTAGCGGAATCCATAACGGTATTCTTAGATAACCAGAACCATGTATGCCGAACAAGGTTTTCCCCATGGAGAGCCCGATACATTACCAGATCTCCAAAAAATAAAATACTCCAATGCTCATGTCAGTGGGGCTGGAGGGGTGAAGATAGGTATATGTCCAGGTTCAGCTCTGAACCCAGATAACCCCTTTAAAGTCAACTTGTGAACAGCATGAGACGTCATTGTCAAGCTGTAATTGTTGCTCAAGGCCACATGACAAGTTATTGAGACACTGACGTTTTTGTGGGGTACACCCACCACTGTTGTTGGCTTCAGTTTCAATAAATTGTTTGAGATGAGGAAATCACCGTTGCATGTTTCTACAGTACTAAAATGCCTTACTTCCATTCTTCCATTATATTTCACTGTAGCATGAACCTTTTACATTTTCTATAAATTTCACCCAAAAATTCCTAACTTTTTGTAAGTAGTGTATGTGTATTTTTTTTTTAAACTGAATCTCAACAAATAGACAATAATGATACTCATTTATCAAAATAAATAAAAGTTCTTGAAATCTGTATTAGAATTAGTTAATTTTTCCATTTTAAAACTTTGATAAACACACAAAAGTGTCTTGCTAATTAGAGTTGTTTCGGTACCAAAATTTTGATTCGGTATCGATACCATAAAAAAGTATTGCGATACTCGATACCACGCAAAAAAAAAAAAAATTGCCAAAAAAGCCGCGTGCATTCCTTGTTTTATGGAACGTCCGGCCAATAATACAACAGTCCGATCCTATTATTTGGGGGGACAAGGCGACTAAAATAAAATGGCGAATTGTGCAGTTTTTCTTTTATGGGCGTTCACAGCTTAAGAGGATTTTTTTAATAGTTTGGACTTGAGACGTAGCGATATGTAATATTTTATTTATTGTTTATATATTTTATATGTAAAATTGGGAAAGGGGGTGAGTTATAATTAATATTTTGGTGTACTTTTTAACTTTTTTTTTTTTTTTACAGTTTATTTATTAACTATTTCCCCCTTAGGGGCTAGAACCTGGGATCTTCTCATCCTATTCACCCTGATAAAGCTCTGTTAGGGTAAATAGGACTTAACCCTCTCCCTGCTGCCCTGTGCACACAGCAGCAGGGAGCAGACTATGGCAGCCAGGACTTCAGTAGCGTCCTGGTTGCCATGGTAACCGATCGGAGCCCCAGCATTACACTGCTGGGGCTCCGATCATTGCCACTGCCACCAATGAGGAGGAGGTGAGGGGACCCTGTGGCCACTGCCACCAATGCTTTTATTACTGGGGGGAGGGAGGAATGGGGGGGCGCACTGGCCACCAATGTATTTAATAATGGGGAAGGGGGGCATTGGCCAATGTCTAATACTGGGGAGGGGATGGGCGCACTGGCCACCAATGAGGAGTGTCTTTTACTATACAGATGCAGGCAGAAGAAGCTCATTGCCGGCACCTTCCTGTGACCGGGCGCTGCGATCCGCGGCACCTGAGGGGTTAACTGCCGCGGATTGCAGTGCCCGGTCACAGGCAGGTGCCGGCAATGAGCTTCTTCTGCCTGCCTCTGTAAAAATCACTCCTCATTGGTGGCCAGTGACCCCGCCTCCTCCGTCCCTCGCGCTCTATTGGTGGAAGCAGCACAGGGGGAGGGAGAGACCGCCTCCTTCTCCCTGTGCTGCCGAGGAGAACATGGCGGCGCAGCCATGTTCTCTGATACTGGGCTGTGCAGTAGCGCAGCCCAGTATCGATAAAATACTACTCCTGGTATCGAGCTCGATACCAGAGAAAAGTATCGATTGGGTATCGAAACTTCGATACCCGAAACAACCCTATTGCTAATACAATAGTTGCAGAACAGACAATTTTGAGAAATGTCGTAGAAGGACATGCACACAATCTAAAATTGGGATGTTTGGGATTCATTCTTATAGCTGGCAGAACTAGGTTTCTCTTAGACTAAGCCTACATGCACATAAAGGTTTGTGTTTTGCGGACCGCACATGTCTTGGCTGTCAAAGAAAATGCCTATTGCGGACATGCTCTATTTTTTTGCGGGGCAACGGATGCCAACAGCACACGGAGTGCTGTCCGCATCTTTTGCGGCCCCATTTAAGTGAATGGATGCGGCTCGTGTGCATGTAGGCTAATCCTTAGGAGAGGATAAATGAATTGACACACATTTAAAATGCATTTTTTGCTATTTTTTTTATTTATTTTCTTGAAAAAAAGAAAAAAAAAAAAAAGAAAGAAAAAAGCAGCATACTTTCTGCATGTAGTTTTAGAAACCAAACCAGAATTGGATTTAAAGAGGACCTTTCATGGGTCTAGACATTACAAAATAACTAGCAGGATATGTAGGGCATAGTGCACTAATATTGCTTACTATTTTTCCTGGGCACTGCTTCGTTCGCCCGCTGTGCCCCCCTGCAGTTTTCCCGCCTGGTGTGCTAATGAATAATACCAGTACAAGGAGGAGGAGACTGCCCTGTTTCTCAATGGGTGTCTTCTCTCTGGCTGTAGTGCGGTCCAATCGCAGCCAGGGAGAAAACGACTATTGAGAAACAGGGCAGTCTCCTCCTCCTTGTACTGGTATTATTCATTAGCACACCAGGCGGGAAAACTGCAGGGGGGCACAGCGGGCGAACGAAGCAGTGCCCAGGAAAAATAGTAAGCAATATTAGTGCACTATGCCCTACATATCCTGCTAGTTATTTCATACTGTCTGGACCCATGAAAGGTCCTTTTTTTTTTTTTAAAAAGGGATCTGTCCTGTACACTTTCGCTCTTTTTATGATCCGCTACTGTTCTTGACTTTCGAAACCATACAGAAATCTGACCGTATGGGCGTACCCCAAGGCTAGTTTCATACTAGCGTTTACAGAACCAGCAGGCTGTTCCGGTCGAGAACAACCTGCCAGATCCGGTGCTGCGGGAATGCTGTCCGGCCCCATTAGCTATAATGGGGACCGGTGGAGATCTGGCTGCAACCTGGAAAATATGCTAAAAATTCTATGCAGGAACATAGTAACAGTTTATTAGGCTGAATTAAAGACATCTGTCAATCTAGTTCAGCCTGTTATCCTGCAAGTTCATCCAGAGGAAGGCAAAAAAAAAAAAAAAACCTGCGAGGTGGAAGCCAATTTTCCTCACTTAACTCTGTACCGCTAGTGTGAAACTAGCCTAGCACTTTGAGAGTGATCACTTTTCCAAAGGATCAAAAAGGTACAGCTTTTTAGGCTCAGGTTGATGGATTTCTTGTGACTTTCGTGTCGCGGAACTTGTGGGTCGCTGCCAAAGTTGCCACATAACCGCATCCTTCTAGAAATCAAATAAATACTTTTGGGATAATAGATCTATTATTATTATATTTTTATGTTTCTTTTGCTGCAGTTTGAAAAAAATTGTGGCAAAAATGTATTTAAATCACACGGTGTGAATAAGCCACTATGGAAGGTTGCAGTGCATCGTTTCTCATGACACTCATTTCACAGTGATCAGATCTGACAAAACACCCATCTATAAGATACCAAAAAGTTCTGAGGCCAGACTGTTTTTATTAATTTTTTTTATTTAAATGCACAAATGCAATATGTTAATAAAAACTTTACTATAGTACATTACAAACTGCTACAATACAGTGTAGGCATGTTTGGCTTTTTGGCTCTCGTGCAATGTTCTCCATACTGTCATTTAAAAGGGTGTTCTGAGTTTGGCAAAAATAAAGGAAAAATAAAAGGTGCTAAAATAATTAAAAAAAGCACTGCTTAACCATTTAACCTCCCTGCCGGTCTTTATTTACTTGGCTGCATTGGTGACATGACCACATGATGGCTACAGCCAATCACTGGCCTCGGCTGTATGTTGCTACATTGGTCATGTGTATATACAGACACACCACCACCGCAGCCAAGTAAGCATAGACTGGCTGGGAGGATTAGTGCAGCATTGCTGTTATAGGGTAATAAACAGGTAAGTAATGCTACTTTTATTAGTCTTTCACATTTATCCTACCCCCAATTTTGTTGCCCAACTCGGAAAACCCTTTTAAAGAAATCCTGCAAGAATAAGGCCGAGTTCACACTCCAGTTATTTCCATTAGTTATTGTTAGCCAAAACCAGGTGCGGGTCAAAAATAAAGAACAGATGCAGATCTTTCCATTGTTTTGGCTCACAATAACTGATGGAAAGAACT
Organism: Bufotes viridis; assembly: GCA_033119425.1. Taxonomy (NCBI): domain Eukaryota; kingdom Metazoa; phylum Chordata; class Amphibia; order Anura; family Bufonidae; genus Bufotes; species Bufotes viridis. Next base: position 239,426,421 of record CM065592.1, read on the forward strand.
GACCAAATAACTGAAGTGTCAACCTGGCCTGAGTGTATACAAGGTACTTTGATGCACGTTAAAAATGTGAAAAAACATTTTAATATGTTTCTTTGATGCCAAGTAATAACTGCTTGAATTTACAAGTGCAGAGCCTGATGCGACACTTCTAAGTTATGAATGGCAAAAGGGGATATGTCAACAAAATCTCTTTATACTGCAGGCTTAGGGCCTGTAACTTCAAACGATCTTAAAGGGCATCTGTCGGCAGGTTTGTACCTATGACACTGGCTGACCTGTTACATGTGCGCTTGGCAGCTGAAGGCATCTGTGTTGGTCCCATGTTCATATGTGACCGCATTGCTGAGAAAGATGATGAATGAGCCTCTAGGAGCAATGAGGGCGTTACCGTTACACCTTTTCACAGAAATGTGGGCACATATGAGCATGGGACCAACACAGATCCCTTGAGCTGCCAAGTGCCCATGTAACAGGACACCCAGTTTCATATCTGCTGACAAAAGCCTTTTAACACCTCAGAAAAAGTTCATATTTTTAGGTACAGGAAAGTTCATTTTCTTATATTCTTTTTGGGTGGTTTTCTATCTTTACAGAGTAGACAATACACAGTTCGAGCACCTCTGGATCTCTTGGTATTCATCTCATTTAGACTATTTGTGAAAAGAAAATTCTTTCAAAATAATTCTGCATATATATCCATGTCCGCGCCTACTAAACAACACAAGAACAAGATGAAAAAAAAATATACATATACTTTCAATGAAAGGCACATAAAATGCAAAGTCAAAATATAACTCATACGCATCTCTAAGCTATGGAAAAATGCAGAATCAAACAGTTACTTAAACTGAGATACAAACTAAAAAAAAGAGGTTTAGAACTTGCTTGGCCCTGTAGAAAGCTTTTCAATAATCACATTAGAAAAAATATTTTTGTACATGTATTTACAAAAGAACAATTATACAGAGGTTGAATTTGTTGTGTTCAATGGTGTACTGATGAAGGACGCAGCACCAGCTTGTATCTGGAATGACTGAGCTGGAATCGGGTGACCAGGTACAGGCTGTGTTACAGTCAAAGTTTGCTGAGCGTGCTCAGGGACCCGGACACTCTGGTTCAAAATAGTAGGAGCTTGGGAAGCTTGAAGCAGAGTTAGTCGCGCTGGAATCTGGTGACCAGGTACAGGTTGCGTTACTGGGCTAACAGTCAAAGTTCGTTGAGCGTGCTCAGGGACCCGAACACTCTGGTTGAAAATAGTAGGAGCTTGGACTAGAGTTAGTCGCGCTGGAATCTGGTGACCAGGTACAGACTGCGTTACTGAGCCAACAGTTGAAGCTTGCTGAGCGTGCTCAGAGACCCGAACACTCTGGTTCAAGATAGTAGGAGCCTGGGAAGCTTGCATCAGAGTTAGTCGCGTTGGAATCAGGTGACCAGGTACAGACTGTGTTACTGGGCTAACAGTCAAAGTTTGCTGAGCGTGCTCAGAGACCCGAACACTCTGGTTCAAGATAGTAGGAGCTTGCACCTGAGTTAGTCGCGCTGGAATCTGGTAACCAGGTACAGACTGTGTTACTGGGCTAACAGTCAAAGTTTGCTGAGCATACTCCGGGACCCTGACATTCTGGCTCAAGATAGCAGGAGCTTGAACCGGATTTCGACGCTCTGGAATCGGATGACCAGGTACAGTTTGTGTTACTGGGCTACCAGTTAAAGTTTGCTGGGCGTGCTCAGAGACTCTGACACTCTGGTTCATGATAGTGGGAGCTTGCACCAGAGTTAGTCGTGCTGGAATCGGGTGCCCAGGTCCAGACTGTGTTACTGGGCTAACAGTTAAAGTTTGCTGAGCGTGCTCAGGGACTCGGATACTCTGGTTTAAGACAGTAGAAGCTCGGGAAGCTTGCACCAGAGTTAGTCTTGTTTGGTGATCTGCCTGTGTCCAGTAAATAGGTACAGGCTGTGTTCCTGTGCTATAGGTTCGCTGAGCATTTTCAGGGACCCGAACACTCTGGGTCAAGATAGTAGGAACTTGCACTGGAGTCAGTCGTGTTTGGAGATCTGCCTGTGTCAAGTGAAAAGGTACAGGTTGTGTTCCTGGGCTAAAGGTTTGCTGAGCATGTTCAGGGACCCGAACACTCTGGTTTAAGACAGTAGGAGTCTGGGAAGATTGCACTGTAGTTAGTCGCGTTAAGCGATCTGCAGGTGTCACGTGAATAAGTACAGGCTGTGTTCCTGGGCTAACAGTTGAAGTTTGTGGAGCATGCTCAGAGACCCGGACACTCTGGTTCAAGATAGCAGGAGCTTGGGGAACTTGCACCTGAGTTAGTCGCGTTTGGCGATCTGCCTGCGTCACATAAATAGGTACAGGTTGTGTTCCTGGGCTAACAGTTGAAGTTTGCGGAGCATGCTCAGAGACCCGGACACTCTGGTTCAAGACAGTAGTAGCATGGGGAACTTGCACTTGAGTTAGTCGCGTTTGGCGATCTGCCTGCGTCACATGAATAGGTACAGGATGTGTTCCTGGGCTAACAGTTGAAGTTTGCGGAGCATGCTCAGAGACCCGGACACTCTGGTTCAAGACAGTAGTAGCATGGGGAACTTGCACCTGAGTTAGTCGCGTTTGGCGATCAGCCTGCGTCACATGAATAGGTACAGGATGTGTTCCTGTGCTAACAGTTGAAGTTTGCTGAGCATGCTCAGGGACGTGGACACTCTGGTTCAAGACAGTAGTAGCATGAGGAACTTGCACTTGAGTTAGTCGCGTTTGGCGATCTGCCTGCGTCACATGAATAGGTACAGGATGTGTTCCTGGGCTAACAGTTGAAGTTTGCTGAGCATGCTCAGGGACGTAGACACTCTGGTTCAAGATAGTAGTAGCATGGGGAACTTGCACTTGAGTTAGTCGCGTTTGGCGATCTGCCTGCGTCACATGAATAGGTACAGGATGTGTTCCTGTGCTAAGAGTAAAAGTCTGATGAGGATGCTCGGGGCCCCGGACACTCTGGTTCAAGACAGTAGTAGCATGGGAAGATTGCATCTGAGTTAGTCGCGTTTTGCGATCAGCCTGCGTCACATGAATTAGTACAGGCTGTGTTCCTGGGCTAAGAGTAAAAGTCTGATGAGGATGCTCAAGGAACCGGAAACTCTGGTTCAAGACAGTAGGCGCTTGGGATGTTTGCACCGCAGTTAGTCGCGTTTGGCGATTTGCTTGTGTCACATGAATAGGTACAGACTGTGTTCCTGGGCTAACAGTTGATGTTTGCTGAGCATGCTCAGGACCCCGGACACTCTGGTTTAAGAGAGTAGGAGCTTGCACCGGAGTTAGACGCGTTTGGCGATCTGCCTGTGTAGCTGGGCTTTCAGTTAAGGTTTGTTGAGCGTGCTGAGGGACCTGGACATTCTGGTTCAAGATAGTAGGAGCTTGCATTAGAGCTTGCCGCGTTTGGCGATCTGCCCATGTTCTTGGGCTATCGGTTAAAATTTGTTGAGCATGCAGAGGGACCTGGACACTCTGGTTCAAGATAGTGGGAGCTTGCACCGGAGTTAGTCGCGTTTGGCGATCTGCCTGTGTAGCTGGGCTTTCAGTTAAAGTTTGTTGAGCGTGCTGAGGGACCTGGACATTCTGGTTCAAGATAGTAGCAGCTTGCACTGGAGCTTGTCGCGTTTGGCGATCTGCCTGTGTTCTTGGGCTATCAGTTAAAATTTGTTGAGCATGCTGAGGGACCTGGACACTCTGGTTCAAGATAGCGGGAGCTTGCACCGGAGTTAATCGCGTTTGCCGATCTGCCTGTGTAGCTGGGCTTTCAGTTAAAGGTTGTTGAGCGTGCTGATGGACCTGGACATTCTGGTTCAAGATAGTTGCAGCTTGCACTGGAGCTTGTCGCGTTTGGCGATCTGCCTGTGTTCTTGGGCTATCAGTTAAAATTTGTTGAGCATGCTGAGGGACCTGGACACTCTGGTATAAGATAGTGGGAGCTTGCACCGGAGTTAGTCGTGTTTGGCGATCTACCTGTGTTGCTGGGCTATCAATTAAAATTTGTTGAGCATGCTGAGGGACCTGGACACTGTGGTACAAGATAGTAGGAGCTTGCACCGGAGTTAGTCGTGTTTGGCGATCTACCTGTGTTGCTGGGCTATCAGTTAAAATTTGTTGAGCATGCTGAGGGACTTGGACACTCTGGTACAAGATAGTAGGAGCTTGCACCGGAGTTAGTCGTGTTTGGCGATCTGCCTGTGTTCTTGGGCTTTCAGTTAAAATTTGTTGAGCATGCTGAGGGACCTGGACACTCTGGTTTAAGATAGTAGAAGCTTGCACCGGAGTTAGTCGTGTTTGGCGATCTGCCTGTTTTGCTGGGCTATCAGTTAAAATTTGTTGAGCATGCTGAGGGACCTGGACATTCTGGTTCAAAATAGTGGGAGCTTGCACTGGAGTTAGTCGCGTTTGGCGATCTGCCTGGGTTCTCGGGCTATCAGTTAAAGTTTGTTTAGCATGCTGAGGGACCCGGACACTCTGGTCCAAGATAGTAAGAGCTTGGGGTGTTTGCAACGGAGTGAGTCGGCTTTGGTGATCTGCCTGTGTTGTTGGGCTATCAGTTGAAGTTTGGTGAGCATGCTGAGGATCGTGGACACTCTGGTTCAAAACTGTAGGAACTTGCATCGGAGTTAGTTGGCTTTGGTGATCTGCCCGTGTTGCTGGGCTATCAGTTAAAGTTTGGTGAGCTTGCTGAGGCTCGTGGACACTCTGGTTCAAAACTGTAGGAACTTGCATCGGAGTTAGTCGGCTTTGGCAATCTGCCTGTGTTGTTGGGCTATCAGTTGAAGTTTGGTGAGCATGCTGAGGATCGTGGACACTCTGGTTCAAAACTGTAGGAACTTGCATCGGAGTTAGTCGGCTTTGGCGATCTGCCTGTGTTGTTGGGCTATCAGTTGACGTTTGGTGAGCATGCTGAGGATCGTGGACACTCTGGTTCAAAACTGTAGGAACTTGCATCGGAGTTAGTCGGCTTTGGCGATCTGCCTGTGTTGTTGGGCTATCAGTTGAAGTTTGGTGAGCATGCTGTGGGTTCTGGACACTCTGGTTCAAGACAGTTGGAGCTTGGGGAGCTTGCACAGGAGCTAATCTCGTTTGGCGATCTGCCTGTGTAACTGGGCTATCAGTTAAAGTTTGTTGAGCGTGCTGAGGAACCTGGACACTCTGTTCCAAGATGGTAGGAGCTTGCACCGGAGTTAGTCGTGTTTGGCGATCCGCCTGTGTCATTGGGCTATCAGTTAAAGTTTGCTGAGCGTGCTGAGGAACCTGGACACTCTGTTCCAAGATGGTAGGAGCTTGCACCGGAGTTAGTCGTGTTTGGCGATCCGCCTGTGTCATTGGGCTATCAGTTAAAGTTTGTTGAGCATGCTGAGAAACCTGGACACTCTGTTCCAAGATGGTAGAAGCTTGCACCGGAGTTAGTCGTGTTTGGCGATCCGCCTGTGTCAAGTGAATTTCACGGGTCCGTCCCTGTAGCTGTTCAAATGCTTCTTTTGACAGAGTGACAACATGCATTTGCTCTGGGAGCACAGTCTGTACCCTGCCCTCCATAACTTCTATGTTGTGAATTGGTTGCAATTGCTGCTGGTGAGATGCCACTTGTACTCCATGCAAGACAGGAGGTTGATGAGTGATCAGCGTCAGATTTGCAGCTTGGCTGGCAGTGGTTGAAGAGGCTTCAGAAGTGACAAGACCAATACCCTGGCTATGAGCTGGCATGAAGTTTAGGTTATGTACATTGTCTGCCACCAGTACCTGTATTTCTTGTGCATTAGGTGTCGCTACCTGATACTGCTGCATCTGCACTAGACTTTTTTCGCTATCGTTTATACGAGAGCTAGTCTTGGGGGCTGGTGGTTTCGGCTGTTTCACTTTCCCGTGGCATTTTATGTGTGCCTTCAGATTGTCCATACGAGTAAATTGTATATTGCAGTCTGGGCAGGAAAACGGCTTATTTCCAGTATGCAAAGTGAGGTGTCTTCTCTTGGCACTGGAATCCGCAAACGATTTCCCACAAGTGTTGCAAGAATATGGCTTTTCACCCCTGAATAGAAAAACAAAATGCATGAGAAACTACTGATTTTGATGTATATGCTCTGGAAAACTTTTCATAAACTGGGATCTGTCTGATAATGAGGTAATGTAGCTTTGTTCAATAAGAAATATGTTGGGCTGCAGAGGTCCCACTTTTTTTTTTTTTTTAACAAAAGTGGCAAGGATTTTGGAAAAAGTCGCATAACTATAAACTATAGCCATTTAATAAGGCTCTCTCCAACATCCTCCAGCCTCCATCACCTACTGAAAGCCCTGGCACCCACATCTTGAATAGGGGCTGCTCCTCTACTCACTTGCCCTTTCTACTCTTCCCCTTCACACCCATCAAGAAAGTTACATGAATATGTTATAAAGACATGCAGCACTGACAACAGGGGCTAAATGCCAGCAGATCGAGTAAACCCGCTTCCAATTTATTTGCTTGGTTGACAAGCTGGTAGGACAAGGTTTACCAGGGCTCTGTTAACATTAGCGTCATGGCTTAAAGAAGTATTTCAGTGCAAAAGTTAAAAAAAGCTCTCGCCCAGGCAAATGCTGTAAAATAATTTCCTGTTGTGTCTAAATAGAAGTAAGAAGTGGAGCACAGTAGGCACCCGACACAGTTGGGACGGCCCCGGTGGGGAACGAGCAAGTATAAATTCTGCTATTTTTTACAGCATGTGCAGCCTGGGGGAAAGCTAGATTAGATAGAAAGATGGAAGCAGAGAGAGAGGTAAAATGTATTACACTTTATACTATCCCTTTCCATATGTCCTGTAGGGGAGGCACAAATAGAAAGTAGTTTTTGCCATGATAGGTGCAAGGAAAGCTAGGGTTTTCCGGTTATAATCATATTTTAAGTAATGCCAGCAGCCTGTGTCCTGAAAAAATAAAATTCATACGTAGGCTGGGTCCACATCACGTATTTGCCATCTGTTTAATGTACAGAAATACGGATACCTCAGACAGATGCCATACAGTTCAACTGTAAAAAAAATAATTTTTTTATACATTAACAGCTTTTTTTTTTTTACTGAACTCTGCAGGATGAAAAGTGTGGTGTCCTACACTTTTGTATCTTTTTTTCCCCTCAACATATATGCTCTACAGGCAAAAACACGATGTGAACCCACCCTAACCTGCTCTGGTCCTACGTGCTGCCTCCATCTTGCAGGTCTGGCACTGTTTACGGGCATGGTCAAATGCACCACTCCAGCCAATGACTGGCTTCAGCAGTGACACAAGCAAGGAGGACCGGAGTGATGTGGAGCAGGTAAGTAGGAATCTTCTTTTTCAGGAGGAAGGCTGCTGGCATTGCTTTAAATACAATCATAGCTGGAAAATCCTTTTAAAGTGTCACTGAGCTTTCACAAAACCTTTGATATGGCATAGCGAGTCGTCTCAGTGCCGAGACCCCCACGGATGGCTAGAACGAGGAGAGAGAAGTGCTTACATAGTGCAACCTCTCCTCGCTGCAGGAGATGGGCTCAATAGTCTATGGGCGAGTCTTGATTCAGTATACTGCAGTAATGAGAGAGAGAGAGAAGCGCTTCTTTCTCCTCAATTTACCAATTGGTGGGGGGCTCACACCGCCACCCATCAAAACGTTGATATGACGCTATGACACATCAAAAGTTATCTGAAAGCTCAGTGACCCTTTCATTTAATAAAGTGCATCTGAAAACAGCATATATAAACATGTAAAAGACCACATATAAAAATGTATATTACCGATGTATTCTCATGTGTGTGTGTAATGAGCTTTTAGCAGTGAATGATTTTCCACAGGTTTCACAAGTAAATGGTTTTTCACCTGCATAAAGAAAAAACAAAAAAAAAAAATATATGTATAATTCAGTACCAGTTGTCCCACTATAATATACATATATATATATTTTATATATCCAATTTATCCATTTTATTATAGCTATAAATCACTACTAGTAGCCAAATTGGTGTCATTTAGTGCAAAATTCATACTCAGACAATTTAATAATTTAATAATAAGGCGAGCACTACTCCATCTCTCAGGGAGGCAATTAACAGGCTCCTCACTTCCAGTGAATCCGGATCTATCACTCTCTTAGGATTAATGGTGATTTAGCGGAGTGGCTGTCCTGGGCATATCATACTAATTTTTGGTCAAAGAAAGATTGTCAGCATCTATCTGTGGGATTTCAGGCTACCTCTCCGGATACTAAAGACATTTTACACCTGTGTCATTGAGAGCATCCTGATGGGGAACATAACAACCTGGTTTGGTAGTAGCACGAAACAGAACAGGCGGCTCTTCAGAGGGTAGTGCGCTCGGCTGAGCAAGTCATCCTCCCTGATCTGCAGCTCATTTATAATGAGACCGATAAAAAAAAAAAAATGTTTAGCCCAAGATAAGTAAAATGTAATTATAAAAAAAATTGCCCCCAAAGGTGTATAGTCATAGCCTTTAATCCGGAGCGCCATACATGTACAGTGCGGGATTAAGGCTCCTGCAATCTAGTAGGATGTGCCCCCCCCCCAAAGAAAATACAAAAAAAAAGAGTGTTGTATTACTGCTTCTGCCTTCTCCATTTCTCAGTCCATAATGCTCAATGAGCACTATGCAGTGAATAGAGGAAGTGGTTATATCGCTTCATCTATTGGACCCGGAGATCACATGATCACCTGTTGTCTCTGGTACAGCAGAGCTGCTGGGCCTTAGCAGAACCAGTTCTTTGTGTGTAAAATGCCCCTACAGGGGGCTGTTTTGTCCTGTAACTGGGGCTCTTTACAATGGAAAAAGTCAACGTCCCCCAGATGCCCTTTAATAATCTCTTGAGGGCGATTTTTTATTTATTTTTTTAGATATTTTTGGCACATCATAAGTAACAAATATAATAAAATACAAAGAAAATTAATACATTCTGCCAACAAAAACATAGTCACCCTGTTCACACAAAACTATGCATATTGTACATCAAGACAACCAGGACAAAAGAGGGGACCCATTTTTGTAATTTTTAGCTGTCAATTTATATACTTAACCACTTGACGACCGCCCATAGGATATAAACGTCCTATGGGTGGTCGTCTCTGAATGGACGTTTCTGAACGTCCATTCAGAGACGGCAGCTGCCGAGCAGGTTGCCTGCTGTCAGAGACAGCAGAGCAACCCAGAGAGAAGGCAGGGACAGTGCCCAAGTGTCCCTGCCTTCTAAATCGCAGCAGAGCGCTGTGTCTGTATTGCAGGAAGCGCTATGCACTTCCTGTCCCGGCCCGGGGCCGGGTAAGTGCAGGAGCTGTTGTGTCTCTCACAGACCTCGATCAGCCCTGCACTGAGGCTGTACAGCGATAGGGGCTGTGATTCCCCTGTAACTGGGGCTACTATGTCAGCCCCAGTTACAGGAGAAATCAACAGTGGAAAAAAAAAAAAAATTAAATGTCCCCCAGAGGTCTTGTATGACCGTATGGGGAACTCGAAGTAAAAAAAAAGTAAAAAATAAAGTGTTTAAAAAAAAAAAAAAAGGTTTTACATGTAAAAAAATAAAAAAATCCCCAATTAATTAATGTAAAAAAAAAAAAAAAAGTTAAAAAAAATTAAATAAAAAATAAATTGGACACATTTGGTATTGCCGTGTCCGTGACAGCCGGCTCTATAAATATATCACATGATTCACCCAGTCCAATAAACACCATAAAAAAATAAAAATGGCGTCAAATAAAGCCATTTTTGTTATCTTATATCACAAAAAGTGCAACAACTAGTGTTAAGAAACGCATATATCCCACAAATTGAAACCAATAAAACAGTCACCTCATCCCGCAAAAAATGAGCCCCTACATAAGAAAATAGCTAAAAAAAAATAAAAAAATCATAGCTCTCAAAACATGGACATTAAAACATCATTTTTTGTATAAAAAGTGCTATTATTGTGTTAAAGTGAAATAAATTTTAAAAAAGTATACATGTTAGTTATCGCCGCATTCGTAAAAACCAGCTCTATAAAAATATCACATGACCTAACCCCACCCCTCACATGAACACCGTAATAAAAATAAAATACCAAAAAGTGCCAAAAAGCCATTTTTTGTCAACTAACATCACAAAGTGCAACACTTTCAAACCATCACCTCATCCCGCAAAAAATGAGATCCTAAGGCCCCTTTCACACAAGCGAGTTTTCCGCGCGGGTTCAATGCGTGATGTGAACGCATTGTACCCGCACTGAATCCTGACCCATTCATTTTAATGGGTCTGTGTACATGAGCGTTTTTTTTCACGCATCACTTGTGCGTCTGCGTGAAAATCGCAGCATGTTCTATATTCTGCGTTTTTCACGCAGCCCTAGCCCCATAGAAGTGAATGGGGCTCCGTGAAAAACGCATTGCATCCGCAAGCAAGGTGCGTTGCGTTTTTCACTGATGGTTGTTAGGAGATGTTGTTTGTAAACCTTCAGTTTTTTATCACGCGAGTGAAAAACGCATCAAAACGCATTGCACCCGCGCGGAAAAAACTGAACAACTGAACGCAATCGCAGGCAAAACTGAATGGCTTTGCCTGTGAAATCGCACAGTTTTCACTGAACGCATCCGCAACGCATCCGGACCTAATCTGGACACGCTCGTGTGAAAGAGGCCTAACTAAGAAAATCGGTCAAAAAGTAAAAAAGCTATGGCTGCCAGACTATGGAGACACTGAAACATCAATTTTTTGGTTTAAAAAAAAATACCATTATTTTGTAAAACTTAAATAAATAAGAAAAAGTATACATATTAGGTATTGCCACGTCCATAACGATCTGCTCTATAAAAATATCACATGACTTAACCCCTCACATGAACGCTGTAAAAAATAAATAAAAACTGTGCTAAAACAACCAATATTTTGATCACCTTGCCCCATAAAGTGTAATAATGAATGATCAAAAAACCATATGTACCCAAAAATGGTACCAATAAAAACCAATAAAAACCATCAACTCTTCCTGCAAAAAAACAAGTCCCTGCACAAGACGATCGGCAGAAAAATTAAAAAAATATGGCGTTTAGAAAATGGAGACAAAAACTTTTTCTTTTCCAAAAATGCTTTATTATGTAAAACTGAAACAAACCAAAAAAGAAATACATTTTTGATATCATTTAGTCTGTAACAACCTGCTCTATAAAAATAGTACATGATCTACAGATGAATGTTTAAAAAAAATAAAAGCAGTGCCAAAACAGCCATATTTTTGTTACTTTGGCTCACAAAAAACGTAATATAGAGCAATCAAAAATCATATGCACCCCAAAATAGTACCAATAAAACTGGCAAATATTGAATTTTGTTTGGCTAGTAACCCTCGATGTTTTAAAGAAAAAAAATGGATTAAAATGGAAAATCTGCCAAAATAGTGAAATTTAGAAATTTCATCTCCATTTTCCTTTACTTCTTGTGGAACGCCTAAAGGGTTAACCAAGTTTGTAAAATAAGTTTTGAGTAACTCGAGGGGCATAGTTCCTACAATAGGGCCATTTATGGGGGTTTCCACTATGTAAGCCCCACAAAAGGACTTCAGACCTGAACTGGTCCTTAAAAAGTGGGTTTTGGAAATTCTTAAACATTTTAAGAATTTTATCTAAACTTCTAAGCTTTCTAACATCCTAAAAAAAGAAAATGACATTTACAAGATGATGCCAACATAAAGTAGACATATGGGGCATGTTAAGTAATAACTGTTTTATAAAGTATCACTTTCTGTTTTAAAAGCAGAGAAATAGAAATTTTGAAAATTGCTAATTTTTGGGAAATTTGGGATTTTTTCATAAATAAAAGTTATATTGACTTAAATTTATGACTGTCATGAAGTACAATGTGTCACGAGAAAACAATCTCAGAACGGTTTGCAATACATGCAATATACAGTGGTATCAAGAAACGACGATATCCACGTTTCCTAATAAACGTGGTATTTTAGTAATGTCATGCCCACTTCTGCCATGAGGCCTCTGGCTCCCGTCCCACCCGTTCAGCCAAATGGGTCTCAACCTCCTGCGCTGAGTCACAGATGGCGCAATGATGTAGGCACGTGGAAACGTCATTGTGCCACCCCTGACTTGGCGCAGGAGGCTGTGGTAATCGCGACCCCTTGCACCGGGAAGCGGCAACTCAAGCCCTGAGGCCTGAAGTATGAAAAAAAACTTGTTGCCTGAAAAAAAAAAAAAAAAGTGTATGGCGCTACAGGGAGAAAATACCAGGTGGAGGGAGGGTGGGGGAATTCATAATTCCAATTCCAATTCAAAAGTTATTGATCCTGCTGAGGAGAGGTGGACATAAACGAGCTCAGATGTGTTAATTTATCAAGAACCTTAATTATTGTGTGCAATTCGTAAATAAAAAAGGTACCATTGTCTATGCAAAAATATATGAGTTTATTATACAAAAGTGCTGAATACAAATCAATAATATAGAATCAATACCAGATAGACAATGAAATATAATAATATATGCCACAAGATGGTGCCGACACACCACAAACAACAACAACAACAACACTCTCTAATAATCAAAATCAACGCGGGAAATTAAATTTTACTTCCGATAAATAATAAACATCACCAATTAATGCAATAATACTCAATAATCCAAATGTAAGAAAATGAGAGGTATCAACCCTTACTCTGTCACCTCTGACCAATTTTCGGTATATGGCAGTATTGCACCAACTATAAATTCCTCAGCTCGGTATTCGGCTAGGGAATATAAAAGTTCCCAAGGGACTAGGTCTTAATGTCTGATCTTCATTTTAGCAATATGCAATTTGCTAAGAGAATGATCAACATTGACCAGGTGCCTAACACTATGTATCCACACAATATGGGGACATTCTGGCTATATACCGGGCTAAGTAATCTATCAATACCACGGGCAATAAACAATATATACGTTACCAAAGGTAAAATAATGAGCAGAGCCTTCAAGGGACAATGAACTCTCAAAAGGGTCTCCAGTGATCCAGGATAAAATCCAAAGCTTTGCTTCTTCTGGCCACATGTCTGTTGAGTCTTTTGTTCTTCGTAGTTTTATTCATTTGATGGGAATTCCTGCCTACCATCTGCATGGGTAATTATTCCCAACCTTATCAAAAGAATACGCCCTTTCAGATAACAGCCTTCCAATTAAATCTGAGGGTGTGCACTTATGGTAATAACCTATGAGACCATACATTACCCAAAATGCTTTGTGGCAAATGGCGTAAGGATGCCCACTTACGGCTAGGTGGCACTATTGCACAAGCTATTAGCACCATCCTATAAAGAGTTAATTTGTACAAGTCTGACATCATTTTGAGTTATATACATTTGACCTCTGCAACTTAAATCAGAGAGGAGAGATGCATCCTGACACCTAAACCAATTAAAACCTAGCTTTCCCGAAACTAGTATGACAGTTTTGATGTCATAAATCTACCATGTAGATACCAAATATATGGGTTTAGTGTTTCACAGGTGCTTATCTCTGAGAATAACACAGCCTCCCTGAACGAGATCTCATTAATACTGTTTGGCTATATCCTAGGAATATACACATTCTCCTAGTGAAACATACACAAGATAATATAAACATCAATGCCTTGGTATAATATGTGGCACTATAAAAATATATATGTAACTTATTGATTAGCTCATGCTAAAAACTAAATAAGATCCATTATATGAATGAACAGAAATTATACTTCTGCCTCGTTAATGGACACCAATAGAAAGAAAACAGAACAACATATACCAGATGTGTTTCAAGGAAAAACTCTTATCTTTGCCATAACCTAGCAATGAGGGAAAAGTTACTCCTCTCAAGTCTGCACATATCTGCAAGGTCAAACACTAATGAGTGGTAACCTTTCACTTTGGCCGACATACAAGATGGAGAATATGTAGCATGACTTAAAGGCAATGAATGTCCAGAATAAGCAGACATCAATGTATACTTATGAAAAGGCACAACACTCTGCTCGCTGTCGGAAATCACATCTTGGCAATGAAAAGTTTTGGGAGAAACTTTTTAAAGTAAAGCCTTTCAGGTCTAGTCTTTAAAGGATTAATATTCTGCTACTTTTGCACAATAAAAACAATTTCCATAGAGAAAAAAAGCATTTGCAAATTTTAACTTTTTAATTTGACTGTCAATGTAGCTTTCATGAGGGCTTGATTTTTTTTTATTTTTTTTTTAAGGACAATCTATAATTTTTCAAAGGTATAAATTTGGGCTACAGAAATTGATTGTCGCATTAATTTATATAAGGGGCGGCTTTAATGGGGGAAAAACAGAAATTTCATCATTGCCATAAAAATAATCCCAAAAAGCATTCTCTACGAGGTGGAAATAACTAACTTTATTTTATATCCGTGGTTATAAATTTGGCTATATGAAATAAGTACTTTTTTTTAAACTTCACTATCCTTGATATGTGCTTTTTTGCATCGATTTGATTTTTTTACCCGCTTTAAAACTTTGGAAATTCTTATAAACTTTAAATATTCTAGTGCAATCCTTTGATCACCTTGATAATGCCCAGCATTACCCTTGTATTGCAGTTTATTATTGCCCGTCAGTGCTTTATTGATAAGCGACCTATTAGGTCCTGGCTCAGGTGGCGCCTAATAGGCAAATACACGGCAAACAATGGAGCCTTTCTTAGGCCCCCCTGCAATAATAACCCACCGGACCCGTCGTATTCATGTCACATGGGATAACATAAGGCGCTTCGATATTAGCAAATGCAGTAAAGTGAAGTAAGTAACTGTGCAGTCGTTTAAAATCACAAAACACAGTTACCTTATAGTGTGGGCGCAGGTTAACACCCCAATGGAAGAAAGCGAGCCAAGACTGTTAAAAGGGGTTCTCACACATCGGGCAACCCCAATAATTAAACATGGACGTCACAGAGCCTCTAACAGCCAGGGCAGTTCTATAAACTGCAAAAAGTGTCAAATATTAGATTTCTGCCACGTCGTTGCTGCCGGATAAATGTAGACTCATTGTAGCAGCTAGCTCATGCACCCCACTTATTTTCATATGCCCCAAAATTTCAGTTTGAACCCAACATTTTGTGTTGCTTTTATGTGGCCTGAATTCTTTAAAAAATATAGCACATATATTTATATAGGAAAACAGCTGTACCTGTATGAGATCTTAGATGTTTTTTTAATTGAGCAGAGTCCAAGAACTTTCGCTGGCAGATTTTACACTCTGGTAACCCACCTCCTTATCGCGATGGACAAAAAAAAAACACAAGTACACAAAAAATGTTATAAATGTTATTCTGTAAGGTGTGTTGAGTGTTAGTAAGGCACATTGTAACTTTTTGAAAGACATTAGTGGAAACTGTTCATGCCCACAAGTTTTGACATGTAAGAGTTCAGTTCAGGCCAGTGAAAACTGTTTTTCCCCAAAATATTAGAGAATTTTTTTATAATGTCCAATCAAAATTTAGATAAAAAAGGTGGTAGTAAGGGGTTCTTGTGTCTCATTTATTTTTTAGCTTCTTCCAAGAGTGACACGCCGCTTTTACCTCTAGGTAGGTTATTAGAAGAAGATTACTGCATATTCATGGGAGTGACCACATCCTATGACACGTTTTAAGGTATCTTCTAATACGTGCTTCTATCACTGTCAAAGAATGTATAAACTATGCTGACTTCAGAACACTATGTGCTGTGCGATTGATGAGGACGTAAAAAATAAAAAAATATATAAATAAATACTATATATATATATATATATATATATATATATATATATATATATATATATATATATTTTACATGCTTATTTATATAGTGTATATATTTATATAAAAATAAATTCTATGAGACCAATTTCCTAACATTTAGTGCCGAGCACATTACAAGTTTGCTCAACAGTTTAACTAGTTATCCTAAGCAATCATAAACAGATTACCCTATGATCAATGTAAAAAAAAAAAAAAAAAAAAAAAAAGTCTCTACCGCTCCGCTGTACATTGCTCTGCTAGATCATTGCTCTGCTAGATTTATTTCAGGCTAGTGGCTCAGGGCAATTTCCTTTCTGCTACAGCTGTCTGCCTATCACATAACAGGGGGCATGTCCTTTCTACTACATTGCTCTCCCAATCACAGTTCAAGAGGGAATGTCCTTTCTGCTGCAGCTCTATACCGGTAAGGCCGCTTTTACACAGTCAGTGTTTGATCGGTGATTGTGAGCAAAAACCAGGAGTGGAGACTTTCCAGACATAAGGTATAAAGGAAAGATCTGCACCCGTTCTGTGCCTTTGACCCGCACCTGGTTTTGGCTCAAAATCACTGACTTTGTGAAAGCAGCCTTAGGTCTAATAGATATGACTGTATACAAGTTTCCATTTGGTAACTGTGGATCTACGAAATACAGATACCTTTTCCGCATTTTTCTCTCTCTCCCATTAACAGAAATGGCTATTCTCATCTGCAATGCAGACCAGAATAGGACATGTTCTATCATTTGCAGAACAGAAATATGGATGGGCTGACCATTTTATTTTGTCCGTGTGCAATCTGCAAAAAAATACAGATCAGACATAGATGCAAAATACGGTCGAGTGCATGAGGGAGGCCTAACTTCCAGCTTATAGCAGTAGAACGGTAGCCGATGGAACCAAGCATGTGCATCCACCTCAGTGATGTTACTGAGGTGGACAGGGAGAAGAACAGACAGCAGGTGGCGCTATACAGATACCTTTTACTGAATAACTCACTGGCTAGGCTACATTTTTAATGACATGCAATTAGAAAAGTATTCAGATCAAGGTGCTGGTTTGAAAACTGTAGAATATATATTGCCTTTACAAAAGTACAGCCAACGGTATAAGACATTCAAAGAGTTTTACGTACCTATATGTACACGATAATGACTTTTCAATTGTCTTTTTTGACTGAAGTATTTTCCACACCGGTCACAAGTATACGCTTTATTCTCTGTCAGAAGTGAGGAGTATAGTCAATAACAAGCGACCAAGCAATATGGCAGACAGCTAGAATTCATCTACTGATTTATTAGTTTTAAGTACTATTGTTTTTTTTGTATGCTAGGTATGGATACATGAATATCCCTAAGGGGGGGGGGGGCTCAGCTAGGGGGTCATCCTTCTGAGGCAAAATGAAGAAGCACGCCGTAAGACTGTGGTCAGAATAGCTGAATCGTCACCATGTAACACCACATTTCCCCGCAGCTTCCACTTGTCTGGTTGGAGCCTCTCCTAGTAAATTCAGTGAACGGAATCAGCAGACTGCAGTGACTGTTCACATGCAAGCAGTTACCAGACCTTAGACATTAGATAATCACTGGAACTCACATCACAATAACCCTCGTTAAAGGGGTTGCCCCCTTAAGACAACTGATTCCCTGTCCACAAGATAGGGGAATAAGCCTCAGATCGGTAGGGATCCACCTTCCCGGAGCTCCCCAGACTGAATAGCGCTGCGGTCATGCACGTGTGCTGCTGCTCCACTTCTCTCTATGGGGATGCCAGAGACAGACGAGCGCTTACCATCTCTGGCAGTCCCATAGGGTTGAAATGAGGAGCAGTCACAAATGCACATGTGCCCCAGCCGATCACACACTTATTCCCTATTCTGAAACAGGGGACAGATGGTCTTCATGGGACAACCCTTTTATAGACATTTTTTTTTTTTCCCCCAGTGGAGTTTTGATGTAGTTCACATCTCTCTTTACTTCACATCTGGAATAAAATGCAAAGAGAAAGAGGTAGGTAGGTATATGGAAGACGTGCATTAGTGTGTCTTCCAGACTTACCCCTGGCACCCAACGCCATAGCGAAGGTCCTTCCAGATCAGGACAAAGTCATCTGCCCCAATGAGCTAAAGTGTGTCAGTGTATTAAATAATTCTCCTTTCGTTGTAAAATATTACCTGTGTGTAAATTCATATGTTCCCTTAGCGAATGCTTGGTGGAAAGAGATTTACTGCACACAGTACAGCTAAAAGGTCTCTCTCCGGTGTGGATGCGCTCATGGACTCGCAGAGAATGTTTCTGGGAAAAACCTTTTCCACATTGAGAACATTTGAAGGGCTGCTCCCCTGCAATCATAGAAGAAACAGTGTTGGCAGTGAACCTACAGTACACAAATGCAAGCTCAGGCTACTTTCACATATGCGTTGGATCCGGCAGGGATCAGCAAAAGCGTTTCCGTCATAATAATACAACCATCTGCATCCGCTATGTATGGATCTGGTTGTAATAGCCAAGACGGATCCGTCATGAACTCCACTGAAAATCAATAGGGGACGGATCCGTTTTCTATTGTGTCAGAGAAAACAGATCCGTCCCCATTGACTTACATTGTGTGTCAGGACGGATCCGTCTTGCTCCTCACCATATCGCGGACAGAAAAACTGTGCTTGTTCTTTCCGCGATGGAGACGCGACCAAATGGAACGGAATGCATTCTGGTACACTTAGTTTCGTTCAGTTCGGTTTTTCCGTATTGACTATGAATGGGGACAAAATGGAAGCGTTTTCCCCCCCACTATTGACATCCTATGACGGATCTGAATAGCGGAAAGGGAAGCGCAGATGTGAAAGTAGCCTCAGCTACTAAAAGGACACCTCCTTCTCTACAGATGCTAATATTGCCAACGTGTTAACAGTAATTGCTCCGCTCATATGTACAGGGAAAAAAGGCACATCTATAAGAAGGAATCAGAAAGACGGAGGTATCCCCAGTAAACTCCCGAGAGGACACGTTGGAAGCATCTAAAGGGGTTTTCTGAGTGTTTTATACTGATGACCTATCCTCAGCATAGCTCATCTGACTTCCAGCTGTTTGAGGAGCCCTCCCTGCTCTAGTGAGCACCACGGTCCCCTCACAGCTTACCTGAGGCCAGTGACATCATGTTCATCAGTAATGTGGCCAAGGCACAGCTCAGTCCCATTCAAGTGAATAGGGGGGGAGCTGCGATACCATGGACAGCGCTGTGCTTGGTAAGAGGAGTACAGGTCATCAGTATAAAACATTCTGAAAACCCCTTTAAATAACTGATGACAAAAACATGTAAACTAGGTCTATTTAGTCTAGATGGAAATTTTAGTTACACCACAGTAGCGGTAAACATATTGGCAACACATGCATCTGTCATGCTACAGATATTATATGCAAATTGGACACTTATATAACGTATTTTTAGGGTTATAAAACGCACTATTTAGCAAGGCAGGTCATCAATATCAGATTGGCAGGGGTCCGCCTATCAGCTGTTTGAAGAGAAAGCAACGCTGCCTTCTCTGCTCACCACAGCAATTGCACCAGCAAGCAGTGTAACTACAAGTATGGCATCTCCATTCTCTTCTATGGGACAGCTCTGTCTGTTGAAGTGAATAGGACGGATCTGTCCCACAGAAGTGAATGGGGACGCCATACCTGTAATTACACCTGCCCACCACTGCAATTGCACCAGCAAGCAGTGTAACTACAAGTATGGCATCTCCATTCTCTTCTATGGGACAGCTCTGTCTGTTGAAGTGAATAGGACGGATCTGTCCCACAGAAGTGAATAGGGACGCCATACCTGTAATTACACCTGCCCACCACAGCAATTGCACCAGCAAGCAGTGTAACTACAAGTATGGCATCTCCATTCTCTTCTATGGGACAGCTCTGTCTGTTGAAGTGAATAGGACGGATCTGTCCCACAGAAGTGAATGGGGACGCCATACCTGTAATTACACCTGCCCACCACTGCAATTGCTGTGGCGAGCAGGTAAACAGTGTAGAGAAGGGAGCATTCGTACGAGCGCTGCTTTCTCTTCAAACAGCTGATCGCCGGGGGTACCGCAAGACGGACATCGGCTGATCGGATATTGATGACCTGTCAGTGCTGGCAGGAGATAAGGCTGTGTGCAGTAAAGCTGTGTGTGTACAATGTGGGCGCAGTAAAGCTGTGTGTGTACAATGTGGGCGCAGTAAAGCTGTGTGTGTACAATGTGGGCGCAGTAAAGCTGTGTGTGTACAATGTGGGCGCAGTAATGCTGTGTGTGTGTACAATGTGGGCGCAGTAAAGCTGTGTGTGTACAATGTGGGTGCAGTAAAGCTGTGTGTGTACAATGTGGGTGCAGTAAAGCTGTGTGTGTACAATGTGGGTGCAGTAAAGCTGTGTGTGTACAATGTGGGTGCAGTAAAGCTGTGTGTGTACAATGTGGGTGCAGTAAAGCTGTGTGTGTACAATGCGGGTGCAGTAAAGCTGTGTGTGTACAATGTGGGTGCAGTAAAGCTGTGTGTGTACAATGTGGGTGCAGTAAAGCTGTGTGTGTACAATGTGGGTGCAGTAAAGCTGTGTGTGTACAATGTGGGTGCAGTAAAGCTGTGTGTGTACAATGTGGGCGCAGTAAAGCTGTGTGTGTACAATGTGGGCGCAGTAAAGCTGTGTGTGTGCAATGTGGGCGCAGTAATGCTGTGTGTGTGCAATGTGCGCGCAGTAATGCTGTGTGTGTGTGTCAACAATGTGGGCGCAGTAATGCTGTGTGTGTGTGTACAATGTGGGCGCAGTAATGCTGTGTGTGTACAATGTGGGCGCAGTAATGCTGTGTGTGTGTGTACAATGTGGGCGCAGTAATGCTGTGTGTGTGTACAATGTGCGCGCAGTAATGCTGTGTGTGTGTACAATGTGCGCGCAGTAATGCTGTGTGTGTGTACAATGTGCGCGCAGTAATGCTGTGTGTGTGTACAATGTGCGCGCAGTAATGCTGTGTGTGTGTACAATGTGGGCGCAGGAATGCTGTGTGTGTACAATGTGGGCGCAGGAATGCTGTGTGTGTGTACAATGTGGGCGCAGTAATGCTGTGTGTGTACAATTTGTGCACAGTAAAACTGTGTGTGTGTACAATGTGCGTCCGGTAATGCTGGGTGTGTACATTGTGCGTGCACCCGCAGTCTCCGATCAACAAAAGAAAAACGGTTTTAAATCAGAGAACCACAGCACTGTCTATGCAAACAGCAGATAAGGAGGTCGCTGGTGACATTACGCAATTTTTTTTTTACTGCTTTTCTTAAGTATGGAAAAGAGTCAGGAAAATAATGTGTGTGTGAAATGTGCTATAATTTTTCTAGGTTTAAGGGGGACCTGTGCCCAGGAAATGCAATCTGACAGCACCATGTTATAGAGCAGGAGGAGCTGAGCAGATTGATGTACGGTGTCCATATTAGGACATCGTCAGACATCATCCACAACTCCATCCGGCAAAAGACCCTCCTTCGTCAGCCCAAACCCCATCAGTCCTCTTCCCTCTGAGGGAGGAGGCAGTTTTGGATGAGAGAGTTTTGGCTGATGTCTGATGGAGTTTTGGATGAGGGAGGAGGGCGTTTTGGCTGAGGTCTGAGGGAGGAGGCAGTTTTGAATGAGGGAGGAGGGCATTTTTGGCTGATGTCTGAGGGAGGAAGCAGTTTTGGATGAGAGAGTTTTGGCTGATGTCTGAGGGAGTTTTGTCTGACGTCTGATGGAGTTTTGGATGAGGGAGGAGGGCGTTTTGGCTGAGGTCTGAGGGAGGAGGCAGTTTTGAATGAGGGAGGAGGGCATTTTGGCTGAGGTCTGAGGGAGGAGGCAGTTTTGGATGAGGGAGGAGGGCATTTTTGGCTGATGTCTGAGGGAGGAAGCAGTTTTGGATGAGAGAGTTTTGTCTGATGTCTGAGGGAGTTTTGTCTGACGTCTGATGGAGTTTTGGATGAGGGAGGAGGGCGTTTTGGCTGAGGTCTGAGGGAGGAGGCAGTTTTGGATGAGGGAGGAGGGCATTTTTGGCTGATGTCTGAGGGAGGAGGCAGTTTTGGATGAGGAAGAAAGGAGTTTTGGCTGACAGAGGATGGAGTTTTGCCTGAGGGAAGAGGACTGATGGACTTTGGGCTGACGAAGGAGGGTGTTTTGCCTGACGGAGGATGGAGTTGTGGATGATGTCTGACGATGTCCTAATATGGACACCGTACTTTTGTGGGAAAAGAGTCAGTAAATTCTGTAATTGATACAGTTCTATCTCTGCTTTTTCCACCTTCTGTAAAAGGATACAGGTACAGGGAGGATGGGTCATCAGTGAGTAATGGCATTGTGTGCAAAAGGGGCCCTTTACGCTGGGCGAGAATATGGCAGATAATCGCTAATAGGCATTCGTAGGAACATTTGTTAGCGATTATCTGGCGGTGTAATGGTGCTGCCGATTACCCGATGAATGAGCATCAGTTATGCACAAAACGTACAACCTTTCACCTACTGGTGAACATTTTGAATTATTCAATAGTATATAACGAAAACAATAGTTGTACCTGTATGAGTTCTACGGTGCATTACTAAGAAGTGCTTGTACTTGAATACTTTTCCACAGTCCTTGCAAACTTCAGGACTGTGCTTTTTTGGGGTGATAGCACGTTTCGCTGGTGGACCTTCTTCACCAAGTCTATAATCTTGCAGCTTAACGGACCTTTGAGGTCTGCGCTTGCTATGTCTCTTTAGTACTAGTTGTTGTTCTTCTGGAGGCTTGGGATTTAAGTCACACGTCACCTCCGCAGCAAAATCGGCGACCTCGTGCTCGTGTAAAATGTTTCCATTGGAATAACAGGTTTCGTCAATACTTTCCGGGACATCTTCCTGGTCTGTCTGCTTCTCCTCAGCCTGTGTGTTGGTCTGATCACTGGGTTTCCTTGGTCTTCCGCGTTTACGCTTTGATACAGGATCATCTGCTTCATCTGTTGCTCCGTTATCAGATGCGTCGGGCTCTCGATTGTGTAGATTCTCCTGATATTCCGCATAAGCCTTCACCAGATTGGTTACTTTCAAGACCTGTGCAGTTCCCACAATTTGCTTGAGGCATTTTTCACTCACGTGTACATCTCCAGTGTAGATGAACTGCAGCAAGGTTTCAAAAACCTCAG
This sequence comes from Bufotes viridis, assembly GCA_033119425.1. Lineage (NCBI taxonomy): Eukaryota > Metazoa > Chordata > Amphibia > Anura > Bufonidae > Bufotes > Bufotes viridis. The sequence goes on from CM065592.1 coordinate 239,449,379, forward strand.
ACACTATTCCTTCTATGATGTATATTGACTGGCCGATATTCTCCTCGTCGGCGAACATCGTGGAGAAGTATTCACTGGTAGCAGCGAGCAGAGCTTTGTGTGCCCGATACTCCACATTCTCAACTACGAGCGTGATGTCACACAGGAAGTTCTTTTTCCTCTGCTCCTCCAAACTGGAGAGCACGGTGCCCATATGACCACTCGAGTGGATATTAATCCGCACTTCTGCCTCTGACTCCGCCTGAGGAGCTGCGTCCTCCATTGTTTGAAGAGGCCTACAAAATAATAATAAAAAATAAAAAAACACTAAAATTAAACCAGTTCAAGAACCTGCCCTTCCGGACCAGGCACATTTTCTGTTTTTCAAAGGGGGTTTCCAGACTCCCGATATTGATGACCTATCCATGGTCATATATCTCATCAGTGGAGGTGTGGGGTGTTGGACCCTCACCGATCAGATATTAAGCTCTTCCCTGCAGCCAGTACTGTGAATGGAACAGGAAGCACATCTCCGTTCAAAGTCTAGTGGCCGTACAGGATTACTGCAGCTCAGCTCCCATTGAAGTGAATGCAGTAACCCGGCACAGCCACCACACTTTGAACGGAGCTGTGCTTCCTGTTTCATTCATAGTGCTAGTTATAGCAGGGGACAGCTGATCAGTGAGGGTCCCTGGTGTCAGACCAGATATCAGGAGCCGGGAAAACCCCTTTAAGCCATAACTTTTTAGACACCCTTGAAAACTATAACTTTTTTTTTCCGTTCGGCTATGTAAATAATTTTTGTGCCTTTATGCGGTGATACATGGCACTTTACTTTTATGCCATTTTTATTATTGCACTTTGTTTTTATTCATAACCAGGAAAATATGAAAAACATAGGTGAAAATAGTATGTTTTTCCCTTTTTATTAGAGCAAAGTACAATTAAAATTCTTTTTTGTCTAGAAAATGACATCTTATTTCAATAGCAGTCATTTTGATATAGGGGGCTATATAGTTTATGCTCATCCTATTTTTTTTTATGTATTTTTTAAAATTTGTATTTTTGTTTGCCCATTTCTCTTGTAACTTAGCAGACATATTAGCCCCAGATACAGGGTTAAGACAGCACCTAGACCAGGGGTAGGCAACCTTTGGCTCCCAGCTGTTGTGAAACTACAACTCCCAGCATGCATAGTTGCTCTGCTCTTCTAAGAACTTACATAGAAATAAATGGAGCATGCTGGGAATTGTAGTTTCACAACAGCTGGGAGCCAAAGGTTGCTGATGCCCGACCTAGACGTTTTAGCAAGGCTGTTGAGCCTCACTGCAGAGCTGATCTGGGTCTGCTAAGACTCAGCAGCTTGTGCAGAATACCTGTCCCCCAGCGACTACACGACAGCTCATAATGCTACACTCTGGTTGCATGCGTTTATTGCTGAAGATGGAATTCAAGAATATGCTGCTATGATGATGGGCTTGAGTTTATTTTTTAAGGTAACTTCATTTGCTTTAAAACGTCAACTACAGAACTTTAACCCTTCAAGGACGTGGTAACTGTTTTCTTTTTTAAATCTCATTCCAAAGGACTTAAAAGGTTTCTGTCACCAGATTTGGGCATCATAAGCTGTCTGACATTGGCACATAGCTAATGTCAGACTATCCTAATAATGTTAATCATACGCCCCTCTGACCTTTTATAAGGCAAAAAAATGTCTTTATATTATATGCAAATTAGCCTATAGGAGCAGGGAGGGCGTTGCCCCTGCTCCTAGAGGCTCTGCGTTCCCACCTGCAGCCACGCCCCTCTTCTTGTGATTGACAGGCCAGGCAGTGCAGCTCTCCTGCCTCCAACACCGTCTGCCTTCCGAAATCCTGTGCCTGCTGTCCTCAGCTCACTGCGCCTGCACCGAATACACAAGCGGACGGCACAGGATTTCAGAAGGCAGACGGTGCCAGAGGCAGGAGAACTGCACTGCGTGGCCTGTCAATCACAATCACAAGAAGAGGGGCGTGGCCGCAGGTGGAAACACGGAGCATCTAGGAGCAGGGGCAACGCCCTCCCTGCTGCTAGAGGCTAATTAGCATATAATAAAGACGTTTTTTAGCCTTATAAAAGGTCAGAGGGGCGTATGATTAACATTATTAGAATGGTCTGACATTGGCACATAGCTAATGTCAGACAGCTTATGATGCCCAAATCTGGTGACAGAAACCCTTTAACCCCTTTAGGACACATGACGTACCGGTACGTCATGAGTACTTCCGATCACTGCTGCTCAGCCGGCAGTGATCGGAACAAGGTACCTGCTGAAATCATTCAGCAGGTACCTTGTTACAATGCCCAGGGGGGTCCTGTGACCCCCCCCCCCCCCTGTATGGGCAATCGCTGCAAACCGCAGGTCAATTCAGACCTGCGGTTTGCAGCTCTTTTCGCTATCTCTGATCCCCGCGGTCACAGAGTTAATGCCCACAAAGTTGTACATTTTAACCCCCCCCTGCAGCCCCCAATCATATTATGGCGGCGGGGTTGCGGGGGGGTTGCCCTCCTCTGTAATGTTTCCCTGGTGTCTAGTGGATCTATCAGAGTGTCAGCACATTGCTGACACTCTGATAGAAACGGCTGGCATCTGTGCTTGATCAGATGCCAGCCGTTTAACCCCTTCTATACCGCGGTCCGTACGGACCGTGGTATGGAAGGGTTAACAGGGAGGGAGCTCCCTCCCTCTCCCATCGGGGGGCTGCTGTGCCTTTGCAGCCCCCAACAGGATGGGATCGCAGAGGAGGGAGCTCCTCCCTCCCCATCCGATCACCCGCTGCTCTCCTATGGCAGCGGGTGATGGTTGCCATGGAGACAGGACGCTTTCAGAAGCGTCCTGCTCTCCATGGTGCTGAAAGTCTGAATAGACCTGCTAAAGGTCTATTCAGACTTTGTAAAGTAAAAATACAGCACAGTGCACTATATAGTGTACTGTACTGTATTATACAGACACCAGATCCACTGGATCTTTCAGAACCAAGTGGGTCTGGGTCAAAAAAAAAAAATTTTTTTTTAAAAAGTGAAAAAAAGTAAAAATGAAAAAAACACATATCACTGAATAAAAATTAAAAAAAATAAAATACACTACACATATTAGGTATCGCCGCGTCCGTAAAAACCTGCTCTATAAAAATATCACATGACTGAACTCCTCAGGTGAACGCCATAAAAAAAAAAAATGGTGTAAATAAGCCATTTTTTGGCACCTTACATCACTAAAAGTGTAATACAAAGCAATCAAAAAGTCATATGACCCCCCAAATAGTGCCAATCTAACAGTCACCTCATCCCGCAAAAATTATACCCAACCTGAGACAATTGCCTAAAAACTGAAAAATATATGGCTCTCAAACTATGAAGACACTAAAACATGATTTTTTTTGTTTTAAAAAATGATATTATTGTGTAAAACTTATATAAATAAATAAAAAGTATACATATTACGTATTGCCGCGTCCGTTACAACCTGATCTATAAGGCCTCTTTCACATGGGCGTCATGTTTGACGCCCGTATAAGAGGCGGGTGCGTTGCGGGAATATGCGCGATTTTTCCTTGCGGGTGCAAACGTTTGTAATGCGTTTTGCACGCACGTGTAAAAAATTGCCATGTTTGGTACCCAGACCCGAAGCCGGACTTCATCACTGAAGTACGGTTTCGGGTAGAGTATTCTGGAGAATTTATTATTTTCCCTTATAACATGGTTATAAGGGAAAATAATAGCATTCTTAATAAAGAATGCTTAGTAAAATGAAGAGGAAGGGGTTAAAAATAATAAAAGTTAACTTACCTTAGCCACTTGATCGCGTAGTTGCGATCTGTCCTCTCTTTCCCTGCATCAGCTAAGAACTAAAGGACCTGTGATGACGTCACATCACATGGTCCATCACCATGGTAAGATGGACCATGTGATTGGACCATGTGATGTGACGTCATCACAGGTCCTGTAGATCTTAGCTGATGCAGGAAAGAGAGAGAGATTGCAACTACGCGATCAAGTGGCTAAGGTAAGTTAACTTTATTATTTTAACCCTTCCACTTCATTTTTTCTTTATTAAGAACGCTATTATTTTCCCTTATAACAATGTTATAAGGGAAAATAATAGAGATCGGGTCCCGTTGCTAAGCAACCATGCGGGAAAATCGCACTGCATCCGCACTTGCTTGCGGATGCTTGCGATTTTCCCGCAGCCCCATTCACTTCTATGGGGCCTGCGGTGCGTGAAAAACGCACAATATAGAGCATGCTGCGATTTTCACGCAACGCAGAAGTGATGCGTGAAAATCATCGCTCATGTGCACAGCCCCATAGAAATTAATGGGTCCGGATTCAGTGCGGGTGCAATGCGTCCTCCTCACGCATTGCACCCGCGCGGAAAAGTCGCCCGTGTGAAAGGGGCCTAAAAATAACACCTATATATTAAAAATAACACATGACCTAACCCCTCAGCTGAACACAGCAAAAAAAAAAAAAAAAAAAAAAAACTGTGTCAAAAGCCATTTTTGTCACCTTACATCACAAAAAGTGTAATAGCAAGTGACTAAAATGTCATATGCACCCCAAGATAGTGCCAATCAAACCGCCATCTCATCCCGCAAAAAATGAGCCCCTACATAAGACAGTCGCCCAAAAAAAAAAAAAAAAAACTATGGCTTTCAGAATGTGGAGACACTAAAAAATTATTTTTTTCAAAAATGCTTTATTATGTAAAACTGAAACAAAAAACCCCCAAAAGTAGTCATATTTGGTATTGTCGCATCCGTAACAACCTGCTCTATAGAAATAGCACACAATCTTAGGCCTCTTTCACACTTGCGTTGTGAAGATCCGGCGTGCACTTCCGTCGCCGGAATGCACGCCGGATCCGGCACAACGCAAGTGAACTGAAAGCATTTGGAGACTGATCATTCTTCAAAATGCTTTCAGTGTTACTATGGCAGCCAGGACGCTACTAGTGTCCTGGTTGCCATAGTAGCAGTGGGGAGCGGCATACTTACATTCCGTGCGGCTCCCGGGGCGCTCCTGAATGACGCCAGAGCGCCCCGCGCGCATGGATCACGTGATCCATGCAATGGACTGGGGCGCCCTGACGTCATCCTGGAGCGTCCCGGGAGCCGCACGGAATGTAAGTATGCCACTCCCCCTACTCTTTACCATGGCAACCAGGACTTTAGCGTCCTGGCTGCCATAGTAACCATTGACAAAAAGCTAAACGTCGGATCCGGCGATGCGCGGAAACGACGTTTAGCTAAAGGCCGGATCCGGACTAATGCCCTTCAATGGGCATTAATTCCGGATCCGGCGTTATGGCATGTCTTCTGGATTTTTGGACGGAGACAAATCCGCAGCATGCTGCGCTTTTGTCAACGTCCAAAAAGCGTTCACATACTGAACGGAAGACATCCTGATGCATCCTGAACGGATTTCTCTCCATTCAGGATGCATGGGGATAATCCTGATCAGTAGCTTTCAGTCCTAGAGACCCGAGGACGGATCTCTAGGACAGAAAGCTAAAACGCTAGTGTGAAAGAGGCCTAACCTGTCAGTTCAACGATGTAAATAACAAAAGATAAAAACGCTCCCAAAACAGCCATTTTTTTGCAACTTTAAAATTTTCCATTTTAATCCATTTTTCCAGTAACAAAGCAAGGGTTAACAGCAAAACAAAACTCAATATTTATTGCCCTGATTCTCTTGTTTGCACAAACACCCCATATGTGGTCGTAAACTGCTGTATGGCCAAACGGCAGGGCACAAAAGGAAGGGAACGCCATATGGTTTTTGGAAGGTAGATTTTGCTGGACTGGTTTTTTGACACCATGTCTGTTGTTTGGCTATTAACCCTTGCTTTATTACTGGAAAAAATGGATTAAAATTGAAAATTTTACAAAAAATTGAAATTCTGAAATTTTATTTCCATTTGCCATTAACTCTTGTTTGAAAATTTCTGAAAAATTTCAAGAATTTACTTTTTTTGGCGGTATTACTATGTATTATAGAAGTAGAGAAATTGAAACTTGGAAAATTGCAAATTTTTCACAATTTTTGGTAAATTTGGTATTTTTTTATAAATAAAAATGAAATTTTTCGACTTCATTTTACCACTGTCATGAAGTACAATATGTGACGAAAAAACAATCTCAGAATGGCCTGGATAAGAAAAAGCGTTTTAAAGTTATCACCACATAAAGTGACACTTGTCAGATTTTGAAAAAATGGCCTGGTCCTTAAGGTGAAATAGGGCCGTTTCCTTAAGGGGTTAATTTTAACATTTTTTTTTTCTATTTTTCTGGGCTTGTTTTATGCAGGGCGAGTTTCATTTTAAAGAGGTACCATTTTGGCGGTCCATATTAATCTTTATGGAAGTAATGGGGAAAAAAAAAAAAAAAAAAACAGCAATTCTGTCATTATGTCTTAAAAAAAGGTTGTCCAGAAATTACAAAAACATGGCTGCTTTATTCCAAAAACAGCCCCACACCTGTCCATGAGCTGTGTCTGGTATTGCAGCTCAGCTACACTAAAGCGTATGGTGCTGAGTAGAGATGAGCGAACTTTAAAAAAAAGTTCGGCGTTCGGGTTGTGGTAATCGCCGCATCCCGTTATGGATTCCACTATAGCGGCATATGGAATCCATAAGGGGCGGCTGCCACCAACCCGAACTGTTGAACAGCCGAAGGACCTGGGGTGACGTCACCGTCATGTGATCAGTGCAGGAAGCGTGGCTCAGCACGGGATCAAATCGGCGATTACCACAACCCGAACGCCGAACTTTTTTTTTAAAGTTCGCTTATCTCTAGTGCTGAGCTGTAATACCACACACAACCTGTTTACAGGTGTGCGGCTGGTATGAAAGTAAGCAGCCATCTTTCCTAGTTTCGGAGAACCCCTTCAGTTTGGTCACCATGCAGCATAAATAACGTATTACCTTTATTCGTGGGTCAGTCCAATTACGTTGATACTAAGTTTGCACAAACAAACAAAATAAATGTTGTTTTTGTGTCACCATTTTCTGGGGGAGTAACCTTTGAACTTTTCTGTCAGAGCTGCGTGAGTGCTGGTTATCCTGCGGGACAACATGTCGTTTTCATTAGTACATATGACTTTTTGTTACACTTTTTGGGTGGCAGACTAGACAAAAGGAAAACTGCTTTCGTGAATATTATTTTAGTCCAGCATTCATACATAGATGTAGAGATACCAAATATGTGTAGGTTTATTCGCGCCCTCCCCACACACACAATAATTATATGTTGTTACTAAATTACTGCTAGCAAGCCCTCCTAGATTGTGAATAGGACCGGATACATCCAGCTGTGGGGGTTGCAGGACCTCACTGCGCTCTGACACATACATTACAGTGGAGTGTTACTTCACCTGACAGTCACACAGGATATCGTCATTACCAGTAATGATACATCCTGCGTGTGATACGTCATCATGGCTGAGCAGTCTGACAGGTACAGAGTGCAGTGTTACATCACTGTTATAGCAATAACGCGATCCTGCCCACGTATCGGTCAGGCTGCTCAGACATGACAACATATCAAACCCAGGATCTCATTATTACCATCTATTGTACAGCAGAGTTCCTGCTGTAATATAGATAGTAACAAAGAGATCCTGTGTGCGATAGGTCGTCATGTCTGAGCAGCCTGACAGGAACACTCACGACTGTACTGCTGGAGCAAAGAGCAGTGTATTTAAAGGGAATCTGTCACTAGCTTTTACCCTTGTCAGCTAAACATATGCTGACATTAAGGGTCTCCATAGCAGTCCTAATGTGTTTTTATTTTAGATATCCAAGGCTTTATTTTCTCAAAAAACAGGTTTTACCCACCTGTCAATCATCAGAATAAGGAGCCCAGGGGGAGGTCTGGCCATGCAGGGTGTTCGTCCGCACCCTCGCCCGTCAGTGCCGCACGCCGCCTCTCCAAACCTCTGCGCCGCCTCCTAAAGCGCAGTGCCGCCTCTCCCCCTCCTTCCCCGTCAAGAACCCGCGCGTGCGCACAGGGCACTGCGCGATGCGCCCGTACGGACTCCGGCAACCGGCTTCAGGGAGCGAGCGCGCATGCGCCCGGCACCTCGCTCCCTCCCTGGTATGACTGTACCCTGGCGCCAGCCTCTCAGAGCCCGCGAAGAGCTGTGCCCTGTGCGCACGCGCGGGATCTTGACGGGGAGGGAGGGGGAGGGAGGGAGAGGCGGCACTGCGCTTTAGGAGGCGGCGCAGAGGTTTGGAGAGGCGGCGTGCGGCACTGACGGGGGAGGGTGCGGACGAACACCCTGCATGGCCAGACCTCCCCCTGGGCTCCTTATTCTGATGATTGACAGGTGGGTAAAACCTGTTTTTTGAGAAAATAGAGCCTTGGATATCTAAAATAAAAACACATTAGGACTGCTATGGAGACCCTTAATGTCAGCATATGTTTAGCTGACAAGGGTAAAAGCTAGTGACAGATTCCCTTTAAACAAGGCACCCCACCGCTGGATGCAACCCATTCTATTCACATTCTAGGAGCCCATTTAAGGCCCAAAACAGGTTTGACACTAAGGGGTTAAAGGGAGTTAGTCGCCACTTTTGACCGTGCCAAACTGCTGCCGCCACTTTCTATGGGATGGAAAAAGGAGGACAAACAAGTATGAATATGCAGCTTAAAAGGGTCCTCCTAGGCAAAGAAAAAGCTGAGGTGCTACTGCGAGGGCCACTGCCTTCTCAAACAACTGATGGGCAGGGGGCCCAGGTGTCGAACCCCCATCGATCAGATACTGATGAACTAGCCAGAGCAGAGGGATGGGCTGTATAGCTCAACACAGAGAGCAAGAAGCTCCACTCTGGACACTTGGAAGACCAGAATAAAACCTCACATTCTCCCTACTCCTGATGAGAAAAGCTCCACCAAAGGTATGTTTGTCCTGCTCCCCCTAACCCCGACCTAGCGCTGTCTCTCTTTAAGGCCTCTTGCACACAAACTTTATTTTTTTTCAGTTTTGGTTCCGTATACGGAACGATTCATTTCAATGGATCCGCAAAAAAAAAAAAACGTTCAAAGATAGAACATGTCCTATTATTGTCCTTCATAACGGACAAGGATAGTACTGTTCTATCAGGGGCCAGCTGTTCCGTTCCGCAAAATACGGAATGCACACGGGCGTCATGCGTAATTTGTGCGGAGCGCAAACTACTGAAAAAGCCATACGGTCGTATGCAAGAGGCCTAAAGGGGATGATCAGGTTTGAGAAGTCGCCATTAGTTGTGTACATAAATATATTATATATATGCGCCCACATCCATACACACCGTACCTGGAATCTCCACTGGGCCTGAATGTGGCAGTATGCAGTCAGATCCGCAATGTCAGCCCTGAAACAGATAACAGGGATTATGCTTTTGTGGCGATTTTTTGGTTATTTCATACCTTCTCCATTTGTGTACATAGCTGCTGTCAAACGTCTGCTGGTTGCCTTTGGCAACAGACAGCGGTTTGTCTGCCCTGCACTGACAGCTTAGGCTCAGTTCACATTTACACTAATAGTCTCTGATAGTCTGCAGAACAGTGAAAATAACATTGGTGCAGGATAAGGCACCTTTCACACCAGCAGGGTTCAGTAAAAACACTTCTGTCACTATAATACAACCATCTGTAACCGTTATGAACAGATCCGATTGTATTATCTTTAACATATCCAAGATGGATCCGTCATGAACACCACTGAAAGTCAATGGGGGGCGGTTCCGTCATGAATAGAGATGAGCGAACTTTAAAAAAAAGTTCGGTGTTCGGGTTGTGGTAAGTCGCGCATCCCGTTATGGATTCCACTATAGCGGCATATGGAATCCATAAGGGGCGGCTGCCACCAGCCTCGAACTGTTGAACAGTCGAGGACCTGGGTGACGTCACTGCCATGTGATCAGTGCAGGGGGCGTGACTCAGCACTGGATTTGATCCCCCACTGAGCCACGCCCCCTGCACTGATCACATGACGGTGACGTCACCCCAGGTCCTTCGGCTGTTCAACAGTTCGGGTTGGTGGCAGCCGCCCCTTATGGATTCCATATGCCGCTATAGTGGAATCCATAACGGGATGCGCGACTTACCACAACCCGAACACCGAACTTTTTTTTAAATTTCGCTCATCTCTAGTCATGAACACCACTGAATGTCAATGGGGGACGGATCCGTTTTCTATTGTGTCAGAGAAAACGAATCCGTCCCCACTGACTTACATTATGGGTCACGACGGATCCTTTTAGCTCCGCTTCCCATGACGGAAAGAGAACCACAGCTTGCTCTCCGGGATGGGAACAGAATGCATTTTGGAGTATTCCGTTCTGTTACGTTTTGTCCCTATTGACAATGAATGGGGACATAACAGAAGCATTTTTCCCGGTATTGGGCCCCTATGACGGATCTCAATACCAGAAAATAGAAGCCAGTGTGAAAGTAGCCTTTAGACATGTAACAGGTGCCAACATACCCAGGACTTTTCTGAACACAGCTTCTGATGCAGGTGTGAACTCACCCCAGCTACAGCAGCGTTTGGAATACAGCTTTAGGCGTGAATGGAGAAGAAAACCTGCTGCAGCCCATACTAATGAGTAACGGAAAAGCTAACAACGTACATCACGGGACTAACGCAGCGTTTCTCTCCACTGTCTACATTATGACTGGTATTTATAACGGTATCGCAGGCAAACTCCCTCTGACCCGCTAACCCCACGGTGCCATTACTGTCAGCAGCGGGGCGGCGCGGAAGGACCAGAAAGGAAAGCGGAAGGTCGCCATTCAGATCAGAAACACAACCTGGACGCCTGGAACTGTGCGGTACCGACCGAGACAACTCACACCGCTCCGCGACATGAGCGTTTTCTCACCTGGATACAGAACCGAAGATTCGACGCAGTCGCGGATGACATCATTTCCACATGACCGCGCGTCGTGATGGCGTCACCAGGCGCGTAACCGCGCCCACTCCTCCGAAAACAACGGAAGTGTGGGCGGCAGATTCAAATCAGGAAGGTCAGGATCTACAGTGGTGGGAGGGGACAACGTGCTCTGTGGAGGAACCATGCTAAGCGTGTTCAGCGCCCTCTAGTGGTGAAATGAAAGTACTGGATTAACTATAGACAAAGCCCTGACTGGGAAACATACAACGTTCCTATTTCTGTCAAATGCGCACAAACATGGCTGTTGGTGAGAATTTACTATTAGTATATCCTTCTGATTTTAACCCCTTAGTCACCAGCCTGTTTTGGGCCTTACTGACCAAGCATTTTTCTTTTCTCTTTTCATTGTCCCCTTCCAAGAGCTATGTATTTTTTCTGTCTATGTAGCTGTAGAAGAAGGGCTTGTTTTTTTTTGCAGGACAAGTTGTCATTTTTAATGGTGGAATTTGGCGTTCACTTAACCTTCTGATTAACTTTTATTAACTCTTTCTGGGAGGGAGATGGGGAAAAACAGCAATACTGCTACTGGGGTTTTACGTTATAAATTTTGCGGCGTTCATTTTTCAGCATAAATGAAATAAGATCTTTAATCTCCGGGTCAGTACGGTTACAGTGATACCAAATACAAATAGTTTTTTTTAATGTTTTTTTTTTTAAAAGAAAAAAATGTTTTTGCATGGCTGCATCCCAAGACGCATAACTTTTTTATTTTTCTTCCTACAGCGCTGTGTGAGGTCTTGATTTTTGCGGGACGACTTGTAGTTTTCCTTGGTACCATTTTGGTATAAATAACACTTTTTGATCGCTGGCTATTAAGTTTTTTCGTTGGCGACTAAAAGTAAATGAGCAATTCTGGCATTTTTTTGTTTTTGTTTTTACAGCGTTCACCGTAGGGGATAATTTTTATAATATTTGTTTAGTGTGGGTGGTTATGGTTGCGGCAATACCAAACATGTCGGGAAGATTTTATTTTTGCTATTTTTTTCATTGTAAAGCATATTTTCAATGGACAAAAGCTTTCCTCGCTCCTTGGGGAACACAGAAGACCATGGGTATAGCTGCTGCTGCCACTAGGAGGCGACACTAAGCCCCTCCTGCAGACACTGAGCTAATCAGTTAGGCCCCTTTCACATGGCGAGTTTTCCGCGCGGGTGCAATGCGTGAGGAGGACGCATTGCACCCGCACTGAATCCGGACCCATTCATTTCTATGGGGCTGTGCACATGAGCGGAGATTTTCATGCATCACTTCTGCATTGCGTGAAAATCGCAGCATGCTCTATATTCTGCGTTTTTCACGCAACGCAGGCCCCCAAGAAGGAAAATCGCAAGCAAGTGCGGATGCAGTGCGATTTTCCCGCATGGTTGCTTAGCAACGGGACCTGATCTTTATTTTCCCTTATAACATGGTTATAAGGGGAAATAATAGCATTCTTAATAAAGAATGCTTAGTAAAACGAAGATGAAGGGGTTAAAAATAATAAAAGTTAACTTACCTTAGCCACTTGATCGCGTAGTTGCGATCTGTCTTCTCTTTCCCTGCAGCATCTATGATCTGAAAGGACCTGTGATGACGTCACATCACATGGTCCAATCACATGGTCCATCACCATCTCCAGAATACCCGAAACCGGACTTCAGTGATGAAGTCCGGCCTCGGGTTCGGTACCAAACATGGCGATTTTTCACACGCGCCTGCAAAACGCATTAAAAACGTTTGCACCCGCGCTGAAAAATCGCGCATATTCCCGCAACGCACCCGCCACTTATCCGGGCGTCAAACATGACGCCCGTGTGAAAGAGGCCTTAGTGTTGCGGACTGTTGGCTGCCCATGCACACACCCCACCCCCGTCAGATGTTTCGATCAGCGCGATGGCAGATTCATTGGGATCAGGGTAAGGGTTCTTTCACATTTGCAGCAAAGCTATTTGGCAGACTGTTCCGGCGGGTGAACAGCCTGCCGGATCCGCCATGCCGCAAGTACCTGTGTGCTGCCGCTCCACGGCTCAGCACGGCCAGAGATCGCCGGACTAAAAGTACTGCAGGTCCGACTTTTTAGTCCGGCAGTCTTTGCCGTGCACAGACGTGCTGCGCCGTAGCTCCGCCTCCGCCCCATTGTAGTCAATGGGGACGGAGCAGCACACAGGCACCTGCGGCATGGCGGATCCGGTAGGCTGTTTACCCGCCGGAACAGCCTGCCGGATAGCTATGCCGCAAATGTTAAGGTACCCTAAGTATAAGGCCTCTTTCAGACGGGCGTCGTGGGTGAGGGCCAGATACAATGTGGGTGCATCGCCGAAAACCTGCGCGAGTAGGAACGCAATTTCAGTCAGTTTTGACTGCGATTGCGTTCTGTTGTTCCTTCTATCTTCATTCAGCAGGACTTGCGCTGACGTCACCACGTGGTGAGCGTGATTACGTCATCAAAGGTCATTTTGCGGGTCCTAAAAGAAGAAGAAAGATGACGATGCTGGCTGCGCGATCAAGTGGATGAGGTGAGTTCATTCGTTTTTATTTTTTAACCCCTTAAGCCACATTTTACTAAGCATTCTGTATTTAGCATGCTATTATTTTCCTTTATAACCATGTTATAAGGGAAAATAATACAGTAAATTGACTTTGGTCAATTTACTTACGTCGTCTTCTAGCAACCATGCGTGAAAATCGCGTTGCATCCTCACTTGCTTGCGGATGCTTGCGATTTTCCCGCAGCCCCATTAATTTCTATGGGGCCTGCGTTGCGTGTAAAACACATAATATAAAACATGCTGCGATTTTCACGCAACGCACAAATGATGCGTAAAAATCACCGCTCATGTACACAGCCCCATTGAAATGAATGGGTCCGGATTCAGTGCGGGTGCAATGCGTTCACCTCACATATTGCACCCGCGCGAAATTCTCGCCCGTGTGAAAGGGGCCTAACCTATATGAGGGGCCCGGGCATTAGGGGGTCATTATAGGGGTTTAATAACCCTTTAATTGCAGGATTGGGGTTGTCATGTTTATTGTGGCATTATGTATGTAATTTAACCTATAAAAATAAAAAAATCTTGTGTTCGATAAGCAGCGTTAGCTTACACACGATACGAAAAGCTACCGGTGCTTTTTCCTACAGTGTGTGAACATGATAAATAATAATTTGCTGAAGTGAGACAACCCCTTTAAAGGGTTAAGAGAGAGGTAATGGTCATGACCACTATTTTTCATGATATTGAATGTGGGCTGGTGGGGTTTGGTTGCCAGGGTTGTTTTTTAGTCCCAGTCTGGCCATGATATAATGGATCCGATCTGTTATTTTTGTTTTTTTGTACCTATGACAAAGCAGCAAAACAAAAAAATGAGTAAATGTGTGAAGACAGCCTTACACATAAAGAGTGTCTTTTCATGTGACTTTTTCTGTAAGTATGCTTTCACATGTTTTTCTGTACTTTTGGTGGCTTTTTTGCAGCGCTTTTTTGTGGCAAAAACTCCAGCTCCAGTTGGTACCTGATCGTCTACAGCAGGGATGCTCGACCTGCGGCCCTCCAGCTGTTGTAAAACTACAAATCCCATCATGCTCTGCTGTAGGCTGATAGCTGTCCAGGCATGCTGGGAGTTGTAGTTTTGCAACAGCTGGAGGGCCGCAGGTTGAGCATCCCTGGTCTACAGGATATATGAAATGCAGGCCAGACAAAAACAAGTTTTTTTGTTTGTTTGTGGCACTTATGTTAATTAGGTGGTATTTTTTTTCAAAAGCACAGAATGCTGTAGCTCTTGGTGTTCTTTCTGGTGTTTTCACATCACCTTCTCTATAGAGGCAAAATGCCATGGAGAAATGCTAGTGGGCAAACACACCATTTGCAAAAAAAAAAGAAAAAAAAAAAGAGAGGACAGACCAAAAAAAAAACATGGGGAAAAAAAACACAGATCGCTTAAGAAAAACCCACATGATTATTCTGGTATTTATTTAATGGCTGGCTGCTGCGTTGTTTCTGCCTCACATTGGGAGGTGGAACTAAAAATCGGTTGCTAATTCATGCTGCCAATGGGCGTAACTATAGCCATAGCACTTGCTGTAGGGCCCAGAGGTTGACGGGACCCAATAAGGTGCCAGGACATTGTGTGGACAGGAAGTCAGTTTCTCTATGTATTCCTATGGGAGCCTCAATGTCAGGAATGAATAGAGAAGTAACTGACCTCCTGTCCTGTGTCAGGGCTCTTTCACACTTGCGTTTTTGTTTTCCGGCATACAGATCCGTCGTCGGGTCTCTATGCCGGAATAATCCTGATCAGCATTATCCCAATGCATTCTGAATGGAGAGAAATCCGTTCAGGATGCATCAGGATGTCTTCAGTTCAGGACCGGAACATTGTTTGGCCGGAGAAAATACAGCAGCATGCTGCGCTTTTTGCTCCGGCCAAAAATCCTGAACACTTGCCATAAGGCCGGATCCAGAATTAATGCCCATTGAAAGGCATTAATCCGGATCTACCTTAAGCTAAACGTCGTTTCGGCGCATCGCCGGATCCGACGTTTAGCTTTTTCTCAATGGTCACCATGGCAGCCAGGACGCTAAAGTCCTGGTTGCCATGGTAAAGGGTAGTGGGGAGCGGGGGAGCAGTATACTTACCATCCGTGCGGCTCCCGGGGAGCTCCAGAGTGACGTCAGGGCGCCCTACACGCATGGATCACGTGATCGCATGGATCACGTGATCCATGCGCATGGGGCGCTCTGACGTCATTCTGGAGTGCCCCGGGAGCCGCACGGACTGTAAGTATACCGCTCCCCCCCTCCTTACTACTACTATGGCAACCAGGACTTTAATAGCGTCCTGGCTGCCATAGTAACGCTGAAAGCATACTGAAGACTGATCCGTCTTCAAATGCTTTCAGGTCACTTGCGGTGTTACGGATCCGGCGGGCACTTCCGGCAAATGGAGTACATGACGGATCCGGACAACGCAAGTGTGAAAGAGGCCTCAGTTGGAGATCAGAGTGTTGGTTAGAAGAGGGGGGATAACTCACAAATACAGTCACCGATGAGAAGATTACCTTCACTACAGATTACATCATGTACCTTTCTAGCAAGTCAGAGAATAACCTTTTTTGAGGGAGTTCTACTTTAATTATTGCTACTTACGCAGCTGTTTTAAGTTTGTAGGTGGTGGAGACTCTATCTTATTTTGCTGTGGAGCCCTAAAAATTATAGTTATGCCCCTCATGCTGCCCTTAGTTATGACACCATAAAACTAGTGACAGATTCCTTTTAATAATCAGTTTTTTAAACCGGATCTTGTCTGCTTCCGTTCAGTTTTCGGCTGTGTGTGGCTGGTGCTTCGGGGGTCCTCACCCTCTTAGTAATGGATGTTCAGTGGTTACAAATGTTTTTAGCTATTTTGTGCTTAAATTGATCAGCTTTTGCCCTAAGCTATAGAACTCTGTATACTCCCCAAAAATGTCACTTACCTGAACAGTATCAATACATAGATTACCACTTTTGCCAATCAGTGGCCTCAGTGGTAACCATTGATATGCCCACAGCAGTAACACACAAGTTGATAAGATGTCACACTCTTGGTCCAGTGGGGACCAGAAATGGTGGAGACAGGGGGCTCAGAGCAGGACCTGGCACAGTTTGATCTGGTGTTTTTTTGTATTTTATTTTATACTGTGCCTGACCCAATGGAAATTACTTTCCAGAACAACCCATTAATATTTTTTAAAGGGTACTGTATATGTATATTTAGTTATAGAGTATATTATGAGCTTCAGAACTAAGCAGACAAATGATCATATATTATTACAGACTTTATTACTTATACCTTTAACATATCCCTGACAAACCGCACACATATACATTTTTGGATATGTATGAAAGTATCATACATATTTGTTACATACATGTTGGATTCACATTTCTAAGTGAGAGAAACGACTGCATTTTGTAGTCAAAGTCAATGGGCCTCCTCTGAGGTTCTTTGTATTTGCGAGTCATCTTGTTTCCAAGGTAAGTGATAAGTTCACAGCACTCCAAAAATTGCTCCATTTTCCTCTTGTATTTCTTCCGAATATAATCTGAGTTCCGTGCATTGTACGCTAGAAAATTACAAGTGAAAAGATCAATCCTTGCTGACAGTGGTGTACATAGAGAAGTAAAGGCCCCATAGCAAGGATCAAACCAGGCCCCCCACAGAGGACAGAAGGGTTTCTGCCTAAACCCCTTTCAATGACCCTTGGGCCATTTTTCCACTGCCGTATTTGCTAAAAGTTGTTTCTTTAGAGGGTAGAGTCCTGACCAAGTTTTTACCTCCAGTAGAAAAGGAGATAATTCCAACTATAACTGGGCCCCCTCTTGTCCTGGGCCCAATAGCAGTCGCATGGTCTGCCGCTATGGTAGTTACGACCAGGGCTGTGGAGTCGGAGTCGGAGTCGAGGAGTCGGAGTCGGAGGCAATTTTGGGTACCTGGAGTCGGAGTCGGCAAAAAATGGACCGACTCCGACTCCGACTCCTACTAGATTTAAATTGGAATAAAAAAAAATTGGAATAAAAAAAAAGCAAGTTTAAATGTCCCAATTCAGATAAAGTTATAATGAATTACTTCTCTACTGTAAGAATAAAGGCCAATGCATGCAGTGCGTCACGTTACCGCTAAACAAAGACGTTAAGTGACCGTGAAGTAGCATGCTTTTCATATGCTTTACTATGCAGTTAAAGGGACACTGACAGGCTGATATATCTGCTGGTATTCATCAGAGGATTAGGAATACAACTAGACGACTGTTACCCCCAGTTGAGGTTTACTTGTGTTTAAAAACGTTTTAATCAATATGCAAATTCTCTACCTTTGTGCCCAAGGGGCAGGCGCACATGTAGAGTACTGGCAGCACTAGACAGGACTAGGTAGCGAGGAGGAAGAGAGAAAGCTGGCACAGCCTCAGCATAGCCAGACGAGGCTGCTGCCAGCACTCTACACGTGCGCCTGCGCAGGAATTCAGCGTTCGGCTAGCCTGAAAAAAAGGCCAGTGCAGTGAATAATAACGAGAGGAACAGCGCTGGGAAGCTGTACTTCGGGCGCGGCTGGGCACAAAGCCGCAGGAGACGCTGCCCCATTGGGCACAAAGATAGTGAATTTGCATACAGATTAAAATGTTTTTTAAACACAAGTACAGCTTAACTGGGAGTAACATTAGTATAGTTTTATTCCTAATTCTCTGATGAATACCAGTATATATATATCTTTAGCTGGAAAATCAGCCTGTCAGTGTCCCTTTAAGGAGCGGCAATACTTACACTTTCCATTGTCTTGTGGTCTGCTGTTACAGGGACCCCATGGTTATCCTAGCCTCTCACTGATAACTGATTAAGGACTGGAGACACTTGTATAAGTGAAGGGAATGGAGAGTCAATAGTTCAAGACTGAAGCTGTAAACCATTTAAAAAACTGCTATCATTCAGCTAAGGCTATAAAACATGTAAACTCAGATTGTTAGCTTAAATTTTAAACACGACTATGGGATTCTACTAGGAAAATCATGTTTTAAAATAAATGCCCCTTCCCCTGCCCCTTCCTGGATCCTCCCACTGCTCTATCTTCAGCAGAAGATCAGCACACAAAGGAGAAGGCAGCAGCTTCTGCTCAACTACCTCTCTGTGCTAGAGGGGATTAGAAGAACTTGGTGGAACAGCTTCGTATTTGCATATTAAATACAGAGGAGTCGGAGTCGAGGAGTCGGAGTCGGAGTCGGAAGTTTCAAAATCTGAGGAGTCGGAGTCGGAGTCGGACAATTTATCTACCGACTCCACAGCCCTGGTTACGACCCTGCTTGCTAAAGAGACAATACGGATATAGATACTCAAATACATTTAATACCAACAAAACTAAAATTCTGAAACATTGGTGAGTACCGGTGTGTCACTCCTTTTTTATTCCCCCTGGAAATGGAAGAATGAATTGAAAACTGGATGTCCCCCTTGTCAATATGGCGTGTCCTTGCTTAGTCTGACACTGTCCAATGGTGGGGTTCACGTCAGGCTGAGTAGATACATGCCGCATGTACATTTTAGGTATGGTACAATGCAGAGTTCAAAGAAAAGGTGCTCCAGAACGGTTATTCATAGAGAACACAATGATATACTAAAACAGCTTTAGGGGAGACGATAGATCCTCTTTAAAAATCATGTAAGTAACTTTTTGAGTTTTCTTACCTTTTAGGTGATACGCAATATACAGCAGGGCTGACTGTTTTACACTTAAAAATGGATACTTTGGCTTTAGACATCCCACATCATTTAATGCTTTTATTATTGCAGTCGCTGCTCCCTAGACGTGCAAACAGAATTCATAATTATTTTACGTACTGATTCAGAATTCTGACTGGTTGCTATAGGCAATTGATCCTCGTTTCCCATGCAGATTAATCTTAGCCTAGTAATCTTCACAAAGCTGGCTTAAAAGGGTTGTGCTACAAAACATACTCTACATTTTTCAAACCTGCACCTGGATCTGAATACTTTTATAATTTCATGTAATTAAAAAGTCCATTAAGCTAATCAATAAAATGTAAATGTATAGCACCACCTGCTGTTTGTTCTTTTTCTTATTTCTTGTCCACCTCACTGAGGTGGTCGCACACTCTCAGTTTAAAGGGGTTTTCCAAGACTTTATAACTGATGACCTATCCTCAGGATAGGTCAACAGTATCTGATTGATGGGAGTCCGATAACTGGGACCCCCACCAATCAGCTGTTTGATCACAGGAGCGCCGCTGCCTTCTCCCAGCTTTTCCTAGGCCAGTGATGACACTTTCATCTGTCATGTGGCCTAGGTGCAGCTCAGCCCCATAGAAGTGAAAGGGGCTAATCTGCGATACCAAGCACAGCTGCTATACCATGGTAAGCACGGAGAAGGCAGTGGCGCTCACAGGATAGCTGGTGCCTTCTCAAACTGCTGATTGGCGGTGTTGGACTCTTACGAATCAGATACTGATGACCTATACTGAGGATAGGTAATCAGTTATATAATCTTGGAAAACACTTTTAAATCTTCCACTGCCACCAAGCACATCTTCTTCTAGAAGGGAAAGGTTACAGGGAAAGAACTACAGCAGAGAGTGACCCCCCACCCCCAGCTGCCAGCCTGAAATAAACCTGGCATAACAATTGGGACAATTTTGTCTGACCAATTACTGGCACAGTAACAGCCTGCCGGAAGGCTCTACCACATATGTGAAAGTAGCCTCAAGATTTTCTGACGATTTCTATAAACGTAGAATTCGCTAATAGGGTATATGAAGAGGTTTTCCAGATTGGGCAACCACATTAATGTGATAATACATATCGCAGATGATCTGTAAATTGTAATTTCCTAAGATTTAACCAAGTATTATATAAGCTGTTAACCTGTTCTAGGTATCCAGTTAAAGGCAGAGACGTCAGCATTATTGGCTCCATCTTTGGAGGGAGTTTGGATGGCAGTTTATGGTTCCAATATTTTTCTGGAAGTCTAGAAAAAAAACAAGTTATTATATTTGTCGCACCAGTTGCTCAAACATACTGTTTAGCCAGAAAAAAATACTTTTTTTTAAAGTAGCAATTAAATGTGGCTAAAATAAGAACCAAAACAGGTAATTGAAAAACCTTTAGGTTAGCCTGGGGCTGCACGGCAACATGTGTCACAGGACATGAAGATTGCGATGTCACCTTGTGACATTACATCTAACGACCTGCGGTGACGTCACTGAGCTCATCACATGGTCCATCACCATGGTCATGGACCATTTGATTAGACCATGTGATGTGACGTCACCACAGGTCCTTTAGCCGGCAGCTCAGGATTAAAGAAGAAAGAAGAGACCGGCAACTACGCGATCAAGTGGATAAGGTGAGTTAATTTTTTTTATTTTTAACCCCTCAATCCACATTTTACTAAGCATTCTGTATTGAGAATGCTGATTGAAAATAATGAAGATCGGGTCCCAATTCCGATCGTCTCCTAGCAACCATGCGTGAAAATCGCACCGCATCCGCACTTGCTTGCGGATGCTTGCGATTTTCCCGCAGCCCCATTCACTGCTATGGGGCCTGCGTTGCGTGAAAAATGCACAATATAGAGCATGCTGCGATTTTCACGCAGCGCAGAAGTGATGCATGAAAATCACCGCTCATGTGCACAGCCCCATAGAAATGAATGGGTCCGGATTCAGTGCAGGTGCAATGCGTTCACATCACGCATTGCACCCGCGCGGAAAACTCGCCTGTGTGAAAGTGGCCTTAGGATTAGCAGATAATTTCAAAGTGAAATTAGAGTAAGGTGTTTTCAATAAATGGGATGACAATCTGGTGAGTGATCGACCTGTTTTATGTAAAGAACAGGGATCTATCAAAGTCTGATCTTCAAAACACTTGTTTGTTAAAGTGCTTTAAGGAACGATCAGATGAGATTTATGAGGACCTCAGAAGAGTTCATGCTAACCAGGTTGGAAAAGGTTACCAAACCATATCTAAAGTTTGGACTCCACCAATCCACAGTCAGACAGGTTTTGTACAATAGGAGGAAATACAAGACCAATATTACCCTTTCCAGGAGAAGTCGATCATGCCAAAAGCAATAGTCCATGAGGTCACAAAGGGAGCCAATGTAACCTCTAACCAACTAGAGGCCTTTCTCACATTAGCTAAAGTTTATTTCCATGAGTCCAAAATCAGTAGGACATTGAATAACAATGGTGTACATGGCAGGATTGCAAGAAGAAAGCTGCTGTTCTCCAAAGAGAACTTTCCTGCCGATCTGCAGTTTGCTAAAGATCACATGGACAAGCCAAAAGGTTTTCGGAATACATTTCTGTGGAACGATGATACCAAAATTGAACTTTTTGGTTTAAATAAGAAGCATTATGTTTCGAGAAAGGAAAACACTGCATTTCAGCATAAAAACATCATCCCATCTGTGAAACACAGCGGTAGTAGTATCATGGTTTGAGCCTGGTTTGCTGCATCTGGGCCAGGACAGCTTGCCATCATTAATGAAACAATGAATTCTGAATTCGACCAGCATATTTTAAAGGAAAATGTCAGGACATCTATCTGTGATTTGAATCACAGAAGAAAGTGAGTCATGCAGCAAGACCACGACCCTAAGCACACAAGTTGTTCTACCAAAGAAGAATAAAGTTAAAGTTTTGGAATGGCCAAATCAAAGCCCTGACCTTTATTCAATACAAAGGCTGTGGAAGGACCTGAACAGAGAAGTATAAAGAGGAAAAGCCACGAACTCTGCTCGAATTTTGACACGCGAGCTAAGAATGGGTATTTAATAGAGCGGAGCCGCAAGCAGCTCCATGTCACTTAAAGTGAACTACCGCAGCTGAAACCACAGCTGTTTCTACCACGGAGCACATGGAAGATGTTGAAAGCGTCAACATCCATAATGTGACGGTATCCGAGTGTTGAAGCTGTTAATGGGCTAAAATTTAACAATCATCAATGATTACTGGAAATGTTTTTTTGCACCAAGCTCACACCAGATACTAAAACCAAATCACATACTTTTGCCACTCACAGACATGTGATGTTGAATAATTTTCCTCAAAAAATAAATTATCAAGTCCAATATTTTTGACTCTTTTATTTGATTTGGTTATCTACCGTATTTTTCGCCCAATAAGACGCATTTTTTCTCCCAAAAGTGGGGGGAAAATGCCCCTGTGTCTTCTGGGCAAATACTATTGAGCGATTCCATTATGGGAGAGCTCATTAGTACCGGAGGACCAGGAAGCGGTGAAGGCTCTGTACCACTTCCTGGTCCTCAGCTGTGCAGTGGCTGCATAAAGCATGAGGGCGCTCTGTGACCTCACGCTGTGCATACCAGTTCACAGCACAGCCAACATCAGGTGGAAGAAGATCATGGGCGGTGAGGAGCAGCGGCGTCCAGGAGCAGGACAGGTAAGTGTTTTTTAGTTTATAAAACATGAGGCTGCTGGGGGCTGATTCAAGGTAATGGGGGTAATGAGAGGCATAAGGGCTGATAATGGGGGCTGATGAGAGGCATAGGGGCTGATATGGGCGTGATGAGAGGCATGGGGGCTGATGAGAGGCATGGGGCTCTTATCTAGGGTCTGATTAAGGGCCATTTACATTGGGGTCTGATCAAGTCTTATTGGGGTCCTATAAACATTGGGGGTCTGATTGGGGCTGTCAGCTGAAGTCTGATTGGTGGTCTGACTTGAGGTGTAATAAAAAATATTATTTTCTTATTGTCCTCCACTAAAACCTAGGTGCATCTTATGGGCCAGTGCGTCTTATAGGGCGAAAAATACGATATTTTTAGAACTTGTGAAAATCTGATGTCGTTTTAGGTGAAATATATGCTGAATTATAGAGAATTCTGAACAGCTCATAAACTTTTAAGCACCACTGTATTGTAGTGTAAAGATCTTCCATTCCAGTGCTTCTCAACTCCAGTCCTCAAGTACCCCCAGCTACAGGTCATGATTTTCTATAGAATGAACATTTATAGCAATGTGTGGTGGACTTAACATATGAGGCAGCCCTCATTGTACTCTTGTAGGAAATTACATTTTCTGACATTACCTTACATTAGGTGATGATGCTTTAGCTATCATGACTAATTTAGTCCTTTTAAAGGCAAGCAATGAAATGCATCTGTCATTATTGCTTCTACCTAACGTGGATAAAATGGGCCCCAGTCAATGAAGATCATTAGTCATTTACCTCATAAACTTTTGTAACTTTTCTTCACTTTCAAAAATATATATTTTATCTCTGTACTCCACCGCATTTTCAAGGTGTCCAGAAACAAGAGCTTCATACCTACAAAGTACATGTTAGAAGATATTAAAAAAAAACTGAGATACACAATATGTATGTGTGTTAAGGAGTGAAGACACCATGGAAGAGCGCGGGACACGGCCACCCTGACCCAAATAGCTGTTACAATGATCATATATTCTGATACAACTAAATTCTGACATAATTTTGATTCTGTAATTGTCTTTCATGTATCAGGAAAATTCTAGCAGAGAATTACAACCCATATGCCACTGCCACCTTCACCCCTTTTGTCCTGATGGAATATCTTCATTTGCTGGTATTAATACTAGTATAGTATGTTTAAGTACATACCTCTTTTTGCCATCCACATAGGTAACTGGACAGTACCCCTTCATCTCTGCCTTTTTGGGGAACTTTGATTTCACATCAGCCACGGTTAACCTCTTAGGTAACATTTCAGGAGGAGGAAGTGGACGTGGTGCCAGTGGGGGCACGTACAACTCTGGAGCTTTTAAGAAAGCCTGTTAAGTATACAGCCTCTTATTAGCACATTGTTTTTGTATAAAAAAAAAATTGACAAGCCACTAGAACAGGTACGCCATCACCTGATTTACAGTAGACAAAACCAAAATGATACTAAATGTTTTACTGAATTTAAAGTAGATTTCAGTGGTTTTCTGCCCAGTGTCTATAAATATACTCAACATGTCCGTAGAGTTACAAGAGAGGAATTGAAAACTAGTGATGGAAGTAGGTTGAGTCATGTTGCCTAAAAAAGGGCGCATTTTGAAACCTATACCTGGGATATGTATGCAGCAGCCTTTTATGACTAGAGACTGTCAGTGGGGTTACTGCCACTGCCCAATAATTATTACTATAGCTCTCATGTTTTCAGTAACATTTACATACCAGTAGGATAAACACTAGCTGCTCTTTTAGTGGCCCTTTAAAGGGTTTTCCTGGTGTTTAATATTGATGACCTATCTTCAGGATAAGTCATCAGTGGGGGTTTAAAACTAGCACTCCCATTGATCAGCCGATTGAAGAGGCCGTGGCCTCTTCCTAGGCCAATGATAAAATGTTTTTTGGTCACATGGTCTAAACTAGTGATGAGCGGGAGGTGCCATATTCGATTTCGCCATATTTTGCGAATATTCGATTGATTCTTCATCATTATTGTATTTATTGCGAATAATAGGCGATTTAATTATTCGCGTATTGCGATTTGAACTTTGAACGGGGTATAAAGGCAACTTTACTATTGGTTGGCTTGCTAGAATTAACGAATATAGAGAATATAGCGCTATATTCGTTATCTTAGCTAATTCTAGCAAGCCAATAGCAAAGTTGCTCTAAGTTGGATGCGCAATGCAAAAATATTACTTTACCTATTTTTTTTCAATAAATAGAATACTGACTCATTATTCTATTAATTGCCAAAAATAGGCAAAGTAATATTTTCGCATTGCGCATAACTTAAAGCTGGGTACAGTCAACTTTGCTATTGGGTTGACTTGCTAGAATTAGCGAATATAGAGAATATAGCGCTATATGCATATTCGTCATATTCGTTAATTCTACCCAGCCAAACAATAGTAAAGTAATTTTAAAATACCACGCTCTGAGTTAGATGCGTAATGCGACTAATATTACTTAATATTCTCGCATTGCGCATCCAACTTTGAGCTGTGTATAGGCAAGTTTACTTGTATTGTTAGAATTAGCGAAGATAACGAATGCGAATATAGCACTATATTCTCTATCTTCGTTAATTCTAGCAAGCCAAATAATAGGAAAGTTATACCCCGTTCAAAGTTTCATTCGCAGTACGCGAATATTACATAATGTAACGGGCTATGACTTTCCTATTGGTTGACTTGCTAGAATTAACGAAGATAGAGAACATAGCGCTATATTCTCTATCTTCGTTAACGTTATCTTATTCTTGGGTTCTGATTGAAAAAATAAAAAGGAAAAAACAAACAAAAAAAACCACGAATATTAGTTTTTATGAATATATAGCACTATATTCTAAATATTCGAGAATTAGTGAAGTGTCAATATTCGTAAAAAATACTTGCCATTCGAATATTCGCGCTCAACACTACTAAGCACAGCTCAGTCCCATTCAAGTGCTGGGTGTCGGACTGATTAGATGCTAATGACCCATCCTGAGGACAGTCATCAATGGGTAAGAGCAGCACTCCCAGGTCAACAATAGCTCCAATGGGATGCAACAGCCTTGCAAAAGATCGCAGATCCAAGCGGTCAGCCAATGTAGAAAAAATCAAGGGGCAATGGCAGCATCTCCCATAATCTTCTTTAATCGAACTTTATATCAAACATACAAAAAACAGCAACGTTTCGGCTGTAACCAGCCTTTCTCAAGGTCTGATTGGGGGTCTGAGAAAGGCCGAAACGTTGCTGTTTTTTGTATGTTTGATATGAAGTCCGAATACAGAAGATTATGGGAGATGCTGCCATTGCCCTTTGATTTTTTCTCCATCCTGAGGACAGGTCATCAATATTAAACACCTGGAAAATCCCCTTTAAATACAAGAGTAGACGTTTACTGTAATGATGACATAAACAAGGTATATGATTAGAATTGTCATTATCTATAATTCTCTATTAATACTCAGTTTTAGGCTACATTCACACGTCCGTGTGTGTTTTGCGGATCCGTGGAACCGCAAAACACGGACACCAGCAATATGCGTTCTGCATTTTGCGGACCGCACATTACCGGTACTCTCATAAAAAATGCCTTTTCTTGTCCGCAATTGCGGACAAAAATAGGACATGTTCTATATGTTTTGGGAACGCAATTGCGGACCTGGCCGGGACATCGTCTGTCCCCATTGAAATTACAGGGGCCGCAATTCCGTTCCGCAAAATGCGGAACAGAATTGCGGACGTGTGAATGGAGCCTAATAATGTAATTTACTATAGTAACCACAATTGAATGTACCCATCAGAATCTGTTATTTGATGTTATCTTACTTCCTATAACGATAAATGTATGATGACTTACATCAAGCTCTTCTTGTGAAGCCATCTTGTAGTAGTGTCCTCGGAACTCGGCTGCAAACTGCAGGGATGATGTTACAGAACAATCGACGAGCTCCCCCCTTTGTGCCAGACTCACAGGACAGTATTGTCCAAACTCTCCCAGCCGAGACAGCAGCTCATGAGGACTGATACAGAAGTCAGCGACAGCAGATGCTTTACCTGCTCAAACCACAATGTAACCAACACAGTTTTAGTAGGGTGAAATCTGTTATCAATTCAACCTTCACATAATAAATATACTGTTACATATCACACTTTCTTAGATTTACTTCAATTCAAAGGCCAGAAATGGGTAAT
The DNA here is from genome assembly GCA_033119425.1 of Bufotes viridis. Classification (NCBI taxonomy): domain Eukaryota; kingdom Metazoa; phylum Chordata; class Amphibia; order Anura; family Bufonidae; genus Bufotes; species Bufotes viridis. Next base: position 239,476,481 of record CM065592.1, read on the forward strand.
AAAGAGTTACATATGTGGCTTAATGCAATTTATTCAATTATACGTGACATTATACGATTTACGTTTATTATTTTCAAAGTTACACCACAAAGCTTTTAGTTACAGTAAGAAATGTATGGTTGTGGGTACCTTCTCCATAGGTGCCTGCAATGTTGAGAAAATAGTGGGCAGGTATGGAGAAGGTACAAACAGCATTACATTCAGCTGACAAATGTACATCTCTCATGTCAGCTGGATTAATGCTGATATATGTGGGAAATAATTTGAAATTCGTACAGTAACTATAAGCTTTGTAGTGTAACCTTGAGTGAAAATAATAAAAGTTAGGCCTCTTTCACACGGGCGTCAAGTTTGACACCCGGATAAGATGTGTGTGGGTGCGTTGTGGGAAAATGCGCGATTTTTCCGCGCGAGTGCAAACTGTTTTAATGTGTTTTGCACACACGAGCATGCAGAAGCAGGAGCCTGCTCCACTCAGCTAATCCTGGCATAGCACATGGGCACAGGGTACCCACGTGCTATGCCAGGAGTTAGTAAACCAATAAGCTCTCCTGTCCGTACTAATTGCTGCTGCGGCCCATTCATAAAATGCCATGTCCGCACTCCGTACACCTCTGAGCAGTCAGTGATGTACAGAAATGAAACAAAAACGTTTACGTTACAAAAAAAAAAAAAGATATAAAAAACGCAGCACACCACGTTCTTGTATCCTGCAGAGTCCAGTAAAAAAAAGTATATGGTAAAAAGTATAATTTTTTTTACAATAGAACTCCATGGTGTACAGATACCACTATATGGCATCCGTTTAACGTATACATTTTCTGTATATGTTAAAAGTATGCGAAAAGCCTAAAGGAGTTGCGTGGGTTCAGAGCTGAACCTGGACATACTGTGGGCTCCCCTTCACTCATTTAGCATGTCTGAGTGGAGCATCAGAGCATTTCTTACTCCAATGCTCCCCCTTGTCCTGCACTGCGTAGCGCAGGGAAATATCTATTTTCTTTAGTGTCAGTGACGTACCGGGCTTCACACTAGTATGCTAGGCGGAGGCTTCTGCCTAGCAGTGATCCCGGAGACGTCACCGGCACAAATGGGCGGTCTATGGCACTGCGCTAGGATGTTTTAGAACCTAGGGCAGCGCTATAGACCGCTCATTTGTGCCAGTGATGTCACTGGGATCACTGCTAGGCTGAAGCCTCTTCCTAGAATAGTGAGGATGTAAACAAGAAAATGCTCTGATGCTCCACTCAAACATGTTAAATAAGTGAAGAAGAAGTTATGTCTGGGTTTAGCTCTGAACACGGACAGCCCCATTAAATCAATTACCTATATGGCCACATGGTGTGGATTTACCTGGGTTGAGAGTCCACTCAGGTCTCAGATATGTCCTACGCCCAGGCTTAAAGGGAATCCGTCAGCTCCAAAACACCCCACAAACTAGAGTATGCGATGTACAGTAAATTACGCCGAGTCAAATTATGTAATTTTTGTCCTCATAATCACTTGCATTCCGATGCTGTGCTCTCACAACCAGCAATAAATTACATTGAGAGGACTCCTCTTTGAGCCCTCTCCATTATGTTCATGTTCACAGGTTTCCTCTCAATACATTTTACGGATGGTTTGGTGGAGCACAGCGTTGGAATGCAAGTGAGTACGAAGATAAAAATGACATTACCGGACTCTACATCACTTATACTATACACCGCTTACTTAAGTTTGGGAGGTCTTTTGGAGCTGACAGATTTCCTTTAACCCCTAGTTACATCTATGATGGGAGGAGAAACATAGGGTCATATATTTACTAAGCCTTTTCTGGAACAAGTATACATAACATTTGAGAAAAAAGAATGAGCAAACAAGCTTGGTAGACAACATTCAAGGGGGAATATATCAAGACTGACATCAACAGTCTTGATCTCCTTGCACTGGCGTGAGATGTGCCTAATTTATTAAAAGAAATCAGGCGCATCTCTGTCCTGCCGTGCACCAGAAACTGAAGTCTACGCCAGCTACAGGCATAACTTCCACCACTTTCTGGTGAAAGTTATAGCAAAGCCCCACATCTTTTCTTTGCACTTTGGAAAAGTGGCGAGAAGCCTAAAAAGTCGCAAATTATGGCGCACACATGGAGTGCGCCGCAATTTGCGTCTTCTTTACGCCACAATGGTGTAGGAGGCTTATTAAATGCCCCTCTTTATGTGTAATGAGAGCATGAAATAGAATGATACTACCTTCCTTTATTCTCTCCAGGTAGGTTTGGATTTGGTTGAGACTTGCACAGACCTCTTCAATGATCTTGTTTGACACCCACCACTTGCTGCGCATTGCATCTACTTCACACCAGTTTTGATGTTGTTTTACATAATAGTCCTTAATACGATTAATCTCCTGCTTATAATTGGAGTTACGCACAGTTAATATCTGGGTGCTATCATGCACAGGGTAAGGTCTGCTGTGGAAAGACACCATAGTAAAGATAAGAAATTATGAGAATTAGAATTTTGAATTTAAATAACCGCTAACACACATAATGGGATGTATTTGTATATCTAGAAGGTTTTAATGAGAAACTATGTTAACACTAGACATGTTAATGCAGCAACCTCCAATGCAGATCCTTAACAAGGCTACTTGATACTGTCTTGAGTAGATATCCAGCTATCCAGCGTTGTAAAATTAGTCGCCTATGTTTAGGATAGGCCATCAGTTAAGGCTGGCTGATTAATTATATTCATTTGATTAAGGCCTCATGCACGCGGCCGTTGTTGTGGTCCGCGTCCGAGCTGCATTCACTTCAATGGGGCCGCAAAAGATGCGGACAGCACTCCGTGTGCTGTCCACATCCGTTGCTCCGTTCCGTGCCCCCGCAAAAAAAATAGAGCATGTCCTATTCTTGTCCGTTTTGTGGACAAGAATAGGCATCTCTATAATGGGCTGCGTTCCGTTCCGCAAATTGCGGAACGGAACGCAGAGCAGCTTCCATGTTTTGCGGATCCGCGGTTTGCGGACCGCAAAACACCAACGGTCGTGTGCATGTAGCCTAAACTGCCATTTCAAGTGTGCACAATTTTAGATTTGCCTAAAATTGTGAAATCCATTTAAGCCCTGCCTCGTAGTAGGAGAGAAGAAACAAAAAACAGCAGATGCACTGCAGTGGTTCAGATCCCTCTGCGGTCCCATCCTGTGGCTGACGTCTCACAGTGGCTGGCACTTTCCCTGGCAGTCAGTGGAGCAAACAAAGTAAAATAGAGTAAGCGCCAAAGCTCTCTCTAATGGCAGCTACAGACAGCCAGGCATAATATGCAGAAGATTTAGGGTTCTGTATCAGAGGAATGGAGTTTCCATTGCTATAACGATATATTACAACAAAAAATGTGCCTGCATCCACCTGAAAAAAAGTCATGGCCACTAGGGGTCTCCTGTCTGTTGTTAGGCAACATCCTTCTCTAGTAACAGAGACACAGAAGATGGCTCACAGGAAATGGCGGCGTGTCAGAGCTAGTTGAGATCATGAGACTGATAAAAGAAATGCTTCAACACAGCTTTTGGAGATTATAGGAGCCTCCAGTGTGTCTGTAAATGTGATTTCCTCCCTCTATCTATTTTTTGAGTTCCAGAGCTGAAAACAAACATAGTGGGAAATAAGGGAAAGGATGTCACAGCAGTACAGTGCTGGCAGATTTCACAGAAGGGAGAAGCCCAATGCTTGTGAGAGAAATGCATCTAGCTGTGCAGCTGAAACAGGGAATAATATGGGTGAAAAAGACATTAGGGAAGCCCAAAAAATTCCATTCACAGTTATGATTGGACAAAGAAAAACAGCCATTATGTTGTTGTTTTTTTAACTCAGGTACGCTTATGTGTTCTGCAGAAACTCAGTGTAATACATATATCTGTTAAAGAGGCTTTTCAGGATTTTAATATTGATCAACTATTAGATCAGTGGGGTGTCTGACAACTGTCACTCATGCCAATGAGCAGATTGCAGAGCACCAGAACCAGACACAGCTCCACCCACACACTGTATAATTCCCGTACCTAGTTACTGCAGCTCCGTCCCACATAAGTGAATGGTAAGAGGGCTGCGATAACCAAGCACGGACAGTACACAGTGTATGGAGCTGTGCCTGGTCTCAATGCACTGTGTGCTCTGTAATCAGCTGACTGGCAGGGGTGCCAGTAGTCGGACCCCCCTCTGATCTGCTGCTGATGACCTATCCTGATAGGTGATCAATACTGAAGTCCTGGAAAACCACCATTATCAATTTTTGTACAATATCACAATCTTCCCTCTATCAATATCATGACATAGATTTCTGTATGACTGATTAAAATACTGATACAAGACTGTATAACATGACAATTGCATTGTAATCACATCAGATGCCTGACAAAGAGCTGTTCAACATTAACTGATATTCTGCGCAGTGTAACTGGATCTTTGTATTTTAATTTCACTTGAATGTATATAAAAATATGGGGTTCTGATCACATGTAAGTCTACTTTCACACTTGCGTTTTGGCTTTCCGTTTGTGAGATCCGTTGAGGGCTCTCACAAGCGGTCCAAAACGGATCAGTTTGCATTCTAATGCAATCTGTATGGATAAGGATCCGCTCAGAATGCATCAGTTTGCCTCATTTCGCTTTGGAGACAGACACCAAAACGCTGCTTGCAGCGTTTTGGTGTCCGTCTGATGAAACTGAGCCAAACTGATCCGTCCTGACACACAATGTAAGTCAACGGGGACAGATCCGTTTTCACTGACACCATCTGGCACAATAGAGAAACGGATCCGTCCCTCATTAACTTTCAATGGTGTTCAAGACCGATCCGTCTTGGCTATGTTAAAGATAATACAAACGGATCCGTCCTGGCACACAATGTAAGTCAATGGGGACAGATCTGTTTTCACTGACACAATCTGGCACAATAGAAAACGGATCCGTCCTCCATTGACTTTCAATGGTGTTCAAGACAGATCCGTCTTGGCTATGTTAAAGATAATACAAACGGATCCGTTCTGGACAGATGCAGATGGCGGTATTATCTGAACGGATCCGTCCATGAGGGATCCGCAAAAAACGCGAGTTTTACATAGATTTCACCAGACAGACCGATGTTTCACAGACTGCTCCTGTATGGCTGACTGTACAGCACGTGATTCAGAAATGAACTCATAACGTCAGTTCCCTGATAGAAATAACTCCGTCTTCACATACAAAACATTTAGCGTATCTGTATGAAGTCTTAACACTACTGGCTTATATGGTACCAAACCTATCTGCTTATCTGTATTGTATCTTCATCAAACTAAATCCTGACAATAAGTAGGTAGCTATAAGTACAAGGGTGCATTGACCCTACAAAGCTGCCGCCTGAAAATATCTACAGTCTACAGTCTCTAATGTGTTCTCTACATAAAAAGGAAACAAAATCAGCATTTTCCGTGCACCTTTTTGTGTCCTTCTTCTCTTGCAATCCTCTTTTTAAAACTTCTTTCACCGGTAGTTCTAGCTCAAAGATTTTTATTGGTATTATGCTGCATGCTTCCAGAAGATCAGCTTGTTGTTTCGTTGCAGGATATCCATCAAAAACAACTCTGCAAATAAAATATATTTTAGAGTATTATTTTTCAGGTTGGCACTTATATTATCTATCACACATGGTTTTCATTGTATGGCTAACACATTTGTGGCGATATATTTGTGTAAGGGTGCTTTCACACTTGCGTTGTTGGATTCAGGCAGGCAGTTCCGTATGCAAACCGATACCATTTGTAGACGGTTTGGATGCGGATGCGTCTCACAAATGCATTGCAATACGGATCCATCTCTCCGGTTGTCATCCGGAAAAACGGAACCGGTATTTATCTTTTTCACATTTTTAAAGGTCTGCACATGCGCAGACCGGAAAATCGGATCCGGCACTAATACATTTCAATGGAAATGAATACTGGATCCAGCATTCCGGCAAGTGTTTTCCGGATTTTTGGATGGAGAAAATACCGCAGCATGTAGCAGTATTTTCTCCGGCCAAAAAACTTAAGAGTGACTGAACTGAAGACATCCTGAACGGATGGCTCTCCATTCAGAATGCATTAGGATAAAACTGACCAGTTTTTTTCCGGTATTAAGCCCCTAGGACAGAACTCAATAACGGAAAAGAATAACGCAAGTGTGAAAGTACCCTAAAAGGAAAAACTAGCAGTGAGTGCCAGAAAACTGAGAAAGTCTGCGCCTAGGAATCATATGACTGTTCATTGTCACGGGACTAAAGACGCAGAGATTATCACTGCAGGTAATATCATGCAATGCTCAAATTGTTCATTTTCCATGAATCGGATAATTCTGCCTGACTGAAAGAATATCATTATTTGTTGCCATATCCCCTCGTCTAATCAGAAATCTGCCAGTTGTTGGCAGTGTAATGGTCAAAATAGAAAGTGAACTCTGAAAAATATTTAGCGATTATTGATTCATGTAAATGAAGATCTGTTAAATGCAAATGGAAGCGCTGATCATCACATGATGGACACCAACAGTGTGAAGCCCATTGATACAGTCTGTCACGTTTCTATTTTAGTGTCCGTCATTCTGCTGGACAATATAGCGGGGCATACTTCAGTATTTCGTAGTGCCTAATCTTCAATGCCGACGTGAACCTAGCCTTAGTAGGGGCAATGGTTAAAAATACTGATATAGTCTATAAGAAGAAGGAAGAAACACCATATTTTGTGTGGTATTATAATAAAGCACCTGTCGTCTCTCATGACAGGTCTGTTTTAGTAACTATTTGCATTCTCCATGTAGTACAAATTCTGGGGCATCTTTTCATTAAATGCTATGTTGTGCCATTCCTCTAATATTCCTGCTAGAAGTTTATAAATGAATTGCTAGCAGTCTGCAATAAAGGTTCACCTGGGTGTTACCAGTGGAGTTATGTTTCTGGACAGTCTAACACATGCATATTCTTCCCGCAGAAATAAGAAATAGAGTTATAAGAATAGATGCTCCAGAATTGTTATTACATGGGGAGAGATAGTACACCTACAAATCCTGACGTAGGCCTCTCACCCAGTAAAGCCAGTACTCTATGCTCTGCACTGATAAGGGGAAATCACCCCGAAACTGCTGTCTGCAGATGAGGTGCTGGCTTATTATCCAAGTCATGTCTCAAGGTCTATGTAAAGGGTTGAACATTGACTCATAGGATAGCTGCCTTACATCTGGTGGCATTAGAGGCAGAGATGGTTAGGAGCTCATTTGCATCCCTTTCTTACTAAAATAGACATGTCAGGAGAGGAAACGACCTGTCATCTGTTTTTTTCCTGCCATGTCTTCATTTCTGGTAGTAATCGCGTCGGTCATGAGATCTCACTTCGTCCTGACAGTGAAGCAGCCTGCAGTGATTGCACAGGGAGAAGAAGACACCCAATGAGGAGAGCAGGGGTCTCTTCTTCCCAGTACCGTTACTAGCCGTTTGAATATTAGGTGCCAAAACCGAGAAAGGAACGGAGGGGCCAATTGAAAGATAAAAAGGTTTAGGAATCTCCATAGGATTGACAACAAAAGGTATTGGGTTAAAAAAAAAAACAGGGGACAGGTCCTCTGCAAGGAACACACTTTTACTTACCCTATAGTATTGCATGTTAGATCCATCATTGCTATTTCTAAACATCTTATTGCCAGATCATCAGGCACAACCATTCCCTTTTCAAGATGACTCTTTATCTCTAATGCGAGTTCAGTGGTAGGCTGGTCTTCTAGCACAGAACGTATGGCATCTCCTATGGAAAGGCGCTGTAATCCGTGTGTTCTTGTAAACATCTTGGCAACTGAAACATTGAAAAAAATATTACATCTAAATAAAAGTACAAAAGTATGAAGCAGCCCTGTAAAAAAAAAAGCCCAATGTATGGGAGATCCTTGAGATCCAGCTCAAACAGAAAGAAAAAGCAGCACGCGTTCAATGATGTTGATTCACCCAACGCCCACAGTACAATGTTTCAGCTGCTCAATGCAGCCATTTTCATTTCTTGAAATAGCTGCATTGAGTTATGAACTGTGTGCCCTGCATTAAGCAATGTCTTCAATGTTTGAAGGATTTTGTAGAGCACAATCTTACCTGTTGTCTTTCCAGATTTTGGTGGACCAAGAACTGCAATTCTTATTGGCACTGATGGTTTTGGTTTTGGCTGACATATAAATTTAATGGGATTCCTCATAAAAATGTCTCTGTTTTCTTTTGTTGAGAAGAAATAAATGTATTGACGGTAGATCAATGGATAGCCTGGATTTTCTTGGTTTCTAAAGGGTTTAATTACTTCTCCTTGGCTCAGCTAAATAGTTTTAGGGAGAAAAATGGTAGAAATGTTAAACTGTATATGAAATACAATAGCATAAGGCGCTGAGCAGATATAGCTTGTCAGAATTATAATTATTTGTATCTAACAGAAGACGGTGTGTGCACAGATATTTACCAAAGGTTTTATGCCACTACCGTGGCATGATTAAGTTGCAAATTATGGCGCAGGCCACATTTGCGACTTTTTAAGCTTCTCAACACTTTTGCAAAGTGGAGACACGGGGGGGGGGGAGGCTTAGCAGGAGACTTCAGTTTCTGTCGCACTGTCTGCTAGAGATGTGACTAATTTATTAAGAGGCATCTGCCTCTTAACAAATCGAGTGCATCTCACCCCGACGCACAGGTATCAAGACTGGTGTATGGGAATGCCAGCCTTGATAAAATGTCCGACTATATCTGTTTTAGGAAGTAGGTAAAGATAAATCAGGCAGCACTCGGGTCTTGGTGAAAAAACTGTGGATCTCTTCATTACACCCAATGCAACGTTTCAGCTCATCTCAATGTAGCCTTTGTCAAGCTTTTTTTTAGAAAGTATGCGTTTGTGTAGATACAGTATACATATATATTTTTTCCTGTATGTTTCAAGCCATGGCAGCGTGCACCTGTGCATAGGGATGTGCTGTCTGACCCCCTTTTTCTTTGATATATATACTATATATACATATGTATAGTATATATATATATAATATATAGTGTATATATATATATATATATATATATATATATATATAGTCTATATATATATATATATATATATATATATGTGGTCAATTTCATTTTATGTAGATGCGGACGCTTCTACATTGGAAAAACCATCCGCTGCTTATTTGAAAGATTCCGAGAACACCTAAATTCCTTAAAAACAGGAAAGGGTGTCCCTCGGCTAATAGATCATGTGAACAGGGAACATAATGGAAACCCCAGTGTATTGACCTTTGCTGGTCTTGAAATAGTTAACCGTACAGAGAGAGGTGGAGATAGGGAGAGGGAACTTCTTAGAAGAGAAACAAAGTGGATCCTACGTACAGATGCAATGGGTCCCTTGGGATTAAATTAGAAAATAGACATGAATGTATTTCTTTAATGAATTATTCCTGTGTGTATTGTAATTTCGTATTTTTATTGTTTTATTAGTTTATGTACTTGCACATGCACTTACACTATTGAAGGGGTCTCGCTATTCACCAAGAATCCTTGTCCACTGTTGTGGAAACTCAGGTGTTGATTAACTAATTAACGCGATGATGCGGCTTCCTGTGCATATTTGTAAGCGCTGTGACCCCGCCAATAGTGAGAAGCCAGAAGAAGCGCACACGCGCGAAACGGCTGTTGCTTCATGCTATGTTTGCACCGTATGTACCCCCCTCCTGCTATGAAATAAAGCGTACCCCTCTACAATCGGTGAGTGCCGCTCGTTTTAATATTCTCCTTCGCTTGAAGATACTTGTATATTTACTGCTGCTACAGGCTAAGCACCACCATGAGGCATCACTCCTCGCTATTTGGTATCCAAATTAACTATAGGTGCGGTGTAGTGCCACTGGTTACCTTCTCTACATTTTATATATATATAGTGTATATGTATATATATATAGTTTATAAATATATATATATCTATAGTGTGTATATATATCTATATATATATATATATAGTACATACATAGTATATATATATATTATATATATAGTGTGTGTGTATATATATATATATATATATATAATGTATCTTATTTACTGTACAATACCTTTACTGGGTCCCATCGTCCGAAGATACTGGGGTGCTTATATGATACATGAAGCATTTTGCTAGCAAGGGATAAGCTGATTGGGTAACATTTTTCAAAGAGGCTTGCACGATTTTCCACTATATACTTCAGCTTCTCAAAGAGCCGAAAACATACAATATATGGTTTTCGACTTGCATTAATTGTAATACAAGGTATCATTAGGCTTTGGAGCTCTTCCTAAAAAAAAGAAAATAAATTTAATATTATTATAAAACATTATCAGTCAATTACTTTTGATATATTAAAAAAAAAACTCTTTTAGCATAATTTATGTAAAAATGATTTTATAGATGCATATGGAATAATAATGGTTATTCTTTCTTTTTTATATATAAAAAGCGGCTCATACTTCATCTGCTCACACAGTTGACCATAACTCTGAAATTTACACTCTATTCCAGTAGACACATATTTAAATGGCATAGTGCGTAGTCACTGTAATCTGTAACAAGTGCAGATTAATGTTTGTTAGAAAGATAACCAAATTCTGTCATCTCGGCTTGCACAAGTCCTGGCCATCTAGGAAACGCATGTGCAGTGTGCTCTACTGGTTGTTGCTGGTGGATAGGCCTAAGCATAGATGATATATGAACAGAACCTAAAAATCTCTACCTTGACTGATTGGAGAGACTCAGCATCTGCCTCAAACTTTTCTCCAATTTCTGTTTTCATTCTTTCAATGGCATCTTCTTCCTCTTCTTCTTCCTGCTCCTCCTCTTCTTCCTCTGGAAACTCTTCTGCTAGGATCAGCTCAATGTTGTCAACTTCTTCCTCCTCTTCCTCCTCATCATCACTGCCTTCTCTTTCCCTCTGTCCCTACTCAAGAAGACAGATCAGTTGGTATTCTCATCTCAGCATGCTCATGTGCTTTTGGCCCAGTATTATCATGAATTATTATTAAAGCGCCATTCATTCCATGGCGCTGTACATATGTTAGGGTACTTTCACACTTGCGCTATTCTTTTCCGGTATAGAGTTCCGTCAAAAGGGCTCTATTCCGGAAAAGAACTGATCAGGCATATCCCCATGCAATCTGAATGTATAGAAATCCGTTCAGTTTGCATCAGTATGCTTTCCGTTCAGTCACTGTCAGGCGTTTTGGCCGGACATAATACCGCAGCATGCTACGGTATTATGTCCGTCCAAAATGCCTGATCAGTCACCGGAATGCCAGATCCGGCATTAATTTACATTGACTTGTATTAGTGCCGGATCCGGCATTGCGAAACAACTGAAGGACGGATCCGTCATGCGCAGACCGGGAAAACTGTGAAAAAGACTGCAAGACGGATCCGTCCATCCGCATGACAAGCGGAGAGACGGATCCGTTCTTGCAATGCATTTGTAGAGGGATCCACACCCTGATCCGTCTACAAATGCTGTCAGTTGTCACACTGAACGACGGATCCGGCTGGCAGCTCCGACAATGGAACTGCCTGCCGGATCACATGAACGCAAGTGTGAAAGCACCCTTACGGGGTTACAAACTGGTACAGAAGGAGAGAGGACCCTGCCCGCAAGGGCTTACCATCTACAAGGCCAAAATACATTCATGCAGCACTGAATTAATATAGTGTTGGAATTAAACATCTCACCGTTTTCTCCTCATTTTGCTCAGCTAAAAGTTCAGCTCGTCTTTTGGCAATCTGTTCATCCTGCAGTAATTCAGTTATAATAGATCTGTTAATCCATTAGCAGCTGTGAACATCATTTCACCACCACACTTGGAGAATAGGTCACAAATAGGCTATACTCTTACTGCATGCAATTTATATGATGGCATAATGCAATTTATTGAGTATACGAAATAAGAAGTTACGTAGAATCAAAGTTAAAAGAAATAATAAGTATAAAGGGGTGGTAAATCATCATGATGCGAGGTAGGGTTGAGCGAATCGGGTTCGGATTGCTGTATCCAAACACGAATCTTTTAAATACTGCGTTAAGAATATGGGCTCCGTCCTACTTTTTTTTTTAAACAGTAATTTATGCGAACAAACAAAGTGACACGTGATTCAAGCAAGACCAACTAAGTCTTGTGATATTTGCTGAAACTTCGGAAAGACCTCTGTGGAGGCCAGACATTTTACAGTAGGGAGGAGGCCATATTCTTAATAAAGTCTTGAAAATAATTGGGTTCGAATACAGCAATCCAAACCCGATTCACTCAACCCTAATGTGACATAAAGGGGTTGTCTCACTTCATCAAGTGGCATTTATCATGTAGAGAAAGTTAATACAAGGCAATTACTAATGTACTGTGATTGTCTATATTGCTTCCTTTGCTGGCTTAGTTCACTTTTTAATCACATTATACACTGCTCATTTATAGGAGGTATGACCACCCTTCAATCCTGCAGCAGTGGTCGTGCTTGTACATTACAGGAAAAAAGTGACAACTTTTCTGGTGACTGGGACTGTGCAAGCATGAATGCGCAGCAGCTCCAGTCCCAGTCACAGTGTATTTGTGCCGCAGCCGTGGCAGTACCCCCAGGAAATAAGCAGTGTATAGCGTGATGGAAAAATGAATCCAGCCAGCAAAGGAGGCAATAAGGACAATCACAGTACATTAGTAATTGCCTTGTATTAAAGGGGTTGTCCAAGTTATATTTATTAATGACCTATACTCAGGATAGGTGATCGATATCAGATCGGAGGGGGTCCAATGAAGAAGAGGCAGCGCTGGCACGGCGCGCGCCTTCTCTTCAAACAGCTGATCAGCGGGGGTTCCGGGCCAATCTGATATCGATGACCTATCCTGAGAATAGGTCATTAATAAATATAACTTGGACAACCCCTTTAAGTTTCTTTACATAATAAATGCTATTTGCTGAAGTGAGACAACCCCTTTAAATGGAATCTGTCTCCACAATCTTAGACTATAATATAATACATGTGTAGTACTGCAGATAATGAGTCCAGATCACTATGTTTTAGTGTGCTGAAATACGTTGTTAGGACTGATGCGCATAGGAGTACATGCGCATAGGAGTCCTCTCCATTAGGTTAGTACAGCACAGCAGTCCAGACTGTGTATTTCTGTGCAGCTTTGAGTGTTGACTGTGGAGGACTTGGGACATTAAGAAAATAAAAAACAGCAGATAATAGTCCAGAATTGTGGTGACAGATTCATTTTAATAAAAGACTTAGGGTACTTTCACATTTGCAGCATAGCTATCCGGCAGGCTGATCCGGCGGGTAAACAGCCTGCCGGATCCACCATGCCGCAAGTACTTGTGTGCTGCCGCTCCGTCCCTATTGACTATAATAGGGTGGGGGGCGGAGCTACTGCGCAGCACGGCAGAGATCGCCGGAGTAAAAAGTCGGACCTGCAGTACTTTTAGTCCGGCGATCTCCGGCCTACTGTGATATACGGGTATAACTCTACTTATGAAATGTTCTAGTTTGTCACTTTGACAAAGATTCTATTAGTAGCAATATTTTGCTGTTTGACCCTAAACTTATGCAAATGTGGAAACTACATATAAAGAAAGTAATATAAAGTAACATTTGTCTTAAAAAAAATTGATTTACACACCCTTGTTTTCTTCTTCATATCTCTAATTCTCTGTTTTCGCTCTTCCCTTTTTCTTCGTCGCTCTTGCCAATTAGCTAAACGAGGGGGCAGTAACCTGTCACAAATGTCACTCTCGTCTGCTTCTAGGAAGATCGCAATCTCTGGGAACAAGCCACGGTCACCTATGTATTGGACTTCCTCAGCTGTATTAGGGAAGCCATCCAATACAAATCCAGTTGAACTGTAAGATAAAAAAATGCAAAAATGATTTAAAAGGGTTGCCTCATGAAAAATATTCTACATTTTTCAAACCAGCACCTGGATCTGAATACTTTTGTAATTGCGTGTAATTAAAAATGTAATGTAGCCACTGAGGTACTCCCTGAAATCTCTGAATAGCGCCACCTGCTGTTTGCTGTTTTTCTAATTTCTCTGTCCTGCTCACTGAGATGGAAGCACATGCTCAGTTCTATCCTTCAACTGCTACCAGATGCAGTAGAAAGGATATGCCCCCTGAGAAAGCCCCAGCTTTAAATAAATCTAGTAGAGCAATTGGCGAAATAAATAGGGAGATCTCTGGATCCATGTGAGGTAAAGGGCTTGTTCTAGCTTTGTTAAAATGAAGTTAACGACATGTACTATACGATAGTGGATTTTCATTTTTTATATTAATCATGGGATAACCCCTTTAATTATAACATGAATGCTACAAAAATATTATAGTGATTATAAAGAATATGCAGTAACATTCTTTAGACCCTACATCGATAAGATCTTATAGGTATTAGGAAATATTCTCGATTATTACTGAAAAATATTCTAAATAATAAAGGAACACTAAACCTGGCCTCTTTGCTAGTACACAGGATTGTTTGCATGTTCCTGAAACAATCAGTCTTGGGGCTTGTTCACATCTGTGTTAGAGGCTCTGTTCAGGTCCTCTGTCACAGCAGGACCTTTTTGTCCGATAAAAACCTGAATCTACATAGCAGTGATGTGAACTTATCCTTCTTACGTGTCTTAACAAACGTTAAATTTCTCCTGGTTGCTTCCATTTGTGATCAGCAGATATCTCAGACTGCTAACACAAGGAGGTAGATTTACTAATCCTCAAAGGGGTTTTTCAGGATATCCAGGGGACCCCACTGATCAGCTGTTTAAGAAGGCACCGGGTGCCGCTGCTTTTTCCCTGCTCACCAAGCACAGCTCCATACATTGTACAGTATAGCTGATAAAAGTAGGGATTGCGCTACAGGAGAAGATTCTTTTCTTTTTCTTTTCTTTCTCTAATGTTCGTAGTATTCTTCAGTTAAACGGACCACATACAATCAATAACTCTCAAAAATGGCATGGAAACCTGAAATATAGTAACAAGATGCACTTTGGTGTAGTATGTTCTGAACACCTATCGCACCAAGTGGGTGCAGTATACTCACAAGACTCCATTTGCAAAACACGTAGATAGAATTCTCTTGTGTATCTTCAACAGGAGAGCTTTATCTGTAATGAGGGCGAGGACCGAGAGCCGTAAGTTCACCTTCAGCAGATTTTAATCCAAACCGCAATCCCACCAACAGAGCACCACTTGCAGAAGATATCGCCCAACTCACACTTCCATAGATCTCAAAGGAAGGAGGGCGCAAGGATAGTGAAGTACGTACCAGTTGCCACAGATAAAAAGGTTTAACTGCTCTGTTGGTGGGATCGCGGTTTGGATTAAAATCTGCTGAAGGTGAATTTACGGCTCTCGGTCCTCACCCTCTCCACGGATAAAGCTCTCCTGTTGAACATACACAAGAGAATTCTATCTACGCGTTTTGCAAGTGGAGTCTTGTGAGTATACTGTACCCACTTGGTGCGATAGGTGTTCAGAACATACTACACCAAAGTGCGTCTTGTTACTATATTTCAGGTTTCCATGCCATTTTTGAGAGTTATTGATTGTATGTGGTCCGTTTAACTGAAGAATACTCTGAACATTAGAGAAAGAAAAGAAAAAGAAAATAATCTTCTCCTGTAGCGCAATCCCTACTTTTATCATTTATATTTAGAGGACTTTTTTACCCACGTCGTTCTAGGATTTGCAGCACCTGAGGGGCCAAATATCCTTTACAGAGACTTTGCTTTTTATCACGACTGTATAGCAGCTGTGCTTGGTATCGCATTCGCTTCTATGGGGCTGAGCTGCCACTAGGCCACGCGACCGATAAAAGTTTGAGAAGGAACCAGTGCTTTCTCAAACAGCTGATTGGTGGGGATTCCGGGTTCCGGACCCTCACTGATCAGTTATAAACTCTCGGAAAACGCTTAAGATGTGCCACATTTATCACATTGGCTCATGCTGGAAAAAAAATAGCTAGACATTTTGGCCTAACTTTATACTGCTTATTGGTTGAATTCGCAACATAATTTTGTGCCAAAAATTGGGTGCAATTTTGGTTCCAAATGTTACATCATCTCGTCCATTTTGCAAAAGGTCTAGGAGCAATTACTTGAGTAATTATGGCACAACACTGGTAAATAAATGGCACTTAGAGAACTGCTAACCCCTTGCTAGATTTTTATGAATGTATAATTACTGAAAAGGTTCTTTAGTCCACCATTCAACCACGAGCTGGTCCAGAACTTCAGTTGGTAGAGGCTCATTGTCTGCTAAATATGACTTGACAGCTTCTTCCTCTTCAGTTAACACCACTTCTTCCTGTAAGAAAAAAAAAGTTGAAAACTACATTAGCAGCACATTTAAGAATGGATCCAAGATATACTGTACAACTTAACCTCCATAGTATAGTAAAAAAAAGTATTATATTTACCTTTGGCTCGGTGCTATTTTCTTTTCTGTTTTCATCTGTGTCTCCATTTTCCAATCCAAGCAGTATGGCTTCCTCTTCTGAATCATCCTCAACTGTGTCTTCTTCATACTGAGGTCCGATCTTTTTCTCCAGCTTAGACAGCACGATTTCTTGGAGGCGCTCTTTGAACTGAATGTGGAACAAGCCCAGTTTGTCTGCTAACCATCTTGAATTAACTGTCTTGCCAGTACCACTTGTACCAATCAGCAGCACTCTCAAAGGTGGAGCCTGTGTTTAAAAGCCACATATGACATCATACTCAACACCTAGTTAGCAAATTATTCAACAAACTTACAGGGTGATTCAATAAGAATGGTGCAGAATGATAGCCTCATAACTGAGAGAACATAACACAAATGTATTAACATGAAAAGACACACTTTCTAACCAAGTTTTATCTATACATTATAAATGTTCTATGTGAGCTCCATTGGCGACAAGCCGATATCTAGGCAGTAGTCCAGATTTGTTACCAATAGGAACTGCAGATAAATCGTACAACCAATAATGGGCCTAGCAAAAAGAACTACCTAACCTACACAGACTACGCCAATAGCCCCAAAAAATAAAGAAACATCAAGGAGAAAATAGTAATATATAAATGTTTATTGAAATACACATAAAATATATATAAAATAGATAGCACAGCGAAAAACAATAGGGCAAGGTGGAAAATGACCACCACTTGTTTCGATACTCAGTGGTGCTTCTATCTCATTAGCAGGAATATTGGGCATCTTCTACCTTGCCCTATTGATTTTTGCTGTGCTATAAATTTTAATATTTAGGTGATGTGGATTCCCCCCCGGGGAAACGTGTCATGGGTGTGCGGTCCCACCATCTCGCTCAGTATGGCTATGTAATCGCATCTTTTTACTGTTTGGTTTTGGTCACATGACTTTATTGAATGTATATTCTTTTATATGGTGATTTTCGACCTATGACTCTTACATATTATTGATTTTCTCTGCTTTAGCTATTATATATTTACCTATTTAAGGATTGCTTGCTAATGATATTACTATTTAAGTACTTACTTTATATGAAGTGAGGTTCTTTTTATGTGATTTTTTTTAAAATGATATATGATATAAACTTTGATGAATACTCATTTTGTGACACCCATTGGGGACAGCTTGATGTTCATGTCTGTGAAGTGCTGCGGAACATAGTAGCGCTATATAAATGCATAAAATAAATAAAATGATTTTATCACATTAAAGTACCATGTGGTTACATGCGTAGGTGCTATATCGAATAATTGATTGCAACTTGGTATAAGTTAAAGCGTTTCATTATTATTTTCTTGTTGTTTCTTTATATTTTGGGCTATTAGTGTAGTCAGTGTAGGTTAAGTAGTCCAAATGTGTGTCAGCATATGCTCAGATATGGACTCCACTTTTTCACTGATAAGTAGTTCCATCAAAATGTATAAATGCATTTTCTTTTTCTGGCGTTAATACATTTACAAACACGGTACTCTTACTGATCTTCATATTTAGGAAACCACTGCACTACATTTTCTGACACCTATGCACGTGTTGGAAAAGGTGGGCTAGACTTCAGATTTGCACTCTGTCCAACTCTTTTATCGGAGTTTTCTGCCACTTGTCATGTCTTGCCAGGTTGAACCTGCTTGTACCCTGTTTATACAGATGTAGCCAACATTATCTTGACTGGCTTAACATGTTAACGCAACAAAATCATATTACAGCAGTACAACCAATCAAGCTAAAGTGATAATCCTGGAAAGCCAGGAGTCAAGATAATGCTGGCTAAATCTGTAAGGCCCCTTTCACACGGGCAAGTTTTCCGCGCGGGTGCAATGCGTGAGGAGGACGCATTGAACCCGCACTGAATCTGGACCCATTCATTTCTATGGGGCTGTGCACATGAGCGGTGATTTTCACGCATCACTTCTGCGTTGCGTGAAAATCGCAGAATGTTCTATATTCTGCATTTTTCACGCAACGCAGGCCCCATAGAAGTGAATGGGGCTGCGGGAAAATCGCAAGCAAGTGCGGATGCGTTGCGATTTTCCCGCATTGTTGCTTAGCAATGGGACCCAATGTCTATTATTTTCCCTTATAACATGGTTATAAGGGGAAATAATAGCATTCTTAATAAAGAATGCATTGTTAAATGAAGTGGAGGGGGTTAAAAATAATAAGTTAACTTACCTTAGCCACCTGATCGCGTAGTCGCGATCTCTCCTCTTTTTCCCTGCAGCATCTAAGATCTAAAGGATCTGTGATGACGTCACATCACATGGTCCAATCACATGGTCCATCACCATGGTAAGATGGACCATGTGATGTGACGTCATCACAGGTCCTGTAGATCTTAGCTGATGCAGGAAAAGAGAGGACAGATCGCGACTACGCGATTAAGTGGCTAAGGTAAGTTAACTTTTATTATTTTTAACCCCCTCCACTTCATTCAACAATGCATTCTTTATTAAGAATGCTATTATTTCCCCTTATAACCATGTTATAAGGGAAAATAATCAATTCTCCAGAAGACCCAAAACCGGACTTCAGTGATGAAGTCCGGCTTCGGGTTGGGTACCAAACATGGCGTTTTTTCTCACGCGCGTGCAAAACGCGTTACAAACGTTTGCACCCGCGCGGGAAAAACGCGCATATTCCCGCAACGCACCCGCCTCTTATCCGGGCGTCAGCTATGGCATGCTGCCTGTGAGGAGAGACCATCGCATTGAGAGACTGTTGTCCAAATTATAAGTCAACAGTAGTCAGAAGATCTAAAGCAGAGGTCAGCAGCCTCCAGCTATCCAGCTGTTGTCAAACTATGACTCCCAACACTTGCTCATCTGTTCTCAAAATTCCCATAAAAGTGAATTGAGCATGCTGAGCGTTGTAGTTCCAAGACAGCTGAAGTGCAGGAGGTTACTGATCCCCGATCTAGATTGTTTACCCTAATCAGTTGTTTTTGGCAACGTTGGTATTTCTCATTTGCGTTAGATGTCAGTAATTATCCCATGGTGTTATTCCTATAAATTTACTGTATTGCTGTCCCCCAAAAACGTTACAAAAAAAAACAAAACTAGAATGTTCCCTTCCCAGGTTTCATTGTAACGCTTGCACAGATATAGGAACATTACTTGTAAGGGTTCTTCATGAGCAACGTAATACTGAGGATTCTCAAGAAATGTCTTTCTTGCTTCAGGACTGGAGCAGTAGTAAGTCTTCTCTCTGTATATTGCTGCATAATCCACCTGTCCTGGGTGAAGTATGCGCTTATCTTTTAAAGCCACTGGACAGAAATGTTTAGAGTCTCCATATTGTTTCTTTTTTTCATGTGTAACATCCTCATCCTAAAAAAATAAAAATGGCCTGGTTTCATTTTGGTTTTTACATCAGTACAAAGTGATGACATAGCAACACAAAAGTAAGGAATACAATACTCCTAACCTACTGTTAGTATAGGTTGTAATATATCAATACGGCCAAATTAAGGAACAGATAAGATGACACGTTAATAACCTACATTATTACCAATTGTCTAACATGATTAGCAGAATCATTTGAATTAGCAGGAAAAAGGTAACTGAACACAGCAGAACATCTGCAGGAACTCCTTGAATGATCCTACTGAAAACAGAGGCAATTAAAGGTGTTGTCCAGCCTTTTTAAGTGATTGCCTATCCTCTCTAGTTGACAGGGATCTAGCACCCTGCACCCTCACCAATCAGCTGTTCTGAATAGATCAGTCACCAGAATTTGATGCTGGAACTACACAGCACTGTAAACATTGTAATGGACTGTGCTTGTCACTGTAGCACTGCTCCCACGGACTTCGTGATGAGTGCTGTACACTGCAATGTTAATGGAGCTCTGTAGGTCCAGCACCAACTGGATCCACACTGATCAGGTAGTGATGGTCTTTCCTGAGGATAGGCCATCCCTTAAAAAAGGTTGGACAATCACTTTAGGGCGCATGACCGTTGTTGTTTTGTGGTCCATTTTTACGGATCCGTTGTTCCGCATCTGAGGTTTTATTTTCTCTGATTTAAGTCCTCTTCCTTTCCGTTATTCCACAAAACATATTCGTATAGGTTCCGTATGTGATCCGTTTTTTGCAGATAGGAAACAGAAACAGTAACTAATTAATCACCAAACACATGAGCAATATGGGCTGAGCATAGTATTTCTACAGTATGGACCTGCAAAATATGGATGACATACGGATGTGTTCAGTGTGTGTCCTGCATTTTTTGCGGACCCATTGATTTGAATGGAGCCACGGACCATGATTTGCGGACAATAATAAGACATGCACTACTTTTCTGCGGAATGGCCATGCAGACAAAAAGAAACGGAATGCACACGGAGTAACTTCTGTATTTTCTACAGCCAGCCCCATTGAAGTTAATGGTTTCACATATGGGCTGCACAAAAAACGGAACGGAAGCGGAAAGAGAATATGAGCCCTTAATGTAACAAAGAGATATTAGGGAATTGCTAATAATGGGAATACTTTACTGAAAGAACCCCCAAACTGTGATTTCTTTTACAACATGAATACATCTTAAACTGCTGCTGGAAGGGGAACATAACTATATAAATGCAGAATAGGTGTTGCAGCAGAAATCTAGGGTCATAGGAGAAAAGGAAGGAATGAGAATATCCACTGGAAACCTTTAGATAATATCATATGTGTGTGATACATTAGTTAAATTAGTGCTGCAGGAGTTGGGTGTTTAGTGGCTAATGGTTCTTGAAATCCTTCCTGGTTTAAGACTGAACAATTTGAGTAAATGAACTGTAAGTGAATAATGTTTTAACATATATATTCAGCTTTATCAAGGAGGATTATCAAGGACCTATTTGATGGCTATCCTATAAGTCACTGTCTTGGCCTTTAAACAGGCCTTGACTTGGGATATAAGCCAAAACCAGAATCTCTACCAAAAGAAAAAGACACCCATCGGCAGACATCGGCTGTCTCATGGGTATTCCCTTTGTCAGTTTAGAGCAGGATGCTAGGCGGGTTGGGATACACTTTTCCTCGTGGAGAGTGCCTTGGCATCCAATAGGTTGTACTAGAAAGCCAGATTTAGTCCTGGATAAAAGCTTATTTATGTAACTTACTTCTTCGGCCTCTTCCCCCTCCTCTTCTTCGTGTTCCTCTTCTTCCTCACCAGCTTCCAGCTCTGCTTGTATGTCTTCTGCTTCTTCATCTATGTCCTGGGATGTTATTTCCCATCCCTGATACTGAAATGGCCCTAGAATAACACCATAAATATTTCAACAAAAATAAATATACTATATACAGAAAACAGGTTTATGTGTGCCTTACTGTAATGATATACTGTATTCAAAACCCAGCCAAGTATCACAAAGATCACCTAAACTCCTACTCCAGATTTGACCATCCAAGGTGGAATCACAACGTATTTGCAGTGTATGTTTAACATATATGCTGGAAAAGCTTCCGGTGGATATATAAAATGTATCTATAAGCCCCCATTTACCCAATAGTGGGCAATAGATCGTCCTTTTGGCCGCTGTCTACTGGTATACATCAGTACACCTTTAAGCTATACTGTAGCATCTGTTGAAAAAACACATATATCTGCCATACACTGCAAATACAGTGTAAAACTAACCAACATTCTGTTTTTGGCTTATTTCTGCTTCCTATTTAGGCTACCTAAGAAAGGATTTTGGCATAATGTTCTTGCAGAGACCCAGCAGATCACCGCTAAGAGTTAATTTTTTGCCAGATAAATCTAATTTGATGTTAAAGTACTCTTTTCCTTGCACTCTGTATATCCCAAATGGTTATACAGTATATGGAAAACAAACGTGCTTGTATGAGGTCCTGAAAAGTAGGCCCAAAGAGAAGTCTGGTCCATGGAATCCTCACCCCTGAGATTGAAAACTCCCAAAGAACAATCTAACTGAAAGACTACCCCTAAGAGAAAGAGAATGGACATTCACAGAAAGTTGAGAACCATTTCAAGACAATAAGGTATTCGCTGGAAAGACAGTAAGGTATGCTGTATGTACTGCAACTTCTATCATCTATTCAGAATTTATTTATTGTAACCAAACTCGTCTGGTCACTGACTCCACCATCATCTGCCAGCTCCTACCTATGCCTGCCCTCCGCCTTGCACCCATCTACGGTACTTAAAGTGGGTCTCCAGGAATTAAGAAAATAAAAATACTTAAATTTTACTTTATTATAAATATATTCTCAAATAACTTAATATATTCTCAAATACCTTTCATTATTTATAATGGCTCATTTTGTTTGGGGAGCAATAGTTAGGGGAAACAAAATGTCCGCTGTCCCATTAGTTCACACAAAACCTGTCCTGATCACACATGAGAACAAGTAACTTTAGAACACTGAGTTAAAGAGCTGCCTTCTCCTCTCTACTTGTCAGGGATCATGATCCTGAATACAGATGATAAGAACTTTAGCTGAATCTCGGGGGAATTTAGTTCATGAGGAGACATGAAGTACAGATAGGATGGATAGGACAGGCTGTGGTAATGGAGACGCTAAATAAGTGCCGCTGCCGCTGTCTCCTCATCATCTCCATTCTCACAGAGATTCACCTGTATTCAGGATCATGATTCCTGACAAGCAGAGCAGAGAGGAGGATGAGGAAGCACTATGGCTCATTGTGGTGAAGTAACTTGTCCTCCTGTGTGATTAGGACAGGTTTTGTGTGTACTGATGGGGCGGCGGCCAATTTATTTCTCCTAATGATTGCTCCCTAGACAAAACAAGCCATTCTAGGTAATAATAAGTATTTGTGAATATATTTATTATAAAATAATATTTAAGTATTTTCATTTTTTTAATTCCTGGAGAACCCCTTTAACATCAAGGGCACCCCAGTCACCACTAGACAGGTGTCCCAGAATGCCCAGGGTCTGCCCCGAGGGAGGAAATGGTGCGCCTTCCAACCATTACACATGTGGCCCAGGGAACACTAGGGAGAGGGATTAGCCACATGAGGACTACAGTCACCCTCATTGCCACTGCCACCACTCCCATCTTCTCCAATTATTTCCAGCACGTCTCCCCTGTTGGCCGGGGCACTGCATTCTCAACATAAAGCCCCATCCTTTACATGCAATAGGTTATTATGTTACAATAACACTAGCTGTGTTCAGGGTTGAAGGTTTATCCGAGATAAAAATCTCTAACAAGCCCTAATATGGCTTAAACTTAAAGAAACATGTTATACTCACCCCTTTCTCCAGTGCTTTTCTCTGCTGTGCTTGTCCAGTTCCCCTGCTGCTCTTTGTTTAAAATAGAAGCTGTGACATGGCTGGGCATAGCACGTGACCACTGAAGCTAATCACAGCAGTCTAAGGCCTCATGCACACAAACGTATTTTGGGTCCACGTCCGAACCGCATATTTTGCGGCTGGGGAGCGGACCCATCCACTTCAATGGGGCCGCAAAATATGCGGACAGCACTCTGTGTGCTGTCCGTGTCCTTTGCTCCGTTCCGTGGCCCCGCAAAAAAAATATAGCATGTCCTATTCTTGTCCGTTTTGCGGACAAGAATAGGCATTTCTACAATGGTCCGCATTCCGTTCCGCAAATTGTGGAACGGAAAGCGGAACAGCTTCCATGTTTTGCGGATCCACGGATTGCGGACCGCAAAACACCTACGGTCGTGTGCATGAGGCCTGACTCTGAGGACAGTAATTGGATGCAGCGGTGACATCTCCTATCCCAGCATGTCACTGTGCACGTCACTGGCACTGTGACATTATGACGTGCTGAGATAGGCTTGTGTCTGCTGCAGCCAGTCGCTGTCCTCAGTGGTAGATTTCTGAAGACAGTTAACGGCTCCAGTGGTCACACACTGTATCCAGGCATGTCACTGCTTATATTGTAAAAAAAAAAAAACAGCAGAAGGATAACCAGACCAGCACCACAAAGAATGGTACTGGAGAGGAGTTAGTATAACATGTTTTTTCTATGTTTAACCATTTTAGGGCTTATCTGAGATTTTTTATTATCTTGGACTGCCCATTTAAACTGGGACATTTATTTATAGGCATTGAATTGCTGCATATGCAGTTTCTCATAAAATATTGAAAACAATATTGCTTAATCAGTAACAACTAGGGATGTCCCGATACAATTTTTTTAATACTGAGTACAAGTACCGATACTTATATTTAAGTACTCACCAATACCAATTACCGATACCAATTATAACATTGAGCAGATTTATCAAACCTTGTATAAAGAAATTGCGGCGCAGTTGCTGATAGCAATGAAAAAAATTTAAGCTGGAATTTGGTTGCTATGGACAACGGCTTTTTCTTTGTACAAGGGTTAATAAATTAATAAATGGGCTGATAACAGTGTTTCACAACCAATGTGCCTCCAGGGGGATCTGTGGGTGACGCTGCTATGGGGTTATCTGTGGGTGTCGCTGTTATGGGGTGATCTGTGGGTGACGCTGCTGTGGGGTGATCTGTGGGTGACGCTGCTATGTGGTGATCTGTGGGTGACGCTGCTATGGGGTGATCTGTGGGTGTCGCTGTTATGGGGTGATCTGTGGGTGACGCTGCTGTGGGGTGATCTGTGGGTGACGCTGCTATGTGGTGATCTGTGGGTGACGCTGCTATGGGGTGATCTGTGGGTAACGCTGCTATGGGGTGATCTGTGGGTGACGCTGCTATGGGGTGATCTGTGGGTGACGCTGCTATGGGGTGATCTGTGGGTGTCGCTGCTATGGGGTGATCTGTGGGTGAAGCTGCTATGGGGTGATCTGTGGGTGACGCTGCTATGAGGTGATCTGTGGGTGTCGCTGTTATGGGGTGATCTGTGGGTGACGCTGCTATGGGGTGATCTGTGGGTGACACTGCTATGGGGTGATCTGTGGGTGACGCTGCTATGGGGTGATCTGTGGGTGACGCTGCTATGGGGTGATCTGTGGGTGACGCTGCTATGGGGCGATCTGTGGGTGACGCTGCTATGGGGCGATCTGTGGGTGTCGCTGTTATGGGGTGATCTGTGGGTGACGCTGCTATGGGGTGATCTGTGGATGAAACATATGTAGCATCTTATGCTATATATTTGTCACCCACAGATCCCCCCATGACAGGGTCACCCACAGAACCCCCATGACAGGGTCACCCACAAATCCCCCATGACAGGGTCACCCACAGATCCCCCCATGACAGGATCACCCACAAATCCCCCATGACAGGGTCATCATCAAGTGTCCGGGGACGGGGGCCGTGGCGGCCGGTGCAGTGTGACTCTAATACACCGGCCCTGCAGCTCCTATACAGTATTTATGTAAACCTAATCTATGTAAAAGTGGCCCGAATTTACTAACTTTTGTGGCACAGTCTCTCTCAGTTTGAGCGCTCAGTCCCTCCACGTGCCTCCTGTCCCACCTCCTGCTCTGCCCACTTTATGAATGAAGGATGCAGGCGAGGCAGGAGGCGCATGGAGGAACTGAAGGAGACTGCGCCGCAATAGTTAGTAAATTCGGGCTACATTAGGTTTACATAAATACTGTATAGGAGCTACAGGGCCGGAACTTCCGGTATCGGGAGCAGTATCCGCGGAATTTGCACAAGTACAAGTACTTGTGCAAATGCTGGTATCGGTCCCGATACTGGTATCGGGACATCCCTAGTAACAACTGAGAAAAATGTAGTCATCAGATGTACTGACTGTACAAACATAAAGCCAATCATTTTTGTATTATACATATATATATATATATATATAAAGTATAATAATTGATGATCAGCTTAAAGGGGTATTCCCATCTCAGACAACGGGGGCATATCAGTGGGACCCGCACCTACAACGAGAACAAAGCGGGGAGTGCTGTGGCTGGAGGACCCAGGATTTCCGGGGTCCATCCACCACCAAGCACTGCTCCCCACCTCTCCCATAGAAGTGAATGGGAGCGCACCGCGCATATGCGGCCCATGCTCCCATTCATTTCTATGGGGAAGACGAAAATAGTCGAGCCAGCGCTCGGCTATTTTCGGCGGCCCCATAGAAATGAATGGAGGGCGGCTGCCCATGCGCAGTGCGCCCTCCGTTCTTTTCCCTGCTCCGTTCTCATTGTAGGTGCAGGTCCCAGCGGTGGGACCCGCACCTATCAGACAATGGGGGCATATCCTAGTGATATGCCCCCATTGTCTGAGATGGGAAAACCCCTTTAACCTTCTAATGGGAACCTTATAAAGTGAATACTAATGAGCGATTCCATTACGGAGGTGCTCACTAGTATGTGGGAGGCGCGGGGACTGTAACGCTGGCTGTACTCACTGCTCCCTGGTCTTCTCCGGGCCGGCGTACACTAGGATCTTATGTTGTACGTAGTTTGGTTACAGTGCAGCGCAGCCTGGAGAAGAGCAGGGAGTGGCGGCGGAGCAGGAGAGGTAAGTTAATTTATTTACTTTATCTCTGATGGGGGTCTGATCTTAGGTCTGATATGGGCATCTGATCTGAGGTCTAATATGGGGATCCGATCAAAGGTTTGATAGGTGGGTCTGATCTGAGGGCTGATTGGGAATCTGATGAAGTTTGGTGGTCTGCTGAAGAATATTTTTTGTCTTATTTTCCTCCTCTAAAACCTAGGTGTGTTTTATCATCAGGTACATCTTATAAAGTACACATACATATATACACAAAATGCATTCAGACTAGGGGTGGGCGATATGGCCTAAAATCTATATTGCGATATAATTTTAAGCATGTGCGATATGCGATATATATCACGATATATTATTTTCTATATTTTTTTGGGAGGTGTTTAAACTTTTTTTTTTTTTAATAACCATTAGCCTCCTTAAAGGTTAGAACCCTTGTCATATTCACCCTAATAGACATCTATTAGGGTGAATAGGACGTTACACTCTCCCTGCTGCCCTGTATATAGTACACACAGCAGCAGGGAGCTGACCATGGCAGCCAGCCTCTGATCACCCCCCTCCCCAGCCTCTCATGTGCCCTCCAGCCTCTCATGTGCCCCCCAGCCTCTGATCAGCCCCCCCAGCCTCTGATCAGCCCCCAGCCTCTGATCAGCCCCCCAGCCTCTGATCAGCCCCCAGCCTCTGATCAGCCCCCCAGCCTCTGATCAGCCCCCAGCCTCCTATGTGCCTCCCAACCTCTTATGTGCCCCCAGCCTCTGATCAGCCCCCCAGCCTCTCATGTGCCTCCCAACCTCTTATGTGCCCAGCCTCTCCCTCTTATCAGCCCACCCAGCCTCTGATCAGCCTGATCTGATCATTGGTGGCAGTGGCCACAGGGTCTCCCTCCCCACCACATCATTGGTGGCAGTGGGCAGTGCGCCCCTCCCTCCCCAGTATTAATCAATGGTGGTAGTGGCCCCTTCCGACTCCCCACACGTGCGCGGTGGCCGCTCCTTCTTCTGTCTGTGCGGCGCATTGCTAATGCTTATAGATGCGCCGCACAGATCTATGAGTAGAAGGAACGCCCGGCGGCCACCGGCTCCTTCTTCTGTCTGTGCGGCGCATTGCTAATGCTTATAGCATTAGCAATGCGCCGCACAGATCTATGAGAAGGAGGAGCGCCCGGCGGCCACCGCGCACGTAAGTATAATGCTGCTCACTTACATACCATGGCAGCCAGGACTTCAGTAGCGCCCTGGCTGCCATGGTAACCGATCGGAGCCCCAGCATTACACTGCTGGGACTCCGATCGGAACTGCCGCTCAAGGTCATATAGCGGTCCGGCGATATAGGCGATATGCACAAAATCCATATCGTGGCACAAATTTATATCGCATATCGCCTATATCGCCTATACCGTCCATCCCTAATTCAGACCCTTCTAACTTTTTTTTTACACATTTTGTTATGTTGCGGCCTTGTGCTATCATAAAAAAAAAGTTTTCCCCCATCAATCTGCAGTCAATACCCCATAATGAGAATGTAAAAACTAAATTTTCTAAATATTTGCAAATTTATTATAAAAGGACAAACTAAAATTTCGCCTGGACATAAGTATTCAGACCTTTTTCTATAACACTTGAAATTTAACTCGGGGGCCTCCCATTTCTCTCTATCATCTTTCAGATGTTTCTACACCTTAATTGGAGTCCATCTGTGGTAAATTCAGTTGACTCGACATGATTTGGAAAGATACATCCCTGTCTATATAAGGCATCACAGCTGAAAATGCATATCAGAGCAAAAACCAAGCCATGAGTAGGAAAGAACTGCCTGTAGAGCTCAGAGTTAGGATTGTGTGGAGGGCTCAGATCTACTGAAGGCTAAAAATATTCTGCTGTACTGAGAGTTCCAAAGAGCATAGTGGCCCCAAAATTCTTAAACAGAAGAAAACTGGAACAACCAGGACTCTTCCTAGAGCTGGCCGCCCCACCAAAGAGAGATGACCAAGAACCCAATGGTCACTTTTCCTGAGCTGTAAAGATCATTATTGCAGATCGGAGAAACTTCCAGAAGGTCAACCATCACTGCATCACTCCACTAATCTGGGCTCTATGGCAGAGTGGCCAGAAAGAAACCTCTAATCAGTAAAATACAATGAAAGCCCACCTAGAGGTTGCAAAAAAAGCATCTAAAGGACTCTGAGACTGTGAGATACACTATCCTCTAGTCTAATAAAACCAAGATTGAAGTTTTTGGCCTCAACTCTAAACGACATGTCTGGAGGAAACCAGACACTGCTCATCACCTTCCCAATACAATCCCCACCATTAAGCATGGTGGTGGCAGCATCATGCTGTGGGGGTGTTTTACAGTGGCTGGGACAGGGAGACTGATCAGAGTTGAGGGAAAGTACAGGGATATCAGACTGGGACGAAGGTGTCTTCCAACAAGACAATTACACTAAGCACACAGCCATGACAACACAAAAGTGGGATAACTGTGTAAATGTTCTTCACAGAGGCTGCAACATAACAAAATGTGTAAAAAGTAAAACAGTATACAGTATTCTTTGCCCTATAAGACGCATCTAAGTAAGCGGTGAGTACAGAACCAGCATAGGGAGTGCTGTAGTCACATCTCCCCGCTCTCTCTGTAATAACATTAGTATTCACTTTATAAGACAAATTGACAGTTTCCCTCCACTTCTGGAGGAAAAAAGGGCAACAATACTATTATATATATATATATATATATATATATATATATACACACACACACACATATTTTGCAGCTGATGTTTCACCTTACTATGACTTCAAGTATTGAAACTTAATTTACTTTATAGATCTTTCTTCCCTAATTAACAAACTCACTTTCAGGTGATTCTTACTATAATACATCCAGATCAGACGGACATCATCATCTGATGTATGTACGGAGTGAGCAAGGGTAAGGGTAGGGGGTAGGGAATAATGGGGGGATGGGGGGTGGTAGGTTTTCATATGTTTACTAATTTATAAAATGACTTGAAAGTACAAAGTAGATTGTATCGAATAGGTTTATTTTGATATGACCTTATATATCCAATGTGAATTTGTACATCATTCTTGTCAATAAAAAAAGATTTGATTTAAAAAACAAACAAACTCACTTTCCATAGATGTCACTGCGTCTTGTAGAAGCATTTCTGGTAATTTATCGGCTACTTCCAGGAAAGCGACATTAACCATGGATGAGTCAGCAAACACTGGCTGCAGCAATTGCCATTCTTCATTAAATGTGTTTATGAGTTCCTTCAATGGTTCTATCTCTGGTACATCTGGATATCCTCTCTCAGGAACTTCAGGTAAAACAATTTCTGGGAAGAAATTAAAATCTCACATTGTAATTAACATGCAACAAACAATATGGCCACAAAATAAAAATAAAACACCCTAAGGCAGCTTTAACAATCCGTTTTATATACTATCTGTTGATATGTTAATATAAAAAGGACAACAGGCCTAAGGCTACTTTCACACTAGAATTTTTGCTGGATCCAGCAGGGTTCAGCAAAAACACTTCCTACTGATAATACGACCATCTGCATCCGTTATGAACGGATCCGGTTGTATTATCTTTAACATAGCCAAGACGGATCCATCATGAACTCCACTGAAAGTCAATGGGGGACGAATCTGTTTTCTATTGTGTCAAATTGTGATTGTGAGTCATGACGGATCCGTCTTGCTCCGCATCCCATGATGGAAAGAAAACCGAAGGTTTGCTCTCCGGTATGGGAACGCAACCAAACGGAATGCATTTTGGAGCATTCCGCTCTGTTCAGTTCAGCCCACCTTGACAATGAATGACAAAACTGAAGTGTTTTTTTCCCGGTATTGATCCCCCTATGACGGATCTCAATACCGGAAAATAGAAACGCTATTGTAAAAGTAGCCTAATAAAGTTCGAACCTGCAGCAACAAACAACATAGGGGCACTAAGTGAGACCACCGTAAAGAAACTTTAACAATTCATTTGATATACTATCTGGTAATGTTTAATATAACTGTTTCTTACATTGGAAGTCTGAATGTGTGGCTCTGAGGCACTGAAATATCCTCCATAGGGAAGACATCTATAGTTAGCTACCTTGTACATCAATGCCTTGCAAATTATAGAGCTTCGAGGCATGACTATATCCAGGTTTGACTGATATTCCTTTGTCATGTCTCAAGGCTCTATGATGTGTCAATAAATAGAGGACAACTGAAGATATAACAAAAAATGAACAAAAAAACCCATAAAAATAGTAAAGAAGGTAAATGCAAAGTTATTCAACTTGTAAGGTAGATTTAAACTTTGTAAGTCCATCTTATATGCACTCGCATGACCATGTTCCCTTATCTCCTGTTTATGTGACATCCTATTCTCTGAACACAGATTTTTCACCCTTTTCTCCTTCCCTGATGTACTGGACATGACATACCTCATACATCCTGCTGCTCACATTGTTTGATAAAGGCACTTGCATGTGCCGAAACGCGCGTCACTTCTCCTATGAGTGGCGAATAAACCTAAAATAATTGCAGTACAAAGGAGTGCCGGTTCCTTCCTTACTTCCTTCACTCATGACATACCTCTTGTCTCTAAAGCTACCTGGCTCTACCTTCCTCCCTCCCTGTGGTAGGGGCATGTTTCCAGTGCTGCCCATCATCAATCTAAATAGCAGAGCAGTGTCTTGGTGTCCTTATAGACTGGAAATAATTACAGTGCTTCTTTAAGCTGCATTTAGACGCTGCGAGGATCAGCCGATTGACGGGAAGGAAGCATTCCTTCCCGACAATCAGCGGTTCTTTAAGTGGAGGTTAAGCAATCACCTCCACAGTATGATGGGTGCTCCTTATCGTTCAACGCCATACAAAATCCTTGTTCCTGGGCAGTATCGTGCTGTTTAAACAGCACAAATCTGCTGCCGGGAAACAATGATTGAGGAGTCCGCTCCTCAGCTCATTTCACCCGATAAATGAGCATTCCGCTCATTTATTGGGTGATATGCAGCATCTTTACAGGGGCTGATTATCGGGAACGGCATTCATAAATGCTCCGTGTAAGGGTCCATTCACACGTCCGTGTGTGTTTTGCGGATCCACGGATCCGCGGATCCGCAAAACACGGACATCGGCGATGTGCGTTCCGCAAATTGCGGACAAGAATAGGACATGTTCTATTTTTTTTCGGGAACGCAATTGCGGACCCGGAAGTGCGGATCCGCAATTGCGGACCCGGCCGGGACATCGTCTGTCCCCATTGAAACTAATGGGTCCGCAATTCCGTTCCGCAAAATGCGGAATGGAATTGCGGACGTGTGAATGGACCCTAATAAACAGCCATGAAGGGAGCTGTAAGTAGAGGCAATGTCTGCGAGAAAGAAGAGGAAACATGGGCCATGAGTCCTTTACATTGGTAATTCCCCAAAAGCAAGTCCTGGCAGCCTGAAAACAACTGTGTTGCACAACACTGGAGTAGATAATAAAAATGAAAAATAACTACTTCTAAAGTTCTGAGCTATGGTAGTATGACCATAACAGAGACCATTCAGACAAATCTAGTTACTTTTCTGTATTTTCTATAAGCTCAAAAACCCTTTTAAGGTAACTTGTTAAGGCAGCAGCATACACATAATTTCACTTTTTCTAAAATATAATGTGGGTTGATGAAAGAAGACTGTCTTTATAGTCAAGTGCTAACCATAATGGGGGATGATGCCCCCCTTGGACAATCATTTTAACCCAGAATGATTTTAGTTTTATTACAAGTGAAGTTTTCTTCTGTGAGGACTTTTTACACTGTGTATCTGTTCCAGTAATGTGCTAAGAACAGATTATCTATAATCTGTAGAAGCTTTCAGCGTAGTCTCCGAGAGCACACTATATAATTTAAAATCTGTCACGTGCTCTCAAAATGTTTTTCTCTACATGTGAATAGCGTTTTCTAAACCCTTTTCACTTGTGCTGTACTGTAGAGCAGATTTGCAAACCCGCATATTAAATATGCAAAAAATAGAGCACACGTGAAAGTGGCCTTATAAAATGTGTTAATCTTACTACTAAATGTATAAAGGATGTGCTTTTTACATGGGGCTATCACCCTGTTAACATTCAGAACTGCTGTACAACACTTTGCCTATAAGATTCATGACCTGAAACGTGTGAGCAATATATAAAGTAACCTTGCTCTGGCTCAGGCTGCTCTGTATCTGAATGTATTTCTGGCTCAGGTATAGTGGCTGCCAGATCTTGCTTGGTTGAAACTGGTTCTGAGGGACCTAGATGATCAGCATCCACTGCACCTTGCTCTTCTGACTCTGCAAGATAAAGACATAAAAGTGAAGCTTTGGGCTATGGATTCCTTTTGGCCGTAGACAGAATAAGCATATAATAGAAACACTGTATAGCAGAGAATTAAAAAAAATTAGCCATTAGAAGGCAACATCTTGTACAAATCAAATTTCTCTGCTGTTTCTTCCACCATCTATCTTGCCATTCTCCTCACACGTGATGACTGTGCCCTCCTGGCACTTCTACCACCTATCTAGAGCTGTTTATAATTACCACAGAATAATAAAATATATGTTCGAAAAAAATATAATTACCACAGAATAAAGCTGGTTTTTACTTATGCAGAGAGAAGTGAATAATCAAATACTTCTTCAGTAATACAGTGCAATGAATATTTCTCACCAATTTTCTCACCAGAAGTCCACTCTCTGCGGGCCTGTATATACTGTATATGACTTTCTTCCTTGTTTCTGTTACCTGTTTAATGCTAACATGTGGGGGTGTTACTATGTGGTTAAAAACCATGGCAAGCCCTAGCACAGGGGTCAGCAACCTGCGGCATGCGTGCCAGAAGTGGCGCACAGACAGCTTTCCGCTGGCACGCCAGCTGTCACCAAATGACGGCAAGATATTTTAGTCATAAAGAACATAAAGATCTTCAGACGCGTCATGAACGATGCGTCTGCTAGGCCTGCCCCTCACGCTTCCTGCCCCGGACTCCACAGTGGAGCGATACCAGAGAATAGCACTAAGCTACGCTGGCGTCTCCACCTCCTCAGGACTGCCAGAAATGGTGCCAGAGGTATTTAAATGTACTGAGAGTTTGTGTGTGGACAGATTGGGGGTGGGGAGATGAGGGGGAAATGGGGAAACCAGTATGTGACCTGATTGGGACTGGGGGCAGGAAGGTGAACTTAGGGAGATGAGCCTGTCACCAGATTGGGGAGGGGGGGAGAGGTGAACTTGGGAGACGGGGGAATCAGCATAAGGCCAGATTTGTGGGGGGGGGGGGGGGCTTGGGGAGATGGGGGAACAAGCATATGACCAGATTGGGATTGGGGGGAGCAAGATTATGAGTTTAGAGAGATGGGGGCATGAGTACTGTGACCAGATTTTGGAAGGGGGAGGTTGGTGAGCCTGAACAAGATTGCTGGGGGGATAGGGGAGTCTGTCACTGGTAAACCAGACACAATGCCTTTTAGCGCTAGCTTAGATGAATGTAATGATGTAATGATCCCAGTGCAGGCCCCAAACATAGCCATAGGCCCTATTCACCTTCCTGAGGTCAAATAGTGTCCTTTTTGTCTCGTTCGAGGTGGTGTGCCTGGTGTATAGTGGCATATGTGAGAGCTGTATACGTTGGGGAATACTCCCAACGTATACTTAAAGGGACACACTAAGACCCATGGGTTCCGCCATGGTGCATTCAGTGCCAGTTCTAAATGTAAGACAGTGTCTGTGAAGGTTCTCATTTATCCAGGTCATGATATATCTGTAAAGAATAAATCAAGGCAACTGGTCCAGTTTTCAAGAAATCTACAGCAAGTCCAGTTGCCTTGATTTATTCTGTACAGATATAAATGTAAGACAGCTTCCGAGCTGTCTTAGATTTAGACCATTTTTTAGACCTGGCATGAGCGGGGCAAAGTCGCAGATAGTGGCACAGCTAGCTATTGCGCTGCCATCTGCGCCTGAAAAAACACCAAGTTAGGCGTATTTCAGAATAGTAGATGACCCCCACAATGTACAGACCATGTACAATGTGAACATAGTGTAGCCCTTTTTATTTTATGAGGACATCTCAGGTCATTACAAGGAGATTTTCTAGCATATTGTGCAATATTGAGCACTCTGTCAGAAGCGCCCATTACCTCCCCGTACTCAGCCTAATTCTATACCTGACATTAATCCACACCATGTCTAACCCTATGTACTAAGCAGTGGATTATACAGCAGGATATAGTGCATACAATCATTATAATAATGCTACTCACTACTTAATGATAGAAATGTGGACATGACTCAATATCTCTATTCTGCTGTAAGTAAATGGCATACCTTTTTGCATTTCTTCTGAATCATCAGTTTGTTTTTTCATCTCTTCTAGCTTTCTCTTTTCCTGTTCTTGTAACCGTATGAT
Organism: Bufotes viridis; assembly: GCA_033119425.1. NCBI lineage: Eukaryota > Metazoa > Chordata > Amphibia > Anura > Bufonidae > Bufotes > Bufotes viridis. Next base: position 239,511,857 of record CM065592.1, read on the forward strand.
CTCCTGTTGTTCTTTTCTGAAAATAAATGATTACAGATTACTCCATAAACCATACTCCAAAGCTTTATAAAAATGTGTACATTGCTCGAATTGTAGTAAAATATTTAAAATTTGTTACCAATCAATGTCATCGAAAGAATCTGTATACAAGTGTTTTTTTGGTAGTAGAACGGATCTGTCCTGTTACCCTACAGCAGCAGGGATCTGACACACCCAAATCTCAGGAATAATAACAGTAAGTTTTATTCTTTAGGCGCTGCTAGTGTGAATCCCCCATACTCAGGGTTGTCCAGATTTGTTTTTTAAATCTAACCTCCAGTCACCATTACCTGTGGAGAAACTCTTCTTCCCTGGACCCCTCCGCTTGGTGCTGGCTCCTTGAGTGTCTTCACTGGACTTCCTCTCCCTGTCTGTCAACATCCTTCACGGATAGAGTCACATGCACCGCTGCAGCCAATGTCTGGCCATAGCAGTGACGTGTCCCCAAGCAGCACATGACCCACCAGTGATGTAATCCTTGGGGACACGTTACCACAGAGGCCTCTTATTGGCTAGTTCACGTGACCCTGTACATACAGGAAGTTGACAGATGGGAAGCAGAAGTCCAGTACTGACAGCCTGGGAGCCATAGGGCCAAAACCAAATAGTGGGGAACACGTGAGTAGGGATTTCTTCACAGGTTTTGATGTCTGGTGTTAAAAATAAAACCTGGTAAACCTCTTTAACTACACATTCTGTTATGAGAAAATTCCACACTCCTGGATAAAAAGTTACATCCATTTGCGGGAAGGGGAATACATTTGTATAATATATAGTGATTTACTGACAAACATTGAAGCAGATCCATGAAATTGCCTAAAAGCAAAACTGTCTTTGTTGCCCATAGCAACCAATCACAGGACAGCTTTTATTTTTCAACAGAAGAATACAAAATGAAAGCTGTGCTTTGATTGTTTGCTATGGGCAACAAAGACAGTTTTGCTTTTAGGCAATTTAATCACTCCTCCAAAGAAACTGGGCAATTTAAGTGCCGTATGACCGCCCTATATACCTATGCCACCCCAACAAGATTAGGCCATATGAAAAAGTGTAATAAAATAAATCTTTATTAGTATGTCATTAAAAATTGATAAGAAACATCAAATACATAGAATAGGACGAAGACTATCTAAACAGTGAAGGGGCGTGTCCCCCCTACTGGTGAGGATCTCTCCCACATAAAACCAAAATTGGTTACAAAAAAAAAAAAAAAAAAAAGGCATCATCCAAAATCAGTTATGCTGGTATCATGATCACCCCCAATCCTACAGGTATCCCTAAAGGGTCATGTTCGTCAGAAAGTATTCTAACCGAACAAATAACCGGGTACAAGGTGGAGGGTCAGAAACCAGCATATAAGTCTAAGCTCCCCACGAATGGAAAGCTGTATAGTATATAACAGATGGAAAGCCAAGCCGACAGGATCATACTGTTTTAGGCAATTTAATGGATCTGCTTCAATGTTTGTCAGTAAATCACTATATATTTTTTTGTGCTCCCATAGCTGAACAAGGGCTTGATTCTTTTTGGCATGAGTTGTAATTTCAACCATTTTCCAACCGCCTGTTGACCATATATGTTGGGTCGGTAGCGACACATCTCTGCTTGGACAGTTGTAAATGCAGAGATCACAGCTGCATGCTAATTTTGCAGTTGTGGAAGCGGGGAACCATTATCCAGCTGCCATGTAAGGGCTCATTCTGATGACAGGTGGAATGGGTCCACATCCGCTCTGCAATTTTACTGAACGGGTGTGGACCCATTCATTTCAGTGTGGCCGCAAAAGATGCAGACAGCACAATGTGTGTTGTCTGCATCCATCGTTCCATTCCGCAGCCTGCAAAAAAGATAGATCATGTCCTATTCTTGACCTTGACCACTGAAGAAGGGACGAGTGAAGGTCTCGTTTGGGAGAGAGGGAGCCCCCCATACATGCGATCCACCTAAACGGGATATACAAGTGAAGCCGGAACATACAGTGCAGCGCTGACATTTCTGAACGCAAGCAGTGACCAGCTACCAATTACAGAGCACAGGAAGGACACATGAGGTGAGCCCGCTCCGGTACCGGTGAAAACACGTGGGACGCCACGGCCGGTGGAGCGCCAGTACTCCTTCAGCAACGAATTGTAAGTGAAATCCTCCTATCCATTACAGTGCCTGATGAGTGCGGTCCCGATAGCATATGTAATGAATGAAAGTTATGGACTGTAACCACGTTTGCGGACAATACACGCTGGATTTATGAACGAACATTGTAAGGGGTGGATAATCTTTATAAATAGAACACTGATATATCGCAGATAAGATTTGAATGACTGCGACCTTGGTAGTAAAACTAATGAATGTAAGTTGTTGACTATTTTTACTCCTGCGGGCAGCATTTGCTGAATTCATGAAAGAAAACAATTAGAATATTGCAGGAGGAGAATAACTCACAATAATTGAAAGAAATATATAACATAAGACATAGGAGTGAAAAAACGCACCAAAATGCAGGTGTGAACAAGGACATAAGTAAAGAACATCACAAATTACAGAGACTGTGAGAATTGTTATAATTGAGAAGATTGTCTCAAAAGTTTGCATTATATGCAATTTTATACATAACTTTTTAAAATTCTTTTTTTTTTTTTTTTTTTTCTTTTCTTTCCTTTTTTGCATGTTATGAATTGTAACTACAATAAATTATAAGATTTTAATGATTGTATTCCAGATTTAGTGTGCTGGTCAATTCTACTTTTTACATGTCCTATTCTTGTCTGCAGTCATGGACAAGAATAGGCATTTCTATCATAGGGCCGGCCAGGTATGGTCCGCAAAATGCAGAACACAGGGCCGATATGTGTGTTTTGCAGGTCCGCAATTTGCAGACCGCAAATCCCTGTCAGCCATCTGAATGAACCCAAAGCGTGATGGGTGCATTGATGGTGTGACAGAGGGAGCCTCCTTCCTTTGTCTTAATACTTAGATGCTGCAGTCAGTATTGGCAACAGCATCTAAGAATTAAACAAACATGATTGGAGTTATGTCTGATCTCGGTTGTTGCAGTTGGCACCCACGGTGGATTGTGCGGGCCATTACCGTGCCCTACATCAGACTTCGAAAGTAAAAAGTTTGATTAATGTTCAACCTCCAAGGGTTTTAAATGAGATATGACATTTATGCCTATCCTTAGCCCAACCCCCACTAATCAGAAGACATTAGGGGCAACTGTTGCTGGAACTCATCAGTTGGGATTGGAGGAGTGGAGAAGGTATTGACATCACTGTATAATCCTGGAAAAGCCCTTTAAGATATAATATCATATGGTTAAATAAAATTAAAAAAACGTTACAACGTTTCACTTTATGGATCACCTGGCTTATTTAAAGGTTGAACTTGACAGAATTAAGTTTTTTTTTTTAAACAAATAGTACTATTAATGCTTTTCTCTGGGCACTAGCGCAGTAATGGTATCATATATGAATTGTCAGGTTCACCACACTTGTCTTGGTCAATGTATATAAAGACATTAAGTGGTTCAAAATAACAACACAAATACTGCCGATACCTTGCTTCTTCTTCTTCTTGTATCTTTTTTGCTCTCTCCTTCTGGAGCCTGTGTAATATGTTATTATTAATCTCCTGTTCATTTAGGAGGTAGAGTCTATTGAGTAAGTACTTTCCTGAAATACACAAAAATGTGAGAAGGCTAAATGATAACTAATATCACACAGCTTGGTATCCAACTTATATAGAACATGGTCAGAAAATGAAACAATTCATTTTATGGTATCAGAGTATTAAAGACCAATTCAAGGCAGGAGCCTCATTATCAGCAGGCACTTCCAACAAGCTATTATAATGATCACTTAGAGAACTGCATTATTAGCAATTCCCTAATATAAACTTCATTCTCGGATCACTCCTTTTCCATGGTCAAAGCTGAGCACGGCATGCAGAGGGTTCGAGGAGGATAGGGGTGCCCTCCGCTTCCCCATCGGGTCCCCGCGCTGCAGTGACGGGGACCCAATGGCAGAGAAGGAAAGCCCGATCCCTTACAAAAATAGAAAAACTATGGCTCTCAGAATATGGAGACACATGATTTTTTTTGTTTCAAAAATGCTTTTATTATGTAAAACTTAACTAAATAAAAAAAAGTATAGATATTAGGTATCGCCACATCTGTAACGACCTGCTGTATAAAAATATGACATGAACTAACCCCTCAGATGGACACCGTAAAAAAAAAAAAAACTGTGTCAAAAAAGCCATTTTTTGTCACCTTACATCAAAAAAAGTGAAATACTAAGCGATCAAAAAGTCATATGCACCCGGTACCAATCAAACCGTCATCGCATTCCGAAAAAAATTAGCCCCTACATAAGACAATCTCCCGAAAAAATAAAAAAATATAGCTTTTAGAATATGGAGACATTAAAAAATTATATTTTTCAAAAATTCTTTATTATGTAAAACTGAAACAAACCAAAAAAGTTGTCATATTTGGTATTTTCCCCATAAAGTGAATTCAGACCTAAACTGGTCCTTAAAAAGTGGGTTTTAGAAATTTTGTGAAAAATTTCAAGATATGCTTCTAAATTTCTAAGACTTCTAACGTACCCAAAAAAATAAAATGGCATTCACAAAATGATCCAAACATAAAGTAGACATATGGAAAATGTAAAGCAATAACTATTATATGATGTATCACTATCTGTTTTAAAAGCAGAGAAACTGAAGTCTGGAAAGTTGCGAATTTTTTTTTTTTTGTAAATTTTTGTCGATTTTTTTTAATAAAAATGAAAAATATTGACTGAAATTTACCACTATCATGAAGTACAATGTGTCACGAAAAAACAATGTCAGAATGGCTTGGATAAGTAAAAGCGTTCCAAAGTTATTACTACATAAAGTGACACGTTAAATTTCTGAAAAATGGCCTGGTCCTTAAGGTGAAAAATGACAGGGTCCTGAAGGGGTTAATAATCTATCAAGTTGTTTATACTTGGTTGAGGTGCTGTACATTGAATATATGTATGTAGTGCAGTAAGTCTACTGTGTTATGTGGCACTTTTGCAGGGGGTAAGAGACTAGGGGCCCATCGTGCTCAGGGCCCACCTGTACCCTTGTGAGCCAGTCCGATCCTGACTATTGGGACATTGGCTGTACTGGGCTCACTAAGAAAATGTATTTTTTTGTACTGGCACACAGAAGGGGGGCATTATAGGGACATTGGCTTTACTGAGGGCACTAAGAGAGGGTATTTTTGTACTGGCTCACAGTAGGGGCATTGGCACACATTATGGGGGCACTAAGAGAAGATTTTATGTACTGGCACACAACAGCGTCCTTTTTGTACTGACACACATGGGGGCATTTTTTTGTACTGGCACACATTACAAGGGAGATTTTTTTGCACTGATGCACATTATAAGGGGACATTTTTTGTGCTGTCCTGTATTATTAGGGGGTATTTTTTTGTACAAGCACACATTATAAGGGGGCATTTTATATACATCAAAGGAAACGTCACTGGATGTAAGAGGTAGGTGGCACTGTATTACCTGGTATGTTTTGTATACTTTTTTCTTTTATAGGCTGATGCCCTGAACATTTTAAATAGGCCTGTCTGATCCCCTGAACATTTCAAAAACTGTCGGGCAAACCCTTTAAAGAATTGCTGATGCACCTATGAATTGCAATGTTTAAAGCTGCTCCAACATGTTTATTCTGTTTGGAAAAGACATGTAAAAATCTACATAATTAGACCTCATGCACACGACCGTCTGTGTTTTGCGGTCTTCAAACCGCGAATCCGCAAAAAAACGGAAGCTGCTCCGCGTTCCATTCCGCAATTTGCGGAACGGAACGCGGCCAATTGTAGAAATGCCTATTCTTGTCCAAGACAAGAATAGGACATGCTCTATTTGTTTTGCGGGGCCACGGAATGGAGCAACGGATGCGGCCCCATTGAAGTGAATGGGTCCACGCCCGAGCCACAAAATTTGCGGCTCGGACCTGGACCAAAACAACGGCCGTGTGCATGAGGCCTAAGTGTAAACTACAGAAAAAATCCATTATTTTCTATCTATAATACAAATACATAGATAATGTGCATTGAACATTATAACCTCTATTACATTCACATTTAGAACAATTATATTTTTACAATTACTTGAAAAAAGAAAACTTACCATTATCTGTTTGATTTTTTAAACAAATGACAGTGTCTGGAAGAAGTCCCTTTTCTGCCAAAGGTATCCAATAATTAGGTGAATTAGGGAAATTATCTAACACCCATCCTCCAACAGCGGGGGCACCAGGAAATCGCTCTTTATTTTCTTCATTGAACTGTACAATGATAAATACAGTGACATATGTGAAGGGCACATTTAAAACACCTACACTAGTTTCTGTGAAATAATTGTTAAAAAGGAACTTATCACATTGAACACGGTGTCTGAACTGCAAGCAGCAGCTAATAGAGCAGGAGGAGCTGAGCAGATTGATATATACTGTTAGTTTTGTTGCAAAAGATTCAGTATAATTTGTATTTAATTCATTTATATCCCTGCTAATACTGGGCTTTGAAGTCAAGGAAGTGGTCCTACAGTACTGCAAAGCAGGGGTTGTCTGCAAATTATTTGTTGTTTAATGTTATCTAATGTATTGTCATGTTGTGCCAAGTTGCCAATGTTATCTAATGTATTGTCATGTTGTGAATTATGCCCAGTATAGATGTGTATGGATGACACAACAACGGTAAATACTCCCGGTTCAGCCATTTTCAGGAGGTTGGGTAAGGATCCAAGATCTGCCCCAGTTCCATTAGTTAGTGAGTCTTAGTAGAGAGTTCAGAGAAGAAGGAAGCAATGACCCATGCTCCTTCTCCTTAAACCTCAAGTTCCAAAGATCTCTGTGTGAATTACTAAAACATCAAGAGAAAGATAGGAAGAGAAAGAGGAGATTTTAGAATCTGCATGGTCAAGCATAAGAGTCAGCAAGGTAACCTGAGACTACAGCCATTTAGACTTTACTGTTGTGGGGGACACTGTTAAGATACCCTTCACACATGGACACGTCCTGGTCAAACAAGCTTTGAAAACCTTGTATCCCACAGTGGACACTACAGCCACCATTGCCAGTGTACAATTCCCTGTCATTGATTCTACTAAGAGAGATTTTAGCAAGATAGTGTACAAAGAGGGCCATAACTCCCATCCTTGTCTAAATCCACACCGCTATCTGGGAGAGAATTGCACTGCGCACAGTTGGAAATGTGATTGCTAAAGTTGAATGTACTACAACTCGCAGAGCCACTACAACTCCCCTTTTCCGCTCCGGGTCCTCTAGGGTCATTGCAGCCTTATCAGTGACTGACAGCCTTCCTGCTATGACTATGTATACAGATATAGCTGTCAATCACTGATAGCACCACCTTCTTGACTTCAAAGCCCAGAATGAGTTAACTACTACTAATAGTAAATCTTTTCTCACAAAGCTATATATCAATATCCTCACCTCCTCCTGCTTTACAAAGTGCTACTGAGAGAATACACTGCGTTTCCATGGTGACAGGTTCTTTTTAATAACTGATTGATCATTGAAACAGGACTGGCCTATTTTGGGCCTTCAGGAATGAACATTTTTTCTAATTGCTTTCATCAATGCTTTCCAAGAGCGATAACTTTTTATTTTTAAGTGACAAATCTGTGACAAAGCAAGACAAGTTGCCATTTTTATTGCTACCCACTTGGGGTACACATCATTTAATTATGAACATTTAGAAATTTTTTAGGAGATGAAGGAATGTAAAAGTACTTTATAATTTTTATGGTTTTCAAGACTTTTGCTGAATAAAAGTATACCTAGATCATTTTGTTTTATTAATTGTGAAAAAAACTAAAATATGAACTCTGATTTAAAACACTGAATGATACAACATGAAACGGTGATTAAATACAGCACTGCCGTATTTCAGTCTAATTTCTTTTTACTACTGCACAGACAATGAAACCTCTTACTCAAAGGTGATCTTTCTGGGAGTTGGTCTTATCAAAGAAGATGTCCCATGTGTATAATTTTTTTTTTTTTGATCAGATAATTTTTATTAAAGATTTTTCAAAGTACAATATAAGGAAACAACACACATTCCCCCCCTCCCCCCCCTCTCACCCTCCCCCCAACCATGTGTATAATTTATAGTGGAACTGAAAATCTGTAGTCCTTTGGAAAGGTTTGACTATATACACCAAACAAGTGCAATTAACAAGTGCATCTGTGTATTACTATAACTTTTATTACAAAGAGCAGCTTTCTCAGATTTTACATATCCAGAAATAGTTTACATAGTTTTACCATGTGATTTGTTTGCAATACAAACCATTTAGAACCAAAAAATAGTTCAATGTCTCAATGACATGCTGTACTCATACAAGTAAGTGCAAGTTTATTAGAGATACAGTAGTTGTGTAAGAGAAAAATAAAATATATACTTTTGGGGAATTGTTATAATCTTTAAATGTGCGGAGAAATAGGGGGATTGGTAATATTTGAAATCAGTTTGTGCCAAATGTCACAGTTTTTTTTTTATAAATTCCGCATATATGTCAACCTTACACTTTTTTTCTGGAAATGCTACTCCAGTTTTCTACGCCACTCTCCTACTGGAGTGAGTTTAGAGTTTTTTGCTACAACTTAAAAAAAAAAATAATAATCACAGTAATAAATCTGGAGTGAAACTAATTAACATAGCTAACCACACCTTTTTTCCCACCCAGTTTGCAAAAGTGGCGAGAGTGGTATAAAGTGGCAAAAACAGCACATTTGAATCTTTTTTTATAATTTACCCCTATGAGATATGCCCCATAAGGACTGTATCATTTAAACCTGTTTCATATATAATGCAGATTATTTTGCCCTTTTCAATTGAAGCCGATATATGTGTTAACATTATATACTTTATATATACATACACACACAGACAGACACTGACTCGTACCTCTGTAATAGCTTTATCCAGTGCACTGACATAAACATCTGGATTTAGTGTCACTGGGGTTTCTTGTACTAATCTTATGGCTTCCGCTACCATTTGCTGGACTTCAGGATGATCAGCAGTGACGTCTTCTACGTGTTCTACAATGTAAAGCAAAAAGAAAAATTATGTTGAAGCTCCAACTCTGGAAAGGTTTCATTCATTTAAATCTAAAGAAAGCAAAGGGGTTTTATGTTTTTAATTACATAAATGCCATTTTCTATCAGTACTTTTAGATCCTGTTTAATCAATGGGGCTATCCCACGATTAATATAAAAAATGAAAATCTAATATCATATAGTATATGACAATCTCTTTCTAAAATGTGTTCCCCCGCCTTCATGGCTCCAGTTGCTTTGCTAGATTTATTTCAAGCTAGCAGCTCAGAGGGCGTGCACAGAAGGTGACACTATACAGATAGATTTCGGTGAATAACTCAGTGGCTATACTACATTTTTAATTACATGCAACTAGTATTAGTATTCCAATCCTGGTGATAGTTTAAAAGATGTAGAATATTTTTCGTGGGACAACCCCTTTAAGGGGCGGCTGCTAAATGCAATCTAGTATTCAATTTTATGTTGGAGTTCTCATAGTAGTCAGAAAGTTCTTTTCAAGGTGATGCAGTGAGTTACTCTTCATACTGGAAAGACTGAGGTGGAGGGACTTAGGCCCCTTTCACACGGGCGAGTTTTCCGCGCGGGTGCAATGCGTGAGGAGGACGCATTGCACTCGCACTGAATCCGGACCCATTCATTTCTATGGGGCTGTGCACATGAGCGGTGATTTTCACGCATCACTTCTGCGTTGCGTGAAAATCGCAGCATGTTCTATATTCTGCGTTTTTCACGCAACGCAGGCCCCATAGAAGTGAATGGGGCTGCGGGAAAATCGCAAGCATCCGCAACCAAGTACGGATGCGTTGCGATTTTCCCGCATTGTTGCTTAGCAACGGGACCCAATCTCTATTATTTCCCCTTATAACATGGTTATAAGGGGAAATAATAGCATTCTTAATAAAGAATCCTTAGTAAAATGAAGAGAAGGGGTTAAAAATAGTAAAGTTAACTTACCTTAGCCACTTGATCGCGTAGTCGATCTCTCCTCTCTTTCCTGCAGCATCTGTGATCTAAAGTGACCTGTGATGACGTCACATCACATGGTCCAATCACATGGTCCATCTTACCATGGTGATGGACCATGTGATTGGACCATGTGATGTGACGTCATCACAGGTCCTGTAGATCTTAGATGCTGCAGGGAAAGAGAGGACAGATCGCGACTACCCGATCAAGTGGCTAAGGTAAGTTAACTTTTATTATTTTTAACCCCTTCCTCTTCATTTAACAATGCATTCTTTATTAAGAATGCTATTATTTCCCCTTATAACCATGTTATAAGGGGAAATAATCAATTCTCCAGTAGACCCGAAACCGGACTTCAGTGATGAAGTCCGGCTTCGGGTTGGGTACCAAATATGGCGTTTTTTCTCACGCGCGTGCAAAACGTGTTGCAAACGTTTGCACCCGCGCGGGAAAAACGCACATATTCCCGCAACGCACCCGCCTCTTATCCGGGTGTCAAACATGACGCCTGAAAGACTCTAATTACTGCCCTCCATCACCCTTAGGGCTCATGCACACAAAGGTATTTTCTTTCCGTGTCCGTTTTTTTTTTTTTTTTGCGGACTGTATACAGAACCATTCATTTCAATGATATGAAAAATAAATGTGGAGCCCCAGTTATGGGTCTACAACACAATGAAAGCCAGATATCCCTCAAAGGAAGGAAAACCGAGCAAAGAGGTGTCTCCATTACAAAGATCACCAAATCCACCATATTAAGTGGCCCCTATGTCAAGATCCCGCTTTTTTACAAGCTTTAAGGATGTGACGGGGATTGCTGTGTTGAGACTCTTAAATGAGGCTCCGCTGTGTTTTTTGTAGATGGTCTCCCTGAGATCAGCTATTGTTGCATTCATTTCAATGAGTCTGCAAAAAAAACAGAAGGTACCCCCTGTGCATTCCGTTTCCGTATTTCCGTTACGCAAAAAATAAAACATGTCCTATTATTGTCCGCATTACGGACAAGGATAGTACTGTTCTATTAGAGGCCAGCTGTTCCGTTCCGCAAAATAAGGAATGCACATGTACGTCATCCGTATTTTTTGTGGATCCGTTTTTTGCAGACCGCAAAATACATACAGTCGTGTGTATGAGGCCTTACTATTGCTAGAAGACTATACATCTTTAGCTTTATGAGACTTCTTTTGCTCTGCAGCAAACTTGGAAATGATCTGTGAGGACGGTCTAAAATGTAATATATGAATGTTTTTCATTTTTTTGGTTATTATAATCCTATTTTATAGGGAAGTAGTGCTTCAGTACAATGACTTATCCAGTGCTTTGAGATGCTGTGAGAATTCTCGGTATTAGTTAATAGTATTCAAATGCTGTTTCTACCTGCTTCTTCAAGGACACTTTGTTCCTCTGTCTTCTCTATTGGTTCTTCGTTTTGCTCCCGAATCTTCTCAGTTGTATCCAATTCTTCTGTGTCGTCTATACAGAAACACAACATAAATAGCATTATGATGTACATTATACCATTTTCCTTTATAGTTAGAAATATTAAAGGTATTGTCTGGGCCCTGAAAAAAATTGGGGACGCTGTGTGAGTTAAAAAAAATCCCAGTCACAGCTGAAGTCACTGACTGGCCACCAGTGGTAATGTGCTGGGAATGCGCATTTCACACTTCTAGGCCATGTGGGGACCGGAAACAGCAGGGACGAAAAGGCACATGTAATATTATGCACCCAGGAATCAACATAGTGATGGAAGCTTCTACATCATGCTCTCTTGACATCTAAGGCCTCATGCACACGAACGTATTTTCATTCCGTGTCTATTCTGTTTTTTTTTCGGACCGTATACGGAACTATTTATTTCAATAGGTCCGCAAAAAAAACAGAAGGTACTCCGTTTGCATTCCGTTTCCGTATGTCCGTATTACAAAAAAAAATAGAACATGTCCTATTATTGTCCGCATTATGGACAAGGATAGGACTGTTCTATTAGGGGCCAGCTGTTCCGTTCCGGGAAAATACGGAATGCACACGGATGTCATCCGTATTTTTTGCGGATCCCTTTTTTGCGGACCACAAAATACATACGGTCGTGTGCATGAGGCCTTAAGCATAGACTTCAATAGGTGCTCCTCACTGCCACATGCACATTTTTGGAAAATTCGCTAAGATACCTGTCAGAATACCACTTAACATATGTCTGTGTATTTCTGAAACGGGGTTTGATTGTTCATGGGCCATTATCGCGGACTTACCCCTGTCGGTAATGATAGGTGCCCACAGATGGCACAGTATTCTGCCATATGTTCACACTGGCCAGTATTAATGCTTCCTTCAGTACATGAGATGAAAGCTTGAGGATATTGGCATATTGTTGACTGTATGAGTCCAGAAATTTGGGCCTCCACAAAGCCACTGGAATCAGCTACAGTGCTTGCTAAAGTATTCACCCCTTAATGTTTTTTTTTTTTTTCCTGTTTAGTCGCATTACAACCTGGAATTAAAAAGGTATGTACACAACATACCTACCACTTTGAAGGTGAAAATTAGTTTTCTTCTTACTGTGACATATAATCATTACAAAAAGAACAAACGGAGAACTTTAATGTGCATCGTTCTCCCTCCCCCTCTGAAAATCCATACTTTATAGAGCCCCCCCTTGTTCACAAATACAGATACAAGTCTCCTAGCGGGTATGACTCTATTAGGTTGGCATGTCTAGACACTGGGATGTTTGCCCAAGTTTTTGTTCCATGTATGACGTATTAACATAAACGTCTTTGCTGGACTTGAGCGGATGGAAAAACGTAGTACAGTATGCTTTTGCAAGCTCCCCCCCCCCCCCCCCAAAATTCATGTGAAATGTAGGAGAAATATGTGATGTGAACAGCTCCTAAGATGGGTTGCATTGGTGTACAGCAGTCTCCAAGGCATGCCACTGACTCTCATTTGGATTCAGGTCTGGGTTTTGACTAGGTCATTCCAAGATATTTAAATGTTTCCTCTGAAACCACCTTAGTCTAGCTTTAGAAGTATGTTCTGCTGGAGGGTAAACCTCCATAACAGGGTAAAATCTCTGACTGAAACACATTTTCGTCAAGACCTGTCCTGTATTTGGTGCCATCCATCCTTCCTCCAATCCTCTCGGGTTTTCCAGTCCCTGCTAATGAAAAGCACCCCCACAGCATGATGCTGCCACCACCATGCTCCACTGTCTTGGGTTTCCACCTCACGTAGTGTTTCCCATGATGACTAAAAAGTTTAATTTCAATCTCCTCTGACCAGAGAACCTTTCCATTTGTTTGGGGAGTAGCTGTACGTGGCTTGACAAACTCCAGTCATGTTTTCCGAATGGCTTATTTTCTGGTCACTCTCCCATAGTGTCCAACTCTGAGGCATATACGGCTCACAGTGGACAGATATTTCCATCTCCGCCGTGGATCTTTGTATCTCCTTAAGTGTGACTGTTGGTGTCTTTGTTGAATCTCTGATTAAAGCCCTCCTTGTCCAGTCTGCGAGTTTTGGTGGGTGGCCTTCACTTGTCAAGTTTGTAGTTGTGCCTTCTTCTTTCCATTTTGATATACCGGAGCTATACTGGTGCTCTATGGGATGTTCACAGTTTGGAATATTTCTTTTTAACCCGACCTTAATCTCTTTTTATAACCCAACCCTGATCTATATTTCTCCCCAGCTGTGTCTCTTTGGAGGGCTTGTTAATGCAACAAAACAGGAAAACCAGCTATGGGGATGAATACTTTCACAAGACACTGTATAGAAATTATTCAGCACAGCATTGTAGCTTCAGTTTTTCTTTACGTACTTGTCACCATACAACCATATATTCACCACTAGTAGGAGCTCCCTGCATACAGATTTATACAGTCAGAACTCAATGCAAGCTTTATGACTTTATAGGCAAGAATCTCCGCTTAGTGGCTGATGCCTGCAGAAAGCATCTCATCATTTACTTTACACTGGATCAGTGGGAGGCTACAGGAAAGCTGAGAAAGCATTCAGGCAGAGTAAATTGTGAGAAATGGAGACGAGGACTGAGGAGTATTGGAATGATGAGAAGCCTAAGGATACAAGCAGGAGAAGCTGGATCTTACAACATGCAGTACTCTTACCTCCATATATAAGGAGGACAGTTTCTTGGGCAAAGTATTGATCAGGCATATTTCTCCCAAGTTTTCTCTCACGTCACCATGTGTTGAGAGGAGAGTTTGCATGCAGAAGATGCTGCAGCTCTTGGGACCAGTTCATTAGACCCAGCTCTGATTCTAGTATAGCCAGTATAACTATCTGTTCAGATGCAGGACTGAGTGGAAGAACGAAATATATAAAGAGACAGTTTTTGTTCATTTCCGCGGACTGCTGAAGTCAGAGGTTTGATGGTGCCGCAGGCAGGTGCCAACCTTGCCTTCCCTTTTAAGGACTATAAAATGATGCAGCGAAATTCTGCAATGTAAAAGGTAGACCCAGACATATTGTAGAAGTTTTATCAAGAATTGTGTTCCCATACACTAGTCTTGGCCTTCCAGTGCTTGAGTGAGATGCCCCTAAATTATTATGAAGCAGAGGCCTAAAAATATATTAGGCACATCTCTGCTTTGTCGTGTGCCGGAAACTCAAGTCTATGCCAGCCAGGGAGTGGAATTAGGCTATAACGTATGCCAGTTTCTAGAATAAGTTATAGTAAATACAGCGGGCATACTAAACCCCACCTAATCTGCTAAGCCCCAGTGGAGAGTACCCCTAAAAGTTGCAAATTATGGCGCAAAATGACCGTAAGACCTCTGATTTATTTCTCTCGCATTATGTTTACATTCTACCAACCTTTCTCAATTCGGTCTTCATCCACCTGACTTGATTCAACAGGTTCTTCTTCCTTTTCTGTTTCTTTCTGAGCCTCTGTCATTATTAGGATAATAATAGTCATTTTTGATGGAAACACTGTGGGGCAGATTTACTAATCCTATAGATGCCCGAAACTTAGACAGGCAGTCTAGGCCTGTACTAGACTTATCACAGGGGCTCAGGCTGGATGATAAATCTGTTGTAGAGATTAATACTTTTCTCTGACTCTATACAAACTATTGGTTGGCTTACTGTGAAATAAAATTTTACGTCAGAATTGTAGAGCAATTTTGGTGTACAGATGCAGCAGGGTTAGCACTCCCGCTGTTAACTCAAATTTCTTAACTCAATTCATTATCTTGAGAAAAAAGCCATTGAAAAGCAATTGAAGGTGTTTGCTTAGATTAGATAACCAAACTCAGAAATCTCAGAAAAAAGGAGTGCTAACCATGCTACATCTGTACAAGCCATGCCTCTTCCCATTAAGCCCCACCCCATTTTTGAGAAATTGGAGAAGCCCTAGTTCCGTAAAATCGTGCCAATTTTTATACACATTCTAGGTGCAGACACATTACTAAATCTGGGCCTATATCTGCCTAGCTTTGATCTGACAAACCTTAGAAACCAAGTGACCAGCCCTTGACATTTTGCTCCCCAGCAGATCCCAAGTTCCAGGTCGATGTAGAACAATTTAAATCCAATAATATTAACAATTATTTTACACTGACTAGATTACTACATGCACCTAAGCTATATACGCTGTATTTTGGGAATGACTGATCAGTGCAGATGGTATCTGCAAATCAAAAGATTACGTCAGGAATTACCACCAGTTTCTATCATTTTTGATCATCTATAATTTAGATACATTAAGGTCACATTCAAATTATACAGTCACCTTTTGAGGGGTGACCAGCAATTCACAGTTTCATAAAATAGAGAAGCAGACATTACAACTCCATCTGTGTAACATACACCTCTGCATAGTGATGTGGCTTCATTAAAGAGGACCTTTCACCGCTCCTGACATGCCTGTTTCAATAGCTTCATGCATTCCCCATGTAATAACGCTTCTGGAGCATCTATTCTTATGGCTCTATGTTGTGCCATTCCTTTATTATGACTGCATTGCTAGCAGTCTGCAGTAAGGGTACAGAGGGGCTGAAAATGGCAGCGATGATTGGATAGAGGCAGTCTGTGCAGGTACACACCCACCACCTGGTTACCACCCCTCTGTACCATTACTGCAGACTGCTAGCAATTCATTCACAACTTCTAGTAGAAATAATAAAGGACTGGCACAACATAGAGTCATAAGAATAGATGTTTCAGAATTGTTATTACACGGGGAATGCATGAAGCTATTAAAACAGACATGTCAGTGGTGAAAAGTCCTCTTTAGGGTCCATTCACACGTCCGCAATTCTGTTCCGCATTTGCGGAACGGAATTGCGGACCCATTAATTTTAATGGGGACAGACTATGTCCCGGCCGGGTCCGCAATTGCGGATCCACACTTCCGGGTCCGCAATTGCGTTCCCGAAAAAAATAGAACATGTCCTATTCTTGTCCGCAATTGCGGACAAGAAAAGGCAATTTCTGTGAGAGTGCCGGCGATGAGAACTGAGTTTACCAAATTCTCTAAGAACAGATAAAGAACAACAAAGGGTGGATTCACACATTTTTTAAAGTTATTCATGCAGTTTTCTGAACTAAAGCGAGAAGTGGATCCTGCTGGAAGGAGAGGTACAAGTCCTTCCTTTATATTTCCCATTCCTGTTTGAATCCACTTCTGGCTTTCACTTTAAAAGCTGCATGAAAAACTACCCCAAAAAGTGCAGCATTTTTGTCAAAACGTCATGTGTGAAACCACCCAGACAGAAGGAAATGAAGGGGGGATTCGGTGAGACAGAATTGAGTGACATTTCCTTGTACCTTCTGCTTTCAATAATTTCTCTTGCTGTAACTTTTGTTTGACTGCTTCTATGGCTTTTTCAGTGGCCTCTTCACAAGCTTTTACCAAAGCATTTTGTTTAGCTTCTTCCATGTATGGTGTAATAAGCATAGACATGTCAAATACCTAAAAATACAGACATGGAAATTATCAAAATGTGCACGATTATCTAATTCTTATACACTTAAAACTTTCAATAGTCACAAAGGAACAGACAATGTCGCATACCAGTCTGATAGTAAAATCAGGAAAACCTCGGAATCTGCATTTAAAATGACGTAATATGTTTATCTTTCCCACTGACATTTTTAGATTCAGGGATGGGTCATAGTGCATTCTGTGTATAACACACATGTATAAATGACTGCGATTAATTCAATATGATTTGGAACCGGGTATGATATCTGTCCAATAATAGCATTTATACCACAAATTAAATTGATTACACCATGCAATAATAACTCAGCTGCTGCAAATCCTATCCCTATTTAGTGATTAATATAAACTCTTGCTTCCTTTTCAAAGGAATGGCAGACACACTACTATAAATTAAGCCACCTCAGAGTTATTAAAAGGAGTCTTTCAGTAATTTTGACCATGTTAAAACCCTGACAGCACTAGGCTGTGGCTGGGGAAAACAAGAAATATATATCTTTTCTGGAATTTTTAATTATCAGGGGTGGTGTGAATATGAACGTTTATTCTGCTGGATTCTGTTCTTGCTAGTTCCTAGAGTGGAGCTTCAGTGTGAAATGATCTCTGCTTCACAGCCCCTTCCCTCTGCTCTGAGTGACAGCTGTACCGGTCTCCTGGTTGGATGCTACCCTTGTCATTCACAGTGAAGTTCCTAATCCTGTGCACTTGCAGGAGGGGAGCCCAGCAGAATATTGCTGCTCCTGATAATAAAAACTCCACAAAAAGTATGTTTGTCCAGTTCTCCCCAGCCCCCACCTAGTGCTGTCAGAGGTTTAGCATGGTCAAGACTGCTGACAAACTTCCTTTAAGCTAAAATAAAAGTATCTACACTGCAGCGTTATCTTTATTATATGGTCACAAAGCTCCTCATTACTTCTAACACTATTAATAATCTAAAGAAGGAGGAACATTAACCAGTTTATATTGTTTCAGTGAAAATTATGGCATTCATGTACCTTTCCTGAGTATTTATTGGCTATTAAGTTGCAGACTGTTGTCTTCCCTGAGGATTTTGGTCCAAGAACGGCCACCTTGCAGGGAGGTATTGGCATAGGAGGAAGAAGGTATGGCCGAGGATTCTGCACGAAGTTTATCAATGATTCCTCAGAAGAAAGGAAGTACATTTTATCTAGAAAACTGAAAATCAAGAAATAAGTCATATCAGGATTTTATAAAAAAATATAATGATTGGGTGTAGTGTCTACAAAAAGTTTACCTAACAGCAAATTCTGCCAATCCTTTCTTAATATATCCCTCCTTCAAAGCCACAGGACATAAAGTACCCCATCTGCTTCTGCGCCACCTGTATCTTGGTGCAATCATGCGGTAGGATGAAAGTGTCCTCATTAGTTCATCCTGTTAAGCAAAAAGTATCTTTGAGTTCTTTAGTGAATCAAACCTACAAAACACAAACACTTGGTACCTCCATAAAAAATAACAAATCTATTAGTATATTAATTTAGTTACATAGTTTGAAGACAGCCACAGGGCTATCAAGTTTAACCTTTCTCAGATAAAATATACAGCATTTGCCATTAGAAATTATTTGCCATTAGAAAAGCAGGTAGCCGTTTTTGAATGCTGACATAGTATCATTACTACCCTTTGGGGTAGAGCATTGCACAAAGCCAAAGGAGCTACCCATGCTGCCAGCTTATTTAGGTCTTTCTGTAATTTTTTAGTCAAGCTTTAACTGTAATTTCACAGCAAGTAACTGTACTTTCAGGTGCCACTGTACTTTCACACACTTTCATTTAATAGAGAATGGTGTATATAGCAAATTTCTAAATCATTACCTGAAAAAAACAAAAGCTGTAAAGTCATGGTCTTCAATTTAAGTTGTGGTCCACTGACTGTTGTCAGGCAAGATCTGTCCCTGGTAACAAAGACTGAGAAGATGGCCTAGAGGAAGTGGGGACGTGTCAGAGCTAGCTGAGAACCTGAGCCTAATAAAACAACTGCTTCTACACTGCTTCTATACATCACCGGAGCCTCCTGCCTTTCTGTGTGATTTTTCCCTCTTTATCTGTTCTGTGAGCTCCAAAGCTGAAAACAAACATAGTGGGAAGTAAGGGAAGGATGTTACAGTAGCACAGTGCTCCCCGCTTCTGAGTGAAATGCATCTAGCTGTGCTGCTGAAAAAGGGAATAATATGGCCAAAAAATACTTTAGGGAAGTCCAAACATAACCGTTCCTTCACAGTTGATGATTATACAAAGAAGCACAACCATTATGCAAACGCACTATGCAACTCGAGTACACTTTAAGTATCCTACACAGTTTAGTGTCCTCTGTAAAAATTGACACTTTACTCCACATTCATTATTATAAAGATTAAAGAGGGGGGCGTGGCTAGCCAGGGATGTGAGCGGCCACATGTCTGCTGAGCTCCTTTGAACTCTCGGCTGTTCATCATGAAACTTTGAATCCCCTTGCTGCAAAAGTACTTACCTTACTCCTGATCTCTTAAGGATCCCTCTGGTACCTGACAGGAAAAATTAACTCCTCGCCAGGACTAAAAAAAGGAGACGAAAGGTACTAATAAGGACATCCAAGATGGCGCCGGAGCGGCAACTCCTGGGCGCCTGGGCCGCGCAGTGTAGGTGCAACGGGAGGCCACAGCAAAGTTAGAAAAATATGCCAGCTCGACTTTAACACTAGCTGCAAAAGGAGCTCACAAGAAGCAGATGCCTCCACAAGATGAGTCAGGCCTGGACTCAGACAATGAGGCAGTCGGAGCAGAGGCCATATGTAGCCCCAATAGATATAACGTCTTGCAGACAAGTGGCGCAGAAGTGGATTCGGGGTCCCAGGAATCGGACTCTCAGAGGAGCCAATCCTTAAAGATGTAATGCATGCTATCGCGAAATAGAAAAGAAACTCGCTGAACGCACAATAGACCTGGAAGATCGTATGGGGGATGTTAAGGATGCCAGGCAACCACTCAAAAGAAATGTAGTGGGACATGCACAAAGGTTGGATTTAGTGGCAGCCAAGCAAGATGACTTAAAAAACCGGCTACAACGGAACAATGTGCGGATGGTAGGGATGCCCGAGAAGGTAGAGGGGGCAAACCCCACAGAATTCTTTGAAGCATGGCTGAAGGAAAAGTTTGGAGTGGAGACTTTGACCCCATTATTTGCTGTTGAAAGAGCCCACAGAGTCCCAACTCGCCCATTACCACTGGGCGCTCCACCACGGCCTGTGCTAATGAAGATATTACACTAGAAAGATGGGAACCTAATTCTTAGAAAAGCTAGAGACTTGCCTGAGCTCTCCATCAATGGTCACAAGGTGTCGCTCTTTCCCAATTATTCCCTAGAGGTACAGAAGAGAAGAGCGAGATTTCTGGATGTAAAGCGTTGCTTGAGGGTGCTCAACATCCCATATTTCATGCTGTACCCAGCAAAACTTAGGGTGGTTGCCCTAGGTTCCTCCAGCTTTTTTGAAGGATCGAAAGAGGCGAAGAGACGGCTGGATCGTCATGAACGCCAGTTGAGAGAAGACCGGAACCAGGAGGATTAAATAAACAGAGTCACATCCAAGCGCAAGTACCATGATCAGACACAATGAGACTGAGTGCATGTGGGCATGATTGCGCGGGAGGGTTGTTGTGTAGGGTTAACATAGTATGCTGACAGGGTCATGTAAATGGAGAATATTGATATAACAGACTGCAGCGGGGAGAATATA
This sequence comes from Bufotes viridis, assembly GCA_033119425.1. Classification (NCBI taxonomy): domain Eukaryota; kingdom Metazoa; phylum Chordata; class Amphibia; order Anura; family Bufonidae; genus Bufotes; species Bufotes viridis. The sequence goes on from CM065592.1 coordinate 239,532,699, forward strand.
GGAATGGATGGCCTTGTTCAAAGGCTTTCCGAGAGATATGCAGGGAGCCGAGGCGTAGATGGCTTCATTAATTGTGGTAATATATAAGCATTGTTCTGTTTTTAATACTGTTTTGTTGACATTTGTATAAGGAGCACCACCCTCTTTCTGGTGGGCTAGCTATCCAGTCCTAGCTGACTCTGCCAGCAGGTACTATTTGGTCCCACAGACCTACAACTAGGTGTCTTAGTGGGCGCCTGCTGGGAAGATCAGCACTTTAAATTGCCTTTCTAGAGGCACGGTTTGGGGACGTTATTGGTCTACAACCTGGGCGTCTGCCACTATGAGATATGAGGGTTTGAGAAGTAGAATAAGGGTTCATGCTATAACCCGAGAGCACGTTGTATTCCTGCCACTAACTCTGGGGAGTTACACGAGGGGTTCCTTTATGTTACTATGGGATGTATATGGCTAGTTTGCTGAGGCTTTTGAGCTGGAATGTCAGGGGTTGAAACAAATAAAAGGCGGGCTATTATGCATATATGAAATAATACCAACCTCTGATATGTTGCCTTCAAGAAACACACTTAATGGAGGACCAGTCCCACTTACTCGCTCCCCAGTGGGCACGGCACTGCTATCATGCCACCTACTCTAACTATGCAAGAGGAGTAAGTGCCCTTATCCATAGGAACATAGCATTTGAATGTATTTCTAAAAAGATAGATGAGGAGGGGCGATACATACTGTATGTCTGCAAGGCAGAATATTTACGATCCCCTGTATTATAGTAGGCATCAATATTCCGCCGCCATATTCACCACTGGTGATTAGGAGGGTTCTTTCTTTACCAGACATCCCGGTAATATTACTTGGGGACTTTAACAATGTGATTCATCCGTCTTTAGATTCTGTCCTAATATCCAACCAACATCTGGGGAAATTACCCCATTTGGGAGATTATTGCAAGAAGCCCTCCTGCTGGATTATTATAGGTTGAGGAACCCACAGATAAAACAATACTCCTGCTACTCTAGAACCTATGGGTCACTATCCAGGATAGATTAATTTCAGGACATACAATATCTTCAAAGAAAATTAGAAGAGAAGGGGTCCTAAAATTTACCTTTTAATGAATATATGTAAAAACGCCCAGTAAGGACAAAACTTCATAATAGAAATATAGAAGTGCTAGAACAAAAACAAGGCACGCATGCTCTAGTCCGGGATGGGGGAGTGATGCGGCTACACACGGCTCCTGGACCTTAACGGGCACTCCATTGGTATCATATGGGCCCTTCCTTCTCGAGATTGCTGGTGACACTATAGCCTATTGAGATAAGACTATTGATTTTTTACCTGTGCACGGCTAAACTTGAGCACTTAGATTTGCTGACGTATACATCGTTATATATATGCTTCATGCCCCTGATGAACTGGGTTATCACCAGGGAAACGCGTTGGGCTATGTAACATTCTGTTTTGTGCTACTTATGGATTTGGGCATGTGCGTATTTGAACACACTCAGGTGTCCTTCCCATTTGTAGCTTTGTGTGGTGCTGTTTGAAGCATGAGTTTACATACACTGGGCTCATACGCTTAGCATTTTTTTGGTGTGTGTGTATAGGGCACTCCTACCCCCATTCTTCCTTGTGTCTCAGGACGAAGCTGGGCAGTCAAACACACTGCTGAGGGCAAGGAGTAAGGGTTACTTAGGAGGCGCCGTCTGTGGATGAGGTAGTACATTTATAGGGGTATACACAGGGTTATAGACCCAGTTTTCCCTATTCCCAGCACCTGGTCCCCCATCCCGGACTAGAGCATGCGTGCCTTGTTTTTGTTCTAGCACTTCTATATTTCTATTATGAAGTTTTGTCCTTACTAAATGGGCATTTTTACATATATTCATTAAAAGGTAAATTTTAGGACCCCTTCTCTTCTAATTTTCTTTGTGGATTCATATTTGGGTGTTCATTTTCTCAGTCACCTCACTGACCTACTTGAGAGGTTCGTTACAACATACAATATCTTCCCCATAGAATATCAGACCATTCCCTTGTGCATGCCACGGCCAATTTCCTTCTTCCTGTATTGTGGGGATGCATGGTGTGGAAATTTAACCTATACTGGCTGAATGTGCTGGCAGATGTGGCGGGTATAGGAGACAAGCTGAAAGAGTTCTTTATGCATAATCTCCCCTCGACATCCCAGCTCGTAGTTTGGGACACTATGAATGCTTTCCTACAGGGGGTAAACAAAAAAGAAACAAGACTAGGGCAAAAGTAAAAGGCCTCCTACTAGATGTAGAGATGGCTGAAGCCAGGTATATTGTAAACCCATCTATTGAACAAGAGAAAGAATGGCGAGGAGCACAACAGAGGCTGAATGAACGCTTGCTACTGAACGCAAGAAATAAACATTTCTTTCAGAAACAGACGTATTATGTTGAAGGAGAAAGGGCCGGTAGATTATTGGCTGCGATTTCTAGGGCTCAGCAACAATCAGCCTATAAAGCTGCTCTCCGCAACCCTGAAGGAGAACTCTGTACAGCTCCTGAAAAGGTACTTGAGATTATGCACGTGTTTTATTCCTCCCTGTATGAATCCAAAACTTCTGCATCTGAAGACTCAGGCGCCTCTCGACCCGCTGAGACTTCATACTCTTACTATGGAACAGAGAAATATGCTAGATGCCACAATTACTCTAAAAGACATAGAGGAGGCGGTGGGTAGTATGTCTAATAATAAGGCCCCGGGGAGATGGATTGCCAGCGGAGATAAAACCTATTCCTCAATCTTTTTACCCCGTTTACTAGAGGTTTATAATGACGCCAAAAAGCAGGGTAGAATACCAACCTTCATGAATGAAGCCACAGTGGTGGTGCTCCCTAAACCGGGTAAAGATGTCCTAGCAGCGGAGTCCTATAGACCCTTATTCCTACTCCAGGTAGATGTTAAAATATTAGCGAAAGTACTGGCAAATTGCTTAAACTGAGTAGTAATGTCACTTATTCACCCTGATCAGGCTGGCTTTATGCTGAACATGTCCACAGTAGTAAATATCCGGCAACTATAAATATTCAGGCTAGCCAGGTCCACGCCTTGAATGCGGCGGTTGCATGCGGCCAAAGCTTTCGACAGCATGGAATCCTGTGGACAGTGTTGGGAAAGATGGACCTGAGTTTATTAAATCGATACAACTACTCTATGCCTGTCCCACGGCCCGAATATGGGTGAATGGAAGACTCTCAGACTCCTTTTCCTTGCACAGAGGAACTAGACAGGGATGTCCTCTGTCGTCGCTACTATTTGAGGTGGCGGTGGAATCTCTGGCACCGCTTAGAACAGCAGCAGCGGTAAGAGGCTTCCAATATGGGTCCTTATCCGAAAATGCAGATGATCTACTACTGTTTTTGGAAGAATGGGCTTCTTCTCTTCCAGAGGCCATGTCGATAATAAACCACTTTGGTAAGCTGTCTGGCTTGGTCATTAACTGGACAAAGTCGGCATTGATGCCATTGTCTAATAATACAGTGACATTAACCCCACTGCAGGGCTACAGGAGGTCACATCTTTTTAATACCTGGTAATTTAGATGTCGGCCAGGACCCAGGACTTTGGGGAGTTGAATCTTGTCCCTTTGCTGGATAAATTCAGACGCAAGGTACAGGCCTAGACCCAATTGCCCCTCACTCTAGTCGGCCGCACAAATCTATAAAAAATGTTCATGCCCCAGCTTCTCTATGTATTTCATACTGCCCCGATTTGGATACCACTCCAATTTTTCTATAAAATAAATGCGATCTTCAGGGATCTCATTTGGAAGAGGGGAATCCCGCATATAAAACTCACAACGCTGCATAGTCTGAAAACTCACAATACCGGATCCATGGATATATTATTGGCGGCCCAACTACAACACCTTAGGGGATCGGGAGATAGGGATAAGGTCAACACGACTGGAAGGACTGTACGGCATCTCCTCAATGGCAAATGCCTAATGTCAGTGCTGGAGGATGGAACTTTCTATACATGGGGTAGTCAATATCAGCTATTGCGCACCATACATGGAGTATGGCGGAAGGCTAGAGAACTGGCTGGAATTACAGGGTATACAGAATTTACTCCAATATGGCCTAATCGTATGTATCGGGAACTAGATAAAGGGTCAAATGTACAGGCATGGGAGGTATACGGGCTCAGATGTATCCCCCAACTATTTGATAATGGTATTCTTAATGCGTTTACTCAGCTACAACAGGAATTTAGCCTACCTAAGACATTTTTTTATTTATACCTGTAAGTAAGACATGCCATACAGTCCCAAGAGAAACATGCTGCTATAACACCTGCGTGGAAACACACGGGGTCCGTTGTTTTCCAAGGAAAATGTTTAATAAAAATTATCTGATTCAAAAAATAAAGATTAAAGAGAATTGAGCCTAACACAGATCCTTGAAGTATCCGGATGCTGACATTAGCCGTTTTTGAGTGTGTGCAATGTACATCGTAATCTACTGTTTTAGGCTCTACAAATACTAAAGCAGAAAGATACAGCTTCCATAAAACAATATGCTGTAAATGAAGATTGGAAGATCTGTTACATTGCAGATCTTTGGGAGAACATGACCTGTTCAAAGGCTTTTGACTGCACTCTATTTGGAAGATGCACCTAAAGGTCATATGCCATCAATGAAACCACAGCTGCATAACCCTAACTATAGCCGTAATAGCCATGGCCCTTGCTATTGGGCCCAGAGGTTTGGGAAGGGGTGTGTGTGCAAAAACATTGTACCTTTTAGAGGGGAATAACAATATGTGGCTTTTTTCTATAATCTGGATTTTCTGATTGTGCTATTATATAATTGTAATATAATATAATTTTCTTACACAAGGTGGTGGGACCCCCATCTTATTTTGCTATGGGGCTCTATGAATTACAAAGAAAAATTGTAACTGCAAAAAAAATTTTTTTTTTTGTGTGGTGGCTGACACTTCAGTCGAGCACTCCTGAGCAGCCTGTCTGCCCCATAGGCTGATTTTAAGTAATGTGAGTATAAAGCGTAGCCTGCTCTCCCTCACTCACTGGAAGCCTTTTGGCACCAGGAGAGGTATAGGGTGGATTCTCATTGCATTCGTTGGGGGCCTTCTGGCACCAGGAGAGGTGTGGAGTGGGCTCGGCATGCATGTTGGTACCTGCATTCCCTGAATTTTATAGTAGCCGTCATGGCACATAACAGGTAGAGTTTAGTGTTAGGTTCCCGTCTTACTGAGATCGCTTTGACGTGTGGCAGACGGACCCAAATAATTTTGTACAAAATGTATTTGCTAAGAATCTCAAATTCACTTAATAAGCATAGCATCTGCATTAGAATACTTTTTTGTAGTTTATTTTTTTCTTTGTGTTTTCAGCCATGGCAACGTGCACCTGCGCATTGGGATGTGCTGACTGACCCCCTTTTTTTTCTTTGCCCTATGAATTATAGTTACGCCGCCTGCACAGCTGTCTAAAGAGAAAGCGACTTTTGCTTACAGGAAAAATCAGATTCTGCCTGGTCCATTCTGATGATATAAAGCATCAGTTTATGAGGACACAACAACATGAACAATCTTGTCATTTTTTCAATTATTTATGGCTTTATGTTGTAAGAGATGAAGTGTCTCAAATGGTCCTTTTAAAGTCCATCTTTACCCTATTTCCTGGAGGGCACACATCTGTCACATGATTTCTGAAGCTAGCAGGCTGGAATAATACACGTGCATTTGATTTTCACAGATACATTCTTAGACTGCTCTTTTGCTACTATTCAATTATCTATGTACTTGAATTGGTAGAAATGGTGCCACTCTTGTCTAGGGTTGTTTCGGGTATCGAACTTTCGGTACCCGATCGATACTTTTCTCTGGTATCGCACTCGATACCAGGAAAAGTATTTTATCGATACTGGGCTGCACTACTGCACAGCCCAGTATAGGAGAGCATGGCTGCGCCGCTCTCAGCGCGGCCATGTTCTCCTCGGCAGCACAGGGAGAAGGAGGCAGTCTCTCCTTCCCCCTGTGCTGCCGCTTCAACCAATAGAGGGAGAGGGGCGGAGCGGGGCGGGAGGAGGGGCGGAGCTGGGGACGGGAGCACTGGCCAGCAATGCCGAGTAGTTTCTCATATAAATGCAGGCAGAAGACACAGCCTGCCAGCACCTGCCTGTGACCCAGCACTGCAATCAGAGGCAATTAACCCCTCAGGTGCTACACCTGAGGGGTTAATAGCCTCTGATCGCAGCGCTCGGTCTGAGCAGGTGCTGGCAGGCTGTATCTTCTGCCTGCATTTATACAAAAACTACTCGGCATTGCTGCCAGTCTCCCCCAGTATTAAAACATTGGTGGGCAGTGTGCCCCCCTTCCCCAGTAATAAAATCATTGGTGGCAGTGGCCACAGGGTCCCCTCAGCTCCTCCTCATTGGTGGTAGTGGCAGTGATCGGAGCCCCAGCACTGTAATGTTGGGGCTCGATCGGTTACCATGGTAACCAGGACGCTTCTGAAGTCCTGGCTGCCTTGGTCAGCTCCCTGCTGCTGTGTGCACAGAGCACAGGGCAGCAGGGAGAGGGTTAGAATCCTATTCACCCTGATAGAGCTCTATCAGGGTGAATAGGATGAGAATATTCAGGTTCTAGCCCCTAGGGTGGAAATAGTTAATAAATAAACTGTAAAAAAAAAAAAAAAAAGTTAAAGTACACCAAAATATTAATTATAAATCCCCCTTTCCCAATTTTACATATAAAATATATAAACAATACATAAATAAAATATTACATATCGCCACGTCTCAAAAGTCCAAACTATTAAAAAAATCCACTTTTATGCGGTGAACGCCGTAAAAGAAAAAAAAAGAAAAAGAAAAAATGCACGATTCGCCATTTTCTTTTAGTCGCCTTGTTCTCACAAAAAAGTAGGATAGGACTGTTGTATTATGAGCCGGCGGTTTCATAAAATGTGGAATGCACGCGGATTTTTTTGGCGTTTTTATTTTTTTCGCGTGGTATCGAATGGTATCGAGTATCGCAATACTTTTTTATGGTATCGATACCGAATCAAAATTTTGGTACCGAAACAACTCTACTCTTGTCCACGGCTACTTCCTATTTAGCTGCACAACTCATGGCCAAAAGTGGTACTATTTCTAAAAAAACTGGTTGCTTATTTTATGTAGGAACAGTAACAACTATCTAATTATTACATTGTTGTATAGTATGACGGTACTCAGGCATGGGATTCAACCAGTTCCCTCAGGTTCTCCAGATCCGGTTGTTAAAATTACAGCAGCAGCTGGAGATGAGCGCTTCCATTCCATAGTTTAGCTCCTTAGGCTTTTTAAAAGTTGGGTGGTATGTGTATATATGGTGTATTTATGTGTGTGTACCATGTATATGGTGTAGTTATGTGTGTTGCATATATATGGTGTATGTAAACATGTGTCGTGATGCCACGTGTCCGCCGTTGAGTAGGGAACCTGTTGTTAACCGGAGTCCGTTCACCACCAAGTGCTGCTCCCATAGAAGTGAATGGGAGCGCACCGCGCAAGGGGCGGCCCCTGCTCCCATTCATTTCTATGGGGCAGGCGAAAATATCCGAGCCAGGGCTCGGCTATTTTCGCAGGCCCCATAGAAATAAATCGAGGGCGGCTGCGCATGCGCAGTGCGCCCTCCGTTCATTTCCCCGCTCTGTTCTCATTGTAGGCGAGGGTCCCAGAGGTGGGAACCGCACCTACCAGACAATGTGGGCCTGCCGGGAATTAGTAAACATACAGTATATACCATTCAAGGCAGTATGAGCACATTGAGAAGGGGTTGGGGGGTTTCCTTTTGCCAAATAGAAATATTTCGATATCAAGCTTTATAAAAAAAATAATACAGGTATATCATAACGAAATATGTATAGGTACATAGTACTATGGGTTTTTGTTTTGGTGAAAGGACTTCTACTGTTTTACATTTGACCTAGACCCAACCTGAATATGTGTATGTATAATATAGGTATTATCTATCTATCTATCTATCTATCTATCTATCTATCTATCTAACTATCTATCTATAAATATAGTCATGTTTGCATAACCTAACTTCTGGCAGTAGTAGTTTTGTTAGTCTCTGTTCCAGACAGTTCACACCACATTCTTTCGAAATTTTTAATTTTTGCTTTGTGCCACCTAAAAATAAAATATCAGTTACGTACACTGTCTAGGCCTTCTACTGACTCCTCTTCTTCTGAGTTGTGAAGCTTCATTACAACAGCTCCATGACGAAGACCCAGCAACTCCAGACGGGATAAAACGGACTAAAGCAAATAAACACAAGTGCAGGTGAAATCATTTTTCCTATATGAATTCATTCACTATTTACGAATTGCAGCGCAAAAGTTACAAAGTAAAGTTTGTGTTTTGTCGGAATTTAAAGCAAAAAATCATTGTTGCCAGAAATGAAAGCAATAGGCTTGTATTCACCCCTACAACAGATTTCAATAAAAGATGCTGGTCCTGTAGAGCACAGAGCCATTCAGCTCTTTCTAGCAGATAGGGGGAGCTCAGCCATCAACCCAACAGGCTGAAATTAATCATTTTAAATGAGTGTGTGTAAATCAGACTCTTTAAATGTCCTAAAATCAACAGCACTTAACCTCCCTATCAAACTGTTTGCATAGACACATAGCTGCGGATCGATCACCTGATTAAAAGGCTGTGTTACTTTTGTTGATCTGAGGTTCTGTTCCTGAGATATGATACTTTTACTTAATATTGAAATTCAGTCTTTGGTGTAATGAGGGGCTCACCGTTGCTCTTGTTGCACCCAAGCTCCACTCCTTTGTGTGATCAACCCATCCCTTGCTGCTTTACCACTACCTGGCCATGTCAATCAATGCACTGAAGGAGGGGATGGCCACAGAAAGAAGTGGTGCATAGGAGCCACGAGAACAATGGTGAAGCCTTCATTGAACCAAATACCTAATTTGCATATTAACTATAACGGAATCATAACTCGGCAATGGGGCCTTGGATCAACAAAAGAAAAACAGCTTTTTAATCAGATGAACCACAATTATTTGTCTATGCAAACAGTTGGACAGGGATGTGATGATGAAAGATTCCCTTTAGGGCTCATCCACATGAACATGTGTCGGCCGTGCCCGTATTGCGGCCTGCAAACAGCGGGTCAGCAATATATTGGCACCGGCCGCGTGCACAACGTATCACAGACGCGTATCACTTGAATGGTTCTGCAATCCGGAATATACGGTGCAGAGCCACGGAGCAGAAGGCTATGGAAGCACAACGGAGTGCTTTCGTGGCTTTTCGTTTTGTGCCTCCACACCACAAAAAATAGAACCTGCGGTGAGGAGGGATCGCGATCGCAGACCCATTCAAGTTCAATGGGTTTGCATCTGTCAGTGCAGGCGACACAGACAGTGCAGGTGCGCTGGGGACTGCAATTTACGGTCCCCATAGCACAGCACGGGCGGCACACGTTCGTGTACATGAGCCCTTAAAGATAGGAAAAATAGTGTCAAAAGACAGAATGACATTTAGGGGCTATTCAACCATATGACACAATATAATTGCCCTTGATGCTAATTTACATAATATACTTATGGGGATTACCCCATGAATATTTTTTTATTTAAAGTGTCACTGAACTTTTAAAGGGGTTGTCCAGGTTCAGAGCTGTACCTGGACATAACCCCGTCTTCCCCCACTCAGCTCCTCTGACATGAGCATCAGAGCATTTCATTCAGCGCAGGGCAAGAGCTTTTTCTGGAGATCCGGTGACGTACCATGCTGTCCGTGGGTAAGCTAGACAGAGGCTTCTGCCTAGCAGTGAGCATTATGACGTCAACGGCACTAATGGGCGGACTTTAGCGCTGCTATAGCCTGTAAAACATTATGGGGGAAAACAAGGGGAGCACTCACCACTCCCTGATCTCCTCTGGGCCTGCGCTGCACTGTGCTCTGACTTTGCACAGCATCAGTATGTAGTGCTCGCACTATGACCGGACACTGCACGCAGTCAGGTTACAGTGTAGCACACATTTGGAGAAGACCAGGGAGCATGACAGTAGAAACTGCCAGACCTGCAGAGTAGTCGCGGAGCAGGAGAGGTATGTTAATTTATTTATTTTAGCTCTGATGGGGGTCTGACATGGAGGTCTGATCTGAGGTTTGATACGGGGGTCTGATCTGAGGATATGATATAGCAGTCTGATCTGAGGATCCGATATGGAGGTCTGACATGGTGGTCTGATTTGAGGTCTGATATGGGGGAGGGTCTGGTTTGAGGTCTGATACGGAGGTATGATCTGATGAAAAAAATGTTTTCTTTTCTTATTTTCCTCCTCTAAAACCTAGGTGCGTCTTATCATCAAGTGTGTCTTATAAAGTAAAAAATATGGTACTTGTATATTACAATTATTATTTAAAACCTAATGTTAGAAACTTACTACAAAGAGTTCATCAGATTTCTTATTTCCATCAAGTTCTATGAGGTATTGAGGGTCGTGATCGATCATAAGATCCTGTATTAAACCAGAAAATGTAGAAATAATATATTTATCAGGTATATGTATCAGTACACTTAAAAAACACTTAGAAAATCAGTAATACAAAAATGCGAACTGAAGATATAAAAAAAGTGGAGACAATAAAAACTATTCCAGAAAAAGGAAAAAAATGCTGTACTCCTAACACTATAGACATAGCAGTAACAAGAGAAACATGAATAAGTGAATATTTGGAAATAGACTATTTTACAACTGACTTTAATAAAGGGGTATTCCCATCACATGCAATAGGGGCATATCGCTAGGATATGCCCCCATTGTCTGATAGGTGGGACCCGCACCTACAACGAGAACTGAGCGGGGAAATGAATGGAGGGCGCACTGCGCATACGCAGCCGCCCTCCATTGATTACAATGGGTCTGCCGAATATTTCCGTCTGCCCCATAGAAATGAATGGGAGCAGGGGCTGCGGGTCCTCGGTGCACTCCCATTCACTTGTATGGGAGCAGAGCTTGGTGGTGGATAGACCCCGGGAAACCTGCACCTATCAGACAATGGGGGCATATCCTAGCGATATGTCCCCATTGCATGTGATGGGAATACCCCTTTAAAGAAATGTCTCATGCCAAGATCCCCTAACCATATACCCTATTACAGTTCCCAAAAGGTTACTGCTTGCTGTAATACATACAAATACAACCGTATTTAACCCTTTCAAGGAAAAAAACTAAGATGAAATGCAATTAAAATTTTAAGTAAGGTATTTGTTCATCTGTTTATATGTCTGAATGTGGGTATCCAGTCCCTTGTAGTACATGTGCTGTCATTCTCCACTGAAGTCTACAGGACAAAGATAAGCAGAGAAAATGCTCAAGGTACTGTACCATAGGCTAACCTTGATTCTGATTCATAAAACAGCAAATGCACTCCTACAGTATTTAGTATAAATATGTAATCTGTGATCCAGAAAATTCCAGAACTAGAAATGTAAAGCTAAATATTGCAACTCTTATAAAAAGAGACAGAACTAAAAATGGATTTTTTTGTAAGTCAGAGGAGAAGATAGTGAAAATGACAGGTAGCTCAAACCTTTTAGCACATTCACTCTCTTAGCGCATTTACTATGTACCAGAAAGAGATAGCTGTAGAAATAATTACGTCTTCTATCTAGCAAATAACTCAAAAGTACATTTTTTTTTTTAAATATAACGTCAAACACTAAGACATCTACATGAAATTACAATTACATAACACATTACATAACCACTGTCCTGGTGACGTTTTTTTTTTTTGAATACTGTTCTCGCCCAAGGTTATTACTTTCCAATGGAAAAAGCAAAGCTGTTTTCAGCAACAAAAGAAAACACTCAAAAGAGAAAAATAGTTTGAAGAATGTATTCTAAAAATAATAAAACCCACAAAGCACAATACCAATACCCAGCAATTGTACGAAATATCTATCTATCTATCTATCTATCTATCTATCTATCTCATATCTGTTTATCTATCTCATATCTATCTATCTCCTATCTATCTATCTATCTATCTATCTATCTATCTATCTATCTAATATCTATTTTCTATCTATTTAATATCTATTTATCTACAGTATTTATCTCATATATATCTATCTAATATCTGTCTATCTCATATCTATCTATCTATCTATCTATCTCATTTCTATGTATCTCATATATATCTATCTATCTATCTATCTATCTATCTATCTATCTATCTCATATCTATCTATCTATCTATCTATCTATCTATCTATCCAATATCTATTTATCTATCTATCTATCTATCTATCTATCTATCTATCTATCTATCTAACTATCCATCTATCTATCCATCTATCTATCTGCCCCTTTAGCAGATAGATAGTTCATACTAGAGATGTTACTTCAGACTAACATTTTGATGCTTGTAGGCAAGAAGCATGACCACTGAGCCTCAGAGGTTACATGTCATACTCATACATGTCATTGTGATGTGAAGCAGTGATGTGTGTGTAAATGGCATGGCACATGCAAGGCAGTGCTAACCACTGTGCTGCCCATACACACACACACTATAAAAGATACCATGTATATATTAATGACAAGCTATGACACCATTGACAATAGGTGATGGACAGGGCTCATCTCCTCCTCCTCTGCCACTGTCACATGCCTAGAACACTCTATCGAAGCCAAAACGTTATGATCGCAAATTATAATGTACCAGCAATGCAATTTAAAAAAATTTATAATCAGAAAATAAAACTAAATAAAAAGGCAAAATTCTTCCAGTATCTTCTTTAAATTAGAAAAAAAGAAATAAATAAAAAATATAAGAATGATACATTCCCTTCAAATACACGTTTTGTTATCTATACTAACAAAGGCCATGTGTGAGTGGTGTCCATGCGTGTGTGCAGAATACTCAAGTGCGCATGCGCGGCGCACTGACCAATCGGCACACACTCCACAGCCACTACAGTGCGGCATCCTATTGTAATGGCAGCGGGGCCCGGTGCAGTCACTGTATTGCATCCCTCTCAGAGTAGTAATACCATGAGTAGCTGTAATAATAATAACGATCTTCTCTTCTTAACTTACTACATGGTGAGGCAGGAGGCCGGGCACTGGCAGAGTAACTCACTAAGTGGGCAGAGCAGGGGCGTCACTTAGTGAGTTACTCTGCCAGTGCCCGGCCTCCTGCCTCACCATGTAGTAAGTTAAGAAGAGAAGATCGTTATTATTATTACAGCTACTCATGGTATTACTTCTCTGAGCGGGGCCCAGTGCAATACAGTGACTGCACCGGGCCACGCTGCCATTACTATCGCACTATAAAGCGACACTGTTATGGGGGGATCTGTGGATGACACATAGCATAAGATGCTATGTGTCATCCACAGATACCCCCATAACAGTGTCAGCCACAGACCCCCATAAGTGTCAGCCACAGATCCCCCATAACAGTGTCAGCCACAGACCCCCATAACAGTGTGCCATCCACAGATCCGCCATAATAGTGTCAGCCGTAGACCCCCATAACAGTGTGTCCTCCACAGATCCCCCCATAACAGTGCCATTCACAGATCCCACCCCCTTCTGTGCCATCCACAGATCCCCCGCATAACTGTGCCAGACACAGATCCCCTCCATAACAGTGCCATTCACAGATCACCCCCCATAACTGTGCCATCCACAGATCCCCCATAACAGTGTGTCATTCACAGATCCTCCATAACAGTGTCATCCACAGATACCCCATAACAGTGTCAGCCACAGATCACCCATAACAGTGTCATCCACAGATCCCCCATAACAGTGCCATCCACAGATCCCCCATAACAGTGCCATCCACAGATTTCCCCCCATAACAGTGCCATCCACAGATTCCCCCCATAACAGTGCCAGCACTAATGTTCTAGCGCCCGTTATTGTAACAGGCATAATGTCTATTACATAAATAAGCCTTAAGGGGCACATCTATTGAGACCGGCGTTTTAGACGCTGGTCTTAATAAAACTCTAAGCTGGCGGTGGTTCCGCCGAAGTTATGAAGTGGCGCTGGCCTCTTCATAACTTCGGAGGATCCTCCGCCCACCAGTTCTTATCGTAAGACAGCTTCCGAGCTGTCTTACATTTATAGAAAATGGTAAATGAGACAGGCCTGCCAGCCCGTCCCCAATTTTAGACCTGGCATAAGCGGGGAGAGGTCAAAGATTGCCCCGCAATCTTTGCCTGAAATACACCTAATATAGGTGTATTTCAGCTTAATAAATGACCCTCTAAGTATCTTACCTCTACAGGACGTAAAAGAGTGTCCTTGTATAACCGTATGCGCTCTTCAACATTTTCAGGGAAGTCTTCCGGTCTATATACAAGCTGGTTTAAAACTTCTTTTGAATTGTCAAATTCTTCTTCCTAAACAGAAGAGGACACCACATAACGTTCCGTCATATTACAATTTGCATATAAATTATTTTTTTCCCTGTGGTGTTAAATTGTGGGTAATGTTAAATAGATGAAGGCAGGATATTCTGATGACTCCTCCATAGACATCCATGCTCCGATTGGGGAATAAGTCACTGCCAGACATGTCTGGTGCTGTTTAGCTCAAGGGGAAAACAAATTTCCAAATGGAATAAAGCCCAATCTGTCCAATCCATCTTTCTCCCAGTGGCAGATGTTGGGGCACAACTGACGAGAGATAGTTAGGAGATCCTGCCAAAATCTGCTTGATCTAGCAACAAAAGGCTCAAGTCTTTGGCTCAGTCCCTAACTGATCAATGGAATTAGAAACATCATAGAGTATGCATTAAGCAAGAAAATCATAATAATTCACAAACAACATCAGTAATGTTACCAGACAAAATATAAAGTATAAAGAAATGCTACTGAAATTCCTATTCATAAGATAAGCCAAAGTTCCATATTCCAAATGTAGTTTTTCCTCCATAACTCAGGGTAGTGCGTCTTATGAAGTGAATACTAATGAGCGCTTTTATTATGGAAGCACTTATTAATGCACAAATGCACAATGGAGAGCAGTAAATATAGCACTGAATTTGGCTTTACTCGCCACTCCCTGGTTTTCTGCCGACACCATGATGTACCCTGACTGCGTACAGGGTCAGAATGTAGTACACTATGACCTGACAGTGTAGCACTGCAGGAAGGTCATGCTGGATCTCCCAAGTCGCTGCACCGTCCCGAGCAGGGGAGATAAGTTCTTGTATTTATTTTATGTCTCATGTGAGGTGTGATGAAGATTGAGGGTTTGATCTGAGATCTGATGAGGATTGGGGGTCTGATTTGGGGGTTTGATCTGAGATCTGATGAGGATTGGGAGTCTAATGAGGATTGGGGGTCTGATCTGAGGTCTGATAAGACTGGTGGTCTGATTTGAGGTTTGATGAGGATACAGGGTCTGATCTGAGGTCTGATGAAGCTTGGGGATCTGATCTAAGGTCTTAAGAAGACTGGAGTCTGATCTGAGCTCTGATCAAAATTGGGGGTCTGAGGTTTGATGAAAAATACTTTTTTTCTTATTTTCCTCCTCCAAAACGTAAGTGCATTTTATGGTCAAGTGTGTGCAGGATGTGGCAAATTTATCATCCAGTATGAGTTGCTGTGATAAATTTATAATTTATGCTGTGATAAATGACAGGTGGACATTTTGATCTCTTTGTGGCAGCTTTACATTAGCCAGTTAGCGGGAATGATTCTTTGTGATTCCAGATAAATGACACAATCCTCGGTCAGTGTATAAAGGTGCTTATTTTAACCTGTAATGGATATAATCTGCAAATATGCGTTTAAAAAAACAATTAAGATGCTATGTTATCAGTAGAAAATACCACCACTCCACTGTAATCTGTTGGAATCCAGCAAATTAGAATGATGTTACCTCTTCTTCTAGCTCTTCTTCCTCCTCTTCCTCCCCTTCTTCTTCTTCTTCACCCTCCTGAAGCTTTTTCTTCTTCTCTTTTAGAGGAGGGTCCCATTCTTCACGCTTATAAATTCTTCCTGTCCCTGGATCTTGCTTAAGTCCACTTAGCCTTCTGCTTAAGTCTTTGTCTGGACACTTTCATGGAACACAGAAAAGCCTAAATATTAAATGTCTTAAATGTATTTTATTGTCTTAAAGGGGTTGTCCAGGTTCAGAGCTGAACCCGGCCATACCCATATTTTCACCCAGGCAGCCCCCCTGATCTCATGCTCCGATGCGCACCCTTGCCCTGCGCTACATCGCGCAGGGCAAGGGCTCTTTTGTTTACAATAACAAACAGCCTGCCGGAAGCTTCTGCCCGGCAGTGTGTTCTGTGATGTCACCGGCTCTCATGGGCGTGCTTTAGCGCTTTCTTAGCCGTTTTACAGGCTAGGGCAGCGCTAAAGCCCGCCCATCAGTGCCGGTGACGTCACCGGGCTTCCTGGCAGCCCCATGTAGAGCCCGGTTCGTCACCGGAGATCCCGAAAATGCCTTTGCCCTGCGCGATTTAGCGCAGGGCAAAGGAGAGCATCGGAGTATGAACTGCTCCGATGCTCAAGTCAGGGGGGCTGCCTGGGTAAAAATGGAGCTATGTACAGGTTCAGCTCTGAACCAGGACTACCCCCTTAAATGTATTTTATGTAATTAAATGTACTTTATTATTACACTGTGGGGGAGATTTATCAAAATTGGTGTAAAGGAAAAGCTTAGTTGCCCAACCAATCAGATTCCACTTTGACATGACAGGTACATGCTTATACAAATTTCCCTTCAGAGATCTAAATGAGTCCAAATGAAAACTGGAAAACAAACAGAACACTTACATGGTGCCCTCCCTTTCATGTTTTGGTAATTATTATTATTTTTTGCTGGAACCAGAGGTCATTTTAATGCTCCCATACACTATTTATTATTTATAACTAATCAATACTAATCCTGATTATGCAAATCACATCAAGAGAACATGCCGATCAAAGAAATAGCAAGTCAATAAGCTCCAGTAATTTACCTTGATATTGATGATGACATCAGGTTTTATTGTAAAATTCTTTATTAATTCAATCTGTTCTGGAATCTTTATGAAATCTTCAGAGAGGGATGGAAGCCCACAAAGCACGTAACCTAAAATGTGAATAAAAATGAGAGTAAATGCTCCATTATGAACCATTAATGAAGACCACCTTGAGGTGGTACTATACACCAGATAGACTGTCATATGTTCCCGGGGGGTCTCACATCTCTGCTGGAGAGGCTGCGGTCAAAGACGTACACTCCTCCACATACTTTGGGCATACCCATCACTCCAGACAATATGGAAAGAAGTGTTTGTTCTCACTTCGGACCCGTTGGGCTCCCAGCTGGCTCCCTTGCCTTCATTGGCTCTCCTATTCATAGACCTAGATACCATCCCCTACAGCCATCGGCTGGTCATAGCGCATCTCTTCTTTTCTGCTAAGTTAGCCATCACACAATATTGGAAGAGCTTGAAAACGCCCTCTGTATCTGAAGCTATCACAAAAATGAACACCACCTTTTTTTATGAACGGACTTTGGCCACAGCCAACCATCCTTCCTCGAAATTCGCAAAGATGTGGGATGCCTGGACGAGATCTAAACTGGTGACACCAGTGTCTCGATCCACTCATACCAGATAAAGGAGCCTGCACCATAGCCGCCCCTCTCGAGAAATAGTTTTCCTTCTCGTTTTGTTTCTGTTTTCTTTTCCCTTCTGATGTATGGATACCTTTGTCAGTATTGGCAATGTTTGGCCACATAAATGTACTGACTTTATGTATGCTACCTAATGCAGTATGTGATTTGTTTGGAAAACAATACAAACTTATTGAGTAAAAAGGAAATTATAAAAAAGTTTATATAAAAGTTTATATGATACAGTACAATGTGAATTAACTACCTATTCATTAAAATGGCATTAACGGGGTTTTCTCACCATAGTGAGTTATAGTACATGACTAGGATACTGCAGGTACCCATGATAATTATCAGAAAGAAAAGGCCGTAGCACTGACATTTTTAGGCTGTTTGCATCTCTTATGCTTCTGTCGGAAATATGCATTGAGAATAATCCCTGTAGCGTCCCTTCCACATGTCACTAAATATGCATAGTGGCATACTGTATACATAAATTGTATACCGCCAGTTTTCTTTTGCTGTTTTCCTCTGTATAACTGCCACAGACTACACTTTCCTATGCAGTGACGAAAAACGCATTCCAATGCATATTGGCTCACTGTATGCCAAAATGATACTCTATTGGCATATGCTGTGTGCATGAGAACCTACTATGTTTGGCATGTATGCCGGGAGCCTCCTGGTGCATACAAGGAACATGAAATTGTGAACGTACTGGTACATATACAATAAAAGAGGAGCAAATAAACCGTTGAAAGCTGCCACGCATCACTGTTTTCCGGTATTACTTTTTACACAGAAAAATAAAACATGTAAAAACAGCATCAAAACAGCAGTGTGTGAGCTTATATAGGGCAACACGTTACCATGGTGGGCCACTTCTGCAGAATTTATCTTCTTCACTACAAGCTGTATTATGAGTTCATCTTGTATGCTCTGACCCTTGTAAAGGAGTTCTTGAATCTGCACAGAAAAAAGTCACATACGGTACAATGAAATGCCCATTAAGATTAGGATAGTAACAAAGCAGAGCTATACTGTCTCCAAGTCTTCCTTTTTATGAAAAACAAGAGTCTCATGTCTCCCATAAAAAATATGAAACACAATAATGAACTATTTTATTCAACAAATACACAGCACCAACCATAATGCCTTCATCTGTTTCCCGCTTAATGTGCTCAATAATCAGTTCTTTGGCTAGAAAATAATAAATGACAAAAATAAGGCATTAGTGGTACAGTATTTATTAAACCTATATATCATGAACACTTTTCGAATGAGAATAAATGTGAAGAAAGCGCTACTTTACAACCATTCTAAAGTTTTTTTTCTGTTTTGCAAAGCAATAGCTGGATTTTATAGTAAGGTTCTTTTAAAGGCAATATCCCATGATTAATACAGACATCATATAGTACATGGCAGTCTTTTTATGACAAAGCTAGTACCAATCCTGTACCTCACATGGGTCCAGAGATCTCCCCATTCAGTTTTCAAATTGTTCTCCTAGATTTATTTCAAGCTGGCAGCTCAGGGGATGTATCCTTTCTTAGGGGGTGTGTCACTTCTGCTGCAGCTCTCTCCCTATCATAGATCAGGGTTTCTGTCCTTTTTGAGTAGACCTGTCCTTTTTCAGGGGGCATGTGTCATGGTAGGTGAGGGAAGAAAACCAAATACAACAGTAACAAAACACCAGACTAGGCCCCAAAGCTAGGGAAGAGGGAAAGGTCACCACCTGACAATCCAGGAGCCTTTCCCTGACTGCTGATAGCATGAGCAAATCCTAAAGGTGGAAGTACTCATGCGCTGGGACCTAAGTCCTGCTGAAACTGAAACAAACTCTCAGCTAGGAAACAGGAGATAGACAACCGGTTTCTTCCACCGTGAAGGAACCAGCGTCTCCCTGAGGCTTAGTCAGAACACACAACAAAAGGGAAGGAAGGAGAACTTGGCTTTAGACGGACGGGGAGCAGGAGATTAACCAAACACTAGCTGAGAACTCCAGGAGGAAATATAAACCACAAGGGCTACAGAGAGAGGTGGGTATAAATAGAGCCACTAAACTGCTAATGAGCAGAACCTGCGGAGAGGTGGGATCCTGCCCACAACAACAAACAGCAAGGAAAAAGAGAAAGATCTGTCAGATAGACTCACATGCAGCAAGTCTATCAGATCTTCTCAGGCCTCTCCCAGGGCAGGCAGTGACAGCATGTCCTGTAACTGTCACAGCTTCTAACAGTAGATACAGCTGGTGTCAGTTAAAGAGGTTTTCTCACAAAAAATATTCTACAGTTTTAAAACCAGCACCTGGATCTGAATACTTTTGTAATTGCAAGTAATTACAAATTTAGCCTAGCCGCTGAGTTATTCGATAAAATGTATCTGTATAGCGCCACCTGCTGTTTTATTTTTGCCTTATTTTTTTGTCCGGCTCACTGAGAAGGTCGCACATGCTCATTTTCTTCCTTCAACTACCTCCTGAGCTGTAATAGGGAGAGCATGGACACACACCGTAGCTGCTGCAGAAAAGACACTCCCCTGAGCTGCCAGCTTGATACAAATCTTGCAGCATTTTTGGTGCTAGTCTCTGCCCCTCAGGCATGAGATGCGCATGTGCAATGACCTGGAGGCCACTGCTAAGGAGAGTTATGCAACTGTCACTAATGATAATAGAGTTTGGTATATTAAACATTTTCTAATGTGTGGTTAAGCAGTTATTTCAATTCTGGCCTGAGACTTAACCCATGGCCTGGTAACAGTCTATAGGCAGGGGAGAGCCCATCTCCTTGGGCTTGGCTCCTTCCTGTGAGTATGGAGATGTGAGGAGGCAGTGCATCCTGTAGGAACAAAAGTCCTGTGAAGAATCACAATGGAGGTAATTCTTCTGGTTTATCCAGGAGCAATTGGAAAGTGACATTGAGCATTTAGAAAGCCCTGTCTTATTATGGTTCTCGTGTATTTGGCATCACTATGAATGCTCTTAGCTGTATGGACTGGATTCCACTTTAAGGCTTGTTTGATATATTTTTTTTAATAGTTAAAATGACACACAGAAAAACATTACCTTCAATAAAAATGCAGTTCCATGACTGTGAAAGCTTCTTCCCAAGAGTGGCCTTTCCCGTACCCTAGAAGAGAAAGCATTGAATAAGGGATTATTCTGTGCTTTCAAAGGGCACCATTTTATATTGCATATGATGTAGTGGGAAGCTGGAAAAAACAAAATGTAAATGGGGTGTAACTGGGAAAAAATCAATTCTGCAATAGTTTTATGGGTTGAGTTTTTACAGCCTTCCCGATGCAATTAGGGTTGTTTCGGGTATCGAAATTTCGATACCCAATCGATACTTTTCTCTGGTATCGAGCTCGATACCAGGATAAGTATTTTATCGATACTGGGCTGCGCTACTGCACAGCCCAGTATCAGAGAACTTGGCTGCGCTGCTCTCAGCGCGGCCATGTTCTCCTCGGCAGCACAGGGAGAAGGAGGCAGTCCCTCCCTCCCCCTGTGCTGCCACTGCAACCAATAGAGGGAGAGGGGCGGAGAAGGGGCGGAGCGGCGGGAGCGGGAGCACTGGCCAGCAATGCCGAGTACCGTTTCTTATATAAATGCAGGCAGAAGACACACGCTGCCGGCACCTGCCTGTGACCCAGCACTGCGATCAGAGGCAATTGTGTAACTGGGAAAAAATCAATTCTGCAATAGTTTTATGGGTTGAGTTTTTACAGCCTTCCCGATGCAATTAGGGTTGTTTCGGGTATCGAAATTTCGATACCCAATCGATACTTTATTAAAAAATTATCAAAAAGCCAACTGGTATAAATAAAAATTGGAATGCAAAAAATGAGCCCTCACACAGCTTTGCAGGAGTAAAATATAAAAAAAATATATATATGGGGGTCAAAATACCATGCAAATAAAAAAATGAGTTTTATTTTTTTAACGTATTAAACTACAAGAAAAACTATAAAGATGTGGTACTACTGTAATCGTACTAACCCACAGAATGGAGTGAACGTATCATTCTTACTGCATAGTGAACGCTATAAAAAAGAAACCTATAAAACTGCGGCCAAATTGTAATTTTTTTTTCAATTCCACCCCATTTGGAATTTTTTTCCAGCCTCCCATTACATCATATGCAATATCAAATGGTGCTAGTAGAAAGTACAGCTTGTCATGCAAAAACAAGCCCTCAAAGTCTATGTGAATGGAAAAGTTAAAGGTATATTATCAAACACGGGGCTGAGTCATGGTATCTAAGCATGCCCTGTTATTAATTCTGTCTTTCTTATGAGCAACATGGGGTCTCTCTGTTGCTTTATGTTCACCTAGTTACTAACTTTGGGCATTTTCTATGAAACTGCCTTGCATCTGAAATGGGTTTGGTTATTGTCTATTTTTGACTGGTTGATTAAGGTGGAGTCGCTGATTGCTGAACCTTTATATATCCAGACCTCACACCATTGTGGTTCCGTTTCATATATTTTGTACTTTGTTCTGGGATCTGTTGTTCCACGATTGTATCTTGTTCTGGTCTACTCTGTTTTCAAGATGTGTTTGTTGGTGTGCTCCTGCATTGTCCAGGCTGATTTGCTGTCTTGAATTCAGATAGGTAAGTTGAGTATTGCTCCGGTCGCTTTCATTCATCCCCTATCCACCTCTATTTCATACATTTACCAACCGTTCCATTTATAAATCACCCCTTCTTCTGTGACACTGAACATTTGGTTCTTGTCATCCACCAGTAAGTTTAAGAGTCTTGTTTTCTTCCAGTATTGATATATGCTTCATAAAGGTTGTTTTGTGTAAGTCAACGCTTATATAAGTCTTGGGGGTACTTGGGTACAAAGAGCCATTGTTAGGACTAAGAATGGGTGACTGCGATAGGTAAAGTCCATTTCTGCGGTCTGGTGTACAACCGCAGCTCTTATATTCTTAGGCCCTATACACATGACAAACCGCACAATATGGATACCAGCCCCGTGTATGGATACCAGCCTATCGGTGTGCTGTCCGCATTTTTTGCAGCCCCATTGAAATAATGGGTAAAAAATGTGAATTGAATGTGGAAAAATATAACAGATGTGTGGATGGGGCCCTATAGATATGCTGTCTCTGATATCTGTCTATCTAATCTATCCCTGTTGACATGCCTCTGATCTTAAGACTCTAGCAATGTTCCTGTTCCTCCATGTTTTTTCCGCAAAAAACGGACATCTGAACTTTTTAAGCTCCAGTAAATACTGTATGAATTGCAGTGCAGTGAGAAATTAAGATTATTGCATATGACCATAAAACTGCTCCATGCTGTATGTAACTGTAATATGGCACCCATAGAATGCCATACGACACCCCAGTACCATATATTAATAAAAAGGAAAATTAAATGAATAGAAAACATATCTAAACATGAAATGAGAAAATGTACTGGTAAAGGTAAATGAAAGTAGATGATAGATCAATCATGCAGATATTAGTACAGGAAAGCTGTATAGAGGCCTTACTGGCTTGCCAACGATAAGAAAGCAGGTTGGCTTGGATAAAAGAAATGCTTTTTCTGTTTCATTTTCTTCAAAGGTATCCGCAAGTGGAGGAATATGAGCGTTCTGTCTCTCAGCCATGGCAAACTCCTACAAAGTTAGCAAAAATGTTCATAAAAAAAAAAGTTTAAATACGTGACATAATAAATTGACTTCCTCTCTAGTTTACCTGGTTAATGGCATGTTTAACCCATAATAACTAGGGACAACCTGGGGTCATTTTTTTATGATTGCATTTTACTCATTTTGGGCTAAAAATCGTTTTTTCAATTGGTCTTCATTAATACTTTTCAGCAGTCTTTGTGATGCAGGGACTAAAAATCAGTCTACTTGCAGACTGTCCCTCCTGAGTTCCGTCAGCTGATGGCCCATGTGTAGCTCTTGTCTCTGATCTCCTGACCTCATAAACACGAGGCATCGCGTGCCCAGGTGGACACTTTTAATCTTTTAAAGAGCCCAAGCCGGCCTCTTCTCTCGCACCCAGTTCCTCCCTTGTGTCACTTTGCATTAAGAGGCTATTATGCGTTATCTGTCACCTCTCCTAACATGCCTGTATTAGGGCTCATTCACACGACCATAGGCCTTCTGTGCCCGTATTGTGGACTGAATGAGTCCGCAATCTGCATGATACGGAGTGGAGGCACGATTGGAAGCCCGCAGAAACACTTCCATGGGATTTCGGTCCGTGCCTCTGCACCACAAAGGAATAGAACATGTTCTTTTATTTTGCGGTGCAGAACGTATCTCGCGGATCGTGGACCCTTTCACATGAATGGGTCCGCATCTGCGAACGGCGTGCACATTCTGCGAACGGCGTGAACAGCTATTTGCTGTCCGCAGCACAGTGCACACATGCTTGTGTGCGTGAGCCCTTACTAAGCAATTGTATTCCTCACAAAATATAATTTCTGGAGCTTCTTTGCTTATAGCTCCGCGATGTACTGTTATTGCTCCTTGAAATTCAGGATTAAATTGACAACTGGGTGTTACCATTTGGGGGCGTGTCCCTACATAGTCTGACATTGCCCAATCAGTGATGACAGCATCAGAAACTGTAAGAACACACCCCTTTTCACAACATCCAGCTGTCAATTTCTGCATACATTTGTAGGAGGAATTACAGAAGAACTGCATAACACAGAGCTATGAAAATAGATGTTCCAGAATTATTTCACGAGGAACACAAGTATTTACTAAAACACGTCACAAGAGGTGACCGGTCCTCTTTAATAGTCATCCCTTGATCTTGCTTAGAGTTTCTCACTTGCGTTAAGGTACGGCCACATGGACAGGTTTGCTGATGTAGTTTTGAAGACCAAAATCAGGAGTGAATCATAGAAGAAGAGAAAGTATTAGGCTAGTACAACACCGTCACAGAAAATAATGCACTATAATAATAGATGCAAGCATAACATATGGACTAAGCCCTCACTCCATTGATAAAATCTAAAACACTTGATCAATACATTTTGATCAAAATACATCTAAGCCCACCTACCAGGCGACAAGGTGGTCTCAGTTCAGGCGGGTTCCTATGCTAACCTATTCGTGCTGTGGTGCATTTTTCAGGAGCACAGTCCCCGCACATAGGGTGTGCTGCCCCTTGTAACCTCCATGTGCATCAGCAACCAGTGAGAGGAGGGACACACACACCTATATGTACCACCTTAATCAAGGTCACCTATTAGGGTACTTTCACACTAGCGTCAAAGTTTTCCATCATTGAGTTCCGTCCTCGGGGCTCAATAACGGAAGAAAACTGATCAGTTTTATCCTAATGCATTCTGAATGGAAAGAAATCCGTTCAGTTTGCATCAGTTTGTCTTTAGTTCAGTCTTTTCACATTTTTTGGACGCAGATAAAAGCGCAGCATGTTGTAGTTTTATCTACGTCCAAAAAAGCGGAAACACTTGACAGAATGACGGATCCGCCATTAATTTCCATTGATATGTATTAAGGGCGGATCCGACATTGAAAATTGACGCATTAACGGATCCGTTCTTCCACTCTGCGCATGCGCAGACCTTTAAAAATGGTAAAATAATAAATAACGGATCCGTTTTTACGGATGACAACGGAAAGACGGATCTGTTATTACAATACAATTGTCAAACGGATCTGCAAATGGATCCGTTTGCAAATGAAATCCGTTTCTAAACGTTCTAACGGATCCGTCGGGCAGTTCTGTTGACAGAACTGCCTGACGGAATCCTTCAATGCAAGTGTGAAAATACGCTAAGATAGGTGGGGCAAAAGAGCACTTGAATATCACTCCCAGTATAGGAGTGTATTCACACATGAAGGTGCCACTCCTTCAAGACAAATCAAACAAATCACAGAAAAAACTCTATATAAACCATCCTGCACGATATGGTATTAAATGCATGGATGTATATGGCTACATAATACAAAATCACAGAAAATAATGCACTATAATAATAGATGCAAGCACAACATATAGACTAAGGCCTCACTCTATTGATAAAATCTGAGACACCTGGTCAATACATTTTGATCAAAACACATCTAAGCCCACCCACCAGGCGACAAGGTGGTCTCAGTTCAAGACATATACGGATGTATATGTTATGCTTGCATCTATCATTATAGTGCATTATTTTCTGTGATTTTGTAAATGTAGCCATATACATCCGCGCATTTAATACCATATCGTGCAGGATGGTTTATATATATCCCACAGAAATAAATGGGATCGCAGAGAGAGTTGCAAAAAATCTAACACTGCTGGATTTCTTGAAACTTGCGCTGCAATCCCATTCATTTCTGTAGGATCACTGCTACTCTGCTGTCCTGGCTGTTGCGCGACAGGTGGCACGGTGTTGTCCTAGCCTAATACTTTCTCTTCTTCTATGATTCACTGGCTATTCACTGGTAATTCTGTCTGCGACCAGTGTTGCAGTGCAGCCTTAGGGTTCAGCTACACATCGAACTTTAGCTAATACGCCCAAGGATCGCAGTGCAGCAGTGCTAGCATAGAAGTAAAAGTGATCGCTGGGGTGCTAAGTGCTGGAACCCCAGCCATCCCAAGAATGGAGGTCTCTATGTAAATAGGGGGGGGGGGGGGCCCACCACCACTCCATTGACTTCAAGAAGACTTTGACAACACTTGGCTCTGTCAGTCCCATAGAAGTGAATGGATCGGTGGTCATGTATGCGCACTACCACTCCATTCACACGAGGACTTGAGGAATCTGTTCATGTAATAGCGCAAGGAGATACATTTTCTTTGTTGTCTCTACTGCAGATTCATGTGGTATAGATTCTTACAGGGAAAACATGGCAGAAAAAGCACCACACCTCTCCATAGGTTGTGTCTGGTATTGCAACTCAACTTCAATGGAGTAGAGCTATGGGAACATGGTTCTTCAGGGGGCATCATACAGTCGTAAAGGGCACGCAATACGAAATTAACAAACAGTAAGTACAAGAACTAACAGTCCTGGAGGAGATGTGCCAGTGACTGATCTGAAGTCAGGTACAGGCCTCATATTTCAAGTTTGCTAATGTAACATTCATAAATGAAAAAGGCAGTATCTACTAGAATTCTATTCTATGCATTCTAGCTTTTTACCAGGATATGCGGGCACTTGTGGTGGGCACTGTAGGGATACTGTGCATGGCACTGTCCGTGACAACTCCGTATAGGTTACCATTCACACTATTCCTATGGATCGTGTAATACTGTGCGTGGCACTGTCTGTGACAACTCCTCATAGGTTAGCATTCACACTATCCCTATAAATCGTGTACTGGACAGCACTGATCTGAACACATCAGATCGCAGGACATATTTTATAGGAGTGCCTGGTCCAGCTATCACTAGAAGCGCTCAGTACAGTCCCGATGGTGACCACATCCTGCCCCCCACCAACCCTATTTTGTGCTGAACAGGGGGTCTACAGATGAGCAGCAGATACTCACACATCGGCTCCCCTCACTCTCTCTCCTCTGTGGCTCTGCACTGATTTGTGTACAACCCCGCCATCTCCATGGCGACTGTCCCGCCCACTCCAAACCATCCTGTCTGCCGGTCACGTGAGGCGCGCTGCCTTGTGCCATATAGGACGTAGCAGGGCATGCTGAATATGGTTTCGGTCTTTATTGCCATAAATTAGCTAGCGCGGCATTCTTTTTAATTGACTGGAGAATAAAAAAATAAAAAATAAAAACTCGCGCGCTGAAGAAGGCATTCAGCTTTCAGGATGCCCACAACAGCAGCAGCGGCATGACGTGTGACGTCATTACGCAGCGACGTCTCACGTGCCTCGGCCAAGGGGAGCTGGCGATCTAGTCAGGTAAATAAACAGCGGGTGCGCTTTGACGAGGCGAAGTGGGGCTAGTTTATGACAGGCAGGTGTGTTGTCCCTGGCGCGTACTTTGGAGGTGTTTGCAGATGGGGCACGCTGTTATGGCGGCATTTCCTCCCGTTCCACAGTTATGGAGGTATTTGCGGCTGGTGCACTATGTTATGGGGGTATATGGGGCTGGTGCACTATGTTATGGAGGTATATGTGGCTGGTGCACTATGTTATGGGGGTATATGTGGCTGGTGCACTATGTTATGGGGGTATATGTGGCTGGTGCACTTTGTTATGGGGGTATATGTGGCTGGTGCACTATGTTATGGGGGTATATGTGGCTGGTGCACTATGTTATGGAGGTATATGTGGCTGGTGCACTATGTTATGGAGGTATATGGGGCTGGTGCACTATGTTATGGGGGTATATGGGGCTGGTGCACTATGTTATGGAGGTATATGTGGCTGGTGCACTATGTTATGGGGGTATATGTGGCTGGTGCACTATGTTATGGGGGTATATGTGGCTGGTGCACTATGTTATGGGGGTATATGTGGCTGGTGCACTATGTTATGGAGGTATATGGGGCTGGTGCACTATGTTATGGGGGTATATGGGGCTGGTGCACTATGTTATGGGGGTATATGTGGCTGGTGCACTATGTTATGGAGGTATATGTGGCTGGTGCACTATGTTATGGAGGTATATGTGGCTGGTGCACTATGTTATGGGGGTATATGGGGCTGGTGCACTATGTTATGGAGGTATATGTGGCTGGTGCACTATGTTATAGGGGTATATGTGGCTGGTGCACTATGTTATGGGGGTATATGTGGCTGGTGCACTATGTTATGGGGGTATATGTGGCTGGTGCACTATGTTATGGGGGTATATGTGGCTGGTGCACTATGTTATGGGGGTATATGTGGCTGGTGCACTATGTTATGGGGGTATATGTGGCTGGTGCACTATGTTATGGGGGTATATGTGGCTGGTGCACTATGTTATGGGGGTATATGTGGCTGGTGCACTATGTTATGGGGGTATATGTGGCTGGTGCACTATGTTATGGGGGTATATGTGGCTGGTGCACTATGTTATGGGGGTATATGTGGCTGGTGCACTATGTTATGGGGGTATATGCGGCTGGTGCACTATGTTATGGGGGTATATGCGGCTGGTGCACTATGTTATGGGGGTATATGCGGCTGGTGCACTATGTTATGGGGGTATATGCGGCTGGTGCACTATGTTATGGAGGTATATGCGGCTGGTGCACTATGTTATGGGGGTATATGCGGCTGGTGCACTATGTTATGGGGGTATATGTCGTACAGACTGTTCTGGGTGCACTGGCAGTGTTGTGGGGGTGCCTGTGCCTGCCGGGCAGTGTTACGAGTAAAGTAATACTTCTGTTTTACACAGGATACAACTTCCGTCATGTGTATACCCTCTAAGGCTTAAAGAGGACCTGAAAATGCATGTGAAACTGAAGACATACCCTTACTTGCCTGTCCCCCGTGGTGCTTAATCAGCTCTTCTTTTTTCAATATGTGCCCCCGTTTGTCCGCGGTGCCCCCCACAATATCTCCCGCCGTGTATGCTAATGAGCCATTCGGCTCAACTGGGCGGGCCTGCAAAAGTTCTCCTGGGCGTGTCTTTCTTCTCCCTGGCACGGAGCACATCCAATCAGCGCATTCCGCTCTTAGCCAGGGAGAAGAAACTCCAGTTCTCGCGAGATTCGCGAGAACTGGAGCGATTTCATCCATCCTGCTTCCGCCTCCGACGCTGCTCGCTGCGGGAATCCAAGATGGCACCGGCAACAGGATGAATGAAATTGCTCCAGTTCTCGCGAGAACTGGAGCTTCTTCTCCCTGGCTAAGAGCGGAGCGCACTGATTGGATGTGCTCCGTGCTAGGGAGAAACCAGACATGCCCAGGAGAACTTTTGAAGGCCCGCCCAGTTGAGCCGAATGGCTCATTAGCATACACGGCAGGAGATATTACGGGGGGCACCGCGGACAAACGGGGGCACATATTGAAAAAAGAACAGCTGAATAAGCACAACGGGGGACAGGCAAGTAAGGGTATATCTTCAGTTTCACATTCATTTTCAGGTGAAAGGTCCTCTTTAAGGGGGTATTCAGCTTATGTTAAAGGGGTTGTCTCACTTCAACAAGTGCCATTTATCATGTAGAGAATGTGAATACAAGACACTTACTAATGTATTGTGATTGTCCATATTGCCTCCTTTGCTGGCTGGATTCATTTTTCCATCACATTATACACTGCTCGTTTCCATGGTTACAACCACCCTGTAATCCATCGGTGGTGGTCCTGCTTGCACTCTATAGGAAAAAGCACTGTCCTCTGGTTGTCAGGACCGTGGGAGCGCACATAGGCTAGTGCTTTTTCCTATAGTGTGCAAGCACGGCCACCACTGATGGACTGCAGTGTGGTTATATTGTTGTCCATATTGCTTCCTTTGCTGGCTGGATTCATTTCTCCATCACATTATACACTGCTCGTTTCCATGGATACGACCATCCTGTAATCCAGCAGTGGTGACCGTTCCTGCACTTCATAGGAAAAAGCACTAGCCTATGTGCACTTCCACGGTCCCAGCCACCATAAAGGCCGGCGCTTTTTCCTATAGTGTGAAAGAATGGCCACCACTGATGGATTTCAGGGTGGTCGTAACCATGGAAACTAGCAGCGTATGATGTGATGGAAAAATGACTCCAGCCAGCAAAGGAGGCAACATGGACAATCACAATATATTAGTAAGTGCTTGTATTAACTTTCTCTACATAATAAATGCCATTTGCTGAAGTGAGACAACCCCTATCCACAGTGATCAGTGTGTGTGCCAGCGGTAGGATTCCCATTGATCATGGGGTCCTGTGGAGCCCCCTGAAATGAACAGAGTAGCTAGGAGCTGTACTCGGCGATCTCTGGAACTCCCATAGAATTGCAGCAGTAGGACTCTCACCGATCTAATGGTTATCCCCTCTCCAGTGGGAAGATATCCCGAATAGAATGAGAAAAACTGCCATGGCGTAGGCCTAGCATACAGCGTCATTATCTGATCATCTGGGATACTGTCGGGAAGACATGACAAGTGCTAGGATGAAGTGAATGGAGTGGAGTTCCTGGAGGCAAAGCACTCGTTCAGGGGTACTGGAAGTAAATGGAGGCGGCCTCTGTTTTATAAGCACAAAACATCAAATGACAGGCCTCATAGCTTCTCCTACGTGGCCACCCAGGTGCCAGCTAAAGCTCCTGCCCTGGGATGTCCCCACACGGTCCAGACATTGTACTTCTTACACGCAGATTGCGACCTACCAAACCATAGAATGGGAGCGTGCCCTGCGTGTGGCTTTACTGGTGTCACAAAAGGAAGCATATGACATTGCTAGATGGGAGCTTCTGCTGCTGCCCTGTTTGTGAAGCCTATAGACTTTTCTCAGATTTTTCCGTATTGTAGTGAAGAGTATAACTAATAGATGATGACTGCATCCCTTTTATTATGAATAAAAAAAAAAGTTCTTATGAAAGTTATCCCTGTTTTAGGCGTAGAAAATGGCCTACATCTATGCCAGCAAGGAAGCTGGCGTAGATTTAGACTGGCGCTGGGTATGCTGAAGTTATGTCGAGGCCGGAGCCTCTACGTAAATTCTGGGGGAACCAACCCCAGCTAAAGGGGTTTTAAGACCGGCATCTAAAGATTGGCAGGGTTCTGACACCTGGAACCCCTACTGATCAGCTGGTTGAAGAGAAGGCCATGCGCTGTGCCATTGCAGCCTTCCCTTCATTGTTTACCTGCTCGTGCCGACATCACAGGTGAAGTCCATTATGGAAGTAGTCATTAGTATGGTGGGAGGAGCTCTACTCACTGCTCCTTGGTCTTCTTTCGGGCCCTGCTCCTCACTGTATCCCGACTGCGTACAGTGTCAGGACATAGTGCTTGTAGGCGCATGCTATGTCCGATACCTGATGGCCGTGCAGCGGCGGGTCCCTTGTCCCAGATGATCAGTGGTGGGTCCTGTGCCGGTTTCCATGCGGTGGCGCTCCCAGCCGATCACCGTGGGGACGGGACTTCTGTGCAGCGGCTCCCAAATCCCATGCGATTGCCTAGCACTGGGAGTAAGTTAAAGCCACTTCCTCCCAGTACTCTTGTGCATCCGCATGGTAAGGATTACAGCAGGCATAGTGGGTATGGTGCATGAAATTCCGTTAATTTCTCTCCATTTCATGTTCAAACAGTGAATATAAAATAAGGTGTGGGGGGGGGGGAGGAATGGGCATATAATAGTGATTCCCAACCAGTGTGCCTCCAGCTGTTGCAAAACTACACCTCGCAGCATGCCCAGACAGCCAAAGACTACCGCGGACCATAACGGCATTTGGAATCCATAAGGGGATTCTTCAATAAACCCGAACCTTGGACAACACGAAGGACCTGGGGAGACGTCACCGTCATGTGATCAGTGCAGGGGGCGTGGCTGAGTACTGGATTGGATAAGAGGTCGTAGGCTACCACCTCTTATCTAATCCAGTACTGAGCCACGCCCCCTGCACTGATCACATGAAGGTGATGTCACCCCAGGTCCTTAGTGTTGTCCAAGGTTCGGGTTCATTGAAGAATCCCCTTATGAATTCCAAATGCCATTATGGTCCGTGGTAGCGGAATCCATAACGGGATTCTTCGATAACCCCAACCCGAACTTTGGAAGCAGAAGTTCGCTCAACTCTATGCTTTATTATGTAAAACTAACAAACAACAAAATAAAGTAGTCATATTAGGTATTGTCGCATCCGTAACAACCTGCTCTATAAAAATACCACATGATCTAACCTGTCAGATGAACATTGTAAATAACAAAAAATAAAAGCGGTACTAAATAGCTATTTTTTGTTACCTTGCCTCACAAAAAGTGTAATATAGAGCAACCAAAAATCATATGTACCCTAAAATAGCACCAACAAAACTGCCACCTTATCCCGTAGTTTTCAAAATGGGATCACTTTTTTTGAGTTTCTACTTTAGGGGTGCATCAGTGAAATTTGCCCTCCAAAAACCATATGGCGTTCCTTTTCTTCTGCGCCCTGCCGTGTGCCTGTACAGCAGTTTACGACCACATATGGGGTTGTTACGGTATAACCCGGTATAGCGAGGGTTAATACCGTTCGGGCGATTCCCCTGCCGAAGAGCACAGCAACCCACAACCGCTGGAATCCACCGAACTGGAACCATACGAAGTCCTCCTTTCCTGGAACAGGCAAGAGAACGTTCTGACGTAGCAATTCCCCCCCAAGTACGAGACGAGGCTCCGTATTAATGGTTAAACAGGAATTTTCTTTATTGAGGGCTACCTGCCCGGTATTTATGCAGGTCTCCCACCTGGTGGACACTCCCCTAGGGGACCAGAAGGAAGACTGCGATACGGGATACAGCAGCCAATCACACACAATGGGACAATACAGACACCCCCAGCATATCCCTCCCCTCTGCCTGTGATACAATTACCCTACACAGGTTAATGTAATCATCACAGGCAGGAGAATACACAATGTCTTCTGTCCTGGAGACAATTGAGGAGTCATTCAATTATCTCTCAGGACAAAGGGAAATTGCCAATACACACGTGGGGACAATAGGACAGACATCACTATTCACTTAAAAACTACATATTCACAATCAATCCATTCAGGTTAACAACATATTAAATAATGACACGAATCAGACCAGGGGTTAACAAGTTAAGGAAAAGTCCTATTTGACCAAATGAAGCATGGCTTTTCTGGTTCAAACTGGTTTTACAGAGCCCTCTCTCCTGGAGACAATGGGGAAAATAATCCAATTATATCCAGGGATAGAGGCAAACTCCATTGAGCACATGGTTGCAAAAGGACATAAAATTACACAATGTTACAATTACTACATAAAACATATACATGCAACATATCCCCAGATGGCTTGGATCTGAGCGCTCAATATATCCAAACAGCGCTCAGATGCCACAAACACAGTCAAATCGCCATGGGGTTTAAGTTTAGCGTGGGCTGATGAGAGGGGCCATAATCCTGGGGCAAGAGGCTGGCAATCTGTCCCCTCCAAAACTCAGTGGCGAGTTTGGTTTCGCCACACATCTCCCCTTTTCCAAACAGACTAACAGGGTATCTGACCTTCTGCCGGTCAGTGCCCTTGTTAGTCCAGCAGCCCACCCACAAAACAGAAACAGCAGTACAGCCAACCCACAATAAATGGTTACTACACCTGAGCAAGGGAAAAACCTGTCCATGTCCATGTGCCTCACTACGGCTGTGTGGGGGACTGGTAGACTGCCTGAGTGGGTCGCTGAGTGGGCAGAGACCAGCGGCACTCTGCCCTGGTGCCAGCGCTACCACGGGAGTAGCCTGGTTGGAGCCTGGTTGTTGTAGGGGGAGACCGACTGTCTCCCCTTTAGATACACAGCTCTGCTGTTGTAGGGAGAGACTGACTGTCTTCCCTTTGGCTAAATGGCCCTGTTGCTGGGGGACAGGACCGACTGTCCCTACCCCCTGTGCTGTGAGTGCAGAGACCACGGTCCCATCTGCACTGTTGTGGGGCTTACTGTCTCCCCTGGTGCGTTAAACTGCCGCTGGGGGATGGAGACTGGGCTCCCAATTCCCTGTAAATCACACGGCCGATGGGGAATGGAGACAATGCTCTTCTCTCCCTGCAAAACATACTGCCGCTGGGGAGCAGGACCGACTGTCCCTACTTCCTTAAAATCCGGCTGCCGCTGGGGAGAGCAGGTAACAAGCTTCTCTCCCAGACATACTTCCAGCCGCTGGGGAGGGAGACCGACTGTCTCTGCTCCCAACACAGTGTCCTGCTGCTGGGGAAAGGAGACTGGGCTCTCTATTCCCTGCCGGACTCTCTGCCGATGGGGAGGGAGGACAAGGCTCTCCTCTCCCAGTAAGTCACTCTGCTGCTGGGG
The DNA here is from genome assembly GCA_033119425.1 of Bufotes viridis. NCBI lineage: Eukaryota > Metazoa > Chordata > Amphibia > Anura > Bufonidae > Bufotes > Bufotes viridis. The sequence goes on from CM065592.1 coordinate 239,567,204, forward strand.
GCCAGGACCGACTGTCTCTGCCCCCTGTAACTTAGCTCTGCCGCTGGGGAGAGGGGTAACAAGCTCCTCTCCCATACATACTTCCAGCCTCTGGGGAGGGAGACCGCCTGTCTCCGCCTCCCAATACAGTGTCCTGCTGCTGGGGAAAGGAGACTGGGCTCTCTATTCCCTGCTGGACACTTCTGCCGCTGGGGGACAGGACCGACTGTCTCTGCCCCTGTAACTCAGCCTGCCGCTGGGGAATGGAGACTGGGCTCCCACTCCCTGCAGGACCGGTGGAGAGACCTCGGTCCCATCTCCACCGGCCACCTGGGGTTCTTCCCAGTAGACCTCCACAATATCCTCCCAGCTGAAGGGCTCTGGACCTGGGTCTGACACTCTGCTCTCTCGCTGAGCCCCTCTCACTGGAGTGGAACAGCTGCTGGTAGTCCTGTTCCAGCTCCATCTCCCGGGTCACCAGGTGGACCAGGTCTTGCTCAATTTTGTGAGTGTCGTCCCAGTCATACCTGCTCTCCCGCCACTCAAAGAGGTCCCTGAACCGGGCTTGTGTAGGGCTCCCAAACTCCAGCTCTGAAAAAGTCTCCCATAACAAGCCAGGACCATCAAACTCCTCTCCTCTGGCATGTCATGCTCGGCTGTCCGGGTAGGTACCGAGCTTCATACCACCAGAGTGCCTGGTAGGCATCTTCCAGCCACATCTCCCGCCTTACCAGGTGCTTCAGGTCTTCTACCCACTCTTCCAGGGGCTGCTCTCCTAGGAAGGGCATCCGCAGGGCTACTCGCTTCTGCTGTCGCTGCTCGTCCTGGGGAGCCTCTCGTCCCGCAGATACTCCACAATACCCAGTGCCTGGTACCAGATGCCTTTATGGACTGCATCTCGGTCATCCATGACACCCTCATCATACTCCACTAGTGGTTCCATACCGGTGCTGTACTGGGACACGCTTGCCCTCAAATTGTAAAATCCACGGTGCCTTCTGTTGCTGTCCTTCTGGCTGTAGGAACGATCCCGCTGCTTGCCACCAGTTGTTACGGTATAACCCGGTATAGTGAGGGTTAATACCGCTCGGGCGATTCCCTGGCGAAGAGCACAGCAACCCACAACCGCTGGAATCCACCGAACTGGAACCATACGAAGTCCTCCTTTCCTGGAACAGGCAAGAGAACGTTCTGACGTAGCAATTCCCCCAAGTACGAGACGAGGCTCCGTATTAATGGTTAAACAGGAATTTTACTTTATTGAGGGCTACCTGCCCGGTATTTATGCAGGTCTCCCACCTGGTGGACACTCCCTAGGGGACCAGAAGGAAGACTGCGACACGGGATACAGCAGCCAATCACACACAATGGGACAATACAGACACCCCCAGCATATCTCTCTCCTCTGCCTGTGATACAATTACCCTACACAGGTTAATGTAATCATCACAGGCAGGAGAATACACAATGTCTTCTGTCCTGGAGACAATTGAGGAGTCATTCAATTATCTCTCAGGACAAAGGGAAATTGCCAATACACACGTGGGGACAATAGGACAGACATCACTATTCACTTAAAAACTACATATTCACAATCAATCCATTCAGGTTAACAACATATTAAATAATGACACGAATCAGACCAGGGGTTAACAAGTTAAGGGAAAGTCCTATTTGACCAAATGAAGCATGGCTTTTCTGGTTCAAACTGGTTTTACAGAGCCCTCTCTCCTGGAGACAATGGGGAAAATAATCCAATTATATCCAGGGATAGAGGCAGACTCCATTGAGCACATGGTTGCAAAAGGACATAAAATTACACAATGTTACAATTACTACATAAAACATATACATGCAACATATCCCCAGATGGCTTGGATCTGAGCGCTCAATATATCCAAACAGCGCTCAGATGCCACAAACACAGTCAAATCGCCATGGGGTTTAAGTTTAGCGTGGGCTGATGAGAGGGGCCATAATCCTGGGGCAAGAGGCTGGCAATCTGTCCCCTCCAAAACTCAGTGGCGAGTTTGGTTTCGCCACAGGGGTGTTTCTGTAAAGTACAGAATCGGGTCAATAAATATAGAGTTTTGTTTGGCTTTTAACCCTTGCTTTGTTAGCAGAAAAAAATTGATTAAAATAGAAAATCTGCAGAATAGTGAAATTTTGAAATTTCGTCTCCATTTTCCATTAATTCTCGTGGAACACCTAAAGGGTTAATGACGTTTGTAAAATCAGTTTTGAATACCTTGAGGGGTGTAGTTTCTAGAATGGAGTAATTTTTGGGTGATTTTATTATGTAAGCCTCACAAAGTGACTTCAAACCTGAACTGGTCCCTAAAAAGTGGGTTTTGGTTCTATTCTGCTTCTAAACTTCTAAGCCTTGTAACGTCCCTAAAAAATAAAATGGCTTTAAAAAAATGATCCAAACATGAAGTAGACATATGGGAATGTAAAGTAATACCGTATATACTCGAGTATAAGCCGAGTTTTTCGGCACAAAATTTGTTATCAATAGGACTCGGCTTATACTAGAGTCCTATTGATAAATTTGATTCGATGCGCGCGCCCGTGAGTGCCCATTAGGGCTGCACAACGTACAGTAATCGTATAGTACTGGTAATTACTGTGAATGTACTGCAGCGAGCGAGCGGGCTGGCTGGCGCGTGACTGACGTCATTTAGTCACGCTCCTGCTTAATGAATGAAGTGGGAGGAGCGTGACTAAGTGACGTCAGTCACGCGCCGGCCCGCTCGCTGCAGTGTATTCATAGTGAGTACCGAGGCTAGCCATTTTATCAATAGAAGAGATATTGTTTCAGCATTAAAACACTTTACACACACAGACAGTTATGTGCCCGGTTTAGGACACGAGGGGACACATAGAGCCATGAGGGGAACCAGCGTAAGATGCTGTGTGTGTGTGTCATTCATGTGTGTCTTATGCTGGCCCCCCTCATGGCACTATGTATCATAGCACATAGCACACATCTCCCTGCATTTTCCACCTCGGCTTATACTTGAGTCATTAAGTTTCCCAGTTTTTTTGGGTAAAATTAGGGGGGTCGGCTTTTACTCAAGTATATACGGTAACTATTTTTGGAGGTATTACTATGTATTATAGAAGTAGAGAAATTGAAATTTAAAAATTTCCAAATGTTCCCCCATTTTTGGTAAATTTGTTTTTTTTTTCCCCCATAAATAAAAATTAAATGTTTTGGCTCAATTTTACCAGTGTTATAAAGTACAATATGTGACGAGAAAACAGTCTCAGAATGGCCTGGATAAGTAAAAGCATTTTAAAGTTATTACCACATAAAGTGACACATGTCAGATTTGCTAAAAATGGCCTGGTCCTTAAGGGGGTTAAATTACTAAAAAAATACAAGTAAACAAACTAGTAAGACATAAACGTTGCTTTACCCTTTATGTCGTTCAACTTTTAAAACTTTCAGGCAACTTTACTTCTGACTGTCTTGCACACTTCTGTACTGTTTTTTTTCTTTTCTAAGGCCTAATTCACACGTCCGTAAAATGGATCCGCATCCCATCCGCAATTTTGCGGAAGGGTTGCAGACTCATTCATTTCAAAGGGGCAGGAATGGATGTGGACAGCGCACTATGTGATCTCCGCATCTGTGTTTCCGCAAAAAAATAAAACATGTCCTATTCTTGTCCGCAATTGCGGACAAGAAAAGGCATTCTCTATATAGTGCCGGCGATGTGCGGTCCGCAAAATGCGGAATGCTCATTGCAGCCGTCCGTGTTTTGCGGATCCGTGTTTCCGCAAAACACACTACGGACGTGTGAATTAGGCCTAAGGCTTTGTGGCATTTTTAGAAGGCAGAAAAAACTATGGGGGAGATAAATCGAAACTAGTGTATAGTAGACCTGGCTTAGTTTCCCAATAGCAACCAATCAGATTCCACCTTTCATTTTCCAAAGGCGCTCTGAAAAATGAAATTTGGAATCTGTATTGTTGATAAACGAGTTGACCTTTACACCAGTTTGGATAAAGCTATCTCCTGAATGAGGTACATATGGTAAAGTGATTGCTTTACCCTAAAGCAGTCATCAGCAACCTCTGGCACTCCGCTGTTCAGGAACTACAACTCCTAGAAATGCTTCAATCACTGCTATAGGAGTTAGAAGAACAGAGCATCGTTGCATGCAGGGAGTGGTAGTTTCACAGCAGTTGGAGTGCAAAAGGTTGCTGATTCGTGGCCTAAAGGATCATTTGGCGGTTGCAATGAAGAAAGGTGAGCATATCCACATGCTCAGAACTGAGGCTGGCCCTGCGCTTTGATGCTATGTTTCCTACTGCAGAAAACAGACGCATGGTGTGGCGTGGATGTTGCTGGAATACACAGAAAGGAATTTGCCAGCTTTGCTAGTACTGGATGGCGTGTTTCATTTGTTTTCCACCACACCAGCGGATTCTCTTTCTTGTATACGAGATGTTCTCCAAAGTACATCAAGACCTCCTTCTGCACAGATTGACTCCTTATCCTCTTCATTGAGCTGGACTCTTATGATCCCAGTATGTTTTGGAGGAATGATGTGGCTGTGGCACAATCCTTGGCATGCTCTGCTTCTTGTCCTCTTCTAGAAGAAGCTCCATCATGTTCACTGGGCCGTGTTCGTGTCATTTCCTTTTTAGCAGCAAGTGCCATGGTCTGTACTATTCTTTGGACCTTGAATGATTCATCAGCAGACAAGAACATAAGTTTCTTAAATCTGGGATCCAGAGCAGTGGCAATTAGGGCAGTGTTTGAAGAGTCAGGCTGAACTTGAAACGTAGGCCGTTCTTGCCATCTTGTTGTGATCTGTTCTACCACATGAGCCTGGTATGACATTAATGGTGCAGCCTCAAAAGCTAAACCCTGTATGGACTTCTTAAGGTTCTGCACTAGATGTGCAGAGAGGGTAACATACTTCTGGCCACTCAGAAACACCATAGCTCCTTCAAATGGCTCCACGGCTCCACTGTTCAGGCTTCAGATCAAGGTAGTGGTGTTTTCCTCTTGGAGTCACTTCAGGGTCTGAGAGAGCAGCAGTCTTGATATCATGTGATAAGTGCTATTCCAGCACGTACTTGCATCATGCACCACCATGTGTTGTGGTGTGCCCATCTGCAGTTGCTTCTCCTTTAGCTTGGTGCATTCCAACTCACTCTTATTAAAATTCTCAACCAGGCATCTTACAAAAGCCACACACTTGGAGATAGCTTGGTGGTTCTTCAGAGCGCTTTGCACAACCAAGTTCAGGGTGTAACCTGCACATTGCACCGATGCCCATCCATGTTTTCCTGTTAAAATCTTCACTGCTGCTACAACGTTAGCACCATTGTCATGGACTACAACTTTGACTTTCTCTGCTGGAATGCCAAATTTGGCCATAACATCCTCAAGCCACTCTGCAATATTTGCAGCTATGTGTCTATCTTCAAGGGACATCGTTGTTGGGGTCCATTCACACGTCCGCAATTCTGTTCCGCATTTTGCGGAATGGAATTGCGGACCCATTCATTTCAATGGAGACAGACGATGTCCCGCCCGGGTCCGCAATTGCGGATCCACACTTCCGGGTCCGCAATCGGGTTCCCAAAAAAAAAAAAAAAAGAACATGACCTATTCTTGTCCGCAATTGCGGACAAGAAAAGGCATTTTCTATATAGTGCCGGCAATGTGCGGTCTGCAAATTGCCCAACGCACATCACCAATGTCCGTGTTTTGTGGATCCACAAAACACACACGAATGTGTGAATGGACCCTTAGGCTGTAGGACTCCATTTCCCAATCCTTCCCAAGAAAATGACACGTCATCCCCAGATAAGCTTCTGTAGCAACCCTCGTCCAAATGTCAGTTGTAAGTGCAATGCTGTCAGTCTCCTTAAGAGTGTTCTTCAACTTGCCTTTGATTTATTCATACTTTTTTCTCCATAATTTTCATGAAGTGTGTTCTTGAAGGAAGAGTGTATCTTGAGTGTACCCACACGCAATCTCCGATCCTCACGAGACCTTCTTCTCTACACTCCTCTTATCACCACTTCCCACAATCACCTCCAAGATTTCTCCCATGCCTCCCCCATACTCTGGAACTCGCTACCCCAACATATCAAATAAGAATTTCAGAAACAAAATATTTTTCAGCAGAATTCAGAACACAGATCAGCAGATCAAACTAAACCCCCCAAATCAGACCATCACATCTCAGATTCTCAGCCACAGATACACCCCCCCCCCCCAATGTCATTCAGCCTTGCCCTCAAATCAGTCCCCCCATGCCGCGGGCTTGCAACCCTGCAATCAGACCCCCGTGCCACCATGATCATACCCCAGGCTGCCACCAGAGCAGACCCTCTCTTCCTGTAATCTGAGCAAGCCAGACCCCCATGCCATCCATTACCATGTCCCCCAGTGCCTCCATGCCGTCCATTGCCATGTCATGTCCTCCACTGATCAGATCAGCCCCACCATGCCATGTCCCCAGTGCCATCAGCCCCTCCATGCCATCCATTGCCATGTCCCCCCTCCCCCAGTGCCTCAATGCCATCCATTGCTAATTGCCATGTCCCCCAATCCCCCAGTACCATCAGATCAGCCCCTCCATTGTCATGTCCCCTCCCCTAGTGCCTTCATGCCATCCATTGCCATGTCGCCCAGAGCCATTAGCCCCTTCATGCCATCCATTACCAGCCAACTCCCCCAGCGCCATCAGCTCCTCCATGCCATCCATGTCACATCCCCCAGCGCCATCAGGCACTCCATGCCATTTCCATCCCCTTCAAATCACTGGTGCCCCCCCCTTTCCACCGCCAGCAGATTTGGGCCGCTGCTAATGAGAACTCGATACTTACCTTGCCTGGCAGAGGGCGTGGCTGACTGACAGTCTGCTGGAGAAGGATGGCGTGTTCTTGTTCCTAACATGCACTGGGAGGGACCTGGCACACGGCGTCAGGCAGCACGCGCTGATGATAATGATGTGTGCACGCAAGGCCCTGGCCAGTGCAGCGTGGTACCGACGGGAGGCCACGGAGCGGTGAGTGAGCCGGGTTCACTTCACTCGTGCTCCATGGTCACATGATTAAAACGAATCCTCGATACAGGGAAATTGCATCAATTATTTTTTTTAAGTCGATTACATCGAGTAACCGTTGCAGCCCTAATCCAAGGCCTGATGAGGAATGGGGTTCTGAGAGAGTGGTCTATTCGGGGTCTCATATGAGGTCTGATAGAGCTTGGGATTCTGATCTGAGGTCTGACGAAAAATATTTATTTTCTTATTTTTCTCCTCTATATTCTAGGTGCATCTTATAGTCCGAAAAATATGGTACTTTTAATAAATACTTTTTTGCTAGTAACACCTTGTAATCTCCTTTTTATTTTTCCTACTTGGAATGGATAGAAGCAGGACACACAAGCAGATTTAGTAATTCTGTTGACCGTGTAGTCTTGGGTAGCCTAGTCCTGCACCAGATCCATCACAGGGGCTCATCCTGGATGATAAATTCGGTGCTGGGCTAGACCCTTTTGTCTACCCTTGTACCACCTATTGGTTGGCTTACTTTACCATAGAATTTTGTGCCAGTGTGGAAACAAAGTGGAGAAGACTTCACAAAATCGCAGTGGAAAAATCTGCAGCAGAATCTGCACATAACGACTTGTGGTGAGGATTTTAAAGGGGTCGTCTCACTTTAGCAAGTGGCGTTAATTATGTAGAGTAAGTTAAAGGGAACCTGTCATCAAAAAATACCATTTGAAAGTATTAACAGTACCTCCTAGTGCCCGCAAACTGTGTCCACATGGTCCTTTTATTCCGATTGTCAGTCTAAGCTTGATTGATAAAATGCACTTTTATTCTGCCGCTGCCCCGTGCTTCAAGTCAGGCTTAAAGTCATGGGGGCAGCGGCCTCGGCGTCTTCCACGGTGCTCTCCCCGCCCCCTGCCTCCTTTACTTTACTGCGCATGCGGCCTTAGAGCGCGGTCCCGGCAAGGCAATCGCGGCTGTCACTCAAGGAGGCAGGGGGCGGGGAGAGCACCGTGGAAGACGCCGAGGCCGCTGCCCCCATGACTTCAAGCCTGACTTGAAGCACGGGGCAGCGGCAGAATAAAAGTGCATTTTATCAATCACTTGGGCTAGTGCTTTTTCCTATGGTGTGCAACTACGGCCATCACTGCTGAATTGTAGACTGGTCGTATCCATAGAAATGAGCAGTGTATAATGTGATGGAAAATTGAATCCAGCCAGCAAAGGAGGCAATATGGATAATAACAATACATTAGTAAGTGCCTTGTGTTAACTTACCTAATATAATAAATGCTATTCGCTGAAGTGAGACAACCCCTTTAAGGCCCCATTCACACGTCCGCAATTCTGTTCCGCATTTTGTGAAATGGAATTGCGGACCCATTCATTCCTATGGGGACACTCAATGTCCCACCCGAGTCTGCAATTGCGGACCCATACTTCCGGGTCCACAATCGCGTTTCCGAAAAAAATAGAACACGTCCTATTTTTGTCCGCAATTGCGGACAAGAAAAGGCATTTTCTATATAGTGCCGGAGATGTGCGGTCTGCAAATTGCGGAACGCACATAGCCGATGTCTTTGTTTTGCGCATCCGTGGATCCGCAAAACACTTGCGGACGTGTGACTGGGGCCTAAATCTGCAGGATGTCTGTTTTTGCTGTGGATTTATGCCTTTGCACTATACAATGTGAAATCAGAGGCACCCACAGTATTTTGTGCTATGAATTCTGCAGCAATATCAGCACCGTTTGAGGGGATATTTCAGCAGAGGTGCCGTGCCACAGTATCGCTGACAAAAATCGCAATCCATATAAAACGTAACTTTCATTGTATATCTAGTTAACAATACAACTTATCGATTAAAATGTTCAAGCTATATAGCCACCGTATAGGTTAACACACCAGTAAAAGCTACCCAAAATTACGATAATATGGTAGGTGGGCAGTGAACAACAGCTAATATTTTCATGTTCTCAGTATAATGTTAAATAACATTTAGGCAGGTACCACTCATGGTTGTATGGAGGTCAAAATCAGTTTTCCTCAGGCATCACAGACCATCAGCTGTAAGTGATGATTCAGACAGACACTTGATTGTACGCTGTAAGATGACCATACGCTTCTGATGCAGATCCCACCAGGAGCATATCACTACTTCCTCTGTAAGGCGTAATCAAATGGCCACTCTGTACTTATAGGTACTGGCTGAAAGGAACTGTTCCTGCAATAAATGGTACTGAAATCTGCCTAAAAGCAGAACACCTGCCGCAAAAGGGGCAACACCGCCTAAAGGCTGTTATACCCTAAACAAAAGTCTATACTCGTTTCCCTTCACTAGTTCATAAGGGGGCTATAGTGCAAAAACAAAGGTTTCCTGTCAGGGACGGACATAGTCATCATGGGGTCCCATAGCAAAACTCAGAATGGGCCCCTCCCTAAAGGGTTAAAATGGCAGAACTGGAGCTTGTTCACACCTGTCAGTTTGAGCAATGTATCAACTAAAAGGTGATCACTGTGCTACACATCTACATAGCAGAGCAGGAAACATTTTCCAAAGCAGCTCTACAAAATGAAAGGTGGAATCTGATTGGTTGCTATGGGCAACTAAGCCAGTTCTACTTTACACCAGTTTGCTAAATATATATATATATATATATATATATATATGTATATATGAGAGACATATCATTCTCTCTCTTTCTCTCTCTCTCTCTCTATCTATCTCTATATATATATCTATATATATATATATATATATATATATATATATATATATATCCATCTATAAAAATAGTCCATAAAGAAGCCAGCAGCACTCCAAAGTAGCCAAGTAAACCGCGGTTTATTCACCCGTTGTCAATAGCAACGTTTCAACCGCTTGTTGCGTTTTTTTTATTTAAGCTGTATCTATAAAAATATATATACTCTGTCTCTTATATAGAAATACGCTACTCGTAATAGGGCAATGAGGGGCAAAGACTGAATTCCCTGAATTTCAATCATGTCTGTGAGTGGTAGGAAGCATATGGAGGCTGCTGTGTAAGCAGTGTATGTGTGTGTGTGTATATATATATATATATATATATATATATATATATATATTTACACACACCAGCACTCCTACTAAGGCCTCTTTCACACTTGCGTTGTTAGGATCCGGCGTGCACTTACGTCGCCGGAAATGCCCGCCGGATCCGTCCTAACGCAAGTGACCTGAAAGCATTTGAAGACTTATCAGTCTTCAAAATGCTTTCAGTGTTACTATGGCAGCCAGGACGCTACTAAAGTCCTGGTTGCCATAGTAGTAGTGGGGAGCAGTATACTTACAGTCCGTGCGGCTCCCGGGGCGCTCCTGAATGACGTCAAAGCGCCCCATGCCCATGGATCACGTGATCCATGCGTGTGGGCGCCCTGACGTCACTCTGGAGCGCCCGAGCCGCACGGATGGTAGTATACTGCTCCCCGCCTCACTACACTTTACCATGGCAACCAGGACTTTAGCATCCTGGCTGCCATGGTAACAATTGAGAAAAAGCTAAACGTCGGATCCGGCGATGCGCCGAAATGACGTTTAGCTTAAGGCCGGATCCGGATTAATGCCTTTCAATGGGCAATAATTCCGGATCCGGCCTTGCGGCAAGTGTTCCGGATTTTTGGACGGAACAAAAAGCGCAGCATGCTGCGGTATTTGCTGCGTCCAAAAAACGTTCCGGTCCTGAACTGAAGACATCCTGATGCATCCTGAATGGATTTCTCTCCATTCAGAATGCATGGGGATAAAACTGATAAGGATTTTTCCGGCATAGAGCCCCGACGACGGAACTCTATGCCGGAAAAGAAAAACGCAAGTGTGAAAGAGCCCTAACCCTGTCCCTGCTACACATATATGGTCACCTATGATTATTGTAGTGAGCTCACTGTCTGCTGGGTCTGTACCCGCCCAGTTTGGTCCCTGGAAGAGTTAATCCCGACCTCTGCAGGTCACTGGTCAGGAGAAGGTTAGAGCGGTGAAGCTCTGCTCCCTCTCTGTAACGGAGCTGTGCTGCTGTAATGATGCTGGATGCATCAGGCAGTGAAGCAGAAGAGTGAAGAGGAGGACAGATCAGGTCATGGATGCAGGGAACACCGCATCTCCCTGCTTATTGACCAGCTTGGTATCTTGGGCAGATGGCAGCAGCAGGGCCAGGAGGAAGGGAGCTGGGCCATTCAGCCTGGCCGGGCCCTTCACACTCAAGGGCCCCATAGCAACTGCCTACAGTAGTCTGCGTATGTGGGTGGTACGCCAGTGTCTCCTGGTTACTGATGATGCAACCTAGAGGAACCACTGATGGACCACACAACGGTAGTGCTTGTGCATCCGGATATGCCATGGTGGATCCATGCCACGTGGACTCGCCCTAAATTGATGTGATGGCTTGCATGTGCAACTCTTTAGACTAAGGCCTTGTTCTCATTTCTGTGTCCATTTGACGTGAGAAAAATCAGAACGTATTTAATCTGTGAAGATGTCAATGGTTGGTCCGTGTCATCCGCATTCCACGGACACTGCTCAGCTGAAAGTTAATTTCCAGAGCATCTTCTATTAGTGGTCTGTGAAAAACGGATCAAACACAGAGGCAACATGGATGCCATTCGTGTTGTGTCCGTGTTTTTTCCCAGACCCGTAGACTATAAGGCCTCTTTCACAGGAGCAATACGGATTGTGTCAGGATCTGCTCAGGAAAAAACATGGTTTTGCCCTCAAGTTCAATCAGTGATCGTTTTCAGTTTTTGCCTTTTTCTGTCCGCACGTCAGTGAAAAATGGAAGTGTGAATGAAACCTAAGGATATCAGTATAGAATTGACTTGTGAAGCCAATTAAGGCTCCATGCACACAATAGTGAAAAACTGACATGTGATGGACGTTTTTATTTTAACAGCCATCACACTTCCATTTTAAGACCAATGGTAGTCATTACGGTTATTCACTTGGCATTTTTGACCATCAGTGAAAAACACAGGTCAAAAAAATAGAATATATTCTATCTTGTCCGTATTTCACTAACCGACTGCCCCATACAATTGAACGGGTCCGTTTTTACAGTCAGTTTCTCAGAAAGGCATCAGTGAAAACAACGTCCGTTAAAAATTGCCAGTCTATCCGTTTTTAGGCCTAAGCCTATACAGTTGCATGTGGGAAATAAATGTGAGCACTACTCCAACTGCTTTAGAGAGGGCAGCAGCCATCTTTTCAAGGAATAATATAATATTATCTGTAAAAAGCGCACAGCTGAAGTGTATTAATGCACGTCTTTTTGGATAGGCTAATGGGCTTTGTCGATTCCATGGTTTGTATCTATTATGTGAACTAGCTGAATAACGTTAGATATGAAATGGAATCCCAGTTGTTCCTTCTCTGGACAATAGACTTCAATTATAGTCAAAAATGAATGCCGTATATTTGTCCCCCTCTGGGACCTGCTACTGTCTCCTAAACGGGGCCGTGAAGTGAACAGAAAGCACACTGACCAAGCTTCCAAAACTAGCCGACCCCAGTCCCACAGCAGTGGACGAAGAGCAAGCACGGCCACCCCTCAGTTCACTGCTATGGGACTTCTGAAAATAGCGAGGCCAGGCAGTTTTTAGATCTCCCATAGTAGTGAATAGAGGGTGGCCGAGCATGCGGACCTTGCTCTCTTACCTTCAAGTTCCTATTCTGGGTGCAGTGTTATGTACGCTCTATATTGTAGTACATATTGATCTCTCTTCTCTCATTGCTACTATCGTACTGCACACTTGTAATGCTGTTTGCTTTACATTTACAGGTAACAGTGGAACATTCCTGCCATCACGATGCCCCTTGCTGCCTCCATCATAAGCGGTGTTCAGAAGCTGATACTCTACGAGACACGAGCGGTGAGTTACTATCTACTGCACTGTGGGTTTATTCATGTATCCGAGAAATGTTTTATTTCTGATCACTGCAAAAACACAGTAAAATCGCTGCGCCGCTATAAAAGATCACTTTTGAGTTTTTGGATCTTTATTAGAGATCGCAGCGTTACTTCGCAAGCACTCTTTTTTACTAGGCAGTTGTGCTCTTTTTCCTGGGTAGTCTCAGAGGAATACCCCCTAAATTTAGTTACTCCAAAATGACAAAAAAGGGGTATTCCGCCGAAGAGGCCTACAAGATTCTGGCCATGATGGATGAAAGCGATGGGGACGCTTCACCCGCTGAATCCAGTGGTTCAGAATATGAACCTGTAGACAGCAGTGGCACGCATACCCCGCGTGATGAGCCTCATATGCAGCAGAGTGGTGCTAGCGCTGACCTTTTTTATGGTGCGGCATACACCAGCAGCGCAGCACATCCTGGACCTTCTACCAGCACTGCTGTATTCCCTGGTGAAGTGGCGAGCACCAGTAGGGCAGTTCAAGCTGGTACGGTGGCACGTCCACTAACTCCCCCGTCGCAGCCACCGCGTTCTCAGGCCCGTAGAGCCCTTAGTCTCCCAGAGGTGCTGGCAAACCCTAATTGGCAATCCCCTGCTTCCGCCGGACCCGTATTGCCCCCTTTCACAGCCCAGTCAGGAGTTTGCATGGAGACAGCTCATTTCGGATCGGCCCTTGAATTTTTTGAGCTGTTCTTCACCGCGGATCTCTGACTTAGTTGTGGCAGAAACCAACCGCTACGCCACAGACTATATTACCGCCAATCTGGAATGCTTCTATGCCCAGCCTTTCCGGTGGAAACCAGTCACAGTTTCCGAGTATTGCGGTCATATTGGTCTAAAGACCCAATACATTACATGCCCATGTTCTCTGCTGCAATGTCCAGGGCACGTTTTGAGGTCATCATGCGCTTTATGCATTTCACTGACAATAAAACCTGTCATCCAAGATGCCACCCTGCTTATGACCGGCTCCACAAAATTCATAGACCATTTGTCATCCAGATTTGCAGATGCGTATGTCCCCAATCAGAACTTCTGCATAGACGAGTCCCTAGTACATTATACCGTGCGCCTTGGCATCAAACAGTACATCCCCAGCAAGCGCGCTCGGTACGGGGTCAAATTGTATAAGCTCTGTGAAAGGGCCACAGGCTATACATATCGTTTTAGGGTCTGAGAGAAAAGACTCAAAACTGTAGCCGGTCGGATGCCCTGACTACCTGGGGAGCAGTGGCAAGATTGTCTGGGACTTGGTGTCACCCTTACTCCCCAAGGGGTACCACTTATACGAGGACAATTTTTACACAAGTGTGGCCCTCTTTCGGCACTTACATCTAGTCGGAATTCAATGCTGTGGCACCGCGCAACCTAGTCGCCGGGGCTTCCCCCAACGGCTCGTTAATACCCGACTTGCACGGGGGGAGAGGGCTGCCTTGTGTGACCAAGAACTGCTCGTGGTGAAGTGGAGGGACAAGAGGGACATTTACCTTCTGTCCACTATTCACGCAGACACGACTGTACAAATTGAACGGGCAATCAGTGTAAAAAAAAAACAGTTGAAAAACCCCTCTCTGTCCACGACTATAACCTTCACATGGGAGGGGTGGACTTCAATGACCAGATGTTGGCTCCATATTTAGTATCCTGTCGCACCAGACGCTGGTATAAGAAGGTGTCTGTATATTTAATTCAATTGGCTGTATATAATAGTTTCGTTCTCTACAGTAAGGCTGGGAGAACGGGATCCTTCCTTAAATTCCAGGAAGAGATCATTTCGGAACTCCTGTATCCAGGAGGTTCTCTGCCCCAAGTCCCTGATGTAGTAAGCCGGCTACATGAGAGACACTTCCCCAGTGTCTTTCCTGGTACCCCAACCCACCGATCCCCAAGAAAAAGATGTGTCTGTAGCAGGCCTGGAAGAAGGCGTGACACCACCATTTTTTGTCCTGACGGTCCTGACCAGCCTGCTCTATGCATAGGGGAGTGTTTCCGCAAGTACCACACACAGGTACACTATTAGTGTAGGGATTGCGTGACACAGGACAGGGACACAGGGGTCTTTGGGCCCTTGCACACGAGCGTTGCTCACGCATCGTAATCGCAAAGGAGCTACCGGCCTGACTTCTCCTGCACAGACGGGGTCGCATAGCATTATATTGATTTATGATGCTAAGTAACCCTTACAGTTCTGGAATGCATTGGATAGCACTGGCATACTGCTACCAGTGCTATCCAATGCATTTGAGAACTGTAAGGCTTACACAGCATCATAAATCAATACTGATGCTATGCGACCCCGTCTGTGCGGGAGAGTCAGGCCGGGAGCTCCTTTGCGATCACCATGCGTGAGCAACGCCCCACAAGTGACCCCATTTTAGAAAGTAGACACCCCAAGGTATTCCGTGAGGGGTATGGTAAGTTCATGTAAAATTTTATATTTTGACACAAGTTAGTGGAATATGAGACTTTGTAAGAAAAAAAAAAGAAAAAATTCTGCTAACTTGTGCCAAAAAACCCCAAGGTATTCGCTGAGGGGCATAGTGAGTCCATGAAAAATTGAACTTTTTGTCAAAAGTTAGCAGAAAGGGAGACTTTGTGAGAAAAAACAATAAAAAATCAAATTCTGCTAACTTGTGCCAAAAAAAAAAAAATCTTCTATGAACTCGCCATGCCCCTCACGCAATACCTTGGGGTGTCTTCTTTCTAAAATGGGGTCACTTGTGGGGTATTAATACTGCCCTGGCATTTTAGGGGTCCTAAAGCGTGAGAAGAAGTCTGGAATCCAAATGCGTAAAAATGCCCTGTGAAATCCTAAAGGTACTCATTGGTTTTAGGGCCCCTTTGCGCATCTTGGCTGCCAAAAAGTGTCACTCATGCGTTATCGCCGTACTCAGGAGAAGTAGGGCAATGTGTTTTGGGGTGTATTTTTATATATACCCATGCTGCGTGTGAGAAATATCTCTGTAAATTACAACTTTTTAATTTTTTTTATACAAAGCTGTCATTTTACAGATATATTTCTCTCAACCAGAATGGGTATATGTAAAAATACACCCCAAAACACATTGCCCTACTTCTCCTGATTACGGCGATACCACATGTGTGCCACTTTTTTGCAGCCTAGGTGCATAAAGGGGAGGAAAGTCCAACGAGTACCTTTAGGCTGCATTCACACGGGCGAGTTTTCTGCGCGGGTGCAATGCGTGAGGTGGACGCATTGCACCCGCACTGAATCCGGACCCATTCATTTCTATGGGGCTGTGCACATGAGCGGTGATTTTCACGCATCACTTCTTCAACTTGCGTTGCGTGAAAATTGCAGCATGCTCTATATTCTGCGTTTTTCACGCAACGCAGGCCCCATAGAAGTGAATGGGGCTGCGGGAAAATCGCAAGCATCTGCAAGCAAGTGCGGATGCAGTGCGATTTTCCCGCATGGTTGCTAAGCGACGGGACCCGGTCTTCATTATTTTCCCTTATAACATGGTTATAAGGGGAAATAATAGCATTCTTAAAAAAGAATGCTTTGTAGAATAAGGATTAAGGGGTAAAAATAAAAAACTTAACTTACCTTAGCCACTTGATCACATAGTTGGCGATTTTTCCTCAGAAAGTGTCATTTTCTGCTAACTTGTGAAAAAAAATGAAATGATACATGAACTCACCATGCCCCTCCGCGAATACTTTGGGGTGTCTTCTTTCTAAAATAGTGTCATTTGGGGGGTATTTATACTATCCTGACATTCTAGCACCTGAAGAAACATGACAGGTGCTCAGAAAGTCAGAGCTGCTTCAAAATGCAGAAATTCACTTTTTTGTACCATAATTTGTAAACGCTATAACTTTTACCCAAACCAATAATATTTAATAAATATACACTTATTAGATTTTTTTTATCAAAGACATGTAGAACAATAAATTTAGATTAATATTTATATAGAAATGTAATTTAAAAAAAAAAAAATTACAACAGAAAGTGAAAAATGTAAAATTTTTTTTGCAAAAATTTTGGTCATTTTTGATTAATATCAAAAAAGTAAAAATGTCAGCAGCAATGAAATACCACCAAATGAAAGCTCTATTAGTGAGAAGAAAAGGAGGTAAAATTCATTTGGGTGGTAAGTTGTATGACCGAGCAATAAACCGTTAAAGTTGTGAAGTGCCGATTTGTAAAAAAGAGCCTGGTCACTAGGGGGGTATAAACCTGTGGTCCTTAAGTGGTTAAAATATAAAAATATTTATCCAATATGGAAAAAAGTCTAAATGCCATTTTTTAGTCTGTTCTCCTCCCACAAAAAATGTAATAAAAAGTCGTACACACCCAAAATGGTTTAAATGAAAAGCATAGATCATCACACAGGTGCACACACATAACTACGAAAAAGTTATAGGGGCCAGAATATGGCGATGGAAAATTAATTTTCATGGTTTTTATTTTCAGTATAAAAACGCGAGAAATACTATACATATGTGGTGTTGCTGGAATCATTCTGACCTGGAGAATAAAAGTAACTGGTCAGTTTTACTGTATAGGGAAAACCGTAAAAATAAAACCGCTGCAGAATTGTGTTTTGTTTTTTTTCAATTTCACCCCATTTGGAATTTTTTTCAGCTCCCCACTATATCATATCAAATATTTAATGGTGGAATTAGAAAGCGCAACTTGTCCCGCAAAAAAAAACAAGCCCTCAAACTACTAAGTGAACGGAAAAATAAAGTTATGGCCTCAAAAGCGAAAAACCTCCAGGGCTGAAAGGGTTAGAAAACAAAGGGAATATTTCATGTTTAACTTTATGCCTTTTGGCGATCATTTCATCTGTATGAAACGACTGGAAAGCTTATTAGTGCTTTAATAAAAATTCTAATTTACCATAGTTTTTTGGAATTGTTAGGCCCCTTTCACACGAGCGAGTTTTCCGCGCGTGTGCAATGCATGACATGACCACATAGCACCCGCACTGAATCCGGACCCATTCATTTCTGCGTTGCGTGAAAAACGCAGCATGTTCTATATTCTGCGTTTTTCACATAGCCCTGGCCCCATAGAAGTGAATGGGGCTTCAGTGAAAAACGCATTGCATCCACAAGCAAGTGCGGATACAATGCGTTTTTTTTCACTGATGGTTGCTAATAGATGTTTGTAAACCTTCAGTTTTTTTATCACGTGCATGAAAAACGCATCAAAACTCATTGCACCCGCACGGAAAAAAATTAACAACTGAACTCAGTTGCAGACAAAACTGATTGAACTTGCTTGCAAAATGGTGCGAGTTTCACTGAACGCATCAGGACCTAATCCGTCACGTGCGTGTGAAAGAGTTCCAAGATTTTACTATCAGTATCTGATCGGTGGGGGTCCGACACCCGGGAGCCCTGCCGATCAGCTGTTATGAGAAGGCAGCTGCACTAGCAGTAGTGCCTCGGCCTTCTGTCAGCTTTTCTTAGGACAGTGACGAGACGGTCATTGGTCACGTGCGTAACATTCAAGTGAATGGGGCTGAGCTGCAGTACCAAGCGCAGCCGCTATATAATGTACAGCTCTGTGCTTGGTGAGCAGGGAGAAGGCTACGGAGCTCACAGGAGCGTCGGTGTCTTCTCAACCAGCTGATCTGTGGGGGTCCTGGGTGTCGGACCCTCACTGATCAGATACTGATAACCTATCCTGAGGGTAGGTCATCAGTAGTAAAATCTCAGAAAACCCCTTTAACATTATGATACTTTCTATGTCATATTTGTCTCTATATTAGATTTTATGGTTATGGGTGGTTGATTCCCATGGAGCTGCTTTGCGATGTGAGCTACTATATCTTTATTTAGGCTGCTGATTGTTCGATGACGTGACCAGTGGGTGCATGAATAATTATATTGCCTTCTGCTGTGCATCATTTTGTTCTTACATGTTCTCTGATAATGAGCTTTTACAGTGCCCATTTGGCTCTGTAGTCTTTTGGGAGCTGATAGCTGAATATCTGCTGAATGACCCTGTAGCTCCAAGTGCTGCAGCTTTATCTTCTCTGTGCGTTAGTTGTATTATAGCCCAGGGATTCAGCTCTGTGTAATACAGAGTCCAAATCCAGGCATTAGGCGACCTGTTTTCCCCAAACCAGTAGCAAGCACACCTCTAAGTGCAGGCCCCCCTCCTGCTGCCGTCCAGCCCGGACCGACGCCTCAGATATCCAGTCCGGTGCTTGGCCTCACCTGGCTGTCAATTAGTCCAGCAGCACATGCTGGGAGGAAAAAACCCTCCCATCAGCCCAAACCTTTTAGGCTACGTTCACACGACAAATAGGGCACAACTTTACTGCAACATTTGTTGTTCAACATTTTATCACACTATTGTCGCGCGACAATTTTTATAATAGGAGTCTATGGTGTCGCAATGCGACATTCGACATGCTGCGACTGCGACGCGACAGTCGCAGAAAACCCATCTTGAATGGATTTTTTGCGACTGTCGCATCGCAGTCGCAGCGTGTTGCATGTCGCAATGCGACACCATAGACTCCCATTATAAAAATTGTAGTGCGACAAATGTCGTCATGTGAACGTAGCCTTACTGTGTCACAGTAGTTAAATGCCTTTTCCTCCAGGATGTACATTTTTCTCTGTAATATACATGCTTCTGATAGGATATGTACGGATCTGTGCACTGGGAGTAGTCACCTCTCATGACATGTCGGATTTAGTAACTGCTTGCTTTTCCCATGTCATTCTGGAGCGTCTAGTCATTTCTCTGTTATATCAAATTCTATTAATATCTGATATGATTAGATCAATGTGACAAGTCCCCCAAGTGTATTAGCAGTGTTATTATACATTCTGTATATTATCACCGCCATGCTGTGAAGAACAGTGGTTTACGTATAATAAGAAAAAGTATAAAGTTGTGAAATGTTGCTGGATGCCATAATGTATCATACTAATAAAATGATCTGCTACGTAGTATGGGCAATAATAGTAGTAAGACTTGTATCGAAGATCCTTCTATCTCCTTAAAAGAGTCACCCCTTTCTTTATGTAAATCTCTAATTTGTGTACAAGCAGAGACAGAGCACCCGTATACTGTACAAAAAATATTTGTAACCGCTAAGGTTACAGCTACACAGAGACATTTCATGTAATGATTGTCAGTGGTGTCACCATGCGACATAGTGAGACGCTGAAATCACAAAGAATCCCGACAGGCTGGATTTTGTGTTGCATGTCGCACTCGACTTCTCATCCATTGAATTTAATGCGACTCGGCTGTTTCACAGCCAAATGAGTCGGGCAACATACGTCACCGTGTAGCTGTACCTTAAGGGGGCGTTCATACGGCGGCTTTTTAATCCATTAGTGACCACCCATTCGCCTTTACAGGCGTGGGGGCCCGGCTCTCACTGCAGGGTCTAACAGCCTGGAACGGTAGGAGTGACGATCCAGGCTGTTTAACGCTTTACATGGCGCAGGCAATAATGCCCGCTGCATGTAAAGCGCTGACAGAGGGAGCGGACTCCCTCATCGGCACCCCGCAAATGCGATTGCGGGGTGCAGATGCGTGTAAAGGCTGACTGGGGTCTGCTGTAGGCCCCAAGCCTGCCTTGAGTAGTTTCCAGCAGGCTGTGCCGCTCCTACTCGCCCAGAGAATAAAGATGATATGTTATTTATACCGATAAATAGAAGATGTAAAATTTATAACATAAAAACTCACTGGAAGTATTGCTGTTTTTCCCATTTCCCTCCATGAAAGAGTTAATAAAAGTTAATCAGAAAGTTTTGTGTACCCCACAATGGCGCCATTAAAAACTACAACTTGTGTCGCAAAAAACAAGCCCTCAAAGCTATATAGACAGAAAAGAAAAAAAGTTATAGCTGTTGGAAGGCAACGATGCAAAACAGGCTGGTCACTAAGGGGTTAAGCTGAATTAGGGCACTGGCAGTCCGTGCAGAAATTTTTCAGAAAACCCACCGACGGCTGCGTCCTCTCTTCCTCCCATATATCTCAGTGGGTGGCAGCACTGAGGATCGCGGAGCGGTGCCGTAAAGGGATATGTCCTTTAAGATGTATGGGAGGTAGAGAGGACGCGGCCACTGGCCGGTTTTCTGTGGAATTTCGGCACGGCTGTCCATGCCAAAATTCTACTTGAAACGTCGTCGTGTAAACGTCCCCTATGATTTTGTTCTGATTTTATCCAGTTAAGTTCTGTGAGCTCAGCAGTCACAATTCATACAGACCGCTGGGACGTTTTCCTGAACAGGACCTCAGAATGGATGGAGTTTATAAAAAAAGAACTGTGGGTAGGGTGGGCATAAATCTGTTGCTTTGGGGGGCTGTTCCTGGGATGGAGCTCAGCATGTTCTACTACTTAGTTTACAAGTGTTGGCAAGTATGCAAAGCAAGCCATCTAGGACAAGAGACCTTTGATGCTGATGTGTTTCACTTGGGCTACGTTTACACGACGACATTTGTCACGCGACATAAAGTCGCACTATTGTCACGCGACATGCTGTCAGTCTATGGTGTCGCATTGCGACATGCTGCAACTGCGACGCGACAGTCGCAAAAAATCCATTCAAGATGGGTTTCTTTGCGACAGTCACAGTTGCAGCATGTCGCAATGCGACACCATAGACTCCCATTATAAAAATTGTCGCGCGACAAATGTTGCAGTGAAGTTGTTCCCCTATTTGTCGCGCGACTAATGTCGTCGTGTGAATGTAACCTTTTGGAAGATCAAGTAGACTGGTTACAAAGGAGACATCCATTGGATGTAGTGAAGAATGTTCCTACTCACTGATGAGGCTGGAGAGTTTGAAATGACAAGGAAACATACAGAATACTGTTGAAAGGTGGCCACAGACATAAGAGTTTCGCGGACTGGACGACTATTTTATGGACATGATGTTGTGCTGACTCTCCCTGCCAAATTATGTTGTGGGAAAGCAGGATCAGGCATGTTGAATTAGAGCACCTGATCCTTTTGTCCTCAGGAGAGACAAGCTGCAGCCTTAGGTCTTATGCCCGTATTGCGACCTGCAAACGGTTCACTTTAATGGGTCCGCAATGCGGAAGGAGCGATGTTGAATGGAGGCAAGGAATCTCACGGAAACACTACGGAGTGCTTCCGTGTGGCTTCTCTCCGTGCCTCCGCACTGCAAAAAATAGAACGTGTTCTATTTATTTCCACGGATGACGAAACCATTTGAGTTGAAATTGGGCAAATTGTGGTCTTCAATGTATGGAATGACCGGCAGACGTTTGTGTGCATGAAGTTTATCTGCAGAGGACACACATTTCACAATGGTATAAGCACTGCACCAAGTCTTTTACTCCTCACACTGGAATTTAAGTAGACCAATAAAAGATGCTTACTGTGGAATCAAATAAAGGATGTGAAAAGGCTAGAGGCAGGAAATAAACCCTGCATTATGGACATTGTTACAATATAAAACTGCATGCGAGATTCATCCCTGGCATAAAGCAAACCTATCCTGGCATGTTCTATGCGTATCTTATTGATTGAGTCTTACTATTGTTTGGCAATTTCTGAGACCTCTTGGTCTAGTAATAGACACAAGATACTTGTCAGATGAGCCAGTGGACTGAACAATTCTCGGATAAAAGGCCTGTTCAAATCACTTTAGAGCCGCCCAACGGTCTAATACATCGGGAGCAATGCCCAACTTATACTTCCAAAGGAAGGCTCCGTTGTTTACCTCTGGATGGCACACAGTGCCATCTGTCATCCATAGACTGCCATGCTAAAAGACATATACTGCACAGGGTATATATATATATATATATATATATATATATGTGTGAGATATCTCTGCATAGAGCAGTGTAGTGGATTGTAGAGCCTTATTGATGATACATTTGCTGTATGTTCCAAGGACTATTACCGGCATGAATGATTCCACATGTAAGGCGAAAACATGAGCAGAAGAAGACCTGTGGCCCAGAAACCTGCAGTGAGGACTGGCTTAATACTGGTAGTAGGGAATGGCTGCTGATAGATTTTTAGCTTATTGCCAAAGAGTACCCTGATACCTGTTACAGCTCTCCTCTGAGCTGCAGTAGTAGGATGTGCCGCTATCGTTGGTACTGCTAGCTGCTGCCTGTCTGCTCCCTCATCCAGTCCTCACCTCTTCTGGTTCCTGAGCTTCACACATAATGCCTGGTACTCCTCCAGTCCCCCCCTTACCAGTTTCACTACTGTACAGGGCATTGAATAACTAGACATCAGATTTGTCTCTTTGTGTAAATCTCTACTTAAAGGGGTGTGACCAAAGATTTGCCATTTTGCACCAAAATTTTAGTGTAAAAATCTGTCAAAAGTAAGCCAACCAATAGATGGTAAAGAGTCAGAGAAAAGTGCTCTCCATCCTGGATCCAGCCCAAATCTGGTGCAGGTCTAGACAGTCTGTCTAAGCTTACACCATCTTTAGGATTAGTAAGTCTGGGCCAATGTTCTTTCTTGGGCCATTGTAACTTGAAACCAGACTCTGTCTAGAGTGCCCATCAACATGGGTATTTCACTGGTAAAACACACGTATTAGACATCTGTTTACAGTACAGTGTGGTACTAAATGTATTGTACTGCTCTCTGATGAGCTGTTCCTGTGTACGCCAGGAGAGGGAGGTCCCATTTTATTTTTCTGTCGTACTGTGTGCTATACAGGACCCTTAAGAAGTTCCTGTCCTCATCATAGAAGGTGGTTTACAGCTTCCAGCAGCTCTCTTCTGACTATTTTATTTGCAAGAACTTTCTTTATATGTCTTGGCTATCTGCTTATTTTTCCCTAATCTTCATTTTCTTATATTGTCAGATTACATGTTGAGGCCGTGGAACCAATTACCAGTTTTCTTTAGAGTTATAATCTCTAAAAACGGTCATCCCGGAACCATTACATTTTTGTAACTTGAGGGACCACTTTTGCCACCAAACTTGGATGCCTGCATACAATTTTATTCCTCTCCAGCCACAGTACCTTATTCTGCAGCATTGTTAGAATGCGTTATTTTTAAGTATTTTCTTTTTACTGCTGTCAGAAAAATGAGTCCCATGAAAAAGGCTCATTGGTAGTCTAGGACCTCAACTAGAAGATTCTACGAGCACAATTGCAAAGCCAACATAGTTCTTGAGGTACTTCCCAGCCACAAAGCGGCAGACGTGCGTTATACTCTCCAATGTAAACTGTTCACGGAGATTCTCCCTTATCAACTCCACACTATTCTCCTACTTTTTTCCCCAATCTTCTAGATTGCCATCTAGACAGCATTGTCCCTGGCAGCTTGCTTCATGGTGACCATGGTCTGCCAGTTTGGTGCCCCTACTAACATCTCAGGGGATGCCCTCTTATAGGCCTACCCTGCGTCATGGTAAGAGCACACATCTAACCATCCAGGTAAGTTTGTTAGGAAGTTCGCGTTCGTTACACCCCCTTCCCCGTAGCCACGAACACAAATGTATTGTACTGCTCTCTGATGAGAGTCTACGGGCACAATTGCAAAGCCAACATAGTTCTTGAGGTACTTCCCAGCCACAAAGCGGCAGACGTGCGTTATACTCTCCAATGTAAACTGTTCACAGAGATTCTCCGTTATCAACTCCACACTATTCTCCTACTTTTTTCCCCAATCTTCTAGATTGCCATCTAGACAGCATTGTCCCTGGGAGCTTGCTTCATGGCAACCATGGTCTGCCAGTTTGGTGCCCCTACTAAGAGATTCCTGTTGGACTGTATATGTACAAGGTATTGGAACATATTTGGTACACCAAACTTTGTACTGTTCCGATATGTTCAGCTTAATAAGTCTACCCGGAACTACTTTGGTGGGCAGGCTCGGACTGGCCCACAGGGGTACAGGGGAATCCCCTGGTGGGCCCCTGAGCAAGGTGGGCCCCTACCACCCCCTACACAAGCGGCACAAAACACATTAGATTTACTGCACTACATACATATATTCAATGTGCACTGTGCAGCACCTCAACCAGCTTATGTTCATATAAAAAAACTTGTTTGATTATATTATACTTGAATGTACCTGTACGGTGGGCCCCCAAAATAAATTTTACTGGTGGGCCCTAGGTACCCCAGTCCGACACTGTTGGTGGGTTACATGCAGTCAACGAGATAGGACAAATCTCATGTACACTATGGCTTTTTTCTCCCATGCAGAGATTGACCTGTTGTGTGGATTTTGAAAACCACATAAACGCACAAAATACAAATAAATAGCGTGGATTTTATGTGCGGATTTCATGTGGGTTTTCTGCATACAAATTTGCACCGTGTGCAGGTACACTAAGGGTTGGCCCTGTGGAATGGACATGCTGTGGATTTTTTTAACAACTCTCATCCATATGTGGCATATTTTATTTATTTGCTCTTTTTATATATAGCACCAACATATTCCACAGCACTGTACGTACATTTAATTGTCATCGCGTACTGTCGCCATTGGCGCTCACAATCTAAATGTCAGTTTATTTTCTGGACTTGCATGACTGTATTTTGTGATCCCCAAAACGCTGATTCGCAAATAATACGGATCATGTCTGTGTGAGGGCCATGCTGCATATGTTTTTTTTTGCGGACCAATTATAACTGCTTATTCTTTTCAGCAAAATGAACAAGAATAGGGCATGTTATATATTATTTTTTTTGCGAGGCTGCGGAATGCAGATTCGAATGCAGACCACACACAGTGTAATGTCCGTATTTTTTGCAGCCCCGTTGAAATCAATGAGTTGGCATCCAATCCACATTTTTTGCAGAGCATTCGTGTGAATGGGGCCTTAATGTGGGTTTGGTGCGAATTTCATGCGGGTTTTCTGAAAAAAAAATCTGTACTGTGTGCAGGCTACATGCAATTTTTTCCGCGCAAATTTTCATGTGGAAAGACTTCACCGTTATACAGTGCTTGCAAAGTGTATGATGTTTTTCTCACCTGAACTCCAAAATATGTCCTGATTATCATGTCCGGAGATTTACTTTCACACTTGTAGCTATTACTCTTAGGCAAGGAGTGGGAACTTTAGGCATGGCCCACTGTGATTTTCTGGAACATTTACTGCTGTTTTCACACATGCGCTCACTCGGACAAAACCCAGAGTTAGTACTAGGGCTCTGGGGAGAAAAAGTCTGGGTAAAGTCCGGGACAGATATTGTGGTTGTGTGCGTTCACACATACAGCCCCTCCGGGTAAACTCCAGAAAATGTCTGGATTCCACTGTGAGGCTACATGCACACGACCGTATGTGTTTTGCGGTCCGCAAATTGCAGATTCGCAAAAAAAAAACGGATGACGTTCCGTATGGCTTAAGTTTTTTTTGCAGATCCATTGTAGTAATGCCTATCCTTGTCTGCAAAACGGACAAAAATAGGACATGCTCTGTTTTTTTTGCGGGGCTATGGAACGAACATACGGATAGTACACGGTGTGCTGTCAGCATTTTTTGCGGACCCATTGAAATGAATGGGTCCGCATCCTATCCGCAAAAAAAACGGAAAGGACACGGAAACAAAATATGTTCGTTTGCATGTAGCCAAAGTGTGAATGGGGCGTGATTAGACAAATGTATTTTACACTTTGCTTTTTTCTTAGGTGTGGAAGTTGATTTGCTGTGCAGATTTTGAAATCTACCGCATGTCAATTGTTTCAAATTTCAGCCTTTTCAATGGAAGTATGAGAACTGGAAAAAATCAGCATTAAATTTGCACCAAAACGCAATAAATAGTGTGGATTTATATGTTTGTTTTTTTCAGATCTATTTTTATTGCACTTTGCATTATAATTGAGATGTTAAAGGATTTCTGTCACCCCCCAAAAGCCTTTTTTTTTTTTTTGCCTCACTAAAAAGCTTATAGGGTGATTATTCTAAACATATTCTTGTTAACCGTTTTTGTAGGATAATTCTGCTATAAAACGTTATTTTATAATATGCAAATTACCTTGCTACCAGCAAGTAGGGCGTTTACTTGCTGGTAGCCACTGCATCACGCTTGTAAAAAAACGCCCCTCCTGTGGTTGATTGACAGGGCCAGCGAGCGCTCTCCTCCTCCTGCTGGCCCTGTCTCCGTTTAAAATCTCGCGCCTGCGCCATACCGTTCTTCAGTCGGTGCAGGCGCACTGAGAGGAGTACTCTCGCTCGGCCGCTCCTTCCTCAGTGCGCCTGCGTCTTCTCTTCCGGGTGCAGCTTTGACGTCATTGGCGCACTGAGGAAGGAGCGGCCGAGCTAGAGTACTCCTCTCAGTGCGCCTGCGCCGACTGAAGAACCATTGTAAGAGCCATTGTAAGACTTTATTCTGGTGCAGTGGGCCTTGAGTTCCTCCTGGGCTCATATACCGTAGCTAGAATATGTAGGCATTTTGTGGACGATGAAAGCATGGATGCCATTGACTGGTCTTCACATTTCCAAGACCTGAATTCAATTGAGAACCTCTGGAACATTCTGTATCATTGCATCCAAGGCTCCCAAGTAGTGCCACAGACTGATGCCCTGAGTCAGGTTTGGGAGCTGATCCGCCAGGACACCATCCTCAGTCTCATCAGGAGCATGCCCAGACATTGTTGGGAGTGCATACAGGCTATGCACATTGCTGAGTCCCATTATGAGATGGCCTAATAAAAGTTAGGATTGGGTCTACCTGTGATTTTAATTTTTTATTTAGATTTTTTGTGGTGATTTGGAATCCAGCCCTAAATTGGTTGATGATTTGGATTTTTATTGACCATTGATACCTCATTTTATTCATAACGACTTACACGACGTAGATCAGTAAACCTAGTCATTGAGATCTGATGTGTGAATTAAAGGAAACAAGTCATAATGAAAATGCAGTGAAATCTGCCAAAAACATGTTACAGAGCAGAATGAGCTGAGCAGATTGATATATAGTTTTTTCGGAAAAAAATAAATTCAAATTTCTGCTGATTCCGAACTTTGAAGTCGGGGAGGTGGTCCTATCAGTGATTGACAGTTATCTCTATATACACAGTCATAAAGGGAAGGTTGTCAATCACTGATAGGACCGACTTCTTGACTTCAAAGCCTAGAATGAACAGAAATTGCCAGTTTTATTGAATCTTTTCCCACAAAACTATCCCCCAGTATTGATAATGTCTCCATTATTGGCCCTCCCATATTAATAATACCCCCACTAGTGGCCCATCCACTTGAATGCATGGAGACACTTGCGCCTCACTGCATGCTGCAGGAAATGACCTGTGTTCCTAGCATGATGATGTCATCACTCTGGAAATGCAGGTTCTTTCCTGTTGCATCCAGTAAGGAGCGAGTGTCTCTATGCATTTAAATAAACGAGGTGAGGTAATTTATTATTTTTTCACCCATGAAAGGCCCTTTGTACCCATTTTTAACAGCCGTTAGATAGGTGCACTCCTGTCTAAACGGCCAATAAAACAGTCCCATTGATTTCAAGGGGGCCATCTGGCTTTTAAAACCACTATTTACTTGCTGTTAAAAAACGGCCATGTTAATAGCCCCATTAACTTTTATTTTGATTCTAAAAATGGCTGTTACTTAAATTGCCTTCACTTGGCTATTTTTCTCATTCAAGTGAAGGTAGCCTTAGGTTTCGTTCACATCACCGTATAGCCTTTCCATTCTCCTGCTATGTTTAGGAGGAGAAAAACGGAAAGGACGGATTCGGCACATAACTGAGGCGAACGGAACCTAAGGACCCCTCAGACTGTAATTGGGTCCGTTAGGTTTCCGCTCAGAGGAAGATCTTTGAAGCGGAGACAAAAGTCCTGCATGCACTACTTTTGTCTCCGCTCCAAAATCATCTTCTGAGCGAAAACTTAATGGACCCCATTATAGTCTATGGGGTCCTTAGGTTCAGTTTGGCTCGGTTATGTGCCGAATCCGTCCTTTCCGTTCTCCTGCTCCTAAATGGAGCAGGAGAACGGAAAGGCTGAACGGTGATGTGAACGAAGCCTAAGTGGTGAAATGTGGACAAATAAATGAGACTTAACAGCAGATTAAATTCCTTGGTGAGATGCACTTTACACGTATACCAGGAGCTGAGATGGCACCATAGCTAGCAGTTTTACACAGCAGACATCCACCGGCAGTGCCTGTGACCAGGGAGAATTCTTAATATACGCATTTAATCCCTTAGATGATTCAGATCAATCTGGTTGGTTTACAGTTAGCACATTTGTTAGGAGAGCGCAGTCTGCTGTATAGCCACAAGCAGTGGAAAGAAAGTATATTTTAAATGACTAGCTCTAGTAACGTCTGAAAATGTTTTTAATATAATAGGGAATCTAATATATCACAAATAATAGGTATATCAATATATCACAATAAAAAGTCATAAAACAATAATACAATAAACCCTAAGACGAATGTGATCCTGGTCGTATCAGCTGCCAGTGCGGGGCCCACACACACTGGCTGGTGATATACTGCTAAAAGGAATTAAAAGTAGGACTTAGTGTAATTGATGACTGGTATAATGCAGTATATCCAATGAAATGAATATTTCATCCACTTTGTTTTTTTTCTCTTGCTGTGTAATAACACCTACACATAATTAACAATTGCAGTTCATTTAGTATTAGTCCCACATTATAAATCTGTTCACAATCTACACATACAGATGGGCCAATATCAATCCAATGCTGATGACAGAATCTGTCCACAATAGATATTGGTGGATGTTAATAATTAAAGACTAATCGTAGCCACCATCCGCATTGTCATTCCACAATTCTCTATGTCCACAATAAATGCTGATAATTTAGCCTAATTAGAACCACAGTATCATCCATCAATCCTATGAAAGGGGTAATATCTGATGGTTAAGACCCCTTTTACACAGGCTGAGGGAAATGCTCGATCATCAGGTAATAAGATCATTTGTGCGGACACCTAAATCATTGTTTGCCAGACACAGGCTGTGCCAACTAATCACGCTGTGCTGCCGACAAACAATGATTATGTATGGGAATGAGCGATGGTCTTAGTGATCGCTCCTCTCCATACTGTGGAGGAGATTGCTACATGTAATAGCAGCGGTCTCTTTCACTGACGAGCAGGCACTTGTCGGCAAGGAATGCTTCCTTCCCGATGATCGTCTGCTAAGTCTATCAGTGTAAAGAGGCCTTTAGACGCGCTGTTGGGATTACTCGCGCTCTTGGGCGCCTCCCAGCCTCTGTTGGCTGTTAAGAACTGTAGTGACCTTAAACTCCCGCTCAAGGAGCCCGCTGCTGGGATTTACAGGGTCTTTATTGCCGGCTCTTGCACGCTATGGAGTGTGTGCTCTCAGGTTCCCATTGGTTTCTTGTGTTTTGTTTTTTTCAAGTCCACCCCATTATTCTTTTTTCAGCTTCCTGATAGATTGTAGAGAATATTAAATTGTGCCATTAGAAAGTACAACTTGCCCCACAGGAAAAACAAGGCCTCATATGATTATGTGAATGGAGAAGTTATGGCTATTGGATGGCTGAATAGAGAAAACAAGGACATGTAACTTGGCCCATACTTAGAAGGTAACTCACGCTTTAGAAAAGTTTGTTTAAACCCCCTTAAATTATTCATAACTAATATACTTTATTACTAGATTTTGCTGTTTTACTAAAGAGGCAGCTGAAGTCCAGGTGTCTGTCGTGCTGTAGAGTCGGTGCTCTTGTACACCGCTGACCTATCAGTAGTGTACAGGTGTATGGATACTGGTGGATATGGGGCTGCAGTGAGCGCTGTACTGGCAGGAGTACACATTTGCTACTCTTGCCTGTGCCACTAAATCCTGGCCGATGTGCTATGCCAGGATATAGCAGAGCAGACTCCTGCTTGGGCCCTCACTGCTCAGCTAAAGGCTCTATAAAGCACATCGGTGTAGTCTTCTGCACCAATGTGCTGTGTTGAGCCTTGGGTTATGTGAAGTGGACACAAGCAGGAGTAGCGATGTATGCTTCTTTCAGTACAGCGCTTGCTGTGGCCCCTATTTCACCAGTACAGTGGAAACCGTTCACCTGACATGTCAGCAGTGAACAAATGTACGGATACTAAAGTGTGATGGACATCTGAACTCTTTATTTTTTATTTTTTGTAAAACAAAATCCATTGAAGGGATTGTTACATTTCAGTAAATGGAATCATGTAGAGAAACTTAATACAAGGCACTTACTAATGTATTATACATTACATATTATACACTGCTCGTATCCAGAGGCTACTGCCACTGCTGCAGAGCGTATATGAGGGGGATGAGAACTGCTGCACATTCGTGCCTGTGCACGCTCCCACTGTCTCAGCCACCAGAGAGGCCAGAGCTTTTTCCTATAGTGTGTAAGCGCGACCACCGCTGCTGGGTTGCAGGGTTATCGTAACCTGTGGATATGAACAGTGTATAATGTGATGGAAAAATGAATCCAGCCAGCAAAGGAGGCAATATGGACAATTATAGTAGAAGTAATAGTGGCTCACCCAGGCTGATCAAAAATGGTTAGGTGCACTCCTCTCAGCACCCCCAAGGCTGTAAAAGTTTGGATAAATGGAAAAAATGTTAGGGGGGCACTCAGAATCTGGAAACACATGGATATATACACATGTAAATATTTATTGAAGTTAGAAAATAATAAACTAAAAACTTGTAGATAACAATGAAAAAGGACTAAGTCCACTCAAACATATATCACTTGATGAGTGCGGGTTTGTGATTACCAATTTATGTTAATTTATGATCCTATACAAATACAGTGGCCGATCCGCACCAAGGTGTATAGCTCAGATGAGTGTACACACGTTTGTATTGGATAATTTGTAATTTGCCAAATAATAGTCCCATATAGCACAGTACTAAAACAGTCCCATCTGGGATATCCAATAAATAGTTATGCTGGATACCTAAACTTCTTCGTTCACTTTATGTGGTTAAAATCAATAACGATTCCAAATAGTTCCTCAAAAGATAGACACATGAATCATAAAGGGTAAACAGAAGTATCCAGTGTCTTTTGTTTATAACCTGTTCACCGGGAAAGTGTAGTACATTTTGTTGGATTCCTAGATTAGACCAGTTTTTATGTTCAAATGGCTTGTACTTAATATACTACGTTGTATGTGCTTTACCACTCCAGACGCTCTTTTTCATATGGTTCCGTGGTAAAAGATTAAGCAGCAAGATACGGGAGTCAGGCTTTTCCCTGCAAGGACCTGCGCGGCGTCTCACGTGGCATCCCAGAAACTCATAGAAACTCTCAAGACACTATGATGGCATATAGGTGCCTTTGTCTATTGGACTTTTACCATTAAAGATAAAAACACATAAACTCCAAGCAGAAGCATCTAGGATCCAAGCTGGGACTGATACCATATCCACATTTTTACAAATCCCTCACTAGTCCAGCATACATTGTGGTACCTTTTGGACACCATATAAAAGGTAACCATTTGACTCCCACTGTTCAACCACTGAGGAAGGGATATGCTTAAACCCCGAAACGCGTCTGGTAGATGAACAGTGAGCGATTAAACAATACAAGATGTGACATCGTTTATTCCTGACTTCTGGCAATTCGGAATAACATCAGCTTCCTGATACCAAATAAGGACTGTTGTTGAATTGCTTTCTTCTGGAGAAACGGACCAATCCACAGTCATCTTTGAAGTCACGTGCTACATCACCGATCATCTAGCATACCACGTGGGGCGCCACGTGAGACGCCAAGCAGGTCTTTGCAGGGA
Organism: Bufotes viridis; assembly: GCA_033119425.1. Taxonomy (NCBI): domain Eukaryota; kingdom Metazoa; phylum Chordata; class Amphibia; order Anura; family Bufonidae; genus Bufotes; species Bufotes viridis. The sequence continues at coordinate 239,599,849 of CM065592.1, forward strand.
AAAGCAAGTCTTGACTCCGGTATCTTGCTGCTTAATCTCCTACCACGGAACCAAATGAAAAAGAGCGTCTGGAGTGGTAACGTACATACAACATAGTATATTAAGTGCAAGCCATTTGAACATTAAAACCGGTTTAATCTAGGGATCCAACAAAATGTACTACACTTTCCCGGTAAACGGGTTATATACAACAGACACCGGATACTTCTGTTTATCCTTTATGATTCATGTGTCTATCTTTTGAGGAACTATTTGGAATCGTTATTGATTTTAACCATATAAAGTGAACGAAGAAGCTTATGTATCCAGCATAACTATTTATTGGATAGCTGCAACTGGGACACTGGTTTTGTTGATATCATATATTTGGCAGTTGCTAGGTTACAGCTAAGAAAGGTGTCAAAGCTGCATGGTTCCCAAACCTCCGGAGGTGTCAGCTGATGTGATAACGTTCTCTGACATGAATGTAAGTGAGACGTGCAAATAGCATTTTAAATTATAATGTACGTCTGTACTCAAAACTTACAGAACTGTCATGGCAATTATTTTACTATGTGCTTTTCTTTTTTTTATGTAAGTCGCTATTTATTATTGCCAAATTTACAACTGTTCATTTTGTAGCAAATAAGAGATTGTAAATTACAACGGTACAGAAAATTAAGTGACAGATAACCTGCCAACCAAGACAGGTGAACAAACTTGGTTTTGTTTAGTCTGCAAATAAGATCCAATTACATTGTATAAATCCTTGAATAGAGAATCTTGATGATACAATTTTATAACTAGGCCTTTAAAGGGCCCTTTACACAGGCAGAGAATCCCAAAGATAATCTCTAACGCTCATAGAAACGCTTGTTGGCGATTATCTGGCAGTGTAAACTTGCCGCTGATTACCCAATGAACGAGCAAAACGCTTGTTTAGCAGGTAATAGATCATTCATGGGCACACAGAAATCATTTGCCGGCAGCAGATTGTGCTGTGTAAGCATGATCTGCTGCCGGCAAACAACAAGTCAGTATGGAGACCAGCGATGACATTAGCGATCACTCCTCCCCATACTGTGGAGGAGATCGCTGCATGTACATGGATCGGTCTCTTCCTCTGACGAGCAGGCGATTGCTGGGAAGGAACACTTCCTTCCCAAGAATCTGCTGCTCTGCCACCCAATGTGAAGGGACCTTTACTATGACAAGAGGGCGTTCCAGCCACTGGATAATAAAACCGTGGACATTATTAATATTTCATAGGATCCAGAAAGTGAAACACACTTCAAGCACGCAGGTTTGGCGCTGATGCATTTCGAGTTAAGTACGCACCCTTAGGGCTCACTCACACGACCTTATGATTGCCATGCTCGTGCTGCAAATAGCGGTCTGCAATGCCCAGGCATCGGCAGTGTGAATTCTGTGGTGCAGTGTGGACCCATTGACTTAATTGGGTCCATGATCCTCAAAATATGGCAAAGGATAGGATATGTCATCTTTGCAGCCCCATTGTGGCCCCGTTCCGCATAATTGCTTTCAAGGCTTCAGCACCCCTTGAATTAGATTTTGGGGTGCAGATGTCTTTGCAAGTCAGCCAGGGGCATGTTGAAGACCCCCAGGCATGCCCTCAGTATAAAACTTTCAGTGCCTGTGTTGCAGACCGCAACCCACGTGTCCACAATATACACGGGTAGTGGCCGTGTGAACTCCGTTTGCAGTATGGACCCATTAATTTGAATTGGTCCACAATCTGCAACATATGGTAAAAGATAAGAGATGTCCTAGCTTTCGCAGTGCTGAAACACAGACCTGAAAGCCCACCAAAGGGCTTCTGAGTGTTTCCGCAGACTTCCGATCCGTGCCTCTGCACAGCAAAAGATAGGACATGGCCTTCCTTTTGCTGTTTGTTGCAGATCACTGACCCATTCAAGTTAATAGGTCCGCGCTGCAGCACGACGTTCACACGGCCGGTGTCCGTGTACTGCTGACCCACTGTTTATGGTCCGCAACATGGGCATGGTGGCCATATTATCATCTGAGTGTCCACCCCCTGTTAAATTAATATTTCTTTCTCTAGTAACACGGAAGCACTTTGTCAGTATAATTAAGTAGATTTTAGGACACTCGGGGTCACCCAGCGCTATAAATCCATATCATGCATGCAATGCTGTCAGAAGAGCGAAGGCCAGAATAGAGAATCGTACTGACTCTTCAAGTTCCTCGCATTGACCTCATGTGTGTGCGTCTAAGCTTTGTCTTTTGACAGCAGATTTTTATTTTTTAGCTTAAAGACTAAAATGATAAAACCCACCTACAGTAACCGAATGGGGTAGATTTATCAAAACTGTATTTGTTGCCCATAGCAACCAATCAATGTAGCTGTCACTTTATTAAATCAGTTACTGGGATGAAAGCTCAGATTGGTTGCTATAGGCAACAAAGACAGTTTTGCTATTTGACAGTTCTTATTACAGGACATTTATAGGCCTCACTAAAAATCAAACAATACATACTACCCAGTAATGATGTAGTGTTTGTAATACTAGTGGGAGTAGAGGCGTAGCATACAGGGTCCCCTAAGAACACACCTGCAGGAATGAATTATTCTTGTCTTCCCTTCATCAGGATATTGCGGGTCACTGTGCAGGGTGAGGAATTAGATGTGTCACATGTTAATGATGGATCCTCTCTATATGTCTTATATTTTTTTGATTTGTGAGTCACTTATGATCCTGAACCAATCTTCTCTTATTTTACAAACTGGACCTGGGGGGAGGAGGAGGGCCTAGCGATGAACTTCTCCTTCTCTTCCCTTTGTAAAAACCCTGCATTTTCATGTAGCCACTATTAGAGGGAGCTTAAGTGAAAAGAGATTATTACAACTTCTCTTACAGTCAGTTGTAACTGCATTAAAGGGGTTGTCCTAGTTATAAAAAAAAATATATAGCCCTTTAAATCTGATGGTCAGCAATATATAACTAAGCTAAGCAAGTTTTAGGCAAAAAAAAAATTCTATTTCCTCATTTCCCTGGTTCTCCTCTTGTCCTATGTTAACCTTTAATAACAACAATCTCTGAGGTTTTCCTCATGAGTATTTGTGCCCCTCTTCCTGCTCTGCAAAGGGGGGGGGGGGGGGCCCAATACAAGTGCTGCCCTGAGTGACATGTCTAACTGCTAGGATGCTCAGCAGCATGTTGTATGCATAGGACTACAAGTCACAGCAGTACAATGACACTGCTGATCCACGCAGAATCTTCCCCCTACCTGTTCTTGTGTAGTGCTCTGCAGAACTCCTCCAGTCTCTCGGCGTTGTGGATAAGGAGTGAAGATCTTGTGTCTCTTCACCTCCTGCAGCTACTCGGCAAAGCCTCCAGCCCTGAGTCTGTTTCAGAAGGGGTTAACGTTTCCTGAAGAATCCAGGGAGAGGGCAGACGGCAGTGCAAGGGGCCAGCACAGTGACGTCTCGTGTACAGACACATATCTGCTCTCTCAGGCTTGTTCACGAAACCTCATCAGAGCAGGGAGAGAAGCAGAAATGAAAGGCCATGTGACCCTTGGTGAAATCTGAGAAAGGAGCCACTGCAGTTAAAGTGCATTGTAAACCCATTACATTTGCCTAGTTAGAAACATACAAAAAACTAAAAAAAATTACTCCGACAACCCCTTTAATTCCTACTCACTGAGCTCTTCCTAGTGGTGACTGCAGGCATACAGCTTTGTAATAGATAGGAATCAGGAAATTTACCAGTTGTCTGGCATTAATACATTGAAAAATATGGTTGTCAGAATGGCCATCATATCTATGAAGCACCTGTTCCACTATTTTCTTTTATTACAATTTTTAAAATAAAATTTAATTTGATTAATAAAAGCAAAACATAAATTAATTAGATATCCCGGGCCATGCACTTTGCACTCTGAATTGCCTGAAAGCGATTGATGCAAACATACTGGGAAACTGGATGAGGCAGGGAGGCCCATACTAAGCTATATGAGATCTGTGTAATCCCCTGACTTCAAAGTATATTACTCAACTCTTTCATGACCCATCCTAGACTATTAGTAATATTATCAGTTATCAGCACATTCCTGCTCCTCCCCTTTCTCTTCCCCTCTCCATGGACTTCTGTGTAATCTAGTCCTTCAGTGTGCAGGCAGCCCTTCACTTAAGAAGGATTTGAAAGTTTGGAGTTAATGAAGATGAGAGTAAAGCATCTTTCTCTGATTAAAATATATTATAAGGTTTCTTATGTTCACCTGTGGTATTCATTTATGAGAAAAAATAAACTGCAATAATCAAACAGAGTACTCCCTTATTTTTCAGGCTTTTATGCTGACTTAGAGTTTTACTTTCACTCCGATACTTCAGCTTTACATGCAATTCAGCCACATAATATCATGGAATTTATCTTCATGAGTAGAGAAATATGCTACTCATGCTTCAGAAGGCACTTCGGTCCTTTCTTTGCTTTATTATCCTATTTTAAAAAACATATTACAAGACTCACTGGCCCATTTGTTCAGAGTTTTGCCGAGTTGTAAACCACATTCAAAGAGACGTTTCGAGGGCTGCGTCCCCTTAATCATGCGTATGCGCATAAACTGCAGTTCTGCTTTGTTATTTTTTTTATGCCTGGCTTTGCAGAGATTAAGGGAGCATAGTCCTACAGCACTACTCTGAGAGGGCAGCCAGAGATGTCTCCTCACACTGCAGGATCTCTGTTTTCCTGTGTGATGCCTCTTGAGCCTCTCTTCCCTGTCATCTCTCTCTTCCCTGTCATCTGTTATATGCAGGAAGCAGTGAGACTAGTGTAAAGCAGCATCTCATAGAACTACGCCGGAGAGCCAGCACACTAGCTGTCTGTGCCGTCTGTGTGTGTCGGGAGGTGTGTATGACTGCAGCTAACCTACTATTTAACTGCACTTCCTTTACATTATGTCTTCAACACAGATATACAGAGGAACATATAGGGTGGGCAGAGGAGGGACCTGAGAGCTGCCAGGAGGAATTTGATAAGAACTCAGCCACATGAGAGAGACCGAGCTCTGGGCTGTTGGTCAGACTTGCGGTCACACGGCTAAGTTCCTATAATGAAAAGGTTCAAACTATATGGATGAAACTAAGTTAGGGCTCATGCACACAACTGTTGTTTTTGTCTGCATTCAAGCCACATTTTTTGCATGTCGGATGCCGACCAATTCACTTCAATGGGGGTCACAAAAGATGTGGACAGCACACCGTGTGCTGTCCTGATCCGTACGTCCGTTCCACGGTCCCATAACAAAATAGTCAGTTTTACTGGCAAGGATAGGACTGTTCTTTAGAGGGCAGGACGTTCTGTTCTGCAAAATGCAAAGCACACACAGCTGGTATCTGGTTCACAGATCCACAACTTGCAGACCATGAGAATGCCTATGGCCATATGCATGAGCCCTTAGGGTGTAACAAAGGATACTGCTAGAATACTGATGTGGAGTTGCCATTATATTTTAAATAAAAAAAAAAATACTGGAGTGCTTCTTTAAAGAAGGGACCAATTCCATAATTCTCATAGTTTGGGAATGAGATGATCTTTCTGCACACTGATGAGCTATCAGGATGTTTGTTACACCGCTGAAAGCACGTAAAAGTGATGTGCTATATATAGAGGATATTATATTTTTTTACATTAAGATTTCCTTGGTGTTGGTCTTCTCTTATGAATGGTATGTTGGTATAAAAAAGCCTTTAGCATAGTATGGGGCCTTGAAATGCTTTTTAACCCCTTAAGGACACAGCCATATTTCACCTTAAGGACCAGGCCATTTTTTGCAAATCTGACCAGTGTCACTTTATTTGGTGATAACTTTAAAACGCTTTTACTTATACAGGCCATTCTGAGATAGTTTTTTTTTTTTTTTTTTGTCGCATATTGTACTTCATGACACAGGTAAAATGAAGTAAAAAAATGTCATTTTTATTTAAGAAAAAAATACAAAATCTACCAAAATTTTGGAAAAATTAGCATATTTCCAACTTTCAGTTTCTCTACTTCTACAATACATAGTAATAACTCCAAAAATAGTTATTAATTTACTTTCCCCATGTGTCTACTGTATGTCTGGATCATTTAGGGAATGACATTTTATTTTTATTCCTCATTTCCCTGGTTCTCCTGTTGTCCTATGTTAACCTTTAATAACAACAATCTCTGAGGTTTTCCTCATGAGTATTTGTGCCCCTCTTCCTGCTCTGCAAAGGGGGAATACAAGTGCTGCCCTGAGTGACATGTCTAACTGCTAGGATGCTCAGCAGCATGTTGTATGCATAGGACTACAAGTCACAGCAGTACAATGACACTGCTGATCCACGCAGAATCTTCCCCCTACCTGTTCTTGTGTAGTGCTCTGCAGAACTCCTCCAGTCTCTCGGCGTTGTGGATAAGGAGTGAAGATCTTGTGTCTCTTCACCTCCTGCAGCTACTCGGCAAAGCCTCCAGCCCTGAGTCTGGGAATGACATTTTATTTTTTGGGGACGTTGCAAAGCTTTGAAGTTTAGAAGCAAATCTTGAAAATTTTCAGAAATTTTCAAAAACCCATTTTATAGGGACTAGTTCAGGTCTGAAGTCAGTTTGTGAGGCTTACATAATAGAAACCACCCAAAAATGACCCCATTTTAGAAACTACATCCCTCAAGGTATTCAAAACTGATTTTAAAAACGCTGTTAACCCTTTAGGTGCTCCACAAGAGTTATTGGCAAATGGAGATGAAATTTCAGAATTTAACTTTTTTGCAAGATTTTCCATTTTAATAATTTTTTTCCAGTAACAAAGCAAGGGTTAACAGCCAAACAAAACTCAAAATGTATTACTCTGGTTCTGCAGTTTACAGAAACACCCCATATGTGGTTGTACACTACTGTACGACCACACGGCAGGGCGTAGAGGAAAAGGAGCGCCGTGTGGTTTTTGGAAGGCAGTTTTTGCTGGACTGGTTTTTTGACACCATGTCCCAGTTGAAGCCCCCTGATGCACCCCTCGAGTAGAAACTGCAAAAAAGTGACCCCATTTTGGAAACTACGCGATATGGTGGCAGTTTTTTTGGTACTATTTTAGGGTACATATGATTTTTTTGTTGCTCTATATTACACTTTTTGAGGCAAAGTAATAAAAATTAGAAATTCTGAAATTTCATCTTCATTTGCCATTAACTCTTGTGGAACACTTAAAGGGTTAACAAAGTTTGTAAAATCTGTTTGAATACTTTGAGGGGTGTAGTTTCTTAAATGGGATCACTTTTTGGAGTTTGTACTCTAGGGCTGCATAAGGGGGGCTTCAAATGGGACATGGTATCAAAAAACCAGTCCAGCAAAAACTGCCTTCCAAAAACCATATGGCGCTCCTTTCCTTGTGCGCCCTGCCTTTTGGTCATACAGCAGTTTACGACTATATATGGGGTGTTTCTACAAACTGCAGAATCAGGGCAATAAATATTGAGTTTTGTTTGGCTGTTAACCCTTGCTTTGTTACGGGAAAAAAATTATTAAAATGGGAAATTTGCCCAAAAATAGCTGTTTTGGCACAGTTTTTATTTTTTATTATTTACATCGTTCATCTGACAGATTAGATCATGTGCTATTTTTATAGAGCAGGTTGTTACGGACGCAGGGATACCTAATATGTTTCCTTTTTTTAATTTATTTAAGTTTTACACAATAATATCATTTTTGAAACAAAAAAAAAAATCATTTTAGTGCCTCCATAGTCTGAGAGACATATTTTTTTTTTTGGGGGGCGATTGTCTTATGTAGGGTATAATTTTGTGCGGAATGAGATGACACCATTGTGGGAGGCATACGCCTTTTTTGATAGCTTGCTAATACACTTTTTGTTATGTTAGGAGACAAAAAAATGGCTTTTTTGACACCGTTTTTATTTTTAATTTTTACGTTGTTCACCTGAGGGGTTAGATCATGTGATTTTTTTATAGAGCAGGTTCTTACGGACGCGGCAATACATAATATGTATACCTTTTTTTATTTATTTAGGTTTTACACAATAATATAATTTTTGAAAGAAAAAAAATATCATGTTTTTGTGTCTCCATAGTCTCAGGTTGGGTATCATTTTTGCGGGATGAGATGACAATTAGATTGGCATTATTTTGCAGGTCATACGCCTTTTTGATCGCTTGCTATTACACTTTTTGTGATGTAAGGTGACAAAAAATTTCAGTTTTACTGTATATTTTTGAAAATTCTAAGTAAAACTCGTTTTTATTTATTTCTTTAAAAAATGTTGCAAGTTTCTCTCCCCCCCCTTCCCATATAAATACAATATCATCGATAAAACGGTGCCATAGGACGAGGCCCGACCTGAAATTCAGTTTTTAGATTTAACAATATTCATTGACAACAGCAAGATATGCACCAAAACATACAGCAAACCGATGTATGCTAACAGTTTCATCTCTATGGAGAGGGTTCACCTGCCCCAATGGCTGGAGAATGTGCCAAGAAGCCAATTTTTAAGAATAAGAAGAAACTGTACAAACAGATCACATTATGAGGAAGAAGCCGAACTTATACAGAGAAAATTTGAAATAAAGGGGTACAGCCCGGAAAAGCTAAAAAAGTCTAGAACAGAAATAGGAGAGATAGACAGACGGATGTTACTAGGAGAAAAAACTAAAGAACCCAAAAAAAAAAGAAGAATCATGGACTATCCCACCCATCATCATGCCTTACAATAGTCAAGTCTTCAGGTTTAAGAAGGTGATAAAGAAATACTGGAATATCCTGGGAGAGGACAAAATAATAGGGGACCTGGTACCCAAAGCCCCAAGGTTCATCTTCAAAAGACCAATGAACTTAGGCAATGCCATAGCATCCACTAACAAATGTATAGGTAGACACAAGAAAAAAGAAGAAAAATGGCAGGATGGGAGCCTGAAAGGTTTCTTTCAATGTAAAAAATGTCAGGGATGTAAAAAATCACAGACAATAAAAATACAGAAACAAATACAAAACACGGGTGGATTCTATACCCATGATATACGTGACTTTATCTCCTGTAACAGTAAAGGTGTCATCTACGCCATCATCTGTCCCTGCACTAAAATCTACATTGGCAGAACCAAAAGGGCCCTAAAGAAAAGGATAGGAGAACATATATATAATATCGAGAGAGAGTTTGAGGGACACCCCCTATCACGGCACTACAAAGACAAACATCAATCAAAATTCACAAACTCAAACTTTTGCGGTTTAGAAATAGTTAAAAAAAAACAGAAGGGGGGGGTGACTTCATCAAAGAGATGTCAAGGGCAGAAACTAAATGTATATTCAATATGGACACATTAGCACCAACAGGCCTAAACATGGAAGTAGAGATTTTTGCATTTGATTAAATAACACTAGCACTCACGGGGTTAAAAGAAGGAGAGGGAATGTATGCGCACATATAAGAGGGGGACATGCCTGATAGTATCCATCAACCCTTGCTCCTGACGAAGGATAGCGCTTCTATCCGAAACGCGTTGAGAGGTTTAGTGGTAGCTGTGACTACCCATAGCCACAGCAGTGACGTCACTCCCGCTCCTTGCGAGCGCGAACCACGCATCGGAGCCGCGTCACTGGCCGGGACGCGACTCCGCAGAGCATGCCCTCAAGTCTAAGCCTGCAATAAACCCCTAAACTGCACCCGGCAAGTACACTCCACAGGTCGCAGGAAGCCCGCGGAAACATGCGCAACTAATAGTAAGATTGTATGTTGTATATATCAGGGCAGCACATATAATCGGAACACCATAGTAACATAGGGATTGCCGCACATTGGGGGAACCGCTCTGTTACTGGGTTATACCCTCAGCTAAATACGTTAGAGCGCGGTATCTATTGGATTTTATTGAACCTTCACGTTGGAAAATACATCAGATACGTTGCGGTTCTGCTGTGATACCGCTGCTAACACAGTGAGGTGGATAGGCGTAGCGCTAGTGGGTTCTTGAATCTTTTTTATCACTTTTATTATTTTATTTTTGGGAAGTAAGGTGGTCAATATTTCAATTTCTTCATAGTTTTTATTTTTATTTTCTTATGGCGTTCACCGTGCGGGGAATGTAACATGACCGTTTTATACATCAGGTCGTTACGGACGCGGTGATATATAATATGTGTAGGGAATTTTTATTTATTTTTTTAATCGGTGATAAATGTGTTTTTTATTTTTACTTTTTTTTCACTTTTTTTTCACTTTTTGTTTTTTTTTACCCCGACCCACTTGGTTCTTGAAGATCCAGTGGGTCTGATGTCTGTATAATACAGTACAGTACACTATATAGTGTACTGTAGTGTATTTCACTTACACTTTTGTCTGAACAGATCTCTGCCTTTAGCACAGATCTGTTAAGCACCATGGACAGCAGGATGCCTGAGACGGCGTCCTGTTGCCATGGGAACCTTCCCTGTCTGCCACAACTGAGCAGAGGTATTGCTATCTATTATAAAAGTAAAGAAATTAAAATTTGCAAATTTTTCAAATTTTCAAATTTTTGGGTACATTTGGTAATTTTTTTTATAAATAAAAATTCTATATTTTGACTCAAATTTACCACTGTCATAAAGTACAATATGTGACAAGAAAACAAACTCAGAACGGCCTGGATAAGTAAAAGCATTTTAAAGTTTTTACCACATAAAGTGACACTGGTCAGATTTGCAAAAAATGGCCCGGACAGAAGAGCGAAAACTGGGCCGGGGTAGAAGGGATTAAAAAAAATCTGTAAACAAAAACAGATAAAAAAAAGGATCTGTGCTACTATCTGGTTTTAACTGGCAGCTAACATTTTCGGTGACACATTCCCCTCAACATGTGCCATCGTGATTTGTGTGCTTGTAAAATAATTGCTGGAGGATTGCTGGATGTGTTTATGGAATGAGCTCCAAGTAGTGAGGCCTTCAACGTGCTTGTTCCTCTGTGGGTGTCAGTCTGTGGTTCCAAGTGACATTCTATATTGAGGTCTCTCTGTTGGCAGGATGTGAGGTTCCACAATCAACACACTTCAGTAGAGATTATAATTAGCCTATCGTTTTTTTTCTTCTGTCAACATTATTTGCAGGGATATATATCTAACCTTCGCTCTAAACATCTGACATGTTGCTTAAGTGTAAACTCTCAGCGTGAAGCCCAAGGCAATTAGACCTTCCAATTTGATAACTGTATATATGAAAGCACGCTTCATTAGTTGCATGGCAACATGAGCTGAGGCAGTTATCTACAAGTATTAGTATGCTGTACGTTTTTAGATTCTTCACATTGAGATAATAGTCTTTAGTACGTCTTTATATGCATTCATAACAAATCTAATTTTGCCAATAAAAAAAAAAGAAATCACTACATAATATTGTATTTTGTTGTTTTCATTTTCATAAAATAAAACTGCTGATCATCTTGTTCTCAAACCAAAGAACAATGTACAGTGGTGCTTAGTTAGTGAACCCTTCACAAATATCTGTATTTCACAAGACCTAAAAGTAGAAAAAGATAATCAAATCAAGAATATTATCAAATATATTAGATGTGGTCTTTTATTTATTGATAAAAATGATCCAGTGTCACGTATCTGTGAGTGTCAAAAGTATGTGAATCTTTAGGATTAGCAGATATTTTGGAGTGAAATAAGTTTTTTTTTTTTTTTTTTTTTTATTAACTGAGATGACAATCAGGTGTGAGCAGGCCACCTGCTTTATTTAACCACTTAGTGGATAACACGGAGTGTTTTTCCGCTTTTGCGCTTTCAGTTTTACTCCCTGCCTTCTTGGAGCCATAGCTTTTTTCTTGCGGAACAAGTTGTACTTTCTAATGGCACCATTTAATATTGAATAGGATGTAGTGGGAAGTTGGAAACAAATTCCAAATATGATGGAATTAGAAAAAATAGCAATTCTGCCTGATTTATGAGTTTTGTTTTTACAGAGTTCACTATGCGGTAAAACTGACTTGTGCTCTTCGTTCTCTAGGTCAGTCTAGGCGATTACCCTATTTATATTGTTTTATCTATTCTTTTCATCGCCGTATTCTGACCCCATTATTTTTTTTATAGGTATGTCTACAGAGCTGGGTGAGGGCTCATTTTTTGCAGGACGATCTGTATTTTTTATCGATACCATTTTGGGAGGTTAAGTGATGCAAAAAACAGCGAATAGGCCATTTTTATTAACTTTTTTTTCCTGTTGCACCATTCACTATATTTTAGTTGTTTATAGTTTTTCTTTTTAATATTTTTGTATGTACATTTTCAGATGCAGCAATACCTATGATGTTTATAACCCCTTCTACCTCGGGCCAGTTTTCACCTTCCTGCCCAGGCTTTTACTTATCCAAGCCATTCTGAGATTGTTTTTTCGTCACATATTGTACTTCATAACAGTGCTAAAATTGAGTCAAAATATTTCTCCTTTTTTTTTATAAAAAAAAAACAAGTTTACCAAAAATTTGGAAAAAATTTGCAAATTTCCAAATTTTAATTTCTTTACTTTTATAATAGATAGTAATACCTCCAAGAATTGTTATTACTTTACATTCCCCATATGTCTACTTCTACTACATTTTATTTTTTGGGACGTTAGAAGGCTTAGAATTTTAGAAGCAAATCTTAAAATTTTTCAGAGAATTTCCAAAACCCAATTTTTTCAGGACCAGTTCAGTTATGAAGTCACTTTCTGGGGCTTACATATTAGAAACCATCCATAAATAACCCTATTTTAGAAACTACTCCCCTCAAGCTATTTAAAACTGGTTTTGCTAACTTTGTTAACCCTTTAGTTGCCCCACGAGAACTAAAGGAAAATGGGAATGAAATTTCATTTTTTTTTTTAGCAGATTTTAAATTTGAATCTATTTTTTCTGGAACACATCAAGGGTTAACAGCAGGCTTCAGAGTGGAAGGAGCACCATATGGCTTTTGAAGAGCGGATTTAGCTGGAATTGTAATTGGGAGCTATGTCGCATGTGAAGACACCCTCAGGTGTCCCTACAGTGGAAACCCCCAAAAAGTGACCCCATTCCGAAAACTACACCCCTCAAGGAATATTTCAAGGTGTGTAGTGAGCACTTTGACCCATCAGGCGTTTCACAGAATTAGGAAACCCTTGGCTGTGAAAATGAAAAATTACATTTTTTTCCAGAAAAAGTTACTTTATACCCACATTTTTCACTTTCACAAGGGGTGACAGGACAAAATGCACCCCACATTTTGTTTCCCATTTGCCCCCGAATACGCCAACTCCCAATATATGCTCAAAAAATGATGTATGGGTGCACAGCAGGGCTCTAGGGTCAAACAGAAAAATATGGAATTTGCTGACCTGAATTGGCAGACAATGATTTTAGGTGCTATGTCGCATTTAAAAGATTCCTGAGGTCCCCAGAAATTAAGTTCCCTAACAAGTGACCCCATTTCGGAAAGAGCACCCCCGTACGAACATTTTAAGTAGTAGAAAGGGTACTTTTCAGCAAACAGGTGTCTCACAGAAGGCAGAAACACCAGTAAAGCATTTTAGCCTCTTAATGACACAGGGCGTATGGGTATGCACTAATGTCCGAGTCCTTAAGTACACAGGGCGTACCCATACGTCCTGAATAAAACCGCATGTAAAAAAAAAAAAAAAATGTGATACAAACATGATTCCTGCTGCGATTCCTGCATGTTCACATGTACTGTATTATACAGACACCAGATCCACTGGACCTTCAAGAACCAAGTGGGTCTGGGTAAAAAAAAAAAGTAAAAAAAGTGAAAAAAGGTAAAAAAAAAAAAAAAAAAAAAAAAGACATTTATCACTAATAAAAATAAAATATACTACACATGTTATATATCACCGCGACCGTAACGACCTGCTCTATAAAATGGTTTTGTTACTTTCCCCGCACGGTGAATGTCATAAAAAAAAAAAACTATGATTAAATTGAAATTTTTCCCACCTCACTTCCCAAAAAAGTTAATAAAAGTGATAATAAAAGTTGTATCTACACCCAAATGGTACTAATCAAGCCGTCACCTCGTCCTGCAAAAAATTATACCTTACCTAAGAAAATCGCCTAAAATGGCTCTCAGGCTATGCAGACACTAAAACATGATTTTTTTTGTTTCAAAAATATGATTGTGTAAAACCTAAATAAATAAAAAGTAGACATATTGGGTATCACCGCGTCCGTAAGAACCTGAACTATAAAAATAACACATGAACAAAAAAATGAAAAAAAATGTAAAAAGCTGTTTTTTGTCACCTAACATCACAAAAAGTGTAACAACAAGCGATCAAAAAGTCATATGCTCCCCAAAATAGTGCCATTAAAACCGTCATCTCATCCGCAAAAAATGCACCCCTAACTAAGACAATTAGACAAAAACTAAAAAAAACTGACTCTCAGACTATGGAGATACTAAAATGCTTTTTTGTTTGTTTAACAAAGGATATTATAGTGTAAAACCTAAATAAATTTAAAAGAGTAGACATATTAGGTATTGCCGCATCCGTAAGAATCTGCTCTATAAAAAAAACACATGGCCTAACCCCTCAGATGAACACAGTCACAAAATAAAAATAAAAACGGTCCCAAAACAGCTATTTTTTCAAAATTTTCCATTTTAATCATTTTTTTACGGTAACAAAGCAAAGGTTAACGGTCAAACAAAACTCTATTTTTATTGCCCTGATTCTGTAGTTTACAGAAACACCCCATATGTGGTCGTAAACTGCTGTATGGCCAAATGACAGGGCATAGAATAAAGGAATCGCCATATGGTCTTTGGAAGGCAGATTTTGCCAGACTGGTTTTTTGACACCATGTCCCATTTGAAGCCCCCCTGATGCTCCCCTAGAGTAGAAACTCATTGAAAGTGACCCCATATAAGAAACTACACCCCTCAAGGTATTTAAATCTGATTTTACAAACTTTGTTAACACTTTAGGTGTTCCTCAAGAGTTTATGGCAAATGGAGATGAAATTTCAGAATTTCTATTTTTTATTACCTTGTCTCACAAAAATGTATTATAGAGCAACCAAAAATCATATGTACCCAAAAAATAATACCACCAAAACTGCCACCTTATCCAGTAGTTTCCAAAATGGGGTCACTTTTTTGGAGTTTCTACTCTAGGGGTGCATCAGGGGGGCATGAAATAGGCCATGGTGTAAATAAACCAGTCCTTTAAAATTTGCCTTCCAAAAATCATATGGCGTTCTCTTAATTAGTTCATTCTATGCCCTGCCTTTTGGCGATACAGCAGTTTACGACCACATATAGGGTGTTTCTGCAAACTACAGAATCAGGGCAATAAATATTGGGTTATGTTTGCCTGTTAACCCTTGCTTTGTTCCTGGAAAAAATGGATTCAAATGGAAAATTTGCCAAAAAATCTTTTGCCATGAACTCTTGTGGAAAACCTAAAGGGTTAACGAGGTTTGTAAAATCAGTTTTGAATACCTTGAGAGGTGTAGTTTTGAGTGGTTTCTTTTATGTAAGCCTCACAAAGTAACTTCAGACCTGAACTGGTCCTTAAAAAGTAGGTTTTTGAAATTTTCAGAAAATTTTCAAGATTTGCTTCTAAACTTCTAAGCCTTGTAACGTCCCCAAAAAATAAAATGGTGTTCCCAAATTGATCCAAACATGAAGTAGACATTTGGGGAATGTAAAGTAATAACTATTTTTGGAGGTATTACTATGTATTATAGAAGTAAAGAAATTGAAACTTGAAAATTTGCAAATTTTTCTAAGTTTTTGGCAAATTTTGTATTTTTTTTATACAAAAAAATTACTTTTTTTGACAAAATGTTACCAGTGTCATGAAGTACAATATGTGACGAAAAAACAGTCTCAGAATGGCCTGGATAAGTAAAAGCGTTTTAGAGTTATCACCACATAAAGTGACACTCGTCAGATTCGCAAAAAATGGCCTGGTCCTTAAGGTGAAATAGGGCCGTGTCCTTAAGGGGTTAAAGCACACATTTGTAAAAATGAAAAATTTCTAGCAGACCCCATTTTTTCACTTTCACAAGGGGTTAAAGGAGAACATGCAACCCAGTATATGTTCCCCATTTTCTCCCCTTTCAAGAAACACTCAATATGTGCTTGTAGCCTGCTGTATGGGCGCACAGCAGACAATCAGCTAAATGTGAATTTGGCAGGCCATAATTAACCGACATGCATTTTAGGTGCCATTTCACATTAAATAAATTCCTGAGGTCCCCTGAAATAAAAAACCCCAACAAGTGACCCCATTTCGGAAAGAGCACCCCCGTACGAACATTATAAGGTGTGGAAAGGGAACTTTTGACCTAACGGTTGTCTCACGGAAAGTAATATGTAGTGATTGTTGGAAAGTGGATATGCAAGCGAGGTGGACTAAATCAGAGATATAAAGTGGAAATATTACAGGGGACATAAAGGATGAAATTAAATTAATACTCCATGGATGAGTGGTAGATTCTGAAACAGTCCTGCCTGCACAGGCCAGGTTTTTCAGGGCAGGTTTCACAGTGGTAAATGGTGTCCTTCCTAATAGCCCTTTATGAACACACTCTGCATCTTTTTTGGGTCCTTCCCTTTTTTGCTTTCTGGGAGACTTCAGCTGGGAAATGTTGTCCTGGTATAACACGCCCACATGTGACTTACAGAAATACTGGGGCCCTCTTCTGCTTGGTTTGGAAAAATTGGGGTATTGATCTCTACTTTTTGAAAGTGAAGAAATGTTCCTGTGTGTCCGCTTACCGTATATACTCGAGTATAAGCCGACCCGAGTATAAGCCGACCCCCCTAATTTTACCCTAAAAAAACTGGGAAAAGTAGTGACTCGAGTATAAGCAGAGGTGGAAATGGATGTCACTGTTATGGGGGGTATCTGTGGATGGCACTGTTATGGGGGATCTGTGGATGGCATCCACAGCCCCCCATCCCATAACAGTGCCATTCACAGCCCCCCCCATCCCATAACAGTGCCATCCACAGCCCCCCCATTACCGCTCCTGTAAAGTTTTAAAATTCAATTACTCTTGCCCCCTCTGTTCTAAATACCTCCTCACATGCCGCACTGAATACTCCAGGCAGATCGGGCGGGCGAGCGCAGCGTGACTGACGTCACGTGCCTGCGCCGTCTGCTTCATTCATAAAGCAGGCCGGGCAGGCACGTGACATTAGTCAGTCACGCTGCGCTCGCCCGCCCGCACCGGCCCCGCCGCAAATGCCCGCCCCCAGCTCCTTCTCCCGCTCCTCCTCCCACTCCGTCTCGAGTATATGACTCGAGTATAAGCCGAGTTTGCGTTTTTCGGCACAAATTTTGTGCTGAACAACTCGGCTTATACTCGAGTATATACGGTATATAGCGCGCATGCATTATACATTACCGTCTGTACAATGTTTACGGCCAGCTTTTTGTACCACACTTTTGTTTTTCGTGTGGCACTGTAGGGCTTCAGAACTTGATCTGAAAGATCAACCCCGCCCCTGTGTTTGTTGTAGTCCAGAATTCAGTCTTGTTTGCGGACAGTGGTAGTGGTACCACGTACAGCAGTACGGGAGCTGGTGTTACTGTGAATGGTGGTCAGTACAAGGATGTCCCTCTTGTCCTTGTACTTAACCACCAGCATGGTCTCATGGAGGAGAGCCCTGCTTTCGCCCTTTCTCAGTGGTTGCCCTACCTGGGATCTAGGGAGGCCTCTCTGATTTTTGCATACTGTGCTGCCCCCAAGCCACAGTACCTCTGGCTTTTAGGGATGTGAATAGGGGTATGGTGGTATAATAGTTATCCACATAGAGGTGGTAACCCTTTTCCAGCAGTGGGAGCAGTAAGTCCCACACTAGTTTCCCACTGACTCCTCGGATGGGGGGCATTCTGGGGATTCAGTCCGGGAGTCTTTCCCTTCATAAACCCGAAACCTATAGGTGTGCCGGGGGTTACTCTCACAGAGTTTATACATTTTTATGCAATAGCTTGCTCACTTGCTGGGCAGGTACTGGCGGAATCTTACCCTCCCCTTGAAATGTACCAGGGACTCATCTATACAGATATTTTGTTCTGGGGTGTACACCTCAGCAAACTTGGGCATAATTTTAAATAGACGATCAAATGTTGAGTCATTTTGGGGCGGACACTGTGCATTATCATTGTAATGCAAAAACTTCAGAATCAAATCTATTCCGGGCCATGGAATTACTGAATATTGGAGTGTGGTACAAGACATCCACACTCCAATACTGTCTCATTTTTTTTTTTTTTTGAAAGCCCCATATGCAGCATAAGCCCCCAGAAGATTTTCATTTCTGCTGCTGTAACTGGGATCCAACCAAGAAGTCTTCTGAATGGCGATGTGGGGTTCTGGGTAATAAACTGCTGGGCATATAAATTTGTTTGGGCCACGATAAAATTTACTAAATCTTCACTGAAAAAGATTTTTAAAAAATCCATTTCTGTAAAGCCTGTGCAGTCAATTTGGATTCCAGAGTTCCCCACAAACTCTGGAAATTGGGGCTGATAATCATCATGGGTAGAGGGGGTCCATATCGGGTCACTCTGGTGGGAGAGGGGGGCTGCCTCCGCTGCTACCCTGGGACGCCTTCTAAGGGGTCCCTCTTCAGCGGATGATGATGAGGGAGTAGAGGAAAGTGGCATCCTCTTCTCCCTCGCTGGCAGTCTCAGTATTGGAAGCATGGCGTATGCCTCTTTAGCTGAGTATACTCGTTGGGATGGATGGGCCATTTTTATTTTATTGGGGTGTGACGTGTGAAATGTGTAAACCTTTATTTAGTGCGAGGGGTGTGTATGTGGTGTTTCACACGAGAAGGGGCTTGTAATAAATTTGAAATTAAATTTAGAAGAAAAGTTGTAAAAAAAAAAAGTATTTTCTGCACGAAAAAGTCTGCTGCACAAAAGTATTATCTGCAACAAAAAAAACTTGCAGTGCAAACTGAGAAGACGCGATCAGTAACGGACACTGCTGATCACCAACTACCACTAACTGCAGGTCTTTTTTCACACCAAAAAAAACTTAAAAATGTGCAGATGCTACTGAGCACACTACCGATCTTTGTTCTGCAGCATGCACGCTCACACTCAAATCGTGCGACACTCGGAGCTGCGATGCGCATGTCTAAGGAATCCGGCCAGTAGCAGAGATCGGGGCTGCGGGGGGGTGGAAATACCTCCCTCAGCCCTTATCTAACATGGCTGCCTGCTCTGCAGAGCAGCCGTCGCACTCCCATTCCCGAGTGATTATGTAATATATAGTATATAATAGTACTATATTTATTTTGTTTTGCTGCATCTGGCCCAGAACTCCTTGCCATTCTTTCTGGAACAATGAATTATGAAATATACCATCATATTCTACAGGAAAATGTCCGGGCATTTGTCCATGAGCTGAATCTAAGAGAACGTGGCTCATGCAGCAAGACAAGGACCCCAGTCACACAAGTTGTTCTACCAAAGAATAGTTAAGGAAGAATAGAGTTAAAGTTTTGGAAAGTCCTGACCTTAATCCAATAGAAATGTTGTGGAAGCACCTGAAGCGAACAGTTTCAGGGAGGAAACCCACCTACATATCAGTTGACGCTGTTTTGTACAGAGGAATGGGCTATGATTTCTCAAAGACGATGAGCAGGACTAATCAACAGTTACCAGAAATGTTTAGTTGCCATTATCACTGCACAAGGGGGTCACACCAGATACTGAAAGCAAAGGCTCACATACTTTTGCCACTCACAGACATGTGATATTGGACCATTTTCCCCAATAAATAAATCACCAAGTCTAATATTGTTGACTCATTTGTTTGATTTGGTCATCTTTATCTACTTTTAGGACTGATGTAGTTTTAGGTAAAATTTATGCAGAAACATGGAAAAGAAGGGTTCACCATCCAGACTAGAGTTGTTTCGGTACCAAAATTTTGATTCGGTATCGATACCATAAAAAAGTATTGCGATACTCGATACCATTCGATACCACGCGGAAAAAATAAAAACGCCAAAAAAATCCGCGTGCATTCCACATTTTATGAAACCACCGGCTCATAATACAACAGTCCTATCCTACTTTTTTGTGGGGACAAGGCGACTAAAAGAAAATGGCGAATCGGTCATTTTTTCTTTTTTTTTCTTTTACGGCGTTCACCGCATAAAAGTGGATTTTTTAATAGTTTGGACTTTTGAGACGCGGCGATATGTAATATTTTATTTATGTATTGTTTATATATTTTATATGTAAAATTGGGAAAGGGGGTGATTTATAATTAATATTTTGGTGTACTTTAACTTTTTTTTTTACAGTTTATTTATTAACTATTTTCCTCCTTAGGGGCAGAACCTGGGATATTCTCATCCTATTCACCCTGATAGAGCTCTATCAGGGTGAATAGGATCTCACCCTCTCCCTGCTGCCCTGTGCACAGTGCACACAGCAGCAGGGAGCAGACCAAGGCAGCCAGGACTTCAGAAGCGTCCTGGTTACCATGGTAACCGATCGGAGCCCCAGCATTACACTGCTGGGGCTCCGATCACTGCCACTGCCACCAATGAGGAGGAGGTGAGGGGACCCTGTGGCCACTGCCACCAATGATTTTATTACTGGGGGAAGGGGGACAGGGGGGCACACTGCCCACCAATGTTTTAATACTAGGGAGGGGAGGGGGGCACACTGCCCACCAATGTTTTAATACTAGGGAGGGGGGCGGAGCACTGGCCACAGTAATTACGTTCATATAGAATGCAGGCAGAAGGCACAGGCTGCCGGCACCTGCTCAGACAGAGCGCTGCGATCTGCGGCAATTAACCCCTCAGGTGCGGCACCTGAGGGGTTAATAGCCTCTGATCGCAGCGCTCGGTCACAGGCAGGTGCCGGCAGCCTGTGCCTTCTGCCTGCATTTATATAAGAAACGGTACTCTGCATTGATGGCCAGTGCGCCCGCCCCTCCTCCCGCCCCCGCTCGGCCCTCCTCTCCGCCCCTCTCTCTCTATTGGTTGCAGCGGCAGCACAGGGGGAGGGAGAGACTGCCTCCTTCTCCCTGTGCTGCCGAGGAGAACATGGCCGCGCTGAGAGCAGCGCAGCCACGCTCTCCTATACTGGGCTGTGCAGTAGTGCAGCCCAGTATCGATAAAATACTTTTCCTAGTATCTAGTGCGATACCAGAGAAAAGTATCGATTGGGTATCGAAAGTTCGATACCCGAAACAACCCTAATCCAGACTATTAAATATAGTGTCAGTCATGTGTGAATTGCCTTTAAGTGTCTATTCACACGTCCGTGAATGTGTCCGCACCTGAACGGGTGCGGATCCATTAATTCTCTATGGGGCAAGAATGGATGCAGACAGCACACAGTGTGCTGTCCGCATCCGCATTTCCAGAACGCGCCCCCGAACTTCCGGTCCGCGGCTCCGGAAAACAATAGAACATGTCCTATTCTTGTTCGCTGATGCAGACAAGAATAGGCAGTTCTATGGGGGTGCCGGCCGGGTGTATTGCGGATTAGCAATACACTACGGATGTGTGAATGGACCCTAACCCTTTTTTTTTTTTTGTTGAAGTGTTCTTGCTAGTATGAGAATTGTGACTCTACTCTTGCACCAACTCATGCATATCATTGTGCCACTGACAGCTTTCTGAGTTAAGTAAATGGAAGGAAACAACAGGCCCTATACAAACTGGGTTGCCCTGCCGCTGGTGCCTGGCTTATACACTCAAAATTGTGGTTGTGATATCTGAGACATTGGGGTAGATTTACTAATTCTGTCTAATAACTAGACAGTGTAAACTTAGGCACCAATACACCACATTTATCACACTGGCTCATTGTGGAGGATAAATTTCATAAAGGGGTAGTCACTTTTGTTTAACACCAGCTATTGTGTGGCTTACTTTGTTCCCAAATATCAAGTGAATGGGAGCTTTACTGCAGTACGATCACTACACTGTGGACCGTCTTCCTCTGGTATAGCGACCCTCGTGTAAGCGCTGCCTCCTCTTCTCTTAGTTTCCCCCCCTCTAGAGGCAGCACAGTGTAATTATCACTGCCAAGGAGATGGTGCACAGAAGAACCAGTGCTCAAACCCCCGCCAATCTAATATTCATCAGTATTAAGCTACTGCACAACCCTTTAACGCTAATTATGTAAATTGCTGTCTTGCCTTCAGTTTCAGCGGAAACCAAATTGACTTTAGACATTGCTAACATTTGATTAACTTGATTTTCCTTTGGTAAAGGCCCAGGAAGTTAGCCGGTTTGCTTTTCATTGGTACAAAAGACTTAATCAATTACTACATCTGGACTGCCTATTGATTGGTATCTTGTGTTATATATGTTAGTTATGTAACATGTATAGTGATTAACGCTTTCGTCCCCGGAGCGTTTTTCATTTTTGCATTTTCGTTTTTCACTCCCTGCCTTTCCAGGCCGTATTTTTTTTTTATTTTTCCCGTTCACATTGCCGTATGACGGCTTGTGTTTTGCCGGACAAGTTGTATTTTCTATTGGCACCATTTAATATTGTAGTGATGTAGTGGGGAGCTGGAAAAAATCCAAATAGAGTGGATTTAAAAAAAAGTATGCAATTGCGCCAAAGTTTAATGGGTTTTGTTTTTGAGGCATTCCCTATGCAGTAAAACTGACCTGTTTACTTTCGTTCTCTGTGTCAGTACAATTATGGCAATAACACATTTACCGTATATAGTTTTCTTGTATTTTAATGCTGAAAAAAATAAAAACCCTGAAAAAATTTATATTTTCTTTTCTTTGCCATATTCTGATCCCTATAACTTTTTTGTAGTTATGTTTAAAGGGGTTGTCTTGGTTCAGTGCTAAACCCGGACATACCTCCATTTTCACCCAGGCAGCCCCCCTGACTGGAGCATCGGAGCAGTTCATGCTCTGATGTTCTGCTTTGCCCTGCGCTAAATCGCGCAGGGCAAAGGCTTTTTCAGCCGTTCTGGTGATGAACTGGGCTCTTCTTAGGGCTGCCAGGAAGCCCGATGACATCACTGGCGCTGATGGGCAGGCTTTAGAGCTGCCCTAGCCAGTAAAACGGCTAGGGCAGCTCTAAAGCACACCCATCAGAGTTGGTGACGTCACCGAACAGAAGCTTCCGCCCGGCAGTGTGTTATTATAAACAAAAGTGCCCTTTCCCTGAGGCAATCTAGCGCAGGGCAAAGTAGAGCATTGGAGCATGAACTGCTCCGATGCTCAAGTCAGGGGGGCTTCCTAGGTGAAAATGGAGGTATGTCAGGGTTCAGCTCTGAACCCGGACAACCCTTTTAAGTAGTTGTGTCAGGGCTTAATTTTTGCGGGGCGATCTGTACTTTTCAGTGATGTCTTTTTGGGGTGTGTGGCTTTTTGATCACTTTTGATTAAATTTTTGTGAGAGGTGAAGCGACCAAATAATGACTAATTGGCAATTTTCCTAGTAATCCATTTATTTTTCCTGTAACACAGCAAGGGTTAACTGCAAAACCAACCTCACCCCATTTCGGTAGTTTACAGAAACACTCCATATGGGATCGAAACCTGCTGTATGGCCACAAAAAGTCACCCCATTTTGGAAACAAAACCTCTCAAGGCTTTGACTCCTTCGTGTTTCATAGAATTTAGAAACACTTGTCTGTGAAAATGAAAAAAAAAAAAAATTTTTTTTCACTAATTAAATGTTGCTTTAGTCCCAGATTAGGGGTAACATGAGAAAAACAACACCACAATTTGTTACCCATTTTCTTCCGAATACAGCAACCCCCCCTATATGTGGTCATAAACTCCTGTAATAAGGATATGGCGGGGCTCAGAAGGGAAGCAGTGCCATATGGCTTTTGAAGGGCAGATTTTGCTGGAATGATTTTTGGACTTTCACATTTGAAGAGACCCTGAGGTATTCTAGGAAAATTCCCAAAAGGTGACCCCATTTTTGAAACTACATACCTCAAGGAATTTATTGAGGGGTGTAGTGTTAGAAACGTTTGACTGTGAAAATGAAAAAAAAAAATTGAATTTTCACTTCTGCTGTGAATTTTGCAAAACATCTGTGGGGTCAAAATTCTCACTACAACCCTTGGTAAATTCTGTGAGGGGTGCGGATCTGTTTCCAGTATATTGTTTGGTTGTGCGCCAACCTGCTGCCACGCCCCTTCTTTCCTTGATTGACAGTGGCGGGCAGCGATCCTCTGCTACCTCCGGCACTGTCTCCTTGCGAAATCCCGCGCCTGCGCCGCCGCTCTGTATTCGGCGCAGGCGCGGTGAGCTAAGGACAGCAGGCACCAGCATCCTCAACTCACCGCGCCTGCGCCGAATACAGAGCGGCGTCGCAGGCTCGGGATTTCGCAAGGAGACAGTGCCGGAGGCAGCAGAGGATCGCTGCCCGCCACTGTCAATCAAGGAAAGAAGGGGCGTGGCAGCAGGTTGGCGCACGGAGCCTCTAGGAGCAGGGCAACGCCCACCCTGCTCCTAGAGGCTAATTTACATATTATAAAAATACGTTTTTTTAGCATAAATATAACTCGGATTTACATAAAAAACACATTATCAAGCTGCTCTGACATTAGCACATAGCTAATGTCAGACAGCTTATAATGTGTAAACCTGATGACAGAAACCCTTTAAACCTTTAATATGCCATGTCACAATTTTCATAATGGTTTAAATGTACTCTAGAGAATATCTGTACCTTGTCTGTGTTGTGTATGTCGACTGTGCTGGGAGAAGCCACCCACCCAAACCCACTAAAATATATAGAAAGAGAAAAGAAAAAAAGAAAAACTAAAGAAATAAACCCAAAGAGTGCTCCCCAGGGAGTTGTTTAGCATGTCCGTCTCACTAGGGCTTAACTTCCCTATGACTTCTCTTTTTTTCCGCCATAGAGAAAAGAGGGGGGATACCTTCCCTCGTCTGGTTTAATTCTGTCTTGTATTTGTTAGTGAACTCATTACAGGTAAAATTATGTCAGAATTTTTTTTTTTTTGCATATTTTCATAGCCCATCGGTATTTATCAGGTAACTCAGTTTTCTTATTTTCCATTTGCACTCTGTGATATCTGGCCTATATTCTAAGCTGTGCCCATATTTATGTTTAACATGTAATCAAAACTTAAAACATCATATCTATATGTTAATACCCTTCTTATGTATGTATACCACATTATTGAAATGATTACCATTTCTCAGAGTCTCTGTGTATGAGATTTGCGGCGAGTTTCTGAAATGTTCTTATCTTAGCCGCCATCTTAGCTCAGAAGCCTCAGGGCGGGAAAATAGAAACGGTTATAAAACATAAAACATCATACTTCTATAATAATAACTTTTACATGATTACTGTCATATAAGTACCGCTTTGAAGAAGTGGTTGTTATCCCTTAAAGTCTCTGTGTGGAAAAATTGTGGCGCCTTCTTAGAGGGTTTGGTCCCGACCGCCATCTTGCCTCAGGAGTCTCAGTACTAAGTCGCCAGCCTAGATTTTTTGTGTTGTTCTTTCAGGAGGTCTTTGGGTCCTGAACTTGTTTCCTCTGGATCCTCTACCTCTCTAGGTCTGCGGTCTGGTAGGAGTCTTCTGTATATTTCTTCCTCTAGTGTGAGTGCTGCTGACGCCTCTCTCTGAGTTTGAAAAGTTAACAGTGTGCCATCTTCATGGTATACTTTCAATGTGGCTGGATATAGTAGTGCAAATTTCATCTTTTGTTGATATAGAGCAGGGCATATCTCTGAGAAGGCTTTACGGTGCTCGAGGACTTCAGCTGAGAAGTCATTAAAGAGCAGCACGTTGTGCTTTCGTTTTTTCACCGCTGTATTACTCTTTTTGTAAGCTTTCAAGATCTTTGCTTTAGGCCCCATTCACACGTCCGCATTTTAGTCCGCATCTATTCCGCAATTCTGCAGAATAGATGCGGACCCATTCATTGTAAATAGGGCCGGACATGATGCGGAGAGCACACTATGTGCTCTCCGCTTCTGCATTTGCTCCGCAAAAGATAGAGCATGTCCTATTCTTGTCCGCAGCCTGCGGACAAGAATAGGCATCTCTATGGGAAGTGCCAGCATGTGTGTTGCGGATCTGCAACACACCACGGACGTGTGAATGGGGCCTTAATCGAAGTAGTTTAAATACTTCATTATTACATGTCTAGGTCTTTGCATCAATCCAGCTTCTTTATTATGTTGTCCCCCTCTATTTTCTCTAGCTGGTCGTAGATCTGGGCCTACCCGGTGTGCTCTCTCTACTTTTCAGGGCGTCTGTAAGCCCACTGCTTCCGTCAGTTCACATTAGCATATATGCAATAGGTCCTGTGACGGTATACTTTCAGGGACGCCTATTATACGTAAGTTGCTCCATCCGGAGCGATTTTCTAAATCGTCTACCTTATCACCCAAGCGTTTTATTTCTTGTTCTGTCGCTTTCAGTGCAGACTGTACGGTCAGTACTTCTGACGTCATCTCTGCGCATTTGGCCTCAAGGCTTTCTAGTTGTTGCACATGCTTAGATAGTTCTGCATGCATCTGCTGAAATGCTTGGTTTACCATTGATGACAAGGATTCTTGCAGATCTGGTAATATATGTGCTGCTACCTCAAGGGCCAGAAGACGATAATCTACAGATGTCCCGTCTTGGTCAGTCGTATGTCTGTTGGTTGTGGTATTTTCACATCGTTGCTTTCGGCTGGGGCCTCGTGGAGCACCATATCTGGTGCTTCATTCTCGGGTTTTGATGGTTTGAGAGTTCCTTTTTGTTTGACTTTACTCCCCATGGTAAGTATGAAGCCCTCCATAGAGTTGAGGTTAGTGCGAGGATTCTTCAGGCAAATGGGTGCAGAGCCTCCTTCACACGCGTCTCTCCATGGTGGCGCAAGAACCGGAAGTCCAGATATGGCTTTTCAGTGCCCAATAGGTTATGTCATCTGAGACACACCACACCCTTTAAATTGTTAGGCGGGTTCTACTGGGTAGTGACATGCCATAAATGTGGATGTAAACTGCTGTTTGAATACATTGCAGGGTTTCGAGCTTTTAGCTTTTGCAGCACAGATTTTGATGGATTGTTTTATGGGCACTATACTGATTTCAAACAGCCTCAGGTAGTCGTCAAGCCATTTTCTGAGAACTATAAAAAAAAAAATTTTCTCGACAGAGCTGTATGAGGGCTTTTTGTTTGTGGGTTGAGTTGCCATCATCATTGGTTCTATTTTGGGGTATATTTGAATTTTTGATCACTTTATTTTGCTTGTTGGGAAGCAGGATAAAGAAAAAGCAGAAACTCTGCCATTGCATTTTGGGTATTGTTATTGCAGCATCCACCGAGAGGGAAAAATGAAATGTTAGAATGATCAGTATGGTTACGGAGATGCCGATTTTTTTGTACAATTTTTTTTCCATTTTACAACTTTTACATAGAGCTTTAAAAATAAAAAAGTCATCTTTTTGTATTGCCATTTTCTGAGAACCATATACTTGAGAGCTTATTTTTTGCAGGATGAGCATGTTTTCATTGGTACCATTTTGGGGTACATATGACTTTTTGACCGCTTCATGGTGTGGCTGTTCAGGCTCAGTTTTTGGTAATCACCTAAGGCCTCATGCACACGACCGTTGTTTGTTCCCGCTTCCGTTCCGTTTTTTTTCACTGATAAGATGCTTCCCCATTCATTTCAAAGGGGCCATTAAAAAATGCGGATGGTCAACCATTGTTCTGCATCCGTGGTCCGTGTTTACATTCCGTCCAAAAAATAGAGCATGTCCTATTTTTTTCACGTTTGCGAACAAGGATAAGCATTATTACAATGGACCTGCCAAAAAACGGATCCCCCAAAAAACGGTCCGTCATCCGTTTTTTTTTGCGGACGCAAAACACATACGGTTGTGTGCATGAGGCCTAACAGGATGGATTATGTGATATTTTTATGGAGCTAGTCATTACGAATGCGGCAATCCCTAGTATGTCTATTTTTTATTTTTATTTTTTAAATTATAAATGGCTTGAAACTTTTTTTATTTTTTTACTTTTTATTTTTCTCTCATTAGGGGACTTCATATTTTGATGGTCTGATGCCTTCTTCAGGCAGGACTGGGCCTTATAAACAGGACCTTTGTAAGTCCTTGGGCTGCCTTATTAGGCATCGGAACCCCGCGATTGCTTGCGGGGAGCAAATGGGGTCAGAGACAGAGCTTCCTCACTTTTGAAAACCTCATAGATGTGGCTGTCAGCATTGACTATAGCATCTAAGGGATTACTCTGCCGGTATCTAAACTGATGCATTTGGATGTATTAAATGGCACAGATTTGTCTCATTCCGGTTTTGAGATCCTCTGTCGGATCTCAAAGACAAAATTAACACAGATGTGAAAGTAGTCCTAATAACAGGTCCTCCTTAAATGTACCGATAGGCTCTCATTATACGGCTGAGGACAAAAAGAGTACCATCAGGCGGTATACATTGGGATACCTTTTTTTTTTGTTTTTGTACTTTGCTATGCTATTCCATATGGTAAAAAAACAGACTGTTATTTCATTGTGGCATTCTGTAAACAAAAAAAAATTATAGCGTAGTATACTCATATAAATTACACCAATGTACATGTGATCATACACTGTGCAGTGGAAGTAAGGGATCCTATTAAGACGTCCATGCTGCCCAAGCCACAATCAGAATGATCTAGCAGTAGCAGCAGTTGCCTTGGTTATATCAAACTGTTTCATCTCAGCCAAGATCACTGCATCATAGTAATTTATGGTGCCATGAGTTCCTGCCCAATTGCTGGTCTGTTGCCCCGGTACTTAAAGCATTGTTTGAGTCCTGAACAATAGACAGTTGGGCTTGAACTAACGGCACCTGAGATTACTAAGATGTAGTGAGTTTGGCTCACATGAGACTCTGTTGGTCCAGAAAATGTGCGTGTCACATAGACTGCACATGATCTTTTGAATTCAGCCTACACTACCGAGTTTCCTCTAAGAAGATCCACTTTGGCTTCTCCCCAGTCATGCTTCGCTTATTTGCAGGTCTCTCTCTTTGTGTACACATTGGAAAATTCCAAATTGCTCCTGGAAGTGACTAGAAATGGCTCGGCCCCTTGTTTCCAGTGATGAGCCTGTTGTGGTCATGGCCTTCATGAAAACTGACGTCAACCCCACGTCTTTGGGATGAACTGGAATACCAATTTTGAGCCAGACCTTCTCTTCCAAGTTCAGTGTTCAGAGACACATACGTCAATATCTCATTGAAAGCCTTGTAAAAATAGTGGAGGCTGTTATACCCTCCTTGGTTTTGGAGGGTGTTTTCTCCTTAGCCTAGTAAATACAGAAAATTACAATTATTCCAATTGTAATAAAGGAAACACTTTATTTCAAATGTTGAATGAAATGTGCATGACATCTCCTCCTACTGTTCATATATTCGAACAGTTATGTGACCTAAACGACAATTCAGACACATGGCTTTCCATGTTTTCTCAGCCTTTGAACACTATTATTGTCTGTACCCCCAACTGAGTTACAAACTAAGCTAATTGGTTGAAAGAGCAGAACAACAAGGGCAAGTTCCAATAAATCAACACTTTGCATCAGCTGCTAGCCCCATGCTGTTCTGAGCTTTAGCAGCATGTGTATTGAGCAGGTTGAAGTAAGATCATGATGTCGACGGTTCACTGTGTCTTTTATCAAATCTTTTTGAGTTGCCTTCTTCTTTTTGAACTGGTTGTACCATGGACAAGGGACAAATTAGTAACTGGCCTCTTAATACAGATCTTAACTTTTTAATTACAGCAAATGTACAAGAGCTGATCATTGGGCAAGCAATCTCAATTTCAGATGTTTGCTTCCGATCATTGCCATGTGTAAATTGTCAGCTGTTCAGCCGACAAACAAGCAAACACATGCTCCGTACTGCATTTAAATGCATTGCCTTCGTGTAGGCAAAATTCACTTCAGTTGAAGTCGAGCAAGACTTCGGCGAATTAATTCGGCAATCACATCTGCGTCTTTAAAAACATTTTATAATAGCAATCTGAAGTCGGGTTTGGTACCATGGTACCTAACCCAACTTTGGATTGCTATTTTAACCCCTTCTACCCCGGGCCAGTTTTCGCCCTTCTGCCCAGGCCATTTTTTGCAAATCTGACTTGTCACTTTATGTGGTAATAGCTTTGGAAGACTCTTATTTATCCAAGCCATTCTGAGATTGTTTTCTTGTGACACATTATACTTCATGATAGTCATAAATTTGAGTCAATATATTTCACCTTTATTTATGAACAAATCCCAAATTTACCAAAAATTTTGAAAAATTCGCAATTTTCAAAATTTCAATTTCTCTGCTTTTAAAACAGAAAGTGATACCTCATAAAGTATTTATTACTTAACATTCCCCATATGTCTACTTTATGTTGGCACAATTTTGTAAATGTCATTTTATTTTTTTCGGACTTTAGAAGGAAGAGAATTTTAGAAGCAATTCTTAACATTTTTAAGAAAATTTCCAAAACCCACTTTTTAAGGACCAGTTCAGGTCTGAAGTCACTTTGTGGGGCTTATATAGTGGAAACCCCCTTAAATGATCCCATTGTAGAAACTAAATCCCTTAAGTTACCCAAAACTGATTTTACAAACTTTGTTGACAATTTAGGTCTTCCACAAGAATTAAAGGAAAATGGAGATGAAATTTCTGAATTTCAAATTTTTGGTAGATTTTCCATTTGAATTAATTTTTTTCTTTAACACATCGAGGGTTAACAGACAAACAAAACTCAATATTTATTACCCTGATTCTACAGTTTACAGAAACACCCCACATGTGGTCATAAACTGCTGTATGGGCACATGGCAGGGTGCAGAAGAAAAGGAGCGCCGTATGGTTTTTGGAAGGCAGATTTTGCTGGACTGGTTTTTAGACACCATGTCCCATTTGAAGCCCCCCTGATGTACCCTACAGTTAAAACTCCCAAAAAGTGTCTCCATTTTGGAAACTAGGGGAAGGGGGGCCAGTTTTATGGTACTCTTTTGGGGTACATATGATTTTTAATGGCTCTATATTACATTTTTTGTGAGGCAAGGTAACCAAAAAATGGCTGTTTTGGATCCGTTTTTATTTTTTATTTTTTACAACATTCATCTGACAGGGTTGATCATGTGCTATTTTTATAGAGCAGTTTGTTACGGAGGCAATAATATCAAATATGTCTACTTTCTTTGTTTCAGTTTAACATAACAAAGCATTTTTTTTTTAAATATTGTTTTTGTGTCTCCATTTTCTGAACTAATTTTTTTTATTTTTCTGCCGATTGTGCTGTGCAGGGGCTCGTTTTTTTGCAGGAATAGTTGACGTTTTTATTGGTATTTTTTGAGTACATATGATTTTTTTTATCATTCATTGTTATACTTTATGGGGCAAGGTGACGAAAATATTGGTTGTTTTGGCAGTTTTTTTTTTTTTTTTTTTACAGCGTTCACCTGAGGGGTTAGGTCATGTGACATTTTTTATAGAGCTGTTCGTTCCGGACGTGGCAATACCTAATATCTATACTTTTTCTTATTTATTTAAGTTTTACACAATAATGGCATTTTTGAAACAAAAAAATGATGTTTTAGTGTCTCCATGTTCTGAGAGCTATAGTTTTTTTTAATTTTTTGAACGATTTTATTATGTAGGGGCTCATTTTTTGTGGGATGAGGTGATGTTTTTATTGGTACCATTTCGTGGGACATACGCCTTTTTTATCGCTTTGTGTTGCAGCTTTTGTGATGTTAGGTGACACAGTTTAAAATGGTGTTTATCGGACGGGGTGGATCAAGTGATGTATTTATAGAGCTGGTAGTTACGAACGCGGTGATTCCTAATATGTGTTTTTCCTTTTTTTTCATCATAAAATCAGGGGAAAGGGGTGTTTTTTTTCTTCTTTTTTTCCCCTGAAACTTTTTTTTTAAACTTTATTTCTGTCCCACTCTGGTACGTCAACTTTTGGGGGTCTGATCCCCTCTGCAATGCATTACATCTGTATTTTAATGCATTGCCTGTTAGTGTATGGCCTCTTTCACACGAGCGTGTCTGGATTAGGTCCGGATGCGTTCAGTGAAAACTGCGATTTCGCAGGCAAAGCTATTCAGTTTTGCCTGCGATTGCGTTCAGTTTTTATCGCACAGGTGCAATGCGTTTTGATGCGTTTTTCACGTGCGTGATAAAAAACTGATGGTTTACAAACAACATCTCCTAGCAACCATCAGTGAAAAACGCAACACACCCGCACTTGCTTGTGGATGCAATGCGTTTTTCACGCAGCCCCATTCACTTCCATGGGGCCAGAGCTGCGTGAAAAACGCAGAATATAGAACATGCTGCGATTTTCACGCTGCGCAGAACTGATGCGTGAAAAACAATGCTCATGTGCGCAGACCCATTAGAATGAATGGGTCTGGATTAAGTGCGGGTGCAATGCGTTAACGTCACACATTGCACCCACAGGGAAAACTTGCTTGTGTGAAAGGGGCCTAACAGGTTGCCTAGGATACCCAGCCTGGAGCTGGATCTCCTCGACCCCCTGTAGAAGGCAGGTCCCGATGCCGTGCATCAGGATGCCTTTTCACCCATCGGGTCCCTGCCACAGCAGCGCAGGGACCTGATGGTCTCCGTTACCTGCCGCATGCACCTTCTATGCCGCGGTGACCGCGGAGTAGAAGGGGTTAATACGCCGGCATTCGCTTTTACAGCGATATCGGTGGATACAGCAGGGGCCTGGCTATCAGGGACTGCCGGGCCCCTGCAGTGATCGGGCACGCACCGCTCCGGTGTCCACCCGATCACCATGGCGTAATAGTACGTCAAAATGCGGCCATGACATACTATTACGTCATATGTCGGGAAGGGCTTAAAGTGGCTCTTTCACCAGGATCAACCCTATTAAACCAGACATACTGGCTGGTAGGGCTCATCTTGCTGACTTAAACAATACGGATCTCTTTACAGTATTATTCCAAAGTTTTGAACAAAGCAACTTCAGATGAAGCATCCGAAGCTTGCTTCGCTCAACACTACTAGTAATATCATATCACTATATACTATAGCTTCACCACACTGAGATCTGCTCAGAAAGCTAATCTACATATTACTAATATGATATTATAAGCACACAGCTCTTGGACAGAGAACTGCCCTCAGCATGTCTAGCCCTGTCAATCAAGCATAGGGGGTGTTACACAGCAGTGTTCACAAGGTTCAGCCCTGCCCCCAGCTACTCCAATTGCTCATTTGCATTTGAATAAAAACACAGATGTCTCTGCAGCTGTTTATCGTACAGACAAAATTATTGTTTTAACCCCTTAAGGACTCGGCCCTATTTCACTTTAAGGACCTGGCCACTTTAAAATGCTTTTTCTTATCCAGGCCATTCTGAGATTGTTTTTTCGTCACATATTGTACTTCATGACAGTGGTAGAAAGGAGTCGAAAAATTTTATTTTAATTTATAAAAAAAAATACCAAATTTACCAAAAATTTGGAAAAATTAGCAATTTTCCAAGTTTCAATTTCTCTACTTCTATAATACATAGTAATACCACCCAAAAAAGTTATTGATTTACATTCCCCATATGTCTACTTCATGTATCGATCATTTTTGGAATGCCATTTCATTTTTTGGGGATGTTACAAGCAGGGCTGTGGAGTCGGAGTCGGAGTCGAGGAGTCGGAGGCAATTTTGGGTACCTGGAGTCAGATTCGGAGTTGGCAAAAAATGGACCGACTCCGACTCCTACTAGATTTAAATTGGAATAAATAAAAAAAAGCAAGTTTAAATGTCCCAATTCAGATAAAGTTATAATTAATTACTTCTCTACTGTAAGAATAAAGGCCAATGCATTCAGTGCGTCACGTTACCGCTAAACAAAGACGTTAAGTGACCGTGAAGAAGCATGCTTTTCATATGCTTTACTATGCAGTTAAAGGGACACTGACAGGCTGATATATCTGCTGGTATTCATCAGAGGATTAGGAATACAACTAGACGACTGTTACCCCTAGTTGAGGTTTACTTGTGTTTAAAAACGTTTTAATCAATATGCAAATTCTCTACCTTGTACATGTAGAGTACTGGCAGCACTAGACAGGACTAGGTAGCGAGGAGGAAGAGAGAAAGCTGGCACAGCCTCAGCATAGCCAGACGAGGCTGCTGCCAGCACTCTACACGTGCGCCTGCGCAGGAATTCAGCGTTTGGCTAGCCTGAAAAAAAAGTCCAGTGCAGTGAATAATAACGAGGGGAACAGGGCTGGGAAGCTGTACTTCGGGCGCGGCTGGGCACAAAGCCGCAGGAGACGCTGCCCCATTGGACACAAAGATAGTGAATTTGCATACAGATTAAAATGTTTTTTAAACACAAGTACAGCTTAACTGGGGGTAACATTGGTATAGTCTTATTCCTAATTCTCTGATGAATACCAGTATATATATATATCTTTACCTGGAAAATCAGCCTGTCAGTGTCCCTTTAAGGAGCGGCAAGACTTACACTTTCCATTGTCTTGTGGTCTGCTTTGTCTTGTAGGATGGTTATCCTAGCCTCTCACTGATAACTTATTAAGGACTGGAGACACTTGTATAAGTGAAGGGAATGGATAGTCAATAGTTCAAGACTGAAGCTGTAAACCATTTGAAAAAACTGCTATCATTCAGCTAAGGCTATAAAACATGTAAACTCAGATTGTTAGCTTAAATTTTAAACATGACTATGGGATTCTACTAGGAAAATCATGTTTTAAAATAAATGCCCCTTCCCCTGCCCCTTCCTGGATCCTCCCACTGCTCTATCTTCAGCAGAAGATCAGCACACAAAGGAGAAGGCAGCAGCTTCTGCTCAACTACCTCTCTGTGCTAGAGGAGATTAGAAGAACTTGGTGGAACAGCTTCGTATTTGCATATTAAATACAGAGGAGTCGGAAGTTTCAAAATCTGAGGAGTCGAAGTCGGAAAATTTATCTACCGACTCCACAGCCCTGGTTACAAGGCTTAGAAGTTTAGAAGCAAATCTTAAAATTTTTCAGAAATTTTCAAAAACCCACTTTTTAGGGACCAGTTCAGGTCTGAAGTCACTTTTTGTGAGGCTTACATAATAGAAACCACCCAAAAATGACCCCATTCTAGAAACTACACCGCTTAGGCTGCATTCACACGGGCGTGATTTCCGCGCGGGTGCAATGCGTGAGGTGAATGCATTGCACCCGCACTGAATCCGGACCCATTCATTTCTATGGGGCTGTGCACATGAGCGTTGATTTTCACGCATCACTTTTGCGTTGCGTGAAAATCGCAGCATGCTCTATATTCTGCGTTTTTCACGCAACGCAGGCCTCATAGAAGTGAATGGGGCTGCGGCAAAATCGCAAGCATCCGCAAGCAACTGCGGATGCGGTGCGATTTTCCCACATGGTTGCTAGGAGACGGGGACCCAATCTTTATTATTTTCCCTTATAACATGGTTATAAGGGAAAATAATAGCATTCTAATTACAGAATGTTATGTAAAAAGGGGAACAGAGTGTTAAAAATAAAAAAAACTTTAACTCACCTCACCCTTTTGATCGCGTAGGTGCCGGGATCATTCTTCTTTCTTCATTCTGATGCAGCACAGATGTCAGCAGTTTTTAGCAGAGTGTCAGCAATGTGCTGACACTCTGCTAAAACCACTAGCCACCAGGGAAACATTACAGAGGAGGCAAGCGGGGGATCACTATTGCGATTCCACCTCCCGCGCCGCCACCAACCACCCCCCCTTCCCCCCTGCTGCCACATCATGATTGGGGGCTGCAGGGCAGTTTAAAATCTAACACTTTGGGAACATTTAGTCTCTGATTCCCGCGGTCACAGACCGCGGGGATCAGAGATCGCAGAAAGTGCTGCAAACCGCAGGTCTGAATTGACCTGCAGTTTTCAGCATTCGCCAATACGGGGAGGGGTCACTGGACCCCCCCCGGGGCATTGTAAAAAGGTACCTGCTGAATGATTTCAGCAGCTACCTTGTTCCGATCACTGCCGGCTGAGCAGCAGTGATCGGAAATATTCGGAAGTATCGGTACGCCATGGGTCCTTAAGGACTCGGGAATCCTGCTGTATCGGTATGTCCTAAGTCCTTAAGGGGCTAATCAGCTTGATGAACCCTAGCAGCCAGTATGTCTGGTTTAATAGGGTTGATCCTGATGACAGAGTAGCTTTAAAAAGCATGTCCACAAAATCATCTAGTTTGTAAATCCAAATATGTTTTACATGCATGTTTACATGGTGTGAAAACATTATGAAACACAACCTTAAAACCCACATATTTTCCGGTAATTATATTATATTTGTGGTAAGTCATAAACCTTATCTTTAGTCTTTACTCTAGTCCTAATATACTGCCATAAAATTTCAGTGCTTCTTACAAGAATACTAGGATGTTAAATGAACATATTCATGAACCGGGTACAGGCTTGCCGGGAAGCCCAGATTTATTCATTGAGAAAAAAATTAGCCACGAAAAGGGGAGGACCGCCCAAGATAATCCTCCACTTACCCAGGTGTGAGAAAGTTCCTGTGGGTAGTGTCCCTCCAGCATTAAGAATTTGATTACTTATAAAAGAATGGATACTCACCCTCATTGTTCCCCGCTGCCACCATTATGATCCTTTTCCAGTCTCTGCTGCTCTCTACTTCTGTCCTGTCTCGAAATGCCAATCACTGGCTTATCAATTTCACTGCAAAGATCAGTCATTGGCTGAGCGGGTCTTTCTTGGCAGGGACAGGAAGTGAGGAGCAGCGGGAACCAGACAAGCATCATAATGGCAGTTGTGGGGGATCGGGGAAGGCAAGTATCCTTTTTATAAATGTTTTTCAGCTCCTCTGAGCCCCC
Organism: Bufotes viridis; assembly: GCA_033119425.1. Taxonomy (NCBI): domain Eukaryota; kingdom Metazoa; phylum Chordata; class Amphibia; order Anura; family Bufonidae; genus Bufotes; species Bufotes viridis. Next base: position 239,636,698 of record CM065592.1, read on the forward strand.
AGCCACCAATTTGTCTTGCATTTGAAAACACTTATAATTGTATTCATGCTGTCTGTCATTCAGCTTTAAACCTGTTATGTGTATTCAAACGGAGCAATAACATATTAAGATGCAGATCTTTTTTTTCTAAAATCATTGTATTTTCCTTGATAATTAGAGATATTTCCTTGTGGGGAGCAATCATGCCGAAACAAAATACCGTGTTTTGAAAATTGACCGAACTGAACCCAGGGACCTGGTTATTATCGATGACAAGGTAAGATCCATGTACATACCGAATAGCTCATAATATAGAACATCTTACTATTCATGCCTGATATTGATCTTCTATAATCTAAAGCATATGGATGCCTCTCCTAATTATTGCGTTCAGGGGTTTCAGCTATACGCATTGCAAATGACTGCATAAAATCAAGTACAAAGCCTTTCAATCAGAGTTCAATCACGTTTTTTACAGAAGAGTAAAAATACTCCTCTGACCACTTTTGAGGAGTATTTTTTCCCGAGGATGAGTACGAAAGTTGCGGTAGTTCAAATACATAATACGTAGGCCTACACTTGTTCAAATCTGCGTTGGAGGCTCCGTTGCAGATTCTGTCGAAAGACCAGACAAAGAAGCCTTATAGCACTTTTTTGTCCGGTAAAAAGACAGATCCTGAACAGAAACTGAACGGATCCCATCATAGTCAGTGGAGTCTGTTTAGCTTCTTTCCTGTGGGGTGACAGGAGGAGGGGGGAGCAGGGTCACTAGTGGGGTGACAGGAAGAGGGGGGACAGGGTCACTAGTAGGGTGACAGGAGCAGGGGGGATCAGGGTCACTAGTGGGGTGACAGGAGGAGGGAGGAGCAAGGTCACTAATGGGGTGACAGGAGGAGGGGGGACAGGGTCACTAGTAGGGTGACAGGAGCAGGGGGATCAGGGTCACTAGTGGGGTGACAGGAGGAGGGAGGAGCAAGGTCACTAATGGGGTGACAGGAGGAGGGGGGACAGGGTCACTAGTAGGGTGACAGGAGCAGGGGGATCAGGGTCACTAGTGGGGTGACAGGAGGAGGGAGGAGCAAGGTCACTAATGGGGTGACAGGAGGAGGGGGAAGAAGGGTCACCAGTGGGGTGACTGGAGGAGGGGGGAGCAGGGTCATTAGTGGGGTGACAGGAGGAGGGGGGAGCAGGGTCACTAGTGTGTGTGTGTGTGTGTGGGCGGGGTAATCCTATTAGATTTTGTGTCTCCCCTTCTTGTATTTCTGCAGGTCATGTCCTCATCGTAACTATTCTGCACACCTAGAGACTACACTCCTTATTATCCTGCAACCGGAGGGGGTGCTTGTTATGGGGTGATAGCATGGTGGACAAAACAACAACTCTACCACCCCCCAGTCCACTCTACCCGGTGGCTGGGGGGGAACACATGCCCGGGGGAGGCTCTTCTCACAGCTCAGGGACCAGTCATATGAGTCCGCAGCTCCTTACCTCTCCGGCGGCCCTGTCATGTTTCCCGGGATCTTTGGGCAGCACAATGGGGGTGGGGGCGGAACTCCGCCCTGCCCCCATTATAGTCAGTGGGGACGGAGCGGCAGTCCAGGTCACACGTGAACTAGCGACAGGACGGATCCGACAGGCTGTTCACCCGCTGAACAGCCTGACGGACTCCCCTGCCGCTAGGGTGAAACTAGCCTTACCCAGGAGGACCAGTCTTGTGTAATGCTTCACTTCCCCTGTGGTGCTGCTAGTGCACCATACAAGCTTTCCCCACAGATTTCAGGTAATAGCAGGGAGTCCCAACAGTGGAACACTTTGTAATCAGCTTTTTGTCAAGGGTCTCTTCTAACAAGTAGGGATTTTTCAAGTCTTCTGTTTGATTGGTCTACTAGAACCATGAAAAATCACAGAAAATAATCCTCTAACACAATAGATGCAAACAACATTATATATGGACTAAGCCCTCATTCTGATATGATAAAATCTGAGACTCCCAGCCAATATATTTTGATCAAAAGTGCCCAAAAATACACTACCACTATAAATGTTCATAAATGTAGTCGTATATCCATTTATTACATTGTGCAGGATGCTTTTTCTCTTTTTCTGTGATTTTTCTTTACTAGTACCATGTTACTCCCTGCAGCTCTGACCATGACAGTGTTAAAGTAATGTTGCCATCACTTTAAGAGCATCTATAGTAGTCCCGTCATATTTCATGTGTACGGTAATCATATTTTTGTAACTATATTTCATTACTGGAAAAAAAACGCAGTTGTGACCTTGGCCAGAGAGGATTGGAGGTGCTGTAATTAAAATGCATCTAATGTTGAAAAGAGCCCCGAACGATGGAAATCTCACTAACTAAATCACAGAATAATGGGGTCTGTCTGACACGTGTGTTAAACATTCAGTCAGCATTCAGGTGTTAAAAGAACATTGTGTGCTCATGTATTGATGTGCTCTGCTTGGGATTCATACAAGCCATAATTAGAAAAGTAAGTGTATGATAAAAAATTAATAGCAACTAGACTAATAGTGCCGACAATTGAAAAAAATAAAAAGGTAAGATATGTTTCAAACATGCAGGATTAAGGGGGTAGAGCCTGACCACGCTGGATGGTGGCTGCTTGATGTGAGCTCTGCCACGATCAAACTCCCTAAAGCCTGATTCATAGCACTATCCCGACACTATGGTGAGAACACAGACAAAGGAGAAAGCCAAGGACTCAGCAGGCACTCCGAAACCCCCTAGAAGTGATGAAAATTCTAAATAAAGATTGTCAAAAAAAAACATGCAGGATTAAATATTTGCTGATGATGAGGAAAATAATCCATTACCAATATTATATTACACTAGCTGAAGGACCCGGCTTCACTCGGGTATATTTAATCTATTTCATTTAATGTTTGCATGCGTCGTTAAAAGATATCAACAGTGTCCACTATAACAGTGACCTCCATAGCCCCCTACCCCTTAACATTGACCCCACCACAGTGTCCCGTCTCCTTAACATGGGACCTCCACAGCAGCCCATCCCCTTATCTTTGATCTTCACAGCAGCCTGCCCCTTTAACAGTGAGTTCCACAGCACCCCACCCCCTTGACAGTGACATCCACAGGGGCTCGCCCTTTAAAAGTTACCTCTACAGCACCCACCCATTAACACTGACCATAGGTTACAGTGCCCTTAACTGTGACCTCCACCATTCCCCGCCCACTTAACAGAGACCTCCACAGCGTCTGCCCCTTTAACAGTGACTGCCACAGTACCCTTCTGCCTTAAAAGTGACCTCACAGTACCCCGCTGCCCCTTTAATAGTGGCCTCCACAGTCCCTTCCTCCCTACACAGTGACCTCCACAGTGCCCGCCCCTTTAACATTGACCTCCACAGCGTCCTTGCTCCTTTAACGGTAACATACACAACACCCTGCCCCTTTAAAGGAAATCTGTCACCAGGATAATCACTATTGAAGTAAAGCCATGACCTAATAGCACTTAATAGTGGCCTCCACAGTCCCTTCCTCCCTACACGGTGACCTCCACAGTGCCCTCCCCTCTAACAGTGACCTCCACAGCACTCCGCTCCCTTAACAGTGACATCCACAGCACCCTGCCCCTTTAAAGGAAATCTGTCACCAGGATAATCACTATTGAAGTAAAGCCATGACCTAATAGCACTTACTACCTTATTTCTTGATGTGCCTTTGTTTCAGCAATAGATGCTTTCTATCTTCTGAAAATCAAGTTTATTTGGTATGCAAATGAGCCAGTAAGGTGCCCAGAGTGGTGTCACTCTTGCAGAAAGGAGCCCAGGCACGCCATCTTCTAGTGCCCAAGTCCGCCCTCATGCTGGGAGCAGGGAAAAGGGGTGCAGTGTTATGGCTTGAATGTGATGTAGGAGGGATAAGTTGACACATTGTGGCAGAAGGTGTGCCTAGGCTCCTTCCTGCAAGAGTGACGCTCCTCTGGGCACCTTACTGGCTCATTTGCATACCAAATAAACTGAATTTTTAGAGGATAAAAAACATCTATTGCTGGAACAAAGGCACATGTGGAAGTAAGGTACTAAGTGTTATTAGGCTATGGCTCTACTTCAATAGCTATTATCCTGGTGACAGATTTCCTTTAACCCCTTAGTGACTAATGACATACTGTGTGTGTACGTCATGATGTGGTGTTAGTTACCGCATCATGACGTGCACAGTATGTCATGAGATAAAAGTGTCACCGCAAGTGTACTTGCGGTGACACCGGCTTCTAAATGGGTTCTACGGACAGCTGAGCTGTACGGGCATCCGACAGGGGTCCAATCACAGCGGTCCCTGCCTTTGGATCGCTGCGATTGGTCAGTCAGATTTGACTGACCAATTGCAGCGATCATCTGCGCGGCTCCGATCTCCTCAGTGAGTGTTGAGGAGAGCAGGGCTGCGCTGCTGTGTCTACTGTGCCTCAATTCTACCCCCCCCCCCAGAAAATGAGGGTGGGGACCAATCACCCCACCCCTCCCGCCCCAAAATTGCTCCCTCCCCCATTGGGCCACTGCTCTGCTGTGGCAGCATCCCGATGGTTTGCCTTGGTATGTGAGCCTGACATGGTCCTGAATGAAAATACAATGTAGTACACAGAGGGCACCTGAAGGGTTAACTGCAGCTGATCGCATTACCCTTTGATAGAGGCAGGGTGCCAGCTATGTTATTCTGCCGCCTCCTGTATTTGAATTAGAAGTTAACTTTCATTGGGTACGGAGTGCCCAGCCCCTCCTCCTCCCGTCTTTCCTTATTGGCAGCGCAGCAGCACAGGGGGGAGGGAGAGAGTGACTCCTTCTCCTCTGTGCTGCTGAGGGAACATGAGCGCACTGACAGCAGCACACTCATGTTCTGTGATAGCGCAAGGTTAGATGCCGATACCAGTAACTTTGAAAATCATGAATATCGGCAGATAATGTTGATAATTGGCCAATCCCTAACATACACATACATACACTCAGCTTTATATATTAGATTATGTGTCGCATGTGTAGACTGCTTGATGAAGGATTACTTCTGTCTACATGTGCTAGGATGGAATTTGTGGTATGACCTTGGTACCACTATTCTAACGTTAAGGAGGCACCAGGATGAAGCTTCATTCAGATAAGGCAGCTGGGATGGTCGGAAACAGAGACCGCACCCTAGACAACATAACCCTTGTAGTCAGTGATGCATTTAATTCCTGAACAATAATGTGCAAAATTGTAAGTAGAAAGATCACATGGCCATAAAATGGCTTAAAAGCCCCTAAGGTCTGGCAAGATGTAAGGGTTGTGACCACCCTGAAATCCAACAGCGGTGGTTGTGCTTACACCATATCGAAGAAGACACTAGTCTCTGGAGGCCGGGACCACAGGAGTGCACACAGGTGGGCACTTTTTTCTATAGTATGCAAGCGCGGCCACCGCTCCTAGATTGCAATGTAGTCATAACCCCTGGATACGAGCAGTGCATAATGTGATTAAGGCCTCTTTAAACACTAGCGTTTTAGCTTTCCGTCCTAGAGATCCGTCCTCGGGTCTCTAGGACGGAAAGTTACTGATCAGGATGATCCCCATGCATCCTGAATGGAGAGAAATCCGTTCAGGATGCATCAGGATGTCTTCCGTTCAGTATGTGAACGCTTTTTGGACGTTGACAAAAGCGCAGCATGCTGCGGATTTGTCTCCGTCCAAAAATCCGGAAGACATGCCGTAACGCCGGATCCGGAATTAATGCCCATTGAAGTGCATTAATCCGGACCCGGCCTTAAGCTAAACGTCGTTTCGGCGCATCGCCGGATCCGACATTTAGCTTTTTGTCAATGGTTACTATGGCAGCCAGGACGCTAAAGTCCTGGTTGCCATAGTAAAGACTAGGGGGAGTGGCATACTTACATTCCGTGCGGCTCCCGGGACGCTCCAGGATGACGTCAGGGCGCCCCAGTGCATAGATCACGTGATCCATGCGCGCGGGGCTCTCTGACGTCATTCAGGAGCGCCCCGGGAGCCGCACGGAATGTAAGCATGCCGCTTTCCCGCTCCCCACTGCTACTATGGCAACCAGGACGCTAGTAGCGTCCTGGCTGCCATAGCAACACTGAAAGCATTTTGAAGACTGATCAGTCTTCAAATGCTTTCAGTTCACTTGCGTTGTGCCGGATCCGGCGTGCATTCCGGCGACGGAAGTACACGCCGGATCTTCACAACGCAAGTGTGAAAGAGGCCTAATTAAGCCAGCAAAGGAAGCAATATGGACAATCACGATACATTAATAAGTGCCTTGTATTAACTTTGTCCACGTGATGAATGCTATTTGCTCAATTGATACAACCCCTTTAATCCCTTCACAATCCTTGTAAATCTCTAATACATAATAAAATTGCTTTAAAACATTGCTCTCTGTGAGAAAAGAGTTTTATTTGAAAATATACCAAAATATATCAGAAGTGCCAGACTTCATCACTGAATATCTAGCCAATGCCATTTTTTCAATATGCCATCATTTTTCAATCAGTTGGTATTTGACCCGACATATGCTAGGACAAAGTAGCAACTGTGGAAAGTGAGCTCCTGTTACGTGATCTCATGTGACTACAATAAGCTGAGTGGAGCTTCCAGAAGCCAAAGTGACACGGTGATTGCCACTGTCACTATTTCTTGTGATTAGAAGGGGTCACAGCGGTCAGGTCCCCTTGCTTTGGTTATTGATGGCCTAGCCTAACGAAACTAGGAAATGTCTTTAGTGAGACTATTCCTTTCTTTGCACAAGTGATCTTTGTCTAATGTAAGGAATAATGAGGATGTGTGACCTTGCACTTGAATAACGCTATATCAAAACCGTTACATAAGCATTTAACATCCTTTCAATCAGGAACTTTTAAACTGGAGTGTTTTGTTGCCATATACCTGTGTCTACAGTGGATAACAACTTCAACTTTAAGTGCTGCTTCAGTGAACATGGATGAATACATTTCATTCTCCACTTGACTTATTGAAGTACCGTTTCGGATTCTGTATTGGAGTTCATGTTGTTCAAGTTTTGTCCTAATTTTTTTGCTTCACCTTATGGCATTTACCCAATAACTTAGAAATAAGAAACATGGAGGCAGATTGGCTATGATGAACACTTTAGCATGTCTGTTAAATGTAGTATTGTGTTTTATCCCATCACATTATTTTAAAGAATATTTAACTTTTCAAACAATTTTCATATTCAGCATGTATATACTCAACAAGAAGTGCGAGAGCTTCTTGGTCGCCTTGACCTTGGAAACCGTACAAAAATAGGACAGAAAGGATCATCAGGATTATCTCGAGCTGTGTCGGCTTTTGGTATTGTGGGTAAGCTTGTTACTCTATTATTTCACGTTACGTGTTGTAATGATAATATCTGTGATGGCTGTGTTCACTAGATCGTTTCAATTTTTTTTGCCCTTATTTTAATTTTATACTGGGTTCAGGACAAACTTTAATTTTCATTTTGACATGGAGTTTAGTGTTCTGGCTGGTTAAAGCCCAAAAAGGAAACTTTGAGGACACCTGATTTCACCTCCTTATAGACAGGAACTCATTTATAGCTCATTGCTGCTTTAGGCACTGAGGCGGCATTTGTCCAGTTATTACATGCTTGGGGCTGGCACCTGAAATTGAAGCGTGCGTCCAAGAGACACAGCATGGACAATGAACAACCTTGCAATGCGAGAAGGCTTTACTGACTCAGAAGCAGATTTAAACTTCAAGCAGTAGTGCAAAACATGTAGTAACTTTACTGGAGTATACATTAAAGGGGGGCTCCAGGGCTTTACGTAAATTCTGTCTTTCAGCTAACTTGTGAAAGAAAGAGTTTTCACAGTACTTGCCCTGCCATTGTACCACCGATTCCATGATTTCAGCTGTGATCATGTGACCTCAGCGGGAAGAGCCCCCAGGGACTAGAGCATTCTCGTAATTACAGCTGAGATTGCGTATTTGGCAGCATGACGGAAGGGTGAGTACTGCTGAAATGTTATCTCTTCCACAGGTTAGCTGAAAGAGAGAATTTACGTAAAGCCCTGGAGACATGGGCGTAGCTATAGGGGGTGCAGAGGTAGCAGTCGCTACCGGGCCCAGGAGCCTGAGGGGGCCCAAAGATCCTTGTTCCGCATAAGAAGACACACAAAGCACTAAGGGATAAAGGGCCCAAGCTGAACTCTTGAACCAGGGCCCATGAGACGCTAGCTACGCCCCTGCCTGGAGAACCCTTTTTAGTCAGCTACTTTTATTTTTTAACTATAGAATATACAAATAATAATACAATGCGAGGCATGCATAATACTGCCATACCATGCACACATACACGCAGTTATAATTCAGATTCTAGACTCAAACCCTGAAATAAGTTGAGACTCCGAACCTTTTTCAAAATTGTTGACGTTGCCCGCTGTTTAGACTATCAAATAGGGTTTGCAGTTAAATATGTTCATAGGATACATTCACGTGAGGTCATAGTGATGCAGCAGAAAAGCATAATATAAAAGTCACAGTCTATGAAATCCACATTATGGTTCCTCGTGTAAAAAACATGGTCATATTTTTTACAAACACTTTTCTATTTTTTACCCCAACGTTTTTTTTGACATTTTAAAGGGGTTGTGTCACGTACCACCTTTCACTAAGATATGCCACCAATGTCAAATTGTTGTAGGTTCCACCTCTGGGACCCGCACCTATCTCTAGATTGGGGCACCAAAAGTGAAGGAGAGCAAATTGCGCTCTCCTTTAACTTCTGTTTTCGGAAGTCCCATAGCAATGAATGGAGAGCACACTCCGCAAGTGCAGCCTCTGCTGCTTTTACTTCTTTGAGACTCCATAGAGATAAATGGAGGGCAGGCGCGCATGCGCGTGGCGCCTTCGTTCACTTTGGGGTCGCCTTTGTAGAAATAGGTGTGGGTAAATAAGGAAAACTGCAGCAGCAAGGGATAATATTTCTGTGGTGTGGGTTTTTTTTTTTTTTTTTTTTTTTTTAGGCATGTTCCTAAAACAGCATTATTATTTTTTTGTTGCTCCCTTTGGCTACATTCACACGACCGTGAATGTGTCTGCATCCGTTCCGCAATTCTGCGGAACGGGTGCGGACCCATTCACTCTCTATGGGGCCGGACGAGGTGCGGAGAGCACACTATGTGCTCTCCGCTTCCGCATTTGCGGAGCGCGGACCCGAACTTCCGGTCTGTGGCTCCACAAAAGATAGAACATGTCCTATTAGAATAGACATTTCTATGGGGGATGCGGCTGGGTGTATTGCGGATCCGTAATACACTACGGTCGTGTGAATGTAGCCTTAATCAGGATTTTTTTAATGTATGCTTGAATCCAAAACAATTGGATTAAAATTAAAACAAACAAAGGAAAGTGTCTAGATGTCAGCAGCATTTGTCAGAAAACACTAAGACAAACTCTTTCAAGTGAAATAATTCACTGAAGGAGATTCAGATAGCGCAGAGAACCTTTGCTGTAGGGCTAGTTAATGTAAGATTAAGCAGAGGACTGTAATGAGCTGATGAAAATACTGTGTAACACACCTCTCATCACTGCGCCAAAAGCGTGAAATGCGCAGCCGACTATTATGTTTACAGATACATGAGGATACCAACAAGTGGCTAAAATGGTGCATGAATACAAGCGTGCACTACACGCGACAGGGTCTTTTTCAGCAGGGGGAAGGTTTTTTTAAATAAATTTCTTCCACTCGTGGTTGCTGGGGCATTGGGCTTCCTTTGGAGAGTACACGTGAGCTGGAAATGAGATCTCTCCTGGTTATTAAAGGTATGAATCAGGTACTTAAGTGCAGCACTGATGAGTAACACATAAGAGGCTGCATTTATGTTCTAACTATTGCATACTAGCAAAAACAAGCCTGCCTTTTACCGTTATACATAGTGGCTGTAATTGTAAAATCACACAAACGTATCATGGAAGCCTCTGTGACTTGCCCTTTCATCGCTGTAGTGTCCCAGTGTTTTCTATTTATTGAACGCTATAAAGAGGGCATTTGGAAATAGAATTTGTTCTCGGCTCATTTGGATTCCTTTTCAGTGCATTTCCCTTTTGGATGTTTTTATGCCGCTATTCCTTATCATTCAAGGTCATTGTGAACTTAGGCTGAGTCACTTCAGACATGCTGTGTTGCATCAATATCTTCTTATACCCCCCTAGTGACCAGGCCCTTTTTTTTTTTTACAATTCTGCACTTCACAACTTTAACGGATTATTGCTCGGTCATGCAACTTGGCACCCAAATGAATTTTACCTCATTTTCTTCTCACAAAGAGATTTCATTTGGTGGTTCATTGCTGCTGACATTTTTACTTTTTTTGATATTAATCAAAAATGACCAAAATTTTTGCAAAAAAATGACATTTTTCACTTTCTGTTGTAAAATTTTAAAAAAAAACTACATTTCTATATAAATTTTAATCTAAATTTATTCTACATGTCTTTGATAAAAAAAAAAAAAAATCCAATAAGTGTATATTTATTGGTTTGGGTAAAAGTTATAGCGTTTACAAATTATGGTACAAAAAAGTGAATTTCCGCATTTTGAAGCAGCTCTGACTTTCTGAGCACCTGTCATGTTTCTTCAGGTGCTAGAATGCCAGGAAAGTATAAATACCCCCCAAATGACACCATTTTAGAAAGAAGACACCCCAAAGTATTCCCGGAGGGGCATGGTGAGTTCATGTATAATTTAATTTTTTTTCACAAGTTAGCAGAAAATGACACTTTCTGAGGAAAAAAAATATAATAAAGTTTCCATTTATGCTAACTTCTGGCAAAAAAAATAAAAAATCTCCCACAGACTTACTATTCCCCTCAGTGAATACCTTGGGGTGTCTACTTTCCAAAATGGCGTTATTTGTGGGGTGTGTTTACTGTTCTGGCATTTTGGGCGGGGCTAAATTGTGAGCAACCCTGTAAAACCTAAAGGTACTCGTTGGACTTTACGCCCCTAGGCTGCAAAAAAGTGGCACACGTGGTATCGCCATACTCAGGAGAAGTAGGGCAATGTGTTTTGGGGTGTATTTTTACATATACCCATGCTGGGTGAGAGAAATATCTCTGTAAATTGACAACTCTGTATAAAAAAATGGAAAAAGTTGTCATTTACAGAGATATTTCTCTCACCCAGCATGGGTATATGTAAAAATACACCCCAAAACACATTGCCGTACTTCTCCTGAGTACGGGGATACCACATAAGAGACACTTTTTTGCAGCCAAGATGCGCAAAGGGGCCCAAATTCCAATGAGTACCTTTTAGGAAGGCATTTTTAGGCATTTGGATTCCAGACTTCTTCTCACGCTTTAGGGCCCCTAAAATGCCAGGGCAGTATAAATACCCCACATGTGACCCCATTTTGGAAAGAAGACACCCCAAGGTATTCCGTGAGGTGCATGGCGAGTTCATAGAAGATTTTATTTTTGGCACAAGTTAGCGGAAATTGTTTTTTTTTGTTTTTTCTCACAAAGTCTCCCTTTCCGCTAACTTGTGACAAAAAGTTTAATCTTTCATGGACTCAATATGCCCCTCAGCGAATACCTTGGGGTGTCTACTTTCCGAAATGGGGTCACATGTGAGCTGTTTGTACTGCTCTGACATTTGAGGGTCTCCGCAATCATTACATGTATGGCCAGCATTAGGAGTTTCTGCTATTCTCCTTATATTGAGCATACGGGTAATGAGATTTTTTTTTCCGTTCAGCCTCTGGGCTGAAAGAAAAAATGAACGCGCAGATTTCTTCATTCGCATCGATCAATGTGGATGAAAAAATCTCTGCCAAAATCAGTGACTGCGGTGCGTGCTACCTAACAAGTAGCGAACTAACTGGCGGTGATAAGGTCCCATTCACGCGTCCGCAATTCTGTTCCACATTTTGCGGAACGGAATTGCGGACCCATTCATTTCTATGGGAACAGACTTTGTCCCGCTTTGATCCGGAATTGCGGATCCGCACTTCCGGGTCCGCACTTCCAGGTCCGCAAACATATGTCCGAAATTGCGGACATGAAAAGGCATTTTCTATATAGTTTTGGCAATGTGGGGATCCGCAAAATGCGGAAAGCACATTGCCGGTGTCCGTGTTTTGCGGATCTAGCAGCAATAGAAAATGCCCCTGGGCGCTTTCATGCTCATTACCATATTAATTCAAAGTTAGTTTTTTCAACATCTCAGCCGCAGACAAAGGTTTCATTTGTAAACTGTGTGTATGAACTACCTGCGATTCAAGCAGTTTGAGTTGAAAAAAATAAGCTGACAGACTCCCTTTAACACCACTTTCATGTCAGAGTAAAAGGCTGTTGCATGCTGGCAAGAAAAAATTGAGAATTATAAGCATTTGGTCATTCTGCATTAAAGATATCACACAAGTGGAAGCAAATTAAAATTTATTTTCACCATAATTCTGTATTCAGTCTAAGAGGCTCATGCACACAACCGCACCATGTTTCGCAGTCCACAAATTGCAGATCCGCAAAACACGGATACCAGCCATGTGCGTTTCGCAGTTTGCGCAACGGACGGCCCATGATAGAAATGCCTATTCTTGTCCGCACAATGGACAAGAATAGGACATGTTCTATTTATTTTTTTTTGCGGGGCCACGGAAAGGAGCAATGGATGTGGACAGTGGCCCCATTGAAGTGAAGGGGTCTCCGCAAAAAATGCATCTTGGATGTGGACCCACACAACGGTCGTGTGCATGAGCCCTAAAAGTACCGTAATTCAGAAAAATTCAGCACAATTCTAAAATTCTTTTTTTCTTACAGGATTTGTCCAGTTTTTGGAAGGGTATTACATTGTGCTAATTACTAAGAGACGAAAAATGGCTGACATTGGAGGTCATGCAATATACAAAGTAGAGGATACGAGTATGTTGTACATTCCAAATGATTCAGTACGAGTCACTCACCCTGATGAAGCCAGGTAACAAATGGCATCAATTTGTTTCTTACAATTTTTAATGGTGGTATTGCAGTAAATATTATATTATTAGGTCAAATGAATATTTTACACATCCAGGGTGGAATTCAACATTTTAACAAGTTTCTTACTTGACTAATTAAAATATACGGCAGGCTGCCTGTGGTGTGTAGTGCATGGATAGTATCCCTAAACTAATAATCCACTTGACTAGGTGATATATTCTCACACAAGTGGTTTCATTACAGATATGACAAAGTCAGAATAAACAGTGGCATTTAGTGACTCACAAGGTGACATTGCCTCTCGAATGCTCTGTCTCTTCCACCTAGCCCAGACCTCTGTGACCTCAGTAATGCAGCATTTGCCACACATACATAATTTGCTCCTAGCTTTTTCACATCCCTATCCCCCACACTAAGGCAACTCCTCATTGTGGCAAACATCATACCCTCTCAGTGCCATACAGTGTGCCTACTGAAAATAATAATCATATACTGTGTACAATGATAATAGGAGTGCCAGAAACTGTACCCCCGAATATATTACTGCCTTACACTATACCCTTTAAAAAGAGTGCCCCAATCTGTTTCACTTAATGCAATACCACCACATACTGTGTCTCCTAAATACTATAGTCCCACACTATGTCCCTAAAAAATAATCTACCGTAGTCTAGGGAGGGGCGGAAAAAACCTTTGGAAGACCACCATCTTATCCAGCTTGGTCCTAATGTTAAGCAGGAAGCAGCCATTTACGAAGGACAGGCACCTGGTAGTCAGTTAAGCAGTGGTGGGAAGGAAGGTGCCTGTTTGATAGGAAATCATTGCCAACACCAGCAAGGCACCTTATTGGGAGAGAGGCATCACCATGGACAGCAAGTTGCTTGGTGCATTGGGAGCTGAGCGTAGCAAAACACATTGGCCATGATTTATCATACCTTCACTCCAGAATTCTGGCATCAAAAAGTCCCAAAATGGGGCATTTGTGACTTTTCACACTCATTTGCGCATAATTTTGCGACTTTTCACATGTGTACACCACTCACTCCAGTTTTGTAAGAATGGGCGTGGTTAGCCATGTTAATGAGTTTCACTCCAGATTTATCATTGGGACTTTTTTAAAAAGTCGCAAAAAAGTCCCAATTTCACTCCAGTGAGGACCATGCTTATCTTATGCGACTTTTTAATAGATCATGCGACTTTTTTGTAAATATGTGCGACTTTTGTAAAGCCGTTTACTGAAGGATGAACTGCTGCCATCAAACCACATTTATCACAGTATTAAAGGACCATTAATAAATCTGACTGAGCCAAAAGTGACTTTGGACTTATGTGAAATTGGAGTAAGATGGAAGTGTAATGATAAATCTGGCCCATTGTGTGGTGATAGACAGCAAGGTACCTGGTGTTTGGTGAGGATTTTGGGCATACAGTAAAACAGGTGACATTGAGAACCATTGTGAGCGGAAATGGGCCTTTTGAGGCCGTAAGGCACCTTGTCATCAGCGAGGCACCAGCAGGGGCAGGAAGGTAGTTGGTTGGTGGAGAGATGACATCAGGTGTAAAAAGGCACTGTCAGAGCAAGCAAAGTGCCAGGTAGGAAGGAAGAAGTCTGGCAGGTAGGCCACCATGGGTTTCAAACCACATGGAAGCTTAAAAGGCAACTGCAAGGTAGGTAGAATGCATCAAGGGCAATAGGATGATGTCATTTATGTTGAAACAGCAGCCAAACCAGTAAGGTAACTGTAGGTAGGGGATAGAAAAATTAGGAAGGCTGTCATATAAGCTAAACATTAGGCTAGTGTATTCTGAAAGCATGAACAGCAAGGTAGTGTACCAGGTGGTGGGGCAGGAGGCATACAGTGAGGATACAATTTTATGTGTGGGATAGGGAGTGATAGGGTCAGAGACCCAGTGACCTGTCTCTCCGCATCCTTTCCTATCCATTCATGCACTGGTTTGTATTTTGTTTGCACAATTGTTGTGGCACAATACATTGTGCCTATGACACTGAGCCGGCACTGGCTCACTGTTGATAATTGTGATATTATTTGAGCATATATATTAATAGAATTATTAAAGGTTATATTTTAGTGGTACCCCAGATTAAATTGTGTTTAGTATTGGTTACCACCCCTGGCTCTGTCCTTGATTTCAGGCCCACTCCTATATTCTTTTATGTGTGGGATAGGGCCATAAACAAATGATTGGAAGGGTGCCGTTTTAGCTTATCTAAGTTCTCAGGGTACAGCTCATAAAGCATCTCAGCCTGTAAAAAGTCTGAATGAATTGGTCCTGCCTCCCCTTTATACACAAATATTTAGCCTGCGCGCTCCAACAGTGCCCACCAATCCCAGTTTACATGATTCCCCCAATTGTTTCCCTGTTTTGAGTGCCCTTTGCCATTGAATGGCAGCTTATGACATTAGAAGTTGCCATTCAATAGAAGACTAACTGAGGCAGTACTGGCATGCCAGTAAGGGCTCATTCAGACGGCCGTATTTTTGCGGATCCGTTTTTTTGCGGATCAGATGCTGACCTATTCACTTCTATGGGGCCCTCTTCTTCCATTTCACGGCTCAGCAAAATAAATGAAACATGTCCTATACAATGAAAATCAGGACATGGCCCCATTGAAGTCTATGGGTCAGCAAAAAAACGAAATGCAACTGAAATGGATCTGCTTTTTTGCAGATGGCATACAGCCGTCTGAATGAGCCCTAAACTTGACTTGGTATGGCATATTAGATTGCAAAGCTGGTAGTTGTTTGCACAACCTGCACTGATATAACCTGACTTAGCGTGATTTCTGGAATATGGTAGACCTAAGTATTAAACAGATGAAAATTTCACATCTCTGCCCTCCTGTATAGAATGTTGTTTTAAAATGTCCAATCCTGGCAATAATCTAATGTTTGTGGAGCTAATTTCTGCAATTTCTGTATGTTTCTTCTCTTTGTGTGGCCTAATACTACTAATTATTATTAGAATTACTGGTTGGTTTTGTTCTATTTTAGATATTTAAGAATTTTCCAGAATGTGGACCTGTCTAGCAATTTCTACTTCAGGTACAGTAATGTACAAAGTTTTTTCTTCTACTGTAGTGAGTGGAATCATTGCTTGTTTGTATACTGACATAACATCCATTATGTGCAATCATAACTTTCACTGTATGCTCCCGTTATGAAGCAGATAGCAAATCTGAGAGAAAAGCAACTTCAGCTTGTATTATCTCATTCATTATTTACATAGCACGAATGCCAAAATGTGTTAAATAATTGGTATGTGCTGTAAATACGCCAACGCATCATCTTTGACAAAGAAAAGTGTAAGAACTTATTCACATGACCATGCCCAATTTTTCATCTGTAAAAACAATGGCTTCCATGTGCCTTCTATTGCCCCTCCGCAACTTCGCCCAGCGGTACCTGTGAAGAGATCTACACTTACCTGTTCTGTGGCTCACTGACTGTCTTTACTAGACTGCAGCTAATGACTGTCCTCAGCGGTGACATATCCCCAAGTTTTTCATCACTGCTGGGTCATGTGCCGCTTGGGGACTCTTCCTCACTGTGGCCAGTCACTGGCTGCAATGGTGCACGCGACCCCATTCGTGTGTAAGTCCAGTGAAAATAGGCAGGAAGCAGTTAAGTATAGATCTCTTCACTGACACCTCTAGGTGGGAAGGATTAAAAAAAAGGGATATTGGACCCCTTTAAGGTAAGTTACTGTAGTTAAAGGGGTTATCAAAGACTATCAAATGCCCTCCATATTCCCGGGCCCCTCACAATGAATATACTTACCTGGCTTACTGCGCCACTCCTGGCCCTCTCACCGCCCCTGCTGCTTATCCCCATGCACAGATAAAAACATGTGGTGTCGGGGAGAGCAGCCAATGGCAGGAGGGGACGAGCCTCCCTAGGTGATGCTAGGGAGGCTCGTCACCGCCTGCCATTGGCTCCTTCCAACACCAGATGTTGGAGCAGCAATGGTTCGGGGACCAGAAGCGGTGTGGGGAGCCAGGTAAGTATATTCAGTGTGGGGGGCTTGGGTGTATGGGGGAAATTTTTTTTTTAATCAGGCATAATTTTTATTGGAAATAAAAAACAAAGTTCCCGGCTAGTGCGTGGGTTCTGTTCTATCCAATGTTTGGCTATAAATTTTCTATCTTGGAATAGAATTCTTTGTATACGGTACTTAAAGACGTTCCGCTGTCACCTATTGTTATGTCTACAATACCTAATATACATACTCTGGGATCACTCAATAGCTGTATCTGAGCAATTATCCGCAGAATCTCCTTCCAATATGTTCCTAACCCAGGGCATTCCCAAAACATATGCATCAAGGAGACCTCCTCCGCTCCACACAGGGGAGAATACCGTGGTTTTATATACTCTATTTATAAGATTTAGCTGGGATAGACGTTGAGCTTCACTAAGTGTTAAGCTAGGAGTTAAAGCCAGGACATTATTCCATTGCTCCTGTGTAATAGTACCCATATCCCGTTCCCATTTATCTTTAATCAGTAAACAGCTCGATGAGGTAGATTTGTCAAACAAATGTCTATATAACATAGAAATAAATTCTTTAGAACTTCCACTACGCAGCACCTGTTGGTCTATCGGGGCCTGATATGAGCCTGAGTCTGATATGCGTGTCTCAACTGTAGGAAATGGTAGAACAGTGTGTGGGAGACCAAATTCCTGTTGTAATTGTGCAAATGACTTCATAATACCTCTCTTCTGAATCTGATGAAGGAAGAGAATACCCCTTTCTTCCGATGGGGAGAAACCTTCCAATCTAAATATTTCAGGTAGCCTCGGGTTGCGCCATAAAGGCGTGTTGTCATTGAAGTCCAATTAGTTCCTTAAACCTAGATCAAATTTTTGTTATTAATGATACTGTGGAATAGTTCTCAGAACATGTCTGCGGCTTTCCCAGTTCTGCCATAGCGATGGGCGTGTTTTGTTTCATAATAAATTATGCTATTCTGGCCGAGGGTCCCAGACCATAGTCCCCATCTCTTAAAGGGAACTTGTCACCTGCAAAACACATATTAAACCGACACCAGTACCTTACAGTATTCCCCAGTGTGTTCCTAATCAAGTTTTTCTTTCCTCCTTCTGGAACATAGTTTTAATGTCCGTTAGCGCTGTCTTCTGAGTCAGGCTTTAAGTCAAGGGGGCAGCGGCCTCCTTGCTTCAAGTCAAGCTAAGCCCGCCCCTTACCCCTCCTCTCTACAATTTGATGGACAGAATAGAATTGACTGCCGGGGGCGCGCACGCGATAGAACTGCCTGGCACATGCGCAATCGGCCAATTGCAGGTGGGTGAGTGCGAGAGCCGAAATTCTAGGTTGTTTCTTTTTCCATACTAGGGAGCGAAAGATACCCTGGATCTTATAAAATACCTTTTGGTGGATCCCCACGGGAGTTATGTAATATATACAACAATTGAGGCATTAGTATTATCTTCATTAAATTGCAACGACCAACTACTGACAGAGGAAGTTTACACCAGACGTTTACCTTGTCTGTAAATTTGTGAATCAGGGGGTCTAGATTAACTTTAGCATATTCTGTGATTGTTGGTGTTATCACTACTCCCAGATACTTAAAGCTGTGAGTGACTTGTAGCTGGATCTGCGTTCAATCCATCTGTGATGGGAGGGGATCAAGAGGAAGAATTACAGATTTATCCCAATTAATTGTTAATCCAGATCGCTTTCCGAATTCGGTAATGCATTTCATAATTGGGCGAGTAGAACATGCTATGTCTCCTGTATATATAAGCATATCAGCAGCATATAGGGATACTCTTTCTTTTCGAGAGCCCAGTGAAAACCCCATCCAGTCTATGGACGCACGCAGAAGGCCAGAGGCTCAATAGCTATAGCGAACAATAGAAGAGATAATGGACAACCCTGTCTTGTACTCCTATGCAGGTAGTGTGCAGAACTGTGCAGATAGCTCCCCGTTCGCCCTAATCCTGGCCACTGATGAGCAGTAGAGAAGCTGAACCCATGACATGAATTCCTGCCCAAACCCCATAGCCCTCATGATCTCCCACAGATATCCCCATTCGACTCTATCAAAAGCTTTGGCAGCATCGAGTGACAACACCGCACGGTTGTGCGGTGTCCATCGATCTCTGAAGATTGAGAAAAAGTCTCAGAAGATTAATGGAGGTACTTTTGTACGGCATAAATCCTGACTTCAAGTATGAGGGAGTTAATAACTTTATTCAGTCGATTAGCCAGTACCTCCGCCAGTATATTTACATCTGTAGACAGAAGGGAGATGGGCCTATAGGAGTCAGGTAAAGTTGGATCCTTTTCAAGTTTTGGCAACACTACCACCACAGCCTCTCTCATACATGCAGGCAATATTCCCAATTGCAGAGCATCTTTAAATGTGTCTAATAGATGAGGGAGAAGGGTTTCCTGATAACGTTTATAGAACTCAATCGGCAAACGATCAAAACCCGGGTCCTTCTCGTTAGGAAAAGAGCCAAGGGCCGCCTTAAGTTCCTCCAGCTCTAAGGGCTCACCCAGATATCTGCCGATTCCAGTGGCATCACCGGTAAAGGTATATTGGCTAGGTAGGACTTAAGATCACTAATTTCCAGGTCTAGTTTTGAGGTATATAACTCTTTATAGTATCTATGGAACTCATTAAGGATAACCAAATCGTCTGTGGAGTGTGTTCCTTCTCTAGCCTTCTGGCGAGCCGACCACTCTGGCTAGTAAGCTGCCCGCGCTTTCCTCTGCTTCAAAATATTTCTGTTGTAAGAAGAAACGTTTGCTGTCTGCAGTTTGGGTCAGATGATCTTTTAATTTATCCTGTGCCTCCCTCCACACTGACTCAGTCTGTGCGGATGGGTATTGTATAAAAGCAGTCTCAGAGTCCTTCACCTCCTGCTACAAGGAGTCTGAGAGTCCCCTAGTCTTATTTTTCCACCTTTTAATTGTTTGTATGTATATGCCCTGAACATAAGCCTCCATAGTATCCCACACTATCCCCATGGTCACTGAGCTTTTATTAAAAAGAAAAAATTCCCTAATCTGTTCTGTAAGGTAGTCTCCTTCATTGAACAGTTGGATCCAGAATGGGTTAAGTTTCCAAAGAAATGAACCATTGCGTTCCCTACCTCTCACCAGTTGCATCTCTAATCGAATGGGGGAGTGGTCTGATAGACTGCATGGTAGGTATTCTATAGTGGAAATATAGGACGATACCTCCAAGGACCCAATAGGCAAATCTATCCTAGAGAGAGAATTATAAGTTGTTGAGAAGAAAGAGTACTCACGTACGTCAGGATATTGGAGTCTTCACAAATCATGAAGATCCAACTCGTGCAATAGCTTTGCCAGTGAGGTCTCCGAGGCATCCGCCAGAGTGGGGCCCTGATGAAATTTATCTAGAGAAGGGTACTTATCCATATGAACTCTTGCATTACGAAAAACAGTGTCCCGGTCTTGGAAGTGCAGGATCTTGAGCAAAATTGGTCTGGGGGGTGGCCCCGGCGGCGACGGGCGGAATGGCACCCTGTGTGCCCTTTCTATTGCAAATAATGGAGACAGAGAATTTTGTCCAAACTAATCTTTAAACCACTCTTCAAAGAACAGGGTAGCATTAACCCCTTCTGCCTTTTCCGGTACTCCCACCAATCGGAAGTTGTTTCGGCGGGATCTGTTCTCCAAATCCTCAGTTTTATTTATAAGAAGGGTGATGTTATGGATAAACTTGGCTAGGTCCCTCTTTACAGGGGGTACTTGATCTTCTAAAAAGCCTACTCTTTCCTCCACCCCAGCAACACATTCATTTACTTTCCTTATGTCTTGCCGGATAAAAGAAACACTTTCTTGAAGGCACCCCATGGATGTATTTAGGGTGATTAATGCAGAGCTGCAGTTTTGTACTGCTAAAAATATATCTTTAATTGTATATTCTGTATGTTGTGGCAGAGCATGAATAGGTATGTGTGGCTGTATCATGGCTTGTGTGTTTACTGCTTTGTGGGCTTCCCCTTCATCAGCTCCTTCCCCCTCCATGTAGATTCCGCCATCTTGGTGAGTACTTTTTCCTATGGCATTATTCATAAGGGAACTCGCCTCCGCCGTCCTCCTCAGTGGCATTTCCACGCTGTCAGGACTTCCCTCTGTATGGGGGACCCTGGCAAATTGCTCCAGCCAGGCCGACACATCCACGGACCTGGTTGACGCAGCTGCGCCATTTTGTTTAGCTAGCGTAAGTCCCGGCCCTCCCGCTCCGTTTTTGTTGTTTGGCTAATAATACTTGCAGGGCGCTTATCCACCCTCCTCCACCCCCATCCAGCCGATATGAAGGCTCCAGCCGGAGAATGTCACAGGATAGTAGTGGGTGCCGCCCGGGAGCTCAGAGGCGAGCGTCTCCTCACATTGCCGGCCAAGGCACTGTATGGGGGACATCTAATAGTCTTGGATAACCCTTTAATTATAAATTAAACTTAAAGTTCTTTAGGCGTAAACTTGTGGTATCATTTTATGGCAGATATTTGTTTGTAACCATTTATGATTCCACTATGTTCTAACCTCTGATACCATTCATTTTTCCAATTCATTTAGAAGGTTTTATTTTATCTCAGGATTTCTCTCAATCTGAATGGGGTTCAGATCAAATATCTGATTTACTTTGGACATTCTGTCCTGGTCAGAGAAAACCTCCATTTGAGAGGTATAAGCCATAACAGGTTGTTCCATATTCCCAGGCAAAGCCTAACAAAGTCTGAGATAAGTCTTGAGTGATAGTGATTCACAAAATTAGTAGATAAGGTAGGAGCTCAATCCAAAATCAGATCAACTGAACACAGTTCTGTTAAGAATGGTATTACCTTTCAGAGTGGGATGAGTTTTAGAAACTTGTTAGCCCCTAATTGTTTATGATCTGTGAAACCTGGAAAGATTTGTTCCTGTTTTTCTAGTCTAACAGATAATTGTGGCATAAGACACTGTTTATGCTGCAGAATATGGATATAAAAGCTTTTGTTCTAATGTCACAGGTGATTCATTTGTGATAAATGTGATTCACACTGCATTACTGGAAAATGAAAGAACAACTGTCAGGGTCTCTAACGTGATAGGTGTCAGAAGATCTAAGAGACTGGTTACACGTGATCTGATCTGACAGCCTCTTTGGTTTCATTAGTTTCAGTGTTGTTGCTGGTAATGACCACACTTCTTGTCTCAGGTGTAGCTTAGTGGTCATTCCAACTGCCCTATTTAATCTGGCTTCACCCATCTTGCTATGTGGTTGATAGCTCTATACTGTTGGTGGAAGTGTTGGTGTTTGGATATCCACGGACTTCATGCTCGTCCACGTACTATTCGGAGTTAAGTGTCTTTTCCTATGTCTTTTTTATTGTATTCCCCTATATTTTGTATTAGGCCTGAGGGGGTCCCCTGTTCCAGCTGGGAGGAAACCGGTCATCCGTTGTCCTGACACTATTTCCAGGACCCTATAGGGTGAGATAGGGTTTTAGGTTCCTGCACATGAACATTCCTACATCGAGGTCTGTTCATATAGATAGTAATTAGGGCTCGGATTATGGATTTACTAGGTGGTAACCATCCCCTTTCCCTAGTTTCCAGGCCTAGTACCTTTCCCCTTTCCTCCTGTGTTTGGTGTGGAGTTTACTACCCACACTGTGCTGTGACAACAACAACAACTGGAAAACTAGATGCGATTGAGCTGAGATTGATAGAGTAGATAGATTAGAAGTATTCTGATGCATTGTAAAAGGGAACAGATCCCCAAAAGTTGAAGTCCCAGAGTAGGAAAAAAAAAAGTTCAAAAAAATAGTTTTACAAAAATATTAAGTTTCCAGTAAAAAAAAAAAACGTCCTTTTCCCAAAATAAAGTAAAATTTAATTTTTTTTAAATAGGAAAAAAAAGAAAAGTAGGCATATTAGATATCGCCGTGTCCGTATCGACCGGCTCTATAAAAATATCACATGCCCTAACCCCTCAGATGAACACAGTCAAAAAAATAAAATAAAGACTGTGGAAAAAAAACAAGCGATCAAAAAGGTGTATGCCCCCCAAAATCATACCAATCTAACAGTCACCTCATCCCGCAAAAAATGAGCCCCTACCTAAGACAATTGCCCCAAAAATAAAAAAAACTATGGCTCTCAGACTGTGGAGACACTAAAACATGATTTTTTTTTGTTTCAAAAATACTTTTTATTGTGTTAAATGTAAAAAACATATTCGGTATCACCTTGTCCGTAAGGACCTTCTG
Organism: Bufotes viridis; assembly: GCA_033119425.1. Lineage (NCBI taxonomy): Eukaryota > Metazoa > Chordata > Amphibia > Anura > Bufonidae > Bufotes > Bufotes viridis. The sequence goes on from CM065592.1 coordinate 239,659,932, forward strand.
TATAAAAATATCACATGAACTAACCCCTCAGGTGAACACCGTAAAAAAAAAAAAATGTAATAATGTGTAAAAAAGCCATTTTTTGTGACCTTACATCATAAAAAGTGTAATACCAAGCGTTGAAAAAGTCATATGCACTTTTAAATAGTACCAATCAAACAGTCATCTCATCCCGCAAAAAATGAGACCCTACTTAAGACAATCGCCAAAAAAATAAAAATAAAATATGCTCAGACTATAGAGACACTAAAACAATTATTTTTTTTGTTTCAAAAATATTATTGTGTAAAACTTCACAATAAGTGTAATACCAAGCGATCAAAATGTCATATGCACCCTAAAATAGTACCAATCAAAACGTCATCTCCTACCGCAAAAAGTGAGACCCCTATCTAAGACAATCGCCCAAAAAATAAAAAAACTATGGCTCTCAGAATATGCAGACACTAAAACATGATTTTCTTTCAAAAATGCTTTATTATGTAAAACTGAAACAAACAACCAAAAAAAGTATACATGTTTTGTATTGTCGCGTCCGTCACAACCTCCTCTATAAAAATACCACATGATCTAACCTGTTAGATGAACATTGTAAATAACAAAAAATTAAAACGGTGCCAAAACAGCTATTTTTTGTTACCTTGCCTCACAAAAGTGTAATATAGAGCAACCAAAAATCATATCTACCCTAAAATAGTACCAACAAAACTGCCACCTTATCCCGTAGTTTCCAAAATAGGGTAATTTTTGTTTGGAGTTTCTACTGTAGGGGTGCATCAGCGAGTCTTCAAATGGTACATGGTGTGAAAAAAACAGTCCAGCAAAATCTGCCTACCAAAAACCATATGGCGTTCTTTTCCTTCTGCGCCCTACCGTGTGCCTGTACAGCAGTTTACGACCACGTATGGGGTGTTTCTGTAAACTACAGAATCAGGGCAATAAATATTGAGTTTTGTTTGGCTGTTAACCCTTGCTTTGTTACTGGAAAAAATTGATTAACCAGTACAGGACCACCTAACGCAGGGATGCGTCCTGCGGGCGGTCCTGTAGCTCTGAGATGACGCGTCGGCGCGTCATCTCGTGAGAGCCGAGACTTCCTGTGAACGCGCGCGCGTTCACAGAGAAGCGCGTCTCGGCAGTTAGGCTACAGGTATTCACTGAGGGGCATAATGAGTCCATGAAAAATTTAACTTTTTGTCAAAAGTTAGCGGAAAGGGAGACTTTGTGAGAAAAAACAATAAAAAATCAATTTCCACTAACTTGTGCCAAAAAAAAATCTTCTATGAACTCGCCATGCCCCTCATGGAATACCTTGGGGTGTCTTCTTTCCAAAATGGGGTCACATGTGGGGTATTTATACTGCCCTGGCATTTTAGGGGCCCTAAAGCGTGAGAAGAAAAATGCGTAAAAATGCCCTCCTAAAAGTACTCATTGGAATTTAGCCCTTTGCGCATCTTGGCTGCAAAAAAGTGTCACTCATGTGGTATCGCCGTACTCAGGAGAAGTAAGGCAATGTGTTTTGGGGTGTATTTTTACATATACCCATGCTGGGTGAGAGAAATATCTCTGTAAATTAACAACTTTGAATAAAAAAAATGTAAAAAGTCGTTTACAGCGATATTTCTCACACGCAGCATGGGTATATGTAAAAATACACCCCAAAACACATTGCCCTACTTCTCCTGAGTACGGGGATACCACATGAGTGACACTTTTTTGCAGCCTGGGTGCGCAAAGGGGCCCTAAAACCAATGAGTACTTTTAGGATTTCACAGGCCATTTTTATGCATTTGGATTCTCACGCATTAGGGGCCCCTAAAATGCCAGGTGAGTATAAATACCCCACATGTGACCCTATTTTGGAAAGAAGACACCCCAAGGTATTCCGTGAGGGTCATGGCAAGTTCACAGAATTTTTTTTTTTTTGGCACAAGTTAGCGGAAATTGATATATTTTTTTTTTTTTTACAAAGTCTCATATTCCACTAACTTGTGACAAAAAATAAAATTTTACATGAACTCACCATACCCCTCACGGAATACCTTGGGGTGTCTTCTTTCCAAAATGGGGTCACATGTGGGGTATTTATACTGTCCTGGCATTTTAGGGGCCCCTAAAGCGTGAGAAGAAGTCTGGAATCCAAATGCGTAAAAATGCCCTGTGAAATCCTAAAGGTACTCATTGGTTTTAGGGCCCCTTTGCGCACCCAGGCTGCAAAAAAGTGGCACACATGTGGTATCGCCGTACTCAGGAGAAGTAGGGCAATGAATGTGTTTTGGGGTGTATTTTTATATATACCCATTCTTTGTGTGAAAAATATCTCTGTAAACGACAACTTTTAAATTTTTTTATACAAAGTTGACAATTTACAGAGATATTTCTCTCACCCAACATGGGTATATGTAAAAATACACCCCAAAACACATTGCCCTACTTCTTCTGAGTACGGCGATACCACATAAGTGACACTTTTTTGCAGCCTGGGTGCGCAAAGGGGCCCAAATTCCAACGAGTACCTTTAGGTTTTACATGGCGGCTCACAATTTAGCCCTGCCCAAAATGCCAGAACAGTGAACACACCCCACAAATGACCCCATTTCGGAAAGTAGACACCCCAAGGTATTCACTGAGGGGCATAGTGAGTCCGTCTGAGATTATTTTTTTTTTGCCAGAAGTTAGCAGAAATTGAAACCTTTTTTTTTTTCTCAGAAAGTGTCATTTTCCGCTAACTTGTGAAAAAAAATGAAATGATACATGAACTCACCATGCCCCTCTGCGAATACTTTGGGGTGTCTTCTATCTAAAATGGTGTGATTTGGGGGGTATTTATACTATCCTGACATTCTAGCACCTGAAGAAACATGACAGGCGCTCAGAAAGTCAGAGCTGCTTCAAAATGCCGAAATTCACTTTTTTGCACCATAGTTTGTAAACGCTATAACTTTTACCCAAACCAATAAATATACACTTATTGGACTTTTTTTTTTATCAAAGACATGTAGAACAATAAATTTTGAGAAAAATTTATATAGAAATGTAGTTTAAAAAAAAAAAATTTACAACAGAAAGTGAAAAATGTCATTTTTTTGCAAAAATGTAGTTAAATTTGTATTAATGGCAAAAAAGTAAAAATGTCAGCAACAATGAAATACCACCAAATGAAAGCTCTATTAGTTAGAAGAAAAGGAGGTAAAATTCATTTGGGTGGTAAGTTGCATGACGGAGCAATAAACGGTGAAAGTAGTGTAGTGCGGAATTGTAAAAAGTGGCCTGGTCATTAAGGGTGTTGAAGCTAGGGGGGCTGAAGCGGTTAAAATGAAAAATCTGTCAAAAAAGTGAAATTTTGAAATTTCATCTCCATTTTCCATTAATTTTTGTGGAACACCTAAAGGGTTAACAAAGTTTGTAAAATCAGTTTTGAATACTTTGAAGGGTGTATTTTCTAAAATGGGGTCACTTTTTGGGAGTTTCTACTCTAGGGGTGCATCAGGGGGTCTTCAAATGTAACATGGCAGCTAGCAGTTATCCCTGTGAAATCTGATTTCCAAAAAACCATATGGCGTTCCTTTCCTTCTGCACCCTGCCATGTGCCCGTACAACAGTTTTTGACCACATAGGCAGTGTTTCTGGAAACTACAGAATCAGGCCAATAAATATTAAGTTTTGTTTGGCTGTTAACCCTTGCTTTTTTAGTTTGTAAAATATTTTATTGAAGAAGGCCGTATAAGAGCACATATGAAGATACAATAATACATCATACCGCAAGGATACATATGTTAGTGTTACAGCCACACATGTGATTTTAGTTTACAGTATCGATCGTTCAAGTCAACGGCTGACTTCTATTTAACAAGTAAATAACGTTTGTGAACCCTTATTGAAGAAATAGGTGCCCAATAATACAAAAACAACAATGACCTGTTCATCTGAGGAAAAAAGGGGGGTTTATGAGCATGTATACAGGGCAGAGCGAGGGGAGGTTCTCCGTGGACTTATCAAGTAGCACGCTGTGAGGCTCTAAATCTCTTCCATGGACCCCACACCAATTCAAAATTATGTGTGGTTGCCGTATCCCAATGGGCGATCTGTTCCAGACGACATATCTGATCGCATTTAAGGAACCACTGACCAACAGATGGGGGGTCTTGGGACTTCCACTGTCCGGCAACCAGTAACCTTGCTGCCGCCAGCAGCTGCTGGTTTAATTTGTTTTCCCATGCTCTTAATTGAAAATCCCGATCCCACCCCAATAGACACATCTGTGGAGTAGGGACAATATGACGGCTATATATTTTTAACCCTTGCTTTTTTAGCGTAATTTTTTTATTAAAATGGAAAATCTGGCAAAAAAGTGAAATTCTGAAATTTCATCTCTATTTTCCATTAATTCTTGTGGAACACCTAAAGTGTTAACAATGTTTGTAAAATCAGTTTTGAATACCTTCAGGGGTTTAGTTTCTAAAATTGGGCCATTCATGGGTGGTTTCTATTATGTAAGCCTCAAAAAGTGGCTTCAGACCTGAATGGTCCTTAAAAAGTGGGTTTTGGAAATTTTCTGAAAAATGTCAAGATTTGCTTCTAAACTTCTAAGCCTTCTAACGTCTCCAAAAAATAAAATGGCGTTCAGAAAATTATCCAAACATGAAGTAGACATATGGGGAATGTAAAGTAATAACTATTTTTGGAGTTATTACTATCTATTATAAAAGTAGAGAAATTGAAATTTGGAAATTTGCACATTTTTATTTTAAATTATAAATAAAAATGAAATTTTTGGACTCTGTTTTACCAATATCATGAAGTACAATATGTGACGAGAAAACCATCTCAGAATGGCCTAAATAAGTAAAAGTATTTTAAAGTTATTACCACATAAAGTGACATGTCAGATTTGCTAAAAATTGCCTGGGCAGAAAGGTAAAAAATGGCCCGGTCCTGAAAGGGTTGATTACTTTTTGTTGTGTCTTTATTTTGTCGTGTAGATAAATTCCTGCCGTTTAAGAACTATCCAAATTTTGACTTGTTGGCTTGATTTTTTTTTTCCCTTAAAAAAAAATGAATTAATTTTTTTCTGTCTTTGCTTTCATTCACCATCTTCAGTTACAGTTATGATTTAAGCCATTCGCTTCAGTACAATCTTACAATCCTTCGGGTCCCCACTGAGATAATGAAGTCAGAGATGACAACTCAGACCCGCCAGGAAAGCTTTGATATATTTGAAGATGAAGCATTAAGCAACCATGGAGGAAGTAGTGAGTAGACATCATTTTTGTTGATTGCTCAACTTTTTAATTCAGATATTTGCATTGTATTGTGTTAATATGTTGATTATTATTACCTCTAAGCACATGTTCACACACACAAAGTTATGACATTTCTGGAAAAACACTGCTTGACAACCTATATATTTTCAGTGCTTTGTCTACTGAGTTGAAATTCTTTTGGTTTATATATGTTAAGAAATATTAAAGGAGTTGTAGCTATTAAACACTTCAGGCCCTAAAAGGAAACCTGTCAGCATCAAAATGGATCATAAGCCGCCAGCTGTACCTTAAAGATGTTAACATTAGGCTTCTAATGATGTTCTTGTGTAAGATGTCCAAGGCGCATGATCACTGTAAAATAACTTTTATTCCCCCTCAGGTCAAATGCAAATGAGTTCTTGAAGTCAAGGGGGCAGTGGCTTTCACGCTTGAAGTCAAGCACAACGCGCCCCCTTCCCTCCCCTTCTCATTTGATTGATGGCTATTTGGATTCTTTCAGACGCGATCCCATCCTAAAGTTTCGCGCATGCTCCATATGATCTCGTTTCCGGCGCCTGCGCATTGATCCCCACTGTAGTGTACTTTAGCGAGTCAATGCACAGGCTCAGACTCACGTGGGTACGCACTTCAGAGAACACTCTGTAGATAGTCACAGGATCAGCAGCGCCTGCGTGTTGACTCGCTAAACCAAGTACACTACAGCGGGGATCAATACGCAGGCGCTGGAAGCAAGATCATACGACACATGCGCAAAATCTCAGGATGGAATTGCACCTGAAAGAATTGACTTCAAGAACTTGTTTGCATATGACCTCAGGGGAATAAAAATTGTTTTACAGCGATTATGTGCCTCGGACATCTTACACAAGAACATCGTTAGAAACCTGATGGTAACAGCTTTAAGGTCCTGCTGGCGGTTTATCGTCAATTTTGGTTCTGAAAGGTTCTCTTTAAAGGGGAACCCTGGGATCTGGATACTGATGGTCTTTCTTTGACAATAGGCTATTAATATCAGATTGATGGTGGTATGACTCCCACTCTCAGCACCTTCCAATCAACTGTTAGAAGAGTCTGTGGCACTTGTGCAAGTATTTAACTGCACACCATCTACTTAGTAGTGGAGTACATGATATTTACAGCTTCCTCCCATTTAAGCGAATGAGTGGAAGCTGCAACTACCCTGCACCGCTTCTGCACCGAGCAAGCGACGTACAGGTGAATATAGAAGTGGCACAAATGCTGCAACCCCTTCAAACAGCTGATTGGGGTGTGTGTGTGGGGGGGGGGGGGTACAAGGGTCAGTCCACCATCAATGTGATATTGATAGCTTGTCCTGAGGATAGACCATCAGTGTCCTAATCCCAGAATACCCCATTCAGGTCCAGACGTACCAAGAGCCACAGTTGTATTCTCCAACATGACACCTTTGTGAAGACATATAATTCATGTATTCTATTCATTTTTTTTTATTTTGTTTCTGTGGTAAGAGAGTGTTTGTTTCAATTCTCTGTTTATTGACTAGATTTTGAAGTTTTTTGTGAACAGTACAGCATACAAATACTGCAAGTATTGCAAAAAGCGACAAACACTATTCAAAGGAACATATAGGTCCCGACAATAATAATGACAGGAAGCAGAATATGTGCATTAAATAACATGTTAACTTTATTCTACTAGTCAGTAGAAGTATGTTTATACCACATTTGCATAGTTTTCATTTTTTTTTTTTTAAGTTTAATAGTTTTGCACAATAAAAACATGTTTTAAAATTACTTTTATTTTTTTTACTTGGATCTATAATAAAGAGGGAGGTAGTTTTCTATTGTTAGCCTACTTGCTGTGGATTACGCAGGGGTTTACCGCACAGATTCTCGTGCTGAAAAACTGCAGCATAATACAGTACCAGCAAAGTGTAAGAGATTTCACAAATGTGCACTTTTCTATTTTTGCTTCCGTGCGGAAATTGACCTGCTGTGTGTATTCTTTAATCTTCAGCATGTCGCTTTTTTGTGCGGATTTTTGCGGCAAACTGGATCAAATCTGCACCAATAACTGCAAGTAACACATGTTTTATTTGGAGAAAATGCACATACTGACAGAGATATATCCAACATATAGAGAAGGTAGCACACAACCTTGTTTTCCAACAGGAGAAAAATCTTGAATCTATAGTGATCCTATATCTGTTTCACATACCGTAAGCCTTTTCAAGTATGCATACACAGTGTATATACAATATAATGTATATAAAATTGTTTTAGATGTATTCTGTATTTTTATCCAGGCTTATAGTGATTTATAGAGTGTAGCTACAGTAAGAAAGCCATCAGTATGAGATTGGTTCATGTCTGATGGCTGAGACCCTGAACTGAACGCTGCAGGTAGTACCACAATCCACTTGAATGGAGTTGGGACACAATGCCTTTGCGCCCTTGCTACTTGGACAATCATTCTTCTTTCAAAGTTACCACAGGCATGCTGATGAGTTGCAGACATAATAACTGGTAATTGTGGACTTAGAATAGTGTCTAAAGGTTGTATCCAGCAAATATCCCCATAACATATACAAAATGTTGTGCCAGGGAAAAATTGGATTTTCTCTATTGGAGACATACGATATGATTTCTAATAATATTAGCGGAACCTTATTAGAAAGTATAAAATCGTTATTCTAGACCAACCTGCGTAACCTATGGCCCTCCAGCTGTTGCAAAACTACAACTCCCAGCATGCCCTAATAGCTGTAGGCTGTCCAGGCATGCTGGGAGTTGTAGTTTTGCAACAGCTGGAGGGCCACAGGTTGAGCATCCCTGTTCTAGACCATTGAATTTCGAATCTGTGGACAATTTAGATTAACATTATCAAAGTGTAGGGGAAATTAGCATCAGTAGCATGATATCCTTTTGCAGAAGAGCTGGCAGCACATGCTGCAGACACAACAAACTGACCAATGTTCCGCTTTTTTTTTTTTTTGTTAATAAAAATGAGACATTAAAAACAAAGATCTAATTTCTTAACATAGTAACACTGAAGTTAATGTACCCTTAATACAAATTGGTTTTGTATTCTAAATAGAAATAACTTTTTCTAAAACATTTCAGGTACATTCGGGATACGCAGTGAGCCCTACATGAAGTATGTATGGAATGGTGAGCTCCTGAAGTGCATCAAAAACATAGTTCATCGTGACTGGTTACTTTATATCATTCATGGATTTTGTGGACAATCCAGTATCCTTTCCAAAACTGAAGAACCAAGACTCACAGTATATATCAGGGATTCTCAAGTACTTTTTATAGAGGTCCAAATACCTGGGTCTGCCGCTGGGGGAAGAACTGAGCCGCAAAACAATGTAATGCGGGACAACACGAGTTCCGTGTAGTGCTGCATCAAATATTTTTTCAATAGGTCACATCTCTAAACCGCCACAGAATATGATGCCCCCCCTCACAGCAGGGTAATCCCTTGGTGCCCCAAGACAATATGATGCTCCTTAGTGCCCCTGACACAGTGTGTTGCCTGCTTAGTGCCTCCTCACACACTCTGATGCCCATAAGTGCCCCCCTCACAGTCTGATGATCCCTCTTCACCAAATGGCATTCATCATGTAGACAAAGTTTAATACAAGGCACTTACTAATGTATTGTGATTGTCCATGCTGCCTTCTTTGCTGACCTAATTTATTTTTCATTCACATTATACACTGCTTGTTTCCATGGTCATGACCACCCTGCAATCCAGCATTGGTGGCCGTGCTTGCACACTATTGGACAAAGCCCTGGCCTCTCTGGTGGCCAGGACCTTGCGAGCGCACATTGGCAAGCATGCACAGCTGCAACCATCCCAGCCATCTCATATATGTGCTGCAGCGGTGGCCGTAACCCCTGGAAACAAGCAGCATATAATGCAATAAAAAAAATGAATCAAGTCAGCAACGGGGGCAATATGGGCAATCACAATTCATTAGGAAGTATCTTGTTTTCAATTTATCTACATGATAAAGGACATTTGCTGACATGAGACGACCCCATACAGAATGACCTAAATTGCCCCTTGAACAAAGTGAGTGTCCTCTAAATGCCCCCCTCACACAGTTTGATGTTCCCTTAAATGCTTCTCTTGCAGAGTGATGCCCCCTGAGGTGACTTTCACACATTGATGCCCCCCAAACAGAGTGATGCCCTCTGAGACCACCCTCCTAATTTATGCATACCTAGATGTCCCCCCACACAGTGATTACCCTTTTAGTGACTCCAAACCCGCCCCCCCCCCAAGCCACATCCTCTTAGATGATGCTCCTCACAGGGTAATGCCCTGTTATATGCCCCCCATACAGTGATACCCCCCCTAAGAAACTATAGCCCCCACACAGTTATGCCCCCTTTAGTGGCTTCCCTCACAGTTTTGCCCCCTAGATGGCCCCCTCACAGTTATGCCCCTTGGGTGGCTTGCTTCATTTATGCTCCTTAGATGGCCTCTCTCAGAGTTATGGCTTCAGTTTGAATACTTACCTTCCTCAATAATGAGGGCAGAGCACATCTGCTCCGTTCGGTGCTCTGATGTCTGTGGCTGAATGCAGCAGGCATCATGATGTCACTACATAACACCTGCTTGCCTTGGACCCCAGGGAGAAGGGAATGATGAAGCAGGGATGCTTTACCATCATATTCAACTGAGAGGATGCAGATACAGTTGAAAGCAAGTGTCCGAACTGCCAGTTGAGTATCCCTGGTATATTAAATGCATTCTGAGGTATTTTCTCATAACTTAATTCTGTCTAGATTACCTTTAACATATACTAAAAGATACTTTTTATAAGCTGTTCGATCGCCTTTCTGTAGACAAATGCATAAACATTTCACTAAGAAAAAACTATTTTTTCACTTAAAACTATGCATTTCAATCTTCTTGCATTTACTATTTTGGAATTGTTAGACCTCATGCACATGACTATGTTTTTTTGTGGTCAGCAAACTATGTATCCGAAAATATGGGCATCAGCTATGTGCATTCTACACTTTCCACTGCCGCCATTTTTAAAATGCCTATTGTGGTCAACAAAACAGACCACAAACAATAGGACATGTTCTGTCCTTTTTCTGTGATGCTCTCCATAATTTTTGTGGCCCATTAGAAATTAATGGTTCTACACGTGATCCACAAAGAATGCTGATCGAACGCAGACAGAAAGTACACAGTGTGAATAAGGTCGTATTGTGTTGGTTTGTTGTTCTTCACTTTTGTGTTTACCTTAATTATCTAAGAACTATTAATTTATGGTCGACCAATCTACGTAACTCTTATGGCCAGAAGATCAAGCAAATTTGCTGGGACTCGTTTCCTAAAAAGAGGAGCAAATTGTGAGGTAATAGACAAGGCTTAAATTGCTGATTATTTTAATATGAAGATAAAACAGATACACATAAAAATAATTTCCTGACATACTGTATGTTCCTGCTATTTTTAAAATGTTTGTTGGTTATGCACTAAGTAAGGTAAGACATATGTCTTTATCATTCATTAGCATGCAAAAAGTACCTGCAAAGCTGCTGATTGAACTCGGATCGAGCCATAGAAACTTGGGTAAACGGGTAACGGGTTTTGGGTAATCCAATTTTTCCCCAAAATACCAATGCAGTGTTGTACCAGCCAATTCAATAAAAAAATATTCATCACAAAAGTGGCTATAGTTTTTCATGGGAACTTAAAGGGGTATTCCCACCTGGATGTTTAGGGCTCATTTACTAGATATGCCATAAATTCCCAAGAGGTGTGGGTTCCTCAGGAACCAACTTTTGTGTTGAGAATAGAGCCCTAACAGTGAAGTGCACTTGCTGGGCTATTATTATTCGGAGGTCTCAGAACTGAATGAAAGAGCCACACATGTCCATTCATGGTGGTGCGAGACAAGACCCAATTTGGGGACCCACACCTGTCTGAGACTTATAGCATATACTGTGGATATGCCATAAATGTCCAGATGGGAATACCTATTTGATATTCTCAGACAGAATGCGAATTAGAATTTGTTGCTCAGTAATGTGATAAAGGCCATATCAGTGAACACATGTCTGATGGTGACATTTTAGTTACCACTAATTTCTGCCTTCTCTGCAGAAATTATCCAAATTTGATTCAAGGTTTACAATCACAATGAAAGGAAAATGCTCTCAAGAGTTTGCTGTAGGAAAATAGTTTAGTAGGTTTGTCTACAGTGGTCTATATTCTGATTGTCTCTCATAACTGTCATTTATATTGTTTTTTTTATGTATCCATAAACTTCTATAGTAAAACAATACCTATTCTATATTAACGTGTATTGATCTTTAGAAATCAAAGCACACTTCGCCAAATGCTTGATTTCAGGATTTCTGTTTTGCTTTTTAGGGTGATGTGGCCAATGAAGTGGAGACAGAGCAAATAGTGCATGATGCGTCTGTCATGTCTTTTAGTGCTGGCAGTTACTCCTCATATGTACAAGTCCGTGGATCAGTCCCTTTATACTGGTCCCAGGATATATCCACAATGATGCCAAAGCCACCAATTACATGTGAGTTCTCTGCACAGTCATTGGGAAGGGAATCTGTAATTTGCACTTTTACTAAAATTGTTAGCGGTTTATTTTTAGCACTATCATAATCTGTACTCTTGGAAGCAATTGCAAGTGTTAAACTACTGTATAGCCGGCACAAAAGAAAAATGCCGCATACAATATGTACTGTAGTCCTGGTGCAAGATGATAAGCGCAGATACAGTTAAACTACATTCATTGAGTTAGAAAGACATAGGTGAGGGAATAAAGAAACATTCCAGTGTAAGATTATAAAATTGTTACAGTCTTTTATTACAATGGGCTTGAACAGTTGTAATGTGGGAGAGTGGCAGCAGCATGAGAAGTCTAATTCCAGAGAAGAGAGGAGACACGTGAGAGCTGCTGCACACAAGAGCGTGGAGGCAATTAGAAAAGTAAGGGGAAAAAAACGAGCAGATCTTGCCATTCAGCAACCTTTTCAGTGAATGTTTTGTGTGAGGAGAGCTATTGAAAATGCAGAACAGAATCTTCATTGTGTTGTTTAGTGAGTAGATGTTGCTGAAGAGTCAGTAAGGTAGGGTGGGTTTAAGATTCACTAAGTAAATATAAATATGCCCACAGTTTTTCTCCATCTGTATAGTCATGAACCAAACAGTCTTGCAGAAGCCTCATAGAGCATAATGTTAATTTTCTGCTGATCTCTTTCTTTTCAGCGGCAGGTAAAAAGGTTTTCCAAGACTTCCTCAGAATAGGTCATCAGTATCTGGTATCTTGGTAGCTTGGTATCGCTCTCAGCCTCATTCACTTGAATAGGGATGAGCTGCGCCTGGGCCACGTGACTGATAATGGGTCGTCAATGGCCTAGGGAACGCTGTGAGAAGGCCGCGGCGCTACAGTGACCCCCACCGATCAGATACTGATGAGCTATCCTGAGGCTAGGTCATCAGTATTAAAGTCTCAGAAAACCTCTTTAATCAAAGGATGTCACTAATTTTGGTGTCTTATAAGGTTGCTGCAACTTATTCAGGTCTTTGCATGCAGTTTTCAAAACCAAAATAAAGAGAGAATACTAAAAGGAGAGAAAGTATAAAGGAAAGTTACAACTTTTCTTCTTTTTTTGAATCCACGCCTGGTTTTGGCTTAAAAAACGGCATTAGAAAACCTGAAAGTAGGACCGTGTTCGGTTCAGGAAACACGGTCTAGTTGTTGAGCAAACTTGTTTTTTAAGTTCTGCGTCCAAAGTTCGGGTTTTCGAAGAATCCCGTTATGGATTCCAAATTCCGTTATGGTCCGTGGTAGCAGAATCCATAACGGGATTCTTCGATAACCTGAACTTTGGACGCAGAACTTAAAACACAAGTTCGCTCAACCCTAGCAAGTATCACAGCTTTTAAATGCTTTTTGTAGCCAGCCAAGAGTCTTACAATTCTAGTTTGAGGGATATTCATCCATGCTTCCTTCCAAAAGTGTTCCAGTTCTGTTAGCTTCCTGTGCCGTACTTGAATGCACTGCTCATTTCTATCCAAAGATTTTTAATGATGTTCAGATCAAGGGACTGTAAGGGCCATGGTAAAACCTTCAGCTTGTGCCTTTTGAGGCAGTCTGTTGTGGATTTTGAGGTGTCTTTAGGATCATTATCCCTGTGTAAAAGCCATCCTCTTTTCAACTTCAGTTTTTTTTACAGTTGGTGTTATGGTATGTTTGCTTCCAGAATTTTCAGGAATTTGATTGAATCCATTCTTCCCTCTACCCATGAAATGTTCCCCAGGCCATTGTCTGCAACGCAGCCCTAAAGCATGACTGATTCACTCCCATGCTTAATGGTTGGAGAGGAGCTATTTTCATGAAATTCTGTGCCCTTTTTCCTCCAAACATACCCTTGCTCATTTTGTCCGAAGAGTTCTATTTTAACCTCATTGGTCTGCAGGAATTGTTTCCAAAATGCTTCTGACTCTGAATTTTGTGGTGAGGACGCAGGGGAGGTTTTGATGACTTCCTTCATGAAGGCCATATTTGTGCAGGTTTCGCTGAACAGTAGAACAATGTACCAAAACTCTAGAGCCTGCTAAATCTTGCTGAAGGTTTTTTGCAATCAAGCGGGGGTTCTAATTTGCCTTTCTTACAATCCTATGAGCAGCTGTCTCTGAAATTTTTCTCGTCTTGTCTGTTTCTGTTAACTGCCATTTTATAATCACATTTCGAACTGAGCAAATGCCAACCTGAAAATGTTTTGCTATCTTCTTAGCTTTTGTGGGCCTCAACCGTTTTCATTTTCAGAGTGTTAGGCAGCTGCTTAGAGGAACCCATGGCTGCTGTTTTTGGGACAAGATTAGAGGAGTCTGGATATTTATAAAGCTTTGAAATTTGCATCACTGGGCCTTTCCTAATGATCGTGAACAAGCATTAATGCCTCTTTCACACGGCCGTTGTGGTTCCGTTGCCGTATTGCGGCCCGCATACGACGGGTCCGCAATACACGGGCACCGGCCTGTGTGCAGTCCGCATCACGGAGATGCGAAACGGAAGCACGGATCAGAACCCCACTGAAGCACTACGGAGTGCTTCTGTGGTGTTTCTGTCTGTGCCTCCGCACCGCAAAAAAATAGAACTTGTTCTATTTTTTTGCGGTGTTGACGGATCACGAACCCATTCAAGTTGAATTGGTCTCGATCCGTCCCGGCCGCCGCACAGACATTGCCCGTGCATTGGGGACCCGAAATTGCGGAAAGTACGGAGCGGAACCACAACGGCCGTGTGCAAGAGGCCTAACTCTAACAGGCTATTTAAGGTCAGAGACCACGATCAAAGTTATCTGGATGCTCAAATCTCTTTTTTTTCCCCATACTTTTGCAAGGTACTTTTTTCCTTTTTTTCACTCTAAAATGCACAAAAACAAAATAATACACTGTTATTGCTTAAAATGTTGAAAAGTGTTTCATTTTTAACTTTATGCCTTTTGGAGATCATTTCATCTTCAACTTGCTTAAGTGTTTACAGTAATTTTGACTAGCAGTGCCCAATCTTTTGCATGTCCCTGTAGAGAAGGTGTCTATATATATTTCTCTGATTATATTGCAGTATGCATGAAAATAGGATCAACTGAAAGATTAGAGGAAGAATTGCAAGGATTTTTTTTTCTATATCTTGTGTTTCATTTAAAAAATGTTGTCCACAGTTGGAAAGGATGTTTGGAAATGTCTAAACTGAAGTGTTCTCAGTACAGTCGTTGCTATTTAGGATCTCACGCAGGAACAAATAACAAAACTAGGTTAGGTCTATATAGTGACTTTCCGTATGCTATACTGTAATTGTCATGTGACTTAAAAAAAACATGGGGTTTCATTAGCAGGGGTATTCCACAACCAGGATTTATCACCTACTCCCAGGATAGACAGACAGCGTTCCATCAGTAGACAGTCCTATCAAAGTGGGCGACATGGTCTACCGACATGCGAGCTTCCACTCTATGCAAACCACGGACTTTCCTTTGGCATTTTGAAGTCACCCATAATAAAAGTAAGGATATAAACAGAAAGGGATTAGTGAAGACATGTAGAGAAGTCATCTACTTTACTAAGAAAATAGCTGGACCATGAGGTTACATATATTGCAAGGTGTTAGGGGCAATAGACAAGGTCTCAATGCACAATAACAGAAAGCCACGAAGAAAGCTAGAGTTGAAGAAAATAAAATTGCTCATTTGTTGATGCTTCAACCATTTTGTTTAGCCGTGTGTCTGACTTGCATCCCTTTTTACAAGGCCATAACAGGTGAGTCACAGGTAGACAGGCATCCAAAAAGACAACATAGCAGGTGCCGGGGAGTAAAACAGTTATGTTACAATAGTGAGTTCCTTTTTGAGTATTGTGAACTGTGGGAGGAGAGTGAAGATTATTTATTAGTTTTAGGGTTTGGTGAAGCAAGAAGGAGTGATGGCAGTTGGCAAAAGTAGGATTTGTGTGGGTTAAGAGAAAAACAAATGAAAGTTGTTTTACAAGGACAAGTTTTAAGACTATTTTAAAAGGATATAGAAACATTGACATTTTAATAATTCGAAATGAAATGCAGCTTAATGTAGCTAAACCACAAACACAATGGTGCTGATGAAAGAAATATTGAATGCATTTTGTCATTACTATGATTGCAAAGTACTTTGTAAAATCCCTGATGTGCCTTTAAATGTGAAACAGTTGATTAGAGCATTGTATCTTCTAGAGAGATAGAAGATGGTTTGGGGAATTTCTGTTAATCGTGAAAAATATATCTTGAATATTTTAAAAAGATTCTCGTCTTATAAGCCAAGCATTAAGGGTAGACATTCGCCTGACCCCCTTAGCTTCCTCTTTAAAGGGGTATTCCGGTTGGTTAAATTTATACCCTATCAACAGGATAGGGAATAACTCAGATCGGTGGGGGTCCTACTGCTGCGACCCCAAAGATCATGAGAACAAGGTCTCCGTACCCCTTCAGGTACCCTAAAATGACTGGAGTAGACGGTCGCACATGTATGCAGCCGCTCTATTCATTTCTATAGGAGTTCCTGAGATAGTTTAGTGCTGTACTCAGCTATCTCCAGAACGTCAATAGAAATGAATGTGTGACCGGCCACTCCTATCATTTCAGGGCAGCTACAGGAGGTACGGGGTTCCCATTCTTGTGATTGTTTGGGACCCCCACTGATCTGATAATTATACCCCATCCTGTGGATATGAGTTAACTTTAACCAAGTGGATATACCCTTTTAACATCCTCCTTGTTTGTTCTGGTAAATGCTACAGTAGTTTAATCTGGCATATACTTACTGCAGCTAGATGTCTTACAGCTAGCAGTTGGAAACGGCCATCGGCTCCTTCTGTGCATGAGCTGAGCTGCAGTTCCGGATAAAGGAGGTGCGCAGCTCTCCTCCCCAACAGAGTGGACTTCTTTGACAATGTGTGGGGCCCATGGGACAATTACTTTGTTGTAAACTATCTGATAGGATCCCCTATGATGCATGCATTTACTTGTACTTTCTCTGTCCACCATTTCCCCTTTCCTATTGTTTCAGTCTTTCGTCTGTGGTATTGTCTTTTGTTTCTTCATATGAAACTTTTAGTTTTTATATTATCAGGTTTGAAACCTACACTTTGAGAATGTCCTATTGTCCTTTATATAGATATTGTCTTTTTCTTCTTATGTACTTTATTCTGGATATGACACCAATATTATGCTACAGTTTGTGTGTTTTGTTTGTATATAACATTGAAATGACAATAAACATTACAGTTTAAAAAAAAACAAAAAAAAAATGATTTTGAACTTTAGGATACAACTTCTTAGTTTAAAAGTTAGGCTTAGTTCATATTTCCATCAGGGATTTTACTCTCCTGTTGCATCACTGGAACAGCGAAAATTTATTGCAAACCAAAAATGGATTCATCACATGTATCCAGTTGATACCATTGACCGAAATGGGGTCCATCAGGTTTCTGTAATGTTTTCCATCATTTTAGTGGGCAACATAGTGAACAAACCCTAATGGTGGATAATTACATTGTATAATAAAGTACCAAAGCACTTCTGACAAGCCAAATCTCTGAAACAATAATGGCCCCCCTTTATTTAGAACTGACTTTACAGCAAATCACTTTTCAGTAGGGCATGCACAGGTTTTGCATAGGTATAGGTTCGGCCTTCAGAATGATTTCCTCTGGTGGGCTCAAAGATCTGTGGTCCCACACTGCTTTTCGTACTGTTACAAGCAAAAGGTGGTCTTCAGTTAGTGCAGGGAAATTTAGAGGATCTTGTCTATAGCCTATTTTAAAGTCTGCAGTCCAAAGTCAAGCTGTGAACTACCATAAATGCCGCACTGTACTATTATAATGCTGATGGGCTTTAAAGGTTGCACCATGAGAATTTATTTTTCCTCTAGTTACTTTTTACTATGTGAAGATTGCTTTTTATTGCAGCAGGGGTAATTCAGCTAATGAAAGTGTATTAGGAAATTGAAGTGTGTAGATGTCTATAGTTAATAATAATATTATATTTGTGCACTTATTCACACAGTGGACCAAGCAGATCCATATGCACATGTTGCTGCTTATCACTTTGACCAAATGCTTCAGAGATTTGGATCACCAATTATAATTCTCAACCTTGTGAAGGTAAAAAAACAACTTAAAATAAATTGTGTTTTGGATGTCATTTACAAAGTTGTAATCGTTTGTTTGTGGATTTCTCATTAAGATTCATATAGTATGAAATGAGGATAGACATCTTTCTGGTGCTCCAAACTCTAAACATCAGCTTTTGAAATTGTCTTTACAATGGAAACATGCACATAAAAAAGCCAAGACGAAAACTCATTAAAGAGTATTCCGGTAACATTATGTTATCCCCTATCCACAGGATAGAGCATAACTATTAGATTGGTAGGGGTTCTACTGCTGGGACCCCCACTGATCACAAGAATGGGGTCCCGTACCCCCTGCAGCCCCCTGAAATTAATAGAGCGACCAGTTGGGCATACATGTGACTGCTCCATTCATTTATATGGGATTTCCAGACATAGCCAAGTAACAGTTGTTTATCCTCATACTGGCCTCATGATCATTGCATGTGAATGCGGCTAATGTGCAAGCTATTATTGGGATCTAATATGCTTATTAACGTTAATTCCCCATTACTGCCCAGTGATATTGTCTTTTGTAAATGGGCCTACTGTGAGTGCTCTGCAAAGTGTGGTGTGCATTTGTATTCAGTCCCCAGTACTATGATACCCCAAAATAAAATCCAGTGTGACCAATTGCCTTCAGAAGTAACCTAATTAGTAAATAAGTTCCACCTGTGTGTAATTTATTCTCAGTATAACTATAGTTTTTATGTGAAGGCTTCAGAGGTTTGTTAGAGAACATTAGTGATCAATTAGCGTCATAAAAACTAAGGAACACACCAGACAGGTCAGTGATAAAGTTGTGGAAAAGTGTAAAGCAGGGGTACATACTAAAAAAAATATCCCAAGTTCTGAACATCTCATGGAACACTGTTCAATCCGCCATCCGAAAATGCCAAGAGTATGGCACAATTGCAAACCTATTAAGACATAACCGTTCCACCTAAGCTAACAACCCAGGCAAGGCGAGCACTAATTAGAGAAGCAGCCAAGAGGTCCATGGTCACTCTGAAGGAGTTGCAGAGATACACCGCTTAGGCGGGAGAATCTGTCCACAGGACAACTAATAGTCGTGTACTCCACAAATCTGGCATTAATAGAAGAGTGGCAAGAAGAAAGACATTTTTGAAAGCAAGCCTATTTGCAGCCATGTAGGGGGCACAGCAAACCTGTGGAAGATGGTGCTCTGGTCAGATGAGACCAAAGTTGAACTTACTATCGTGTAAGGTGGCAATCGAGTGCATGTGAATTATATTTTAAACCTAAAGAAAGAAACACAAATATAAAAAAAAATCTTTTGCCCTTATTTTAAAAATGAAAAAAAAAAAAAAACAGCAAAAAACCTACAAGTGCATCAATAAATTAGAATAGCATTGAAAAGTTAGCTTATTTCAGTAATTCAATTCGAAAAGTGAAACTTGTATATTATATAGATTCATTACATACAGAGTGATCTATTTCAAGTGTTAATCTCTATTAATGTTTATGATTATGGCTTAAAGCTCTAATGCCGCCAGATGTAAGGTAGCTACCCTATAAGTCAATGTTTGCCCTTTTAAACAGAACTTGGAACACGACTTGGACAATAGTTGAGCCAGCACCTCATCTGCAGAAAGCTGTTATGCTGTGATTGCCTCTCATCGTGCAGATCAGAGAGTGCTGGCTTAACTTGGTGAGAACCCTTGGCCAGAGGAGCATTGCCTGCCCTATTAGACTCCTCACGCCGATTAGGCGCTCTTCATATAGGTATATAGTATCAACCGAATCTCTTTCACAATTAAATTTATCAGAGAAGCTAATGGCTCGATCTATGGCCCTTATCAGTTTCCTGGGATTTCATAAACACAAATTTAAAGGCACTCTGTCTCCCTGGACCACACCTATTGATTATAGTGATGCATGAATAGTATACATAATACTGGGTTCACGTCAGTAACGTTTATCTCCTTACTCTTTACTGATTCTGGTCCCCACTTTGTGTTATGACAAACTGGCTTTGCAGTTTTCATGCTCAGGAATCCTCCAGTTTATGGGTACTGGAATAAGTTTAGAGATGAAAATTACTTATCAGCGTCAGCTGTACTATTTATGCATTACGGCCGTTTTACGCCACCCAAGGATTGTGCCATTTATGGGCTATGAATGTTCTTACTAATGCTTTCCTGATAATTGACCCCTGTAAAGGTGCTGCAAATCACCAAGAAAATGAGCATGTTTGATGTATTACCCCAAATCGATGTTTGTTGGCAGCACATTGTTCTGTACAGGAGATGTACTGCCGAAAATATTAATTGGGGACAAATAATTTTAATTAAGATCATTCATCCCCCTTTCACTTCGAAAGACACTATAAACAGGCACCGATCAAGTTGTATGTCATTGTCTTTTACTGCCCAACATCTGCCAGTGTAAAGGTATCTTTACACCAAGCGATTAGTGTGTAAATTATGATTAAAACGAGCAAAACTGCAAGATTATAGAGCAGTGTAAAAGCAATGAACGACAGAGTGAAAACCGACAATCGGTAGATTTCTCATTGGTTCAATCATTTGTGATGGGCACAAAAATTGTTGGACGTTAACGATTTCATACGTGTAAACAGGAATTGTTCACTGCACGCACGATTACAGATGATTACACCGTGGGTGTGTTTAAGCACGCTCTTTATGTAAATGCAACTGTCTGCTTCACAAACGATGGAATATGCGATCGAAATTACGACTTTGTGAGCGGTAATCGTAGCGTCTAAAGGGTCATTGTTGAAATGTTCACTACACCAAGAAACGACTCGTTCATCGCTCAATCGTACCAATTATTTACTCATATCTTAAGAGGACCCTTAATGTAGTTAACAGTCCGAGATGCCCGAGATCCTTTAAGCCGAATTCTGATCAGTTTGATAAGATTTCAGCTTAAATGATTTTCTGTTAGCTCTCATTAATGTAAAGATGAGAGTTACAGACTGAGCCTATAGACTATTGTTTGTACTTCTGAGACTGGTCATAATGGCTGGATTCAGCTTTCCATCGCATTATACACTGCTGATTTCCATGGTTACGAACACTCTGCAGTCCATCAGCGGTGGCCGTGCTTGCACTCTATAGAAAAAAGCACCAGCCTATGCGTGCTTCCACGGTCCCGGCCACCAGAGAGGCTGGCCCTTTTTCCTATAGTGTGCAAGCTTGACCACCACGGATGGATTGCAGGGTGGTCCGAACCACGGAAACAAGCTGTGTAAAATGAATCAAGCCAGCAAAGGAGGTAATATGGATAAATGCCACTTGCCGAAGGGAGAAAACCCCCTGTAGGGTATATGTACACTTGGAGTGGAGTTTCCGCTCAGGTTACAGCTGATTGCTAAACACCTTATGATCAGCTTATTGACAAGGGACCTTTCTAATTCTATAAGTAGGGCTTGTCCACAGTGCAGAACCCTTCAGGACAGCATAGTATGATGATAGATCTGGTTTAACCACTACAGGACCGCCTAACGCACGGGTGCGTACGGCGGGCAGTCCTGTAGTTCTGACTAGACGCATCGGCGCGTCATCTCGCGAGACGCGAGATTTCCAGTGAACGCGCGCGCTCACAGTGCCGCGCGTCTCACTAGCTATACTACAGCCTGCCAGCGATGATCAATCGCTGGCAGGCTGTAGATGTGAAATAAATCGCATCAAAGTGGTATTTCAGATGCTGTTTTGTTAACAGCCTCTGATATACCTGCTACCTGGTCCTCTGGTGGTCCCATTTGCTGGGATCGACCACCAGAGGACCAGGTAGCTATGTAAAGTTGCACCAAACACTACACTACCCCCCCTCCCCCCGTCACTTATTAACCCCTTGATCACCCCATCTATTCCCTGATCTCCCCCAGTCACTGATCACCCCCCTGTCATTGATCACACCCCTTGTAAGGCTCCATTCAGACGTCCATATGTGTTTTGTGGATCCGCGGATCCGCAGATCCTCAAAACACGGACACCGGCAATGTGCTTTCTGCATTTATCATGTGACCCCATTTTAGAAAGAAGACACCCCAAGGTATTCGCTGAGGGGTATGGTGAGTTTATGTAAAATTTTATTTTTTGTCACAAGTTAGTTGAATATGAGACATTGTAAAAAATAAAAAATAAAAATATCAATTTCCACTAACTTGTGCCAAAATTTTTTTTTTTCTAAGAACTCGCCATGCCCCTCACAGAATACCTTGGGGTGTCTTCTTTCCAAAATGGGGTCACATGTGGGGTATTTATACTGTCCTGGCATTTTAGGGGTCCTAAAGCGTGAGAATCCAAATGCGTTAAAATGCCCTGTGAAATCCTAAAAGTACTCATGGGAATTTGGGCCCCTTTGCGCATCTTGGCTGCAAAAAAGTGTCACACATGTGGTATCGCCGTACCGAGAAGTAGGGCAATGTGTTTTGGGTTGTATTTTTTATATATACCCATACTTTGTGTGAGAAATATCGCTGTAAACGACAACTTTTTAATTTTTTTTTATAAAAAGTTGTCAATTTACAGAGATATTTCTCTCACCCAACATGGGTATATGTAAAAATACACCCCAAAACACATTGCCCTACTTCTCCTGAGTACGTCACATGTGTGACACTTTTTTGCGGCCTGGGTGAGCAAAGGGGCCCAAATTCCAACGAGTACTTTTAAGTTTTACATGGCTGCTCACAATTTAGCCCCACCCAAAATGCCAGAACAGTACAAACACCCCACAAATGACCCCATTTTGGAAAGAACACACCCCAAGGTATTCGCTGAGCGGCATATTCAGTCCTTGAAAAATTGAACTTTTTGTCAAAAGTTAGCGGAAAGGGAGACTTTGTGAGAAAAAACAATGAAAAATCAATTTCCGCTAACTTGTGCCAAAAAAAAAAAAATTTTCTATGAACTCGCCATGCCCCTCACGGAATACCTTGGCGTGTCTTCTTTCCAAAATGGGGTCACATGTGGGGTATTTATACTGCACTGGCATTTTAGGGGCCCTAAAGCGTGAGTAGAAAAATGCGTAAAAATGCCCTCCTAAAAGGTACTCATTGGAATTTGGGCCCCTTTGCGCATCTTGGCTGCAAAAAAGTGTCACTCATGTGGTATCGCCGTACTCAGGAGAAGTAGGGCAATGTGTTTTGGGGTGTATTTTTACATATACACATGCTGGGTGAGAGAAATATCTCTGTAAATTGACAACTTTGTATAAATTTTTTTAAAAAGTTGTCATTTACAGAGATATTTCTCACACCCAGTATGGGTATATATAAAAATACACCCCAAAACACATTGCCCTACTTCTCCTGAGTACGGCGATACCACATGTGTGACACTTTTTTGCAGCCAAGATGCGCAAAGGGGTCCTAAAACCATTGAGTACCTTTAGGATTTCACAGGGCATTTTTACGCATTTGGATTCTCACGGTTTAGGGCCCCTAAAATGCCAGGGCAGTATAAATACCCCACAAGTGACCCCATTTTGGAAAGAAGACACCCCAAGGTATTCCATGAGGGGCATGTCGAGTTCACAGAATTTTTTTTTTTTTGGCACAAGTTAGCGGAAATTGATATATTTTTATTTTTTATTTTTTACAAAGTCTCATATTCCACTAACTTGTGACAAAAAATAAAATTTTACATGAACTCACCATACCCCTCACGGAATACCTTGGGGTGTCTTCTTTCTAAAATGGGGTCACATGTGGGGCACTTATACTGTCCTGGCATTTTAGGGGCCCCTAAAGCATGAGAAGTCTGGAATCCAAATGCGTAAAAATGCCCTGTGAAATCCTAAAGGTACTCATTGGAATTTGAGCTCCTTTGCGCACCCAGGCTGCAAGAAAGTGTCACACATGTGGTATCGCCGTACTCAGGAGAAGTAGGGCAATGTGTTTTGGGGTGTATTTTTATATATACCCGTACTTTCTGTGGAAATATCTCTGTAAACGACAACTTTTTAAATTTTTTTATACAAATTTGACAATTTACAGAGATATTTCTCTCACCCAGCATGGGTATATGTAAAAATACACCCCAAAACACATTGCCCTACTTCTCCTGAGTACGGCGATACCACATGAGTAACACTTTTTTGCAGCCTGGGTGCGCAAAGGGGCCCAAATTCCATGAGTACCTTTAGTTTTTACATGGCTGCTCACAATCTAGCCCCGCCCAAAATGCCAGAACAGTAAACACACCCCACAAATGACCCCATTTCGGAAAGTAGACACCCCAAGGTATTCACTGAGGGGCATTGTGAGTCCGTCTGAGATTTTATTTTTTTTCTGCCAGAAGTTAGCAGGAATGGAAACTTTATTATTATTTTTTTTTTCCACAGAAAGTGTCATTTTCCGCTAATTTGTGAAAAAAAAATGAAATGATACATGAACTCACCATGCCCCTCCGTGAATACTTTGGGGTGTATTCTTTCTAAAATGGTGTCATTTGGGGGGTATTTATACTTTCCTGGCATTCTAGCACCTGAAAAAACATGACAGGTGCTCAGAAAGTCAGAGCTGCTTCAAAATGCCAAAATTCACTTTTTTGCACCATAGTTTGTAAACGCTATAACTTTTACCCAAACCAATAAATATACACTTATTGGATTTTTTTTTTATCAAAGACATGTAGAACAATAAATTTAGAGAAAAATTTATATAGAAATGTAGTTTTTTTAAAAAACTTTTACAACAGAAAGTGAAAAATGTCATTTTTTTGCAAAAATGTCGTTAAATTTTTTTAATAGCAAAAAAAGTAAAAATGTCAGCAACAATGAAATACCACCAAATGAAAGCTCTATTAGTGAGAAGAAAAGGAGGCAAAATTCATTTGGGTGGTAAGTTGTATGACGGAGCAATAAACGGTGAAAGTAGTGTAGTGCGGAATTGTAAAAAGTGGCCTGGTCATTAAGGGTGTTTAAGCTAGGGGGGCTGAGGTGGTTAATATGTGAATTGCTTAGGACATGTTTAGTTATCTTGTAGCTGTTTATTCTTTATAGTCACCATAAAAGCTGCTAGAAAATATGCCTTTGTTCCTGCAGTTTTGACCTGTAAAGATAATGGAGGAAGAAGCAATACACTGGAAATAGCGGAGAAGGAAATATACTTTGTTGTTTTATTTATAGACTCTGCTGTCAAACGCAATCTGCAAGACTCTGGATCACCAGGCTGTGCCATGTGACTCAAGTGGTGTATTTTTTTAACTTGACAATTGTAGTGTGGATGAAAATGTGACCTTTCATAGACTGTCCACACCAGGATTCCAGCAGTAATGTATTTCTGAAGTAATTGAAATTCACTATTCCCTATTAAGCTCTAACCTGCTTTATGAGACTGCTTATGTTCAACAATTTGAACGTGTCTATATTTTATTTTTGTCATGAAAGTTTAGGGATATATACAAACACGTGCTTGGACTATGAGCCATGCTGTGATTGATCTTCTTTGGCTACAGAATAGACTGCGTTCTTTCATTCTCATGTTTATTTGCTAGTTTAGTGCTAAGCCAATTCTAGACCATCTGAAATGCTGAAGAATTGTTCACATGAGCCGAGCACGTATTTGTGCCTTTTAACTCTTCAATGACTGTTTGGTTCAGGTATTAATAATATTTTTAATAATACAAAGGTGGCTACACTTGGTATGATATATAATGGTATCCTCAGGTGCTCACTTAATGTGCCCACACCCACTTGGGCATAGAATAAAACTTGATATAAGAAAGAATAGGGGCAGCACTGCGCTATATCTGGGCTGTGACACTATCAGTAGAATCCTGTATATAGAAAATATTAAAAATGTTAAAAAACTGAATTTTATTAATTCTTAAAAAATTAATAGAATACCAATACGCATCTATCAGGTATGTAACCGTGTTCCTTGTTGGATAAAACCGCCTCCTTATTCAGTATATAAGGCAACGTGAAGAGAGTACCTATGCACCTGGACTGTGCACATAAACAAACCAGGGCTGGATCTATGTGCAAATGAGCTGTGCAAATGAGCTGTGCAAACAAACTGTGCAAATACGCAATAGGCAAAAATGGTGCAAATTCACAATAGGCAAAATTAATATGACATTGTACAAATAGCTGAGCACCTCAGTGCATAAATCAGTGCAAATAGTAAAAAATATTAAAAAAAAAAATTATTAAAAAAATTATTAAAAAAATATATCCAAAAAGTGTCCAAAAAAGTACCAAAACCAAAAACACGGGTCCGTGAAAATAGTGTGAACAGAGTTGTATCAAAGATCCGGTTTTGAAAGTCTCCTTCAGCAGTGTACACGCCGACACTGTATATACTTCTATATATATATATAGTTTATGGAATTTCCTGCTCGTTCTTTATAGAGGACCCCAATGGTTTCCAATTGAATGAGAAGGAGTCTCCGATAAAGTGCAATATTAGTATAGGTGCGATCTTAGCATATCAGAAAAATGTTAACTTGCCTCCTGTGTACCGAAACATACCGGTGTGAACAGGCAAACGTCCACTTCTCCCCGGCTTGGTAAGTCGTCGGCCGTTGTGTTCACTCCCCTTTTTTTCCTCCGTCCCACCGTCCCCAGCTGCCTTACCTCCGCTCCTGTGCTCGGTCTCCGCTGAGAGCTCTGCACGCCCGCGGCGTCCCGCTCGGCGTTCTGGACACACGTGGCGTCCCACGTGGTTTCCTATATGGAGTCGGCTGGTGCTGGGTCCTAAAGTCCGTGATTTTATCTTTTTGTCCGTACTCTTTTGGTAAAGATTATTTTGTTTTTCGTGAGGGACGTAGGAGGAACAATTGTCACAAGGTCACCGCCAGTATCCCAGACGCGTTTCGGGGTTTAACCCCTTCTTCAGTGGATGAAATTATTGGATTAATAATATTTTTATTCATTTCCTCTTTAAAATAAAACAAAAAAAATGCCACAGAATGTATTTATCTCGTGGCATATAGAAGTCATACTGAGCAGTGTCTTTCAATGCACAAACTGTATAGATATCCTGCATCTGTGGTGATTCCTAAAAACCCGAGTAAAAAGTGATAGGGAACGTGACTGAAATCTCCAGATAAAACCATTTAAAGCGTGTTTTTCCAGCCATTATGCTTCTGACCTTTTTTAATTTAATCCAGTATCTCGCATTTCTAGCAGCTACAGCATGATTATTTTGTCCCAGTTACCCAAGCTTAAAATTGCACACTCCATTCTCTGTTATTCCCTGTCTTATTACACAGAATTTACACATTGTCTAATGTTTTGCAGCATAGGAGCAAAATGCTTGAAAAATCAAAGATGAGATTTGCTTGTATAGGTAAATCATAGTTGTTTCATACAGCATCTCCTGGGACAGCTCACAAAGGTGTATAGCATTGCATTTATATGAAATTCCCATAGAAAATATACCGAGAATATTTAATAAATTCAACCACACAGATGTTGATGCCTCCTCGCCTAGTCATTTATGATTCTGCAGTTTCTCAAAAATTAGTCGTCTTAATTTCATGCACAATTTCTACCATTGCCATAGCAACTGTCTAAGCAAATGACTTTCTTAAGGGACCAGGATTCTATGAAATTAATCATTTACATATATAGACTTCCAAGCGGCGAAAATAATTATATACTAAGGATTTAAAGGCATTTTAGTGCCAATATTCAGTAGGGTACTTTCTACTTGATTAAAAAAAAAACAATCACAAGTAAGATATTGATCATAAGAAGACAGGAATACTATCTTGTTTCCTTTTGAGTTTGTAGGGGTGCTTCATCATGGCAACCACCTTTTATGCTGAAGCCTGTCAGGCAAACCTGCTGATCATCATTGGTCCATCTTCAGAATCTCCTAGCGAGCGACTGCTAATATTCAGGGAAGTTGCAGCCAGTCATACATTTGCCTTGCACTACTCGTACCTTTGTTCTGTAGCAGCTCTGTCTGCTGCAGCTAATAGAGGGGTGGGGGTCCCAAGCAAGAGGTCTTTGACTTTCTTAAATGCATTTAGGTTAGAATTGTAGTCGTATGATACCACCTTTTTACAGGTTCAAGCTATTGAGTCAGCTAAGAATTTTTTCTCCTTTGTTGTCTCCTCACATCAACATGAACCTTGTACATTCAAAAGGTTATGAAGACTAATTGGAGGTTATTTATAATAGCACTATGTTAGTTTTCTTGTATAGAAATGTCACAAGTTTTGACACGCCTGTTTGTGATAAAAATTTGCAATTTTTTAGCTTTTTGTGACACTGTCACCAATTTTCTCATCAAGTGGGGACGCACATTACACTAGAAGTCTACTCCAGTTCTGGCACACACTCTTCTGACAGCAGAAGAAACGTCCAACTTTTAGGCTTCCTTCACATTAACATATTTTTGATCTGCATCCAGTGCACATTTTTTGCGGACTTCACGTAGACCCATTCATTTCTATGGGGCCGCAAAAAATGCAGACAGCACAGGGATGCCATCCATTCAGCTGTGCCACAAATGATAGAACATGTCCTATTCTTGTCCGTTTTGTCAAA
The DNA here is from genome assembly GCA_033119425.1 of Bufotes viridis. NCBI lineage: Eukaryota > Metazoa > Chordata > Amphibia > Anura > Bufonidae > Bufotes > Bufotes viridis. Next base: position 239,688,376 of record CM065592.1, read on the forward strand.
TCTCTTTTTCCAGGACGTCCTCCATGACAGCACACACATGGAGGATGTCCTTCCCCTAAATACTAGACAGGAAGCACAGAAAAGGTTAAAAGCTCCTCCCTCGCTATGCACACCAGTGTTCTTCCTGTCCCACTGTGGGACGCAACAGCACAGAAGAGGTACCTGGTTCTGTGAGCTGGGTTTAGGAGAGCCTCTCTTTTCTACTTCTGGGGCCGGGCTAACACCCCTAAGGCGGGGGTTCCCTAGCCTACTGCACCGCCGACGAACCGCATCCGTTCCCGCTCCCCTCTAGTTGAGGGTTCTCGGGACATTCTAGGCGCGCGGCTGCCGCGTGTGGGCCCTTCTTCAAGCGGCGCCCAGCAATGACGTCACGGATCTCGCGAGATCGCGGTGATCCGGACGCCGAAGGAGCGCGATCGCCTCATACAGAGGTAAGTTTAAAAGGCGCTCTCCCTCTCTCCCATGCCACTACAGGCAGTCTGGTCAGGAGTATGGAGGGTTCCTCTGCAAATTCTCGGCCCCCGCTAGTCCCAGGCACTGAGAGTGCTGGTCAGGGACAAGTAAGTGTTTTTATTCTGAACAGGTTATGCGGTGATAATTTCTTGGGTTCTATTTAAATATATGTGTATCTTCTCAGGAGGACACAGAGCTTTCAAAATCATCTTCTGCCCAGAGAAAGCGAACTAAAAGATGCGCTACTTGTAACGTGAAAATGGCTGATTCTTACACTAAAAAACTTTGTGCCTCCTGTATTGAGAAGATAGTCAAAGAGGAACAACCTTCCTTATTATCCGAAATTTCAAAAATTATTGACGAAAAGGTTCAGGCTTCGGTCTCGAAAATGGTGCCCAAAACTCCTCAGACTCAGAGGAAAAGGATCCGCTTGGATTTTGACTCTGAACCAGAGCATATGGAAGCTCAGATTTAAAAGGAAAAATTTGTTCTACATTAATGAAAATTTAAAGTCAATGGTCCTAGATGAGTGGGAAGATTCTGAGAAAAAATTATTTATTCCCAGAGAATTTAAAAATCGGTTGGCGTTTGATTCTAAAGAAACTAAGTTATGGGTGGAGACCCCTAAAGTGGATAGTCCCATTGCAAAAATAGTCAAAAAAACCTCCCTACCGTTTGAAGATTCCTCACAGTTAAAGGACGCAATGGATAGGAAAATGGATGGTCTTTTGAAAAAATCCTGGGATACAGCAGCCACCCTCATCAACACTAATATTGCAGCTACTTCAGTATCCCGATCTCTATTCTTGTGGCTATCACAGTTAGAAAATCATCTGGCAGGGGACACCCCAAAAGAAGAGATCTTAGAGACCATTCCTATGTTAAAAATGGCCACTGCCTTTTTGTCTGACGCTTCGGCAGAATCTATAAGGTTCGCTGCTAGAAATAGTGCTTTGTCTAATTGCTCTAGGCGAGCTCTATGGCTAAAATCCTGGTTGGGCGACATCCCGTCTAAAAATAAATTGTGTAATATTCCCTTCACAGGTTCTTATCTATTTGGGCCCATCCTAGACTCTATCTTAGAGAAAGCTACTGACAAAAAGAAAGGGTTTCCTGAAGATAAAAGTAAATCCTCTCAGTCCTTTCGGAAACCAAAATCCCGCTATTCAGGTCAGTAGTATAGAGGGAAAGGGAAGACTGGGAGGTGGCGTTATCCCAAAGGTGGAAAAGGTAGAGGATTCTTCCTCAACCCAAACTCCTCTCAGAAAAAAGAATGACTACCCGGTAGGGGGAAGATTAGGATATTTCCTTCCCCAGTGGCAGGAGGTAACCTCGAACTTTTGGATCCTGAAAACAATCGAGTCAGGTTACAGGATAAATTTTACTCTTTTCCCTCCAACAAAATTCGTTCTAACAAGCTTCAGTCAACCCCTTCAAAACAGAATTATTCTTCAGGATCTAGAAAAACTTCTTTCTCTTCAGGCGATTGTTCCAGTCCCTCAGGAAGAGTGGGAAACAGGTCACTACTCAAAAATCTTCCTGGTAAAAAAACCGAACGGCAGTTTTCGTACAATCTTGAACCTAAAACATCTAAATCAGTTTGTAAGATACCAAAGATTCAAGATGGAATCATTAGGATCAGCCATAAGACTGATAGACCAGGAAGCTCCAATGTGTACGATAGATCTAAAAGATGCATATTATCACGTCCCAATTCACAGAGATCATCAGAAGTTTCTGAGATTTGCCATCCAGTTAAATGCATCAGTCCATCATTATCAGTTTCAATGCCTTCCCTTTGGCCTCTCATCGGCCCCAAGGATTTTTTCAAAATTAATGTCAGAAGTAGTAGCCTGGCTGAGGGTAGAAAGAAATATCTTCATAATACCGTATCTAGACGATTTTCTCTTGACAGCTCCATCCTCAGATATTCTGAACCAGCAAAAAGAATATTGTCTGTCTTATCTATCTCGTCTGGGGTGGATAATCAATTGGGAAAAGTCAATTTTGAAACCAGACACAAGGAAGACGTTTCTGGGCACTCTACTGGACTCAGTACAACAGAGATCCTTCCTACCGGCAGAGAAAAAGGCAAAGATCTTGACAGAAATATCCCGTTTTCAGTCCCAGAACAGATGGACCATAAGGTTGGCCATGAAAATTCTAGGCCTAATGACGTCCTGCATGTATACAGTGCCTTGGAGTCAATATCACTCAAGACCTCTACAAAGGACGATGCTGAGTCAGTGGGATAGAGACCTACAGCACCTCGACAGGAAGATGGTGATTCCTCAACAGTTGAGAGCCAGCCTCACATGGTGGTTAGACGAAACAAACCTGTCAATAGGTATACCATGGAATCTTTCACCAGAAAAGATCATGGTGACAGACGCAAGCAAATCGGGATGGGGAGCCCACATCCAAGACCATTACTTCCAAGGGTTTTGGGATCGCGGGATGCGCGACAAATCCTCAAACTTCAGGGAATTAAGAGCGGTTCTGGAGGCCTTATGGGCGGCAGAGGAGCTTCTTATCAACAGTCACGTTCGGGTTCTTTCAGACAATATAGTGACTGTAGCATTCCTGAAGAGACAGGGAGGAACAAAGTTTCCTCCTCTTCAAAATCTGGCAAACCAGATTTTCAGCTGGGCAGAAAAGACTCCTTTCCATAACTGCTGTACATTTAAAGGGAAAAGACAACATAACAGCGGATTTCTTGAGCAGACACAAGGTCCAGCCAGGCGAATGGCAGCTGAAGCAGAAGGTCTTCCGTCAACTATGCGAGAGATGGGGAACTCCCCAAATAGATCTTTTTGCCAGAAGGAAAAACAGTCAGCTATCGCAATTCTTTTCTCTTTACCCAGGAGACAGTCCGATAGCCCTGGATGCTCTTTCTCAGAAGTGGGACATGGGTCTGGCCTATGCCTTTCCTCCAATTCCCCTAATAGGGGCGGTGTTGAAAAAGCTGAAATCAGAAACGACAACATTAATCTTGATCGCCCCTTTCTGGACAAAACAGAACTGGTTTCCGGTTCTTCAGTCTCTAGTACAGGAGGAACCCTGGAGACTGCCGATGGATCAGGACTAGAGATGAGCGAACATTTAAAAAAAGTCCGTTGTTCGGCGTTCGGGTGGTGGTAAGTCGCGCATCCCGTTATGGATTCCACTATAGCGGCATATGGAATCCATAAGGGGCGGCTGCCACCAACCCGAACTTTTGCACAGCTGAAGGACCTGGGGTGACGTCACTGTCATGTGATCAGTGCAGGGCGTGGCTCAGCACGGATTTGATCCCGTGCTGAGCCACGCCCCCTGCACTGATCACATGACAGTGACGTCACCCCAGGTCCTTCAGCTGTGCAAAAGTTCGGGTTGGTGGCAGCCGCCCCTTATGGATTCCATATGCCGCTATAGTGGAATCCATAACGGGATGCGCGACTTACCACCACCCGAACGCCGAACAACGGACTTTTTTTAAATGTTCGCTCATCTCTAATCAGGACTTATTATCACAGGGCCCTCTCCTACATCCTCAGATACAGAAGCTGAAGATGACGGCTTGGCTGCTGAAGAGCAACTATGGAAATCTAGGGGCCTGTCAAAGAAAGTAGTTTCTACCATGGTACGGGGCCATAAGAAAGTAACTTGTCAAATCTATTCCAAGATATGGAAGAAATTCATTTCCTGGCGCCAGGCTCTGGGACAGGGTTCAAAATCTACCTCAGTTCATCAGATTCTGGACTTTCTTCAGGAAGGTTTTGATAAAGGTCTTAAACCAAGTACTTTAAAAGTTCAGATTTCGGCCCTCAGTTGGTTCTTAGATTTTTCTCTGGCTGACCATAGGTGGATTAAGAATTTTACCAGAGCAATTTTTAGAATTCGCCCCAGGAAAAGATGTTCGGCCCCTCCATGTGATCTTTCTTTAGTTCTGGAAGAATTATGTAAACCTCCTTTCGAACCTTTAGAGTCCTGCCAGTTAAAAATGTTATCCCTAAAGACAGCCTTCCTTGTAGCAGTCACTTCAGCGAGAAGAATAGGGGAGATTCAGGCCCTTTCTGCTAATGAACCATATTTAAGAGTCCTCGACGACAGAATCATCCTAAAATTAGACCCTGCCTTCATTCCTAAGGTGGCTTCTTCTTTCCACAGGGATCAGGAGATTGTCCTTCCTTCATTCTTTCCTAGTCTAGAAAATGAAAAGGAAGAAAAGTTTCCCCTCTTTAGATGTCAGAAGATCCGTTATGGAATATTTGAAGGTTACTGAGCCTTTCAGAAAAGACTCGGCCCTTTTTATTCAATTTTCAGGGAAGAATAAAGGGAGACAGGTTTCCAAAGCTACTCTAGCTAGATGGTTGAGAACCACTATTCAAATGGCATACAGGTCAAGAAACATACCTTGTCCCTTAATGATTAATGCCCACTCCACTCGTTCAATTTCTACGTCATGGGCGGAGAAAGCTTGTGCTTCTGTTGAACAGATCTGTAAAGCAGCCACATGGTCCAGTTTTCAGACTTTCATTAAACACTACAGATTGAATCTAAATTCCAAATCAGACCTGGATTTTGGACGTAAAGTCCTCCAGGCTGTAGTCCCTCCCTGAGTCCATTTATTTGGTACTACTCCATGTGTGTGCTGTCATGGAGGACGTCCTGGAAAACCGGGTTTAGACTTACCGGTAAAGTCTTTTCCAGGAGTCCGACATGACAGCACCGCGATCCCCCCAAAAAAAAAAAAAAAAAGGAGATATATATAGAGTTATATCTGTATTCAAGAAATATAGATTGTTGCCCCTGGTGTGAAGTAAGAATACTGGTGTGCATAGCGAGGGAGGGGCTTTTAACCTTTTCTGTGCTTCCTGTCCAGTATTTAGGGGAAGGACATCCTCCATGTGTGTGCTGTCATGTCGGACTCCTGGAAAAGACTTTACCGGTAAGTCTAAACCCGGTTTTCTTGACAGGTTATCAAAACAACTGCATAACAAAATTGCATAGATCCATATTCATCATAGATGCAAAAATCAACCTAATATGAGGGTTAGTATTTCCACATATTAACAAAGAGAAGAAGAAAAAGTTAAAATAAAACTAAGAAATGTCATTACCAAAGACTTTGATGGTGACAGTAAAATTTTTATCCAGCCAGCCCCCCTGATTTGAATCTCGCAGGACAAAGGCTTTTTCTGGAGATCCGTTGATGTACTGGGCTCTTCCTGGGTAAAGCTAGACGGAGGCTTCTGCCTAGCAATGAGCATAGTGATGTCACCAGCACTAATGGGCGGGCTTTAGCACTGCTCTAGCCTATAAAACGGGTAGGGCAACGTTAAAGCCTGCTCATCAGTGCAGGTGATGTCACTGGCAACTCTGCCTATCAGTATAAAAATAAACAAACCGCGCTTGACCTGTGCGATACAGCGCAGGGAAAAGGATGCTCCGATGCTCACATCAGGGCGGCTGCCTGGGTGAAAATGGGGATATGTCCGGCTTCAGCTCTGAACCCAGACAACCCATTTAAATTAAAATAACAGAAGTATATGGAGAGCCTAGGCAAAATCCCAGAAGCGTATATAGAGTGTCAGGGAAATATCTTTATTATAATGAAAGCATGCTCAAAGGACTAAGAGAATGCGCAGGGAATGAAACTCCATCAGGATGGTATAAGGACACTACTAAGCAGAAAGTTTCCACTATAGATATGATAATATATCTGGGCTGTTAGCGAAAATAATCCAATGGGCTTGTATTTCCGAAAGGATCTGAGTGCTATATAACTAATTTCCTCTAATTTAGCCACCTGTTTGACTTTCTGCAGCCAATGAGATATTGAGGAGGCTCTGTTTGTCTCCAATACAAAGGTATCATAGCTTTGGCTACTAGTAACAACTGAAAGCACAGAGCTTTATTGAATGCCGAGGGAGTAGAGGGTAGCAGGTTGAGGAAAATAACTAAAAGGGTCACCTTACGGGAATTCGGACAGAACCATACCAATATAATATTTATTGTGTTCCATTAAGGCTTCATGAAGTTGCACTCCCACCAGATATAGGAGAAACCTGACTTAAACATCTCAGCAGGTGGACGAGACCAAAGGACTAGTATGGACCAGCTTATAAGATGTCTCTTGCATAGTCACACATTTGTATATTTGAGAAACCTCAGTGGAAGAAAATTACATGTTTAGTTAGGGTACTTTCACTCTCACGTGCGGATCCGTTTGTTTATTTGCACAGACGGATCCTCACCTATAATGCAAACGTTTGTATCCGTTCAGAATGGATCCGTTTGCATTAGTTAAAAGAAAAATGACAAAGTCCAAAACGGATCCGTTTTGAATTACATTGAAAGTCAATGGGGAACGGATCCGTTTTCAAATGCACCATATTGTGTCATTGAAAACGGATCTGTCCTTATTGACTTACATTGTAATTAAAAACTGATCTGTTAGGCTCCGCCTCTTCAGATGGACACAAAAATGCTGCAAGCTGCGTTTTGGTGTCTGCCTCCAAAACGGAATAGAGACGGAACGGAGCCGAACTGATGCATTCTGAACGGATCCTTATCGATTCAGAATGCATTGGGGCTGAACTGATCAGTTTTGGACCGTTTGTGAGAGCCCTGAAACGGATCTCACAAACGGAATCCAAAATGCTAGTGTGAAAGTACCCTAAGTTACAAGCAACATTTTATATATTTTAGACACAAGTTTAAGGGTCTTAGTGCATTGGGCCACTAACTGTTTGAACCAGGAGAGGTTAGAGAAGTCCTGTGTCAGTAGTTTTTTTTAAATTTGCAGTTAAGTGGGACTATGTAAGAAAGTCTACCTCAGAGCAATGGGGAAGAGTATGGAGAGTATTAAATTCAGGAAAAGCCCCATCAACCAATACATCTCCCAATTTATGGTGGTTGAGGAGTGTTTGAAGACCTGTTAAGGGGTAGGGTTGGGCCATATGGCATTGGATGTAGTCCACACTCTCCATGCATGTAGAGATGGCTTAGTACATTAGACACAATGAGAGGAGTCCTGTCTATCCCTATGAAAACCAAAAACTGGGTCAGAGCACATCTAGCCATTTCTTCATCAGCATGTACATAGAGTTTTTGGGCATGACATTTATGCCAGTCAATGATTCTGGCTAGTTGGACAGAGTGACATAGTATCTCAATGTCTGGAAAGCCCACCTAATTATTTGGGTCTCCTTGAAGTCCTAAAAGCAATCCTGTGACCCATTGTACTCCAAACATATTGCAACATTCATCTAGGGAGGCTTGCAAAGAAGGAGCTCATGAGGTTAATTGGCATTGGAACAAATATAACAGTTTGGGGACAGTCATCATTTTAATTAGATTCAGGCGTCCTAACCAGGATTTGTAGGGGATCTTTAATGACTGCAATGTGCGGTCAGTCTGGTGAAGCAAAGGGGAGTAATTTACTCAGCATTTAATTTAGCTCGGCCTTCCTCAGCCAATGGACAGGAGACTTTGAGGGCTGTTGAGTTAGGGGAATTTATGTTAAAATTCGACAGAGTTTGGAAATTATCAAAAATCTGTGACAATATTTGGAAGGCAGTGTCTGGGTTCAAGGTAAGGATAAGAAGGTCGTCAGCATCTGTTATCGTAGAGTGTGCCTGACCATGTATCTTAACACCGTGAATATCAGGGTGTTGTCAAAAATGGTGTAAAAGGGTATCCATGGTGAGGACAAATAAAAGGGGAGAAAGGGGTCAACCCTGCTTGGTCCCGTTAGAGATTTTAAAAGCATTGGACAAGAGACTATTATTCTAAACAAGGCTGACAGATGAGAGTATAAAGTGGATATCCAGATTTTTTTCTAACGCTAAATTCATGTCTATTCTTGTCCATTTTGCGGACAAGGGTAGGCATTTTGACAATGGGGCCCACGAAAAGTGCGGGATGCACACGGCTGGTATATGGACTGCAAAACGGATAAGGAAGTGTGAATGTAGTTTAATAAATTGGTCAGATCTTCCTCCAGTGGGATTTTTCAACTGGTGTGTGAAAATCCAGTCTTCAGTAAAAAAAAAAAAAATTTTTTTTACAGAGAACTGATAAATTATTTTTTATTAACCTGTTCTCTTACTGTATAAGACCTATCTCAAAAGCTTGCATTTGTAATCTACTAAACAAATATGGCTCTGTTCATATTACATTGGGCTCTGAGTTACTTAGCTATAGGGCTCCAACTACCTGGTGAATGTCATAAAATTGTCCTTTTGGTGTCAGACTGGTATGCATTGGTATTCCTATTATTATAGAACAGCATATTAACTACATTTTTTGGAAATCGGATAAAATATTTGTGCAAAGAATGTCTCACCACCTTCATCATAGTTCAGCAAATATCACTATAGCAATAATGATGTTGAGAACTGCCTGTGATATGCCTTTACCATGCTTGAGAAAATGGGTGTTCCCCAAAACATCAATAGTGTGGGAAGACGCCAAACTGTCCTCCATCAGTGTGCACCATATAGGACTAGTATTCCTCTTGGGGTTCTGTTCATTCTGGGACTTTCAATACACATGATTACTCCAGGACTGTATGTGGTAGCCAAGTGAGAAGGATCCCGGAAGGGGATTGAAACGTTGCTTATTTTGTGTCACAAGAAGAGTGCTGCGTTGATTTTTCATGGATATACGTGCCTGATTTTAAGGGTGAGACGCGTGCACCTGATAAACCATAAAAGTGAGTGCTGCCGGAATTATATATATATATAGGTTTATTGGTGACATACGTCACTGCAGTCTCACAGCCTCTGTTCAAAGTATTCTTCAAAAATCCTCCCAATTAAGGATGAGCGAACAGAGTTTGGTGCAGACTTTGGTATTTTTGGGACAGCAGACAAACCCAAATCTTTCCGGGTTTGTTTCGAACGAATCCACTAAAACGGCGAGTAGCACCATTTTAGAGCACAGGAAAAATGTTGCTAGGGAGTGAGAAGGGTTCTCACATGACGCTCAGAGGAAATGAGGTGGAGGGCTTACACTGTTTGGCTCCCGGCAATACCCATGGTGTGTCAGCAATCTACAAGTTGAAATTGAGCGTCATGCCTTAATCATCCATTTACGTATTTTCAGTTTCTACACGGTCGCAATTTAATATATATTTTTTTGTGTGGGGGGATGTCTTTATATATATATATATATATATATATATATATATATTTGATTACTGCAGGAATACCCACGGTGTGGAAGCAATCTACCTGTGTGTGTTAGGCTTAAATTGAGCGCCACACCTCAATCGACCATTTACATATTTGCAGTTTCCAAACATCTGGAATTAAAAAATGTTTTTGCATTGTTAAATGTAATTAAACCAGCATATATATGTGATTACTACAAGGCACAAGTTATAGCAGCAATCTACATGTGTGTTTTAATGAGAAATTGAGCTCCAGGCCTCAGTTGTCCATTTCCGTGAATTCTATTTCCTCACGGTTGGAATTTAAATGTTTTTTGGATTTGTTCAATCTAATTAAACCAGTATATAAGTAATCAACACCAATACACCGGCCAGCACACAAAAGTATCTATGAGGGATAATGAATTTAGGCCTAAATCCCTTTACTTCTGTGTTCACAAACATGTTTCTAACTGTTTGTAAACAAACCAGCAGCATATATACCTGATTACTACACCAATAGACAGGGTAGCACACAAAAGTATCTGTAAAGGATAAGGAATTTAGACCTAAATCAGTATCCCTTTATTTCTGTGGTCACAAACACGTTTCCAATGAATTTTATTTTATAGTTTTTTAAATTTGGGACTGATTATATTTAAACTAGCTGCATATATACGTTATTACTACACCAATAGACAAGATAGCACACAAAAGTATCTGGGAGTGATAATGATTTTAGACCCAAATCCATTTCCCTATATTCACTTTTTTAATCAAATTTTTTGTGTGGTTGTTTGGTTATATTCAAACATATATTTAGTATTTATACGTGTTTACTAAACCAATACAAAGGGTAGTCCAAAACATTATCTAAGAGGCCCAATAATGTTCGGCCTGCGGGTCAGTACTGTGTACTCACTTTCCACACGATTGAAGTTTTAAAATTCTTTGGGGGTTAACATGGTGAAATTATTAAATTTTATTGGTGGGTGGTTTAAATTAGTTTAAGGCACAGCATAAATGAACATGATTACTGTGTTAAAACAGTCCAGGCAGGCCGAATGCAATCAGTAGACCTCTCTTTTCTGTCTACCATTACATTGTGTATGGCTGGGGCCTGCATCATGCCACTAATGCCACTTTCCAATGATCTTGTTTTGTACGGCTGTTGAGGTGGCCTGCAGAATGCCACTTGCTAACTATGATGTTCATTCAAGCTCCTTTTTTTTTTTTTTAAGTCTCATAACACTGTGTGTATTTAACCACCTTTTGCCCCTGATAAGGGTCAATTTTTGTAAGCTTTGGAATATAAAAAAAGCTTGAGATGTGTCTGCACTGTGCGTTTACCCTTAGCTATATATGTCAGTGTCGCTCATTGCGTTCCAGAGCTTGGCGAGTGAAAAGAAAAAAATCATAAAAAGTAAACAAAAGCATGTTTTCCTCTAGGAAGCTAGAGAGATTATATACCAACTTTCAGGCCAATTGGAGCAAGTTCGGTTTGGCCCGAACCAAACTTTTTTAAAAATTTGGTGAACTAGACCCGAAACAAATGTCGACTGGTTCACTCATCTCTACTCCCAATGCATACCACAGATGGAAGGCTCAAGTGTATTGAGAAACTGAGTCCACAACTGAAGCTCATTCGTCTGTACCTAACTAGCATTGTACACACAGTTATATAATGTTTTCAGTGTTATTTGCTGATTACTAAAGATAAAGTATTAAAAACCTTTTATTTCACCAGAATATTTCAGTCTAAAGAACAGAGCATTGCTCTATGTTTTCTACAGCCTACAAACCACAAAAAGTTGCTGTCCGTCATTCTGTAATGAATGTTTTGTCTTTCTGTAGTCCAGTCTTCCAGCCACATTGTGAAGGATTTGACTAAGAATTTTGTTCATTCTAAAAAATAAAAAAAAAACATTGAATGGATGTGCTTTCTTTACTTGATATTGTTGTAAATATAAGAACAGTAAAAAGATCTAACTTTGCCAACCTTCTATAGCAAACAGGGTGGGCTGGGAACTTATAGTGGACCTGGAACAGCAATACCATAGTGCCCCAAAAGCTGTCCCTTTGTGGTGGCCATCAATAGCTGCCATTTTCTGTTGTTCTCCTCCAGTTGGCGCAGGGGACTTAGGAGGTGAGATGCGGGCCACAGCAGTTGAATTAAAGGGGTTCAGCAGTTTGTTACAACTGATGATCTATCCTCAGGATAGATCATCAGCATCGGATCGGCCGGGGTCTGACACCCGGGACCCCCGCCGATCAGCTGTTTGAGAAGGCAGCGGCTCTGCAGCAGTGCCGCGGCCTTCTCACTGTTTACCTCTGCTAGAGCCCCGCCCAGTGACGTCACGACTTGTATCAAGTGGCGTGGGTGGGGCTAAGCTCCATTCAGTGAACAGAGCTTAGCCTGGCCCACGCCACTTGGATACAAGTCGTAACATCACTGGGCGGGGCTCTAGCAGAGGTAAACAGTGAGAAGGCCGCGGCGCTGCTGCAGCGCCGCTGCCTTCTCAAACAGCTAATCGGCGGGGCCCCGGGTGTCAGACCCCGGCCGATCCGATGCTGATGATCTATCCTGAGGATAGATCATCAGTTGTATCAAACTGCAGAACCCCTTTAAGGAGGACATGTTCGGTCGCTGTTTCATTATGTACCCGGCCAGTGGCAGAGAGGAGGGCTCGGGTGGCCCCCTTGGCATCGGCCCACCAGTATATTTTCCTGTAAGGTCTATGGCCAATCCACCCCTGATAGCAAAAGGGAGGCTGGGTTTACACGCAGCGGCTGCCAAATGCAGCTGCGATCCTACTTCCCCCACGGTAGGTGAGGCCACATAATTTTGAGGTTAAAATTTAGTTAATTTCAAACTTGTGTGCCACTTGAGACTGACTTTGTATGTACACCTGTAATAACATACTATGTATGTGTGTGCGTATGTGTATATATTTATTTAAATATACTGTGAGTGTGTATATATATATATATATATATATATATATATATATATGTTTGCAGTATAGTTTATTATATGTAACATACATTTTTCCCTTTTAAAATAGGAAAGGGAAAAGAGGAGGCATGAGAGAATCCTTAGTGATGAACTGGTTGCTGCCGTTACCTATTTAAACCAGTTCATTCCTCCTGAGCGTAGCATTGTGTACATTCCTTGGGATATGGCAAAGTATACTAAAAGGTAAAGTAATAAAAATCTTCCTATCTAGGTAACATCCTGGTGTACGGTGGGACATTAGTCCTTTTCTCCTTGTTGTCTCCTGACATGGTGTTACATATATTACCCTGTTTCCAGTCTTATACATTTAAGCACCCTATTGTTATTCTGGTTTAGTCCAACTCAATAGAAAACACATCAGTCAAATTGTATGTGATATGTTGTGTGCCAATGTCATCATATAGTGGTCCTATCATATGACTGGTGATGTTGTAAATTCTTTTATTGACACCTGATTAATTTAGGAAGAAATGCATTGCCGCCTTAAAAACACTAAGGCTAGGTCTATACGATGACATTTGTCACATTAATATCGCGCGACAATTTTTATAATGGTAGTCTATGGTGTCCCACTGCGACACGACAGCCTCAAAAAATCCATTCAAGATGTATTTTTCTGTGACAGTCGCAGCATGTCGCAATGCAACACCATAGACTACCATTATAAAAATTGTCGCGCGACATTATTGCAACATCAATGTCGCCCGACACACGTTGCAGTGTAGTTGTGCCCTATTTGTCGCGCAACACATGTCGTCTTGTAGACCTAGCCTAAAATAGACAAATCACAAGGTGCAGATGACATATACCTCTGAGGTCTGCAGAAATTAAATAATGTGATAGGGGAGAAGGCAGAGAAATGAGACAATTAAAGAATTCGGTAAATTACACTACCAAAAAATATTATCTGAGGAATTTGTCATTGATTCTGCAGCAGCAGGCAGCCGGGCCAGATCTGCCTCCTATTGTTTTCAATGTGATGATGGAATTCTGTGTTATACTGGGTTGTGATGATTGATTTAGGGCTCTTTTACACTTGCGTTTTTGTTTTCCGGCATAGAGATCCGTTGTCGGGGCTCTATGCCGGAAAAATCCTGATCAGTTTTATCCCCATGCATTTTGAATGGAGAGAAATCTGTTCAGGATGCATCAGGATGCATCAGGATGTCTTCAGTTCAGGACCGGAACGTTTTTTGGCCGGAGAAAATATCGCAGCATGGTGCGCTTTTTGCTCCGGCCAAAAATCCTGAACACTTGCCGCAAGGCCGGCTCTGGAATTTATGCCCATTGAAAGGCATTAATCCGGATCCGGCCTTAAGCTAAACGTCGTTTCGGCGCATCGTCGGATCCGACGTTTAGCTTTTTCTGAATGGTTACTATGGCAGCCAGGACGCTAAAGTCCCGGCTGCCATGGTAAAGTGTAGTGGGGAGCGGGAGAGCAGTATACTTACAGTCCGTGCGGCTCCCGGGGCGCTCCAGAGTGACGTCAAGGCGCCCCATGCGCATGGGGCACTCTGACGTCACTCTGGAGCGCCCCGGGAGCCGCACGGACTGTAAGTATACTGCTCCCCCGCTCCCCACTACTACTATGGCAACCAGGACTTTAATAGCGTCCTGGCTGCCATAGTAACACTGAAAGCATTTTAAAGACTGATCAGTCTTCAAATGGTTTCAGGTCACTTGCGTTGTTACGGATCCGGCGGGCATTTCCGGCGACGGAAGTGCACGCCGGATCCTAACAACGCAAGTGTGAAAGAGGCCTTACTAAAAAGTTAACGAGGGTCCTGGATGAGCCCTGTGTGCACACTTGCTCCTCCTGGTTCCTCTGCCAAACCCTCCTTTTGTTTCAGGCGATATAACTGTACAGGAACCTAGCCCTATCAATCAAGGAGAGGGATGGGCTGGCAGAGGAAGCAGGAGCTAGGGCTCTTGTTTCCGACCTCAGTGCACTTAACTGCTCATTTCCATATGGATTAAATGTCCATTTTTTTCACATTGAAGCAACAGATCACTAAGTGAAATGTATCATTTTATTCACCTGTAGTGCATTAACAGTGAATTTACTGGTAAGTGGTAACAGATCCCCTTTAATTTAATATGGAAATGTAATTGTGTACTTGTGATCACACAATTCTGAGGGAAAAACCGCAACAAATCCATGGCAATATCCATGTGTTGCATGTTTATTTCTCCCTCTGGATTTCATCCTATACATTGCAACGGGTGAATTCCCAGGTGGACATTCGCAGCATAAATTCACATGCTTCGGTTTTAAGATCCGTGCTATAGTTCAATTTCCATTGTGAATTTTTTTTGATGATTACTGTATGAGGTTTTGTAAAATGTACTGGTGGTACTGGCGGATTTTCTGCCCGTAATTCCACAGTGAAAAATCCACAGTGTATCTGCCACATGTAAACTTTCCCTTGGGTGTGATGTGTAGTTGAGTTGGATAAAATCTATGCTTGTTTGCATGCAAATCATTATAATTTATCTAATCAGTTTCCAAAAAACAATATTTGTTTATTTCAGCAAACTTTGTAACGTCTTGGATCGACTCAATGTTATTGCTGAAAACGTTGTGAAGAGAACGGGATTTTTTGTTAATCGACCGGACCCGTACTGCAGTGTCTTGAGGCCTGATGAAAAGTCAGTATTTTTCATTTGGATTTAGTTACTACATACAGACATTCAGTCAATTTTTCTTATTCAAATAAGTAATAATTCATAAGCAATGCGCTAACTAGAGGTTTTCAGGTAATTGGTTCCATATTATAGATTGCCTTGAGTAAAAGCATATTTGCGCTCAGAAATTAAAATTTAAATGCTGAGAACTTTTGTTATGCTGCTGTGTGTTTCCCTTGTATGCTCCTGCCCTCTTTCCCTATCTTCTTGGTCTAAAAAACAGCTAAATCACAGCATGTATTTTTATAAGTGTTTTTTACCTATGACTAGGATTATTAATTTTGTATCCATTGCTTCCAGGAGTAAAACACATGTTAACTAAACTAATAAAAGAAGAATAGTACTGCTAGTAACCTTCAACTTTTTAGAGCATTTGTTGACCTTTCCTCAGCAACATCTACTTGTGTTCATTCTTAAAAAATGCTCTAAATACTTAATTATTCACAGTAGCAATGTAATTTAGTATGATGTGGTATTGTATTTCCTAGGTGGCATGATCTCGGAGGCGTGGTTGAATTATCTGGACGCATGCAGGTACAGTTGAAGTTTCTGTTTATACTCACATATTATAAAACACACATTTTACTGAAGAAATAATATAATACTATATGACAGTATTGTACAGGTCACATTTTATCACGCCTAAATATTATGCCTGTTGACTTTTCATAGAGGACATGTCTGCTTTAGTTTCTACTTGCATTATAACTATCCTGGAGCATCTATTCTTATAACTCTGTGTTTTGCCGATCTTTTATTATTTCTGCTAGAAGTTATTAATGAATTGCCAAGAAGAAAAAATAAAGGAATGGCACATCATAGAGTTATAAGAATAGATTCTGCAGAATAGTTTTTTACTTTGGGAATGCAAGTAGTTACTAAAACAGTAGAGGTGACAGGTCCTCTTTAAAAGCTTCAGTAGTGCAGTCAGTCAGCTTGCTTAAAAAGTTGAATTTGTAAGGCTTCATATATGATCTACAACCATTTGGTACTTAGTAGCTGTATCTGGAATTTTAAATATGATGTTTAGTCCAAAATTGACAGAAACCCAAGCTTTAGTAGACGATACCTATTATATATATCGTATATACCATATCCACCTACCAATAACCTATTAATTTTCATTCTACTGTATCTTTGATGGCACTTTATAGGCCTGCACACTGTGCCATCATCAAAATAAGGCTTGCCAACCTTGTGCTGTGACAGGGAACTGACATAATCAGTTCCCTATGTGTAAAAACCTTATACACAGCACACAAGTACTTTTAATCCATCTGCAAATGAGCAGTTCGGTGCACTGAGGGCGGACCGGGCCGCTCTGTGCACCCTTGCTTCCTCTGTCATCCCCTGCCTCTTCTTCCTGATTAAAAGGTTCATGTCAGTTGACTGTTAATCAAGCAGAAGAGGGAGG
The DNA here is from genome assembly GCA_033119425.1 of Bufotes viridis. Classification (NCBI taxonomy): domain Eukaryota; kingdom Metazoa; phylum Chordata; class Amphibia; order Anura; family Bufonidae; genus Bufotes; species Bufotes viridis. The sequence goes on from CM065592.1 coordinate 239,705,083, forward strand.
GTCTGGCAAAGGAAGAGCAAGGGTGCACAGAATGGCCCGGGCCAGCCTCTGTGCACTTAATTGTGCACTTTACTGTTTATGGCTTAGAACACTTAAAGGGGTTCTTCGAGCTTTTAGTATTCATGACCTATTCTCAGGATAGATCCTCAATATCAGATTGGCAGGGTTGTCGGAGCCCTGCCGATTTGATGATCTGATATTGATGACCTATCCTGAGGATAGGTCATGAATACTAAAAGCCCGAAGAACCCCTTTAAGTGTTCTTAAAGCTGTATAAGGTAACTGCTCGCTAAGTGTGCACATGCCGTCTCTCATCTCTCTTCCTGCTTCTGCTACCATGACTATGGCAAAGCAGCAGCAGCAGAGCAGAAAGAGAGATGGGAGACGGCAAGTGCACACTTGGCTTGCCGTCTTCTCATACAGCTGATTGTGGGGGTGCCCCTTCTCGGACCCCCGCTGATCTAATATTGATGACCTATCCTGAGCATAGGTCATCAATACTAAAGCCTGGAGAACCACTTTAACTGCTCATTTGCATATGGATTAAAAGTAATTGTTCTCCAGAATGAAGCAACAGATCCGTAAGTGAAAGGTATCATTTACATTCAGCTGAACTAGCCCCACAAGGCATTGTGCTTGGTTTAAGATTGCATTCCCTTTAATCATCACCAGTACTGACTGTCTCCTGCAGCAGACAGAGGCCTTTGTATTGTCTTTCTGGTGTCCATAGTTAAGGAAGTCTCTGCTGCAAACACTCTATTATGACAGCCATAGTACAGTGAGGCTTGCTGTTAGATACAGATCCCTGCGAGATGGAGCACAGGATATGTTTGCTGTAGTAGCTTTTCAGTTATCTGGTGTATATGCTGCTTGAGCTCAGAAAAGAGATGGACTCTGCTGAACTGCTTTGCATCATTAAAACATAGACAGTAGTATCTACTACTGCATATGGTTTTTCATTTATAATTAGAGATAAAGTACACTCTGAACAGAATGTGAAAAAAATATTCTTACTTCCCTTTTCTGACCATTTTCCCCTAACTATGAAAATACCTAGAAAATACTGATAATGAAAAAGTGAAAACTGAACTTTTTGAAATGTTATTAAAAGGCAAAATAAACAATTGCAAAATAAAATTTTTGCATTCAGACCCTTTGCTATGACTCTTGATATTTAGCGCCTCCAATTTCTCCTGATTATCTTTGAGATGTTTCTACACCTTGATGGGATAAAAACCAAGCCATGTGAGGAGGAAAGAACTGCCTGGAGAACTCATAGGCAGGATTGTGTTGAGGCACAGGTCTGGAGAAGGGTACAAAAAAACTTCTGCTGCACTGAAAGTTCCCAAGAGCACATTGGCCTCTATAATTCTTAAAAGTAAGACGTTTGGAACATCCAGAACTCTTCTTAGAGCTAGCCGCCCCATCAAACTAAGTAATCAGGTGGGATGGGCCTTGGTAAAAGGTGACCAAGAACCCAGTGGTCACTCTTGCTGAGCTCCAAAGATCCTGTTTGCAGTAGTGAGAAACTTCCAGAAGATCAACCATCACTGCAGCATTCCATCATTCTCGGCTTTATGGCAGTGTGGCCAGAAGGAAGCCTCTCCTCAGTAAAAGACACATAAAAGCCTGTCTGGAGTTAGCAAAAAAAAAGCACCTAAACGACTTTTAGACTGTATGAAACAAGATTCTCTGGTCTGATTAGACCAAAAGAGGATTGAACTTTTTGGCCCCAATTCTAAGCATCATGTTTAGAGGAAACCAGGCACTGCCCAACTCAATCCCGACAGTGAAGCATGTTGGTGGCAGCATCATATGTGGGGGTGTTTTTCAACAGCTGGGACAGAATTAATGGTCAGTGTTGAGCAAAAGCTGAATGGAGCAAAGTGCAGAGATATTCCTAATAAAAACCTGATCCAGAGTTCTCTTTACATCAGACCAAGCCAAAGCTTCACCCTCCAACAAGACAATTACCCTAAGCACACAGCCAAGACAACATAGGAGTGGCTCGGGAACAACGCTGTGAACGTCCAAAATTGTCCCAATACATGTAAACATGCCCACATGGAATCTCTGTTATATAATAACATGATACTTGCGTAAACTAAAAGGGGCCCCAGAAGAAGCCTGGGAGCGTTAGGTAGCAGGTATTCTGTCATAGTTGATTGATTTTTTATTTTGTTTTGGATTGTTTTTGCTTGTATCCATGTCTATCCAGATATTGTGTTACCCCTGTCCAAGATGTTAACATATAACGTAGAAGTCTATATGGGCATATTTTTAGTCTGATACCAATATCCATTGTATGTATTATTCCGGCCAGACATCACCTTTTTATTGTAGATGTCTCTCTCCCTATACTGATCATACTCATCTTTTTATTTATTTAACCAGTTCCTGACCGCCCATTAACTATGAACGTCTGGGTGGTCGAGACTTATCTGTGAACGGAGGTTTTAGAAAGTCCATTAAAGGGGTATTCCCATCACAGACAATGGGGGCATATCGCCAGGATATGCCCCAATTGTCTGATAGTTGCGGGTCTCACCTCTGGGACCCGTACCTACAACGAGAACGGAGCGGGGAGAGTTGTGGCTGGAGGACCCCAGGTTTGCCGGGGTCTGGCCACTACCAGGCGCTGCTCCCATGCAAGTGAATGGGAGCGCACCGCGCGTGCGTGGCCCCACTCCTTTTCATTTCTATGGGTCTCACGGAAATTGCCGAGCCAGTGCTCGGCTATTTCTGGCGGTCCCGTAGAAATGAATGGAGGGCTGCAGTGCATGCGCAGTGCGCCCTGCACTACTTTTCCCGCTTCGTTCTCCGTGTAGGTGCGGGTCCTAGCAATGTGCCCCCATTGTCTGTGATGTCAAAACCCTTTTAAGAGATTATTAGCATGCAGCTGCTGAGCAGGGGATGCTGTTGTCAGTGACAGCAAGGCACCCCATAGAGAAGGCAGCGACGATTTCCCAGTGTCCCTGTATACAGAGCGCTGTCTGCACAGCTGAGGAAACGCAATGCCGCTTCCATTTCCTGCCACAGCTATACTAGACCTTGATCATCCGTGCAGTGAGACTGTACAGCACTGTACACTTCTCTGGGGACTGTGTTCCCCCTGTAACTGGGGGTACTATGTCAGCCCCAGTTACAGGAGAAATCAGCAGTAAAAAAAAAAGTACTGTTATGTATATCCCCCAGAAGTCTTGTATGACCTTATGGGGGACACAAAGTGTAAAACAAAAGAATAAATAAATTTAAAAAAAAATGTTACCAGAGAAACATATTTGGTATACCCGCATCCATAACAGCTACCTCTATAGAAATAGCACATGATCTACCTCAAAAAGTAATTGCCGGAAAAAATAATTTGTCAATTTAAAATATTCACTCTCAATCCATCTGTGCATGTAGGTTACTAGCTGAAACTTTACCGGCGTAAAATCTGTGGTGTAATGCAGTACTGGCAAGGTTAAATTTACATGCGTGCAGATTTTTAAATTCATCAATTGTAGATTTCACTTTTCTTTTTTTACATGTAGATAGTTGAAATTTGGGGTGAAATTTGCAGAAAATCTGCGTCTCATGTGTATGAACTCTTAATTTTAGTTGTATTTCTCCTTTTCTTTTTAGACAGGTGTCCTTAGAACAAACTGTGTTGACTGCTTAGACCGGACCAATACTGCACAGTTCATGGTTGGAAAATGTGCATTGGCCTACCAGTTATACTCCTTAGGACTGATCGATAAACCTAATTTGCAGTTTGATACTGATGCTGTTAGGTATGATATAATCATTTTTGTCTAATTTCTTTATGTATTTTTAAAAAGCGTCTGTCAGCATGGTTAACCCTATTAAACCAGGCATATTGCTTGGTAGGGGTGATCATGCTGATTAAAGGAGTTTTCTGGGAGTCTTACACTGATGGACTTTCCTCTTAATAGGTCATGAGTATCTGATCGATGGGGGTCCGACACCCAGGACCCCTGCCAATCGGCTTTTTGAGAAGTCAGCAACGCACGCAGTAGTGCCAAACCCTCTTAGCAGCTCTCCATGTTCTTCGGTCACATAGCCTTGGTGCAGCTCTGCCCCATTGAAGTGAATTAGGCTGAATCCTAAATACAGCCTCTATAAAATGTACAGGGCTAAGCTTGGTTTGCTGAGAGATGGACGCGATGTTGGTGCGAGCGCCGATGCCTTCTCAAACAGCTGATCGGCAGGGTTCCATGGTATCGGACCACAACAGATCAGATACTGATGACCTATCTAGAGGATAATTCATTAGTATAAAACCTGTGGAAAACCCCTTTAAATTGATACCTGTCGTTTGTCTATAGGTTGACCTGTTGCTTTTTATATTAACTTAAATTGCCACATTTCAGCACCAAGGGGCCAGCCGTGGAATGCTCTTCTCACCCCCTGCTGTTTGATTGACAATGCTAGACATTTTGTCTAGCCCTTTCTTCTGGTGCCTGTGCTGTGGCTTACTTAGTCATTGGTGGTCCAGATTTATTATGATGTAAAAAGGCACTGGTGTCAGTGTGTCCCTTAGGAATGCATGATTTTTCTAATGTGCTGTAGCTAATATGTGCCTGCCGGCATTCATTGGTGGCAGCAGAGCCCCTGGAGAAGAAAAAGAGCCCTATACAGGGAGAGAATACTGACCTTTGCATCCCGCCAGCAGCTACACCATTCCGCTGTCTATGAAGTTGCTGGCGACGTCAGTCCACCCAGAAGTGGAGGTGTGGGCGGCTTCAAAGACAGCGGAGGAATGCAGCATCTGGAAGGATAGAAAGGTCAGTATTCTCTCTTCCCTGTATAGTGCTGGCTCCCTTCTCCAGAGGCTCCACTGACACCCATTAAGGCCGACATGCACATATTAGCCACCGCATATTAGCAAAGTTACAGGATCAGGATGTTACCTAGATCTGGCCAAAACATTAACTTAGTAAGCAATTCTTCCTTCATCTTTCCACAATTAACTGTTGAAAGATCAATGAGAATCATACATTTTGCACTAAATGGGATCTGTAGATTCAGTCTATCTTTTATAACATCAAATGTCAAACCCCAGAATTGTCTTATCTTTGGACATAACTAAAGTAAATGTGAAAATTCAGCTGGTTGATACATTGTGAGCAATAAAAAATAACCCAAAATCCCATCTTATTCATAAGAGTGTTATTAATAAATAACCTAATAATTATATTAAATCAAACCAAAACTTAATTAAAATTGTGTGACACATTCACCAAATTCTGGTGAATACTTTCCTAGTTCTCCTGGGATATGGTTGGAATCTCCAAACTCCATGGTTTATGACCAGGGGAAGTGAGAGATTTAAAAACTCTTTAATCATTAAGCTATAAATTTGTGAGACCGTGACCTTACGACTTTGATTCTTACCGATATTTGATATTCCACAAAAATGCTTGTTTCAGTACTACTGTATTGTCTGAATAAATGCAGAACGCAGCTGGAAATATCTACAAAGACCTTGATACCCCAAAAGTGTTTGTATAATGTGACTAATCTCTTATCTTACCTGTACAACATACATTATATTCTTTTTCACCCAAAATTAATAATCAGACATTTTTTAAACCTTTTGACCCAGAGCAGGGTACAAAGAAGTGCTCCTTTGGTTCCCCACAATTCCCTTATTGTAACCCAGCACCTATTATGTTTTTGGGACCACCCTATTAAATGTATATAGTGATTTGTCCTTATGTCCACATATACCTTTTTGTTATACCAAACAATTCAAGACTTTAGATTCCCCTGGTCTCAACTGAATGTGTCACATTGTTTCTGTACATACATTTTGGTCATCTAGTCAGCTGGGTACTCTGGAGATGGTTATGCAATGCACCTTCGCTTTTGACAGTTTATTCACACATTCAGCTTTCTATTTTCTTTTAGATATTTCTATTAAAACTTGTTAGCATAGTCACATGTCCTTTAGCACATTTCAAGCCACAGCTAATTTCACACAGCTTTATTCTCAACAGTGAAAAGGGGAAAAAAGATAGAAAAAGCAGCAGTGTACACTTATTTATATGACTGTCAAGACTCCCTGTCGTTTTGACTGTATCCACCGACAGCTTCGATTTAACAGCACACTAGACATATCTGTATAACTGCACATCATTAGTGAGATAGGATAGTGATGAAAAGTGTGCTTCGAGGCAATACTGAACATGTGACTTTGGTCTAGTGCTTGGCTGTGTGTTTCTTAATCAAGGGTAATGAAATATTGTGTTTAGTGCTGTTATGTAAAAAAAATTCAGGAATATTATATTTCATGCATTTGTGGAATCTATACTCTCTTAAGGGTTGTGCTTTTATTTGAGTGGTGGCTAACTGATTGTCGCTGCAATTTAGGACAAGTTCCAAACTAGGGGACTTAACTTCATTGCCTGTGGGATTCAAATTGGTTAATAGGCCCCCCTCGTGTCAAGTGATGCAGTCGATCTAAGAATCAAACAGCCAGACACCTTGCTGGTTAAAGGATTCGCTGCACGGCAACGCCCGTAAAGCCAATTTTAATAGTTGTTCATTTCTAATATGACCAATCAGAATTATTAAATAAAGTAACCAATCAGGAATGAAAAGACAGAATGCAGAAGTAAATTCAGACAGCTACATTTTAAAATGTAAAATCTAAGGGGGAGTGTCGGAGAGGGGGCAGGCCAGCAGGCTAGTCTCATTCACCATTTTCTTTGCCTGTTTTAGACATAGAAAATAGTCTAAATCAGGGATGCTCAACCTGCGGCCCTCCAGCTGTTGTAAAACTACAACTCCCACGATGCACTTCTGTAGAATGATAGCTGTAGACTGTAAGGGAATGATGGGAGTTGTAGTTTTGCAACAGCTGGAGGGCCGCAGGTTGAGCATGCCTGGTCTAAATGTAAGACAGCAAATAAGCTGTCTTACATTTAGAATTGGCGGGAGACGCGCAGAAGTTATGGAGAGGCTGTATTTTCAGAAATATTGCTATGCACCTAATTCCTGTGTATTTCATATCATCAGGTTCTTCCTACTAGCAAAATTCAAGCTTGATTTATTGTTCCTATAAATGATAGTTTTGTAATAGGTTAAAGAGTAACTAAACCCTTACATAATCTTTGATTATGTTATCGCTAATGCCCTAATAAAACTATCTGTAATATACTTTATTTATAAAATTTTCTAGTTTGATTACACTTTTTACTACCTAAAGCACACCATTCCCTGGTGCCCTTAAAACTCTGTTCTCTGTACACCGCTGACAACTGATGGTGTACGGAGTACGGGCTGTAGACATTTTATGTTAAAGAGGACCTTTCATCTTAAAATGCACATTAAAATACATATATCCACTTACATGGCGGCCCCCGGTGGTGCTGTTTCAGCTTTTCATTTTCCAAAATGTGCCCCCGTTTGTCCGCAGTGGCCCCCGCAACAATTTGCGCCTCATATCCAAATGAGCCATTCAACTGGGCAGTCCTGCAAAAGTTCTCCTGGGCGTTCTTGAGATTCTTGAGAACTCGAGCGATTTCACACAGCCTGAGCTGGGCGCCATCTTGGAGTCCTCTGGGGACTCAGCGTTGAATAAGATGTTAAAACCAGCTAAAAAGTTAAGCAGGTGGAAGACACAGAGAAAAGCGAATGCCAAGTGGTCAGAGATTACATACACATATGTAGGCTTGACCACGTGCAGAGTATAAGGCAACAGCCATGTGAACATGTACTGGTGCTATAAAAACAAGTCGAACATGTAGTACGCATAGTGTGCATACTAACCAACAAGATGTTTGTTGTACTAAATGTCACACTTGTTATATCTTTTCTGCTTTGATATTGATTCCTTTATATATTCTTTGGCTGGTAGAATCTCTGACCACTTGACATTAACTTTCTTGTGAGTGTTGTTCAACTGCCTATTTTTTAAATTGTTTAATATTAGAAGTCCGCTCCGGCCCCATTGACTATAATAGGCGCGGGTCGGAGGTCTGGCCGCAGCACGGCAAAAAATGCTGAGAGGCGGCCGAAATAAAACTATGACATATCACCCACCAGAACGGCCTGTCGGAGAAGGTTGTCGCTAGTGTGAAAGTAGCCTCAGACTGCTGAAAATGTTTGTGGCTTGTCCTCTTCGAAAGCTATCCCCTATGTGTGTTAAATCACAGGATTGATTTTGACGCCACCAGCTAGGTCCAATACATAGAGGATTCGTAATCAGAAATCACAGCAACAAAATAACCTCCCCTAAAAACACAACCTTTATTATAACAAAGGTGGATAAAAAATGAATGTCGCACTAGATAGAATGAGTGCCTATGGAGGTGCTCCTATCCACAGTTTCACCCAACTGTGAGAATTGCTTGTGTTGAATAAATGATTAAATAATAGGGCACTCTCCCCAACACATGTGGATCATAAGAGACAAATTTATTATTATAAATATACTAAAATCAATCATAAATCAATCCTAAATACATATAACTGTTAATAAAACCATCAATAAACGCAACAATCCACAAATGTAAGCTGGTGTGCAAAATAAGCCAATAAAGTGCTGTTGCTGAATGTAACAGTCTGCAAACCAAACTGTGACCAATTGAGTCTCTGGCGAAGTGAAAAATCGCAAAGTCCACCTGTTATTAGTATAAATGGGGTGAACTCAGATAACCCCTAATAGTGAAGCAGTATTCAAGTGATGTCCCGCTTCAGAGCGGCGTCCCGCTCTTGTTTTGAATCAGCGGCGTCCCACTGTAGAAAGTGGCCGTGCATTCACTAAGTCTGATGCCGAGAAGCTGGAAAGTTCTTTCCGAAAGGCTGGTGTGAAGAGTACTGCCCTCTCTGTACAAGTTCACCTTCTATGTCGGTATCGAGGGCTTCTTGGATCCCGGCTCACCACCCCAAACAGTGTCGGCCCGTGTATGCTGTAGGCCCGCCCACTGCTTCCGTTCGTGCGGGTGACGTTGCGCCGGTGTCTTTTCCTCCTCTGTCTGTTTCTATCGGCAATCAGGGGGTCTCATCCGAAGGGGGGCTGCGGTAAACCAAACGCGTTTCGGGGCTGGATATTGGCCCCTTCTTCTAGCCGTATTCTCTCCTTACCTAAATAGGAATAGCCACCCTGAAAAGAGTGATCCCACTGCCTTCGAATCTGTCCCTACATGCCCTAACCTATCTAGGGAACAACTATAGAAAGGAGGGACGACTCATCTAAGACCGATAGGAAAGAAAATTATAACACCGTACATCACGACTCCTATAATCACAAATCCAGAAGTAAATTAAAAATGGTATCTACTAAAGGTCATCTCTAGATTGCTAGACAACAGACCCTCAATTTCATCACTAGATTGCTAAACAAAGACCCAACGATTTTCCCCCCAGAAATACTCAAATTCGGGGTTCATCAGGGGCCATAAAGCTTACTAATGTATTATTATATAACTCTCATAGGCTTAATATATTAAACTAGAGTAGCATTGAAAGATGACCAAATATGATAACCACCAAAAACTTGTTACTAGTGGTAGGCATTTAATTGACCCATATATTCAACAACATTTAAACATGTATACATACCTCCTGTGTACCCAGATATCTCTGCTACATAAGAATACGTGAAACCCCAGGGATCGACCCAATAAAGTACATAAATCTCCATGCCTGCAAAAAAGATAAATGCTATAAATAACAAAACACAGCGCAGGAAGAAGTACTTATCCCTTCAGATGAATAAGGGTCATATGGTGGGCGGCAGGGCCAGGGCTCAACCACTACAGGGAGCTCCTGGATACATTGATGTCCACCTCACACTCGGACACTATGGAGGGTAGGAAAAAAACATCTGATTATGGACCAAGCTGGCAGTGCCGATAAATAAAGTATTCGAGCAGATGCTGAGAATTACACCCAGTATACAAGGCAAGAGAAGTGGTACTGTGCAGTGTCAACATATACACAATAAGAGCACATTCACACGACCATATTGATGCGGACCCATTCCTTTCAGTGGGGCCGCAGAAGGTTTGGAAACCACATTGTGTGCTGTTCGGATTCGTACTTCCGTTCCACGACTCCGCAAAAAAGATAGAGCATGTCCTATTCTTGTCCACAATGGCAGAAAAGAATATTCCAGGGATGGCTAACCTGAGGCTCTCCAGCTGTTGTAGTTTTACAACAGCTGGAGAGCCGCAGGTTTTGCAATCCCTGGCATAGTCATTTCTTTCATAGAGCTGGCCGTGTGCTTTCAGCAAAGTGCAGAATGCATGCGGCCAGGTTCCGTGTTTTGCGGATCCACAATTTGCGGGTCTCAAAATACAGATGGTCGTCTGAATGAGCCCTAAGGCCAGATACTGAGAATTACATCCAGTATACAGGACAATAGAAGTGGCACTGTGCCGGAACCATAAAAACAGAATTTGGGTAAAGTGCTGCCTCAATTTTTTTTTTAGTACGTATACTATATACACACACATTTATACAAGCTCCTGCTTCTCTGTGCTTTCCTCTTTTACTCTTTTTCAGTATTAAAGCACAAGAAAAACTGTATGAATGTTGTATTGTTGTAATCAGACTTAGCAGGTGTATGCAGTAAAATGAAATCCATAAAACTAGTGCAATTGCTTTTTTTCTCCATTTCCACCCCATTCGGAATTTTTTTCCAGCTTCCCACTACATAGTATTTAATAAAACATGGAAACTACAACTTGATTCACTAAAAATAAGTTCTCATGTGTCTATGTAAACGGAAAAATAAAAAAAAGTTATGGCTCTGGGAAGGCAGGGAGTGAAAAACAAAAACGCAAAATGGTTGCATCATCAAGGGATTAAAATCACTTTTAGAAACTATGCACTGTTGAAAATAATGCCTGATTTTATATCTGACAGGTTATTTGAAGAACTCTATGAGGATCATGGTGACACTCTGTCTTTACAATATGGTGGCTCTCAACTTGTTCATAGGGTCAAAACTTACAGGAAAATTGCCCCATGGACTCAGCATTCCAAAGATATCATGCAGACCCTATCTAGATACTACAGTAATGCATTTTCAGGTAAACTCATGAAAACCGATTCCAGACCTCACCTTTGGTATAAGGGTACTTTCACACTAGCGTTATTCTTTTCCGGTATTGAAATCCAGTAAAGGGTCTCTATACCGTTTTGTCCCAATGCATTCTGAATGGAAAGCAATCCGTTCAGTATGCATCAGGATGTCTTCCGTTCCGTCCCTTGCACGGTATTTGACCGGACAAAATAAAGCAGCTTGCTGCGGTATTCTTTCTGGACAAAATTCCAGAACACTACTTAATGCCGGTTCTGGTACCATGGGCCGCACCGGCGGATCCGGTTTTCCGGTCTGTGCATGCGCAGTTCTTTTTAGCTTTGAAAAAATTAAATACCGGATCCGTTACTCCGGATGATACCGGAAAGACGGATTTGGAATTTCAATTAATAAGTCTAATGGATCTGGATCCTGCAAAACAGCTTTCAGTTTGCATATGGTTTGCCAAATCCGGCAGGCAGTTCCGTTGCCGGAACTGCCTGCCGGATCCGAACAACGCTAGTGTCAAAGTACTCTTAGAAAATCAAATGACAAACAATGATGCAGATATGTTGAATTTATAAAGAAAATGTTTCATAAATGCCTATCTAAAGTCTTCCTATCCGTATACAGTAGTGTAATGTTAGAAAAGCCATTGCATATTTTTGTTCCCTTACATTTGCATATTATAAAAGATAGATCTGCTTAAACGAAACTTGTCTCTTTTAACACGGTGTCTAAACGCAGGCAACATGTTAGAGAGTAGGACGATAACTATCAATTTGTTCAGCTCCTCTGGCTCTTTAACACGCTGTTTTCCCTTTAAAGGGGTTTTCCAGGAGTACAGTACTAATGCCTTATCCTCAGGTGTCTGAACCTGAGGATAGGTTATCAATATTCTAATCTCAGAAAACCCCTTTAATTGTTTTAACCGGTGCTAAACAAATTATATACAATTTGTTGACACTTTTCTCTAAAAAGAAAATCAGATTTTACTAATCTTTTATTAGTTTGATACAGCACTGTGTTATATTGTTCTATATGTTATGTTTTAAGCCTTAAGTTATATAATGCTTTTTTTTATTATAACTTTTTGCAAATTACTTCTGTTGTGCCCTGTGGAACAGAAATAAACACATGGCAGACTTCCTTTGAAAAGGCTACAGTAATCCTCTCTATGACCACGTCATGCTGATGTAGATAGTGCTCAGTATGACGAGGTGAAAATATCCTTCATTGATTTTTCTAATCAACATTCAACTGACTACAAGATATACTGGGGTAGCAGCCAAGCTGCTGCCAACATTTCAGCTTCCTTTTCAACCTCCTTTTTAAAATATTTAGTATCCTTCCGTACTAATTTCACAAAATGAATCTAAAGCGAAATGTTTTACTTTTGTACATTTTTTGTAAACTTATTTGCTGGATATACTTCTACAGTGACTTCAATATGTCTCAAGTGTTTTATTCATTTTGCTGTTGATATTATCCAGTAATTAAAGAACCTGTCACCATGAAACTGCAGCACAATTTGTTATACAGTTTGCAGATTGATGTATAGTTTTATCAGAAGAGATTTGTTAAATATTGTATTTTCTTTAGCTCTTTCTGTTCTTAGGAGTCCATTGGACAGTCTTAGGCCCCTTTCACACATTTTGGGGTACTTTCACACTAGCGTTATTCTTTTCCGTCATTGAGTTCCGTCCTCGGGGCTCAATAACGGAAAAAAACTGATCAGTTTTATCCTAATGCATTCTGAATGAAAAGCAATCCGTTCAGTTTGCATCAGTTTGTCTTCAGTTTTTTGGACGCAGATAAAAGCGCAGCATGAAAATGCGGAAACACTTGATAGAATGACGGATCCGCCATTAATTTCCATTGAAATGTATTAAGGGCGGATCCGACATTGAAAATTGATCCATTAACGGATCCGTTCTTCCACTCTGCGCATGTGCAGACCTTTAAAAATGGTAAAATAAATAACAGATCAATTTTTACGGATGACAACGGAAAGACAGATCCGTTATTCCAATACAATTGTCAAACTGATCTGCAAACGGATCCGTTTGCAAATGAAATCCGTTTTCAAACGTTTTAACGGATCTGTCGGGCAGTTCCGTTGTGTAACCCTTATGCCTCATTCTCAAGTCAGTGTTTTGGTCATTGATTTCCATCAGTGATTGTGAACCAAAACCAAGATTGGAGCTACACAGAAATAAGATATAAGGGAAAAGAGCCGCATCTAATTTTGGCTCACAATCACTGATGGAAATCACTGACCGAACACTGATGTGTGGCACTAAAGGTCTGGAATGTATTGTGAAACACTGACATAATGCTTAGGATAGGTCATTAATATCAGATCGGCAGGGGTCCGGCACCCCCGCCGATAAGTTAATTGAAGAGAAGGCCAGGAGCGTAGCCTTCCCTTGACCGGTGAGCAGTTGTAACTACAAGCCGTCCTATTTACTTCTATGGGATGGCTCGTTCCCATTCAGGTCTATAGGAAGCAGCTGTCACATTGAAATAATTGGAAAGGCTTCTTCTAATTACACCTGCTTACCGCTGCAATGTCGACGGCAAGCAGGTACACAATGAAGGGAAGGCTGCGCTTGCACGGAGTATGGCCTTCTCATCAACCAGCTGATCAGCGGGGAAGCTGGGGTGTTGGATCCCCACCAATCTGATTTTGATGACCTATCCTGAGGATATGTCATCATTATTATAATCCTGGAAAAAACCTTTAACTCATATTCCAATGCTTCATGTTTATGAAATATCTTTATTTCTTATTGTTTGGGTCAGCTTTAATGTTACAGTAAAAATGTAGAAGGCTGAGAGAATTTTGGACACATTCAGATTTTTCCGTACTATGCACGTAGAAAACCATGTTAATGCAGGAGGTTTTTCTTACAAGATAACAAGTTTTAACAAGCTAGCTGGGGATGCAGTAATTACATAAGCTTTTTTTTTTTTTCCTTTGTCCAAACCATTTCAACATAATTGATGAGAGAAAAGCAAATATAGCACATATTTTAAAAGAAGGTGCCATAGCTTGTGGGTGCCTACTGTTTTACACAGCAGACATCCATCAGCAGTGTCCGTTATTGGAGACATCTCAGTTGAGACCACAACATGTGTGTGGAAATTTAGAGAGAGGCCCCTTTGATGCCTGAACTGTTGCAGTCTGGTATAAGCAATCTACATATATATATATATATATATATATATATATCCACACAAAAAATATTGTTGGCATCACTGCATCTGAAAATGCCTGATCTATTGAACCATAAAAGTATTTATACTATATGGTGAATGCCATAATAAAAATAAATTTTAAACTGCTGAATCACTGTTTTTAGTCACTTTGACTCTCAAAAATTAATTAAAAGGTGATCAAAAAGCTAACTAATATTAATTAACAAAAACTGTATACATTTAGTATCACTAATTTTACTGACCTGCGGAATGAAAGTCGTGTTGTTTTTACTGCACAATGTATTTTGTGAAACTAGCATTTTTTTTCCTTAATTCCACGCAATTAGCAATAGTATCCTACTTCCCAATACATCATATGAGTTATTAAAGTGAATGTTTCACCTGTATTTTTTTTCTGCCAGTTAAAACCATATCGTGACACATATCCTTTTTTCTAATCTGTTTTTATTTTCTGATTGTAGTGTTTTTAAATCATATTTCCTGAACATGATTATGGGCAGTCATCTTGTTAACAGCAGTTAGAGGTATGCTTTATAGCAGTGTTTCCCAACCAGTGTGCCTCCAGCTGTTGCAAAACTACAACTCCCAGCATGTCAGCACAGCCAAAGGCTGTCCGGGCATGCTGGGAGTTGTAGTTTTGCAACAGCTGGAGGCACACTGGTTGGGAAACACTGCTTTATAGTACCCACCATGGGCCATAGACACAATATGGTGAGGGGACTCATTGACCTAGATTTTTGTAGATGTGATCTGTATCCTGTAGGGTCCTGAGTAGATAAGCTGTGACCATCACCTATTGTGAATGGTAGATCCAACATTATCTATAGATAGGTGATGATCGGATGACAGCTTAAGGGTCCATTCACACGTCCGTGTGTGTTTTGCGGATCTGCAAAACAAGGACATCGTCGATGTGCATTTCGCAATTTGCGGACCACACATCGCCGGCATACTACATAGAAAATGCCTTTTCTTGTCCGCAATTGCGGACAAGAATAGGACATGTTCTATTTTTTGGGGAACGCAATTGCTGACCCGGAAGTGGGGATCCGCAATTGCGGACCCGGGCGGGACATCGTCTGTCCCCATTGAAATTAATGGGTCCGCAATTCCGTTTCGCATTGCAGAGCCATTACTTGAGGACGTGTGAATGGACCCTAAAAGTGATACAGTATGTGCAGACCCAGTAGTGGTGCCCATTATTAGGACCGGTATTAAAACTGCAAGATTTAAGGATAAATTCTAATATATTTAAAGTTAGGTACCCATATGTTTCGAGGTCACCTTGCTGCTGGTGGATGGGCTCAGATGCGTTATGATCAAAAATCATATCTGCTAAGTTTTGAGGGTCTAATTGCTTCAGATATGTATATGTGATAGCCGACTATGTTGGCTGTTGAATCTGTTTTCAACTACTGTAGGCTATTTAAATGTTTTGCTATTGAAAAAAAAATCTATCTACAGTATCTCCTAAGAACCTAGTTTGTAAATAGATCATGCACAGTTAGTGTAAAGAATGCCTGTGTTACCTTCCCTAACTATGACTGTGCACCTGTGTATTTGTTCTACCCAAGCAGGGTGCATTGATTTATTCTCTGATTGTTCAATGATTTTTTGCAGCTGTGAGGCAGTGACAGGTCTAATGGCTAATAGGAGAGAGGAATGGCAGGATTATCCATCTCTTTCCCATCAGTGGGCAGGTTTGAGGCAGCAACAGGTGCCACAATCAACGGAGCATAAAGCTGTCCTCAAAGTGAGAGGGGTATGTCTTGTGTTGTACAGAAGCCTGGAGTGGTTCTGTGTGTGGTCTGAGCTGGGAGTGCTGAGAGACCACGAGGCTGGGATTAGCTTGACGTTTGGGGGGTCCCGTGACGCCTAGGGATAAGGATCGCATGGTCAGCGTCGGGCGGATGACTACACCACAATCCCCCAAAAGACACCAGTGAGGTAACAGCCAGGAGGCTGATGGACATTAGGCTGGAAAGGCCGCATGGGTTCCCGTGTGTGTGAACGGTGACTTAGGTGAGTCAGGGATACACTGTGTTTAGGTAGAGCCCGGACGGGCAGGCTTTCATTTTGTTTTGTTCGTTTGTGCTTGTGCGCAATAAAGCATAAATTGGGACATGAAAACCTGTTGTTTGTTTGTTGAAGCTATTTGTGAGGATGATCCCCGGAAAGAAAGTTACCCCTCACACAGCATATATCAGGTGAGGTGAGGTGGCCTCCATATTGAGTGATATTACCTCATCCCCTTCAGCCTTTTTTAACCCCTTCCTTCAAAAGCCAGTTTGGACCAAATGCTGAAGCCACATGTGTCAATTTATGTGGTAATAACTTAAGAATGCTTTTACTTATCTAAGTGATTCTAAGAATTTCTAGCGACACATCGTACTTCTTGTTGGTGGTGAATTTGAGTTGATGTGTTTTACCTTTTTGTATAAAAAGTATAAAAAAAAAATCTAAACGTACTGAAAATTTGAATTTGTCTGCTTTTAAGACAAATAGTGATTTCTCGCAAAATGTTTCAGACTATAAGCCTTGTCAGATTATAAGACGCACCTAGGATTTAGAGGAGGAAAAGAAGAAAACATTTTTTACATCAGACTTTAGAGAAGACCCCCAAATCAGATCCCGATTCTTCATCAGAACTCAGATTAGACCCCTCCAACCTCCATCAGCCTCCCATCAGAGCCCCCATCAGACCCCCAATCAGCCTCAGATCGGACCCCATCAGACTTAGATCAGACCCTCTATCACTCTCAGATCGCACCCCCAGCCCTGCTCAGCCTCAGATCAGACCCCCAGCCCCCATGAGTCTCAGATCGGACCCCCATCAGACCTCAGATCCGACGTTACAGGACACCACAACGAGACCTGGAAGAAGACCAGGGAAGGTGAGTACAGCCAGTGCAGGAGATGAGGCATTTTTTTATGGGGTTCCTCATGCAGTATATATTATACGATAATAATAATAATTTTCTGAGGGTCGATGCGGTTATGAGAGTACCAAATTTATATAGTTTTTTTTATGTTTTACTACTTTTTCAGCATAAAATCACTTTTGTATTAAAAATTAGTTCGATTTTGCATCGCTGTATACTAACTTCCATAACTTGTTTTTTTCCAGACGGGCTGTACTTTTTATTGGTACAATTTTGGGATACATATGACTTTTTGATTACTTTTTATTCAATTCTTTAGAAGGTGAGGTGACAAAAACAGCCATTCTGTCTTTGTTTTTGAAGTTTTTTTTTACAGCGTTCACCACACAGGTTGTTATGCAGCAACACCATTTATGTGTAGTTTATTTACTTTTTTTTAAATCAATTAAAATGAGTGGGTGTGGGAAAAAGATATTTTTTTTCATTGAAATTTTTATTAAATTTTTTTTTCATTTTATATTTTTTTACTTCTTTTTTTTTAACTTTTTTTAACTTCTTTTTTATCAAGTCCCACTTGGTTCTTCAAGGCTGTACTGTATACTACAATAGTCATCTATTGCAGTGTACAGTACTGTCAGTTTTTAAATGACATTCAGCCTGATCACACCCTACCTCTGGCAGGACATGTCAGGCTTCTGCACATGACATCCCCGGAGGCCTTTGTAAGACTTCTGGCTGCCATGGCAACCATCAGGAAGCAGCCATTGCAGATCAGTGGCCAGATGGAAAAGAGAGGGAGCTCCCTCCCTCTGTTAACCCCTTACATCAGTGATTGCCCATGAATGCAGCAAGTAAAGTGTTAAATGACCAGGATTGTTACTTTTGTGTGCCGGCTCCGGGGCTGTGTGCCGGCTCCACCAACGCAGTGCCGGAGCCGGCACACAAAAGTGCTAGGCTGATTGAACTATGCAGGCAACTTTGAGGGCTCCTGAGGAAGTGTTACATACAAATTAGTAACACAGAAATGCGTTGAGCCAGCTATATTTTAGTATCTAAACACAGCTTCTTGAGACAGCACACTGTTACTGCTGTGTACAAGAAAGTAACTCTACCTTTTAGTGGAGCAAGCGAGGTTACAGCCCTGGACTGAACACAGTCAGGTGCTGAGAGACTTAATACCTAATTGTAAGCTGGGCATAAATATACAAGGCTTTCTGTGGATAGGGGGGTCTGATGCTGTAATATTGTATACAGCGGACTGTCACTTCCACTATAGTATATCTAGCCACTGACCCACCTTGCAACTAAGTGGAAGTAAAAAGAGGTATTAGCCTCTGAGCAAAAACATACTCCCAGTTGTGAGTGTAAGCCGCACCCTGTCTTGCTCTATGCTAAGTATTTGAGCTGTGTTGGATACGTGTGTGTCCCCAGATATCACTAAGGGGACTACACGCATCTTGCCAAGTCAATGGTATGTGTGTAAGGCTATATATAATCCCCACTCCACACCCCATTGGCTTAGTAGCCTGGACAGTGAGATAGACTGTCGTTGACTAATTCCCAATTTTAATAGTGATTGAATAAAAAGACATTGTTTTTATACGTCCCTCAGGCTGTGATATAAAATTTGATATAGAGAGGCGTACACACACATATCCTTTTTTCTGTGAGTAATGAAGTTACTGTTCAGTTTTACCGGATAGTGAATGGTGTAAAAACAAAACCCTCAAAACTGTAACGGAATTTCTTTTTTTCCAATTCCACCACATTTGGAGTTTTTTTTCCAGCTTTCCACTACATCATATGCAATATTAAATGGTGCCATTAGAAAATGCAAATTGTACACCAAAAAAAACAAGCCTTAAGTGAATGGAAAATGCTGAAAAGCAGGGAGTTAAAAACAAAAATGGAAAATCGGCATGTTATAAAGGGGTTAAACATAGTAACATAGTATATAAGACCGAAAAAAGACTCGATTACTTACCGGTAATTGGATTTTCCATTTAGCCCCACAACGGCACTAAGCAGGAGGAGGTTCACTCCGCCCTCAGGGACAGGAAACAACTTGGAGACCAATCCTTAAAAGCCTCCTCCACTCACTCCTCCCCAGTAAGTATCCGAGAACTCTTAAGATGATGCTTGAACAAAGGAACAATTTTATTATATAAGACAATAGCAAATCAAAACCATCATTATTGAGGTATGCAGAACATAAATAAACAGAAATAGTCATTAGAAAAATGGGTGGAAATCCGTGCCGTTGTGGGGCTAAATGGAAAATCCAATTACCGGTAAGTAATCGAGTCTTTTCCATACGCCCCACAACGGCACTAGCAGGAGGATATAACATAGAAGATCCCAAAATTTTAGGGTGGGACTACTGCCGATAATACTTTCCGGCCAAATGATAAGTCTGAACTTAAGGAAACATCCAGTCTGTAATGTTTGAAAAAGTATTGGGGCAAGACCAGGTTGCAGCCTGACAAATCTGGCTTAACGAAGCTGAAGCATTTTCCGCCCAAGAGGTGGAAAGGGCTCTAGTTGAATGGGCCCTTAGGAGGGCTGGAGGGGATACGTTCTTTCCCTCATAAGCCTTAGATATAGTTGACTTAATCCATCTTGCGATAGTCAATTTTGAAGCCCCAAGGCCCTTATTCTTCCCTGCAAATTGGACCAGGAGTCGATTGGATTTTCTGAAGGATTTTGTAGCCTCTAGGTAGGCCAATACACATCTTCTGACGTCCAGATTATTAAACTTCTGTTCTTTCTCAGTTTTCGCCTGTGGGCAGAAGGTAGGTAAGGAGATCTGTTGATCACAATGAAACTTAGTAACAACCTTAGGAAGAAAAGCTGGATCATGTTTAAAGATTATTCTGTCATCCATAATCATTAAATACGGCGCCCGACAAGATAAAGCTTGAATTTCTCCAACTCTTCTGGCTGTAGTTATGGCAATCAGGAATGCCGTTTTTATGGAAAGTAGGTTCAGCGGAATCTCCGAGATGGGTTCGAAAGGGGGGTCCAAGAGAGCGGAAAGGACTAAATTAAGATCCCAAGGAGGAACCAGGGAACGAACCCTGGGTCTCAGCCTGTTAGCCCCTTTTAAGAATCTTTTTATAAGAGGTACCTCGGCTAACTTTGATTCAAAAAAGGCACTAAGGGCCGCAACCTGAACCTTTAACGTGCTTACTCTTAAGCCCCCCTCCAGACCCCTCTGGAGAAAATCTAGAATGACATGGATGTCAGGACTTTCTAAACAAAAATCTTTCTTCCCAGAAAAACGAAGAAAGGTGTTCCAAATTCTGAGATATATTTTTGATGTAATC
This sequence comes from Bufotes viridis, assembly GCA_033119425.1. Taxonomy (NCBI): domain Eukaryota; kingdom Metazoa; phylum Chordata; class Amphibia; order Anura; family Bufonidae; genus Bufotes; species Bufotes viridis. The sequence goes on from CM065592.1 coordinate 239,725,551, forward strand.
GGTTTCCTGCTAGCAAGAAGAGTATTAATTACCGGGTCCGACAATCCACGGCGTCTTAAGCGGGAACGTTCAGTTTCCAGGCCGTCAGGCTCAGATGATGTACCTCTGGGTGAATTACCGGGCCCTGGCTGAGAAGGTCCGGGATATGCGGAAGTCTCCAAAAATTCTCTTTCGCCAGGGATGTCAGGAGCGGGAACCAAGATCTTCTTGGCCAAAATGGGGCAATCAGGATTACCTCTCTTTTTCTCTTAAGATCTTTGCCAGAGTCCTGGGAATAAGTGGGATTGGAGGAAAGGCATAGAGGAGTCCCTCGGCCATGGTACCGACAAAGCATCCACCTCGAGCGGATTGTCCTTGAGGGATAGGGAAAAGAACTGATCCACCTGCCTGTTTGTTCGAGAGGCGAAGAGATCCAGGGTTGGAGTCCCCATTTCTGGCAGATCTCTTTGAAGACTAGTTTGTTTAGGGTCCATTCTCCTGACCTGAGCGGCTGTCTGCTGAGAAAATCCGCCAGTAAGTTTTCTTCCCCTTTCAGATGTACTGCGACTAGCGAGTTCAGGTGCTGTTCCGCCCAGGAAAATATCTGATGAGATAAGTGACTTAGGCTTCTGCTTCTTGTGCCTCCTTGTTTGTTTATGTAGGCCACTGCTACACTGTTGTCCGATAGGATTTTTACCTGCCTTCCCTGGATGTTCGGACTGAAAGCTTTCAGGGCTAGATTTATTGTGCGAAGTTCCTTCCAATTCGAAGATAGCAGGTTCTGAGAGTGATCCCATAAGCCTTGGGCAATTTGACCCTGACAGTGGGCACCCCATCCCCGGCGGCTTGCGTCGGTGGTGATAACAATAGGATCTGTCTGGTTCCAATCCTTCCCTTGTGTCAGGTGTTCTTTTACCCGCCACCAGGAGAGCGAGACCTTTATCTTGTGAGGAAGAGGGACCCTTCTGTTTAAGGACAGTTGACTCCTGTCCCAGGATTTCAGGAGAAACTGTTGAAGATGTCTGCAGTGAAAAAGGGCCCATTTTACTGCTGGGATGGTAGAGGTCATGAGACCTAAGATGGTCATTATCTGTCTGAAAGATACTGTGTTCTGTTTTTGAAAGGCACGGACCTTTTTCCTTAAGTCCTCTGTTTTCCTCTCTGGGAGAAAAGATATCATATCTCTGGAGTTTAGAAGAAACCCCAGGAACTCTCTCTCCTGGCTTGGGACCAGATTTGATTTTTCTAGATTCAGGATCCAACCCAGAGACTGTAGGGTCTGGGTTACCAGATGTAAATTCTGAAGGACCAGCTCCCGGTTCCGGGCGGCAATCAAAAATCGTCTAGGTAGGGAATGAATAAAATTTGTTGACGATGAAAAAGGCTGAAACTTCTGCCATCACTTTGGTGAATACTCGAGGAGCTGAGGAGATCCCGAAGGGCAGTACCCGAAACTGTAGGTGAAGCAGACTGTCGTTGTGCTGGATTGCAAACCTTAGGTATTTTTGATGGCCTTTGTAAATGGGGATATGATAGTAGGCATCCGTCAAGTCGAGGGTTATCATATAGCAATCCTTGTACAGTAGATTTACTGAAGAACTGATAGTCTCCATCTTGAATTTTTGTGTATAATATAAGCGTTGAGGTCTCTCAAATTTATGATCGCTCTGAATGATCCGTTTGGTTTTTATTAAAAATACCGGAGAGTAGAAGCCCTTCTTTTCCTGGTCTGGGGGTACCTGGATTACTGCATTTTTGACAGCAGGATCTGGACTTGTTGGTAAAGAAGAGACTGTTCTTGGTCGTTCAACTTTTTGCTGACAAGGAATCTGTCTGGACAAGGAGAGACGAATTCTATCCTGTATCCGGAAGATATTACGTCCAGCACCCATGGAGAATTCGTAATATTTTGCCAGGCCGGGAAAAAACCGACAGTCTGCCTCCCACCGGGCCCCTGGCGTCATTGGGTGGACTGTTTTGTGGATTTTTCAGGTCTAAAGAGGAAACCCTTGCCTCTGTATTTGGAAGATTGCCAGGAGCTAGAACTGGAGGGTTCTTTTTCTTAAAATCTTGTTTGTTTCTTCTCTGAAAACGAAAGGAACGTCTATTTTGAAAGAATCTGGATTCAGGTGGAAAGCCTTTTTTCTTATCAGACGCCTTCTCTAAAATATCGTCCAGTACTGAGCCAAAGAGACGGTCTCCCTCACAGGGAATATTGCACAATTTATTTTTTGAAGTGGTGTCCCCTGACCAGGATCTCAACCAGACCGCGCGTCTGGCTGAATTAGCCAGGGCCGCGGATCTGGCCGAGAGTCGGACTAAATCCGCCGAGGCATCCGACAAAAAATTTGTTGCTTGTTTTAAGATAGGCAAAGAGGAAAGAATATCCTCCGTTGATGTGCCTGCTTTGAGATGATCCTCTAGCTGGGACAACCATAGAGCTAGGGTTCTGGCTGTACAAGTGGCAGCAATGCTAGGTCTTAACATGGCCGTAGTAGTGTCCCACGATTTTTTTAGAATGGATTCCGCTTTTTTATCCATCGGTTCGCGTAACAGACCTACATCCTCAAAGGGAAGGGACGCCCTTTTTGAGATTCTGGCCACCGGAGCGTCTACCCGGGGAGTCTTATCCCAGTTTGCAGAGTCTGAGTCATTAAAGGGGTATTTGCGTTTAAACATTTTGGTGGTGCCCGATCTTTTTTCCGGGTCTTTCCATTCCGCTGCAATTAGTTTTTTGATATTGTCGTGAACGGGGAAGACTCTTCTCTTTTTATCCGCCAAACCCCTGAATAACTGGTCCTCAACCGATTCAGGATGTCTTGTCTGTTCAATATTTAAAGTAGCTCTAATGGACTTCAATAAGGAGTCTGTATCTTCTAGAGAACTCAAGGGCTTCCCAGACATATCATCCGAGGAACCTGAGTCGGAATCAATAGACAATAACCCCTCATCCAAGTCTAAATCCGAATCCTGGGCACAGTCGGATACTGATTTGGAAGTGGAAGGAGCCTGCGGAAGGGATGCCATACGGGAATCAATGGCCGAAGAAACTTCTTCCTTAATTACAGATCTCAGATTTTCCACCAATGAGGGGGTCTCCTCAGAAACAATCTTATCAGTACATTTCTGGCAGAGGGATTTTTTTGACTGACTGCTTAAATGTCTTCTGCATATAGCACATTTTTTCTTGGAAGAAACATCTCCTTTGGATTTACCCTGAAAGGAGAAAGGGGATCCCTTAATAACAAGGATATGTTCCTTCAGAAAAAAAGGGGCCAACACCTTGGGAGGGACCCTCGTGTAAGGGAGGTATAGTAGTGCAGAAAGGGAAAAACAGGCTCCCTGAGGAGGCTTACCGGGCTTGGGGCTTTTGGAGGATCCACAGGTGGCTCGGCTGAGGTAGACATGGTGGTCTGGAATGTAGCTGGACGCTGCAGAGGCTTGCACAGCACTTGTCCCACACACGGACGCCGAGAAACCACCAAACCGGCGTTTTTAATCCTTACTTCCGGGTCACGTGATCTCTCTCGACCACGTGACCCGCTCTCGCGAGATGTCCGCCCCGACATCTCGCCCGCCGATTCCTCCAAGCGGCCAGAACGCCGCACTGCCCGGGGTTGCCTGGCGTACCCAGGGCTTACACCTAAGTGCACGGAAGGACCCCGCCGGCCCCGCAACCCGGCACTCTGCAACAGCCCTCCCGACCGAACGTCAGGGAAAGGAGAAGAGGCCGTGCGCTTACAAGGAAAAACGCTGCAAGCAGGTACTCCTTCAGACAAGGAGCCCCCCACCCGCAGCAGTCTCCACATCGTCCCCAAGGGACAGGAAACAACTGGGGAGGAGTGAGTGGAGGAGGCTTTTAAGGATTGGTCTCCAAGTTGTTTCCTGTCCCTGAGGGCGGAGTGAACCTCCTCCTGCTTAGTGCCGTTGTGGGGCGTATGGAAAAAGACATTTGTCCATCCAGTTCGGCCTGTTTCCTACAAGTTGATCCAGAGGAAGGCAAAAAACCCCTGTGAGGCAGAAGCCAATTTTCCCCACTTAAGGGGAAAAAAATTCCTCCCCGACTCCAATCAGGCAATCAGAATAACTCCCTGGATCAACGACCCCTCTCTAGTAGCTATAGCCTGTAATATTATTACACTCCAGAAATACTCCAGTCACCTCTTGAATTCCTTTATTGTACTCACCATCACCACCTCCTCAGGCAGAGAGTTCCATAGTCTCACTGCTCTTACAGTGAAGAATCCTTTTCTATGTTTGTGTACAAACCTTCTTTCCTCCAGACGCAGAGGATGTCCCCTCGTCACAGTCCTGGGGATAAATAGATGATAGGACAGATCTCTGTACTGACCCCTGATATATTTATACATAGTTATTAGATCTCCCCTCAGTCGTCTTTTTTCTAAAGTGAATAACCCTAATTTTGATATCCTTTCAGGGTACTGTAGATCCCTCATTTCAGTTATTACTTTAGTTGCCCTCCTCTGAACCCTCTCCAGCTCTGCTATGTCTGTCTTGTTCACAGGAGCCCAGAACTGTACAATAGGTAATATTCTAATAACACATAAATTGTGCCATTCAAAAGTAAAACTTGTGTCACAATAAAACAAGCCCTAATAAAAGTAAAAAAATAAACCATATGAACAAAAGAGTAAAAAGAACATTTTCGCTCTTGGAAGGCATTCAGTTTTTTACAGCGCTAAGCGGATTAAAGGCTTGACAAAATTATTAAAACTCAGCAACAACTCACATTTATGGAACATGTACATGAACTAGAAGTGTAGTGTATAGAAAATCGAATGCACACAAAGTATTCAATCTAAGTGAAAAACAAATTTCCTTGAGAACGTCTTGTGCTGCCAAACCCTAATTAAACTGCACTGACCATACGCACACTTCTGTCTCCTTCAACTCTAGGTTTGTAGATGTTTTCTTGATTACAAGGGCTGTGTTTTATTCTGTTGTGTTCTTTAGGATTGGTTGTGATCTTCATATACAATAGTTTATATTTTTCTAATGTTTCTTTGCAATTTTCCAAAATAAATATAAAAACATTAATATATATCTTAGATATTTTTTTTATACCGCATGTAAAAAGAATACAAATGTATGAGAACTTTTCCGTAATGAACGACATTACATTTGACCATATAAAGCTTTTATGGGGTTGATCTGCCAGCATTGGAGTTTTCAGGGTATAAATATGAGATTGGTGGGGTCATACTGCTGGAACCCCTAATGATCACGAGCATGGGGGGCCCCATATCCTGTGGAGCCTCCCTGAAATGGACGGAGCGGCTGGTCAGCTGGTCTTTTCTATGGGAGCTCCGGAGAAAGCGGAGTATATGGCCTGGCTATCCACTAATCTGATAGTTATCCCCTATTATGTATCCCCTATGCTGCACTCGCTCGATCACTACCAAGGGCATGGCCATTACTAACAGCTGAGTCCTTGCTGTTGCTGGCGGCATCGCTGAAAACTCCAATGCCGGCGGATAAACCCCTTAAATGCCATGGTAAATGCTCCATTAGCTCCTTGCTTTGCAATTTCTGTGTATGCTTAGGCAGCCCGAGGCCTTTTGCGTGCTTTGGAGCCTGCCAGCTATGAGAGCCTTAAGAGACCCAGCCTCCAGGCGGGGTCTCATTGGCAACTGTCAGTGTAATATTGACTGTTTCAATGCATCACAATACAATTTGTATTGTAATGTATTTGTAAAGGGATCTGATTCCCAAATAATAATAAATAATAAATAAAAAATAAACATTTCAGGTAAAATAAAGTGCCATTTCAAGTAAGAAAAATGTTTTTATAATGTCACCTCTATTTTGTTTTAATTCCTTTGGAACGGGTTAACAAAGTTTGTTAAATTAGCTTTGAATAATTTGAGAAATGGTTTCTAAAATAGGGTCATTTTTTGGTGATTTCTATTATGTAAGCCCTCAAAGTGACTTCAGAACGGAATTGTTTTTTTGGGGGAATTTTTTTTTAAATGTAAAAATTGTCAAAAATTTTAAGACTTCTAATTTTATAAAAAAAAAAAAAAAACTTTTACAAAATGATGCCATTGTAAAGGAGACATATGGTGAATGGTAATAACTATTTTGTGAGGTATCACTGTTTTAAAAGCAGTAAAATTGAAATCTAGAAAATTGCTAATTTTTCTACATTTTCTGTATATTTCGATTTTTTTTTTAAAAAGACATAAAGGTAAAACATATTGATTTAAATATACCACTAACATGATCTAAGATATGTCACAAGAAAACAGTCTCAGAATTAGTTTGAAAGTATTCCAAAATGATTACCACATATGTAAAGTGATGCCATTGTAAAGGAGACATATGGTAAATGGTATTAACTATTTTATGAGGTATCAATGTTAAAAGCAGTGAAATATAAATCTAGAAAATTGCTAATTTTTCTACATTTTTTTGTATATTTAGGGTACTTTCACACTGGCGTTTTGGATTCCGTTTGTGAGATCCGTTTCAGGGCTCTCACAAACGGTCCAAAACTGATCACTTCAGCCCCAATGCATTCTGAATGGATAAGGATCCGTTCAGAATGCATCAGTTCGGCTCCGTTCCGCCTCTATTCCGTTCTAGAGGCGGACACCAAAGCGCAGCTTGCAGCATTTTGGTGTCCGTCTGACGATGCGGAGCCGAACGTATCTGTTTTGACTTACAATGTAAGTCAATATGGACGGATCTGTTTTAAGTGACACAATATGGTGCATTTAAAACCGGATCCGTCCCCCATTCAATGTAATTCAAAACGGATCCGTTCGGCTCCGCATCGTCAGACGGACACCAAAATGCTGCAAGCTGCGTTTTGGTGTCCGCCTCCAGAACGGAATAGAGGCAGAACAGAGCCGAACTGATGCATTCTAAACGGATCCTTATCCATTCAGAATGCCATTTTTCTTTAAAGCTAATGCAAATGAATCTGTGCCGAACGGATACAAACATTTGCATTATAGGTGCGGATCCGTCTGTGCAAATAACAGAATGATCTGCACCTAACGCAAGTGTGAAAGTACCCTTAGATTTAAAAAAAATAAAAATAAAGGTAAAACATATTGATTCAAATATACCGCTAACATGACGTAAGATATGTCACAAGAAAACAGTCTCAGAATCGGTTTGAAAGTATTCCAAAATGATTACCACATATGTAAAGTGACACGTCAGATTTACAAAAATCGGCCTGCTCCTTAAGGTGGAAACTAGCTCGGTCTTGAAGGGGTTAAAATCAGTGGACATCAGTTTTCATTTAAGAATGACATATAAATGATTCCCCTATTAGGATCCTGATTATATCACAACAACAAGTTATTTGGCAGGTTGTTTCTTCAGTTGGATATATTGAAACTGGTGAGTACCATTCAGTCAAGTTTTAGCCTGAGTCTAGCCCCCTGAGTATAAATGATGTCTTCCAAGTTGTTAATCTTCTTCTTCTTAGTGTCTAAATATTGTGCTGGTATTTCCTACCCTAAAATCTGGGTTACCCCATAGGGGCATATGTTTTGAGCAATAATAGGATAACTGATAGTAGCTACAGAGCGCTTTAACCCCTTAGGGACATGTTTGTTTTTTTCTTAATTTTTCCATTTTCGTTTTGCGCTCCCTGCCTTCCGAGAGCCATAACTTTTTTATTTTTCGGTTCACATAGCCATATGGGGGTTGTTTTTTGCGCTACAAGTTGTACATTCCAACGCCACCATTTAATATTGCATACGATGTAGTGGGAAGCGGTAAAAAGATTCCAAATGGGGTGAAATTGCAAAAAAAATGCAATTCGACCACAGTTTTACGGGTTTTTAAATTCTAACGTTTGATGTGCGATAAAACTGACCAGTTAGTTTTCCTCTACAGGTCAGTATGAATCCGGGGATACCTAATATGTATAGTTTTTCTTGCGTTTTGATAGTGAAAAAAAATTCAAAAGTGTAAATTTTTTTTTTGCCATATTTTGACCTCTATAACTTTTTTGTATTTATGTGTACGGAGTTGTATGGGGGCTTATTTTTTGCAGGGCAATCTGAACTTTTAAGTGTTACCATTATGGGGTGTGTATAACTTTTTGATCACTTTTTATTTCATTTTTTGTCTGTTTACCGTATGGGGAATATATTTTTATACTATGGGCGTTTTCACACATTGCGACACCCATGATGTGTATTTTTTTATTTTATTTTTGGGAAAAGCGGGGTAATTTGAATTTTTTTTTTTTACACTTTTATATAGCTCCCATAGGGAACTATATTAATCATCTGATTGATCCATTCCTATGGAGCCCTATTACTAACAAGGGCTCCATAGGAAATACTATGCAACAGCATGGTTTTATTCACAGAAGCCATGGCTGTTGCTGACAAGCTCCGGTGCCCCCGATCGCCACAAGGGGGAGCTGGAGAGCTGCAGAAAGTTTTACTTTCGGTTTTATTCACGTGCAGCTGCCGTGTTCAAGATTGACCACGGCATCTAAGGGGTTAAATGTTCGCGGTCGGCATCGCTGCCCCGATCCCTTCTGCTTGAATGAGGTGGCCACCCGCAGCGATGGCGCTTGTATGAAGCAGGAGTGGGCGCCATATTTAGGGACAGGACGTACGTGTACATCCTGTGTCCTTAAGAAGTTAAAGAGAACCTGTCATCAACTTTATGCTACCCATACTAACACCAGTATAAAGTAGACGCAGGTGATTTCAGGGATCTGTCATAGGGCTGGGCGATATGGCCTAAAATTTATATTGCGATATAATATGAAGCATGTGCGATATGCGATATATATCGCGATATATATTTTCTATATTGGGGGGGAGGTTAAACCTTTTTTTTTTTTTTTTTCAACTTTTTATTTACTAACTATAAGCCCCCTTAGAGGCTAGAACCCTTGTCCTATTTACCCTGATAGAGATCTATTAGGTTGAATAGGACCTCACACTGTCCCTGCTGCCCTGTGCTATGGGCACACAGCAGCAGGGAGCTGACTATGGCAGCCAGGACTGCTGGGGCTCTGATCACTGCCACCAATGATCGGGGGGCAGTTGTATAGGACCTTTCATTAGTTTGAACTTTATTACTTTAGTAGCGACACATAGGGCATATATGGGGCACTTACTATTATATCTGTGCGGGGCTCCGTTTGCCCGCTCAGGGGTTAATTGCGGTGGATCACAGCGTGCAGTCATAGAGGCCGGGTATGGGATATGGCCAGAACATGCCGGCTACGTTGCTATTCAGTCATTCATTGGTGGCAGTGACCACAGTCCCTCCCCTCCTCCGCTCTCATTGGTGGCAGTGGCCACAGTCCCTCCCCTCCTCCGCTATCATTGGTGGCCAGCGGCAGCCGCATGCAGTGCGGAGGGTGGGACTCCCTCCTTCTCCACTGTACCAGCTCAGGAGAACATGGTGTGCACTGAGAGCAGCGCATACCATGTTCTACCGGGATATGGCGATATAGACGAAATCGATATTGTGGCACAAATTCATATCGCATATCGTCTATATCGCCCATATCGCCAACCCCAGTCTGTTATTTAAAAATTAAAAGTACCGTAAGTGGTTGCCGAGAACCAACATCACAGTCATTGTAGACAGGGCCTGGAAGAGAGTCACGGCCACCTGAGAAGATTCATAGTTATTCATAATCTCTTGCTCTCCCTGCCCACCTGCTTATGACTGATAGTCTTCTACCTAGTTTTCTCCCTTTCTCTCTAGGAGAGAACTGCCAATCATCAGCAGATGGCTGAGAGAGCAGGAGATTATGAATAACCATGACTCTTCTTAAGCAGATTTGACTCTTTTCAGGACCTGTGCTGCAATGATTATGATGCTGGTTCTCAGCAACCACTTACTTTTAGCTTATGAGTGACACACCGCTGAAATCAGCATTTCTGTCACTATTTTATGCTGCCCTCAATTAAGCCAGCATAAAGTTTATGACAGGTTCCCTTTAAGTTGTATTTGTGTCCTTTAGAAGCACTAAGCATTTAATGTCGGAAGGCTACTTCCTCAGTTTTTAATGGGTTAGAGCAGTGGTGCCCAACCTACGGCCCGCGGGCCAAATCCGGCCCGCGAAGCCGTGGCATGCGGCCCGCACAGTACCAGAACCTTTCCCTCATTTTTTCAGTGCAAGGTGCGCTGCAAACAGCACAGGCAGCAAAGTGATGCTGCCTGTACCTGCAATAGCCAATAGCAAAGCTCCAGGCAGCAAGGAGCTTTGCTATTGGTTGGACTGGGAGGGCGCCGGAGAGTGCCTGCAGTAGGGAAGCGGCGGGAGATTAAAGGAAGAGGGGTGGTGGCTAAAGCATGGCAGCGGAGGTTCCGAAGCTTACATCCCAGGCAAAAAGAGGGACCTGCGGAAGAAGGTGACATTACAGTAATGTAAGTAATGTATCGATGTGTGTAATGTATGTATTGCAGTGTGTGATGTATACATGTGTGATGTATGTAGTGCAGTGTGTGATGTATACATGTGTGATGTATGTAGTGCAGTGTGTGATCATCACATTCTGCACTACATACAAACACATGTATACATCACACACTGCACTACATACATCACACATGTATACATCACACGCTGCACTACATACATCATACACAGACATGCATATATCACATACCCCTCACAGTAATAATGGACAGATATGTGTCCTCTTCACAGTAGTAATGTATATGGGCATTACTACTGTTAAGAGGGCACATATCTGGCCATTATTGCTGTGAGGGGGCACATATGTGCAATAGTACTGTGAGGGGGCAAACGTGAGCATATCTGGCCATTATTATTGTGAGGGGGCATGTGTGAGCATTACTAACATGAAGAGGGCACATATCTGGCCACTATTGCAGTGAGGGGGCACGTGTGACCATTACTGAAGTGAAGAGGGCACATATCTGGTCATTATTACTAGGGGTCGACCGATTATCGGTTTGGCCGATATTATCGGCCGATATTGATGATTTGCACAGTTATCGGTATCGGCCCCTAACCAGGCCGATATACCGATAACTGTGCTCTAACAGAACATTGCCGCGCTGCTCTCAGCGCGGCCATGTTCCCTCAGCAGCACAGGGGAGAAGGAGGCAGTCCCTCCTTCCCCCTGTGCCGCGCTGCCAGTGGAGACTAGAGAAGAGGAGGAGGAGGGGCTGAGGGCGCACTGGCCACCAATGAGAGCAGAGGAGGTGGGGCTGAGGGCGCACTGGCCACCAATGAGAGGAGAGGAGGCGGGGCTGAGGGCGCACTGGCCACCAATGATAAGGTTTAAGATATTACAAGCACATTGCCCAGACCCTGCCTCTGATAGATGGCTGCGATCCGCGGCAATTAACCCCTCAGGTGCGGCACCTGAGGGGTTAATTGCCGCGGATCGCAGCCATCTATCAGAGGCAGGGTCTGGGCAATGTGCTTGTAATATCTTAAACCTTATCATTTGTGGCCAGTGCGCCTCCCCATCCCCCCCATCCCTTCAGTATTGATATCATTGGTGGCAGTGGCCACAGGGTCCCCCACCTCCTCTCTTCTGATCAGAGCCCCAGCAGTGTAATGCTGGGGCTCCGATCGGTTACAATGGCAGCCAGGACGCTCTTGAAGCCCTGGCTTCCATGGTTCCTGCTGCTGTGTGCCCATAGCACAGGGCAGCAGGGACAGTGTCAGGTCCTATTCACCCTGATAGATCTCTATTAGGGTGAATAGGACAAGGGATGTAAAGAGCCCAGGTTCTACCCCTAAGGGGGGAAATAGTAATAAAATAAAAAGTAAAAAAATTTAAAATAGTAAAAAAACACCAAAATATTAAGTATAAATTAACCCTTTTCCAATTTTACATATAAAATATATAAACAATAAATAAAAAAAACATATCGCCGTGACCAAAAAGTCCAAACTATTAAAATATATTTTTTTTAAAAAGCGTCGGACGCCGTAACAGAAAAAAAAAATCCAAAAATTAAAATGCGCAAAATATCGGTATAAAATATCGGCTATCGGCCTGAAAGTTCACAGAATATCGGTATCGGTATCGGCTCTAAAAAATCAATATCGGTCGACCCCTAATTATTACTGTGAGGGGGCACATGTGGTGTGCAATAGTACTGTGAGGGGGCACACATGAGCATATCTGGCCATTATTATTGTGAGGGGGCATGTGTGAGCATTACTAACATGAAGAGGGCACATATCTGGCCACTATTGCAGTGAGGGGGCACGTGTGACCATTACTGAAGTGAAGAGGGCACATATCTGGCCATTATTACTGTGAGGGGGCACATGTGTGCAATAGTACTGTGAGGGGGCACACATGAGCATATCTGGCCATTATTATTGTGAGGGGGCATGTGTGAGCATTACTAACGTGAAGAGGGCACATATCTGGCCATTATTACTGTGAGGAGGCACATGTGAGCATTACAAAAGTGAAGAGGGCACATATCTGGCATAACTACTGTGAGGGGGCACATACCTGGGCATTACTACAGTGAAGAGGGCACATATCTGGCCATTATTGCTGTGAGGAGGCATTACTAAAGTGAAGAGGGCACATATATGGCATAACTACTGTATATCTGGCCCCCTCACAGCAATAATGGCCAGATATGTGCCCTATTCACAGTAGTTATGCCCAAATATGTGCCCTCTTCACAGTAGTTATGCCCCAATGTGTGCCCTCTTCACAGTAGTTATGCCCAGGAATGTTCCCCCTCACAGTAGTTATGTCAGATATGTGCCCCTTTCACAGTAGTAATGCACACGTGCCCCCTCACAGTAATAATGGCCAGATATGTTCGCTCTTCACAGTAGTAATACTCACACGTGCCCCCTCACAGCAATAATGGCCAGATATGTGCCCTCTTCACAGTAGTTATGCTAACACGTACTCCTCACAGGGGCATTTCTTTCTAGCAAAGCTACTTCGTTCCGGCCCGCGAAATTTATACCAAATCTAGTGCAGCCCTCGAATGAAAAATGGTTGGGCACCACTGGGTTAGAGCCACTAAGTTCCATGGATATGCCAGTGGTCTCCAATAAAGTATTAGAGTGAATGGACATGCCATGAACCTGATCCAATAAATGCCTACAGAAACCAGCTAAATTATACCCTGACGTTGGTGAAATTAAGTTCACCCATTGCTACTTTTGATCATCAGTTGGATTTGGACAATCCTGGATTATTAAAGTATAAGGGTCCTTTCACACTTGCGTTCTGAGGATCCGGCAGGCACTTCCGTCCTGCCGGATCCGTCAGAACGCAAGTCACCTGAAGCATTAGAAGACTGATCAGGATCCTGATCAGTCTTCGAATTGCTTTCAGGTTACTATGGCAGCCAGGACGCTACTAGCGTCCTGGTTGCCATAGTAAGAGCGAGAGCGGGAGCGGCATACTTACATTCCGTGCGGCTCGGGCGCTCCTGAATGGCGTCAGAGCGCCCCATGCGCATGGATCACGTGATCCATGCGATCACGTGATCCATGCACTGGGGCGCCCTGGCGTCATCCTGGGCGCCCGGGAGCCGCACGGAATGTAAGTATGCCGCTCCCCGCTCCCTGCTACATTTTACCATGGTAACCAGGACTTTAGCGTCCTGGCTGCCATAGTAACCAATCACAAAAGCTAAATGTCGGATCCGGCAATGCGCCGAAGCGACGTTTAGCTAAGGTCGGATCCGGATTAATGCCTTTCAATGGGCATTAATTCGGATCGGCCTTGCGGCAAGTGTTCCGGATTTTTGGGCCGGAACAAAAAGCGCAGCATGCTGCGGTATTTGCTGCGTCCAAAAAGCGTTCCGGTCCTGAACTGAAGTCATCCTGATGCATCCTGAACGGATTTCTCTCCATTCAGAATGCATGGGGATGATCCTGATCAGGATTTTTCCGGCATAGAGACCCGACGACGGATCTCTATGCCGGAAAAGAAGAACGCAGGTGTGAAAGGGGCCTAACTGTCAAATTTTTTTTTTTTTTACTATTGGATTTTGGTGATCAATATTACCTTGTTGGCCCTGTTTTAATTTCTGATTGTTTAATAAATAACCCCTAAAAGCCACCTAAAAGTCCCCAGTATTGGCTATATTTACCTGAGATAAAATCAGGTTGCTATGCTCCTTCCGTCTACCAGATAGAGGACGTCTAGAGGACGGAGCACGCTGCGTGCACTGGGAACTGATAGTGAGTCAACATTGTAAGGGAATGTATAAAAAGCCAGGTTCTTCCTGACAGGAGATAACAGTGCTGGGCTGTGTGTGTGAACTTCTCCACATGCCTGTGCTTGGCAGACACTCCCTTAGCAGTTCTGGAGAATGTACATATGCCGGCTGCTCAGTGTATAAATGACAGCCTTATCTGATAAGAGGAGAGCTTGTAGAAGGACTACAGGCTTCAGCCAGACCTGGAAACTTCACTGCAAGACCCCCCTATACAGAGCTGGTCTTCACTAACTTCACTGCAGGCGTCCTATGGATTAGCCTCAGGGCTGAGGGCGGCCATCTTAACAGAATAGTGAAATTGCAGTTTTATGCAGACTGGTTGCTAAGGGCTGAATCTTATTAAATAAGGGGTAAGTAAGTCTAATAGTTATTGATTCAGGTATATTATCATATTAGTAACTACATATATGAAAACTGAAATTTGGGTCTAAATGTGACAGTTATCCTTTAAATGCCCATATAAACTTTGTGAACGTTGAATTTAACTGAGTAGCGTCCATATCTTTTAAGGCAGGGGTGGGGAACATTTTTCCTGACCCTTCATGGTAATGAATAGCATTTTTTCCTAAAATGGCTGCTGCACGTGTAAGGACATGGAGAAAAGAACTCTGGGAACGAGGGATCACCCACAATGCCATGCATGCAGCCAATCAGCAGCCAGCCAGCCCTGTGATGCAGCCCTATAAATAGCCTCAGCCAACTTGGATTCTGCCATCATTTTCCAGTGTACTTAGTGCAGGAAGAGACATTAGCAGACACTAGGTAAAGTGCTAGGAAAGACTTGAAAACTTTTATTTTGCTAAATAGAAGTTCAGGGAAAGATGATTAGAAGTGTAGGGAAAAGATAGGGAGGAATTATTCCACACTATAAAAGGAGAACAGGGTCTATTTGGGGAGTGTACCGCCTGGGTAATAGGAACAATCCTATTACACATTGCTGCACTGACTGGGAATCCAAGTTGCAGTTATACTGCTGCTTTTCAGTTTGAAATAGATGATACCTCTGTAATTCCAGCAAAGCTTTCTTGTTATTGGGGTGCAAGTGCTGTGTGATACAGCCATTAACAGGATGTATTACTAGGACTTATTTATACGTCTTATTAGTACTTGTGCGGTGCAGTTATATGTTATAAAGCCTTTTTTGGCGTGTATAAGTGGAAAAAAAAGTAAGGGATTATTTGCCGTTCTGAACAGTTATACGTTCTAAAGCCTTTTTTGGCATGTATAAGTGAAAAAAGTAAGGGCTTATTTGCCGTTCAGCGGTGCAGTTATATGTTCTAAAGCCTTTTTTGGCATGTATAAGTGGAAAAAAATAAGGGCTTATTTGCCATTCAGCGGTGCAGTTATATGTTCTAAAGCCTTTTTTGGGGTGTATTAGTGGGGAAAAAAGTGTTTATTAGCCGTTTTGTGATGAAGTGAGAAAATGACAGCCTTTTTTGGCGTGTATTAGTGGAAAACAAAAAGTATATTTGTCGTTCAGTGGTGCAGTTATATGTTCTAAAGCCTTTTTTGGCATGTATAAGTGGAAAAAAATAAGGGTTTATTTGCCGTTCAGCTGTGCAGTTATATGTTCTAAAGCCTTTTTTCGAGTGTATTAGTGGGAAAAAGGGCTTATTAGCCATTCAGCAGTGCAGTTATATGTTCTAAAGCTTTTTTTTGGGGTGTATTAGTGCAAAGAAAAAAAGAGCTTGTTAGCTGTTGTGTGGTGAAGTGAGAAAATTACAGCCTTTTTTGGCATGTATTAGTGGGAAACAAAAAGTATTATTTGCCGTTCAGCGGTGCAGTTATATGTTCTAAAGCCTTTTTTGGCATGTATAAGTGGAAAAAAAGAAGGGCTTTTTTGCCATTCAGTGGTGCAGTTATATGTTCTATGTTCTAAAGCCTTTTTTGGTGTGTATAAGTGGAAAAAAAGTGTTTATTAATCATTGTGCGGTGAAGTGAGAGAATTACAGCCTTTCTTGGTGTGTAGTAGTGGAAAACAAAAAGTATTTTCTGCTCAGCGGTGTAGTTATATGTTCTAAAGTCTTTTTTGGGGTGTATTAGTGGAAAAAAATAGGGGCTTATTTGCCATTCAGCGGTGCAGTTATATGTTCTAAAACAGTGGTTTCGAACCTTTTAGAGACTGAGTGCTCAAACTGTAACCCAAAACCCACACATTTATCACAAAGTGCCAACATGGCAATTTAACCTGAATACTACAGTCCAGTATAGTATATCTTCCATTTACTTTATCATTTAACTATAATAGCCTGCCTACATTCAATGTGCTGCCTGTGCTGTTCATAGTGCGCCCTGCGCTGATGAAAGGCGGGAAAAGTCTAAGTCATATTGGTATGACTTTTTCCAGGGCATGGGTGCCAACAGAGAGGGCTCTGAGTGCCACCTCTGGCACCCGTGCCATATGTTCGCCACCACTGTTCTAAAGCCTTTTTTGGAGTCTATTATTGGACAAAAAAGGGTTTATTAGCCGTTGTGTGGTCAAGTGTGAAAATTACAGCCTTTTTTGGTGTGTATTAGTGGGGAAAAAAATGATTTGCTCTTCAGCGGTGCAGTTATATGTTCTAAAGCCTTTTTTGGGGTGTATTAGTGGAAAAAAGTAAGGGCTTATTTGGCGTTCAGCGGTGCAGTTATATGTTATAAAGCCTTTTTTGGCACATATTAGTGAAAATAAAGGGCTTATTAGCCGTTGTGCGGTGAAGTGAGAAAATTACAGCCATTTTTTACGTGTATTAGTGGAAAACAAAAACTATTATTTGCCGTTCAGCAGTGCAGTTATATGTTCTAAAGCCTTTTTTTTGGGGTGTATTAGTGGAAAAAAGTAAGGGCTTATTTGGCATTCAGCGGTGGTTACATGTTCTAATTCCTTTTTTGGGGTGTATTAGTGGAAAAAAGTAAGTGCTTATTTGGCGTTCAGCGGTGGTTACATGTTCTAAAGCCTTTTGTGGGGTGTATTAGTGTAAAAAAAGGGCTTATTGGCCGTTCAGGGGTGCAGTTATATGTTCTAAAGCCTTTTTTGGGGTGTACTAGTTAAAAAAAGGGGCTTATTTCCTTTTTATTTATTTGATCTAACAGTATGTCAGACATTGAATTGACAGGCCCTGCACAGGGGAGGGGCAAAGGCCTATATGTTTCTGGCAGCAGAGGGTCGCAGCAGAGTAAGGGGGCGTGTCCGCAGGGGTCACTTAGAGATGCCTGAGCTCCCGGTGTCATCTAGCGGTCATGTCTTGACCGGCAACCCAGCGGTTCTTGAATGGTTGACTCGGTCATCCACTTAGTCTCAAATGACATCAGACATCCCCAGCCAAGAGTCGGTGGGTTCGTCAGACACAACCCTTAATTGGCATGGCCCGGAGGCAGGACCTGTGCCCTTACCTCTCCTTAACCTGCCTCTGTCCGTTTCTGTTCCTTCAGCCAGAGAAGTATTATATGCTGTGGGCTCAGCTCCACTATTCAGCAAGGACCAGATACTAGAGGACAGTCAACAGCTACTGCCCAGCCAAGATCTAAATGAGACATCCGCCACTTCCACTGGTAGGCGGCCAATTAGTGATGAGGAGAGTGGCGTGGGAGCTGGTTTTGCGAGCGGTCAGGCTCCTGGCTCAGAGACCGTTGAGGATGACATCAGTGATATGCAGACAGTACTTGATGATGATGTAGCTGATCGCAATTGGGAGTTGGGTGACGAAGGGCCTTCATCATCATCGGGAGAAGAGGGTGGCAGCTTGCGCGTGAGACAGTGGCGGGGCCAGCAAGTCGGTAGCGTGGCTGGGAGTTAGCAGGGTGGCAGCAGTGGGATGTCGGGAGCCAAATGTCCCCGGGGTAGACTACCCACTTTGCCTACCTGCCCGGAAAGTAGTGGTGCAGGGGTTCACTGAGCAGTCAGTGCGGAGTGTTGGGGGTAAAATCACCTACTCGGCGGTGTGGCAGTTTTTTGTTATGCCGCTGGAGGAGGTAAACATGGCTATTTGCCTAATCTGTGGGCAGAAGGTGAAGCATGGCCAGGCACTACGGCCCTGCGTCAACATATGCAGCGTCACCATAAAATTACCTGGGAGAACCGTGGCTCCAATCTGGTGGTCCAGCCTGCTGCAGCAACCGCTGTATCACCCAGTGGCATTCTCCCGATTTCCGTCAGTCAAGGCTCCACCACCACAGCCGAAGGGAGCTTTCTGTCCTTCCCATCATCTACCGGTCTGGATTCTCCTGCTCCTCGCCATCCTACTCCTCTTAAGTCATTCCGTCAGAAATCAATCACCGAATCGATTGCCAAGAGACAACAGTATGTGTGCACTCATCCAACGGCACAGAAGGTGCTCCTGGCCAAGTTGCTGGTGCTGCAGTCCCTCCCTTTCCAAGTGGTGGACTCTGCATCTTTCAGAGAACTGATGGCTTGTGCCGAGCCGTGGTGGAGAGTGCCAAGCCGTCATTTCTTTGCCAAAAAGGCAGTACCTGCCCTGCACAAATATGTAGAACAGAAGGCGGGCTAGTCCTTGAGCCTGCCGGTGTCTGCCAAAGTGCACGGCAAGGCCGACTTGTGGAGCTGTAACTACGGTCAAGGACAATATATGTCCTTTACAGCTCACTGTGTAAATGTGGTTCCTGCCCAGCCAAACCAGCAACTTGCCAAGGTGACGCCGCTTCCGTCTCCACGATCTCACGCCGTTGGTCCTGCGACAATGTCCGCCTCTGCCTCCACCTTGTCCTCAGCTTCCACTGCAGGTACAATTCACAGTGCTTCTCTAGTATACCACATGTGCAGGGCACTGCGGTGTCTCGCTTTTCTACACCTAGTTTGCCTGGGCGTACTGAGTCACACGGGAGGAACTGAGCAGTGTCCTTCAACACGAAATCGAACCCTGGCTTTTATCTGCGACAACTCTAAGTCAGAACCTTGGTGATCGACAACAGGAAGAACGTGATGTCGGTGCTGAATCAAGGAGAGCTTAGCCATGCGCCCTGCATGGCGCATGTGTTCAATCTGGTTGTCAAGGGGTTCCTGAAGTCTTCCACCCATCTGCAAGACTTTCTAAAAATGGCCAGGAAACTGCATGCACTTCAGCCACTCGTATACCGCTAAGCACACCCTCCGGGAGATTAAGGGAGGGTAATTGGGAGTGTACTATGATTGAGGATAAAAATCTTGATGCTCAGGTATGGAATATTGCTTTTCCAAACAGATATCCCTAGTAATCTCTTCACGTGGCATGAGCCAATTGTACTCACCACTAATAGCTCACATTAAGGCCCCATTCACACGTCCGTAGTGTGTTTTGGATCCGTAACACACCTTGCCGCCAGCCCCATAGAGATGCCTATACCTGTCCGCAATTGCGGGAAAGAATAGGACATGCTCTATATTATTGCGGAGCCGCCGATCGGAAGATCACTCCGCAAATGCTGATGCGGAGAGCACAGTGTGTGCTCTCCACATCCATCACGTCCCCATTCAAAATGAACGGGTCCGTACCCGTTCCGCAGATTTGTGGAACAGGTGCGGACAAACATTACGGACGTGTTAATGGGGCCTTATTAACCCAATATCTCAAATACAGTCCCAAGCCAAATTCAGTCCAGAGCTTTAAATATGAAAGGAAATTATTGTAACGGATTTGGGAAAAAAAATATTGAATAAGGCTAATTTCACGTGTGTTTCGCCTATTGAGATGCCCTTATAAAGTGGCTAGATATTGTGCAGGAGGCTCAAGAACTACATATGTTGAAAATTAGGGGTAACAGTGGGTATCCCTGCCTCATTTCCTTCTGCAAACTAGAAGACTGTAGTCCCATTGTACAGATTTTAACCCTTAGCTAAATTGTACATGCATCTGGTAAGATCATCGACTTTGTATGCAGAAACGGACTTCATGAAGTGACACTTGAGGTGCAGAGAGGACGGATGGGTGGGAGTTGTGGCTAATGAGCAGCAGCACTTGTATGCACTCTACTACATTAACACATCCCCACAACAGTCTCTTGTCTGTTCTTAATGTCCTTCAGCTGTCTGTTCATAAGCTACCTTCCTACAAACACAGCCGAAGATCTTATCAGCTGTATGTAGGATCATAATTAGGCAGACTGAGCAGTGTGGAGAGCTGAAGCAGATCTTTAGCTCAGTGTTATAATGTAAGCCATTTTATTTCCCCTGATGATTGGCCTCTAGAGAAAATGAGCTTTCATGAATAAAGCTGTTTGGGAATATGTTCATAATAATAAAGTTATATTTAATAATTTTCAATAATTTTATTTTATTATATCCTGGGGAACTCAGATCCTTCAGATCCTTCCCTGGTTTTGAAAGTTTGATATGCAGCTTTGAAAGTGATTGCAATAAGCTGATGCATTTTTAAAAAGATGGACTAGCATCTCAGCCACCTTATCTTGTAAGTCTGTAAAACTTCCTGTAAAGCCATCAAGACATGGGGCTTTAGAGTTTTAAAATTTTTAATGGCCCCCATAATTTCTGTCAACAAATCCGTACATGTAATTTCTCCAGTTGCTTCACCTTGAGCTATCTAATAAGGTGTCACCCACCCCATCACTGTGTTGTATTTATTATGATATCTTTGGTTTATTAATTAAATAACCATGGTTTGTATGATTGTTTTTTTTTTCTCTATTTACCCCCAGATGCAGACAGACAAGATGCAATCAATCTTTTCCTGGGTGTTTTTAAGCCAAAAGAGGGCAAACCTCATCTCTGGGAGCTGCCCACTGACTTTTACTTGCATCATAAAAATACAATGATACTCCTCTATTCAAAAAGAAGGTAATCCTATGCTCTTATACAGTAAATGTAGGTTTTATTCTATGATCGGTTTTAAGGGATTGTTATTGTTTTAACTTTTAATCTCATGGGTCACAAAAGTCTGACCTGTAGCCCACTGTTCTTGGCTAGAGAGAAGAGTACAAGACCAGCATGCCCTCCTTAGAGGACAAATGACTGTGTTGTAATGTTGAGTGTGTTGACTCAATAGTTTTTTTGCACTCTGATTTACTTGTAATTTGATTTGTTGCATTAGTGTACGCTGTGATATTTAACAGATAAATGACATTCCCAAGCGTTCCTGACAAATGCCACAGTGCAGCTCAGATTTCCTTCCCAGTGCCAAACAAATGTTGTAGTGCTGCTTAAAATACTGTACTTCCCAGGGGCACCAAATCAATAACATGGTGAGGCACAATAAATCTCCCCAGCAGCAGCAAGCAAATACCATGGTGCGGCACAACATACCTCCCCCGCATCAGTGCCGTGCCACCACCTTGCTTGCTATTTGGTCTTTCCTGTTAGTATTTTGCTAACAGACAAAAAGTTTGGTTTCATTATATTGTGTTTTTATGTGTCAGTTATCTAGAAAAAAAATTAAAGCTGAGGAATTAACTGTAATGTAAGATCTGCCCACTGTCAGTGGTGCCTGCTCACCCAGGACTAAGAGAGTGCCTGTTTGTACTAAATACAGCACATACCTCTTTGTGACAATGGTCACCTTCCAGGGGTTTTCTTACAATTTACTGTCTATGCCAGTATATATTTAAAATGATATTGTTATGGTTTGTGCTGACCTTATGATGCTTTTGCTGTTGAAAACCGTGCAGTTGACTTCCAGTTCCGGCACCAGCATGATCGGTCACGCTTACTAGAGCTCCGCACTGTGCAGCTCTGACCACCACTTGATCCTCATCATACCAGGCTTATTAAACAGGACCTGGGCTCATCAGCACCTTACATCGGTACCGAGTCATATGGACTGGCTAATTGTCAACATGGGGAGCAAAACTCGTCAAAAGGGACAGCAAAAGGTTGTGGGAGCAGCCCCTTCAGCAAACAACATGGCGGACCCTGCTGCTCTGTCAGCTCCTGAAGACGCTTCTCCACTACCACCTGAAGAAGAATCCCTAGACAAAGATGACCAAAGCAAGGAATTGAAAGTAGACTACAAAAGTTGGTGCTTGAAGTAGCAGCCAGAAAACTCCCTGTCTTACAGGAATCTCTCTCAAGAATGGTCTCAGTGTCACTAGCGCTCTTACACCAAGAAATAACAGAACATGGCCGGCGCTTATATACTGTGGAGGAAAGGATAAGCTCCCTGGAAGATGAATATACTCGCTTAGACGGATTTCACAAAATTACTCAATGAAAGCAAAAAGATGGATGATAAAAAAGGCGACGTGGAAAACCGCTCTCGGCGGAACAACCTGAGGCTAGTTGGAGTGCCTGTGTCTGTCCCTTTATAAGATCTCTTAAACCTATGCGAACAAGAGCTACCTTAAGCACTCGGCCTACCCGCCATCTGCAAGGTCAACAGAGCACACAGAGTAGGTCCGGAGTCTCCTTCCCTCGACCGTGACCAATCTGACCCTCCATTGCATCCAGTGCTTGCACAAAGGCCCAGACAGGTTATAGTGCGTTATTGGAAATAGGGAATAGCTCACCTGTTAGCAAAAATGTAGAAGGGTGCTCTAACCTAGCTGTTACACCCTAACAGTATGGAAATAATGAATCAAAAATATTGGAGCCTTAGTAACCACTATTGCCCTCTGTATTTCTTTTTCCTCTCTCCCGCGGACGCCGAGCCTCCCACGTGCATGGGCTGGCGCGCGGACGCTGAGAGTGAAGAGTTTGGGAGACGCCACAAACAAACTGACGGGCCGCACGAGTGAAAATTGAAAATTGAAAACTGAAAACCACCGCAAACATATCGGAGCCCTGCAGGTCACGTAAGTGAAACCATCTGTGACAATATCGGAGACCGCATCGCGGCATTAAGCAAATATATTTATTGAACTATTGTGGAGTATAAAACCATATGTGTCCGGTCCTCTTCGTTACCAGATTGAGAGCTCTCTAGGACCGGGTTACATAAGAACTATTTCAGGGATTACATGAATGGACATGAATAGCGGCATAGCCGCCATATGAATCTTTCTCTACAGGAACTTTGGATTTTCCTTTCCCCACAGGAACGCTAAATAGCTTCTTTTCAGGAACATCAAGTTTTTATGAATTTTATGAATTTTTTAAAAGGGGATTGTTCATTGCATCTACTGCCATTATTGCTTTTTTGTTATAGGACTTTTCTGAAGCCGGCTTCATAGAAAATTTAATTGATTGCACAACATATTGATATAAATTGAAAGTATTTTTTACACAAACAATTTTTGCACATTTTTGCACAAGGTACCTCTTTACACACATCTTTTTTTGCACATGTCACTTTTCATTTTTCCAGCACAAGTCACTTTATAGACATTCAACTTTGGTTGGCTGCACTAGCCACTTTAGATAGTTCCTATTTACTTATAGGATCTTAGTTAGTTCCTATTTACTTATAGGATTTATGGTGTATGATCTGATTTCCTAGATCAAAGAGTATATTGCATAGCATCCTTTACTATTAATAGATTTGATGTGAGAATTAAAACATTTGATTTACCACACGTATAGGAGGTTATAGTGCGTTATCTAAACTTTTCAGACAAGGCCTCTATACTCCGGGTCTACAAAAAACGCAACATGCCACTGGACCTGCGGGGCCCCTATGTATTTCTCTTTGAGGACTTATCCGCAGAAGTTACCCGACGGGAATTCTCGTCAATTTGCTCCGAGTTACACCGTGCACAGATCAAGTTCGGACTACTGTACCCTGAAATCCTGCAGATCTACAAATCAAATGGCTCTACAGACACCTATCACAATATTCAAGATGCGAAAACCGCGCTGCAGACTGTCATCTCTAGACAACCGGATCAATTACCGCAAGATAACAGACAACACAGATATTCTCAGTTGAGTACCTCCGCGACTGACCCGTCAGAAAAAAAAACAGTACCAGATCCTAACGAACAGAGGAAAAGATCCCGAGTCAAACCAGGCTCATGAGTGGACCATCGCCATCACCGGTGTAGTATACAGGGACACAGATTATTATGGGGTGGCGGGTAATACATAGTAACCGCCATGGATGGGTGTCCCTATTTGATGTTATAAACCTGAAGGGGGGACAGAGATACTGCTAAGGTTGTCATTAATGGACATAAGTGGCTTTTCTCACCCTTCTTGCAAAACTACTTTCCAGTATCGTTTCAAAAAGAGCACCTCGAGCGGATAGCTTCCTTTCTTCTGTTAAGCGTGCCCCCAATGGGTGATCTGAGATCATGCTGGGAAGAAGTGAGGTCCGAAATATTTCTCACTTAAGTAATTTCATGTTGTTATTTTTATGCTTTGTTATAAGGTTTAGTTGTGATTGGTACACGGGGAACTTATCTACATCTCAGAAACAATATTGTACACGTCTATCTAACAAGCTTGTGGGTCACAAACTACCTATTCCAGCCCCTAACCATGACAAAAATTATTACGTGGAATGTTAAGGGTCTACAGTTTCCCCACTAACGCCTAATGGTGCTAAGATACCTTAACCCCTTAAGGACCCGCACTGTACATGTACGGCGCAACCGGACGTGACTTAAAGCCCAGCGCCGAACGTGTACGGCGGGCTGATCGGGCGGGTGCAGGAGCTGCACCCGACCGTTCTGCGGCAGAGGTCCGGCAGTCACTATTAGCCGACTCCTGCTGTTTGTGCCGGCATCGGTGAAAACATCAATGCCGGCACATTAACCCTCACACTGCCGCGGTCAGCGCTCACCGCGGCACTTGTGGATCCTGCCGGGTGAGGGGTGGCTATCGGGTCCCCGCGCTGCTGTGACGGGGACCCGATGGCAGGTAAGGCAGCCCGATGCCTTCCTTAGGCATCGTGGCTGCCTTCCGTGACAGCCTGTGAGATCCAGCCCCCTGAATCTCACAGGGAGGAAGCTGTAAGTGTATTACAGTGTGTAATACACTTACAGCTAATGCATTACAATACAGAAGTATAATAATGCATTATAAAGAGAATCAGACCCCCAAAAGTTAAAGTCCCTGAGTGGGACAAAAAAGAAAGTGAAAAAAAAATGTTCAAAAAATGACATTTTCAGGTGAACACTGTAAAAAAAAAATTGTGTCAAAAAAGCTATTTTTTGTCACCTTACATCACAAAAAGTGTAATACCAAGCGATCAAAAAGTCATATTCATCCTAAAATAGTACCAATCAAACCGTCATCTCATACCGAAAAAAATAAGCCCCTACAGTCGCCCAAAAAATAAAAAAAACTCTGGCTTTCAGAATATGGGGACACAAAAACATCATTTTTTAGTAGTCATATTTGGTATTGTCGCGTCCGTAACAACCTGCTCTATAAAAAATACCACATAATCTAACCTGTCAGATAAACATTGTAAAAAACAAAAAATAAAGACGTGCCAAAACAGCTATTTTTTTACCTTGCCTCACAAAAAGTGTATTGTAGAGCAAAAAAAAATCATATGTACCCTAAAATAGTACCAATGCATATATAACAACAATAGTAAAACTACCACCTTATCCCTTAGTTTCCAAAATGGGGTACAATTTTGGGAGTTTCTACTCTAGGGGTGCACCAGGAGGCTTCAAATGTGACATGGCAACTTAAAATTATCCCGGTGAAATCTGCCTTCCAAAAACCATATGGCGTTTCTTTCCTTCTGCGCCCTGCCGTGTGCCCATACAGCAGTTAATGACCACATATGGGGTGTTTCTGTAAACTACAGAATCAGGGCAATAAATATTGAGTTTTGTTTGGCTGTTAACCCTTGATTAATTGATTAAAATGGAAAATCTGCCAAAAAAGTGATATTCTGAAATAACATCTAAATTTTCTTTTACTAATTGTAGAAGACCTAAAGGGTTAACAAAGTTTGTAAAATCAGTGTTGAATGCCTTGACGGGTGTAGTTTCCAAACTGGGGTCATTTATTGGTGATTTCTATGTAAGCCTCCCAAAATGACTTCGGACCTGCACTGGTCCTTAAAAAGTGGGTTTTGGAAATTTTGGAAAATTCTAAGCCTTCTAACGTCTCAAAAAAAGAAAATGTCATTTACAAAATGATACAAACATGAAGTAGACATATGGGAAATGTAAAGTAATAACTATTTTAGGAAGTATCAATATCTGTTTTAAAAGCAATTGCAATTTATTTCCAAATTTGGGGTAAATTTGGTATTTTTTATAAATACAAATGAAATATTTTGACAAAGATTTACCACTGTCATGAAGTACAATATGTGACGAGAAAACATTCTCAGAATGGCTTGGATAAATTAAAGTGTTTTATAGTTATCACCACATAAAGTGACACATGTCAGATTTGCTAAAAATGGCCTGGTCCTTAAGGTGAAAAATGACAGGGTCCTGAAGGGTTTAAGTGCTTAAAAGCAGATATAGCACAACTTCAGGAAACACACTTGACTAGGGTAGACTTTTCCCGCATGCAGCAACTATGGTTGCTCCATAGGGGAAGTGCTTCTTCTGCACCATAAAAATCTTATCCACAAAGTGACCTCCCCATCCGAAACCGATAGTATTTATAACATATACGGCCCGAATGACGCCAATTCAGAATTTTTGGGGGACCTGAGAAACAGGCTACTTAACGGATTTGATTTGGAGATTTCCATCTGATCTGGCCTCAAATGAGAATTTCTTAGAAATGCTGAAACATTGGTGGGGGAGTACTGGGATACCAATTCACCCTCTTGCGAGCCACAATTAGCCTGGAGAGCAGGTAAAGCAGTGATACGGGGAAAAAAGCTAAAAGAACTTACTAGCACTCTCAGGGATTCCTATACAGAACTTCTTTTTTTAAATCAGATATTTTTTATTTGATTTTTCCGAAAATTATAAAAAAGCAAAGGAAGATAGTCTGTACAGCATACATGCAACAGTTGATGACAAAAATACCATAGCGTTACACAATCGAACAGACAGTTACTTATATGGGTATCATAGGTAACATCAGCCATGGTACAAGAAGTACATAAGATCACGTAGTCTAGTTCCAAAGTATTCCATCCTCAAATTACAACTGAGTCTCTTAAATAGGGTCCTGTTACCTCTTAGAAAAGATTAAATGCAAGTTTGTTTTAAAAAAAACGCAAAGAAATCGCAAAGAAAACGCAATGGAGTTTGCAACTGGAAATAAATGAACTCTATATACAACTGGGGAATAAAAGATGGTCAAATGGAGAAAACTTGAATTAACAAAAAAAGCAATATTTCCGATTGAGGAAAATGAACTAAAATGAGGAGTGAAAGGAAATTGAGATAACCGTTGGATCCTTAGCTACCGTGGAAGAATGGAAACAATGATGAAGCTCCATTAAAATAGAACGAGTAGAATGTATGGAAGGAAGTAGAATGATAAAAGCACCGAACTGTATTTTGAAAAGGATAAAGAATAACAAATAAGAAATAAAAATAAAAATATACATATCTATGATCCAGACCGGAGTTTCCCCCTGATATTGAAACACATCCAGGTCGGGTTTTAGCTACAATCGCCCTATGATTAAAGGGGGTGTATTTAAATGGTGTCACAATGTAGGTTAGGTTACCACTGAGGAAGAGGTCGGTTATACAAGAGACTTCGAAACGCGTTTGGGGACATTATCCTAACCTTCGTGACACTAGGATTTTAAGTGTGCATTAAAGACTGAAGGATTGACCAATCTGGAGCGTGACTCTAAGTGTAAACCACTCCGATATATTAGGAGACGGCAGAGCACATACACGAGGAGACGCCAAGGCGTAATTGAACCAGCTGGAGAGCCCGACTGCATAAGACGTAATACCAAGCAAAGTGCGGTGAAGACGGCTCAGAAGGCATGGTAAGAGATCGAACGCAAGCGATTGTCTAAAGGTAGGAGGAGGATCTACTTTGAATGGTGGGACGCCACCAATGCTCTGATACATTACTGATATCTGCACCAATTGCTGCAAAAGCTGTCAAACCCTGATGGGAATGATTTAAATTCAAGAGGTCATTTATCAAATCTAATAGATACGGGACTATTCAAAGTACAATTAGAACGATTGTGATGAACTACGGGTCCGCGCCATACTCGCCCTTTTTTATATGAATTTATTTGTTCTATCAATTTTTATTATTATTGTTTTATATTGGTTTGGGTCCATATATTTTATGTGGGATTTACGTACTATATGTATGTTTTAATATATGTATAATAAATTAGAGTAATTGTGACTTAGTACCCCAGAGTTTGAGTGCCATATTCTCTTTTCAGATTTTAGTGTTTTTCTTCTGATACATAGGAGCTTGTATCAACGGATATAGAGCACCATTTTAGTCCAATTTACACACTGGTGGAGCCACCTATTAATTTTTTGATAGTTCCAAAGTATGCCTAGAACAGAACCACATTTCCTATCCAGTAGTTTATAAACAGGAAACCAGCCCTCCCAACCCAACTAAAACCCAGTACACCCCCCCCCCCCTACCCGAGCGATGGAGCGGGTCCGAACTCCAAGATTGAACATCTTATTAACATGTCAAAAGCACATCCATTGGTGTACGCTTGCTGCCCGTATACCAGATCTCTTCACACCCGACCTGCGCAGTACTACAAACATTCCTACAGCATACATTCAGAGTAAAAATAGGATAGAGGAGATAGAGAGCCCGCATAGACAAAAACTACTCCTCTACCTACCCCGTAGTCTGGTTACGAGGAGAAGCTAATCCGGACAATGTACCCTGCTTTTCTCCCATTTATCCCATATTTTGTCAAATTTCCCAGCACAGTTTCTTTTAACATACACACTTTTCTCTAAGCGTAATATATCTGACATTCTACTAAGGAATTCTCCCCTAGTCGGAGGCTGAGGTCTAAGCCAAAATCTAGCTATGAGTTTTCTAGCTTGAAATGGTAGACGCTGTACTCCCAGACGATGATGACGATTTTTGATGTCTAATATCCCGACCACACATGCTCTTGGACCAGGCGGAACTGCAATATTATATGCGTCTTTTATTAGAGCCAAAACCGCGGACCAAAAGTTCCGGAGCTCCGCACAATCCCAGTACATGTGTAACAAGGATGCAGGGCCCCTGCCACATCTAGGACAATCCGCATCTTCCCGAACACCTATCCGGCACAAAAACTCTGGCGTCCTATACACCCGGTGTATTAAAAGCAACTGGGACATACGCTGCCCCTCACAAACTGACAATTTTGGAGTGAGCGCCAAAAGCGATTTCCACTGCTCTTCTGAGATCGGCCCGACCTCCCTTTCCCATTTTGATTTGACTGCTAAGACCTCTTGCTTCATTAATTTCACATACAAGTTCCTGTAGATAGAGGATATCATACCTCTCGAGGAACTGTTTGTGAGAAGTTGCTGAAACAACGGGACCATAGTGCATTTCAACGACACAGATTTAGCCTTTGTGGCAATGTGAACACTGGGGTGTGCAGTGAAACCCCAGGGAGGCCGTCAGACAGGGCTGTTTGCACCGAGAGCGTGTCACCAAGGTGCCTGGCCTTGGTGGAGTGAAAGCCCAAGTATTAGTGTTAGTATAGCTGGCTCAGCCAGTTCCAGGGCGGGCTTTTACTGGGAACAGGCAATGTGCTGGGTGGGTGCCTGTTCCCCATGCTCCAGTCCGGGATTTTGGACAATGCCCATGTCCAGGGATTCTATTTAATCCTCTTGTTGGACATGGGTGGGGCCCCCCACTCTGGAGAGAGCTTTGGAGACAGAGTTTGGCAGAGGCTCTGTGTGAGTGGTCTCGGCCAAGTTGGCTGAGGGGCCACGGGGCTAAGCAATAGCCCGAATTGGGAACACAGCGACGCCTGGAAGGGTCGCAGGGCCACAGTCAGGAGGACTGGTGAGCCTGAATTCCCCAACGGACACTGATCTGAGACTGTGTGTGAACAGTGCTCTGAACAGCCAGGAGGCTGTGGGACATTGGGCTGGAGAAAGCCGCATCAGTTCACAGGGTGTGAACTGTACCCACTAGGTGAGTGAGGAATCCAAATAATATGTTTAGTTAGAGCCTAGCCGGGCCAGGGTTTATTGTTTTGCACCTGTTGTGTTGTTTGAAAAGACTGCTATAATAAATGCACTGTTTGGACGTGAAATCCGTTGTCCGGAAGGAAGTTTTTGTGAACGATCCTCGAGACCAGAGCTAACCCCCCACACCTTGTACAGAATTTCAATTGCGCCCATCTGCACAATCTAAACAAAAATGGAGCTAAACTAAAGCGGAATATGATAGATGGCACAGACAATAAGGGGAATTAGATTGGGTACAGAGGGAAGCTCACCTATTCAGATTCGGGAACCAATCGGGTAAACTCTTGGCATCTTTAGCAAAGGGGATGAAATCCTCTTCATTAATCTCTTCGTTAAAAACACACACGGTATACTCTGCCATCAACCGAAAGAGATAATTGAGACACTAAGAGATTATTATAAAAACCTTTATACAATACCGAAAGAGAGTTTTAGAGCGAGAAAATCATGGCTAGAAAGTCTCTCAATGCCCTGAGTTACACCTGAAGATCTGACATCCCTGAATCAACCTATCACTGAGGAAGAGGTGCAGAGGGTAATCCGTCAATCTGGAAATGGAAAAGCTCCGGAACCAGATGGTTATACAAATGAGTTCTATAAAATATTAGCCCCAAAAAACTCTCCAGTACTTACATCCTTATACAACCAAATGCTACAGGGTCAACCAATACCACCAGACATGAACACAGCATATATCAAAGTACTCCCAAAACTGGGCAAAGGCAGCACTTTAGCATCATCTTACCGCCCGCACTGTTATGGGGTGGGGCATCTGTGGATGGCGCTGTTATAGGGGGGGATCTGTGGATGACATTGATGCTATATATGTGTCATCCACAGATCCCCCTCATAACAATGTCCCCCAATACACCGGGCCCCGAGGCTCACCGTAGTATTTCTAAACAGTGATACTTAACCTCTTAATAACTTTAACTAAAGTTGCGCTCTCCCCTGAATCAGTACTTACTAACAAGCATCTGTAGCAGGCAGAGCGGCTGGCAGGGTTATGTCACTCACTGACATTGCGCGCCTGCTCCGCCTGCTTTATTCATAACAGGGGAGGAGCAGGCACGCAACATCAGTGAGTGACGTAACCCTGCCAATCGCTCTACCTGCTACGGATGCTTGTTAGTAAGTACTAATACAGGGGAGAGCGCAACTTTAGTTAAAGTTATTAAGAGGTTAAGGATCACTTTTTAGAAACACTGCGGTGAGCGGCGAGGCCCGGTATAAGAGTACAGTGAGTGCGGCAGGTTGCCGGACTCTAGCCCCTCCTCTCTCCCCGCTGATATATCGCAGACTGCGATGTAAAATGGCAGCATTCGCCCCATAAGACGCAGCTGCATCACCCCCCCCCCCCACACACACTTTGGGAGAAAAAAAGTGCATCTTATGAATTCCTTTAATGTACTCACCATCACCACTTCCTCAGGCAGCGAGTTCCATAATCACTGCTCTTACCTTAAAGAATCCTCTTCTATTTTTGTGTGCAAACCTTCCTTCCTCCTGGCGCAGAGCAAGTCCTCTTGTCACTGTTACAGTCCTGGGGATAAATAGATGATGGGAGAGATCTCTGTACTGACCCCTGATATTTTTATACATAGTAATTAGATCTCCCTTCAGTCGTCTTTTTTCTAAAGTGAATAACCCTAATTTTGACAATCTTTCAGGGTACTGTAGTTGCCACATTCCAGTTATTACTTTAGTTGCCCTCATCTGAACCCTCTCCAGCTCTGCTATGTCTGCCTTGTGCACAGTACTCCATGTGTGGTCTGACTAGCGATTTGTAAAGTGGTAGGACTATGTTCTCATCACGGGCGTCTATGCCCCTTTTGATGCAACCCATTATCTTATTGGCCTTGGCAGCAACTGCCTGACACTGTTTTTTGCAGCTTAGTTTGCTGTTTATTAAAATTCCTAGATCCTTTTCCATGTCAGTGTTACCGAGTGTTTTACCATTTAGTATGTACGGGTGACTTGCATTATTCCTTCCCATGTGCATAACTTTACATTTGTCAGTGTTAAACCTCATCTGCCATTTATCTACCCAAGCCTCCAATCTATCCAGATCCATCTGTAGCAGTATATTGTCCTCTTCAGTGTTATTACTTTACACAGTTTAGTGTCATCTGCAAAAATTTATATTTTACTATGCAAGCCTTCTACAAGATCATTAATAAATATATTGAAAAGAATATAGCCCAATACTGACCCCTGAGGTACCCCACTAGTAACCCAATCTGAGTGTGTACCGTTAATAACCACCCTCTATTTTCTATCTCACCCAGTTACTTACCCACTTACAGACATTTCTTTCCAGTCCGAACATCCTCATTTTATATACTAACCTTTTATGTGGTACAGTGTCAAATGCTTTGGAGAAGTCCAGATATACGACATCCATTGATTCGCCGCTGTCAAGTCTAGAACTTATCTCCTCATAGAAACTGATTGAATTCGTTTGGCATGACCGATCCCTCATGAAGCCATGCTGATATGGCGTTATTTGCTTATTTCCGTTGAGATCCTCTAAGATAGCATCTCTCATAAAACCTTCAAACAGTTTACCCACAACAGATGTTAAACTTACCGGTCTATAGTTTCCGGGCTCTGTTTTTGGACCCTTTTTGAATATTGGCACCACATTTGCTATGCGCCAATCCTGTGGAACATTCCCTGTCAGTATAGAGTCCGCAAATATCAGAAATAAGGGTCTGGCTATGACGGGACTTAATTCCTGTATGCCATCCGGTCTTGGTGATTTGGCTATTTTAATCTTTTTAAGTCGCTTTTGTACTACTTCTTGGGTCAGACAGGACACTTTTAGTGGGGGATTTATTTTTAAATTCAGCATTTCATCAAAATATTTAACAGCTTTGCTTTGTCCTCGTCGCTCTCTGCAACTCCCCCCTTATTACTCTTTAAAGGGCCGACACCTTCAGATTTTTACTTTTTAACATTTATATAATTGAAGAACATTTTAGGGTTAGTTTTACTCTCTTTGACAATTAATCTCTCGGTCTCTAGGTTGGCCACTTTTTATTTTGTTTTTTACATCTACTATCTTTTTCCTTATAGTTTTTCAGTGCTTCCTCGCTACCCTCCTGTTTTAGTGTTTTATATGCTTTCTTTTTGTCATTTATTGCTTTCTTTACATTTCTATTTATCCACATTGGTTTCTTTTTGTTCCTTAACCCTTTATTCCCATACGGTATGTACCTCTCACAATGAGATTTTAGGATGCTTTTAAAGATATCCCATTTTGTGGCTGTATATATATATTTTTTTTTTTTGAGGAATTTGTCCCAACAAGTTAGGCCTATGGCCTCGCTTAGTTGGCTAAATTTAGCTTTTTTGAAGTTTGGTATTTTTGTTCCTCCCTGTAGAAATGCTCTTTTGAATGATAATTGGAAGGTTATTACTTTATGGACACTATTTCCCAGGTGTCCCCCCAACCTGCACATCTGTTGTTCTGTCAGGTCTTTTGGTTAATACTAAGTCCAGTATGGCCGTCCCTCTAGTCTGGTCCTGAACCAGTTGGGAAAGGTAATAGTCTTTGGTTATTGCCAAGAACCTGTTTCCTTTTTGCGATGTACAGTTTTCAGTTTCCGAGTCTATATCTGAGTAGTTGAAGTCCCCATAATAACCACCTCATTATGATTTGCGGCCTCGTCTATCTCGTTTAGTAATAGATTTTCTGTGGACTCTTTACTAAAAAAGAAAAAAGTGCAGTTATAGCATAAAAATAAATCCTTCCCAAATCTGACTCCAAAATATGATGTTATTAAGGACACTTAAAGAGAACTGATCTGCAAGATGCATTATATGGAGCCAACAAGCTGAACAAATTGATATTCCGTATTGTGCGAAAGATTCTGTACAACTTTACTTCACTTCTTACTTATTCTTGGCTTAGGATTCTAGTAAGCAGTCTTTTCAATGATTGACAGTTAACCTCTTAGGCCTCTTTTAAACGAACGTTACAGATTGTGCAGGATCTATTCAAGACAAAACTGATGTTTTTGCACACAAGTACAGTCAGTTTTGTCTGAGATTGTGTTCAATGTTTTTTTTTTTTTTTTCACGCGAATGCTTTCAATTTTGAATAACAATCTACATCTCCTAGCTACCAACAGTGAAAATCGCTTTGTATCCGGATGCAATGTGTTTTTCACGGAAGCCCCAGTCACTTCTTTGGGACCAGGGCAGAATATGGAACATGATGCGATTTTCACGTAACACAGAGCTGATGCGTGACAAACAACGCTCATGTGCACAGACCCATAGAAATTCACGCATTGCACCCATACAGAAAACTCGCTCGTGTGAAATGGACCTTATGCAATGAAGTCAGTCAGTCACTCTGCAAGACTGCCAACAGGACACCTAAGCCCATTATAAGCTGGAGTTAAAGAGGACCTGTCACCAGTCTACATTTTTTAAACTGCCTGCCACCATATACAATATTGCTGCCTACCATCATGTACGGGGGTTCCTATACCAGAGATATCGGGCCAGCTAGTTCCAGTACCCAATATACTAATGAGGCAGTGGATGGCCATCTGAACCTGCTTCTCAAGTGGGAATGTTCTTCACTGCTCTAATAATGTCCGTTTAGTGCAGACAGTATCAGAACGGTGAAGAACACTCCTACTTGAGTTTGCCAGACTTACTTTTATGTGGTGGGCTGGAGCTTTTCCTTGACAGTTTTAGTTTTGCAGCTGCCTGCTGGCTCTTCTACTTGGTCTTCTCCCTGAAATCCATCCATCTGCTCCCCAATGTCTTCACTACAAGCGGCAGTGGGGACACAGTGTGTTAAAGTATATCTGGTAAGACCATGCCGTGTTCTCACAGAAACCTCATGCAGGGAGGAGAAGACTAACTCACAGCATACCTTTGAAATTGAGCATGTTAGAAATCGTTGTTGTTTTTTTCTGTTTATTTCACCATTTTTTATAGAAAATGCTAAAATATTAAGCAACGATAATTTGTGAAAATATATTTTTAACTAAACATTCTTTTTTCATCATGGATGGAACAGATTGGAAATGTTTAATCCATGCAACAATAGAAACCACATTAAATGGCAGTGATTTATTACTTGACACACACAGTAGACGTTTCATGGAATACGATTTCTCTAGAGTATACGGATTAGAATCAAGGTCTTCTCTGCTTCCTCAGCAGGAAGCAATTAAATATGAAGTCAAGTTGACAGATTTGATATCATCTGGGATCATTACACTTTGCATCTGACAGTTTGAAACCCAAAATATTGTAATGAAATGTCTCTTTCTCTCCCTAGGGTTATTATGGATCATAATGCTTTACTTTGCTAACCTGATAGATTAATATGTATTCATTTCAATAGCACACGTTCCTTAAATAGAAGTAGATGAGAGGTTTGTAAATTAGAATCCACTTCACTGCTACTCTTTGAGAGAGAGCATCATTTTTCCACCTTTTTGATTACTTGTAAAAAAATATTTGAAATACCTCCCATAATTTTAAAAGAAATGATAATTATTATTCTTTATAACAATTATTTGGACAATATTGATTTTATTCCTATCTTTTGCGTATATGCACTTTGTACAGGCCACTCCATTGGACAGCTAAGTGTATTTACTAGTGGATACTGTGTACACTATACTGTAGTGTCACTGCTGCACCGATTTTATGTACTATAGAGTGATATAGCAGCAGTCTGGAAAATCTGTTGCATATCATTACAGTATTACAGCAGTGCTAACCCCCCATATGCTGCCCAATGAAGCAGCACAGATTCTGAGATTTTTTCAGTAATACAAGTCCAAGTATCCACAAAATAGAATACAAGTTCAGGTATGCCCAGGTAATCAAATCAAATCCACAATGTTAGTGTTACGGACAGTGGGTGTTGACCCACTGTACCAACTAACCAGTTTGGCTTTGGGCTAAACCAAAGGGTATTGTCCTAATGGTTCCCTGGTATTTACTCACTTAACCAGCACCAGGGGGAAAGCATTAACTCGCTAAGTGCTGAAGGAAAGTTCATAGAGCTCTAATCCCAATTCACATCGGGAGAGCAGAGCGACGTCCACACCCAGGACAGCAAGACTGTGGCGGGCACGGACTGCCACCATGATAGTTAGGTTTTAGGAGAGTTATGATGTAGACATAAACTCATAGGGAAAATAAATATTCAGCATAAATTTAGACAAAAATTACAGCACTCCACAGTTGCAGTCTGTGTAAAATATTTTGTAATGTTGAGCTTTCTTCTCTAGTCATGCCTAAAGAAACACTTAGAATATCTTGTGTGGTGGTTTAGGAAGATTGCTGAATCTCCTTAAGAAGACCAGTAATCTTGTAGACTTGCTGTGACCTTGTAAGCTTTGCCCAATATTAGTAACAAACTGTTCTAGCCAATTAAGCCAGGACGGTCAGCAGATCACCAGTAAGGCTAGATTTGGGTACTAGTTTACCTACTGTAGAGACAACTTTTTTTCTTAATTAGGGGATAAAATACTTTCGTTTCTGAGTAATCAGACTTTAAAACAGACTTTGCTGTGTTGGGCCTCATGCACGCGAACATGTGCCATTCTGTGCATTGGGGACTGCAAAATCCATAGTGCTTCTGTGGGGTTCCATGCCTCCGTTCCGCACCGCTCCTTCCAGATTGCAGACCCATTCAAATAAATGGGTCTGCATCTGTTATACGACGTGCACACGACCAGTGTCTGTATATTGCGGACCTGCTGTTTGCAGGTCGCAATACGTGCATGGCTGGGGCAACGGCCGTGTGCATGAGATTGCTTTATTATAACATGAGTCATAAAATACACTTGCTATATGCACTCTTTTCAATCTATTATGGTTGTCACAGATAATTGCAGCTAAAACCACTGTCAGCTCATTAGCAAAATGGGTAATAGCTGGCTCACATTACCTATTAAACCATTTTTCTTTCCCTCAGCCGTAGATCTATTACTTGACTTTATTACTAGATATTATATGTAGAACTAGTCCTTTTCCTTAAGTTTTTATTTCTCAGCTATTTGATGTCCATTTTCATTTTGTTCCAAGCTTTTCTATTCTGATATATTAATTTCCTTGCCAATTGAACTGTGACTTTAATAATAATTGATGGTCGACTCTCGGTCATTCTGTGGCTTTTAGTACCCACATTGCCATCAACTTCAGACCATTCAATCAGTCTCTAGAACAGAAGGTTCCATAGCATTTTTGTACCAGCCACATACAACTGCTCTGTAAACAATATTTGATATTTAAAGATTTGTCACATTGCCAGTAGAAGTGAAATCTTTCCCTGCAATAAAGACACTTCTCAGGGGCTGTCAACTGGCTTTCCAAAATGACTCATCTATCCAGGAATTGCGATTGTGACGGAAATTTATAAAACTAAAGCATTTATTTGTTTTCCAGTTAAACCTGTGAATCTTTGTAATATATTTTAATCAATTATCAAGGATTTTACAATGTGTGTTTTTACAAACGCCACCTTGTGTGCATTAAGTAAAATACATTTTGCTTAGAATAAAAATAAGATGTCTGAACAGTTGTCCTTTTTAAGCAAAGACTTTTAAGTAGTGATGAGCGAACTTGTGTTTTCAAGTTTGGTGCACACGGTTCAGGTTCGGTTTTATCTAAGAATTCCGTTATGGATTCCGCTACCACGGACTGTAAGTTATCCATAATGGATTTCTTAGATAACCCGAACCTTGTACGCCGAACTTGAAAACACAAATTTGCTCATCCCTACTTTTAAACATTCAGTTGGGCCTTTTCTTAATTATCCTGATTCAACTGTGCTTCCAAAGGTGGCAATCCAATGGCCATTATCGCCTCCAGGTTTTCTGCAAATGCTTTATAGTATTAATGCTCATTGTACACAGATACATTGCTCATTCCCCTTCTTTCTCTCTAATGGTCTTCTGCATACTAGCATATATGTATGTCAGAAAAAATT
This sequence comes from Bufotes viridis, assembly GCA_033119425.1. Classification (NCBI taxonomy): domain Eukaryota; kingdom Metazoa; phylum Chordata; class Amphibia; order Anura; family Bufonidae; genus Bufotes; species Bufotes viridis. Next base: position 239,763,655 of record CM065592.1, read on the forward strand.
TAGCTCTCTATACTTAAGAACCAGGAAGAACAAGATGAGCAGAAAAATTACTGCTAAAATAGTAGAACTCTACCATGTATGAACATTTTTTAAAGATAAAACAAATTATGATAATGATCTTTTTATAGATTCAACATCTTCCACAACACTTTACAATGAGAGGGTATATGTACAGGCCAAATCAGATATTATAGAGTAAGAAAGGGTTAATGGCTGAGTTGTAGTGTGTTGTCTGTGAGGTGTGGTTTATGGCCTTATGTTCCTTCTGACACCGGACAAGACAATGGAGCATTATGGGATGGTTGGGCGCCATTTTGACAAATTTCACCCGAAAGCCAAGTATCCCTAGCTTTTTGTGAGTAGTGTATAGTTTTATGTTGTCAGCATAGAGAAGCTAGTGAAAGCCAAATCTGCTGATACTTTTGCTAATGGGCGCAGTGTAGAGAGATAAGGAGAGAGGACCTAAGACTGAAGCCCCACAGCAAGAGAAGAGAAAGTAAAGCCACTAACTGATAATTTAAAAAGAGCGTCCAGAAAAATAGGAAGAAAGCTAAGAGACTGCAGTGTTCTTAAGGCAAATAGATTAAAGCATGATGAAGGGGAGTTGGTGGTCTACCAACTCCCCTTCAGAAGATTCAGAAGAAGAGTAGTCAGCATTGTATTTAGCAGTCAGGAGACCATCTGAAACTTTGGTTACAGATGAGGTAAGAGTAGACCAGGAGTTCACAGATGATCAATATTATCCCTCTGTAAAACCACCTTACATAAAAGGCTGATATTGGTCTCTCTTCACATTGTTGTTATGATTTCTGTTTAACCCTTTGGCGTACATGTATGGTGGAAGTTGCAACTTTAAAAATTACACCCTCTCGCACTTGCAGTGGGTGCCATAGCCGTTGGGTTTCTGCTTTTTCAAACAGCAGAGACCTGCGGCGGATGTATGCATTCAGTTCTACAGCTCTTTGCATTCATTTAACCCCTCAGATGCTGTGGTTAAATGTGACCACGGTAGCTGAGTGGTACAGCTGAGACCGGGGGACCGGTTACGGTATAGTAATAGCCCAAAGCCTCAAGAAGGCTTTGGTAGTTGTTAATAGTATATACCGATACAGGCCAGCTGGTTGCAGCACCGTATTGGTACTTTGTAAATGGAGTGTTCACACACCCAGGGTGACTTTAAATAACTTTTAAAAAAAAGGTTACTAAAAATATAAAAAAAAAAAAATCTAAAAGTTCAAATCACCCACCTTTACCCAAAATCAAAATACGGAACCTATAATAAAAAAAATGCACATCATGGGTATCGCTGCATGTGAAAAGGCCGATACTATTAAAATATGACAATATTTATCCCATTCGGCAAATGGGGTAATGAAAAATCCCCAAAAAATGTATTAAAAGTGATCAAAACGTTGCACACATCTAAAGGGTTAATCCACCGGCATCTGATTTTTTATCAATATCTGCGGATACAGCAGGTGCCCGACTATCAATAACAGTCAAGCCCCTGCCGCTGATCATGTGAGTGCAGCTCCTTTGCCCGCCCGATCAGCACGCCATACATGTATAGCACCAGGCTTTTATACACTGCCTGCAGCTACGTACATGTACGCCACAGGTCGAGATAATTAAAAGAAGAAAACCTGTAAAAATTTGATATCTGAATCCATCCTTAGAGGGACGCATTGAATTTTTTCTTAAGCTGTTCTTTACATACTGACAAAATAATTTTCACTTTTGTTTCCAGTTACACATTCTGGTGGACACCAGGCGTCTTGGAGCATTTACCTCTACCACTTGATGAAGGTAAAACAAATATCTTGTTATAAAATATGTGGTATTTTGACCTTAAAGGGCTGGCCACTTTCTGGTTACTGTTGACCATTGTGTATGTAAGATATGGCATTTAATGATATAGTCCTTATTGAAATTCTTCACCATTTTCTATAAGGTATACCCCCTTGTTTACAAAGTCATTTCTACTGTCCACACACAGGTCCTGTCCATAAAATGACTTCTAGTAGTGTCCTCCGTTTTATTGTGACCTCAAGACAATAGTACAAAATGCAGCAACGTTTCGGCTGATAACCAGCCTTTGTCAAGCCTAATGACATCAATACATTTACACATATATATACCTAAAATACAAAAAGTTTATTATGGCGGAGGTCGAGGATTGGCTGGTGTATCGCTCCAAGTTTTCAGAGAGGGTTCTGTGCTGGTGGCACTACATCGACGACATATTTTTGATCTGGAGGGGTACCACATCTGAACTTGACGAATTTCATGTACTTTTAAACACTGGGGTTCAGGGCCTGCAATTCACGGTGACATATTCGGCCAGTGAACTGCAGTTCCTTGATGTCTGGATTTTTGATCTTTTTCAAAAACCTACAGATAAAAACACTCTGTTAATGTATGGCAGTAGTCATCCACACAATATGGTAGATTCTACCGTGGAGTCAATTACTCTGGGTACACCGTATAGTGTCAGATGAAGATCTATTCGAACGTCGAGTTGGGGAAATGTGCAACAAGTTTATAAATAGGGGTTACCCCAAAAAATTGATCCAACGTACGAGACAAAAAATTGTGACCACAGATCGTAATTCCACTTTCAATAGGAGACCCCAGAATAAGGAGGAGGCCAGGATTCCCTTTGTGTCCATCTATGGAGTAGACAGTGGCAATATTGCCAATATTCTCTGATAAGAATGGCAAAATTCTCCATCGGGGATTGCCAAGTGTCAGAGAAATTATGGTTCCTCCAATGATGGCATATAAGAGAAGTCCAAATTTACGAGATAAGATTGTAGAAGCTGACGTGGGCGGCAAAGATATGGAAAGACAAAAACTTCTGGCACCAATAAAATGTGGCAATTTCCCTTGCCTTTCATGCTGCAACTGCGGTTGCATCATGAAAGGTGACCGTTTTGCACACCCGTACAGCGGTAGACCATTTAAAATTAGGGGACAAAATATACATGTAGATCCACAGATGTGGTCTATATGATACAGTGTCCATGTTGTTTGATTTACGTAGGTGAGACCACGATGGAACTAAGGGTACTTTCACACTTGCGTTGGTGCGGATCTGTCTGTTTATTCGGACGGATGCGACGGATCCGCACCTATAATGCAAACGTTTGTATCCGTTCAGAATGGATCCGTTTGCATTAGTTAAAAAAAAAATGACAAAGTCCAAAACAGATCCGTTTTGAATTACATTGAAAGTCAATGGGGAACGGATCCGTTTTCAAATGCACCATATTGTGTCATTGAAAACAGATGCGTCCCCATTGACTAACATTATAATTCAAAACTGATCCGTTAGGCTCCGCCTCTTCAGACGGACACCAAAATGCTTCATGCTGCATTTTGGTGTCCGCCTCCAAAACAGAATAGAAGCGGAACAGAGCCTAACTTATGCATTCTGAACGGATCCTTATGCATTCAGAATGCATTGGGGCTTAACTGATCCGAAACGGATCTCACAAACGGAATCCAAAACGCTAGTGTGAAAGTACCCCAAGGCTGGGTTCAGACTTGCACGTATCTGATACGCGCGTTTTACGTGCGCGAATTACAGCGCGTATTTGGCAATAGGAAACGCGCGTTGTACGCGCATTCGTGTGATTGACCACTCTGGCGTCAATCACAATACGCGCGACAAAACGCCCCAAAGAAGCTCATGAACTTTTTTGAGCGTAGGGCGTTTTTCAGCGCGTTCAAACGCGCTGTAAAACGCTCAAGTGAGAACCAGGGCCATAGGGAAACATTGGTTTTCATGTGTTGAGCGTTTTACAGCGCGTTTGAACGCGCTGTAAAACGCGCAAGTCTGAACCCAGCCTAAGAGAGAGGATTAACAAACACAAGAGTACAATAAGAAAGGGAGCACTGGACAAACCGGTTGCAAGGCATTTTATTGAACAGAATCATTCTATAAGGCTGGGTTCAGACTTGCGCGTTTTACAGTGCGTACAAACGCGCTGTAAAACGCTCAACACATGAAAGCCAATGCTTCCCTATGGCCCTGGTTCTCACTTGAGCGTTTTAAAGCGCGTTTGAACGCGCTGAAAAACTCCCTACGCTCAAAAAAGTTCTTGAGCTTCTTTGGGGCCTTTTGTCGCACGTATTGTGATTGACGCCACAGTAGTCAATCACACGAACGTGCGTTAGACGCGCGTTTTCTATTTCCAAGAACTCGCTGTAATACGCGCGTATCAAATACGCGCAAGTCTGAACCCAGCCTTAAGATTTCGGGCAATCGATAGTGTGGTGTATTTGAGAAGGGGTGGTGATAGAAATAAGATTTTAAGGAGAAAGAACTCAAAAGGATTCACACCCTCAAGTCTCTACAAACTTTTGACGCTGTAATGCCGTATCCTAGTGACGGCGCACGGGATTGTAGACTGCGCGCTGAGGTCATCTGGTGCGCTTTGCGCATTCCAGTGACGTCGGTGGGCATGTCACATGACCGCGCACGGCAGTGTGGGAGTGAAACAGCCGATTGGCTGTACGGCTATACGTCGACAGCAGACTTCATGACTACGAGACGATCCGTGAGTGAATTCAGCTGTGTGCACATCGTATGGAGTAACGCCGTCACTGCTGTGTTCTAGGATAGGATCAGATGTTTTTTCTCAGGTGCAAGGTAAAGAAACATTAGGCAAACATCTAATCATCAGTGATTGGCCAGGATGAGACTAGTGGCAGTGATTGGTTTTTGTGAAGGGGTGGGTTTTTGTATTTTGAGTATATATATGTGTAAATGTATTGATGTCATTAGGCTTGACAAAGGCTGGTTATCAGCCGAAACGTTGCTGCATTTTGTACTATTGTCTTGAGGTCACAATAAAACAGATGATGTGAGATGCTGCCGGTGCCATTCGTTCTTCATCTATCTACTATGACCTACTGGATCATGGGTCACTGGTGAGGCTGTTGCATCGTGTGATACATCGCACAAGGACCGTGTGGTGCTGCTTCTACACATGACTTTTTTCTAGTAGTGTCCTGTGACCAGTGAAATCACCTCCACATGATGTCTCCTCCATTCAAACACACTGCACCTGCACTAAATTCCCAACAGAACAAGTGCAAGAGCAAGTCTCCCAGTCTCTCCATCATGCCTCAGATCAGACCCCCATGACACCCCTTTAACTTGATTACAGCACTGATGTCCACCGATGCCTCCTCCTTTGTACAGTCTTCTCATAGACTACATGGCTAATGATGGGGCAGCAGGTAATTAGAGACATCCATCAGCAGACTCCATTAGGAAAGGTCCTTCTCAAAACTGCTACCACTATATTCATACTCCCTCTGTATCAAAACCTCATTCTTCCTCAGATCAGATCCCCACCAGACCACCCTTTCTCACCAGACCTCAGATCAGACCCCCAGGTTCCATCAGACCTATAGCTATACCCACTGCATTTATTATATAGATGTGTTTATTATATATGCAGTATGTGTGTGTGTGTGTATATATATATATATATAGATATATATATATATATACATATATACACTGAACAAAAATATAAACGCAACACTTTCGGTTTTGCTCCTATTTTGCATGAGCTGAACTCAAAGATCTGAAACATTTTCTGCATACACAATAGACCCATTACTCTCAAATATTGTTCTCTAATCTGCGTTAGTGAGCACTTCTCCTTTGCCGAGATAATCCATCCCACCTCACAGGTGTGGCATATCAAGGTGCTGATTAAACAGCTTGAATATTGCACAGGTGTGCCTTAAACTGCCCACAATAAAAGGTCACTCTGAAATGTGCAGTTTGATCACACAGTACAATGCCACAGTTGTCACAACATTTGAGGGAGCGTGTAATTGGTATGCTCACTGCAGGAATGTCTACCAGAGCTGTTGCCCGTGCAATGAATGTTCATTTCTCTACCATAAGCCGTCTCGAAAGGCGTTTCAGAGAATTTGGCAGTACATCCAACCAGCCTCTCAACCGCAGACCACATGTAACCACACCAGCCCAGGACCTCCACATCCAGCATGTTCACCTCCATGATTGTCTGAGACCAGCCACCCGGACAGCTGTAGAAACAATCGGTTTGCATAACCAAAGAATTTCTGCACAAACTGTCAGAAACCATCTCAGGGAAGCTCATCTGCATGCTCGTCGTCCTCATCGGGGTCTGGGCGTGACTGCAGTTCGTCGTTGTAACCGACTTGAGTGGGCAAATGCTCTCATGTTGGAGAGGCGTTCTGTTCAGGGATGAGTCCTGGTTTTCACTGTTCAGGTAGATGGCAGACAGGATGCTGGTGTGGTCAGCGGTGTATCTTGGTTTTGTGCTGCCCTAGACGAGACTAAACTCGGGCACCCCCTAATATAAATTTGACCCGCCCCTTCTTGTCAAGGCCAAACCCCTTTCTCTGTAAACCCCGCCCTTCCTTTTAGGCTCCATCCTTTCCTGTATTCCTGTATTTAAAAGTGAATAACGACAGCCACACCTCACACCCCTCCCTTGATCCCACTAAGTGTCATCCACAGATCCCCCCCCCCTTAAGTGTCATCCACAGATCCCCCCTAAGTGCCATCCACAGATCCCCCTCCTTAAGTGCCATCCACAGATCCCCCCTCAGTGTCATTCACAGATTCCCCCCTCAGTGTCATCCACAGATTCTCCCCCCCTCAGTGTCATCCACAGATTCTCCCCCCCTCAGTGTCATCCACAGATTCTCCCCCTCAGTGTCATCCACAGATTCTCCCCCCTCAGTGTCATCCACAGATTCTCCCCCTCAGTGTCATCCACAGATTCCCCCCCTCAGTGTCATCCACAGATTCCCCCCTCAGTGTCATCCACAGATTCTCCCCTTCAGTGTCATCCACAGATTCCCCCCTCAGTGTCATCCACAGATTCCCCCCTCAGTGTCATCCACAGATTCCCCCCTCAGTGTCATCCACAGATTCCCCCTCAGTGTCATCCACAGATTCTCCCCCTCAGTGTCATCCACAGATTCCCCCTCTTTAGTGTCATCCACATATTCCCCCCTTAGTGTCATCCACAGATTCCCCCCTCAGTGTCATCCACAGATTCTCCCCCTCAGTGTCATCCACAGATTCCCCCTCTTAGTGTCATCCACAGATTCCCCCCTCAGTGTCATCCACAGATTCCCCCCTCAGTGTCATCCACAGATTCTCCCCCTCAGTGTCATCCACAGATTCCCCCCTTTAGTGTCATCCACATATTCCCCCCTTAGTGTCATCCACAGATTCCCCCTCAGTGTCATCCACAGATTCTCCCCCCAGTGTCATACGATTCCAAAGATTTTCTACTTGCCCAGCGCCGTTGTAGGTAATTTATTCACTCCACTTGCCTGAGAAGAGAAGCGCCGGAAGACTCACAGGCGCACTGGCAGGCGCATGCGCACTTCAATGCCTCTGCCAGTGCGCCTGTGTGAGTCTTCCGGCGCTTCTCTCAGGCAAGTGGAGTGAATAAATTACCTACAACGGCGCTGGGCGGGGAGGAGCGGCGCCGGCGCACCCCCAGCAGCGCAGCCCGGACAAAAAAAAAAATCTATCACTGAGGCAAACAAGGCATCTTGCCGCCCCATTGGAAGTGCTGCCCTAGGCAAATGTCTTGTTTGCCTCGTGATAGATACGCCACTGGGTGTGGTTACATATGGTCTACGTTTGTGAGGCCGGTTGGATGTACTGCCAAATTCTCCGAAACGCATTTGGAGACGGCTTATGGTAGAGAAATGAACATTCATTGCACGGGCAACAGCTCTGGTAGACATTCCTGCAGTCAGCATGCCAATTGCACGCTCCCTCAAATGTTGCAACATCTGTGGCATTGTGCTGTGTGATCAAACTGCACATTTCAGAGTGGCTTTTTATTGTGGGCAGTCTAAGGCACACCTGTGCAATATTCATGCTGTCTAATCAGCACCTTGATATGCCACACCTGAGAGGTGGGATGGATTATCTCGGCAAAGGAGAAGTGCTCACTAACACTGATTTAGACGAGATTTGAGAACAATATTTGAGAGTAATGGGTCTTTTGTGTATGTAGAAAATGTTTCAGATCTTTGAGCTCATGCAAAATTGTAGCAAAACTAAAAGTGTTGCGCTTTGTTCAGTGGGTGTGTGTGTGTGTATGTATATATATATATATATATATATATATATATAATTATATTATATTATATTATATACAGTAGTGGACTGATATGTGAGGTACTAGGTATAATAGATGCAGTGGACACAGGTATATGGAATGCCCAGCAGTGTACTGATATGTGAGGTCCGAGGTACTGTATAATAGATGCAGTGGGTACAGATATATAGTATATACAGCAGTGGACTGATATGTGAGGTACGACCTGTAATTCATACCTCATACCCCACATGCCAATGCACTGCTGTATATACTATATACCTGTACACACTGCATCTGTTACACCTCTTTTGTGTGCAAGTGTTTTTTTGTAATCCCAGTCTGGCCCTGATTGCATTCAATATAATACGCAGAAGCAAGCACAGTTCATAAAGCAAAGGGAGAGGCCCGGAATGGGTATTGGGATGTGCTATAAAGAGGGCATGGGGGCCCAATTCTTGCTATGGGGCCCAGTGATTTGTATGTACGCGCACCGCTTTGGGGGAAAAATTGCTAATGATGGAAGAGTAGATAATTAGAGACATATTCATCAGAAGACTCCATTAGGAAAGGACCTTCTCAAAACTGTTACCGCAAAGTTGGAAATATACAATTGGATTCAAAAGTCTCTGCATGCTGTAGCATTAAATTTATCATTCACTGGAAAAAAAGACTTGGCCTAAACCTTGGAAAGTAGCATACTTTTACCTCTCCTCTCCAAAATTCTATAGTAGGCAGTATAGAAGATAGGATGGAAGGTACAAGGTAGGTAGTCCTCTCCAGGCATCCGCCAAACACAGATTCATGACTTAGACTGTCAGGTTGTGTAACATTATTCATCACTCCAGATAATGTTTCCACTGCTCCACTATGCAGTGACAGCATTCTTTACTCCACTCCAGCAGATGCTGGGCATTGTACAGATGTAACCAGCTTTATCCTGACTCCAGGTGCACCATAATGGTCATTTTAACGTGATTTGTCGTATTACAGTAATGTGATGTTGTTGTGTTAACGCGTTAATCCAGACAAGATAATGTTGGCTACGTTCATACATGTGGATCATTAGCTTGTATGCCACCTCTCAATCAAGGAAACTATTTAATAAAACCCACGATGCGCAGTTCTTGTGGTGAAGGTGCATCCAGAAGTAGTTTGGAAGTCTATAGTGAGTGATGGCCACACCGGGCAGCCCCACTCTGAGTTTTTGTGGTCTACTGCTTTGTTGCTAATCTTCAGTTTCACCTAGTCGCTTCTACTTCACAAAAAAGCTTCACAGTTGAAACGAGGTGAATATAGTAAATCTGAAATTTTATAAGCGGACTTGAGTCAAGGTTGGCATTCTGTGACAGTGTTATGTTTAGGAACCTGTTCAGACATATAGTGGTTGAGGTGTGGTTCAAACCACATTAGAATTGTACTGGAAAACTGAATGTTTTTGTCATGTTTTTAATCATAATGCATATGAACAGTTAATAACATTTTGCTGCTGATAATGGCTTTGCTTTATTACGAGCGACAGGTTTATTGCTTATCTTTTCTCGAGTCCCTGTCGGTAAAGAATAAATTCTGAATTGAAAGAATAAAATAGTTTTCATTCTCTGCTGATGAGTCTAGAAGTGTTTAACAACCTGGGGATTATTAAAGGTTCACTTGTGGTATGTTTAGGATTTGAGACTGTAAATCTAGCTTTGAATTCCTAGTGCTAGACATTTTCAGATCATCCATTTACAGATAGTCATCATGCTGCACAATATGCACCTCCTACATTGTTCAGAAATGTCCTATAGGTATTTGGAGCAGATAAAAAGGCAAAGGTGTTGTTACCATTACTGGATCATTGTCAGTGCTCCAGTAACTGCAGTGTTACATGTAGTCATGATTCTTATACTTCTGTTGTTTATTAATGTTTGTTTGTTTTTTTCTTTTTTTCAATGTGCCAATTTATCTTTATTTTCTTTTTTAAATTCTTCCTTGAGCCATAACTTTTCCACATGAAGGCTTATTCTTTTGCTGGACAGGTTGTACTTTCCAATTCCACCAATTAATATGTAGTGCGAAGCTGGAAAAAAATGGGGTGGATTTGGAAACAAAAAAACGCAATTCCTCCTCTGTTTTATGTGTTTTGTCCCTACAGTGTTCCCTTTGCCGCAAAACTGGCCCTTGCCCTTCATTCTATGGGTTTTATGTCTAAATAGTGTAAAAATGAATTTAAACTTTGAAAAAAAAATTTTTTCACATCACCATATTCTGACCCCCATAACTTCTTTATAGTTATATCTAATGAGCTGTGTGGGGGCTCATTTTTTGCGAGACAATCTGTAGTTTTTATTTATACCATTTTAGAACACCAAAATTTTTAAACACATTTTACGACCTTTTTTTTTTGGTAAGGGAAGGAATGAAAAAGTGTCGAATTTACCTTTTTTCCGTTACAGCATTCGCTGTATTAGAAGCATATTTTTATATTTTAATAATATGGGCGTTTTCAGACACGGTGATACCCATGATGTTAATTTTTTTTGTTATTCATGTATTTATTTTTTATTCTACGAAAAGGGGGGTGATTTAAATTTTTATATTTTTTTATGGTTTTGTAGCTCGTGTTTGATGCTACAAGACTCACTTTTTTTATTCTGTACCATTATGTTTCATATCGATCCATAATGGTACTAGATGGCCACATGCTGGCCAAAATAAGAATTGCAGCTGCAATACCATGGTTCTCTTCAGAAAGACCTAGCATATTGAAACCAATTACCGCAGAGGATGGCGGTAAGAAGTCTGCACTTCAAATGAAAATAACAACAACACTTCAAATGAAGGTTAATTATATGATTTTATTCAATTTAACAATAGTATATAGAGAGAGAGATATAATCCCCTTCTTTTGCAAATTAAGGGGATCATTTATTAACCTGAAATACCCCTAGAAAATACAAAATGGTCTAAATGTAAGCCAGCTAGGAAGCGGCACTGGATGCGCCGAAGTTATGTAGAGGCTGGCACCTCTATATAACTTTGGCAATCCACTGCCAGAGCAGGGGCTTTATTAGGCCGGCGTCTAAAACACTGGTCTTTATAAATGACCCCCTAAGTATATACAAAGGATAAAGAACTTACATCCACGATTGAATTAACATCAACTGACGGCAACACATCAACTGGGACGCCCTTTTCAGAGTCCCTCTGAGGAAAACATCGGTTCTTATGCAAGGCATTCCCTTGTCGGTGAGCTTCAAACTACCCTTTGAAAGTTTCCAACTTTCATATGGTTTAACCAGGGGCGGACACAGATAGCAGAGGGCCCCTGTGCAAAGAATGTGCCTGGCCCCCTTCCCCAAGTCAAATTCTCAACATAACCTATTCCGTCCTAAGATTACATATAGCAATACAAAACATAGAGGGTAGGGCAACTTCCACACGTACGGCACTATGCTCTGGCCACCTGATTCAGCAGAAAATGCAAGGAATTGGCTGGACACAAACTCAAGCATTCAGCGGTTTGTGTACTGCTGATTCTCAGCATTTTGCCAGATCGTGGCTGGATCTCTGCCCGACCCTATTATAGTTAATGGGCCGGTGACCATTCTGTCTGCATCCAGCAGTGCTGAAACATTCCGGCAGTCTGTTCTCTGCTGGAACAGCCTGACGGAATCACTAACTCAGATGTGAAGGTAGCCTAATGCACGGCCACATACCTCTTACATCCAGTGACGTCTCCTTTGATGAAGATGTTCTCTGTCCTCATCTTCTCCTTTCAGACCACACCACCTGTCGGGTTTATAATAGGGTTTATAATAATTCAATTAAGAATTATTAATTATGGTCATAGAGATATCATGACCTGCTGAATTGTAGATAACCCAATCGATACAATTCACATCTGAGGCCGACTATTTCCTCAGATAATAAGTTCTTTTCATGTGAGATGGCATTAATGCTAAAGATGTAGTTTTGTATTATACAATAATACACAAGTATTATAAAAATATGCAAATCTATTGGTTACAAGTAGAGATGAGCGAATCTTTAAAAAAAAGTCCGGAGTTCGGCGTTCGGGTTGCGGTAAGTCGCGCATCCCGTTATGGATTCCACTATAGCGGCATATGGAATCCATAAGGGGCGGCTGCCACCAACCCGAACTGTTGAACAGCCGAAGGACCTGGGGTGACGTCACTGTCATGTGATCAGTGCAGGGCGTGGCTCAGCACTGGATTTGATCCCATGCTGAGCCACGCCCCCTGCACTGATCACATGACAGTGACGTCACCCCAGGTTCTTCGGCTGTTTAACAGTTTGGGTTGGTGGCAGCCGCCCCTTATGGATTCCATATGCCGCTATAGTGGAATCCATAACGGGATGCGCGACTTACCGCAACCCGAAAGCTGAACACCGGACTTTTTTTTAAAGTTCGCTCATCTCTAGTTACAAGGTTCTAAACATAAATAAGTAAATAAACACAATGATATCATCGATATAAAGCAATATAAGCTTAGCAATACATGTGAGTAGGAACAATTTGTCACATTATAACAAATCTAATATTTTGTTAGGATATTAAAACAAGAAGTTAAATTATATACATCACTTCTGTTCAGAGGAAACCTCATGATATCAGGATGGGCATGTCTAATCCTAGACATCAATATGGAATGAAGAATACATTCTGCCCCCCTCTAACTAACTACACCTCACATGACTTCAGGAATGGGCAAATCCATCCAAGGATATAACTTAGAAGAGATAACTGTATCCTTCTGCTCCATCCTGGACTATTTTCACATGTATGACTTGGTAAGACTATTAAGACACACAACATGAATGGGAAGAACTTGGAAAAAGTCTTTCCAGTGTGAATTGATCGCCTAGCTTGGCGAAGAATGCTACTATCAATATATATATCTATCTTTATATATAGAAAAAATAGAAAATGAGATAGCAGCACACTCCACAAGTGAGAACGGGTGCAATTCCTTGCCGAGGTACGCACTGGTAATCCAAAAATGTAGTAGTAGAAAAGGCACGGCAGCACCTGTGCTGCCGTGTCTTTTCTACTACTACTATCTTTATATATATATATATCTATATATAGAAAAAATAGACTGCACTCCAAACGACATGCAGTAAAAAACGTACGGTTTTATTCACCCATAGTGGCGCAGAGCGACGTTTCGGCTCAACATGAGCCTTTCTCAAGCATTGAAACACAGTGAGTTACAAGCATTATAAAGGTGATCCAATACACATCAGTGCATAATTAATTTAAATACATAATTAGTGACAGATAAAATTCCATTTTAATATACATACTAAAACATGATCATTTTCACTCTAAGACCGTATCGTGATATCCAAAAGCATATCCATATAAAATACATATACTATAAGTGCAAATATCATAAAAAATAATAAAAAACATTCACCATAAACCGTTACGTTCATGTGTACATACTTAATCGAATTAGTGACAGGTGCTGGTGTGTAATATGTATCAGTGAGGTTAAGGGGAGGAGGGGACACAGGTCGCTCCCAGATGGATAATGGCGTCCATATTGTGCAAACATAGCGTACCTGCCAGGTACACTGAGCATGTCTCAAGGGCGTCGCGTCATCACAGGAGGCTGTACATGAACGGCGCATGCGCACTCTACCATTCTGGCCGAAACGGCCATCTTGGAAAAGCGCACAGGTCTCCCCAAGGTGGCGCATGCACTCTTTCACTTTACAACCAAAGCGGCCATCTTAGAATAGAGTGCAGGCATTCATGAATTACAAGTGAGCGCATTCGCTGCCAGTCTCATAAGCCCTTGGAAAAAATAATTCAAATTCCCATCGCTGGTCATACGTATCACGGGCAGATCCACACCACTTGTGAAAGGATATTACTGCTGGCAGATGAGATGGAAACTTAGCCTTCCCAGACTGAGTGAGCCACCTACATAGGTAGGACACAACGGATGATGGCATGTCAGTGTCAGCATCCGAAGTAGCCTCCAGACTCTGCCAGTATGTGGCTGAGGAGGGATCTCCTCCCCTCTATGCCCAAACATCGACCAAGGGAGTAGTGTATATGAAATAACAAATATATCATGCATAGTGTGCACATAAATTACAGCCAATGATGTACGTAAACACCAGAGAAAAAGAAAGAATGTGGAGGTCATTCATCACAGCCGGGTGCAATCCTTGTCAAATTAGTGACCCCTCCCTGAAGTGTACGTGAATATCTAAAATGCTCTGCGCCACTATGGGTGAATTAAACCGTACGTTTTTTACTGGATGTCTTTTGGAGTGCAGTCCATTTTTTCTATATATTTATAGGGTAAGTGCCTATTTCCTATTGTGGACTCTGCACCCAGCTTTACTGTTTGGATGGTGTTATCACAGATTTTTTTTTTTTTTTTATCTTATATATATATATATATACACATATATATACAATCATTTAATACTTTGATAGATTATAAGTCTTGATTCTTCTGCAGGTAGAATAAAGTCTCACAATATCCTAAGACTACATCTCAATATAGAGATGATCAATTAATTAATGTGTTTATGTATTCGCCAATCTGGGTGATATGACTTCACCCACATTATCCAATTAGTCTTAATAAAATGAAATATCATTCTTTATGTCTCTTACCAAGATTCCTAGCAGGAATCACACTTCTGCTCCTAGGAAAGCTGGGTGGTCCATCATCGCATGTTTCACCATGACTTTCATATTGATAGACCTCTCTCTCTGGGTGTTCTGGCTATGATCATGATGATGATACTGAATCCTGGAATGTTGGAATTTCCCTTATTCCAACAGTAATTATCCCAATCCTTAGCTTACATTACCTTCCCCGGATTAAGATCTTCCACTCATACGCTCATATGGTAATGATTCTATAAGATCATATTTACCCATAATGCAACTATGGAGGATGGTGTAATGATATCCATCCGTCTGTCTGTGAAATAACTAAAGATAGACCTCTAGGCATCTCTCTAAGTGTTTCTCACACTGTTGATCTATGGACCATAATGATATGAATGGGCCATGTTCCCTTCAGACGGACATGTCTGGAGAATCCAGTGTACTCCCAACAGATAAGACCACATCTGTGGCAATAACTTTTTAAAATACAATGTTCTTTGTATTCAGTATAAACATTACACAGACTGAACTCTGTGTGACCTCAAATCTTGGCCTGTTCCAGCCGTGTAACAAAACTTTGGTTCCATTATAATATGATCAGGTATCATATACACATGAAAATGCCCGACACACCATGATGACTTCTTCCAGCCATCTCTTTTCTCTGCAGAGTTTGACAGACAGTCATCTTAGTTTTCTAGTTTTCCATCATCATCCCACCTTCTGAACACTCCATCCTGCCACCTCTAATATTGTGCCTGCTGTGCTCCCTATACTAGTTACATACAGATAGTTCCCCGTCAATAATTATTGGCACACAGTGCACTAAAAAATACCTGTACCCAGGAAACAATGTCCCTGACACTAATAGTGTAAGCATAATGTTCCCCAAAAATAATTGTGCAAAGCTGATACCTTGCCAGGGTGCCCACCAAAGTAACAGTGCTCCCTAAAGTCCCACCAATCGAAATAATTATCTACCAGACAACACATAGTAGTAATAGTGCCCCTACAGTGATAATGTCCCCACTGTGTCCCAGAAGTAATAATGCTCCCATAGTGCTTATACTAGTATTCAAGTTCCTCATAGTCTCTCAACTGTAATAAAGCCCCCGGTAGTAATAATTCTCTTTATAATGTGTATAATGCGCCCCCCTTGTCCCCATGGTGTTTACAATGTGCCAGTATAAAATGCCCCCATAATGTGTGCCAGTATAATGCACCTATATAATGACCCCAATAGTGCTCCTATTCCCCCATTCTCCATAGCGGCCCCCATGTGTGCCAGTATATAAGATAGGGTCACCATTAAATGCCCCCATAGTGTTCCCCCCTTCTCCATAGTGCCCCCCATGTGTGCTAGTATATAAGAACTGGCCCCCATAGTGCTCCTCTCCTCCATAGTGCCCCCCATGTCTGCCAGTATATAAGATAGAGACCCAGAAGATGCTCCCATAGTGCTCTTTTTCCCCTTCTCCATAGTGCCCCCCATGTGTGCCAGTATATAAGATAGGGCTCCCATAGTTCTTGTTTCCCTCGTTAGTGCCCCCCATGTGTGCCAGTATATAACATAGAGCCCCTATATTGCTCCTCCTCCTCCATAGTGCCCTCCATGTGCACCAATATACAACATAGGGCCCCCATAGTGCTCATCCCCCTCCATAGTGGCCCCCATGTGTACCAGTAACTAAGATAGGGCACCTTATAGTGCTCATCTGCCTCCATAGTGCCCCCATATGTGCCAGTAACTAATAGTGCTCCTCCTCTCCCATGTGTGCCAGTACATAAGATAGGGCACCCAGTAGATGCCCCCATAAGTGACAAATAGGGCCCCTAGCAAAGTGTAAAAAAATAATAATAATAAACACATATGCTTACCTCCTTGCCGCTTTCAGCGATGTAATGCAGGCCTGTGTCCCGGGCTGTACGGTTCAGGCAGCGCAATGACATCGTGCCACCTGCTCCGGCCTCTGATGGGCTACAGGCACTAGGCCTGCAGCCTATGAGAGGTCTTGTGGAGGGAGACGCCTCTCCCCTGCCCCACCACAGCACCATTCTGTATCACCGTCCTAAGGACGGCGATACAGATTAATATAGAGAGATGGAAGCGCTTATCTCCCCCTGCCCTGGATAAGAAGGGGCCACTTCCTGCACTGGGCCCCTGTGCAGCCAAACCAGCTGCACAGGCGATATGTCCGTCCCTGAGTTTAACCGAATAGCTTCACCCGCTAGTGAAATGTAGCCAGCACATGCCCTCAACGAGTGTCACTATGTGCCTATTCATCATCTGTTATCACAATAGACCTTGGCGTGGCCAATTCCCAGATCTGCCAATAAATCCGAATCCCAAGATAACCTCGACAAACTTTGCAGACAGTGCCTAACTCTTGCACAAAGATATCCAAAAAAGTCATTTTCATTCTATCAGACAGAAAAGGTCTTTAACCATCTTGTACAAACATTTTGAGGCAAGTTATCAGTTCATTTACAGGCCATAATAGGTTTATCAGACAAAATGTAGTCCAGATGATCAGAGACTGGGGGGAGATTTATCAAACTGGCCTAAAGTAGAACTGGCTTAGTTGCCCATGGCAACCAGATTCCACCTTTAATTTTCCAAAGAAGCTGGCAAAAATTAAAGGTGGAATCTAATTGGTTACTATGGGCAACGAAGCCAGTTCTACTTTACACCAGTTTGATAAATGACCCCATACATCTTTACTGAACCAAGTTTAGGAACTTCATATCTTTGTTTATACGACATGACCTTCTTGGACATTATCCCTGCTCAGAACTTAAGTATTTTCTTACAGCCACTATAGAATACTATGCAGCTACTCACCCAAGCTGTTACCCTAACTCTAAATGTTCTCTGTTCTATCCTTTTTCAAGGTTGCATTTGTTTTGTTCATGTGTGTATGGTGATCAGGAGATACAGCATGCATATTTTCCATTAGATGTTTTTCACTGTAATTGAAATTATAAGACCATGGTTATTTCCAGTTATGATGTGGTCTCAATTTTACCTACCATATTTTGCTTTGTGCTAATGGTACCATGTCTGTGATGAATTTGCTACAATGTATGCAATGTCCATTTTTGTGGTATTTCCTTTATGCCTCTCTTGTTTTTAATATAAAATGGAATTTTAAAAGAAAGAATAATAGAATTGTGATTCTGTCAGTCTTTCCAATCCTCCATCATTATAATGCGACTACCCTGCAGAACATGACAACGGGCTGCATTTGTGCTTAGCGGGTTTAGTGAATCTTTTTTTTACTGCTACAGAAGGTCTGTATATTGTATTAATTTCCATTGGCATAGTACTGCTAAACTTAAAAGGAAAAACAGCCAAAAATTGTAAAAAATATTTCTTTAAATATTGAGTTTAGAAAATACCCATTTATGATAGAAGTGTCTCTTTAACCTACATTACAAAATGTTTATGTTAACAGTGCCCAATAGTGAAAACCTAAAGAAGATGACAATAAAGAAGCATAGCAGGGGAGATGAGGAGATCAATATTTACACAGAGTTCTTTCGGCCATACGAACTGAGCAGTTTTGATGACACCTTTTGCTTGTCTATGACAAGTTCTGCAAGGTAAATGACATTAACCTTTAGGTTTAATTTAAACAGTAAGAAATATAGATGAAATCAACAAATTTACTCATATGTCCTTTTCATTTTCAGAGACTTCACGCCAAAAAATGTTGAAATTGATCCAAGTCCATTCACAGTGCGGAAACCAGATGAAACAGGAAAATCTGTTCTGGGGTAAGAGTGGCAATTAAAGGAATATGTATCTATGTATATGACTTATGCTAGGTCCACATTAGCAGTATGCCTTGTCCGGCTGTCGCCTGGACAAAAACCGCTTAACAGCCCTATCACTATTGGATACCATTCTAGTCAATGGGGATCCTGCGGTGTCCGGCCATGTCCAACAATGTCATATACGGTGAACTCTGGCAGGTTGTTCTCTGCTACAACAGCCTGCCGAATTTCATAGCACTGCTGTGAATGTTCTCCTTAACTAGAAAAAGATGACTGCTTTCTTCCAAAAAGAGCACAACCTGTCCACAGATTATGTTTGGTATTTCAGCTTAGCCCCATTACCTTTCATGGAGCTGAGCTGCAATACAGACATAACCAATGGACAGGTGTGGTGCTTTTTTTAGAATAAATAATTAGTGTTTTTCTAACCCTGAACAACACCTTTAAAATTAAGAAAAAAAAGTATTTAAGGTAATTCCTAAAAATTCTCTTTTAAGTCATAGATTAGTTTGTTATAGCTCATCAATATATTCTACATAAAACCAAGCCCCCTCTGAGAGGCATTTTTATTCTAAACAGTATTAGCAGATTTTTTTTGTGTTTTTTAATAAGAACGTCCAGAACACAAAAAAATATTAATATCTTAGTTTCCAGGGCAGGGTAAGCAGAAGATGAGAGATTTTATGACATCTCCGCTTAATTGCTATCCTAGATAAAGAAGCGCAACTCTATAGACTCAGAAAAGGTTCTTTGTGCATCTCCCCTGTGCTCTATCACATTTCTTTATCAATTGACTCCCATTCATTGCAGCTACCAAAGCATGCTCACACCCTGCTGCACTGTCTTTACTGATAATACAGGAAGGGATGGGAGTTTTTAAAATAGCTACAACATTTGAAAATAATCATTCCTCTTTTGTGGACTTACCTTCAAGTAAAATGTACATCTAATATATGATTATATTACATTTAATTCACCTTTAAATATGTGAGACATGTATTTACACAGGCTAGAAACAAAATATACTATATGCACTTTTACAAATGAGTCAACTAAGTCATCCATAAAGCCGAAAGATTTATTTAGAAATTACTAGAAAGCATATGATTAGCACTCAGGCGTTCATTGTAGTGTCTATAGAGAGATACTGGATTGATGTTATTCTAGCTTAATGTGGATTTACTGTACACAACCCAATATTTGGGCATAACAAACATTCCTGCGAACGCTCGTTCCCAACAATCTGCCTGTCTAATGGTGAATATTTATATAATAAATATAACCAACATTTCATATAGCTACAAGTTACTCCTATAATGTAAGCTTTAAAAACATATTCTAGAACTCTCTTTTCCCCCAGTCATCTCCACTAAGAACCCCTGAAATTGCCTCATCCCTGCTAGGGACAGGAAAAAGACGCAAAAAGGTTAAATCTCCTCTTGCCACCTTCTACCTTCAGTGTTTTTCCTGTCCCTGTGCAGGGGGGAGATGCAGAGAGTTCAGGGCTGAGGCCCTGGTGAAGAGAAATCTGTTTGGGGTTAGCAGAGGAAGTGGGCAAAACCAGCATCTCCCTTCTTTCTTCAGACAGTCTCTGCCTAGGATTGTGACTCTCGGCAAAAGAGTAAGCTTTCCTTAATCATGCGGTTACTCAAATGGAGGTTTCCTAGTAAAAAGCCAGCATTGCAGCCTCAAAGGTAAGCGATGCAGCTTATGCCAGCTGGACCGCAGATGGCACGTCCAGGCGGTCCTCTAGATGGTGTGGAAAAGCTGCCTCAAATTCAGAGGACTTCTCAAATATTGAGTGTTTAGATAAAGAGGATGGTGAACAGATTATTCTTTAGAGGAAGAAATAATAATTTAAAAAAACTTCCTTTGCATTAAACGACTTGGATCAGCTGAATAAAGGTACATGGAAATAAAGGAAATTGAAGAGTTTAAAAAAGCTAGGTCTATTCAAAATACTATGTTGGGTGAGATACAAAAAGTGTTTCCTATACACAACAGTCTTCATAAGCTAATTTACCCCTGAAATGATTGGATTTGCCTAGAGGTCTCAAGAGTAGATACCCATTCAATGATACAGATGTAGAAAAATGGGATTCAATTCCCATTATCGATGCTTCAGTAGCCCAACTTACATCAATTTGATGCCATACAATTGAAGGACCCTAAGGATATAAAAGCCGAAGGTCTGATTAAAAAGACTTGGGAAATTGTTTCTACCATGATCAAACTGGGGGTTTCTTCTACTTTATTTTGCTATATCTTTGTGTGTCTGGCTTGACCAATTAGAATAACGACTTGGGAAGAAAATGCCTAGGGATTAGATTCTTGCCTTGCTCCCCCTTTAAACCCTTCAGGACCCTAAGATTTTCCTTTTTTGTTTTTTACTCCCCGCTTTCCCATAGTCCTAACTTTTTTATTTTTCCATTCACATAGCCTTATGAGGGCTAATTTTTTGTGGGACAAGTACTTTCTAATGGCACCATTTACGGTTGCATACCATGTAGTAGGAAGCGGAAAAGAAATTCTCAATCGGGTAGAATTGGGAAAAAATGTAATTCTGATAAAGGTTTTTTTGTTTTTGATTTTTTACACTGTACACCATGCGGTAAAATTGACTTGTTATCTTCATTCCTCAGGTCAGTACGGTTACAATGATACCACACTTGTATAATTTTTCTTTCGTTTAGGAACTGGACTTCCGCCATACATATAGGGTGGAGGTCTTCAAGGAGTTAAAAAATGGCCTCCGGATTTTTAGCTGATTGCTCTGCTGAATCAGTTTATGGACATCTGTTCTGACGAAAAAAAAAAATATCATCCATTCCTTTCCATGGCCAGTATGTATTTGGTCTGGATCTTGATAAGATCCTTGAGAAGGCCTCGGATAAAAACAATGCGTTCCCTGAGTATAGATCTCATAGAGGTAGTACATTCAAAAGTGTAAAATATCAGGGCCAAAGCAGATCTCACAAAGGAAAGACAGGAAGTGTGAGCTATAGGAAATGTGATAAAAGTAAACCATTTCTGTTTAATCCCAAGCAGCAGTACTCCACTAAATAATGTTGGAAGGATAGGGGAAGATTAGCTCAGTTTGTACATCAATGGCAAAATTTTGCAAAAAAAAAATCTGTGGGTTCTACAGATTTTACAAGAAGGGTACAAAATAAAATTTGTAGCTTGTCCCCCAGAAAAATTCAGACTAACCCTTCTGCGGTACTTCATTAAAAAAACAAAAAAAAAACGGTTGTTGGGTATTAAGATTTTTTGCGTTTAGATGCTGTCCTTCCTGTTCCTGATGTTGTCCTTGGTCGGATTCGAACCTAGGACCCTAGCGCTGCAAGGCAACTGCAGATATAAATTCTTGTATTTTCAGCCCACTGTGTATTTGTAAAAGACTGAGCACTGGAGAAAAGACATGAATTTATATATGCAGTTTGCGGGTCCAAACAGGGGAAAGAAAGCTGCAAAAAGCTCTATTGGTAGGTGGATCAGACCTAGACCATCACTATGGCCTACAGCTCAGCAGAGCTCATTTAAATAGAGCAATAGCGGTGTCTTGGACAGAAAAGGCATTGGCATCTATAGAATAAGTCTTCCGGAAACCTACATTTTCAACAAACTTTATAAAATGAATGTACTGTTCAATTCAAAAGGGATCTGGCCTTTGGACACAAGGTTCTTCAGAAGATTGCCCCCTCCCTAAAAAAATATGTTTGTTATATCACATTGATGCAGTCGTGGGGACAACTGGGGGAGTGGAATTACACTTAGGGTACTTTCACACTTGCGTTAGTGTGATCCGGCAGGCAGTTCCGTCGTCGGAGCTGCTTGCCGGATCCGCCCTTAAGTGTGACAACTGACAGCATTTGTAGACGGATCCGGGTGCGGATCCGTCTACAAATGCATTGCAAGAATGGATCCGTCCCTCCGCTTGTCATGCGGATGGACGGATCCGTCCTGCAGTCTTTTTCACAGTTTTCCTGGTCTGCGCATACGCAGACCGGAAGGACGGATCCGTCCTTCAGTTGTTTCTCAATGCCGTATCCAGCACTAATACAAGTCAATGTAAATTAATGCCAGATCCGGCATTCCGGCGACTGATCAGGCATTTTGGATGGACATAATACCGCAGCATGCTGCGGTATTATGTCCGGCCAAAACGCCTGACAGTGACTGAACGGAAGGCATACTGATGCAAACTGAACGGATTTCTATCCATTCAGATTGCATGGGAATATGCCTGATCAGTTCTTTTCCGGCATAGAGCCCTATTGACGGAAATCTATGACGGAAAAGAGTAACGCAAGTGGGAAAGTACCCTAATACATTTAATACATTAGCTTTCCTGGAAGTCTGTACGACACAATATAGTAATTCATTAACCATAAAAGATAGATATCAAATTGTGTTGGTTGGAATGCTAGCTAGCAGATACTCATAATAGACCAAACAAACTTTGACAGACAGATGATAAAATATAAAGCTTTAATATATTAGTTGAATAATCGATAAAGTCCTAGTCCAAAACAACTGCCAATGCAGGGCTCTTCCACAATATGGCTGCGATTCACACTTAAAAGGTAGAAAATGAGTACCTTACATGTACAGCGCAGTGAACATAGCGTTTATGCAATCCATCATACATGTACAGCTCTCTGACTGAGCGGGCACAGAAACTGACAGCCAGGTCCCTGCTGTATCTGCTGGCATCACTGAAAACTCTGATGCCGCTAAATTAACTCCTTAGATGCTGCAATCAGTAGTGACTCCCGTGAGGTGCAAATGGTTGCCATGGCACCTGTAACCCTTCACAAAAGCCTTTGGGCCGGCCATGTATGAAAGCCTATGAGGCCCAGCCCCCAGATCAGGTCTCATAGGCAACTATCAGTGTGAAACACAGCGTGTATTGTACTACATTACAACAGGGATCAGACCCTCAAAAGTTGAAGTCCCATAGTGGGACTAAAGTGTTTTATAAAAATCAAAGTTTCAAGAATGAAAAAAAAATAAATTGCACCGCTTTCCCCTTTTCAAGCTATTTCAAATTGTAGAAAAAAATAGACATGTTAGGTATGGCCACTTCTGTAATGACCGACTCTATAAGAATATCACATGATCTGCCCCGTCAGTTGACCGTCATAAACAAAATATCAAGCGACTAAAAAGTTGTATATACCCCGAATTCATACCAATGAAAACATCGACCCATCCTGCAAAAAATGAGCCCTCACACATGAACATTGCCAGAAAAGAAAAATGAGATTAAAAAAATCAAAATAACAACACAAAAACATGTTTTGTTTCCAGAAATTCTTTAATTGTGTTAAAGTAGCAAAAGGAAGGAAAAAAAAAACCTGTAAAGTTGGTATTTCTGTAATCGTACTGACCAGCATAATATTTAATTTTTCCCACAAGAACAAAAACCAAAAAGCAATTGTAGAATTTCTGTCTTTATCCTGCTTCCGAGAGCAAAATAAAGAGTGATCAAAAAGTCATATATACCCCAAAATAGTACCAATGATAAAGGCAACTCATGCTGCAAAAAATAAGCCCTCACACAGCTCCGTCAAGAGAAATAAAAAATGTATGGTTGTTAGAAAATAACTGTACTGGTACCCCAGCTGTTTGAATGCCCATAAATCAATCCATCACAATCTGCACTGCAACAGTCAAAAGGTCTTTACCTTCTGAACCCTGCAGTATACCGAAACAGCAGTTTTCGACCACATTTATGGCCTTTCCATACCCAGTAGAACCTGCCTAATAATTTAAAGAGTGTGGTGTGTCTCAGATAATACAAGCTAGGTACTGTATATTGGGGACTGAAAAGCCATATCTGTGGAAAACTTGAAATTGTCATTTCACAGGGTCACCGGCTTATTAATTTCTGCAAAATACCTGTGGTGTCATAATGCTCGCTCTACCCCTTGATAATTAACTTGAGAGGTGTTGTTTCCAACATAAGGTAAATTATTGGGGGGTTTTCACTGTATGTGCACCTCAGGGTCTCTGCAAATGTGATGTGGCACCCAAAAACCATTCTAGCAAAATCCAAAAGCCAAATGGTGTTCCTTCCCTTCTGAACCCTACCATGGTCCCATACACAGCTTGCATCCACATTAATTGCATTTCCATAACCAGTAGAAACCTCCTATAAATTCAAGTAGTGTGGTGTAAGTCTCAGATAATATGAGCTGTACATAACATACTAGGCACTGAAATGCCATACTGTGCATTCATTTCCTCAAAATACATGTGGTGTCAAAATGCTCACTCCACCCCATAATACTTTGAGAGGCGGTGTTTCTTATATGGAGTAACTTCTCGGGGGTTCCATTAATTGTTTCACCCCAGATCCTCTACAGTTGTCAACATAGGGGAAACAAGGACCCAGCACTGCCTTTCTCCTAATTGTAGACTATATTGAAACATAAACATTAAAAAATGAGTTTTCTTGACGCGTTTCGGGCAACACTAGCACTTTGTCAAAAGAATAAAATCTCACACAACGCAAGAGGTAAAATACACATTTGGAAAATCAGGTAACCAATAGTGAATCAACACATACATGATCAGGTGAATATCATTAGGTCTCCACAGGTTCATTACTAATTATTTACGACGAGGGGGAGGAGGGGAAGAAGCCTATAATGAAAAAAACAATACTTCATATACATGATAATTTTGAAAATGACGTCTATTTTTTTTTTTTTTTAAAACAATACATTTTCAACTTCCATTATTTGGCATGGAAGTTTTATCTACGACCTCCTCATTATATGGGGAGGTCGTCGGGATGATATCCTTCCTTTTGGAACATACCTAATTAATAATGAATGCGACTTTGCGAAAATGTCAAAAACCTTGTCCTCTTTCAATATCAATAGCACTTATAAAATATCTTTGTATATTAATTGTAATACCTTGTGAACTGCAGTTTGTGTAAACTGCAGTACGTAGGTTGCACCACAAATACCCTGAAGACAAGGATACGCAAGCATCTTTCTGATGTCAATAATGAGAAGGCTGTGTCTAAACACTTTACTGATATCCATAAGGGAGAATTATCCTCCTTTACTTTTATTGGTATTGGAAGGGTGTCTAGACCATTTAGAGGTAGAGACCACAGGAGAAAGATTTTGACCAGGGAAACGTACTTTCATGTTAGAAGCTAGAGCCCCAAATGGTCTAAATAAAAGACAGGATATAATTTATTTATATGTATTATTATTTTAGTAGGATATTTTATCATTATATATTATGCACTTTATTGTAGGGTGAGCAGTGATAGACGGCAGTTTCGACGTTATCATGTATATGAAGTATTGTTTTTCTCATTATAGGCATCTTCCTCTCCTCCTCCTTTCCTTGAATAATTAGTCATGAACCTGTGGAGACCTAATGATATTCACCTGATCATGTACATGTTGATTGACTATTGGTTACCTGATTTTCCAAACGTGTATTTTACCTGTTGCGTTGTGTGAGATTTTATTCTTTTGACAAAGGGCCTATTAGTGTTGCCTGAAACGCATCAAGAAAACTCAGTCTTTTTAAATTGCATGTGTACGTTTCAATAAAGTCTACAGTTCGGAGAAAGGCAGTGCTGGATCCTTGGTTTCCATTTTGGGAGTCTTCACTCACCGTGACACGCTGCTTTCACTGACATATGATTTAATCCTGAGTTGGAGCTGGTAAGGTAGTTTTTCTTCCGTATATCTATTTAGTTGTCAGCATAAACCAGCACATTGGCCTCAAAATGCTCATGGTGCTCTTATACTCCTGAGCTCTCTCATATGTTCAGGCAAAGGAATAGGACCACATATAGGGTGTTTCTAAAACCAGGAAACACAGCATAATAATAAGAGGACTTTTCACACTGGCACATGTTGGTCGCAGAGTATTGGTTACTGAAATGGCATATTTGTGTAAAAATTGCAATTTTCACTTTTCTCCATCTGATGTGTGGAGGGTCCAAATGATCACAACACTTCTTGGTAAATTCTGTGAGAGCTGTGGTTTTCAAAATGGGGTTACTTCTTGGGTGTTTCATTTCTTTATTTGAAGTCAGCCAGTGCTGTATTAATCACCAATCTAGGCCTCAAATACACCATAACTTATGGACCGCGGTAGCAGAATCTAAAATGGAATTCTTAGATAACCCGGAGCTTGTACGCCGAAATTGAAAACAGACGTTCTCTCGTACCTAATCATGCTCCTTCCTTGATGGATTTGCATAATACTTTGTTTGAATACTGTACTGCTCCGTATTAGAATATATTGGCTCCTATGAGCTGTTCGCGAAGACTCGTGTGACTTCGCATAATAACTTCATAAATCAATTTCTACTGTAAAAAAACATTTCCCGAACTCTGGTTCGGTTTCAAGTTGTACCTTAGAACCGAACCCTTGTTCGGAAAATGTTTTTTTTTACAGTAGAAATTGATTTATTAAGTTATTATGCGAAGTCTTACGAGACTTCGCAAAGTAAGTGCTTCGGCTCATAGGAGCAAATACATTACAATACTGTACGGAGTGCTCGCCGCTCCGTACAGTATTCAAACAAAGTATTATGCAAACCGTCTTCTGATGCTTCATCCGAAGTCGATTTGCTCATCCCTAGTGAAGACATTGTGATTCCCAGTACCCAGGAGTAGGTGATATGTTTTCCTGGAGCGTATACAATCTGTTTCAAATACGACAATGCTCTATTTTTCATATACACTGCAGAATATTGGATATTCTTTATATTAAGTGGTCGTGGTGTGATCAGCTGTGTTTCTGGCCGGAGTGCAACACAATGCAGCATTACGGCTCCTGCTTCTGTACTGTAGCAGCAGCAGGACAGGTTCCCGGCTGTCAGTGACAACCGGGTAGCCAAGGAGAAGGCAGAAATAGTTTATCAGCGCTTCTGCCTTCTCCTCAGATAGGTGGCATAGCTCTCGATGAGCGCTGGCGATCACAGGGCATCTTGGGGGCAGAGGAGCGCAGAGCTAAAGGATAAGTAGGTAGACCCTAATCACCTCTTCCTTGTACAAATCCCCCACAGCAGGCTGATTTCCCCTATAACTGGGGTTCCTTTGGATGCTCCACAGTGGCAATAGTGTAAAAAAAAAAAAAAAGTCTCATTGTCTCCCAAAGGTCTTTCAGTGACCTCTTTGGGGACAAAAAATTAAAGAGTAACTAAACTTTTATAATAATTTTTAATATGTTGTCCCTAATCCTCTAAATACATTTTTTCTAATATACTTTAAAAGATTTGCTCAGCGGAGTATGGAGTACTCATTTTATAAATAGGGCCGCAGCAGCTCAGGGAGTACAGGCAGGAGCGCACATTGCTGCTCCTTTCTATGCTCCCCAGACAACTACTAACTCCTGGCATAGTACATGGGTACCCTGTACCCATGTACTATGCAAGGATTTGCTGAGCGGAGTGAACTCCTGCCTGTGCCTGCTCCGCTGAGCTAAGAGAACTTCTGCGGCGCTCCATTCATACACTGCGTACTCCGTTTACCGCTGAGCTGTCAGCGGTGTAGGGAGAACTGAGTTTAAGTGCACACTGAATGGTGCGCTTTAGGGATGTAAAAGTACAGTAAAAATAAAAAGTTGATAAATAAAGTATATAAAAAACTTTTTATTTAGGGGATTAGGGACAACATATTAAAAATTGTTATAAAAGTTCAGTTACTCTTTAAAAATTATGGAAAAAAAAATTGAAAACAGAAAATCAAAAATATACAGTACAAATAAAAGAAAAAAGTGCAAAATAAAAGTGTCCCCTAAAGGTCATTTTATGACCTCTTGGGGGACATATTATGTAGTAGAAATATATTAAAAATTGAGTTAAAAAATAGTAAAATACCGTACTTAAAAGAAAAAACACCCACAACCAAAACAGTCACTATTATCTCCCCATTCACGTGAAACTATACATATTATATTAAAAAAAAACAGCCGACACAAAATACGAAACTAATTATAATAATTTATTTTGCTGTCGGTTTGCGTATATTTGAAGAATAAGGAATTAGGCCTCTTTCACACGGGCGTCACGTTTGACGCCCGGATCAGAGGCGGGTAAGTTGGAAAATGCGCGCGTGTGCAAACTGTTGTAATGCGTTTTGCACGCGCGTAGGAAAAATCGGCATGTTTGGTACCGAGACCCGAACCCGGACTTCATCACTGATGGTGATGGACCATGTGATGTGACGTCATCACAGGTCCTTTAGACTGCAGCTAATGCTTGAAGAAGAGAGGAGAGATCGCCAACTACGCGATCAAGTGGCTAAGGTGAGTCAAGTTTTTTATTTTTAACCCCTTAATCCACATTCTACAAAGCATTCTTTATTGAGAATGCTATTATTTTCCCTTATAACCATGTTATAAGGGAAAATAATAAAGATCGGGTCCCGTCTCTTAGCAACCATGCGGGAAAATCGCACTGCATCCGCACTTGCTTGCGTATGCTTGCGATTTTCCCGCAGCCCCATTCACTTCTATGGGGCCTGCGTTGCTTGAAAAACGCAAAATATAGAGCATGCTGCGATTTTCACGCATCGCAGAAGTGATGCGTGAAAATCACCGCTCATGTGCACAGCGTAATAGTTTGAAAATATGACTTTTTAGTACAATTTCCCTAAACTAAAAAATAAATTATAAAGCCTTATATGTCACAGAAAAAATGTTGCAAAAATTATTTTAATAGTCCATAAAAAAAATAAAAAGTTACAACCGTTTGAACCACCATGTGCGCTAAATCACAGAAAAGTGTCTGGTCATTAAGGCCTTTTCAGGCATGGCCATTAAAGTGTTAGGCCTCATGCACACGACCGTTGTTTGATTCCGTGTCCATTTTTCGTGATTTTCTGCGGACCCATTGGTTTTCAATAGGTCCGTGAAAAACTCGGCAAATGCACCGTTTGTCCTCCGCGTCCGTGGTCCGTGATTCCAGTCCGTCAAAAAAATATAACCTGTCCTATTCTTGTCCGCAAAAAACGGTTCGCGGACCCATTCAAGTCAATGGGACCGTGAAAAAATGCGGATGGCCATCCGTGTGTCATCCGTGTTCCGGGTCTGCATTTTTTTGCGGATCCCTTGGCAGGCACTTGGCAAAAATTGTCAGCCTGTCTTTTGGTAAAATCTTTTGTCATGTCAGCAAAAAAAACGGAAGACACACGGAAACACAACGGAAGCAAAAACGGACACGGATCGCGGAACACCGGAACCCCGTTTTGCGGACCGCAGAAAACAACTGTCATGTGCACGTAGCCTTAACCAATGAACACTTTACCCGCTAGTAAGGTAAAGTGTTTACTGGTTATTGCATGGCGCCTGTAACTGGATTAGCAGAAGGTGGTAATAACCAGTGAGCGCCATCTTCTGCAGTGAAGGAAAGCACTGATTTATGACTAGGAAGCATGATGGAAGGGAATGTCGCCACTTTTCCGTGTTTTTCTGGTAAAATTTATTTTTTAACAAGTTCCTGCAGCATGGCCCTGAAATAGAAGAGTCATACTTAGCTTTTCCACACTGTCT
The DNA here is from genome assembly GCA_033119425.1 of Bufotes viridis. NCBI lineage: Eukaryota > Metazoa > Chordata > Amphibia > Anura > Bufonidae > Bufotes > Bufotes viridis. Next base: position 239,793,757 of record CM065592.1, read on the forward strand.
TGTCCTATGCACTGCCCCAACTGCCACCATCTTTCGGTCACTGTGCTGTTTACACCTAGCAGTGCATGAGTATGGTCACATACACATCTCTAGTCAATGATTGGCTTCAATGTTGACATTCTTCTTGTGGCCACATCACCGCTGAAGCCAGTCATTGGCTAGAGAGGTACATGTGACTCTGCCCATGCAGTGGCAGGTGTAAACATCGCGGGGGCGCGAAGATGGAGGCAGCAGAGGACCAGTGCGGTGGGGAGCAAGTAAGTATAAGGCCCCTTTCACACCTGCGTTCTTCTTTTCCGGCATAGAGATCCGTCGTCGGGTCTCTATGCCGGAAAAATCCTGATCAGGATCATCCCCATGCATTCTGAATGGAGAGAAATCCGTTCAGGATGCATCAGGATGACTTCAGTTCAGGACCGGAACGTTTTTTGGACGCAGCAAATACCGCAGCATGCTGCGCTTTTTGTTCCGTCCAAAAATCCGGAACACTTGCCGCAAGGCCGGATCCGGAATTAATGCCCATTGAAAGGCATTAATCCGGATCCGACCTTAAGCTAAACGTCGTTTCGGCGCATTGCCGGATCCGACATTTAGCTTTTTCTGACTGGTTACCATGGCAGCCAGGACGCTAAAGTCCTGGTTACCATGGTAAAATGTAGCAGGGAGCGGGGAGCGGCATACTTACATTCCGTGCGGCTCCGGGACGCTCCAGGATGACGTCAGGGCGCCCCAGTGCATGGATCACGTGATCGCATGGATCACGTGATCCATGCGCATGGGGCGCTCTGACGTCATTCAGAGCGCCCGAGCCGCACGGAATGTGCATGCCGCTCCCCGCTCCTCGCCTTACTATGGCAACCAGGACGCTAGTAGCGTCCTGGCTGCCATAGTAACCTGAAAGCAATTCGAAGACTGATCAGGATCCTGATCAGTCTTCTAATGCTTCAGGTGACTTGCGTTCTGACGGATCCGGCAGGACGGAAGTGCCTGCCGGATCCTCAGAACGCAAGTGTGAAAGGACCCTAACTCTCCAGTTTCAGGGGCTATGCTGCAGAAACTTGCTAAAAAAAAAAACACTTTTACCCAGAAATCTCTTTAAAGGCAATATATACCTTCAGAGGCAATTTTTGTTTATGATTGCATTTTACTCATTTTTGGCTAAAAATCATATTTTCAATTTGCTTTTATTACATATTGAGCCGTTCTATCACTGTGTGACTGGTACTTTCACTTTGTGCGCCGGTCATCTAATAACCCTTATCTCTAAACTACTAAGAGGTCATAAACACTTAGTTAAGCCACATTCTTATCCATAACATAAGAACTGAACTATAATATTAGTGTTTATAATGTCAGAGAGCAGAGATAAGGAGCCTGTCAGCTCCCCAACTGATGGAAAAGAGTGAAAATCCAGAGGCTGCTACTAGATCATCTCAGCTCTGTACAAAAAAAAAGGACTCTATTTTACCAAAACCAATTGAAAAATGTATTTTAGCTTAAAATGAGTATAATGCAATAATAAAAAAAATTGCCCCTCAGGTGTACATACAGTTGTGTTCAAAATTATTAAACCCCCAATACTGTAAAGGGTTTTAGGGAATTTAGTGTACATTTGTAATTGTGTTCAGAATTAAATCTTACAAGGACTTTTTAACTCCTACAGGACCGCCTAACGCAGGGATGCGTCCTGCAGGCGGTCCTGTTGTTCTGAGACGACGCATCGGCGCGTCATCTCTCGAGAGCCGAGACTTCCTGTGAACGCGCGCGCGTTCACAGTGAAGCGCGTCTCAGGAGTTCTCCTACAGCCTGCCAGCGATGATCCATGGCTGGCAGGCTGTAGATGCGAATTAAATCGCATCAAAGAGCTATATCAGACGCTGTTTTGTGAACAGCGTCTGATATAGCTGCTACCTGGTCCTCTGGTGGTCCCATTTGCTGGGATCGACCACCAGAGGACCAGGTAACTATGTAAAGTTGCACCAAACACTACACTAACCCTCCCCCACCCCCTCACCTATTAACCCCTTGTTAACCCCTTGATCACCCCATCTAGACCCCCTGATCACCCCCCTGTCATTGATCACACCCCTTGTAAGGCTCCATTCAGACGTCCATATGTGTTTTGCGGATCCGTATCCTCAAAACACGGACACCGGCAATGTGCTTTCCGCATTTTGCAGATCCGCACATTGCCAGAACTATATAGAAAATGCTTTTTCTTGTCCGCAATTGCGGACAAGAATAGGACATGTTCTATATTTTTGCGGAACGGAAGTGCAGACCCGGAAGCGCGGATCCGTAATTCCGGATTCGAGCGGGACAAAGTCTGTCCCCATAGAAATGAATGGGTCCACAATTCCGTTCCGCAAACAGAATTTCGGACGTGTGAATGGGGAATAAGGGTCCCCTATCACCGCCAGTTAGTTAGCTACTTGTTAGGTAGCTAGCGCCCTGCCCACCGCACCGCAGTCACTGATTTTGGTAGAGATTTTTTCATCCACATTGACCGATGCGAATGAAAAAATCTGTGCCGTTAATTTTTTTTTTTTTTTTCAGCGCAGAGGTTGAACGAAAAAAAAAATCTCATTACCCGTATGCCCAATATAAGGAGAATCGCAGAAACTCCTAATGCTGGCCATACGTGTAATAATTGCGGAGACCCCTAAAATGCGAGGACAGTATAAATACCCCACATGTGACCCCATTTTAGAAAGAAGACACCCCAAGGTATTCCGTGAGGGGTATGGTGAGTTCATGCAAAATTTTATTTTTTGTCACAAGTTAGTGGAATATGAGACTTTGTAAAAAACAAAATAAAAAAATAAAAATATCAATTTTCGCTAACTTGTGCCAAAAAATAAAAATTCTGTGAACTCGCCATGCCCCTCACAGAATAACTTGGGGTGTCTTCTTTCCAAAATGGGGTCACTTGTGGGGTATTTATAATGACCTGGCATTTTAGGGGCCCTAAAGCGTGAGAATCCAAATGCGTAAAAATGCCCTACACACCCCATAATGGTATCAACTAAAAGTTCAGATCGCCCCACAAAAAATAAGCCCCCATACAATGCCATACACTTTATTACAGAAAAGTTATAGGGGTCAAAATATGGCGACAAAAAAATAAAATAAAAAATTTCCCACTTTTGAATTTTTTTTCACTATCAAAACGCAAGAAAAACTATATATATTGGGTATCGCCGGATTCGTAACGGATAACCTGTAGAATAAAACTAAATGGTCAGTTTTATCGCACATTAAACGTCGTAATTTAAAAACCCATAAAATTGTGGTGGAATTAATTTTTTTTGCAATTTTACTCCATTTGGAATTTTCTTCCCGCTTCCCACTACATCGTATGCAATATTGTCCCGGAAAAAAAAAGCCCTCATATGGCCATGTGAACGTAAAAATAAAAAAGTTATGGCTCTCGGAAGGCAGGGAGCGCAAAACGAAAATGCAAAAATGAAAAAAAACCGAGTCCTTAAGGGGTTAAGCAGGCCCATAGAAATGAATGGAGGGAAGCTGCGCATGCTAAGTGCACCCTTCACATTCTTTAGGGGTCTGTTCTCGATGTAGGTGCAGGTCCCAGAGGTGGGCATATCCAATGTGGGCATATCCTAGCGATGTGCCCCCATTGTCTGAGATGGGAATACACCTTTGACAGCATTTAGAGAATTCCTTTACGACAGCCCCATGGACCACAGATCCAATGTACAGGAGGGGACCTCATTGACCTACATGGAAGAGTTCTCTAGGCATGCTCTGTGACCTGAACAGAGGTGATTGGCCAATCTTATGTATTCTTTCTTTGTACAATCACCTACTATGAATGGTGGACCCTGTCTTATCTATACACAACGGTGATATCTCCATATCATTACAGGCAGGTTAAGAATAATATATAACTACAGTAAAAAAATCTGTATAGACCAAGAAGTGGCACCTATTATTAGGCTTAGTGGCCAGTGTGAAAAATTTGTTAAACATAAAAATGTTATTTAAACAATAGGCCATTTTCAGATGACACATTCTCTTTAGGTAAATTCACTGCCCAGTATATGGGGGGGAAAAAACAAGCACTTAGCTCGCTCCCCTCCCATATGGCCATCTGGATGTGTAGCCTGTGTCCCGGCTCAGGATACACAATGACCGTAGTCACGGTTGCCTGCGCTAGGACATCGCATGAGGTCATATTCATCCTAGAGGCCTGAACCCTATGAGAGTGGATGGTGGGGAAAGGAGCTGTTGGCTTCTGTGCCCCGCAGCCTGAGGCAAGATGTTGTGGTGTTTGACTCGCCTGATGGGGCCCGGAGGGCGAGAGGTCCCACGCAATTGTGGTTTGTGTAGTGGTCAAGACCACCACTGTTTTGGGTTATTTCCAACTGGCCATCTCTGGCCCTCCCCACAGTGCAGTTTAGGTTTGCACACTGCTTCCTAAAAAAGTTAAACAAAATAAGAATATTCAGAAACTTTTTGTACTTGGGAGAGAGCACTTTGCTTTGAGAATGTCACTTACTCCTGTGTAGGTATTGATTTCTATAGACCTACCTCCTGCATAGCATCAAACATAAATGATTAACTTCCACCCAATGCAGAACTTTCTTACACTCTGCTGTTTGTGCCACATCAGTGCTGCTATTTGGTCTTACCCTGAGAATACCTCATTTGACCCTGCAGGTTACTGTAGTGGAAAAATCTTCTTTCTTGGGAATTACCAATATGTCACGGCAAACAGCTGTCTCCTAGGGAATATCATTCTGAACAAGGCACATTTTTACTAGTTTCTACTTATGCATCACTGCATACAAATCTGCCCCACTGTTGGTTGCATTCTGTATTGTAGATCCAAATTATTGTTAATATATTGCGGATCTAAATTATTGTTAGTATTAAAGGGGTTGTCTGGGTTCAGAGCTGAACCCGGACATACCCATGATTTCACCCAGACAGCACCGCTAATATTAGCATCGGAGCATCTCATGCTCCGATGCGCTTCCTTGCCCTGCGCTAGATCGCGCAGGGCAAGCGCTCTTTTGTTTACAATAACACACTGCCAGGCAGAAGTACAATGATAAGTGTGTGGCCTTGTGCCCTGCTCCCCTGAGACTAATTTAAATCAATGTTCATTCCTTTATTACAGGCTTATTGCGGCATGCTGTCTGATCTGTGCTATAAAACAAAGCCAGGTGCTAAAAGCTCTGCTTTTGAAGGCCATGGTTATTGGGAGCCGTAGCAGGCTGATTCACTCATTAACACTGCAGATCTGTTTATGTTGTTTTTATGAATCCAAAGGAAGAAGATAAATTGCACAAATGGACGATGGGGCATGTGTACCTCCGGGTGTTCTTGGAAGACACTACGTTAATTCAGTTAGTTCAGAAGCCCACTATTTGCAACTGCAGTGAGCATTTGGTACAATATTAGCAAGTACTAAATATACAATATTAAATGAGAAATGAGTTGTTTTTTTTTTTTTTACAGCATGTCTATTTGCTGTGTTGGACTTTGGTTCATACATTATTATACCAATTTTTTAGGTTATACATTCATTGAGCATTTTTGGGGGTCGCAATTGCAAGTATGGAGGTTCTGTGTCACCCTCTTTTACCGAGGGCTCCTTGGCTAAGCTCCCAGATTACTGTATCCCTTTGATTGTTGCTGTTTTCACCGGTGCAGTGGCCGAACACCGTCGAGGTGTCACCACGTGTTGCTGCTCCCTGGAAAGGATAGTAAGGAGTGGTGCACACCAGTGGGAAATAAGTCCAGAGAGTCAGGGTCTGCAGTAAACCAGGGTGCTTCTTTACTGGAGGAATTCAGGTGTAAAACAATACAGGCCAGGCGTAGGGCTGGCTTCTCCAGTCTCCTCCCTGGCAGAAGAAGGGTTTGATGCTGAGGAAAGGCCTGAGCTAGCTGTCCCTCTCTCTCTTCAATAGGCTGGTATCCTGATCCAGGGTCTGTGGCAGAGTATTCTTGTCGCAGCGTCTTCTTCTGGTCACTCATACAGGCTGGCAGAGTCTCCTTTTCCAGGCACTGTTCCCTAACTTCATCACACTAGGGCCTCTGACTACTCTCTTTATATACAGTTTTAGCTAGACTAGAATCTTCTAGTGGGAGGGGTGGAGTGGAGAAGCTCAGCACAAACAGATACATTGTGACACTTTCCATCTCTCATAGTCTTACATAAGAGTCATTGATACTCAATGGCAATGACAGCAGTTTTTCCAGACATGACAACATATCTAAAACCAGACATTCAAAAGGTCAAACTGTCTGGGTTTGGTGGTAAACAACATCTGGCTTTTCCCCTCCAAAACATGGTCTTCTTTAAACTGTATGGCAGCTGTGGAAAATTACCAGCTTCTCATTCAAAGTCCTAACAGTCTCTCAAGTGTTCATTAACCCTTTCCACAGAGCCTTGCAAATACAGATATAATGAACAGGATATATATCACAACATATAAAATGCAGTTACACAGTATCAAACAGTGCAAGTTAATTCTTTTAAGTGAAATAAAGTAAGAAGTTTATAACATTGCATATGCAAATGTCCACAAATGTCCAAAAGTCAAAGTACCTCCACTCCATCAGAATTTGAACAGTGGACAGAGCTAGAAGCAGAAGGCTCCTTCCACTGTCTATTGGCCATGTTGGTGTAATACAGCTCAGCTTTCATTGTATGTATTTTCATTGGGGAGAGAGGTGAAATCTGCTACCAGACACCTCTGTTGGTGTTAATACAAGCCACTTACTAATGTATTGATATCAATATTGCTTTCTTTGCTGACTGGATTCATTTTTCAATCACATTATACACTGCTTGTTTCCATGGTTATGACCACCCTGTAATCCAGCAGAGGTGGCCGTACTTGCACACTATAGGAAAAAGTGCCAGCCTCTCTAGTGGCTAGGACCATGGGATCTCACATAGGCTAGTGCTTTTTCCTTTAGTGTACAATCATGGCCACCACTGAAGGATTGCAGGGTGGTCATAACCATGAAAACAAGAAGTGGATAATCTGATGGTAAAATGAATCCAAATAAAAAGGGAAATAGTGTTGCACTGGGTCAGCCAATTACCAATATGAGGTGCTCTCAGATGAGTAGATTCACTGGTCTAGCTAGCAAAAGGAATTGGATATATAATCTGGGCACTCTCTGATATTGAGAACAATACCGATGGGACTAGAAACAGATGTGAATAAATTGTAAATAGTGTTTATTAACATCGATAAAATAACTCCCAATAGTGACCTTATCAGGGCTACTTAATATGAAAAGGGTCATTCTCAACCCCGAAACGCGTCTGGTAAAAGATCCCCGAACGACATCATCTGCCGTGAGATACTCGAGTATACACCGGATTAGAGTGGAGAAACAAGCTTGGATACCGCTCACCACGTGAGAAGCAGCATCGCAGACTCCGGAGGTAGAAAGATATAAAAGCCCACGTGTGCCGCCGAGCTGCTAGTGCGGACAAGAGTCGGAAGGAACGGAGCAAACACACAGTACTAACTGGGCCAAAAGTTAGTCAACGAAGGGCCCAATTCTAAACCAAGCTACAATAACACTCCCGGTAAGACCGTTACATATTATACTGATCAGAAGAAAGACTTGTAACTACTCTCACTTAGCGGGACGCCGCTAATAGTATGTGAATAGCGGGACGCCGCATTCACATGAACCTTATCTAAAGGTATTTATTTCATGGTGGAACTTTGTCTGCAACTATATTGATACTGAATTATCAGCAAAACTTTAATGAGTTCTTATAGAGACTTATACTAATGATACCTGCAATGTATATCCATTCCAGTTCATTTTAGTGATTTTAGGCAACTATACAGATCGAGTGCACTTATATCTATATTAAGTAGCCCTGATAAGGTCACTATTGGGAGTTATTTTATTGATGTTAATAAACACTGTTTACAATTTATTCACATCTGTTTCTAGTCCCATCCGTAAAATGAATCCAGCCAGCAAAGGAGGCAATATGGACAGTCACAATACATTAGTAAGTGGCTTGTATTTCTTCACATAGTAAATGCCTTTTGCTGACATGAGACAACCCCTTTAACTCCTGGATTGAAAAAAAAAATGGATCAGGAGCTGAAATTAAACTGATCCATTTATTCCCCCCAGCATTATCTGTCAGGGAAGAGTCTGGACATTCCCCATACACCTCATTGTTGGCCAGTCCTGTGTAACAGGAATTTCGGACAACAATTGTCTAGTGTGCATTGAGATATTTAAAGAATGTCCAAATTTGCAGGAAATACATATTTTCCAGACTATATATAACGGAAATATTGACACTGACTACTTTTTGCCAGAACTCCTGATTTTGACTTACAAAATACTGATGAAATCTGCAAGTATGAATGAAACCCTGGTTTCCTGTAGCCTACAGTCAAAAGTTCTAGTCTAGATACAGTATATTTCAGGCCAGGGTATAAAACTTCTAAAGGCACAGAATGACTCTTTGAAAACCTCTAGGACTGTTCAACTAGGATGTCTGGAAAAAGGGTCAATGAGGGAATGAAATGTACAAGTGGTATAATGTTAACTATAAATAAGAAATTTCAAAGGCACTTACCTCTCAGTTAGGGCAGTCTTTCGGATAATCATATATCATTCAGTTGATTAATTAAATTGTTCTCTGTATTATTTTGGGAACAAACTGGAGTCTTCTTTGCTTATTTAATATACCTGGAGTATGTCACTACACAATAATGACCTAGTAATAACCTGACAAATAAAACATTAACTTGGTGAAGTTATGGTAGGATTTAGGATTTTATTCGCGATTTTAGTGTGCAAAGCATAAATGACAAGACTGTACCATTACACAGATTGTGTTCATATCTTAAATCCAGATAAAATGTCTTGAGAAACCCATATAAGTAAGCACTGTATCTTTCCTGTATTGATGATTAATTAACTTGAGAGAGAACTGCTCCCCCACACAAGCACACACTGCAGGCCACTGACCTGAAGAAAGCTTCTGCAGTACCTTTTCTTACTCCCACACTCCATTCGGTTTCTCTCCCACAGTTTTCTCTGCAGAAATTGACTATCATTTATGTATGTTATGACTTACTCTTTGTTAATCATGTAGCTCTATACTAGTACAGATTTACATGTGCAATGCCGCACACGTGCCTTTTACCAATTGAGATAGGTATCTATATGTTTAATAACCCATGTTCGTTGGAGCACCACATTGTTCGGGCTTGATGAAGCAAGGTGATATATCTAATAAAGATCCTCATTTGTACTCCCAATTTTGCATTACTTGCATAGAGTTGTGCTGGGTATCAAACTTTCGATACCTAATCGATACATTTTCATAGTAATTGATACACTACCGGGAATTGCTTTTTTTCGATACTAGGCTGTGCTACTTTGCAGCTCATTATATTTTCTGATAAGAGAACATGACACTCAGCGTGCAACTTATTCTCATCAGCCGCACAGTTGAGAAGGACGGAAGGAGTTCCTCCATCCCCACTGTGACGCGGCCGACACTGGAACCAATAAAAACACTTAGGGGGGCTCTGCACCACCAATGAAAACGCTGATAATTAAAGTCAGAGGAGGGAGGGAATAAAGGGTCCGCTTCCGTTGCGGAGCGAGTGCCCATGACGATTCAGTAGCAGCAGCACCGTTCACTCCTGACTGTCCCAAGTCCCAAACATAGCCAGCCCAGGCTCCACAGTGTGTGGTGTGGCAGCAGAGTGATGATCAGGTATCCCAAAATCCAGAGCCAGGCTGTATACAGATGATTAGCCTGCTTGAAAAAAAAAGCAGACAATAATATGTACCAGGCAGCTAGCAACATTGGGGTTAATGTAACTAACCATAATCTTGCCACTGCCATGTTATAAACATGATGGGGGGGTCATTTATTTTTAATGCGAAGCACATAATTTTCTGAATTTGACCCCATGTGTCTCACATTAGTAAGTGACCCCCAAGTATCTCCTCAAATAATGTGCAACATGGGGTTAATGCAAGTTATAGAATAGGGTCACTTACTACCTGTGCCTCACATTAACCACATCATGTATCACCTTGCGTACACCAGTTTATTACCACAACACTTAGGGTTCATGCACACGGACGTATTTTTTTTCCGCAGCCGATCCACATTTTTTGAGGGTCAGAGACAAACCCAATCACTTCACTTCAGTGGGGCCTCAAAAGATGCGGACAGCGTTCCGACCATTTATTTTCCGTGGTATCAAATAGTATTGAGAATTGCAAAACGTTTTTATGGTATCGAAATCGAATCAAAATTTTGGTATTGTGACAATGATAGGACTATTTCAAAGCTGCTTGAAACTGTTATTTTATTTGCAAAACTGCAAGTAAGTGTAATGGTAGCACAGTTTTGCTAGTGAAACAGTTGTGTTGTGTCAAAATCATGCATCAACCTAGAGGTTATGTCATGATTGATGTAAAAAATGAAAATCAGACATCATATAGTACATAACAATTCCTTTCTAACAAAGCTAGAACCAGCCTTGCACCACACACGGATCCAGAGATCTCCATATTAATTGCTCCAGCTGTTCTGTTCGATTCATTTAAAGGGGTTGTCTGGGAAATAATAACGAGGACCTATCCTCAGGATAGGTCATCATCACATCTGCGGGGGTCTGAGTCCCGGCACCCCCACTGATCAGCTGTTTCAGGGAGCCGTGATGCTCAACGGAGCTCTGGTTAGGGCCATGGACTCCCGGCAGCTTAACAAGCACAGTGCCGTACGTGTCAGAGCATTTGTGCTTGGTATTGCAGCTCAGCTCCATTAACTTGAATAGGGCTGAGCTGCAACTAGGCCATCTGACTGATGTACTGTGATCCTGAGGATAAGTCATCAATATCTTTTTCCGGATAACCTCCTTAAGGCCGGCAGCTCAGGAGGTGTGTACTTTTTGCTGCAGCTTTCTCCTTATTACAGGTCAGGTAGCATTCACTTTCTGCTATAGCTCCTTCCCTGTAACTGCCACAGCTTTTCACAGAAAATGTGGCTGGGGACAGTTGAAGATTTCAGCTGAGCACATGCGACCACCTCACTGAGGTGGAAAAGAAACAGCAGGGGGCTCTACAAATACACATTATTGAATAGCTCAATGTCTATACAAATTTTTTAATTATGTGCAATTACAAAAGTATTCAGATCCAGGTGCTGGTTTGAAAAATATAGAATATTTTTTGTGACACAACCCCTTTAACAGTCAATTTAAAAATCACAATGGTGCACACTGCTGCAGTTTTTGGACACATTGCATCTGCATCAGTGCAATTCTGTGTGGTCCTACCATTAACCCTGGGAACACACCTGAGCGTTTTTCAACGCGTTCATACGCGCTGAAAAACGCTCAACATGTGAAAAGCCATGCATCCCTATGTGCATGGTTCACATGTCTGCGTTTTACAGCGCGGACGACCGCGCTGTAAAACGCCCTACGCAATCGCGTCGGCTGCCGTGACTATCGCGCGGCAGCACGCGCAATCCAACCCATATTCTATTATGGGAGCGCGTATATGACGCGCGCTTCCATAAAACAGCCACTTCGCGGCAAAAGCGCGCGTCATATGGGTAAAAGCTTTTACATTATTGTTCTCAATAATAATAAAGCTTAAAACTAAAGTGAAATTTAGTTCAGCACCCAAAAAAATCTACTCATCCCCCATTTACTGATTATCCAGAGCTAGTAGGAAAAAATGCTTCTCTTGGCCACACAATACAAACTATTGGTAGAGCATTATAGTAGTAGTATAGTGTCAGTTGTTTTATTATAGGATTATAGTGTCATTGAAACATTTGAATTTAAGATGATATGGCAAGTGAGATCAATCAAAATTTCACAATCATCGACCCAAAACTGTTGTTGCCATTTTTTTAGTACCCCACCTGTATTTACACCCTTAGGGTATATGCACATGGCATTATAGTTTATGTGGCTTTTCGCTGCCTTTCCACTACAAATCCACATGTGTTACTTGTGTATTTTATCGCCAGTTTTCATGCAGATTTGCCCCAGATGCAAAAAGTGTAATCTGCACTAAAAATCCATACAAAAACTTGACATTCTGTGGATTTCAAAATCTACTCTGCAGGTAGTTAATACAATATTATGCTGCAGATTTACTGCATGAAAATCCATGCGGAAAATCTTCAGATAATAAGTATTATGTGCAAATAACCTTATGGACACGTTTACAGTTGCATATTTTAGTCATTATTTTGTTAAGTACTTGTAAGCCAAAACCAAGAGTGGACCCTACAGAGAAAGTATAATAGAATGAGTTGCACCTATTTTGGATATCCTCTCCTGGTTTTATCTTGGAAATACCGAGGCAAAATGCATCTGTGTGAAATCAACTTTACTTAAAAGTACCTGTCACCACAAAATGCAGTGTAATCTGCAGGCAGCATGTTATTGAGCAGGACGAGCTGAGCAAATTGATATATAACGTTGTGGGAAAGCATTTAGTAAAACTTGTATTTTATACATTTAAATCTCGGTTTTTACTGACTTTAGTTGTACATGGGTGAAGTCTTATCAGTGATAGATAGCATTCTCTGTGTAAGTGTGTATACATATATAGCCATCAGTCACTGATAGTTGTGCATAGGGGAAGTGTTATCAGTGATTGATAGCATTCTCTGTGTTTGTATACATACAGTGCCAGCGTTAGGAGGTGGGGGGGGGGGGCAAACTGGGAAATTTCTTAGGGACCCCTACTCCAGTGTTATTGAACAATGGGGAGTTTCCTGGCTTCGGAGTCCCTTCTCTGACTCCATATATGGCTGTGTCCATTTATGGAGTCCGGTGTTATGAACATGAAAGGGGTATTCCCAAGCATGGTCACTATGCTTAGGGACATCCTGTGTGTATATAAGTTTTTAATTTAGAATTTTCTGTGGGGATTCAAACTCACAACTATCTACATTAAAGGCAAGAACCTTAACCGCTGGGCTATAGAGCTCAATGCCAAGTCATTTCTTAGGTATGCATATACAGCAGAAGTATAATTTTATATATTTTTTAGTAATTGTAAAAGAATGTATGGCACAAAATAAATATGTAATTACTAAAAAATCTATATATTTAAAATGATACTTCTGATATATATGAATGCATAATTTACGGGAACTAGGACTCCGGTTTTTAGCCAAAAAATATTTGCAATTTGTTTAACATGGAGCTCTATAGCTCAGTGGTTAAGGTTCTTGCATTTAATGTAGAAGATTGTGAGTTTGAATCACCACGAAACATTTTAGAAATAGAGGCTAAATAAAACTTAAATACACAGGGTGTCCCCCAACAGTGAAACGTTTGATTTTATTGAGAAAGAAAATGGAGCAAAACGTAAAATATTATCAAATAACGCCCATATTAACCAAAACCAACCTTTTTAACTTGTGTAACCAGTATGGACTTATTAAGCAACCCATTAAATAAATCTGAGAGTAGCAATAAGAAGAAGCCCGGGGTGTTTGGGATGGGGAAAGAAAAGATTGAGGCCATGGTCTTATGTATCGACTTCCAAAACTGGGTTGTTACAATACCAGAAAACATGAATCAGAGAGCCTTGCGCTGAATCACAACGCCAGCATAGCGAAGAGGCAGAAGGAAACATTTTATGAAGACGAGTCGGAACATAATACCACCTAGACAGTAATTTATAGCATGCTTCCTGAAATTTGCTAGCGATCGAGGACTTGTGCGCAAGATGATATCGTTTTGGCCATTGGTCAGTGGGGATGTCCACTCCCAGGTCAGAGATCCATTTGTTGACATAAGGAGGGCAGAAACCCGAACGCGGCATCACCAGCTCTCTATAAAATTCAGATAGGGAATGCCAGTATATACTCGAGCCCATAGATATTTTTTCAAAAGAGGTGAGAGATGTATCAAAGCCCGGGGAGGAAGGGATAGAAGAAAGAAAGTGTGAAAGTTGTCTGATTCTCCAAGGACCCAACAAGCATGGTTCCAATTGATTTAGTAGTTTGGTGTGTGTAAACTATCTTCCCAAGGTTCTAAAGAATGGGGCTTGACATTTACCATCCAGTCGCCAGTGCCTCAAAGGGCCAGATGACCAGCGAGCTGGGAAATCCGGGTGGCCAAGGACCAGAAATAGTGGGATGGGGTTGGTGAGATCATGTTCATATTAGCATTTGTATGGAAGTGATGTAGAGTCGGGCCTATGGTAGGATGTGTAGAGAGCACCGAAGGAGTCCTAGTCATTTCCCAAGCAGTAGAGCAAGGGGGATTGGGAGCATAGCTGTTCAGTGGCAACCCATTGTTTAAAAGGGGTATGACGGCACCAGTCTATAACCCACTGGAGCATGGTGGCTGCATAGTATTTACGGTACCAAGGTTGGGGATCTTCAATCCCCCCTGCTCCTTCGGGACATGCAGTACATGATTGGGAACATCTGGGTCCCAGGACTCTGTGTACTCTGTCCAATTCAATCACTGTATCAGTTGGTCTGGAAAGGAGGGTGTTGAAGATAGTAGACACAACCTTGCGCAGATCAGTCGTATGAACTACTTCTGGAATCCCCCGCAGTTTAATATTGTTACGGCGACCTCTATTTTCCTGGACATCTAATTGCAAAAGCATGTGTCTATTCATATCATGCTGAGAGGTCAAGGTTCCTTTCACTTTGGTAAGACCGGAGTCTAATGTAGAAGAGACTTGTATCTGGGTGGACAACTGACATTGATCAAATCAGACTTTACAGCCGTGATGGCCTGCTCTTGTTTGGATTCAACCCTTCTTTTTATGGCTTCTAGATGATTTTTTGTACGTAGGTTATTGAGTAAGGACCATATATTTTTCAATTTCAGGCACTTGGGACGTCTGCTGCCGGTAGAAGAGGCAGAAGGGGGTTCTCAGAGGCATCAGAGAAGACAGGAGTTTGAAAGATTGCGGGAGTGGATGGGGGGAGTAGCTTTCAGTGCAGGGAGAGGCCTGCTGCCATTACTGGGTACAAAGTCCCTTGCGCTCGGAGAGAGAGCTCCGTGCTGCGCTATCTGCGAAGGCGATCCACCGCCATAATTGAGGCCATATTCTCAGCGCCATATGCGGGGTTCAGCACTACAGCAAGGCCGGGTACCCCAAGGCCCACAATGTTGTCTGACGCGGCGGCACTCACCAGGCCAGGCATCCGAGTGGTCTCTGTCCTCGGCTCTGGTTCATTTTTGGCAGCCAGGACAGAAGCACTGGGGATTGTGCGACTGGAGCAGGAGACGATAAGGGCTCTTGGTCTGGCATAGGTGCGTCGTTCTGCAGCTGCAGCCTCCATCTCACTTGCCGGTGCCATCTTTGATTCAGCCTCGAGGCAAGTCGGGGTCAAAACTTGGCTTAAGTGGCTGATGATTCGTGGTTCTGGAGCCAGGTAGGAATATCCACGGCGTCCTGATTGCCTAACCATCCTCCCTCGTGGGCGGGGAAAATAAGCTGGGTGTTGTGGAAAGCTGGATTAGAGGGTGCCGGAGCTTTGTAAGGTGCGTGCTCACAGCAGAATGCTCAGGCCCCAACCCTGATTGATATTATTTTTGTAAGCGTGTATACATTGATAGCTGTCGGTCACCAGTAGGGGGGCAGTCCTAATTGCAGAAATATAAATGTGTAAATTACATGTTTTACTGAATCTTTTGCCACAAAACTATATATCTTCCCAGCTCCTCCTGCTCTATAACATGGTGCCTGTAGATTGCATTTAGTAGTTACAAGTCCTCCATAAAGTACTATTTCAAGCATGTCATAGTACAAATAGTGTGGTATGGTTTTTGACTGCAGTTGCTAGTGCACTGTAAAAGACTCTCATCTTGACTGTCTGCATAGGTGGACTACCTTTTTTTTTAAAGAGTTAAATACTCATAATTTACCTGTAGCTTGGCTCAATTTTATTTATTTGACATGTTATATTTAGTCGAATAAACTATGCCGCTGTATTTCCAAGAAAGTGATTACATTGAACTACAGCAGGTTACTGTGAACAGTTAAGCAAATTGAAGATAAAATGATCTCCAAAATTCATAAAGTTAAAGATGAAACACACTTTTTAACATTAAAGCAATATCAGTGTATTTGGTTTTGTACAATTTTAGAGTGAAAAAAGGAAAGGAGTACCTTGCAAAAGTATAGGAATCCAAGGAGATTTGAGCGCTCATATAAGTTTTAAATAGCCTGTTAGGGTTAAAGCTTGTTCACAGTCATTGTTAGGAAGGGCCAGGTGATATAAATCTCAAGGCTTTATAAATATCAATACTCCTCTAACCTTGTCCCCAAAAACAGCAGCCATCGGCTCTTCTAAACAGCTGCTTAACACTCTGAAAATGAAAATGGTCGGCCTCCTCCTTGGGCAGCAGACGATCTCAGCGCCCGAAATAAAAGTATATCTGGACCCTCCTCAGTAACCTGTCTACTAAACATGATATGGAAGCCATTATATTACGGCTTGAGTCCTAGCAAGATCAGGCCATTGCGGCAGTTATGAAATTCCTGAGCAATATTTCTACTCAATTAACTACACAGGTGCAGGTCACTTCTGCATTGGAAACTACAGTGGAAGAAAATATGGCATCACAGAGGGCCTTGAACAGACATATACTTCTACAATTAGACGACCAAGAAAAGAGGTTGGCATAACGATATTAAACTACGGGGGATACCAGGGGAGGTTACTGCTTCTGAACTACGTAAAGCTGTAACCTGTATCTTCAATACCATTCTCTCCAGACCACCAGATGCAGTGATTGAACTGCACAGAGTACATAGGGTGTTGGGTCCCAGGCGACTCAATAACCGGGCTCCTGGAGATGTCTTATGTAGGGTTCATTTTTTCAGGGAAAAAGAAGAGATTCTACAACGAGCCTGGAGACAGGGTCCTACAAAGTTTGTGGGGGCTCAGATCCAACTCCTGCCAGATGTCTCGAGGCGAACCCTGATAGTGAGACATACTCTCAAACCTCTCCTACAATTGATCACTGAAGCTGGAGCCACATACCGATGGGGACACCCTTCCCATCTAATTATCCGCAAATGGACTCTCCTTCGCTTTACACTCTCCAGACCAATCAGACGATCTGGCTCGATTCTTGGAAATTACCACTCTCTTTGCCAGATTGGTTGGATATCTCAACTCTCATGCCTCAGACGGCCTTGCCTCCTATGCGTCCTCGTGACAGGTCTCCGCGCAGTCTCTCTCCAAGTATACAGACCCATGAACAGGAGTACCTCATGGAGATTGCATCGGCGACTGTGGCTAATTACTTCGGTTTCAAGTCAAGAAGTCCCTTCTAGAAAGGATCCCTGTTTAGCTGGGACTTTCATTACTTACTAACAGAGCGGGGAATCATCTGTCCCCACCTCTCGGCTTAGTGGATTCTATCCTAATATAAGGCCTGACCCCCATCAGAGGTCTCATACTGTTCAGTTATATTAGGCCCAGGGAAAGGGTACCAACTCTACCTGCTCTTCCTCTCCCCACATAGAAACGCGACTCTCAGTCTGCTCATTTGTGGGCACTCTGAGATTTGCTAAGTGGTTTTTATTCCACAAGTTTTGGTATACTCTAGCTAATGTATACCTACCCAATACCAATCAATACAAGGCTTTAGCGGGAATCCTGTCGAGACTAGACAGTTTTGCGAAGGGTGTTCTCCTGTTCGTGGTGGATTTAAACAGGGCTGTGGAGTCAGAGTCGAGGAGTCGGAGTCGGAGGCAATTTTGGGTACCTGGAGTCGGCAAAAAATGGACCGACTCCGACTCCTACTAGATTTAAATTGGAATAAAAAAAAATTGGAATAAAAAAAGCAAGTTTAAATGTCCCAATTCAGATAAAGTTATAATTAATTACTTCTCTACTGTAAGAATAAAGGCCAATGCATGCAGTGCGTCACATTACCGCTAAACAAAGACGTTAAGTGACCGTGAAGAAGCATGCTTTTCATATGCTTTACTATGCAGTTAAAGGGACACTGACAGGCTGATTTACCGGCTAAAGATATATCTGCTGGTATTCATCAGAGGATTAGGAATACAACTAGACGACTGTTACCCCCAGTTGAGGTTTACTTGTGTTTAAAAACGTTTTAATCAATATGCAAATTCTCTATCCTTTGTGCCCAAGGGGCAGGCGCACATGTAGAGTACTGGCAGCACTAGACAGGACTAGGTAGCGAGGAGGAAGAGAGAAAGCTGGCACAGCCTCAGCATAGCCAGACGAGGCTGCTGCCAGCACTCTACAGGTGCGCCTGCGCAGGAATTCAGCGTTCGGCTAGCCTGAAAAAAAGGCCAGTGCAGTGAATAATAACAACGAGGGAACAGCGCTGGGAAGCTGTACTTGGGCGCGGCTGGGCACAAAGCCGCAGGAGACGCTGCCCCATTGGGCACAAAGATAGTGAATTTGCATACAGATTAAAATGTTTTTTAAACACAAGTACAGTTTAACTGGGGTAACATTAGTATAGTTTTATTCCTAATTCTCTGATGAATACCAGTATATATATATATCTTTAGCTGGAAAATCAGCCTGTCAGTGTCCCTTTAAGGAGCGGCAATACTTACACTTTCCATTGTCTTGTGGTCTGCTGTTACAGGGAACCCATGGTTATCCTAGCCTCTCACTGATAACTGATTAAGGACTGGAGACATTTGTATAAGTGAAGGGAATGGATAGTCAATAGTTCAAGACTGAAGCTGTAAACCATTTGAAAAACTGCTATCATTCAGCTAAGGCTATAAAACATGTAAACTCAGATTGTTAGCTTAAATTTTAAACATGACTATGGGATTCTACTAGGAAAATCATGTTTTAAAATAAATGCCCCTTCCCTTGCCCCTTCCTGGATCCTCCCACTGCTCTATCTTCAGCAGAAGATCAGCACACAAAGGAGAAGGCAGCAGCTTCTGCTCAACTACCTCTCTGTGCTAGAGGGGATTAGAAGAACTTGGTGGAACAGCTTCGTATTTGCATATTAAATACAGAGGAGTAGGAGTCGAGGAGTCGGAGTCGGAAGTTTCAAAATCTGAGGAGTCGGAGTCGGAAAATTTATCTACCGACTCCACAGCCCTGGATTTAAATGTCGCCTTAGAACCATAGGTAGATGTATCTCAGGGCCTTGCACCTTGCCTACTCTTATCTTCATTGTATCAAACGTCTTCTACAATCTCACCAGCTGGTGGATGTATTGAAGGCGGTCAATCCGTATGTTCCAGATTATACCCATTATTCCGCTGCAAGAGATGTGTACTCTAGGTTAGACTATTTTCTAATACGGCATTCAGCGGTATCCCTTCTTGCCTCCTCCTCGATCGATTCTATGACCTTCTCTGATCACGCTATGTTCCATGCTTCTCTGCGATCCCCCCTTCCAGCACCTAAGTCTTGGCAGTGGTGACTGAATGAGTCCCTGATACAGGTATTTGTAATCTCTCAGGATACCCATAAGGTTCTCTCATGTTACTTTTAAGAAAACCAGGCGGATAACGCTTCTCCCCTCACAGTCTGGAATGCTCACAAATGTGTGGTCAGGGGGGAGCTCATTAAGCATGGAGCCAGAAGAAAAAAAGAGAGAGCAGAGGAAATTTCCCAACTTCTGGATGAGGTCTCTCGTCTGCAGCTAGCTCACAAACAATCTCATGCCTAGGCTTCTCGTACAGCCTTGTTGATAGCTTGGGAGAAGCTTAAGGAAACTAGACATACGCACCAAAACCCTGCTAAACAAGGGCAGACGACATTTTTTTAAATATGGTAGCAAATGTAGTAGGACTCTAGCTCGGTCATTGCAGGAACAGAGAGCTAGAAACTACGTCCCGCTGATTTCAAATTCCAAGGGGACCAACCTAAATGATCCAAATAAGATAACAGAAGCTTTTGCCCAATACTACCAGTCCTTTTAATATCTCCCTTGCTCTAACTCAACTAGCTCCTCCCTAACCGTAGCCATGCGCAAGTACCTATCTGACTCGGGTCTCCCGAAATTCCCACGAGAGGCTCTTACAGACTTACTGTAGCCAGGCTCATCTCGGGAGAGGAATTAAAGTCCTAAAAACTATGCAACCCAGTAAAGCCTCTGGTCCGGATGGACTGCCAGCATCTTATTATAAGAAATACCTACCCCTCCTACAGGCCCCGCTCACTAGGGCACTGAACATAGTAGCAACAGGCCCCCTCTTACCTTGGGCCATGGTGCAGACCGCGACAGCACTCTCCACCCACCCCACCATAGGCCCTACCCTACTCCAATTTCACAAATATACTAACATGCTATATATGTGTCATCCACAGATCACTCCCCATAACAGTGTCCCTGTGTAAATAGTGACCCCTCAATACAGGGGGTGGAGACCGGCAACTGGTGTTGAAATCGGTGCAGTTACTGTATTCTATTACATCGGGCCCCGCACACAGCAGTATTAACGAAGCAGGCGGAGCATGCGCGTGATGAAGTGAGTGACCAGCCAGCCTGCCTGCTAGTACGGGAGTTTCATAGTGCGTAACGTGGATTGCGCTACCTTACCTACACTTGATATATGGATTGCCTACACTTTACATATCAATACTGCTGTGTGCGGGGCCCGCTGTAATGGAATACAGTGACTGCAACGGGCCCCTCCACAATTTCAACAGCAGTTTCTGGCCTCCAGCCCCTCCTTCCTCCCCGCTGATACCTCGCAGGACGTGCTGTGCAGCATCGCGGCCAGCTATGCATCAATGTTAAGCAGAGTAAAAATGCCAGCATTTGCCCCATAAGACGCACTGCCATTTCTCCCCCACTTTTCGGGGTAAAAAAGTGTGTCTTAACTGTTATCAATTATGATATGTGTTGCACTTAAATTATATATGATCGCATATAGATTGTCCTTATCTTGTCACACATGAACAACCGTAGGACTTCCTATTTTTTATTTCCTTGGTACTAATCTGCTTTGTTGCACTGATCTACACTGTCCGGCCTTGCCTCACTGAGTATTATTGCACTGTTTTTGATTTGCCAAAGATTGCACTCCACACATCTGTAATTGACATGTTTTATTATGACGATGAGACATTTGTATTTGTCTTTTCTAATTTTCTTAACCTCTTACGGTCACAGGACGTAACGGTACGTCCTGATGTCCAACTCCTTAAATGGAACCTCAGTGCAGTTATGGTTGGGCGGCGCTCCACCTTATGGATGCGGGTCACAGGGAATGGTTCCCAGCCAAATGTTCACGTAGTGAAAGAGACGGTTCCTGGACACCACTAGTGTTGCTCAGTAATTATTTTAATATTTATATTGTGGATTACCAGTTACAAGAGGTAGTGACGTTTCGGCATTAGCCTTCATCGGAACACTGTGGACATAGATAATACAATAACTGAATTTCATAGAGCATAATTTCATGTCAAACATATAAATTCATAATTAGTGAAAAAGACAATCACAGATACAAAAAACATCTTTCGGTTGCTAGATGGTAAACTTAGGAGGCAAAAGGCATGCTGACTGTAATAGTTCAATAGTCCAACATATTGTATGGTAATACTCCATAGATCGACTATATAGAGGTACAATGTTCATTAAAGTGCTATGAGCTGGATAAGTATATAAGGTGATTGTCTTTTTACCGCACTTGCCAGATTGAAAATGTATTATTGCCGGATCCGGTACCAAGTGTTCTGGAATTGCCACATCGTCGGATTCGGTTTTCCGGTCTGCTCATGCACAGTTCTTTCTAGCTTTGAAAAAATTAAATACCACATCCGTTATTCCGGGTGATACCAGAAAGATGGATCCGGTATTTAAATGAATAAGTCTACCGGATCCGGCAAAAAACAGTTTTCAGTTGTTTGCCTGCTGGATCCAAACAAGTTAACGCTAGTGTGAAAGTACCCTTACTTTGTGCATATACCCTAAAATCCTTCAGTGCATCAAAAGTGGAATAGATGTACATGATGAGAACATAGTTCTACCACTTGACAAATCAAAAGTGAAACCAGACTTGGAGTATTGTGTAGAGTTTTCTCTGCACAAGAAGGACATAACAGAGCTTGGAGGCACACACATAAAACCCACCTAAGCACTCCATGGGGTTCCGATCCTCAAGTGAACTGGTCCGCATCCGTGATACGGTGCTCACACGCCCAGTGCCTGTATATTGTGAACCCACTGTTTGCAGGCCACAATACGGACATGGACCTGCTACAGCCATGTGCATGAAGCAGTTTACTGAAATTGTACAAAAAATCCAAAATTCACAGAAATTGTGAAAAAATGAGTTTCCCTGCATTTAAGACAGTTATACCTCATAAAATAGTTATCAATTAATATTTACCGTTTGTCTACTTTATTTTGGCATCATTTTGTAAAAGTTTTTTTTAATTAAGATGTCAGAAGGCTTAAAATTTTAAAAGCAGTTTTTCACATTTTCAAGAAAATTTCCCAAAACTCACTTTTTTTTTTTTTACCCCCTTGCGACTTGTACTATAGGTGTGGCTTCTAATGCCTTCATGTAGTCACTGGCCAAAAGAAAAGTGCAATAAAAAAAAAGAATTTACACTTTTTATTTTTACAGGTCAATGACATAATGTAAATTACAATTTATACGCTTAACCGGCTGCATGTATTTTTATTAATCCAAGCAATTGCAGATTCCCTTTGACCTTTTGCAGCCTAGACTGTGCTCAGATACACCATGCCTTCGCTGTAGACTTTCTGTAATCTCTAAAAATTAAAAATGCATTACCATGCGCTTTACTAAAATTTCCATAATCGCATTACTTTTTCACATTTACTGAACAGTCATTTCAGGTATGCTAGTCTTTTTTTCTTTAATGTAATGTACAAAAGATTCAGTTACTTAGATCATAGATTGACCTTGGTTAGCATATTGCAAAATGAGAATGACTGAGCCCAAATAAATGAACAGGAATAAAGACAGCCCTCGACCACTGATTTGACAAATGAGTTAATAGAGGAAGTTTTCAGAAAGTTTAGCAATTCAGGACGTTTTCAGCCTGCAGCTAAATGGTTTCCTGAGACATTTGAAATCATTACCATTAACAGTGCAGCACAAATATATTGATGCTAGCAATATGGGCCATTCCTGCCTGCATATTACAATGAGAAGCAAAGAGTTGGTGCTTGTAGAGGGGACTTGAGGACATGTTACTTTTCCAGCCATTAAGCTCAGGATGAAATTGTTCAAGCCTGAGTAAAACCACCCATGCAGATTGAAACTGGTTTATTAGACAAGCGGATTGATTTGTTATACGTATAATTAAAGGTTAATTGGAACCACGTTTATTTCATATAGCTCACATTTAATTTAATGGGTTAAGTAACATTTTTTTTCTAATTTATGTTGTTGTGTTGATAATTAAAATAATTAACTGATCTCAAGTGGTTGTCCACAATTAGGGCTCATGTACACGATCGTATGTGCCAAATTTCGGGACTCTGCTATTAATCGTCTACGAGCAGCGGTAGCTTAAAATTTTCCCATTTAAAGAAATGGCTGAAATTTGATTTTGCGGTCCGCAAAAAATACAGATGAAGTCCGTGTGCATTCCGTATTTTGCGGAACGGAACAGCTGGCCCCTAATAGAACAGTACTATCCTTGTCCGTAAAGCGGACAATAATAGGACATGTTCTATTATTTTGAGGAACGGACATACGGAAATGGAATGCACACAAAGTTACTTTAGTTTTTTGCGGACCCATTGAAATGAATGATTCCGTATACGGTCCGGAAAACAAACGGAACGGACACGTAAAGAAAATACGTTCGTGTGCATGAGCCCTTATCCTCAGTTTACTGTTCTGTTCATCTATTATGTCATATGAATTAAGAACCATCTTTAAACACACATTTGTATACCTTGCTTTTGATATATTAATATTCCTGCGCAACGCTTTGACTTTTTGTTTAGATTGGCACCTAGAAATTCTCTAGATTCGCAAACTGCGTTTCAGTTTTTTTTTTTGTGTGTGTGAATGGGTTAGATTTTGATCTTAAAGGTGTCTCATCAAAGAAAACCTGTTTCAGAATGATGCCCCCAGTGCTATCCGATAATTGCCCTGGGTCCTACTCCCCACACCCTCAGCAAAGATTTTGATTTTGCCAGTGAAAGTAGCAGTTAGGGCTCATGCACACGACCGTACGTATTTTGCAGTCCGCAAAAAATATGGATGACGCCCACGTGCATTCCATATTTCGCAGAATGGAACAGCTGGCCTCTAATAGAACAGTACTATCCTTAAACGTAATGCGGACTATAATAGGGCATTTTTTTTTTGTGCGGACCAATATAAATGTATGGTTTTGCATATAGTCCACAAAAAAAACGCAACGGACACTGACAGAAAATATGTTTGTGTGCAAGAGCTTTTCTCTTATAGTGGCTGCTTTAAAAGCATTAACTCTAAACCTACGCAAAAAGTAAACAAGAAATATATTTGCCCACTGATAGTCTGCAGCAATTACGGAACGATCCCGACACAGTCTTAAAGTGGATTTACACAGGCGGGTTATTGGAAACGAACGTTCCTGCAAACTCTTTCCCAACAGTCTGCACGTCTGAAGGTACAGCAGATAACCCTGTGAACTAGCTAAACTCTCGTTCATCAGGTGATCCTGTCGTTTGTGCAGACACTCAAATTATAATTTCTGGGCAGCAGAATGTGCTGTTTAAACAGCGATCTGCTGCCCAGAAAAGTGTTTGTTGTATTAGGATGAGTGCTACACCTCCACTAAATGAGCAGCCGACTGTCAGGAAGGAAGCGTTCTCCTCAGCGCGTGTAAATGCGCCTTTCCATTTCCATTTTGTAACGCCAGTAAACTGTTCCAGCAGAGGAACAGACTAACAGAATTACCTTATCAGGCATAGCGGGGCTCCACCAGATCCCCATTCCCTATATTGGGATCTGGTGGGTTTCTGCCATAAATGTCAGCTTTCTGCTGTGGTATTTTCTAGCAGAAAGCTGGCATTTATGATGGAAGCACACCGGATGACATAATAGTGAATGAGGGTCCTGCGGTGTCTAACTATGCCAGATACAGTAACCCTGGTAGTCCGTTCCTCTCCTGGAACAGACTACCGGAGTTACAAAACAAAGCTGTGAACCTTGTCTTATAGAAATACTGCAGGAAACAAAGTGGTTAATCTTCTGCTGATCTACTCCATCTTCTCCAGAGGGATGGGACTTCACAATCTTTTTGTCTGGCTGTAGAATGGATACAGCAGGAAGGTACTGTACGTGCTGCAATAACTTGTCACAGGATTGTAAGGAGGAGGAAAGGGGGGCATGGCAAATGTCCTGAGACAGAAAAGATTTCTTTATATATTTCTCAACTTTCTTTTTATTTTTTCTTATTGTAATATGACATCAAATAAGACAACAATTCACAAAAAGGCAGATAAGAGGTATACATCCACACAAAATATAAGTATAAGATTCTCAGCCTGACTGGACGTTAAAAATGTGAAAAACCAAAAAATATTTTATTATCAACAATAAGGGGTGCCGAAGTACAATTAAGGCCTCATGCACACGAACGTATTTTCTTTCCGTGTCCGTTCCGTTTTTTTTGCGGACCATATGCGGAACCATTCATTTCAATGGGTCCGCAAAAAAAACGGATGGTACTCCGTGTGCATTCCGTTTCCGTGTGTCTGTTTTCCCGTTCCGCAAAAAAATAGAGCATGTCCTATTTTTTCTAGTTTGCGGACAAGGATAGGCATTATTACAATGGATCCGCAAAAAAATTGGATGCCATGCGGAACGTCATGCGTTTTTTTTGCGGATACGCAATTTGCGGACTGAAAAACTCATACGGTTGTGTGCATGAGGCCTAAAACCATCAGGCACACAGGACCCCAGTATATGGAGAGGGATGCGTATTAGAACTATCCATATACCCAGGGACCTGACAAAAGGCCCCAATAGGACTGACGTAATCCAGTCAATGATACCCAGTAAGGCAAATGGCTAACCCTGGGTTCAGACCTGAGCGTTCTAAAAACGCGCGTTTTAGTCGCGCGTATTTCAGCGCGTTTTTGCAAATAGGAAACGCGCGTAAAACGCGCGTTCTTGTGATTGACTACTGTGGTGTCAATCACAAAACGCACGTCAAACGCCCCAAAAGAAGCTCAAGTACTTGTTTATGCGTTGGGCGTTTTACAGCGCGTTCAAACGCGCTGTAAAACGCTCAAGTGTGAACCACTCCCATAGGGATGCATTGGTTTTAATCTGTTGAGCGTTTTACAGCGCGTTTGAACGCGCTGTAAAACGCTCAGGTGTGAACCCAGGGTAATAGTTGACAGAGCCAAACTGCAGGTATCAGCAGTGAGGTAACAGAGGAGATATAGCTCCAGTGAGCGCACTAATATCAGGAGGCAATCCTCGGCACTCACTGCTCAGAATTGCTATTACTCCCTAAGACCTCACTGACCCTTAATGAGGGGCTATAATACATAAATAGCGTCGCTCGACGTGTTTTTACATGGAGGTACAATCCCACGTGTCATCAGGAGCATGAAGATGTATACAGTGCATAGGTTGTAAGCCCTAAGAGCCCTCACTTTTGCGTGCTAGGCATCCGGTGCTGTGATGCGGACCGCACATCGCCGGCACTATATAGAAAATGCTTTTTCTTGTCCGCAATTGTGGAGAAGAATAGGACGTGTTCTATTTATTTTGGGAACGGGATTGCGGACCCTGATGTGCGGATCCGCAATTGCAGACCCGGGCGGGACATTGTCTGTCCCCATTGAAATTAATGGGTCTGCAATTCCGTTCCGCAAAATGAGGAACAGAATTGCGGACGTGTGACTGGAGCCTTACCGTGTAGTTTTTCCACTTTTGTTGCATTAAACTTGGAATTAAAATGCTAAATATATTAAAATGCTTAATATTTTATACCACAAACATCTGACAAAAGATCTTACAACCTTTTGACCTTGACTGTACATGCACGGTGGACATCAGAAGGGGGTTAAAGAAAAACATAAGAAAACATATTTGGAGTTTGCCGAACAGCATGTGGCATACTCCCCAAACACATGGAAGAAGGTTCTCTGGTCAGATGATCTGATCATGGAAAAGACTGTGGTGTAACCACAACACTGCCCACCACCCCTAGAACAATGTTCTCACGACGGTGGCAACATATTGCTGCAGGGATGTTTTTCATCAGTAGGGACTGGAAAACTGGTCAGGATTAAAGAAAAGATCAATGGCAGGAAATACAGGGGAGTTCTTGAGGATAAAACAGTTTCAGTCTGCAGGAGATTTGAGAACACGGCAGAAGTTTACCTTTCAGCAAGAAAATAACCCTAAACTGCTGGTTTATTAATAATAATATGAATTTTTTTTACATAGCTCCAACATATGAGTAGATATATAACATGAACTAGTCACCAGCCAATATCTGCAGTGCTTCTGAGTGCATGGGGTATGGATATTTGATGATTGATCCGGTTCAGAAGAATGCAAATGAAGGGGGGTGTTTGAATGGAGAACAGTTAGATTAGGGGCTATGATATGACAGCATATGTAATTGCTCCATAGAGTATTGACTTTCATAGGATGAATACTTATATGCATTACATTTCTAAGTTTTTTTTTCTGTCTTAATTATTGTTTATTAGGAGCCATGCCACTTTTCAGCATGGTCTATATTTAAAGGGACACTGACATGCCGTTTGAGCATATAAAGTGATGATATATATGCTTCTATTGGTCTTAATATGCTTAATAAAACTATACCAATATCCATGGGCGTAGCTATAGGGGGTGCAGAGGTAGCAGTCGCTACCGGGCCCAGGAGCCTGAGGGGGCCCAAAGACCCCTGTGCCGCATAAGAAGACACACAAGGCACTGAGAGAAGGGGGCCCAAGCTGAACTCTTGCACCAGGGCCCATGAGCCGTTAGCTACGCCCCTGCCAATATCACCCCTTGCTGCCTTTCCTTGACTTATAAAAAGTGTTTTGATCAATATGCTAATTATCTTTCTTTGTGCCCAAGGGGCTGTTCCTCATTCAGGTTTGTGCCCTCATATATGGGGACTCCAAAAATAGCTGAGCACGCCAATAGGGACTTGGTTGGCTTCGTTTTAGTGAAAGGTGTAGGTCTCAGAGGTGGGACCCGCACCTATCAGACAATGGGGACATATCCTAGCAATATGTCACCATTGTCTGAGATCCGAATACCCCTTTAAGTATAAGTTCGACAATACACACATCCACCACACATCTGATTCTGACTGGTGTCCAGTTACTGCAGGGTGAGGTATCTGAAAGTATTGATACTCGTAACAAAAGGAAAACACCTGTAACGTATATATTAAATGGGTTGTCTGGGCTGTAGATATAAGGGTGCATTCATACGACTTTATGTATTTTGCGGTCCACAAAAAATATGGATGGAGTCTGTGTGACGTCCGAGTTGCATCCGATTTTTTTGTGGATCCTTTGTAACAATGTCTAACTTTTTCCACAGAACAGTCAAGAAATAGGACTTCTATTTTTTTTTTGCACCGCTATTGAACTGACATAGGGTGTGCTGTCCATATTTTTTGCTGACCCGTTGAAATGAATGGGTCTGCATCCTACCCGCTAAAAATGTAAATGGGGCGTTATCCTCAGGCTAGGTCGTCAATATCATCTGTGCGAGGGTCCGACTTCTGGCACCCATGTCGATCATCTGGTTGAAGGGGCTGAGCACCAAGACCTCTTCAGTGTTTACCTGGGTGCCGTCTCCTAGCAACAGTCCAGTGTAATTACGCTGCACTGTAATTACACTGCGCTGCCACTGCAAAGTAGACAGTGTATGGGTAAACACTGAAGAGGACATAGCATTCACACAAGCGCAGTGGACACTTCAAACAGCTGATTGTTGGGGGTGCTGGGAGTCAGTCACCACCAATCTGAAGATAGGTCAGAAAGAGGTAGCGGCCAGCAGCCTCTGCGCACTTACCTTATTTTACACCAATTTTCTGGTGTAAGTAAAGACAGAAATCTACAGCTCTCAAATTTTAGCTTAGGGACACGGACTACAAGAGGATGCGTCTAATTAATTTATGACAAGGGCAGCACCTTGCCATAAAATAGGCGCATGCTCCAGTGCAGAAGATATCAAGACTGGGGCAGTACACGCCCGTCTCGATAAATCTCCCACATTGTGCTTATCTGGTCAGTATAATGAAATATGTAGAAATCTAGAACATTCCAAATTATGGTATCTTTTCCTTATTTGCATATCTGTTTTGAAAAAGTCTTATTATCGGTGTTCATTATTAGCAAAACTCCTATTGTGTGTACATTTTCTTTAATATTTTTCTTAATACGAAACCTGAATTCATCAATATAAGCAAAGCCAATGATTTTTGTGTAGGAAGTGAGAGGCAGTGAAAATCCAGTTGTAATTGCATGTGTAATACTAGACGCGTGTTCTGCTTGGAGCAGTTATGACATTTATTGGCAATTCCTGTGAAGGTTAAAGAACCTCTGAATAAATGTTAAAGCTCTCTGGCAAATAATCAATTGCTGCATTTCTTTTATCAAGTGCTTAATAGCCAGACACTAATTGAATGATGCGCCATATAGAGTATCTAAAAAAAAAAAAAAAAAAAAGGACTACACAACTATTAACTAGACATGTGAGCTATGTGTCACGTGTCACATGTCTAATAAATAATGATCAAATGCATCAGGATGTTAGTGTATATACAATTTACTCACCTCACTCCATATCAGCATTGTGCTCTTGCCCACAGCTGCACACAGCCACAATTGGTTCATGTCTCCATGGCAACCAGCTGCTCTTCTGAACAAGTAGTTCTACGAGGATCCTGTATGCTAGATTGGTATACCTACTTCTGGAAATTTGTAGTCATCTGGCCTCCCTGCAGGAATGTAATGGTCCAGTTGTGTCCTCATTGTTCACTTTCGTAGCTACCTTTCAGAGAGCCTTTTAAGAATCAGGTCAAATGTCTGCAGCTGCTTGAGCAGGCTTGTTGGGGAATATCTCTTTAGGTTTCATACCGTATTATTGGAACTCATTTGAGAGAATTAGGCTCTAGAGATGGCCTTTTGCAAAAATCATTTGAAGGATGAATTGACAGGTTGAGATCTTCCTTTAACCATTAACAACCTAATCTCTCTGGCTCCCACATTGAATTTTTGTTTCCAGAAAGGTCTCAAGACAGGGAATAAGCCTATTGATTTTCCCTGCTTATCTCAGGCATCTCAAGTCTCCCGGACGTTCAGGGAGTCTCCCGCTATTAGATAGCGGCTCCATGACGCCCGCATATGAAACAATATATCCCGGAAAGGTTTACTCGCAGTAAACCTTTCCGGCAACCTGTAGCAGTGTCCCCTTCTCGGCCGGTCCTCTGACTCCTCGAGAACTCCGACTGGTGACGTCACGTCCTATGACTTGCCAGTCGGAGATTTAGCCCATCTGCAGCTACTCCGCCAGCCTTACTCGAACTACGGCCACTGCGGCTGCGCAGCATCACATGCCACTGTCAGAAGCCTCGATTCCCCTTATTGCGCCGTCACCCAGGCATAGTAGAAAGTTCTTTTTGGTCATAGATTATATAATGTTTCACTATGTTCCCATATATGTTTTGTTCATGTTATACTTGCCTTTATACTGCATCAGCACAGTAACCTTGTTATATGTTATGTTCTGCATATGTTTAGAAAATGTAATAAAAAATTTGTGAAAAAAAAAAAAAGAAAACCTCCCTAAAATGAGTTTTCGCAGGTTGGGATGTTTGTTATCTGTGATTGTACTAGACTGCTTCTAGATGTTGGGTTTATCCCTTTTCTCTTTCAGAGACGGTGGGGATTTAGCATACATCAAAGACATTTTGCAGGGAAATTTTATCTGGGCATCTACCTATCCTGCTGGAACTAGGTTCTTTTTCTTCAAAAATTAGGAAGGTTGTTGGGTCCCTGTGGTCATTTTCCATAGGGTCACCATGAAGATATACATATCCAATTCCACTGATCTGAAAGCTGTTCTATTGTATAAAACTAGATCTGCAAGGGTCATATGACCTAATTTGGATCAAAGAAGAAGATGCATGGTAGAATGCTTGCTGTACCTAGGTTGCTCACCATAAATACTTATGGGGTCATTTATCAAACTGGTGTAAAGTAGAACTGGCTTAGTTTATTTTTCACAGCTCCTGGTGGAATCTGATTGGTAGCTATAGGCTATATGCCAGTTCTACTTTACACCAGTTCGATAAATGACCGCATTAGTCTTATCATTTGGGCTTCATAATGCACCTTCTGTTTTTTAACAGTTCAACAATGACATTATCAAGGCTGTTCTGTATAAGTATGTACTAGTCTGCCTTGATATTCTCATCTGCTTGAAAGATTTGAAGACTCATGGTCTACATGTCCACTCAGTATTACAAAGACTATTGGGGTCATTTATCACACAGGTGTAAACTAGGACTGGCTTAGGTGCCCATCAGAACCAATCAGATTCCACTTTTTATTTTGACAGCTCCTTTGAAAAATGAAAAGTGGAATATGATTGGTTGCTTTAGGCAACTAAGCCATTTCTACTTTACAACAGTTTCATAAATGACCCCATATGTGTAAAAATTCTCTGTATATGAAACTGGATAGACTGCTCAGATGGCGGGCGTGTGGAAAGTGCATGATCACCTGCTAGTGTGTGGAGGTACACCTGGCATACCTCCACACACTAGCAGGTGATCCTGCACTTTCCACACACGCCCGCCATCTGAGAAGTCTTTCCAGCGGCACCAGTCTGATGAAGGCTTTTTTGTGGACGAAACATCACGTATATGATATGCTGCATTTCAAATAAAAGAATCTTTCATTTTCTCCTCATAAACTGGAGTTTCTATTCTTCCTGATATAACGGGGTGGGAACCCGCCTTTCAGTAGCGTAAGCAATAGCAGAGTGCCACCAAGTTCTATGAAACTGGATAGGCAGATGAGAAAAAAGTCCTTTCTGGTCAAAATGTTTCAGATTTTCTAAAAAGGCACACATGCGCAGCAGCTCCTGTCCTGGCCACTTCATATCTGCACTGCAGCAGTGGCCGTAACCCCTTGAAATAAGCAGTGTATGCAATGTGATGGAAAAATGAATCCAGCCAGCAAAGGTGGCAATATGGACAATCACAGTACATTAGTAAGTGCCTTGTATTAACTTAAACTTCATGATAAATTCTATTTGCTGAAGTGAGACAACCCCTTTAATACATCTGCTGCCGGCAGGTATTTCTGCATTACAAACCCCTGACTCTTTTCTTTTTCTGTATTAGAACAGACACCTGGCGAAGTTGCTGTTGGTGCAGTCACTGCTTAGGGGGTGCTGCTGCCGTTAGGTTAAGTGCAAGCCATCAGCTACCTAAGGGTCCATTTACACCTCCGCAAAATAGGTCTGCATCCGT
The DNA here is from genome assembly GCA_033119425.1 of Bufotes viridis. Taxonomy (NCBI): domain Eukaryota; kingdom Metazoa; phylum Chordata; class Amphibia; order Anura; family Bufonidae; genus Bufotes; species Bufotes viridis. The sequence goes on from CM065592.1 coordinate 239,826,221, forward strand.
TCCAAATTTTGCGGAACGGTGCGGACCTATTCATTTTCAATGGGGCCGCAAAAGATGCGGATGGCACACTTCCGTTCCACCGCCCCACAAAAAATAGAACATGTCCTATTCTTTTCCGCAGACGCGGACAAGAAAAGACATTTCTATTATAGCGCCGGCCATGTGCGGTCCGCAAAATGCAGGATGCATATGGCCGGTGTCCGTGTTTTGCAAAACAGTTGCAGACGTGTGAATGGACCCTAACTGGAAGATACCTAGCTTTCTCCCTGCCTTGTACTGTCACATGGCAGAGAATTTGGGCCGCTCCTTTCAATTATCACTGTGTGGCAAGATGCACACCACAGTGGACACATGGAGCCAGTATCGGACTGGGGGGCCTAGGGCCCACTAGTAAAATTCATTCTGAGCGCCCACTGTACAGCTACCTGAAAATATCTGCTCACATAGCGGCAGGCAGCAATAAGATGCTCAAGATGAACGATTATGGGGATCTCTGCAACAACTTCAAAACTGTCTTGTCTGCCTCTGTATCTCGAGGTCATCTCAGCCTCCTGATGTGTCTATAATAATAAACTGGGTAGTTAATTAAATAATATATCCAGTTTTTTTTTTTTTATATTGATATAGACTGGTTGAGATGCTGTGCCAGGGAGCCACCGGGGGATTCACCTGTTCCCCTGTGGGCAGTCCAAGCCTGCGTGGAGCAGCTGTTATGGGCAGGGACAGTGCATGTCTTCTTACTCTGCCCACTGGGTCAAGGTTATTCGCAGCAAGGCCATACCACAGCAAGAAGGCCAGGTCCTATTGACACCTCCACGTTTGTGTCAGTCTTGGTCCCCACACCAGGTGCTTATCTGCCTCCTCCACGAACAACTGTCGATCCCCAACAAAAGCAGGGCAGAGCATTACTCTCTCTACCTCTCCCTCCTATCTTATGTGTAAAGTGAAGTGCTATCCTGCCATGTTAATGCCCATTGGCCTGGGTGAGAGCAGCCACGCAGCCAATTACTTGCCGAAGTTCATGAAGCAGCAAAGATCCCACTGGCTGCCTTCCCTCCAACTGGGCAAGATGATCAGCAACAATGGCAGGAACATTGTGGCCTTGGTACATTTGGGGGAAATAACACATTCTCTTTGCATGGTGCATGTGATAAATTTAATTGTGCAACACCTTTTGAAAAAGTACATGGGACCAACACAGATGCCTTAAGCTGCCAAGCGCACATGTAACAGTTCAGCCAGTTTCATAGGTACAAATTTGCTGACAGATGCCCTTTAACGACACACTGCACTATTGCATGTTTTATGCTTTTTCATGTTAGAAACCTTTCAAAAATTGTGACTTATCAGGGGCAAGTGGTTTTTAAACACACCTGTAATCACAGCAGTTCTGATTACGTACGTCAAAGCAGATTTATACGCTGACAGTGGGGCAATGGAGAGCAGTAGGAAAAAGAAATAGCAATCTAGTCTCCTTGTCTGCAGTACTACTCATGTACTATATTACTACAGATGATATAGTCCAAAATCGTGGTGACAGATTCCCTTTAACCCCTTAAGGACTTGGGACGTACCAGTACGGCATGTTTCCCGAGTCCTTAAGGACCCATGACGTACCGGTACGTTATAAGTAGTTCCGATCACTGCTGCTCAGCCGGCAGTGATCGGAACAAGGTACCATATTGTGGCTGTGGGGGTGCAGGGGAGGTGGTTGCAGACGGTGTGGCAGGCGGGATCGCAATAGCGATCCCCTACCCGCCTCCTCTGTAATGTTTCCCTGGTGGCTAGTGGTTTTAGCAGAGTGTCAGCACATTGCTGACACTCTGCTAAAAACTGCTGACATCTGTGCTGCAGATGTCAGCAGTTTTAACCCCTTTCATGCCGAGGTCCGTACGGACCAATGTATGGAAGGGGTTAACAGGGAGGGAGCTCCCTCCCTCTCCCATCGGGGGCTGCTGTGCCTTTGCAGCCCCCCGACAGGATGGGATCACAGAGGGAGGGAGCCCCCCTCCCCCCCATCACCCGCTGCTCAGTTCTGGCGATGGTGATAGTTACCATGGCAGCAGGATGCTTTCAGAGGCGTCCTGCTCTCCATGGTACTGAAAGTCTAATTAGACTTCTGCTAAAGGCAGAAGTCTGATTAGACTATGTAAAGTAAAAAAAAGTACAGTACACTATATGGTGTACTGTACTGTATTATATAGACACAAGTTCTACAAGAACCAAGTGGGTCTGGGTAAAAAAAAAAGTGAAAATAAAAGTAAAAATTAAAAAAATACATATCACTGAATAAAATTTTAAAAATTAAATACACTACACATATTCTGTATCGCCGCATCCGTAAAAACCTGCTCTATAAAAATATTACATGACCTAACCCTAGTAAAACAGTAAAAAAAATGGTGTAAAAAAAGCTAATTTTTTGTCACCTTACATCACAAAAAGTGTAATACCAAGCGATCAAAAAGGCGTATGCCTCTCAAAATAGTAGCAATCAAACCGCCATCTCATCCTGCAAAAAATGAGCCCCTACATAGGACAATGGCCCAAAAAAATATGGCTCAGACTATGGAGACACTAAAACATTATTTTTTTTTTCTAAAATGCTGTTATTGTGTTAAAGTAAAATAAATTTTAAAAAAGTATACATATTATATATCGCCACGTCCGTAATAACCTGCTCTCTAAAAATATCACATGACCTAACCCCTCAGGTGAACACTGTAAAAAAATAAAAACTTTGTAAAAAAAGCAATTTTTTGTCACCTTACATCACAAAAAGTGTAATATTAAGTGATCAAATAGTCATACGCACCCCAAAATAGTGCCAATCAAACCGTCATCTCATCCCACAAAAATCATACCCTACCCAAGATAATCGCCCAAAAACTGAAAAAACTATGGCTCTCAGACTATGGAGACACTAAAACATGATTTTTTTTGTTTCAAAAATAAAATCATTGTGTAAAATTTACATAAATAAAAAAAAGAATACATATAATGTATCTCCACATCCGTAATAACCTGTTTTTACAATAATACCACATGATCTAACCTGTCTGATGAATGTTGTAAATAACAAAAAATAAAAACGGTGCCAAAACAACTACTTTTTGTTACCTTGACTCAACAAAACTGCCACCCTATCCCGTACTTTCTAAAATGGGGTCACTTTTTTGGAGTTTCTACTCTAGGGGTGCATCAGGGGGGCTTTAAATGGGACATGGTGTCAAAAAACCAGTCCAGCAAAATCTGCCTTCCAAAAACCGTATGACATTCCTTTCCGTCTGCGCCCTGCCGTGTGCCCGTACAGCAGTTTACGATCACATATGGGGCGTTTCTGTAAACTACAGAATCAGTGCAATAAATATTGAATTTTGTTTGGCTGTTAATTCTTGCTTTGTAACTGGAAACAAATTATTAAAATGGAAAATCTGCCAAAAAAGTGAAATTTTGAAATGTTATCTCTATTTTCCATTTATTCTTGTGGAACACCTAAAGGGTTAACAAAGTTTGTAAAATCAGTTCTGAATACCTTGAGGGGTGTAGTTTCTAGAATGGGGTCATTTTTGGGTGGTTTCTATTATGTAAGCCTCACAAAGTGATTTGAGACCTGAACTGGTCCTTAAAAAGTGGGTTTTTGAAAATTTCTGAAAAATGTCAAGATTTGCTTCTAAACGTCTTAAGCCTTGTAACATCCCCCAAAAATAAAATATCATTCCCAAAATGATCCAGACATGAAGTAAACATATGGGGAATGTAAAGTAATAACTATTTTTGGAGGTATTACTATGTATTATAGAAATAAAGAAATTGAAACTTGGAAAATTGCAAATTTTTCCAAATTTTTGGTAAATTTGGTATTTTTTTTATAAATAAAAATAAAAATTTTTGACTCCACTTTACCACTGTCATGAAGTACAATATGTGACGAAAAAACATTCTCAGAATGGCCTGCATAAGTAAAAGCGTTTTAAAGTTATCACCACATAAAGTGACACTGGTCAGATTTGCAAAAAATGGCCTGGTCCTCAAGGTGAAATAAGGCTGAGTCCCTAAGGGTTAAGGGCAGAGGGTGTCATCATTTGATGTATATATTTAATGTCTTTTATTCCTTGTAATGAACATTATGAAATGGACGGGAAGCGAATGAGTAACCCTGCACTATAAATATTTTCTTGTGTCCCATACTTTTTATGTCAAAGAGAAAGAGGGTAATTCCAAAGGAAGACATCTAGCCTTCAAGAAATCATTTCAACTGCCGCCTAAAATTTGTGGTTTTTAAAAACACCCCAAAGACTGCATTTTATCCCGTTTTTGTATACGTTGTTCCGTAGATTCCACACTTCCGTCTAACCAGTGCCAAACCATTTGTGTTTAAATGATCCACTTTTCCAGTGAGAATCATACTGTACATGAATTATAGAACAAGCTAAATTACAGAAAAAATCATTGCGCTCTTAATAGTTTCTGCATTATATCTTTTATTAATGTGAATTGTACAATAATTACAAGATCCGTTGTCCTAGCAGTGTAAAGCTTAGATTCACCCTTGTGAGCCAACACTAGCACATTCTCTAATATGAAGTTGTTTTTAAAGTTTACTCACAGACACAACATAGCCTTCTTTACAGTGAACAATAAATTGCATTCTTCTATTTAGCAAATATACACAGGTAATATAGCTTCATTTCTTTTGTATTTTTGCAGCAGCAACACAAACCGAGAAGAAGCTGTATTACAGCGGAAAACTGCAGCAAGCGCCCCTCCCCCACCAAGTGAAGAGGCTGTATCTAGTAGTTCTGATGATGACTCTGGAACAGATAAGGAGGATGAAGGAGCTGTATCTCAGCGCTCTACACCTGTAAAAATTGCAGATGTCGGTGACAACTCCAAAACAGCAGAGGTGGGTATGAAAGAAAAGACTAAACTTAGTCATAAAACCCGACTGCACTCAGTACATTGGGAAAATGCTTATTCTTTACATTTCTGTGCAGATAACATTGTGATGGTCTGATGTCTGCGGCTTATTGAGCAGGCACAGGAGCTGAGCTTGTCCTGTATCTGCTGGCATTGCTGAAAACTCTATTTTAATATTTCAGTCTTTGGTAAAAGCGATCAAACGATGACATGGTCAAGGCCCTTGAGGACTGAAAATAAAATTAAAAATAAAAGATTTTTGTTCACTTCGATCCCCAGAGAAATCTAATAAAAAGTAATCAAAAAGTTGTAAGTACCCCAAAAGGATACCAATAAAAACAATGCCTACGCTGTAAACAGCAAGCCCTCACACAGCTCTGTAGATGGAAATATAAAAAGTTATGGGTGTCAGAATATGGCAACAGAAAGCATTTTTTTGTTTTAGTTTTATATGTTTTTTGGGTAGTAAAATCATAACAAGGACTGTGTAAATTTGGTATTTCTGTACTCGTACTGGCCCGCATTATAAAAGTAGCATGTTATTTTTAACGCAGAGTGAACTCAGTACAAACAAAACCAAAAACAGAATTGCATTTTTTTTTTTATTTTACTCCACAGTGTAAATGAAATGGTTCCAATAAAACACACCGATTTTTCCTGTACCGTTTTCTGCAGCTCTGATCCAGTCCTGTTGCCTCTGCTCACGCATCAGTTTACCACACATGACTGCTGCAGCCTAATGCTGTGCTCAGAGGTCTGTCACTAAGGACAGTGTTTGATGACAGTTATGTGTCGTACACCTGTACATCACTGTGCACGTCACCAGTCGTTACCAAAAAGTCATCAATGTCTAAGTCCTGAAAAACCCCTTTAATGTTCTAATTCTGGGGTAATCAACATTTAGCACTTCTTCTGTTGTGGAACTAGAACTCCCAGCATTCATTTTTATGGGAGTCCCAAGAACACCCGCGCAAGTTTCACAGTAGGTGAAGTGCCGGAAGTGCCGACCCCTTGTTTTAATCCATTCAAAGGTCTGAAAAACCCTTTTAATTTTTAAAGCTTTCAACCTACTGACCCTTAAACGTTTTCAGCTAAAATTTCATAGGAACTTTATGACAATCTCTGTTCTTTAAAATCTCTAAGTTCTTAGGTGACCCTTATTGTCCTCACTACATTTTATATGATTTTTCCATTACTAGGAAAAGCAATCAGAAAACTTCAGCTGTGATTGAAATGAAACAAAGAGGTTTTTTTTCTGCCTCAGTCATTTTCGCAGTAGCATGAACCCATAGGACATTCAATGTAACGTCTCTTCTTAAATCTTGTCAGCAGGAAAGCAAAGATAAATTACATTTGTGAAAAGGTCCCTTTTTCATTTTATAAGTTTACAAACACATTTAGGTAAACCAGTATCACTACATTTTTTTTGTCCGGTGGTTTATTTAACCCTTTCATTTCTGGAGGATTTTCTATTGTTGCATTTCCGTTTTGTACTCTCTACCTTCCCGAATCCAAATGAAGGCTTGTTTCACGTGTTTGTTTCACCATTCAATATAACATACAATGTAGTGGGAAGCTGGAAAAAAAACTTAGAGGACCTTTCACTGGTCCACAGTTTGAGGCAAATGTATATATGAGCTGAGCGCTGCGATTGGCCAGCGCTTCTGGCTTGGGAGAAGGAGACGCCCAGGGCAAAAGAAGATGTCTCCGCCAGTACCGGGGGCTACAGAGGACGAACGGAGCAGCACCCAGGGATACAAGTAAGTGCAGGGTCATCCCTGGGTGCCGCTCTGCATGTATATACATTTGCCTCATAATCTGTGGACCAGTGAAAGGTCCTCATTAAATGGGGTGGAATTGGGAAAAAAAATTCAATACAGTTTTGCGGGTTTTGTTTTTACAGCCTTCCCTGTGCGGTAAAACTAGCCTGTGAATTTCATTCTCTGGGTCAGTACAATTACAAAACTACATTTATATAGTTTTGCTTGTGTTTTAATACTAAAAAAAATTAAAACTTTGGGAAAAATTATTTTTCTTTATTTTCTGACCCCTATATCTTTTCTATAGTTACATCTGTAAAGCTTTGTGATGGCTCATTTTTTGGCAGGGCAATCTGTACATACCATTTTTGCATGTCTATGACTTTTTATCACTTTTCATTAATTTTTTGGGAGGTTAAGAGTAAAAAAAAATGGCAAATCTGCAATTTTTCCCCCCTTTACAACATTCACCGTACAGGATAAATACATTTATATTTTAAAAGTTTGGACATTTTGGGATGCAGTGATGCCTATGATGTTTATTTTTTGTTTATTTTTATTTTAATTATGGGGAAAGAGGGGTGTTTTGTTTTTTTTTTACTTTTTTTTTTACTTTTTTAATGTCACTCTAGGTGACTATAAGAAGCAATTATTAGATTGTTTCTCCCTTACATTGCAATGCGTTTCCATTGCAATTCATTGCAGATTCGTAATTGCATGGGTATCCCACGGGAACCATTCAGGACGTGGGAGTACAACACCCCCAGGTAAGGCAACTCCGGTACTGTGGTCACAATTTAGAAACCAGGTGACTATGGCGCCCGCTGCGCTTCTGAGTGGGCACCATCTTTAAAGACCTGACGTCTGTCATCCATGTAAGTCGGGAAGGGGTTAAACCAACTATAAATGTAAAAAACCTGTGTAAATAGTGTTCATGCATGCAATGCCCTTTTAATTGTTGGTGGTTCATTTAAATATACACTAAAACTCTAACTTGTAACGAGTGGTTATTTCAGTCAACGTTGCTCTTCTATCAGCTTGAATCAGTCGGCCCATTGTATTCTGACCTCTAGCATCAACAAGGCATTTTCGCCCACAGGACTGCCGCATACTGGATATTTTTCCCTTTTCACACCATTCTTTGTAAACCCTAGAAATGGTTGTGTGTGAAAATCCCAGTAACTGAGCAGATTGTGAAATACTCAGACCGGCCCGTCTGGCACCAACAACCATGCCACGCTCAAAATTGCTTAAATCGCCTTTCTTTCCCATTCTGACATTCAGTTTGGAGTTCAGGAGATTGTCTTGACCAGGATCACACCCCTAAATGCATTGAAGCAACTGCCATGTGATTGGTTGACTAGAAAATTGTATTAGTGAGAAATAGAACAGGTGTTCCTAATAATTCTTTAGGTGAGTGTATATCATTGTCATTGTGTCAACCAACAGAATAGTTTTCATAGTATTTACCCTGCATAGTGAATCTCATAAAAAAAACACTGACAGAATTGCTATTATCTGGCCACCTCACTTCTCAAAAAATGGAATATAAAGTGTTCAAAATGTTGTATGTACCCCAAAATGACAACAATGGAAACTACCACTTGTCCCACAAAAACATTCAGCTCCATCAACAGAAAAATAAAAAAAGGATGGCCCCTAGAATATGGCAAAACAAAATGTAAATGATTTACAAAAAAAAGAGAGAAAAAAGTAATACAACCAAAAACTATCTATATTTAGTATCATAATTGTATCAATCTGCAGAATAAAGTTATCTTTTTATTTACCCAGTGCAGTGAACCCCCCAAAAAATAAAAATAAGATTCTGACAGAATTGCTATAATTTGGCCACCTTTTCTCCTCAAATATGGAATAAAAAATTATTAAAAAGCCATATATACCCTAAAATGGCACCAATAAAAACTACAGCCCTTTCCACAAAAAAACACGCACTCAAACAGCCCAGTCAATAAAAAATAAAGTTTTGGCTCTTAAAAGAAATAATTTAAGAAAAAACTGTGGTCCCAAATCCAAGTGGTGCTCCTTTAGGGTTGTGCAATTATGAAAAATATTTCCATAATAACGAGATTAAGAAATTTATTTGATAACGATATATATCGTGATAATTACCCATTTAGAAAAAATGAAAAAACACAGACATTATACTCTATGGGGCAGTACTATATACTGTATATACTGTCCTACATTATAGTAATGTCTCCTTGTGGCCCCACTGTCCCACACCATGTAATAAGGCTTGGGCATACGGATTGAGAAATGAATGGGACTGCATTTATTTTACAGAAAATGCGGATCAGATGCAGCCCGAATATATGGTCGTGTGCATGAGGCCTTAAAGACATGTCTGAGTGGACATTACATACAGCACTTCTAAACATACAGGGAAAAACAGCAGTCCATATCTCATATATTCAGCTATGTCTCCTCTGATGTAGATGTTCTCTTTTCTCATCTTCTCCATTCAGAAATCTGACTGTCATGTTGATTTGTTTTAGCCGCTTGTCGTAGCTACAGAGTTAGGCAAAACACGGACACCGGCAATGTGCATTCCGCATTTTGCGGACCGCACATCGCCGGCACTCTCATAGAAAATGCCTTTTCTTGTCCGCAAATGCGGACAAGAATAGGACATGTTCTATTTTTTTGCGGAACGGAATTGCGGACCCGGATGTGCGGTTCCGCAATTCCGGATCCGGGCGGGACATTGTGTGTCCCCATTGGAATGAATGGGCCCGCAATTCCGTTCTGCAAAATGCAGAACAGAATTGCGGACGTGTGAATAGAGCCTTAGACATACAGACATCTTAGATGCCTCACTTTTTCATCATCCTGCTTCTCCTGGTGCCCTAACATTTATATCCTTCTGCTACCTCCAATACTGTGCCTGCTGTGCTCCCCAATGGCTCCAAGCACTATACTGCGGAAATAATAGTGACACACAGATAGTTCCCCCTAAATAGCTCACAGACTACAATACCAACCCAATTAGTAGTGCCCTACATACTGTGCCCAATAATGTCCCCACAGTACCCCCAATATTAATAAAGCCACTATAGGGCATTAAGGCCCCCCTATACTTACCCCATTTATATAAGGCTTTCCTCATAGTATAATGCCTCCATATATAATTCTCCACCCTGTAGTGTAATACCTTCATGTATAATGCTCCCCCTTTAGCATAATGCCCTCGTATTTAATGCTTCCCCCACCGTAGAATAACCTGATATATAAAATTCCCCCGTAACATAATGCCCTCATATATAATGCTCCCGCACTTAAGCATTTTGCCCTTATATATAATGCTTCACCCCAGTAGTATAATGCCCTCATATATAATGCCCCAACTGTAGTGTGTCCCCCCCCCAGTAGGGCCATTGATGGATTTACAAAAAAAAATAATTATACCCACCTGTGTCCGTCAGCAATGCAGACCATCGCGCCACTTGTGAACTGGCACAGGAGGTCGCGATTATGTAATCGCGACCACCTGCGCCGTTCTACTGTCCTATAGGCTTCAGGCTTAGTGGCCTGAGACCTGTGGGGGGGGACTGGAGCCAGAGGCTCCTGTGCTTCCTGACAACCTGCTTACCACCTGGGAGAGGGAGTATGATGTCCCAAAAATACTTCAGTATTTAAGAAACACCAATATTGCCAATATCACTTAATACCACGGTATTCCGTAGCTACCGGTATATTGCCCAACACTAGCTCCTTCCCTTCTGAGCTCTGCTGTGTCCGTAGACAACTTATTATGACCATATATGTGGTGGTGCTGTACGTGGCAGAATTTGCATAACTTTGGCGTTCTTATTTTCCGATTTATGTTTGAAAGACCAAGCAATTGAAGGCTAAAGCAACGCATTACTGAATAAAAATACTGAAACGTTACTATGAATACGTTAGCAAATAACTTTCATTATTTATAATGTTTCATTTTGCCTAGGGGATAATCATTAGTCAATATCAGAAATATCATCAGTAATAAAATGGCTGTCATCCTGTTAGTACAAAAAACCCATCCTAATTACAGCTGAAGTGCCAAAAGGACTGTCAAGACAATTTGCGTCCCCGCCACATGGATATGGAATGGATACGGACCTGTAGAAATGAATGGGTTCTTGTACGATCTGCAAAATTAATGATCGGACAGGACACAAAAATACGGTCGTGTGCATGAGGCCTTAACTTATCCTGCTGTGTGATTAAGATGGGTTTTGTGTGTACTGGTAGGATGGCATTTTATTTCATTTTATGATTGCCCCCTAGACAAAACTGTATTTCTCTCTGCTCATCTTCTGTTCTATAACATGCTGCTTTATTTAAGGTCCCTATACATGGTACGACAGAGCAGCAGATTGTCGGTACATGCAGTGATCTCCTCCACAGTATTGTTAAGAACGATCGCTAATACCATTACTCCTCTCCATACTGACTCGTTTGCAGATTGTGACTACACAGCGGGATCTGCTGCAAGTAAATGATCATTTATGTGTGTGCCCATTGATTTACCTGATGAATGAGCATTTATCTTGTTCATTGGGTGATCAGCTGTGCATTTACACCGGCAGATAATCGCTAAGCAGCGTTTCTATGAATGCTCCTTAGCGATTATCTTTAGGGTGCTCATGTAAGTTCTCGCAAGAACAGGAGCAATTTCATCCATCCTGCTTCCGCCTCCGACGCTGCTCGCCGCGGGAATCCAAGATGGCACCGGCAGCAGGATGAATGAAATTGCTCCTGTTCTCGTGAGAACTTGAGCTTCTTCTCCCTGGCTAAGAGCGGAGCGCACTGATTGGATGCTCTCCGTGCCAGGGAGAAGAAAGACACGCCCGGGAGAACTTTTGCAGGCCCGCCCAGTTGAGCCGAATGGCTCATTAGCATACACAGCGGGAGTTATTGCAGGGGGCACCTCGGACAAACGGGGGCACATATTGAAAAAAGAAGAGCTGATTAAGCACCACGGGGGACAGGCAAGTAAGGGTATGTCTTCAGTTTCACATGCATTTTCAGGTGAAAGGTCCTCTTTAACAGTCAGGAATGGCTGCTAACTAGCAACTCATACAGCTATGTTACCAGAGAAGTGGCCTTGATTGGTTGGATCTGAGTCTGAGGCATTGTATGTTGAGTCTAGTTCCAACCTACGATAGGTCAGAAAAGACCGTTGGATGATTGTATGTTAAAAATATTGTATCCTGAGGCCATTGTATCTTGAGGGATCACAATATATATATATATAGTGTATATATATATATATATATATATATATATATACACACACACACACACACTGGTCCTGTGTCTACATTTTATTGGATCCATAGTCACTGGAACATCTCAGTCCCTATATTTGTGATGTATTTGGACAATGACACATTTTTCAAATTCAGCCTTTTCTACATGGATTTGAAGCAGAGCAATCAAGATGTCACTGAAGTGTAGGCTGTCAACTTTAATCAAATGGGTTTTACAGAAATATTGGATTAGCTGTTAGGAAATTCCAGCCATAGTGCATCAATTTTTACAGACTTAAAAGCTAAACCTTCAGGGGCAATTTTTTTTTAGATTTGCATTTTACTCATTTTGTATAGGCTAAACGAATGGGAAAAACGTGACGTGAACCCAGCCTAAAAAATATTCAGCTGTTCTGTCAGAAAAGGTTAACTGTTTTTCTAAAATCAAAATGAGTATTGTGCAGTAGTAAAAAAATTGCTCCCAAAGGTATACATAGATTTTAAATATGATTGATCAGTTGACAGATAAATAATTTCATGGCCCACTGTGGCCGGTTACATGACAAATGAATACAATTTCAGTTCTCGAATTTGCATTTGGTAATGGGAATTCTTAATATGCGGTCCAAAGAAGTGTCAGTGCAAGTAAGGGAGGTTGAGAAAAACAAAAGCAACCTATCGGAGAGATAGCAGAAACTTTAGAAGTAGCCACATCAACCTCTTAAAAAGAAGGAATGTCATTGTCAACGTGTTCAATTAAGGGTACTTTCACACTTGCGGCAGTGTGATCCGGCAAGCAGTTCCGTTGCTTGAACTGCCTTCCTGATCAGGCAAACTGTATTCAAACGCATGTCATTTTTTCTGGCTGATCAGGCATTTTTCAGACTGATCAGGTCTGAAAAATGCCTGATCAGTCAGAAAAATGCATTGCAATACCGGATCCGTTTTTCCGGTGTCATCAGGCAAAATGGATCCGGTATTTATTTTTTTCACATTTTTAAAGGTCTGCACATGCGCTGACCAGAATGCCGGATCCATCATTGCGGTATTTTTAATGCCGGATCCGGCACTAATACATTTTAATGTAAATTAATGCCGGATCAGGCATTCCGGCTACTGATCAGGCATTTTGGACCTGCTGAGATAATACCGCAGCATGTTGTGATATTTCCTCCGTCCATAATGCCTGACAGTGACTGAACTGATGCATCCTGAACGGATTTCTCTCCATTCAGAATGCATTGGGATAAGACTGATCAGTTCTTTTCCGGTATTGAGCCCCTAGGACAGAACTCAATGCCGGAAAAGAAAAACGCAAGTGTGAAAGTTCCCTAAAAGACACTTTCATGGATGTAAATACAGAGGGTTTATCTCAAGATGCAGATCATTGGTAGCACTCCAAAACAGAGAGTTCAGATTACACTTTTCAAGAAAGCATCTAAAAGACCTGTTAAGTTTTGTAATGAGATCCTTTGAACAGAAAAAAAAAAACAGATAAACTTGTAAAAGATCGATAAGAACAGTTTAAGGCCTCATGCACACGACCGTTGTTTGTTTCCGCGTCCGTTATGTTTTTTTTCACGGATAGGATGCTTCCCCATTCATTTTAATGGGTCCGTCAAAAAATGCGGATGGTCAACCGTTTTTGTTTCGCATCCGTGGTTCGTGTTTTCATTCCGTCCAAAAAATAGTGCATGTCCTATTTTTTTCACGTTTGCGGACAAGGATAGGCATTTTTACAATGGATCTGCCATAAAAATCGGATCCGTCAAAAAAAAAAGGTCTGTCATCCGTTTTTTTTTGACGGACGGAAAATTTGCAGGAGGAGCGGACGCGGAGGCAGGCAACGGTCGTGTGCATGTAGCCTAAAGAAGATAAAAAGATCCATGACCCAAAGCATACCACATCTATTAAACCTGGTGTAGGCAGTGTTATGGCACTTTACTGCATTGCTCTAAATTAAACTGGGTCACTGGTAGGGTGTTACCAGGTATTGAATTTTTGATACCCAATCGATACTTTTGTACCCGGATCAATCGGATACCGGGATTTGCTATTTTCCGAAACTAGGTTGCGCTACTGCCGCTGTGCCACCAATGAATATAATTAACCTCTTAAACAAGTGTACATGGCGGATGCTGGCTCTATCACACAGCTCGTACCCGGCCTCAATGACAGGGCGCGTCGATCAGCCAAACCACCTGAGAGGTTAATAGACGCGGTTCAGCAGATCGCCGCACACTGTTATTGAGGGTGGCGGTGCCGGCTGTGTGATAGAGCCGGCACCCGCCACGTACATTTGTATTAATGGGTTAATTATATTCAATGGTGATGCAGTTTGAACCCCCCCCCCCTCAACCCCAGTATTATCTTCATTGGTGGCCCAGTGGACACAGGGTCCCCTCCCCTCCTCCTTAGTATTTTAATCGATGGCAGTGGCAGCTTCAGAACGGAACCCAGCAGTGAAATCGCGGGGCTCCGTTTGGTTACCATGGCAGTCAGGACGCTACTGAAGCCTTCCATGGCTACCATGGTAAGCTCCCTGCTGCTGTGTGTACAAAGCACAGGGCAGCAGGGACAGTGTAAAGTCTCATTCACCCTAATAGATCTCTATTAGGGTGAATAGGTCAAGGGTTCTAGCCCCTAAGGGGGGGGCTAATAGTTATTCAATAAAAAGTTTTTAAAAAAGTTAAAAAAGAACACCAAAATATTAAAAGTTTAAATCACCCCCTTTCCCAATTTTACATATAAAATATACAGTATAAAAAAAAAACATATTACTTATCGCCATATCCAAAAAAAGTCAGAACTAATAAAATATCAAAAAATATATCCTATTCGGTGAACACCGTAACAGAAAAAAAAATAAAAACCTGAAATTCACAATTTTTTTGTCACCTTTAGTCACCCCCCAAAAATAGGATAGGACTGTTCTATTATGGGCTGGACATTTCATAAAATGCAGAATGCACACGGCTTTTTTGATGTTTTATTTTTTATGTGTGGTATCGAATGGTATTGCAATACTTTTTTATGGTATCGAAACAACATTTTGCTAGCGTGACAGCCCTAGTCACTGGTGTTTCTTGATGATTGACTGTGAATAGAGGTGTAAGGATGAATTATGAAGTGTATAACAGCTTTACATTCTGCTTAGATTTAGTCTAATGCTGCAAAAATGTTAGACTGGTGCTTCACTGCACAAATAAAAAATGACTCGGGATATTCTTCGAAAGCAACCAAATAGCTGCTTGAGACATAGATATGAAATGTTCTTCTATTGGAAACTGGAGAAAGAAAGACCCACAAGAAACAGAGGGTGGCTGCAGTAAAGGTCTGGGAGAGCAACTCAAAGGCTAAAATTCAGCATTTGAAGATGTGAGTTCCACACTTCAGTTAGCCATTGACTGCAAAGAATTTGCATCCAAACCTTATATCTAGTTTCAATAGAGGGAATATGTGAAAATTGTCTGTAATTCTTAGACTGGGTTCACATCACATTTTTGCCCTACATTTAACCCCTTAAGGACCGGGGGTTTTGGGATTTTTGCGTTTTTGTTTTGCGCTCCCTACCTTCAAAAAGCCATAACATTTTTATATTTCCGCTCACATAGCCATATGACGGCTTGTTTTTTGCGGGACAAGTTGTACTTTTTAACGCTACCATTTATTTTTGCATGTGATGTAGTGGGAAACGGGAAAAAAATTCCAAATGGGGTGAAATTGCAAAAAAAAATCAATTTCACCACAGTTTTACGGGTTTTTAAATTACAACGTTCGATTTGCGATAAAACTGACTGGTTAATTTTATTCTTCAGGTCAGTACGAATCCGGCAATACCTAATATGTATAGTTTTTCTTGCGTTTTGATAGTGAAAAAAATTAAAAGTGGGAATTTTTTTATTTCATTTTTTGTCGCCATGTTTTGACCCCTATAACTTTTTTGTAATTATGCGTACGGAGCAGTGTAGGGGCTCATTTTTGCGAGGCAATCTGAACTTTTAATTGATACCATTATGGGGTGCGTATGATGTTTTGATCACTTTTTATTCATTTTTTTAGGAAATGAAGCGTCCAAAAATGGCGAATTAGTCATTTGGACGCTTTCTTTCCGTTTTATGTTTACCGTATGGTGAATATTTTTAATATTATTATAGTATGGGCGTTTTGCACATTACGACACCCATTATGTGTAATTTTTTATTTTTTATTTATTTTATTTTCATTTTGGGGAAAGGGGGTGATTTGAATTTTTATATTTTTTATTTTTTTATTTTTTAAACTTTTTTTTTTTTACCACTTTCTTATAGTTCCCATAGGAACTATAAGATGCAATCATCAGATTGCTATTCTCATATATTCCAATGCAATAGCATTGGAATATATGAGAAAATCGCATATTTCCTATGGAGCCTATTACAGTCATAGGCTCCATAGGAATACTATAGATAACCTAGGTTTCATTCACAGAAACCTAGGGTACTAATCGATGCTCGGCTCCCCCTTGTAGCCATCAGGGCTGGCATAAGCCGCAAGTGAAACTGTCGGTTTTGCATGATCAGATGCCGTGGTCAGGATTGACCACGGCATCTGAGGGTTAAATGTCCGCGATCGGCATCGCTGCCGGTCGCGGACATGAGCTGCGGGTGTCAGCTTGATAAATCAAGCGTTTACCCGCAGCTCATGCGCCCGCTCCGTGCGGGAGCGGGCGCCATCTTTAAAGTCCGGACGAAGGGCGTACATGTACGCCCTTCGTCCTTAAGGGGTTAACATATACATTGGAGAAAAAAGGATTCAAAAGCATAGCACGTCGCTCTTTTCCATCCTGCCGAGTTCAGGGGAGAAAAAAACGTATAACTTAAAATGCTTCAGGACCCGGCTGTATCATCAATGTAGCAGTGAAACTATACTACTCTAGATATGTGAAGTGTGTACGTTTAAATAACATTTTAAAGGAAACCTATCACCATGAAAATGCAGAACGATTTACTACCAGCATGTTATACAGCAGGAGTAGCTAAGCAGCTTGATATATATTAGGGTTGTCACAATACCAAAATTTTGCTTCGATTTCAATACTAGAAAAAAGACTTGCGATACACAATACCATTCGATACCACGCGAAAAAAATAAAACACCAAAAAGGCCATATGCATTCCGCATTTTTTGGAACGTCCGGCCCATAATCGAACAGTCCGATCCTATTTTTGGGGGACTAAAAAATGGCAAATCACGCGGTTTAAATTTTTTTTTTCTGTTACGGCGTTCATCGCATAGCAATTTTATTTTATTTTAATAGTTTGGACTTTTTCGGACATGGCGATATGTAATATGTTTATTTATATATTGTTTATATACTTAGTATGTAAAATTGGGAAAGGGGGTGATTTAAACGTAATATTTAGGTGTCTTAGGGGCTAGAACCTGAGATCTTTCAATCCCTTGACCTATTCACACTAATAGAGCTCTATTAATGGTGAATAGGACTTTACACTCTCCCTGCTGCCCTGGGCTTTGTGCACACGGCAGCAGAGAACTTACCATGGCAGCCAGGGATTCAGTTACGTCCTGGCTGCCATAGTAACCGATCGGAGCCCCGCGATTACACTGCTGGGGCTCTGATCAGACGCTACCACTGCACCACCAATGAGGGGGAGGGGAGGGGACCCTGTGGCCACTGCCACCAATGTTTCTAATACTGGGGGATCGGCTGTTGCCACTGCGCCACCAATGTAGATAACTAACATTTAATACAATTACAGGAGGCGGGTGCCAGCGGCAGAATCACATAGCCTACACCCGACGCCTAAGACGGAGCTGCGATCCGTGGCAGTTAACCCCTCAAGTGTGGCACACGAGGGATTAACTGCTGCGGATCGCAGTGCCTTGTCATAGAGGTCTGGTGCCGGCTATGTGATTCTGCTGCCGGCACCCTCCTCCTGTATTTGTATTAAACGTTAGTTGTGGTCAGGGCTACGGACACGAAAGCCGACGAGCCCTAGTGGGATGAACACCGAGACCCACCGTAACTGCAAGAACCATCTACCTAACTAAATGGCTAGTGGTGTGCCTGTAGCCATGTCCGTCGGTAGGCCTATAAAAGGGTGGCCTACCCTGTAGAAGTGAAAAAGAAAGGGAGGGAGGGTGGGGCAACTGAGAAAAGCCCGCCCCTAGGTGGGGCTGTGCCTGGATTTAAGTAGAGCCTCCGCCCCTCGCACAAATGCAGCCCAAATAGACTGCTATACTTGTGGTCAGGGCTACGGACACGAAAGCCGACGAGCCCTAGTGGGATGAACACCGAGACCCACCGTAACTGCAAGAACCATCTACCTAACTAAATGGCTAGTGGTGTGCCTGTAGCCATGTCCGTGGGTAGGCATATAAAAGGGTGGCAAAAACCAGACATGTAGGGTGAAAAGAGACTTGAATGGCCTGTACAAAGAAACCCCTGAGCCAGACTGTGAAGCAATGTCTCCCACGAAGTTCGGGTACCTAAGTCAACCATAATGATGCCCGCATCCAGCCTGCAGATAGAGCCAGGACAGAACTCTGAATGTCGCGAGTACTGCCCCAATGCACG
This sequence comes from Bufotes viridis, assembly GCA_033119425.1. Taxonomy (NCBI): domain Eukaryota; kingdom Metazoa; phylum Chordata; class Amphibia; order Anura; family Bufonidae; genus Bufotes; species Bufotes viridis. The sequence goes on from CM065592.1 coordinate 239,844,736, forward strand.
AGAGAGGAACTGGGAAACGGGAAGCGTTCAGGAGGAAGCGTGGACGATACTAACTAAACCTGAAGACTTAGTTGTGGTGCGAGCACTGACAAATTCCCCCTAGCCTTATGGGACCGGAGAACTGAGCCTAACTGTCTACACTATGTAAAGAAGGGCCCGAAAAATACCATGTAGGCCAGGAGAGGATGTAAAGCAATAAGCTAAGCACGTAGTATATGGAATCCTGTCGATGCCCTCACGCGAGTGAAGGAGTGCAATTGCGGTAACCTACTAGCGATTAAGTTCGCAGACCTGGCTGATTGAAAAGGTAACCGGCATGGTAATGCAAATGACAATATGAGGGGTAAACAAGAAAATGCCTAAAAAGTGGCCTAAAGAAAGAACAGGCGGGATTACACCATGGGCCTAACCGATGTGATATGCGATACTTAAAATGACTACATTTCCTGAAAAACCTGACAGGCGCATATCGTGAACACGAGACCAGACCAACGTGGCCGGTGACACCTAATGACGAGAGTCATTCGGTACGAGAACCTGAAAGTAGGTGGCCGATGACACCAATGACTTGAACTCCGGAAATTTACGTCTGGTCCTGGGGGAGCATAGCCAGACAGGTGATCTGTCGACCAGGCAGGAGTTTGTGAGCTGGCCACATTGATTGTTGCACGTGAGAAAAACATAAGCGGGCAACCAACTATGGTGATTGAAAACGTGGGGTTAAGAATGCAACAAGTACAGGCAATAGGTTTAAAACAGAAGCCTAAGTGTGACATAAATAATTGAATGTGGATAATTAGGATGTAATGGGCTGAGGGCGTTGAGTTAGAGAACAAAGGCCTAACAGAATGAACAAGAGCTATGACACCCGGGGGTGGCCCACGCTCCAATGACAATAATGATACGTTGTATGTGGCGGCAGCGGCGCCGCCGCCCATCCTGAATGTACCGCGATTAAGTCTACGCAGAGAGAATTGTAACAAGGAGTGACCAGCGAAGGAAGCAATGCAGAAATGAGGAGCAAACGGAAGAATCCATGCGGCACCCAAAGTCTGCCAGAAGAAGCCTGTCCAGAAGAGGGACAGTAGGAAAGACTAAACCCGGAGAGTAAGCATATTCGACTATCCGGTGAAGGTAGCTGTGCGGTAAAAGATTCTCCGGCCGAGGGAGCAGGCAGTAAAGCAAGTGCCCGGCAGAGGGAGCAAAGCGACGGTGGAACCAGCAGGGAGAGTGGTGCCATAAGAGGAGAGTCTGGTGGAAAGCTATGTGGTGATAAAGAGAGACCAGCCAAGGGAATTACGACTGTGAAGCAGAACAAAATGGTGAATAAAAATTATGTTTGCCGAGGGGACTAGAAGAACAGGGGAGCACAATGGCAAGGACTGCCTGGTGGGTGGAGCCGCACGGCGATACCGCCTGTGGTATGCAGAACGAATGCGTATGTACGTGCGATACCTAACTGGCAGACCGCAGGAAGTTATAACTAGGATAATTAAAACCGAGGGTCTGGCCTTAATACCGGACCGGCTAATGTAACTGGAAAAATCGCCTGACCCGCATGGCAGGTGACCCTAACCAGGCTGAGCTCCATTAAGGAAGAGTACGCCTGGGGAATCGTGGCAGACAATGGATGCACCACCGACAGACTTTGGAAAAGTGGCCTGCACCCGGATGAACAAAGAAGCAGATATGGGTGTGCGACATATGGGTCAAATCAACCTGGATGCACGGAAGTTCAACCCACCGGGAAAATCGCCAGGCAGGACGAAAAACAGTCGTCGGTCCCCCGAAACCATGGTGTCGAAGCAGTCATGGTGCCCCCGAAGCCATGGGGCCGAAGTGGTCATGGTGCCCCCGAAGCCATGGGGCCGAAGTGGTCATCGTACCCCCGAAGCCATGGACCGAAGCGGTCATTGTGCCCCGAGCCATGGAGCCGAGCGGTCATCGTGCCCCGACGCCATGGGGCCGAGCGGTCATGGTGCCCCGAAGCCACAGGGCCGAGCGGTCATCTTGCCCCGAAGCCACGGGGCCGAGCGGTCATCGTGCCCCGGCCATGGAGCCGAGCGGTCATCGTGCCCCGAGCCATGGAGCCGAAGTGGTCATCGTGCCCCGGCCATGGGGCCGAGCGGTCATCGTGCTCCCTAAGCCAGAGAGCCGAGGCGGTCATCGTGCCCTCGAAGCCATGGAGCCGAAGTGGTCATCGTGCCCCCGAAGCCATGGGGCCGAAGCGGTCATCGTGCCCCCGAAGCGGTCATCTTGCCCCCGAAGCCATGGAGCCGAAGCAGTCATCGTGCCCCCGAAGCCATGGAGCCGAAGTGGTCATCGTGCCCCCGAAGCCATGGAGCCGAAGTGGTCATCGTGCCCCCGAAGCCATGGGGCCGAAGCGGTCATCTTGCCCCCGAAGCCATGGGGCCGAAGCGGTCATCTTGCCCCCGAAGCCCTGGAGCCGAAGCAATCAGCGAGCCCTCAAGCCATGGGGCGAAGCAGCCTTCGAGCCCCCGAAGCCATGGAGCCGAAGCAATCAGCGAGCCCTCAATGCCATGAGGCCAAGCAGTCATGGGGTCCCCAAGCCATGAAGCAAAGCGAACATGGGGCCCCCCAAATCCTGAGGCCAAGTAATCATATGGGCCCCCAAGCCATGAGACCCGAGCCACCATAGGGGGCCACCATAGCCATGAGGCCAAAGCAAACATGGGCCCCCAAAGTATTGAGGCCACAGAAATCGCGAGGACCTCGAGTCATGCGGCCAAGCAACCATGGGGCCCACAAGGCATGCGGCCAAGCAGACATGGGGCCCCTAGCGCCATGGGCCCAAGGCAGTCATGGGACCCCCAGCCCATGAGACCAGAGCAGTCATGAGACCAAAGCAGTCATGAGGTCCCCAAGCCGTGAGGTCAAGGTAGTCCTCGAGACCCTGACGCCGAGGGGCCGAAGCGGTCGTCATGCCCCCGACACCATAGGGTCGGAGCGGTCATGGAATCCCTGCTCCCTGAGGCCAAAGCAGTCATGGGGCCTCCGCGGCCATGAGGCCAAAGAAATCAAGGGCGCGGCGGCCTTGCGGCCCAGCAAGTAAGAGGCCCCGGGGCCATGAGGCCGTCCTAGATGTACGTGATGGGTGAAGGTAAATAAGAATGGGCCCAACATGATGGAAAAAGCAGCAACTAGGATGATTGGGACGTCTAAACGTGGCCTGGAAAGGAACGTGATTGCTGACAGGTATGGACATTAGTAATCCGCACCACGGACATAAGCATAAAAACCGAACCCAACCATAAAACTTAAAAATGCAAACGTGGAATAGGAACCGGAGAAGAGAGAACAACCAAAACCTGAGGCATGCGATTTGCAAAGTCAAGTCCCTTGTCGCGACAAACAACTGAAAAACTTGAAAGAAACAGTAGTGAGTAGGAAGCTCGACCCTAATGACCCACTGGCCTCAGCTGAGAGGCTGTTTATTGAACTGGGGCCGTGGGAGCAATCTTAGTGAATACAAACCAGAAGTAAAGCAGAGCAGACAAAAGATTTTTTTTTTTTTGCAACTAGAGAAAAGACCCACTTGATGTATACGCGCAGAAAAACCAGATGTAAAGGAAATGACCATTGATGCCTGTCATGTTCGACAGGAGAGTGGCCCGGAGCCACCAACTGCGAGTAAACGAGTAAAACAACCGTGACGTAGAAACCAACAGGAGAATGTGGCTTGAATGGGAGCATGGTGTGCCAGCAGATGGGTGACTGTGGAGCTGGAATGAGTTGCAGACCTAAATGTGAGCGGAATAGGATAGCGCCGCGACAGCGAACGTATGGACGCAGTTCTAGCGGGAATGGAGTGTAGTACTAGATGTAACAGCAAATGTGTGAACTCAGCTGGAGCGTGAAAGGAGTATTAACTTGCTGTAACAGCCGACGTAAGATGCGTCCATGGATGGGCGGGAACATTGGACGTAAACGTGAAAGTAAAAACCCGGAGTCACAGCGGTAGTGTGAACCCCAACTCTGGCAATAGGCCAAGCGTAAAATTTGGTATGACCGCAGCCTGCAGTGAACGAGGCATAAACAAACTGTGACGGTGACATGAACGCGTTCTTGCAATGTGACACCGGTCTGAGTGTGGTGCAAGCAAACATATAAAGGCAAAAGGGGTATGAGTGCAAAACACAGGATGACAGAAAATAAATAAATGCACAGAGAATAAGACAGATTTACCCGCTGTTGTGACCATGCGTGGAGCGTAAACGTGATGCGAGAGCGGACTAGAGCACCGCTCCGAAAATGAGCATGTTGAAAGAGCAGACATGAGAAGGCAGCGTCTCAACAGACAGGGCAGAACTAGCGTAAAGAGTTGAAGCGTAAACGCAGCCCTGATTGCGGGGGAGGGGCGGGTCACATGGGAAGTGATTGCAATAGCAAGAGCCGTAACAAGCAACAGCTGCATCCAATCTCCAACATAACATCACATGCAGCCCAGGTAAACCTTCCCTACCGCGTACAGGCTGAAGCAACTTTTCAAAGCGAAACGACGTAAACGTAAAACACATGAGATAGAAGGGGAACTGAATCAGGTTACCTAATAAACAAAGTGAAAGGAATCGATTAACTCCGATAAAACAAACCTGAGGCGGACGATTTTGAGGTGATGCCTTCCGCTCGCAAGAAAGTCAGATTCCAGCCGGCCGGAAAGACAGACACGGCTCGATTAACTTACGTAAATGGCGCACGCGTCCCTACGGTAGCCACGGGCAGAAAAAAAAAAAAAGCTCCATTTCAGCTCCATACTGTAATGAAAGAAACCTCCTAGCAGAGGAGAGAGCACCCTGCTGACACACCAGCATCCCCTGTGCAACTGAGAAACGCCCGCCCCTAGGTGGGGCTGTGCCTGGATTTAAGTAGAGCCTCCGCCCCTCCCACAAATGCAGCCCAAATAGACTGCTATACTTATATACATTGGTGACGCAGTGGCCACAGCCCCTCCCCCGCCCCCCTCTCTCCTCATTGTCAGCAGCGGCACAGTGAGGGGGGAGAGACTCTCCCCTTCTCCACTGTGCTGCTGAGGGAACATGGGGCGCTCTACCCTCAGCGCGCACCATGTTCTCTGATACTAGGCTGCGCAGTAGCGCAGCCTAGTGACGGTAAATGTCAAATCCCGGTATCTAATCGATACCTGTACAAAAGTATCGATTGGATATCGATAATTCGATACCCGGTGCACCCCTATATCTCCTTAGACCTCAGTGTAAACCCCCAAGCTCCATCAGACCTCTGTATCTGACCCCCATTCCTTCTTAGACCTCAGATCAGAAATCATATCAGACACCCAAGCTCCATCAGACCTTACATAAGACTGCTAACCTCCATCAAACAAAAAAAATTATTAATTAACTTACCTCTTCTGCTTCAGACCACGCTGAAACTCACAGCTCTCTGTTCTTCTGCTAGCCTAGCTCTGTACTGTGACATGACGTTGCACAGTGTCAGGTCACAGTACGTGCACTACATCCTGACGCTGTACACAGTCAGGACATGTACAGTGCAGTGCCCAGAAGAAGACCAGGTAGCAGTGAGTACAGCCAGCACAGCACTATGCTCAACGCTCCCCGCACCTACTGCATACTGATGACTGCTTCCATAATGGAAGCGGTCATTAACATTCGCATATAAGATGCACTGCCATTTTCCCCCTGCTTTTGGGGGTAAAAAGTGCATCTCATAGTCCAAAATATACGTTACTTATGTTGGAAAATATTGAGTGTAACTTATTTATATAATTTATTAATTTAAACCTTTGCTCTTTCTGTCCTTAGGAAACATAGAAACATAGAATGTGTCGGCAGATAAGAACCATTTGGCCCATCTAGTCTGCCCAATATACTGAATACTATGAATAGCCCCAGGCCCTATCTTATATGAAGGATGGCCTTATGCCTATCCCATGCATGCTTAAACTCCTTCACTGTATTTGCAGCTACCACTTCTGCAGATAGGCTATTCCATGCGTCCACTACTCTCTCAGTAAAGTAATTCTTCCTGATATTACTTTTAAACCTTTGCCCTCTAATTTAAAACTATGTCCTCTGTAGCAGTTTTTCTTCTTTTTAATATTCTCTCCTCTTTACCGTGATGATTCCCTTTATGTATTTAAAAGTTTCTATCATATCCCCTCTGTCTCTTCTTACTTCCAAGCTATACATGTTAAGGTCCTTTAACCTTTCCTGATAAGTTTTGTCCTGCAATCCATGTACTAGTTTAGTGGCTCATGTGGGTGGTCCTATTCAGTGACTGACAGCCTTTACTGTACGCTTAGTCATGCAGAGTCATGCTGTCGGTCACTAATATGGCTGCCCTCATAATTCCTAAGGACAGAAAGAGCAGACGTTTAAATGAAAAAAAATTTAAGTTTTACTGAATCATTTTGCAATAAAACTATATATCAGTTTGGCCAGCTCATTCTGCTCTATGCATGCTGTCAATGCATTTTCATGGTGACAGGTTTCCTTTAATTGCTTTTTGTCAGATCCGTTGTGGTTGTACAGCCTAAAGATTCACTAAGGTCCAGCTCTTAAGATTTAACATCACTGGCCTACTAATATCTCACAGTTAAATCCACAAATAAAGAACAGCTTTCTTACTTTTTGAACTTTGCTGTTTTTGATCACAGTTCCAAATGTATAAAATGTTCAAACCAATTTCGGAGAAGTTTGGGACTGTTAAACAAGCTACAGTAATAAATAGTCCTGCTGTTTTATAATTCTTAAAATAGAATTGATATTGTGTTTCTGTATAAAAGGCACAACGGTTGCATTCAGTTTTTTTTCTCTGACAAATAGTAATTTTTATAATGATCTGAATAGTTATATTTTTAGTAAGAAAATAGGGAAGGGCCCAATTATGATGTTTCTTTTACATTACATAGGCTTTCACTACTAGACAGTTTTGATGTGATGTAACAAGAGCAATTCTTTATGCTCATTTGATTTCAATTTTAACATAAGTCTGGCATTTTGTATGTACTATGGGCGAAGAAAAAGTGAGAAAAGATGTCAGTCTAAATGTTGTTGTGGGTGTTCATTGCTTTTCCTCCTCTTTAAACAGGGCCTTTCACGTGGCCGGACATTATGATATAACTAGCGGGTTGTGTAGGGCATACTGATGGCATGTTACAGCGCTTACTATGTTTTCTGTGTGCTGCTCCGTTCGTCCCTCTGTGCTTCCCGTAATTGTTTCCCTCCTGGTGTGTAAATTCATACCGTCGGTACAAGGAGGGAGGAGACAGCCGTATGATAATGTCCGGACTCGTAAAAGGTCCTCTTCAAGGCTACTTTCACATCTGCATTGTTAAACGGATCCATGTCATTTAATACATCTGGATGCATCCTTTTCGACTGTATCTGGTTGTAGTAAATCAAAACTGCACAAACTGGATCCGGTACGAATATCATTGTACGTTAATGGGCGCCGGATCCAGTTTCTTGGCCAACCAAAAAAACCGGATCCGGCATGAGAATCAAAGTAGGTCAATGGTGCCAGTTTAGTTTTTTTTTTTTTTTGGCCAAAAAACTGGATCCCTTATAAAATAAGGGCATACCTTATAAAATATAGAAAGTGGTACAACATTGACTATATTAGTAAGTGCCATATAATCATCTCTCAAGCACATTGGTCAGCAATAACCAGAAAGTGGCCAACCCCTTTAAGTTACTTTTGAGCCTGTGAAAATGGAGATTGTAGTTAATGCAAGAGTTTTGTTAAACCCCTTGAATTAAAATTGAAAGTATTCACTTTAATCACATCTTGTATGTTACGTTAGTGGATATGGATCCGATGTGCCAACCACCAGGAGTGGATTCAGAGACACCAATTCAAGGCACCAGGGGATCAGGCAATACTCGTAGTCTCAATTCAGGCTGAGGGCAGGGCAGGCCACAAGAATTAAAATCCAGGAATCCAGCAGCAGTCGGTTCACAGAAACAGTTTATAGCTCTTTCAGCAAAGTCAAGCAGAACCAGACTGGACTTGTAGATCAGGCAATGAGTAGAACAAGGAGCCCAGCATATATAGGGGACTTTAGTAGTTGGCAGAACACAGCAAGGAGAGAAGGATGTAACCCCTGCAGTACTGGACACAGTAGACAGACAATGAACTATACACAGGCAGACACATGGTGAGTGGAGCGGTGGATAAGCCACCATAACACTGTTTAACTTTTATATTCTAATGTCTGGTGAAGTAAAAATTTTATTTGCCTATAATTACAGCGTGTATACTGTAGTAAAATGACTTTTATCCAGTATTTTCTGTTCCAGAAAATCTGATAGTACCACATTTGTTTCTAGCACATAGTGCAGAGAGGACTAACTGATTAAAAACAAGGCCATGGTTGTTTACTTTGTATTAGCTTTTAATTTTGAGCTGCCTTCTCTTAACCACTACAGGACCGCCTAACGCACGGATGCGTCCGGCGGGCGATCCTGTAGTTCTGATCTGACGCATCGGCGCGTCATCTGGCGAGACGTGAGATTTCCTGTGAACGCGCGTCTCAGGAGTTTAACTACAGCCTGCCAGCGATGATCCATCGCTGGCAGGCTGTAGATGCGAATTAAATCGCATCAAAGAGGTATATCAGACGCTGTTTTGTTAACTGGGATCGACCACCAGAGGACCAGGTAGCTATGTAAAGTTGCATCAAACACTACACTAACCCCCCCCCCCCCTCACTTATTAACCCCTTGTTAACCCCTTGATCACTCCATCTAGATTCCCTGATCACCCCCCTGTCACTAATCACCCCCCTGTCATTGATCACACCCTTGTAAGGCTCCATTCAGACGTCCATATGTGTTTTGCGGATCCGTGGATTCACGGATCCGTGGATCTGATCCACGGATCCGCAGATCCTCAAAACACGGACACCGGCAATGTGCTTTCCGCATTTTGCAGATCCGCACATTGCCAGAACTATATAGAAAATGCTTTTTCTTGTCCGCAAATGCGGACAAGAATAGGACATGTTCTATATTTTTGCGGAACGGAAGTGCAGACCCGGAAGCGCCGATCCGTAATTCCGGATCCGAGCAGGACAAAGTCTGTCCCCATAGAAATGAATGGGTCTGCAATTCCGTTCCGCAAACAGAATTGCGGACGTGTGAATGGGGCATAAGGGTCCCTTATCACCGCCAGTTAGTTAGCTACTTGTTAGGTAGCTAGTGCCCAGCCCACCGCACCGCAGTCACTGATTTTGGCACAGAATTTTTCATCCACATTGATCGATGCGAATGAAAAAATCTGTGCCGTTCATTTTTAATTTTTTTTCAGCCCAGAGGCTGAACGGAAAAAAAAAATCTCATGACCCGTATGCTCAATATAAGGAGAATCGCAGAAACTCCTAATGCTGGCCATACGTGTAATGATTGCGGAGACCCTCAAATGCCAGGGCAGTACAAACACCTCACATGTGACCCCATTTAAGAAAGAAGACACCCCAAGGTATTCCGTGAGGGGTATGGTGAGTTCATGTAAAATTTTATTTTTTGTCACAAGTTAGTGGAATATGAGACTTTGTAAAAAAAAAAAAAATCAATTTCCGCTTGTGCCAAAAAAAATAAATTCTGTAAACTCGACATTCCCCTCACGGAATACCTTGGGGTGTCTTCTTTCCAAAATGGGGTCACTTGTGGGGTATTTATACTGCCCTGGCATTTTAGGGGCCCTAAAGCGTGAGAATCCAAATGCGTAAAAATGCCCTGTGAAATTCTGAAGGTACTCATTGGAATTAGGGCCCCTTTGCGCATCTTGGCTGCAGAAAAGTGTCACTTGTGTGGTATCGCCGTACTCAGGAGAAGTAGGGCAATGTGTTTTGTAGTGTATTTTTATATATACCCATACTGGGTGTGAGAAATATCTCTGTAAGTGACAACTTTTTAAAAAATGTATACAAAAGTTGTCAATTTACAGAGATATTTCTCTCACCCAGCATGGGTATATGTAAAAATACACCCCAAAACACATTGCCCTACTTCTCCTGAGTACGGCGATACCATGTGTGACACTTTTGCAGCCAAGATGCGTAAAGGCCCAAATTCCAATGAGTACCTTTTAGGAGGGCATTTTTACGCATTTTCTTCTCACGCTTTAGGGCCCCTAAAATGCCAGGGCAGTATAAATACCCCACATGTGACCCCATTTTGGAAAGAAGACACCCCAAGGTATTCCGTGAGGGGTATGGTGAGTTCATAGAAGATTTATTTTTTTTGGCACAAGTTAGCGGAAATTGATTTTTTATAGTTTTTTCTCACAAAGTCTCCCTTTCCGCTAACTTTTGACAAAAAGTTAAATTTTTCATGGACTGAATATGCCCCTCAGCGAATACCTTGGGGTGTCTTCTTTCCGAAATGGGGTCATTTGTGGGGTGTGTTTACTGTTCTGGCATTTTGGGTGGGGCTAAATTGTGAGCAGCCATGTAAAACCTAAAGGTACTCGTTGGAATTTGGGCCCCTTTGCGCACCCAGGCTGCAAAAAAGTGTCACACATGTGGTATCACCATACTCAGGAGAAGTAGGGCAATGTGTTTTGGGGTGTATTTTTACATATACCCATGTTGGGTGAGAGAAATATCTCTGTAAATTGACAACTTTGTATAAAAAAATTTAAAAAGTTGTCGTTTACAGCGATATTTCTCACACAAAGTATGGGTATTGTGGGGAGTCGCTCCGGTAGACAGCGGTACGGGTGCAGTTTAGAGGCAAAACAAGGAGTCCAGATTGTGCAACAAACAGTGTTTTATTCACACTTGCACACCATAAATGAAAACAGTCTCTTGGTGACAGTTCACACACAACGGAAATAACGTGGCAAAACAAAAACAGGCCAACACAGGTTCAGTCACCTGGGAGGTGTAGGTGCGGGTTCGCACCACGCTGTCGGCCCAGCCGCAGGAGAATCCAGCTTCAGGTAGCCAGGAACAAAACACCTCCTTGCTGAGCTCTTTCCTCCAGGACAGAGAACTCCCAGCCCTGTTAGCAGCTCCAGGATAATCACTTCCTCCAGCTGCTGAGCTGGCTGAGCTTTTAAACCCAGCCCAAAACCAGGACTGGGTCGTGGGGAGCAGCCACCCACCCTACACTTTAGCTGCTCCCGGTAAGAGCTGGCCCGGATCGGCTTTGCAGCCATGCTATTTAAACTCTGTCAGTAGCACTAGCTGCTGCTGACATCAACAAAACGGGTTCTTACCTCACCGAGGCTATGAACCTCGGTGACACATACCTGCCATCCACGACGGCACCCTGCACCTTACCACACACCCCCCCCCCTTTGTTCAACCCTGAGGGGGTGGACACATGTGAGGCAGTGGACGCGGGAAAGGGCATCTGCATTTCCCTGCAAGCGACCTGCCCTATGTTCCACGGAGAACTTGAAATTTTGCAGGGATAGGAACCACCTGGTGACCCGAGCATTCCTCTCCTTGGCCTGACTCATCCATTTGAGGGGGAATGGTCGGTCACCAGACGGAACCTCCTCCCTAACAGGTAGTAGCGGAGAGATTCGAGTGCCCACTTGATAGCCAGGCACTCCCTCTCCACTATACTATATCTGGACTCGGCGGGACTGAGCTTACGGCTCAGGAAGACAACGGGATGTTCTTCCCCGTTGACCTCCTGAGACAGTACCGCACCGAGGCCTACCTCCGAGGCGTCGGTCTGTACGACAAACTCCTTGTTGAAGTCGGGTGTCACCAAAACCGGGACCCACACAGGGCCGACTTCAACGCGGAGAAAGCCTCCTCCGCCTTCTCACTCCAGCTAACCCTCCCAGACTTTCGCCCCTTCAACAGGTCTGTCAATGGCGCTGCTATTGTGGCAAAGTGGGGCACAAACCTCATGTAGTAACCTACAATCCCCAGGAACGACTTTACCTGCCTGGTGGTGACCGGTCGGGGCCAGTTACGAATGGCCTCTACCTTAGTTACCTGAGGTTTGATAACTCCCGCCCAATTACATATCCCAGATATTTTGTCTCCTCTAACCCTATGGAGCACTTCTTTGGGTTAGCGGTCAGTCCGGCTTTCCTCAGGGCATCCACTACCGCCTGCACCTTGGGTAAATGGCTTTCCCAGTCGGTGCTGTGGATGACTACATCATCTAAGTAGGCCGAGGCGCACCGACGATGTGGTCGCAGCACTATGTCCATTAGCCTTTGGAAAGTGGCGGGGCGCCATGCAGGCCAAAGGGTAACACCTTGTAGTGATACAGGCCCTGCGGGGTAACAAATGCGGTTTTTCCTTAGCCGACTCGTTAAGGGTACCTGCCAGTACCCTTTAGTGAGGTCCAGCACAGAAAATAACGGGCTTGTCCTAAACTTTCAACAAGCTCGCCTACTCGGGCATGGGATACGCGCCAAACTTGGATACTTCATTTAACTTGCAAAGTCGTTGCAGAACCGCAACGTCCCATCCGGCTTGGGTATTAGGACTATGGGACTGGCCCACTCACTTTTCGACTCCTCAATGACATCGAAGCTTCAACATTAACTGCACTTCCTCCGCGATGGCCCGCCGCGCCTCGGGTACCCGGTATGGTTTTAACCGACCTTGGCCTGAGGCTCAGTGACGATGTCATGTCGGATGAGAGACGTGCGGCCAGGGAGGTCCGAGAACACATCCGTGTTCCGACTGAGGAACTCCCTGACTTCCTGAACTTGTTTGGAAGACAGGCTGTCTGCAATTTTTACCGTGGTTACGGCTTCACAGGCCTCGAACTGTGGGGCTGGACCCTTTTCACTCTAGAAGCCCTGGCCGGGGGCTGTGGTCGCCGGCCGCGTCCCTATCTTTCCACGGCTTAAGTAAATTCACGTGGTACACCTGCTCCGGCTTGCGCCGCCCTGGCTGGTGTACTTTGTAATTTACTTCCCTACTTTCTCGATCACCTCATAGGGGCCCTGCCACCTAGCTAGGAATTTGCTGTCAAGGGTGGGTACCAGAACCAAAACCCGATCTCCCGGATTGAAGCCCCGCACCCGAGCCTGACGATTGTACACCCTACTCTGGGCTTGTTGCGCTGCCTCCATATGCTCCCGGACCAAGGGCAACACCCTTTCCATCCGTTCCTGCATCTGGGCGACATACTCAATGACACTTTTGTGGGGGACAGGCTGTTGTTCCCATGCTTCCTTGGCGATATCCAACAGGCCCCGAGGGTGTCTGCTATAAAGCAGTTCGAAGGGCGAGAACCCAGTAGAGGCCTGGGGCACCTCTCGCACTGCGAACATGAGATAGGGCAGAAGCAGATCCCAGTCCTTCCCATCTCTAGACACCACCCTCTTTAACATATTTTTTAGAGTTTGGTTAAACCTCTCCACAAGACCGTCTGTTTGCGGATGGTAAACGGACGTCCGTAACTGCTTTATACGCAACAATTTACACAGTTCCCTCATTACTTTGGACATAAAAGGGGTCCCTTGGTCTGTCAGAACCTCTTTAGGCAGGCCCACACGGGAAAACATCTCCATTAACTCTTTGGCAATGAGCCTAGCTGAGGTATGTCGCAGAGGCACCGCCTCCGGATACCGAGTGGCATAGTCGAGAACTACCAGAATGTGTTGGTGGCCCCTGGCAGACTTTGGTACAGGCCCACTAAATCCATAGCGACTCGCTCAAACGGTACTTCAATAATTGGCAGAGGTACCAGAGGACTACGGAAATGTGGCTGGGGGCTAGTTATCTGACAGGTTGGACAGGACTTACAACAATCTTCTACCTCCTTGAACACACCGGGCCAATAAAACCGCTGCAGTATGCGGTCCTGGGTTTTCTGCCACCCCAGGTGTCCCCCAAGAACATGTTGGTGGGCAAGCTCCATGACAAGCTTGCGATACGCTGTGGGCACCACCAACTGTTCAACAGGTTCACCTCGGATTTGGTTCACCCGATACAACATATCCTGCAGAACAATAAATCGTGGGAACATTAATTCAGCCCCTGGTTTCTGGGGTTTACCATCAATTTCCAGCACATTCTCCCAGGCCCTGGTTAGGGTTTGGTCCCGGTGTTGGGCGGTCCCAAAATTATCTCCGGAGACGTGGAGGTCTGCCAACTCAGGACCTGGTGGCAAGTCCTCCATGTCTCCCACCATTACACTCAGTGGGGGTGTCTCCCTCTATCACAGAAGTGGTGGTCACCCCTACCGCAGGCCCTTCGGACTCGGGCTCCCAGGGCTCTGGCCTCCCACAGGAACCAGGCCACTCTGCTAGGGTTACCCCTGTCTCAGGGCTATTAGTCACTTTCACCTCAGGCCATAGTGACGGAAAACCAGGGAAGTCTCTCCCAATTATTAGTTCATACGGTAGTTTGGCGGAGATCGCCACTTCACAAGTCCAGGTGCCGGCCGCCGTGGACAGAGACATTACAGCAGTGGGATAGTCCTTTAAGTCTCCGTGAATGCACACCACCCCAACTTTCCGGCCCGTATACTGGGTGGGCTGTACCAGGGCAGCACTTACCAGGGTTACCAGGCTCCCTGAGTCCAACAGCGCCACTGCCAGGTTATCCCCGACTTGCACCTGGCACAGATGACGACTGTCTATTGTCTCGGGATGCCGGTCGCACACAGTCTCCGGGCATACATGGAAGCCCGGTACCCATAATTAGTCTCCATGGGTTCCCCCACTGTGGACAGTTGGCCCTTATGTGTCCAGGCTCCCGACACTGCCAGCAGACCACTGGGGACGGATCTGCAAGAGGTACATCCCGGGCGGGTTTGGCCGGCCGCCGGACTGGGGTGGAGATTTCCGGGTTTGACTGGCCCTCCCAAAAGAACCCCCTGCAGGTTTCTGGTGGCCTCATATCGTTCCACCAGGTCGACCATCTCAAGGGCATTGGTGGGGGATACCTGGCCGATCCAGTGTTGAAGGGGGTAAGGCAAGGCCCTCCAAAACATGTCAGCCAGCAGCCGGTCCAGCATAGCAGTCGGACTCAGAACCTCAGGCTGCAGCCATTTTTGCAACCTGTGCAGCAACTCATAGTACTGCGGCCTGGCGGGTTCAGCCACGTAAAGTCCCACTGGTGGACACGCTGAGCCCGGACCAACACGCTTACCCCCAGTCTGGCCAGGATCTCCCCTTCACCGTGGAATAGTCAGCAGCCTGGTCGTCTGCCAAATCAAAAAACTTGCTGGGGTCCGGATGCCAGGAATGGAGCAACCACTTCGGCCCACTGGTCACGGGTAACTTTTCCCTCACGGCGACCTTCTCAAAGACCGCTAGGTATGTCTCCACGCCGTCTGCGGGGGTCATCTTTGGGATCGCCGCACGGACCGCTTCCGGGCATCATGGACGTGGTGGGACGCTCCGGCCGCCTGTAATGCCATCACATGTTGTAGCAGTAACTGGTTGGTCTCCCGCTGCTGCACGTTAGCTTCCACGAGAGCCTTCACAGCAGCCTCCATGTTGCCAGAGATCACAGGCTGCAACTTTGCCGGCCTAATATAGGACATTCACTTTTGCTCAGCACAAAACAAAGTTCGGCGTTCACGCCAGCCTCACTGCGCATGCCCGCATCCGACACCAAATGTGGGGAGTCGCTCCGGTAGACAGCGGTACGGGTGCAGTTTAGAGGCAAAACAAGGAGTCCAGATTGTGCAACAAACAGTGTTTTATTCACACTTGCACACCATAAATGAAAACAGTCTCTTGGTGACAGTTCACACACAACGGAAATAACGTGGCAAAACAAAAACAGGCCAACACAGGTTCAGTCACCTGGGAGGTGTAGGTGCAGGTTCGCACCACGCTGTCGGCCCAGCCGCAGGAGAATCCAGCTTCAGGTAGCCAGGAACAAAACACCTCCTTGCTGAGCTCTTTCCTCCAGGACAGAGAACTCCCAGCCCTGTTAGCAGCTCCAGGATAATCACTTCCTCCAGCTGCTGAGCTGGCTGAGCTTTTAAACCCAGCCCAAAACCAGGACTGGGTCGTGGGGAGCAGCCACCCACCCTACACTTTAGCTGCTCCCGGTAAGAGCCGGCCCGGATCGGCTTTGCAGCCATGCTATTTAATCTCTGTCAGTAGCACTAGCTGCTGCTGACATCAACAAAAACGGGCTCTTACCTCACCGAGGCTATGAACCTCGGTGACACATACCTGCCATCCACGACGGCACCCTGCACCTTACCACAGTATATATAAAAATACACCCCAAAACACATTGCCCTACTTCTCCTGAGTACGGCGATACCACATGTGTGCCACTTTTTTGCAGCCAAGTACCTTTAGGATTTCACAGGGCATGTTTACGCATTTGGATTCTCACGCTTTAGGGCCCCTAAAACAGTGTTTTTCAACCTTTTGAAGCCCAGCGCCCGCTCATCTCTCAACCAACATCCCCGTCCCCCCCATCACATTTGTCTATAAAATTACCTGCTGCGGCTGATACAGTGCTGCATGGGGGAACCTGAGCTGAGGGCTTTTTTCCCGCCAGCTCATCTATCATTGTCAAGTTCCCAAAAAATGTTGGCACAAGTTAGCGGAAATTGATTTTTTTTTTTTTTTTTTTTTTTTTTACAAAGTCTCATATTCCACTAATATATACTGGAGAGTGAATCTGGATCGCACATCCTCTCCAGTATATATTGTAATTTGTCTATTTTCTTTGAGCCCAGCTCCCCCCCTCTGGGGTCAGCACTCCTCCCCATTTGGACTAGGTGTTTTTAATTAGCCTTAGTGGCAAGGGGTTTATAAACTCCTACTATCTCTCAGATGCATTTCCTGAGGGTTGTGACTGGGTGAGCTCTTTGCACTCGTTCACATGGTGCAGTACTGCGTGTCTGCCATTGCTGCCTCAGTGCTGTGCTGGCGGGGCGGTGGGCCCCAGAGCCAAGGAGGCTTTGCTGCACAGTGGGGTTGCTGTGCGGCTCCTGGGTCCCGCTGTCTGTTGCTGGTGCGGTGCTGGGGCGCCGGTGGTCGCCGCGCACGGCTGCGCCATTTATAGGTTAGAGTAGTTTCCCACTTGCAGAGGCATCCTTGTCGTGGAAAGTGGGCTTATGCTTTTTGATCAAACTGTGAACTAATGCCTCTTATGCACAGCATACTATGTATTACAAATTTGGCGGATTCGCCACGTAATTATGCTGAGACAGTCGTAATATCAAAAGCATATTGTTGAGGATGTGCGATCCAGATTCACTCTCCAGTATATATTATACTCATATTCCACTAACTTGTGACAAAAAATAAAATTTTACATGAACTCACCATACCCCTCACGGAATACCTTGGGGTGTCTTCTTTCTAAAATGGGGTCACATGTGAGGTATTTGTACTGCCCTGGCATTGGAGGGTCTCCGCAATCATTACACGTATGGCCAGCATTAGGAGTTTCTGCGATTCTCCTTATATTGAGCATACGGGTAATGAGATTTTTTTTTCCGTTCAGCCTCTGGGCTGAAAAAAACAAAATAAAATGAACGGCACAGATTTTTTCATTCGCATCGATCAATGTGGATGAAAAAATCTCTGCCAAAATCCGTGACTGCGGTGCGGTGGGCTGGGCGCTAACTACCTAACAAGTAGCTAGCTAACTGGCGGTGATAAGGGACCCTTATGCCCCATTCACATGTCCGCAATTCTGTTTGCGGAACGGAATTGCGGACCCATTCATTTCTATGGGGACAGACTTTGTCCCGCTCGGATCCGGAATTACGGATCCGCGCTTCCGGGTCTGCACTTCCGTTCCGCAAAAATATAGAACATGTCCTATTCTTGTCCGCAATCGCGGACAAGAAAAGGCATTTTCTATATAGTTCTGGCAATGTGCGGATCTGCAAAATGCGGAAAGCACATTGCCGGTGTCCGTGTTTTGAGGATCCATGGATCAGATCCGCGGATCCGCAAAACACATATGGACGTCTGAATGGAGCCTTACAAGGGGTGTGATCAGTGACAAGGGGGTGATCAGGGAATCTAGATGGGGTGATCAAGGGGTTTACAAGGGGTTAATAAGTGACGGGGGGGGGGGGGGGTGGTAGTGTAGTGTTTGGTGCAACTTTACATAGCTACCTGGTCCTTTGGTGGTCGATCCCAGCAAATGGGACCACCAGAGGACCAGGTAGCAGGTATATCAGACGCTGTTAACAAAACAGCGTCTGATATACCACTTTGATGCGATTTATTTTGCATCTACAGCCTGCCAGCGATTGATCAGGCTGTAGTATAACTAGTGAGACGCGCGGCACTGTGAACGGTCCGGTAGTGGTTAATAACCACCCTCTGTTTTCTGTCACTCGGCCAGTTACTTACCCACATACAGACATTTTCTCCCAGTCCGAGCATCCTCATTTATATACTAACCTTTTATGAGGTACAGTGTCAAATGCTTTGGAGAAGTCCAGATAAATCCTGACTAGAGATGAGCGAACTTTAAAAAAAAGTTCGGCGTTCGGGTTGTGGTAATCGCCGCATCCCATTATGGATTCCACTACCGCGGACTATCCCGGCATATGGAATCCATAAGGGAAGGCTTCCACGAACCCGAACTGTTGAACAGCCGAAGGACCTGGGGTGACGTCACCGTCATGTGATCAAATCCAGTGCTGAGCCACGCCCCCTGCACTGATCACATGACGGTGACGTCACCCCAGGTTCTTCGGCTGTTCAACAGTTCGGGTTCGTGGAAGCCGCCCCTCATGGATTCCATATGCCGGTATAGTCCGCGGTAGTGGAATCCATAACGGGATGTGGCGATTACCACAACCCGAACGCCGAACTTTTTTTTAAAGTTCGCTCATCTCTAATCCTGACATAGCCAGTCTATGCAAGGCTTAAGCGAAGCAGCGATGCTCCAGCCTGTATAGCACTCAGTGTTGCCGCAGAGTGTTGAATGGGAGTATGGATCCTAAAGCGCAGTAGGCATCTGAACTTCTTGGAAAATTTAAAAAAAATAAATAAAGAATTTTAGAAAAATGTATTTCATGGCATTTGCAGCAATTTTTAATAAAGAATACAGTTAAGTGCAAAATAATAGCAGCCTAACATCACTAATCGGTTTAATTACTGTTTCTAGCAGAAAAGATAATACAACATCAGAAAAAATTTATGACTAGGTATAGCTGAGTAATGGGCAACCAACATAATCAACAGTCATGACATGCACGCTGCTAATTGGGTGTCATTGACTCATTTAACGAAAGGGGGGAGTGTTCAAATTAATAGCAGTGTGGTGTACAATTTGTGAGATCATTCATTCTGTGAAGAAACAGGTGTCAATTATGGCCCTTGTTTAAAGAAGGAGGGCAGCAAATGTTGTACCTGCTGGTTTCAGCCCTTGCTCAGTGACTAAAATGGGTTGTTCCAGATACTGTACTGAAGAAAAGCTTTGGTCAAGAAGTTGGTTGGAGAGGGGAAAACATAAAAGAAATGCAGAAAATAATTGGCTGCCCAGCTATGAGCTCCAATGCTTTAAAATGGCAAACAAAACCCGAAACATGTGGTAGGAAAAAAGTACTACCATCTGTGTAGATCATAGAATAACAAGAATACAAAGAAGCGTCCAATGTTCAGCTCCAGGGAAATCAAAGAAGATGTTCAGTTAGCTGTGAGAACTTCAACAATCAGAAGACACCTACTTGAAGCCAACCTACAGTACTTGCAAGAGACCCTTGTAAAGTACCATTGCTGAGAAAAAGATGTGTTGAAAAGGTTACAGCTTGCCAAAGAGCACAATGACTAGCCCGAAGAGTAGTGGAGCAACATTCTATGGACAGATGAGAGCAAGATTATTCTTATAGGGTCTAAAGGCGACAGACAGTTTGTGAGATGACCCATAAACACTGAATTCAAGCCGCAGTACACTATGGAGACTGTAAAACATGGAGGTGCAAACATAATGGTTTGGAGATGTTTTTCATACTCTGAAGACTGGCCCATTTATCACATACCAGGCACCATGGACAAGTTTGAGTGTATCAAAAATACTGGAAGAGGTCTTATACTGAAGAAGAAATGCCCTTGAAATGGGTGTTTCAGCAGTACAATGGCCCCAAACACACCAGCAAGCGGGCAACATCCTGGTTCCAGACCAACAAGATTGATGTTATGAAGTGGCCAGCCCAATCCGCAGACCACAAGCTAATTAAGGATTTGGGTAGGGACATAAAAAATGCTGTTTTTGATGCCAAACCCAAGAATGCAGAAGAACTCTGGAATGTAGTCCAGTCAGCTTGGGCTAATGTACCTGTTCGCAGGTGTCAGATGTCAGTTGACTCCATGCCACACAGATGTAAAGCAGTTATCAGAAATAGAGGTTATGCAACGAAATATTAGTTTAGTTATTAACAGAAAGGCCAAATCTGTAAAGAAATTTCAGTTTATAGTGTAAATATTCGAGTTTGTAACTGAAAATGCAAACACTATATTTTTTGAACAGCCTATTATTCTTTTTTCTTCATTTTCAGTTTTCATTTGGAATTGAATTTTCCGTGCTCCCAGTGTCTTTGTGTATATAGAAATAAATTCTATTATAAGGAATGAGCTTTTTCTCAGTTGTTTTAAAGGGAGTCTGT
Organism: Bufotes viridis; assembly: GCA_033119425.1. Classification (NCBI taxonomy): domain Eukaryota; kingdom Metazoa; phylum Chordata; class Amphibia; order Anura; family Bufonidae; genus Bufotes; species Bufotes viridis. Next base: position 239,865,273 of record CM065592.1, read on the forward strand.
CACCAACTTTTCACTTTGTACACTGCTTATATTGCCTTCTTGCACACACACACACACACACGATCATAATGGTACCTTTGTTGTTTTAGTCCAATTTTCTAAAGCTGAAAAAAGGTTTTAATGGCATGCAAATGAGGGCTCGCAAGGGCCCTGTAATCATCTTACATCATCCTCTCCAGCTCCCCAGTTGGCATAGCTCACCGCCAAGCACTGGCATGTGCACTGCCGAGGGCATCGGCTCCGTACGTAAAGCGCTGAAGGGCCTGGGCACCTACAGCCAGAACGCTGCCCTGGGCACTTGTGAACCTTCATTTGCATACCATTAAAACCTTGTTTTTGCAGCTTTAGAAAATCTGACTAAAACAACAAAGGTACCGTTATGATTGTGTGGGCAAAAAGGGAATATAAGCAGTGTAGAATGTGAAAAGTTGGTATCAGACTCCCTTTAAACACACTGCTATTATTTTGCACATAACTGTATATAAAGGGTTTGGTGCACTGTAAATATTTTTGTGCCAAAAAAGGCAAAAGTATTATGATACCTTTAGTATCTGACCAGAAAATTAATTGCAAACTTTTGAAGCATAGGAGGAACTGTAAACATGCCTGATAAAGAGACCGCTGTGTTCTGAAAGCTATCATTTTTTTTCTGGTTCTGCAATAAAATTATCTCTCCTATAAGTTTCTTCCTGCCTAACACAGTACTACCTGTATAACAATTGTATGTTATTTACTTGGTAATCTTCACTGGCTGTTAAATTTTGTCTTATATTATTTCAGACAACTTCTCAGTCAACAAGAGATACTTACGGAATAAATTTTTCAGATGCTCCTTCTGAGACTGATCTTCACATCTATACAAGGTAATTTTTTGTGAATTTTAGCAAAAATTACATTTTTAATAATGACTTCTTTGGATTTAAATATCATATTTATAAAATTATCTACCTCAACAAAATTGACAAACGTTTCCACACAATGGTGGATGCATGGAGCAGGATGCCATCACTGAGGGAATGGCTACATGGCAACAGCAAATCCATCCAATCCATCCATCGATGTCTTGTCACAGTTGCAGCATGTCGCATTGCGTCACCATTGAAATACATAATATGACGACACATGTTGCCGTGTAGCCGTGCGCAAAGAACTTCATCTCTCCTTGCAGATGCAATTACAGTCCCGATTGTGAGCTACTATGGCTACTGTCGACGTGGAGGAGAATATAGGAAATGCAAGTTTTATTACTAGAATGGTACTGCATTTAGGGGAGCTTTGTTCTGATGACTAGGAAGAAAATTGCATCTGCCATGCTTTAAAAAAAAAATCTGCAATTGCTTCTTGACCATTTCTGGCAACTTATCGTAGTTGATTCCTAGATCAGCCAAGTCAGTAATGCAGAAAATGAAATTTGAGACACTAGTAAACGAACCATCGGCTTTTTGCAATATGTGCACTATGTTAACAATTCGGATTCCTGGTTTGGGTTCTTTAACGATTCCACATCAAATTACTACCTAATGTGTTCTTCAGCTTTAAGCCAAACAATTATTGGCTGTATACAGATTAGATCAACTTGAACAAATAAATATTTTGGGAAAGAGACATCAAACCTAGTACCACGCTACCGTGGGCAACAGCTTTAAAGAGGACCTTTCACTGGTCCACAGTTTATCAGTTAATGGTATGTACATTGAGAGCGGCACCCAGGGGTGTCCCTGCACTTACTTGTATCCCTGGGTGCCGCTCCGATCGTCCTCTGTAGCCCCCGGTACCGGCGCTCCTGCTGCTCTAATTTTGCCTGGGGCGGAGACTTCTTCTTCTGCCCTGGGCGTCTCCTTCTCCCAGGGCTTGAGCGCTGGCCAATCGCAGCGCTCAGCTTAGGGCTGCAGTAAACGATTATTTTAGAAATCGAGTATTCTATCGATTATTTTTTACGATTCATCGAGTAATCTAATAAGAATGTTACCATGGCAACCAGGGCTTCAGTAGCGTCCTGGTTGCCATGGTAACCGATAGGAGCCCAGTTATAAAACTGATGGGGCTCCAATCAGAACTTCCACCAATGAGGGGGGAGGGGACTCTGCTCTGTGGCCACTGCCACCAATGAGGGGGGAAGGGGACTCTGCTCTGTGGCCACTGCCACCAATGAGGGGAAGGGGACTCTGCTCTGTGGCCACTGCCACCAATGAGGGGGGAAGGGGACTCTGCTATGTGGCCACTGCCACCAATGAGGGGAAGGGGACTCTGCTCTGTGGCCACTGCCACCAATGAGGGGAGGGGACTCTTCTCTGTGGCCACTGCCACCAACGATTTTAATACTGGGGGTGGGGAGGCGCACTGCGCCACCAATGAAAATTAACCTTTAATACAGGCGGCAGGCAGCAGATCAGCGGCAGTTAACCCCTCAGGTGCAGCACCTGAGGGGTTAACTGCCACGGATCGCAGCTCCCTGCCTCCTGTATTAAAGATTACAAAGGACCTTTCATGGTCCGGCCTTACTAACTAGCAGCTACAAGGAGCGGCGCCCAGGATGTCCCCGCACTTACAGTTATCCCTGGGCGCGGCGGCTCTCCCACTGTGTGCCAGTTACAGTCTCCTGCTCCATATGCTAATTACTAATATCAGAGCAATAGGGAGGAGACATCAGCTCTGTGGGCGTTCCTTCTCCCTGCACTGTGACGTTCTCTGCTGCGATTGGACAGCGCAGGGAGAAGAAACGCCCACAGAGAAGGTGAAGTCTCCTTCCCATTGGTCCGATATTAGTAATTGGCACATGGAGCACGAAACTGTAACTGGCCCACAGTGGGGAGAACGGAGCGGCGCCCGGGGATAATTGTAAGTGCGGGGACATCCCGGGCGCCGCTAGCTGCTAGTTAGTAAGGCCAGACCATGTAAGGTCCTGTCATTGGTGGCGCAGTGCGCCCGCCCCTCCTTCGCCCCCCACCCCCCCACCGGTCTCTCCTCACTGGCAGCACAGCACAGGGGGAGGGAGAGAGCGACTCCTTCTCCCCCTGTGCGCCCTGCCTCCTCTGCTGCCAGCCGCTCTGCACAGTGTCGGGTCATAGGGCGCGCTTACGTGCACTATGACCTGACGGGTGACCACGGAGCGGGGAGTAATAGCAAGTGCTGCCCTCCTGCTCCGTGGTCACATGACACAAACGAATCCTCGATGCAAAAAAATTGCATCGAGGATTTTTTTGTGTCGAATTACTCGATTAAATCGAGTAATCGTTTCAGCCCTAGCTCAGCTCATATCCTGAATATGAGCTGAGCGCTGCGATTGGCCAGTGCTCCAGCCCTGGGAGAAGGAGACGCCCAGGGCAGAAGAAGTCGTCTCTGCCCCAGGCAAAATTAGAGCAGCAGGAGCGCCGGTACCGGGGGCTACAGCAGGCGAACAGAGCGGCACCCAGGGATACAAGTAAGTGCAGGGACATCCCTGGGTGCCGCTCTCCATGTAAATAGCTTTAACTCATAAACTGTGGACCAGTGAAAGGTCCTCTTTAACCTGCCTTTGGAAGGGTACAACTGCTAAGATCTGCGTTCCCTCAGCTGCATGACTAAAGCCATTGAGCATGCACCCGATCACTCCATGCAAAGTCTCTGAACTCGGGTGTTTCTGTCAGTGACTTACACTGGGTTCAGACCTGAGCGTTTTGAAGCCTAGCGTTTTTGGTGCGTTCAAGACTGGCGTTTAGGCGCGTTTTTGTCAAGCGTTTTGGTAAATAGTGTAGGCGCGTTTGACGCGCGTTTATGTGATTGACTGCATAGTTGGCCAATGACCAATGATATAGTTTGGCCAATCTGAGTGCTTTAGAGGTGTGACATTCCATGGTGGCTGATTCAGCATGTTGCAAACTTTGTAAAACGCGCATCCATAGGCGCGTTTTACGCTGCACAAACGCCCGAACAACACACCTATCGCGTTTCCCATTGAAGTCTATTGCCACCAAACGCTCGAAAAACGCCCGAATTAACGCGAACATACTTGCTTATGCTTCGGACGTTTTTAGGCGCCTTCGAACGCGCATAAAAACGCGCAAGTGTGAACCACCCCCATAGGAATGCATGGTTCCTGTACTGTTGTGAGTTTTTTTGCGCGTTCGAACGCTGCGTTTTACGCGAAAGTGTGAACTGAGTGTTAGACTTTATATGAAGCAGCTTGGGGAATGGGGGACTAGGGGTTCTAGCGATAGTTTGGAATCCAGCATTCGGACCCTACCAATCGAGTATTTATAGGTGATAAATGCTTTTGATTGCACTACAACTTTGAGTTTGTTGCTAGACAAATGTTTTCACTACAATATAACTTCTGCTATAAAGTTGTATCGGCAGCAGATTGGCACACAGTATATCCATCGGTTCGCAAAATGTGTTACGTACACTAATTTGAATGTAACCTTTACCTTTATTTAAAACCTGCTACTTATATTTGTCTTTATTTTTCCTTATCCCCAGCCAAAAAGCAAAATCGGAAATATACATACCGGTAGTTTTAGAAATATTGTATATTAATGTCTACCAAATGCATGTATTTTTTGCTTTATAAAGAAACACCTGCCCATAAGACACACCTAGGTTTTAGAGGAGGAAAAAAATGAAAAATAAAATCATCAGACCATCAATCAAACCCCCAGTGTTAATCAGACCTCAGCTCAGAGCCCCAATCGATTCTCAGTTCAGAGCCCTAATGAGACCGCCAATGTTAGTCAGACGTCAGAACAGACCCCCAATGTTAAAAAAACAACAACTCACAATCAGACCCCAGATCAGATCCCCAATCAAACCTTAGATCAGATGCTTAATTTTTATGACCCCCAATCAGTGCGTCTTTAGGGCACAAAATACAGTGTTTTTACTGATACTTAATTCCTTACTGTTACTTTTTGGTGATGATGACCGAGAATAAAGTAAAATAATTGGTCCACTCCTACTTTTGAGGGTGGATAGTTAAATTAGATGTGTGCTAGAAAACTAGCATCAATGAGTCGCAGTGAGTCATAGAAATTTTATTGACTTTTTCGGGGTTTAGAGCCACATTTTCAAAAGGTGGATGAAACAGGGCTTGGAGTATAGCAATAGCTAAACCAGGCACATTTATCATAATCTGTTCCAGTTAGCGGACTATAGATTATACGTGAAATCTACACCAGCTTCCTTGCTGGCAATAGATTTCGGTTTTGGAGACGTGCTCTTCTTAATAATTCTGGTGCATCTGATGCCAGTGGGGGATAGATTAAGACTAGCATGTAATACACCAGTCTTAATAAATGTCTCCAAATGTATATTTCTACAATTGTATCTATTTTGTTTTCTTTTTTAAACTCGCCTGCATGCTCACACTTCCTTTGTCCATGGTCTATAAAAACATTACAACAGGATGTGTGTTTTAACCACTTCCCAACATATGACATATTATACATCACAGTGGGAAGTCACTTCCCACAAATTGACGTACTAGAAGTCAAGCTGATCGGGCAGGCACTGAAGCTGTGCATTACCGATCAGTGCAGGGGCCCGGGCCGGCTGTGACTGACAGCCAAGCCCCTGCTGTATTACTGCTGTAAAAGCCCATGGTGGCGGATTAACCCCTTCTATGCCGCGGTCAGCGATGACCGGGGCATAGAAGGTATTTGTGGATGCTACGGGTCCCCGCCCTGTGGTGCGCATGAGACCTACTGAAACGGCGTAGCACAGCATACTGTTTCTCTTTCTCAGAAATAACATAGCTTGTTGTGCTACACTGTTTCGGCAATTATACCTACTGAAACAGCAGAGTGCTGGAGCGCTCTGCTGTTTCCCGGCAGGGCGGTGGTCGGAACTGTGATGAGACAACCTCTTGAAGTCAGCTGTAATGAACAGGAATATTTTTAGAAATGCCATAGACTGTTATAACCTACAGGAAGTGATGGAGTATATCCCCATCCTTCAGAGACCAGGGAATGACTAAGGTAGTGAATATGGACTCTTCAATAAACTCCTCACACTGCTGACACAGTGTCTGATCTTGGTGTCAGTGTAATTGCAGAGATACTTCAACATTTTCTTATGTGGCTAGTAACATTAAATAAAAGCACCAACTGTGAAAACAAGTGATTTTCTGATATTGTCCTTTCTAAGTACTATACTTTTTTTAATGTTTTTATTTACTAATTTATATACATCATATTTTAAATTTGATTGTCTGCATTAGGTTTGTACATTTGGGACTATGCCAACACAAACAAGAGAAAAGACAAGTAAAAGCGAATCAATGGACCATGGACACAATCGTAAAACTGTATGTAACACTGATTTCCTCTTTTTGTATCTTTAGTGTACATCCTTATGCCATGATGTAAAATATATTCTGCTAACAGAACAATTTGACAATGCAGCCGCAAATATGTTCTCATTTAGCATCACTTCAAACAAAAGAGAGCAGACTTTACATTTAGCTTGGGTTGGTAGGTAATATAGTATGTTACTAAAAGAATATTGCTGCAACAGGATAGCTATTATGTAAAGTTTTTATTTTTATTTTTTTATCATAAACATACCAGTGTCCTTTCACCCTTACTCTAGCTTGAATTTAGTTATGGGGGTTGTCTCACATCTACAAGTGGCATTTATCATGTAGAGAAAGTTAATAGAAGGTATTTACTAATGTATTGTTGTTATCCATATTGCTTCCTTTGCTCCATCACATTATACACTTCTCTTTTCCAGGGGTTACGACCACCCTTCAATCCAGCATCAGTGAACGTGCTTGCACACTATAGAGAATAAGCACTGGCCTCTCTGGTGGCCAGGACCACAGGAACACACATAGGCCGGCGCTTTTTCCTATAGTGTGCAACCACAGCCACCAATGCTGGACTGAATCTTTTTTTGTTTTTTCTTTACCTTTTTGCTCAAATGGACACAACTGTGTGTCCAAATCATGTGCAAATTGATGCTTCTGGATGTACAGTTACACCTATCATAGAGGATGTCGCCGGGGGATTCTTAGCCAATCATAGGCTAGTATTGCCCCAAAAGTTTTATCTGGAGTAAAACCCAGTTCTTTTTTGGAATCTGATTTTATTTTCTGATTACAGATTTCTTTATTCTATTTTCTGAAGATGATTATGGAGGCGGACATCTTGCCTGAGCTGTTCTTAAAGGGGTTATCCCCTGACTAATGTAAAAATTAAAATCATACGTCATATAGTAACAATCTCTTTCTAACGAAGCTAGAACCAGCTCTGTACCTCACATGGGTCCAGAGATCTCCCCATTCATTGCTCGGCTAGATTTTTATCAAGCTGACTGCTCAAGGGGAGTGACTTTTCTGCTGCAGCTCAGGGGGTGTGTCCATTCTGCTGTAGCTCTCTCCGTATCACAGCTCAGGAGGCAGTTGAAAGATAAAACTGAGCATGTGCGGCCTTCTCAGTGAGCAGGACAAAGAAATGAGAAAAAAACAGCAGGTAGCGCTGTACAGATATATTTTATTAAATAACTCAGTTGCTAGGCTAAATTTTTAATTATATGCAATTACAAAAGTATTCAGATCTAGGTGCTGGTTTGAAAACTGTAAAATATTTTTTGTGGTACAACCCCTCAGTGCTTCAGACTAAAGAAACTACCTAGGAGCCATTAGCTCCTAAATTGAAAAATTTAGGAACCAAATAAAATTTTTAGTCGCCAAATTTGAATATACAGTATATATAATTATGATATAAAAAATTGCCTCAGGCTACATTTACACGAGTGTATTTTGTTTTTGTGTTCAGTTTTTTTAGCAGATAGGATGCAGACCCATTAATTTCAATAGGTCCGCAAAAAATGCGGAAGCACACCGTGTACTATCCGTTTGTCTGTTTCGTAGCCCTACAAAAAAATAAAATAAAAAATATGTCCTATTCTGGCCCATTTTGCGGATAAGAATAGGCATTGTTACAATGGATCCGCAAAAAAAAAACGGATGCCATTTGGACGTCATCCATTTTTTTTGCGGATGCGCAATTTGCAGCCCTCAAAACACATAAGGTCGTGTGAATGTAGCCTCATTCAGTGTTTGGTCAGTGATTTCCATCAGTGATTGTGTAGTAGAAACCCGGGTCCCTTCTGGTACCATTGAATCCTCGTGAAGTACTATTAGCTCTTTTAGATATAAGGGAACTTGCAAGTGGAAACAGCCAGCAACGATGAAATAAGACTCGTGGACAGTCTGTTTGATTCCAAAGAAATTCTGTCCTCTCTTAGCATGGGTTACACTTCTTATTGGGCAAACCCCGCCCTCCATGGCACATGGCAGCCCAATAGTATTACAGATAGGCAGGTACAATCCACCTTGTGCCTTAACCAATAGGTATACATTTCAGATTTGGACATCACCTGGGAGTGCCGGTGGGTGGAGCTCAAACATGCTCATGTGACCTGCTGGCCACACCCACCACCATGCCCAAGAAATGTGCAAATGCCTTCAAATGAATCAGCCTGTTTCAAAATGGATATTATCCTGTTGGACAGCATCCATTCTAATCCACTGCGAGTCTCCCTCTAACCCAAGATGAATCTCTGTTAGACATGTTTCATCAGGGGTGATCAATCCCTGAAAACGGTCTTTTAAAACAGGGTCGACCTCAAGAGGTGATACAGCGTTCACATGAACACCAGTCCCACCAACCAATGTTTCATGCTGGGGCCCCAATGGTTCAGTGGGATCGGCATCAGTTTGCTGTACCCCACTGTTGGTGATGAGGATCCGCTGGTAGCTCTCTCTAAGAACATTGCTCTCAGAGCCAGCAGCCATTAGATCCCCTTCAAACCAACGGTGGCGGTTTTCACATAAGGTAGAAGGAGCTTGAGTGCTGATCTATAGAATTTCCCTGGCACTATCCTGACCCGATCACGCTCTCTTATGACCGTAATCTGGTCAGACTTTACACAGGGAGGCATATACAAAATAAACCTACATAGCATTCCTAAGCTGAAGAGAAAGTCCACTATAGTCATCCTATGCTAATAAAAATTTCCACGACAATTGTGAGCCAGAACCAGGATTGGAGCCACCGCAGACATAAGATATTAGGAAAGATCTGCACCTGTTCTGTGTTTAGAGCCGTCGCTGGTTTTGGCTCAAAAATCACTGATGTAAATAACTGACCGAACAATGACTGTGTGAATAAAGCATTACTGAGTGCAGTGTCCCGCATCTCTCTCCTCCTTCTCATTCCATTTGGTCCTCTTACAGCTGAACTTAAAAACTTGAACTTTGATCACTGTTGAAAACTATTAACATAGTTCAAAATTTAGGGTTTATTGGTCCCAATCTGAGTCGGTGTCACTGACTGTCAAAATGTCAGCGTCACTTGGTCATCCTGTGTAATGAGGCATCTTCTTTCTTTTAGATCCAAACCAGCATTTAACAAAGGGCTCAGGATTAAATGGCTCAGGTGAAGGGCCTTCTGAGCTAATCTGAATTAGATCCTCCAGTGTAGAAATATGAATTGATTGCGTACTTTTGATTTACGGTAATTCTGTTTTGGGCAGATAAACCTCGTTCATATGGGATTGAGTTCTACTTTTCAACAGTAACATCCCGGGGTGTATATAATTTATTGATCAACTTTTATTAAAGGAGTTCTCTGGGCTTTTAATATTGATGACCTATCATGCTCGCTGCTATGTCTATGGCAAAGCTGCAGCGCTCATCAAGAGATGCAGGAAGTGGCATGTGCGTCTCCTCATACAGCTGATCAGCGGGGGTAACGGGTATCAGATCCCCGCCGATCTGATATTGATGACCTGTACTGAGGATAGGTCATCAATAGTAAAAGTCCAGAAAACCCCTTCAAATCTTTCTTTGGGGAATAAAAAAAACACCTTTCCACGTCTGCCATCACCTATCTGAACTTCCAGCACCAATGGGGATTGCATAGCATTATATTGATTTATGATGCTATGTAACCCTTACATTTCTGGAATGTATTGGATGACACTGACATAATGCTGTAAGTGTTATCTAATACATTCCAGAACTGTAAGGGTTACATAGCACCATAAATCAATATAATGCTATATGACCCCAGCAGTGCTGGAAGGTCAGGACGGGTATTCTCCCTGACGTGCACTGCGAGTCCAATGCATGGATCTTGCTCGTGTTAAAGGGACCTGAAAGGGAATATATAATATAGGGAAGGTAACCCATTGTTTATTGTTTCCTTATGTGTCCTCCTGCACTGTGTCCAACTATTTGTCTGTGTATACAGTACCTCCTTCCCTGTGGTGCTTTATGGTCCCTGCTTCACAGCAGCCTGTTGCAAGATCTTCTGTTAGGGCCTGTCTCCTGTGATCCTGCCTCCGCGTTGTCTGCACTCACTGAAGGTAGAAATCTTCAGAGCAGCGTGGTCTCTGCAAGAAGGAGGCAAGGAAGTGTGCCGTGAAGGGGGGCAGCCGGGGGAGGGGGAACAGCACAGGGCCTCCTGATAATGTATCAGTTACGGTATGCGGTCAGACTACCCAATTTACTTTGTGGATACCAAAGTGTTTAGGAAGGCCGAGTATTGTACTTGTGTACTCACAAGCTTGCCGTCCTCGCTTCCCGTTCCTCGCTCCTTCTCGTTCCTGGCGGGCTGGGTGTCAGAGGATTGGCTCTTCCAACAGACATGCCTAGCGTGGTGCGTCTGCTGAAGGAAGTTTTTTTTTTCCTTAAAGCTGCAGCGCTGTGGTGAGACAATTCGCACCACCTGAAAAGTCTTGGGGTACTTTCACACTAGCGTTAGATCATTGCATTGCAATACCGGATCCGGCTCTCCGGTGTCATCCGGAAAACCGGATCCAGACACTTGGTACCGGATCCGGCATTAATACATTTCTTATGGAAATGAATGCTGGATCCGGCAATCAGGCAAGTGTTCTGGAATTTTGGCCGCATGCTGCGGTATTTTCTCCGGCCAAATACCATAAAAGTGACTGAACTGAAGACATCCTGAAGCATACTGAACTGATTGCTTTCCATTCAGAATGCATTGTGATAAAACTGATGCGTTTTTTTCCGGTATTGAGCCCCTAGGATGGAAATCAATACCGGAAAACTTTAACGCTAGTGTGAAAGTACCCTTATTGCCATTTGCAAACTCCTGGTCGCATTGGCAACTATTTTGGTTGCCATCGAGACTAGAGATGAGCGAACTTTAAAAAAAAGTTCGGCGTTCGGGTTGTGGTAACTCGCGCATCCCGTTATGGATTCCACTATCGCGGCATATGGAATCCATAAGGGGCGGCTTCCACCAACCCGAACTGTTGAACAGCCGAAGGACCTGGGGTGACGTCACCGTCATGTGATCAGTGCAGGGAGCGTGGCTCCCGTGCTGAGCCACGCTCCCTGCACTGATCACATGACGGTGACGTCACCCCAGGTCCTTCGGCTGTTCAACAGTTCGGGTTGGTGGAAGCCGCCCCTTATGGATTCCATATGCTGCGATAGTGGAATCCATAACGGGATGCGCGAGTTACCACAACCCGAACGCCGAACTTTTTTTTAAAGTTCGCTCATCTCTAATCGAGACCACTGCCCCTTTAACAACATTTACAAAGCACTAAGAAAATTGCATTATGGTCACTACATGGCCCATAGACACAATGGTGGTCAGGAGGGGACCTCATTGACTTCAATGGGAGAGTTTTCTAGGCATGTTCTGTGACCTGTGCAGAAGTCATTGTACAAGGAAGCAATAGATAAGAATTGACAATCGCCTATTGTGAATCATGGATCCTGCGCTATCTGTCATTTTAATTCTGCCTGTAATATCACTTCTCTGTATAGATAAGCAGGTAACTGCATCAAAGTGATCTGTGCAGACCAAGAAGTGACGCCTATTATTAGGCTTAGTGGCAGTGTTAAACCTGGTCTCTGTTTTTTGTTTAAATATAGATATTGACATGAAAAATTGTTAAATATATTGTCAAACATTCTTTCCAAATATGTTAAACATAAAAACGTGATTTAAAACAATAGGTCAGTTTCTGATGACACGTTCCCTTTAATTGTAAGTGCATACATTGCTAAGGTAATATACTATTGTACCCTGAGCACTGAGGACGCAGGTTCTGGCTTTACTGGTGAGGTCAACCTGTGATTTTCATGGTAGCTGAGGATACACACATTGGTATTTAGGGATATCTTGCTGATTAAGCAGCTCTGCTATTAGTGTTTTTCATATTGAGAATAAGCATTGGCTGCATAGGCGAGCTAACCAGCATCTCTTATGTTCAAAGAGTCACACATTAGCATATGCAATAACTGGTCTGGCCACCATTATTTTAATTTTATCCTGTTAAAGGGGTTGACATATACCCTTCTTCCCCCATGCAGCCCCTCTGACATTTCATGCTCTGATGCTCTCCCTTGCCCTGTGCTGAATTACGCAGGGCTAGGGCTTTTTCTGGAGATTCGTTGATGTACTGGGCTGTCCATCAGTAAGCTAGGCGGACGTCACCGACACTAATGAGCGGGCTTTAGCGTTGCCCTAGCCTGTAAAATGGCTAGGGCAGCTCTAAAACCTGCCCGTCAGTCTCAGTGACGTGACTGGGAACAATGCTAGGCAGAAGCCTCCACCTAGCAGTGCGAGAATGTAAACAAACAGCGATACAGCGCAGGGCAAAGGAGAGCATCGGAGCATGAAATGTCAGAGGGGCTGAGTGGGGAAAGAAGGGGATAAGTCCGGGTTCATATTAATAAAACATACATTTTAAGATCAAGTGGATATGTAGTTATGAGTAAAGGGCTATTATAAGAGTTTTTTTTGCTTAGCTGCAATTGGGTATTTCAGATTTACCAATATGCCCATACAAATTGACCTATTTAAAAATTGGCGGCAGTTCAGTAGTAAAAAGAAGTCCATTAAAGTAAAAAGCACTAACAAAGAATGCAGGATTTACTAACCAAAAAATATATATGATTTCCCAGTGTCCTGGTTCCAGCATTGTTACTTCCTTGCCGTACTCCAAGTGTGACTCGTATGACCACTACCAGCCAGTCAATGACCCAGCAGTGACATATGCACAAATGGCACATGGCCAACCATCTAATTTCTAGTCTGGCAGGGATGTGAAGCAGTGAGTGCGGGATTGTGGGTGCTGGTACCAAGACAAAAAGGTAAAGGTAGAAAAAGGTACAAAAAATATAGTTGTAATGTTCAATTATAGGTAACCTCTTTGAATTTTAGTTATCATCCAAAACCACCATCAAAACAAGTTCCATATGTTGTTAATCACAGCTAGATATAGTGTTTCAGGATTGTAGTTTCCAAAATGGGATCAAGTTTTGGGAATTTCCACTGTACGAGTACTACAGGGTCTCTGCAAATGCAACATGGTACTCTAAACTCTAAAGTCATTCTAGCAAAATTTGCCTTTAAAGGCCAAATTACACTCTTTCCCTTTTTAGGGAGTTTCCATGTTAAGGAGAAAAAAAAAGGAAAGACAAATTGTAGGATGATTTTCTCCTGTTACCTCTTGTGAAAATGCAACATTTGGGGCTGAAGCAAAATATTATTGGAAAAAAATGTTAATTTTCTCAGCCAAGTGTTTCTAAATTCTATAAAATGCCAGTTGGGTCAAAGAGCTCAAATTCCTTAAGGGTGTAGTTTCCAGAATGAGGTCACTTTTTAGGGGTCTCCACTGTAGAGGTACTTCAGGTCTCTTTAAATACAACATTTTAACTTTATCAACAGCTTTTGGGAAGGCTGAGGGGAGTGCACCTATCCATTTTTGGGCAAGTCGTTTGAGCCACTGGTATTACTTTTAGGTTTCTCTTTAAATACAACATGGTGCCCAAAGCCATTCCTGCAATATCTGCCCTCCAAAAGTCAAATAGTGCCCTTTTCATTCTGAGCCCTGCGGTGTTCCCATATTGCAGTTTGTAACCACCTATGGGTTGTTTCTGTAATCAGGAGAAAATGCGCAACAAATTAATGGTTGTTTTTTCTCCTATTACCTCTTGCGAAAATTACATATTTGAGGCTAAAGCAACATTCTATTGGAAAAAATATAATTTTGCATTTTCATGGCCCAATTCTAATGCAAACCTGACATTGTATCTGAAAACCATCCTAATAAAAAAAAAATCAAGATCCTAACATCCGTTCTGAGGACATACATGGGATGTTTCTGTAAACTCGGTAACAGATAGTAAGGTTTGTTTAGCTGTAAACCCTCGCCGTGCTACAGTAAAAACTGGATTAAAATGGAAAATCTGCAAAGAAAGGGATATATATATATATATATATATATATATATATATATATATTTATTTTTTTATTTCACCCTCATTTTGCTTTAATTTCTGTGGAACATTTAAAGGGTTAACAAAGTTTCTAAAATCAGTTTTGAATAACTTTAGGGATACAGTTTCTAAAATATCATCGTTGGGTGGTTTCTATTATGTAAGCCCCTCAAAGTCACTTCAGAACTGAATTGGTCCTTAGAGTCGGTTTTGGACGTTTTCTTGAAAATGTGAAAAAATGGTTCTAAAATTTAATGCCTTCTAATTAGAGATGAGCGAACATTTAAAAAAAGTCCGTTGTTCGGGGTTCGGGTGGTGGTTAATTGCGCATCCCGTTATGGATTCCACAATAGCGCATATGGAATCCATAAGGGGCGGCTGCCACCAACCCGAACTGTAGAACAGCTGAAGGACCTGGCGTGACGTCACTGTCATGTGATCAGTGCAGGGGGCCTGGCTCAGCACTGGATTTGATCCCCCACTGAGCCACGCCCCCTGCACTGATCACATGACAGTGACGTCACGCCAGGTCCTTCAGCTGTTCTACAGTTCGGGTTGGTGGCAGCCGCCCCTTATGGATTCCATATGCGCTATTGTGGAATCCATAACGGGATGCGCAATTAACCACCACCCGAACCCAGAACAACGGACTTTTTTTAAATGTTCGCTCATCTCTACTTCTAATGTCCTAAAAAAATAGAAAATTTGCAAAATGATGCCAATATAAAATAGACATATTTTAATTGTTAATTAATAACTATTTTATAAGGTATCGCTTAAAAGCAGAAAAATTGATATTTAAAAAAATTGCTTATTTTCCCAAATGTTCTGTAATTTGGGGATTTAGAAAAAAAAATTAATTAAGGCAAAATATATCAACCCAGATTTCTCACTAACATGAAGTACAAAAAAAATCTCAGCATCGGTTGGATAAGTAAAAGCATTCCAAAGTTAGGACACATGTCATATTTGCAAAATTAGGCTGCGTCAGGAAGGTGAAAACTGGCTGCGGCAGGAAGGGGTTAATATATTCAGTTTTTCCAACAACTTCTTCTAAACTAAACAATCAAAAAGACAACATAGTCTGATATATAGGTTACCTGTCCAGTGCTCCGACACCCTTTCCAAAATTAAGTAAGCTGTCTTGTAGAAATCAGTTTTGTGTTGTGAACTGTGCAGATGGTGAATTGTATGTATTTTTAGTGTTAGTCCTTCATCTGGTTTCTATCCACTTGTCAACATCTACTGCATCCCGCTAAGCAATATGCCTTTTATTCTTTATTTCTTGTACTGCTACACCTCACCCTGCTTTTTACATTGTAGGTGACGTTTTATCTTTTTGACCCATCTTTTCACACACACGAATCTATTTCTCACGTCAGTCCCACTTCTTTACAAAGATGTTAATTTGGCAGATGAATACAGTCATAATTTTTGGGGGGTTAGATACAAAGGCAAAGGGTCCCAAAAATTGGCGCTAATGACATTTTTCACGGACTTATAGACTATAATGGGAGTGATAGATCCGTAAGCATGGACAAAAATAGGGCATGCTTCTCTTTTAAAACCACGGAGCCACAGACCCTGCTAATACACACATTAAAATGAATGGATGCATGTTCTGTCTGTGGAGAACACGGACAGCCCACGTCTATAAATGAAGCAGCACTGCTCTACTTATCTTCCCTGCATTAAGAGAAAAACTGGGAAGTACGGAGAGGGTTGGGGCTGCCGCAATTTGCACCAAGTGTGTGATATTTTACTGTACACTTAATGTCAGCGCTAAGCACCGGCAGTCCTGATCCCAGCTGTCTTCCCTGCGCTCAGTAACTACAAGAGAAGTGCAGGGAAGAGAACAAAACTATCAGAGCTCTGGGCAATTAGGGGGGCAGCACGTACGTTAGGCAGGGACACAGCAGAGATAAGGCACATATAGGAAGGCAGGGGCTGTTGTAGTGACAAGAGGCAGGTAGGTAGCCTGAAGATGGACCCTCCTTAGCAATGCTTAGAGTTTTCCCAAGAAGATGCTTTTGCACCCTGTTTTCTAGTGCAAAGGAACATTTTCCCCTAAATAAGTATATGACAAACATCTTTAACATCCCTGTCCCTACCCTAAGCACAGTTTTAGTTGTGATCTCATTGAGATGCTGTGGCAATACCTTGACAGGCAGTTCATGCTCAAAAACCCTCCAATGTAGCTGAAGTAAAACAAATTTGTAATGTAGACAGCGCTAAAATTCCTCATGGCAAGTTATCACAAAAGTTTTATTGCAGTTGTTACTGCCAGGGGTGGTACAACCGGCCATAAGGTTTAGGGAGACAATCCTTATCTTTATTTAATGAAACCATCGGTTAAAAACAACATACCTGGATTAGGGTACTTTCACACTTGCATTGTTGGATTCCGGCAGGCAGTTCCGTTGCCTGAACTGACTGCCTGATCAGAAAAGCTGTATGCAAACGCATGTCATTTGCAGACTGATCAGGCTCCTGATCAGTCTGACAAATGCATTTAAATACCTGATCCATGTTTCAGGAGACATCCGGAAAAAGGGATCAGGTTATTTATTTTTTTCACATTTTTAAAGGTCTGCACATGTGCAGACTGGAAAACCGGATCCGTTTTACCGCAACACTTGATACCGGATCCGGCAGTAATACATTTCAATGGAAATTTATGCCGGATTCGGCATTCAGGCAAGTGTTCCGGAACTTTGGACAAATACCGTAAAAGTGATTGAACTGAAGACATCCTGATGCATACTGAACGGATTGCTTTACATTCAGAATGCATTGGGACAAAACTGATCAGTTTTTTTCCGGTATTGAGCCCCTAGGACGGAACTCAATACTGGAAAACTTTTACGCTAGTGTGAAAGTACCCTTATCTGTATCTAATATTAAATGTACTTTGTTGATCTGAAACTTTCAAGTGGGACAAATATGAAAAAATCTGAAGAATTTCATATAAAAAATTTCAAATAAAAGTATTTTATAAAATTCTACATATCTTGAGGTATCTTCAGACTTGCTGGCTCATAGTTTAAAACCATTTAAATGTTTGCATGCCAAGGTAAAAGCAGTTCAAAGTGATTAACTGTACATTACCATAATAAGCCTTTAACTTGTTTGTATCCGAAACAACAAACATACAGAAGCAGCGTTTCTCTCCAAGGAATGTAGCTGCCATGGTAACAAAGATTTCAGATTTTCTACCTTCTTGTTTTGTAGATAATCTCATTTGGGGTCATTTACAGAGGCTTTATGTCAGGTGTTGTTAGGAAAGAAAAAAAAAGTTACAAAGTTACTTGTATTTGTTTGAGATTTTTTGTTTTTCCTGCTGCTCTGATCACTTTTTGTATTGGGTGGAGCTTAATGAAAGGGTCGTGGTCACTACAATACAACACATTTACAATAATTTGCGCTGTAAATTATATCTGGCGTTCAGGCAGCACAAATGAGACACATTTGACCACATCTTACTTCAACTACCTTCTTACTAAGACTGGCGTGTGAAATTCCTGTTTTTAGCTAATGGCCCCCATCAGGGCTGGGACAAGGTCCACCACCAACAGAGGCTGAGCTGCCCAAGTGCGCC
The DNA here is from genome assembly GCA_033119425.1 of Bufotes viridis. Classification (NCBI taxonomy): domain Eukaryota; kingdom Metazoa; phylum Chordata; class Amphibia; order Anura; family Bufonidae; genus Bufotes; species Bufotes viridis. The sequence goes on from CM065592.1 coordinate 239,883,122, forward strand.
GCCCCCTCCCAGTAATGTCCGCCACACTGCCCCCCACACAGTAATGTCCGCCACACTGCCCCACACAGTACTGTCCGCCACACTGCCCCCCACACAGTAGTGTCCGCCACACTGCCCCCCACACAGTAATGTCCGCCACACTGCCCCCGACACAGTAATGTCCGCCACACTGCCCCCCACACAGTAATGTCTGCCACACTGCCCCACACAGTAATGTCCCCCACACAGTAATATCCGCCACACTGCCCCCCACACAGTAATATCCGCCACACTGCCTCCCACACAGTAATGTCCGCCACACTGCCGCCCACACAGTAATGTCCCCCAAACCCCCCTCAACCACACAGCAGTGCCCCAACATAGTAATTTGTCATGCTCTCCCCCTCTTGTCATTCTCCCCCCCCCTCTTGTCATAATCCCCTCTTCTTGTCATGCTCTTTCTGCCCCCTGTCATTCTCCCCCATCTTTTCATACTCTTTATACCCCCCCCCCCATGTTGTCATGCTTTTTCTTCTCTCCCCCCCCCCCTGTTGTCATGCTTTCTGCCCCCCCATGTTGTCATGCTCCTTCTTCTCCCCCTCCTCTCCTCCTACCTCTGCTGTAGCGTGGCCGAGCTCTGCATGGTCTGAGCCTCTGCGGATACAGGAGGAGGAGCTTTTGTCTCCTGTACCGAGCCGACTGACTTGAAGTGCAAACTGTGTGCGCACTTCCTGTCAGTCCAGCCGGGTACAGGAGACTGATGCTCTCTGTACCTGCGGACCGGACAGAGCTCGTTCACGCTACAATCAGGGAATGACAGGAGGGAGCGCTGAGCGGTTCTCCCTGTCAGTCCCTCTCCCTCTGGCCGGCCCCTGCCTGCGCCCTGAGGCTGGAGCCTCCCCAGCCTCTGTGTCGGCCCGGCCCTGGCCCCCATTCTTTACTTAAATGCAGACTTCACTCAGTTTGACTATGTATCTTCCTGATCACTTCACATTTATTTAATGTATGCCCCCTTAACAGTGACCTCAACAGCGGCCTCCCCCTTAACAGTAACATCCACAGTGAACGGCTCTTTAACAGTGACCTCCACAGTGCCCCTTTAATACTAGGGCTACACGACGACATGTGTCGTGCGACATTTTGTCTCAACAATTTTTATAATGTAGTAGTGTAGCAGTGTAGTTGTGCCCTATGTGTCATGCGACTTATTGTTGTCGTGTAGCCCTACCCTAAAGCTGACCTTCAGCAGTGAAGAAAAATGGCTGGGTTGTTGGGGAAACCTGTAGTAAAACTGTGTGTATGTGGAGACTAAGGGCCTGCGAGCTTCTATTGGCTGATAAGGTACATGTGACAGTGTGTATGGCACTTGGGATATGAAGAGAAAGACTTGCAGGCTTCTACTTTCTAATGCAGGTCATTTTTTGGGAATATCTCAGGAACAGTAAGTCCTAGAAAGCTGTGACCCCCACAAGATTTATTTCCAGGTGGCAAGGGATGTGTATACCAAGTTTCGTTAAAATAAATCGATGTTTGCTTTTTTTTGAGTGATCGCGAAACATACACACACATATATACGTCCTTCTTTATATAGATAGATAGATAAGCAGATGGGAGTGCGGAGCACAAGCTAACATTATTTGCGATTTTTATGCAATTTCTGTTTCTTTGTGGAAATTGTCAGCTGTAGGTCAACATCATTTCATGTTCAATATTTATTGATTTTATATAAAACTGTTTACTGGTGTAGACAAAGCAAACACTTATAAAGAACAATGTGGCAGTAACCAGATGTGGAACATTATTAGCTTGTTTTACAGACATAAATAGGGTCATAACAAGTGCATTTGCAGGGCTTGTATTAGGGGTCCAGAGGGGTAGGGGGCTTGCACATGTCTCTGTCAAGCTGGGTGTAGCACTATCACCCCGCTGGCATGCACTGTCCCAGCGCCCTACATATGAGAAAAGCGGCTTCAGATGTTGGTGATGCGGAGTGGCCCTCCATGGGTACTGACACTGTATGCAGGGTTAGGATTAAGTCTATCACATGGAGAAGTATCTGTAGTTGATCTGGACTGTGCAGGGCTGTATGTTAAAGAAGCATGTATTACTATGCTAAATACACAGTATTATACGGTGACAAGTCCTGAGCTGGCCCCTTTTTTTGCTGTTTTGCAAGCTTTCCTTCAAGGTAATAGGGACAGTTCAAAGGAGGATAGAATATCATCGGAAAGCTAATTTATTTTAGTAATTTAATTCAAAAAGAGAAACTCATATAATATATAGATTTATTATACATGTATTAATCAAGTTCAAACGTTTATTTTTAAACCCCTTCCCATCCAGCGCGGTAAATGTAAGGCACAATACGGGCCTTCAAAGATGGTGCCCACTCCTGAGCGCAGTGGATGCCATGGCTGCCAACCGGAAATAATGTAGTCGATAGAAAATAACGACGTTTGCTTACATTTAACTGCTCAGATGCCGTGGTCAACGGGGATCGTGGGGCCGTGTGGTGAGTGTGGCAGCCTCAGTGCTCCTGAATGATCCGAGGCTGTCGCACATGAGTTCCTTATGCATTGGGGTCTATAAGAGAAGCATTGTGATGATTGCTTGTTATAGTTCCATATGGAAGCTATGAATATGTGTAAAAAATAGTAAAAATAAATAATAATTTAAAAAAATATAAAAATTCAAATCCCCCACCCTTTTCCTGAAAATCAAAATACATAAGTAAATAAAAAAAACATCATAGGCATCACCACTTGCGAAAACGCCTGTACTTTTAACATATAAAAATATTTATCCCGTACGGCAAACAGTGACACAGTGAAAAAGAAAGTCAAAATGTCTGATTCACCATGTTTTTTGGTCGCTTCACCTCCCACAAAAAATTTAATAAAAAGTGATCAAAAAGTCGCACACACCCCAAAATGGTATCCATGAAAAGTAGAGATCATCCCACAAAAAAACGAGCCCTTGCACAGCTCCGTACACAGACGTTATAGGGGTCAGAATTAGGGTTGTCACGATACCAAAATTTTGATTCGATTTCAATACCATAAAAAAGTATTGTGATACTCGATACCATGCGAAAAAAAATGAAACACCAAAAAAGCTGCTTGCATTCTGCATTTTATGGAATGTCCGGCCCATAATCGAACAGTCCTATCCTATTTTTTGGAGGGACAAGGTGACTAAAATAAAAGGCGATTTTAATATTTTTTTTACTTTTTATTTAATAACTATTTCCCCCCTTAGGGGCTAAAACCTGGGATCTTTTAATCCCTTGTCCTATTCACCCTAATAGAGCTCTATGAGGGTGAGTAGGACTTCACACTCTCCCTGCTGCCCTGTGCTGTGTGCACACAGCAGCAGGGAACTTACCATAGCAGTCAGGGCTTCAGTAGCGTCTTGGCTGCCATGGTAACCCGATCGGAGCCCCAGGATTACAATAACCTTCAACACAGATACAGAAAGGCGGGTGCGGGAGGCAGAAACACATAGCCGGCACCCGGCCTCTATAACAGGGAGCTGCAATCAGCAACAGTTAACCCCTCAGGTGCCGCCCTTGAGGGGTAACTGCCTTTGATCGCAGTTAATTATTATTGGTGGGACAGTGGCCACAGTCCCTCCTCTCCTCCTTGGTGGCAGCAGCATCACATAGGGGAGGGAGGGACTGCTTCCTTCTCCCCTGTGCTTCTGAGGGAACATGGAGCGCGCTGAGAGCAGTAGCACAGCCTAGTATCGGTAAAAGGCAAATCCCGGTATTGAATCGATACCGGTACAAAAGTATCGATTGGGTAACGATATTTCAATACCCGGTGCAACCCTAGTCAGAATATGGCGACAAAAATAAAAAAGTGATTTATTTTCTAAGGTTTTAATTTTTTTTTTCAATATTAAAACGCAAGAAAAACTATACATATATTGTATCGCTGTAATTGTACTGACCCGGAGAATTAAAGTAGCAGGTCAGTTTTTCCACATAGGGAAAGCCGTAAAAACAAAACTCATAAAACTGTGGCAGAATTGTTGTTTTTTCCAATTTCACCCCATTTGTTATTTGATTTACAGCTCCCCACTACATCATATGCAATATTAAATGGTGCCACTAGAAAGTACAACTATTCACACAAACAATAAGCCCTCATATGGCTACAGTATGTGAACAGAAAAATAAAAACATTATGGCCCTGGAAAGACAGGGAGTGAAAAATAAAAAAGCAAAAATGGAAGAGCCTCTGTAGGTGAAAGGGTTAATGTTGATGATTATGGCTTACAGCTAATGAAGACCCAAAAGTCGGTATGTCAGGAACTTTGAATATTGTGAAAAAAAGTTCAATATTGTAGGCTCATGGTGTCACACTCAAATCAGCTAATCAACCCAAAACTCCTGCAAAGGTTTACTAGGTCCTCAGTCTGATTCAATAAGCTACACAATCATGGAAGGGCATAGAAAATAATGCACTATAATAATAGATGCAAGCATAACATATGGACTAAGTCCTCACTCTATTGATAAAATCTGAGACACCTGGTCAATACATTTTGATCAAAACATATCTAAGCCCATCTACCGGCGACAAGGTGGTTTCAGTTCAGGCGGGTTCCTATGCTAACCTATTCGTGCTGTGGCGCATTTTTCAGGAGCACAGTCCCCGCACATAGGGTGTGCTGCCCCTTGTAACCTCCATGTGCATCAGCAACCAGTGAGAGGAGGGACACACACACCTATATGTACCACCTTAATCAAGTGCGGGGACTGCGCTCCTGAATATAGATGTGCAACAGCATGGATAGGTTAGCATAGGACCCGCCTGAATTGAGACCACCTTGTCGTTTGGTGCAGTAGGTGGGCTTAGATGTGTTTTAATCAAAATGTATTGACCAAGTGTCTCAGATTTTATCAATAGAGTGAGGGCTTAGTCCATATGTTATGCTTGCATCTATTATTATGGTGCAGCCATGTACATCTGCGCATTTAATATCATATCGTGCAGGATTTTTTATATATATGTTTTTTTTCTGTGATTTTTTACTCAATCATGGAGAAGACTGCTGACTTGAGCAGTTGAGTTGTCCAGAAGTCATTAACACCCTCCACACGAAGGGTAAGCCACAAAAGGTGATTGCTAAAGAACCTGCTGCATCCAAACATATTAATGGAAATTCAGCCTTAGTGCGCAGAGCCCCATTGCTCTTGATTATCCTATAATGTTTGTTGTAATCTGTGCTGGACGGTATTTTGGCAAATAGCATTATATGGGGTTGATACTGTAGGTACTGTATTAAACCCTTATGGACCTTCGCCCTATATGTATGGTTAAGCCAGCAGGAAGTTGCGGACCCACGCCATACATGTACGACACTGCGAATACCAGTCACTGTGACTAATCTTACAATGATCTGGCTAAGATAGCTGCTGACCCGGACAGTCAGTCATCTTAGCTACGGGCTCAAGGAGGTTGTCGTTAGTAGTGATAGATTGGAACCTGTTTGAGGCTACCAGGCCAATCACAGATATATTTCAATGTAGGTCTTCAAGTGGCAGTGTTGCATTGGAATATACTGAATTTAAATCACAGCAGTGTATGGGAGGAGCACATTAACGATTGCATGTTCAGGTCTCCTAGCGGGGCTTAAAGAAAGTTTTTTGGTTTTTTTGTTTTTTTTTAATCAGGTATAATTTTTATTCATTAAAACATACAATATCACAGCATGTACATGACAAGTTGGCCACAAAAGCTTGATTAACCATGTGTATCAGTCGTAATAACTGAAGGCCAACATTAACATAGGTACCAACACCACCATTTTCTGCAATTTTCTCTTGAAAAAGCAGCGAGCATTTTGCATGTAATAGATATGAATCCTATCATGCATAAATTATTAAAATTGAAACAAAATTAAAATTCAACCGAAAAAAAAAAAAAAAGAAGAAAAAAAAATCCCTCTCCCCCATCCGTCCAATAACAACCATCATGCGGCGAAACGACCAACCACCCCACAAGTACCAACAAAATCTTCCAGCCCAGATGCCACTGTATGATATAACGACAGATCACTATAACTAAGAGCCCCATCATATAGCCACACACCTCGGACAGATATTTCTACGTCCTGATTCCCCTTGCTGAACTAACCCAGCAGTTGGTCACGAATACAATCTCGCGCAAGGGACAGCGATACTAAACTTGGTGTACTAACCCATCCCTGCCAAATAGCTAGGAATTTAGCCGGACATTTTCTCTTTAAATATATCCCCCTTTCATAGTGCAGGATGGTATTCATTCGATTAATATATTCTTGAATCGTAGGTGGGGCATGCACAATCCACTGCTTAGCAATTAAGACACGCGCTTGGAATAACATTCTCTGGATACACAATAATACATGGTCATTCCAAGCTGCCGTCTCTATATGTCCTAACAGACACGTTTTGGGATTACATGGTACAGTAACTTGGGTAACCTGTTTGACCGTCTCCAGAATTCTTCTCCAGAAATCGCCCAATCTGGTACACTCCCAGAACATATGTAATAAAGAGGCCTGTTCCTCCTGGCATCTAGGACAGCGGGAGTCCGTACGGACCCCAATGTTATATAAAAAAACAGGTGTCCTATATACCCTGTGCAGCAAGTACAGTTGAGACAGGCGCTGCGCCTCATTGAGCCATAGACTGGGCATTAAGGATAGACTATTCTTCCACTTTTCTATAGTGATCTCAACCAGATCAGCCTCCCATTTGGTTTTTACGGGAAGAGGACTACTAGAGACCATTTCCCCTAACATATAACTATACAAAGAGGATATGAATCCTTTCCTGCTACCAGGAGCTAAAAGTTGCTGGACAACATATGGAGTATTTGCAATATTTATGTCACCCGTAAATTGGGCTTGGTACGCATGCCTCAACTGTAAGAACTGATAAAAGGATGTCTTTAAAAGCCCAAACTCCTGTTGTAGCATTTCAAACGATTTCATTCCCCCTCCTTCTTGAATATGATGTATGTAATGAATACCTTTGAGTTCCCATGGGAAGAAACCTTCAAGCTGGAATAGCTCCGGTAAATCAGGATTACGCCACAAGGGCGTATGTCCGTGGAGTCCCCTCAAGCCAATCACATCTTTAAATTTAGACCACACCTTCAATATCAATGACAACGTGGGTATACTCACAGACCCCTGCACTTTTCCTGCTTCCATCGTGGAGATCGGGACGTTCCTTCCGGTTAGTACAGATACAATTTTCGCCGAGGGCCCTAGACCCGTAGACCGCCCCCAACCCTTTAGGTGCTGTAACTGGGCGGCTAGGAAGTACACCCAAGGGTTTGGTATAGACAGACCGCCCTCCTCCTTACCTTTTTGCAACGTCTCTAATTTAATCCTGGGCTGCTTTTTCTTCCATATAAGGGATCGGAAAATACCCTGGATTTTATAAAATATCCTCTGAGGGATCCAAATAGGGGAGTTATGTAAAACATATAGTAGTTGGGGCATCAGTATCATTTTAACCAGATTGCAGCGGCCTACCACTGATAAGAGAAGTTTAGTCCATGCCGACACCTTTTCTACAAATTTCGCTAGCATGGGTTCAACATTAATCTTGACATAATCAATAATTGCCGGGGTTACCATCACACCTAAGTATTTAAACTTGTCCACAACCTGCAATGGAATACTGTTCCAGTCAAATTGAGGAGGAGAGGGGTCAAGTGGGAGAATCACCGACTTATCCCAATTAATCCGCAATCCCGATCGAAGACCAAAGTCAGCAATGTGCTGCATCAACGGAAGGACCGAGCGAACAAAATCGCCCACATACAGAAGCATGCCTCTGCATACAAGGACACACGTTCCTCCAGCAACCTACACGCCAAGGGCTCGATGGCAATTGCAAATAAAAGCGCATCCTTGCCTAGTTCCTCGCTGTAAGGGGAACTGAGTGCTGAGTTGTCCATTCGCCCTTATTCTGGCTACTGGGGAGCTATAAGAAGAGATGCGAGAATGAGAAGCTGCACCCATGACAGGAAACCAGGCCCGAACCCCATAGCCTGCATAGTTTCCCATAGGAATACCCACTTGACGCTGTCAAAAGCCTTGGCAGCGTCGAGGGAAAGTATTGCTCGGCACCCACCCATGCATACCGGTCTTTGAAGATTGAGGAAAAGTCTCCTCAAATTGAGAGATGTACTTTTATCCGGCATAAACCCTGACTGATCCTCATGTATTAGGGTATTGATGACTTTGTTCAATCGGTTAGCCAGTACTTTTGCTAGTATTTTCACATCAGTTGTGAGCAGAGAGATAGGGCGGTAGGATTCAGGCAGCAATGGATCCTTCCCCGGTTTAGGCAGGACAACCACAACCGCCTCTCGCATAGAAGCAGGCAATTGACCTACACGTAATGCATCATTAAATGTTTCCAACAGAACTGGAAGAAGATCTTCCTGGTATCTTTTATAAAATTCACCTGGTAGGCCATCAAAGCCAGGAGCTTTTTCATTAGGAAAAGAGCCCAATTCTACCCGAAGTTCCTCCATATCTAAAGGCCTGTCCAAATATTGAAGCGAGTCCGATGATAGCTTCTTTAGCGGGATGTCCGCAAGATACCTCCTAATATCATGAGAGTCCATAGTGAGCTTGGAGGTGTACAACTCTTTATAAAAACCATAAAACACCGTGAGAAGTCAAGGAATCAATGTTATTTTTAATGGCCAGTATCCTAGAGGGTCCAGATTGCGAGCGAACCACCCGTGCCAGTAAGCTTCCCACTCCCTCACCCACCTCAAAATATTTCTGTTGCCAGAAGAAACACTTATAATCAGCAATGTGAAGCAAATGGTCTTTCAAGGTGCCCTGCGCCTCAGTTCACCTTTTCTCATTCTCTGAAGATGGATTACAAATATATCCCGTCTCCAAAGACTGAACTTCCCTGTGCAGGGTATCTGTGAGTCCCTTAGTCGCAGATTTCCTACGTTTAATTTTCTGTATATAAAGACCATGGACATACACCTTCATGACATCCCAAATAGCCCCCCCCCCCCCCCCCGGAGGCAGAACCCGCATTGTTGCGGAAGAAGTCCTTGAGTTTGTCCGCAATTGCATCGTCCCTATCGAGTAAATCGATCCAGAACGGGATAAGTCTCCAAATATAAGGCCCCCTACTGAGTACAGGTTGAGCTAACTGCATTTCAACTCGAATGGCAGAGTGGTCTGATAAACTCCGCGGCATATATTCTATCTGTATGACCTAGGGCAGCATTTCCAAGGAGCCAATCGCTAAATCAATTCTAGATAGGGAACCATGTGCAGACGAGAAACAGGAGTATTCACGTTTGTCAGGGTTCCGTATCCTCCATAAATCATGGAGATCCAATTCCCGAAGCATTTTGGCCAGCAAAGTCTCCCTCAGTCCCGCCGAGACAGGACCCCGATGAAATTTATCCAACATCGGATCCAAATACTTATTAAAATCACCCATCATAATTACCGGGAGCGATGGACCCTGTGTGATGAATAACATAAGGCGCTTAAGTATTGCACATGAGTATGGTGGCGGTATATATAGGGCAGCCAAGTAGATGGGTCGTTTTTGGACAGAGCAGTGTAAACACACAAATCTGCCCTCTGGGTCAATAAGAGCGGAGTAGCATTCAAACGGAATAGCTCTATGTACTAGGATGCTCACCCCTCTAGCATGGTTAGAGAACATGGAATGATAGGAGTGCGATATCCAAGGCTTATGCAACAAATTCTGGGACTGTTTAGTCAGATGGGTTTCTAACAAACAAAAAATTGCCGGTTGTAGCTTCTGTACCGTGGAAAAAATGGCTTGTCGCTTCAGACCCTCCTTCACACCCCTAATATTCTACGTCACAACCTGAATCTTACCCGCCATCATACCATATTAAGACAGGGAAGTATAGGATACAGTTAACCACATAAAAACACGCACGAGCATCTAGGACTGGAACAAGGTCGTAGGTCGTCTCACCGCACGAGTACCGAAACAAGAACATAGTGAAACCAAGTACAAACACATACAATGCTATCACATTGATGAAGAAAGAAAATAACGCCCGCCCAGGGGCGCCTAAAAAATGGGACTGGAGACACACAAAAAATTCCTGAAGCCAGTGACTCAACATGGTAAAAAAAAGGAACTAGTCTAGTAAGAGACACCCGGTCAGGGCACATCAGATAATAAGAAAGGCAGACCGGGGAGCGCATGTTATACTACCATCCCATATGAATAGCAAACAAATACCACATGAGAACACTTAACAGAGTAAATGGTAAACCACTAAAATATATAAAGACAATTACATAATGTAAGAATAAAGATTTAAATCATTGTATTTCCCCATAATAAAAAGAAAGAAAGAAAATAAAGATCATATGCACCATGCCCCAAAAAGCTCAAATTATTGAAATATAAATGTAGTTATCCTGTATGATGAACGTGGCCATAGAAAAAAATACTTTTGAGTATTAAAACACAAGTAAAACTATATAAATATGGTATTGCTTTAATGATACGGACCTGGAGAATGGAGTGAACAGGTCAGTTTTACTGCACAGGAAATGCTGGAAATACGAAACCTATAAAACCATCGCTCAATTGCATCCTTTTTCAAATTCCACTCCATTTGGAGTTTTTGTCCAGTCGCCCCCACTGCATTTTAATTGACAGGACCAGGCAGTGAAAACATCATAACGCTTTGCCCTGTCAATTAAAATGGAGAGGACGTAGAAGTTGCAGGGAGAGAAGAGCCTCTAATTGTAATAGCAACACTCCCGTTGCTCCTAGAGGCTCATTTACATATATTAAAACATCATTTCTGTCATCAATGTGGGCACATATGAACATGGGACCAAGTGTACATGCACCAGGTCAGCCAGTTTCATAGGTACAAATCTTCTGACAGATGCTCTTTAAAGCAACATTTTGCATTTATTTTCTTACATAAATAATGCAATCAGATTGAGTGAAACTATATTATACAGTAAGTCATAATGGAGGGTTTCTTACAATAGAACAGTTTCTACAAGAAAACATGTGAAATCATTCACTTCTCTAACAACTTTTAAATTGAACTGGTAAACAAGTTTGAGTTCATTGCATTTATAGTTCAAAGAGGACAGATTGATACACTGAGTTTATCAGTGGGAGAGAATTTGTTTAAACTTTGCTTTTCGCAGTTTAAAGAAGACCTGTCACATCTCCTGGCATGTCTGTTTTAGTAATCACTTGCATTCCCCATATAATAATCATTCTGGAGCTTCTATTCTTCTTTTATTACACCTACTATAAGTTATGAATTACTTTGCAATGAAGGGAGTTACCAGTTGAGGGATGGATGGAGGGGCCCGTCGCCCACTTCGGCACTGGGAGCACTGATTGGATAAAGTTAGATAATCCACTCCCAACTGGTAACACCCATTTGGACCATCATTGCAAACTGCTAGTAATTAATTTATAACTCCTGGGGAACCTGTCACCTCCACAATGCTAACCCCCCATCTTGTCTCCAATGCCGTCTTTCATTATTTGATCTGAAACAAAAACAACTTTATTTTCTCAGAACTTGGTGTATATAACTGAGCAGCTTGAAGTCAAGGAGGCAGCAGCTGTCACGCTTCGAATTAAGCTGGCTGCACCTCTTTCTGTCTCATTCACTCTTGATGGACAGCTCTTTCTAGTTCTTCCGGGCGAGAAGCACCTGATATCGGGCGCTTGCAGCATCCATTTTTGTTTTTGGTGCCTGTGCAGTGCACCCAGCTGTAGTGTACTCTTCTTCAGAGGTTATTGAGCAGCCGCAGACTCCCAGGAGAAAGTATAAAGGACAGATATGGCTTATCTTTTTCCAGTCCATTCCTGGTTTTGGCTTCAAAGACTGCATAAAAAAATCCTGAATGTATGGATCCTTCCAGTGTAAGCTCCATGTGCAGTGACGGGGTTAGAGAAGTGAATGCATGATGAATGAGATGTTACTGCTTGCTAAGAGGACCATCCCAGTCAAGTACTAACAGGTAGTCTATTAACTAGTGTGCAATGCAGCTCTTTATTCTCCAAAGAACCTGTCTACTTTAAGGCAGGGACCACACGACAATCTTGGCCACAGCATTCGCTGTGCAAATGAAGATCATACTTTTACAGTGCTACATCGTAACTTAGTATACATGAATGGAGTCCCATTAAAACTCAGTTTGCTGTGGCCTGTGACACTACAGTGACAAAAAATCCAACCCTGCTGGATTTCTTGAGACAGAATTGTCAGTAGTACCAACCTCCGAGTTGCCATGCGACTTCATTCACTTTCACTATGCTGCCCTGTGTCATAATGTAAGCCTAGGGCTACACAGCTATCTTAACCACAACCAAAGATTGACGTGTAGTTGTTGAAATAAAACATAGATGCAGCACAACTGGTAAGTTACTGCGACCCAAGATTCACTAAAACTCCTGTAGTGACATAGCAACTTGCAAGTAATGCTGTGCCCGTTATCAGTTCAATGGTTGCACTGCTACACAGAGATCTTTGCCTCATGGGTGTTGTGGCTAAAGTCACCTTGTAGCCCCAGCCAAAATGTAATCTTCGGTCATGCAATAAGTTTCAGATTTACTAAGCAGATAACTCCAAAAGTTTGTTTGAATTTCTGTAATTTTTGTTTCTTGGTGCTTTTGATTTCAACATAGACAGTTCTGAATGTGTTAACAGAGTTGTCCAGGACACGTAAAAGTCTTGGACAAGGCAAAAATGACAAAATCAAAATTACTCACTTGGAAAATCCACTGCAGATACAGTGCTTCAGACAGCCTATTTTGCTATCCTGCAGCAATAATGGAACAAGAACCCGCATGTCACTGCTATAGACAATCACTTGGACTTCCCTAAAGTTTATTTCAGCCTATTATTCCCCGTTTCAGCTGCACAGCTAGATGCATTTTACTCAGAAACAGTGGTTGTCTCCCTTCTGTTGAATCTGCCAGTGCTGTATGCAGTGACCTCGCTTCCCAGTATGTTTTTTTTTTTTTTTCTTCCAGCTCAGAAAGCTCCTAAGGAGGGGAAGATCAAACTTACAGACACACAGGTGCTTTTCTGCTCTTCAGGAGTAGTGTAGAAGCGGTGCTTCTATCAGGCTCAGGAACTCAGCTAGCTCTGACACGCCCCCATTTCCTGTGAACGTCTTATTAATCTCTAGTTGCTGAGGACAGATCTTGCCTGACAACAGAGAGTGGACTGTAATGTAGGTGGAAGTAAGATCCCTAGTGACCATGACTTTTTTTTTTTAAGTGGACGCAGACATATTTTTTAAATAGAAATTTTCTAATTACACCATTCTCTATTAAATGAAATAGTTTGACTCTTTAAAGTAGTGTACAATAGCCATGAGGTAGTGAAACCCCTCTACACTGCTGACAGCTGATTCGTGCTGTAATGGATGAGATTTTAGAGAATACATGGTAGGATCATCACTCAATGCGATGGAATCTACACACCTGGGTTGGGTGTGAAGCAACCCATAAAAAAGGATGGATCTGATCTTCTAAAAACTGTTTACAATGCTTCAGTATAAAAAGGCCAACATATTCCAAAACAATACAAAAAAGTTCCAAAGCCTACATGTTTTGCATTACCATTGCTTAATCATGGCATATAATTCATACTGATAGAGTCAAATTTGAAAAACCTATGGACCAATGTGTGCAAGCCGGAAGAATTAATTCATGAAAAGAGGAAACTAATAAAGACCTATTTAACATATCATATGGAAACGGTTACGTATGCATATTAGTATAAAACAAAATACAATAATATTAATAACAATACATGAGCTCTTTTTTTCAATTTAAGCCATCGTATGTAAAAAGCTTCAATTGCGAGAAGCAACCATTTGGCAACCTCCATCTCTTGCAGTTTTTTTTTTACTTTTTCTATGCCAATAAACAAAAAGCTATTTAATTTGGTTCAATGTTGTTATAAAAATGTTTTGAAACACCATTGATTTGTTTTTATTTATATAGCTAATGTGTTCTGCAATTAAATTTTTTGCTTTTCTACTTGTACAGCCGACATAAAAAAAGGCAACATTTTGTACACCAAACAATATAAAGGACGTAGGTGGAATCGCATTCAACCCCTCTTGGTCTTTCACTGTAGATGTGTGGTGCGGTCGGCAGGGAGTTCCACATTTTTCTTGTACGTTTAGCGTGCATGTCAGGGAGCCTCCAGACGTACACACTAAACATGTTCATAGGGCTTCATTAGTCAGATGGAGGACAAAATTGTATCCTTTTGCCCTCCGTCTAGCTGGTGGACGTCAGTATACTGCCAAAACCAGCATGAAATTGCGTACTAGAGTGCGCTATAAGGTATCACTGTCTTAAAAGCAGAGAAATTCTAACTTAGAAAATAGCAGATGTTTTCCTAATTCTCTGTAAATTTGGGCTTCTTTTTGTAAATAAAGGTAAAACTTATTAACCACTAACATGAAGTATCATTTGTCATAAACATTCTCAGAATTTCTTGGGCAAGTCAAATGCATTCCAAAGTTATTACTACATAAACTACTGACATGTCATATTTGCTAAATTAGGCTAAATCCGTAAACCCCTAAACCCCTTCGCGCATTATGATGTACAGTTAAATCATAATGCCTCAGGGGATGTATGGAGCAGGCCCAATCCATACATGGCACAAACAGTAAGCGGCAATTGTGCCGCCTCTGTCATTTAACCCCTCAGGTGCCACGATCTACGCTGATTGCGACACCTGTGAGTGAAGGCAGAGGGATGCTGCTCCTTCTGCCTTCCGATCGGAGCCCCCGCAGTGAAATCGTGGTGCTCGGATCAGTTGCCATGACAGCCTTGACGACATGGCCTACCATGGCTTTCTCCATAATGAGCTATGCACGAGGCATAGCTCAGAATGGAGAGTGTAAAAATCCTATTCACCCTAATAGAGATCTATTAGGGTGAATAGGAGAGGGGATCAAACTATCCCATGTACTAGACCTCTAAGGGGGCTAATAGTTATAAAAAATTAAATAAAACACCAATATATTTAAAATGTTCTACTTTTACTTATACAAATAAACATATTAGGTATTGCCACATCCCAAAATGTCTGAACTAAAAAATATTTTAAAAAATTCCTGTACTGTGATCACCATAACAAAAAAAATGAAAAATGCGTGATTCGCCATTTTTTTCTCATCTTGTTCCCACTAACAATTTAATAGCATTGATCAAAAAGAAGTATATACCACAAAAATCAATAAAAAATACAGTTAGTTACACAAAAAAAGAGCCCTCATACAGCTCTGTAGAGGTGTCAGTACACTTATTTTTTTAATCTCCAACCAGAGCCAAATTCTCACCATCAAATGTGAATAAATAATGAGATAAAAGAAATTCCACTAAAATAATAATGAACTGATGTAATTCCTGAGAATAATCACTGTATTTTCTGAAATTAAATTTTATTGACTCAATGGCCAGATTGTGAGGAATACAAGAAGATATGATTTTATTTAGTTTTTGATCCCAGCTACTAACTCCCTCAGACTTCAAGGTCAATACTGACTGCTCCCTCTGTTTAGAAAAAAAATAAAAATAAGCAAAAAAAATAAGAAAACCGAGGGGAAGAAAAATTAGGTGGCACTGACCAGTAAAATTATTTACAGTGCCTTGCAAAACCATTCACCCCCTTGGCTTTTTTCGTGTTTTGTTACATTACAGCCTTAGGTTAGTTTCACACTAGCCGCACGGACCTCCGACAGACTTTTCCGTTGGGTGAACAGCTTGTCGGATCCGTCCTGCCACTAGTGAACGTGTGCCACGGGATCACCTCTCCGGTCCCATTGACTATAATGGGAAAGGGGCAGAGTTCCAGCTGCGGCACGCCTAGGGGCCGCCGGAATAAAACTATGACATGTCAGTTATAGTCAATGGGGTCAGAGCGGTAGTCCTGGGGCACACGTTCACTAGTGGCAGGACAGATCCGACAGGCTGTTCACCCAACAGAACAGCCTGCCTGAGGTCCATGCTGCTAGTGTGAAACTAGCCTTAAGTACAATGTTTTGTTAATCTGAATTCTATGTGATGGATCAGAACACAATAGTCTAAGTTTATGAAGGGAAATGAGAAGGGAAAAGTTTATGAAGGGAAAAATCTAAAAAAGGGATAGAATCTGATCTCAGAAAACTTAAGACTAAAATTACTAGGAACAACCTATCCAAAAAAGACAGAGATGCCATCACACAACTACAGAAATCTGAAAACATCATTATAAGACCAGCAGACAAAGGAGGAGCAATAGTCATACAAAATGACAGTGACTATAACCAAGAATGCACAAAACAATTATCTGATCAGGACACCTATAGAGTCCTAAAAAAAGACCCCACAAACGACTTTTTAGATGAACTGATCACACTGCAAAAAAGGACTAGAGAAAGGGATTCTAAATGAATAAGAACATGCGTTCATAACAAAGACCCAAAAAAAGAATACCTATCTTCTATTGACTCCCAAAGATCCACAAAAACCATGATAACCCTCCAGGTAGACCGATCATTTGAGGTATCGCATCCATCTTCTCCAACCTATCAACCTATCCCAATACGTGGACAGAATTCTCCAGCCAATCGTTACCCACTCACCATCATACATCAAAGACACCATGGATATAATTAAAACATTAGAAAAAATACACTGGGAAGACCATTGGATCCTAGGCACAATGGACATCAGTTCACTTTACACTATTATTAACCACGAACAAGGGATTGATGCCATGAGGAACAGATTACAACAAAGTAACAACATACACACAGAACAAATAGAGTTCATAACACAAATTGTAGAATACATCCTTTCCCATGACTACTTCTACTACGATTCAAACTTATATCTACAGACCAGGGGCACAGCCATGGGCACCAGGTTCGCCCCCAGCTATGCAAACCTCTTTATGGCCCAATGGGAGGAGGAGGTGATATCACCCAGACTGGGGACGAGCCTGGTGCTCTGGCGAAGATATATCGATGACCTCATTTTCATCTGGAACAAATCAGAGGAAGAACTAAACACTTCCATACAAGAGATCAATCACAATGACAAGAACCTCCACTTTACTACACATATCAGTAAAGAAACTGTCGATTTCCTAGATATCACCGTTAAGAAAAAAGACCACAAACCCACTGCCAAAAACAGCTACATACTATTTTCTAGTTGTCACCTCCCCAGGTGGCTAACCAATATTCCTACCAGCCAATTTAGACGCCTCAAAAGAAACTGCACAGACAACGACCAGTTTGAACTTGAAGCACAACAACTAAGCAAACAACTACTGACCAAAAAATATCCCACAGAAATAATCAATACTTCCATCCAGAAAGTAAGGAAAATGTAAAGGAGCACTTTCTTTTACACAAAATCACTCAATTCAGACAGTGACGAGACATTACGAATCATCCTACCCTTCAACAGCCACTTCAAAAACATAGAGAAAATAATCTGTAAACATTGGCCTCATCTATTGGTAGATAAAACCAAAGGACCACTACTAAACCCAAAATTACATATACAAAAGCCCAAAATTTTAGCCCACAGAAGCCAACAGTTGGCTACACTTCAAAGGCTTTTTTAGATGCGGCACACGCAACAATTGCAAAGTGACACAATTCCCCCAAAAAAACATCAACGTCCGATC
Organism: Bufotes viridis; assembly: GCA_033119425.1. Taxonomy (NCBI): domain Eukaryota; kingdom Metazoa; phylum Chordata; class Amphibia; order Anura; family Bufonidae; genus Bufotes; species Bufotes viridis. The sequence goes on from CM065592.1 coordinate 239,900,827, forward strand.
CACCAATAACCAATTCCAGTTAGACATAAAAGACCACCTCTCATGTAATTCATCTGACGTAATATACATGCTACAATGCCCATGCAATAAACAATACATCGGCCGCACCAAACGTACCCTCAAGAAAAGAATATCTGAACACATTGAAAACATCAAGAAAGGATTTGAACAACTCTACCTTTCCAAACAGTACAAAGACATTCACAACCAAGATCCCTCTTCACTCAGATTTACAGCCATAGAAAAAGTCAAAAAGCCCTGGAGAGGAGGTAACCACATAGCAGCAATGTCAAGACTTGAATCAAGAAGAATTTATAAATTCTATAACCTCATTCCCAAAGGCCTCAACACAGAAATATTTGGGTTCCTTTAACCCTGGGGTGTGATGTCCTCCGTCGACGGGACATGGAATTAACATATCTAAAAATATAACTACATAAAACACCACTGCTCAGATGAAGAAACCAATTCACAAAGAATTCCCCCAAAAAAACAATAATTAGGACACAAAACGCACCAAAAACGCAACCAGAACGCACCTGCGTTTTTCTTAAAAACTGCCTTCTCCCTTTATGACAATGAACATAACTATATACACAATATATAGAAGCGAACCACAATACCCTTTTAAGGTATATCAAACTGACACCTGTTTACTAGCTATATCGTTTACTATAAAGAATCGATCTCCTTTTTTTAAAGAATGCATTTAACCATTCATCCTTCACCCATTTGTCCCCTTCAAGAGGGAAATCCAGTCCACAGCTTTTGATTAATTCCAATCAACCAGATAGCCACACCCCGAAGGTGGGTATAAAAGACACACATATGTGGGATAATGCCAAGCCACTGAGGAAGAAGCAGTCTTAGCTTCGAAACGCATCTGGTCTACAGCATTATTCCCACAAAGAAAGCTCGATTCCATCATATTGGAGGAAGAACAGTACATGTTCAAACTACGCGCCAAGAAGTTATCCACCTCGGCCGTACTCCGGTCACATGGGACGCCACGTGACCTGACGGCACACACGTGACCAACCACCCGGAAATACTGAACACTACCTCCCGCACGCTTGGAGAAACATACCGCTTCAGCAGCATTTTTTTTATTTTTTATTATTTTATAAAATTAACATTTTACATGTTTCCATATTCACACACAAAAGATATTCATTTTTCATCCAGTGATATAAAACAATACAGTACACAAAAATAACCAGTCTTTAACCATCCCCCCCTCTTCCCCTCATGACTGTCTGTGTGCCATATTCAGCATCCCTTCGTTCCAGGCATCTAACCTTCACGTGGAGGCTATTCTCTTCTCCCAATCGGCCCAAGTCAATTTCCATCTATTCAGTTGCCTTGGAACTGAACAACCGTAATATTCATACTTTTTAATTAAGTCCATTCGGGCCTTTCATTCCTTATAATTAGGACTCTGTGCCGAGCCCCAATGTTGAACAATTTGAGCCTTAGCAACAGTGATTCCCTTCCCCCATAACCTTATAGTGCCCTTAGTTGCCTTAATTCCTCTCGGTACTAACCCGAATATAACAAACTCCGGAGTTGTAATAAACTGCTTCTCATTTATTCCCAACCTATCGAATACTGATTCCCAGAATTTATCTATATTGGGACAACTTAGCAGAACATGCATATAATCAGCCTCACCACCATTACATCTTTTACAGTTATAGATGGATCCTTTTCCCTAATATATCTTTGTTAACATTTTAGGGGTATAATACAGCCTGTGAGTGATTTTAAATTGTATCAGCTTATGAGAACTTGAGCTAAAAGCCACATGTCAGTTTCTGTATATAGTCTTCCAGTCAATATCTCGCTTCCCCAATTCTACTTCCCATTTCTTCTCACTCTTAAACTTTATCAATTTACCAATCTCCCCTAATTTCTTATAGATTAGTGACTTTTTAACATACACCCTACCAGTGTTCTTAGTGACCTGAAAACAGTAATCTAAAAATGACTGTTCCCGAACTATTAACCTATCTCTATTTCTAGTAAATTTTGTGGCATGTGCTAATTGTGCAAATCTAAAGTGACAGGCTACTTACCAGGTGAAACCCTCCAGTGATATACTCTAAAGCGGATCGCAAATAAGCTGCTCATTTAGGCTATCAAAGCCATACACCGGTTGGTATACCTATTTCATATGTGAACCATCCTCATATGATTTTATTTTTATTTTTTTAATTCGTTACATGAACTATCAATTTTTTCCTTTTTCTTTTTCTTTATATGTCCTATTCTTTTTTTATGAACCACCCTCTTATATGAACTACTTTCCTATATGAACTACCTTTTATGAACTATTTTTTATGAACTACTGAACTATTGTTTTACATGGATTTTCCTACATGAATCGTCCTATATGAAATACTTTTATAAGGACATCATTATAGACTTTTTACCCATTTTTACCTTTTGAATAAGTATACAAACATAAATTGAATAATTTACACCAAATAAATACCCTTATATGATATATTACTTGATTGTGAATTATATACTTACCTATTAGTTATCCCTCTCTGCAGCCTCAGTTGATAGAGTGCCTGTTCCACCTCACTTACTCACTCTATATAACCCTTAAAGGACTGTGGGGCAGTCCTGGCACAAGAGCACCTAGGTCCACTAGTTGTGTATGGTGAGCCGCCGTTTTCTATATTTATTTCTATATATAGATAAAACTATTGTTTAGAAATAGAAAACAGAAAATTGCCACGTGCGTATGTATTTACACCCTTTGTTAGGAAGCCCATAAAAAGCTCTGGTTCAACCAATTTCATTCAGAAGTCACATAATTAGTGAAATGATGTCCACTTGTGTGCAATCTAAGTGTCACATGATCTGTCATTACATATACACACCTTTTTTGAAAGGCCCCAGCGGCTGCAACACCTAAGCAAGAGGCATCACTAACCAAACACTGCCATGAAGACCAAGGAACTCTCCAAACAAGTAAGGAACAATGTTATAGAAAAGTATAAGTCAGGGTTAGGTTACAAAAAAATATCAAAATCTTTGACCATCCCCAGGAGTACTATCAAATGTATCATAACCAAATGGAAAGAACATGGCACAACAGCAAACTTGCCAAGAGACGGCCGCCCACCAAAACTCATGGACCGTGCAAGGAGGGCATTAATCATAGAGGCAGCACAGAGACCTAAGGTAACCCTGGAGGAGCTGCAAAGTTCCACAGCAGAGACTGGAGCATCTGTACATAGGTAGACAATAAGCCATACACTCCATAGAGTTGGGCTTTATGGCAGAGTGGCCAGAAGAAAGCCATTACTTTCAGCAAAAAACAAAAAGGCACGTTGTGATTTTGTGAAAAGGCATGTGGTAGACTCCCAAAATGTATGGAGAAGGTTGCTCTGCTGTGATGAGACTAAAATTTAACTTTTCGGCCATCAAGGAAAACGCTATGTCTGGCGCAAACCCAACACATCACATCACCCAAAGAACACCGTCCCCACAGTGAAACATGGTGGTGGCAGCATCATGCTGTGGGGATGTTTTTCAGCAGCCGGGACTGGGAAACTGGTCAGAGTTAAGGGAAAGATGGATGGTGCTAAATACAGGGATATTTTTGAGCAAAACCTGTACCACTCTGTGCGTGATTTGAGGCTCGGACCGAGGTTCACCTTCCAGCAGGACACTGACCCCAAACACACTGCTAAAGCAACACTTGAGTGGTTTAAGGGGAAACATGTAAATGTGTTGTAATGGCCTAGGCCAGTGATGGTGAACCTATGGCACGGGTGCCAGAGGTGGCACTCAGCCCTATCTGTGGGCACCCGGACTGTGAAAAAAGTCTATGACGTACCAATATGCTTTAGACTTTTCCTGCCATTTATTAGCACCTTGCGCACATGAACACTACAGGCACCGCATTAAATGTAGGTGGCTATTATAGCTTAATAATAAAGTACATGGAAGATATACTATACTGGACTGTAGTATACATAGTAATTGCTGTGTTTTCACATTGCGATAAATAAGTGGCTTTTAGGTTGCAGTTTGGGCACTCGGCTTTTAAAAGGTTCGCCATCACTGGCCTAGGCAAAGCCCAAATCTCAATCCAATAGAAAATCTGTGGTCAGACTTAAAGATTGCTGTTCACAAGCGCAAACCATCCAACTTGAAGGAGTTGGAGCAGTTTTGCAAGGAGAAATGGGCAAAATACTTGTCCTGTTCCCCTTATTGTGAAGAATAATTCGACAGGTAGTTTACTCGCCCTTCAATCACCACACTGTTAAAGTTCCGGTAACTTGTTTAATGTGTATGATAAAAAGAAGGTAAAACTGTGAATACAGACAAAGCATAGTATCAGACCATACATGCAATGCAGGAGTGTGGATTAATACAATAACGCATACATCAAAGAACAGTGATGCATAAGAATACACTATGGAGCATCTGACATAAAATGCGTCTGCAGATGAGAGAACTATAGCATCATGGCAACTACACAGATCTAGGAGCATGTGACAGGAATCTACTAACATAGATTAGCTAATACCTAACATAATGCATGTATACAACAAAATATGCATCCTACACTGTAGATATAAGTAAATGATAAGGTTTGACATACCAACGATGCTTGGATGGCGTGGATGAAGGATAGATGCATGTGGATGCAACAGTACAGTGTGAATCTAGGAAATATGGCTGCTGGAATAAAGAACAACCTACTTCCTGATCACAGAGAGTCTACTTCCTGCAGTGTCACATGACCTCAGGACAGAACAGAAAAGAACAAAAGCAGTCTTAAAGGTGTCCACTAGGGGGAGCAGAATTCAGCAATGTAGATTAACATAATCTGGCTGTGGACAGACAGCACACTCCCCGCCTGGTATCTGTTAGAGATACCACAATTTACCGGACCACCGAAAGTTACTCTGAAGGAGATAAGAGCAAGACAAGTTCTGTTACTGGTCTAATGAACAAAGCTGAACTTCCTTCTGTGTTTACTCTCACCTCTACCTTACGGACCCTACCATCATCGTGAGGGAAGGTCTTTGTCACTCGACCCATAGGCCACTTAATCTGCTTGGTTTGGTGGTTTTTCAGAAGCACGATGTCACCCTGCTGAACATTAGGCCTGTCTGCCTGCCACTTCTTTCGTTCCTGAAGAGTAGCCAAATACTGTTTGTACCATTTGTGCCAAAAGTCTTTAGCCAGGCTCTGGACCTGTCTCCACTGTCGTTTGTAGAGGTCTTTAGTATCAAATGTTTCGGACAGCACTGGATAAGGTGCAATCTTTTGAGTTATTAAGGTTGCTGGAGTAAGGATTTGTGGATCTTCAGGATCTGTTGAGACTGATATCAATGGTCTTGAGTTCACAATAGAAGTCACTTCTGCCATCAAAGTAACCAGCACCTCATGAGTAAGCCTTGAAGGTTGTTGCAAAAACATGGAGTCTAGTATCCTCTTGGTGATTCCAATCATCCTTTCCCACACTCCTCCCATGTGGGAAGCAAAAGGGGGGTTAAAAATCCAAGATACTTCTTGCTTTGAAAGAAAACTCTCTACCTTTTCATCATTGAGGTTAGAGGAGATTTTGAGTTCATGGCAAGCACCTACGAAGTTCGTTCCTCTGTCTGATCTGATTGTTTTGACTGGGCCACGAATAGCAAAGAACCTTCTCAAGGCATTTATGAAACTTGAGGCATCCATGGATACTACAATCTCTATGTGGATGGCACGGATGCTGAGACAGGTGAAAAGAACTGCCCACCTCTTGCTGTTGGCTTTACCTCCACGGGTACGTCTGGAGCAAACCGACCAAGGACCAAATACATCCAGGCCGATGTGAGTGAATGGAGGATCTGTGCTAAGTCTGTCAGGTGGTAAGTCTGCCATTTTCTGTGTTTCACAGGTCCTTCTGAGCTTCCGGCAAATAACACATTTGAAGATAAGACTGGAAACGTTCCGCTTAGCTCCCAATATCCAATACCCCGCTGTACGAATAGCTCCTTCTGTAATGTGTCGTCCTTGGTGCTGTGACTGGGTATGGTAGTGACGGGTTATGAGGGTGGCAATGTGGTGTCGACCTGGGATAATGACTGGGCTTTTCTCATCGTGCCCAAGATCTGCATTGCGTAGACGTCCACCTACTCTTAGTAGCCCATCTACATCTATGAAAGGATCTAAAGCTCTAAGTGAACTGTCATTGGGGATACTCTTTTTCTCTTGAATACAGAGGATCTCTCTAGGAAATGTTTCTTCTTGCACATTTTGAGGATGATTATTCTGGCTTTCTTGAGGAACTCAATAAGATGCGGTCCTGTACAGAGATGCCAACCATTACAGTTTTCAGGATGTTTTTCTGACTTTACCTTGTAAAGTTGGGTAATGTGGATGAGACGTGCGACAGCTCGTGTCAAAGTATTCCAGCTAGAGAATCTGCAAAAACGTTCAGATCCAAGTCTCTTCTCTCTATATACAGTGCTTAATGTTGTCACCTCAGGACGGATGTCTGTATCAGTCGTTGGATCAACGAGGTCAAAGGCCTCAGTCTCAGTCTTTTCGGATGGCGAATTTGAATGAAGTAGGAATGTTGGCCCTGTAAGCCACATTGAGTCTTGTAGATGTGCTGTTGATACAGATCTGGTGGCGAGATCTGCTGGGTTATCCTTTGTCGGCACGTAATGCCATTGCTTTGGGATTGAACATCTTCTTATCCTCTGAACACGATTACTGACGAACACATAAAATCTTCTTTCCTCGTTGTAAATGTAGCCCAGAACGATTTTACTATCAGTGAAATAGCTAACAGTGTCAATGTTCAAGTCAATTTCTGTGGTAATGAATTCCGCAATGTCCACAGCAAGGACCGCTGCGCTAAGCTCCAGCCGTGGGATCGTGAGTTCTGGCCGTGGAGTTAGTTTTGCCTTTCCTAAGACGAACCCAATGTGAGCTCCTCCTTGAGCATCAACAACCTTTAAGTAGGCTACTGCTGCTATTGCCTGGACAGAGGCATCTGAGAATACACAGAGCTCTTTATACTGAGCATTAGAGCAGGAAATTGATACATAAGGTCTGGATACCTCAACGTGTCTCAACTTCTGTAGGGATTCTCTCCAATCTTCCCACTGCTGTTTCTTCTCTTCAGGTAGGGGTGCATCCCAATCTTGACTATCTGCAGTGAGATTACGAAGAAGACCTTTTCCTCTAATGGTGACTGGTGCAGCTATACCTAGAGGATCATATACACTGTTCACGGTAGAGAGGACTCCCCGACGAGTGAAAGGTCTTTTCTCTTGTGATACTTGGAATGTCAAAACATCTTTTTGAGGTCCCAGCTAATGCCAAGGCTTCTCTGAATGGGTAATGCATCAGCACTAAAATCAAGATCCCTTAAGTCACTTGCCCGATCTTCTGAAGGGAAGGCCATCATGACTTCTCTGCTGTTTGATGCTAGCTTATGTAGGTGAAGGTTGGAACATGCCAGCATCTCTCTTGTTCTCTTCAATAGGTTGATGGCTTGTGTTGCAGTTGGCACAGATTTTAGTCCGTCATCAACATAAAAGTCTCTTTCTACAAATTCTCTTGCATCTGCACCAAACTGTCTTTCTCCTTCATATGCTGCGAGTTTGAGGCCAAAAATGGCTACTGCTGGTGAGGGGCTGTTGCCAAAAATATGCACTTTCATCCGCCATTCGATGATGTCTTCTGCTGGGTTATTATCCTTATGCCAGAAGAATCTTAAAAAGTTCCTATCTTCAGGTCTAACCAGGAAGCAATGAAACATTTGGCCAATGTCGGCCACAAAGGCAATAGCATCCTTTCGAAAGCGAAGTAATACTCCTAAGAGATTGTTGTTGAGGTCTGGACCCTTCAAAAGGATGTCGTTCAGGGATATCCCACCACACTGGGCACTTGAATCAAAGACCACTCTGATTTGCAAGGGTTTCTTCGGGTGGTACACCCTGAACAGAGGTAGATACCAGCATTCTTCTTCTATGTCAAGGGGTGGCGCTACTTCACAATGGCCATTCTGTATCACTTTCTCCATGAAAGCAAAGAAATGTCTTTTCATGTCGGGCTTCTGTTTAAAGGATTTTTGAAGAGACCTGAATCGGTGCAAAACCTGTGAATTGTTATTTGGAAGGTGTGTCTGTGTGTTTTAAAAGGTAGTGGAGCAACCCAGCTGTTGTCTTCGTCCCTGTAGAAGCCTCTCTTCATTATCTCCAGGAAAGCAAGCTCACTGCGAGAAGGAGCCATTTTATCATCTTCTTTGGTAATTTCAAAGGCTTTGTGGCCAAGACAGTTTTCCATACAAGAGGAATTCGAGATGGATGAGGCCTACAGGGTCAAGGGAATGCCGGTTTTGAAGCTTTCCTTCACAGCAAAGTAGTTTGGGCAAGGTATGAACAGCGATCCTCGGCTATTATCTAAGATGTTGGTATAGAGGCTATGCACGGTGTCTGGTCTGTGGACACCACCTAGACATACATTGCCCACTATTACCCACCCTAGGTCTAATCTTTGGGCGTAAGGAGAGTCGTTTGGCCCATTAATCTGGTCCCTGACCTTGTGGATCCTAATAATATCTCTGCCTAGCAACAGGAGAATGGAGGCATTAGGATCAAGCTCAGGTATCTGAGTGGCTATTTGCCTCAGATGTGTATGATGAAGTGCAACCTCTGGGGTAGGGATCTCTGATCGAACATTTGGGATTTCATCACATTCTATCAGCGTGGGTAGTGGAACGGACACTTGTCTGTCAAGGGATTCCAACTGGAAGCCATGTACCATTCTCCCAGTAGTGTTAATCACTCCCGCACATGTCTTGAGAGAATAGGGCAATTGGTGACCTTTTGACCCAAAAAGCTCAAACAACTCTGGTCTTGCCAAAGATCTATTGCTCTGGTCATCTAAGATTGCATAAACTTTGGTAGCTCTTTCCCTATGCCCTGTAGGGTACACATTGACCAAGCAGATTTTTGAACATGACCTGCCCTGAAGATTTTCTCTACAAACTTCAGTACACATAGCTGACACATCTGCTGATAAGCTACTTTCCTGTCCCTCCCCGCCATGCTCTACCCCTGTTTCAGCTTTCACAGTCCATGGTGCGGGACCAGGATGCATAAGCGGACACATGCTTATTGCTATTGCATTCTGTACAACAGATAGTCTTATCACAGTCCTTTGCAAGATGTGAAGTAGATGCACAACAATGATAACAAACATTATTTTGCTTCAGGAAGGCCTTTCTTTCAGTTAAAGGTTTTACCCTGAAGCTACGACATTCATACAAAGGATGAGGCTTGCGATGAATGGGGCAACCTTGGGTAAGATCCGCAGTCTTGGGACGGGCAGGCTCTTTCTGTGATGGTGTACCTGTAGAAGTCTCAGTCTTGTGCACTGAGACAGAGGTTCTATGAGTAGTATTCTTGTGATGGTGTTTCTCTAGTCTCCAACCATCAGAGCTTTGAGGGGACAGGATGAACCCTGGATCATTACGCATCTTTGCTTGTTGTGTGACAAAACTCACAAAGAAAGAGAATGGTGGGAAAGACACTCGGTGCAGTTCTTTATATCTGGAGCCCTGAGTCATCCACCTCTCTTGTAGGGAAATTGGCAATTTTTGAACAATGTTGCTTATACCCTAGCTGTATCAAGAATGGCTAGACCTGGAAAGTCACCTTCTTCCTTTGCAGCTTGCAGTTCCATTAACAGGTCTCCTAACTCTCTAAGCCTGAGATGGTCTTTGCTGGAGATTTTCCCAAAGCTGTCTACTCTATTCCACAGGCAGTCCTCTATAATCTCAGGAGCCCCATAGCACTCATCAAGTCTCTGCCATGCCATCTGCAAACCCTTTCTGGAGTCATTCACATGTACAGCTTGTATGCGTTTCACTTGCTTGCATGACTCAATGCCTAACCATCTCACCAGAAGATCTATTTCTTCTTTGTAAGAGAGATTAAGATCTGTTATAGCATTTCTGAATGAAGCCCGCCAAGCCCTATAGTTTTCTGGCAGATCATCAAACTGCACAAGTCCCTTTGAAATAATTTCTCGTCTTGCCATATATCTTACCAGATCCGACGTGACTTGGTTGTGAGCTGGAGAGTCTGGGTAGCGATTAACTGGTGGTATCATTCTTGCATCTGATGAGCAAGTATAAGTCCCTTTTTCCACTGGAGGCATAGGATAGCTGTAGCAGTCAGGTGGATCTATGCAGTGGTGTGGAGTGTCAAATCGCTTGCTGTCCATCGCAGGATCTTCCCTGAAGATCTGACCGCTGGAGTTTCTCATTGGAGGGGCATAAAATGATAGGTCTGCAGTGAAGGGAGGGTCTTGACAAGAGGCGTTCTGCTGCTGTGAACTTGTCTGAAGTGGAAAGCGTGTGCTGCTGTGTGGGTACTTGTTTCCATCTTCTGAGATTGGATCAGGTTGATGGAGTATCTGTGAATGTTCTCTCACATATTCTTCAGTACGCTGTATAGCAGTTTCTTGCTTTAAGTCAAGCTGGATGTCTTGTTTGTCGCTTATGTCATCATCCGTTTCTAATGCAGCCTCTAATACTTGTGCTTTTGCAGTTGCTGCAGCTGCTGACTTTTTCAAACTGAGTACTTCTAGTGAAGCTTCTATACGTGCCTTTTCTTGCTTTATCTTTGCTTCTTCTTCTGCAAATACTATTTGTGCTTTCATGGCCTCTGCTTCGGCTCTGGCTAGCGCTGCTGCTTCAGAAGCACGAGATCGATGTGAGAGTCTGGATGAGCGTGACACTCTGGATCTGGTCTTCTGTGAAACTTCAGACATCTTTGTGTTGCTAGGTGTGGGTCTGTGTGAGACAGTAACTTCAGTCCCTCTGAAGTAGAAGCTGTGGCTGCACTGCGATGCTGTGTAGTGCTGCTGTACATGGATGAAGCGCTGATCCTGCTTGCGTTGCTCTATCGCATTCAAGGGCCGTCTCCGTTAAAGCCGTTGTTTTACTGTCCTGTTCCCCTTATTGTGAAGAATAATTCGACAGGTAGTTTACTCGCCCTTCAATCACCACACTGTTAAAGTTCCGGTAACTTGTTTAATGTGTATGATCAAAAGAAGGTAAAACTGTATATACAGACAAAGCATAGTATCAGACCATACATGCAATGCAGGAGTGTGGATTAATACAATAACGCATACATCAAAGAACAGTGATGCATAAGAATACACTATGGAGCATCTGACATAAAATGCGTCTGCAGATGAGAGAACTATAGCATCATGGCAACTACACAGATCTAGGAGCATGTGACAGGAATCTACTAACATAGATTAGCTAATACCTAACTATAAACTCTAACATAATGCATGTATACAACAAAATATGCATCCTACACTGCAGATATAAGTAAATGATAAGGTTTGACATACCAACGATGCTTGGATGGCGTGGATGAAGGATAGATGCATGTGGATGCAACAGTACAGTGTGAATCTAGGAAATATGGCTGCTGGAATAAAGAACAACCTGCTTCCTGATCACAGAGAGTCTACTTCCTGCAGTGTCACATGACCTCAGGACAGAACAGAAAAGAACAAAAGCAGTCTTAAAGGTGTCCACTAGGGGGAGCAGAATTCAGCAATGTAGATTAACATAATCTGGCTCTGGACAGACAGCACAATACTAGTGGTAAGATGTGGCAATCTCATAGAGACTTATCCAAAGAGACTTATCTGTGATTGCCGCAAAAGGTGGCTCTACAAAGTATTGACTTTAGGGGGGGGGGGGGGGCCCTGAATAGTTACGCACATTGACTTTTTCTGTTATTGTGTCCTATTTGTTGTTTGCTTCACAATAAAAAAAAATAAAAACATCTTCAAAGTTGTGGGCATGTTCTGTAAATTAAATCATGCAAATCCTCAAACAATCTATGTTCATTCCAGGTTGTGAGGCACCAAAACACACAAAAAAAGTCAAGGGGGGGTGAAAACTTTTGGAATGCACTATATGTATGAAAGAGAAGTGACGAAGGACAGTGGGGAAAAGCAGAAAGGAAGCCAGGAGCTGCATCGGGACCCGTGCATTCCCTTATTTGTCACCTAAATGAACAACTTACTTGTTAGTTGTCACATATTTTGTAGGACTGTCACATGAACCAAATTGTAGTTCATACAAAACATGATAAAAGGGGATTTTCTGGGAAGTTGGATTGATGTTACAAATCCCATCATAGCTCTTGGTCATAAGCAGGGGCGGATTGCCCCAGGGGGCAGCCTGGGCCCTCCTCACGGCCGGCCAGTGTAAGTTTTTGGGGATGTATTTTGTGCTGCTGGCAGTATTTTGTGATGGACTGTGGTATTTGGCTCTGTTGGGGTGGCATAATGTGCCGCAATATGGTATTGCAGGCCCTGCCTTCTATCAGTTTGGACCCGACTACAACACAGGACCACTATTTATTCCAGGGCCACTTTAAGTTCCCAGTCCGCCCCTGGTCATTAAACAAAGTGGTAGTGTGACAGTAAGTGAACCTTCACTTTGAAGATCAGTTCATTTTGAGTTCCCTGTAACCTTCTGTAATGTCATATAATAATGACCTGGAAATGCTGGGAGTTGTAGTACTCCTCTCTTATACCTCCTCCCTGTAACGTTCTCTGATATCACATATTAACATCCTGAAGATGCTGGGAGTTGTAGTCCTCTCCTCATACTCATTTCTGCAATGTAATCTGATATCACATAATAATGCCCTGGACATACTCATAGTTATAGTTCACTTTCCTTGTACCTCCTCCATATAATGTCCAATAGCAATCTTTAGGACGCAGCAAGGTAAAGAGTTAAAGGGGTTGTCTCACCTCAGCAAATGGGATTCATCATGTAGAGTGTTAGACAGCATTAGTAATGTCAATGTGACACTGTCTAGTCAGATTTGTAATGCTTTTTAAAATTAGAAAGCAGTCCAAAAAAGATGCCTTTGGCGGAGATGTTTGCTGGTGTTTATACACACACAGTGAAAAGGCAGTTCAAAAAAAGTATCCCTTTTTTGAGGAGTAGCAATAGGTTGGTGTTATGGTGTTACAAGAAGCAATAATTTTGTTTCTTAAAAATAAAAGTTAAAAAATGTTACGTTTTTTTTAAAGCAGCAGCTGTACTGTATAGAACCGGATGGTCATGGTAGGAGATGTTTGAATATGTAGGAAAGTAGTAACAACAGCAGTAGCACAGTATGGACCCTGACAGACATGGCAGGAGTTTCTGCGGCTGTGTAGTATTAGTGGCAGAAGGGCATTAGTAGCTTTGGCAGCTTTTCAAAATGAGGAATGCCTCAAACTTATTCAGCCAGGGACAGAACTCATTTCCTTCTCTCATGTACCAAATAGGCCAATCCCCACAGTATCTTTTGTTAACAAAAGGTAGAGTGGTGATTTGCCATCAGATAGGAAGACTTATTGTTGGAGCAGTCACAAGTGTTTGTTAGAACACCACTGCTGGAAGGAAAGCAGGGTACAGAGACAGGCAGTGGACCCAGAATGCAGACTCACAGGTGTGTCAGGGGATCAGAAGGTATTACTCAGTTTATTTCATACCACTGTAAGCTTTCCGTATAATATTTCAAGGTGCTGGACAACCCCTTTAATGGATTTGTCAATTATACAAGCATTCTGTTAGGTCTGCAGTCCGTGTCCACCCCCCTTCTGTTCAACCCTGTGGGACACCCCGCCACTTACTTGCCACGCTCCTGCCCCTCCTAAACGCCAGTGTATATGCTCCCAAATCCTTTTCTAGCCAAAGGCTTAAAGGGAGTCTTTCCCCTAATCTGAGCATTTTAGACCGCTCAGATCAGGTTACAGACTTTTTGCCCCTCATTACTATGGTACTTTTCTTTTATTCGTCCGTGGTCCAGATGATGAAAGAAAAAAAAAAACCCCTTTTAAACCGTATGTAATTGAGCCGCTGAAGGTGCCCAGAAGCGGCATTACTGGGTGGTGTGCCCAGAAAAACATGCCTCTTTCTGCCCTCTAGTTGGCCGGCGCATGCGCAATATGAAAAGCTGTTCCTCTGCCCATAATGGGCGGAGCAGTGTGCATGTGCCGGCCAACTAGAGACATCCATCCCGCCGTTGTTCTGCCGCTCGGCTGGAGGAAGTAATAGGACAAAGGGCAGAAAGAGGAGTGTTTTTCTGGGTACATCGCCTAGTAACGCCGCCCCTGGGCACGGCTTAAAAGTCCCCTGTGCACGGTTTAAAAGTCTCTTTTCCATCATCTGGACCACGGACGAATAAAAGAAAGGTACCATAGCAATGAGGGGCAAGGAGTCTGTAACCTGATCTGAGTGGTCTATAACACTCAGATTAGGTGAAAGACTCCCTTTAAGGTCTCTGGGAATTTAAGGAAACTTCTCCAGGCAGGTGGTGCCTGAGCTGTAGGTTCGCTGGTGAACAGTCTAGTGCTATTGCAATTTACCTGCGTTTATCCTACCTTATTTCCTGCCTGTGTTTCTGCTACGCTACAAGTTCTTTTTCATCCTGCCTGTATACCTACACTTTCAAGTCCAATTTCAGTACGTGTTTAAGTTAACCCAGTCTGTCTCTTCTGTCTGTGCTCCAGTCACGTTCCCAGCCAACCTACCTTGTGTGTGCCTCACCACTACCCAGCCTGCAAGTCTTTTCTGTGTGTACGTTAACTGTGTCCTGCCTGGATCTCTAAAACCAGCATTCAAGCCTTTGTGCCTGTTTAGACTGTACCTGCAGTTTTTTCTACTTATTTGTTTTTTTGTTTTGTTTGTTTTTTAATATCCAGAGCTCCCGTGCGTGCAACTAGTGAGGGTTAGTTCACGAACAATCAGTTGAAAATGAATTGATCTTCAAAGTGAACTAACTCATTGTAGTTCACGTTCCTGACAAAAGTCAGTTTGTCAGGAACTAAAACAAGTGGGGTATAAGCAACTGGCAGTGTAAATTACCCGATGCGTAATTATCGACTACTGGCAGCAGATTGTGCTGTGTAAAGACGATCTGCTGTTGGCAAACAACGAGTCAGTATGGGAATGGATGATGGCATTAGCTATCGTTCCATTCCCTATCGGCCTCCTCAGAGCACAGCACTGAATCATGTAGGCTAGGCTGTTTGATATACCGGAGTTCTATTCACTCCTCCAAGTATCTGATTGTTCTTATTCACACTGGACAATAATTATAGGTTAGACAACTCCGACTCCAATGTTTTTCTGTGTCAGGTTTTTGTTCTGCTTTCCTATTTTACACAATATGACATAGCAGTAAAATATAACAGTACAGGAAAGAATTACAGATATTGCCATCTCTGTTGTATTAGTCATTTCCCCTTTAAAACATTAATTATAATAAAAAATAATAAATATATGTGATCATTTTAACAGAACTATAATTTATCCAATGAGCTAGTAAACCTTTGTGCAATCGATCTGTTTCTCATCACTTCTCAGCAGTATCCAAGAGCCAGAGAAATAATTAACTGAAGGAACTAATCATTCAGATGAACAAGATCAGAATAAACTGATCACTAACCACCACTTTTCCACACTGCTGAGCTCTGTCCCCGCTTGCACTGATCACATTGTAAGAAATTATTGTCTATAAATGTGTGTGTGTGTGTGTGTGTATATATATATATATAAAATATACCCCTCTTACTGGGTATGATTCTTTACGTTGGGTGTAATAAATGAGACAGGTGAGATAGGTATATATATTGTATAGTGTGGAAATATTGATATTACTACTATTATTATTATTGATCAGTACTTATGGAAATATAAGTTGAAGTGTCTTCAAGATAGTTTCAGAGTTTATTCACCAGAGTTTATAGTGGAACAACAAGAAATAGATATTACCAATAGAGAGACTTTTGCACAATAATATTTACAATTACTTTCACTACAAAATTACAATATAATGTTACTCTCAAGACCATTTGATAACTAAACAACTAAGTTACTCTCACTCTACGGTATATGGTAGTTACATACATAAGTCTTTTTGGGTCTCTCCAGTCCTGGTCTTTCTTTTGGCACTTCTCTTTTCTTCTGTGTTTTCTTGTCTCTTCTTCTTCCCTCTGTCCTTCCTCTTCCTCCTGTCTCTCTTCTTCTCTTCCTCCTCTCCCTTGAGTCTCACTTCCTGGCCTTTTATATGATTAACAGCCAGTTTTAGAATCTTCTAGAATATGGCCTGGACACATCTGATAGGTTGCTTGCTATGGTTTTTTTACAATTTCACTTGAAGATTGATAGAAGTAGCTGGAAGGTCCAGCATTTTCCTTCCCCACTAGCCACTGTACCACCTACTGGACAACTATCACACATTCTTTGGGCAGTTGACAACTATTTGCTGCCTTTGATATGTTAATGGTTCTTTGTCCAGGTAGACAGTACCTGCTCATACTGGCTTTAAGAGAACAAATTTAGGCACTAAATAACAGAAAGTTTCTTAAAACCTTACATACATCCCGGATACCAATGCAATATATGGCTTACATGATTTTACTAAAAATTACTTAAGATCTGTATTTCTTACAACATGGCAGTGACATCATCGCAGGTTCTTCACCACCCCTTCTCTTCTCCACTGCTGAGATCTGCCCCCTCTTGGATTGATCATACCAAGATGACATCATCTTCAGCTCTTGCAGTGTATCAGATACATAGCAGGTACTGGTTGTTAGTTACTGCTATCGTGACTGGAGCTCTCATGTTCTCTCTGTTACCAGCCATTAGCAGAGTCTAGCACTCAAGTCCCCTGTTAGTCCCCTAATTTTCAGGCCATTTACTGGAAACAAGTGTCCCTAGTAAAGGGTGTATTAGACGAGCAGATTTGCCGGCCGCAGATTGTGCTGTCTAAGGCTACGTTCACACGACGACATTTGTCGCACGACAAAATGTCGCGCTACAATTTTTATAATGGGAGTCTATGGTGTCGCATTGCGACATGCAATGCAACAGTCGCAAATAATCCATTCAAGATGGGTTTTTCTGCGACTATCTCGTCGCAGTGGCAGCATGTCGCAATGCGACAACATAGACTCCCATTATAAAAATAGTCGTGCGACAAATGTCGTCATGTGAACATAGCCTAATAGCCATCTGCCGCCAGCAAACCACTGTACAGCATGGGAACGAGCTATGGCATGACGATCACTCCTCCCCCTACTGCGGAGGAGATTGCTGCATGTAATAGCAGCGTCTACTCCGCCTGCGAACATACGATTACCAGGAGAGCATGCTTTCCTCCAGGCAATCGTGTATAATCGGGGTGTCTAATACACCCTTAATGTTCATTCCAGATAATAATTGTCTAATTGTGCTACTGATTAGCTGATAAATGAGCAATCGCTCATTTGTGAGGTGATTTGCATCTTTTATCAGAATAAAAAGTGGGACCGTTATCATTAGCACATCTCCCTGTGTAATCAGGGGTGTGCTGCTGATAATCATTAGAACTGAATGAAGGAGGAACGACTGTGGTAACAATTATTTCTCTCCATTCACTTCATACTGTGTAACAGGCTGATGCAAACGTGTTGACTATTTTTTTGGCCCTCTTGAAATAGAGCATGGTGACAATGCAGCCCTCAGACCAAAAAATGTTGTGCACAGATGTTATTTTTATTGCACCATAAACCCTTTTTCAATTTCCACCTTTTTTTCCCTTTTGTATAGTTTCTCAATACATCATATAAGCCATTAAATTATTCTATTAAAATGTACAGCTCATCCTGGAAAGAACAAACCCTCATATGGGTATGTGGACATAAAAATCTAAATTCAGAAATTTTAAAGGCAGGGAGGAAAAAACAAATGTTTTTGCTTGGCCCTTAAGAGGTTGAATCTCCAAACATTTCTAAATCTGTTACCCATTTAGCTTTAATGTTGAAGGATTATACAAACTAATATCAAACAATAATAGTTTATATATTCTGGACAGGTTTTTCTTATCATTACCTGATTCAATAAACATTTTTTTGATTCCGGAACTGCATCCATTTTTCCCTAGATTTAATTTGAACAGTGTGTGTTTTAGTTGGAGGCACAAAAAAAAGGTCAGACTTAGCAATATTATAATTATTGGAGACAGTTGATCAAAAATTTAAAGGGGTTGTCTAGCTGATAACATATATGACCTATTTTCAAGATAGGCCAACATTATCTGATCCATGTGAGCGCCACTTCCTTGTCATTGCACTGTTGTAGTGTAATTATAAGTACTTGCTCTATTCACTTGAATTGAGCGGGTACTTGTATTACACTGCACTTCCGAGGCAATGAGCAGTGTAATGAAGAGAAAGCAGCGCTTGCATGGAACGCTGCCTCCTCTTGAAACAGCTGATCGGCGGGGATGCCGGGTGTCGGATCGGCGCCAATCAGATATTGATGACTTAACCTGATTATAGATGGAGAACGCCTTTAACTGTTTTCTACATTATAAAAAAAAAATATTGGGGTAACTTCAAAAAGCGAATTAACATCATTATAGGGGACCTGTTAACATCAAGACAAGATCTAGAGGACTAAGAAAAATCTATACTGTTCATGTATGCTAAACAAAATCCTTCCATCACTGCCAAGAACCTGCAGTGGTAGTGCTGCTTACAAAAACATCAGCTGCTTGCAAGAATAATCAGTAGAAAATCTTAATCGTGATTTGTTCACAAACACCAATGTCTTAAGTTATGTCACATAACATTTAAAGGGGTTGGGTCATCTCGAAAACTGGTGGCATATCATTAGGACTCAGTTCTATGGGGCTGACAGAAATAGCCAGGTTCTCAGCTATCTCCGGCACTCCCAAAGAAATTATTGGAGGGCAGCCACGGATGTGCAATACACTCTCCTTCACTTTGCGGGCTCCGTTTTAGAGAGAGCTGCGGGTCCCAGGGATGGGACTTGCAGCTACCAGACATTGGTGGCATAATCTAGCAATATGTTATCAGTGTTTGAGATGGCACAAGCCCTTTAAGCCCAGGTAAATTTGGAATCAAGTGCTGTGGTCCGAAGAGATAAAAAGTAGTGTTGAGCGAACTTGTGTGTTTTCAAGTTCGGCGTACAAGGTTCTTGTCCATGGTAGCTGAATCCATAACAGAATTCTTAGATAACCCAAACCTTGTACTCCGAACTTGAAAACAAAACTTCGCTTTTCAAGATAAAGAACACCTTGCCAATTTGGAAAGAGGTTATTTGGCAAGATAAAAAGTTGTTGTGTGTTCAAC
The DNA here is from genome assembly GCA_033119425.1 of Bufotes viridis. Taxonomy (NCBI): domain Eukaryota; kingdom Metazoa; phylum Chordata; class Amphibia; order Anura; family Bufonidae; genus Bufotes; species Bufotes viridis. Next base: position 239,920,039 of record CM065592.1, read on the forward strand.
TTTATTTTTACTTTTATTAGGATATCTGCCCCGATATAAGCACACTGTCCTTCTGGGTTTGTTCCGATGCAAATATGGAGCTCTTCTCACCCCTCCCACTTCTCTTGTCTCAGCTTGTGACTAGTGGGGCTTTAAAGGAATTAGCTGTTTGGCACAGTGCAATAGCTACCGTTAGCCATCCCCCTTCTCCATCATGGCTGCTTTAGAGACAGAGAATGGGGATGGATTAGTTTAGATTAGGTTAGTGCATTGAATCAAAAAGCCAGTCCCCTTCAACCATGAGTGTGGACATATCACTTTATTGACATGCATTCCATGTGTATTATGCACAAAGTCAACGGGGGTGGAAGACACATGATAAAATGCACATAAAAAAACACAAGGAAAGATAAAATTGACCTTGGAAAACTGATGTAGATTTCTTTTAAAATACATATCAGAACTTTCTGCCTCTAAAATTACACCATGTGAACATGCTCGTAGAAGTTTTTAAAGTATCAGTCAGTATTCAGTATTTTCAGGGTTTATACAAGTTACATCTTTACTAGCAAATTAAAACATATTGGACAGACGTTCTGTAGCTGGGTATGCAAAAGAAATACAGCTCTTTTAGATAACGGCTCAACATAAGTGTTGTGGAAAATAGAGTGTTTTTGTATTTCTTGACTAATTTTTATACATCTATCTACACAATCCACTGTGACGTTTCTCTATTTTTTTTTTTCCAGTAAATTTTCTGGAGAACATTTATTCTCAACCTCTTAAACATGATGTGCTGTTTTTAAGCATTCTTTGAATCCAGATGAAAATATAATTTTTTCTAGGTAATATTCACAAAGTAAAATGAAGGTTTCATAATTGGTGTTGACAATCTGAGTACTTGGTGACTCATTTCTTTCCACATAGCCCTCAGCAAACAATGAATGGCTATATACGTTTATGGCAAGAGGTTTGACCAAGGTTTTAGTAAAAGATTTAGGATTTTATACCTTAGAATAATCTAAGTGATCAGAAAATTGTGTATTAGGCCTCTTTCACACAAGCGAGTTTTCCTTCTTGACGTGATGTGTGTTGTGAACGCATAGCATCCGGACCTAATCCTGGCCCATCCATTTCAATGGGTATATGTACATGAGAATTGTTTTTCACACATTATATTTGTGTTCAGAAAAAGAATGAATAGGGCCTACATGAGAAATGGAAGACCTCTAGATGCAATGCATTTTTCACTAATGGTTGCTAGGAGGTTATTCTTCAGTTTTTCTCCATGTGTGTGAAAAACACATCAAAACTACATCCGCACAGAAAAAAATTAAACACTGAACGCAATCGCAGACAAAACTGCAAAAAAAATAAATAAATCAGCGTTTCCCTGAACAGACCCTGACACCATCTGTTTCAGTCACGTGAAAGAGGCCTTATATGATTTGATCAATGCAGTGTTGTCTTCACTAAGTGAAAAGCATGCTCAATCGGCTTGAGGTTAAATGATGGACTGAGCCGGTTAAGAATATTTTATTTCTTTTCCTTAATCCCTTCCCTCCCTACTCCATAATAGTATGTTGTGGCAGGAAGTTAGTTCCCATAAGCTGACATACTATGATGGTGCAGGCTCAAGAGCTGCACTCATGGCATCACTTGCCAGCTGTATTCTACAGTAACGTCATATGTACCCCACAGTGGCACCAATGAAAACTCCAACTCATCCCACCCAAAAGTGACCTTATGGGTCTTTGAATGTGGTGACAAAAAAAAATTGAAAACAGTAGCAAACCATTAAAAAACAATGTAAATTTGGTAATTGTACTGACCTACAGAAAAAATTGTCATGTCACTTATAGCGAGCAATAAATGCCATAAAAACCAAAGTCAATGGTAAAATTTCCATTTTTGTCATGCTGTAAACCCCAAAGAATTCAAGATACAGTGCATGAGTTGTACGTTTTTCATCTGTGTGTTAGCCACATTTTTTGCAAATAGCACACTGAGCCATTCATTTCTTTGAGGTCTGTTAAAGGGAATATTGATTATTAATATTTTGGGTTAATATCAGTAATTAACCATAAATAGGCGTGAGCCGTCTATTGATGACTATGCCTATTTATACTATAAATACAAACTACCTCGTTGCACTTACACTTTCCTGAATTATGTGCTGCGGATTATGGCGGCGACTACTAATGACTATAAACTGTGTTTTGAACAATAAAGTATTTATTAAAACAAATACAGTCTATTATTACTGCTATATCTATATATATTTATATCAAAAGGTTATATAAATATATATACATATGGACACACGCCACAATACATTAACAATACTACAATACACCTAAACCACGCTAATAAGACACAATCCCAATTCCATCCCACAAACTATCTAAACATACGCTTACATACACACATAAATAGCAGCGCCTACCCTTTTGGCTCTTTACTGTCCCTACGGGATATAAAGGGTTAATTTAATTGTTATATAGTAGTGGCACTGCAAGGGTTAACACAGGGTTATGGCCAATGCAGGGGTTTAGGCAGGGTTTAATGACTTCAGGGAAGCAGGGGTTAATATATTGGTGGCAGTGGGAATAATGCAGGGGTATAAGGAAAGGCTTAATGATGGCTAGGTGGGCAGACTGGGGTAATTTGGGGGTGAATAATCAGGGGTATGAAAGGATCAGGGAAGTGTAGGGGTTTTATATAGATAATGCTCGTTGGTCTACGGGGGTAAAGGGCTACTCAGCCAGTCCAGGGGTATATGCTCATCCTCCAGGGGTTAATTGCTCATTGTAGGGGATGATCCTCGCTTGGATGCTCGTCATCCTGGGGATGATTCTCTTCAATGGGGCTGCTTGGCTCAACTGACGATCGATCCGCCACACACAGCTGCAGGCAGGTACACATGATATGACATCACTGCACCAGCCTTCTCGTTCTGTCACGCGCTTCCAGGCGGGGGGATGCTTTGATCCGCCCGCCTGTGAAGTGACCGCATACCTCTGGTCCTGTAATTACAGCACCGGAGGTATGTGACATACAGGGGCAGAGGAACTCTTTGTTCCTGTATTCTTGTTATGTAAAACGTCTCCAGCGCTGCTGGAGATGTTTAACAAAAGGCAGAGGATCTCTTTTGATCCCCTGTCTTTTGCTGCGCTCACAACTGGACATAATTGTCCAGCTATCTGGGCGGCATCTCCCTCCTGCACTGGCCATTCAGGGCCAACATTATAAATATATATGTACATACTGGCCCTCTACATCATTCAGGGCCAATGTACACATACAGGGGATATATATATATCCTCACTGGCCATTCAAGGCCAATATATATATATATATATATATATATTACATATATAAATATCACGCTTCCCTCTACAGGGTCATACACACATCCGTATTTTTGCAGATTTTTGTGGCTGTTCTTCAGATTATAGAGCATGAACTATTCTGGTGCGAAGAGAAAAGTCCATTTTATTGATGAGTGAGAAAAAAATGCCTAATGTATTCGTATTTTGTAGATCTGTTGTTAGCTGACCGAAACACATACACATCCGTGTGCATGAAGCCTTAAGATTACAACTCGGCCAGCAGCAAAAGAGCTCTTATATGGCTATTTCAGCGGCAAAATAAAATGTATGGCTTTTGAACTGCACACCAGACCTTGAAATGGCTTATCAGTCAATTTTCCAATTCCTTTTGAGCCTGTAAAAATGGCTGTAATTCCTAAATGATCAACAGCTTGAATTAAAACAGAAACTCTACACTTCAATCACATTTTGATGGCTTTGTTTCAAATCCATTTCAGAGGTGTACAGAAGCTGAATTATGACAACTGCATTACTGTCCAAATACTTCTGGTCCCAACTGTATATCTTATTTATTTAAATGTAAGAAAGCGACTTCTGTTCCATCAATCATTGTGTGTGTCTAGAAAGCTCTGTTCTGGAGGGCATAACCGAGTCCAAGTAAATGCTGATTTAGTGTTATCTTGTGTATGTCATTTAGCGGGCTGATGGGAACACCAGAAAACAGATGCATTTAGCTCTGCTGCATGTATTAGGGCATAGAGGAACGTATAATTGCACTTGACAGCACTTACCTAGGTTACAGTTGATATCATCCTGTGTTGTTTACAGTGTTCTTATTATAAAATCTATGTGTAGTAGTTTATGTACACTTTCTGTATCAGTTACTTTAGATGTGCAAGCATTATCAGGAATAGAATTCCATTATATTGAATGGAGCTAAGCTTTTAGTCATCCCACTAATGCAGCTGGTATTCTGGTATGCATCGCTAGCAGTAGAAATAAATATACATTTGTATTTCCCTTCCTGTCAAATTAAAAGTAACTGGTACAGCACATTTAAACTGCCTGTACTCGGATTGATAGCTGGATTGTATACGGCAGGCGGTTTTCTTCCAGCATGCTCAGTATTGCATCTGGAGATTTACAGAACCTTTCTTTAATATAATAGAACATTTTTTTCTGTGCTGTTTAGAATGATTTTCTATAATAAATATGTTTTTACATCATGTTTTGTGGAAATTCTTTGGTAAAAGAACATAAATACAACTAGTCAGATTTACTGACCCTGGCTAAAATGGTGACAATATAAACCAGATTCAAAGGGGTTATCCAATTTCTAAAACAACCTCCACCCCCATGTGACGGGCCCCTCACAGGTAATATACTTATCCTGCTCCCAGCGCCCGCACTGCCGCTGCTGCTTCTCCCTGTGCATGGATGAAAACATCCAGTGTTGGGTGGGCTAGCCAATGGTAGGCGGGGACGGGGACGAGCCTCCGTAGCATCGCAGGTGATGCTAGGGAGGCTGCCATTGACTGCTCCCCCCCCCCCCCCCCCGACATTGGATGTTTTCATCCGTGTACAGGCGGATGCAGCAGCGGCGGTGCGGGGAATGGGAGCGGGGTAAGTATATTAACAGTGAAGGGTCCGGCACATGGGGGGGCTGTTTCAGAAATTGGATAACCCCTTTAACACAGTGGCTAATGCTGGATGATAAGTTTGATTCATGACTTTATTTCATAGTAGATATGGGGGGCACTCCAGTATCTAGAGCTGTATAAAACGATTACAGTGTATTTTACTGCAATTTATACATTTATTGGAGTAATCCGTAATAAATCATCAAAATCAATGTACTTAATCAATGAAAAAAATTAATGGGTATTGCCATATGCAAAAACGCTAATACTATTAAAAAATAACAATATTAATCCCATATGGCGACTGGTGTAATGGAATAAAAATAAAAGCTGCCAATTTGCCATTTTTTGTCACTTCAACTCCCAAATTTTTTTTATCAAAAGTGATCAAAAAGTCACACACACTTCAAAATCACTGAAAAGCACAAATCGCCCCATAAAAAATGAGCCTCCACACAGCTCCGTACATATAACTACAAAAACTATACATTTTTTTCAAGGTTTTTAATTTTTTCTGTATTAAAACACAAGAAAAACTATACAAGTGTTGTGTCATTGTGATAATTCTGACCTGGAGAATGAAGGTAACAGGTCAGTTTAACCGCATAGTAAATGACGTAAAAAAAATCAATGGCAAAATTGTGTGTGTGTGTGGGGGGGGGGGGGGGGGTTCCAGTCCGCTGTGTAGGATAAATATTTTTATATATTTGGGCATTTTCAGATACGTTGCTGCCCATGTTTACTACTTCTTTTTTTTTTATGCATTACATTACATTCTTGTGTAAGATCAGTATCTCTCGTGTACAGGCCTGACACTTTGATATTTTTATGAGCAAAGAATAAATGAGCCAGGTGACCTGAACCTTCTGACCTAATTCTCAAGAACAGAGTGACTGTGCTCTTGTTTAATTTGTCTCTGGACCACCTACTTGAAATTAGATACAGATAGGAAATCATGAGCATGGCCTTGACAGCTTGATCTTTATTTTCACATAGTTAAATATCAGCTTTGAGGTTATGTAAATTAAAGTCATAATGGTTTGTATGGTTTTAATAAATCCTTTTTGTCTATTGTTATGAGCCCATATTATTATTTATACTAGTATAGTGAGTGCTATGGTACATACTATATGTATAATTCAGGATAACTTTACCTTTCCTCTTGGTTTAGCTGTTTAGTTAGCAGAGAATTTTATAATGATTGTAGGTGAATATTGATGTACTGTCTGCATACAGAGCTAGTTTTTCTGCTGATGTTTGTCATAACAATTTTAATATATTTATTAGTGGTCAGAAACAAGTGGACTTATCGCATTACCGGTTGAGAAACACATTTGTAACCACGGTTCATACCTTTTTTTTTTCCTGTGTAGTTGATGGACTCATATAAAAATGGGTAAAAGAGGACAAAAGTCCTCATTGTTACTTAGCAAGTTCAATTGTATGACAGGCCCAGAAAATCCATGAAAATATATAATGTTATTCCATTATATACCTTAAAGGGCATCTGTCAGCAGATTTGTACCTATGAAACTGGCTGACCTATTGCATGTGCGCTTGGCAGCTAAAGGCATCTGTGTTGGTGCCATGTTCATATGTGACATATAACATATGAAAATGAGCCTCTAGGAGCAACTGGGGCATTGCCGTTACACCTACAGCCTCTGCTTTCTCTGCAAGTTCTGCTCCCTCTCCACTTTGATTGACAGGGCAAGGTGTGATCATGTTCACTCTCGCTGTCAAAGTGGAGAGGGTGAAACAGTTGCAGAGAAAGCAGGGGTTCTAGCTGTAACAGCAATTCCCCTTTGCTATTATAGGCTCATTTGCATATCATAAAACATCATTTTGAACATGAGACCAACACAGATGCCTTCAGCTGTCAAGCACACATGCAACAGGTCACCCAGAATAGAAAACTTCTATTCTTAATATAGTAAAACTATAGCCTTTTATTATGAGTTTAAGTAAGGAGGAAAAAAATAACTGAGGATAAAATTTAATGATTTTCCTATTACATGACGTAAAGTCATGATTTTATTAAAGACACGGAGGCGAGTATTGCTTTAACTCTCTTTACTTTCTATCATAGCAGCAAAGAAATGGACAATATAATTATGCAAAAAACCATAGTAACCGGCTCCTCCCACCTATCCCCTTATATGAGGACAGGACCCCTTGTAATCCTCCTCTTTCTTTGCTCCGTCCTTTGTCTCTGAAGATCCTTGCCCAACAGACTGGCCTAACACGGCAACTCTTGATCTCGAAGGTAACGCACTTCTCAACAGGAGGAAGAATACGAAAGGAACCACATGCGAACTTGAAACCAGAAACTCCTCCGGATCAGCATGTCAACCTGCGAACATAGAAAAAACCGAAATAGGCTACAGTCTAACAAAGGAGTAACGATTACAAAACGACAGTACAACAACAGTGACGGAGGCGTATTATCTCAGGACAAATGAGGAGATTAAGTAGGGTGGGGAAGGGAGGGCAATACTCGCCTCCGTGTCTTTAATAAAATCATGACTTTACGTCATGTAATAGGAAAATCATGAAATTTTATCACAAGACACGGAGGCTCCTATTGCAAGTTTAAAGCTGGGAGACTACGGAAGTGAACGCATGAGACCGAGGCCTGAAGTAGAACTCCCGGAACGTAGAAGCCCTGGACCAGTCCGCTAAACGCATAACATCCTCAAGACGAGCTCCCGAAACCGTCATAGACGTGGCCGCCGCGCTGCGGACTGAATGGGCCGTAAAAATTTTGGTATCAATTCCGGCCTGACCCAGGATCCACTTTACCCAACGGGACAGAGTCACACTGGAGACCGGGGAATAGGGCCTACGAAAAGAAATGAAGAGATGAGGGAAATCCGGTGATCGCAGAGTCGTCGTGCGGGACTCGTACTCCTGCAAGCAAGCCACCGGACAGAGTTGAGGGGTGTGAGGGAAGTACGGGTAAGTCACTGAACGAATATGAGTTTTTGTTCTTCTGGTGATGTTGAACCGGATGCCCTCAGGGAAAAAGGAGCGGGCGTCATGATCTAAGGCGCGTACGTCCGACACTCTCTTACACGAGATGAGGCAAAGTAGGGTAACTAGCTTTGCCGACAATTGCCGGAGGGATAGTAGGGAGTTAGCAGGCCAGCTAGAGAGAAGATTCAAAACAAGGCACACGTCCCAGGTCGTGGAGAAACGTGGCCTGGGAGGACGAGACAGGCGAGAGCCCTTAAGCAAGCGGCGTACCAATGGGTGTTGGCCCGCCGGGGAACCCTCAAAGCCCTCGTGTTTCGAGGAAATCGCTGACCTATAGAGATTCATCGTACGATAAGCTTTACACGTGTCGTAGAGAGAAGACAGGAAGGATAAGATCGCACCTACAGTGGCTCGAAAGGGATCCACAGAGCGTTCTCCACACCAACGAGCCCAAGTGTTCCAGGCGGCTCTGTAAGCGCGTCTGGTTCCGGGGGCCCATGCGTTCTCCAATAGGAGCACAGCCGTCCCCGAAACCTCTGACAGTGCAATGGGGTTCCCGATATTTTGCACGCGAGCAAACGAAGCTGACCGGATCGGAGAAGGGGGTGGGGCTCTCCCGTTGGACCTCTCAGCAGTAAGGGAAAAACTGGAAGAAGGAGTGGGATCTCCGTCAGAAGCTCCAGCGCCATCGGGAACCATGGCTGAGACCGCCATAGGGGACGAATTAGTACCAACTGAGCAGATTGGCGTTGGACTTGTAGGAGAACCCGCGGGATCAGGGCAAAAGGAGGGAACGCGTACATGAGTGTTCCCCCCCAATGTTGCAAGAGTGCGTCCACAGCCTCTGCGTGGGGGTCCGGGCGCCAACTGAAATAACGGGGCAGTTGAGCGTTCAACCGGTTCGCGAACAGGTCTATAGAGAATGGACCCCAGCGAGATGATAAATTTTGGAATACCCCCGTATCTAGCTTCCAGTCGCTGGAATCTGTAATGTAGCGTGAACTCCAGTCCGCCAGCGAATTGTGAAGGCCGGGCAGGTGTTCCGCTATGACTACAATGCCTTTGGTTAGACAGTACTCCCAAAAGTCCTTCGCCAGAGCGGTTAGAACTGAGGAGCGGGTTCCGCCCATCCCATTGACGTATCGGACTGCGGAGACGTTGTCCATCCGTAGTCTGATACATGTGCAGACGGTGCCGTTGGCGAAACTGCGTATTGCCAATGACCCCGCCAACAGTTCCAGTCCGTTGATGTGAAGGTGGGTCTCCTCCGAAGACCAAGGCCCCCCGGTGGAGACGCCGTTGCAATGAGCCCCCCAACCATGGAGGCTGGCGTCTGACTCTATGACCAGATCCGGTTGAGGGCCCACAATGGCCTTGCCGTTCCAAACGGAAAGGTTCTGTATCCACCACCGAATCTCGTCTTTCGTCTCTCTGTCTAAAACTACTGAGTCCGCATAGGTGGCCCCGGCCCGTAGGTGAGCGATCTTGAGCCGTTGGAGGGCCCGATAGTGCAACGGGGCCGGGAAAATCGCCTGGATGGACGATGCCAAGAGCCCTATTATGCGGGCCAGGTGGCGTAAGGAGAGGTGGGGGCGGAGGAGGGCGTGCCGGAGTTCCTTGCGGATAGCCCGAACTTTGGTTACAGGCAGATGTAGAGTGAGGGAGACGGAGTCTACCCTGAAGCCCAAGAACTCCATCGAGGTGGACGGGGAGAGGCAGGATTTCTCCCTGTTTATAATGAACCCCAGGCTCGACAGCAGATCGACGGTCATAGAAAGATGTCTTCGTAGGAGGGACGGACTCTGAGCCATGATCAGAATGTCATCTAAATAGATGATCATTCTGACGCCCCTGCTGCGTAACCAGGCCGTCACCGGCTTCATCACCTTGGTGAAACACCAAGGGGCTGAAGATAGGCCGAAGGGGAGACATGTGAAACGCCAAATCTGATCTCCCCAGCGAAACCGGAGGAGGTCCCTGGAGGCTGGGGCCACCGGAACCGTGAGATAGGCATCCTGGAGGTCCAATTTGACCATCCAGTCGCCGGGAAGGAGCATGTCCCGCAGAAGATGGATACCCTCCATCTTGAAGTGTCGGTATTTGACTAAAGAGTTGAGGGGTTTTAAATTGATGACAGGGCGCATTTGTCCGCCTTTCTTTTGTACCAAGAACATGTTGCTGAGCACACCCGTGGGATGGTTTGGGGTGAGTTCTATTGCACGTTTGCGAAGGAGCTCCCTGAGTTCGGCATGGAGTTGTTGCTGTGCCGAAGCTGACAACCGTATTGGCGGGGGTGTCGGAATGCAATCGGGATTGGCTACTAGATCTATGGTGAACCCTCTGACTGTTATTGCGGACCAGGCATTGAAAAAGAAACGGAGTCTGCCTCCGACCCACTCTGCTGAAGAAGGTAAAGTGGGTGTTGGGTACGGACTTACCAACTGGACGCCTTGAACTGGTGGATCCGCGGAAGCCTCTTGACTGACCTGGAGTGCCCCGAGATGGGAAGAAGGATGGCTGATATTTCGAGTCCTGCAGTGAGGATCTGTAGCTGTAGGAGCCTCTCCCCGTGCCCCCCGGACAGGCGGCCCCTGGAACTGCCGGCCCTATTGGAGAAACGGTTCTGGAACATCTTTCTCATGGATGTTTGAGCTTTGTCTAGGGCTGTGAATGCCCCGACATAGCGACCTAATTCTTTAATGAACGATTCCCCGAAGAGGAGTCCCTGGGCTTCTTTACCGGCCTCTGACAATGACAAATTGGACAATTTGGGTTCCACTTTCATTAATATGGCTTTGCGCCTTTCTATAGCCAGAGATGTATTAACGTTTCCGGTAATACAGATGGCTCTCTGAATCCATCCCCCTAACTCCACCGGGTCAATGGTGGTACCATCTGCCTTGGCCGACTCAGCCATATCAAAGATTCTGGCAAGGGGGCCCGTGATGTCGAGCAGTTTATGTTGTACAGCCCTAAGGGCTGAATCCAATCCCTTCTTAGGGTTGAATCCCGTTTTGGCCAAAAACTGTACCATTTTCGGGTCGACTGTAGGGGTCTCACCGACCTTATTTGGGATTATAGGTCGGGGGCATTCGGCACGTAGTTTGCTGCGCGCCTCTTTCGTTAGAGGGGCGCGGATCTTAGCTTCCAGGTACCTGGCCACGTGGGTGGCCGGAATCCATTCCGCCGAGCGGGTGTGATGGAGCTCGTCCGGATTAAACATTGGTTCCCCAAAAGGGTCGACCAGGAGGTCATCCTGATGGGATTGACCCTCCAAAGGGGTAGGTGTAGGTTTAGCTATGGCGGGTTCTGAGATTAGGACTGGCAGGTCCAAGGTGGCGTCCGCCAACTCCTCTCCTGAGTCACAGAGAGGCTTGTGCATTGGGAGGGATATTCCGGCCGTGGATGGAGCTGGAACTACGGGTGGACATGGTGCGGTAGGAGTAAGTCACCCCAGACCACAAGCAGAACGCGATATTGTCACCTGTAAAGAAAACACAAACGGGAGGACCAGGTAAATATGAGGAAGCGTGAAAAGTATTACAGTACAGTAAGCATAAGACCTATGGACTAGACACTAGACGTCTAAGAGGACAGCAGGACGATCCGGGGGTCGGTACCAAAAATATAAATGACCCCCTGAACAGCAGGGAGTATGCAAGTGGCCCCAGCTGTGGGAATGTACAAGAAAATGACAAGTATTATTGTTTTATTAAAAACGTTGGTGGTATAGTGGATTTAAAAGAAAGTCAGAAGACATTAAAGTACCACTGCGCCGAGATCTCGGCGCAGAGCAATGTGCGGCAGAGATCCCGCGAGATCTCGCGAGAATGCGGCAGCCAGGAGGAGGAGAAACAAAGATGGCGCCGAAATCCCGTGAATCGCAAGATTTCAGGCCGGGAAGACGACAAGATGGCGCGAACCGCGGGAAGAAGGTGAGGCGCGGGGGGGGGCAGGGGAAAACGAGCGGATGACAGAGCGCCCGTAAGGGGCCGCGGAGATAGAGTCCCGGCAATAAGAAAGAGCTGGAAGGAAAAACAAAGGGCGCAAAGGCACAGAAGGGAGAAAACCAGAAAGGGGGAAAGATAAAAGGAAAACCGGTGAATTCAGGTTAAAGATACCTGAAAAGGGGATAGAAATAAACCCCCCACAGGCAGGGGAAATAAAGAGGGAAGAAAGAACCTAAAGGTATATATCAAAAGGATGAGAAGGTATGTATAACAAAAGGTTGAAAGGGAATGAGAAATTACAATACACGGACAGTACTTATCTTGCTATGATAGCAGCAAAGAAAGAGAGGATTACAAGGGGTCCTGTCCTCATATAAGGGGATAGGTGGGAGGAGCCGGTTACTATGGTTTTTTGCATAATTATATTGTCCATTTTTTTGCTGCTATGATAGAAAGTAAAGAGAGTTAAAGCAATAGGAGCCTCCGTGTCTTGTGATAAAATCTAGAAATCTCTCCTGGGATTTAAACCTGGGACATCAGTATGCAAGGCTGAACACTTACCTCCAGGCTACAGCCTTATCACATAGATATTGCTGGTGTCATATATTGTGCCTGTGAATAAACCAATAAACCAACATAAGCATAGAAAAACTCTATTCTCAACATGGTAAAGCTATAGTAAGTGGTGTATATGGTATGTACATGCTAGGACACAGCTCTGCCCTAAGCATGTCTAGTCCTGTCAATCAAGAGGAGGGGGAATGTGCAGAGCTCCGGCCACTGTTGCTCCAACTTGGCAATTTGCATATGAATAAAATTTTGGATATCTCTGCTTCTGTTTAACATACAGACAAAAGAAAGGTAATGTTCATATGAATGCCCGTTAGCGATCATCTTGCAGTGTAATACTGCCGCCAACTGCCCGATGACGAGCAACCTTGTTTATCAGGCAATCAGGATTAGCCGGCAGCAGATCGTGCTGTCTAATTACAATCTGCTGCCGGCAAACCACTGTACAGCATGGGGACGAGCGATGGCATAGCGATCGCTCCTTCCCCTGCTGCGGAGGAGATTGCAGCATGTAATAGCAGCAGTCTCCTCCACTAGCAAGCAGGTAATTGCTGGGATGAAATGCTTCCCTTCTGACAATCGTCTGCCTGATCGGGGTGGAATATGTTGCTTGTATAACAGAGTGCAACACGGAAGTCAAACGAATGTCATCTGTATTGTTTGTGGATCCCTGTTTTACGGATCGCAAAAATACATATGGTCGTGTGACCGCACCCTTTAATAGTACTTTTTCTACAAAATGGAGTAGTGGCGATTTCATGCTGTTTCTAGTGTCAAAGATGTTGCTAGAGAAGAAATAACTTGTTCTGGTAGAGAGTAAGATACTTGAGAGAGTAAGTACCATACAGTGGAGGATCATGGAGGGCCAGAGTGGTCAATATTTTACAGTGCGGCATAGAAAAGTCATAATGTATTGGCAGTGTCTTTGTGAAGGTCTCACAAATTACCCAACTAATTTTACAATGACATGCATGCAAGCCGGTTAAGCTTGAAGGACACATTCCTAGAAAGTGCCTCAGCATCTGTTGAGAGTACAGTAGCTTAAATAGTTGGTGCTAAGTTAGCAATTTATCTGTACACGGGATTGGGGATAAGTATCTGGTGAGGGTCTGACCGCTGGGATAGCAGCACAGTCCCATAGAAAATGAATGTAGTGGCAGCAAGCATGCACAACCTGCTGCTCCACCCATACTACGACATGGGATCTTATTTTTGTGTTCAGTGGTGTTCTTGGCAGTCAGACCCTCACCATTTAGATACAGTTAGGTCCATATATATTTGGACACTGACACAAATTTTGTTTTTATTACCTGTTTACAAAAACTTCCGCCTCCGACGCTGCTCGCCGCGGGAATCCAAGATGGCACCGGCAGCAGGATGAATGAAATTGCTCCAGTTCTCGCGAGAACTGGAGCTTCTTCTCCCTGGCTAAGAGCGGAGCGCGCTGATTGGATGCGCTCCGTGCCAGGGAGAAAACAGACACGCCCAGGAGAACTTTTGTAGGCCCGCCCAGTTGAGCCGAATGGCTCATTAGCATACACGGCGGGAGATATTGCGGGGGGCACCGCGGACAAACGGGGGAACATATTGAAAAAAGAAGAGCTGAATAAGCACAACGGGGGACAGGCAAGTAAGGGTATATCTTCAGTTTCACATGCATTTTCAGGTGAAGGGTCCTCTTTAAGTCAAAATTTGCCAGGGGTATGCACTGTAGGCATATCAATATCCAAATCTACCATCAAGAGAAGAATGTATGAAAGTAAATACAGAGGGTTTACTGCATGGTTCAAGCCACTCATAAGCCTCAAGAATAAGAAGGTTAGATTGGACTTTGCTAAAATACATCTTAAAAATCCAGCACACTTCTGGAAGAACATTCTTTGGGCAAGATCAACCTCTACCAGAATGATAAAAAGAATGACAAAGGCATGGTACAGCTCATGATCCAAAGCATACCACATAATCTGTAAAACACGGCAGAGGCAGTGTGATTGTCACAGATGTTCCCGCGACAGGAGATCGGTGAGACTGGCAACACATGGTTTGATCTGACAAGTTTCCTTGGGGATCAATAGGCGTCTTTGTTGTTTCTGGTAATGGCCACACCCCTTGCCTCAGGTGTTGCTTATGTGGTCATTTAACCTTCCTTATTTATAGTTGCTTCTCCTACTATTCTGTGCGGTTTATAGTTTCAGTTGTGGATTGCTGTTGTGTGGATCTCGGAGGAGTTCCTGGTGCTTCCATTGCTCCTTTGAAGTTAAGTCTTTCCTCTTTGTTTTTGGTTTGAGTTCTGTTTGTTGCATTTCCCTTTCTTTTGTATTAAGGCCGGATGGAGACTCCTGTTTGTCCTTTCTTTTGGAGGAACAGGTTGTCTCAGTCCTGATATTGGTACCTATAGGGTGAGTTAGGACATTAGGTATTCCTGTGTATGAACTCACCTACCTCTGGGGTCTGTTCATACTGGTAGTTAGTCAGGACTTTGATTAGGGTTTTACTAGGAGGTGTCCATTTCCTTTCCCTAGTTTCCAGGCCTTTTTCCCTCACCCCTTTCCCTCCTATGTTCGGTGTGGTGTTTCCCTCCCACACCCGAACGTGACAGTGATGGCTTGGGCATGCATGGCTGCCAGTGGCACTGGTTCCCTAGTGTCTATTGATTATATAAGACAGGACAGAAGCAGCAGGACAAATTCTGGGGTTTTCAGAGACATACTGTGTGCTCAAATGCAGCCAAACTGATTGGTCGGCGTTTCATAATACCGATGGACAGTGACCCAAAACATAAAGCCAAAACAACCCAAGAGTTTATTAAAGCAAAGAAGTGGAATATTCTTGAATGTCCAGGTCAATCACCTGATCTGAACCCAATAGAGCATTCCACTTGTTAAAGACTAAACTTCGGCGTGGCCGGAAGCCGATGGTGCAGGACGCCTGAACTCTGAGCTCCGTCACCTGCAAGCTCCTTCCAGCTTAAAATTAGCATTAACTCTCGCTGCTATGGGGAAGAGAAAGATTGGGAAGCCTTCTAAAAACAACACAGATCCCTCAGACACCTCAACATCCCCCACCATGGATGCCTTTGTGCGCAGAGAGTGCGAAGACCTGGAGCCCAAGATGGTGCCCTCCCGACATGCTACTCAGCTCATGAGTGAGCCGACTTCTACCTCCCAGCCGACACACAGGTCCTCACCCAGGTCGCTCCTGGCGCTATACGGAGCACAAGCCATTAATCAAGTGGGGGCCCCTTTCCGGAGGAGAAGACTCCCTCTTACCGGGAGAAGAGGTGAGGAGGCATTGGGAGTTCTCGGGGCCGGAGAAGATGGGGGAGGAGCACAGGTCCAGCGAGCAGACGCCACACATCCCTTCACCCTCTACTCAAGAAAATATGCAGGGCCAGCTCCTTAACCCATATGTGCTTTCCCAGCCGGGGGCTGCAGTGCTATAGACTTCGTTCTCTCCTTTAACCCCTCCTGCTCCAGAACAACAGTGCTCTAATGCAGATAACAGGCACATAGCCTCTCAAGCAGGAATGCTCAGGCTGACCCCCCTCTCTGGGGTCTCACTAACTTATATTGCTGACAGTTCTGACATATCCCACCAGCAAATGGTCCCGCTACCTCAGAGGGCTTCTAGGCCTAGGGAGCTCACAGAACAGACACCTGGGGGGATGCCTAGGCTCTTGCCGGCAGATGGCTCAGACATTCCACGTATCTTGCAGTCTAGATCCCCTTCTAGACACCGATCAGCCTCATCCTTCAGCTCTGCAGATCCAGATACCCCCAGAGCACCCCCGCCTGATTGGTGGTCTCATATACAACAGCTTACAACAAAACAGGACTTTAAAGCCCTTATATCAGAAGTTAAAGACGCCTTTAAAGCCGAAGTGCAGGCTATCTAAACAGACATCCAGGATATAGGTCTCCGCCTCAATCAGCTGGAATAAGACCACAATACTGCTAGGTCAGTGATTTGCCAGGTTCAAGACCGCACTTCCTCACAGTCTCTTCTGCTACGGGACCTACAGCGACATGTCGGGGACCTGGAGGAAGACGCCATAATATAAGAGTAAGAGGGGTTCCTGAATCCAAAGAAAGCGAGGATGTTCCTGCAATACTGAAACATATTTTCAACACTATCCTAGACTGCCCACTAAACCACCCCATCAAGATGGATCGGGCACATAGGGCCCTTCGCCCTAAATCTTTGGCAGACATAATATGCTACGTTAATGACTTTACTCTGAAAGAAAAAATAATGTCTAGGGCCCGCTCAATACGCAGCTTGGACTTCAGAGCTTCACCAGTGTCCGTGTTTCAAGACCTTTCATGGATAACGCTTCAGAAGCGTTTGAAACCACTACTTGAGCTGCTTCGCCAAAATGCCATTCCATATCGATGGGGATTTCCCTTCAGCCTTACAGCTAGGAAAAACTGAGCTACAGCGACCCTTTGCTCGCCAGAAGATCTGCACGAATTCTGCACGCATCTGGGAGTCCAGCCTCCGTCTTTACCCGACTGGGAGACCCCAACAGACCTTCCTATGCTCCCGCCGACCTGGTCTGCAGTCATCTCACGCAAGCGGCGTATGAAACCATCAACAGTAACTTGTTAATGACTACAGCTGGAACTGTTATGCTGGAGGCTGCACCTCCGTCGTTAGTCTGTGGATTGCATATTAGTATTTTCTCTTCCGCAGGGCTACTTCGCTAACCTCACTTTATTGCCTTATTGTAGAGGGTTTACATTTCACTTTAATGTTGTGGAGTCTTGTTAGGCATGGCTCTAGTCAATAGTTTCCTTTGTTATTGCTTGATTGTACCCTCTAGGGCTCCCGTCATGTTCCCGATGAGAGTCTTAGTGGTATTCGGCCTTTTAATGGTCCAGAGCCTCAACTTGGGACTCCAAAAGAAACCGCTTGTTATAATACTTACTCCCGATATCTTTCGGACTTTCTACTTGAGAGTATTGCCGCCTAACAGTGGTTGTATTATTGATGGGGTTTTTTTTCCTATTTTTTGCTTTACCTTCCTATAATTTGGGCGGAGATAATTTTTCTTCAGGAAACTCACTTATCGGGTGGCGGGGTCACTGGCATTCGCAAAGCACTAGTTCCCCACCTCCTACATGGCGAATGCCCCGACCAAAACAGCAGGGGTGGCCATATTAATTGCTAAGACGTGCCTTTTACGGGTGGAGAAGACAAAGGTTGATGCTCAAGGCCGCTACCTTATCCTCCATGGTACCTTATGTGGCAGGAGGGTGACTTAGTGTAATTTATATTCTCCTAATTCTGGACAGATTTCCTTCCTTATCTCTATGTTCTTGGATTTGGGGCCATACCATAATACGGCCCTATTAATAGGAGGTGACTTCAACGTACACTTCTCCGACATAGCCGATAGATTAGCGATACATTCCTCTCCTCCTTCTCAAGCTTCCTCCCGATTAGCTAGACGATTCTGTAAACTTAACTATGCCCATTCCCTATATGATCTATGGAGAATTGATGACCCCACCGCGCGACAATACTCCTTCTCCCACCCACATCGATCGCATACGAGAATCGATCTTTTCTTTGGGAATGTACTGACCCTCCAAACTCTGGCTTTAGCGACCTTAGGCCCCATCACCTGGTCAGACCATGCTCCTCTGAGCTTAGACTTGAATTGTGAGGTTCAACCCCCGAAACGCACCCATTGGCATTTGAATGAAACTCTAATGTCCAGTGTAACTTCCAGGGAGGAACAGAAAACTCACTTAATCAATTACTTCCAGATTAACACACCCTCAGTATCCTCCCCTGGAACACTGTAGTCACTACAAAAAAAGGCCTAGCAGATCTGCGTCAGGCAGAACAGGACCTGGCCACGAGACCGTCAAAATCCTTACTAGGAAAGATTCTAGATCTCAGAAGCCAACTCAAAATAATCTCACTTAATAAAACAGAGAAGTTACTAAGATATTCTAAACAGCGTTTTTTCGAATTCGGCAATAAACCCCACACATTATTGGCGAAACAATTACTCCCCAGGGAATAAAGGATACGTCGGGTACTCAATATTTTGACCCCGAAAAAATAGCAGCTATTTTCCAACCATATTACACCACTCTGTATTCCCTCCCTTCGGAAATCCCTAGAGATCCTGACACCAGGGCCCAGGTGTTGGACAAATATCTGTCTGACTGTACCCTGCCTTCACTCTCCCTAGAGGCTTTAGCAGACCTGAATCAGCAGATCACACCGGAGGAACTGAGGGAGGTAATAAAAGATATGCCGGGAAATAAAGCATCGGCTCCAGATGGTCTCACGTATCAATATTATAAAACATACATCGAGATTTTACTCCCACATATGGTCACCCTGTTCAACTCCCTTTTAGCAGGTGAACCTATTCTGCAAACCATGCTCCACTCTTCTATAACAGTCATACCTAAATTAGGAAAAGATCCCTCAGAATGGGCCAGTTACCGCCCAATTAGTTTGCTAAACTCGGATCTTAAGATATTTACCAAACTACTTGCGAACAGATTAAGCTACTGGCTCCCCCAACTGATTCACAAGGATCAGGTGGGGTTTGTCCGGTTCCGCCAGACGGAGGTCCATCAGTTAGAGGTCTCATTTCAGATATATACGATCTGCTTCTCACCCAGACTTAATTACTGGGGGGAAAGCACTTGTATATGCTAAAATGGGAGAAATGGCTAGATAGAGAAGTACCGATGAACCTCTGGTCCAGAGCTTGTTCTAGCTTATCTTGCATAACTTATAAAGAAACTCAAATAAAATTACTGATGCACTGGTACCACACCCCGGAGGTGCTGCACGCCTTCAATAGGAATATCCCTAATGTTTGCTGGAGATGCTCAGCCAACGGTGCTTCCATATACCATGTATTTTGGACGTGCCCACGGGTAGTACCCTTTTGGAGGATGGTAGCCTCAGTGCTGCAGGATGTTTTGGGATGCTCATTGAGGTTGGACCCCCTTACATACTTATTGAATGTCCCACCTAGGGATATGAGAGGTTGTGCCTCCGGGCTGCTCCTGCATCTTCTCACTGCAGCAAAGGGTTTGATAGCCCTCTTTCGGAAATGAACCATTCGTTCCTTAGAATATTGTACAGCTTTGTCGCAGGGGACTGTGGACAAGTTTCTGCAGATTTGGTCCTGTTGGGATCTCCATCACGAAGAGCTCCGCTTATGACGAAGAAGAGAGCTCTTAAATACTTCTTTCCTTTTCCCTCCCTTTCTCCTTATTTGGTTTCCCCCTTTTTCATTTTTTATCCCTTTCTAAATAGAATATAGATCGATTCTATCCATTTTCTCTAACATCCGTTATCATTTTATCTTATATTTTGGCTACATTACCAAAGACATGATGTCTGTGACTGATTTTATTGCACATTTGGATACTTGAAAATGAAAATTGATTAATAAACAGAAAGTTGAATAAAAAAAAAAGGCCCACAAACAAAGCAGACAGAAAGGCCCACAAACAAACAGCAACTGAAAACCTCTGCAGTAAAGACCTGGTAGAGCATTAAAAAGGAGGAAACACAGCGTCTAGTGATGTCAATGAGTTCAAGACTTCAGGCAGTCATGGCCAACAAAGGGTTTTCAACCAAGTATTGGAAATAAACATTTTATTTACAATTAGTTAAGTTGTCCAATTACTTTTGAGCCCCTGAAATGAAGGGATTGATTTTAAAATATGCTTTAGTTCCTCACATTTTTCTGCAATCACTGAATGAAAGCTGAAAGACTGAACTTTAACTGCATCTGAATTGTCTTGGTCAAAATCCATTGTGGTAATGTACAGAACAAAAATTTGAAAAATGTTCCCTGTCCAAATATATATGGACCTAATTGTACTTATCCCTTATCCTATAGATAGTCTGGTAGAATTTAGGCCTAAATAACACGTATGAATTCCTTTTTAGGAGTTGTGCTGTATATAACTTTCTGCTTGGGTCACACTTTTACTTGCCAATATCGACTTTTATGCAATATTTATGAAAAATTACATTTTTACACAAAATTGCATAAAGGTGTGTGTATGTGCTGAAAGGCTTTTTGACAACGTATGTGTCTACTTTCAGAAAATGCACTCCTCAAAATTGAAATTGCAATACCAAAAAGAACAAGCTGTAAGCTTACGCAAATTGAGCAAGTAGTAGGTGTTGCTAAAATCTGCAGATTATCAAATTTTAAGCACCTAGCTCCAATCTGTGGCATGTGGGAGGGGAGTACAATCCAGATTGAGAGCAAATTTTTTTAAGCCACATGAAACCTCACAAACTGAAAGGGACAGAATCCTTGAACTAAAGACCTTGGTTTATCACTTTGGCAGATCTCTACACACCTAGGCGGAGATGTCAGCACTGTTCAATGTTGCATGTCCCGGTGGTTTGGAGAACAACTAACTGGAATGACCGCAAGAGGTGCACATAGGCAAACCTCTGCATGGACAGATTGTCTGATTAGAAAAATGGCGCATAGTGATCTATTCTGTATTGAAAGTAAAATTGGACGTCACATCCCATGCCTTGGGAGGTAAATAGTGTCTTGATTATTTCTGTGCCCAAGTCCATATTGCGCTGCAGAACATTCCTCAGGCAACTATTAATAACCTCACTGATAGCATGCCAAAGATAACAACAATAGGGTCAAGGGGGCACACGAATGTGATTCAACAACCAGGAGTGCAAACAGTGGTCCGGAACATTAATTACTCAAACAAAGACTGAGAGGCAGTCAAGAGAACCACAATGAAGGTGCACATCCCACAATTACCAATAAATAAAACAGTATTTATTAGACACCACTTAAAACACAGACATGTTAAAAATTATTTGCAATAGGACTTGGTGTTGGTAAGAAATAAAAAAGATGGGGACATTAAATATATATGAGCCAGTTACATCAATAATTTATATAAATACATGTAAAGCATACATCAGAACATAATATGGCATCAAAGGTGTTAAAATAAGACCAAATCTGGTCAAAATTCAAGAGCCATAACCTGTAAGAGTGATGGAGATGTGGACCTATGCAGCAGAAAGACGCCCCCCGCGTATTGCCGGCACTCCGGCTTTGTCAGGGGGGTTGTGTCATGTGAAAGTGTGTCATTTATATCCAGTAAACATATCAGAATAATTTATAATCACCTGTAGAAGAGCGGCACGCGTATGAGTTAGCAGCGTTCCCGCAAGATGACCGGGGGGCAGGAGACGTGTAAGACATGTGACCGGAAAAAAAGGGCCATAGTGGAACGTAAAAAATGCGTTCCACTCACAGAATGCCATATATGAGTGAGCAACATCCCGAAATCAGGGCGTGCCCAAAATGACCGGGGGACAGGAAATGTGCAGAGCATGTAACCGGAGAAAAGTAGCTGCAGTGGCACGCAGAAATGCGTTCCACTCATGGAATACTAGCAGAGAATATATATAGACCTTTCGAGCGGAGCACAATTGAATGAATTGAGAGCAAAAATAACATACAAATACTCATGCGCAATCAGCAGACCAAAAAATATGCCATAAACTGAAATATATGCACACACAATATAATATAATAATATTATTGTGAATAATTAATATCTCACATATTCAAATGCTGGACTGGTCGGCACTGCTAGACGATGGCGGCGGTGCACGTGTCCATGGGTCGGCGTCCCCGGAAACAATGTAGAGATGAAGACCGGCACTCGCTTCGATAGATTTTCAAAGTTGCTGCTCCATTCGTCACACAATATCTTAGTGACGCGTTTCGGCACCAATATGTGCCCTCATCAGACTAATTTATAATCATTAATATCTCACGATTAAGCATAGTCAAAAATAATCAATGGCATAATTATATAATGTACCCAATAATCAATGGCATGATAATACAATATACCCATGATTAAATATATACCCATAATAAATTGAGACAGCGTGATCAATAAACATAAATTAAAAAAATGAAATTAAATGAGCAACCATAATCAAATTCAGTATATAAACAAGCACATTTCATAATCAATGGTGCTGATCATTTATACAATCATGTGTGAACAAATCATGATGATACCTCAAAAATATATTTATAAAATAAATAAACTAATATTTATTGGTTGCTTGACCTCCAAGAAATCCTTTTCTTTTTTGGTAATGATGTTCATTTGAAGTGCGGAGGTAAGAAGCTTCTCCATCTTAATCATAAAAGTCTGTGTGGGATCTGTAGGTAAAGAAGTATAGAAGTGACGATTATCCAACTGTCTCTTAGCCTCTCTCACATAGAGATCAGTGTCCCATAACACAACATTACCCCTTATTATCCCTTATCTGCCTCTTTAATAAGAAAAGCGGGACTCTGTTGTAAGCTTCTGATGGCCTGAAGTTCCATTTTGATCAAATTCAAGTTTATAACACTGTTGGATTGCAATTTTTTCACTTCTAATATCATGGCCTGGAAAAATAAATGAATACTGGGAAAAAGACTAAGGCCTCTTTCACACAAACATTTTTTTTGCGAGTGTACGGACCGTTTTTTTGCGTTCCGTTTACGGAACCATTCATTTCAATGGTTCCGCAAAAAAAAGGAAGTGTTTCCGTGTGCATTCCGTATTTCCGTTTTTCCGTTCAATGCAAAGATAGAACATGTCCTATTATTGCCCGTAAATCACGATCCGTGGCTCCATTCAAGTCAATGGGTCCACAAAAAAAACTAAACGCATACGGAAATGCATCCGTATGTCTTCCGTATCTGTTCCGTTTTTTGCGGAACCATCTATTGAAAATTTTAAGCCCAGCCCAATTTTTCCTGTGTAATTACTGTATACTGAATATGCCATACGGAAAAACGGAACCAAAACTGAAACACAATGGAAAAACAGATCCGATAAAAACGGCCCGCAAAACACTGAAAAAGCCATACGGTCGTCTGCAGGAGACCTAAGTGTCGGGGTAATAGTAGAGGGTTTGCAAGATGTAAACTGCCGCCTACCTGAATCACATTCACTTTCTTTTAAGCAGTCCATCAAATCCATGAACACTTCCTTCTCATTTTCTGGTAGCTGATGCAATATAGATGGTAGAGCGTATAGTGCTTTAAAGCACAGTTGTCTGCAAAATAAATAGACATCTTTAATGAATTCAAATTTGTCCAATTTATTCAATGAATCCTCTTCAATTATTGCACTGTTCCCACAATCATCAATTGTTGTTAAAACCGTTTCTTGCGGGTAGGGGGCAATTGACTGTTGCCTTTCCAGTGGCCGTATGCTCTCTTTTTTGGATTTGCGTAATCCTCGCCTAACCCGCTGTCGTCGTTTGTTTCAGATAAAAAATCATCGCTGGTATTGCTCATAGAATGATTAGTTCCACCAATTGATGCCACATTATCATTACGACTCGCAGAGGGGCCAGCATTAGGACGTCGCCGTCCTACACTGCGTGAATTCCCTGTGTTTCCATTTATAAGCCTGTTTACGTTCAAAATCCAACTTATCCCACTGATACTTAGTCTTCTTCCCAGTCATTATCTCTTTATCATAGCTCTCCAAAATGGCTTGCAACTTATTATTAAAGGCTGTCACTTTTTCCACACCCATATTGTTCAATCTGTCCTCCAACTCAGGCAACTATTAATAACTTCACTGATAACATGCCAAGGCGTGTAAGTGTGTATTTCTAAGATTGACGCTTATACGCAATGCTGAGTAAGTTAAGTTGTATTGAATATTTTGTGTCTATACTTTTATCCCTTGCATATCATTAATATGTCTATAGATCTTGTGATTTCTATAATTCAACAACTTTTCCTTCTTAGTATGGCTGTTTCAGTATTGAGGAGTGTATATGGGTAGGAGGGGGTTGGGGGGTTAGTGTGATGTTTTTTTTATTCATTTTTATTTAGATTTATTTGTACATGTGAAAAGTGAGAAAATTGTTTTGGCTACCAGAGGTGCAAAGTGTCCAAACTCCCCTTGCAGCAAAAGGCTTAAACTTTCGTTTATTTCTGTACATCTGGTACAACATGCATATAAAAATCAGGACATAACAAGGTCATATTTTCTTTTGTGACAAGCAAAGTTTGAACTAAATTATGTAATTTCCTTTTCACCAATGTATGAAATTATACTTTTAGTCACTTAGCTCTGTTATTAGGCTACCTAATATTACTGCAAAAGAAAAGCTTCCTGCCATTACAACAGAAATTACGTTTTAGAAACAGCGGGGCCATTAATACTAAATATGAATATTAAAGACTGTTTCATTATCTTGAGGCAAATAGACTTGGGCTGTGATGTCAAAGTTGTGAATGAGTTGGGGTGGTGATTAGATATTTGGGTTGGTATCTTTCAGAAAAGCCAACCTATATAATATTCAGATATTGATAATATGCTAAAGTATACTGAAATACAGGGTAGTTGCTACATGTAAATTCATAACATATATAATCTTTGTGTGTACACGTGTATGCATATATAATTTTATGTACATATCTATACACACACATATATATATGGGGGCCATTTATTAATCTGAAATACACCTAAACTAGGAGTATTTCTGGCACAGATTATGCAAGTTAGTTGCGCCGCAATCTGTGACTTTTCCCCGCACACACCAGGTCTAAAATTGTGTACGTGGCGGGGAAGGGGACAGGCCGGCAGGCCCATCTAATTTACCATTTTCTATGCCTGTTTCAGGCGTAGAAAAAGGTCTAAATGTAAGACAGCAAGGAAGCGGTTTCACATTTAGAACTGGCGGAGGATCTCCCAAAGTAATGGAGAGGCCGGCGCCTCTTCATAACTCCGCCAGCTTACGGCTTTATAAAGACCAGCATCTAAAACACCGGTCTTAATAAATGTGCTCCGTAGATTATAGTGTTTGGTTGCAGATTTAAATAATTCATCATCTGTAGTGAGTTTTGTTTTCTTCTGCCTTTTTTTTTTTTCTTTTTCTTTTTTTTTAAGTTCCTTTATTTAAAATTATATGAATTAAGTTGTAAGATGATATTTGTACTTGCACATAAATCTGCACTACTTATCTGTTTTGGTGCAGTTTTCTGTTCAGATTAAAGTTTTTGGGGAAAACCATTCTACAAAAGGTGTGGACTTGCGCAAAAACAATTGGCGTGCTGCAGATTTAAAAATCCGCACAGATTCCACACCTAAGGAAAAAAGCAAAGGGTAAATGAGATTTGTCTGGCACTGTATTACTCAGCATTTTTTCTTGCATGAAATATGCGCAGAAAAAACGTGCATAATCTGCATCATGTGCAGGCACCCAATATTTTATCCTTTTAAAGGAGTTGTCTGCCTGACAGGTCATTTAAGTACAGTGGACAGAGGTACCCCACCAAGACCCCCTTCCCTTTATTAGTCAGAGCTGCTCCAGAGACTATCCCCTGCTTTGAATAATTGTACATTAGATGAAGAGCCCTTTGAGCTCAAAAATTAATTTCTCCTGCAGAGGCAAAAAGATGTAATTACTGTACCTGGTGATCTGTAGCACCAGAAAAGCTTTTCCACACATATGCCCCCTAAACAGAACATATGGCGTGGAGTACCTCTACAATCTTTATCCAAAATTCTCCGGCACTGTATCTGTATGCTTGGAGTGCACCGTACGCTGGGCAGTCTGTTGTAGAAGGAAGGTCCTGGCATATTCTTGATCTTCGGAATAAACCCCTCTTGCTCTCGTTTAATAGCCTGATTGATGTCTCAGAATGCACATGTGCATTGCACAGAAGGAGCCAAGGCCGGTACACCTCGCTGTATTATAAATATTAGGTATGTTCCATGGCTTAAAATACATTTCAGAAAAAATGTACGTGATCCTCGGATTTTGGCTCACTTGGATTTGTATTTTATCATGCCACATATCTGACCATGGACAACTCAGTGGAGCTAATCAGTGCAGCATGGCTACAGTTTCTATACGGATGTCATGCAGGTTCCATGTCCCTGCTTGACTCTGATTTCAAAACTGCGCAGAAAATAAAATCTGTGCCTGTATGAATGGCAACACAGATTCCAGTGTTAAACAGCAGGATGCATATTTGCTATGGTTTTCATTCTGATTTCGCCACAGAACATGTGACAAAATCCTTGTGCACATGCTCTTAGTGGAGAGGGGAGCTGGATAGCACGCCATCAGATGGCTTATTGGATTGATGGATGGGTTTGCTACTAGCCAGCACTCTATAGCTTACTATGTAGTATACAGTATATAATGTCAGCTGTAGAAGACATTACCTTTTATATTCACTCCTACAAATGCACAGCTATCATATATTTCATTATACATCTATAATACAGACATGGCTCTACTGCTCTGTAGCATTTACAGTAATAGTTGATTATTTATTACAGTGACCCATCTTATTAACATATTTGTGCAGAAATATCAATGTCTTTTTTTCTGTATCCTGTGTTTTTTACTACAGGAACTGCGTCTCTTCATTC
The DNA here is from genome assembly GCA_033119425.1 of Bufotes viridis. NCBI lineage: Eukaryota > Metazoa > Chordata > Amphibia > Anura > Bufonidae > Bufotes > Bufotes viridis. The sequence goes on from CM065592.1 coordinate 239,946,945, forward strand.
TCCCAGGATAACATATATGAAGTGACACCGCCCAGAGTCGACAGGAAGTCTTTGGATATATTTCATGCTCATATCCAAGCAAGCAGAGGTATCATTCAGCCTTTGGAGAAAGAGGACATGTTCACATACAGAGAATATATAAGGAATCGCTATATGTAAATATTTCTTAACTGGCATGTCTGATCAACAGTAGAGGTTTCTTATTTCTGAAATAAATGCATATTCTCATGAACATAAAGATGCTGAAGTTGTCTGCTTTGTCTTTTGTCTGTGTGTAGCATATACAGTACTTGCATAGTGATAACATCAACTTGGCTGCTTGTCTCATATTTAGGGTTGTGCATGATTTTTGCCATTCTACTAAATTCTGGCCCAGTACATTTTTTTCACATGTAATTTATGCCGCGTATCATACATAACTCTATAAATAAACTTGAAAAAGTCTACCTTTGTAGATGTTAAAAAACACAAAACTATTAGGCCACTTTCGTACGGTCAGCATTTGTAAGCCAAAACCAATAGTGGAGTCTGCAGAAGAAAAAAAAAGGTATAATGGGAAGATTTCTACCTATTCTATGTTTTGGACACATTCATGGTTTGAGAAACATTGATGAAAAATACTGACCGTGTGAAAGGGGATGCAAATGTGCTTTTAGCAAGCTCTGCCTCTAAGGCCTATTTAAAGGGTTGAACATTGACTTAAAGGATAGCTGCCTTATATCCGGTGGCTTTAGAAGGCAGAGCTTGTTAAGAGCTCATTTGCATCTCTTTCTTCTTAGCTTGATTAGGCATTAACCACAAATGGACAACACCAACAGGAAGTAAGTGACCAGTAAGTAAGTCACAGATTCTATAATCTCATTTTACTATTGCCTAATGGTAGTTAGGGCATAGAACATATTGTTAAAATTATCTCTGTAAATGACAACTTTTTCCATATTTTTATACAAAGTTGTCAATTTACGGAGATATTTGTCTCACCCAGCATGGGTATATGTAAAAATACACCCCAAAACACATTGCCCTACTTCTCCTGAGTATGGCGATACCACATGTGTGCCACTTTTTTGCAGCCAAGATGCGCAAAGGGGCCCTAAATCTAATGAGTACCTTTAGGATTTCACAGTGCATTTTTAGGCATTTGGATTCTCACGCTTTAGGGGCCCCTAGAATGCCAGGACAGTATAAATACCCCACAAGTTACCCCATTTCGGAAAGTAGACACCCAAGGTATTCGCTGATGGGCATAGTGAGTTCATTGAAGTTTTTATTTTTTGTCACAAGTTAGCGGAAATGGAATTTTTTTTTTTTACAAAGTCTCATATTCCACTAACTTGTGACAAAAAATAAAATTTTACATGAACTCACTATACCCCTCACAGAACACCTTGGGGTGTCTACTTCCTAAAATGGGGTCACTTGTGAGGTATTTTTACTGCCCTGGCATTTTAGGGGCCCCTAAAGCGTGAGAAGGAGTTTGGAATCCAAATGCTTAAAAATGTCCTGTGAAATCCTAAAGGTACTCATTGGATTTAGGGCTCCTTTGCGCATCTTAACTGCAAAGTGGCACTATGTATCGCCATACTCGAGGAAGTAGAGCAATGTGTTTTGAGGTATATTTTACATATACCCATGCTGGTGTGAAAAATATCTCTGTAAATGACAACTTTTCCATTTTTTTATACAAAGTTGTCAATTTACAGAGATATTTTTCACACCCAGCATGGGTATATGTAAAAATACACCCCAAAACACATTGCCCTACTTCTCCCGAGTACAGCGATACCACATGTGTGCCACTTTTTTGCAGCCAAGATGCGCAAAGGGGCCCCAATTCCAATGAATACCTTTTAGGAGGGCATTTTTACGCATTTTTCTTCTCACGTTTTAGGGCCCCTAAAATGCCAGGGCAGTAAAAATACCCCACATGTGACCCCATTTTGGAAGGAAGACACCCCAAGGTATTCCGTGAGGGGCATGGCGAGTTCATAGAAGATTTTTATTTATTTTTTGGCACAAGTTAGCGGAATTTGATTTTTTTTGTTTTTTCTCACAAAGTCTCCCTTTCCGCTAACTTGTGACAAAAAGTTCAATCTTTCATGGACTCAATATGCCCCTCAGCGAATACCTTGGGGTGTCTTCTTTCCAAAATGGGGTCACATGTGAGGTTTTTGTACTGCCATGGCATTTGATGGTCTCCGCAATCATTACATGTATGGCCAGCATTAGGAGTTTCTGCTATTCTCCTTATATTGAGCATACAGGTAATGAGATTTTTTTCCGTTCAGCTTCTGGACTGAAAGAAAAAATGAACGGCACAGATTTCTTCATTCGCATCAATCGATGTGGGTGAAAAAATCTCTGCCAAAAAATATGCAAGAAAAAAAAAGAGGGGTCTGGCGATTGCCAGGACATAGGGGCTCCGCCCAAACATCCATACCCATGTCCTGGCAAACGTGAATTCTCCATTCACATCGATCAATCAATCATTGTGGAGGAAGACATCTTTGCCAGATTTTTGATACAAAGTGTTTGCCAAAGCATATGAACTCCAACACCTCTCCTCAGCTCATATGCCTGGGCAAACGTACCTAAACTGCAGAGGAAAAATCTCGTCTTGCAGCGCCGCATACATTGACTTCACGTGTCTTCTGACAGCAGCGCAATGCTTCTCTCAGAATGCACATCAATGCTGCAGTGTTTTCGTCGGTTGGTCTACCTGAAAAATAAAGGGTGGTTAGGGAGAAAAAAAAAAGAAGAAAAAACAGGCAGCAGGCACATAAACCTGAACATCAAAACTTTTAAAACCTGAACTAACTCAAGATTTTTTTTTCTTGCTACCTGTTTAATTTTTTTTTTTTTTTTTTTACCATTTTACTCTTTATTTTCCTAGCAGAAACCTCTCCTTTCCCATGGGACAATGTGTAAAGTGTAAATCACACAGAGATGGTGCAAAGTACATTATGCACTTTATCCCAAGTGAAAGGAGAGGTTTCTACCGTTTCACATTTATGCTTTAGCACACCAGCACCCCTATGTGTTAGGGTCTCTCAAAACCTAGTATCCTGAGAGACCCTAGAGCCTGAGTGGATAAACTACCTGTGTTGTGCTGTCCTTAGGTCCCTAAGTGTACCTGAGTGTGGTACTTCCGGAAACACTCCCCTAGGCATAGGGCAGGGTGGTCAGGACAGTCAGGACAGAAATAGCGGGTGTCACGCCTTATTCCACTCCTGCTACAGACACGACATCTTTTTCGGGGTGGCGGTTGGGTTGAGGTACCAGTAACGACACTGGGGAAATGTCGCTCGTGTAGACGGCTCACTACACTGGTGGATGGGGCCACGGAACCTCCTGGATACAGGAGGTTCTCGATGATCTCTTCCTGAAATTTGAGGAAGGATCCTGTTCTCCCAGCCTTACTGTAGAGAACAAAACTATTATATATAGCCAATTGAATTAGATATATAGACACCTTCTTATACCAGCGTCTGGTCCTGCGGGAAAGCAAATATGGGGCCAACATCTGGTCATTGAAGTCCACCCCTCCCATGAGCAAATTATAGTCGTGGACCGAGAGGGGCTTTTCAATGACACTGGTTGCCCGTTCAATTTGGACTGTCGTGTCTGCGTGAATGGAGGAGAGCATGTAAACGTCACGCTTGTCTTTCCATTTCACCGCGAACAGTTCTTCGTTACACAAGGCAGCCCTCTCCCCCCTTGCAAGACGGGTGGTAAGGAGCCGTTGGGGGAAGCCCCGGCGACTAGGTCGCGCATTGCCACAGCAGCCAATCTGTTTTAGGAACAAATGCCTGAAGAGGGGCACACTTGTGTAAAAATTGTCCACATAAAGATGGTACCCCTTGCCGAATAAGGGTGACACCAAGTCCCAGACTATCTTCCCACTGCTCCCCAGGTAGTCAGGGCAACCGACCGGCTACAGCGTCTGATCTTTTCCCTCATAGATCCGAGATTTGTGTGTATAGTCTGTGGCCCTTTTACAGAGCTTATACAATTTGACCCCATACCGTCAAATGTATAAGGGACTCATCTACGCAGATGTTTTGTGCGGGGGTATACAAATCTGCAAATTTCTGGTTGAAGTGGTCTATGAGGGGCCGAATTTTGTGGAGCCGGTCAAAAGCTGGGTGGCCTCTGGGACGGGAGGTGGTGTTGTCGCTAAAGTGCAGGAAACGCAGGATGGTCTCAAATCGTGTCCTGGACGTGAGTACATGGGCATGTGATGAATTGGGTTTGTGGACCAATATGACCGCAATTCATGCTTTTTTGTTAGGCCCATGTTGAGGAGAATATATTATACAATGTTGAACGGCACTCCTTTTTCTGTCGACGGTGCTCAGTGGTAAAGGATTATCATATAGTTAAGGAAGTACCACGGCACTCAAGTTATTGATGCAAGTAAAATTGATTTATTTGTCATCCATCCACATGATTATTGTAGTTTGCACTGAAACATAATTCATAATCTGGCCAACGTTTCGGTCCAACCTAGACCTTGTTCACGGCCGTGGTGCAGTCAGGAAGGCAGTGGACCACGGCCGTGAACAAGGTCTAGGTTGGACCGAAACGTTGGCCAGATTATGAATTATGTTTCAGTGCAAACTACAATAATCATGTGGATGGATGACAAATAAATCAATTTTACTTGCATCAATAACTTGAGTGCCGTGGTACTTCCTTAACTACATGTTGAGGAGAAGGCCCAGAAAAGTTTTAAATTCGGAAACTTGGACTGGTTTCCACCGGAAAGACTGGGCATAAGAGCTTCCCGGGTTGGCGTTTATAAATTGAGTGGCATACCGATTTGTTTCTGCCACGACTAAGTCATAGAGCTCCGCAGTGAAGAACAGCTCAAAAAACCCCAGTGCCGATCTGATCTGAGCTGTCTCCACCCGAACTCCTGACTGGACGGTGAAAGGGGGAACTAATGGTGCGGCTGAAGTTGGGGGCTGCCAATCAGGGTTTGCCAGCACCTCAGGGATTCTAGGGGCTCTACGGGCCTGTCTGCGCGGTGGCTGCAATGGGGGAACTATTGCACGTGCCACCGTACCAGCTTCAACTGCCCTTCTGGTGCTCGCCACTTCACCATGTTGTACAGCAGTGCTGGTAGAAGGTCCAGGATGGGCTGCGCTGCTGGTGTATGCCTCACCATATAATCAGGCAGCGCCAGCCCCACTCTGCTGCCATTGAAACGGATCCTGCGCTATCTGTGGTCTAGCGACACGGGGCCGGGTACGCCTGGTGCTATCAGGGACCTCAACCTCCTCGTCCGAACTTTGGGTCAGACTGCCACTGCTTTCTACAGGTTCATATTCTGACCCGCTAGATTCGTCAGATGAGGGTTCCCATTCCTCATCCGACTGGGTCAGAATCCTGTAGGCCTCTTCAGAAGAATACCCCTTGTTTGACATTCGGACGACTAAATTTAGGGGGTATTCCCTGAGACTACCCAAGAAAAAGAGCAAGCCTGTCTTACAAATGGGAGGCTAGCGAAGTACAGGAAGCCGCTGCGATTGATAAAAAAGATCAAAACTGATTTTTTTATCGCCGCAGCGCTTGTGAAGTGATTGTGCAGTGATAAAAAAATAAATAAAAATGTTGTCACTGCGGCGGGGTGGGCGTGGGTGAACGCACGTGTGGGCGACCGATCAGGCAAAGACTGCGTTTTGGGTGGGGGGCGAACTAAGGTGACACTAATACTATTATAGATCTGACTGTGATCAGTTCTGATCACTTACAGATACTATAAAAGTACAAATGCTGATTAGCGCTACGCTAATCAGCGAATCAGTGACTGCGGTGGGCTGGGCGCTAATGGAAGCTAACTACCTACCAAAGGGGCCTAAACTAAACTAAACCTAACAGTCAATACTAGTGAAAAAAAAAAGTGACAGTTTACACTGATCACTTTTTTCCCTTTTACTAGTGATTGACAGGTGATTGAAAGGGGTGATCAAGGGGTTAATTGGGGTGATGAGGGGTGATCAGGGCCTGAAGTGTGGTGCTTGGTGTACTCACTGTAGAGATGTGCTCTCTCCTGGGTCCAACCGACGAAAAGGACCCAGGAGAGGGCACAGAAGCCATTTAACACATTATGCGTCAACCCAGAGAAAGAGGACCGCCCGCCAGACGCATCCGTGCGTTAGGCGGTCCTCAGGTGGTTAAGCTTTGGGCTGCTAAGGGCTCTTTCTGTGCGGCTATTCCGCTGCGTGCCAAGCCCCATTCCGGACAGCAGAGACTAGGAGCAGTAACATGGTTGACTGTGATCTTTTAACTACAAAATCACAGTGACTACTTTATCTCACTGTGATTTTGTAGTAAAAAGGTCACAGAGAGGCACAGAGCATTATCAATCATGTTAATACTCCGGGGGTCTCTGCTGTCCAGAACGGGGCTTGGCACTCTTTCACGCAGCAGATTAGGGTACTTTCACACTAGCGTCAAAGTTTTCCGTCATTGAGTTCCGTCCTCGGGGCTCAATAACTGAAAAAAACTGATCAATTTTATCCTAATGCATTCTGAATGGAAGGCAATCTGTTCAGTTTGCATCAGTTTGTCTTCAGTTCAGTCCTTTCACGTTTTTTGGACGCAGATAAAAGCGCAGCATGTTGTATTTTTATCTCCGTCCAAAAAAGCAGAAACACTTGACAGAATGACGGATCCGCTATTAATTTCCATTAAAATGTATTAAGGGCGGATGCGACATTGAAAATTGATGCATTAACGGATCTGTTCTTCCAGTCTGCGCATGCGCAGACCTTTAAAAATGGTAAAACAATAAATAACGGATCAGTTTTTTTACGGATGACAACGGAAAGACGGATCCCTTATTTCAATAGAATTGTCAAACGGATCTGCAAACGATCCGTTTGCAAATGAAAACCGTTTTCAAATGTGACGGAACTGCCTGACGGAATCCTTCAACGCAAGTGTGAAAATACCCTTACCCGCACAGGATCCGCTCGTGTTAAAGAGCCCTAAGCCCAATGGTTACACTCACCCAGTCCTAATAAAATCTGGTCCTACCTCATCCAGGGTGTCGCTGGCGTCGGCGTGATGTCCACTGGATCCAGAACAAGGTCCCTGTGGTTAGAAAAAAAGAAGAATCACATAAGGAAGAGGTGGTGACTGCCCCTGTGCTGGCCTGTAAGACTGAGCCATGCCAATGTATAGCAGGGTAATCTAGTGCTACAACACAGTACTAATGCCCACCTTGAGGCCCCTCACAGTACTAATACCGAGGTTTGGTCATGTCACAGTAGTTATACTCAGATATGTGCCCCCTCACAGTACTTATGCCAAATATGTGCCCCCTCACAGTAGTTATACTAAGATATGTTCCCCCTCACAGTAGTTATACTCAGATATGTGCCCCCTCACAGAAGTTATGCCAAATGTGTCCCCTTACAGTAGTAATGACAGAATATGTGTCCCCTTACAGTAGTAATGACCAGAATATGTGCCCCCCTCACAGTAGTTATGTGCCCCCCCTCTTGCCCTTTGCCCCCCGTCTGCAGCCTTAGGGGGAAAAAAAACACATACTTACCTTCTTCCCTGATGACAGGCTCCCACACTAATTGCGCTGCTGGCTGTGCTGAAGGCAGATTTCCAGGTTTTCAGATCTCCTCCAACAGCCAGCAGTGCAATGTGGGGCCAGCAGGGGGAGCTCCTAGGCTGTGAACATCAGTGAAGCAGGGATCAGCTATTGTTGTGTTTCAATATAGAAAGGAAATGCCGGCTGGGTGTGTGTGAGTGAGTGCACGCTCCCCCCACCCCCCTCCTCCCCCCCTATATTATACATGTAATGGAGCGTTCTGATGGGGCCCGAAATTGCCACTGTACTTCCTGCTGGGCCCCATCAGAGCGCTCCATTACATGTGAGTACAGCGGTTTTTAACATGCTTTAGGGTGGCCTGGGGGCTGGGTCTACAGGCGGCCGGGCCCCCTGGAGCGCCCAGCCCGGTCTCAACTGTGACCCTTGTATGTACGCCACTGGTCCCTGCTCTGACTCCATATATAGCTATGTCCATATATGGAGTCAGTGCCTGGGCAAGCCTCTAATGCAAAAGGTTTTGAGTTCGAATCCCAACAGAAACTTTTCTGAAATACAGACTAAATTAAATGCATATTTTTTTTGTTTTTTAGTAATTGTAAAAAATTTATTACACAAAATAAATGTGTCATTATATTGCCTGGTGTTGCTCTTTTTGTAATGTAAGGTGACAAAAAAATGGTTGTTTTAGCACAGTTTTTATTTTATTTTGTCTACGGCGTTCAGGTGAGGGGGTGAATCGTGATATTTTTACAGAGCTGGTCGTTACGGATGCGGCAATACACACTATGTCTGTTTTTCTTTCTTTTCTTTTCTTTTTCTACTTTTTTTTACAATTAAGTGTTTTATTTTGGGTAAGGGGCTTTTTTTTTTTTTTTACTTGAAACAAAAAAAAATGTTATTATAAAAAATCATTTTTTGAAAAAAAATTAATAAATATCTTAATTAATATTTTATGCTGACAGCCTGCCTGTGAGACCCAGCCTAAGGGGCTAGTTCTCACACGCTTCAGTAGAAGGCAAGACGAAGGGGCACCTGAGATGTGGAGGGCACCTGTACCCTCTGCAAACCCTCTGCATGCCGCGGTCAGCTTTGACCGTGGCATACAAGGGGTTAATACGCCGGCATCGTTGTTTTTACTGATGCCAGCATATGCAGCAGGGGCTTGGTTGTCAGTGACTACCGGGTCCATGCCGCTGATCAGCCTGATGTACATGTACGGCGCTGGTCCTTAAGTCACTTCCACCAGCGCCGTACATGTTACATTTTTGTTTTGGTAAAAAAGCACAAGCACCGCAACGTAAAACCTCATTATACAAACATGATGTCTCTGTAGTGTAGTCTGCTCAGCACTCACAGGATAGGCAAAAGAATGTCTTTATTTAATCTCAGAACATAAACCAGTAAAAAACATAGCACCTACCGGTTTCGGGCAAAGGAGCCCTTAGTCATGGCATAATACAGATGTAGCAGGGGTAACACACACACTTTTAACTCAAATTTCTTAACTGATCACGTGATCCTGAAACAAAAGCCATTGAAAAGCAACTGCTTAACGCATTTAGTTGCATTTAGTTTAGATAACATGTCTCATAAAGCGTGTGTGTTAACCCTGCTACATCCGTACATAAAAGATAAAATAAGTTTAAATGCAGAAAAACATGGCATGCATGGAGAACAACACTTTGGAAAATCTAGCATGGAACAGTGGATTGTGCCTATAGAGAATATGCAAGAAAGAACAAGAATACATGGAAAACGCAAATGGTTTTCAGTAACCTATTGTGAACAGACACCAATAAAAATATTCATAGAGAATATTGACATAATAATAAGCCAAATCCGTTTTAAGGTTTAAACCATTTGGATAACAGCTGCCCACAGTGAGTATCCAAAAGGTTTTGCGTCTGAGGAGAGCCCTACTCCAATCCCCTCTTCTTTTGGGTTGGTGCACATTCTTAATTGCTTTCACCTGGAGTAAACTTGTATCTCCTTGGTCCATATTCACAAAGTGCATTGCAGCATCGGACAGGCTTTTGTGTTCAGGATTGGCTTACTGTTCAAATGTTCACCGATTCTAGTTTTCAAGCCACCTGTAGTACAACCTATATACCGAAGATTACATATGTTGTAAAAATATAAACAATGCAAGTGTTATTATAATTTACTAACGGGGCGAACGTATTTTTATAATTACTGGAGGCAGATGTCACCTGTTTAGTGGGTAAAGCATAGTTACACAAGCTCCATCTATTCAAGCCGCATTTGAAAAAACCCTTACAGGAAAGCCAGTTAGTGGGTTTGCTGGTCTGAGAGGAATACATAGTGTGCCACCAGGTTGCCTAGGGCAGTGATGGGCAACGTGCGGCTCTACAGCTGTTGCAGAACTACAACTCCCAGCATGCAAAGCCTGTCTATAGCTATCAGCCTACTGCAGGGCATGGTGGGAGTTGTAGTTTAGCAACAGCTGGAGAGCCGCACGTTGCCCATCACTGGCCTAGGGTTACACCCCATCTCGCCACAAATGTACACCCATTAGATAATATATCTTTCACTTGGGGGTCATCATCTAATATAGGTAAGTATTTGGTGACCAAGGAGATAATCTGATTATACTCAAGGGGAAAATCAGTGGAGAATATAATACATTCATTGTTTGTTGTTTGTTGATATTTTTATATTTGCTTAGCAAAAGGGTCCTTTTTTTAATTTGGGCAATATTCATGGCATGTTTTATCATCTATACGGGGTAACCCTGTTCTTTGATCACTAATGATGATGCACTTTCTTTCAAAATCAGCATCATGTGAACAGGCGCACCCTGATAAATTCACCTACAAGTATGCTGCGGATAGTGTGCTTAGGATGACAACTATCCGCAGCAAGTTTAGTACTACGAGAAATTGGTTTACGATACAATTTAGTTCTAATTTTTTTTAGTTGTATCATTACCTCTCAAGGTTAGATCAAGAAAGGTAATCGTGTTGGGGTGAATAACATGAGTAAAATGTAAGGAAAAGGGATTATTATTGATGCATTGTACAAAGGCTGGTACAGACACCACAGGACAATGCCAAATGATAAGGAGGTCATCGATATAGCGTCCGTGCTTCAAAGTCTCAGGATAATCACTATATTTTTGAAGATAGGATGAACACAAAGATAGCAGCTGAGTGGGGAATGGAGGGATACAAATCCTGGAAGTCACAGGACTCAAGTCAAGTAATCCATGAGTGAAAAGAAGACATTTTATGCTTATCCTGCAAGTGCAGAGCAGAATACATCTCAAGCAACATGTTTATCCTGAGACCCAGCCCTGTGTTCGTGCACTGCTCCATGGAGGTGAGCTGATTCTTCTACGTTCCTACCTGCTTATACTGTGTTTCTGAATCGCGCTCCCACCTTTTTATAAGTAATACTATTTCACTTTATTCCATTCTTATATATCTCAGACTGACTGTTTAACATGGTCTTAGCATTTAAGGTTACTTTCACACTAGCATTTCTATTTTCCGGTATTGAGATCCTTCATAGGGTCTCAATACTGGAACAAAAATGCTTCCGTTTTGTCCCCATTCATTGTCAATGGGGACAAAACGTAACTGAACAGAACGGAATGCTCAAAAATGCATTCTGTTCCGTTTGGTTGCGTTCCCATACCGGAGAGCAAACAGCAGCAAGCTGTGGTTTTATTTCCGTCATGGGATGCAGAGCAAGACGGATCCATCATGACCCACAATGAAAGTCAATAGGGACGGATCTTTTTTCTCTGACACAATAGAAAACAGATCCTTCCCCTATTGACTTTCAATGGAGTTCATGACTGATCCGTCTTGTCTATGTTAAAGATAATACAACCGGATCTGTTCATAACGGTTGCAGATGGTTGTATTATCAGTAACGGAAGCTTTTTTGCTGAACCCCGCCGAATCCAGCACAAATGTTAGTGTAAAAATAGCCTAAGCTGTTCACATGCAGCAGAGATTTTTGATGAACAAAATAGACTATCCAAAGTCAGTGGCGTACTTCCAACGGCGGCAGGCCACGCAATCGCTATGGGGCCTGTGAGGTTGGTGGACCTGGCAGGGCTGAATGACCCCGCCTCCTCACTTTATAGTCTGACAAGCCGGTCTACACAGCAGCAGAGAAAGGAAGTATTGTATACTGAAGCCTACACTTCCTACTGGCTCCATCTGTAAGGGCGAGTTCACACTTCAGTTATTTGGTCAGTTATTCTCTGCAGTTATTATCAGCCCAAAGCAGGTGCGGCTCAAAACCACAGAACAGGTGCAGATTTATTCATGATACCTAATCTGAGAGTAGGCTTGGCTCCAGAATTTGGCTCACAATAAGTTACTGAACTCAGCATTAGCTAGATAGGGGTGGCCAATAAGCAGAGAGATGCTCTAATGCTGGCTCTGCTTATTGACCAGCTGAATTTCAGCATCATCTCATCTGAACTCTGTTGCGGCAGGGGCATGGTGCCCTGTTGCCAGCACCATTAGAGGGGTGTGAGGAGGGGACCATAGGTTTTGCAGGTGCTGAGAGAAGTTTCTAAATCACCCTCCCAGTGTGACCACTGTGGCCATGCCAACCAACATCAGTGACGGTGACGTCGGCAACCTCAGTTAGTAGCAAAAGCTGTTGGTCTACTGCAGCAGTCTTGATTACATTGTGTGTGAGTGACTGACTGTTAGTGAATAGGGATGAGCGAACTTGTGTATTCTAGTTCGGCGTACAAGTTATAGTCTGTGGTAGCGGAATCCACAATAAAATTCTTAGATAACCCAAATCTTGTCGCTCAACACTATTAATGAAATAATCACTCATTCACACACAGGCTGTGCACCCCGGCCTCTGTCTGTTGTGTATATATACATGTACACAGTATCTCACAAAAGTGAGTGAAAATAGCCAAATTTTGACCAATTAGCCATTTTCCCTCCCTGATGTCATGTGATTTGTTAGTGTTACAAGGTCACAGGTGTGTTAAATTTGGTATTTTTATATACACATACAGTATATAGAGAACTGTATAGTAGCTTGTTAGTACAAGCCACAAAGGCGATTAGTATTAGGGCAATGAGGAGCAGAGACTGAACCCTGCTTAGAACTTGATGAATCTTCCTATGGGGGGAATTCTGTATCTATAGGAGGGTTTCTGCTACTAGAGCTATATAGCAAACCTCCTCCCCCATAGTTATATATAAACAATTATAAACATACATTGGCCCCATTACATGGTCATTCAGTATATAGGTTGTACTACAGGTGGCTTGAAAACTAGAATTGGTGAACATTTGAACAGTATAGCCAATCCTGAACACAAAAGCCGTGCAGTCTGACACTGACTATCGCAAGCCATTATCCAAATGGCTTAAAGGCTATGGACACCTTTGTGCACTAAAAAAATCAATAACTCCATATCTTACCATAATGCAGCACATAATAAAATTGCACTTGTTTGTTTTCTGGTATCAGCTTTGCTTCACATGCCTTCAGAAATGCTCTTCTATGAGATTCACTCACTGTTTCTCATGTCTTCTCAGGCTCTGTGGGCGTTCCTGTTTATTTCACATGCACCAGCAGAAGCTCTGCTGCCCCGCCCCCACATCCTGTTACATAGCACAGCTATCAGCCACTACATTCAGACTGCCTGTAATCTGCAGATCTATTTCTCACTTTCCTTTCTGTAGAAAGACCATTATTTGCAGCAATAGATATTTCTGCTGCAGCAATCTCCAGTCAAAACCATGGCATTATATACAGGATATAAATTTCATTTACTGACAGCTCTCACTTGGTCACAGCATGCACTCTGTTCTGAATACAATACAGATGTGGCAGTAAAAAGCAATTGAAGGTGTTTTCTTAAAGGGGTTAGCCCATGAATAATGTAAAAAATGAAAAGCAGACATCATATAGTACATATATCACAAATAACGGACTAACCATATTCCCCTTAACACAACAATCTTTATTAAGTTACTTAACAAATAACCTACACATACACATTTAGGAAGACAAACAAAAGCACCAACAACCGCTTACAGTTATTGCTTGGTAACCATCCGGTTGCTATACTCTATGTGTCTTAGTATGACCATGCAGCCTATCGATTTAAAATACATGTGACCCCGGCTTTTCTATCTATGTACAACTGGGAATTCCCCAAATTCACGATCTACCTAGGGTCCTGGTCACAAACCATATCACACAGCATTACATGGTCAATAGTAAATACCTCAGCAGGTTATAATCGGTGGTTGGCGCACCCCTCTACGCACGGTTCGCGTGATAGAAACATAGAATGTGTCAGCAGATAAGAACCATTTGGCCCATCTAGTCTGCCCAATATACTTGAATAGCCCCTGGCCCTATCTTATATGATGGATGGCCTTATGGCTATCCCATGCATGCTTAAACTCCTTCACTGTATTTGCAGCTACCACTTCTGCAGGAAGGCTATTCCATGCGTCCACTACTCTCTCAGTAAAGTAATACTTCCTGATATTACTTTTAAACCTTTGCCCCTCTAATTTAAAACTATGTCCTCTTGTAGCAGTTTTTCTTCTTTTAAATATTCTCTCCTCTTTTACCGTGTTGATTCCCTTTATGTATTTAAAAGTGTCTATCATATCCCCTCTGTCTCTTCTTACTTCCAAGCTATACATGTTAAGGTCCTTTAACCTTTCCTGATAAGTTTTGTCCTGCAATCCATGTACTAGTTTAGTAGCTCTTCTCTGAACTCTCTCCAAAGTTTCAATATCCTTCTGCAGATATGGTCTCCAGTACTGCACACAATACTCCAAATGAGGTCTGACTAGTGCTCTGTAGAGCGGCACGAGCACCTCCCTCTTTCTACTGTTAATGCCTCTCCCTATACACCCAAGCATTCTGCTGGCATTACCTGCTGCTCTATGACATTGTCTGCCCACCTTTAGGTCGTCTGATATAATGACCCCTAAATCCCTTTCCTCAGATACTGAGGTTAGTACTATATCACTGATTTTATATTCTGCTCTTGGGTTTTTAGCAGGTGCATTATCTTGCACTTATCGACATAAAATTTTAGTTGCGAGATTTTTGACCATTCCTCTAGTTTTCCTAAATCCTTTTCCATTTGGTGTATCCCTCCAGGAACATCAACTCTGTTACAAATCTTTGTGTCATCAGCAAAAAGACACACCTTACCATTGAGGCCTTCTGCAATTTCGCTGATAAAGATATTAAACAATATGGGTCCCAGAACAGATCCCTGAGGAACCCCACTGGTAACAATACCATGGTCTGAATATACTCCATTGACTACAACCCTCTGTTTTCTGTCCTTTAGCCACTGCCTAATCCATTCAACAATATATGAGCCCAAGCTCAAAGACTGCAGTTTATTGATAAGCCTTCTATGTGGGACAGTATCAAAAGCCTTACTAAAGTCCAGATAAGCCATGTCTACTGCACCTCCGCCATCTATTATTTTATTATGTCAGGCTTACTGGCCTATAGTTGCCCGATTCCTCTCTACTACCTTTCTTGTGAATTGGCACAACGTTTGTTAATTTCCAATCTTCTGGGGTGACACCTGTTACCAGTGATTGGTTAAATAAATCTGTTAATGGTTTTGCTAGTACACCTCTAAGCTCTTTTAATAGCTTTGGGTGTATCCCATCAGGCCCCTGTGATTTATTTGTATTCATTTTAGACAGCCGACTTAGAACTTCTTCCTCTGTAAAGACACATGCATCAAAGGATTCATTAGTCTTCCTCCCTAACTGAGGTCCTTCTTTTTCATTTTCCTTTGTAAAAACTGAACAGAAGTATTCATTGAGGCAGTCAGCTAGTTCTTTATCCTCTTCCATATACCTTCCTTCTTTTGGTTTTAATTTGGTAATTCCTTGTTTTAATTTCCTTTTTTCGTTTATGTATCTGAAGAATGTCTTATCACCTTTTTTCACTGACTGAGCTAATTTCTCTTCTGCCTGAGCTTTAGAAGCTCTTATAACTTGCTTGGCCTCTCTCTGCCTAATCTTATAGATTTCCCTGTCATCCTCGTTTTGGGTGTTTTTATACTTACTAAATGCCATCTTTTTGTTTTTAATGATTTTGGCCACTTCTGCTGAGTACCACAGTGGTCTCCTTCTTTTTTTGCTTTTACTGACAAGCCTAATGCACTTTTCTGTTGCCTTCAATAGTGCCACTTTTAAGTAATCCCATTTCTCTTGGACTCCATTGAAATTGTTCCAGTCTGATAGGGACTCGTATACCACTGATCTAATTTTAGAAAAGTCTGTTTTCTGAAAATCTAAAACTTTTGTTTTTGTGTAGAGTGACTCAGTCTCTGTACTTATAGTAAACCACACTGACTGGTGATCACTGGATCCTAAGCTTTCCCCTACAGTAATATCAGATACCAAATTGCCATTTGTGAATACCAAGTCTAAAATGGCCTCCTTCCAGGTAGGCTCCTCAACTACTTGCTGTAGGGATAATCCCAGTAGGGAATTTAGAATGTCTGTACTCCTGGCAGAACTAGCTATTTTGGTTTTCCTGTTTATATCAGGAAGATTAAAGTCTCCCATAATGAAAACTTCCCCTTTCAATGTCATTTTAGCCATTTCCTCAACTAGAAGATCATCTAATTCTTTGACTTGGCTAGGTGGTCTATATATGACACCTACACGAGTTACCTTATGATTACCAAGCTGCAACGTAACCCAAACTGACTCTAAATTGTTTTCGCTGACTTGTATTAGATTAGATTTTATGCTATCTTTCACATATAGGACCACTCCACCCCCTTTCTTGCCTTCTCTGTCTTATATAGAGAGAACCCAGGTATTGTTATATCCCAGTCATTACTCTCATTGAACCATGTCTCAGTAACAACCACTAAATCTATATTCTCAGATGCCGATACAGACTTAAGTTCGTTGATCTTATTCCCTAAACTGCGAGCATTTGTAGACAAGACTCTCAGTTTGTCATTTCTTATCCTATCAGCTCCTGGCATCTTTTGGCATTGTTTTTTCGGGGGGCAGCCGAACTGATGGATTGTCTCTTTTGTGCCCCCCTTTCCTAGTTTAAATGCTCCTTTGCAAAAACGTTGAACTGTTCACTGAGGACATTCGTTCCCTTGAGAGAAAGATGCAAACCATCTTTCTTGTACAGTTCTTTTCCATTCCAGCTAGAGCCAACATGAGACACAAAGCCAAATCCCTGGTTCAAACACCATTCACCAAGCCATACATTGAATTCCTTAATACGCAACTGCTTGTCATGCTGACGGTTATACACAGGCAGAACTGCAGAGAATGAGACAGTCGATGCAATCTCCCTTATATCATTACCAAGTGTGTGGAAAGCTTCCTTCACATTTCAAACTTCATTGCAAGCCAGATCATTTGTCCTAATATGGACAATAACATCCATCTCCTTTTCCCTCTTTGCTTGCTTAATAATGTTAACCTCTTTAGGACGCAGGGTGTACATGTACGCCCTTGTGTCCTGGTACTTAAGGACCCAGGGCGTACATGTACACCCTGCGAATATCCAATCACCGCTGCGCACGTGGCGTTGATCGGAACAAGATGCCTGCTGAAATCAATCAGCAGGCACCTTGGCACAATGCCCAGGGGGGTCCTGTGACCCCCCCATGTCAGCGATCGCAGCAAACAGCAGGTCAATTCAGACCTGCGGTTTGCTGCGCTATCTGTAGTCTCTGATCTCCGCGGTCTGTGACCACGGGGATCAGAGACTAAAATATGCCCCAAACTTATAAATTTTATTACCCCCCCCCCCGAACCCCGCCATATTAGTGTCCCCCCGGGCGGTGCAGGGGGGTGGGGGATTGCGGGCGGTGCTGCGGGTGGGCGGCGCGGGAGGCAGGCAATGTAAACAATGTCTCACATTTCAAAAACTGTAATAGCAAGCGATCAAAAAGTTATATGCACCCAAAAATAGTGCCAATCAAACCGTCATCTCATCCCGCAAAAAATGATACCCTACATAGGACAATCACCCCAAAAAAATAAAAAAAATATGGCTCTCAGACTATGGAGACACTAAAACATGATTTGTTTTGTCTTAAAAAATGATAATATTGTGTAAAACTTAAATAAATAAAAGGTATACATATTTGGTATCGGCGCGTCCGTCGCAACCTGCTCTATAAAAATAACACATGACCAAACCCCTCAGGTGAACACAACAAAAAAAAAAAAACTGTCAAAAACCATTTTTGTCACATTACATCACAAAAAGTGTAATAGCAAGCGACCAAAATGTCATATGCACCCCAAGATAGTGCCAATCAAACTGACATCTCATTCCACAAAAAATGAGCCCCTACAGAAGACAGTCGCCCAAAAAATACAAAATAAATATGGCTTTCAGAATGTGAAGACCTGACGAAGGAGCCCGTGCAGGCTCTGAAACGCATAGGATTGCTTTTTTGTCTCCTGAAGGCTTCCATACAACAGGGCTGTGACGTCACACGCCGAAATCTCCCGGGCTCTTCTCCGTGTGGTTCCCTCGCTGAGCGAAGTGCTGCCGGCCGGGGCATCGCTCTAGCTAGAAGGTAGAACCTGAAGTCATCATCACCAACACAGACTTCGCCCTGACACATGTGGAGGACTCCTAACACCGCTTCTATTCCGATTATGAGGTACTAGGAGTAATTACATTTACGTTTATGTGATACTGTGAACATCGTGTTACCACATTATCTCGTCCATATATCCCTTGCACCGGCATCACAGATCAGCACACAATTCTTATTCTGGTTTCCTTAACCAGATTGTGCTCACAGCCTATGTATTTTATATATGAACTAGCAGAAGGACCCGGCTTCTCACGGGTATATTTCATCTATTTCATTTAATGTTTGTGTGTGTCGTTAAAAGATATCGACAGAATCCCCCATAACAGTGACCTTTACATCACCCTGCGCTTTAAACAGTGAACTCCACAGTGCCCCACCCCTTAACACTTCACAGCACCCCACTCCCTTGATAGTGACCTCCTCAGGGGCCCACCCCTTTACAGTGACCTCACAGTACCCTGCTGCCTTAACAGTGACCTCCACAGCAGTTGCCAATACAGATGGAAGCGCTCATTGCTTTTCTCTTTATAAGATGCAGTGCATCTTATAAAGAGAATACTAGTGACCGCTTTCATAATGGAAGCTCTGACTAGTCTGCAGGAGGAGGGGGAGAGAAGCTCTGTGAGTGCTATACAGTACTTACCCCTTCTCCTGCTTTCTCTTCTCAGCACCCACGCTGCTGTGTCCTGGCTGCCTTCAGCTTCAGGACGTACAGAGCGCACTCTGACCTGAATCTGCAGGAGGTCAGATGACTGCAGCGCCGGCCCTGAGAAGAGAAGACAGCCAGGACAGGGAGAGTGGTGACAGGAGAGGTAAGTTACTTTATTATTTTACAGTCTGATATGGAGGTCTAATGGGGGTCTGGAGTGGTCTATGGGGGGTCTGGAGGTCTGACTGGGGCGGTCAGTAGGTATGACTGGGGGGTCTGGAGGTCTGACTGGGGGGTCTGGAGGTCTGACTGGGGGGTCTAGAAGTCTAATGGGGGTCTGGAGGTCTAATGGGGGTCAGATATGGGGGTCTGGAGGTCTAGTGGGAGTATGGGGGTCTGGAGGTCTGATATGGGGGTCTGGTCTGAGGTCTGATAAGTGGGTCTGGAGGTCTAATGGGGGTATTATATGTAGGTCATATCTGAGGTCTGATATTGGGTCGGGGTTCTTACATGGATGTCTAATGGGGTCTGATCTGAGATTTTGAGATTTAAAACTGGGGTCTTATATGGGGTCTGACATAGAGGTCTAAAAGGGGTTTGGTCTGAGATAGGGGGATCTCATTTAGGATCTTATTTATGGTTTTATATGGGGTCTGATCTTAAAGGAAGGTGTTTTTTTTTTTATTACTAGCACACAATATCAAGGGGTGTTTTTGTACTGTATTTTCTGGTGGACTGTTTCTGCAGTATAGTATTGGGGAGCACAGCGGGCACAGTACTGGAGATGGCAGGATGGGGTGTTGAGAAGGTGGGAGGATGATGGAAAAGTTGGAAAGTAAGATGTCTGTTTGTTAAACTCTGCAGAGACAAGGCGCAGCTGAAGAAGTCACCATGGTGGTCTGGTTTAACAGAAGAAGAGGAAAGAGAATATCTACATCGGAGAAGAGGTCACTGGATGCAAGAGGTATGTTGCGCTGTATGACCCTATATGTTCTGTAGCACTGTATGTAATGTTTTCAAGTATGTCTTTAAAGGGGATGTCCGCTTTTTTAATTTTTTGTATGAGCACTGCCTTCTCTGCTCTGTTTACCTGCTCATCACTGCAAATGCTATGGCGAGCAGGTGAGCGCTGCCCTCTTTTCAAACATCTGGGTGCATAGAGGGCATTACTACTATGAAGGGGGCACAGACGGCATTACTAATGTGAAGGGGCACAATAGGCATTTTTTTACTATGGAGGGGGCACAGAGCCAGAGGGCATGACTACAATGAAGGGGGCACAGTGGGCATTATTACTGTGAAGGGGGCACAGTGGGCATTATTACTATGAAGGGGGCACAATGGGGATTTCTACTATGAAGGGTGCACAGAAGGCATTAGTAGCACAGTGGGCATTACTACTATGGAGGGGGCACAGACGGCATTACTAATGTGAAGGGGCACAATAGGCATTTTTTTTACTATGGAGGGGGCACAGAGCCAGAGGGCATGACTACAATGAAGGGGGCACAGTAGGCATTATTACTGTAAAGGGGGCACAGTGGGCATTATTACTATGAAGGAGGCTCAATGGGGATTATTACTATGAAGGGGACACAATAGGGATTATTACTGTGAAGGGAGCACAGTGGGGATTATTACTGTGAAGGAGGCACAATGGGGATTATTACTATGAAGGGGACACAATAGGGATTATTACTGTGAAGGGAGCACAGTGGGGATTATTACTGTGAAAGGGGCACAGAGATGGCATAACTACTGTGAGAGGGCACACATCAGTACAAAACTACTGTGAAGGTTGTACAATGAGGGCAATACTACTGTAAGGGGGTCCAATTTTTTTAAAGTATTGGGGGAGGAGTGCTAGAGAAAGGACCCGCACCGGGTGCCAAACACCCTAGGCACGCCACTGTCCATGGCATTTAAACCTTAAAACGGATTTGGCTTATTTTTATTAATTACGGTATGTCTTTATTCTCTATAGTTATTTTTATTGGTGTCTGTTCACATTATGTTACTGAAAACCATTTTCTTTCTTTCTTGTATATTCTCTATAGGCACAATCCACTGTTCCATGCCAGATTTTCCAAAGTGTTGTTCTCCATGCATGCCTTGCTTTTCTGCATTTAAACTCATTTGTATCTTTTTTTTTTTATGATGTCATGAATAAGGGCTCCTCTGCCGAAACTGGTCGGAGCTATGTTTTTAACTTGTTTATGTCCTGAGATGAAATAAAATTATGCCTATCCTGAGAGTGCTGAGAAGACTACACTACACAGACAACATGTTTATCCTGGGACCCAGCCCTGTGTTCGTGCACCGCACCACTTTTGGAGGTGAGCTGATTCTATCCTACCCTCCTACCTCATTATACAGGTATAAATGTTTTTTACTTCTAAAAACCCTGTGGGCAGTTACTAAATTGTAAAAAAGTGGCCATCATAATAAAATTCCATGTTTTTTTTTTTATATGCTTTGTTAAAATTTTCTTTTTAAGACAACAAAAAACCCAGACCAAAAAGAAAAAAAATGTATGTCAACAATTTGACCAGTTTGCCCTATCGTCCACTTCAGGGTGATTTGGAGTGTAACATGAACAGCTGTTGTACTTCAGTGTGGAACGAGTGATTATGTTCCTGATTATGTTCCGTAGCACAACATGTATCACTTGAATAATTAAGGGAATAAGGTCAGAACAGCAAAATAAATATCTGCCCTTTGAACACTTTTTATGTGCTTTCCCTTATGTAATGACTTTGAATGTCATGTGATCCTAATTCAAAATGTCTATACACAGTGTATTATTAACCCCTTAAGGATGTTGCTATTTTTTTTTTTATATACTGTAGTTTTCTCATCTCCCCATTCTGAAATCAGAAATTTCTTAATTTCCATCACATAACGGCTGTCTCACAGCCTTTTTCAGAGCCTATTAAAGGGGCTATCCACGTGGCCATGAATAGCAGCCTTCAAAAAATAGGATGTCCTATTTTTGGCCTTTTCCCCGGCCAGATGGACCCCAGGAGCCTGTTTTTAACTCTTGTTTAGACGAGTGCATCCGTCAAACAGCCTTTAAAAATTACTACAAAGGTCTTTCAGGAGTCAAAATTAAAAAAAAAGTAATAAAATTCCTCATCCACTAGAATGTGTCCTTGAACCCTCGCTGTTCACTAAATGCAGGAGGACCTGCACTCCCAGCATCGTGATGTCATCTTTTTATTATTTTTGGTAACGTCGGCACTAGCGGGGATGAGGGGAAAGTGGGTGCATTTTATATATTGGTGCACAACTGGGGGCTATTTTATAGATCTATATCTATAGATGGGCACAACTGGCAGTCATTATATATGTATGGGGACACAACTGGGGGCTATTTTATAGATATAAAACTATGGGCTGTTATAAATACTGGGAAGCAGTAAGAGGGCAATTATCCATTCTGGGGGCCATTATAACTAGAGGGGGCACAAGGGGTACAGTATATATACTGGGGACCCTATGGGGGGGCATAATATTTATCCTGAGGACACTGCAGGGGTTGGGGTTTTAACTTAAAAACCCAATGACTATCATCAGGTTTTATTGCCAAATTTCCAAAACAGGTGTTAAAAATAAACAGACAGCATGAAAATGAATGTACAAATGGTTGACTGCATTTGCCATACAGTATAGATGACGGGAATATATTCTGTGAATTGGCGTGTGTTACTATTTTTGCACAATAAAAACACCGGGCCAGATTTACTAATCTAAGTGCACAAGAAGTCTGGCTTAAAGAGGTTGTGCAATAACTACAGTACTTTCCACTCTAAAGCTAGTTTCATATTTGCATCACAACGTTCACCAGATACAGCATTGCTGGATGTTATAGGAATGCCCGCCAGCTCCATTAACTGTAATGGGCTCCGGTGGAGATCCGGACTCTACCCAGCAAATATGCTCAGGAATTGGTAGGAAAAAAAGTTGCATGCATTTGTTTTTGTCTGGCTGATTCCTGGCAGTCTATGCCGGAACAGCTTGCCAGAAGGCTAAGAGTACTTTCACACTTGCGTTGCCAGATCTGGCAATCTGTATGCAAACGGATACCATTTGTAGACGGATGCGGATCCGTCTCACAAATGCATTGCAATACTGGATCCGTCTCTCCGTTTGTCATCCGGAAAAACGGATCCGGTATTTATCTTTTTTGCATTTTTAAAGTTCTGCGCATGCTCAAACTGGAAGAACGGATCCGTCAAAGCGGTAATTTTAATGCCGGATACGGCACTAATACATTTCAAAGGAAATTTATGCCAGTTCCGGCATTCAGGCAAGTGTTCCGGAATTTTGGACAGAGAAAATACCGCAGCATGCTGCAGTATTTTCTCCGGCCAAAAAAACGTAAGAGGTACTGAACTGAAGACATCCTGATGCAAATGCTCTCCATTCAGAATGCATTAGGATAAAACTGATAATTTTTTTTCCGGTATTGAGCCCCTTGGACGGAACTCAATACCGGAAAAGAATAATGCTAGTGTGAAAGTACCCCTAACTTGTATTTTTATCAGTGATTTTAATTACTGTAGCTCCTATTCCTCCTTGGATTTTTTTTTTAAATTTACCTTATTAGTAGAGATGAGCGAACTTCTATTTTTAGTTCGGCGTCCAAAGTTCGGGTTCGGGTTATCGTAGCATCCCGTTATAGATTTCGCTACCGCGGACCATAACGGCATTTGGAATCCATAAGGGAATGCTTCATTGAACCCGAACCGTGGACAATTCTAAGGACCTGGGGTGACGTCACCGTCATGTGATCAGTGCAGGGGGCGTGGCTCAGCACTGGATTGGATAAGAGGTGATCCAGTGCTGAGCCACGCCCCCTGCACTGATCACATGACGGTGACGTCACCCCAGGTCCTTAGGGTTGTCCACGGTTCGGGTTCAATGAAGTATCCCCTTATGGATTCCAAATGCCGTTATGGAATCCATAACGGGATGCTACGATAACCCGAACCCGAACTTTGGACGCCGAACTAAAAATAGAAGTTAGCTCATCTCTACTTATTAGCCATTTTCTCTTTCCCAATGCTTGAATCTTACTTCCTGGTTTGCAATGTGTCTTCTGTACTGTCAAGCTTTAGGGCAGTGTGCTGTGTCCTGACATCAGCAGGACAGGTGACACTAACCACACCTGTAGTTCTTACCAATGACGCTTGCGCGTCCTACATTACAGGGTTCCAGTGCAGGTTGTAACCTACAACAACTTTATATCTTAGATGATTTGCCAATGACTTTAGAATAAGGCAGTTTTGATAAATGGTAGTATTTGGAAAAAAGTGATATCACAGCGATATATCTGTTGGATGGGATAAACTGTGGACTACTGTGGGGGTTATTACTAATGGGAGGCACTGTGAGGGAAATTATAAGGCACTATAGGGGGCATTACTGGGGACAGCGGAAGGGGGGCTTTACTGGAAGCAGTGACGGCATTTTAATACTGGGATACTATAAGGGGAATTTTTGTACTGAGGCCATTATGAATGCTGGGTGCACTATAATGACATTTTATAGGGGGTATTATTGCTGGAGCCACTGTAGGGGCATTTTTATTACTGGGGCAAATTAGGGGACATTATTTATGGGGACACTATACAGGCATTATTACAGGGAGCACAATGAAGGGGCTTTATTATTATTACTGGGGCATTTTAGAGGGGCACTATTGGTGCATTATTATTGCTGGATGCACTATACTGTAGGTGTAATATTACTACTGGGGACTCTATCTTTGGGGAGCACATCAGGCACAGTATTTGGGATAGCAGAAGGATGACACTGTTGTGGAACCAGCATGGGAATTTTTTTTTATTTAGAAGGTGGGTAGGATCATGTAAAAGTGAGGAATCTAACATGTCTGGCAAACTCTGCAGAATTGTCATGGCTGCTTGGGCCGACTGGAGAATATGCGGAAAGAGAACGTCTACATCAAAGGAGGCATAACTGGATGTAATAGGTATGCAGTGCTGTATTCTCCTGTATGTTTGTTAGTGCTGGTAGACAGTATGCTGTTGGTAGAGCTAGCTCGCTGCTCTCACCCTTGTCTCGCCTTCTAAGCCCCCTGCTCCATATATTTGAGACAACTGGAGGAGGAGAAGGTGGAGGACAGAACGTGGCAGCTAGTCCTGCCCACTACAAAGTGACAGCTTCTGTAAAGGTATTTTGTGCTGCTGGGGTAGTATATTGTGCTTTGGTACTTGGCTTTCTTGGAGCAGTATTTTGTGCTGCACAATGGTATTTGGTACTGCTGAGACATTATATTGTGCTGCACTTTAGTATGTGGTGTGCTGCACTTCAGTATGTGGTGTGCCGAACTTTGGTATTTCGTTTTGCTGCAGAACCAAATACCAAAGTGTAGCACAATATACTTATCCTCTTTAGTATTGCTGGCCCCATCTATGTGTTAGCCCCACCTACTTGTTCTGACCCCACCTTCTGTCAATTTTGGCCCTGATAGTTTGGTAGCTGGAGGCACAAACTAATAGATAATCATACAGCTCTGTCTCAACAGATTGAGCTATGTTTAATTTTCTGAAGACACTTTCCCTTTAAGGGAATAATTGTAGCCAGGGCCGGTGCAAGGATTTTTGCCAACACAAGCGAAGCTAAATTTTGGCACCCCCCCTCCCTATGATCACATTATGACCCCCTATTGTGTCACACTTCTGCCCCCCCCCCATGGCACATCATCCCCCCATGTCACATTTCTCCCCCTCCATGGCACAGACTACAGACATTTGATTTGTCCCCCCTCCCATCATGTCACCCGTGATTTCCCCCCACCCCATTAATGTTGTGTAATAATTATAAACAATATGCGCTCTGCGCTCATCACCTACATAGTCACCAACAGCTGCTTCAGTCCCTGCTGCTGCCCGCCACGGAGCCACTCGCCAGTCACACACCCCCTGAGTGCCCCCATGACCGTGCTGCCGCTCTGTGAGTGAGGACACATGCAGGCTGAGGTGGGTGGCCGGCAGCGCAACTTGCCGCAAGTGATTAAAAAAAAAAAGTAAATTTTTCTGCCCCCCCCCCACACACACACACACTTCTCTGCGCCCTAAGGCAGCCGCTTGGTCTGCCTTATTATAGAACCGGCCCTGATTGTAGCATATTATTTAACAAGATATTTAACAAAATTAGCTTGTGCATTTACTTAGTTGTTCATTTACCAATCATATTAGATATCGCAGATCAGGTTGATAATTACTGTGGGGGGATGGTGAAGACCCAGAGTTCATGTTGCACATTGGTGGCAATTGCAAGTTTTTAGGTAAGTGGAGGATCCTTTAAAATGATTTCAGGGACTTAGGTTGCAAGGTGAGGGTAAGAACCTCAAAGTTAGTATTCTTTGAAATACTACCTGTACCATGAGCCATATCAGAAAGGCAGTGAGAGATTAGGGAGGTAAGTGGCTCATGAACAGGTGTAGGAAAGATGGGTTTAAGTTCCTGGAGAACTGGGCCAACTTCTGTGTTTGCTACAGGCTTTATCATAGGCATGGGCTGCACATCAAGGGTGAAGGTGCAGCTTTTTTGGGGGAGAAAAAAAAGTTGTGGAGTGTTTAAACTGGGGACTTGGTGGGGGGGGGGGGGTTCCATGCCTTACATGAAGATAGTGCACCTGAGGCAACTTATTGGAACAGTAGGTGGAATGGAGGGAGGAACTAGATCAGTTCATAAGGACAGATGTAGAGTAAAAAAAAATCTGAAATATGTATGTAATTGTTTGTATGGATCACCTTGCGACAGATATGTATGTTTTTATATTTTTATGTGGAGCTGTTAGATGCATGTCTGTATATCTGCACATGCATTTAAGTGCAACAAGTGTGTTACGACTTTGTGCTAATTGCTGCTGTGAGGGGAAGTGTGGGAGGAGTGGTTCCCCTATATATTTCAGCCATTTATTTCGAAGTTGTCATGAGTAAGGTCATGAGTAAGGACCGTACGTGTAAGGTCCGAAACGCGTAGACTGTAAGTTATTGTCCTGTACCTGGAAAAGTTTTTATCGCAACGTCAATAAAGAAAGAAAGAATAAGAAACCCTACTGGCGAGCTGGACTTCATTTCCTTTATTGTTGGGATCAGCTGTGTCCAGAGTCCGTGTCCGTGCACATGGGAGGGAAGGCTGAGGTGAGAGCTGCTCTTTTGGATTTGCGATTCATATACTTTAACAAGATATTTAACAAAATTAGCTTGTGCATTTACTTAGTTGTTCATTTACCAATCATATTAGATATTGCAGATCAGGTTGATAATTACTGTGGCGGCTGGTGAAGACCCAGAGTTCATGTTGCACATTTATGCCAATTACAAGTTTTTAGGTAAGTGGAGGATCCTTTAAAATGATTTCAGGGACTTAGGTTGCAAGGTGAGGGTAACAACCTCAAAGTTAGTATTCTTTGAAAAACTACTTGTACCATGAGCCATATCAGAAAGGCAGCGAGAGATTAGGGAGGTAAGTGGCTCATGAACAGGTGTAGGAAAGATGGGTTTGAGTTCCTGGAGAACTGGGCCAACTTCTGTGTTTGCTACAGGCTCTATCATAGGCAAGGGCTGCACATCAAGGGTGAAGGTGCAGCTTTTTTGGGGGAGAAAAAAAGTTGAGGAGTGTTTAAACTGGGGACTTGGTGGGGGGGGGGGGGGGTTCCATGCCTTACATGAAGATAGTGTACCTGAGGCAACTTATTGGAACAGTAGGTGGAATGGAGGGAGGAACTAGATCAGTTCATAAGGACAGATGTAGGGTAAAAAAAAATCCAAAAAACTCTTTATTGTATGTACACTAATGCTAGAAGCCTAACTAATAAAACTGGTGAACTGGAATTAGTGATGTGTGAGGAGAACTATGACATAGTGGGAATAACTGAGACATGGCTGGATGATATCTATGACTGGGTGGTTAACGTACAGGGTTACAGTCTGTTTAGAAAGATTGTCAAAACCCGAGAAGGAGAGGGGGTTTGCCTTTATGTAAAGTTCTGTCTAAAGCTCTAAAGTCCACACTCCGGGAAGATATAAGTGAGGGACTTGAACGTATGGTGTCTCTGTGAGTAATGCATGGTGAGAAGTGCAATAATAAAATCCTGATAGGAGTTTGTTATAAGCCTCCTAATATATCAGTCCACAGAAGTCCACAGAAAATCTACTTCTAAAAGAAATAGACGAGGCTGCAAACCATAATGAGGTCATTAAGTGGAGGACTTCAACTACCCAGACATAGACTGGGAAGTGGAAACTTGTGAATCTCATAAAGGAAACAGGTTCTTGTCCATAATTAAACACAGTCACCTTTTCCAGCTGGTTCAGGACCTGACTAGAAGAACAACCATACTAGACATAGTATTAACCAAGAGACCTGACAGAACAAAAGACGTGCAGGTTGGGGGACACCTGGGAAATAGTGACCATAATACTATATGATAAACTTGCAATTGTCGTTCGAAAGAAGTTTTTTTCAGGGTGAAATGTATGTGATAAGCCTTATGGATTATTGCATACATGTGCCTCGGGTCTCGGATGGGGCGCCATGTTTAAACCTCAGGTCTCGGGCAGGGCTCCATGTTTAAAGACGTGACTTCTGCCGTATATATATACGGTGGAGGTCGCAATAAGGTTAAGGACATGACAGGGTCTGTTGCACAGAATTGTCGCTCGGCAAATGTAGTGCCATTATTCAATGAGTGGTTAAAAACAGAGCCCGAAAACTATAGACCAGTAAGTCTAATGTTGTGGGAAATCCGAAGATTTTCTGAGAGATGCTTTCCTGAAGTATCTTGATGAAAATAAGTGTATAATGCTGTATCAGCATGGCTTCATGAGGGATTGGTTCTGTCAAACCAGTCTAATCAGTTTCTATGAGGAGTTAAGTTCAAGATTGGACTAGAGTGAGTCAATGATGTTATATATTTTCTCCAAAGCATTTGATACTGTGTCCCATAAAAGGTTAGTACAGGGATGTCCAACCTGCGACCATCCAGTTTTGCAATAGCTGGAGGACCCCAGGTTGACCACCCCTTGGTTAGTACATAAAATGAGAATGCTTGGACTGGGAGAAAATGTCTGTATGTGGGTAAGTAACTGGCTGAGTGACAGAAAACAGAGGGTGGTTATTAATGGTACACACTCACATTGGGTCACTGTCACTAGTGAGGTACCACAGGAGTCAGTATTGGGCCCTATTCTCTTTAATATATGTATTAATGATCTTGTAGAAGGCTTGCATAGTAAAATATCAATTTTTGCAGATGACCCTAAACTGTGTAAAGTAATTACTAAGGACAGTATACTGCTACAGATGGATCTGGATAGATTGGAGGCTTGGGCAGAGAAGTGGCAGATGATTCTCTGCGTCTGGAGCAAAGAAGGTTTCTTCACAAACATAAAAGAGGATTCTTTACGGTAAGAGCAGTGAGACTATGGAACTCTCTGCCTGAGGAGGTGTTGATGGTGATTTTACTAAAAGAGTTCGAGAGGGGCCTGGATGTATTTCTAGCATTTAATAATATAACAGGTTATAAGGGGTCATTTATCACCTGGTGTAAAGTAGAACTGGCTTAGTTGCCCATAGTAACCAATCAGATTCCTCCTTTCATTTTTCATAGCTCCTTTGGAAAATGAAAGTTGGCATCTGATTGGTTGCTATGAGCAACTAAGTCAGTTCAATTTATTCCAGATAGTTTCTAAAATTCTGGAGAAGGTTTGTTGATCCAGGGAGTTATTCAGATTTTTTAAAATGAGGAAAATTGACTTCTACCTCATGAGGGTTTTTTTGTTTAGTTTTTTTGTCCTCATGTAAAGTATCTTTATTCAATATAGCATTTATGGTCAAAAGGTTTTTATTAACAGTCTGCATATAGTAAAACATACATAAATATGACTTTGTCAAAATGACATGAATCACATATCTCCTGTAGAAGAGAAGTACAATGGTGCAAATAATTTTTAATTAAAAGGGGTAGATGTGACAGAGGGGAAGTACATAAAGGGAAAATGGGGTAAAAGGGGTATCAACAAACAAACACAAGTCCTGGAAGCTTTACATATTATAAATTGTTAAAGTGCGAGTAATCGGCTAGAAAGTATTTTGAGTGTTGAGAAGCTGAAAAGAATAACGGAAAAAGAGGTAGAGAGAGATAGGACTGTTGGCTGAAGAGCTATAAGAACCAGCTAGCAACAGCCCAGTACCCTACAAGGCATCTGGAACCTCGCCCCTCTCGACCCACTGAGCAAAGCCAGAGGAAATTCTGAACTCTGACCCGATCTGCCAGGTCTCTTGTTAAATGTGTCCTGAGTCTGCACATTTTCTGCCCTGAGCTCTTACTTCCTCATAATCTGGTTTATTGCCTCAACATAAAGCGCTCTTTAAGGGGGAAGTTGTGGATTTCCACCTCCTGGGGATGCTGCCAAAATGAAGAATCCCAAACTTCCCTGGGGACTTGGTGGGGGGGGGGGGGGGGTTCCATGCCTTACATGAAGATAGTGTACCTGAGGCAACTTATTGGAACAGTAGGTGGAATGGAGGGAGGAACTAGATCAGTTCATAAGGACAGATGTAGGGTAAAAAAAAATCCAAAAAACTCTTTATTGTATGTACACTAATGCTAGAAGCCTAACTAATAAAACTGGTGAACTGGAATTAGTGATGTGTGAGGAGAACTATGACATAGTGGGAATAACTGAGACATGGCTGGATGATATCTATGACTGGGTGGTTAACGTACAGGGTTACAGTCTGTTTAGAAAGATTGTCAAAACCCGAGAAGGAGAGGGGGTTTGCCTTTATGTAAAGTTCTGTCTAAAGCTCTAAAGTCCACACTCGGGAAGATATAAGTGAGGGACTTGAACGTATGGTGTCTCTGTGAGTAATGCATGGTGAGAAGTGCAATAATAAAATCCTGATAGGAGTTTGTTATAAGCCTCCTAATATATCAGTCCACAGAAGTCCACAGAAAATCTACTTCTAAAAGAAATAGACGAGGCTGCAAACCATAATGAGGTCATTAAGTGGAGGACTTCAACTACCCAGACATAGACTGGGAAGTGGAAACTTGTGAATCTCATAAAGGAAACAGGTTCTTGTCCATAATTAAACACAGTCACCTTTTCCAGCTGGTTCAGGACCTGACTAGAAGAACAACCATACTAGACATAGTATTAACCAAGAGACCTGACAGAACAAAAGACGTGCAGGTTGGGGGACACCTGGGAAATAGTGACCATAATACTATATGATAAACTTGCAATTGTCGTTCGAAAGAAGTTTTTTCAGGGTGAAATGTATGTGATAAGCCTTATGGATTATTGCATACATGTGCCTCGGGTCTCGGATGGGGCGCCATGTTTAAACCTCAGGTCTCGGGCAGGGCTCCATGTTTAAAGACGTGACTTCTGCCGTATATATATACGGTGGAGGTCGTAATAAGGTTAAGGACATGACAGGGTCTGTTGCACAGAATTGTCGCTCGGCAAATGTAGTGCCATTATTCAATGAGTGGTTAAAAACAGAGCCCGAAAACTATAGACCAGTAAGTCTAATGTTGTGGGAAATCCGAAGATTTTCTGAGAGATGCTTTCCTGAAGTATCTTGATGAAAATAAGTGTATAATGCTGTATCAGCATGGCTTCATGAGGATTGGTTCTGTCAAACCAGTCTAATCAGTTTCTATGAGGAGTTAAGTTCAAGATTGGACTAGAGTGAGTCAATGATGTTATATATTTTCTCCAAAGCATTTGATACTGTGTCCCATAAAGGTTAGTACAGGGATGTCCAACCTGCGACCATCCAGTTTTGCAATAGCTGGAGGACCCCAGGTTGACCACCCCTTGGTTAGTACATAAAATGAGAATGCTTGGACTGGGAGAAAATGTCTGTATGTGGGTAAGTAACTGGCTGAGTGACAGAAAACAGAGGGTGGTTATTAATGGTACACACTCACATTGGGTCACTGTCACTAGTGAGGTACCACAGGAGTCAGTATTGGGCCCTATTCTCTTTAATATATGTATTAATGATCTTGTAGAAGGCTTGCATAGTAAAATATCAATTTTTGCAGATGACCCTAAACTGTGTAAAGTAATTACTAAGGACAGTATACTGCTACAGATGGATCTGGATAGATTGGAGGCTTGGGCAGAGAAGTGGCAGATGATTCTCTGCGTCTGGAGCAAAGAAGGTTTCTTCACAAACATAAAAGAGGATTCTTTACGGTAAGAGCAGTGAGACTATGGAACTCTCTGCCTGAGGAGGTGTTGATGGTGATTTTACTAAAAGAGTTCGAGAGGGGCCTGGATGTATTTCTAGCATTTAATAATATAACAGGTTATAAGGGGTCATTTATCACCTGGTGTAAAGTAGAACTGGCTTAGTTGCCCATAGTAACCAATCAGATTCCTCCTTTCATTTTTCATAGCTCCTTTGGAAAATGAAAGTTGGCATCTGATTGGTTGCTATGGGCAACTAAGTCAGTTCAATTTTATTCCAGATAGTTTCTAAAATTCTGGAGAAGGTTTGTTGATCCAGGGAGTTATTCAGATTTTTTTAAAATGAGGAAAATTGACTTCTACCTCATGAGGGTTTTTTTGTTTAGTTTTTTTGTCCTCATGTAAAGTATCTTTATTCAATATAGCATTTATGGTCAAAAGGTTTTTATTAACAGTCTGCATATAGTAAAACATACATAAATATGACTTTGTCAAAATGACATGAATCACATATCTCCTGTAGAAGAGAAGTACAATGGTGCAAATAATTTTTAATTAAAAGGGGTAGATGTGACAGAGGGGAAGTACATAAAGGGAAAATGGGGTAAAAGGGGTATCAACAAACAAACACAAGTCCTGGAAGCTTTACATATTATAAATTGTTAAAGTGCGAGTAATCGGCTAGAAAGTATTTTGAGTGTTGAGAAGCTGAAAAGAATAACGGAAAAAAGAGGTAGAGAGAGATAGGACTGTTGGCTGAAGAGCTATAAGAACCAGCTAGCAACAGCCCAGTACCCTACAAGGCATCTGGAACCTCGCCCCTCTCGACCCACTGAGCAAAGCCAGAGGAAATTCTGAACTCTGACCCGATCTGCCAGGTCTCTTGTTAAATGTGTCCTGAGTCTGCACATTTTCTGCCCTGAGCTCTTACTTCCTCATAATCTGGTTTATTGCCTCAACATAAAGCGCTCTTTAAGGGGGAAGTTGTGGATTTCCACCTCCTGGGGATGCTGCCAAAATGAAGAATCCCAAACTTCCCTTTCGTGACTTGGTGAAGAAGCCCGGAAAAATAGAGAGAAGAGACATTTTCGGGGACAGACTTAAAGATACCTGGTGTAGAGCATTAAACAGCGATATCATGTCTCGCCACAGCGGGGAAGAACAGTGCAGTTCCACCAGATGTGTAGCATGGTACCAGGGGCTACACTGCACCGCCAACATAGCCTAGAAGTTTGAGGACACATTTTTTGAAGACGGAGTCCGAGTAATGTACCAACAGGAGAGAATTTTGTAATTAGTTTCCTGCAGAAATATGGTAACCCCCCCCTCCCAGTAATCCGTAAATGGCCAAATCACATCTTCGCAAATGTAGTAAGTTGGGAACGGAGGAGGGTCTGGGGGGGGGAGAGAGAAGAAGCAAAGCTCCACAGCTGGAGATATCAGAGTCAAGTTCCGGGGGATGATCCAGAGTCCCCCAATAGCTCCATCAACTGTTTGAGACTCGGAATAGGATCCTCCAGTAAAGAGAGAACAATCGTCGTTCTCTGTGGGAGGGAGGGAGGGAGGAAGGAAGGAGAGGATTGCCCGCCAGAGGCATTAAGAGGCCAAGTATAGAGATCAGCTTGGAAGTAAAAGCAAAACACCTCCAGGATATGAGTAGGGTGGTCATCAGGGGAGATAGGGCAAGGTCAGTCAGTGAAATCCCAAAGGGCAACGAAAAGACCCCCTGTGTCTGAAGCAAGTTCCTCATGTGTTCCATATGAACCCACAGTTTGGATGCCTTATGGTGGAAAAGATCTAACACACACTTACTGATAGTGGCTCTGGAATCTAAAGAGAAGTTTGGCAACCCAATCCCCCCCCCCCCTCGATCTGTGTAATGACAAAATAGAGTGATGTATCCGTTGCCCTCCCCCCACCACAAAAATATCAAGGACACCTTCCTTATTTTAAGGAGAAAGGATCAGGGAAGGTCATGGGGCAGGGTTTGGAAAAGGTATGAAAACTTAGGGAGGGTGTCCAATTTTAGGACATTTAATCTGCCAAACCAGGAAAGGGGTAACTGCATCCACTTATTGAGATCTTTTTCAACGACAGATAGAAGAGGTAAGTAATTGAGGTAAAACACATTGGAGGGGTCTGCTGGCAAGTGTATCCCTAGATATTTAATAGACGTGTTCTGCCATTGGAAGGGAAAGATCTCGAACAGGTGTCTAACCTCTGATTTGGGCAAAGTAATATTAACCATTTGCAATTTTTGGACATTGACTTTGAAGTTGCTTAGGCTACCATAGGCCTGAAACTCTTGCAAAATAGCCGGGACACTTATCCTGAGGGACGGGATGAATAAGAGCAAGTTGTCTGCAAATAAAGACATTTTGTGTTCTATACTACCCGACTGTATACCTCTGATGAAAGAGTTATGACGTATCGCGTTAGCCAGAGATTCCATCACTAGTATGTAAAGAAAGGGGGCATTGACTCTAATTTGAGCCGAGAGGTTGTTATATAATGCCATTATCCACTCTCTCATCCAGTTGCCCAAGCCCAGTCTACGTAGAGTGGCCTCCAGGAATCAGATTAGGGATATGTGGTTGCAGTCTGAGGGCCAAAATTTGGGCAAAAAGTTCAACATCAACATTGATCAGTGAGATAGGACTGTAGTTGCCACAGTGAGAAGGGTCTTTCCCTTGGTGACAGGGCACCAAGGGACTGGGTGGGAAAGGGGCACCCTTTGAAGATTGCATTAAAAGATGATAGAAGTAAAATGGACAAGAGAGGTTTCAGAGTTCTATAGAATCTGGTAGTGAACTCATCTGGGCCTGTACTCTTACTTGCCTTAAGGGTTTTAATGACTGCACCTAACTCCTCGGAGGAGATGTCTCCATCTAGCTCCACAGAGGCAGACCCTGGCAGCCTATCAGGTCTGAATTTGGCCAAATAGGCGTCTATGTCCATCTAAGGGGGGTCCTTAGATCCTGGAGAGCTACCATCTATGGCATAAAGGTTGGAATAGTATTTCCTGAATTCTTCTAGGAGTTCCTTGGGAGAATGTAGTAAGCCGTCACTTTTATAGTTAATAGCCGCAACCTGGGTCCGCGGTAAGCGGGGATGGAGAGCCCTAGCCAACCATTTTACGCATTTGTCACCATATTCATAGTATCCTTTGCGGCTCTTGTCCCTGCCACATAGTGTCTTTTGATCTAGAATAGACAGAACCTCCTGTCAGAGGGAGGAAACCTCGGCACATAGACTATCAGAAGCTGATCTTTTGTTGGTAGATTCCTTAATCCATAGTTCTTGAAGGAGAGACTTCAGATTAGCAGACCTCTCTCTTTTGAGCCTTGCCCCGTAGGATAGGAAGACCCCCTAATCACACACTTAGTGTCTCGCCCCACTTGCCCCACTTGATAGGGGCACTAGATGGATCAGAAGTGTGTATGGTGGTAAACTCCTTATTAGTGGTTGTCGTTAAGGAACAAGGGCGGCAGGTCCTTCCAGTATAAGAGAAGGAACACAAAACCGGGGCATGGTTAGACCACAGAAAGGTGCCTATAAAGCACTGTGGGGAGGCGTCTAGGAGGGCCTGTGATGCAAACATTTATGAGATATGAGATAGTGAGTGGTAAGTGTAGCCTTTGTGAGTCGGGTGAAGAAGCCTCCACAGGTCTACCAATTGCAAAGAGGCCAGGGTCCGTCTCAGAGACTGTAAAGAGGATAAGGGTACAGATGTCCTACCTGATGTGGAGTCGAGCGAGGGGTCAAGGCAAAGATTAACCTCACCACCAAAAATAATACTTGTGCCATCTGCAAAACGAGCTAATGAGTGCAGCACCTGTGTACCAAACCGCACCTGGTACTGGTTAGGAAAGTAAATGGAGGCAAAGGTAAGTATCAAGTAATTGACAGATAACTTAAGAAACAAAAATCTTCCACTTGGGTCTGTTTCTGTGCTGAACACAGACAAAGACATGAAGAACATAATAAGCAAATAACATCATAGTGCAAAAAGTAAGTAAGGGACCAGCATCTCTGACGACTACTAGAGTCATCAACCCTAGGAGGGGAGAGAGGAGGTTGATGACGGGAGTAGCTTCCCGCTACACCCCAGGTACCTAAGATCCGCGGATCAGTGTTAATGTGATAGGCAACATAAAGAGAACTGAAGATATGTAAACTAGATAGGAGAGACAGAAAGAGGTAATAACTGTATGCAGGACGATAACGTGTACAATGACTAAGCAGAGCAAGGCTAAACGGTTAAACTGCTGCTAGTAGCTGGTACAATTTAGAGCAGGAGTCAGGCAGCCAATGTTCTTTGCTTCCTTGAGGTTCTCTGTGGCTTCGGACCCGCTGTCTGCCAGTGTTCTTGATGAGGCAAAGACTGTGGCTTTAGAGGAGTAGGCCAATCTGGGAGATGTATCTGTCGGAGGTCAAAGGTTTCCAACTACTTGGTCAAGTCTCCTGGGGATTTAAATACAGCAGATTTTCCATCTTTTGGGGGAATCCCCATCAGTATAAGATTTGGTTGTCCCTGAGAACCGTGAGCAGGGGCTTAAGAGCTGAGCAATAGAGTCTGTCTGGCCAAATCTGGGAGTATAAGAAGAGGAGCTCCCAGGTAAGATGGGCATCCAAGCTTCTTACTTTGGCAAGTATGGAATCCTTTTCCTTAAAGAAATAGATCCTACAGATAACATCCGTTGGGCGTGCTGGGTCTGTAGGCTTTGGGTCTAGGGCCCGATGGATGCGATCAATTTCCAACTTCTTGTCGGAGGGGTACTGAAGGAGGGTACCAAAAAAGGTCTGGGCCCACGTCTCAAGCTGGGAGGTCTCGACCTCCTCACTAAGGCCCCGGATGTGGAGATTGTTACATCTATTTCTGTTTTAAATAACGTCCAAGTGATTCTGCAGTTCACTTATCTGTGTAAAGTAAGCTTGTAACATGCGAGCGTGAGCATCTAGGGTGTCATGTACCCTTTCCTGGGTCTCCTCCAACTCCAACACCATCCCACCAATATGGTGGATATCCTTCTGTAAGGCCTCAAAGTCCTTTTTGTGAGAGGACTCCAGTGCTGGAACAGAGTGTCCATTTCTTGTCTGGTGGGGATAGCTTTAATATGAGCCTCCCAGTCCTCCTCCGTCGCTCTGTGTTTCCCCTTGTTTTCCCCTGAATGAGGGGGCGATAAGCCTGGTGAGGAGGAGGCCCAAGATGGTGACTGAGACACTCCATGCTGAACCCGCAACCATCGAGGGGATGGTTGGGCACTCCTGACCACGGTGAGGCCGATCTCGAGTTCACCAAATCAGCGACGGATCCACTGGGAAGTTGACCTGCAGGTATATGAACCGGGCTCCCTTGTAAGGCTACTGCTTGGTTGTCTGCGCGGGAACCCGCTTGTGGAGAGGCCTGGGACGGCGCCATCTTGGAAACTGCGTCTGAGGCAGGCAGGGGAGCAGAGGAGAAGAAAAACTTAGACATTGTCCCAGTCTCTCGCTCCGGGGTCAGCTCCAGGGGTGTTGGCTCTCTTCCTGCGGACCATCTCTTGGTTTTGGGGCAGAAGTGTTGCCTATAGCCTTGAAAAACTCCAGGCGCAGCGGGAGCTCCAGGAAACTGCTGCTTACTCCGCCATCAGCTAGCCACGCCCCCCCCCTCATCGAGGATAGTATTTAAAAGTCCATAGATAAAACGTGTTTCGGGGACCAACCGCTTCTTCAGTTACACAGGACAATGTACAAATTAAATGGAGGTACAACACTGCTATAAATATTAGGTCACAAGACGGGTCACATGAGGGGTGGAGATATATTATAAACACCCATGTTCTTTAGTATATTCAGTAGAATCTGATTTATATCCCAGTGGTTACCTAACTGTGACTGAATGGCTACATCTGCCTTTGTGTGGGCAGCTTGAGAAATATCTGCATGTATGAAAGTCAAGGATACGAACTCATCCATTACATTTAAAGTGATATATTATTTATAAACAAGCTACACAAATGGTTTGCCTTGCATGACTTTTTTTTATTTCATTGTGTATGCAAGAACTAAGTTATCTATAGCCTGAAATGCGCAGCTCTCAATGGAATATTTTCATCTACTTTTTAACCCCATGAGGGGTCAGCATAGTCTGTAATAGAAACATAACATTTGTAATGCACAAAAGTTAATAATACTTTATAACAATTTTCAGAAAAAATGCATATGCCGCCACTGTTGTACCCACAGTGAGAGATGGGCAGCGCTGAACTCCTTCGGCTTCCGGACATACAATAATTACATCCTCCTGCAGCCAGCTCTAGGAGGAGATCAGTGAATAGAGCTTGTAAAGCTTACATTAAGTTCATGCGCTCCCAGTATTGGTGGCTGCAGGCGTCCAGCTTTATAATTTGTTCAGAAACACCACGATATTGATAAAGCATTTATTCCACTTTTTCTGACATAAAAGTCTGGTAAAGTAGCATGATTTTTTTCATCACAAGATTCCATCACTAATAAAAAGTAAAATTGAATTTTTTTTCGCTGAGTGACCCTTATTAGGTATTGCTCTGATACCCTATAATATCTGTGGGGATCTATGGGTATTTAGGGAACCTTCTTCATGCAGATTGTGTCTGAGCTTTGATTTCTTGGTGACCAGCAAAGGTGTTTGATAGTGTAGTGCTATTGTGATTTACCTCCATTTATCCTGCTTTTCTTCCTGCCGTACTCCAAGTTCTGTTTCCATCCTACCTGTGTGCTCCTACACTTCCAGTTTCAGTTCTGTTCTTGTTTGTTAACCCTGTCTGTCTGCCTCATTCGTGTTCCTGTCGAGTACCCAGCCTGCCTGTGTCTTCACTACCAGCCTGCTGGTTTGTCTTTAGTCTTTATTCATCTACACTACCAGTCTTTAGTCAGTCAACAGTTTTGTTTTGGCTAATTCTCGGTATATTTGCCGGGTTACTGCCGGATTTCTGCTGGTCCTTATTATAGTACAAGCTTCCGGCAAAATAGCACAAGTGTGAAAGTAGCCTTACACTCTATTTTCATAGTGACAGGTTCCCTCTAAATAGTTAGAAAAGGCAGCATGCTGCACTGCCTTCCAAAAAGCAACAGAAGCCTGATGGGAAAAACATATTGCAAGTGTAAGCAGAAATCTATGTTAACGTCTGAACGAC
The DNA here is from genome assembly GCA_033119425.1 of Bufotes viridis. Taxonomy (NCBI): domain Eukaryota; kingdom Metazoa; phylum Chordata; class Amphibia; order Anura; family Bufonidae; genus Bufotes; species Bufotes viridis. The sequence continues at coordinate 239,986,164 of CM065592.1, forward strand.
CCTTGACATACTAGTACATCATAGCCACAAGTGACTTGACAACCTATGATGTACTAGTATGTCATGCTGATTGGGCGGGCACTGGACGTGTGCGTGCCCGATCATTGCAGGGGCCCAGCTGTGTTTGATTAACCCCTTATATGCTGCGATCAACACTGACCACGGCATAGAAGAGGATTGGAGATGGCTCCCTCTGCCTCTCCATTGGCTCCCCGCACTGCTGTAGCAACCCCAGCGCTCGCAAAAGCCTTAAGGTCTGCCATGTATGGAAGTCTGTGAGACCCAGCCCCGAGGCTAGGTCTCACAGGCACACTGTCAGTGTGAAACTGACAGTTTCAATGTATACAGCATGTATTATACTACATTGAAACAGGGATCAGGCCCTTGAAACAGGGATCAGACCCTGTACAAGGACAAAAATAAAAAGTGGAAAAAAAAGTTTAAAGTATAACTGTCAAATTTTTTTTTTTTTTTACTATTGGATTTCGGTGATTAATATCACCTTGTTGGCCCTGTTTTAATTTCTGATTGTTTAATATATAACCCCTAAAAGCCACCTAAAAGTCCCCGGTATTGGCTATTTTTACCTGAAATTAAAATCAGGTTGCTATGCTCCTTCCGTCTACCAGATGAGGACGGAGCACGCTGCGTGCACTGGGAACTGACAGTTAGTCAACATTGTAAGGTAATGTATAAAAAGCCAGGTTCTTCCTGACAGGAGATAACAGTGCTGGGCTGTGTGTGTGAACTTCTCCACATGCCTGTGCTTGGCAGACACTCCCTTAGCAGTGCTGGAGAATGTAGAGCTCAGGGAGTTCTGCCCTCTGCTCAGTGTATAAATGAAAGCCTTATCTGATAAGAGGAGAGCTTGTAAGAGGACTATAGGCTTCAGCCAGACCTGGAAATTTAACTGCAAGACCCCCCTATACAGAGCTGGTGTTCACTAATTTCACTGCAGGCGTCCTATGGATTAGCCTCAGGTATGAGGACGGCCATTTTAACAGAATATTGAAGTTGTAGTTTTATGCAAACTGGTTGCTAAGGGCTGAATCTTATTAAATAAGGGGTAAGTAAGTCTAATAGTTATTGATTCAGAAATATTATCATATTAGTAACTACATATATGAAAACTGAAATTAGGGTCTAAATGTGACAGTTATCCTTTAAAAGAGTATTTTTAAAAATAAAACTTTTTAGTAAAAAAAAGTTCCCTTCATCAAGTGATTTTAAATAAAAACAAAAATGTAATGAAAATAGACATATTAGATATTGTCGCGTCCGTAACGAGTGGCTCTATAAAAATATCACATAACATACCCTCTCAGCTGAACGCTGCAAAAAATTAAAATAAAAACTGTTCCAAAACAGTCTCTTTTTTTTGGCCTGCCTGCCCCAAAAAAGTGTAATATTCAACAATCAAAAAATCTTATGTACCTGAAAATGGTACCAATAAAAATGTCAACTTTTGCCACAAAAAACAAGACCCTATACAAGATGATTGGCAGAAAAATAAAAATAAATGTCTTTCAGAAAATGGAGACACAAAGACATGATTTTTTTTTAAAAAATGCTTTTTATTGTGTAAAACAAATACATTAAAAAATAAACATATTGCATCCATAACGAGTGGCTCTATAAAAAAAAGGCTCATGATTTATCCCTTTAGATGAACAATATAAAAAAATTTAAATAAAAACTGTGCCAAAACAGACATTTTTTTGGTCACCTTGCCCCAAAAAAGTGTAACTATTGAACGATCAAAAACTCTTATGTACCCAAAAATGCTACCAATAAAAAGTCAACTTGTGCCACAAAAAAATCAGCCCCCATACAAGACGAATAGCAGAAAAAAAAATATGGCTTTCAGAAAATGGAGACACAAAAACATGATTTTTTTATCAAAAAGGCTTTTTATTATGTAAAACTGAAATAAATAAAATAAAAAATAGATATATTAAGTATCCGTAACAAGTGGCTCTATTACAATATCACATGATCTTACCCTCTCAGGTGGACGCTGTAAAAAAATGGTGCCAAAAAAAGCTATTTTTTGGTCACCTTGTCCCAAAAAAGTGTAATATTGAAGAATCTAAAAATCTTATGTACCCAGATACGGTACCAATAAAAATGTCAACTATTCAGGCAAAAAATGAGTCCCTACATAAGACAATCAGCAGAAAAAAAAATAAGACACAAAAACATGAATTTTGTTTTACAAAAATGCTTTATTATATAAAACTGAAAAAAAAAATTAAGTAGACATATTTGGTATTATCACATCCATAACAACCTGCTCTTTAAAAATAGCACACGATCTGTCCTGTCAGGTGAACAACGTAAAAAATACCACTTTTTTTTTTGTTTACCTTGCCTCACAAAATGTATAATATTGAGTGATTAAAAATCATATGTACCCCAAAATAGTACCAATAAAACTGTCACCTTTTCTTTAGTTTCCAAAACAGGGTCACTTTTTGGGAGTTTCTACTGTAGGGGTGTATCAGGGGGTCTTCAAATGTGACATGGCAGCTTAAAATGATCCCAGCAAAATCTGCCCTCCAAAAACCATATGTTGCTCCTTCACTTCTGCGTCCTGCCATGTGCCCATATAGCAGTTTATGACCACTTATGGGGTGTTTCTGTAAACTGCAGAATTCGGCTAATAAATATGGAGTTTTGTTTTGCTATTAACCCTTGCTGGCTTACGGGAAAAAATTGATTAAAATGGAAAATCTACAAAAAGAAGTGACATTTTGAAATTACTCCTCTACAGTCCTTTAATTATTGTGGAACACCTAAAGGCTTAACAAAAGTTTGTAAAATTATATTTAAATAACTTAAGGGGTGTAGTTTCTAAAATTGTGTTATTTATGGGTGGTTTATATTATATAAGCCCCACAAAGTGACTTCACAACTGAATTGGCCCTTTAAAAAGCCGGTTTTCGAAATTTTCTTAAATATTTTAAAAATTGCATCTAAAATTGTACTAATCTAATGTCCAAAATAAACAAAGTAACATTTACAAAATGATGCCAACATAAAGTCGACATATAAGAAATTAATTACCAAAATTACTAGGGTATTACTATCTGTCTTAAAAGCAGGTAAATTTTTGATTTTTTTTTTATACATAATGGTGAAATATATTGCCTTCAATTTACCACTGTCATGAAGTACAATGTGTCACGAGAAAACAATCTCAGAATGGGTAAGTATGGATAAGTAAAAGTGTTCCAAAATTATTACCACATAGAGTGACACATGTTAGATTTTCAAAATATGGCCTGGTCCTTAAGGGGTTAAAAACAATTCAGTCCTCCTGACAATAGTAGCCCCACGAAATAACTTCTACCTATAGCTTCATAAAACATCCTAAATGCTAACATGAGCCAGAGCATGGCCGGGAGTGTGTGCTCCTGGTTTGTATCATCGCAGAATTGACCACAGCATCTAAAGGATTAAATGTCAGCGTTCAGCATTACCGCCAGTTGCGGACATTAGCACCGGATGCCTGCTATTTAAGACAGCAGGCACCCAGTGGCTATGACGCCAGCTGCATGCACTAGTGGGTACTATATTTAAAGTCTCAATCACCACGTGTATACATATATACGTACGGCGGTTGATAACAGGTTAATAAAGACCAATTGAAAAAAATTAAATAGTTATTCCAAAATGAGTAGAATGCACTAGTAATTAAAACAAGAGTTCCCGAAATATCCATAGAATTTAAGCCCCTATTAAATGTCCCCATACTTCTTATTGGCAGAATATATTTTTATGTAAATTACTTTGTAATTACTAAGTAATTACTTACCATGCAACAACATTAACATTAATGTATGTAACTAAATGTTCATGTACATGTAACCCTTTTGTTACAAAAATATGGAAATTAACTGAAAAATGCCCCCTACACACAGGAAATGTGAGATCTACAATGTTTACATGTGAATAAAGGTCTAACTGCCATCACAGCTTATTTACACCATTTTTGGTCATTGTTGTATGAATATACAGTATCAGAACAATTGACAAATAAAAGGTGGTCCTTGTTATCATGCTGGATTTTTTTGCTCGTTGTCTCTCAAAGTAATAAGGGTTTGCCTTTGTTATTCAATCACAACTGATCATTTACTACTTTCTCGCTAAGATTGTTTGAAAAAATTGCACCTGATTTAGTTCATTTGTAGGTGTTTTTGAGGGCATCCTGGCAGCCATAATTATATATTGGTGATGCTGTTGAAGCTTTTTATTTGATACAGAGCTCCAAATACCAACTCAGTGACAGTGTAAAATCTTAACGTTTTGACTGTCTGCAGACACCACCAGAGAGAGCTGGACGTTTACTACACAGTAACACATTGAAATCTAATATAACACAGTATGCAGTAAGGTCCTAAGTACCTTCTAGTGGTAGCCAGAATGTTATCTTTGTCTATGCAGGAAAATTGGAGCAATGTATAAATAAGGTATTATAAGTATTAAATATAATATATTATATTAAAAGGTTTATCCTCTGACGAATATTGGTTATATAGTTAGATCCAACCCAACATTTATTTGTATTTACACTTAAAAAAATTCTCATGTTCCCAGATTATTATGAGTAAAGTTAGAATAGTGCCACCGGCTATTTCTGTTGAACAGCCTTTCTGTGTCCAGCTCAGTAAATGTTCTGAGGTGGACAGAGAAAGGCTATTCAACAGAAACAGCTGGTAGTGCTATGTTAATGTAATTCTGGGAATATCTGGGTAAATGAACATTTTTTTTATAACGATAAGTGTAAATACAAATAAATGTCAAATAATGGACTGGATTCCCATGTAAACAATATCCTTCATAGGGACAACCCCTTTGAGAAAATAATTTGAAATTTGGATCTAACAGGACTTGGATATTTAGGGTCATTCCAGGCTTTTATTATATTTTGATGCAAGTAGTTTAACGTGAACTAATGTAGAGTCCAGCATTCTTTATATAATGGGTTTGGCTTGTTGCTAGTAAGGATGATCTTCTATTCATAAAAACATTTAATTTTTCTTACCTTGACAGCGCACAAAGGATTACTGATATAATATGACCTTTACAAGTTCTGTACCCTAATTATCAAGCCCCTATGAGTCACAAGCAACCAAGCCTGCTAAAATAAGAACCAAAATTTGTTGTATAATCTATCATTACATAAATTGGAAGTGCAAATAAAATGCTATTGCTTTTCTGAAACATTATCCAGTCCAGTAGGTGATAGAGCAGAAAACAAATGTAGCTGTAGTAGTCTTACTTTTTGCAGCTGGACTCCCCAAGACACAATTGTGTCAAAACTATTTAACATGTATTAACATACTGTATAAGAGGAGTGCATTGCATTCATTATTAGTGAGCTCTATATATGGGACCAAAGCCTTGGTTAGATTAGAGAGGCTATTGGTGAAAAAGCTATGTTAATGTCATAGTGGAGATATAGATAACACAGGACAAGGATGTATATAACTAGAGATGAGCAAATTTAAAAAAAATTGATTCTGCTGGTTCGCAAATTTTTTTTTTTTAAATTTGGTTCGATCCGAATTTATTTGCATTGAATCGCGTAAAAAAAAATCTATTTCCTGGCTTCAGAGAGCCTTTATAGTGGTGTAGAACACTGTGCCTTGCAGTAACGTGCATAGGTAGTCTGCTGTGGTAGTGAAATAGTACTGTGAGTCAGTATGACGTGCAGATGTCACGTTCGGGTGTGCGAGGGAAACACAACACTGAACATAGGAGGACAATTGGATGAGAAATTAAGCCCTGGAAACTAGGGAACCCTAATCAAAGTCCTGAATAACTACCAGTATGAACAGACCTCAGAGGTAGGAGAGTTCATACAGAGGAATACCTAATGCCCTAACTCACCCTATAGGACCCTGGTACTATAGGACCCTGGCCTAAATGCAAATGACAGGGAAATGCAACACACAGGAGTCAAACAAAATACAAAGAAGGAAAGGAAAGATTTAACTTCAAAGGAGCAATGGAAGCACCAAGAACTCCACCGAGATTCACACAACAGCAATCCACAACTAAAACTGAAGCTATAAACCGCACAGCATAGTGGGAGAAGCAACTATAAATAAGGAAGGTTAAATGACCATATAAGCAACACCTGAGTCAAGGGGTGTGGCCATTACCAGAAACAACACAGACGCCTATTGATCCACAAGGAAACCTATCAGATCAAGACACGTGTTGCCAGTCTCACCGATCTCCTGCCACCTGTTGCGGGAACATCTGTGACATCAGATGACAGGCGTCGCTCTTAGAATCAGTGCACACTTTACTTATTTGGGCAGTCATGGGGCCAAAACTGACCAAATAACTCAAGTATGAACTCTATGTTAGCGCCAAGAAGAAGAGCACTCCTTTTACATCGTCGTCAGCTGATTCCACATAGATGTCTACAGACCCTGTTCTATTAAACGCTTATACAAGTAAAGCCCTCCGACAGAGTGGAGAGGGTGTCAGCAGTAAGTTTGTGTTGACGTCACAGATTATTTTTCCCTTCCTCTGATCCGTCAGAACAATAACCCCCAAAAAGTATCTGCCTTCACTCGGTCAGCATTTGGTCAGTAATCTATCAGTATTGCTAATGCCAAAAAAACAGGAGTGGATCCAAAACAGAGATGACACGTGAATATTTGCATGTCTACTGTGTTTTGTACCCACTACTGCTTTTAATTACCAAACCACAAGCCAATTCTGATGGGACCATACAGGCCTTACAGCTGCTCAACAGACAGGATCCATTGTGCGTCTCATTTTTCCTTCCTTCTGACTGATCAGAAGAAGGGTCAAATAAATGATGATGTCATCCAGGCTGAAAGGCAAAATAGTGGCCCAGTCATGGAGTGGGAAGGGTGGGAACAGCATGAGAAGTCCACAGAGTGGTCCTATGACATAGTATTGAGGTGGAAGCAGCATAAGAAGGCCACAGAGTGGCACAATGACACTGTAGTGGTAGCAGCAGCAGCATCAGGAGGAGGCCACAGAGTGGCACGATGACAGTATGGAGGTGGCGGCAGCATCAGGGGGCCACAGAGTAGCAAGGTGACATAGTGTGGAGCTGGCAGAAGCATGAGGAGACCACAAAGTGACAAGGTGACATAGTGTGGAGGTGGCAGCAGCATGAGGAGACCACAGAGTGGCAAGGTGACATAGTGTGGAGGTGACATCAGCATCAGAAGACCACAAAGTGTCAAGGTGACACAGTGTGGAGGTGGCAGCAGCATGGGTTGACCACAGAGTGGCAAGGTAACATAGTGGGGAGATGGCCGCAGCATGAGGAGGCCACAGAGTGGCAAATTGACATAGTGTGGAGGTGGCAGCAGCATCAGGAGACCACAGAGTGTCAAGGTGACATAGTGTGGAGGTGGCAGCAGCATAAGGAGGCCACAGAGTGGCCCATGACATAGTGGGGAGGTACCACCTGCTGGTTCAGGTTCTGCTCTGTCTAGCTGCTGGTGAGTAGTTTCTTTACTATGCGGGTGAAGAAAGCTGCTCATAAGCGACTCTAGACTCAGGCTGCTGCTGATGGAGCTGGTACTGCTCCTGCCACCCCACCCCTCCCAGCAGCCATAGCAGTGGAACGTGAGCGCAGAGGGCCCCCCCGGTCAGACCTGCGAGAGGATGGGCAACGTCGCAGATAGGCAGCGGCCAACTGACAACTTATGATGTCTCTATAGTAGTTCAGTTTGTCCTCCTTCTCAACGGGTGTAAAAAAGGCCCCAATTTTGGACCGGTAGCGAGAGTCCAACAAGGTGGAGAGCCAGAAGCTATCCCTCTGCCGAATGGTGACAATTCGGCTGTCACTACGCAAGCAAGTGAGCATGCATCGAGCCATTTGTGCAAGTGACTCAGAGGGACTCCCTGCCTCCATCCCCACTGCATACTGCCACGGTGTGTCTGGGTCTTCTGCCTCGTCTTCCTCATCACCTTGTAGCTCCTCTGGCTGCTCCTGCTCCTCTCCTGTCACCTGTGTAGAAAAACCACCCATTTCTCTACACATTGCTTGAGCTCCAATGTCCTCCTCCTCCAGTTCATCCCCCACAGGGCTCATGTGGCCGTGAGATATAGACGCCATGTCTCCAGTCCCCTGACCAACCAGATTTACCAGCATCTGTGCCAGGACATGAAGCAGTGGAATTACATTGTTTATCCCGTAGTCCTGGTGACAAATAACGTGGCCTCTTCATAGGGCCTGAGCAAACGGCAGGTGTCACACATGAGCTGCCACTGTCTGACATCGAAGTTACACAGGGGAGTACTCCTGTCCGCTTGGATCATCAAGAAATCGTTTATGGCCTTTCTCTGTTCATATAGTCGGTCCAACATATGGAGGGTGGAATTTCAACGGGTGTAAACGTCGCATATCAGCTTAAGTTGGGGATGCCGTTCTGCCGCTGCAGCTCAAGGAGGTGTACTTTGCGGTGTACGAGTGGCTGAAGTGCATGCAAAGTTTCCTGGCCATTTTTAGGATGTCTTGCAGATGGGTGGAAGACTTCACGAACCGCTTGACAACCAGCTTGAACACGTGTGTCATGCAGGGCGCATGACTCAGCCTTCCTTGTAGCAGCATCGACACCATGTTCTTCTTGTTGTCGGTCACCATGGTTCCGATTTTTAGGTGTCACGGAGAAAGACAGGATTCGGTTTCTTGACGAAGGACACAGAGCATTTCCTCCCCTGTGTGACTCCGTTCTCCAAAGAAAACGAGGTGCAGAACAGCGTGACACCGCTGTGCCCTGCACATGTAGTATGCTGGAGGGGCACTGTGAATTGTCCCTGAAGTGGAGGATGAGGAGGCAGAGGCGGACACTGTCGCAGGACCAACGACGTGAGGAGCACGTTCAGCTTCTGCTCCACTGGATGAGTGCACGCATACTGTTGTCTCTTGGAAATCGATTCGGTGATCGATTGCTGACGGAATGACTGGCGAGGAGGAGCAGGAGCATCCGGTCCAGGAGATGATGGGAAGGACAGACTGCTCCCTTCGGCTGAGGTGGTGGACTGCCTGAAATTGGCTGCGTGCCACTGAGTGATGCAGTGGTTGTTGCGTCAGGCTAGACCACCACATCAGAGCCACGGTTCTCCCAGGCCACTTTATGGTGATGCTGCATATGTTGAGGCAGGGCTATGGTGCCAACATTGGCACCCTGGCCACGCTTCACCTTCTGTCCACAGATTCTACATATGGCCATGTTCACCTCCTCCGGCAGCTTAACAAAAATCTGCCAGGCTGCCGAGTAGGTAATTTTACCCCCAACACTATGCACTTACTTACTGCTGCTGCCTCCGTGAACCGTGCACCGCTACTTCACAGGCAGGTAGACTCCTGTGAAGTGGGTGGTCTACCCCGGACACGTTTGGCTCCCGACCTCCCCCTGCTGCCACCCTGCTGACTGCCGGCCACGCTAGTGACTTGCTGGCTCCGCCGCTGCCTTGTGGGCAAGCTGCTACACTCTTCTGCCGATGATGATAAAGCCCCTTCATCACCCGGCTGCCAAGTGCGATCAGCTACATCATCATCATCATCGAGTAATGTCTGCATGTCACTGATCAATGCAATGTTTCGGCTGATGAGCCTTTGTCAAGCCGAAACGTTGCATCTGGAATACATCCCACTGATTGGACGTGCTGTCTTCATTTTTTTATTTTTTACAACCACATTGGACTATCTACATATAGGGGGATTTTTACCACCCCCTGGAGACGAGCACCCACCGCTTACAGACCAAGGAGTGCTGTTCATCCTAGCATCTATGCACGTCACTGATGTACTCCTCAACCGTGAGGAGACTGACCGCTCGCAACACCAGCTCCCATGCCACTCTCATCACTACTTGCTCGCCTAGTGGAGGAAGCGTTGGATGTCTCCTCCACATCATGGCGTGCCAGTAGCTACTTGCTCGAGTAGCTCGTGCTCCCTGTATAGTGGCGCTGAGCCCACAGCATACAATACTTTTCTGGCTGAGTGAAGAGAAAAGGACAGAGGCAGGTTGAGGACAGCTGAGGGCACAGGGCCTGCTCCCGAGCCATGCCAACTAAGGGTTGTGTCTGACGAACCCACCTACTCTTGGCTAGGGGTGTCCGATGTCACTTGCGACAAAGTGAAAGATCGAGTCAACCATTCAAGAACCGCTGGGTTGCTGGTCAAAACAGGTCCGCTAGCTGACACTGGGACCTCAGGCCTTTCACTCTTCTGCGATCTGTGCCTGTGCCAGAAACAATTACGCCTCTGCCATGCCCCTGTGAAGGGCCTGGAACTTCTCTGTCTGACATACTGTTAGATCAAATAAATAAATAAAAAGGAAATTAAAACACTCCAAAAACGTCTGTATTTTTCTCACTTCACCACACAACGGCTAATTAGCCCTTTTTTCCCACTTACACATGACAAAAAGGGCTTTAGAATATACAAATGCACCACTAAATGGCAAATATATTTTACTTTTGCCACTAATACACGACAAAAGGGCTTTAGAACATATAACTGTACCGCTGAACAGCAAACATATTTTACTTTTGCCACTAATATACGACAAAAGGGCTTTAGAACATAACTGCACCGCTGAACGGCAAATATATTTTTCTTTTGCCACTAATACACCACAAAAAGGGCTTTAGAACATATAACTGCACCGCTGAACGGCAAATATATGTTTCTTTTGCCACTAAGACACGCCAAAAAGGGCTGTAATTTTCGCACTTCACCACAAAACGACTAATAAGCCCTTTTTTCCCCCACTAACACAAGCCAAAAAATGCTTTAGAACATATAACTGCACCGCACAAGGGCAAATAAGATTTAGAAATATTTCCTTTTAATAAACCCTGTTAATGGCTGTATCAAACAGCACTTGCCCCAATAACAAGAACGGTTTGCTGGAATTACAGAGCTGTATAATGGCAATTTGGGTCCCCAGTCAGTGCAGCAAGGTGTAATAGGATTGTTCCTATTACCCAGGCTGTAACCTCCCCTAATGAACCCTGTTCAACATAAATGCTGTGGAATTATTCTTCCCTATCCTTTCCCTACACCTTGAATAATCTTTCCCTGCATAAATAGTTTTTTTTAGCACAATAAAGTTTTTTCTAACACTGTCCCTAGCGCCTGCTGACATCTCTCCCTGCACTAAGTTCACTGGTAAATGGCAGAATCTAAGATGGCTGAGGCTATTTATAGGGCTGTGACATCAAAGGACTGGCTGGCTGCTGAATTGCTGGATGCATGGCATTATGGGTGATCCTGCCTTCCCAGAGTTCCTTGCTCCATGTCCTCACACGTGCAGCAACCGTTTTAGAAAGAAAATGTGATTCGTTACCACGAAGCGTGTGGAAATTCAGATTCGGTGGAAATCGAATTTTTCCTGAAATTTGGATAAAATTTCACTTTTTCAACTTCCATTCGCTCATCTCTATATATATAAACGTAAATGATCTATTGCCAAAATACTGGTAGTATGTCTCCACTTCACAACATTCACCATTGGCACTGCAAAGGATATTGAGACAATGTAAGATCTGTAATAATATGGTTATACAGGTATACAGTATATTGCCACTATGCATATGTACTATCAGTCATTTCTGGAAACAAATAAGTTCACAACACAGAGGTCATCTGTCCAGGTGAAAGAAATGGCCTGGTGGCAAACCAGAGCTGAAGCCAATAGCTCACTCAAGTAATACACCATCTAAAGTGGATACTATTGCAGTTTCCAGTAAAGAGTATTTAACAGCTCAAAGATTACAACATCCTAGTTGGAAAATTTTACCCCTCCGGATGCAGGAATATGTCACCTCTGGATTAACTGGCAGGACAACAATGGAAAAGAAGCAAAGAAAGATGTAAGGGGCAGGTTGACTTTCCCGAAGCAGTAAGAACTGGGACTCACTTCTGTCAGTGATGCATATTTTTATGGTTTTTAATCAAGTATTTTTTCTCTGCTAAAACCAGTATTGTATCAATTGTACAAGGCTTTGTTTCTATACTTTTTCCTTCCTTGAGCTTGAGATGGAGTAGTTAGGGGTCATTGGAAGGATGGTATGAGTTTGGGAGCTATCCTCTCATGTGCAACATTCCTAGCAGGCTCCTGAAAACGGACATCATTGCAGGTAGAAAGAGAAATCAGGTAGTCCAGTGTGGAAGGTATATCTTGACCTGCTAGTTCAGCTTTTATTCTTCCTGGACAGACCCACCCAGAAAGCCGCTACCAGGACACTGTTGTTATAGGCCAGTTCAGAAACCAGTGTATGGAACTGTATATTGGCCAACTGGGAGGTTGCCTTGTTGCAAATTCAGAAGGGAAGAAGCTCCAGATGTAGTGCGGCAAGGTTGCTGTTCAGAGAATCGCTTCTCTCACAGAGAGGGGTAGCCCAGGTTTGACCTTATCCTTTCAGTAGTGGATCTAAGAAGGCTTCTTTAGCCTGGTTGGTGGGAAATTGGTGTGGCTGGAGGTCAGTGCAGGCAGAGATTGTGACAATCTGTCCACAGTTCATGGCAGGTAACACAGGGTTAGTACGGGGAGCAGGCACGAGGCAGGTCAGTCGGCAGAGGGTCAGGATCCGATAATCAAGCAGGAGTCGGTACACAGGCAGACAATCAGATTATAGCATCTTTGCAGGATCTAGAAAGCTAGTAAACCTATTGTTCATGTAGTGAGTAAGACCAACAGTACAGCATACACTACTCACAAAATGTTAGGGATATTTGGCTTGGGAGTGAAATTTCAGGATGAACCTGAAATGCACTCTAACCTTTGCAGGTGAATTTAAAGAGAACCTGTCATCAACTTTATGCTGCCCATACTAACGGCAGAATAAAGTAGAGACAGGTGAGTTGTATTTTATCTATTTATCTAATAAAGTAATGATTTTATTCATCAGTTGTTGTTCTAGTGCTGTGATGGCTAACCTCCAGCACTCCAGCTGTGGTAAAACTATGACTCCCAAGATGTACACTAGCTCTGCTTTTCTCAGAACTCCATAGAAATGAATGGAGCATGCTAGACGTCGTAGTTTCCCCAAAGCTGTAGTGCCGGACGCTAGCCATCAGTAATAGCCATAGCACTAGGGTGGAAACTTATCAAACTGGTGTAAAGTAGAACTGGCTTAGTTGCACATAGCAACCAATTACATTCCGCCTTTCATTTTTCAAAGCTCCATTGGAAAATTAAAGGTGGAAGCTGGTGGTTAATATCGCAACTAAGCCAGGTTTATTTTACACCAGTTTGATAAATCTCCCCCTAGGTATTTACTTTATAGGCTCTTTTACCTTTGTGTATATGCACAATGGACAACAGTTGGAAATTATTGTAAGTGGATTTTAAGAAGAGAATATTGTGTGCCAGTCATTCGTAAAAGTGTGATAACTGAAATTTACTGTACATTCCTGTAATGTCAATCAGTTTCTGGGTACAGGGCACTGTATAGTGTTTGATGATCACACTATTTCTTTAGTTCATGGTTCCATTTCCCATCTTCACTATGATATTTGATCTGCCTTGTTACATTTACTGGAAATTGTGCTAGGCCTAATTCCAGGATGTTTTGGTCAGCCTTTATATTAATCTGTACACATGAATGATACACTGAGAATTGCTGGAGGATGAACATTTGTGCAGCTAGAAATTTAATCAATCTTAGTGCACACAGCCGCTGGGCAAAACTGCTTCATAGCGAGGAGTGTTTATTCAACCGGTAATGACTGACACCTTCCTGTAAATTTCCTTTTCTTAACTTTTCCTTATAGGGCTGGGTGCCTATTAGGTTAACAGGAGCTGCAAGAATGAGAGAAGCAGCCGGTAAAAGGCACAAGTAACAGAAATGAGTATGATAAAGAGACATTATATATCAGATCATGAGTCATGCTCTTCGTTTTAATCTTGGCTGTACATAAGAGTTTGGACTTCGCAAAATAAAACTGCAAACTCAATGAATTCTTTAAATGAATGCAATTTTCGCAATTGAGATTCTTAAACAAAGATTTTAAAATGATTATGAAATAAATTATACCGCCATAGATACATAGGTCAGGTCATGAAATTAATGATCTGCTCTTCTGCTTCAGTCAATCCTCAGTGCTAACATTAAAGAAAGCATTTCCCTGAGCAGCTGCTGCTGTTGTTCCAATGGTATTGAGGTTTTCGGCAACACTTTGGGGAAGGTCTTTTCCTTGTTCCAGTATAACTATTCTCCTGTTCAGAAAGAGGGTTCACAAAAGAAAAGGTTTTTTTTTTCTATAATTTTTTTTTTTTATCTTAGATTAGGCATGTAAGACAGTGAAAAAATATTACAATAACAATACAACAATAGTGAAATACATGAGTGGAAAAAATGCCCGCATTGGAGCAGGATGAGTGAATATACAGCCTTAGATTATATTCCCACAATAGTCCCTTACAGACCGTATAGTAGTGAACAATATGAATAACCAGGAATAACAGTATAAAGATCAAGATCAAATGGAAAGATAGAAGAAAAAATGAGGTGAAGAATGACCTCCACCTTCTCTTATTCATTTAGCCAGTCTAGGAAACGAGGATCAGCCTTGTAAGTGATCCAGCGTAGCCAATTGTCTTTCCACCTTGTAGGGTCTGTTATGATCCTCCGCTATAAGGACTTCCATGCAGGAGAATAAGAGTGAGCTTGGTAATCTAATCATGAATTGAAGGAGGCAACAAAGATTTCCACTTTCTAGGTATTACCATTTATAAAGACAAAGGTTGAGAAATTCTGTGTAGGGGGACTGTGTGGCCTGTGTGGAGCTCTAGCCTTACAGATGTTTTCCCACAGGTTTGCCCAAACCTTATTTCCTCCTGACTTCTGCTATCAGGGGGAGTTATGACACCTCCCTACATATTTGATAACCAGTTGGTTGGCAGGTCACTATTCAGCCTCCCCTGTTCTATAACATGCTACTGGCAGATTGAACTGAATGGGCAGTTTGAGAGTTTCTCTTTAAAGACCTGTAGTATATAGATCACCTTGGAAACTTTAATTTTCATGGACCAGAGTGAAAGTCTAAACCACCATGGTTTGTTAAATGACTCTAGTTGGTCAATTTTACTATTTGTGCAAATGTATCCAGAATTTACTTTTTATGTCTTTTTCCCTATATTAACACTATGCTGATTTTCTGAGAAAATTTGCCAATCGATGTAAAAAATAATAAGAATAGACCTTTCATAAAGCTGTGGTCAATCTTGATACTTGAAATAAATACAATGTGAAAGCAGTATGTGTAAAAGGAATGCATTAACTAATGAAGATAATGTACATAACTTCTGTCTGATCTCCTTCTGCGTTTATGGTGACCTTAAAAGACTTGCAGGCACATGGCGGGAGCTTACTTGCAGCTAGAAATCCCATTTCTGATGCTGCCCTCAAAGAACACAGACTTCAGTAATTAAATTGTCACCAAACAGTGAGTAGAACTCATACATTACATTCATTAGCCTTCACAGCAGCACATTTTGCCTATATTGTCTGAATGAAGAGCTGTAGGACAACAATCTTCACGCACATTTTAATCTAATTTCTCAAATACCTGTTATGTCAGGTCGAGGTTGGACAAGTTTAAATTTTTAGTTTGTTTTTTTTGTAACAGCTGTTTAATTATATTCATCTAAATCACTAAATGTATTAATTTGTATATCATTAATAAATTAGCACAAATTAATAGAAAAAAACAATCACTACCCATATGATGCAACCATCAGAAACACAAATATTTATTTTAGTAATGAGATGTGTGGTTATCTTTTTTGCCTCCATTTACATTTTGGACCTTTTATTTTGTGTAAAACCACAATGTTAACCATATTAGGATTCTTAGTTTTTGTAAAAATTGGTAAGTAATACAGTCTAATTTTTTTCAACTTGGCTAAAGTTTAATCTCTACTTTTGGGTCAATAAACACTGTGGAGGGGTTGTCTTTACTCCTATCAGCCCAAGGGCATTTTTCTATCCAAAGGGCCCTTTACACTGTCTGCAGAGTAAAAAAGAGCATTGGTCCCTGAATTTTCCAGCATACACACTACCTTTCCCAAAGCTACACAAACTCCCTATCCTTCTGATACCCCCAAGTTCTCTGGCAATTGTTGCCCTATCTGCCTCCATTACCTTACCCGCTGCATGGCATGGAGCCCACAAATATGGTACCTCAGATTTGTGTCATAATTACCTCCCCCCAAAATAGTGGTACATAGGTATCACCCTGCAAAAAATAGTGCCCCCCAAGAATTATAGTATTAGATACATGGTACCCAATATTGTGCTTCTGACGATTATATTGACCCCACAAAGTAATAATGCTCGCTGCTGTTCCCCTGAAGTGGTATTCATGCCTCCCATGTACCTGCTAGACAGTAATAATGAACCCTATGAGTGCCATAGAAAGTACTAGTGCATCTAGACAGTAATAATGTATGCCCATAAAAATAATAATGGCACCTGATTGCCATCTAAAAAGTAATAATGCCCCCTGAATAAACAATAATGCCCTTTGTTCTCCCTGAATAAATATTAAAAGGTCTGGTCACTTTCTGGTTACTGTTGACCAATGTGTTTGGAAGATGATAACATGGCACTTACTAATATAGTCTTTGTTTATATTCAGCATCATTTTCTATATTTCATTTTATTCCCCTTGTTTGCAAAGTCTTTTGTGTTGTCCACATAGAGATCTTGGCAATTTTATGGAATGGACCTCCCCGTGGACAGCACAAAAGATTTACCAATAACAATTATGAACTATAGCAAGAAACACCGCATATAAACAAAGGCTATATTAGTAAATGCAATTGTTACGGATCAGTGATTGTGGACCCTAGCATATCCAAGGGGATGGTGAAAAAACATAGGGGGCTCTGACAGCCCTTCCAACAATGGACGTCGACACCAAGGGTCTCTCCAAGTGTCAAACCGGAATCCAATACTAGTCCACTATGGCCTGATGCAGGTAACTACCTGCTGTATCGGAATCAAAGAGGACCGACACAGTGAACCAAATACCACCACAGGAGTAGACAGTCATGGAGAGGACATATCTTACCTCAGAGTTATTTCTCCTACCATCCCTAGGCTCTGGAGACCTCTGTATTCACAGTACAAATGCAGACCATTGGCACATCTTTGGTTATGCTTCACTTCCATCAGCCTTAATCTATCCACCTGTATAGGTTCTGACACGATAGCTGGTGAGGAAGAAGAATGTGATAGCAATTCCTGGGAAATTGGCCACTATCAAAATGGTCTTCTCTCTTTGGCCATTTTCTTGGCGCGCTTGCAGACCCATAGATCAACTCGAGTAGCTAAAATTATAAGTGCATCCAGGGAGGTGGGGATGTCCTGTCCTGCCAACTCATCCTTAATTTTTTTCAGTAAGACCCTCCTAAAAGGCTGAAACCAAGGCCTCATTATTCCAACCCAACTCCGAGGCCAGATTTTAGAATTGGATTGCATACTGGCCAATTGTAAGTGAGCCTTGGCAAAAGAAAACCAGGGAGGTTGCAGAAAAAACATCCCCGGGTTACATAGTAACATAGTATATAAGACCGAAAAAAGACATTTGTCCATCCAGTTCGGCCTGTTTCCTACAAGTTGATCCAGAGGAAGGCAAAAAAACCCTGTGAGGCAGAAGCCAATTTTCCCCACTTAAGGGGAAAAAAATTCCTTCCCGACTCCAATCAGGCAATCAGAATAACTCCCTGGATCAACAACCCCTCTCTAGTAGCTGTAGCCTGTAATATTATTACACTCCAGAAAAACATCCAGTCCCCTCTTGAATTCCTTTATTGTACTCACCATCACCACCTCCTCAGGCAGAGAGTTCCATAGTTTCACTGCACTTACAGTGAAGAATCCTTTTCTATGTTTGTGTACAAACCTTCTTTTCTCCAGACGCAGAGGATGTCCCCTCGTCACAGTCACAGTGCTGGGGATAAATAGATGATGGGACAGATCTCTGTACTGACCCCTGATATATTTATACATAGTTATTAGATCTCCCCTCAGTCATCTTTTTTCTAAAGAGAATAACCCTATTTTTGATAATCTTTCAGGATACTGTAGTTGCCCCATTCCAGTTATTACTTTGGTTGCCCTCCTCTGAACCCTCTCCAGCTCTGCTATGTCTGCCTTGTTCACAGGAGCCCAGAACTGTACACAGTACTCCATGTGTGGTCTGACTAGTGATTTGTAAAGTGGTAGGACTATGTTCTCATCACGGGCATCTATGCCCTTTTGATGCAACCCATTATCTTATTGGCCTTGGCGGCAGCTGCCTGACACTGGTTTTTACAGCTTAGTTTGCTGTTTATTAAAATTCCTAGATCCTTTTCCATGTCAGTGTTACCGAGTGTTTTATCATTTAATATGTAAGGGTGACTTGCATTATTTCTTCCCATGTGCATAACTTTACATTTGTCAGTGTTAAACCTCATCTGCCATTTCTCTGCCCAAGCCTCCAATCTATCCAGATCCATCTGCAGCTGTATACTGTCCTCTTCCATGTTAATTACTTTACACAGTTTAGTGTCATCTGCAAAAATAGATATTTTACTGTGCAGGCTTTCTACAAGATCATTAATAAATATATTGAAAAGAATAGGGCCCAATACTGACCCCTGAGGTACCCCACTAGTGACAGTGACCCAATCTGAGTATCTACCGTTAATAACCACCCTCTGTTTTCTGTCACTCAGCCAGTTACTTACACACATACAGACATTTTCTCCCAGTCCGAGCATCCTCATTTTATATACTAACCTTTTATGAGGTACAGTGTCAAATGCTTTGGAGAAGTCCAGATATACGACATCCATTGATTCGCCGCTGTAAAGTCTAGAACTTACCTCCTCATAGAAGCTGATTAAATTCATTTGGCATGACCGATCCCTCATGAAGCCATGCTGATATGGCGTTATTTGCTTATTTTCATTGAGGTACTCCAAGATAGCATCTCTTAGAAAACGTTTAAACAGTTTACCAACAATAGATGTTAAACTTACCGGCCTATAATTTCCAGGCTCTGTTTTTGAACCCTTTTTGAATATTGGCACCACACTTGCTATGCGCCAATCCTGTGGAACATTCCCTGTCAGTATAGAGTCCGTAAATATCATAAATAAAGGTCTGGCTATGACATCACTTAATTCCCTTAGGATACGGGGGTGTATGCCATCCAGTCCTGGCGATTTGTCTATTTTAATCTTTTTAAGTCGCTGCTGTACTTCTTCCTGGGTCAGACAGGGCACTTTTAATGGGAAATCTACTTTTACATTCTGCATTTCAACTGACAGTTTATTTTCCTCAGTGAATATAGTGAAGAATTTTTTTTTTAATAGTTTTGCTTTATCCTCATCGCTCTCTGCAACACCCCCCTCATTGCTATGTAGAGGGACGACTCCTTCAGGTTTTTATTTTCTACTATTTATATAATTGAAGAACATTTTAGGGTTAGTTTTACTCTCTTTGGCAATTAATCTCTCGGTCATTAGTTTGGCAAATTTTATTAGTTTTTTACATATTCTCTTTTTTTCCTTATAGTTTATCAGTGCTTCCTGGCTCCCCTCCTGTTTTAGTGATGTATATGCTTTCTTTTTGTCATTTATTGCTTTCTTTACGGTTCCATTTATCCACATTGGTTTCTTATTGTTCCTTAGCCTTTTATTCCTATAAGGTATGTACCTCTCACAATTAGATGTTACAATGCTTTTAAAAATCTCCCATTTTATGGTGGTATTTTTATTTTTGAGGACTTTGTCCCAGTTAGTTAGGCCTGTGGCCTCGCTTAGTTGGCTAAATTTAGCTTTTTTGAAGTTTGGTATTTTTGTTCCTCCCTTTAGAAACTCTCGTTTGAAGGATAATTGGAAGGTTATAACTTTATGGTCACTATTTCCTAGGTGTCCCCCAACCTGCACATCTGTTGTTCTATCAGGTCTATTGGTTAATACTAAGTCCAGTATGGCCGTCCCTCTAGTGGGGTCCTGAACCAGTTGGGAGAGGTAATTGTCTTTGGCTTTTGCCAAGAACCTGTTTCCTTTTTGGGATGTACAGTTTTCAGTTTCCCAGTCTATCTCTGGGTAGTTGAAGTCCCCCATAATAACGACTTCATTATGATTTGCCGCCTCGTCTATCTCGTTTAGTAATAGATTTTCTGTGGACTCTGGTATATTAGGTGGTTTATAATACACTCCTATTAGTATTTTATTATTGTTTTTTGCTCCATGTATTTCTACCCACAGTGACTCCACATGTTCATGTCCCTCAGAGATGTATTCTCGAATTACGGGATTTAGACCAGACTTCACGTAGTGGCAGACCCCTCCACGTCTCCGGTTTTGACGATCCTTTCTAAACAGATTGTAACCTTTTATATTAACTGCCCAGTCATAGCTATCATCCAGCCATGTCTCAGTTATTCCCACTATGTCATAGTCCTCCTCACACATCACTAATTCCAGTTCACCAGTCTTGTTGGTCAGGCTTCTGACATTAGTATACATACATTTGATAGGTTTATGTGTATTTTTTACCCTACATCTTTCATTCTGAGCTGTTCTAGTCCCCCCTTCCATTCCTCTCCCAGTCACACTACCTCGCCCCTGGTCTCTATCTGCACTATCTTCCCCTCCTATAATGTAATTACCCTCCCCCCAGTCCCTAGTTTAAACACTTCAAAAAATTTCTGGAAAGAGTCTAAGAAGAGTTGTAGGTTAGTAATGATAGCACCACTCCTCTCTAAAAAAAAAAGGATTTGCCCATACCATGACCTTTCCTCTCAGATGAGAAATAATAAAGGTCACTTTGGCCCATTCCATTGGGAATTGATGTGGCAATAACTCAAAATAAATTGTACGTAACTTTAGAAAACCACAGCAAAACTCCAGGATCACCATCATTGTGTCTGCAGAAAGGGTACTGTGGATGAAGTGTTTGCTAGTTGTTGTGGTACTACTGCTCTCAGAAAATCCAGTCTTGCAGATACATAGTGCAGATAAGACAGAAACTGTTTCTGACTAGCACACGGATTATCAAACTACTGAAAGACAGCTGATAAGACCACTTGGGATGGGGCAGCATGCTTCATGGACTGAGCTTTCTGTTACGAATCAGGGCCGGAGGTGAGAGAATGCACACACGCCCCAAAGAGACAGAGGCAGAAGCATGGAGGCAGTGGTGGCCAGGGATAGCTGTCCTAACAACCATATAGTCATCTAACATACACATTGGTCACAAGCAGCCAGAAAGTGACCAACCCATTTAATGACCCTTGTGAACAAATAATAAAGCACCTCGTGCTCCACAGACAGTTGCCACTAGAAAAATGTATTACTTTGCACTCACCTTACCGCGATCGCCTGATGTGCGCAATGAGCCATCTCTGATCAGCTAGCATTCCAGTGCAGGTAGTGTGATGCTGACATTCAGTGTGTGTTCTAGCATCCAGTAGGCCACAGACCACTTTAACCCTTAGGACACCGGAGGTTTGTTTGGTTTTCGAATTTTCATTTTTTCTTCCCTATCTTTCTAGAGCTGTGTTTCCCAACCAGTGTGCCTCCAGCCAAAGGCTGTCCGGGCATGCTGGGAGTTGTAGTTTTGCAACAGCTGGAGGCACACTGGTTGGGAAACACTGTTCTAGAGCCATACCGTAATTTTTTTATTTTTCCGTTCACATATCCATATAAGGGGTTCATTTTTGGCAGGACAAGTTGTGCTTTCTAATGCCACCATATAAAATGGCATACAATGTAGTGGGAAGCAGGAAAAAAAATCCAAATGGGGTGTTATTGGGGAAAAAAAAGCAATTCCACAGTTTTACGGGTTTTGTACCTACGGTGTTCCCTTTACGGCAACACTGACCTGTACCCTTCATTCTCTGGGTCAGTACGATTACAATGATACCACATATGTATAGATTTTATATGTCTAAATACTGTAAAAATAAATTCAAACTCTGAAAAAAATATATCTTTTTTACATCCCCATATTCTGACCCCCATATCTTATTTATAGTTATGTCTACTGAGCTGTGTGGGCAAATTTTTTTGCGGGATGATTTGTAGTTTTTATTGATACCGTTTTGGAGTTTGTGTGTGACTTTTTTAACACATTTTATTACATTTTTTTGGGTAAAAGAAGCGATGAAAAATGGTGAATCTGCCATTTTGATACTTTTATCCATTACGTCATTCTCCGTATTGGAAACATATTTTTATATCGTAATAGTACACGAGTATTTGGATGTGATGATGCCCATGATGTTTATATTTTTTATTTGTTTATTTTTTTATTCTAAGGAAAGGGGGTGATTTAAATTTTTTTTCCCTTTTTTATGTTTTGTAACCTACAACACTCACTATTTTTTTTATTTTATTCAATATTACCATGTTCCACACAGGAGCATGATAATATGTGAATTGCTCATTTCTTATTTTGGCCTGCCACCTGCTGGCCAACACAAGAATTGCAGATCTAATACAATGGGTCTCTTTAGAGAGACCCAACATATTAAAGTCAATTCATTCGCCGGAGGGGGGTGCCGGTAATGACCCAGAAACGCGCGCTTCCGGGTTTTTAAATGTGTAGATGCCATAATCATATTTGATCAATGCATCCGTAACGCTCCACAGTGGCATTACCACTACTGCACACTGCTATTGTCTTTATTGGTTAACATCATGTCATCTTATGTATTTATTGCAGGTCCTTCACAATGTGCATTCCTACTGTTTGCAACTGTTTATGTTAACATGTAATGTACCTGGTTCACCAGTAGGTGGCAACAAGCATGGCAGAGCTACAGTTAGAGAGAATGGAACCCTTCTTTCCATTCTAACTCTCCCTCTAAGAAGGGGAGGGGACTAGTTAGTTAGGAGTCAGTTTAGCTTACCCCCTGCTATGGGAAGGATGCAAGCAGGGGTCGAGTCGAGGGGGGAACGCGTGGGAACGGCGTTCCTGCACTTTTTTCATAGCAGGAACGCCGTTCCCTTTCAGGGCCCCCCCGTCTTTAACGCTGGCAAAAGAACCAGGAAGCGGTGAACTAGGCTTTGTACTTACCGCTTCCTGGTTCTCTCATGCGGTGGTGGTGGGACGTTGTGGTGGGCGGGCCTTCGGCTAACAGGGATAAGCGGCCAGACTAAGAAAGAGGCTAAGTGGCTGGCTGTGCTGGGGAGTGTGCCGCCGCACAGGCACGTCTTCGCATGTGACGTTGCCAGCGAGCTCCGCCCCCAGCCAGAGAAGAAGGAGCGAGCCGAGGCGCGCCAACCAGACGGCAGTTAAAGTAAGTTCTGCTGCGGCTGCCCAGTGCCCACCACACACTGTACTTGCCAAGCCTTGCCCGGGGGCGGGGGGTTATAGTACAGTGCTGGAGAAATGTCCTATTAAGGAGGGAATGAGTAAGGGGGGGTCGTTTTATAAAAGTTATAATGACAGATGTACTGGAGAAATGTGCTATTAGGGGGTTATAAATTATAACCCCACCCTCCAATAGCACATTTCTCCAGTACATTTCTACATTATAAGTTTTATAAAACGACCTCTTCCACACATTCCTGCAGGACTCGTGCCTGTTACATCTCTCATTATAACTTTCCCCCCAATAGCACATTTCTCCAGTATATTTCTCATTATACCCCCTCCCAATAGCACATTTCTCCAGTACATCTCTCATTATAACTTATAATGAGGGATCATGGATGTACTGAAGAAATGTACTATTGGGGGTGAGGGTTATAATGAGAAATATACTGAGAAATGTGCTATTGGGGGGAAAGTTATAATGAGAGATGTAACAGGGCACGAGTCCTGCAGGAATGTGTGGGAACGGCGTTCTTGTACTTTTTTTCATAGCAGGAACGCCGTTCCCTTTCAGGGCCGTCTTTAACGCCAGGGAAAAGGACCAGGAAGAAGTGAACTAGGCTTTGTACTCACTGCTTCCTGCTGTCGGCTGTGCAGGGCTACGCACGGGCATGAGGGCTGAGGCACTCTGACGTCACACTGTGCGCAGCCTTCACAGCACAGCCGACAGCAGGAGGATGCAGATAAAAAATATTTTTTTCTTATTGTCCCCCTCTAAAACCTAGGTGCGTCTTATAGGGTGAAAAATACGGTGCTTGCTCCTCCTCCCGAACTCCCCTGCCCTTTGCGTACGAAGCACGCAGTGACGTCACGCGGAGGCACTGGATCTTGGGTGAGTTCCCACACTTTTTTTCCCAGGACTTGACCCCTGGATGCAAGTGCTGGCCACATTACCGCGGGACTTGTCCATGCCCAAGCCAAGCCAGCTAGAGCACCTTTAGCACTGCTGGATATGGAGGCCACAGCTTAGAGCCTCAGGAGCCAGGAGGAAAAGTTCCCTAGTATAAGCAAGAGTCAGACTACAGAGAGAAGTTGCAGCATAGAGAAGAAGCAAAGATTCTATTTAAGCCTGTCAGTACAGCAGAGCCAGAGAGCAACAGATGTAGCAGAAAGGAGTTTTCCTGCCACACCTTTAATTCTAAAGCCTGCTGGGACCAAGACAAAGTTTGTAAACCGTTTGGAGAAACGTTTATGCAAAGTAAAGCTGTTGTTGAACTTCATCAGAAGGTCTGGACTCAATTTATTCTTCATCCCCAAGTTAACAACCCCCATTTTTCTGCTTCAGAGCCAACGCCTGGGGTCCAGCGTATCCAGGTAGGAGCACTGTGACACAACATTACTTAAATGGACATTGCAGGCCACCCTATACCACTCTGGCATTCCTATACCTGGGCTCCCACAGTACCACCAACATCACCTCTATTGAAAAGAGGGATCCTGCTGTTGCTTCATTGCAACTGGCGTCACAAAACATTGTACCCCCCTTCCCGATAGGGCCCAGGGGGATGCGCCCGTCGCACATTTAAAGGTTGTAATGACCACGACCGGCATTATGAAACAGCCTGAGCTGCCCATAGTGCCAATTGCATGTGCAAGCGGGCGCTATGTTTAACATCGCTCCAGTGCTGTATATGTACGGGGCTGGTAGCTAAATGGTTAAAGGGGTTGTCTCACTTCAGCAAATGACATTTATTAAGTTAATACAAGGCACTTCCTAGTGTATTGTTATTATTCATATTGCCTCCTTTGCTGGCTAGACTCATTATACATGTCTCGTTTCCATGGTTACGACCATCCTTCAATCTAGGATTGGTTGCCATACTTGCACACTATAGGAAAAAGCGCCGGCCTATGTGCGTTATTATGGTCCTGGCAACCAGGGTGGTCATAACCATAGAACCGAGCAGTGTATAATATGATGGAAAAATGAGTCTAGTCACCAAAGGAAGCAATATGGAAAATCAGAATACATTAGTAAGTGCCTTGTATTAACTTTCTCTACATGATTATTGCCACTTGCTGAAGTGAGGTAACCCCTTTAAGGCTGTAGTCTACGGGACGATAGAGCAGACACAGGAAGTCAGTGACCTGGTGCAGGCAGTGCAATGTGGTGACATCATTGTCTGCAGCGCGACTCTGGCATCCTGTAGGCCACAGGTCTAAAATGGCCTATGCCTTACAAGATGGAGAGTGGTAGGGAAGGGAGCCTGTAACCAGTATAGAGACCGGGGAGCACACCAAAATACAGTGGAGTGCCAATCAATAGCCCATACAAACTATGTAGTATAAGAAATACCAAAAAGACTATACAAAAAGACCGCAAATCCAGTATATATCAAAATATAAATCTTTATTTAGCACCAGAACATCAAAATACTGTATTCCTTCCTGGTTTGCCACAGGTTTCAACTGTATCAGCATCCTGCAATTGCTAATACAGTTGATAATGGTGTCGCTGGGCCATGTCAATCATAGTAGTCCCTACCATGTCAGTGGCCATCGGGTCACACTAGACATGCCTCTGTTCAGCAGTGAATGATTTGTATTCTATAAATGAAATCTAACAGTAGCTTTTACCCTCCTAAAGCACTTCCATTACATTATAGTGCATTGTAGATGAATAGCTATACAGAGTCCTACAGTATATTCTTAAATTGTGGCTGCATTATATAAATCATTGACTTGAAAAAATAGAATATTTTATGTAAATTACCTTCTTGGAGTAACAGAGGTGGTGTGACTTGTCTGAACAGTCACAATGTCTGCTCACTACACAGTATGGTTTGATTGACATCCCTAAAGTTGGGATTTACAACAGCTTGTGATAATCCTTTTTGCAGCTCACAGCTAAGGGTGCAGAATCTAGATCCGGATGGCCAGTTCATTTCAAAACATGATAGGTACTGAAGCAATATATCCTTTCCACATCAGCAAAGTCTCAATGCCATAACTAGGCAAATACCTTGTTGTCTGAAGGTTGCACAACCTGCCTTGTTCTGGTCTCTTTCTCTCAGGGTAAGGGCTTATTCACACGACTATATGAATAAGTCTGCATCCATTCCGCAATTTTGTGGAACGGGTACGGACCCATTTATTTCAATAGTACAGTTGTGGCCAAAAGTTTTGAGAATTACACAAATATTAGTTTTCACAAAGTTTGCTGCTAAACTGCTTTTGGATCTTTGTTTCAGTTGTTTCTGTGATGTAGTGAAATATAATTACACGCACTTCATATGTTTCAAAGGCTTTTATCGACAATTTATTACATGACATTTATGCAAAGAGTCAGTATTTGCAGCGTTGGCCCTTCTTTTTCAGGACCTCTGCAATTCGACTGGGCATGCTCTCAATCAACTTCTGGGCCGATTCCTGACTGATAGCAACCCATTGTTTCATAATCACTTCTTGGAGTTTGTCAGAATTAGTGGGTTTTTGTTTGTCCACCCGCCTCTTGAGGATTGACCACAAGTTCTCAATGGGATTAAGATCTGGGGAGTTTCCAGGCCGTGGACCCAAAATGTCAACGTTTTGGTCCCCAAGCCACTTAGTTATCACTTTTGCCTTATGGCACAGTGCTCCATCGTGCTGGAAAATGCATTGTTCTTCACCAAACTGTTGTTGGATTGTTGGAAGAAGTTGCTGTTGGAGGGTGTTTTGGTACTATTCTTTATTCATGGCTGTGTTTTTGGGCAAAATTGTGAGTGAGCCCACTCCCTTGGATGAGAAGCAACCCCACACATGAATGGTCTTGGGATGCTTTACTGTTGGCATGACACAGGACTGATGGTAGCACTCACCTTTTCTTCCCCGGACAAGCCTTTTTCCAGATGCCCCAAACAATCAGAAAGAGGCTTCATCTGAGAATATGACTTTGCCCCAGTCCTCAGCAGTCCATTCACTATACTTTCTGCAGAAGATCAATCTGTCCCTGATGTTTTTTTGGAGAGAAGTGGCTTCTTTGCTGCCCTTCTTGACACCAGGCCATCTTCCAAAAGTCTTCGCCTCACTGTGCGTGCAGATGCACTCACACCTGCCTGCTGCCATTCCTGAGCAAGCTCTGCACTAGTGGCACTCCGATCCTGCAGCTGAATCCTCTTTAGGAGACGATCCTGGCGTTTGCTGGACTTTCTTGGACGCCCTGAAGCCTTCTTAACAAGAATTAAACCTCTTTCCTTGAAGTTCTTGATGATCCTATAAATTGTTGAATGAGGTGCAATCTTAGTAGCCACAATATCCCTGCCTGTGAAGCCATTTTTATGCAACGCAATGATGGCTGCACGCGTTTCTTTGCAGGTCACCTAGGTTAACAATGGAAAAACAATGATTTCAAGCATCACCCTCCTTTTAACATGTCAAGTCTGCCATTTTAACCCAATCAGCCTGACATAATGATCTCCAGCCTTGTGCTCGTCAACATTCTCACCTGAGTTAACAAGACGATTACTGAAATGATCTCAGCAGGTCCTTTAATGACAGCAATGAAATGCAGTGCAAAGGTTTTTTTGGGATTAAGTTAATTTTCATGGCAAAGAAGGACTATGCAATTCATCTGATCACTCTTCATAACATTCTGGAGTATATGCAAATTGCTATTATAAAAACTTAAGCAGCAACTTTTCCAATTTCCAATATTTATGTAATTCTCAAAACTTTTGGCCACGACTGTAGTTCTGTTCCACGTCCCTGCAAAAAAGATAGAGCAAGTCCTATTCTTGTCCTCAATGGCAGACAAGAATAGGCATTTCTATCATAGGGCCGGCCATGTGCGATACCCAAATTGCAGAACTCACACGGGACGGTACATTGCAGAACATACACGGGACGTGTGTGAATGTAGCCTCTGACTCTGATGGTAAAACAACTTCTCTGGCAGCTGTAGCTTCTTCTTTGCTCTGCAGAGACTTAACTCCTCAACCAACTAACCAGGAGATGGGCTAAAGCCATTACCCTGGTAACCTAGCCAGTGTTAACCATCTGTTGCCCACACTTAGCTATGAGTGTACATAATATATAAATAAATAAATGCTTTAACAATAAATCAAAACATTTCACTCAATAACAACGAGCTATTTTTACAGTAATGAACCTTTTTACAGTAGTCCTCTGGGGTACTGCGCACTTCTGATTCATATTTTTTTTTTTCTGTTTACTGTTTCAAAACATTTAAACTAGGGTTTATCTACAAATGTATCTTGTGTATAAATAAAATATCATGAAGTAGACTACTCGTGCAATCTTAATTATTAAAAGGCCCAGAACAGGCACCAAAATACATCTATCTTCAAACTAATTATTTTAAAGTATAGCACAAATAGCTATTCTTAGTGTAACTGTATACATAAAAAATAAAAACAGACAGCACAGTAGTCGCTTTTGAGGCACTGAAATAGTGGCATTTAACTTACAAGCCTGAGAAAGAAGAATGCATTTTATTATGAGTCAGCCAGGCACATGCAGAGCTTTTTGGTTCTCGTAGCCTGTTGTTCTCCCTTTCTTCTATGGATAAAACCAATAATAGACTAGAAGTGACATAATGTTATATAACTTGCCTTAAAAAAAAAATCACAAACTTATTGCTAATTTGGAACTGTCTAATGGTTGAAAATTGTCACACGTGAATAGCCAGAGCTTGTATATCATGAAACTGCATGCATAACAATAATCCAGAAAAAGCCAGTTCCATGTTGGTTTTACCAGAATCTTCTGTCACCTGTGGATACAAGTGTATAATTGGTTAAATAATTATTGCATTTTGTAAAAAACATAGGCTGTGTTACAGTAGGCTGTCTGCTTATCCATGGGCAAAACAAAAAGTTATTACTGCGGTCAGGTTTGCATATAATGCCAATCACTCTTCAATCCTCATGTATAAGCATACATTCATAAAATAGCTTACATTGTCACAATTGAAGCACATTGTCATAAAAAATGTGCTACTGGCAATTTATTATTTCAGTCACTGTTGTATAGTCTCTTTCAGTGATGTAACTGGTCAATGCCACAATAATATATATATAAAAGCAAACTACAAACTAAAAAGATACCATTCCCCAACCTTACCCTCCTAACTCTAACCCATTTTGTACAGATCTGTTCTATATCATCCATAGAAATTGATGGATTCTAGGCGGGGGTGTAGCTAAAGGCTCATTGGCCCTTGTGCACGAGTTCAGCTTGGACACCCCTTTCCTCAGTGCTTTGTGGCCAGGGGCAGGGGAGCAGATAGCCTTCTTGCTACCTGAGGCAAAAATTAAAATAGCACCCCCCATGCCTAATTCTTGACTTAACCTTTTCTCGCTAGCCAGAGGTGTAACTTTATTTAATACCAGTGTTTTCTAATGTGGCACAAGGGTCTTTGGGCCCCATCAGGCTCCTGGGCACGGTAGCGACTGCTACCTCGGCACCCCCTATAGCTATGCCCCTTATTTTAGGGAATCCTTTAGAAATATAATACAGTAAAACCTAACCAGAAGGCCACCCCTTTGAGAAAGGGGCAATCCCGTATTCAAGAACCTCCTACACGCTCTAGGATGGCCCTGAAGACAAATGTACAGGACATCTAGATGGGATGCCCTAAAGTGGGTCTATTAGATACCCTACTATAAGTACAAAATATAATAAACACTGAATACATCAAAAAAAGAAGAAAAACACAGATGAATGCTGAGTACATAAATATATGCTGAATGACTACTGAGTAAATCAAAGTAAAGAGATATTAAATACATCACAGTGAGTCATTTCTGAATACATTAAGATGAATAGATGCTCAATACTGTTTCTGCAATATCGAATAGTATCCTGATTGACAAAAAACACCTTCAATATCCGAAGGTCAAATCAACTCATAGGTCCTTTTATTCCAACGCATTTCGCCCAGTATGTAAGATGGGCTCATCAGGGGAAATACATGCAGTATTAAGATAGGCATCAAAAATAACTATTTCACAAATGACCCAGCCTGGTGTCTAATAGTTTTGTGTTGCACCAGTTAACCCCTGGTACAATGGGGAGAGGGAACCAGCACCAAAGGGGAGCAAATAAAGGTGTGAGAACCAAGCTCAAGGGTAGCCCCATGTGGGACATCTTTTTCAGATACCTTATCTTCTTTAACATCTTCTACCATAAACACTACAGCTTTCTTAGGCCAGACTCCTCTGAGTACCTATACCCTGAGAGACCAGTCGCAGTCATCGGTCCAAGAGAACAAGAGTCATTAGCATCATCCTCTACTCAGCCGGTTATTCTGAATCTGTCAGAAACACCGCTATCAGATATGGAACAGAGGATTTTAACTAAAGGACTATCATATGTACCCACCACATGATTTAACTATTTTGAATGGGTGAAGGATCTCCAC
Organism: Bufotes viridis; assembly: GCA_033119425.1. Lineage (NCBI taxonomy): Eukaryota > Metazoa > Chordata > Amphibia > Anura > Bufonidae > Bufotes > Bufotes viridis. The sequence continues at coordinate 240,016,924 of CM065592.1, forward strand.
CTTTTCACTAGAAAGCTAAGGTAGCATAAGATCTTTTGTTCCTCTGATAAGAAAAGAAGTTTCGAACTGGGACTTCAACCCAGTGATTTACAAGGACTTGATGATTTGTTGGGATTACTAGATGAAAATGAATGCCCAAAAGGACATGGTCCCTTTACTACTCTTAAAAATAACAGTATAAAAATGCCTCCAAAAACATTGGGAGAAGCTAATATTGATTTGTTTCTGAGATCTGTAATTAGGGATCTCGAAAACATTGTACCAACATCAAGGTATAAAAATTATATGTCAACAGAGATGGAGGTCTTACGGCATCTAGCTATGAACAGGTCTCTAGTAATTAAACCCTCGGATAAGGGGGGTAACGTGGTTGTCATGTCCATTCAACAATATCGGGACACGCGTCTATCACTTCTATCTGACAAAAACAACTATGAAGTACTTAAGTCTTACCCCACCCCTGTCTTTTTACAGAAGCTATCCCAGATTCTGTGGGAGGCCCTTGAGGGGAAACTTATCGATCGGAAGGAATTCGACTATCTTGGACCACCAAACTCCAGGGTGGCCACATTTTATTGTCTTCCAAAGATACACAAAGGAATTAGTTCCCTCAGGGGCCAACCAATTGTATCTGGGATAGGGAGTCTTACTGAATATGTAGGTACGTACATTGACCAGATACTTCGCCCATTTGTCATAACTTTACCATCATATTTACGGGACACAACAGACTTAAACACATTGATGGCGTTACATTAGAGCCGGACACTTGGCTGCCATGAATTGATGTTGAGGCACTATATATTTTAATCCCTCATAACAAGGGCTTGGCAGCTGCCAAGTATTTTCGTGACTCTAGGTCTAATACTTTGAAGGAACATAATCATCTGGTCATCCAACTCTTGGATTTTGTATTAACCCACAATTACTTTGTGTTTAATGGTCAGTTCTACCACCAGCTCAGGGGCACTGCGATGGGTAGTCCATGCGCACCGACCTACGCAAATTTGCTCCTGGGCTGGTGGGAGGATACCATTGTTTTTTCTGAGACCATGACACACTGGACCAGATTTATCACCTTCTGGTCCAGATTTATAGACAACATTCTGCTAGTATGGTCTGGGACACAGGATGATTTAAGCGCTTTATGCAGGAGTTTAACACTAATCATATTGGGTTATACTTTACATATGAACTCCAGCGTGATGCGATTAACTTCCTGGATATACAAATCCAGAGGGGAGAAAATAATGTCATCAGGACCACACTGCTCCGTAAAAAAAAATATCAACCAACAGCTTGCTTAGGTGGGATAGTTTTCATCCAACACCATTGAGGAAGGGCATTCCAAAGGGACAGTTTCTAAGGGTGCGTAGAAACTGTTTGGATCATGGGGACTTTACTAGACAGGCCCAACAACTGTTCCATCATTTTAAACAGAGGGGATACCTATATTCATGCCTATATGAGGCTTGGAGTCATGCTGAGTCAGTGGACAGGTCAATATTGTTTCAATCTAAAGGAACAAAATGTCCACAGGAAATAATGAGAATTATTGGCACATATCTCGACAGGTTCGGGATATTTTGGGACGATATTGGTCTCTTTTGAAAACAGACCCCGATCTGACTAGCCTTCTTCCAGACTATCCAGCAATAATGTTTAGGCGGGAACATAGCATAGGCGACACTTTGGTTCACAGTCATTTTGAAACTGCCACCAGAAGTACGTGGTTGCAGGACAGGAGGCTGGGTACCCATAGATGCGGAAAATGTAAGGCATGCCCCTTTATCGCAATGGGTGACACTTTCTCTAATAGTGCCCAAGAACAGATCTATACAGCGCATATGTTCTCCAATTGTAACACAACAGGTCTAGTGTATTTGGCTCAATGCGAATGCGGAATAAAGTATGTGGGCAAGACCTGCAGAGCTTTTAAGAAAAGGATCTTGGAGCATGTTGGTGATGTTCGTAATCAACGTGACAAACCGCTCTCAAGACATGTAATATTCCTCCATGGAGTTAATGCTGTATAATGATGTCTATGTTAGATGACTCCATTAGACATTTTTAGCTGCATTCTGTATAGTTTTTTCTTTTAAAGGACCCCTAAAGATGTCCATTTACTGTACAAATTTGGATTGTCAGGTCATAGAGGTATCCTGTATATGTGTATAACTGTATATGTTAATCATTTTCTACTTTCAACTCTTCAGTATTTGTGCAGTGGTGCCCACTAGTGAAATGCAGGCTGTACTACAAAAAAAAAAAAAAAAATAGTGGCACAGTTTTTGTATGTTGCACATCTTATAAGACTTTATCCACAGTCCTTTAATATTAGTAAAGCAGAAATGAAGGCAACACTGTTCACATGGAGTGCTGGCTTTGTTTCGTTTTTTCTGTACTAAAGCCTCAAGATATCTCTCTATCACAGGTCTATTTGCCCCTTTTAATAAAGGGGTCATAGAAACAACTTATTGACAATACATCCTGTTATTTGGTCTATGACAGCACCAAAAACACCCAGATTATTTCCACTAATAACTCTTCCAGTTCACCTCTCCACCTTGAAAATATGTTTGTATTCAGATTTTTAGTCCCTAGATGCACAATTGGTTTTATGTCTTAACTTACAATATATATTAATTTACTATATATTATTTTCCCCCAAAAAATGTAGAGTACACTTGAAACAGTTACTGGTTTTGACAATGCCATTAAAGATACATTGTTGCATATTATCTTGAAGTAGTAGACAACGTTGTTTAAAAATTAAAAGCCAATTGATTCTTACACAATGGTAAGTCATATCGATCTCTAAATGTAATAAGACAAAGTTTAAAGATGCCATATTGAAATGCCTACGCTGTGCAAGGAATGTTACTCACAGGTCTTATTATTGATTGGGGATTCTATTGACATGCTCAACTGTAAGATAAAATGGTCTTATAATGGCAACTTGATTAACAATGTCAGACAAATATTTGCTATATGCCATCAAGGGTTATGTGACAAGGGTAGTTAGTTGAGGACAAGCTGGAGTGAAGGACTCTGTGAAAAAGTCAGGCCATATGTGGGCATGGACTATGGTTATGTGAACTAAGTCTCCTTACCTCCTTACCTGAACCAAGCTCCCTTATTACAAGCAATGTGGTATTTTAGAGAAATATAGGGGGATCATTTAATAACAGAAATTCGCCTATTTTTGGTGTATTTCTGGCACAGATTGCGGCGCAAAGGTTATATGCACTGCAATCTGTGACTTTTCCCCGCGTGTCAGGTGTAAAAAATGGGGAGTAGCATGGGCGGGGAAGGGGATGGTCCGGCAGGGCTTTCTCATTTATCATTTTCTACACCCGTTTTAGGCGTAGAAAATGGTTAAAATTTAAGCCAGCGAGTAAGCTGGTGTAGATTTAGGCCGGCGGTGGATGCTATTAAGTTATGTATGACCGGCATCTAAAACGCAGAGCTGGTACTGGAAGTCAAAATTGCAGATAGTCTACCCAGCTACAGTAAAGAGGTGGAGAGAAACCAATAGGAGGTCAACACTGTACATTGTGGATCCTGGCAGAGTGTAGCTGAAGAGAAAAAGTTGAGGCAGCAAACAACATACTGAAAGCATGGTCAGAAAGGGGTAAAACCAGGATAACACGAAATTATACAATTCAGATTACAAGTAGATAACTTTTCTTCCGTCTCAGCCAAAGTGATGATTCATGTGTTTTCTATCATTACCAAAGTCTTGTACACAATATGATTTTAAAAATATTCATTCTTTATAATTAGGTTGGCAAACTGCACAGCCAGGTGACCAAGAGCTCTGCTGTGCAGGAAAGAATTTAGAAGGCAACACAGTACTGATCATAGTTCTGCGTCTCGTTTATTTTCAGGATTTGTGGCGGTCTCTGAGGTCAGACTCTAGTGGTCCTAGTGGTATTTCATCACTTTACAAGATGGGAATACCTCCTTAAAAGTTAATTTTTACCCAGTGAAAATATATAGTACAACATTAGGGGTTTATACAACATAAATGGTTTTGTATTATTTAGTAACTTTTTTGTTTAACATTTTTCTATGCCAGATATACATAGACAAAAGTGTCTAGCCATGCACCAAACCTAACTCTTAACCAACTATCGGCTGTCTATCTTTGAAACTGTAAAGCCATGTTCACACAACTTTTAACGTAGAAACCAAGGCAGAAATCCAAGGTTTTGTAGTTTGCGCTGCAACAGATCTGCCTGTCAATTTAGTCCCATTCAATGGAGTTAATCCATATATGGCCATCAGTGACATGCTCTAGATGTTATGTCTGCAGATTCCAATGCAGAAATCTTCCTCAAAAATACCTAACACCTCCCATCAGATAGTGTCTTCTTCCTGTCATAGGTTTATTGTTTAATGACTGCTCCTCAGGATAACTCCCTAATGATAGGTTCACGCATGTAGAGTGAATATTCTTTATTACTATCCGGGAAGACAGTCTATTAAGAAGAGGGGCATCCAGTTTACATTTGATATAAAATGGTCTGCTGTTGCTATGGAAGTGCCTTTGTCCTTGGCAATGTTTTTATTGTAAGCACATAGTTAACATGTGAATGAATTCATTCAGGCATTTCTATTAAATAGAAGGAGCTGTAAAAGCATGTACACTTTATATCTACTTACAGTATATCTAATAACCAAAAATCATGTTTTCCCTAATATTAGAATGGCAGATATCAAGCATAAACTTTTAAACATATTACGTTTAGTTGCTAGGAGACTGTGAAATCTTGTGTGATTTCTAGTATTCCCCATACTGAGGCTCATACCACAGCAGAAATTACCTGTGTTTTAGATAGTATTATATTTCTCTAGATCAAATTCCAAAGTCCATCTCATCTTCTCAAAGCTTTGGATTCTTCACATCTCTATGTACTACTTTTTCAGAGAAGGCGGATCTGTTTCCAGCCAGTTCCTGGGAATCATGATCTTAGGCTACTTTCACACTGGCGTTTTTGGGTCCGCTTGTGAGATCCGTTTCAGGGCTCTCACAAGCGGTCCAAATTGGATCAGTTTTGCCCCAATGCATTCCGAATGGATAAGGATCCGTTCAGAATGCATCAGTTTGGCTCCGTTCAGTCTCCATTCCGCTCTGGAGGTGGACACCAAAACGCTGCTTGCAGCGTTTTGGTGTCCGTCTGATGGATCTAAAACCACTAAAGTTTATTGTAAATATTGTCCCTTGGGACTAAAAGACAATTAAACCACGAACAGGTAATACGGATCAGTGTAACCCCGGAACAAGTGAAACCAAATATACTGGCTCCCGGTAGCTGATCCGTCTAAAGTGCGGAAACATTTAGACATGCGGCCACACGCAAAAGGTGTCGGGCTTCTTGTGCTAATTCACTTGCTCTTTACATGTTGCTCCTGAGGATACAGGACACTATCCAAGTCCTGTGGAAACGCATTGAGCGCGTTAATTGAAACAAGTGGCCTCATGTCTGTACCGCTCTGACAACTCATGTCTGCGATGGTGTCTCCTCACTGAGTGAGGTGATCAGTAGCGGTTTGCGTGCTGCTTGTGTGGGAGGCTGTTACTTTGTATCTATACAGCGTAGACCACAGTGTGAGTCAGTGCCTCAGTCTACAGGGTTTATTGGGGGATCTACATACTAGCCCCGCATGCCCAGTGACTAATTTATGTTACCGCACTTTAGACGGATCAGCTACCGGGAGCCAGTATATTTGGTTTCACTTGTTCCGGGGTTACACTGATCCGTATTACCTGTTCGTGGTTTAATTGTCTTTTAGTCCCAAGGGACAATATTTACAATAAACTTTAGTGGTTTTAGATACGTCTTATGCAGGTAGTGATATATATTATTAAGGTCAGACGTACTAATTTAATATCTATTTTTGGAGTGATTTAATGTCCGTCTGATGGAACTGAGCCAAACGGATCCGTCCTGACATACAATGTAAGTCAATGGGGAGGGATCCGTTTTCAATGACACAATATGACACAACAGAAAACGGATCCGTCCCCCATTGACTTTCAATGGTGTTCAAGACGGATCAGTTTTGCCTATGTTCATGATAATACAAACTGATCCGTTCTGAACGGATGCATGCGGATGTATTATCAGTGCGGATCCGTCTGTGCAGATACATGACGGATCCGCACAAGACGCCAGTGTGAAAGTATTCTTAGCAGCATTGAGGAAAAACAGGCACAAGGCAGATTTCATGGGCGCATGTTGTACATCAAACAACTGAAATAAAACCAGTTTTATTGTAGTCTTAACATTACATTGAAAAACCTCCTTTATCGGCTCATTTATTGCTGCCCAAAATGGTACAATACGGTTACAATTAAGATTGCACAGTTCTTGCTTTAATTTCAGCCTTTTTTTTCTTCTTTATTGCTGAATTAATGGTCCACTTGGATGTTAGCCTGAATAAGGCGAAGTGATACCTAACGACTAAAAGTGATCCGCAGGGGCATGTTAGTTCGGACAGATGGGAGTAGTAGTTCTCCCTTCCCTGGGCCGTGCAGTGATGGGAAGGGTGATGGTGTTTAGGGGTGTTCTTGGTGTTAGCGATCACAGACAATGAGGAGGCAGGTTTTGAGGAACCAGGGAACAGTCTTTACTGAAGCAGTTGGATGGTTCCCAAATGCACTGTACACACTGAATGTAGTCTTTACAGTCAGCATATGCAACACCCAGGGCTGTATGTGGGAGATAGGGGTATGAGTGTCTTTCTATCATGTTCTGCACAATCTCCCCAAATCGACCAAAGGATGCAACTGATCTCTCTCACTCTGGCTATATAATAGGTCTGCAGTATGCATAGTCGAATACAGTCTTTGGATCCTTTCTGTCCTTTTTGATTTACTGGAAGGCCTGAAGCTTATTTACTCCCACCAGCATGCAGAGATGTCTGTAGCCTCAATCTAGGTGCCCAACCATTCTCAGACAAATGCTTTGAAATCAGCTTTATAAGGTCACTGAACTTTCTGATGCATCCAATAACTCCCGGTCAGCCCTGCCCCATACGATATATAAATTTTAGCTGTTCACTCATCTGCAGCTAACACTAGACTGACTCACTTCCTCCTAGAGTAGAAGAGGTGGTGGCAACTCTGCCTAGCCACTAAGAATTCATCCTTTTGAGATATACATAGTGCATACAATGCAGTATATTTAAACTTTGCGATGGGCTTCCTGGACACTGCTATATCTACTGTGGGTGGTGGTTGTCCACAATTGCTGTGAAGGAGCACTAAGAGGACATATCTACTGTTGTAGGGGCACTAAGAGGGCATACCTACTGTTGAGAAGGAACTTATGTGGCATACCTACTGTGAGGGACCACTAAGGGGGCATACCTAATGTGAAGGAGCACTAAGGGGCATACTTACTTTAAGGGAGCACTAAGAGGGCATACCTACTGTGAGGGAGCACTAAGAGGGCATATCTACTTTTGAAGGGGCACTAAGAGGCCATACCTACGGTAAGGGGGTACTAAAGTGGTATACCTACTGTGTGGGAGGCACTAAGGGGGCATACCTACTGTAAGGGGGTACTAAAGTGGTATACCTACTGTGTGGGGTGCACTAAGGGGGCATGCCTACTGTAAGGTGGGTACTAAAGTGGTATACCTACTGTGTGGGGGCACTAAGAAAGCACTCTCTTATGAAGGGTGCATTCTGTGTGGGAGAATTAAGAAGGTTTAACTACTAGGTGGGGGCAGTAATGGTAGGTCCACTCATGAAGTTTTGTTAGAAATAGCCTGTTTACAATGTTTATATTGAAATCTGGCATCACTCTTACCTATAACAATAAAAATTCAACTCTGAAAATTGAGTTTAGGTAAGCTGAAAAGCAGTATGCAATATGGGTGCCATATTTTCAGATGTATTGCCATATACAGCTGATGTTGCTTGTTGGAATTCTCTTTATAAATGATTGTCCAAAAGCATCAGCAACATAAATCATAATTCATTAGGTAGCTGTGGAATGTGTGAACCTCATTACTATGTGCTAATTGGATTCTAGTTGATGACATTTACAAAAGCAAAAGGCTATTATATGTTAGAGACAGACTCTCAGAATGTCTTTGCTGCAGTAATTATACTCACAGATTCATTAGGATCCATATGGACTGTAAGCCGAAAATTGTGAAGAACCAATCCGACTTTTCTCCATCTTTCATATATCACTCAAACTAAATGATTTATTCAAAGAAAATGATGAATGGGCTATATTACTTCTCTGTTAATTAACACATTCATATGTAATAGATATTGTATGTATTATGCCGAGTTCTCGGAATTTAGGATTTTCCTTATAGTTGCTCTTTCAGTTTTCTTACACATAACGTGTATACCCTATTGTAGAGAAAGGCAGAATCATTCCAGCACAGAAGCAAAGATGTAACACGCAAAAATGCTGAAGGACAAAAGGAAAATCCAGCATCCAATAAAACGGAGATCTTTATTAAAGCGTCTTAAAAGCAGAAAAACAGGACAACAGAGTGTCTTCGCATTTCAGATCTATACACACTGATCCTTACTCATGACTAAGCTCTGTACCATCAAACACAAGTATATATAAGAGAAAGCTATGCTGGTGCTCACAAGTATGAACACTCATTAAATACAACTGGTATCACATGATATGCAAATGCACAAATAAAAATATAAAAAAGCACTAAATCATGATGTTACTAGAACAACATAATACATCATTTTGGTGTGAAAACTAACAGTGTAACGTTTAGGCCTCATGCACACGGCTGTATCTGCTTTTCCGGTCCGCAAATTGCGGATCTTCAAAACACGGATACAGGCCATGTGCAACCTGTATTTCCACAAGACCTGAAGTATGTTACAAATGCTTATTCTTGTCCAAAAATGGAAAAGAATAGGACATTTTCTTTTTTTTCCGGGACCACAGAACGGACATACAGATGCGGGCAGCACACGGAGTGCTGTGCTCGTCTTTTGTGGACCCATGGAAATGAATGAGTCCGCATCCAATCTGCAAACAATGAGGATCGGATACGGACAGAAAATACGGTGATGTGCTTGGAGTCTAAGTGATATCTTTCATTCAAACCATAGGGGATGCAGGCTTTTAACTGTAATTTCAAAGAGTCTCTCCCTATTTAGGAGATTTCTTCTGTGATCACCTCCCATATCGAGGTCATTAACTTTTTCAATCCCCAGAACAACTAATGAAGATACTGTGTCAATATGTAGGATGGCTGCTGAAACATTTCTATTTTTCATACGTGGAATATCTAACCAAAATATTCTGATTCGCCCTGAAGAAGCAAAGCGAAACGCGCGTTGTGTTGGTATCCTCTCTCCCTCTGTGCTCCTGGAGGGTAAATGCCCTTTTCAGAACGCTAACTTACCTGTAGTTTGTGCAGGATTTAGGCTGCTCATGACATGCAGTGCGGTTAGATACATGTATTAGAGAGTGCACCCTTGGTGACTCCATTTACTGCGTGTATGGCCAGCGCTGTGTATGCATGAGAGTACGTTTTTTTCCTCTGATATGTAGTCAGCAATTTTGTTACATTAGTCATCTGTTTCATGAGTATTACCCAGCTCTTTTTGCTCCGGCAACGTGGGTGGGTCAGGCCAAAGGATGACCCCTTAAAAGTTCAATAGTCACAGTCTCATGTTAATAGTGTGAAGCTACATAGGTTCACATAACAAAACCTGCAGCAGAAAAATCAGTGGTAGATCAATAGCTAAAAACAGGTCATCTTTTGGTGGTGGTTTAGTAATTTAGGCGGATTTTTATAAGCATTTCTGAAGATTGAGGTTTTACCTCTTCCCTCTTGACCTCTATGAAAAATCCAATTTGCTTCTAAGAAAAAATATGTCACTTCTCAAGTGTTTTTCAAATCAGCTGCTGAAAAAACACATGGGTCAAACACAAGGTGTGAATATGTTTTTTTTTTTTTTTTTTTTTTAGATTGAAGTCAATGTAAAGTTGTTGATGACATTTTGAATGTGTCACAATCAAACACTAAGCTGGAGTGGAGATGGCATTTACTTTTGATTTAAAAGGGCTTTATGGGAGTTTTGTACTGATGACCTATCCCAGGGATGGGCAAACTGCAGCTCTCCAGCTGTTGTAAAACTACAATTCCCACCATGCCCTGCTGTTGGTTGAAAGCTGTAGGCAGTCTGGGCATGCTGGGAGTTGTAGTTTTGCAACAGCTGGAGAGCTGCAGTTTGCTCATCCCTGACCTATCCTTATGATAGTATGTAATCAGTGTGGGTCTGACTCCTGACACCCCTGCCAATCAGTCACTGGCCCCCACATGTCCATCTTCTGGTCTGTGGCTAATTTACTTTCTCCCGGGCATGGGCATAGTCACCTGCTACACCGCAGCCAACCAAGTTTCAGCAATGATTGCATAGTGTTAGACAGTGTGGTAATAATCATTTGGCCCTTTATTGTACACTGCTGGCAATTCATTCATAAGCTTCTAGAAGGAATAACAGAGGAAGGAGACATGGAGTTATATGAAAAGATCCTCCAGAATTGTTACTGCATGGGGAATGCAAAGAGTTACAGTATTTAAACCAATATGTCCAATATATAAATTCCAGAATTGTTTTTACATGAGGAATAAAAGTAGTTATAAAACAGACCTGTCATAGTTGTCAACCATTAGGAACTCAGCTCTAAGTTAAATTCGCCATGCGATTAATATAACCTGTATTACTCGCATTGCGAATTCAACTTAGAGCTGGGTTCCTAATGGTTGTATTGCTAGAATATAACGAATATAGCGCTATATTCTCAATCTTCGTTATATTCTAGCAACAACCATTAGCAACTCAGCTTTGAGTTTCATTCGCGAAGCGAACATATACTCATTGCATATTTTCGCATTGCAAATTGATCTTAGAGCTAAGTTCCTAATGGTTGTATTGCTAGAATATAACGAAGACAACGAATATCACGAATACACGAATATAGCACTATATTGGACACGTCACTCCAATTAGCTCTTGGAGATGTCATTAGTCTAGGGGTTCACATATTTTTTCCACCTGCACTGTGAATGTTTACATGGTGTGTTCAATAAAAACATGGTAACATTTAATTCTTTGTGTGTTATTAGTTTAAGCAGACTGTGATTGTCTATTGTTGTGACTTAGATGAAGATCAGATCACATTTTATGACCAATTTGTGCAGAAATCCATATCATTCCCAAGGGTTCACATACTTTTTCTTGCAACTGTAGATGTCTACAGAACCTGTTCTATTAAACAATTATACAAGTACAGTTCCCCGACAGAGTGGAGAGGCTGTCAGTAGTACGTTTGTGTTGACGTCACTGATTATTTTGCCCTGCCTCTGATTCTTCAGAACAATAACCCCCAAAAAACGGATCCTGTCTATTAAGCATCCGCCTTCGGTCAGTAATCCATCAGTATTGCTAAAGCCCCCCCAAAAAAACAGGAGTGGATCCAAAACAGAAATGACACGTGAATGGAATATTTGCATGTATTCTGTGTTTTGTACTCACTTCTGCTTTTGGCTACCAAATCATAAGCCAATTCTGATGCAAAATAGAGACCATGTCATACAGGCCTTACAGCTGCTACATAGACTAGATCCATTGTGCATCTCATTTTCTTTCTTTTTGACAGATCAGAAGAAGGCACACCAAATTATAAACCAGGGTGTCACTGAGTACATAAGTAGGAAGAAATCTATCTAACAACCCCACCAAAGAAAAATTTCTTCCATCAAGATTGAAAAAAATATATCCACTTTATTTAATTCATAATGTACATATAAACACATGCAGCAGGTGAGACCCCAAAAGAGGGCAGAGAGGAAACTGCCCCAGAAAACATTACTAGCACCCAGGGCACAATGGCCACATATGGGTCCCTTACAATACCTATATAAGGGCATTTCTACTCTAGGAGTGCATCAGGAGGGCTTCAAATTGGACATGGTGTTAAAAAACCAATCCAGCAAAATCTGCCTTCAAATACTGTATGGGATTCCTTTCCTTCTGCGCCCTGCCGTGTTCCCGTACAGCAGTTGATGACCACATATGGGGTGTTTCTATAAACTACAGTATCAGGGCAATAAATATTGAGTTTTGTTTGGATGTTAAGTGCTAACCCTTGCTTTGTTACTGAAAAAATATTATTAAAATGGGAAATCTGACAAAAAAGTGAAATTCAGAAATTTAATCTCCAAAGTTAGTAAAATCAGTTTTAAATACCTTGAGGGGTGTAGTTTCTAAAATGGGGTCACTTTTGGTTGGTTTCTATTATGTAAGCTACACAAAGTGACTTCAGACCTGAACTGATCCCTAAAAAGTGGGTTTTGCTTCAAAATTTCTAAGCTTTCTAACGTCCCCAAAAAATAAAATAGCATTCACAATATGATCCAAACATGAAGTAAACATATGGGGAATGTAAAGTAATAACTATTTTGGAGTTATTACTATCTTTTATAAAAGTACAGAAATTGAAATTTGCAAATTTGCTAATTTTTCAATTTTTTTTGTAAATTTGGTATTTTTTTTATAAATAAAACAAATTTTTTACTCAGTTTTACCACTGTCATGAAGTACAATATGTGAAGAGAAAACAATCTCAGAATGGCCTGGATAAGTAAAAACGTTTCAAAGTTATTACTACATGTAGTGACACATGTCAGATTTGCTAAAAATGGCCTGGGCCTTAAGGTAAAAAATGGCTGGGTCCTTAAGGGGGTTAAAGCCCTTTTGCGCGTGTATTAGTGTAAACATCTTTGCTGCTCAGCGGTGCAGTTATCTGTTTTTAAGCTCTTTTTTTCGTGTATAAGTGGAAAAAGAAATAAAATATTTGCCGCTCAGCGGTGCAGTTATCTGTTTTAAGGCACTTTTTTGCATTTATTAGTTGAAAAAGAAAAATATCTTTGCCGCTCAGCGGTGCAGTTATCTGTTTTAAAGCTCTTTTTTGCGTGTATTAGTGCAAAAAGGAAAACAAAATTTGCCGCTTAGCGGCGCAGTTATCTGTTTTAAAGCTCTTTTTTCCGTGTATTAGTGGAAAAAGAAAAAAAAAATTGCTGCTCAGCGGGGCAGTTATCTGTTTTAAAGCCCTTTTTGCCATGTATTAGTGGAAAAAGAAAAAAAATTCTTTGCTGCTCAACAGTGCAGTGATATGTTCGGAAGCCCTGTATGCCGTGTATTAGCGCCGTCCAGCGTTGCACTTATCTGTTAATATGCCTGTTGTATAAAAGTAGAAAAAATTAGGGCCTAATTGCCATTCTGCGGTGCAGTGATATATTCTGAAGCCCAGTTTGCCGTGTATTAGTAGCGAAATAAAAAAATTTATTCGCCGTCCAGCATTGTACTTCTGTGTTGAAAAGCCTGTTGTGTAAAATTAGAACAAAATTTGGGCCTAATTGACGTTCTGCGGTGCAGTGATATTGTCACGGCGGGAAGTGGGGAAAACCCCCCACCGTGCATCGTCCGCGGCCGCTGGGATAGATAGCAGGAAAAGGGAGCTGGTGACCTCCTGAAGCATCCCTATAGAGCCCTGGCCTCCTAACTGTATGGGCCAGGACCACATGCTCATCCAATACCATAGATGGGCAGGAGTCTCTAGAGGGCCCCTCTGCAGCCGGAAACCAGACAGTGTACGCCCGCACGACAGGTAAGTAACAGGGCAAGCCACATACACAAAGCCCACACTTACCTGCCGCACTGGAGAAGCCGAACCAGCACCAGGACCTCCTGGACCCCCATACGGACACCAGATGCATGGGGGAGATCCTGGCAGGGCAGCACACCATCTGGTCTTTGCTTAAACCCCTCCGGGAAAGCAAGCCCCTTCCGGAGCAGCAAACAACTACGACCACACTCCAGACAGACCCACACCATAACAACAACACAAGGTGGGGATGAGCAAAACAAGCACACTGGAGGGGATACACCAAACAGACATGATAAACAATGGACAATGAAACCAATATAACGAATAAGGGTGGCTTACGCAGACATAACAGTGGGAACACACAACAAGCTCCAGCACACACTTTCACTGAACAAACAAAACTGACCTCAGGCTCCAAACACAGACACATAAGGAGGCCTGAGGTCACACCCACTACACACCCATTAACTCTGTGCACACCACACCTACTGTAGCACAAAGACATTAACCCCATGTGCACCACACACAGGGAAACAGCACACCACACAGATGTGAGTGTCTCGCATGCTCTAGACACAAAGTTGCCAGCAGCAACCGCACATGAGACTACAACGTATAGCCCCATGGGCAGCAACCGAAAACCATGCCGCTCGCAAGAGCATGCGAGACAGAGGAACACAACCTCAACACAGGTCGTGACATACCAGTTGCCGCCGGCAACGGCATGTAAAACAAGAGTCACAACCCACCGCGGGTCATGACAAACACAACTTCAGGAACACAACCTCAACACAGGTCGTGACATACCAGTTGCCGCCGGCAACGGCATGTAAAACAAGAGTCACAACCCACCGCGGGTCATGACAAACACAACCTCAGAGGTCGTGACATACGTGTTGCCAACGGCAACCGCATGTAGACACAAGGGTCACAACCCCACCGCGGGTCGTGACAGATATCTTCCGAAGCCCTGTTTGTGGTGTATTAGTGGCGAAATAAAAATATATTGGCCGTCCAGCGTTGCATATATCTGTTGAAAAGCCTGTTGTGTAAAAGTAGAAAAAAAATTGGGCCTCATTGACGTTCTGCGGGGCAGTGATATATTCTGAAGCCCTGTTTGCTGTGTATTAGTAGCGAAATAAAAAATATTTCAACATTGAATTATTTCTTATTTGATCTAACAGTATGTCATACAGAGAAGTGCCAGGCTCTGCACAGGGGAGTGGCAGAGGCATAAATGTTTCTGGTGCAGGCAGAGGTCTCAGTGGAGAAAGGGGCCGTGGTAGCAGGGGTTGCAGTGAGAGGCCTGAGCACCCGGTGTCATCTATCGGTCATGTCTTGACCAGCAACCCAGCGGTTCTTTAATGGTTCACTCGGTCATCCACTTCATCCCAAGTGACACCAGACACCCCCAGCCAAAAGTCGGTGGGTTCCTCTGACACAACGCTTAGTTGGCATGGCTCGGGTGCAGGCCCTGTGTCTTTACCTGTCCTCAACCTGCCTCTGTCCTTTTCTGTTCCCTCAGCCAGAGAAGTATTATATGCTGTGGGCTCAGCTCCATTTTTCAGCGAGGAAGAGCTACTAGAGGACAAGGATCTTTCCCAGCCAAGATTTGGAGGAGACATCCACCGCTTTTGCCACTACGGGCAAGTAGTGATGAGGAGAGTGGTGTGGGAGCTGGGGTTGCGAGCGGCTCGGATCCTGACCCAGAGACGGTTGAGGAGAACATCAGTGACGTGCAGGCAGTACTCGATGATGATGATGTAGCTGAATTCACTTGGGAGCCTGGTGACGAAGGGGCTTCATCATCATCGGGAAAAGAGGGTGGCAGCTTGACCGTGAGGCAGCGGCGGAGCCAGCAACTCGCTGGCGTGGTCAGGAGTCAGCAGGGTGGCAGCAGTGGGAGGTCGGGAGTGAAACGCGCCCGGGGTAGATCACCCGCTTTGCAGGAGCCTACCTGCCTGGGAAGTTGCGGTGCACGGGATCACGGAGGCAGTGGCAGTAGCAGTCAGTCATTGCGGAGTGTTGGGGGTAAAATCACCTACTCAGCGGTGTAGCAGTTTTTTGTTAAGCCGCCGGCGGAGGTGAACATGGCCATATATAGAATATGTGGGCAGAAGGTGAAGCGTGGCCAAGGTGCCAATGTTGGCACCACGGCTCAGTGTCAACATATGCAGCGTCACCCTCAAGTGGCCTGGGAGAACCGTGGCTCCAATGTGGTGGTCCAGCCTGCTGCAGCAACCGCTGCATCACCCAGTGGCACGCACCCAATTTCAGGCAGTCAAGGCTCCACCACCTCAGCCAAAGGGAGCTCTCTGTCCTTCCCATCATCTGCTGGTCCTGATGCTCCTGCTCCTCCTCGTGAGTCATTCCGTCAGCAATCAATCACCGAAGCGATTGCCAAAAGACAACAGTATACGTGCATGCATCCATCGGCTCAGAAGCTGAATGTGCTCCTGTCCAAGTTGCTGGTGCTGCAATCCCTCCCTTTTCAAGTGGTGGACTCTGCACCTTTCAGAGAACTGATGGCTTGTGCCGAGCTGAGGTGAAGAGTCCCAAGCTGTCATTTCTTTGCCAAAAAGGCAGTACCAGCCTTGCACACACATGTAGAACAGAAGGTGGGCCATTCCTTGAGCCTGTCGGTGTCTGCCAAAGTGCACGGCAGCGCCGACGTGTGGAGACGTAACTACGGTCAGGGACAATACGTGTCCTTTACGGCCCACTGGCTGAATATGGTTCTCTCCGCGACAACTGATAATCGGAATCATGGTGACCGACAACAGGAAGAACATGGTGTGGGGGTTGCGTCATGCCATGGCACACGTGTTCAATCTGGTTGTCAAGCGGTTCCTGAGGTCTTCCACCCATCTGCAAAACATACTAAAAATGGCCAGGAAACTTTGCATGTACTTTAGCCACTCGTACACCGCAAAGCACACCCTCCTTGAGCTGCAGCGGCAGAACGGCATCCCCCAACATAGGCTGATATGCGACTTTTCCGCCCGTTGGAATTCCATCCTCCATATGTTAGACCTACTATACGAACAGAGAAAAGCCATAATTGATCTCTTAATGATCCAAGCGGACAGAAGTACTCCCCTGTGTAACTTCGATGTCAGCCAGTGGCAGCTCATGCGTGACACCTGCCGTTTGGTCAGGCCCTTTGAGGATGCCACGTTATTTGTCAGTCGCCAGGACTGCGGGATTAACAATGTCATTCCATTGCTTCATGTCCTGGGACAGGTGCTGGTAAATCTGGGTGGTTAGGGGACTGGAGAAGTGGCACCTAGATGGAGGAGAAGAAGGACATTGGAGCACAAGCAATGTGTAGCGAAACGGGTGTTCTTTCTACACAGGTTACAGGAGAAGAAGAGGAAGAGGAGCAGGACCAGCCACAGGAGCTACAGGGCGATGAGGCAGAGGACCCAGACACACCGTGGCAGATGGAGGCAGGGAGTCCCTCCGAGTCACTTGTACAAATGGCTCAATGCATGCTCACTTGCTTGCGTAGTGACAGCTGAATTTTCACTATTCGACAGAGGGATGACTTCTGGCTTTCCACCTTGTTGCACCCTCGCTACCAGTCAAAAATGGGGGCCCTTTTTACACCCGTTGAGAGGGAGGACAAACTGAACTACTATAGAGACAACCTATGTAGTCAGTTGGCCGCTGCCTATCTGCGCCATCGTCCATTCTCTCGCAGGTCCGACAGGGGGGCCCTCTGTGCTCACGTACCACTGCCATGACTGCTGGGGACGGGTGGGGTGGCAGGAGCAGTACCAGCTCTAATAGCAGCAGCCTGAGTCTAGAGTCGCTGATGAGCAGCTTCCTTCACCTGCATAGTGAAGAAACTACTCACCAGCAGCAGCAGGTAGACCTGGGTCAGAACCTAAACCAGAAGGTTGTGGCATACTTAGACAGCACCCTGCTACCCGCTGGACTACTGGACAGCCAAACTGGATTTGTGGCCACAACTAGCCGAGTTTGCCCTGCAAAAGCTGTCCTGCCTGGCCAGTAGTGTGGCATCAGAGCGGGTGTTTAGTGCGACGGGTGCCATAGTTTCCACAAGAAGAACTCGCCTGTCCACCCAAAATGTGGAGAGACTGACCTTTGTCAAGATGAATCAGGCGTGGATCAGTCAGGATTTCCACCCACCAATGAGTGATGCATCAGATTAGATCATCCATGCTGCCTCAACCGAACCTTGACAAAAGAGACCAGTTTCTTCTGTCTACCTGCCTCAGCTACTATTCTGATGCTGGCACCCGCCTGATGTCATACATCTGATGCCAAGTGCTCCTTCTTAGGCTACATGCACACGTTCAGGATTCATGTGCGGAGAATCAGCACTGAAATCCGTCGGTGTTCGCAGGCAAATCCGTGCGGTAAATCCGCATCAATAGGATTTGCATGCGGATTTGCATGCGGATTTTCCGCATGCGGATTTTTTTTTTTTCCTCCTTCTCTCCAAGACAAAGATACACCCTCTTTCAACATCATTTCCTGTGACATCATCTAGTCCCGTCCTACTTCTTCACCATACTCCATTTTGAGTACAATTGTATAGCACATTGTCAGTTTTACAGAGTGAAAAATGGATAATAATGCTACCATTAGACATATTTTCAGTCTTACATACATGCAAAAAATACATACAAACATCATGCAGACATCCATGCACACTCTCAGATTGCACTTACCTGGACAATAAGCCTGGAAACATTCAGACTCATTCGCTGATACCAATGGGGCATCTCCATTTTCTCTGCTTCCTTCTCTTCATGAAAAGACATAAAATGGTGGCTGATTCTCCTCCCCTTATTACATCATTTCCCCTTCCTATTGCATACATGCGGATTTTGATGCGGATCCGCATCAAAATCCGCACTGTGTGCGTGCACCATCCGGATTTTATCCTCCCCATTGAAGTGAATGGAGAAAATCCGCAAGATATCCGGACAGGAAAAAAAAAAAAGAATTGACATGCTGCGGATTTTAAAATCCGCACCGCAGGTCAAAATCCGCGCTGAAAAAATCTGCATCGTGTGCATTGAGAATTTCAAATTCTCATACAATACAATGTACAAGATGTACGGTGCGGATTTTCCGCACGCAAATCCGCGCGGAAAATCCGCACGCAATCCTGATCGTGTGCATTCAGCCTTACACCCACGATCGTCAGCGGGTACTCTTATTGCCACCCACCTCCACACTCTGTCGTCCTGCCACTCTGTGGCCTCCTCCTGATGCTGCTGCCACCTCCAGACTCTGTTATTGTGCCACTCTGTGACCTCCTGATGCTGCCGCCACCTCCGCACTCTGTCGTCTTGCCACTCTGTGGCCTTCTCATGCTGCTGCCACCTCCAGACTCTTTCATTGTGCCATCTACATGTCATACGGACTCACAGTATTATTTCACTACTAAAGCAGACTCCCTATGAGTGTTACTGCAAGGCACAGTGTTCTACACCACTATAAAGGCTGTCTGCAGCCAGGAAATAGCAGCACACCGGCAAAACAAATTTTTAAAAAATTCGCTCATCTCTAATGGCCACCACTTATGGATTGCCAAGCAGTGTTTAATGTGATGGAAAAATGAATCAAGGAAGCAATATGGACAATCACAATACATTAGTAAGTGTCATGTTCAGTGAATTATCAAGCACTAGAGGTAAATTCCTTTTCTAACATCCTAAATGACTGGATATATATGTATGTGTATATATATATATATATATATATATATATATATATATATATATACACATTATAACAAACATTTTGAATGAAAGCAGCCATGTGAATAAAGCTCACGTGTGACCGTTTTGGAAATTTTTGAAGAAGATTTAGATTTCCACTTCCCTCACTTCTCAAAGAAACCAATATTTCTCTACTCATTATGAATAATCCATTAACCAATCACACAATCTTCAGGAAGAAGCTGTTCTGTGGGAATCCAGTCTCCTAAAGTCTTATTAGATTCCTAGATATATCGATTATTTTCTGTTCCTCATTTTGCAAAGTAGTGTAGGTGAAAACAGGACCTGCGTCATCTGCTACCAATGAGAAAAAGGGTTTTTATAGTAGACACTAGAAATAAAGCTTGGAACATTTTTAAGTTTAATTTCTGTTTCTTTCACCAGGAAAGATAATAAAATGATGTTGAACGCAACGTCATAATGAAGAAAGCGGAGAACAGATTTAGCTTGTGTAAATAATATTTATTGGTTTATGGTGCATAATTTAATCCGGACATTTGATATTTCATTGGCATTAAAATGTTTAATTAAAATGGAGAAGTCTACAAGGGTGCGTACACACACATATGTACATACGAACATACAATACACATACACACACCTACCTTGTAGCACAGTCTCTTTTAACCCAGTTTGAAAACAAATATTCTTTAGTGGATTATATAGGACAGCAATTTAGTAGTAATTCCTATTAATAAGGTGAACAAATGTCTTTTCAGTCATTTAAAGGGAATGTGTAATCAGAAAATGACCTGCTGTTTAAATCACTTTTTAAACTGAACATATTTTTAAAGAATTTGAATGATGTTATTTTTAATTTTCAATGTATTCCATGTATTTAAACAAAAAAGATTAAAATCTGCAGTTTTTGCACTGGCCAGTGGCCACTATGTCTAATAATTGGCGCCACTTCTTGGTTTATACAGATCACTTTACTGCAGTTATATATTATTCTAAACCTGTCTGTAATGATAAGGAGATATCACCTTTGTGCATAGATAAGACAGCATCCTCCAATCACAATAGGTGATTGTCAGATCTTCACGGCTATATCGATAGGCACTTGAGCGTCCCACAATCAAAAGAAATTCACTGATAGTGTGGGGTAATGCTTAAAACAAAATAATAATTCTTTATTGAAATATAATTAAAAGTAGATAGGAACAAAACACAAAAGAAAAAGTACAGATGTAAACGGCAGTAGAGCTGCAATCACCGATATCAACTACATCACTCAACCGAGGAAGTAGGCGTAAAGACCGCCCACACACATATGTGTGACCTTGGTGAGAAGGTACAGGAGGTATGGGGAACGAAAAATAGCACCCACTAGTCCACCATGCGGGTCAAGCACACGTGGAGCCCATCTGGCCAAATATGGCTCAGTCTAACTCCCTCGACCCCGATAGTGGTCAATTAGTGGGCTATTCCCCTAATTCCTAAAAGGTACAGCTGTGTGAAGATAGCCTGGGATCAGACATTGTTTGCTGAAGCTGACTAATACTACACTGTAAGACAGGAACGACATCCCTCTCATTTATCAGATAGTTGCTCCTAGAGGGTTTACCCATGCCCATCCACAGCATGAACCCCCTCCCTGTTCTATAGCTCTACGCATTTCTGCTTATATTAAAGTTATCACACGCTGTTGGTGTGGAGCCTCCGGCCCTGGTATGGCTATGCGGGGCCGGATGCACAGCTGCCTTAAAAGAACAACTCCCCGCCTACACAGGGTAGGGCTGATCGGGCTGGTTTCCAATCGGGAGGAGGAGGGTGGAGAGGACATCCAGAAGGTGCCACTCCCCCGCCCCTGCATACCTCATTGGCTGGATCGCTGAGGTGTCAACACTGTCAGGGAGTCAACATCAGCTGCTGGAATATGGAGATGACAACAGCAGTG
Organism: Bufotes viridis; assembly: GCA_033119425.1. Classification (NCBI taxonomy): domain Eukaryota; kingdom Metazoa; phylum Chordata; class Amphibia; order Anura; family Bufonidae; genus Bufotes; species Bufotes viridis. The sequence continues at coordinate 240,038,268 of CM065592.1, forward strand.
TATAGGCTATCAAAGGAGTCACACACCACATAGCCCACAGCGAAACCTCACCACTGAAATCACTAGGGCTATGTGGATAATCAGATTATTGTCCACATTAATCGGCACCCAGATGCCACTCATACAAAGATCGTCACTATATGCCTAGATCATATGATAATTTAGTTGGCCAAGGGGTTTACCTAAGCTAGAAATATCTGGGCAGATTACAAGAACGATGTGAATGATATATATTCGTTCAATCCCTTTGGTCGGAGCGTCTGATGCCTGAATGTCCACTGCACTTCCTTTTGCAGTAATTTGGTGTCAATGTCACCACATCACGGGGACATATGGATGGATTGATACCTGGAGTATCATAGCCGGATGTTTCAACTCCACATATCTAGCTATAGGATGTCTCATTTGTCATTTGTCCGGATGTCGTTCAAGTGTTCGCCTATGCGGGAACAGAACTCTCGCTTGGTTTTGCCCACATATTGCATGCCACAACGACATGTGGCCAAGTAGACGACCCCCACCGTCTGGCAATTAATAAATGCTCTAATAATATATAAGCAATTGGTTACCATACTGGAGAAAGAATTACCCGTTTTAATTACTCCGCAGGCAATGCAATTCCCACAAAGCCATGTTACTGATTGTGGTTTTTGATAGAAACTGTGAGTCAACCTATCCTTTAGACTGCGTCCCCGTCAGAATGTAATAGAGGGAGTAGACCTCACTAAATGACCAACATTGGGGTCCAGTTTCAAGATACCCCAGTATCTGGTCAAAATGTGCCTGTTGTCATCTGCATCAGTCCTGACTCGTGGATTGAGTTAGGATACCCTATTCACTCCCAGGGACTGGTGGTACGCATCCCTAAGTACTGCCTCAGGGTAACCATGCCGCTGGAACCTCTGCTTTAGATCTACCGCTACCTTCTTGAAGGCCAATAGATTGGAACAGTTTCTGCGCACGCGAAGGTATAGACGCTTCAGTATTCCCCTCTTTAATGGATGGGGGTGACAGCTGTCCCAATACAGGAGACTATTTGTGGGCGTTTCCTTACAAAACAAGTTGGTACTGATATTACCATCCGCAACAAATGTGATGCTTAGGTCTAAGAAGGTGATTCGGAATGGGTCTATTTCCAAGGTAAAGTAAAGCCCCATGGTGTTGTCATTGAGTGTCCTTCACTCACTGCGCCTGCGCCGAATATTGAACGGACGGTGCAGGTGCGAGATACATGGCACACAGGACTGGCAGGAGGAGAACAAGGCTTCCTGGCTATGTCAATCAAGTGCAGTGGCGCGCGTCCAGAGGTGGGAGAACGGAGCTTCTAGGAGCAGGGGCAAGGACCCCCCTGCTCCTAAAGACTAATTAGCATATTATAAAAGTTAGATTTCTGGAGTATTGGGGGCATAGATACAAGTAGGAATAGGCTAGTTAGGTTCAGCTGATATTAGCACATTGCTAATATCAGCTAGTTTAATAGGGTTCATTCTGATGACAAAAACCCTTTAAGAACAGCTCAGGCAAGATGGCCGCCTCCATAATCATGTTCAGGAAAATAAATCGGAAAATAAAACTGATAAAAAAAAGGATATGTGTTACTATCTGATTTTAACTGGCAGATAACATTTTTGGTGGCACATTTCCTTTAAGAAGTACATTGTCTAAATGTTCTTTTTATACTCAGGAGTACATTAGAATTGTTGTTAGTGTACTGAATGAGTGTTATTTTAACTGTTCCATTTGCACCTAAAATGCTCAGTCAAAGTAACAGGTTCTCTATCTTAAAGGACCACTGGGAAAAAAAATTAGCCATCACTTGGTATTACTATGTCTTCCCAAGTTTTACTTTGTTTAGGCTTTCTGCTTCTTTTTATTTCCAGTAACGACATATTTTCCACATTGCAGCATCAAGTGGCTGCTTACTTCATGACTCCAAGGCCAGTAATGAGACAGCTGTACAGCAATTACTTCGAGGTACATAGATGTCAGTGAGCGGTACACACAATTAGGCCCCTTCCACAGTGGTGAAAATGTGAAACTGAAGTTAGAAATGAATAGGGATGAGTGAACTTCAAGTTTTGAAGTTCGGGTATATTCTGAATTGCGTTATGGATTCCGTTACACAATTCCATGACGGAATGCACAAAATTGAGAATGAATTATATAGTACTTATAGTAAGCTAAATCTTTAATACGTTTAATATTTAATACTGGTCCCAATACTCACGTACAACATTTCTTCTACCTCTATGCTGAAAATGATCAATGAAGACTGGCGTTCAAGCCATTGATGGTGGTCCTAGCTCCATATTCTTGCAAATTGTGAAATATCTGGTTGATAATAAAAAAAAGGAATAAAGAAAGCATCCTAATAACTAATTGTAAAAAATTCTGTGCTTTTTCTTTTAGTATTCAGTATTTCCCTGCAAAAGCTAAATGTTCATTGCAAAAGCAATATCTACTTTCATTCCCGTGTTTTGGCAGCCAACTCTACAACTTTGGCACTCAATTAGGACTATGTTGGAGACTTTAAACGAGATTTTGGCCTCATGCACACGACTGTTTGTTTCCACGTCCGTTCCTTTTTTTTTCACGGTTGGGATGCTTCCCCATTCATTTCAATGGGTCTGTCTAAAAATACAGATGGTCAACCGTTTTTGTTCCGCATCCGTGGTCCGTGTTTACATTTCGTCAAAAAAATAGAGCATGTCCTATTTTTTTCACGTTTGCGGACAACGATAGGCATTATTACAATGGTTCTGCCCAAAAAACGGATCTGCCCAAAAAAAACGGTCCGTCATCCATTTTTTGACGGACGCAAAATTTGCAGACGGAACGGACTCGGAAACAAACAATGGTCGTGTGCATGAGGCCTAAGGCTGGGAACACACCTAGGCGTTTTTGGATCAGGCGTTTTTTTGAGCGTTTTTTCCGCGGAAAACGCGCGTTTTTTTCGGCGTTTTTGTATTTTTGCAACGCGCGTATTTGGGGCGTTTTTTTGATTGACAGCTTACAGTTTGCAGAAAAAAAGAATCCCCACCCAGCAAAGATGGGTGGAGATTCTGCCTTTCTGCTGGGTTTTACTACAAAAACGCGCGATCATATGCGCGTTTTTGAAGCGGAAAACGCGTATATTTTCTTATATGCGCGTTCCCATGCTTTTCAATGGGTGCAAACGCTTGGGCAAACGCCCCAAAGAAGCTTATGCACAAGCGTTTGCGTTTGGCGTTTTTCAGCGCGTTCAAATGCGCTGTAAAACGCTCAAGTGTGAACCATGTCTATTGGAATACATGGGTTTTCACTTGTTGTGCGTTTTTCATTGTTTTCAGTGTTTTCATTGTTCAATATATCTTTATTCACATATTACATGCCATTATAAAATGGTACCACTTGAAATCATTTAAAAATATTAAAGTAATAATTGATTGATTAAATACCATAAACTTATTTAAAACTTAAGAAAAAGAAAAGGAGAAAGGGAAAGATCTGAATCTTTTTAATTGCAGGTCATTAAAAATTATTCAAGAAAATGTATGTGTATAGCGCCACCTGCTGTTTGTTCTTTTCTTTATTTCTCTGTCCACTTCAGCAACATCACAGAGTTGCATAATTCCATCCTTGAAATGCCACCAGCCATATCTAATGTTAGAAGCTGTGACAGTTACAGGGATAGAGCTGTAGCAGAAAGAAACCCCCCTCCCCTTAAAACCCCCCTCTGAACTGTCAGCTTAAAATTATTTCAGCTAATTCTGCCAATTCTGTCTTTGTTAGAAAGAGATTGACATGCACTGAAGTCTGATTTTTATATTGGCATAACCCCTGTAACTTTAGCAAGCCAAATATGAAAAAAAACAACAACATTTCATCAGGTTTGCTGGTTGTTCACAAGACTACAGAACTAGACTTCATCTATAGCAAACACCTTTCTGAATACTGTGTCTATCTGTACTTAGATTCCCCCAGGTCACAATAAAAATATATAAAGCACTTATCAACACTGTAGGCAACAAATGTATAGAATTAAACCCACTGACAGATGTCAGAAACCAAGTGGTGAATCTGTGCTGTAATGCAACCCAACAAGACGCAGGCCTACACATCTCACTCACTGATTTAAAATGTGTAATACCTCAAGATAAAGCCTATAAGGTAATGGATGGTAATATTACCCTACCTTATTGGCCAGTGAACCATTATCATAATAGGCCAACTTAACCTAGGACCTTTACTATCTAACATCGAAAGCAAACCTGTGACAAAAACAATTGGCTCATGGCTGTATGCTTAAAGGGGTTGTGTCACTTCAGCAAATGGCATTTATCATGTAGATAAAGTTAATACAAGGCACTTACTAATGTATTGTTATTATCTATATTGCCTCCTTTGCTGCCTGGATTAATTTTTCAAGCACATTATATACTGCTCGATATCCAGAGGTTGCAACCACCCTGCAATCCAGCAGCAGTGGTCATGTGCATACTACAGGAATAGGCGCCAGTCTCTCTAGTGACCAGGACTGCGACAGTGTGCATAAGCCAGATCTTTTTCCTGTAGTGTGCAAGCATCACCATTGCTGGATTACAGGGTGGTCGTAACCATAGAAACGAGCAGTGTATAATGTGATGGAAAAATGAATCCAGCAAAGGAGGCAATATGGACAATAATAACATATTAGTAAGTGTCTTTTATTAACTCTGTCTACATGATAAATACCATTTGTTGATGAGAGACAACTAGTGACGATCGAGCACCAAAGTATTTGGGTGTTTAGCCCGAACACATTGCTATATTTGTGTGCTCGGCCAATCACCCGAGTATAATGGAAGTCAATAGGAGACAACCAGGCGCCCCCTGCTCTGAAGAGGGGAGGGTGTCTGGTCCATTGGAAAAGGTCAGAAAGTGACAGAAGCACCACCGAAATGGATCGGGAACAGCATGGGGACGATGTCTGGATACATTTAGGACTCCCAGGTCACTGCTGGGAACGATGTTGTCCGAGTTGTACGCCACTTTTACAGACTGACAAAAATACGCACAAACACCCCCCCCCAAAAAAAAGAGCTGCCAAAAATTACAAGCAAGAGGAATTCTGAAACAGCCTGTATATCACATAAAGGAGGGCCTCATTCACATTGTGGTACAACTGTTCAGGTAGTGGGACTCCTACACTCATAAAGCCTAGGCACTAAGTGAAAGGGCTGCCAAAAATTACAAGGAACCGTCACTACAATACACCCTTTATTACATATAAAGGAGGGCATCATATACACACCCTTGAAAAATTATGATTGGTAGCCTGCTGGTGACCCTTAAAAACATTTCGAGCAAGGGCCTGCTGGTGACCCTCTAAAACATTAGGGGCGAAGGCCTGCTGGTGAGCTGCCACCCTAAAACATTATATGCAAGTGCCCGCTGGTGAGCTGATGCTCTAAAACAGGGATGCCCAACCTGCGGCCCTCCAGCTGTTGTAAAACTACAACTCCCACCATGCCCTGCTGTAGGCTGATAGCTGTAGGCTGTCCAGGCATGCTGGGAGTTGTAGTTTTGCAACATCTGGAGGGCCGCAGGTTGGGCATGCCTGCTCTAAAACATTATATGCTAGTGCCTGCAGGTGAGCTGACACTCTAAAACATTATATGCAAGTGCCTGCAGGTGAGCTGACGCTCTAAAACGCGAGTGCATGCTGTACAGCTGATGCTCTATAACATTATATGCGAGTGCATGCTGTTCAGCTGACCCTATAAAAAAAATTTGAGTTGAGGGCCTGCAGTTGAGCTGACCCTATAAAAAAAATTAGAGTGGAGGGAATATATACATTCTGGAGGAGGAGGAGGAGATAACAAGATTCAACCATATACTCTTTTTTTATGGTGGAAAAGGTGCATGGGAATACACTACAGTAGATTGAGTATATTACAAATTATAGATTGAAATTGCCTTTATGTTCATCATTAGCTCAGCTTTCCTCTGGTGGAGTTGAGAAGTTAGAGGCAATCCAGGCCTTGTTCATTTTTATCTGAGTCAACCTGTCAGCATTGCCAGTGGACAAGCGGATACGCTTATCTGTTATAATGCAGCACTAAATACACGCTCAGACAATACGCTGGCGGCAGGGCAGGCTAGCACCTCCAAGGCATAGAGCGCAGCTTGGACACCCAATAGTTGTAAGGCACTGAGGGATCATTTAGGATGCTGACACGGTCTGCTATGTATCCCTTCACTATCTTCCAAAAATTTTCCCTCCTTGTACCACTAGGCCGCGCTTCAGGGTGAGGTTGCTGGCGGGGTGTCATGAATGTGTCCCATGCCTTGGAAAGTGTTACCCTGCCTTTCTTGGAACTGCTGTGTGTTCCCCTTGTCTCCCTTCCTCGGTTGCCTAAGGAAGTACGGACTCTGCAGGCCGCGTTGTCAGATGGAACGTACCAGTACCTTCTGGTATTGCACCGTTTTACTCGTCCTCTCCACCACAGGAATGAGAGATGAGAAGCTCTCTTTGTAGCGGGGGTCGAGAAGGGTGAACACCCAGTAATCTGTGTTATCTAAAATGCTTATAACGCGAGGGTCACGGAAAAGGCAGCCTAACATGAAGTCAGCCATGTGTGCCCAGAGTACCAACAGGCAACACGTTGATGTCGACATCAGGATGACTCTTCAGCTCCTCATCCTCCTCCTCCTCTCCTGCCCATCCATGCTGAACAGATGGAATTAAAGTTCCATGGGTACTACCCTCTGTAGCAGAGGCAACTGTCTCCAGCTCCTCCTCCTCTTCATGGTCCAATTTGCGCTGAGAAAACGAACTGTGGGGGGTCTGGCTATCACCCTGTGTAATGTCCTCCCCCATTTCCTCGTCTACCACATTCTGAGCGTCCTCCCTAATTGTGAGCAGCGATCGTTTGAGTAGATACAGCAGTGGGACGGTTATGCTGATAATAGCGTTATCGCCACTAACCATCTGTGTGGATTCATCAAAGTTTTTTAAAACCTCACAGAGGTCTGACATCAATGCCCACTCCTCGCTTGTTGCAGCTGGTATTCCACAACTGCCCTCTGCTGCTCACAAAGCCAACATGTAGAATGTAGAGTTCCATGGGATGCTCACGTTGCACAACAGTCAGTGAGCTGGAAGCCCCAAGCGCTGCTGCAGCGTTGACTGTCTGAAGTTGTGGACAACTTGTGGAAATGGGCACACAGGCAGCGCGCCTTCACTAGTAGCTCTTGCAAATTGGGGTAGGTTTTGATAAACCGCTGAACCACTAAGTTTAAGACGTGGGCTAGGTATGGGGTGTGTGTCAGGTTGCCAAGCTTCAAAGCTGCCTCCAAGTTACGGCCATTGTCAGACACAACCATACCTAGTTGTAGGTTGAGTGGCGAGAGCAACAGCTTGGTCTGGTCCCTTATACCCTGCCACAGTCCTGCGGTGGTGTGCTGTTTGTCCCCTAAACAGATCAGCTTCAAAACATTTCAAGGACTAGTAATTTTGAAAGTTGCGCATTTAGTGCTATGGCCTGTGGGCAGGTGGGTGGGTATTTGCGCTTGCATTCAAATGTCTGTGTTTTCAATATTTGGACGCTGCGCTGGGACAGGGAAGTGGATGTTGCTGCTGACGCTTCATGCGAAGGTCCAGGTGCAGGGCAAGGGGCATCCGGGTCTGTGCCTTTGACAGGGGATTGGCCAGCAGTGCATAACACAGGGGAAGAGGAAGCAGTGGTGACTTAACCTAACCACAACCTCAGTGATTGAGAACTGTGTCTCATCATCATCCACCTCGTGAATGACTGATTTCCGTTTACCACCGTCATCTTCTTGAGACGGTGTGCAGGCTCAAGAGGTTGGGAATCAGGGAACAATATCTCAGGTCCCTCTTTAAGCGTGCTGGGCGCGAGGGCCAAATCTAATAGTGGCGCTGGAAAGAGCTCCTCGGAATATCCGAGTGTGGGATCACTTGTTTGGCAAGCCTCTCCATGGTGGGAGAAAGGATGATCAGAGTGAGGATTCGGTTGACCAGACTCTTGGCTACAGAGACTGAACGAGAGGGTGGTGCTTAACCGACTGGAAGCATTATCTTCAGCAATCCAACCGACCAACTGTTTGCACTGGTCCGACTTGGACAGTGTTGTCCTGCGCCACCCAGCTAAGTTGGACATGAAGGTGGGTACGGTGGATGTTTTTTTTTTTCTGGTGCACTGGCAGCAGGCACAGTTTCATTGCGCCCAGGGCCACGGCCTCTGCGTGCACCATCAGCATCACGCCCACTTCCACGTCCGTTAGTGCTCGGCCTTCTTCATATTAATGGTTTTGTCACTAGATATGGCGCAGATTGTTTTACTGTCCGTTAAAGACACCGTTTTCGGATGCAGGACAGTATATGTCACAGAAACCCACAGAATATGGACACTATATTAGGCCCAGATTATTGGAATTTGTAATACAGACACTGTTTTCAGAGGTTGTTCAGTATTTTTTACACAAAGCCACACACTATGGACACTAGATGTGGCCCAGATTATTGGAATTTGTAATACAGACACTGTTTGCAGATGTTCTACACTACTGGTTACAGAACACCACAGATTATGAACACTATTTGTGGCCCAGATTATTAAAGACACAGTCTGCTGATGATGTACAGTATATGTCACTAATAGGTAAAAAATAAAAATATCTTGTTGCTGTCAAACACACACAGTTGTCCATAAAAGGACTTTGGGTCTTTGAAAAGCTTTCTCTGAATAAAAACTGTAAAAAATCTTTTCCTTCCTACTCTCTGCTCTCCCTGTCTACGTCAGAGCCGAACATGCGTCATCGGGTGCTATATAGCACCCGATGACATGTTCCGGCCAGCCAATCACTGTAATGCCAGCAGCTTACCTGCACCTTTATTGGCTGCTTAAAACCCGCGAAACGTGAGGGGTGGAGACTCGAGCATTGCGTTCGAGCACATGCGGTACTCGGTCCAGTACTGCCATGTGCCAAGCATAGCGATGTTCGAGCCAAACAGATATTCGGCTGAGCATGCTCTCTCATTTCTAGAGACAACCCCTTTACCTCTTAAGGATGCAGGACGTACCCGTACGTCCTGTGTCCAGTCTTTAAAGATGGCGCCTGCTCCTGCTTCATGTGGGCGCCTTAGCTGCGGGTGTCCACATGGTTCTTGTAGCAGACACCCGCGGCTAATGTCCGCGACTGGCAGCGATGCCGATCGTGGACATTTAACCCCTCAGATGCCATGGTTAATCCTGACCACGGCATCTGAGAGTGCACAAACCAAAAGTTTTACTTTCGGTTTGCGCTCCGGCTCCCCCGTATGGCGATCAGAGGAGCTGGAGCGCGCCTGTAGTAGCCTGGGTCTCTATGAATGAAACCCAGGCTATATAGGAAATATGCTATTGCATTGGAATGTATGATAATTGCAATCAAATGATTGTAAGTTATAGTTCCCTATGGGAACTATATAAAAGTGTAAAAAAAAAAAAAGGTTTAAAATAATAATTATAAATAAAAAAAAAAAAAATTCAAATCACCCCCCTTTTGCTAAAATAAAAATAAAATAACTAAAAAAATTAAAAAAATACACATCATGGGTGTCGCAATGTGCGAAAATGCCCATACTTTAAAAATATAAAAAAATATTCCCCATACGTCAAACAGCAAAACGGAAAAAAGCATCCAAATGGCGGATTCGCCATTTTTGGTCGCTTCATTTTCCACAAAAAATTACATAAAAGGTGATCCAAAAGTCATACACCCCAGAATGGTATCAATAAAAAGATAAGATTATGACGCAAAAAATGAGCCCCCATACAGCTCTGTACATATAATGACAAAAAAGTTATAGGGGTCAAAACATGGTGACAAAAAAGTAAAACAGATTTTTTTCCCACTTTTGAATTTTTTTTTTCACTATCAAAACGCAAGACCACCTATACATATAGGGCATCGCCGGATTCGTACTGACCTGTAGAGTAAAAGTAAACAGTCAGTTTTATCGCACATCGAAAGTCGGAATTTAAAAACCCGCAAAACTGTGGTGGAATTGCTTTTTTTTTGCAATTTGACCCCATTTGGATTTTTTTCCCGCTTCCCACTACGTCATATGCAGTATTAAATGGTGTTATTGGAAAGTAAAACTTGTCCCGCAAAAAACAAGCCCTCATATGGCTATGTGAACCAAAGAATAAAAAAGTTATGGCTCTGGGAAGGCAGGGAGCGCAAATCAAAAACGCAAAAAAAAAAAAAAAACTCCAGTCCTTAAGGGGTTAAAGGCTATGTACACCTTTGGGGGCCATTTTTTTAAATTATTGCTTTGTACTTTTTTTAAACTAAAAATCATGTTTTCAATTGGTCTTTATTAATGATTCTGAATCCTTTTTTGTGTACATAGCTGACATACTCTACTAGCTGCTTGTGGATTTGTTGTGGAGTTGATGGGCTTCTTATCTCTGCTCTCTGACATTATAAACACTCATTAACCCCTTCCCGACTGCCCACTGTGTATATATGTCCTATCTGCACATGCCCCGTGCAGATAGCACGTATATACACGTGCAGGCAGCGCTTTAATCTGATCAGCGCTGGGATTAAAGCTCCTGTTCCTGCAAGCAAGCAGGAGCAGGTCGGGTCCCGGCTGACACAGCAGGGACCCTGAGGAGAAAACAGGAAAGGATTATTACCGCTTCTGACTTCTCCTGTGCCGGCAAGAGAGCGCTGCACGAGTGCATGGTGACCGCCGGGGGTGTCTGGAGCAGGGGTTGGAGCATACTGTAGTTGCAGGGTCTAAGGAGACCCTGATCAGCTCTGCCTATGTGTCATGCCCTCATAGAGCGTTGTTTTCCACTGTAACTGGGGCTTCCAGAAGTCTTTTAACCCCTTAAGGACCGGGCTCATTTTCACCTTACCCTCAGTTCACACTTGCGCGTTTTACAGCGCGTTCAAACGCGCTGTAAAACGCATAACCGATGCAAACCAATGCTTCCCTATGGGACTCCCGACGCATAAACAAGTACTTGAGCTTTTTTTGGGGCGTTTGTCGCGCGTTTTGGCCCATAGACTTCAATGGGAATTCGCAACGCTTGTATTTTGCGCGTTTTTGACACTGAAAACGCACGTTCGAAAGCGCGTTTATGAATTTGCAACATGCTAGAAAGGTCAAACTTCATATAGACAGTGATATTTGGTCATTGGACAACACTGCAGTCAATCACACCGCGCATTTACTATTGCCAAAAATGCGCACAAAAACATGCGTAAGACGCGCGACAAAAACGCGCGGAAAAAGCGCGTCTCAGAAACGCTCAAGTCTGAACCCAGCGTAAAGGATCAGGCCATTTTTTGCAAATCTGACCAGTGTCAATTTATGTGTGAATAACTTTAAAACGCTTTTACTTATCCAAGCCATTCTGAGATTTTTTTTTGTCACATATTGTACTTCATGACACTGGTAAAATGGTGTAAAAAAAAATCATTTTTATTTATAAAAAAAATACAAAATTTACCAAAAATTAGCAAATTTTCAAGTTTCAATTTCTCTGCTTCTATAATACATAGTAATACTTCCAAAAATAGTTAATCATTTTCATTCCTCATATGTCTACTTCATGTTTGGATCATTTTGGGAATGACATTTTATTTTTTGGGGACGTTACAAGGCTTAGAAGTTTATAAGCAAATCTTGACATTTTTTTGAAATTTTCCAAAACCCACTTTTTAAGGACCAGTTCAGGTCTGAAGTCACTTTATGAGGCTTACATAATAGAAACCACCCAAAAATGACCCCATTCTAGAAACTACACCCCTCAAGGTATTCAAAACTGATTTTACAAACGTTGTTAACCCTTTAGGTGTTCCACAAGAGTTATTGCGAATGGAGATTAAATTTCAGAATTTCTATTTTATGGCAAATTTTCCATTTTAATCCATTTTTTCCAGTAACACAGCAAGGGTTAATAGCCAAACAAAACTCAATATTTATTGCCCTGATTCTGTAGTTTATAGAAACACCCCATAGGTGGTCGTAAACTGCTGTATGATCAAACGGCAGGGCGCAGAAGGAAAGGAACGCCATATGGTTTCTGGAAGGCAGATTTTGATGGCCTTTTTTTTGACACCATGTCCCATTTAAAGAACCCCTAATGCACCCCTAGAGTAGAAACTCCATAAAAGTGACCCCCCCATCTAAGAAACTACACCCCTTAAGGTATTCAAAACTGATTTTACAGACTTTGTTAACCTTTTAGGTGTTCCACAAGAGTTATTGGCAAATGGAGATGAAATTTATTGCCACTATTTTGAGGTGCATATGACTTTTTGATCGCTTGCTATTACACTTTTTGTGATGTAAGGTGACAAATAAATGGCTTTTTTACACCGTTTTTATTTTATTTTATTGACTGTGTTCATCTGAGGGGTTAGGTCATGGGGTATTTTTATAGTTCAGGTTCTTACGGATGTGGCAATAATATGTATACTTTTTTTTATTTTAGTTTTACAAAATAATATTATTATTAGTGTCTCCAAAGTCTGAGAGACATTTTTTTTTAGTTTTTTTTTTCTGGGCGATTGTTTGTGGCTAAATAGAATTAAAAACACTCTGCACTTTTTTTTGGGACCGTCCCTTCTTTCCAGTATGGGGGACTACGCCTGGAAAGTGTTGGCCAGGGACGATCCGGGCGCCTCCAGTTCCTGAGGTACTCTGGCCTGCTCTTTCCCGGTCAGAAAAGATTAGGTCCTTGAGGACTGACTCTTAGAACTCAAGGAATTTCCCTGTGTTGCCAGCGCTCTGGGACAGCACAAAAGAGTTGTACATGGCAATTTGCATTATCTGGCATTTGCGAATGGCCTCAAAATAGGAATGTGTCATGGCCATACAGTAGAGTGGGGTCTGGTAGAGGACGTCCCCACTCCAGTACTTTCTGACACTGGGTTTTTCGACTAGGCCCAAGTGCAGCACAAGGCCCCAAAACATCCATATCTCGGCTGCACTGACCGGAGTCCAGCCACAGGACCTAGCCAAAAAGGAGCCCAGAAATTGGGCAATGAACTGTTGGGCATACAAGTTTGTTTGCTCCACCATCAGATTCACTAAGTGGTCACTAAAAAAAAAAAATAGTCATATTCAGTAAAGCCCACTGTGTGAATCTGGATTCCTGGTTGGCCAACAAAGTCAGGAATCACGGGCTTAAAATCCTCTGGGGTACACCAGACAAGTTCTCCGGTAGGGGGCTCAGGTGGACTTATCTGGTGGGCTGTAAAACTAGTACGAGCGCTGCTCATACAAGTGTGGGCCACAGGGTCCCTGGCATGGGGGTTCCCTTGCTCTGCCTGGCGGCGGCTCCACCGCTTTAGGGGCTCATCATGATCACTAGATGATGAGGAGGACGCGGATGACAAGAGGAAAGTGGGGTCTTCTTCGTCCTCACTGGGGCTCCTATATACAGAGACAAGCTGGGCACATGCCTCCTTGGCCGAGAAGGTCCGACGGGGCATAGGGGAGTGTGTGTATGTGTGGAAAACTTAATTAAGTGTGCGTGTGTGTGGGGGGACAGCTGTTCACGTTCACTTACCCCTAAACCTAACAGAAAATAAAAACTAAATAAAAAAAAAGGAAAGCCCCAAAAAATTTGATTAAAAAAAAATAATTAAGATTCAAACTCGCTGATCACCAGTCAGTGGTGGGATGGGCGATGCACTAACAGTGGCCAGACGCTAAGAGTGATTGCCACAGTCAGCGCCCCAGAAAATAGGGGTGTGGGGGGAGGTGTGGGGGGAGGTGTGGGGGGGGGGTGTGGGGGGAGGTGTGGGGGGGTGTGGGGAGGGTGCAGGGGGCAAGCTGGAGCACCCCTGGGGGGTCTAGGGTCACACAGCTTTTTTTCCCCCCTAAACTATCCCTCAGTCTCCCTGCCTAATCTAAGCTTTCCCTAAACCTGTCCCTAATACCTTTTTAGTGCCAGGTGGCACTATGGTGGCTCAGGTGGGGGAGATGGCTCAGACCTGGACAGACGGGCTGCTCTCTCTCTTCCACGGAAGCAGTGTGGAGGAGGAGAGCAGAGCTGGGGGAAGTTAATCCCCGCCTGTCCGGCCAATAGGATGCGATCCTGAGAGGTGATGTCACCACAGGACCCCCCTCGGCAATGTCACAGAGTGCCTGCTGAATGATTTCAGCAGGCACTCTGTTCCGATCACTGCCCGCCACGCAGGACTCAGACATCAGGGTGTACCTGTACGCCCTATGTCCTTAAGAGGTTAATGACCTCCTGGGGGATATACATATTATGTGCCAAAATTAATGAAAATATAAGTAAAAAAAATAAATAAAAAAAATGCAAATAAAAAAATATAAGCAAAAAAATATTTTAAATGCAGTTTCCCTATTCTCTCAAACATACACATGTTATAAATGAAAACAATCATCACAAATTAGGGAACCCATTGCAATAATACATTTTTGTCTCATTTTTAATATTTAAGAAATAAAAAGCTAAAATTAAAGAAAATGTAATGGTTTTCCTCCAAATTAAACAAAAAAAAAAAAAAAAAAAAGAAAAAACCTCTAAAAAAAAACATTCTAATAAAAAGTCCTTAGTGTCAAGTAAAAAAAATAGCTACAATTATTTTGGTAATCAAACAAATAAAAAAAATTATGGTCACTAAACCACCATGTGCGCAAAATCACAAAAAGTTGCCTGGACATTCAGGCCTTTTTTGTGCCCGGTCATGAAAGGGTTAAAGCTCAGTCCTTAGCTTACTGATAAGAGTGTGGCTTAAATAAGTGTTTATGACCTCTTAGTAGTTTAGAGATAAGGTTAATTAGATGACCAGCAAAAAGTTAGAAAAACTGTTAACCCTTTGTGAAAGAATGGCTCAATATTTTTAATAAAGGCTAGTTAAAAATATGATTTTTAGCCAAATATGAGTAAAATGCAATCATAAACAAAAATTGCCTCCGAAGGTGTATATAGCTTTTAAGTTTCTGGAATTTAAGTAAAAATTTGTACAACTTTTCTAGCGCCTGTAGCTTACCTCTTGACTACTACAATTATAATGTTACCCTCCTCACCTCATCTTTAAAGTGGTGAATCTAGCTGCTGGACCTTACCTGTGACTAAGGCACATGGTTCTGAGTTACTTGCGTTACTTACCTGACTCTGATCCTGACCTTGGCTTATTATTGAATTCTTCTCATGTCTGGCTCCTTTTGACCTGTTCTTTGAGCACTAATGAGTCTTCATATTATGTCTTCTTCTCACCCTCCAGCTTGTGGCATCCTGACCACTCTCTCAGTGACAGACATTGCATCTGCCTTGGCTTTAGATATTCCTAGCAGGGTCCCACCACCAACTGGTGACTACACTGGGGATTGCAACATAGGAAAACCATTGCTTTTTGAGAGGAGTAAGGAGCGTTGCACCTCAGTTTAGCTAGCACCAAGCCAATCCAATTTTCTGGTGACAAACCGAGCACACAACTCTCGTCCTAAGTAGAGAAGTGTTCTCTAGATGCTCACTGAAATAGTGGATGGAGCCTTGGGATGTCTTTTCACCTGCACCCCCACAGAAAGTCCAGGTGGTGGTTACAGGCAGCTGACTGATGCTTCAGACTATGGACTGGCTTCCTGTTAGTGAGCTCTACAAAAATTCTTCAGGGTATTTGTTAGGGTAATCAAAACTGTTGTTTTGAAGAAGATGTCCGCTTTTCCTCCACAGAATCCTCATGTCCAAACTATATGGGTGACTAAGGTTATACATATTCATCATCATTCATATTGCATGAGTATCATCATTTAAAGATTCAGTCGTTTTAATGTTTTGTCTGAGTGGTTGCTTTCCTTCTAATAATTCAATGGACCTTTAAGATGCATTTTTCACTGATGGAATATTATACATCTATATGAAGACATGTATATTGTCTAAATTGAGAACTTTATGCGTTCACGCTGCTTCCTACCATGGAGCATAGAGATATGAAGCTTATTTCAGATTCCCCTCCAGAGCTCACACTCCATCACTCTTACGGCAAGCTCATCTGTATTGCAGTTATTATCTCTGGAGTGTGTAAGACGACAGTGTCTGCGGCATCACTGAGCCTCTGCTGCTGTGAAGTTTGCTTTCCATGGACGTCAATGGCTTAAGTCATCCCCTGATGCCTTGCAGTGCAACACAACCAAGACACACAGTGTATGATAGCCATCTGAGCAGCAGCCAGTCCCAGCACTTCTCCTGTCTCCTCCTCCCATGCACTGCCCACCCCTTCTCACAGCATACAGTCTATGAGTACAGTACAATATCCTCTGCCAGCCTGCCACAGCACCAGTCTCTTACTCATCAGGTCAGAGGACTGAGGTACATGCAGCCTAGCAGATCCCATCACATTGCTGCGAATACTGGGATTCTACATGATCACTACAGCTCAATGTCCTGCTAAGCCTTTCTAGAGGTAAGCACAGAAGCACCTACATGGATACATGGCTCCTGTATTCTAACAATACCCAAACTGCTCCTATCATAAGATGTGTATATCATAGCCTAAAAGAATCGATTCATGTATAGTATTAGATGAGACTATGCTTACATATTATAGTATATTATAAGGGACTATGCATGCATATCGGATAATATTATAGCATAAGAGACTATGCATATATTATATTTTATAGTATATTATGAGACTGGATGTATATCACATTGCATTATATTATAGTATAAGATACTTCGCACATTATATGACATTATAGTATAAGAGACAATGCATGTATATTATATGACATGATAGTATATTATAGCCAACTGCATTTATATTATATGGCATAGTATAAGAAAGTATGTATTTCTATTACATTATAGTATGTCAGTGTAGTGACGTGCATATTATAGTATATAAGACACTATGCATATATTGTATATGACATTATTTCTGTTAGTATGATACATGTTAGGAAGGACAATACTTAGGTTTTTTACCCTTTGAGCTTCAGTGTGTTGGTTACTATGACCTGATGCTTCAGCACCATGGACAGTGGCAGGCAAACTCTTGCTCTAGATCTCATAGAAGACTGATCATGTTTTTGACATCATACTAATGTACTATATATTGTGTGTATTCCTAGGCGACCACACGTTAAAGAAATGAATGAAAGCCTTAATGACAGTGACACCAGCTTCTCCCAGCCTTGGATCCAGTCCAGCGATGTCAACGCCTCCTTGGAGTTGTCTGCATTCTTCTCCGTGTTTACCATCAACCCGTGGGATATTATGCTCTGTATCTCAGGGACCATTATTGCCTGCGAGAATGCAATCGTGGTGGCCATCATCTTCTACACCCCAACACTGAGAACCCCTATGTTCGTGCTGATTGGGAGCCTGGCCACAGCAGACCTCCTGGCTGGGTTTGGCTTGATCCTAAATTTTGTATTTCAGTATGTGATCCAGTCAGAGACTATCAACCTTATCACAGTGGGGTTCCTTGTGGCTTCTTTCACAGCTTCAGTGAGCAGCTTATTGGCCATCACTGTGGACCGTTACCTGTCACTGTACAATGCACTGACTTACTCTTCAGAGAAGACAATCTTATGGATTCATCTCATGCTGTTTGTCACCTGGGGGGTGTCCATATGCCTAGGTCTCCTTCCAGTGTTGGGCTGGAACTGTCTAGATGACATCTCATCATGCAGCATTGTCAAGCCTCTGACCAAAAGTAATGTGACTTTGTTATCCACGTCCTTCTTTTTCATCTTTATTTTAATGCTCCATCTCTACATAAAGATCTGCAAAATAGTCTGTAGACATGCTCACCAGATAGCACTACAGCAACATTTTCTCACAGCATCTCATTATGTAGCCACAAAGAAAGGAGTATCCACTCTGGCCATCATACTTGGGACTTTTGGTGCCAGTTGGTTGCCTTTTGCTATTTACTGTGTGGTAGGAGACCATGAATACCCATCGGTGTACACTTATGCTACACTCTTGCCTGCCACTTACAACTCAATGATCAACCCTATCATTTACGCCTATAGAAATCAAGAAATACAGAGGTCCATGTGGGTTCTTTTCTGTGGCTGTTTTCAATCCAAAGTGTCCTTTCGCTCCAGGTCACCCAGTGATGTTTAAGTGACACCTTCGCACTGCACAAATGACAATCTAGTGAATACAATAGTGCCTGCCATGGACATCTAGATGTGTGCTGTGTAGTTGTGGAGAAGAGATCTTGGAACTTTAGCACTTTACTTGCTTTGATATCTCTGGGAATGGTCCATCCTGAGTATGAACAATGTGGATGATGTCTATAGGACCAATGTGTGAAGTGACTTTGCTTCAATATCGCACTTTTTATTGAGCTGCTGTACTGCCAAATCAGTGTTGTGAGGGCTGACTGAGAATGTTGTGTCTTTGTTTTATGTCATATTCTATTTTGTCACAAATGCTGAAAACTTTTGTACCTAACGAAATAAAAGTCGTTGATATGTATTTATTATCACTGTGTTGGTCTATTATTCCTTGTTGTTTGCCTGCACGTAGACTATATGACTACCGAGGAGAGAATTAGTCATAGAGAACAGTCCATGTAAAAATGGATGCTGCAGGCTGGATAATAGATTAAGAAGCACGTCTATCACACACCGTACACTTCCCCTATGGGGGCTATTACTAATAATAGGTAGTATAACAGGTATCATTTCATGAAATATCCTGCTGCCTGGGTTTTATCACACTCACAGATGCTCCCACAACCAGAGAGACTCCCAGATTTTTCAGTGGTTTTCCCTTGAAATAAGCTTTACGTCAGAGTAATCGCAGCCAAATATGGGTTCATTCTGAAAACGAACACTGATCTGCATGAGCACCTGAGCAGAATACCAATAATGCCCACACTATGACCAGGCTTTCTCCACCCCAGAATATCCAGGGGTGTTGCTCTCTATCAGAGGTACTTAAAGGGTTAAACAGAGGCAGTGCACCTGGTTGACGTGAGGTAAATGATTCTTTGTGATAGCTCTGCTCTCTAGCTCAGGCCGGATTTCCACGTTCAGGTTTTTTGATGCAGTTTTTAAAACCCAAGTAAGGGATGGATTCAAAAAGTGAAGACCTAGTCTTTTCATTATATATGCCTTTCATTTATGATCCATTCCTGGCTGAAGGTGGAATTTGGACTCACAACCTAAAGTTGGGTCATAAATGTAGTCATTGTTGGCACTCATAATATGTTTATTTTTGAACAGTAATCTATAAATTTATTCTGTAAGCAGCAAAATGTCTCAGCTGCAATTTTTACACTGCCATTAATGTAATATATATGTAATGTAATGCAAAACATTCAGTGAAAGGTGACAATTTTACCAACAATAGCAATGGTTTTTCAGATTATTCAAAGTGTAGGTCCTTCTCCAAAAACCAAGTTACATTGCTTCCAACACAATTCCCTCAAATCACATTGAGCAACTTTGTAACCGTCTATATTATGGCTCAACTTTAAAATTTCCCAGCACTCCTTTCTGCATTGATATATGTATATAGCCTCTGAGAAGAGCAGTTTTTTGGGTGATATACATAAGTGGTGAGTAAGTAAATTTCCGATAAAAAAAAAAAAATCTGTGGTTCAAATGAGGGATATAAGTGCAATGAACATTGGAGGCTATGCAGATGACACTTCACAAGCTTCTCCTTTATTAAATAACACATGGCAGTGTGCAGGATGTGAAATAACTATCACCTTTTTATTTCCTTTTTCCTTAGGTTATGATTATTATACTTTATATGCCCATAGAACCTGCAGTAGTCCCAAAGACTGAATCACAGTCCTAGTTGTAGCATATTAACACTTGTGCAACATGTTTGAATATTAGTGCTTGGCATTGGATTGGCCAGTACAAGGCATAGGAAAAGTAAGAACTCTCTTCTTCTTAGGATATATTCACACGTCCGTAGTGTTTTGCGGATCCGGAAACACAGATACCGACCCGAATTTGTGGACTGCACATGGGTGCCGTATTATAGAAAATGCCTATTCTAGTCCGCAATTGTGGACAAGAATAGGACGTGCTCTATATTTTTTGTGGGGCCACGGAGTGGAACTACTACGCATCCTTTGCGGCCCCATTGAAATTATCGGGTCTATTCTTGTTACTAAGCCCTTAGACTCATGACGGAGTGATCCCTATTTATCAGTACTCTGATGACCCCTACCAGGAATGCCACTTTCCAATCTCTGGTGAATGTATCTGGAGATGGATCAGCTCACAGAAGTATCAGATTACACATCACCTGTCAGTAGACGTATATGGAGAAATGAAAGGTTTGAGCATGAGCAGAGGAGGCAGGAGGGACACACAAACAGTTGCTACAGACTGCTACAGTTAAATAAACACTTTCTATCTTAGCCCAAGTGCTTTATTCACATCCCTACATGACATGAAATAAATCATCAGTGATCACCAGGGAAAAATCCCCTATAGCACTTCTGTCTATTGCTTTAAGCATACGGGTTATGCTCATAATGATTAAACCTGTAAGATCTGTAGGTGTTTAGACCATGAGTTAGAGAATGCAACTCCAGAACTGAAACCTACCCATGGTGTTAATGGCCGACTTGAGGAATGAGACGATAAATCAATACTGTCATGAGAGGATTATGTTACATATTAACCGAAGCACTTCTTTACAGTGTCCTCCATGATCCAGGGGCTGTCTTTCAGTGAGTAAGATAAAGTTAGGAAGCAGATTCTGAGTGGATGAGAGCTAGTCTCCACTTACCAGATCTAGGAGACGGCTAAAAATGCCAGACACTATTCATATAATGGCCAGAAATAGTGTTACTCCTCATGTACACACACTGTACTATTGATTAATGCAGTTTGTCGAAAGGTTAGGTATGCTTTTAAGTTGACAATTAGCTATCATTTTAGTTCTTGTTGCTATGTGCTCTATAACAGCAGCATCTCCAGCTCCATAACCTGCTGCCTGCAGATCAGATACCATGTTACTATATATCAATGATATGCTTGTGTGAAATATTTATACTAAACAACTGATGCAAATAGATCTTTTCATAACAGCTCACAAGAGCACATTGTAGCAGGGGTTCATTGGGCCATCAGAGGAAACTATTCTCAAGACCAGCCCCTATATCATCAAAGTCTAACAAGTTTTGAATCAAAGAAATAGACCCTAGTGGCAAGCTATTGGCTCCAAAGGGAGAAGCAAATGTTTTTTATCCTGGACCTTTGAGGCCCTCTAATATCAGAGCCTGGGCCCACCGGATGATCCTCTAGTACTTTAGTTGGCCAGTCCAACCCTGCATTGTAGAGCACACCTATATCTATTGCTACATTTGTCCATCTGCCAAATGATTGCAAAGGAGCTTTCTCATAATAGATCTGTCAATCAGGTCTGTTCTTTGAGACAATGCTGTTCTTATGTAATTTTAAGAAAAAAATATTAGGCACCTCTCCATCGACAAGAGATGGATAGTCCTATGAGCGCTCTCACTAAGTGCAGTTTGGTTCATTAGGTTCCAAGTGATAAATATATACTTTACAGATTATGATTGGAAAGCTTCCAAACCCTCTGAATTTTGCTGTCAATCTACAAGAACGGGCATCAAGCTAAATGTCTGCAGACGTCTGAAATCAGCAAGGGGTTAATTAAATCAACAATGTGTCTTGGCAGTGCTAGACACTAAGCTTCATCCAATTGTCTGATATTTTTGTTTAATCTGCCTGGAAATGAAGTGGATAGGGCTAAACTAAACTTCTGTGGGAAGTGAAGCTGGTCGGTGCTATCCCCAAGCTTCAGTTAATATGTAACTTAATCCTCTCGTGATGACAGTATTGATTTCTTGTCTCATTCTTCAAGTGGGCCATTGACACCTTTGGTAGGTTTCAGTTCTGGAGCTGCATTCTCTAATTCATGGTCTAAATACAGATCTTCTAGGTTTGATCATTATAATCATAACCCTTATGTGTAAAGCAATAATCAGAAATGCTATAGTACATTTTTCCCTGGTGATCAATGATGGTTTATTTCATGTGATTAGAATAATGTACTCTAATCATGTTCACGTCTTCCAGTTAAAGTGTATATTATAGAAGGCAGCATTTATTATCTGCATCCTAGCACACGCAAGAGGATGGGGGAGAAAAACCTTTGTATGAATTCATATGAAAGGCATTTGGGGGTAGAGCAGAGACCTCATGCCCTGATATGGGAATCTTCAACAGCTGTAGAGCTGTACAACAGCTGTTTGCATGATGCGTAATACAGTGCCCACAAGACCACCCTAAACGTCTCTTCATATTTTTGTCATTTGGTCCACTTTTGTTTTTATTGGTAGGTCATGCTGTTAATAGAGCTCTGTGTGTCATGCAACTAGTTATAATCACAGCTCATCTACTGGTATACTTGCATACCACCCAACTTTTTGGATGGTCAAAGAAGGACACTTACGGTCTATTATGTGAAAGATCTAATTACTCACTGGTTGTGAGGCAGGTCATGGCTGCAAGCCAGTGAGTTTACTGAGCATCATTCACAGCCATTTCCTGCCATGTGAAAACAGCGGCAGGGGGAGCCTACCACCATCAGAACTGCAGCAGCAGGTGATCAGTAAGGTAGTTATAAGTTCTGGGTTTTTTGTGCATGTGCAGCTTCTGGGACAGCTTTTATCTTGTCCTGGAATACCCCACTAAAATCATCTGATTATAGACTTTATTAAAGTCAAAATTGCACCAAATAATGAAAAAATATATAAGGTGAGATCTAATATACAGGTAGGAACCAGACAGTTTCTGGAGCAGTTTAATAAGTTTATTAATGAAAATGTATTTCCCAGGTCAAAAAGAGGGACATTTACGGCGCAAAGAGTGACAGAGGGACTTGGGTCCAAATGAGCAACTGTCCCTGACATTTGTGTTACAAGTAAGGTGCTGGACATCCCATCTTTTAGATCCTCATCTTTATATCTCTGCTTCCTTCTTACTGCACCAGCCAGTGGTAACGCTGTATAAGTGAAATGCCTGTTAGGGTACGGCCACGCGATCAGGTTTCTGCATGCGGTTGTGGAAGCCAAAGCCACAAATGAATAAAAAAAAAATAGGAGAAGTTGGATCTGTCCTGTATACTTTCTCTCCTTTTATGATCAATTCCTGATTTTGGCGCCCAAAACTGCATGCAAAAACCTGACTATGTGGCTGCACTCTCATAGTACCTGCAGGTTATGTATCCTGCTTTCTCCAAGCAGTGCTTCACTCAGATATTAGAGGCTTTGAGGGTCATTTATCAAACTGGTGTAAAGTAGAACTTGCTTAATTGTCCATAGCAACCAATCACATTCTTCCTTTCATTTTCCAAAGGAGCTGTGAAAAATGAAAGGTGGAATCGGATTGGTTGCCATGGGCAACTAAGTCAGTTCTACTTTACACCAGTTTGATAAATGACCCCTTTTATCGTCCATCTCACTTAGAAGCACAGTGAGGGTCTGTGAAGAGATTCTGGTTATCTTTACATTATTGCAACAGGGAAGACACGAAAAATGAAGCATTCACCGGCTGAGAAATGTAGCTGCAAGAAAACACTATATAAGGCCTTGGAAAACTGCTGAAAATATATGGTATAATGTTTTATATGGATGCATACAGAAATAATTTTCTCTTCATGTGTCGTACAAATCCATCATAAAAAATTGTGACATGCATCATCACCTAGTGTATGGCTGTACAGCACCAAACGAGAGAACTGCAACCTCTGTGCACGGATATACAGGCTTCGTACATGGTTCTACCATGTGCATGCCGCAGAAGACTGGGCTCTCACAAGAAGGTGAAAGTACTGTATGCAGTAAACTGGTTGGTTCCACACATTATGTACCCAGTCTACCTCATTTTTTTTTCTTGTTGCTCTAATACCTTAATTGTAATTTAATCCTAGCCATTTCTGCTGTCTGTGTGTTGGCTGTGAGTGTACTATTTAATCATTCTCAGCTTATATGCATATAAGTCTTAATCTCCCAGAAGTCTGATGACATCATCAGAAGTTTATTAGGATCAAAGTGCACATAATGTTCCCTCTATTATGTCTCCTGATTATTAATATCTGCCCCCACCCCCAAAGAAAAGGACTATGTTTATAATTAGGGAATAAAAAATAATTGTAGAATGATATAATTGTAGTTTAATTCAGAATACAGCAATACCAGAGTGACAACAGCCTTCAAAAATTACAATATATGTGTATCATTACTATACATGCCAGCATGGGACTGTCCCATGAACCAAAGTGCAAAATAGGTGAGATTCATGCAAATTCACAATAAAGGGTTGTTTCTGATAATTTGGGGGGCATCCCCAGCAAAATTGGGTTAAATGTTAATGTCCCATAACTTGGGATTTAAATATTAATAACTGTAGTGGTAAGAGAACATAGCCCGTTCTCAAAATGTGATTTAGGCCTCATACACATGGCCGTTGGTTTTGGGCGCGGACCCATTAACTTCAATGGGGCCGCAAAAGATGCGGACAGCACTCCGTGTGCTGTCCGCATCCGTTGCTCCGTTCCGTTGCCCTACAAAAAAAATATAGCATGTCCAGATCTTGTCCATTTTGCGGACAAGAATAGGCATTTCTACAAATTGTGGAACGGAACGCGGAGCAGCTTCCGTGTTTTGCGGAACCGCGGTTTGCGGACCGCAAAACACATACGGTCGTGTGCATGTACCCTTAGGCTACTTTCACACTAGTGGCAGGACGGAGCCGACAGGCTGTTCACCCGATAGAAAAGCCTGTCAGGTCCGTCCTGCCGCTAGTAAACGTGTGCCCCTGGACTACCGCTCCGGCCCCATTGACTATAATGGGGGCGGGGTGGAGTACCGGCAGAGGCACGGCAACGCATGGCGAGAGGCTGCTGAAATAAATGTCGGACATGTAGTTTTATTCCGGCGCCTCTCACCATGCGCTGCCGTGCCTCCGCTGGAACTCCGCCCCAACCCCATTATAGTCAATGGGGCTGGAGCGGTAGTCCAGGGGCATACGTTTACTAGCGGCAGGACAGATCAGCCTGTCGGATCCGTCCTGCTGCTAGTGTGAAACTAGCCTTAAAGGATCTGTGCAGCCCATACATTATTTCTGTCGTTAGTCTACAGTCTCTAAGAACTCTTAGTCTACAGTCTCTAAGAGATAGCCCCCCTTGAAAATGAAATGCATCAGCTCCGCTAAGACCTTCATTAATGAGGATTGAAGCAGTAAAGTTCATCTTTCTGATTCTCCTGTTCGCTATCTCCTAGCAACACGAAGTTTCTGTAGAGTCCTCTCTGATTTACCCTCAGTGTGCTGGGGCAGCGAGAGCCATTAGACTAGTGCTGTTATTCCTTCACATCTCTATGAATTATTCTAAGTAGTTTTTCTGCTTCATTTTTCCTTTGTTTTTGCAATAGTTTGTAAATAGTTTTATGAAATAGTATCATTTTGTTTATGAATATAGCTGTGCAGGATGTAGCTCCTGGGTTCACATAGAGATTGTATGCTTGTGACAGTTCTACATCATATTAATAGGCTAAATGGCTTACTATGAAATATATACCCTGGATTATCAAAAGCTACTGCTGGGACCCCCTAAACAAATGAACGGGCAAGTTGGGCATGTGCCATAGAGATAAATGCGGCAGTGGACATGCCAAACCTGCTGCTTTGTTCATTTTGAAGGGGGGGGGGGGGCTAGTACAGGGTTCTCATTGGGGGATAACTTCTCACAACCGGAATACCCCTCTATAACTCTCTAAGCAATTTTACCTCACCTTCAGCCCTAGACCGTTCCTCTGTCTGCCTTGGTGTATAGTTAAAGAGCTTGTCCAGCCAAGAAGCCAACAGCCCCTTTGGTCCGGATCTGTGCCCTTGAAGCCTCTGAGCGTTAAAAAAAGACTCACCTGTCAGTGGCCCAGCCACTGCTCCATTCCCGACTGCTTCTGGTCCACGCAGGACCAGGAAGCGACTGGGTCTTGTGACAGCTGCAGCCACAGACCTCAGTGGTCACAGCAGCTTGACCTCTACTTCACAGCAGTGGTTTACTGTTTAAGTTTCTGTGACTTCTGAGGCCTGTGATTGGCTGCAGCGGTCACAGGACTCTGGCACTTCCTGGTCCTGTGGGGACCAAGAACAGGTGTGTCTTCCTTTTTGTATGTTCGGTGGCTTCAGGGGCACAGGTCAGAACCAAAAGGTGATCAGCTGGAAGTTAAGGCAACCCCCTTTAATAAGTTATAAGAACTGAAAACGAGTTTTAATGAACATGTTTGGTTCTAGGATTTTGGAATTCAAGTAGATGAAAAGCATATGTAGTTGCTTGTAATTCATGTTTCTATGGATATTTACAGCTGACAATTAGGACTCTATAAAAGTAAGTAATGTTGCAATACCATAGACATAACAGATAAATATTTTTTACTACATAATTTCTAAATGATCTCTATATGATCGTTTTCAAGTTTTTTGCAGGTCACAAAGCAGTACAAAAGCAAATAATGAGACTCCCCCTAAAATAATAGTTACAGTTCTTGGAATCACTGCTGCCACTATTAAACAAATGTCCACTGACGTTGTCAGTACTGTACAGTTTATATCTTGTGTTTCCAGTCACTGAGTAGATTTCTTATGCTCTTGTGGTCAGAGAAGCAAGTGCATTTCTCCTTTCTACTCAGAACACCAGCAACACATATCCAGCATTTTTATTTTATTACTACCTTACATAATACAAGTACTCTTCTACCTTAAAGAAGACCTACTGTACTTTCTTGACACATCTTCATTATTAAAATGGTTGTGCAGGCAGTTTATATTAATATCTGATTGGTGGGCGTCTGACAACCATCACCCCCGCAGATCAGCTGTTTGCAAAGGAGGCGGCACTCCATTACATTACGTGTCGCCTCCCCATGAAATAACAATTTCCCCATGAAATAACAATTCTGGAACACTATTTCTTAGAAATCTTCATTGTTCTATTCCTATTTTATTCTTCCTATAAATTTAAGACTGCATTGACAGCTGAATTTTACCAGCCGGGGAAGTTTCCCTGCACATTCTCCAATCAGGGTATGTTCACACGGCTAAAATCTGCCCCTGATTCAGCAGTTGAAAACTGGTATTTTCAGCTTTTAAATACACCACCAAAACTTGCCAACAGTTTTCCCATTAACTTTAATGTTAAAAACTCCACCTTGTGCACACAGTGTAAAATGGTAGATGTTTTTTTTTTCAGTAGCTGGTTTGAAAAACTTACTTAGAAGCAGATTTGGTTGAGGATTTCATAGATGTCAATGGGGAAGCAGAGAAACCTCATCCAAATACTCTTCTAATATTCATGTAAAACCCCCTCTAAAAAATCCACTAAATTAGAATTCTGCCACCAAAAATTACCTGTTTTCAGCTAGTAATCCGCTACTGATTTTTCTGATTTTGCCATGTTACACACCTTTTTAACAAGGAAAATACTAATAGTTGTTATAAATGTCTAGAAATAATAACAGAGGAGAATAACAGCACAACACTGAGTTCTAAGATAAAATTCTCCAGAATTGTTATGGGAAATACAATTACTTGTATTAAACATAAAATGAAGCATACAGAAATTGATACAGAAAAGTATGTACGCTGGATGTTCACCACATGATAATAATATAGCTCAGAAGTAGTTATTTTTTATTTTTAATAAGATTACTCTGTGTAGCACAGTTGTTATTATGCTGTCAGGGCTTGCTGTGAGCTGGACTGACAGTCATTCTCACAGTCATTGGGACAGATTTACTGATACTGTCTTATACTCAGACAATGTAAGCTATGACTTCACAGTCTACAAGTGCCCCAGGTTCATCACACTGGCTGATACTGGATAATAAATCCGGTATACCTTTGGATAGTCTAGTCTGACTTTGCATCACATATTAGGTGTCTTACTTTACATCAGAATCGTTTATTAAAATATTAGTGCATCTTAAGCCATATCCCCTTATTGTCCAAGTCAGTAAAAGACTATTTAAGTGTCTAAAACACTTAATAAATGTGGTGCAAAGCATGTACACCAGTATTGTGGCACACATTGTGCCTGAATTCTGGCACATTTTGATTAGTAACTCTCACCAATTACCCTTATTCACAGATGCATGCAGGGCCATCACAAGATAGGCTTCAAAGACATCTCAGAGCTGCTTCTTAGAAATTGTTCTGCTACTAACTGCTGAAATGATACCAGACTTGAAATGAATTTTGGGAAACTAGCTAATCTCAATAATGGCAGCCTATTGGTGATATATATGCCTACACAGTTCCATACATCGGAGGCTTCCATAAGAGGTATATGTACTTATACAGTGCACTTTGAATAAACTGAATTTTCCGCATAATATATGGATATGCTGTCCTTTAGGAGCAAGAGGCATTCTTTGAAGTTGGTCCCTGTTTTAATTATTAGGTCGGCACCCAGAAGGAACATTCTCCTTTTAAAGGGTGTTTCCAAATGTTTTATACTGATGACCTATCCTCAGTATCTGATTGGTAGGGGTCCGACACTTGGGACCACCGCCGATCAACTGTACTCTGGTGCCAGGCCTGTCATGTGATGTTTATCAGTCACATGGCCTAGGTGAAAGTCAGTTCTATTCAAGTGAATGGGGTTAAGCTGCGATACCAAGCACAATCTCTATCCAATGGACGCCGCTAAACTTGGTTAGCTATGAGAAGGCCTGTGCTTCACGGCCTCTTCAAACAGCTGATCTGCAGGGGTTCCGAGGTGTCAGACTCCTACCGATCAAATACTAATGACCTATCCTGGGTCATCAGTATGAAACACTTGGACAACCCCTTTAACTATGACTTTCCTAACTAAGTATTTAAATAGAGTAAGTGTTTTAACAAACAATCTTTCTTTAGACCATGTAATGATGGATGGACACTGGTAGTTCATACGTTACAGTATGCATTTTCCTTCTTTATGTTCTTCTCCAGTATGCATTAACCATGAGTTAAAAATGTTGGCCTGATATGACAGCAATGCAGGGCTACAGCTTTAATGTTAAACTGTGACTAGGCAGCAACATTAGCAAACAGTGTGGTTCGCGAATGATTAAAGTGTGGTCACAAAACACCCACTCGTGTTTGATATCATCTCATTGAAGGAGATCTGTTACTAAGGCAAAGAAGCTTTTACTTGGAGAATAATGGTTTTATTCTTCTCCATCAAAACAAGGGCTCTGTGCAATACACTAAATGTGTATCCTTCAACTTGACAAAAAGATGTGCAAAACTAACACCATTCTACGGGAAAGTAACAATCTCAAGTTTCACTTTGTGAAATGAGATTAACAACCTTGTAATATTTGCCTCCAATATAATTGCTTCATACTTCAGAAAGGGCGAAGAGTTCTCGTTTTGCATCACTGAATCTTTATTGAGTGGCGCTTGTGTGAAATTACAGTTGCTCTTAAGCTTCTCTTCTTGCACCCAAGCCATGTGTTCCTGTGGTCTTGTGAACTGGCAAGAACATTCTGAAAATACTGTGTACTAATGAGTACACACACATTTTAAATCATAGGACAGCAAAATATCCAGTAATCTGGAATAGATGCAGTGAAAACTGTCCACTGATGGCATATACAGAATATCATTAAAGTATATTTCTTTTCATTGCCTAAATTCTCACATTTGACCATGCAAATTTTAATGACATTCTTGAAGGGGTTTCCATCATCGGGGGCCTTTCAGACAGACCCACCACATGGCCGCAACTGCAGAGGGAAGCATATTTACTTGCTTCCTACCTCTGGGTTCTGGCTCCTTTGCTCCCCCTCTGCCGCTGCAATACTGTGGTCCCCAAGTATCAATGGGATTGATGGGTGCTACAGCCAACTACTGGCCACACCTGTGAAGCATCCGCTTTGCGCCATGTGACCCATTGGCATTGTACAAGGGGGATGTGTCACAGCTTTGGTCAATGATTGGCTGCATCGGCCATCAAATCAGATGTTGAATTGCAGAGAACTACAACTGGCCACACCCGGATGGGGTGGGGTGTGGTGTGGTTGGTTCTACATAAAAGGCATGTAAGAATGGAAAACCCCCTTTAAAGGCTAAAGACCCTTTTATTGCATTTATTATACGCATTTTTTTCCAATTATTTTTTATTGACTACATTGTCCTGTTTAGCTTCTGCAGCTTGCATACATTCCAGTACATGTGAGGCTGCAGTATGACGTTTACAGTCAATTCCATCAGATTAGCTTTCCACCAATTGTCAGATGCCTGAGGAAGGCAAAGACCCCCATTCCACAAAATAAGAGAGACTTTTATTATAAATGTCATACGGTAACTATGAGGCCTTGCTATAGGTTTTGCCTGCCATATCAGCTTACTTGCCAACATTTTGAAATTGGACTGCAGTGCTGCCCCCTGAAGGTATGTTTTGAGGCTGGCGCTGAATCTGATGGTGCAGCACCCTGGCACAGCAAACCTACATTTGGCCCTGCGTTATTGGAGGCCTCTGTAGTGCCTAGGGAATTTGCCAAGTTTTCTGGGTGTGCGGGAGCTCGTCCTTTTTCCAGGAACCTCCTTGGTGTCTGGGTGGTGTTGACAAGTATGCATACCAGTACAGTCTCCCATCCTTTGTCGTGTCTTGTAAGAGCAGTTTTTGCTTTTTTCTATGTGTGTTCACACTGCTTAAAGCCATTTGTAATTTATATTTATTCATTTTAAACCTTATACCCAAAACTGCCATTAGATACTAAAGAGCAGCACATTTTAAAAATTTCTGTCTTTTGGTGAACCAAGGAATGTGCCAACAGAAAATGACCCATTGTTTAAATCACATTTTCATGTTAAAGGGTTAAAGGGAGTCTGTCACCTCGTTTTCACCTATTAAACCATTAGTACTGGCCAGCGGATCGTTGAACATGCATTCCAGACATACCTTTCTGTCATTCGACAATGTTTAGATTTAATCCTCCAGATAACGGCTTCAAAGTGCCCAAGTCTGCTGCCCTTCCCCGCACTGTGTTTCACCCCTAAGATGAAAAGGTTCCCTCCCATCCGCAAAAACCAGGGGTGCACCACCAATGAGGCCAGGTGAGGCGATCGCCTCAGGCAGCACCAAGTATGGGCAAGAAGGGGGCAGCAAAAGGGCCATGGCCAATGGTCGCTTTTATTGTGGCAAAGGGGTCAAGAAATTGGCATGGGGTGGGGGCCTGTTTCAGTTTTCGCCTCAGGAAGCTGAAAGGCTAGGTGCACCCCTGGCAACAACATCATGCTTATGCAGCGCTTCACCCCCAGCTTTCTTCTCCCCTATGCTGTGCCCAGCACCCTCTTCCTCTGCCCTGAGGAGAAAGCAGGTAAAAAATTTGAAGAATTTTCGGTGATGTTATTTTTAATTTTCCCATGTGAATATCTATATAAAAGAAAAATCATAAAATCCTGCAGTTTTCGCACTGGCCACTAAGCCCAAATATAAGTGTCACTTCTTGGTCTGCATAGATCACGTTACTGCAATTATCTGCTTATCGTTACAAGCAGGATTAGAATGACATATCACCTCTGTGTACAGATAACATAGGATCCACCATTCACAAAAGCTGTGATATCACAGCTTATCTACTCCCTCCTAACCTCTGCACAGGTCACAGAGCATGCCTCAAAAACTCTCCCATAGAAGTCAATGAGTTTCCCTCCTGGCCATTATGTCTATGGTCCATGTGGCCACCCCATCACAAGATGGCAGCCCCCATAATCATGTCCAGAAAATAGAATTCAAATAATATGCCGACAGACAATAAAAACAGATTAGTTATAAAAGGATGTGTGCTGCTATCTGGTTTTAACTGGCAGAAGAAACAATTTCCGTGACAGATTCCCTTTAAAAGAATAGAGCCTTATGTTCTAGAAACAGAAAGTTTAAATGTAGCTCATAGCAACCAATTAGATCACTTCTTGCATTCGAGATTTCTTGTTGGAAAAATGAAAAGTGGAACCTGATTGGACAACACTGATATTCTTGTATCCTGTGTCTACTGAAGAGGAAAGTGTGTGAATGTTCTGTCGTTCTCTTTTAACTATTGCTGTTACACGGCTGAAATCAGGACTTTACAACATCTGAGTGGTAAGTGTTTAGCTTAATTCACACAATATCTGCATCGTTTTCACAGAACCCCATCCTGTGTTTGGACATGTACTGGGTTAACAGTATTGAGTAGCGGATGGTGGTATTATTCATAAGCAATCACACGTCTGGAGACACATGGCAACGGGGATGTGGGGAGAATCAGTCTGGTTGTGCTCCTGCCCTGCGTTAACATTTTCCTCCTCCACCCACACCTTCTACTCCTACACAGTGCATGTCTTCTCCTAGTCAAAGAAAATGATCTTGATTGCAGCGGCAGGTAGAAAACAAAAGATCGGGTAAAATGAGGCATACTGCTCAATCCAAAATTGTTACTGCTTCCATGCTTATCCGATGTCACCCGGAATGTTATACTTAGAGAAGATATGAAACATAAGAATAGCAGAATATGAATGCAATGTAGGATATTATGGACTCATCGTTCTTTAATATATGTCTGAGTCTAGGGCTGGTTTTAGACAAAGTGTGGCCCTGGGCAAAATTGAAAGTGGGGCCCCAAATCATGAAATATTGGACCAGAAGGACTTTGCAGGCTGATTGCAGACTGCTACATTATCTCTCTCAAGTCTACTTTCACACTAGCGTTTTGGCTCTCCGTTTGTGAGATCCGTTCAGGGCTCTCACAAGCGGTCCAAAACGGATCAGTTTGCATTCTAATGTATTCTGAATGGAAAAGGATCCGCTCAGAATGCATCAGTTTGCATCAGTTCAGTCTCCATTCCGTCTGATGAAACTGAGCCAAACAGAGCAGTCCCCATTACAGTCCATCCTTACATTGTGTGCCAGGACGGATCCGTTTGGCTCAGTTTTTGACACAATCTGGCACAATAGAAAACGGATCCGTCCTCCATTGACTTTCAATTGTGGTCAAGACGGATCAATCTTGGCTATGTTACAGATAATACAAACGGATCTGTTCTGAACTGATGCAGACGGTTGTATTATCTGAACGGATCAGTCCATGACGGATCCGCACAAAACGCGAGTGTGAAAGTAGCCTTAGCCTTTCCACTGTAGGCTGCTGATCCTGCAGCCTCTTTGGGTATGTTCACACAGAGTATTTTCTGTGCTTAAAATAACCTAATGCAGAATCTGCATCGGGTTTTTTCGGATGCATTTTATAAAGTACTTTTTGATGCAGTTTGGCGTGGATTTTTATTAGTGCCCATTTGCAAGGAAATTCTGGACATGGAACCACACGAAGAATGGCCAGGGCACTTCATTTTTTTCATGGTGCAGTTTATAAAACCACAAGCAGAAAAAAGGGGTTGTCCCATTTGGGCCCCTGAAGTGAAGGGAGAGCACAATGTGCATGCACGGTCATTCTCCATTATACTATGAGTGTCCTGAAAATAGCTTATCACTGGCAGTTCCTTAGCAGTGAATGGAGAAAATGCTGCACATGCAAATTGTTATGGGGGGATCTGTGGATGACACTGTTATGGGGGTCTGTGGATGACACACTGTTATGGAGGTCTGTGGATGACACACTGTTATGGGGGATCTGTGGATGACGCTGTTATGGGGGATCTATGGAGGACACTGTTATGGAGGTCTGTGGATGACACACTGTTATGGGGATCTGTGGATGACACACTGTTATGGGGGGATCTGTGGATGACACTGTTATGGGGGGATCTGTGGATGACACTGTTATGAGGGAACCGTGGATGACACACTGTTATGGGGGATCTGTGGATGACACTGTTATGAGGGAACCGTGGATGACACACTGTTATGGGGGATCTGTGGATGACACACTGTTATGGGGATATCTCTGGATGACACACTGTTATGGGGGATCTGTGAATGACACACTGTTATAGGGGATCTGTGGATGACACTGTTATGGGAGGATCTGTGGATGATAGTGTTATGGGGGATGCGTGGATGACACTGTTATGGGGGGATCTGTGGATGACACTGTTGTGGGGATCTGTGGATGACACTGTTATGGGGATCTGTGGATGACACTGTTATGGGGATCTGTGGATGACACTGTCATGAGGATCTATAAATGACACACTGTTATGGGGGATCTGTTGATTACACTGTTATAGGGGATCTATGGATGACACACTGTTATGGGGGATCTGGCTGTGATACAATGTGTGACATAGCTTTACAGGTGCCTTTATTAGCCTCCCTGGTCAACCCCCTCCCCAAGTACTGTAAAGAAAAAAAAGACACTGCTAATTTAGACCTCAGATTCTTAATCTATACTCTAATGCCCCCCTCCCCTAATTAACAATGAAGACCACCTAAACAATGCTGTCTTCAATAGTTTAGATAGAGCCAGCTGGCCTGGACAGCCATGTGGTAATTGAACGCAACACGGCCACGTCACAAGCACCACAAGCCACGTCACAAGCATGCCGTTTGGTGGTGTTCTAAAAGTGCTCCAGACCTAGCCCATACTAGAGTCACAGGGAGCACACACAGGGGGCACAAGGAGCTCATACACAGCTCACAGAGGGGGTCCTCACCAAGAGCAGAGGGGACACGGGGGGCACATATGGGGGACACAGGAGACACAGAGAGCTCCCACTGGGAGCACAGAAGGCACAGGGAGTGCACACAGGGTTTGCAGGGAGCGCACACTGAGGTCGCAGGGAGAGCACACACAGGGGTTTCAGGGGGCGCACACATAGGGGTCACAGGAAGCGCACACACAGGGGTCGCAAGGAACTCACACACGGGGGGCTCAGTTTCCTCACAGGGGGGCACAGGGCGCTCACAGAGGGGGCACAGGGAGTTTACAGAGGGGGGACAGGGTGCTCACAGAGGGAGCACAGCGAGCTTACAGAGGGGGCACAGTGAGCTCACAGAGGGGACACAGGGAGATCATAGAGGGGGCACAGAGAGATCACAGAGGGGGCACAGTAGGGTGGCCACTGGCTTCACCCCAGTAAGCTGGACCTCACCATCCACGCCCCCAAACATGCCCACCTCCGTGAACCCATGCCCCTATCGCCGACCAGGAAAAAAACGGGGGGAGGAGAGGGAAGAACTTTCTGAATGAAGGGTGAGCTGGGGGGCAGCCGGGGTGCTTCTCTTCCCCTCTGTTAGCCACAGGGAGCCATGTGTGGGGCACTAGTGACTGACTGGGGGCGAGAATAGCTGCTGTCTGAGCGTGAGCTACTGAAAGGGTGGACATCCCTGTGTCCGTCCAGTCCCAGCGCTGCACGAGGACAGGGAGCCAGAAAATCGGACTGTCCTGCCGAAAACCGGACGTCTGGCCACCCTAGGGCACAGGGAGCTCACAGATCAGTGACCATCAATACTTGAGGGCAGTGCAGGGCTGCTACAATGAGAGTGACCCCAGCATCCCTGCACCCCAGACACTGCTGCATGATTTTTACTGGATGGACTTAGGGTACTTTCACACTAGCGGCATAGCTATCCGGCAGGCAGTTCCGGCGGGTGAACAGCCTGCTGTATCTGCCATGCCGCAAGTACCCGTGCACTGCCGTGCTGCCGCTCCGTCCCCATTGACTATAATGGGGCGGAGAGCGGAGCTACAGCGCAGCACGACAGTGCATGGACGGAGATCGCCGGACTAAAAGTACTGCAGGTCCGACTTTTTTGTCCGGCGATCTCTGCCGTATGGCGGATCTGGCAGGCTGTTCACCCGCTGAAACAGCCTGCATGATAGCTATGCCGCTAGTGTGAAAGTACCCTTACCAAGTGCTTTCATAAGACAGGGTCCTGGGAGCTCCTGTAGCCCAGCAGCTGAGGTCAGAGCCTGGGGGTCTGATACAGCAGAAGGCCTAGTCATCCCAGTCTGGTTTGGGTCTTGCAGCCTGCAGCACGTGCAGGCAAAGGATTGGGGCGATGTCTGTGGCAGCAGGATTCTAATGCTGTGCCTCCCCGAGGTCTGGTGAGACAGGGAAACTGTGCGGGGGTGGACAGCAGCAGACTGTTGCAGCATGTTAGAGTGCTAGTCAGGGAGCATGTGAAGGAAAAAAGGCTCCCAGCGTCGGCCTACTTAACTTAAACAGCAGGGGGCCCCTTTCATAAATAGGGCCCTGGGCAATTGCCCTGTTTGCCCCCACTCCCTGCCGCCGCTGCAGGATAGTAATACACTGGTATAGATCATACCAGTGTATTACTGTAGTGCAGCGGCGGCAGGGAGCGCACGGCGTCATAGCAACCAATGACGCAGTGCGCTCTGGCTGTAAAGAACAAATCCAGCCCGCACTACCACGGACTGCTCACGTCCGGGTTTAACGGACGTCTGCATCTAGCCTAAGTCTATTACAAGAGAAATGTATGACTGCCTGCAACTTTCTGAAACTAGACCTTCACTAATTTAGTCCATTTTCAATGTTTTTTTTTGTTAAGATGCTTGATGAGATTTAAAGTAGTTTGACTGAAATGTTACCAGAATGTTAAAGACTGAAATTAAGTTTAAGGAAACCTGCACACGTTGCAAATTACGTGTGGTTTTCCTGCTCAGATTCACGTGCGGGAGAAAAACACATCAGTGATTGAGATCTCACAAATCTCATGTACTTTTCCTTTTTCTTCTGTGCAGAAATTGACCTGCCGCACGGATTTTGAAATTCGCAACTTGTCAATTGTTAAAGTGATTCCACACCTTCTGTAGATTGGTTTTCTCTATAGACTTCAATGGGCTTGTTATCATAAAGATAAAATCCGCATGAAAGATGCATTAAAAATACTCAATAAATAGTGTGGATTTTTGTGCGTTTTTAATGCTGTTAAGGCCTCATGCACACGACCGTATGTGTTTTGCGGTCCGCAAAAAAACGGATGACGTTCCGTATGGCATCCGTTTTTTTTTTGCAGATTCATTGTCCTTGTCCGCAAACTAGAAAAAAATAGGACATGCTCTATTTTTTTTGCGGAACAGAAAAACAGACATATGGAAACGGAATGCCCACGGAGTACCTTCCGTTTTTTTGCGGACCCATTGAAATGAATGGTTCCGCATATGGTCCGCAAAAAAAACGGAACAGACACGGAAAGAAAATACGTTAGTGTTCATGAGGCCTTAGGTGCAGATTTCAAACAAATGTGCAACATGTGCAGAGGTTTTCCCACAAATAAGAGCGATCATGAGAATCAGGGTCCCCTGTTTATCTGTTTGAATGCATCAGCTTACGCTCCATTCAACTCTATGGGAGTCCCGGATATACAGTATGGCTATCTCTTGTAGTCCTATAGAGTTTAATGCAGTGGCCATTGTCATGAGTGACCACTGCTGTGGGGGTCCCACTGGTCAGTCCCCCACCTGTCAGGCACTTATTTCCTAATCTTTGGCTAAGGGATCAGTACAGTTTTTAGTAAAAGCCTTTTGGCTTGTTTTATACTGGAAATACTTGGTTGACTATACAGAACCAGAAAGGTAAGGATTTATAATTTCTGCACATACCTGAGTGGGGGATTTATCACTGCATAAGGCCTCATGCACACGACCGTTGGTGTTTTGCGGTCCGCAAACCGCGGATCCGCAAAACACGGAAGCTGCTCCGCGTTCCCATTGTACGCAAAGCGGACAAGAATAGGACATGCTCTATTTTTTTTCCGGGGGCACGGAACGGAGCAATGGATGCGGACAGCACACGGAGTGCTGTCTGCATCTACTGCGGCCCCATTGAAGTGAATGGGTCCGCACTCAAGCAGCAAAAAATGCGGCTCGGACGCGGACCACAACAACAGTCGTGTGCATGAGGCCTAACAAGGCAATTTTGAAGTCTGAGAATCTATGAAGACGTCTGAGAATCTATGAAGATGTCTGAGAATCTGAGTTTCAGGCCATGTAGGACTTGTAATAACACCAATATATGTAGTTGAAAAAAAATGTAAAGTCCAGCACACGGTGTCTCTATTAAAACATCATCATTTAATAAAGTCCATTAAAAATTGACTGATCCTGCAGTACTCTTCTTATGGTATGTGATTTTTTTAATTGACTTGTTACCCAGCTTTTCCAGAAACAAATATTATATTTGTGGTCATGGCTACGGCCAACGATGCTTGATGAACCCTAGGGAGATAAACATCAAGAACAACCTAACCCGGCTAGCCGTGTGCTAGCTAAACCTAACTTAATGGCTTGAATTGTGCCCTTAGCCATAGCCGTGGGTAGGCCTAAAAGGGGGCATACCCTGTGGAAATGAAAAGAGAAGGGAGGGAGGGTGGGGCACCTGAAGAACACACGCCCAGGAGTGAGGCAGTGGCTTGTTTAAGAAGAGCCTCCGCCCCTCCCACAAATGCAGGCTGACCAGTCAGCCTTAATACTTGTGGTCATGGCTACGGCCAACGATGCTTGATGAACCCTAGGGAGATAAACATCAAGAACAACCTAACCCGGCTAGCCGTGTGCTAGCTAAACCTAACTTAATGGCTTGAATTGTGCCCTTAGCCATAGCCGTGGGTAGGCCTAAAAGGGGGCATACCCTGTGGAAATGAAAAGAGAAGGGAGGGAGGGTGGGGCACCTGAAGAACACACGCCCAGGAGTGAGGCAGTGGCTTGTTTAAGAAGAGCCTCCGCCCCTCCCACAAATGCAGGCTGACTAGTCAGCCTTACTACTAAATGCCAGTTCAGTTCCTTTTTATTGGCAACCATTGCTTTCTTCCCTGAACCACGCAGCATCAGTTGTTTTTCTGAGTATCATAGTCCATTGTTCTCCATAGAAAATGAATATTTGGGGGATGGCTATCTAATACAATAGCACATTTTATAATAAATTATTTTCAGCCTTGAATTTCACTTTAAAGGGATTGTCTGGGTGTTTAATATTGATGTGATATGTAGATAGGTAGATGTCCAACGCCAGGCACCTCCCCTGTTCAGCTGTTTGAAGAGGCTGCAATGCTCCATTGGGTAGCGGCTGTGCTTTGTATCGCAGCGCATCCCCATTCACTTGAAAAGGACTGAGCTGCATCTAGGTCATGTGACTGATGAACTGGCCTAGGAAGAGTCCCTTCACACAGGGGATCAGCAGGGGTGCCAAGAGTCAGACCACAACCAGTCAGATCATGACCTATCCTGAGGATGGTTATCAGTATTAAACACTCGGATAACCACTTTATAGCATGTCCCTCAGTCAAAATGAAAAGTTTATTTTCCTGAATCTTGTGTAGAAAAGGTGTATACGTGTTTGTGCTCTAGATCCTAGATTCTTAACCTGCAGTATGTGTTCAGGCAGGATATACAGTATTAGCAGTTGGGACTTGGAAGGAAGCCTCGGCACCCAATGATTGTATTTGCAGGGTGCCAGTTAGAAGACAGAAGGCGCTTCCCACCCTCTGTTTAACTACCTAGATGCTGCAGTCGCTATTGACCACAGTATCTGAGGGGTTAAACTGCCTGGATCTGAGTTATGTCTGATCCCAGCAGTGAAAGCCAGGTGCCTGGTGTATATAGTGATGTAATAGTATGTCATAGAGTGTTAAGGGGTTAATGTGCACCTTAGGGTACAATCCTAACCTTAGGGTGGCTTTGATGTTATTTATTTGAGTAGGGGTTTTTGTGAATTCTGCCTTTTATATCTCTCTTATCCAGTTATTCCTATGAATCCCTCTTTCTGGTCTGTCTGTCAGTAATCAGTGTGAGA
Organism: Bufotes viridis; assembly: GCA_033119425.1. Lineage (NCBI taxonomy): Eukaryota > Metazoa > Chordata > Amphibia > Anura > Bufonidae > Bufotes > Bufotes viridis. Next base: position 240,077,986 of record CM065592.1, read on the forward strand.
TAGCTACAGTATCTCATCTCTCTCACCCTTTCATAGCTTGATTGAATCTATATGTAAGCAGTGGTCGGGTTTGAGGTGGCCCTTAACGCAACCCTGGGTCACCCAGACACCATTGAGGTGTCACCACGTGTTGCTGCTCTACGGCGGGGGTTGGTAAGGCATAAGGCACCCTAATTGGAAATCGAGAAACCCAGAGTTTGCTGTAAACCAGTGTGCTTCTCTACTGGAGGAACTTGACCATTGTCCATATTTCCTCCTTTGGCCAGGAGCTGCTGTGCATGCGTGTCTATGTGCACTCCCATGTTCCCGGCCACCAGAGGCCGGTGCTTTTTACTACAATGTGTAAGTACGACCACCACTCCAGGTATGCAGTGGTGGCCGGAACTCCTGAAAATGAGCAATGTATAACACGACTGAAAAATGATTAAGGACAGCAAAACAATATGGGCAATCACAATACATTAGTAAGTGCCTTTTATTAACGTTGTCTATATGATAAATACCATTTGCTGAAGTGAAACAACCCCTTTAAGTATAAAAAAAATTCAGACAAATGCACTGAGCTGACCTCTCCAATTTCCCCTCTGGTAGCAGGAGGTTACATGCAGGGGAAATGCAAAGACCTGAGCTAGCTGTCCCTTTCTTTCTTAGAAAGATGGTACCCTGGCCAAAGGTCTGGTGGCCCAGGGTTTGTGGGTCAGTTGTACGGCAGGCTCACTGGTCAATGGGCTGGTGACCCAGGGTCGGTGGCAAAGTATCATTCACCATCTCAGCATCTTCGTCTAGTTACTCGTGCAGTCTGGCAGAATCTCTTCTACTAAAATTAGGTCCCTATCAGCAGACAACTAGGGGCTCTGACTTCTCTACTTTTATATAGTTGCTAACTGATCTATAACCTTCTAGTGGGCATAGTGAAGCTGGAGAAGCACATCCAAACAGAAACAATGTTGCAGTTCAAGGCTGCCATAGACTAGTATTGGGCCTCAGGATCCGACTGGCCCAACGGGGAGCAGATGAATCCCCTGGTGGGCCCCTGAACAAGGTGGGCCCATAGTTTCCTATCCCCTGCACAAGTAGCACATGGCACAGTAGTCTGACTGCGCTACATATGGATAGGCAGTGTACAGCGTTAGTGTTTGCATATAACTTTACAAAGGGTCACCAGAATGAATTTTACTTGTGGGCCCTCAGTGCCCCAGTCCGATGCTGGCCTCAATACAAGTCAGTAGGAATAAATAAGCAGTTTTCAGTCATAAATAACAGTATGATAGATCTAAACCAGACCATTAAAGGTTCACTGTGTCTGGCTTTTCCCTCCAAACCTCAGCTCTGCATAGTCTCTTAGGACAGCAGTGGAAAAATATTAGCTTCTCAGAGCATAAGCTGGATATTTACCAAACAGTGGTCTAGCCAGAAATGACTGGGCCCCAGAGCAAATATTTGAACGGGGCCGTCCCTCAGCAACTTCTTTGCATCCCTGTCTTCCCGGGAAGCTGGTGATTGGACCATATGACCCAGTGACGTCACTGAAGGTCCTTCATCCCCCTCCACCGGCAGCTACGCGATCAAATGGAATAGGTGAGTTTATTTTTTTTATTTTTTTTAACCCTCTATTGCCCTTTTTTCTTTGCATTCTCTATTGTGAATGCTATTATTTTCCTTTATAACTATGTTATAAGGGAAAATAATAAAGATCAGGTCCCCATCCCGATCGTCTCTTAGCAACCATGCGGGAAAATCGCACCGCATCTGCACTTGCTTGTGGATGCTTGCGATTTTCCCGCAGCCCTATTTACTTCTATGGGGCCTGCATTGCGTGAAAAACGCAGAATATAGAACATGCTGCGATTTTCACGCAACGCAAAAGTGATGCGGAAAAATCACCGCTCATGTACACAGCCCCATAGAAATGATTGGGTCCGGATTAAGTGCGGGTGCAATGCGTTCACCTCACGCATTGCACTCGCGCGGAAAACACGCCCGTGTGAAAGGGGCCTTAATGTGAAATTAACCCTTTCTACAATCCAGTGCAAATTCAGTGCATTACCAATGCAAATGAACATGAAATATCATATCAAAAGCAATTCAACAGTATAAAACAGTATAAGTGCAAAGAACAGCATAAGGCCTCATGCACACGACCGTTGTTCTGGTCCGCATCCGAGCTACAGTTTTTGCAGCTCGGGTGGGGACCCTTTTACTTCAATTGCTCTGTTCCATTGCTCCGTTCCGGAGGCCCCCCCCCCCCCCCAAAAAAAAATATAACATGACCTATTCTTGTCCATTTTTCGGACAAGAATAGGCATCTCTATAATGGGCCGTCCGTTCCGCCAATTGCGGAGGGCACACGGGCGGCTTCCATGTTTTGCGGACCGCAAAAAAACGGAATGGTCGTGGGCATGAGGCCTAAATCACAGTACAAGTTAACCCCTCGAAGTACACTAAAGTAGTGAGTTAATGGCTTTGCATAGCAGCAATAGGGGCAAATGTCCACAAATGTCTAGCCTACAAAGTACCCTTGCTCCAGGGCACTAGGTGTAGATCATAAAACATGAGCCTAGTATTTTTTTTTATCAGGCTTCGAAGAACCTTCATCCTGAACATCCATAATAAACTGACAATTAATTGCTCAAAGTGTAGTTCAATAGTGACATGAGTGCGGGAGTAAGTCACTGGCTTATCCTCCTACTTGGGTGTCAAGAGCAATCAATATGACTTACAGGCTGGGCCATAACCGCATGACAAAGAAAGCACGTGGATGTAGAAAACTAAACAAAATAAACTGTCATTTCTGATTATTCTAGTAATTTGGACATTTTCAGGTCATGTTTTGAAGTGATAACAATAGAGAGAAAAAATTCCACCTTTGTGTTCTTTGTTTCCTACATGTACAAATAAAACAGAAAACTAGTTGAAAAGATCTGCTACATATTCAGTGAATATTATGAAACCACATACGAAATTTTGTGTTATATATTTCAGTCTAGGAATGGGTTTCCATGGGGTGGCTGCAATGTGGCAAATAAAATCCACCCATGTGTTGCAGTCATTGGCTGCACAAATTTGTTGGTTAAAGGGGTTGTCTCGTCAGCAAATGGTATTTTCATGTAGAGAAAGTTAATACAAGGCACTTACTATTGTTACTATCCATATTGCCTCCTTTGCTGACTTGATTCATTTTTCCATCACTTTATACACTACTCGTTTCCATGGTTATGACCACCCTGCAATCAGTGGTGGGCGTGCTTACACACTACAAGAAAACGTGTAGGCCTCTCTGGTGGTCGGGTGGTGGGAGCTCATATAAGCTTGTGCTTTTTTCTATAGTGTGCAAGCACGACCACTGCGTAACCCCTGGAAACGAGCCGCGTATAATGTGATGCCTTTTGCTGAAGTGAGACAATGTCTTTAATTGAAGAATTATCCTTAATTCTATAGGCCATTGGCTGTCCCTGGCCCATGGAGTTGCATCTGCCTTGTGGAACCTAACCTAACCCTGGGTTCACACCTGAGCGTTTTACAGCGCGTTCAAACGCGCTGTAAAACGCTCAACAGATTAAAACCAATGCATCCCTATGGGAGTGGTTCACACTTGAGCGTTTTACAGCGCGTTTGAACGCGCTGTAAAACGCCCAACGCATAAACAAGTACTTGAGCTTCTTTTGGGGCGTTTGACGCGCGTTTTGTGATTGACACCACAGTAGTCAATCACAAGAACGCGCGTTTTGCGCGCGTTTCCTATTTGCAAAAAACGCGCTGAAATACGCGCGACACAAACGCGCGTAAAACGCGCGTTTTTAGAACGCTCAGGTCTGAACCCAGGGTAAGGCTTTCAGGTTTTCATCAGGCGTTTGATGCAGGTAAAAAAAGCACAGTGATTGGTAAAATGTGACAAAAAAGCAACACAAACAAGATGCATAAACGTGTAATCTCAGCGTAATACGTTCTGTCTCTTAGACGTCATGCACACGACTGTATGTGTTTTGCAGTCCTAAAAAAAACGGATGACATCTATATGGCGTCCGTTTTTTCATTTGGAGATCCGTTATTTTTGCGGAACCATTGTAATAATGCCTATCCTTATCCGCAAACTAGAAAAAAATAGGACATTTTATTTTATTTTTTGCAGGGCTACGGAACGGACATACTGATGTGGACAGCACATGGTGTGCTGTCCGCATTTTTTGCGGACCCATTATAATGAATGAGTCCGCATCCTATCAGCAAAAAAAACGGAACAGACAAGGAAATAAAATATGGTCGTGTGAATGAGCCCTTAATGGTCCACTCCTGGTAAAAAATCTGAACAAACGCTGATCAACACCTTAACGTGCACAAGCAACCTAAGGCCTCATGCACACGACCGTTGGTGTTTTGCGGTCCTCAAACCGCGGATCCGCAAAACACGGAAGCTGCTCCGGAATTCCGTTCCGCAAATTGCGGCCCATTGTAGAAATGCCTATTCTTGTCCGCAAAACGGACAAGAATAGGACATGCTCTATTTTTTTTTTTGCGGGGGCACGCAAAGGAGCACTCCCTGTTCTGTCCGCATCTTTTGCGTCCCCATTGAAGTGAATGGGTCCGCGCCTGAGCCGCAAAATATGCGGCTCGGATGCGGACCACAACAACGGCCGTGTGCATGAGGCCTAAGGCTACAGCTACACAATCATGCAGTTTTGGAAGCCAAATCTAGAAGTGAATTCAAGAAAGAGAAGTCACCTCTGTCCTTTAGACTTTCTCTCTTTTTATGATCCACTCTTGATTTTGGCTCCTAAAACTGCATCAGGAAACCTGATTGTGTAGCTGTACCCTAAGTGTTGATCTGCAAACATGTTGTGGAACCGATTACGAAATGCGCACCAAAACAGATGTATATACAACCTGGGACACCACTTAGTGCAGATCTGGGTATTGTAAGTCAGTATCACTTTACAGATGTTCTGAGCACGAGTGTGTTTATGTCTCACTTCTGATCAGTTGACTTATCACGTGTTTGAATGGATTGCAAACAGCACAACAGGTGGTATCTACTGTATATTAAAGATTCCAAATTGTCTTGTTGGGAGTAGTTATTCTAGAGTCTAGGGCTATGCATGCCATTTTAAGGGCACGGACACATGCATTGTAAGTGTGCTGCTACACATCACACCAGCAAAAAAATGCATAAGAAAATTTGGGGTTTTCAAAAAACACATGCGGTTTTGCAACAACATACATGCTGTTACTGTGTGTTTTCTTCCAACAAGGGAAAAAAAAAATCAAGTCACGCACAGCAAAATTGAATTACATTAAAGGGGTTGTCCCACATAAAATATTCTGGAGTTTTGAAACCAGCACCTGGATCTTTTGTAATTGCATGTAATTAAATATGTATTACAACTACTGAGTTATTCAATGCTATGTATAGCACAACCTGATGGTTTTTTTTCTTTTTTCTCTGTCCACATCACTGAGGTGGACGCACATGCTCAGTTCCAGGGAGAGGGCTGAAACAGAAAAGACACACCCCTGAGCTGCTAGCTTGATATAAATGCAGCAGAATCATTGGAGCAATGAAAGGGGAGATCTCCGGATCCATGTGAGGTACAGGGCTGGTACTAGCTTTCTTAGAAAGTGATTGGCATGTACTATGGTGTGTTTTCTTACAGCAAAGGGAAATACACAGCAGACTTATTTTATATTAATGTGTAATTTTATTTTGTAATTAAAGGTGATATCCCATGATTAATATAAAAAATGATAATCAGATTCCAAATACAGGTATGTTTTTGAAAACAGCATGAGTTTTGTTCTATGTGTATATTTTTTTTTTTGCCACGTCGAAAATGTAGCACAGCCACGACTAGGGTGGCCAGACGTCCAGTTTTAGGCTGGACAGTCCGGTTTTCTGGCTCCCTGTCCTCTGTCTGGCTCAGGGCCTGGACGAACACAGGGATGTCCACCCTTTCAGTAGCTCACGCTCAGACAGCAGCACTGCGCTGTCTGAGCGTGAACTGCAACTGACTGAGGTTTTTCTCACCCCCAGTCAGTCACTAGAGCCCCCAGACATGGCTCCCTGTGGCTGACTGAGGGCAAGAGAAGCACCCCGGCTGCCCCCAGCTCACCTTCTATTCAGAAAGTTCTTCCCTCTCCTCCCCCCCGTTTTTTTTCCCAGCCAGCGATGCGGGCGTAGCTTTAAGGAGGTGGGACGTGGCTCCACAGAGGCGGGTGTGGTTTATCGATTTGGGGGCATGGCCTGTGAGGTCCGGCTTTCTGGGGTGAAGCCAGCGGCCACCCTAGCCACGACTTGTGGCAGCACCCTAAATGTTGTAGATTTTCCACAATAGAACTGGGTGTGGAAAATCTGCAGCATGTATAGAAGCAGCAAATTGGATGAGATGCGGAAAGTTTCCTCAATGAAATCCACACATACAATATCTTGACATTTAGTGCAAATTTGAAATTTTAATCTATACTTTAGATTACTACCATGGATCTCACCTTTTGCACTACAAAAGGTTAATATCTAGTTAATGTCTGCCCTATTTTACTGAAAAGAATGGCTGGCACTCCTCCTTGTAAATGGTGCTCAGTGTTGTGGGAATGTCCCAAATCATATAGAGTGAGAAAACACGGCACTCAAGCGACTTAATTGATAGTAATACAATCGCGTTTCTTTATTTTTCTTATTAATCGTTATTTTGTGACCACCATTGAAAAATCATAGTAATAGATGGCCGACGTTTCGGTCTAACCAAGACCTTCATCAGGGCCTACAGATAACAGATATATACAAAATTAATCACACAGGTCTTTATACAAACACCAACGGTGAAGATTTGAAAAATGAAATGAAAATAATAACAGTAACATAGGAAAATAGCACAGATAGTCAGCTCAAGGTATATAAAGATGGTCCACTATAGAGAGGGATACAGGCAACACGATAAACACTAATCCAGTACAGCATATTTGTAAGGCCATGTTATCACACCTAGATGGCATATACAGAGAGTTCGTGACAACTCGGGTGGAAAGCGCCCACAATGTAAATACATATGTAGATATAGGTAAAGCAAAGATACAAACAAAAGTCAATAAGTCTGGCAGTTCAGGAGTACATACCTAGAAGCAGTAAGATACATAGGTGCAGGTGGCATAAGAAGTGCACTAGTTCAGCGCTTTAAATAGCGCGCCCGAGTTCCACTTCCGGTCCGCGGCCGGGACCGGAAGTGCGTCACAGACATGCGCATTTCGGCGGCTGAAGCCGGACGGTCCACGGCAGGGACCGGAAGTGCGTCATAGACATGCGCACTTCGTCGGCTGAAGCCGAATGGCACAGAGTGAAAGGGGACCAGTATTGCCAGGACATCAAGAAGGCTTAATGCATGCGCTCATGTATGGAACGACACAAGACAATAGATAACAGGCTATAGGACACAAAAGACAGAACTTGCAATAAGGTGGAGTAGTGGTATTGTGTTATACTATCGAGTATATATAAAATATATATATATATATATATACTCGAAAGTAGTGGCATATTGGAATATCTTACCCTATTTTACTGGTCACTGTCTTACTGATTATTCTGCCTTATTTTACTGGTTATTGTCTGTGCTATGTTCTTGGTCACTGTCCACTCTATCTTACTGCTCGATGTACACTACATGTTACTGGTTGCTTTCCACCATATATTACTGGTCGCTGTCTTCCCTACCTTACTGATCTCTGCACACTTTATCTTACTAGGCACTGTCCACCTTATCTTACTAGTCACTGTCCACCCTACCTTACTAGTCACTGTCCACCCTATCTTACTGGTTGGTGTCTGACCCATTTTACTGGTCACTGTTTGCCCTCTATTACTGGTCACTGTCCACCCTATCTTACTAGTCACTGCCCACCCTATCTTACTAGTCACTGCCCACCCTATCTTACTGGTCGCTGTCCACCCTATCTTACTGGTCGCTGTCCACCCTATCTTACTGGTCGCTGTCCACCCTATCTTACTGGTCGCTGTCCACCCTATCTTACTGGTCGCTGTCCACCCTATCTTACTGGTCGCTGTCCAGCCTATCTTACTGGTCGCTGTCCACCCTATCTTACTGGTCGCTGTCCACCCTATCTTACTAGTCACTGTCCACCCTATCTTACTGGTCGCTGTCCACCCTATGTTCCTGGTTGGTGTCTGACCCATTTTACTGGTCACTGCTTGCCCTCTATTACTGGTCACTGTCTGCCCTATCTTACTGGCGACTGCCTGCCCTATCGTTTTGGTCACTGTCTGCCCTATTTTACTGGCCACTACCTGCCCTATCGTTTTGGTCACTGTCTGCCCTATTTTACTGGTCAATGTGCCCTCTTATTTTATTGATCACTACCCCCCTATTCTACTGAGGACAACTGCAGAGCGGCAGACAGGCTGAAAACTAATATACAACATCATATAGCATGGGGACAGGCTCTTTACATGTCTATATGCAGCGACCCTGAAAGAGCTGGAGTGGAGGATTAAAGTGGTAGTGGCTCTGGCTGTAACAGTCACTCACACTGTTACTGTTTAGGGCTATGCAGTAAAAGGAGGGTGCACCCTTTTCTTCACTCAGGGCACACCGTGGATCCTACTCATCATTTGTATTTAGCTGTTTTGTTGGTGTGTGCTAAATAAAAATGTGTGTGGGGGGTTGTCCATAAAAAAAATTTGGGGCCACATTTATTAAGATCGGTGTTTTAGATGCCGGTCTTAATAAGGCCCTGCCTTGGCGATGGATTGCCGAAGTTATGTACAGGAGCCAGCCTCTACATAACTTTGGAGTATCCATCGCCGTTTCTAAAGGTAAGGCAGATTCTTTGCTGGTTTACATTTAGTCTATTTTCTATGCTTAAACCAGAAAATCCTTCCCCTCCCACACCATGCCCCCTTTTTTAGACCTGGCATGAGCAGGCAAAAAGTCGCAGATTCTACCGCAATATGGCGTCGACAGAATCTGCGCCAGATATACGACACAAAAGTGGTGTGTATCTGTTTGTAAATTTCCCCCTTTTGTCTGTGATTTTGTACAGAAATAACCAACGGCAAGGTTGGTAATGCTGTCAGCTGCTAATACAACTCTGCTACCCACAAGATAATATCCTGGATCACACACTTACACATACTCCCATGCACTTTTAAATGCATTTAAATAGCACAAATATTGTACTGTATATTTATCATAACGAAGTTATTTAATTCTAAAATATAGGTATATATGCAGTGTCCTACCAATAGTAGTGGGGCCCTGTATACATAAGGGTATTTGCGGAATGTCATTTCATGAACTGTTTGTACAATTGCTGTAATTCCTATAACAGGCTGGTAAACCACCACTTCACATCAGTCACCACTAGGCGGTGCTGGTACTAAAGATATGTATAGAACAGGATAGAGGAAGTGTGAGTTCAGTAGAGTATGCAGTTGAGACACACAGAAGTAAAGAGCAAGATTAACATAAGTTTAGTCTACAGCCTAGGAAAGCTAAGCCTGAGTGTGACCAGAGTCAATACCTCACCAAGGGCCTGCTGTTAGGATTACAAATACAACTAACTTGTAATGTCTTTTGAATAAATTACAACTACCGCTTTGCATTGCAATAATCTCTACATCTAGCTCAAGGCAAGTGATTCTCAGTAAATGTTCCATTTCTTAATACAAATGGACTCCACTTTATTTTACCCAAGGGTGCTGGCGTCACGACATCAGGGACCCTGCTTTTCTGCACTTTAAACCCTGCACCATCAAGGACACCTCAACCAACATCTGGCAGGAGATCCCTCAAAACCAGAGGAAACCAGTGACTTCCTTCCCATCACTGCATGCCAGCCCAGAGAGCTGCAGAAATGTGAGTGCCAACTACTACACCCATCAGGCCGCCACACTCACACATTGCCCCTGCGGTCCCAATGGCTGCATATACAGTAAATAGGTTTATGTAGCCTTCAGTCTCAGATATTTTTCATTAAGATCAGGAGTGTTTTATGGTGAGATCATAGAACATATTCATCACATTTTATCAAATCTGTGGAATTGCTCTTATCTGTGCACAGTGGTAGACCATCTATTGACAGAATATTTGTACTTACATGATCCTGTAAAGCCATCTATATGAAATAATTGAATTATCATCGATAGTTTGAGATTAGATATATAAAACTATCAACACTTTAGCCGCTTAACCCTTTAAGAACCCAGTACTTATAGCTTGTAAATTAAAAAACAAATAAAGTGCAGCATCTCTAACATTTTTATTTTTGAGTTGATGTAACCACGTAGCGGTATAAATACCATAATAGTTTTATCTTACAGGCCATTATGATTACAGCAATACTACATTTATGTGGTAAATACATTTGGAATGGTTTAACTTATCGAAACAATTGAGAGATTCTATTTTCATGTCACATCATACTTCATGATAATGGTAAATATGGGTCAGATGCAAAATGTACTAAAAATTTGGAAAAATTAGCAATTTTCTAAATTTTAATTTCTCTGTTTTAATGACAGATAGTGATACATTACTAAATAGTTATTAATTAACATTCACCATATGTTTACCTTATGATGGCGTCATTTTGAAAATGTCCGTTTTTAGGACATTTGAGGGCTTATAACTTTAGAAAATATCCAAAACTGAAGCCATTCATTTGTTGATGTGGAGGTATGCTTTGGATCGTTGTCGTGTGAAATTCCTCTTCATCTTCAGCCTTTTAGCCTGAAGATTTTGTGCCAGAATTGACTGGTATTTGGAACTGATCATAATTCCCTCCACCTTCACAAAAGCCCCAGCTCCAACTCCAGAAAAACAGCTGTCTTCACCATGCTTCAGTGGCGGTGCAGTGTTTTTCTGGTGACACACAGTGTTGGCTTTGTGCCAAACATACCTTTTGGAATTATGGCCAAAAGGTTTAACCTTGGTCTCATCAGACCATAACACGTTTTACCACATGCTTTTTGTCAGACTTGATGTAGGTTTTGGCAAAAAATAGGCCAACTTGGATCTTTTCATTTGTAAGAAAAGGCTTCCTTCTTGCCACCCTAGCCCCCATGCTAAAAATATTAAGAATACAGAAGATTGTTGTCACATGCAGTATGCAACCAGTACTTGCCAGAAATTCCTGCAGCTCCTTTAATGTTGCTGTAGGCCTCTTGGCAGCCTCCTGGACCAATGTTCTTCTTGTCTTTTCATCAGTTTTTGAGGGATGTCAAGTTCTTGTCGGTGTTGTGCCAAATTTTACCCACTTCTTGATGACTATCTTCACTGTGTTTCATGATATATCCAATGCCTTGGGGGAAAAAATTGTACCATTCTCCTGACTGCGACCTTTCAACAATAAGATCCCTTTGATGTGAAGCTGTTTGCTGTAAAATGCAAGTAAGAAAATGTCAGGAAAATCCTATTTGGACAGCTGAACTTTATATGGAGTTAATCCGAACCATTTTAAATGATAGCAGTTGTGAACTGTGTGTAGTATATGGGTGACATTATAGCATCTATTCTCCACCCATAGAGCCTGCAGAGAGGAATATGTCATATAATGCACAAACATAGTGCTAGTCCTCATGTACACACAGGACTGCTTAAAGGGGTATTCCAGTTAGATTAAGTCATCTCCTATTGGATAACTATTAGATTGTCCTACTGCTGGGACCTTCACCATCCATAAGAACTCCCTGCAGCTCCCTGAAATGAACGGAGCGACCTGTCAGACATGCATGCAGCTGATCTATTCATTTCTATGGGAATTCGCTTGGCTATCACTAGAACTCCCATAGAAATGAATAAAGCGGCCACGCACAGTGAGACTATCTGTTCATTTCAGGAGGCTGCAGGGTGTATAGGGCCCCTGTTATCGCGATTGGTGGGGGTCGCAGTGGTAGGGCCCCCACCGATCTATCCTGTGGATAGGGGATAACTTAATCTAACTGGAATACCCCTTTAACTAAAATCACAGCTGAATATTCAGGTTTTAAGTTTAGTTGGCTTTTAATAAAATAATGAATTTTATTTTATTACATATATTTTCATCCTAAGAAAACTTTAATCAACACTTTCATTCAAATCACACAGTGATTGGTAAAACATAATATGATTACAATTTATGCTGCACATACTGTACTCTCATAGCTGAAAATATTTTGCAGAAGGGAGAAAATTAGTTTAATTATCAGATCCTTTTTGTTGTCATTTAAAAAGCAATTTCGCTGCCGTGTGTGCTAGATACACAAATCATCGCATTTCATCATAGAAGATGTTTTGTACCTTAGCTTTAATGGCAGCAAAAGAATTAGGGTGTAACTAATGCAGGTCAGAACAACAGTTCGGTCAAATAAGCCTGCCAAGAAACTGCATAGTTATTTCCTCGAAGGGGGTAACATGAGTGCCGTTGTCCAGAAGAGTAAGCTCCTTCATGGTTAATGGTTTCCAGGAATATCTGCCTATCACTCTTCTTAAATGCTCTTCCTATAAATTGCTTAAGCAGGAACGTCCAAATAAATATACCAAATTGTATCATTTCCATTGTCCTGTGTGGTAGAACATTTTATTTTGAAAACACTTCTCTTTTGTCCCATCATGACTTAATTGGTTATTCTATCCTAGAAATTACTAATTTTGTCTTGTCTTTTACACTGGGTTCAGACCTGAGCGTTTCTAAGACGCGCGTTTTACGCGCGTTTTAGTGGCGCGTTTTTATGCGCGTTTTTGGCAATAGTAAACGCGCGTTTTACGCGCGTTCGTGACTCTGGAGACTTTTTTTAATTGGTCTGGAGACCAATTAAAAAAGGGCATCTCTACACTTAACGCGCGTTAAACGCGCGTTAAACGCGCGTTCCCATTGAAGTCTATGGGAGGAAAAGCGCGACAAACGCCCAAAAAAATGCTCCTGAACGAGCTTATGCATCGGGCGTTTTACAGCGCGTTTTTACGCGCTGTAAAACGCGCAAGTGTGAACCACTCCCATAGGGATGCGTTGGTTTTCATGTGTTGAGCGTTTTACAGCGCGTTTGAACGCGCTGTAAAATGCTCAGGTGTGAACCCAGGGTTAGAGAAAAGAGTTAGGGGGTCATTTATTAAGACCCGCGTTTTAGACGCTGGTCTTTATAACCTCTATATCTGGCGGTGGATCCGCCCAAGTTATGAAGATGCACCGGCCTCTACATCACTTTGGCGCATCCAGCGTCAGTCTAAGGCTACTTTCACACTCGCGTTTTGGGCGGATCCATCATGAATCTGCAAAAACAGATCCGTTACAATAATACAACCACCTGCATCCGTCATGAACAGATCCGTTTGTATTATCTGTAACATAGCCAAGACAGATCCGTCATGAACTCCATTGAAAGTCAATGGGAGACGGATCCATTTTCTATTGTGCCAGATTGTGTCAGAGAAAACTGATCCGTCCCCATTGGCTTACATTGTGTGCCATTTGGCTTAGTTTCGTCAAATGGACAGCAAAACGCTGCAGGCAGCGTTTTGGTGTCCGCCTCCAGAGCGGAAGGGAGACTGATCGGAGGCAAACTGAGCGGATCATTTTCCATTCAGAATGCATTAGGGCAAAACTGATCCGTTTTGGACCGCTTGTGAGAGCCCATGATGGATCTCACAAACGGAAAGCCAAAACGCGAGTGTGAAAGTAGCCTAAAATGTAAGACAGCTTCCTAGCTGTCTTACATTTAGACCATTTTCTACACCTAAAAAGAAAAATATGAATGAGACGGACCTGCCGACCTGTCCCCTTCCTCGCCCACGCCATGCCCTCTTTTTTAGACCTCTTGTGAGCGGGGAAAAGTCACAGATTGCAGTGCAAATATCTGTTGTGCCACAATCTGCGCCAGAAATACACCTAATATAGGCATATTTCTGTATAATAAATGACCCCCTTAGTACTTTCATTAAACTCTGTCACTAGGATCAACCCTATTTAACCAGGCACATAGCCTGGTAAGGGTTGATGATGCTGAGTAAAACAAAATCTTTTGTTTGTAGGTGCCGGCGTTGTGGAGAAATTAGCGCTTTTATTTTTATGCAAATGAGCCATTGGGGCACCAGGAGGGGGACTTATGCGGTTTGAGCACGACAGTGACGCCCTTGGTGCTCAATACTGACGCCTCCATTATTAAAAACATGCCCCACTCCTTAGATTGACAGTGTTAGACTGAGTTTGTTAGCACAGCATGTGCGGACCGTGTCTTCTGCCTGCCAAGCAGTGAAGATGACTAGTTTGCATGTGCCGTTGACGTCACTACACCCGGAAGTGGAGACGACTGCAGATAAAAAAGTAAGATACCATTTTACTCTACATCAACCCTACCAGGCTGGATTTATTTTTTAAGGCCTCATGCACACGGCTGTTGTTGTGGTCCGCGTCCGAGCCGCATATTTTGCGGCTCGGGCGCGGACCCATTCACTTCAATGGGGCCGCTAAAAATGCGGACAGCACTCCGTGTGCTGTCCGCATCCGTTGCTCCGTTCCATGCCCCCGCAAAAAAAATAGAGCATGTCCTATTCTTGTCCGTTTTGCGGACAAGAATAGGCATTTCTAAAATGGGCCGCGTTCCGTTGCACAAATTGCGGAACGGAACACGGAGCAGCTTCCATGTTTTGCGGATCCGCGGTTTGCAGACCGCAAAACACCAACGGTCGTGTGCATGAGGCCTAATAGTGTTAATGCTGGTGACAGAGCCTCGTTAAACAAGCTGTATACTTTTAGTTTTATTACAGGGGGACTAGAATGACATTGCTGTAAAATCCAAGCCCATGAATTCTACAGAGAGAGACCCAATGCAATGTAAAGGGGCCATTAATAAATGAAGATATGTTATCCGCTTATAAATGAGAAGACTGAATCTTTTAGTGTACATTTGGTGGTGAGTGTTGACAGATGAGTGAGTACAGTCTTTGTTATTGATGTAAAACCGAGACCATTTATAAGTTTCTAAAGTATTATTCAAAGGGTTACCCCAAAACTCTGTTTTTGGTTGCTTATCTCAAAGTTGGCCTTTCTGTGGTGAGCAGCAGCTCATCAAGCACCTGCATCTCCCAGGATGCATTGCAATTAGCTCTTGCTAGTGTCTTCCTCCCCTGCATAGAACATATTCCCTCACACATAGCCCAAGAGATACACTTGTTCTGTAATGCCCCCATAATTTTCTTTCTCCCCTGTCTAGAGTGATATATATTTTTTTTCTAAGAATTTACAAGTGGAGATTAATGAGTGAAAAGTATGTGGGCCACACCACTTGCTTCTCTATGAGATTACTCCAACACTGTGGGGAGGGGAGCAGTGAAGCTAC
Organism: Bufotes viridis; assembly: GCA_033119425.1. Taxonomy (NCBI): domain Eukaryota; kingdom Metazoa; phylum Chordata; class Amphibia; order Anura; family Bufonidae; genus Bufotes; species Bufotes viridis. The sequence goes on from CM065592.1 coordinate 240,093,302, forward strand.
TGAGCATGTCAGTCCACCACTAAATGTAGGAGAAGGTGGACAGAAGGATAAACAGCAGGGGTGCTACCAGATGGGGAAATGTAATATACATATTCTGGAAACCCCAAAAATATTTTTATTGCATGTACATTGCAATAATGCTTCATTTGAAATACTTTTTCTATTGCATAATTTCATGGCATATCTCCTTTTAAGTGTATGCTGATTAGGCTAACCTGCAAAATTCTGTGTAAATGATTTTACCCTGTAAAATAGGCCATTTTTAGTTATTTGTTGCCTGCTACTTATTGTATATTCCTTTAAAACGACCGCTTGAATAACAATACTCCACACTTTCATTCTTTGGGCGGTTTTTGCTTATTTACTTACCTGCCATTTTTGTCATCAGAAATTTACTGCTACCCTTTGGGACAAATCTTAGTAGATGAGCAATGGGCGCCTCTTACCAGGGCCCTCTATAAAGAATGCACAGTGTATAGGACCTGGACAGAAATACATAAGATGGCATTTTGTTAGCCCAATAAAGACAGTAGCAGGGTGCAGAAGGGGTAGCACCACTCTGGGGTGTTACATACCCCCTTAGTTAAAAGCCCTCGGCTTGTGCTTAGAATGTGCTCCAAGGGTACCCAAGGAAGGTTAAAGTGCTGCATAAGAACAATACATAGACTGACATAGAAATGGCTACCACTAGGTTCCTGCCCGTATGAGTAGAGTGTCTATTTACAATTTGCCCTTCTCGGTAATCACCAGAGAAGCAAAAAGACTGCAGCTCAAAGTGCTCAAATAGTCCCGTGTGTACTGTGGCCCTAGTACTAATGGAAGTGTGGGGGTGTCATGTACTGTAATCCCTCCACGATGCTATGAGACGCCCGCAAATAAAAGGGTGGCTTCATCCTCTATTCCCTTCACAGTACCAAGGTCTTATAATGCTTTACGCTTTGTCACCTTGATGACTGAACAGGTAGCTAAACATTTATGTCCATAAGGCAGCGCTATAAGCCTTAGGACATCTAGGCATACATAAACACACATTAGCAGCGGGGTTACTCTTGACATTGTTAGATCTGCTTGTGACTTACTACTTGGTCCCCCTTGTGTAGCAACAATACAATACAATGCCTAGGCTTTCTAAGCTAACACAAGGTTACATAAGACCATTAGTATTCTGAGTCCTCAGAGGCAGTCCATATGAGCGTTGAAGTAAGGACGCTATCTAGCTAACAGTATTTAGTCTAAAGTCCTTTGAAGTGCATAGGATAACATTTTTGTGCCCGTAATAGAGTCCAGACAATGGGCTACAGTGCTTAAATGTTGCATAAATTCCTGAAATTGTAAAACATTGATGCAAACATAGTGCAAATACATAATACAAAAACATAGTGCAATCAAATTCATATTAGGGACCATAATGAGCTCAGGTATACATTTGAGTCTTTTCTTTAAAGGGGTTCTCTGGGCTTAACCATTTTTTTTTGTTTTTCAAGCTAACCTGTGGAGGAAAGATTATTCCTCACATACTTACCTTCTAGAGTGCATCCATTCTTGAGATCTGCCTCCCGGTCACGTGATCCCTCCAGGTGGATTTTCTGTGCTTCCGGCCAAAGTCCGTCTTCTTCTCTTCCTGTCTTCTCTTCCTTTCTCCAGCAGGAGACAGATCGTCACGAGTGACGTCACCGCCTCCTGCTGGAGAAAGCGCCGGCCGGCAGTCTTCACAGCTCACTAGACTAAATGCTAGTGCGCATGTGCCGGCCGTCAGCCTCTGTATCGTACAGGCTTCTAGGTGAAGCCTGTACTGACTTCTGCACAGTGCGATGTAAGCGCTGTGCAGGAGTGACAGCATAGCGATCAGTCACAGAGGCTGATCGCTATGCTATGCATGTCACAGGGGGTACTTTGGATAGCAAACAGGGGGCACTGGATGGCACAATGAGGGCACTGGATGGCAAAAGGGGGCACTGGATGGCACAAGGGGGGACTGGATGGCATAAGGGGACACTGGATGGTATAAGGGGGCACTGGATGGCACAGAAGGGCAATGGATGGCACAATGGGGTACTTTATAGCAAACAGGGGGCACTGGGTGGCACAATGGGTGCAGTGGATGGCACAAGGGGCAATAGATGGCAAACCGGGGCACTGGATAGCAAACAAGGGGGCACTGGATAGCACAAGGGGTACTGGATGGCACTATTATGGGGGCACTGTGGATGTCAATGTTATGAGGGCACTGTGGATGTCACTGTTATGGGCCCACTGTGGATGTCACTGTTATGGGGGCACAGTGGATGTCACTGTTATGGGGGCACTGTGGATGTCACTGTTATGGGGGCACTGTGGATGACACTGTTATGTGGGATCTGTGGATGTCACTGTTATGGAGGGCGCTGTGGATGTTACTGTTGTGGGGGCACTGTAGATGTTGCTGTTATGGGTGCGCTGTAGATGTCACTGTTATGGGGGAGCTGTAGATGTCAGTGTCACTGTTATGGGGGTGCTCTAGATGTCACTGTTATGGGGGCACTATGGATGACACTGTTATGGTGGCTCAGTATCAGTGATAGGGATCATGCAAACTACTGTGATCGGCCCAGGAATCCATGGCTCAGTCCATGGGTCAGTCACTATTTCCAGGCCAACCTCGGCTCCCCTGACCAGATAAGAGACTGGCTGTATCATACATTACTTTCATATCATCAGTTTGGTCAGGAGAGTGTGGTTAGCCTGGGAGATGCGGCGATACACGGACCGTGTTTCCTAGGCTGATCATGGTCTTATCTCACGTGTATCACACATGATGGCCCAAGATAAACCCTGCAGCAGTCAGTACCAAAAAAGATAGGATTAGGCCTCATGCACTGTCCTCATTGTCCATCAGGAAACCACTGCCTCTTTCAACAGAGAACCACAGTACAGTCCCTCGACGTCGTTCTAGCTGCGGATCCCCTGGCCGTGGGTTGTCTAGGACCTGGATCGCCCAGTCCTCGAAAGCTTTTATATAGTCCCACATTGTCTGGACCATTACTTCTGGGGGAACCACAGAGTTCCATCTAGATGGAGATCTTTTCCTGAGCGGTGGAATAGAGGCTCCAGCCGCCTCCACTGCACCAGCCGGCGCAGCTGGCACCTCCTAACCTCTCTTAGGATTCCGCTGTACTTGCGACAGCAAGATTTTCTCCGGGGCAGCTTGTACTTCGGGGTTGCTACACCAGACCATTTCACTCCAGTTGGGCCACAGAGGACACGCCATTTTGTCTTCCTCTGTTTAAAACCCTTCAGCAGTCAGGACCAAAAAAGATAGGATTAGGCCTCATGCACTGTCCTCATTGTCCATCAGGAAACCACTGCCTCTTTCAACAGAGAACCACAGTACAGTCCCTCGACGTCGTTCTAGCTGCGGATCCCCTGGCCGTGGCTTGTCTAGGACCTGGATCGCCCAGTCCTCGAAAGCTTTTATATAGTCCCACATTGTCTGGGCATGGACCATTACTTCTGGGGGAACCACAGGGTTCTGTCTAGATGGAGATCATTTCCTGAGCGGTGGAATAGAGGCTCCAGCCGCCTCCACTGCACCAGCCGGCGCAGCGGGCACCTCCTAACCTCTCTTAGGATTCCGCTGTACTTGCGACAGCAAGATTTTCTCTGGGGCAGCTTGTACTTCGGGGTTGCTACACCAGACCATTTCACTCCAGTTGGGCTACAGAGGACACGCCATTTTGTCTTCCTCTGTTTCTCCGGCACACACTAAAAGGGGCATACACTTTCTACACTTGCACTAAGCAGTTCCCGGTGGGCAGGGTTGTCTTTTCCTGCTCTTAGGCTGGGCGTTTCCCAGTTTTCACAGTTTTCCCATTCTTGAGGTACAAGAACATAAGCCATCACAGGCAAAGATGGCGGATTACCCGCTCGGTAGCTGGCGCACACTTTCCTGCACCTGTCACTCTACAATAAAAGTAGTAAAGTGGGGCGTGGCCTGACCGGGGATGTGAGCGGCAGCAGCGTGAGTTAGCTCCTGCCACATGTAAAAAACCTGCTCCGTGGGCTTACCTGAGCCTTCCTGGGGCTGATCATCTTTCTCATTCTGGCATTTATTGACCAGTGTCCCCCTGGAGGGGTCCCATGGCCCGAGGAACCGCTAAGAAGAGTAAGGACACGGCGGGAGGTGCCAAACGCGGTGCGCAAGATGGCACCGGCACGCTACCCATTGTAAAGAAGCAGGGCAGAGCGGGAGGTGTGTCGGTAGCAACGAGGACTATAGTGAGTTTCAGGGCACCACAGAAGATGCCAGAGCTGAAGGGGCCCGTATGGAAGAGGATCTGGAGGTGGAGGAGGCAATTCAGATAAGGGAGAAGGCTACTGCAGGAGGAGCCCAAGATGAAAATATGGAGGTTGTTGTGGTAGGGGAAGAGGAGGCAGTTATGATAGAGGAGGAGGGGGCCATATCATCCCAGAGTGCAGAGCCCACACTAAAAGATGTCTTCAGGGCAGTTACCCAGTGTGGAGTGGCCTTGACAGTGTTACAGCAGCAAATGGGGTCCCTGAAGCAAGAGTTCTTTATTTGACATGACCTGCAGAAAGTTAAAGAAAGAATTGTAGAGGGCCGTGTCAGTGAGGTGGAAGATAAGTTGCCCCCTCTAACCAGGGCATCCCGCACCCTTGAACAGCAGATCTTAGCATTGATAGCCAAGACTGACGATCTAGAGAACCGCCTTAGACGCAACACTATACGACTTCTGGGGGTCCCTGAAAAAGTTGAAGGAAAAGATTCTATGTCCTACTTTGAAAATTGGCTTAAAGAGGTTCTTGAGTCGTCTACGGCACCTATTCCCTGCTTGAGAGCGTTGTTATTGGCATCTCCCTATGGGGAAGTGTCAATGAAAAACCTCCCATACCTTCTATCCACGTCAGTGGAACATTGGAAAATATACCACTCCCTAGGTAAAGGCGTAAAAGCACCCATTGTTAAAATTTCACCACTAGAAGTGCTACAATATCTACTTCCGGACCTTTCTGTTGAGTCCTGGACAGTGGGAGGAGTAAAGACAATTGCGGATATGTTTTCACAAAATGGTATTATCCCGTTTGAAGAGCTCCATAAAAAATACGAATTATCCAACAGGGACTTTTATAAATATCTCCGAATTAGGCATTGCTTGACTAAAAGCCCCACCATGGAAGTGACTGCACATCTGGAACTCATACATCAGTGGTCTCTTCTTCACCCTATGATGCGGGGCATACACCAGTTGTATTCTTTTCTGGGGAGTAAAGAGACTTTTATAAACTCTACCCCTTTCTTGGCCTGGAATTCGGAACTAGGCAGGAATATTACTCCAGCACAGTGGGTTGCAGCTGCGAAATTGGCTACAACTCGCCTTAAATGTGCTTCTCACCTTGAATCATATGTAAAAACTACTTTGCGGTGGTATTTTACTCCGGTAAAATTAAGCAGTATATACTTAGGCTCGGACCCCCTGTGCTGGAGAGGGTGTGGTGGAAGAGGGACCCTTTTACACGTTTTCTGGGGATGCCCCCACCTAACTAATTTATGGAAGGAGCTTTTCCACATTCTTCATCGGGCCTTGGGAAAGGCCTTACCTCAAGACCCAGCTATGGCTTTGTTACTAGTAGACTTCTCAAACATCCCATCTAATTGGAGAGTCATCTCTATGCATTTGTTTCTGGCTATGAAGTTGGCCATAGCAAGATACTGGAAAAGCACTAGGCTCCCCACCATACAGGAAGTTTTAAATGCAGTTTCAACAACCCCGGCCTATGAACAAATGCTGGCACACACTAATTTCGAGATGAAGCGCTTCAAAGAAGACTGGGAGGGATGGGATAAAATAACAAATTGCGTAACAACGCAGGGTGAGGGCGTTTCTGAGGGTTAGAGCAGGAACGGATTGTAAGACGACTCTGTCTCTGATGCCGCACTATATAACCGACATGAAACATGACACACATGCTTATTATGCTGATTTAGCTTGTGATTTGCTCTGCCTATTATTTCTCATTTCCCCTTTCTTTCCTTTTCCCCTTTCCTTTCCCTATCTTTGTTTTCCTTCCTTTTTGGATATCACCTTTCATTCTCATAGACAGTATGTTACATAATACTTTGTATACTGTTGGGATGCATACATGTATGGCACACATACCTAGTTAAAGGAGACTCCTCTGAGGACACCTACGTTTGACAGCCTTGATTACGCATGATTGCATTTTGAATAATGTGCTTTGACTTTGTCTTTATAGTGACATTTTCCTGTAATCTCTTGCTTGTCATACTGTATTTTGGAGACATTGTTATGTCTCGTATGTCTTATACTGTACGTTTTATCTTTCCGAAAACACTCAATAAACACTATTGAACGATAAAGAGGTTCTTGGCACAGAGGTGCTTTCCCCACTATATGCGGTGGAACGGGCGCACCGAGTCCCCACCAGACCGTTGCCGATGAGAGCGCCCCCACGACCTGTTCTGATTAAGTTACTTTACTACAGGATGCTATTTTGCGGGTAGCCAAAAACCGCCCTGACATCCCCATTAATGGGCAAGCAATTGCATTTTTTCAAGACTTTTTCTCAGAAGTCCAAAAGAAGCAGAGCCAGTTCTTGGATGTCAAGTGGCGACTTCGTTCCTTGCAAGTGTCCTATTCTATAATGTACCCGGCACATCTGCGGGTGGCTGCTCTGGGATCTGTTCATTTCTTCAATGGACTAAAAGTTGCGGCCACATGGATTGACCAGCATGACTGTCAGCTGCAACAGGAGGACAGATGATGGCCGTTTGTTTATTTCAAGTTTGTACCCTCGGTTATCACTGAGTGACCTGTTGGGAAGTTAACCATCTACTGTTCTACTACTGAACTGCCCACGGAGCACGTGTATCCTTTTAGCAGAAGTAGAGAGTTTGAAATGTTGCTTTTATGTCCTGTTTCATGGAGGACTTGTGCCTCGGCCTGTTAGATGATGCAATGCAGGCACGATTATTGGTTCTGATTTTTATTTTTGTTGCTCTCTTTTTCTGGGGACTTTTTATACCATTTCCGTATTGAAGTTCTGTATCTGTGATATCATGCTTGCTTGTTGGTACTGTACCGCCATCGTATTGCTCACATCTACAATGCTCCTATTATGTTATGTTATCAGCCGGGTCATATTTCTGATGTTTAAGTATGGCTAGTGTATTTAATATTGTGAGCTGGAATATGCGAGACCTGGGTGACCCATCAAAGCGATTTGCCGTGATGGATTATCTACGCCCATATTTCCCCGCTATTATATGTTTGCAAGAAACCCATTTTACGAAGGAGGGGGCAGGTCCTGAATGAGTCATACTTTCCACTCTGTATTATCTAGCTATTCCCGAGGGGTTAGTGTCCTGGTCCTTAGATCAATTCTCTTCCAGGTTCAGTCGTCCAGTATCGACCCTGACGGCAGCTAGATTTGCATACACTGTACTATCTTCACGCAAGAGTATCTGTTAGTATCACTATATATACCGCCACCCTATAGCAGTATGGCGTTAAGAGGGGCCTTGACATTCATTAATTATAACCCTGATATACCTGTTATTATGGTGGGAGACTTTAACAATACTATTCACCCCTACTGGGATAGATATGGGGGGGCAAGGGCAGATGCCGATGGTCCTGTATCAGCCTTTGGTAGATTGTTGGAGGAGGTGGCTCTGATAGATTTGTGGCATACCCGACATCCCAATGTACATCAGTTTTCTTGCTATACCAGATCTCACGAGGCTTTATCAAGCATTGATATGGCACTGGGATCTGAGCTGGTGAGAAGACAGGTGGTGGAGGTGAAGTACTTGGCTAGGGCTTTGTCTGACCATTCCCCTTTGCTTCTGCGTCTGTCCACCTTACCCGTGGCTTCCCATCTCTCAACAGCTATGGACATTTAATTATTTTTGGTTACAGATAATTGATTGTTCATACATTAGTTCTACTATACAGGAGTATTTCAATCTGAATGCAGGCTCAGCCGCGGGCGGGGTGGTATGGGACGCCATGAAGGCTTGACTAAGGGGAGTGCTTATTAAGGGAATTAGTAGAGCCAAACTTAAAACCTGACAGTTTGGTGAATATTTGAGGGACCGGGTTGGGGTCACAGAGGCAAACTTTGTGAAATAGGGTGATCAGCTGTCTTCATCTGTCTGGAAGGAGGCAAAGGATGCATATCACTCGCATGTTGTGGAACTTGCCTGCACAAGCAATCCTTTCAGAGACAGAAGTATTATGATGAGGGGGAGAAGGCGGGCCACCTACTAGCCCTTGTGGCTAGGGCGCACGTCACTGTCCATGTCAGCGTACGTCACTGCTTTAAAGGGGGCGGAGGGGACGGAAATTGTGGATAGCCAGGAAATAGTGTCTGTCTTTGGCTGCTTTTATGCTGATTTGTATCAGTCATGTCTAGGTTGTAATAGGGAAGATATATCATCATATTTACATGGGGTATCCTTGCCTAGGCTGTCAGATCCAGTTACAGCATTCCTTAATGGTCCGCTACAACTGCTAGAAATTGAGGAGGCAGTGTCTTCCCTGGAAAATAATAAATCACCGGGTGCTGATGGGCTGCCGGTAGGAATTTATAAGAAGTTTGGAGATATTTTACTACCTCAGTTGCTGAAGGTTTACCAGGAGGCCTTGGAGATGGGGGCACTTCTGGCTATGCACCTCTCTAGGGTTATCTCCTCCATTGTACATATGGATCAGTCTGGATTTTTGCCAGATAGATCCACGGCGGTTAATATCAGACACCTATATCTTAATAAGCAGATTCCAGTGGACAAAGTTTCAAGTATAAAATGTACTTGAAACTTTAAATCGGTGTTCATATTTTGTGAAGGACCAGTCAATACTGAGGTATGGATCCATCTGCTCTGCCTGCCCTAAAGGCGCAGAAGACTTGTAAGTATTAGGTCTCCTGTTATTTTCTCCCTTTTATTTTTTTAACTGTTTTACTATTTGCGTGTCATTTTATTTTGTAAGCACTGTACCTTTTTATATTAAAGCTTTAAAACTTCAAAGAAGTATTCTCATCTCAGACATTGATTGCATATCGCTAGGATGTGCTATCCATGTCAGATAAGCGGGGGTCCCACCTCTGGGACCTACACCTGTCTGCAGAACAGGCCCCCTGAAATGAGGGAAATTGCACTGCGTAAGCCCAGGGCCCCATCTTCAAAAGGACCTTTGTTTCTCTGGGAAACAGTTGAAAAGTAGGGGTGTAGCTGTAACTTGTAGCACTTAGCAGTGTGTGCTGGCAGAGGTTCGATGCAATTGCAGTGTGTGCTGCTAGCACTACCTAAAAGGGGTTGACCACTTTCTGTTTACAGTTGACCAATGTGTTTGTGAGATGATTATATGACACTTACTAATATAACTTATATTATTGAAATTTTGCATAATTTTCTATATTTCACAAGGTATGCCCCCTTGTTTGCCTGTGTACACAGAGGTCTTGTCCATAAAATGGCTGTTGCTGGAGGGTTATATGACGAAGCGAATAACCTCCATGTGATGTCTCGTACATTCATGTACACTGCACCTGCCATCTGCACTTGCACTGTTGGGAGTTTGGTGTAGGCGCAGTGAGTTTTAATACAGGAAGCATCATATGAAGGTGATTTTATTGCTGTTCTTGAACCAGGGGCGGACTGGGAACTTAAAGTGGCCCTGAAAAAAATACTACAAGTGGCCCCATTTTGAAGTTGGGTCCAAATTGATGGAAGGCGGGGCCACGAATACCATATTGCGGCACATTATACCACCCCAACACAGCCAAATACCACAGTCATCACAAAATACTACCAGCAGCACAAAATACATCCCCAAAAACTTCCACTGGCCAGCCATGAGGAGGGCCCAGGTGGCCCCCTGGGCATCGGCCCACCGGGAAATTTCTCTGTAAGGCCTATGGCCAATCCGCCGTTTATGGCCAGAGACGTTTATGGCCATATAGTGTGTTTTAGCACCTGGCGATTTTTTAATGGCATCTTTTGTATGTGCCATTTTTTTTTATGTGCCTTCCTGTGATGTTACTTTCTCCACAGAGCTGTATCGGAAAAAAAAAAAACACGCAAAAACATAAAAAAACACACATTGCACCTGAATTTTTTTGGAGCAGCAAACAAAAAACAAAACAAAATGGATGATGAAAAAAACACCACTACAAAAGAAAGCTTGTCTTTTATTTCATATTTTCCATACACTTCCATGCAACATCTGGAACTGGTATTTTTTAGCTAAAAATGTTGCAAAAATGTCAGCAAAAAATTTCCTGGATATTTAGCCTGGAGCTCTGAATTGATGAACGTGCAAAACATTCAGCTATATCCATTTCCCTTACGTCCTACCAGCAGCACAGATGGGGTTAACCACCCCCCGTGGACTGGCAGGACCGGCGGAATGTTTAATGAGCCCAAGACTAATAACTCAATTTAACAATTAAGTATCTCCTTAAAAGGAGGAAGTCAACCCCCAGCCCACTGTGTTTTTTTCTGTCCTCCTGGACAGGTGGACTAGGCGGTTTTGTTCCCCCCTTTCTTATGGAAAGTGCGGGGAGCCTTCTTTTCGTTGTTTTTTCCTAGGTACCTTGTCAGTTTGGCCGGCAGCTTATTTGCTGCCGGCCCCGCGCAGTTGCGCCTGGCTGGGGTATTTTGGCAGCGTCCTTGGCCAGGATTCCCGATCCTGTGCGCTGCCATCTTCCGGAGGTGACGCGGGGACTCTCCTTTTGCATCACCTCCGGGGAATCCGGCCGTGATTTTTTTCACGGGCACGATTTTTTTCATAGATGCGATTTTTTTAATGCATCTTCCTGTGGAGGATTTGCTGGGGGAGGGGTGGATTGGCTATCCCTCCCCTTCCCCTATTTTGGGAGGCTGTGTGCTCCAGTTCAGTCTCTGGCTACATATGCTTTTTTAAGCTATATCCCAGAGTCCTAAAATTGGTGTTTTTCCTCTTGTGGTGTTTTTTTCCTCAGCTGCCTCCGGTCTGTTTTTCTACCTTTCCTGTGTAGATAGGTGGTTTACAAATGTTTTATTTGTCCCTTTGTTTTTTGTTTTTTCCCGCAGTGATGCCGCGGGATTCGGAAGGCAGGAAAGTGGATCCAAGAGGAAGCATCTATCCTGCTACCATTGCAGCAGTCAACGGTTATTGTAAGCTGATCATACCTGCACTCGTGAGACCGCAGAAGCTAAACAGCTTAAGGCTGGGCTAAGACCAACGTGGGAGACCGGTTGGGAATCCCTGGGTCTGTTGACTTAACCTACTAGGTTTACAGCTGCCGTTAGAGGTTTCTGACCTCTAGTGAACCTACGTTGCAGGATATGTATCAATGGCTTTGTTAAAGGAGTCATAGGCCTGCTGGATGGAAAGGCTTCCTATTCGTGCCCAGGCCCCTATGGAGACCTCTGTCCCAGTAGAGAGACCTTCTTGGTCTCCTTAGTTTCTTCCTCCTTGGATGAGGAGGAGCTGACGTTGTGTTTTCTCCCCTGGAAAGACACAGAAGTTGCTTAAGTCCATCAGGTCGGGGGACCATGATGTTGACTGTGGGGAGCCTCCCGTTCCCGCTCGGGCACCTCGTGTCTTTAAAGCGGATGAGACCCTCCTCTCTGTCATGATATAGAGTGGAAAAAACCTGGAAAAGGTCCGGTTTTAACAAAGAAGTTTAAATCCATGTTTCCGATGGCTTAACCCTTGGTGGATTCGTGGGGATCCATTCCCAAGGTGGACATGGCTATTGCCAAGTTGTCCAAGCGCACTCTGGTTCCTGCAGACGATGGGTCTAGCTGCAGGACCCCCTTTCAGAGTGCACACTAAAACGGGGTGTTACGGGCTGCGGCTTCCGCTTCCACAGCTATAGCCATAGCGGCTTTTGAAGTCTCTACGTTCCTCCGATCTCGTCTGGATCAAATTCAAGTTGATGTGAACCAGAGGTTTTTTCCAGGACGACATACTGGCTGCTTTCAAGACCATCAACCTGGCTACGGACTTCTTGTGCGATACCGCACAGCTCCAGTTGAAGCTAGCGAAGAAGTTCCCCGCTAGCAAAGCAAGTCCTGGGAACGAGGCCAAGCACAGATCCTTGCTCTTGAAGCTAAGCAGCAGGTCTGTGGCTCATGGGAGACCAAGTGCGCCTTTGGCACCCTGTAACAATGCTATCAAATAATGTCAGGGGCCTATATATAGCATGGCCCTGGTGCTCTCGTGGAGGAGCCAAGATGGAAAATTCCACCTCCTGACTACTGGCCTCTGCAAGGCTCTTGGTTAATTCCTGTTACTCCTGCCGTCCTGCAAATAAGCTTCATGTACCCGTCGGGAGTTGTCTCTCCCACTTCTGAGAAGATTGGATCCAAGAGATCTTGGATCCCTGGGTCCTGAATATCATTTACAACAGTTATTTAGTCAACCTCACCTCTATCCCTCTGGACAGGTTTGTCAAGATCAACCTTCTACAAGCTGCCAAGGAGGCGATCCTAGAGGCCTACATTCAGGACTACATTTGCAAAGGGGCTCTGGAGGAGGTTCCAGCAGGAGAACGGGGCCTAGGGATCTATTCACCAGTTTTTCTGGTTCCCAAGGTTTCAGGAGATCTCCGGATGATTATCGATCTGAGATATTTCAATCGATTTATAAGGAAGGTGAAGTTTTGTGTAGAAACCATCAGGTCAGTAGTTCACGTCGTCAATCCTGGAGACGTGATGGCAACCCTGGACCTCAATAATGCATATCTGCACATCCCGATCCATCCTGGTTCCAGGAAGTATATCAGGATCACGGTCCAGGTGTCCGGTGTCGTCAGGCATCTTCTGTTGTTGCCCTTCCCTTTGGCATTTCTTCTGCCCCTCACACTTTTACCAAGGTGGTGGTTCTGTGGTGGCGGCTTTGAGGCTTCAAGGACTGACCATCATTCCTTATCTGGACGACTGGCTTTGAAAGCCTCTGCTCTAGCGTTCCTAACCCAACGTCTTCAGGTAACAATCTCCTTTCTGTTCCACCTAGGTTGGATCATCAGCTGGTAGAAGTCGAACGTGAGCCCGTCGACTTCAGTAATATATCTAGGCTTCATAATCGACTCCACTGGGATGTCGCTCCAGTTGACTCCAGAAAGAAGATTCCGGGTTCAGAACACGGCAAGTTCCTTTCCCGGCGAGTTCCAATCCGGACTCTCATGAAGATGTTGGGGCTCATGTCAGCGTCTGCGGAAGCAGTCCCTTGGGCTCTATGGCACCTCCGCCCTCTACAGTCGGAGGTCCTCTCCTAATGGAATGGCAGCCCTGCTGGGCTAAACTCCCTGTGCTCCCTGACTTGGCAAACTCTGTATTCCCTCAGATGGTGGTGCCATCTTTTAGACGGGAAGTCTATGGCCCAGCCAGTCTGGGTCATATTGACTACGGATGCGTCCTAAGTAGGCTGGGACGCTCACCTAGACGACTCTCCAGTTCACGGGACCTGGTTTCCTCAGGAGTGGCTTTTTCATCCAATCTCCGCGAGATTCAAGCTATCCGGCTAGCCCTCCTTCACTTAGCCCCTCAGATCAGGGGCAAAGCGGTGAAAGTCCAGTCAGACAATGTGACTGCGGTACTTTACATCAACCAGCAGGGAGGCACGAGATCACTTCCCCTCTTGTCAGAGATCGGGGTGATTCTGGATTAGGCAGAGTTGTACCTTCCCACTTATCTGCAATCCACATCCAAGGCTCCTCAATATGATAGCGGCTGAGCCGCGGTCTTCCGTCGGTGGAGTGGTCTTTACATCCGGAGAATTAAGCAGATAGTCCTCAAGTGGGTATGCCAGAGGTGGATCTCATGGCAACAAGGTTCAATGCCAAGGTGAGAGGTTCTGCTCCCTCTACAGGGAGGACAACCCCTGGCGTTAGATGCTCTGTCAATATCCTGGAGGTTCAGGCTGGCTTACATCTTCCCTCCCTTTTCCATGATACCGAGGGTATTGATGAAAATCCGTCAGGATCAGGCCTCAGTGATAGCCATCATACTGTTTTGGCCGAAGAAGATCCTGGTTTACCTAGCTCACCCAGTTGAGTCGAGGACAATATTGGAGGCTCCCCACAGCAGACCCTGGTGTCGTGGGACACTCACCTCTGCTCAGATCTGCACAGATTCAACCTGACAGCCTGGAGGTTGATCAGTCCCTTCCCAGAATAGAAGGGCTTTCAGAGTCGGTCCTGAGAACGCTGTCTCATTCTAGAGCGGACTCTACCAAGAGAGCCTACTCTCATCCTGTTGTACCTCAACTGAGGTGGCGTCTGCAGATCCGCCCCTCTCCGCTATCCTTCAGTTCCTGCAAGACGGCCTTGATAGAGGCTACTACTCTGAAGGTTCAAGTTTCAGCCATCTCAGCTTGCCTTAAACAGGCTTTTTTCTCAGGACCCGCTGATCAAACGGTTCCTTAAAGGAGCTGAAAGATAAAAGCCTACAGTACTGAGACCCCTTTTTTCAATGGGTTTTTCAGTAGTTCTCAGGGGTTAGCATCTCCCCCTTTGAACCGTTAGAGGAGGTGGACATCAAGTTCGTCACTTGGAAGTTTGTGTTTCTCCTTGCAGTGACTTTGGCCAAGAGGGTCTCTGAGCTTCAAGCTCTCTCAGCACATGAGCCCTATTCTTACATGACCGGGACCTTCTTAGATTCCTCCCGTATTGTAGGCCTAAAGTTCCTTCCTTCCAGAACATCAACCAGGTGATATTCCTCCCGGTTCTGTCGACATCTACCACCTCCTCCTAGGAACCTGCTAGACATCCTCTGGACGTCGAGATGTCTCCGGATCTATGTGGATAGATCAAGGAGTTCAGGAAAGATGAGAATCTGCTAATCCTGTTGCCGGTAAGTTTAAAGGCTATAAGGCATCCAAACCTTCCATCAGTCGGTGGATTGAGGAGGCTATTAAGGAATCCTTTGTTTCCACAATCTGGACCCTCCGGGATTCGTGAAGGCCCACTCTACTAGAGTTGTGGCTACTTCTTTTGCCGAGAGGAGTCTTCTGCCTCTCAACATGATTTGCAAAGCTGCCTCCTGGAGCTCTGAATCGACATTCATCTCCCATTATAGACTAGATGCCAGTCTAGCTGAGTTTCGGCCTTTGGGCAGACTTTTCTTAGTTCTGCCAGGCAGGAAGGCCCTCCCTAGGGGTTTCTTCTTGCTATCTCCCCATCTGTGCTGCTGGTAGGACGTAAGGGAATCGTTAATTTCTAATGATAATTTGTTTTCCCTTAGTCCTAACAGCAGCACACAAATTTCCCACCCTAGTAAGTCTAGTTTTTTTCTTGCTATAAACACAGTGGGCTGGGGGTTGACTTCCTCCTTTTAAGGAGATACTTAATTGTTAAATTGAGTTATTAGTCTTGGGCTCATTAAACATTCCGCCGGTCCTGCCAGTCCACGGGGGGTGGTTAACCCCATCTGTGCTGCTGTTAGGACTAAGGGAAAACAAATTATCGTTAGAAATTAACGAATCTTCAGGGATATGATACAGTTGTAGCTTAGGCTGGGTACCACCTTTTTTGCCTTACGTTTAAAATATACTGTTTGTTGGGGAAAAAAAGGATGCAAAAATGCAGTACACTATGCTTTTCCATCCTGCAGAGTCCAGTAAAAAAACAAAAACAAAAACATATATGTTAACCCCTTCATGACCGGGCCCAAAAGAGGCCTGAATGTCCAGGCAATTTTTTTGTGATTTTGTGCATGTAGTGGTTTAGTGGCTATAGCTTTTTTTTTTGACTACCAAAATAATTTTAGCGATTTTTTTTTTTACTTTACACAATTTTTTTTTGAGTTTTTTTTAATGTGGCGGAAAACCGCAAATTATTATTAAAGTATTTTTTTTAATTATGGGTTTCATATTTCTTAAATATTAAAACTGGCACAAAAATTAATTATTGCAATGGGTTCCCTACTTTGTGACAATCGTTTTCATATATAAAATGTATAGGTTTGAGAGAACGGGGCGACTATGGTGACGGTTTCTGTAAGCGACTGAATTTAAAAAAAAAAGTATTTGTATTATTTTTAATTACATTTTAATTTATTTTTGGCACATAATATTCATTTGGCACATAATATTCATCACATGGTCCAATCACATGGTCCATCACGGACCATGTGATTGGACCATGTGATGTGACGTCATCACAGGTCCCTTAGACTGCAGCTAAAGCTTGAAGAGAGAAGAGAGATCGCCAACTACGAGATCAAGTGGCTAAGGTAAGTTAAGTTTTTTATTTTTAACACCTCCATCTACATTTTACTAAGCATTCTTTATTGAGAATGCTATTATTTTCTCTTATAACCATGTTATAAGGGAAAATAATAAAGATCGGGTCCCATCGCTTAGCAACCATGCGGGAAAATTCACTTCTATGGGGCCTGCGTTGCGTGAAAAACAAAATATATAAAAATATAGAGCATGCTGCGATTTTCACGTAACGCATAATTGATGCGTGAAAATCACCACTCATGTGCACAGCTCGCCCGTGTGAAAGGGGCCTTAGGGCTTTGTATGGGGGTATTATTGGTAATATTGGTCTTTGTATAGTGTGTTTTTTCAGTAACATTATGGAAGTAATATTTAACCACTTTATGGTAATTCATTTGGCCCTGGTATAGAGATATTTTTTGACAATTATATAAACGTATAAATCTCGAATTTTACCAAGGTCAACACCTTGTCTAAAACCCGTGATCACCCTCCCGCAAGGGCTGAAGTGCTCTACTATTTCCAGTAGAGGTAAATAGAGAGTTGGGTGTACTTGTGCTGCCCACTTATTATTCACTGCTATGGGAGTTCTGAAAGTAGCAGAGTGCGCTCACTCAGCAGTGAATGGAGAGCATGACGAGCATGTCCAGTGTGCTCTCCTTCATTTCGGTGGTCCCGTTTTGGGACACGCACCTATCTGACATTGATGGTACATCCTAGCAATATACTATCAATGTCTGAAATAGACCTATTTAATGTACAGTTCTTGTATGATCTAAATAATCCATAGTTTTTTTATAGAGTGATGCCTGAAAGGGTGATTTATCACCCCCAGCGCCCTCTATATATCGCAAGTCCAGCTTTAGTAGGAATGCCGAGTGGTGTAGTGCGGCCTAAATGTCTCTTTTTGTGTCACGGTTCTCCTACCTGGATACTGCTGGACCCCAGGCTTTGGCTCTGAAGCAAATAAGAGGGGAAATAATTGAGGGATTGGAAAAAATAACTTGAGTCCAGACCTTGAGATGAATTTCAATGGCAACTTTACTTTGAATAAATGTTTCTCCAAACAGTTTCAGGCTTTGTCTTGGTTCCAGCAGGCTTTAGCATTAAAATGGCAGGCAAACTCAACTCTGCTATAAAGTCAGCTTCTTCTGTATGCTGCACTTCTTCTCTGTAGTCTGACTCTAGGTTATGCCGGGGAACTTTCCTCCTGGCTCCTGAGGCTTCAAGCTTTGGCATCCATGGCAAACAGATCCTAAGGTGCTCTGGCTGGCGTGGGCATGTCCAGCAGAGACATGCCCCTGCACACCCTTCCCCTGTCTAGGGAAGACTAGACTCCAACTAACTGGTCCCCACCCTTCCTGCAGGAAATAGGACTAGCCCACTTCTCTCCAGAGGGGGGTTAGAATGGAATGGTAAGTTCCATTCTATCTAAGATAGCTCTGCCGTGTTTGCTGCCACCTGCTGGTGCACCAGGCCTATTACATGAACTTAACAGTTGCATAAAGATGTTAATATTGCAACATATAAAGGACCTAGATAGAAATACACAGATGACATTGTGTTAGCCCATTAGAGATAGTAGCAGGGTGAAGAAGTGGTAACACCACTCTGGGGTGTTACATGTGTCGGTGTGCACTTGTTTGCTAACAGACTGGCCTCTTGTCAGTCATAATGATGGGTGGTGGCAGAGAGTATCTGGGGTGCATGGACTGTGTTTGGGGTGTGGTTTATGATCAATGGAAATGGAAGGTGTAAGCAAGATTGAGTGAATGGACTGACCCCTTGCAGTCACGCCCACCTCATGTTCTAGGATGGTGCATATGTGACAGTGGAGGACTGTGCAATTGCAGGAACATCATCTTGTATGTGATAAACAGTGACTCCAAATTTCATAAATTGCACAAGCATTTAAAGCGGTTCAGAAGTGTGAAATGCTCCAATGCTTTCCATTGCCCTGCAAGGTCTTTTTCTGAAGATCCGGTGACGTACAGGGCTCTCCATGGGTAAGCAAGGTAGAGGCTTCTGCATAGCAGTGAGCCCGGTGACCTCACCAGCAATTTTGGGCGGGCACTAGTGCTATTCTAGCCTGTAAAACAGTTAGGGCAGTGATAAAGCCCCCCCCCCATCATTGCCGGCAACACTGGCGGTGGAAGCCTCCGTCTAGCAGTATGAATGTAAACAAAAAAGCCCTTGCCCTGCCCTCATGTCAGAGAGTGGGGGAAGAAGGGGTAATGTCCGGGTTTAGCTCTGAACCTGGACAACCCCTTTTAATGTGACAGGAGGACAGTACACTTCTTGTCAGCTAATTCACATGGTGTGTGGTTGGGATTTAGCACACAGGCTTTTAGGTTACTAATAAAAGTGAAGTTTTCTATCAGTTCTAATAGTGTTTACCTCAATATGTAAACAGTTGGTCGAGTGGACATTTGGGCATTTGTTCCCTAGTGGCACTGTTGTGTGTGTGCAATTACAGTATGACCTCCACTGACCTGGGTCAAATAGATATTCCCTTGAAGCCTTAATTGTAGGTGATGTTGATATTACATTAAATATGTACATTCTTCAAAATATTTACTAAGAGTGCTAATTAAAAAACTGTACCAGAAAAAAGAACATCAAAGAATCAATAGCCTGCCATAACATAAATTACAACAAGGATATCACTTAAATTTATGCTTTTTAAAGCAGATGGAGCCTAAGAGAGCAATCAATGTCAATGTACCAGTGAAATCAACACGTTGACACAGTCTCTGTAGATTTTCATGCCTCATTTATGGTCCCTCTTCAAACAGCTTACGGTAATATCAATGCCAAATGTCTACAGATGGGAAGCAAAACACAGCTATTCTACATTTTGTTCTGGAACAGAAAGCAGCGCCAGGGTTTGACTTGTATAGCACAACTAGTACCATCATAAGGCACATAACGATCACACTGTCTGTGCCGTACATTATTTTACAGACATTCTTTTGCATGGTTGCAGCTACTTAGGGATTAGGGGTGGAATTAAATGTTCTAGTATTGGCAATCATCATAAATAATATTAAAATGTTGTTATTGAGTTGAATTTCAGAAAAGTAAACATTTCCTTGTTATTATTCATGTATTCCTGAATTCACTAATTACAGTACAATGCAAGTGGATAGGTTTTTCGAAACGCCATCCACACGAATCGGAAAATTTCCACATGCAAATATAAGTGTTCTGTAAATTTTGAAATACACGGCATGGTCCTTCTGAAAATGCAACGCTTGCAGATTTTGCTGTAAGTTCCAGCCCAACTTGGGATCTACTGTACCACAGTGTCATCTGAGTGGGAGGACAATAGACCCAGAGTGAGTCTGGAAGTCACAACATTATAGATTATTACGATGCAGTGAGTTGGGGTTAGCAGAGCCACAATCAGCCCAGGAAACGTAGCCATCACACAGACCGTAATTTCCAGCGCGCACGGACTCTTGTGAAATTGGCCCTGGATCAGAACAGGCATTTAAATTAATAAACCAATTTGTCCTGCTCTATAACATGGTGACCACAGATTTGGCAGCATGTTCAACGTAACAGCAGCATTGTGCACAGCAGAATTTCAGGCAAAATCCCCAGAATATCCACAGCAAAGTCCACATGGACATCACTGTTGGTACCCTTCTGTTAATGAAACAAAAACCCACGTCGGTCACTGAAATACCTTGAAACTGACTAAAGTAAAAATAAATACTTATGAAATATAAAAGCAGCGGCCATGCGCACATGTCCGGGTGCTCTGGTCATTTCAGGGGACTAAATAGGATAGGGAATAACTTTAACCAGCCAGAACCCCCGTTTTAAAGGAGTTGTGCAGGGGTGTTATATTGATGACCTATTCTTACGATAGGACATCAATATCTGATCAATGGGGCCCAACCCCCAGCACCCCCGCCAGTCAGATGTTTGAAGAGAAGGTATCACTCCATGCGACCGCTGCTTCCTCTTCATTATACTACGTGTTGTCTCCCCTGTAGTAGTAATATAGTGTAATTCTGACACTGGGCAGCACATTTGACTAAAGAATGCCCTGATAGTCTTAAGATTTCATTTTACCCTGCACAGATTCAAGACACCCTGTGTCAGATTCAGCAAAGCAGTTCCAAAACCGAACCTCCTCCATGTTTCACAGTAGCTACAATGTTCTTTGCTTTGTATGCTTTATTTTTTGCGTCTGTGAACATAGAGCTAATTTAATTTGCCACAAAGCTCCAGTTTTGTCCCATTTGTCCAAAGGGCATTATCTCAGAAGCTTTGTGGCTTGTCAATATGCATTTTGGCAAATTCCAGTCTCGCTTTTTTGTGATATTCGTTCAACTGTGGTTTCCTCCTCAGTCATCTTCCATTAAGTCCACTTTGGGTAAGATTGTGATGGATGGTGCGATCTAACACTGATGTACCTTACACTTCTGAATAACATGTGTAAGTGTAGTAACAGGAGCATCAAGCTGCTTAGAGATGGTCTTATAGCCTTTACCTTTACCATGTGTGCCTATGAGTTTCTTTCTAATCTCTAATGACTCTCTTCTTGGCTTTCCTTTGTCCATGTTCAGTGTGTTACACACCATGATACCAAACAGCACAGTGAATAATTTTCAACCTTTTAAGGGGCAGACTGATTACAAATTTGAAGACGCACGTGATGCTAATTACAGGACACAACTTAGTTTAACATGTCCCTATGGGCAACCTATTTTCAATCTTTTCTAGGGGTACCATCATTTTTGTCCAGGCCAGTTTCATTAAAAGTATTCTGTGGAACTGCAATTCAAAAGCAATGTTTGATTTTTATTAACTGATTTACAGTACATGTTTTTATTTATTACTGTTGTCAGTTTCAAGTTATTGCAGTGGCCATTGTGTTTTTCTTTTTCCTTTTGGTACCAACAATTTTGTCCACATGTGTAGACAGAGCTGTCAGTTATTGCATAATTCCAAAAAAAAATTTGCAAAAAATTCAAATCACCCCCCTTTCCCCAAAATGAAAATAAAATAAATAAAAAAATAAAAAAATTACACATAATGGGTGTCGCAATGTGCGAAAACGCCCATACTATAATAATATTAAAAAATATTCACCATACGGTAAACATAAAAACGGAAAGAAAGCGTCCAAATGGCTAATTCGCCATTTTTGGACGCTTCATTTCCTAAAAAAATAAAAATAAAAAGTGATCAAAACATCATACGCACCCCATAATGGTATCAATTAAAAGTTCAGATTGCCCCGCAAAAAATGAGCCCCTACACTGCTCCGTACGCATAATTACCAAAAAGTTATAGGGGTCAAAACATGGCGACAAAAAAATAAAATAAAAAAATTCCCACTTTTAATTTTTTTTTCACTATCAAAACTCAAGAAAAACTATACATATTAGGTATTGCCGGATTCGCACTGACCTGAAGAATAAAATTAACCAGTCAGTTTTATCGCAAATCGAACGTTGTAATTTAAAAACCCGTAAAACTGTGGTGAAATTGCTTTTTTTTTTGCAATTTCACCCCATTTGGAATTTTTTTCCCGTTTCCCACTACATCACATGCAAAAATAAATGGTAGCGTTAAAAAGTACAACTTGTCCCGCAAAAAATAAGCCGTCATATGGCTATGTGAGCGGAAATATAAAAATGTTATGGCTTTTGGAAGGCAGGGAGCGCAAAACAAAAACGCAAAAATCCCAAAACCCCCGGTCCTTAAGGGGTTAATATGTCCCTATGGTTAAATTATTTTCAATCTTTTCTAGAGGTACCATTATTTTTTTCCAGGCCAGTTTGATTAGTTTTTTTTTTTATTATTATTATGTTGAACCACAGTTCAAAATCAATGTCTGATTTTCTTTAACTGATTTACAGTAAATATTTTTTGTTATTACTTTTGTCAGTTTCAAGTCTTTACAGCGACCATTGTGGGTTTTTCTTTCTTTGATGAAAGGGTACCAACAATTTTGTATACTTATATATTAAGTATAGAAAAATCTGAGATTAAATGACTAAAATCTAAATTATACACAATCTTTTCCTACAAAACTATATATCAGTGTGTTTTATAACATGGAGATTAGACATCATACTTAACAAAAAAGGGTAAAGTTAATAGACAAGTATGTTATGATCATGGTTGTAGTGGGTATCACAGCGATGAGGCTTGGAGGATCAAAGGGACCATTTGCATACACAGTTTTAGGCCTTATTCACACGTCTGTAGTGTTTTGCGGATCCGCAACACACCTTGCCACCAGCCCTATAGAGATGCCTATACTTGTCCGCACGTGCGGGCAAGAATTGGACATGCTCTATATTTTTGCGGAGCCGCCATCCGGAAGATCGGCGGCGCGCTCCGCAAATGCAGATGCGGAGAGCACAGTGTGTGCTCTCCGCATCCATCACGTCCCCATTCAAAATGAATGGGTCCGCACCCGTTCCGCAAATTTGCGGAACGGGTGCGGACGAATTAGGCCTAAGGCTAGAGTCCTCCTCTGCGCTGTGCATGAACTGCCATTGTGGCCGGCTGCATCAGAGCACATGACAAGAGATATTTTCAATTACATCACATGGATTTAATCGGGGTTTTCCCATTATCAACATTTATCATCTATCCACAGGATAGGTGATAAATGTATAATTGCTGAGGACCCAACTACTGGGACCCCACTGATTAAGACTGGTTATGTTAACCAGAAAGAGATATTTTGGTTTTTCGGATTGTTTCTACTTTCTTGAATAATAATAACCTAAATAAAATACAAACAATTACCAATAAAATGCTGTCGTATAGTTAATTTAACGAGAATATGGGATTCAATCAAGAAATCTATCCTCATTGCTCAAGTCAGATAGGCATGATGGGTCCCTGACTCCTCTATATCACATAAACAAGTTACCGTATATACTCGAGTATAAGCAGACCCGAGTATAAGCCGACCCCCCTAATTTTACCCTAAAAAAACTGGGAAAAGTAGTGACTCGAGTATAAGCCGAGGTGGAAATGGATGTCACTGTTATGGGGGGTATCTGTGGATGGCACTGTTATGGGGGATCTGTGGATGGCATCCACAGCCCCCCATCCCATAACAGTGCCATCCACAGCCCCCCCATCCCATAACAGTGCCATCCACAGCCCCCCCATCCCATAACAGTGCCATCCACAGCCCCCTCATCCCATAACAGTGCCATCCACAGCCCCCTCATCCTATAACAGTGCCATCCACAGCCCCCTTCCCCCCATTACCGCTCCTGTAAAGTTTTAAAATTCAATTACTCTTGCCCCTCCTCAAATACCTTACCTCCTCACATGCCGAACTGAATATTCCAGGCAGACCGGGCGGGCGAGTGCAGCGTGACTGACGTCACGTGCCTGCGCCGCCTGCTTCATTCATAAAGCAGGCCGGGCAGGCACGTGACATTAGTCAGTCATGCTGCACTCGCCCGCCGCAAATGCCCGCCCCCAGCTCCTCCTCCCGCTCCTCCTCCCACTCCGTCTCGAGTATATGACTCGAGTATAAGCCGAGTTTGTGTTTTTCGGCACAAATTTTGTGCTGAAAAACTCGGCTTATACTCGAGTATATACGGTATCTCTCCACAATGTATCTCTCTTCTAGATTATGAAGTAATAAATACATCCAAGTTTCTAACTTAAAAGGATTCTGACGGCACTATATTAAATGATGGGAGCAGTGTAAGCATATCTAGGGTGATGGTCATGATTAAGAAATCCAACTTTTAATCCTCTGATCACAAGCGCCATGGATGTGGTTCATGGCTGCTAAAATGGAGGTTACACAGCAGAAATAAGTGGTGAAAGGGATTAGACTTGTATCAATGAGATATACAATTTATAGTAATTGCCTTTAAAAGCTCTAGTTCTTTTCTTTTGCTGTTCACTTTTAAGTGCACCATTAATATAATCTCTTTATATATTATATAATAATATTCAGTAACAATAATGCACATTTATGAAGGTTATGAGAAAGTAGGCCAGTAAGTCACTACTATGTAGTCATTAGGTTTTACCTTGACACTATGAATGATGCAGAATATTACATGGTGTAACAGCGGCTGCTGTGCGCCACTGTTCCCCTGCTTACCGCTGCGGTCCAGGGCGTCGTGTTTAGCAGTGATCTGCTGCCAGTGCTTCCCATTCACCGCTGCAGTCCTGGGCTCTGTCTGTGGCCTCATGCACACGATCGTTTTTTTTGCGGGTGTACGGGCCGTTTTTATGAGTTCCGTATATGGTCCGTATACGGACCCATTCATTTCAATGGGTCCGCAAAAAAACGGAAGTGTTTCCGTATGCATTCCGTTTCTGTATTTCCGTTTTCCCGTTCCGTGCAGAGATAGAACATGTCCTATTATTGCCCGCAAATCACGTTCCGTGGCTCCATTCAAGTCAATGGGTTTGCAAAAAAAAACGGAACGCATACGGAAATGCATCCGTATGCCTTCCGTATCCGTTCCGTTTTTGCGGAACCATCTATTGAAAATTTTAAGCCCAGCCTAATTTTTTCTATGTAATTACTGTATACTGTATATGCCATACGGAAAAATGGAACGGAAACGGAAACACAACGGAAACACAACGGATAACAAAAACGGAACAACAGATCCGTAAAAAACGGACCGCAAAACCATACGGTCGTGTGCAATAAGCCTGTGTATGTACTGTTGTTCTGGGATCCGCTCCACAGTTTCCTCTCAGCCCTGGCCACAGCATGCTTGTTGCTTGTTCCCTGCAGCACTTCCTTAAAGCGAACCTGTCACCTGCTTTTTACCTCTTAAGCTGTTAACTGTACCTTATAGATCATTGTAACCTTGTTTCCAAACAGGTGTTCTTCGTTTTTCTGGGGTTTATATTCCTGAAAAAATCACTTTATAATCTCCTGCTCTGCTGCGTCTGAAGTCACCAGACAAGTCAAGGAGGCAGACCCTCCTTGACTGCTGGATGCGACTCCCCCGCCCTAACCCCGCCTCTCATCCCTATGATTGACACTAGGTCTTCTGCCCGGGACCGCGTGGTCTCGGCGGCGCATGCGCCGTCTGCCTTCATAGCAGCGCGATCCCGAGCCTCGCGCTGAGTGAAGCGCGATCCCCATGCTAGATCGCGCTTGCGCACTTCTCTCCTCTCTAGCCGGGCCGCTGGTGAAATGCAGATCACTCAGCGCGAGGCTCGGGATCGCGCTGCTATGAAGGCAGACGGCGCATGCGCCGCCGAGACCAGCGCGGTCCCGGGCAGAAGACCTAGTGTCAATCATAGGGATGAGAGGCGGGGTTAGGGCGGGGGAGTCGCATCCAGCAGTCAAGGAGGGTCTGCCTCCTTGACTTGTCTGGTGACTTCAGACGCAGCAGAGCAGATTATAAAGTGATTTTTTCAGGAATATAAACCCCAGAAAAACGAAGAACACCTGTTTGGAAACAAGGTTACAATGATCTATAAGGTACAGTTAACAGCTTAAGAGGTAAAAAGCAGGTGACAGGTTCGCTTTAAGGGCCGGCGCGCGTCACTTCCTGTGCTATATCGGTTAGGTCATGTGACCTCACTGACCAATCCTAGACTTCCTGCACATATATAAGTGGCTCAGCCCCCTTTCCAGATGCCTCAGTGTCAAGGTTCTTGTGTCCTGCTAAGGTTCCTGATATCTGCTTATGTTCCTGTGTTCCTGACTCGTACCTGTATTCCTGGACTCTGCTACCTTTTTGATCCCTGCCTGCTTGCCCTAACTCTATTGCTGACCTGGATTGCCTAACCTATACCTGTGCTGCCTGCCTTGACCTATTGCCTGTTTGACTTCGCCTCTGTCTCATCCTTCGGTACTGCACTGTTGCTCCTGGTTACGACTCAGCTTGCCAACGACGCCTGTACCTCTGGTACCTCCTGGTCTGCCTGGACCAGCTGCCTAGTGTGCCTATCCTCCTCAAGAGGTAGCGACCTGGTGTTCCCCTCGGGAAAGTCTATCCCCACCATCAGGGGTACTGTAAAGATCAAGGGGTTCACTTAGACAAAGCTATTAGAGGAGGTAGGACACGTGGCACAGTGGGTTCATAGCTGCTGGTTCGTGACACGTGGTTTTGATGACTATAAGGCAAGTAATTCCTCCTAAAAGACAAAAGAAGCCTCCAACCGCTGTTCTCTGATTTGTGGCATCATATCCCTGTAAATACAAAACATCTTTATACATTAATTTTGTAAAAGATATAAAAATTTGTGACGAAAAGAATACTGTCAAGTACTTGGACCCTGCTGTGGTTTACAGAAATGCTATTTAGCCTTAAAGGTCTATTGCAGATTGTCCTTTTCACTAACTGTGCAGATTAATTCCCCATTCTGCTGTATGAATCCAAGATTTAAGTAGATCTGTATACAGTCTTCGGAGGGGAGCTGATTTACGTACATAAAATCCTGGCAGTTAGATTTACTGTTATATTTGCTCCAGTGTCTTGACACAGCAGCTGACGTACAACTTCTGTATAGTACGATTAGTAAGATCTACAACATCAAGACAACAATCTTTTTGATTTGCCCTCCATTAATTTTCTTTCTTTTCAACGTGGCCCACGTGTTAATAACCAGCATGAATTCTACATTATGACTCCCAGTATATTGAAGCAACTTGGCAAATGGAAATGAGGGCAGTAGGTAAGGAGTGCAGAATTATAGCCATAGGGAATTGAAGGAAATTGGGCAATAAAGCATAGTAATATGAATAGGGTCATAAGCAAGTTCTGCAGGAAAAATGGATGTCTATCAGAAAAAAGTCCCTTTAGGCTATAATTTCTCATAAAACTTGAAGATTATTCTCAGAACTATTAAGGATTTATATGGTTTCCCTATTCACTAGCATGGTGAACTGTTTTAATTATTTATGTTGAATGAAAAAGAGCAAGAAAATGTTAAATGTACAGATTATGTGCCCCAGGAACAGGATTGATTAAGAAAAGAAAATACTGTATATATATATATATATATATATATATATATATATATATATAGCTTGCTTATTGCAGACCTGTCACTACTGAAAAAGGCCCCTAAATATACACTTGATGTATTACATTCAAAGGGGGACATATCAGATCCCTTATTATGCATTATCTAAGGTTGTAGAGAGAGACAAGCAGATTTTAGGGGACTTTTGTGTGCCAGAAATGAGTCCAATAATATCGACATAAATGATCTGCATGCTGCCCCTCCCCTCTAGTCGCTGATTGACAGCTTTTTCCCCTGTTGTGTATAAGAATAAACTGTCAATCGTCAGCCGGACGGCAGGAGAAGGCAGATATGCATACATGGACATACTGGGAACCTAAACCTTAAAACCTAGCTGAATAATGTTAAAGGATTAAGACTACATGCACACGGCCGTTGGTGTTTTGCGGACCGCAAACCGCGGATCCGCAAAACACGGAAGCTGCTCCGCGTTCTTGCGGAACAGAACGCGGCCCATTATAGAAATGCCTATTCTTATCCGCAAAACGGACAAGAATAGGACATGCTCTATTTTTTTTGCGGGGGCAGGGAATGGAGCAACGGATGTGGACAGCACACGGAGTGCTGTCCGCATCTTTTGCGGCCCCATTAAAGTGAATGGGTCCACGCCCGAGCCGCAAATTATGCGGTTCGGACGCGGACCCCAACAACGGCCGTGTGCATGAGGCCTAAGGCTGAACAATATTAACATCCAGGTGTTGTCTGAGTTTAGAACGGACAGCGCCAGGACTGAAAACTGATCTATTAAAGTCAATGAGCCAATTCACATTAGCGACCTTCCGTAAAGACTCTCAATTCATAGTGAGAAAATGACATCATGCACCATCCAGTTCCGAGTTTCCTACAAGAGTCATTCTTTCAAGTGAATGGGTCTACAAGAAAAAAAAAAGGATCGCACTTGGAGGCCATTCATGTGCAGTCTACTTAACAAGACGAGTGCAAAGTCGTTCGTCTAAATTCAAACTAAAGTTAGTAGTGCAGTTTAAAAAGGCTGCACTACTTTTCAGACTGTTATATTTATGACTTCATTTATATTCAGAAACCCTAATATGCGGATTAAAACATGATGGGCATGTCTTCTGTGAATCCAGAAATCTGCTGCCTTCACTAGCAGGCATAAACTGGCTCAGCTTCATACAGGTACTACTGGATATATATATATATATATATATATATATATATATATGTTAGAGTTGATGAAGTAGGCAGCACTCCATTATATATATATATTGTGGTAGGGTGCAGGGTGCCGTCGTGGATGGCAGGTACGTGTCACCGAGGTTCATAGCCTCGGTGAGGTAAGAGTCATTTTTGTTGATGTCAGCAGCAGGTAGTGCTACTGACATAGTTGCTAAATAGCATGGCTGCAAAGCCGATCCGGGCCGGCTCTTACCGGGAGCAGCTAAAGTGTAGGGTGGGTGGCTGCTCCCCACGATCCAGTCCTGGTTTTGGGCTGGGTTTAAAACACAGCCAGCACCAGCAGCTGGGGGTGTGATTGTCCTGGAGCTGCTGTAAGGCTGTGGAATCATTTGAGTTTGGGAGTTCTGATCCATGCTGTGCTGTGTGGAGTTCTCTGGGCTGGAGGCAGGAGCCCAAGCAGGGAGGAGTGCAGACGGCCTGGAAGCCTGGGGTCGATCGCCTTGCGGCTGGACTGACAGCCAGGTGCGAACCTGCGCCTGAAACCTCCCAGGTGACTGGAACCTGTTTTGGACTGTTTTGTTTTGCCTCATGGTTTCGGATGTGTGTGATTTGACACCGGGAGACTGTTTGTTGTTTGTGTTGTGCAAGTGTGAATAAAACACTGATTGTTGCACCTTCTGGACTCCCTGTTTTGCCTCTGTACTGCACCCGCACCGCTATCTACCAGAGCGACTCCCATATATATATATATATATATTGATTCCCAGCATATATTGCCCATTATTAT
This sequence comes from Bufotes viridis, assembly GCA_033119425.1. NCBI lineage: Eukaryota > Metazoa > Chordata > Amphibia > Anura > Bufonidae > Bufotes > Bufotes viridis. The sequence goes on from CM065592.1 coordinate 240,122,468, forward strand.
AATCATCCTCACCTTTTAGCCCCATTCACACGTCCGCATTTTAGTCCGCATCTATCCTGCAATTCTGCCGTGTACATGAGTGTTATTTTTCACGCATCACTTCTGCGTTGCGTGAAAATCGCAGCATGTTCTATATTCTGCTTTTTTCACGCAGCTCTGGTCCCATAGAAGTGAATGGGGCTGCGTGAAAAACGCATTGCATCCGAAAGCAAGTGCGGGTGCTTTGCGTTTTTTACTGATGGTTGCTAGGAGATGTTGTTTGTAAAACTTTAGTTTTTTATCAAGCGCGCGAACAACGCATCAAAACGCATTGCACCCACGCGGAAAAAATTGAACTGAACGCAATCGCAGGCAAAACTGAATGGCTTTGCCTGTGAAATCGCACAGTTTTCACTGAACGCAACAGCAACGCATCCGGACCTAATCGGGACTCGTGTGAAAGACGCCTAAGCCTTCTAACATCCTAAAAAAATAAAATGCCATTTACAAAATGATGCTAACATAAAGTAGTCATATGGGGAATTTTAAGTAATAAATATTTTATTTATGAGGTACAGATGTAGCAGGGTTAGCACTCCCACTGTTAACTCAAATTTCTTAACTCATTTCATTATCTTGAGAAAAAAGCCATTGAAAAGCAATTGAAGGTGTTTGCTTAGTTTAGATAACCAAACTCAGAAATCTCAGAAAAAAGGAGTGCTAACCATGCTACATCTGTATCACTTTCTCTTTTAAAAGCAGTGAAATAAAAATTTTGAAAATTGCAAATTTATTTTATTTTTTTAAATTTGGGGATTTTTTCATAAATAAAGGTGAAATAAATTGACTCAAATGTATGACCATCATAAAGTACAATGTGTCACGAGAAAACAATCTCTAAATGGTTTGGATAAGTAAAAGCGTTCCAAAGTTATTTCCACATAAAGTGACACATGTCAGATTTGCAAAACATGACTCGGTTCAGGAAGGGGGTAAATGGCCCGGATGGGAAGTGGTTAATGTACAAAACGCATTTGGGAACAGGCTATGAACATCTTTGTACTGTTTTTATTGTTCATTTACTACCCAAATGCAAATTAGGCAACTTTCTCAATAGCCTTCATTAAAATTTTCTACCATTTTGCTTCTGTAGAGCATAAGTTCCTCCCGTAGCTGCTGCTGCTGCTTGTAACACAAATCCATCAGAGCACTGATTGGTTTTTGATGGCGCTCTCTCTCTGCTGTTTCCCTCCCTTCTCTCTGTATTAGAGATAGCAGAAGGAAGGGGGAGGAGGTTGTACACAGATGTGTATTGAGACAGGGCATCCCACACAGGTTATAGATAGGGAGAAGAACACAGTTTGCAGGGGCAGGGCTGCACCTGCCATTAGGCGAGATGAGCATCGTGCCTCAAGCAGCGACTGACCTGCCTCTGAGAGGGTGGCAGTTTATGGCGATGGAGGCTTGTGTATCCCATACCCACCGTTGAGCCTAAAAGAACAAAGGCTACTATAACTGCTCATGCAGTTGTGATGACATTGTAGCAACTTCCTGTGCTGGGTCTCAGACGACACGATTATGTAGTCATGAACGCCCATGACCTGGCAAAGGCATTCGTGATTACATCATGGCACGATCTTGACCAGTGACCTGGCACAGGAGGTCAATCCAACTATCTGTGCCGAGATATGGCAACTTAGGCCTCAGGTGATTATTTAGGGCATTATACATACTGGCACTAAAGAGGGCATTATACAAGAGACAAGGGAGTTGGCACTGCAGGGGGCATTAGAACTGTATGGTAAAATTATAACTATAGGGGCACTGCAGGGGGTATTATAAATACAAGAAGCATTGCGGAGGCATTATAAATACTGGGGGCACATCATGATGGCATTATACAAACTAGAGCACTACAGGGGGCATTATAATTACAGGGGGAACTGCAGGGGCCATTATAAATACTGGGGAACTACAGTGGGTACTGCAGGGGTGTATTATAACTAATAGGGATATTATAGGGGGCATTATAAATAATAGGGCTACTACAGGGGGCATTATAACTACTGGGGATACTATAGGGGGCCTTATATAGATTGGCCTACTACTAGGGGCTCTAAAGGGGTGCCTTATAGGGGGCCCTGTTACTACATAAGGCACTATAGAGGGGCCTTATTTATACTACAGACAATATGACAGTACTATTACTACTGGGGTTACTATGGGAGCTTTATTATGCTTGGGAGCAATATAGAGGGCATTGCTTCTAATAGGAGACTCTTGGGGGCATTATGATTATTGGGGTTCCGTGGGTGGCACTATTACTAATGAGGGCATTCTGGTAGAGAATTCTTACTATTACTGGAAGTTTGAGGAGCTGATGTCTGGGGGGGACTATCTATATGGGACAAATATTTTTGCAGTATAATGTTTGTGGGCACTGGGGAGCACAGCAGGCACAATATTAGGGGTAGCTGTAGAAGAACAATATTGGGGCACCAGGAGGAGAAGAATATAAGGGAGGAACCTAAGATGTCTGTGTGATGAGAGGCAGCTGAAAGAAGTTGTCATGCTAATCTGGTTCAAATAGAGAAGATGACGAAAGATAATGTCTATATCAGAGTAGACATCACTGGGTGTAATAGGTATGTAGTGCTGCATTGTCCGTTGTGTTTTGTACTGCTGTATGTAATGTCAATTCAAATATGTCTTTGCCAGTAGGGCTGGGGGGAGGAGTTAGACTGAGAATTTGGCATTTCAATTTTTGCCTCCAGCAGCAGAGCAGTTAGAGTTGGCCTTGTGCAAGGGGAAAGGTAGCAGCATCCTGGATACACAGATCCAGCATATTACTAGGTATTACTAAGTGGGAGACCCATATCAGAAAGTCCTTACACTACCTACAGTACAAAATACATTAAGTCACTATCTCCATAATCATAGGTTTAATAATACATTTTAAACAGTTAACAATATTGAAATTATGTCTCTCTACAATGAAGAGTTCACACCACTGCTATGTTTTTCCTTTGTTCTGCTTTGTTAGAGGAGCAAAACAATGAAAATAACAGCAGTGCCGGACTCAGTACATATCTTAAACAAACAGAGCTGAACAGACTAGACTGCTGGTATCCAGGGAAACAGGGTGGGGTATCACCTTTAACTCCCGCTTGGCCCCTTCACCCAACCTTGACCTATAACAAAAACACTGACAACTGTGTCACTTTATTGCTGGATGGTGATCGGCCACAGCTTCTTTATTAAAGCGGCAAACCTTAATAAACCATAATATCATAGCGGTATGCCAAACGCCGGACTCCCAGCGGGCAAGTTAAACCGTAATCATCAAGAGCGGTATGCCGGCCGCTGGACTCCCAGCGGGCAATTACGCCATCTTGTACCACCATATCTCCGCTGTACCCAAATGCCGCCAGCTGTGACTTGATAAACTCGACCAGAATTCACGTATCTCAAAAGCCGTAATCATCAGAGCGATATCCAAACCTCTGGACTCCCAGCAGGGCTCCTAAAAATTGAAAAACAAAGCAGAATAAAACAAGTATCCATAACCGATCATAACCTTGTATCTTGACCAGTCTCCCAAGTATATCCACAAAGGGAGGGAGGGAGGGCCAATTTGCTTCCACTGGCAAGAGGAAGTGCCAGAATATGGAGTGAGTATATGCAGCCTCCAGGATTCTCTGCCCCGCCCACATCCTGTCTAAGGAGCTCCCCAGTGAATTAACCTCTTAATGGTCCTATTCTGCCATCTACTTTACTATTAACTCGAAGGGGCCAGCACCCTAAAGCCCTAAGGGGAAAAGGGCGGAGGGGGGACCATCAGTCCCTGAGCACCCTCCTTATACAGTCGGGTGCTTGCCAGACTGCTGGTATCCAGGGAAACAGGGTGGGGTATCACCTTTAACTCCCGCTTGGCCCCTTCACCCAACCTTGACCTATAACAAAAACACTGACAACTGTGTCACTTTATTGCTGGATGGTGATCGGCCACAGCTTCTTTATTAAAGCGGCAAACCTTAATAAACCATAATATCATAGCGGTATGCCAAACGCCGGACTCCCAGCGGGCAAGTTAAACCGTAATCATCAAGAGCGGTATGCCGGCCGCTGGACTCCCAGCGGGCAATTACGCCATCTTGTACCACCATATCTCCGCTGTACCCAAATGCCGCCACGGAGGAGACCCGTTCTCCAACGGGGCTCCGACCACCACCCAGCAGAACCGAGTCTGTTGAAACTCCCCAACAGGCCGGGAAGTGTCCCGACTAACATTCAAGAGGAAAATGCCATCAAGTCCCATTAAAAACCAAGGCCAATAGGATAAATAGTTGTATATAATGGGGCATAGCTGCCCACGATGAGAACCAAGTCTAACCACTTTACCCATCAATTGGTCAGACCACACATTGTAAGCTCCTGCGAGCAGGGCCCTCATTCTTCTTGTTGTAATAATCAACTTGTCAGTTGCTATGTTATTTATGACCGTTTGTCCATGAACCCCTGAATTGGAAAGCGCTGCGGAATATGTTAGTGCTATTTAAATATATATACATTTTTTTTTTTTTTTTTAATAATTATTACTGTGTACAGTTCTGGACTCCTGTGCACAAGGCAGACATAGCAGAGCTAGAGAGGGTCTAGAGGAGGGCAACTAAAGTAATAACTGGAATGGGGCAACTACAGTACCCTGAAAGGTTATCAAAATGAGGGTTATTCATATTAGAAAAGACGACCGAAGGGAGATCTAATAACTATGTATAATATATCAGGGGTCAGTACAGAGATCTCTCCCATCATCTATTTATCCCCAGGACTGTGAATGTGACGAGGGGACACCTCTGCTTCTGGAGGAAAGAAGGTTTGTATATAGACAAAATAATTCTTCACGGCAAGAGCAGTGGGCTATGGAAATCCCTTCCCGAGGAAGTGGTAATGGTGAAGTCACCAAAAATGTTGAATCAAGTGGGGCCTGGATGTAACCCTGGAGAGTAAAATATTACAGACCATAGCTACCAGAGAGGGGTCATTGATCCAAAGAACTGGAACTGCTACACTATATAGCTGAATTTTCCCGATCACGGTGACAAACCACTGCCCCTTGAGCTATACCTTTGTATTGTATACACAACGCCTTCCCATATATGGACAGAACAACCCACCCGGGAGATGACAACCAACCACCCTCCTACCAACCTCCTGAAAAAACAGGGATCATCGCATGTCAGCACATATGAGGTCCAGAGCTCCAGAATGACAAGGGGCAGTACCACAGCACGGGTATACCAACCACTTCCGGAAGAAGTTAAAATACCACCTGAAATCCCGGATCCCTTTGCCAAGACTGAACCAATCGAACCACCAGGAGCGCACACCGGGCCTGTGCTCCTGTCTCTCCATGGAGATATATACGAAAGGCCACCCATTGATCCACCAAACACCAAGAACCTGAAAGACAAAAAAATTAGCCCGAGCCTCAACATACAAAGAGGATCGTACAACCAGACCAGAAAAAGTTAAACCAAAAAGTTATTTATGTATTTGTTTATTTCAAGTTCAAGGTAAATTGTAAAACCCACTGAGGGGAAACATCCTGATGGGAAAAAGAATTGGATCCCCACCCTGTGTGAAGTCATAACCCATCGAACCGGACAGACCGGAATGAAACCGGGCAAAGGGGAGGTACACCCCTTTCTATTAACTTGATCGTCATGTATAGACGGCTACAATCCCGACTACTATTACCCCATAAAAAGATAACCACCCCCAACGCAGTGCGGCCTCTTATGAAGAGACAAACACCCAGGAGAAAATACCAATCAGCCAGGACAGAAGGCTGAAGGAGACGGGACATGGCTATCCAGACTAAATGCCCCTAACTAAACCCGAATTGCTTACCTAACAACGGAACAGTACAGGCAAATGAACCTTGGAGGGGCACCTTGCCGACCAGTAAAGTCCAGTCAGGAGGACCCGTCAGAGTGCCTGACTCACATCAAAACCCAGATCCGAACGGGAATAAAAGGCTGCAGTTATTTATTTATTTTATTTATTTATTTTGTAACCCCATGAATTGTGCTTATATCAAGGCTCTCCTCTGAGCGACGTCCGCGAACAGACCTGGTTATCAGTTACTGGCTTACCATCTGATTATCCTGCGACTGCCAATTCCGCAACATTCACTCAGCTGGGGAAGTCATGCGGCAGCAGTATACCGATAACGCCCTCCTGGCAACCACACCCACTGGCCAGAATAAAGTCTCTTGTACTGCTTACATCATGTACATCTCCCTTGTATTCCGCTCAACTGGATCCCACAGAACTGTAACTCCTGAAACATTGAATCTAAGGCAAGTGCATTACCACCATGCTGCCAACCTGCATAGTAATGTTAGAATCTCAGCAGAAGTGCCCAGTTATCAACCATCCCAATGGAACCCGGGTCCGGTGGACCAGAACTGTAGTTTTCAGCAAGAGAAACAAAGTAAATGTGGCTGTGTTGATATGAACTAACAACCATGTACATCAAGGAAGGTCCACAGCCCGACTAGAGGGATTAAGACTACTGTGACATGCCTCCGTACATATGAGCTAACCATGTCAGATATGTCCCTATTGAAAGCCCAAATAGAACAAACACACAGCTTAGCGCCCGCAGGTAGGAGTATAACAGTAAGCACTGCTCTACACATATTTCGCACCGGATACACACCTAATTATAAAATCATTTATTACACAGAGGGCCTGAGCCTCACCCAAAAACAGCTGCAAGAAAACCCTCCGAAAGACCGGTGGGACAAGAACCGTTACATGGAGCATGAGGGTATCGGATACACAAAATGAAGAAACCAGCGACTAACGCACGACCCATTCTGACTCAACAAGATGTCTACACCATACAAATCAAGTACTCATTGCACTACATAGAACAACCACATCCGGAAACCTACCAGAACCAGGTAGGGGACCGAACACTTGCCACACCATATCAACCTGTGGCCTCACTGCTACGCTACCCTGGAAAACCACATACTAAGCCCAACCGGTCCCGAAAAGGGGGGTCATGCTATTGTACTGCCGACGTCACAAAACCACCACTGACAGAGGGCTTTGCCTCTTTCTGTGATCGAGTAATCATTTATTATATAGTTACCATATATAAATATAATCTATATATATACATATATATCTACAAACATATCCACACCCATTTTTTTTTTTTTTTTTTGGTACATGGTCGGGGAAAACCCCTTCTATAGGATATGGACACCCCAAGTGCTAAAACCGCAGTTGCACAAGCTCAGGTCAACCACGGCTGGGAACCTCCCAGCTCAAACCTGTACCAACTAACATAAACCAAAGGAGTATTAAAACCAGGAACAGCTAACATAAACCAAGGCAGTATTAAAACCAGGAACAACAAACATAAACCAAAGGAGTATTAAAACCAGGAACAGCTAACATAAACCAAAGGAGTAGTAAAACCAGGAACAACTAACATAAACCAAGGCAGTATTAAAACCAGGAACAACAAACATAAACCACCAGGAATGCTACCCATAAGCTATTGCGTCACAGAGCAACCAGCGCAACCGGAGGGGTGGGGGACCCCGTATCTACAAGTGCCCATATAGCAAGGATTCTAATTCTGCACAAGACCAGGCACCCCCCGTCCCCTAGAGCATCAGTACTCACCAGTTGTAGAAAGGAACGGCACCGCTGAAGGAGCGGGAACTGGAATGCCAACCTGGTGGGTCGCTGCAGCGACCATACCGAGAACCTTGGATAGATGGACAGGCACCAGCCTCTTACGGTTTCCGATCGCAACAGCAAACCAGACTCCTCAGATGCGCCAGACATTCCGTCCGAAGACGACGGCTAGCGCCACCTGGAGGATCTGGAGCGCCTACTTCACCCGGAAACCCTGGAACGGTTGTCGGGACTGGCGCAGGCGGTAACCATGGAGGCCACGCCCGGCCCACCTGCGAGAAGGATAAAAACAGAGAGCCCTGCGCCTGCCTGACTGAGGGTGGGGGTGTCATAAGGGTCTCAAACTGAGACCCGCAGTGCCCCATGTACTAAAAGGGGCACAGACTGCATAAGCGGGGGAGCAGCAACCCCCATGGAGGAAAGGTTACATAGGTGGGGGCACTGTAAACCGGGGGTACGAGGGGCAGGTGAAGAGCTCTCCCGGGCCCCATGTAGCAAACGGTCCCACATTAAGCGGTTCCCATTACAAGCGCCCAGTAAGCGCTGCTGGACTAAGGGGCCGGTGACACTAATCTGATATGGAGAAGGGAGGGGGCAGAGGGATGCTAGGGCGGGTGAAGAGCTCCCACAGGGCCATATAGTAACAAGAGAACTCGCCTGCCCAGCGGTGCCCGTCACAAGCGCCCTGTAAGCACTGCAGGGGTAAGGGGGCAGGGCCAGGAGCAGTGACTAGCTCACACCATGGAAGCTGAAGGACCCTGGCTGAAGCAGGGGGCTGCGGTGACCCCATGCCGCCCTACCTTAGTGGAAAGGGGTGCACAATAGGCTAAAATGCAGGGGGTGGGGGTCGGAATTACTCAGTTAGTGAGGAGCTGTCCCACACCCCCTCATGGCTAACAATCCTGGCTGGCATGTGCAGCCCCAACACCCATGAAACAAAATGCTGCAGGGGAATGGCAGAGCCAAAAAGCCCCGCAGCTCCACACCACTCACTAAGGCAGGCACAGGGGAGGAGGATGCCAGGGGAGAGCTGAGGCTGCTCAAACTGAGCACAGCTATCCCTCATCCTGCCCATGAAACTCACCAGGAGGCAATTACAGGAAAAACACCACCTGTGGCATCTTGGTGTGGACAGAGCAAAGGGTGCATACCACACCAATTTGCTTCCACTGGCAAGAGGAAGTGCCAGAATATGGAGTGAGTATATGCAGCCTCCAGGATTCTCTGCCCCGCCCACATCCTGTCTAAGGAGCTCCCCAGTGAATTAACCTCTTAATGGTCCTATTCTGCCATCTACTTTACTATTAACTCGAAGGGGCCAGCACCCTAAAGCCCTAAGGGGAAAAGGGCGGAGGGGGGGGGACCATCAGTCCCTGAGCACCCTCCTTATACAGTCGGGTGCTTGCCACAATAGAGTCCGTTTAGTTTCCGTTTAGGATCCTTTTTTCTTTTACCAGACAACATGCAGGACTTTTTGCATGGTCTTTTTGATGGGATCTGCAACAAAGGCCCTGAACATAGCTTCCAACACAATGTGAACGGGCCCTGTGGTGCAACCATTGTTAGAGCAAGATCAAGGTAATTGTAGCTCAACAAGTGAGAAATGTAAGTTTTAGTGACCTGCACTAGGTAGTGAGTAGAGATGAGCAAATCAGTTGACGAAGTGGAATTAGATCCAAATTTCAGGAAAAATTCGATTCGCACCAAATCCGAATTTCCTCACGCTTCATGGTAACAAATCACATTTTTTCCTAAAATGGCTGCTACACGTGTGAGGACATGGAGCAAGGAACTCTGGGAAGGTGGGATCACACATAATGCCATGCATGCAGCCAATCAGCAGCCAGCCCTGTTATGTCACAGCCCTATAAATAGCCTCAGCCATCTTAGATTCTGCCATTTACCAGTGTACTTAGTGCAGGGAGAGACGTCAGAAGGCACTAGGGACAGTGTTAGAAAAAACTTCATTGTGCTCAAAAAAACGATTTACAAGTGCAGGGAAAGATTATTCAAGGTGTAGGGAAAGGATAGGGAGGAATCATTCGGCAACATTTATGTTGAACAGGGTTCAGTAGGGGAGGTTACAGCCTGGGTAATAGGAACAATCCTATTACACCTTGCTGCACTGACTGGGGATCCAAATTGCCATTATACAGCTCTGCAATTCCAGCAAACTGTTCTTATTGGGGTGCAAGTGCTGTTTGAAACAGGCATTAACAGGGTTTATTACAAGGAAATATTTCTATGTCTTATTTGCCCTTGTACGGAGCAGTTATATGTTCTAAAGCAGGGGTGCACAACCTGCAGCCCGGGGGCCACATGCAGCCCTCGATACCATTATTTGCGGCCCCCAACCATCTGGTAACAGATATGTATGTCTATGTCTTCGGTCTGCTCACAGGTATCTTTCATGTATTTTCCCATTAGATGGGAGTCCTAGAAGTATAACCAGACAATGTTATATACTGCATGTTCAATATGCCATAAATACATTATTTCAGTTTGTAATACCTCCTTTAAGTTTTATTTTCGGCCCTTGGAATTGGTTCAGGCTGACAATGTGGCCCCCAACAAAATATATTTGCCGATCAGCAGTGCAGTTATGTTATAAATACGTTTGTGGCGTGTATTAGTGGCAAAAGTTAAATATATTTGCCATTTAGCGGTGCAGTTGTATGTTCTAAAGCCCTTTTTTGTGTGTGTATTTGTGGGAAAAAAGGGCTTATTAGCCGTTGTGTGGTGAAGTGAGAAAATTACAGACTTTTTTGGGGTGTATTAATTTCCCATTTATTTATTTGATCTAACAGTATGTCAGACAGAGAAGTGCCAGGCCCTGCACAGGGGAGTGTCAGAGGCCTAAATGTTTCTGGCGCAGGCAGAAGTCACAGCAGAGTAAGGAGCCGTGGCAGCAGGGGTCACTTCGAGAGGCCTGAGCTCCCAGTGTGAGCTAGCGGTCGTGACCAGCAACCCAACGGTTCTTGAATGGTTGACTCGATCTTCAACTTTGTTGCAAGTGACATCAGACACCCCCAGCCAAGAATCAGTGGGTTCGTCAGATACAACCCTTAGTTGGCATGGCCCTGGAGCAGGCCTTGTGCCCTCACCCGTCCTCAACCTGCCTCTGTCCTTTTCTGTTTTCTCAGCCAGAGAAATATTGTATGATGTGGGCTCAGCTCCACTATACAGTGAGGACTAGCTACTATAAGACAGTCAGCAGCTACTGGCAAGCTAAGATGTGGAGGAGACATTTGCCGCTTCCTCCACTAGGCGGGCAAGTAGTGACGAGGAGAGTGGCGTGGGAGCTGGTGTTGCGAGCGGTCATGACCCAGAGACGGTTGAGGAGCACATCAGTGACATGCAGACAGTATTCAATGATGATGATGGAGCTGATCGCACTTGGGAGCCAGGTTAACGAAGGGGCTTCATCATCATCGGGAGAAGAGGATGGCAGCTTGCCTGTGAGCCAGCGGCAGAGCCATCAAGTCGCTAGTGGGAGGTCGGGAGCCTACCTGCCCGGGAAGTAGCGGTGCACGGGTTCACGGAGGCAGCGGCGGTAGCAGTCAGTCAGTGCGTAGTGTTGGGGGTAAAATCACCTACTCAGCAGTGTGGCAGTTTTTTGTTAAGCCACCGGAGGAGGTGAACATGGCCATATGTAGAATCTGTAGGCAGAAGGTGAAGCGTGGCCAGGATGCCAATGTTGGCACCATGGCCCTGCGTCAACATATGCAGCGTCACCATAAAGTGGCCTGGGAAAACCGTGGCTCCGATGTGGTTCTCCAGCCTGTCGCAGCAACCGCTACATCACCTAGTGGCGCACACACAAGGTTTCAGGTAGTCAAGGCTCCACGACCTCAGCCCAAGGGAGCTTTCTGTCCTTTCCATCATCTGCTGGTCCCTGATGCTCCTGCTCCTCCTACTCCTCGTCAGTCATTCCGTCAGCAATCAATCACCGAAGCGATTGCCAAGAGACAACAGTATGTGTGCACTTATCCAACGGTGCAGAAGCTGAATATGCTCCTGTCCAAGTTGCTGGTGCTGCAGTCCCTCCCTTTGCAAGTGGTGGACTCTGCACCTTCTCAGAGGACTGATGGCTTGTGCCGAACAGAGGTGGAGAGTCCCAAGCCGTCATTTCTTCGCCAAAAAGGCAGTACCAGCCCTACACACACATGTAGAACAGAAGGTGGGCCAGTCCTTGAACCTGTAGGTGTCTGCCAAAGTGCACGGCAGCGCCAGCATGGGGAGCGGTAACTACGGTCAGGGACAATACATGTCCTTTATGGCCCACTGGGTGAATGTGGTTCCTGCACCAGCAACTTGGCCAGGTTACACCGCTTCCGCCTCCACGTTGTCACGCCGTTGGTTCTGGAACAATGTCTGCCTCTGTCTTCTCATCCTCCACCATGTCCTCAGCCTCCACTGCAGGGACAATTCACAGTGCCAGTCCAGCATACCACATGTACAGGGCATGGCAATGTCACGCTGTTCTACACCTCGTTTGCCTGGGCGAACAGGGTCTCACAGGGGAGGAACTGCTCCGTGTCCTTTATCAAGAAATCGAATCCTGTCTTTCTCCGTGAAAACTGAAAATCGGAACCATGGTGACCGCCAACGGGAAGAACATGGTGTTGGCGCTGTGCCAAGGACAGCTGAGCCATGCGCCCTGCATGGCACACTTGTTCAATCTGGTTGTCAAGCGGTTCCTGAAGTCTTCCACCCATCTGCAAGACATCCTAAAAATGGCCAGAAAACTTTGTATGCAATTCAGCCACTAGTACACCGCAAAGCACACCCTCCTTGAGCTGCAGCTGCAGAATGGGCCCCAAAATAGGCTGATATGCAACGTCTCCACCCGTTGGAATTCCACCTTCTCTATGTTAGACAGACCACACGAACAGAAAAAGGCCATAAACAATTTCTTGATGATCCAAGCGGACAGGAGTATGCCCCTGTGCAACTTTGATGTCAGCCAGTGGAAGGTCATGACACCTGCCGTTTGCTCAGGCCCTTTGAGGAAGCCACATTATTTGTCAGTGGCCAGGACAACGGGATGAACAATGTCATTCCACTGCTTCATGTCCTGGAACAAATGCTGATAAATCTGGCTGGTCAGGGGACCGAAGACGTGGTGCCTAGATCTCACGGCCACATGAGCCCTGTGGGAGCTGAACTGGAGGAGGAGACATTGGAGCACAAGCAATGTGTAGCGAAATGGGTGGTTTTTCTACACAGGTGACAAGAGAGGAGTAGCAGGACCAGCCAGAGGAGCTACAGGGCGATGATAAAGATGAGGCAGAGGACCTAGACACAACATGGCAGTATACAGTGGAGACTGAGGCAGAGAGTCCCTCTGAGTTACTTGCACTAATGGCCCGATGCATGCTCACTTGCTTTATTAGTAACAGCCGAATTGTCACCATTCGGCAGAGGGATGACTTCTGGCTCTGCGCCTTGTTGGACCATCGCTACCGGTCCAAAATGGGGGCCTTTTTTACACCCGCTGAGAGGGAGGACAAACTGAACTACTATAGAGACATCCTATTTAGTCATTTGGCCGCTGCCTATCTGCACCATCATCCATCCTCTCGCAGGTCTGTCCAGGGGTGGGGGGGGGCCCTCTGCCCTCACGTTCCTCTGCTATGGCTGCTGTGGCAGGGTAGGGGGGGGGGTAGGAGCAGTTCCAGCTCCATCAGCAGCAACATGAGTCTAGAGTCGATGATGAGCAGCTTTCTTCACACGCTTAGTGAAGAAACTACTTACCAGCAGCAGCAGGTAGAACTGGAGCAGGACCTGACCCAGCAGGTGGTGTCATACTTGTACAGCACCCTGCCACCCCACATTGAAGATCCGCTGGACTACTGGGCAGCCAAACTGGATTTGTGGCCGCAACTGGCCGAGTTTGCCCTGGAAAAGCTGTCCTGCCTGGCCAGTAGTGTGGCATCAGAGTGGGTGTTTAGTGCGGCGAGGGCCATAGTTACCCCAAGAAGAACAAGCCTGTCCACCCAAAATGTGGAGAGACTGACGTTTGTTAAGATGAATCAGGTGTGGATCATTCAGGATTTCCACCCACCAATGCCTGATGCATCACATTAGATCATCCATGCTGCCTCATCCAAAACTTGACAAAATAGACTGGTTTCTTCTGGATACCTGCCTCAGCTACTATTCTGATGCTGCCACCTGCCTGATGCCACACATCTGATGCCAAGTGCTCCTTCTTACACCCACCATCGTCAGCGGGTACTGTTATTGCCACCCTCCGCCGCAGTCTGTCACCTCACTCTGTGGTCTCCGATTGCTGCTGCCACCTCACGACTATGTCACCTTGCCACACTTTGGCCTCCTGATGCTGCTGCCACCTCCACACTATGCCACTTTGCCACTCTGTGGCCTCCTGATGCCGCTGTCACCTCTACACTATGTCAGCTTGCCACTCTGTTACCTCCTGATGCTTCTGCCACCACCACACTATGTCAGCTTGCCAGTCTGTGGCCTCCTGATGCTGCTGCCACCTCCATACTATGTCACCTTGGCACTCTGTGGACTCCTCCTGACGCTGTTGCCGCCACCTTCACACTGTGTCATTGTGCCGCTCTGTGGCTTCCTGATGTTGCCGCCACCTCCACACTGTCATTGTGCCACTCTGTGGTCTCCTCATTCACATGTTATCTCTGTTTTGTATCCACTCCTGGTTTTTTTTTGCATTAGCAATACTGATAGATTACTGACCAAATGCTGACCGAGTGAAGGCGGATGCTTAACAGACAGGATCCGTTTTTTGGGGGTTATTGTCCTGATGGATCAGAGGAAGGGCAAAATAATCAGTGACGTCAACACAAACTTACTGCTGATACCCTCTCCACTTTGTTGGGGGGCTCTACTTGTATAAGCGTTTAATAGAACAGGTCCTGACATCTATGTGGAATCAGCTGACGGAGGTGTAAAAGGAGTGTTCTACACCACTATAAAGGCTCTCTGCAGCCAGGAAATAGCTGTTTTTTTAATGCAATTCGCTGTGAATAAATTCGGATGGAACCAAAAATTTTTTTTAAATTCGGTGAACCCACCGAATCAAATTTTTGAAATATTCTCTCATCTCTAGTAGTGATGGATCATTTATTTCAACTCAAGCTTCCTCCATTTACAAGAGCACTATGTCAAGCAAGTTGTATTTCTCTGTAATACATGTATTTACTCCTGATTGGCATTGATCTTCTCCCCATCTGTATTTAGTCCACACTATTAATGCAAAGCATTTAACAATGCAATGCCATGAACTGTTTCAGGCCAACACTAAGATAAGAAACACATCTATTTGTGTACTGATTATCTCTTTCATAAACCATGAATGGTACACGTGATTCTTTTTATTGCCAGTGATCTGTAAAGAACTGATTTGAATGTTTCACTAATAACAGTCATTGGGCACCCATTCAAGCAGATCATACATAAACTGTTTCAACTTCCTACAATTTTATATAAAACTTAAAGTGTACCTGCACTTAAAAAATTTAAGATATGTCATAGTGACGTATCAAAGGTTTTAATCCATGGGGGTCTGACTACTGAGACCCCTGCTGATCATTAGAAGGAGGAGCACTAAAGAGCAATAAACTATAATGTTAGTCCACTCAAATTTTAAATTAAAATAAATCTCTACAAATTACACAAAAGTAAGTTGCAGATATCCACTGTGACCTCATCATGGCAAGTCAGGGTAGCAGTTCAGTACTGGAGAGCAGCAGTGGGAAGGAGGTGGACTGGAAGAGAGGCTATGAGCACAATCATGGGAAAGGAAAAAATGACACCAACCATGGACTGGGGCCAGCCAGGTAGACACCCGGCACAGAAGCCCAAGTGTGAGGGCTGAGTTGTGACATGAAGACTATGGCCCAATATTGATAACTACTACCATACATAAGATATCATTCATACAGATCTACAATACTATGCTGGATAAATCCTTTATCTGGCCTCACAATAAGTGCCAAATAGTAATGTCAAACAGTAGAGCTATATATTGACTGAAGGAAGAGAAATACTGCCTTACATTACTGTCATTTCCTGGTGGCCTAGTTTTAGCCATTGTTAGCAAATAACATCCAACAGATCCATATTTCATGGAATCATTAGGAGAATGTGAGCCAATACATTTGTGCTGTTGGTGACCATGACTGGGCTGCAGCTCCACTGTATCTGTAACATTGTAGACAATGACCATAAACTTCTTGTTAGTGACTTAGGGCTCGTTCACATCACCGTTTCTCCTTTCAGTTCTCCGGCTCCGTTAAGGAACAGGAGAACAGAAAGGACGGATTCTGCAGATAACTGACACCTAACTGAGCGTAACGGAGCCTAAAGACCCCATAGACTATAATGGGGTCCGTTAGGTGTCCGCTCAGAACATGATTTTTGAGGGGAGACGAAACGGGCCACATTATAGTCTATGGGGTCTTTAGGCTCCATTACGCTCAGTAAGGTGTCAGTATTTGCAGAATCCTTCCTTTCCGTCTTCCTGCTCCTTAACTGAGCCGGAGAATGGAAAGGAGAAACGGTTATGTGAACGAGCCCTAGTAGCAAAGAGAGGCAGGTAGTACAAACAGCTGAGCTCTGAAGAGTTAGGCTAGTTGCACACTGACATCAGAGATCCGGCAAGCTGTTCCCTGACAGATCTCTGACACTAGTCTGCAACTAGCCTAAAACATTAGCGTGGAACTTCCTATGAGGACTTAAATGGGGACTGATTTTTCAAACAACTTCTTCACTATAGTCACTATAGTTGAACCTGAACAAATCTGTAAATAACTTTGATTAAAAATGTTCATGTTATCCACCCTTAAAACACTTCTGAAATCTCTGCCACTAGGGGACAACTTTGCTGTCCACTTACTGATACTAGGCGAATCCTGTCCTCAGCAGCATAGATGGACTGAAGTAAGTGGATGCATTTTTTGTTCCCTGGCTGGCTCCAAAGCTTACTGTGTATCTGAGCTCAGTACAGAGGCCCCTTCCCCATCCAGGGCTCAGTGTTTAAACACTGCAGAATGCATAGCATTTCGGGCTGCTGTTCTCTGTGTATGACTGCCACATCTTTCCTCTAGTACATAAGTGTATTAAGTGCATTTTATACTCCAGTCATACTATCATTCATTTATGAAGTGACTGAGTGCCTAGGAATGTGTTGGTTTTAGCTTTTTTATTAGTCAGCATCCTTCGAAGGACTGACTCCGCATCAGTTTATATCAGTGGCGTAGCGTGGGTTGCCAGCACCCGGGGCAAGCCATGTATTGCGCCCCCCCCCCCCAACCTGTGGGCACGCCCCTTTTTACAGATAACATAGTGGATGTCACTTGCAGTCCTATGTAACACTACAGATAATACAGTGATAGCTCTCTGAGTACAGATAATGTAGTAGATGGGTGTGAACCCCCAACATTCAGAACACACACAGTGTGACCTGAAGTCTGGGGCCACCGTCTTCATTCGGAAATTAGAACGTCATGACACCTTTTATCAGCCACGTCTCGTCTCTGCAGAGTTTCACAGAAAACATTTTTAAATTCCTCACTTTACTATCATCCTCTTCTATCATTATACACAGGGGCAATTATATATCCTAATAATACAGAGGGGCCAATATATCCTAATAATACAGAGGGGGCCAGTATATATACTAATAATACAGAGGGGGCCAGTATATCCTAATAATACAGAGGGGCCATTATATATTATATTAATACAGAGGGGCTATTATATACTAATAATACAGAGGGGCCATTATATACTAATACTGTGGGGCATTATATACTAATAATACAGATCTCTGCTGTCCATATACCAGGCCTACCAGTATTACCCCTTCATATACCGCCTGGTCAGGGTGACTAGGTGGTATATGAAGGGGTAATATTGGTGGTAGGCCTGGTATATGGATAGCAGAGATGGCATTCTTTGAGCAGTACTGTCTTTGGTCATCCTTTACCAGCACCCTGACTGCCACCTGCGTAGCCTTTGACACTGACTGTCACTCACTGATAGCTAAGGGTACTTTCACACTAGCGTTAGTGTGATCCGGCAGGCAGTTCCGTTGTCGGAGCTGCCTGCCGGATCCGCTGTTCAGTGGGAAAACTGACAGCATTTGTAGTCGGATCCGGGTGCGGATCCGTCTACAAATGAATTGCAAGAACGGATCCGTCCCTCCGCTTGTCATGCGGATGGACGGATCTGTCTTGCAGTCTTTTTCACAGTTTTCCCAGTCTGCGCATGCGCAGACCGGAAGGACAGATCCGTCCTTCAGTTGTTTCAGAATGCCGGATCTGGCACTAATGCAAGTCAACGGGAATTAGTGCCGGATCCGGCATTCCGGCGACTGATCAGGCATTTTGGACGGACATAATACCGCAGCATGCTGCGGTATTATGTCCGGCCAAAACGCCTGACAGTGAGTGAACGGAAGGCGCAC
The DNA here is from genome assembly GCA_033119425.1 of Bufotes viridis. Lineage (NCBI taxonomy): Eukaryota > Metazoa > Chordata > Amphibia > Anura > Bufonidae > Bufotes > Bufotes viridis. The sequence continues at coordinate 240,140,631 of CM065592.1, forward strand.
TGATGCAAACTGAACGGATTTCGATCCATTCAGATTGCATGGGGATATGCCTGATCAGTTCTTTTCCGGCATAGAGCCCTTTTGACGGAACTCTATGCCGGAAAAGAATAACGCAAGTGTGAAAGTACCCTAAGCAGCAGGCAGTGAAGTGCCATGAGAGCCAGGCTACGCAGGTGGCAGTCAGGGTGCTGGTGAAGGATGACCAGAGACAGTACTGCCCAGAGGATGCCATCTCTGCTCATCTCAACTATACCAGGCCTACCACCAGTATTACCCCTTCATATACCGCCTGGTCACCCTTACCAGATGAGCAGGCGGTGTATGAAGGGGTAGTACTGGTAGGCCTGGTATATGGACACCAGTACTGTCTCTGGCCATCCTTCACCAGCAGATTCCTGACTGCCACCTGCTTGCCCTGGCTCTCAGTGTCACAGTGTGAATAAGTCACCCCACACCTAACACTCAGGGAGTGATTCAGTCACACTGTGACACTGAGAGGCAGGGCAAGCAGGTGGCAGTCAGGAATCTGCTTGTGAAGGATGGCCATAGACAGTACTGCCCAAAGGATGTCACCTCTGGTGTCCATATTCCAGGCCTACCACCAGTATTACCCTTAATATACCACCTGCCCACCTCACACCTAACACTCTGGGAGCTGTCACACTGACTGTCTGACTGACTCACATTCAGGCTGCCTGCTGTGGAGTCCTGAAGCACACACTGCTGCAGCCTTCTTCTTCTTCTTGCCCCAGCTCCACTGTGTCTTTCCCGGCTGGAAGGTGGGCGGAGCTTCGCACTGCTGTGGGCAGAGCTTTGCGCTGCTGTGGGCGGAGCTTCATACTGCCGTGGTGATTGATCAGGGGCGCTTGTTTTGATGATGCTGCTCCTCACTCTGTGGCGCTGCTCTCAGTTAGCAACTTCATGGATTTTTTTTTGTGCAAACGGCTGCCAGCGCCCCCTGCAGTCTGGCGCCCGGGGCAACGGCCCCCCTGGCCCCCCCCACGCTACGCCCCTGGTTTATATGGCCCTAGCCCTGTCTGCACTTTAATCAATAAGTGTCCTTGTGTTTGAAATCTTTCCACTCAAACTGTCAACTGTCATGCTGTCATAATAATGTGTATTCTGAGTCCTAGATCTGTGTGTTGTGAGCATAAACTGCCTCTTACACCCCATGGCCCTGATGTATCATGCCTTCACTCCTGAATTTTGGCTTTAAAAAGTCACCAAATAGGACTTTAAACTTTTTGAACTTGCGAAAAAATGTTGTGATTTTTTTGCATTTTTACACCACTCACTCCAGTTTTGTAATGTGGATGAAAAAGTGGGTGTAGTTAGCTATGTTAATGAGTTTCACTCCAGATTAATCAAGACTTTTTTTAAACATTCATAAAAAAAATCGTAATCTCACTTAAGTAGGAGTGTGTAGTAGGAAAACTGTAGTAGCTTTTCTAGACAAAATTGTTTACAGATAACACAAATATATCAAACAACATGTGACATTTGAAAAAAATGTGACATAAAATAGGCCAACACAGACTCAAGCAAAACTGACTTATATTTCCCTCATGATAAATAGCCCCCATGTGTGCTGAGGTGTAATGTGAATTCAATAGATTTGAGAATGAATAAGCCCCCATGTGTGCTGAGGTGTAATGTGAATTCAATAGATTTGAGAAAGAATAAGCTTACGCAGGCTAAGTGAATAAATATATTTGAGTTTGATTATGATAAAACAGAAAAATCACACACAAAAATAAAAAGTAAATAATCATCACTGGCCATGCAATATGGGGTGGAACTCAGCTTGCCATGTCATAGCACATGGACGACACCACAGGGTGTACAAGAAATAGGGAAAATCTATACTTCCATCATACTTAGAATAAAGTCTTCAATGGAGTGCCCCGAATGTATGTGTGCTACTGAGTTAAAACCTTATAGCCCCTCCTCCAGTGTGCTGCACGCATGTCTCTGAGATCACTCAGGAATATGGTCTTATCAACACTATGGGGGATGGGTACTATATTACAAGGCATATCATTACACAGAATGGTAATAATAAAAGGGGACAGAATTAAAGGGACAGAACCAATCAGTACTTAAAAAATACCCGTATAATACTTGAGGAAAGGGCAATGATTAACATAGGGCTCACTGGTGAAGTCTAGACCAATACATTACTGGCAGAGTGACTGTATTTGGATGCCCCCGGGCTTCAGGAGAACTGCTGGATGCAGGAGCAGTACACTGGAGCAGCTAGAAGTCAATATAAGCAGACCAGACCACTGGGGGAGGCTGGAATGGATCCTCACACTGTCCCCAGCAAACGCAGAAGCTATTTATGAGAATCTTTAAAACTCAATTACCTTTTAAGCTCTCTGAAGTTTTAATTTTTCACCAGCAACTACCACATTGCTAGGAATCTGTTAGCCCCTAAACAGCCCCTAAAGTACAGTAAGCATTGTATTTTGTAACGATTACAATTGTCATTTGCATATTTAAAACTACCCACTTTCCTTTGTGGTGCTCCCGCAAATCAGAAATAAAATGCCTTGAGATGACTCCTGGAGTCCTCTCCATTATGTGCACATGTTTAGGAGTCCTCTCAAGCAGTCCACTATCAATTTGAAGAAAGAGGGGTGAATATAAATATACAAATTTATTTAATCAGAAGTGGATATTGTTACACTATGCAATGCATACTGTTTGGGGGCTGTTACTTAATTTTCACAAATTCCTCTGACAGAGAGTTCCATAGTCTCATTGCTTTTGTAGTAAATAATTTCCTTTCATGTCGGTGCCTTCTTTCTTATAAATGTAGTGGATGCGTACTTATCATAGTTATAGTCCTGGGTATAAGTACATAATAAGCACACTGAGTACTGGCCTTGAGGATCAAAGCAGGAAAACAGACTGAACTGGATGGATGTCTTTTTAAACCTTATAAACTACGTTAGTCTACGTTCACATCTGTGTTTTTGCTGGATCCGTCATGGATCAGCAAAAATGCATCCGGCCAATAATACAACCGTCTGCATCCGTTCAGAATGCATCCGGTTGTATTATCTCCAAAAAGAACAAGACGGATCAGGCACTAAAACCATTGTAAGTCAATGGGTGCCGAGTCCGCTTTTTTTGTGTCTGAAAAATGGATCAGGCACCATTGACTCACATTGGGTTTCCTGCCCGGTCTATCTTGATCAGTATCCCATGACGCACACAAGAATGCTGCTTGCAGCGATTTTGTGTCTGGCGTCGGAAAGCGACAAAACCATTCTGGTTTGTTAATTTTGTCCCCATTGACAATGAATGGGGACAAAACTGATGCATTTTCCTCTGGTTTTGAGATCCTCTGCCAGATCTCAAAACTGGAAAGGAAAACACAGATGTGAAAGTAGTCTTACTATGTTACTTTTTTATTTTTACTTTTTATGTTCCAGCAGTTATAACCATTTCTTTTTTTTTTTTTCAGCATAGCTGTAGCTGTATACTATTTGTTTTTTGATAGACGAGTGGTACTTTATGAAGGTGACATTTTTGGCACACATATATTAATGTTTCATTGATATTAATTTTTATTTTGGCAAAAATGCAAGAAAAAAAATTGCCGGACCCGACGTTTAGCTTTTGTATATGGGTACCATGGCAGCCAGGACTGGTAAAGTGTAGTGGGGAGGCAGGGGAGAAGTATACTTACTGTCCGTGCGGCTCCCGAGTCCCGGGGCACTCCACAATGACGTCAGAGCGCCCCATGAGCATGGATCACATGATCGCATGGATCACGTGATCCATACACGTGGGGTGCTCTGACGTCATTGTGGAGCGCCCCGGGAGCCGCACGGACTGTAAGTATCTGCTCCCCTGGCTCCCCACTACTTACTATGGCAGCCGGGACTTTAGTAGCGTCCTGGCTGCCATAGTAACACTGAAAGCATTTTGAAGACTGATCAGTCTTCAAATGCTTTTAGTTGTCTTGCTCTGTGACGGATCCGGCGGGCATTTCCAGCGACGGAAGTGCACGCCAGATCCTCACAACGCAAGTGTGAAAGAGGCCTTAAACAGCAGATCGGGTGGGTGTCGGTGTGTCAGACCCCTGCGATCAGATACTATCTAGAGCATAGGTGATAGAAAGAGTCAGAAAACACCTTTACGTGACAGAGATCACAGGTTCCCCTGATGTCCTCTGTTAGAGCAAGGTTGTGACTCAGCATACTCGTCATCAGTCAGCAAGTAGTTAAAGGGATCCCTGTATAGACATTTGATTTTTTTTTTATAGCTATTATGTCACCTTAAGCTGTCTTTTCTTCTAAACGAATGGAATTATGGATACTGTGCTCCATCTATTCCATTTATTATTTTTGTTGCCAACCTTTAAACACTGATACACTGAAACACTGTATTCCATATGTGTTTCTTACAAGGGATTTGTAAAGTGATAGACCTACATTTTCATAAGTCCATCTATACCCCTTTTGAGGCACTCGATTGTATTTGCCTCGGAGCAGCTGTGCGCTACAGTCAGGCTCACTGTTGACTAATATATTCTTTCCATGTTGGTTTTATTCAGTGTTTTCCCATTTCATAATTAATTTGCATACCTTTTCCCCAAAGGAGCATTGCATGGTCTATAAGGTTCCTACTGGATGCTCTCCACAAGGAGATATAGTACCCCACAGATCCCTAACAGAGGCCTCTAGCTACATTACCTCTGTCTGCTTGGCTTTTAAAAATATTTGAACTAGTGTCTGTACTCTTATTTTTAAGGACACTGTCCCAGTGAGGTTGAAGGAATCTCTGGGTACATCAAACTTCATCTTCCTAAAGTTAAATGTATTTGTGGCCTCTCAAAATAATATCTTAATGAAATATAAGTGGAAATTGAATGTATTAGGGTCCATTTGCACGTCCGTGTGTGTTTTGCGGATCCGCAGATCCGCAAAACACGGACATCGGCGATGTGCGTTCCGCAATTTGCGGACCGCACATTGCCGGCACTACATAGAAAATGCCTTTTCTTGTCCACAATTGCGGACAAGAATAGGACATGTTGTATTTTTTTCGGGAACGCGATTGCGGACCCGGAAGTGCGGATCCGCAATTGCGGACCCGGGCGGGACATCGTCTGTCCCCATTGAAATTAATAGGTCCGCAATTCCGTTCCGCAAAATGCGGAACAGAATTGCGGATGTGGGAATGGACCCTTATAGTCTCTATTTCCTAAGTGCCCCCAGCCTGCACTTTTGCTTTTCTGTCAGGTCGGCATCTTTATGTCACGGACGTTCCCGCGACAGGTGGCAAGAGATCGGTAAGACTGGCAACACGTGATTTGATCTGACATGTTTTCTGTTTGGATCAAATGATGTCTGTGTTGTTTCTGGTGCTTGCCACACCTTCTTTCCCCAGGTGTGGCTATTCTGGTCATTTAACCTTCTCTATTTATTGTTGTTTCTCCCACTATGCTATGCGGTTTATAGCTTCAGTTTGAGTTGTGGATAGCTGGTGTGTGGATCTCGGCTGAGTTCCTGGTGCTGCCATAGCCACTTGAAGTTAAGTGTTTTCTTTCCCTTTTGTATTTTGTTTGGGTTATTTTGTGTGTTGCATTTCCCTGTCATTTGTATTAAGGCCTGAGGGAGACTCCTGTTTGTCCTTGCTTTTGGAGTAACAGGTTGTCTCTGTCGTGACATTAGTACCAGGGTCCTATAAGGTAAGTTAGAACATTAGGTGTTCCTGTGTATGAACTCACCTACCTCTGGGGTCTGTTCATACTGATAGTTATAATATAAGGATCAGCAGGCACTTCGTTCTCCGGCATGGTGCCTGTGTCAGGAGACAATGTACTGTATATGCAATGGAAGAGATGACCGGCACTCACAGAAGAATCTTCTGTAAGTGCCGGTCATCTCTTCTTTTGCACATACTGGTAGTTATTCAGGACTTTTATTAGGGTTTTACTAGGAGGTGTCCATCTCCTTTCCCTTGTTTCCAGGCCTTTTTCCCTCACCGCTGTCCCTCCTAATTTCGGTGTGGTGTTTCCCTCCCACACCCGAACGTGACACTTTAGGAGTCCTGGTAATAGCTAGTTTTGATAGATGCAATGACTCATTTTAATGTTGCCATGGCAACCCTTAACATTTTTCACCATCACAGAGGCTTCTGTAGCTTTGCTCTTACCAGTACTCTTGATATTGGTAGCCCATCCACAAATATGCGAATAAAAGCTTTGATATCTACTACATTCTTTTCTATTGATTTTATTCAGACTGTCATTGGAATTATTAAAAACAAGAGATCTTGCCTTTTGGCCCCTATATCTACCATATTTGGAATGTAATTGCTGTAGTTTATACTGTACCTGATAGAGACCTTGGTTCAGAACCTGGTTGGTCTTATCAATAAAGCACAAGTTCTCTGCCACACATCCTAAACAGCACCAACAAGAAGTTTCCTTTTTGTGTTTTGCTTTCCATTACTTTGAGGCAAATCGGGAGCTGGGCAGCTGTCTATTGCCAGCAACAAAGCCAGTTCACCCATTTAGACCTACAAGAGTACTATAGAATTATGTTTATCTCTTGCACAACTCCTGCCGGTGAGAGCACATCCTACTGGTTACTGTCTCTGGTGTATACAGTAGGGGCTGATTAGCCATAGACCTACAGCAGGCATGTCCAAACTGCAGCCCCCTAGCTGTTGCAAAACTACAACTCCTAGCATGCCTGGATAGCCTACTGCTATTAGGGCATGCTGGGAGTTGTAGTTTTGCAACAGCTGGAGGGCCGCAGTTTGGACATGCCTGCCCTACAGGGAAACTTCTTGTTGGGACAATGCCGAGGGGGCCGTCTGACCCCTACTCACAACCGCCAGCAAAGTAAGTAATAATCTGACACACCCAGAGTTAATTAACTTGACTGGGAGCGTCAAGTACTTATGTACCAAGCTTACAGCTGTAGGTGCCTTCCTGCCTCCTGAATTCAACTGTATTGCCATCCTGAGGCAACTGGAGTAGGAGAACAGAACATGTCAGATGTCACTTGCCACCACAGAGGGGCAGCTTCTGCGGAGATATTTTGGTTCTGCTGGGGCAGTATTTTGTGCTGGAACTCGGTATTGCCTACAACATGGGGCCACTTTTAATCTTTTCCAGGGCCCCTTTAAGTTCCCAGTCCACCCCTGTGCACAAATTCAAAATATAACCTATTACATTAGATAACGACTGTCTGACTGTGTATCTTTGTTTTTACCAGCCTGCTTTCAGGCTGTATGTTTATCAGATGACAAGTACTTAAAGAGGTTTTCCAGGGTTACTATGTTTTTTAACAGATATGCTAATGTATTGTAGTTGCCCACCTAATGTACATCTTCTCATGTTTTGTTTTTTGTTTTTGGACTCTCCTGACCTATTTTCACCAGCAAAACAAATCACTCTGATTTACATCCTGTATGCAGCACTTCCTATTGTATCCAACCAAATCCATGATGCACCTCTCCTTTCCCAGCCCCAGCACCACCCCAAACAAACCCCAGCTAACTTATAGCTCCTCCCACCAAGCTACTTACATAGACACTCCCCTTTCACTGCGCTGTTGCTGCTTTGACACACCCATGGACATAACATCACAGGAAATAAGAGAGAGCTGTATGGACATAATCATGTGACCACATCCTAAAACGGAAGATAAGAGCAAGGAAGGTAAAATAAGTACAGCTACTAATAGCTACTTTCATAAGTGATTGTTGCAAACTGGAAAACTCCTTTAAATTGGGTGCAGGATTAATTAATGCATTGTTGAATTAATCCAAGGAACCATAGAACTTAAAACTGTACGCCATACAGTTACTGTAAGTTATCAACCGGATCCCATGTAAAAAGCTGCAGTCTGTACTGAAAAGGTTAGTTAATCAGATGTATTTGCATCAATCATTTTCTACAGGTCCTTCTAAAAAAATTAGCATATTGTGATAAAGTTCATTATTTTCTGTAATGTGCTGATAAACATTAGACTTTCATATATATTAGATTCATTACACACAACTGAAGTTGTTCAAGCCTTTTATTGTTTTAATATTGATGATTTTGGCATACAGCTCATGAAAACCCAAAGTTCCTATCTCAAAAAATTAGCATATCATAAAAAGGTTCTCTAAACGAGCTATTAACCTAATCATCTGAATCAACTAATTAACTCTAAACACCTGCAAAAGATCCCTGAGGCTTTTAAAAACTCCCAGCCTGGTTCATTACTCAAAACCGCAATCATGGGTAAGACTGCCGACCTGACTGCTGTCCAGAAGGCCATCATTGACACCCTCAAGCAAGAGGGTAAGACACAGAAAGAAATTTCTGAACGAATAGGCTGTTCCCAGAGTGCTGTATCAAGGCACCTCAGTGGGAAGTCTGTGGGAAGGAAAAAGTGTGGCAGAAAACGCTGCACAACGAGAAGAGATGACCGGACCCTGAGGAAGATTGTGGAGAAGGACCGATTCCAGACCTTGGGGGACCTGCAGAAGCAGTGGACTAAGTCTGGAGTAAAAACAACCTAGATAGAAGATACCAGACCGCGTATCATTGCAAAAACATTTTTATTACCATATTAAAAGGTGCATATAGCACATACAATTAAAATACATAAGGGGGGTGCATAGATGGGCGGCATCCAAGAGGAGAGACGGAGGGGAGAAGGTTTGATAAACAGGTCAGTTGTACAAAGTGCAAGTGCATACAATCAAAGAAATAGTAACATCATACCCATACTGTGTCTCTCCTCCGGGTTGGCGCCATCCCGGAGGAGAGACACAGTATGGGTATGATGTTACTATTTCTTTGATTGTATGCACTTGCACTTTGTACAACTGACCTGTTTATCAAACCTTCTCCCCTCCGTCTCTCCTCTTGGATGCCGCCCATCTATGCACCCCCCTTATGTATTTTAATTGTATGTGCTATATGCACCTTTTAATATGGTAATAAAAATGTTTTTGCAATGATACGCGGTCTGGTATCTTCTATCTAGGTTGTTTTGATTTATATACCACAGGCGTTGTGTTATACAGTTGTGATACTTGGGCTCATGGTGGCCCAGTATTGGCTATAACCTTTGGTGATTTTTAAGTCTGGAGTAGAAACATCCAGAGCCACAGTGTACAGGCGTGTGCAGGAAATAGGCTACAGGTGCGGCATTCCCCAGGTCAAGCCACTTTTGAACCAGAAACAGCGGCAGAAGCGCCTGACCTGGGCTACAGAGAAGCAGCACTGGACTGTTGCTCAGTGGTCCAAAGTACTTTTTTGGATGATAGCAAATTTTGCATGTCATTCGGAAATCAAGGTGCCAGAGTCTGGAGGAAGACTGGGGAGAGGGAAATGCCAAAATGCCTTAAGTCCAGTGTCAAGTACCCACAGTCAGTGATGGTCTGGGGTGCCATATCAGCTGCTGGTGTTGGTCCACTGTGTTTTATCAAGGGCAGGGTCAATGCAGCTAGCTATCAGGAGATTTTGGAACACTTCATGCTTCCATCTGGTGAAAAGCTTTATGGAGATGAAGATTTCATTTTTCAGCACGACCTGGCACCTGCTCACAGTGCCAAAACCACTGGTAAATGGTTTACTGACCATGGTATTACTGTGCTCAATTGGCCTGCCAACTCTCCTGACCTGAACCCCATAGAGAATCTGTGGGATATTGGGAAGAGTAAGTTGAGAGACACAAGACCCAACACTCTGGATGAGCTTAAGGCCGCTATCGAAGCATCCTGGGCCTCCATAACACCTCAGCAGTGCCACAGGCTGATTGCCTCCATGCCACGCCGCATTGAAGCAGTCATTTCTGCAAAAGGATTCCCGACCAAGTATTGAGTGCATAACTGAACATAATAATTTGAAGGTTGACTTTTTTTGTATTAAAAACACTTTTCTTTTATTGGTCGGATGAAATATGCTAATTTTTTGAGATAGGAATTTTGGGTTTTCATGAGCTGTATGCCAAAATCATCAATATTAAAACAATAAAAGGCTTGAACTACTTCAGTTGTGTGTAATGAATCTAATATATGAAAGTCTAATGTTTATCAGTAAATTACAGAAAATGAACTTTATCACAATATGCTAATTTTTTGAGAAGGACCTGTATGTACCTATGAAACTGGCTGACTTGTTACATGTGCGCTTGGCAGCCAAAGGCATCTTTGTTGGCATCGTGTTCATATGTGCCCATATTGCTGAGAAAGATGATGTTTTAATATATGCAAATGAGCCTCTAGGAACAACGGGGGTGTTGTCGTTACACCTAGAGGCTCTGCTCTCTCTGCAAGTTCTGGTCCCTCTGCACTTTGATTAACTTTGAAAACGTCAGCACACCTGTCCCTGTCAATCAAAGTGAAGAGGGCGCAGCAGTTGCAGAGAGAGCTGAGCCTCTAGGTGTAGCAGAAACACCCCCATTGCTCCTAAAGGCTGATTGGCTTATATAAAATGTTCTTTTTTCTCAGTAATGTGGGCACATATGAACATGGGACCAACACAGATGCCTTCAGCTGCCAAGTGCACATGTAACAGGTCAGTCAGTTTCTTAGGTACAAATCTGCAGACACATGCCCTTTAAGTGTGGTGTTAACAAGTCACAGGTGCAATTTTTTAACTGAATTTTTTTTAAAAATGTATTGCATCTATCAGTTTTATACCATCCTCACGCCAGTTCAGAGCTGTCGTAGATTTCTGTTTAGGTGCACGGACTGCAGGAGGATGCGCCTAATTAATGACAAGGCACGCGCCTCGTGGTGCATCCTCCGGCAGCGCAGAAGATATCCAGACAGATGCTTCGGTGCCTTAGATTCCTGGTGCTTAACATGTATTATTGTGTACATCTGACAAAGGTTAGTAAAACCATTATATCATGAAGAATGATGAAGATGCATGTGAGTGTAGAGCCATTAGTATGCCAGGGCTCTCTTCTTTCAGTTGCAGGATACAATAGCTTGGCAACAGATTCCAGCACGTGGCACCTCTTTAATCCTATTCTTTGAATAGAACACAGTAAACTGAGAAAAAAACATGGAAATTGCAAAGACAATGCTAGACACATCGGCTGATACGCTCACAAGTGAGGAACAAAACAGCTCTACAATGGCAAAATAGGACTACTTTAACAACAGATTATCAAATATGATTTGACATCCTAATAATACATTGAATTATTTATACAAATTTATTGAAAATGACATTTTTAGAGTTAATTCACCTGTAACTTGGTTATAGTATGAGAAAAACAGGATAGTTGTTTTTCAATGTAATTTTTTATTTTGGAAAGGCACAGATTGGGATGATTTTATCAAGACTGGAGTTTCCAATTACAGTCTGGATCTAGATTGTGGTGGCATGAAATGCACAGAATTTATTAAGGCACAGCCCTCTTAATAATTCTGGAGCATCTTAGCAGTGCTGTGTGCCAGAATCTGAAATTTACACCAGCTAGGGGCTGGCATGGATTTGAGGTGTAATTAATTCCAGAAGGCTGGCGTAAGTAACGTTAAACCTGTCAGGCTGCATAGGCATCTTCCTTGCCCCATTTTTGCAAAAAAAAGGTGAGCAGGAATAAAAGGGCTAACAGTTGCAAATGTTGTGCAAATTGGGGCTTGCAAAATTTTCTATGGAACTGGAGATATTGTATATAGTATGAGAGATTTGTCTTTGAACTGGCAAAAAAATTCTACAGTTTTCAAATCAGCATCTGAATAATTTTGTAATAGCATGTAATTAAAAATGTTATATAGCCAGTAAGGTATTATATAAAATCGGTATAGCACCACCTGCTGTTTGTTCTTTTTTAATTTCTCTGTCCACCTCATCGAGATGGACGCACATCCTCAGTTCCATATCTGCCACCAGCTGCAGCTGACAGGAAATGCCCCCTGAGAAAAGACATGTCCCTTGAGCTGCCAAAAAACGCAGATCAGATGCAGACCGAAACTACTGGCGTATGCATGAGCCCTTAAAGGGGTTATCCCATGAATAATATAAAAAAATGAAATTCAGACATCATATAGTCTATGACAATCTCTTACTAACAAAGCTAGAACCAGCCCTGTACCTCACATGGATCCAGAGGTCTACTCATTCATTGCTTTTTTTTATTTTATACTTTTTTATTGCTGTCTGATGCCGCTATCAGCTATGAACACAGCATCTGAAGGGTACAATGACGAGGGAAAGGGGGGGGGGGGTTGCAGTTGCTGCTCTCTGTCATTGCTCCCACTGCTTACAAAGAAATGTGCTTTGTGACAAAGTAATTCGTCATGAAGCAAATTGTTTTGTAAAATTCGGCAAAACAGCCGAAGTGAATTTTTTAATACTTCGCTCATCCCTATTAATGACCAATCCACTAGATAGAGCTATGAACTGCGTATTTGTGACACTTTAACCACTACAGGACCGCCTAACGCACGGATGCGTCCGGTCGGCGGTCCTGTTGCTCTGGCTGGACGCATCGTGCGTCATCTCGCGAGACGTGAGATCTCCTGTGAACGCGCGTCTTACCAGTTATGCTGCAGCCTGCCCGCGATGATCAATCGCTGGCAGGCTATAGATGCGAAATAAATCGCATCAAAGTGGTATATTAGACGCTGTTTTGTTAACAGCGTCTGATATACCTGCTACCTGGTCCTCTGGTGGTCCCATTTGCTGGGATCGACCACCAGAGGACCAGGTAGCTATGTAAAGTTACACCAAACACTACACTAAGCAATTGCGGACAAGAATAGGACATGTTCTATATTTTTGCGGAATAGAAGTGCAGACCCGGAAGTGCGGATCCGTAATTCCAGATCCGAGCGGGACAAAGTCTGTCCCCATAGAAATGAATGGGTCCGCAATTCCGTTCCGCAAACAGAATTGCGGACGTGTGAATGGGGCATAAGGGTCCCTTATCACCGCCAGTTAGTTAGCTACTTGTTAGGTAGTTAGCGCCCACCGCACCACAGTCACTGATTTTGGCAGAGATTTTTTCATCCACATTGATCGATGCGAATGAAAAAATCTGTGCCGTTCATTTATTTTTTTTTCAGCGCAGAGGCTGAACGGAAAAAAAAAATCTCATTACCCGTATGCTCAATATAAGGAGAATCGCAGATACTCCTAATGCTGGCCATACGTGTAATGATTGCGGAGACCCTCAAATGCCAGGGCAGTACAAACACCTCACATGTGACCCTATTTTAGAAAGAAGACACCTCAAGGTATTCCGTGAGAGGTATTGTGAGTTCATGTAAAATTTTATTTTTTGTCACAAGTTAGTGGAATATGAGACTTTGTAAAAAAAAAATATATATATATATCAATTTCCGCTAACTTGTGCAAAATTTATTTTTTTCTGTGAACTCGCCATGCCCCTCACAGAATACCTTGGGGTGTCTTCTTTCCAAAATAGGGTCACATGTGGGGTATTTTTACTGCCCTGGCATTTTAAGGGTCCTAAAGCGTGAGAATCCAAATGCGTAAAAATGCCCTGTAAAATCCTAAAGGTACTTATGGGAATTTGGGCCCCTTTGCGCATCTTGGCTGCAAAAAAGTGTCACACATGTGGTATCGCCGTACTCAGGAGAAGTAGGGCAATGAGTTTTGGGGTGTATTTTTATATATACCCATACTTTGTGTGAGAAATATCGCTGTAAATGACAACTTTTCTCTCACCCAACATGGGTATATGTAAAAATACACCCCAAAACACATTGCCCTACTTCTCCTGAGTACGGCGATACCACATAAGTGACACTTTTTGCAGCCTGAGTCGCAAAGGGCCCAAATTCCAACGAGTACCTTTAGGTTTTACATGGCTGCTCAAGATTAGCCCACCCAAAATGCCAGAACAGTACAAACACCCCACAAATGACCCCATTTTGGAAAGAAGACACCCCAAGGTATTCGCTGAGGGGCATAGTGAGTCCATAAAAAATTGAACTTTTTGTCAAAAGTTAGCGGAAAGGGAGACTTTGTGAGAAAAAACAATAAAAAATCTATTTCCACTATGTGCCAAAAAAATAATTTTCTATGAACTCGCCATGCCCCTCACGAAATACCTTGGGGTGTCTTCCTTCCAAAATGGGGTCACATGTGGGGTATTTATACTGCCCTGGCATTTTAGGGGCCCTAAAGCGTGAGAAGAAAAATGCGTAAAAATGCCCTCCTAAAAGGTACTCATTGGAATTTGGGCCCCTTTGCGCATCTTGGCTGCAAAAAAGTGTCACACATGTGGTATCGCCGTACTCAGGAGAAGTAGGGCAATGAGTTTTGGGGTGTATTTTTACATATACCCATGCTGGGTGAGAGAAATATCTCTGTAAATTGACAACTTTGTATACATTTTTTTTTAAAAGTTGTCATTTACAGAGATATTTCTCACACAAAGTATGGGTATATATAAAAATACACCCCAAAACACATTGCCCTACTTCTCCTGACTACGGTGATACCACATGATTGACACTTTTTTGCAGCCAAGATGCGCAAAGGGGCCCTAAAACCAATGAGTACCTTTAGGATTTCACAGGGCATTTTTACGCATTTGGATTCTCACGCTTTAGGGCCCCTAAAATGCCAGGGCAGTATAAATACCCCACAAGTGACCCCATTTTGGAAAGAAGACACCCCAAGGTATTCCGTGAGGGGCATGTCGAGTTCACAGAATTTTAGCGGAAATTGATATTTTATATTTTTTTATTTTTGTTTTTTACAAAGTCTCATATTCCACTAACTTGTGACAAAAAATAAAATTTTACATGAACTCACCATACCCCTCACGGAATACCTTGGGGTGTCTTCTTTCTAAAATGGGGTCACATGTGGGGTATTTATACTGTCCTGGCATTTTAGGGGCCCCTAAAGCGTGAGAAGAAGTCTGGAAGCCAAATGTGTAAAAATGCCCTGTGAAATCCTAAAGGTACTTATTGGAATTAGGGCCCCTTTGCGCACCCAGGCTGCAAAAAAGTGTCACACAAGTGGTATCGCCGTACTCAGGAGAAGTAGGGCAATGTGTTTTGGGGTGTATTTTTATATATACCCATACTTTGTGTGAGAAATATCTCTGTAAACGACAACTTTTAAAAAAAATTTATACAAAGTTGTCAATTTACAGAGATATTTCTCTTACTCAGCATGTGTATATGTAAAAATACACCCCAAAACACATTGCCCTACTTCTCCTGAGTACGGTGATACCACATGAGTGACACTATTTTGCAGCCAAGATGCGCAAAGGGGCCCAAATTCCAACGAGTACCTTTAGGATTTACATGGCTGCTCACAATTTAGCCCCGCCTAAAATGCCAGAACAGTAAACACACCCCACAAATGACCCCATTTCGGAAAGTAGACACCCCAAGGTATTCACTGAGGGGCATAGTGAGTCCGTGGGAGATTTTTTTTTTTTTTGCCAGAAGTTAGCAGAAATGGAAACTTTATTTTATTTATTTTTTCCTCAGAAAGTGTCATTTTCCGCTAACTTGTGAAAAAAATGAAATGATACATGAACTCACCATGCCCCTCCGCGAATACTTTGGGGTGTCTTCTTTCTAAAATGGTGTCATTTGGGGGGTATTTATACTTTCCTGGCATTCTAGCACCTGAAGAAACATGACAGGTGCTCAGAAAGTCAGAGCTGCTTCAAAATGCCGAAATTCACTTTTTTGCACCATAGTTTGTAAACGCTATAACTTTTACCCAAACCAATAAATATACACTTATTGGATTTTTTTTTATCAAAGACATGTAGAACAATAAATTTATAGAAAAATGTATATAGAAATGTAGTTTAAAAAAAAAAAAAATTACAACAGAAAGTGAAAACTGTTATTTTTTTGCAAAAATTTCGGTCATTTTTGATTAATAGCAAAAAAAGTTAAAATGTCAGCAACAATGAAATACCACCAAATGAAAGCTCTATTAGTGAGAAGAAAAGGAGGTAAAATTTATTTGGGTGATAAGTTGCATGACGGAGCAATAAACGGTTAAAATAGTGTAGTGCAGAATTGTAAAACGTGTCCTGGTCATTAAGGGTGTTTAAGCTAGGGGGGCTGAGGTGGTTAATGATTCAGATCATCAAACTTCTTTTAATAATACACAAAGAGAAATGCAAAATGCTGTTTTTAAGTATTTTTTAAAAGATTATTTTATTTATCAAAGGAAAAATTGAGTTCAGCCCTAGCTGATCCTATGTAAAAACTAATTTGACCCATAGTTACTGAATCAACAAATTTCAGTTGACCGTTGGGTTCAGTTTCACTAGCCGCCACCGAGCATGATTACTGCCAGGCCTCTTAAATCTATACATCGCTTATAAAATAGCAGCACATGATACCATTTTCTACTGATATTCAACTACAGATACCAATAAAGTTAATTAAATCAAGTCTGGAAAGGGTTACAGAGCCATTGCTAAGGTTCTGGGACTCCAAAATTTCACCAATAACACATAAACAACTGAACCAGGGTCCCAATAGAGCCCAAATTAAAATGTAAAGAATGGTAGTCCTCACCTGCCTCAGTTAAGGTCAAGAGTTGCAAAGCACAAAACACTGCTGACCAAAAATAGAACAAAGGGTCGTCTCGCATTTGCCAAAAACATCTTGATGACTGCCCAAGATTTTTGGAATATTTTGTCGACTAAGGATTTAAAAGTGGACCTTTTTGGATGACATGGATCCCATTACATCTGGCGTAAATAACATCATACCAACAGTCAAACATGGGGGGGGAGGGGTAATGGGATGGTCTGGGGCTGTTTTGCCTTTGCATAACCTGGAAGATATAATAATTGATGGAAGTAAAAACTCTGCTGCCTATCAGAAAATCCTGAAGAAGAATGCTTGTCAGTTTGTGACCTAAAGCTCAAACTCAGTTGGCTTATGCAGCAGGACAGGATGTTGTTCAAAGCAGTGAAACAAGTTCACCTCTGAATGGCTCAAATGAGCTGAGGAAAAGTCCCGACTTATTTTAATGAGATGCTGTGGCAAGACTTAGGCCTCTTTCACACTTGCGTTGTGAAGATCCGGCATGCACTTCCGTCGCCAGAAGTGCACGTCGGATCCGGCACAACGCAAGTGAACTGAAAGCATTTGAAGACTGACCAGTCTTCAAAATGCTTTCAGTGTTACTATGGCAGCCAGGACGTTAGTAGCGTCCTGGTTGCCATAGTAGCAGTGGGAAGCGGGGGAGCGTCATACTTACATTCCGTGCGGCTCCCGGGGCGCTCCTGAATGACGTCAGAGCGCCCCGCGCGCATGGATCACATGATCCATGCGATCACGTGATCTATGCACTGGGGCGCCTGGCGTCATCCTGGAGCGTCCGGGAGCCGCACGGAATGTAAGTATGACGCTCCCCCGCTCCCCCTACTCTTTACTATGGCAACCAGGACTTTAGCGTCCTGGCTGCCATAGTAACCATTGACAAAAACCTAAACGTCGGATCCGGCGATGCGCGGAAACGACGTTTAGCTAAAGGCCGGATCCGGACTAATGCCTTTCAATGGGCATTAATTCCGGATCCGTCCTTCCGGCATGCTTTCAGGATTTTTGGCCGGAGCATAATCCGCAGCATGCTGCGGATTTTGCTGCGGCCAAAAAACGTGTCAGTACTGAACTGAGGACATCCTGATGCATCCTGAACGGATTTCTCTCCATTCAGGATGCATGGGGATAATCCTGATCAGTATCTTTCCGTCCTAGAGCCCCGAGGACGGAACTCTAGGACGGAAAGCTAAAACGCTAGTGTGAAAGAGGCCTTAGAGCAGGCAGTTCATGCTCGAAAACCCTCCAGCCAATGTAACAAGTCTGCAAATTCTCCAAGATTCCTTCACAGTGATGTAAAACACTCATGGCAAGTTACTGCAAACATTTGACTATAATTGCTACTGCCAAGGGTGGTACAACCAGTTATTGGGTGTAGTAGGACAATTAATTTTTCACGTGGTTGATACAGGTTTAGAATTTTGTTTATTTGTCAATCACAGTGGGTTTCCTCACACAGTTGCTCTCTAGGGCCATGCAGTAAAAGGAGGGCACACCCTTTCTTCCCTCTGGACACACCCTGGTTCTGGGTCTACTGATTGTAGGTGTCTGTGGGGTGTCTGTGCTGATAAATGTCTGTATGGGTGTAATGTTTGGTGTAGGAATTAGAAAACCAGGCAAGACGTAGAATAAACCTCTCTCTTTACTATAGTTCAAAATGGGAGTTGCAGTATATGCAACTATAGAAGTCATAGGTCAGTGCAATTTCCTCCCAAATAGCGATGTATAGATTTAGGCAAGGATTTTTTTTTTTTACCAGGATTGTTAGTGATATGACTGGCTAAGTTGTGTTTTCAAGAATGATGCAAATTTTAAAGGGAACCTGTCATCAACTTTATGCTGACCTCACTGAAGGCAGCATAAATTAGTGATAGAAATGCTGATTTCAGCGGTGTGTCACTTATGAGCTAAAAGTAAGTGGTTGCCGAGAACCAGCATTATAATCATTGCAGCACAGGCCTTGAAAAGCGTCAAATCTACCTGAGAAGAGTCACGGTTATTCCTAATTTCCTGCTCTCCTCGCCCATCTGCTGATGACTGGCAGTTCTCTCCTAGAGAGTAAGGGAGAAAACTAGGTAGAAGACGGTCAATCTTCAGCAGGTGGAGAGCAGGAATTCATGAATAACCAGGACTCTTCTCAGGTGGCCAGGACTCTTCTCCAGGCCCAGTCTGCAATGATTGTGATGTTGGTTTTCAGCAACCACTTACTTTTAACTTATAAATGACAGACCGCTGAAATCAACTCACCTGTCTCTACTTTATACTGCCGTTAGTATGGACAGCATAAAGTTGATGACTAGAGATGAGCGAACTTCTATTTTTAGTTCATCCCGTTATGGATTCCGCTACTGCAGACCATAACGGCATTTGGAATCCATAAGGGGATGTTTCATTGAACCCGAACCGTGGACAACCCTAAGGACCTGGGGTGATGTCACCGTCATGTGATCAGTGCAGGGGGCATTTCTTCAGCACTGGATTGGATAAGAGGTGATCCAGTGCTGAGCCACGCCCCCTGCACTGATCACATGACGGTGACGTCACCCCAGGCCCTTAGGGTTGTCCAAGGTTCGGGTTCAATGAAGCATCCCCTTATGGATTCCAAATGTCGTTATGGTCCGTGGTAGCGGAATCCATAACGGGATGCTACGATAACCCGAACCCGAACTTTGGACGCCGAACTAAAAATAGAAGTTCGCTCATCTCTATTGATGACAGGTTCCCTTTAAGTTCTCCAATTCTCTCTTTTGTCTTTCTCCTTCTCTCTTTCTGTAGCTCATGCAAAGATCAGTTAGTCTATGTACTGTAGCTTTTTGGGCCTAAAAAGATGGAGCATGAGGATTTTTCCTCCTCTCTTTCTCTGAACTCTCACTAGAACTGACAAACTTATCTGGCGGGATCCTGGATCCTTACCCAACCTCATGCAAGGGTTAAGCCAGGATTGTTAACCCTGGCTGTGCCATCCATACATAGTTATTTTGTGAGCACTATAAATTAACTAACAAACAGTTGCAGATACCAGTTGCACTGGGATACTGCATATATAAAGGTGACAAATAAGCAAAAATAGAAGTTGAGGGGCACCTGATACAGCAATAAATATATATCCACAAAACTAATTCAAATTTTTTTTTTTTGTTTCGGACACATCGGCACCTAGGTCCATTTTATTGTGAATACTAGCAGGGAAAACCATAAGGAAGGAAGAAGGTAGAAGATCACATGATTTATTACCAGCAGTTGAATAGCTTTTTGCTGCAAACAGCAATTGCGCATTGTTTCTTCTAAGTGCATTATACCCGTGTTATTGAACTTGTATATTACTGCAAAATCAAGGGTAGGTACAGCAAAAGCAATATTACAATAACATCATTTTTATACCCATAACATGTTTTTAAACCCATTGCATATTGCTGCAAGATAACAGGTAGTTAAAGCAAAAGTAATACTGCAATAATGCCATTTTTATTGAATGCATAGTTCAAAGACATTTAGTTAGCATCAGTGGCGTAACTAGAGTGTTATGGGCCCCGGTGCAAACTTTGGATTGGGCCCCCCCCCCCTCCAATTTATATAAAGGCGGCAAATTTTTTTACACTAAGGCTCCATTCACACATCCGTAGTGTGTTTTGCGGATCCACGGATTTGCAAAACACAAACACCGGCAATGTGCATTCCGCATTTTGTGGACCGCACATTGCCTTACAAGAATAGGACATGTTCTATTTTTTTGCGGAACAGAAGTGCGGACCCTGTGGTGAGAAAAAAAGAATAATCACATAAGGAAGGGATAGTGATGGTATAGCAGGGTAATCTAGGACATTTCCCCTAATATGCCCAGATATGTGCCCCATCACAGTGGTTAAGGCCAGATATGTGCCCCCTCACATTAATATGCCCAGATATGTGCCCCCTCACAGTAGTTATGGCCAGAATATGGGCCCCCTCACAGTAGTCATGTCAGATTAGGTGCCCCCTAACTAAAATGCCCACTTTTGTGCCCCCTCCGGCTTGTTGGGCGACCCCCCTTTTGCCTCCAGTCTGCAGCTTTATTAAAAAAAACATACTTACCTTCTTCCCTGATGACAGGCTCCCACACACAGTGTGCTGCTGGCTGTTCTGGTCTCTGGAGGCTGATTCCCTGGCTTCAGCACTCCTCCCGCAGCCAGCAGAGGGAGCTCCAGCGCTGTGAATGTAAGTGAAGCAGAGAGCGAAGAGAGCTCCCTGCTTCACGCTGGAGAGAACAACCCGGCAGTGACAAGAACTGCCAGGTGAGTATGCGCGCCACCCCCCATTTGCCTCTGCGCCCCCTCTAGTCTCTGCAGATATATATTACTGCAAAAATTGCATTTATATCCTTGATATTGAACCCATAGTTTAAATATTTCATTGTTATATTGGTGTTATTGGATGGATTATTGCATCAGAGCATGTAGTTCAAAGATATTTCACCACACAAATTGCATTGTTATACCCATGATATTGAACACATAGTTCAGACCTTTTACTGCAAAAATTGCATTGTTATATCTGTTATTGAACGTATTACTACATCTGACCAAGTAGTTCAAAGACATATTACTACAAAAATTGCATTTTTATACCCAAGCTATTGAATGCATAGCTCAAAGACATTTGATCTATATCCACCTGCCTGTGAGAATATCCACACAAGAGCTTGTCGCTAAGTGGGAATCCACAGCAACTGAGAGCTCAACTCAATTCAATTTATGAAGTTACTCTTAGAGGATGAAAAGAAAAACGTTAACTCACTTGAAAAAAAGATTGAGGAACTGACACAGAACATACATAGTTTTAAAGGCCACACGAGTTTAACAAAAGAGAATCTGAGTTGCAGACAAAACTAGAGAGATTCAAAGCCATCCTGGTAGATTGCAAACACAGACAATTTGTCCGGGACCTGGCAGAATTTAGAGACAAAACAGCATACTCTAACACCCAACAAACAGATAGAGGCTGGATTACTGAGACTTCAGCCTCAGATAGAGGCACCTCAGACTGTGAGAGTCAAAACATACAACAACCTCAAGTCAACAGAAGTTTTAATAGAGGTAGGGGGCACCCTAGAGGCAAAGGGAGAGGCCACACAATCAAACTCATACACGCTAAGAGAGGTTACTGATTGGATCTGATGCCCCCCTTATTATCAACCTGTCAGGCCTGACTTTGACAGATCCCGAGCTGTCGAGCTTTAATGTTTTCGAGTGGATTAAGGACTTACATCTGTTTATCAGAAAAGTTCAGTGGCATAAAACATTCACACAGACTAACGGAAGAAGGTGCCAGGAATTAGGGGTTGATCTTGAGGACCTTCAGGGAGTTGAGGATCTGGTAGAGTTATTAGATGACAATGAAAGAAAAGGAGGGGGACCCGCCTCTATGAAACAAAAGCAACAAAATGCCACCAAAAGGGTCGGATCAATACATTGATTTGTTTCTGAATTCTATCATAAGGGATCTCGAACATCTGGAATATGACACCCAGACACTTGAGGAATCTCAGCGAAAAGAGGGCTTTAATTAATAAACCCTCAGATAAAGAGGGAAACATTGTAGTCATGAATTATAAACAATATTGTGGTATGTATCTGTCCTTGCTGTCTGATACCACTAGTTATGAGATCCTTGATAGGGACCCCACCTCAAACTATTTGTCCAAACTCTCTGTTTTGTATTTAAATCAATGGATCGATCTTTTGACTTTATACTTCCCGTCCACAAAGGACTAAATACATTGAAATGTTGCCCCATTGTTTCAGGACTGGTGATCTAATGCAAAATGCAGGTACAAATATTAATAAAATCCTATGCCCTTTTGTTCTATTATTAACTTCGCATATATGTGACATCACAGATTTACTCAAATCACTGGAGGGTGTTGAGTTTGAATCAGATGTGTGGTTGGCCTCTATCAATGTCAAGGCCCTCTACACATCCATCCCACACACCAAGGTAACCATTTTCAGGGACATAATGGATTTGTACTGTGTCTTCTGGAGTTTATTCTGACCCGCAGGGACACTGCGATGGGGAGCCCCTGTGTCCCCACGTCTGCCAATCTGCTGGTGGGAAGACACTATAGTTTTTTTTCAGAGAAATATAGTCAATGGACCTCATCTACTTTACTATGGGTCAGATTCATAGACCATATTCTAGTCCTTTGGTCCGGGAGTGATGGGGATTTTTGTCTATTTGTGCGTGAGTTAAACCAAAATAATATTGGTCTATTTTATACTAACGAAATCCAAAGGTAATCGATTCCCTTTTTGGATGTCTGCCTAAGCAAGAGAGAAAATTCCATTCATACTACTCTCTTGCGGAAGGAGACAGCCACAAATAGCTTTTGACAATGGGGAGCTTCCATCCAACCTCACTCAGAAAATTGTTCCCTAAGGTGCAGTTTCTTAAGATACGGAGAAACTGTTCTGGGGATGCAGATTTTGAGAAGGAGGCCTCTAACCTCTACCAACACTTTTGCCAGAGGGGGTACCCTGTGAAAGATTGACATTATAGACCCCACACCCAGGGTAAATGGGATTAAAATATCATCCAGGTAATAGGGACCTATGACTCTATGGCACAGGAAGAAATGGACATCCTGGGTAAATATTGTCTCTTTTCAAATCTGACCCAGACCTATCTGACATGTTCTCAGTTTCCTACTGTAACATATAGAAGGGGGTGAACGTGGGTGACAGGTTAGTACACAGTCAATTTGAGCCCCCAAAAATAACAACTTGGCTAGTCAATAGAAGCATGAGAACCTTCAGGTGCGGATACTGGAAAGGCTTGTCAGTTTATCCAAGAAGGGTCTACCTTCTGTGATTCCAGTGGCTCTAAGATATTTTATGCTCGCTCTTTCGCCAACTGCAATACTAAAGGAGTGGAATACCTTTGCAGATGTATCTGCAATCTTCTGTATGTCCAAAAAATCTGTAGAGAATTTAAAAGACGGATCCTTCAATATGTTGGCGACGTGAGGAATAGACAGGATATGCCAGTCTCCAGACATGTGGTTCTAATACATGGAGGTGGCGAGGGTTCTAGCCTTTTCGATGCTTGAGGTCATCAGTACAGATATTAGTGAAAGAGACGCGAACAAAATATTGAAACAAAAGGAGGCTAGGTGGACATATAGACACGTTGGGACTAAATGTTTCAATTGATGATACCTGCTTTATTGGCTTTAACTGGCCATTTTAGTACTTAAAGAGGACCTTAGGCTAACTATGTCAAAACCTTGTAGTGCCACCCCCACTGATGCGAGTGTTGAGGTGGCAGCAGCATGAGGAGACCACAGAGTGGTGAGGTAGCAGCAGCATGATGAGACCACAGAGTGGCCCAGTGACAGAGTGGTGAGGTGGCAGCAGCATGAAGAGACCACAGAGTGGTGAGGTGACAGCAGCGCCTGGCCCTGAGACCGTTGAGGGGGACATCAGTGACGTGCGGACAGTAGTGAATGATGATGTAGCCGATCGCCCTTGGGAGCCGGGTGAAGAAGGGGCTTCATCATCATTAGGAGAAGAGGGTGGAAGCTTGTGTGTCGCAAGCTTCCACCCTCCCACGCGACTCTCATCATCACTACTTGCCTGCTCCCACGCGACTCTCATCATCACTACTTGCCTGCATACCCTAGGAAGCGGCGGATGTCTCCTTTAGACCTTGGCTGGGCAGTAGCTGCTGACTGTCCTCTAGTAGCTCATCCTTGCTGAAAAATAAAGCAGAGCCTACAGCAAATAATACTTCTCACGCTGAGGGAGCAGAAAATGACAGAGGCAGGTTGAGAATAGGTGAGGGCATGGGGCCTGCTCCCCGGCCATGCCAACTAAGCATCGTGTCAGAGGAACCCACCGACTCTTCCTGGGGGTGTCTGATGTCACTTGTGACAAAGTAGAAGTCCAAGTCAACCATTCAAGCACTGCTGGGTTGCTGGTCAAGACACGACTGCTAGCTGACACTGGGAGGTCAGGCCTCTCGCTGCAACTCCTTTTGCCACCCCCCCTTCTTCTGCTGCTAATTGTGCCTATGCCAGAAAAATTTTAACCACTGCCATTCCCTTTGAAGGGCCTGTCACTTGTCTGTCTGACATACTGTAAAATAAAGTAAATTAATTAAATAAAAAGTAAATTAATATACCCCAAAAATGGATGCATAACAATGTCAGTTCACCACAGAACGGCTAATAAGACGTACTTATTTTTTCTATTAATACACCCCAAAAATGGCTGTATGACCATGTAAATTCACTGCAGAATGACTAATAACACATACTTATTTTTTCCATTAATACACCCCAACAATGGCTGTATGACAATGTAAGTTCATCGCAGAACGACTAATAACACTTACTTATTTTTTCTATTAATACACCCCAACAATGGCTGTATAACAATGTCGGTTCACCACAGAATGGCTAATAACATGTACTTTTTTTTCCTATTAATACACCCCACAACTGGTTGTATCACACAGCACTTGCACCCCAATAATAAGCAAGGTTTGCTGGAGTTGCTGAGCTATCATATAGTGCAAACCTAAAATCAGCAGTATAACAGCAATTTGGATCCCCAATTAGTGCAGCAAGGTGTAATAGTAATCGTTCATATTACCCAGGCTTTACACTCCTATTGGTCCCTGCTCTCTCCCTATAGTATGGAGGATGCCTCCCTGTCCTTTCCCTACACTTTGAATGATCTTTCCCTGAACTTCCCCAAAAAAATTTTTTACGGAATAATATCTTTCCTAACACTGTCCCCTAGCGCCTGTCACGTCTCTCCCTGCACTAAGTACACTGGAATATGGCAGAAATCAAGATGGCTGAGGCTATTTATAGGGACATTACAGGGGCTGGCTGGCTGCTGATTGACTGTATGCATGGCATTGTGGGTGATTCATCGTTCCCAGAGTTCTTAGCTCCATGTTCTAACATTATAGGAAAAAATGCAATTCGTTACCACGAAGCGTGAGGAAATTCGATTTCGGTGCGACTCGAATCTCTCCTGAAATTCGGGTCGAATTCTACTTCATCAACTTTAATTCGCTCATCTCTAATTATGAATGAATGTTACGTCTTAAACTGGTGAAGGTATTTTGTAACTTTTTTATGTTCCAAAAAACTAGTGATGCCACTGAAACTGTAGGAACAGGCTCGAAATGTGCCAGATATAGGCTTTGCTTCCTGTAGCTCTGTGCAAGCAAATTTCATATGGAGGTTTTTCTTTATAAGGTCAGCATATAAAATCACAGCCATGCACAAGATCTGAAGGATTAAAGGGAACCTGTCACGTTGGACATGGTGTCTGAGCTGCTGGCCCAGGTTTTCAAGCAGGAGAACCAAGCAGCTGGGGGCTGCAATGGATGAAAGGTAATTTATACCTTGTAGCTCACATATCAGCACACTGCTGTATATACTATATATCTGTACACACTGCATCTATTATACCTCTTACTATCTGACCGTTGTCATGTGACCTGTGATGTCACAACACCTTTTACCCACTCCATTCTGCCTTCTACCAGGAGACTCTCTTCAGGGGTGGACTGGAACTTAAAATGGTCCTGGAAAAAAAAAACTATAAGTGGCCCCATGCTGCAGTTGGGTCCAAATTGACAGAAGGCAGGGCCAACAGAACTAGGGCCAGAAATTCCGTAGTGCAGGACAAAATACTGCCGCTACCCACACCACAGTATAAAAGTGTATCATCATCCTGAGGATGGCAATACAGTTGAATTCAGGAGGTCACCAATGGCAGCTGGCCAGGTGCATAAGTGCCTGATGTTCCTTTATTAAATAATGCTGAGAGCATAAGATCTTTATGTACATGGCTGGCACCATGAGGATGCATCGGCCCACCGGAAAAATTCCTTGTAGGGTCTATGGCCAATCCGCCCCTGGCTCTCTCTCTTCAACTCAAGTTTTACTGTTCCTGTCCTGCAAGTCCCAGAGGTAAGACATTTAAATTGGGACAATACTTCTGCCAGTGGGGGAGGGGTTGTCAGAGGACAATAATGCTGGGTATTTCGGACTTCATGGTGGTATTTATTTGGCACTGTTGGCGAGGTATTTTGGCTGGAATGTTGTAGTTATATGGTGCAGTTGGGAAGCTAATGCACGCCGGTATCAGACACTGCTGTGGAGGTATTTTGAGCCTCATCATGGTATGTGTTGCTGTTGGGGAGGTGAACGTCCCTGACCACAGGATTAGGCATTTTTGTGTTCGACTTTTCCTTTCTTGCATTGATTGTTTATATAGGGGCATGACCAAGTAAAGTAAAATTCACCTCCGCAGTGTGCATTGCGCACCATTATTTTTCTGCAATATAACATGTGGGCTGGTGGGGTTTGTGTGCCAGTGCTGTTTTGTAATCCCAGTCCAGTCCTGATGGCACATTATATAACATGCAGCAGCAAGCGCAGTTCATGGAGCAAGGGGAGGGCCAGGAATGGATAGTGGAAGGGGCTATGGATGGTGCATGGGAGCCCAATTTAGATTTTTGCTATGGGGCTCAATGATTTCTATATATGTCCCTGGTACCAGGGCTCTATTGCAGCATGAGAAGGCATCACTGTATCCTGTGGGAAAATAGAACTGGCCAGCATTCCGATTTGGAACAAGTCTGTCTTTCTTCTCCAGGTCTTCTCTTGTGGCAGCCAGGCCGCATTCTCAAGCAGTACAGTGTTCTTGTCATCATCGTTAGCTGCTTTTTCTCCTGCTCAGACTCCTCCTCCTTGTCCTCCACTCCATCATGAGAATACCTTTTCTTACCAACAATTATCTGAACTCCCACCTGGCCGAGTTGCTGGTGGTGCAATTTTTGCAGCACCACTTAGCTGTAAATTCTAATAAAATAGATCTATGCCTTCCTCAAAATTTATTTCTTATTCTAAAATGTCATTCTCTAAATCATCAGTGACAGTTTTTTTGCCATATTCCATCAGTTGGAGTCTTCATCAAAATTGAATTCTTCTCTAAAATGTATTTCATCCATTGGACTTATTGACAGGCAGGCGTCCGTAAAAACTGTCTTATCATTATGGAAATGTGACACAGTTCCACGCCACACCAAAATTAAATTCTGCTGTATGATAGTTGTATTTCTGCCCAGCTGTCCATTTTTTTTTTTTATGTTTATTGTCTCATTTTCTAAATGACAGTGACCTTTCCCTGGCACATACCCTGTTCCCTGACCCCATGGACCTCTGGGAAGACATATTGGAACAGTGGCTGGAACTGGCCCAGTTTTATCTCTCTGTACTGTCTTTCCCAGCCTCATCTCAGACAGGTTTTTCAGAGCAGCAGGTGTAATCATGACATGCAAATGGACAAAGTTGTCCTCTGCCAGTGTACAAAATATCACTTTTGTCAAAAAGAACGAAGCATGGGTCTGTGAGGATTTTCACACATCTTCAGCTAAGGCAGATGAATAGATCTATAGAACAACAGTGATTTTAGTGGCTCTCCTACTGCTTACACCGTGGTAAGAGTGCTAAGTTGAACAAATGACTCATCCAGTCATAAAGGAGATAGGCATAAAAATTATGTAGAATTCAACTTGCACTCACCATCCAGGAAAAAATCTATTGAAGTGTATAACCCAAAATGGTTGGGGAAAAAAGATATTTAATATTGATATAAACTGTATATCATCAAATAGAACCTAGCTAATATATGGATAAAATTGATAAAAAGGCTAAACCTACATACGTAAAAACATACAAGAAACATGCACTTCAATGATAAATGTGGTACAACAATAAGTCAATGGGTGTGAGTGATTCGGAATGATTACTCCATATAATCTGTCCAGTATAGTACTTGCAATCCCAAAAAGTAGCAAAATCTGACTCCCCAAGAAATACAAGCTATGAGACAACTACAAAAACAACATCAGACCTGCTGACAAAGGCGGTGCTATTGTAATTTTAGAACTAGAACAGTATAATGCAGAATGTATGAGACAATTGAAAGATACCTCCACATACCAAATATTAGAGAAAGATCCTACTGCAGAATTCAATAAACAATTGGAATTATATGCCAGAGATGGTTGGAAAAAAGGAATCCTACAAGAACATGAATTTAAATTTATTACTGGTACCTCTAAAAACTACCAGTATTCTACTGCATTCCTAAGGTACATAAAGATCCAAAGAATCCACCTGGAAGACCAATCATCTCTGGCATAGGATCACTTACTTCAAATCTGTCGCAATACATAGAAAAAATAATGCAAGCAACAGTAAAAAAAGGCTTTTCTTATATTAAGGACACAACCCAAATTATTAATATAATAGAAAATCTAAGCTACAAACCACATTGGATCCTAGGAACACTAGATGTTACCTCATTATATACAGTAATTGAACACCATTAAGATATAGAATCCTTAAAGCTACAGCTAGAAACAAAAAGCCAACTACCAAACGAACAGATTCAATTCCTATTAAAAGGGGTGGAGTTTATTTTAACTCATAATTATTTTTCTTATCAGTTTATATCAATATTAAATATCTTTTTTCCCCAACCATTTTGGGTTATACACTTCAATTGATTTTTTCCTGGATGGTGAGTGCAAGTTGAATTCTACATAATTTAGATGAATAGATCTGCCTTTGCTGATGGTGCCCCATCATGCCACTGTTGCTGTGTGCCTCTGTACCATCATGTTCCATATCATATCACTGCTGCTCCTGCCATCATTATGCCACTGCTGCGGTCTGCCTGCCTACCATCATGTTCTGCACAGTTTGGCTTATTCTGCTGTTTCCATCATGCCACTGCTGCTGTTAGCCTGCCTACCATTATGTTCCATATCGTTTGGTTACTGCTTTTGCCACCATCATGCCGCTGCTGCTGTCTGACTGCCTACCATCATGTTCCTTACCGTATGTCTGCTACTACTGCTGCCGCCACCACAACTGCTACTTCCTGCTGCTAATCCCCCTACTGCCACTTCCATTACCCTTAGTGTCACTCCTGTTACAACTACACAGCCATCACTATTACTACTATCCCCAAACAGTCGCACTGCTGTCCTGCTATTGCTGCTGCTACTATTGTAGCCACATGCCACTATTACCCTACCCTTTTCACATGCAAATTGTATTGCTGCTGCTCCCAATTAAAAGGGAGAATTATTCCGAGCTCCTTTGGAATAAGTCACTCTTTCTTCTGACAATTAACACGTGTGTGTATAAATGCAGGCAGGTATTCTGCCCCAGTTAGCACATCATTTTTTAACTCTTGTACGGAAAAAGCCACTGTTTCTTATGACATTAACGTGTGTGTATATAAACAGGTGCATGGGTCTTGATCGTGTTAAGGCATAATTATTCGATTCTTGGTCCCCACAAGCCACTGTTTTTTCCCCATAACATTGTGTGTATTTAAACACAATGCCCCCAATAAGGCACAATTTTTGAAAGCTTTCTAACATGAAAAAGCATAACGCATGCGACGGCACAGTGTGTTTTTAACCATGCTGTTTATTAACACTGTTAACCATGTATTTGTCCATACCTATATATATCAGTGTCACTCTGACATTTTCTATTGCTGTCATTGTATTAAAGAGCTTAAAAAGGTGGGGGAGGAGTACAAAAATTTGTTTAAAAAAAGGTAACGAAAATATATTTTTTTAAAATCTGAGAAACCTCAGAATGTCATATCAATTTTCAGTCCAATTGGAGCATATTTGATTCATGCACAATCGTTTCTGACACAAATATATATTTTTTTAAAACATGACGAATCAGAAACGAAGTTCGGTCATCTATATACATATAGTAACAGATAATTGTCCTAGAGATATCCAAGGGAATCAATAAACACATAAATATGTAGGCGATTGTGTGCTTATGTGATATACACTGTAGCTGAATCATTTTCTCTCTGTAAATAAGCAGCTTTAAAAGCGATCATTGAAATTATATGAAAGAATATATTAGTTTTTTCAAAGGTTTGAAATATTTTTCTAGACTATTGCTATAGCTCTTGCAATGTGGCAAATGAATGTGTAATACCCCAGAGTGGCATTACCACTTTTTTTGGAGCCCCCACTATCTTTAATGGTGCATCCTGTGTTACCCTGTGTCAAAATGTGTATATCTATTTCCTTGCGAAAGTTATGTTTTTGTGTAATGTGCCTGCGTCACCAGCAGATGGTGGCAATCTGGCATAGCTACTTAGCCTGGAGTGGAGCCTTTTTATCCATTCCAGCCCTCTCTAGAGAGGGAGGAGTTCAGAGCTAGTGATAGTGAAGGTCAGTCTAACCTACTCCATCTTGGGGAAAGGTTGTGTGTCTAGCTTCCCCCTGCTAGGGGAATGAATCAGGCCTGGTCCCTCCCAGACAGGCCTTACCTGTAAGTTCTACATGGTTGATTGTCCCCTCCTGGGCTTGCATTGCCTTCCAAGCTAAGAGAGCTTGATGCCAGGAAGAAGTTCCTAGAATTAAAGATAAAGTAAGAGACAGACTACAGACCGCTAAATTCCAGCAGAAGAGGAAAAGTTCCTATTTGCCCAGCCTACATAGCAGAGCTGAGAGAGCTGCCGCATAGCAGAGCTGAGATTGTTGCAGAAGTGTTTGCCTGCCAGAATAAGCCAATACCTGCTGATGACCAAGATAAAGTTTGGATTACCGTCTATGCCAAGTAAAGCTGTGTTTAACGTTACTACAAAGTCTGGACTCTATTTATTTTTACTTATTCGTCACCCAAGTTCAACAACTTCGTTTTGCACTTGCTTTGGACTACACCACGTCTGGGATCCAAGGATATCCAGGTAGGTGCACAGTGACACGGGTCTGTAACATCTACAGAGACATTGTAGGCCACTGTACACCACTCTGACATTCCTACCCCTGGGTTCCACCAATACCATCTACAAAGGGGACTCCAAGTCCTCGTTGCGTAACTGCAACTGGCGCCAGGACTACTTGCTCTAACAGAGGGACATTTAATCGTACATACCTCTTAAGGGGCAAGGAATCCCCAGATGCTGGCAATAGGCAGCTGCAATCAATTGGGTTCGCATGAACAGGATACGAACAATCAATCTGTGTGCCCATGAACTGTATAGCCTATAGACCACAAAACACATACGGTCTTGTGCATGAGGCCTAACAATGATGGGTAGATTTATATGTATTACTGTGGTAAGATAACTAAGGGGTAATTTATCATAATTGGTGTATTTGAGGCCAGTTTTTAGATTGGGGTTGCACCCATGCACCAAATTTCTGAAATTGGTGCACAGTAATAATGCATTTGGCGCATATGCCATGTGGTTTATGGCTATCATTTAAAAGTACACCTGGGGGTGCATGGCATAGAACTGTGACTTTTTTAAAAGTTGCAAAAGAGATTAAGGTGATCTACAAAACAAATTTGGTCTAAATCCCAGTCCTTTCTGAAAGTGGATCGCAGTGATGCAGGAGGCCAAAAGTCGCAAAATTTTATGTAGCTAAAAATGTGCACCAACAGGTGAGACAATTTTATGCCAAAAATTGGAATAACAGATTTGATACATGTTCCCCTAAGGGGTTTATACCAATTTTTGTTAATGGGCTCCATAGTTGCAAAGGAGAAAGCCAGGTACTATATGAACAGTAATACATGGCTTCACATTGGGGTCTTCCAAGGTGTATACTGTATTACTAAACAAAGAGCTTTTGTTTAGCTACTGATATGTCTGTCATGAAGATGTGTACTACACGTAACTAAATAAATGATACTTTTGTTGATAGTGACAGCCCTGAGATGAGGGAATGATTACGTAGCCATTGCCAAACCACATTATAACGTTTTCTGAATACTGTAAATGAGTTTCGGCATATGGAACAGCTTTGCTAGGTTGCTAGGGACAGACCACCTGACAACTACATCCTTCTCATTGAGTGTTATGCAAGCGGGTGTGGACCCACTGCGCCACTGACTGGGTATACTCTGGAGGGGTGTTACTAAGCAGCTACTTAGTATTCACTAGAGCCCCTGGTTGTGGGGATAGACTTGGGCCGTAGGGTAGCTGCCAGGTGCCACTCCAGAGTAGTCCCCAAGTCAGTGGCAGCTGAGAAGGGGGTCAGAATACTCGGTGCGAGCACCGAGGGGACTTACGAGGCCTGGCGGTAACGGGTTAGGACAGGCGGCAACAAACAAAGTCCGTAAACAAGATCCAAGGTCAGGGGCAGGCGGCAAAATACATAAACGAAGTCCGGGGTCAGAGGCAGGCGGCAATCAGGTGAAGTCCAGGAGTATAATAGCAGGAGTCGGTACACGGAAAAGCAGACAAGATGACACACCTTTGCACAGTAGCTAGAGACTGAGGTTGCTGAGGCAACTTCCTGTAGTAGGATGTGCCTTTAAATACCTGTTGCAATGCAGCCATAGGCTGCTGAGACAGAGGGCGTGTATGTGTTGCCTCATAAAGTAGATGCAGAGAGACACACCCATGCTAGATTCAGTACTGATGCAAGTCTCCAGCAGGAAGGAAACTCTCACATGGAACGTATGTAGCAGAGCTAAGCCAGTTGCAGCCCATGTTTGACAGCAGGGTGGCAGGAGGAAAAAGAAGGAGCCCGGCGCCCATGCCTGCGGTTAGGGGCAGCGGCACCAGCACGGACTGCTGGCCTAACAGTACCCTCTTCCTTATGCCCCCTCTCCTCAGGACTGGTCCTGGACAATAATTTTTTTCAGAAGGAGAGGAGCATTGATGTTCTCTCTGGGTTCCCAAGATCTCTCCTCAGGGCCAAACCCCTTCCAATCCACCAGAAACAGGGTCTTCCCTCTACTCTTCTTCATCCCCAGAATGGCCTTTACCTTATAGACGTTTTCATCACTGACAGGAGCAGAGACAGGTTTCTTGAAAAAATGATTCAGGATGACAGGCTTCAGCAGGGAGACATGGAAGGAATTCGGTACCCGGAGGGAGGTTGGCAGCTTAAGTTTTTAGGAGACATCATTGATTTGTTCAAGAATCTCAAATGGACCAATGAAGCGTGGACCCAATTTGTAGGAGGGTATTTTGAGCCGAATGTACAGGGAGTGCAGAATTATTAGGCAAGTTGTATTTTTGAGGATTAATTTTATTATTGAACAACAACCATGTTCTCAATGTATATCAAAGCTGAATATTTTTGGAAGTAGTTTTTAGTTTGTTTTTAGTTTTAGCTATTTTAGGGGGATATCTGTGTGTGCAGGTGACTATTACTGTGCATAATTATTAGGCAACTTAACAAAAAACAAATATATACCCATTTAAATTATTTATTTTTACCAGTGAAACCAATATAACATCTCAACATTCACAAATATACATTTCTGACATTCAAAAACAAAACAAAAACAAATCAGTGACCAATATAGCCACCTTTCTTTGCAAGGACACTCAAAAGCCTGCCATCCATGGCTTCTGTCAGTGTTTTGATCTGTTCACCATCAACATTGCGTGCAGCAGCAACTACAGCCTCCCAGACACTGTTCACAGAGGTGTACTGTTTTCCCTCCTTGTAAATCTCACATTTGATGATGGACCACAGGTTCTCAATGGGGTTCAGATCAGGTGAACAAGGAGGCCATGTCATTAGATTTTCTTCTTTTATACCCTTTCTTGCCAGCCACGCTGTGGAGTACTTGGACGCGTGTGATGGAGCATTGTCCTGCATGAAAATCATATTTTTCTTGAAGGATGCAGACTTCTTCCTGTACCACTGCTTGAAGAAGGTGTCTTCCAGAAACTGGCAGTAGGACTGGGAGTTGAGCTTGACTCCATCCTCAACCCGAAAAGGCCCCACAAGCTCATCTTTGATGATACCAGCCCAAACCAGTACTCCACCTCCACCTTGCTGGCGTCTGAGTCGGACTGGAGCTCTCTGCCCTTTACCAATCCAGCCACGGGCCATACATCTGGCCCATCAAGACTCACTCTCATTTCATCAGTCCATAAAACCTTAGAAAAATCAGTCTTGAGATATTTCTTGGCCCAGTCTTGACGTTTCAGCTTGTGTGTCTTGTTCAGTGGTGGTCGTCTTTCAGCCTTTCTTACCTTGGCCATGTCTCTGAGTATTGCACACCTTGTGCTTTTGGGCACTCCAGTGATGTTGCAGCTCTGAAATATGGCCGAACTGGTGGCAAGTGGCATCTTGGCAGCTGCACGCTTGACTTTTCTCAGTTCATGGGCAGTTATTTTGCGCCTTGGTTTTTCCACGCGCTTCTTGCGACCCTGTTGACTATTTTGAATGAAACGCTTGATTGTTCGATGATCACGCTTCAGAAGCTTTGCAATTTTAAGAGTGCTGCATCCCTCTGCAAGATATCTCACTATTTTTGACTTTTCTGAGCCTGTCAAGTCCTTCTTTTGACCCATTTTGCCAAAGGAAAGGAAATTGCCTAATAATTATGCACACCTGATATAGGGAGTTGATGTCATTAGACCACACCCCTTCACATTACAGAAATGCACATCACCTAATATGCTTAATTGGTAGTAGGCTTTCGAGCCTATACAGCTTGGCGTAAGACAACATGCATAAAGAGGATGATGTGGTCAAAATACTCATTTGCCTAATAATTCTGCACTCTCTGTATTTGGAGGCGAGCCACACTTTATCACCAGGACAGAACTAAGGAGAATCCCTACGTTTTTTATCTGCTGTCTCCTTCCTGTGCACAGAAGCTTCTTTAAGAGCTCCCCTGGTCTCCTCACAGATTTTTGAGAATTCTCTTGAGGTAGCATCTGCAGCAGGGATACCAGAAGAGGTAGACACTGGAAGTGGGATATTCGGCTGTTGACCAAAAACAATAAAAAATGGCTTGGAGGACTCACTTACATGATTGTTGTATGAAAACTCAGCCCAAGGCAAGGTAAGAAAACTCAGCCTGGGGCAGTCTTAATCTTTGAAGAACCAGACAAACTTGCTTCCGGTAAGTAGCCAAATCTGGAAAAAAAAACAAGGATATCTTGGAACACTGCAGGGGCATTGCCTAGTCCAAAGGGCATCACCAGATATTCGTCATGAGTGTTGATGTCTTCCACTCGTCCCCTTGACAAATTCGAATCAAGTTGTAGGCCCCACGCAGATCGAGTTTGGAGAAGACCTTAGCTCCCCTGAGGTGAGCAAACAACTCAGAGATAAGGGGAAGAGGATATTTATTCTTGACCGAGATTTTATTGAGGCCCCTGTAATAGATGCATGGCTGGTGAGAGATGTCTTTTTTCTTTACAAAGAAGAAGCCAGCGCGAGCCCGAGAAGATGATTTCCGGATAAAGCCTCTGTCAAGGTTGTCTTTAATATAATCAGACATGGCTTGAGTCTCTGCGGGTGACAGAGGATAAATGCGACCACGAGGAGGTGAAGAACCAGGAACCAGGTCAATAGGGCAATCATAGGGCCTGTGAGAAGGTAATGTCTCAGCTTTCTTCTTGTCGAAAACATCGGCATAGGCATGATATGCTGCAGGCAAACCTTCCAGATTTGGTGGTACACGGAGGTACACCTCCTGGTTAGTCTCAGCTACATGCAAGACCTACATGTGCAACCTCCTGCAAAGAAATCTCAAGGTGTGAAGCCTAATCCAATTATTTTTTTGCATAAATAAGAGCAAACATATACAGGTCCTTCTAAAAAAATTAGCATATTGTGATAAAGGTCATTATTTTCTGTAATGTACTGATAAACATTAGACTTTCATATATTTTAGATTCATTACACACAACTGAAGTAAACAAGCCTTTTATTGTTTTAATATTAATGATTTTGGCATACAGCTCATGAAAACCCAAAATTCCTATCTAAAAAAATTAGCATATTTCATCCGACCAATAAAAGAAAAGTGTTTTTAATACAAAAAAAGTCAACCTTCAAATAATTATGTTCAGTTATGCACTCAATACTTGGTCGGGAATCCTTTTGCAGAAATTACTGCTTCAATGCGGCGTGGCATGGAGGCAATCAGCCTGTGGCACTGCTGAGGTGTTATGGAGGCCCAGGATGCTTTGATAGCGGCCTTAAGCTCATCCAGAGTGTTGGGTCTAAGTGTCTCTCAACTTTCTCTTCCCAATATCCCACAGATTCTCTATGGGGTTCAGGTCAGGAGAGTTGGCAGGCCAATTGAGCACAGTAATACCATGGTCAGTAAACCATTTACCAGTGGTTTTGGCACTGTGAGCAGGTGCCAGGTCGAGCTGAAAAATGAAATCTTCATGCTTCCATCTGCTGAAAAGCTTTATGGAGATGAAGTGTTCCAAAAT
The DNA here is from genome assembly GCA_033119425.1 of Bufotes viridis. Taxonomy (NCBI): domain Eukaryota; kingdom Metazoa; phylum Chordata; class Amphibia; order Anura; family Bufonidae; genus Bufotes; species Bufotes viridis. The sequence continues at coordinate 240,177,440 of CM065592.1, forward strand.
CTCCTGATAGCTAGCTGCATTGACCCTGCCCTTGATAAAACACAGTGGACCAACACCAGCAGCTGACATGGCACCCCAGACCATCACTGACTGTGGGTACTTGACACTGGACTTCAGGCATTTTGGCATTTCCCTCTCCCCAGTATTCCCCCAGACTCTGGCACCTTGATTTCCGAATGACATGCAAAATTTGCTTTCATCCGAAAAAAGTACTTTGGACCACTGAGCAACAGTCCAGTGCTGCTTCTCTGTAGCCCAGATCAGGCGCTTCTGCCGCTGTTTCTGGTTCAAAAGTGACTTGACCTGGGGAATGCGGCACCTGTAGCCCATTTCCTGCACACGCCTGTACACGGTGGCTCTGGATGTTTCTACTCCAGACTCAGTCCACTGCTTCCGCAGGTCCCCCAAGGTGTGGAATCGGTCCTTCTCCACAATCTCTCAGGGTCCAGTCACCTCTTCTCGTTGTGCAGCGTTTTCTGCAACACTTTTTCCTTCCCACAGACGTCCCACTGAGGTGCCTTGATACAGCACTCTGGGAACAGCCTATTCGTTCAGAAATTTCTTTCTGTGTCTTACCCTCTTGCTTGAGGGTGTCAATGATGGCCTTCTGGACTGCAGTCAGGTCTGCAGTCTTACCCATGATTGCGGTTTTGAGTAATGAACCAGGCTGGGAGTTTTTAAAAGCCTCAGGAATCTTTTGCAGGTGTTTAGAGTTAATAAGTTGATTTAGATGATTAGGTTAATAGCTCGCTTAGAGAACCTTTTCATGATATGCTAATTTTTTGAGATAGGAATTTGGGGTTTTCATGAGCTGTATGCCAAAATCATCAATATTAAAACAATAAAAGGCTTGAACTACTTCAGTTGTGTGTAATGAATCTAAAATATATGAAAGTCTAATGTTTATCAGTACATTACAGAAAATAATGACCTTTATCACAATATGCAAATTTTTTGAGAAGGACCTGTATACAAGATGTGCGAAACTCAGTAGAGTAAAACAGCTTCAAAGGACAGATCCGGTGAATTCTCCTGATTTCCAAGGGGACTCATCTGTGTAACAACACACACAGTAGAGAATGTCTGGTATAGATAACCTTTGATCTGAGCTAACTGGCATGTTACCGGTTATGACAAACTACTTTTTTTATTAAAGCATATTTTTAGTTTATGTATTGCATAAACTAATTGCCCAATACTTTTACTCATGTGGAGATAAGCTACTGCCAGAGGTGTCTTCACACATAATTTAGGACAACTAGCTAAGGCTACTTTCACATTAGTGGCAGGGGAACAGCCTGCCGGATCCATACTGATGCTAGCCCATGTGTGCCGCCGGAAGTCCGCTCCGGCCCCATACACTATAATGGGGATGGGCCGGAGGTCTGGCCACAGCACTGCAAACATGCCGAGAGGCGGCCAGGCAGTATTTGGGGAGGAATGTTCCAGTGTAAAGATGCCACCTTTCACCAGAAGAATAAGCAGAGACAGTATCACCAATGTGGTCTCCTGAATCATTTCTGGGCATCAGATCATTCTCTGCAAACGTATTTGCTGCCAATAAACACTAAATTTATATGGGACAAATAAATGTAGCTCTCACCTCCTCTGACAAGCAGGCAGTTATTGGGAAAGAACGGTTCATTCACGATAAATGTCTGCTGCGTCAGCTCTTGTAGAAGGACCCTAAGATTCCACAGGTTGACCGCGATGCGGCTAGCTTGTTGCTGAAACCCACCCAACCACAGTGGTCAATGGCTGCACAAATTTGAATGTAATACGTTTCTTTAACTAGCAAATTTGTGCACACGTTGGCCATGTGTGCAGGGTTTCAATGATATGGAACCCCAGCCTTACAACGGGAGTAGTAATTAATACCTAGTTGATATAGCATGTAGCATACACCTAATACACCACAGGTTAAGAACCTAAGATGTAAGAGATGTGTATATTCTACAGTAATTCACAACAGAATGTATTTCCTCTTCTTCTCAGAGTCTGTATTTTATATTGTATACAGAGAATATTTATCCTGTAATTGTACAGCACCTAATACTAATAATAATACTAATCATAATATGATAGAATCACATTCCCATGGATCTTACAATAGCTGCTTTTGGGCCTTCTTATTAACCTGGTTCTATTGCTTATGAATTATAGATTTATGACAGTGATTTTATTTATATTCCTATAGGGATAACCTAACTATTCTGCCATTTCAATACAACTTTGCTACCCATACTAGTTGTATGATGTGCAGTATACTGATAGAATGCTGCCATCTACTGGCATTAAAGTCATTTCAGAAAACAACAGTACACAGTTTTGTGTTGTCGATAACTGATTTTTGCGGCTACAGTAATTTGTCCTCATACAGATTCATTGTTTGCCGACAGAACATCCCCGTTTACACAGGGCGATGTGCTGCTAAAACCAATGATTTGATTTATTTATGTGATCACACAACAAATAAGGTAACCTGTACATGGGGAAATAATCGACAACAAGCATTTAGCCAAATACTTATTGACCATAATTGCCAAGCTCTTTGGCCAGTGTAAAATGGACTTAAGTGTTACAGTGTCATGCAAAAGTTTGGGGATCCCTGGTGAAAATGACTGTTACTGTAAACAGTTAAGCAAGTTGAAGATGAAATGATCTCCAAAAGGCACACTGTTAAAGATGACACATCCCCTTTGTATTTTAAGTAAAAACTTATTTTTTCCATCTTTTCCATTTTCTAAAAAACATCAAAGGAAAAGGGCCCGAAGCAAAAGTTTTGGCAACCTGCATGGTAAATACCTAGTAGCACAGTATCACAGTTTGTAAATGTTTTTTGTAGCCAGCCAAAAGTCTTTCAATTCTTGTTTGAGGGATTTTAACCCCTTAAGGACCCATGACGTATGGGTACGTCATGGGTCCGGTCCCTAAGCATGGCGCCCACTCCTGCCCGCTGCGGGCGCGATCGCTGCGGGGGTCCGGCTGTTTCCTGTAGCTGACCCCCGCGGCTAATGATCACGGTCGGCAGCGATGCCGATCGCAATCATTTAACCCCGCAAATCCTAAAACTGAAAGTAAAACTTTCGGCATCACTCCGGCTCCCCCTAGTGGTGATCGGGGGAATCGCAGCGCTGGATGTAATTGCCTCGAACTCAATGAATGATTCGAGGCTACTACTTACCATTTCCTATGCAGCCCTTGTTAGCAATAGGGCTTCATAGGAAAGTAGTAAAATCCTCAAACTCCAATACAAGTGTATTAGAGTTTATGATAGAAGCAATCAGATGACTGATTTATATAGGTCCCTATGGGACCTATATAAAAGTGTAAAAAAAAAAAGAAAAAAGAAAATAAATAAATAAATAAATAAAAAAAAACAAAAAATTCAAATCAATCCCCTTTCCCCAAAATGAAAATAATAAAAAAATTAAAAAAATACACATCATGGGTGTCGCAATGTGCAAAATGTCCTTAGTACAAAAATATAAAAATATATTCCCCATATGGTAAACAGAAAAACGGAAAAAAGCGTCCAAATGGCCGATTTGCGGTTTTTGGACGCTTCATATCCTCAAAAATCCTCAAACGTCGTAATTTAAAAACCCGTAAAACTGTGGTGGAATTGCTTTTTTTTTTGCAATTTCACCCCATTTGGAATTTTTTTTACCACTTCCCACTACATCGTATGCAATATTAAATAGTGGCGTTGGAAAGTACAACTTGTCCCGCAAAAAAAAGCCCTCATATGGCCATGTGAACGTAAAAATAAAAAGTTATGGCTCTTGGAAGGCAGGGAGCGCAAAACGAAAACGCAAAAATGAAAAAACCCTGCGTCCATAAGGGGTTAATCAATTCTTCCAGTTCTGTGAGATTCCTGGGCTGTCTTGCATGCTCTGCTCTTTTGCGGTATATCCAATGACTTCCATTGATGTTCAGATTAGGGAACTGTGAAGCCAATGCTAAAAACCTTCAGATTACATCTTTTGAGGTAGTCTATTGGAGATTTTGAAGAACAGATTTCTGTTCTTGTTAACTGCCATTTCTTAATTACTTTTCAAACTGAGAAAATGGCTGGAGGGAAGGGGTTAGGGTCAAGAATTTTTGCCTGAGGCAGTAGGAGGGCTTGGTGCTCCCCTGCCCAGGGCCGGCACTACCGTTAGGCGAACTAGGCGTTCGCCTAGGGCATCGGCCTGCTGGGGGCGCCCTGGTGGGCTCCCCTTGTCTGGGGCTGCAGCGCTGGGCGAGCGGCTCTTGAGCCACCCCCAGCGCCATTACAGATGGCAGAGCAGGCACCTGCTTACCCTGATGGCAGGTGCCTGCTCTGCCAGTAAATTACCGGTGCAGAGGAGGCGGGCGGCAATGGAGGCTGTTCTAGCAACTCCCCACTCCTCCCTCGCTCGCCCTATGTGATGCCGGGAGCCGGAATATGACGTCATTCCGGCCCCAGCATACTAAACGGCACGCTGGAGGACTGAGGAGCTGCACCACACTGGACCCCAGAGAGGTGAGTGTCTGCCTGTGTGTGTCTGTCATTGATCGAGTGTGTGTATGTCAGTAAGTGTGTATGCCTGTCTGTCAGTGAGTATCTGAGTGATTGTATGTCCGTCAGTGTGTGCGTGTCGGTCTGTCAGTGTGTGTGTGTCTGTCAGTGTGTGTGCGTGTCTGTCTGTCAGTGTGTGCCTGTCTGTCTGTCAGTGTGTGCCTGTCTGTCAGTGTGTGCGTGTCCATCAGTATGTGCGTGTCCGTCCCTCAGTGTGTGCGTGTCTGTCTGTCTGTGTGCGTGTCCGTCTGTCAGTGAGTGAGTGACACGGCGGGGCGGCAAAAATCCTTGCACAGGCCCTGCCCTTGCCCCTGCCTACAAAGCACTGAGGGAAGGGGCACAAGCTGTACTCTTGCACTCTAGCTATACCTGGGCCCAAGCCAAAGGGGTTGATACTAGGTACTAACCATGCAGGGTGCCCAAAGTTTTGCTTCAGGCATTTTCTTTTTTTGTTATTTTTGAAAATGTAAACAATGAAAATAAAAAAGTTTTTGCCTAAATTACAAAGGGAATATGCCATCTTTAACAGGCAACATCAATCAGTGATAAAACTGCCCATTCAGCTACTGAGCTCAGAAAGAGAGGTTTAAATGTATAAATTACAGATTTTTCCATCAAACTATATATCAATCTGCTCAGCTCCTCCTGCTCTAACACACTTCTTGCATTTCGTGATGACAGGTTATCTTTAAGCAATAGTCCATTTTCTAATTATCTCTTTCACAGACAATCTGTACTGCACAGAGTGATTTGCTTTTAATAGGATTAACTATTTATCATGTCCAATGAAAAGCTCTGGGCAGCAGATGAGTGAGCTGAGTCACGTAGGCACTTGTGACAACAGTCTCTACTTATTGGTGAGACAAGATGTTTTTATGCTACCACAGTAATTAATTTCTTTTATTTTGTTTCAATAGTTTTTATTGAGTTTTTCATTTATTCTTTAGGAGACATTTGATGTAGCGTGTCATTAGAGCGAGGGGCACCGTAAAGTTGAAACAACATTTATTCAGGTGGTCGGTTTTGAGGACATTGTATATTGTGAATACCATGTTGAATGGAAAAAAAATGAGATTAGACATTTCTACACAGAAAATGATCATCGGTCAAAGTATCAGGCTGTACAAATCGAGTTGTAATAAATTCTATCAAATCATGATGAAAGTCTTTCATTCATCCACATGAACGGCTCACAGTTAAATTAGACTACAATTGGTTTCCTAGAAATGTTTCTGGATGTGTACATTAGATATAATATATTAGCTGTAAATGATTTTGTCTCAAAACAATATATAATAATACAGTTATTTAAGGTCTTCAGTTTATATATATATATATATTCATGTTTGAGATGACAATCTCAATGTGTAAGGCCTCTTGCACACGGGCGTCATGTTTGACGCCCGGATAAGAGGCGGGTGCGTCGCGGGAATCGCCACGAAAAAATCCGCATGCTTGGTACCCAGACCCGAAGTCAGACTTCATCACTGAAGTCTGGTTTCGGGATGAGTATTCTGTATATGTAATTATTTTCCTTTATAACATAGTTATAAGGAAAAATAATCGCATTCTAATTACAGAATGCAATGTTCCCCGGGCTATAGAGGGTTAAAAATAATAAAGAGTTAACTCACCTTCTCCCATTGTACGCGCAGAGCCCCAGAACGTCTTCTCTCTTGATGATTGCTTGCTTCAGGACCTGTGATGACATCACAGGGTCACATGGTCCAATCATAGAAGCATTTGAGTGGACCATGTGACCCATGTGATCCTGTGACATCACGGCAGGTCCTTCATCCAAGTGAAAAAGTGACGCGTGAAAATCACCGCTCATGTGCACAGCACCATAGAAGTGAATGGGTCCGGATTCAGTGCGGGTGCAATGTGTTCACTTCACGCATTGCACCCGCGCGGAAAACTCGCCATGTGAAAGGGGCCTAAAAAGGCATAAAGAACAAGTCTGCAGAATAAGATTAGTATCTGACCTGCAGAAAAGTTTTGTAAATGTGAAATGGTGAATGGAATGAAAAAAAAAAACATTATCGGAAATATTTTTCTGCAATAAGAACACCCCTATGTTTTATCTATGTTAAGAAAATATGAGTTTGCTGGGGCCAGCACAGACCGACATATTTTACTAATAATTAGAAGAGTATTAGTCTAATTGAGGAAAATGTTCTTTGTGTTTGTTGGCAGGCTTAAGGCTACTTTCACACTTGCGGCAGAGGAATTCAGCAAGCAGTTCCGTCGCCGGAACTGCCTGCCACATCCGTCAATCTGTATGCAAACGGAAAGCATTTGTCATCCGTAGAAACGGATCCGTTATATATTTTTTTTCTCATTTTGAAAGGTTTGCGCACACAGACACTCCTATGAGAACTAATGCCGGATCCGGCATTACGCCAAGTGTTCGGCAATTTTGGAGGGAGATAAAACCGTAGCATGCTGCGGTATTATTTCCGTCCCAAATGCTGTACAGTGACTGAACTGAAGACATCCTGATGCATTCTGAACGGATTTCTCTCCATTCAGAATGCATAAGGAGAAAACTGAAGCGTTTTTTTCCAGTATTGAACCCAGACGACGGAACTCATTGCCGGAAAATAAAATCGCTAGTGTGAAAGTAGCCTTAGTTGTTTGGCATTTAGCAGTTTATGTCCAGCTGACAGCTGGCCTTTATGCCGCATCATCTCTAATGGAAATGTGAAAGCAACCTTAGAAAGAGATTTTCATGTACTGATGTCTGATTTTTATTTTTTTCATTAATCATGGGATAACCCTTTTAAAGGGGTCAAACCTGGGCAACTGCTCCGGAAGCCAAGGATGTAAATCAATGGTGGCCATAACAGAACCTTTATATTGTTTTTATAGAAGAAAGCAAGAAAAAACACAGCGCCTCATGTGCAGGACATCCAGTACTTTGATAGTAAAAAAAGGAGCAAATGTGCTTACCAGAGGTGGTTGTGATTCGTCACAACCACTTGTTGAGCTTCACTGGTGTTATCCCTCACCAGATAAAGGGGTGCCGTGCTGCTGCCAGGTCCTATCCCGTTTCTTGATTCGCAAGTTTCCGGGTTCAATAGAGCAATTTTTGTTGAGTGGAAAAAACTGGACCCTTCTACGGCGCTGTTGGCATGATCATTAATCCACAAGGAAAAGTGACTGGTTTTTATTGGTTAAAAATCAACTGGTCTATGGCAGTTGCATGTTGTCCTGATGAAGGGGACAGTCTGTCCCTGAAACGCGTAACCAGTTCATTCAGAACCTTTATATTGCCTAGACTTCATTTGAGAGCCACATATTACATTCTCTTTCACTCTGTAAATAGAAGATAAGGAGACCACCGAACATTAGCCTCATGTATAATGGACCCATTTTTGTGTATAGTCTTCTGAGTTTTTCTCTCCTAGCACCTTGAAAGAATGGCAGCTGTAGAATGCAAATAAAGTAAAAGCCACATCACCTTATACACTAAAAGCTATCTGCCTCTGTTTAGAGTGATAACCACTGCTGATTATTACCAGTCTAATGTGCCCCAGAGGGGAGCCTCTTTCCCCATATATAGTGTAATGCTAGCACAGACACAAGAGGGAGGGCCTGAGGTGCCAAACAGATGGGCTATGTCCTCAGAAAGCACTTGGCTCAGGCTCATCCTAGCGCAGACTATATAGTGGCCGAATAGCCATGTCCCCTATTTAAAGTGACAGGGTGACTGCATCTACCTATATATTCAGACCCAGTGACAATCTATCCATATTTCCCCATCCTCCATGTAGAATACTCATTCCTCCTTAGTCTCTTCTTTCCAGCTTTCCCCTCCAATATGAGCTGAAGGCAACATTGATCTATAATGCTGCCAGCTTCTAAACAAATTATCTCTAAAAACACAGATGTAATTATTAAAGTGTACCATGTACCCTATAGGAGTAGGAGAGCCAATGGGCAGCAGGGTGGGTACTTATGGCCTGTCAGTTTTCCATCACTATCCTAAAGGGCCTCCAGTAATTGCCGCTAGTAAACATGCAGTGAGCCGCAGAGGAGAGTGGAGAGGATAGGAGCAGTTGTAGCAAAAATATAGTATACCAATAGCAATAATGGGGGTAATAGTTACGGCAGCAGTCATCTTGCTATGTTGTTCCCCTGGGGCCATGAAGTGATGGAAAGGGTGCACCTTTTCTTCCTTTTGGGTTACACCCTGGTTCATGGGATTCTCCTGCCTGGTGTTGGTTGGGGTGACCTTGGTTGTGATGAATTGTGAAGTGCAAGGCAGGGTCCCCAGAAGAATGGAGGCAATGATGAGGCACATTTAACAGTAAATTCCGGGAGTGCAGGTACCAACATGCATGCTGAGCCCACTCTGATAAAAAAAAAACAGAGCGGGCCCCACTGGCCTACTTTTTACCCCCTTCTTCGTACTTGAGCAGCAGGAACTGCTGGGCACAGGAGCCACTAATCATTAACCCCTTTGTGCTTGCTAGTGACGACACTGCTCTTCGATGTGGATGCTGAATGCAGCAGGAGCCGAAGTGCACAGAAGCAGATGAGCAAGGCACCCCAAGTTTAGTACCGCTTACATCCCTGTATATAACCCTGTACAGTACGTCAATGTGGGAGCTGAATGCAGTGGGAGCAGCCAGCCACAGGTTGATGAAGCAGGAGCAGCTGAGACAGAAGCGCAGGTTAGTGTAGCAGGAGACGCTCTCTGCTACACTGCTGAGTGTAGGGCACAGTGGAATGAGCTTGGATGAGATGGCTTCCTTTCCAACCCCTACCCACCTGCTTGGTACCACATTCCTTCCCAGTGCTTTGATGTGGGCGTTGACTGTGAGTACAGCAGGAGCCACTCCGCTACACTGGTAAATGGGTGGCGTGGCAGGGGGACAGCAGGCACCCAAGAACAAGGTGTAGGATTATGCCAATTGAGGAAGTAGCAGGTGTTATGATCAAATTTTCCAGCACCTAGCTACAAAACTAAAGTTTTTTTTAGCCACATAAAACCTCAAATCAGATCAAGTAGTGTAGGATGTTTGTGCGCCTCCTCCTCTTCATTGATGTGAGCCAGATGTCCAGCTACAGGTGTTTCAAAGACCTCATGCCAGCTCTCTCAAAGGCTATCATGGTGCACAGCAAGATGGCAATAGAGGTTTATTCTCTTTATCGATGAGTTTTGCTTTTGTATAAGATGCAATGATAATTGGAGATTGTGCTGGAGACCATATGGGCAATACCTTGAAGAAGCCTTCACAAGGGAACGTCATACCGGTCCTACTCCGAGGATTATAATGTGGGGTGGCATGATCTACAGTAGCCTTCATTTCAGGTACACTAAAGGCTCTATGTTACATTGCTTTGGTTGATTGATGTTTCCTGCCACTTAGAATTCACTGCACAAAACCCTGTATCCAGATATCTCAAATATCTATCATGCATCTCCCTAATATATTTGTACAAGTGGCTCGAAAGAACGGTTGAGCTTTACTTTAAGGGAAATTTCTCTATCCAGTTGTCCATTCCCAAATTACGATTTTTTTTCTTAATAAGCAAATTAGATATTTGGGGCAATAAGAGCATCACCACTGCTCTTGTTGCACCCAAGCTCCACTCATTTCTGTGGCCAGACCCTCCTTCGCTGCTTTGCCACTGCCTGGACCTGTCAATTAATGCAGCCAAGGAGGGGCTGACCACAGGAAGCAGTGGAACCATAGGTACAAGAAGAGCAATGGTGATTGCACTATTGCACCAAAGGCTTAATCTGCATATTAAGAAAAAGAATAACTCGGAAATGAAGCCTCGTATCAACAAAGAAAAAAAACTTTTAACCAGTTCAGTACCAGCACCATACATGTACGGCGCTAGAGCGATGTGTAAACATGGCGCCCGCTCGCACGTGCAGTGGGCGCCATGGCTGGCAGGTCTCTTCTGTTTCATACAGCAGAGACCTGCGGCTAATTACCGTGACCAGCAATAATGCCGATCGCGGTAATTAAAGGCTTTAGATGCCGTGATGAAGTGAGATCACGGCATCTAAATGCACAAAAACATCAGTAGTTGTGCTGAAGACTGTAAGGCCCCTTTCACACGGGCGTGATTTCCGCGCGGGTGCAATGCGTGAGGTGAACGCATTGCACTAGCACTGAATCCGGACCTATTCATTTCTATGGGGCTGTGAACATGAGCGGTGAATTTCCCGCATCACTTTTGCGTTGCGTGAAAATCGCAGCATGTTCTCTATTCTGCGTTTTTCACGCAACGCAGGCCCCATAGAAGTGAATGGGGCTGCGGGAAAATCGCAAGCATCCGCAAGCAAGTGCGGATGCGGTGCGATTTTCCCGCATGGTTGCTAGGAGACGATCGGGATGGGGACCCGATCTTTATTATTTTCCCTTATAACATAGTTATAAAGGAAAATAATAGCATTCTCAATAGAGAATGCAAAGTAAAATGGCAATAAAGGGTTAAAAATAACCTGGAAGCAAGTGATTGGACCATGTGACCCAGTGACATCACTGAAAGTCCTTCATCCCCCTCCTGCTGAAAACAGAACACCGGCAGCGATCAAATGGAATAGGTGAGGTTTTTTTTAAAATTATTTTTAACCCTCTATTGCCCTTTTTACTTTACATTCTCTATTGAGTATGCTATTATTTTCCTTTATAACTATGTTATAAGGGAAAATAATATAATATACAGAATACTCAACCTGAAACCGGACTTTAGTGATGAAGTCCGGCTTCGGGTCTGGGTACCAAACATGACGATTTTTCACACGTGCGTGCAAAACGCATTAAAACGCTTTGCACTCGCGCGGAAAAATCGTGCATTTTCACGCAACGCACCCGCCTCTGATCCGGGCTTCAAACGTGACGCCCGTGTGAAAGAGGCCTAAGCCTCGCTGACGAGGCTTTAAGTGTCCATGCTGCAATTCTTATTTTGGCCACCAGATGGCAGGCCAGAATAAGAAATTAGCAACTTCTAGTGCAAATCTCATTTTAAAAATCTGATAGAACAAAATCAAAAAACATTATTTATAGGCTCATATATGAGCTTAAAAATCACCACAAAAAAATAAAAAAAGGTTAAAAATATATAAAAAAATAAATTCCAATACAGCGAATGACGTAACTTCAACCATTTTAAAAAAATTAACCATTTTTTCATTGCTTCTCTTACCCCAATTTTTTTTATAAAATGTGATCAAAAAGTCACGCATACTCTAAAATGGTATCAATAAAAACTATTATAACTATAGTATAAAAAAATTTATGGGGGTCAGATATAGTGATATAGTGACACTATTTAGACATAAAAAACCTATACATATGGGGTATCGCTGTAGTCATACTGACCCAGATAATGAAGGGGATGGGTCAGTTTTGCCGCAAACGAAACACCGTGGGAACAAAACCCGTAAAACGGTGGATGAATTGCGTTTTTTTTCCAATTGCACCCCATCTGGAATTTTTTTTACCGCTTCCCACTATGTTTTATGCCATAATTAATGGTGGCATTAGAAAGTACAACTTGTCCCGCAAAAAATAAGCCCTCATACAGCTATGTGACCGGAAATATAAAAAAAGTTAGGGCTCAAGGAAAATAGGGAAGAAAAATGAAAATGCAAAAACAAAAAACCTCCGGTATCCTAAGGTAAACCCCAGCTATGTGTCTATGCAAACATCTGGATAGGGACATTTACGACACAGTCTAGAAGAAAACATCTTTTGCCATTAGCAACCAATCACAATGTAGAGTTTGTCATAGTCCATTTCAAAATGAAAGCTGTGCTGTGATTGGTTGCTATGGGCAACAAAGACTGTTTTCATAACTGCCCTAATTTTATCTCAAGAACATAGCTATGGACAATAAAAATGATGCCTACATTCTGGGTGAAAAGTCAAAAGAGCTTTGAATTACATGAAACATCAATAATTCACGCATAAGGTCAAATTGCTGGTTTGTTTCAAATATAACAAAAATCCATTTGACTTAAATTCTGTATTTTATCTTTTATTTCCATACAATTTTCCGTTTCTCAAAAGCGATGCTTGCAATTCAAACTTTGACCACTAGATGTGGCTACTGCATCACCCAAGCTTTCCGAAGTATTCCTACAGTCTAATAGAAGACAACCTGTGTTCCAATTAAAATGAGGAATTTATTAAATCAAATCATCCTGTTTTCTTAACAGTTACTTACATAAGTTACATCGAATGTTTAAAGTCAGTTTTCACATGAATTTACTTTAGAATACAGGCAAAATAGTACCGAACGACATGTACATAAAAAATACCTCAGCATTCAAATAAGGCCATCATAAAAAAAAGAAGAAAAAAAAGAACAAATAGTATTCATATGTCAACATATTCAAAACCATGAAGCAAACTTCTTTTCCACACACAGTAGAGCCAGCCATTTTGTGGAACTTTGTAGCATCCACTAGAACAAGCCTGTGTTCACATCTGCTAGTACTGTATTTCTATTGTATTGCTCTGTTATAGGAGCAGAACCACGAAAATAATAGAAGCACCAGACCCGTTAAATAACAGATATGAGAGGCGCCAGATGAACCACCACTGACTATAATGGGGTCTATCGGGCTTCCATTCGGCAGCCTGCCTTTTTACCACACAAAATAGCGATTTTCTCCTGTTTTTTTGACAGGATCTACGACAGAGGCTCCAACGCAGATGTGAACATGGCCTAAATAGATCATTATAGAGGACCCGTAACCCCTCCTGATATGTCTGTTCTAGCAACAATCTGGAGCATCCATTCTCATTATTCTACATTGTGCTAATTCTAAATTATTCCTACGTGAAATTTATGAATGAATTACTAGCAGTTTGTAATGAAGGTCTAGATGGGTGTTAGCAGTTGGGGTGTGTCCCTGCATAGTTTGACACTGACAGTACTGATTGGATCATGTCAGACTGTGCAGGGACACACCCCTACCAGGTAAAACAAGTCTGGGCCTTCATTACCAACTGCAGGAAATTCAGTCTAACTTCTAGGCACAACAGTCGTATAGGATGCCGCAGAATTATTATTGCACGGGAATGTAAGTAGTAAAAGTAAAATTAACATGTCAAGAATGGTTACAGGTCCTCCTTAAGCTCAAAATGGTTACTCTTTCCTGAGTGTAGGGTACAGTTCAGTTTTAAACAGTTTGTCTCAGTGTATAGACCTAATTTCAAGCAGTAAAATTGTTACCTAAGATTTATGCTATGAACACCTCACCAAATATAATAAGGCCTATATTAGACACAGCTGCCCTTGGAATTTCATTCTCCGGTCACCTTCATTAAATTAAAATTCACAAAGTGCACAAATAGTAAATTAAAAAAATAAGAATCCAACTTTCTATACTATAAACTGACAGCTGCTTAATACTTAGTGGTCTAATGAAGCATAGTAATAGCTTCCCAGTAAAATAACGGTAAAATTCACTGTAAAAGTATGAAGATGCTAACTTTACCGCAAACTAAAAGTAAAAAAAAAAAAAAAGATTTTTTTTCCTCTGGAGACATAAATTAATAGAGCTACAAAACACTAGAAATGACCAAACTTTTTTCAAAGAACAAGCACCACAATTGACATCAGCATTCCAGTTTGTAGTGTGTGATATATAACATTTTATTCCCACTCCTCATCAAACTCAGAATCGTCTTCTGAGTCGCTATATTCCACAGCAATGCGCCGAGACAAAATGGTGGCTACATCATTCTCAATGCGTTCATGCTTGGCTTCTTGCTCTCGCTGTTCTTCCACTTTACGAAGCTGAATACCTGAAAGGTTGATATAAGCAGTTTAATAAAGTAGAAAAATAAATCCTAGCCCTAACGAAAATAGATACCGTAGACTTGTCACAATGTATAGGCGGATCAATAAACGTGACAAGCGCATTCATCTTATGTTTGTCTACAGAAATGGATTAACTAATTTAAAATTATAATACTAATGCTATATCGATTAAAAGACATCATACACATTAGGCTGTAGGTGGTTAGAATGGTTGATTTAAACCAAAATGATCATTCCTAGGATAAAATTTAAAGGGGTTCTTCAATTAGTTACAACTGATCCTCAGGATAGATCATCAGCATCTGATCGGCTGGGATCTGACACCCGGGACCCCCGCCGATCAGCTGTTTGAAAAGGCAGCGGTGCTGCAGGAGCTTCGCGGCCTTCTCACTGATTACCGCTGCTAGCGAACAGAGCTTGGCCTCGCCCATGCCACTTGATACAAGTCGTGACGTCACTGGGCGGGGTTCTAGCAGCGGTAAACAGTGAGAAGGCCGCAGCGCCGCTGCCTTCTCAAACAGCTGATCGGCGGGGGTCCCGGGTGTCAGACCCCGGCCGATCAGATGCTGATGATCTATCCTGAGGATAGATTATCAGTTGTAACAAAGTGAAGAACCCCTTTAACAAACTCGTTTTACCAATAAAACACCATCATGGTTAGGAAAGTCAGCCATGTTCATCTGACAGTCATTAGTGTGAGACTGTATATGGTGTCAACTGTGAGTGGAATTAGTACAGAGGGGAAGCATTTAGGAGCAACAGCAACTCAGCTACAAAGTGGCAGACCACGAGAAGTTACAGAGCGGGATTGACCAGTCCCGAGATGTATAGTGCATAAAAGTCACCAACACTGGCTCGATAATTGCAGAACTCCAAACCTCCTTGATTTCCTCGACATTTTGGCCAAGTAGCTGCATGCAAGCCCTACATCACCAATCACAGGATATAGAGTGGTGTCCAGCATGCTACCACAGGACTCTGGAGAAACATGGAAATGTGTTCTGTGGACTGATAAATCACGATTCTCTATCTGGCAGTCTGAAGGACGAGTCTGGGTTTGATGAATGCCAGGAGAACGTTACACGTCTGGCTGCACTGTGCCAACTGTAAAGTTTGGTGGAGGAGGGATAATGCAGGGTCTGGCTTAGGCCCCTTAGTCTCAGTGAAGGGAATTCTTAATGCTTCAGCATACCAAGACATTTTGGACAATTGTATGCATCGAACTTTGTGAGAACAGTTTGGGGAGGACCTTTATCGGTTCCAGCATGACTGTGCCCCAGTGCACAAACAAACGTCTGTAAAGGCATAACTGGATGAGTTTTTTTTTTTTTTAGCTCTTTTTATTAGTTTTTACAACAGATATACATAGCATTTACATTGTGACATGTACATGTTGCCTTATACAAATATGACACGTATCTATTTCCTTACACCATACCCTTAACCCTCTCCCATTTCCCTTCCCATCCCCTCCCCATTCTCAGCATGTCAGATACCATCGTTTGATGTTAGTCAGGTTACTTGGATAATTTTATATGTGTATTTGTTTTGTGCTTTATATCATTCTCCTGTTTACTGATATTCAGTCACCCCAGAGACCCTGAAAGAATCCCTTTGTGATACCATGTGGTGTCACTAAACGGTGACACAATCGCTTGTATTTTGTCATTTGATAGAAAAGCTCCAATTTATTGTAAAATTGTGTGGACATTTTTGTTTTTGTCTGCTCCACTTCTACCATTTCTAGTGTTTCACCTGCTGGACTACTTCAATTATTGTTGGCCATTTTGGGTTCAGCCAATTCGCTAGTAAACATCTCTTGGCTGCTCATATCATCATGTGCAGCACCTTTGGTAGTGTTTCACACCCAGGCACAGTATGGAACATCACCAAGCGTGGATCGTGCACCACCGCAATATTAAGGTTGTGCTTTATATGTTGCCTTATAGTTTCCCAGAATATTTGGGACTTCGGGCATGTCCATAAGCCATTAAATAAGTCTGTATTTTCCTTTTTAGATTTAGGACAGGATGTTATTTTGTCGGACTGACCTTGTCTTGTAAAGAAACCATATATTGCTCTGTGCATTATGCGATACTGTGTTTCTCTCCACACCTCACTTACAGTGGATTTACACACCAATTCCCAACCTTTTAAACAGATCTACTGGTGTACCTATCCCCGGGATGTCCTTTTTCCACTGTGTAAAGATGTTATGTTCTTGTAATTTAGATATATAGTGCCGTATTGCTTTATAAATAGTGGATAGCGTTATTTTTTTCTCCTGGTTGTCCTTTCAGTGAATCAAAGTCATTCTGTTGATATTCAGGGGTGAAGTCTCTAAGTTTCCCTTTCAATATTTCCACTATCCTATAATAGAGTAGGAAAGAAGACTTTTCAATCCCCGTCTTATTCCTGAACTCTTCAACTCTTCCTTTCCATTGTTTGGCGTTTCTGGTATCTGGCAGAGTCAGTGTCAGGGGATCTAGATATTTAGAGCATTGCCAGGGCAGGCCATATTTTTTCCGTACCGCCTTCCATGTTGCGTATGCATCTCTAAACATTAGGCTGTGTCGGGCTGAGGTGGGTGGCTCTGAATATTTCATGTATAGAAGAGTAGTCGAACTCCAAGGGGCAAACAGGCAGCACTCCAGTTTGTAATTGGAATGTCATCTGTGGCCCCCAGCCAATGAAAACAATGTCTCAACAGGCTGGCTAGGTTATATGTTCGTAGGTCAGGGAAGTTTATTCCTCCATTTTGTTTATTTAACTGACGTGTAGTCAAAGATATTCTTGGCTTTTTGGTTGCCCATATATAAGACCTAAATACTGTCTCTAGTTGTTTAATATCAGTATCTTTCATCAGTAATGGTACGGTTTGTATCATATAGGAGAGTTTTGGAACACACATCATTCTCAGCATATAGCATCTTCCCATCAGTGATGGTGGGAGTTTCATCCATCTTGAGATATCACTTATTAGGGGGATAATTCAGTGAGTATATAGTGTTTGGTGTTCTCCCAATCAATATACCCAGGTATAGCCATGGCAACTGGAAGATTACTGAATAGCGGGGGGATAGGTCTAACAATTTACACTTATGTTTGCTTACTCTAAACACTTGAGTAGCAAGAATATCTCCTTCACCTGCACACCATAGTTTGACATGAAAACGAGTGTATCGTCTGCAAAGAGCGCACGTTTCACTTCCATATTTCCTATACGGATACCTGATATATGACTGGATGAATTTGGTGACGTGGAAGAACATGACTAGCCCCCACAGAGCCCTGACCTCCACCCCATCGAACACCTTTAGGATGAACTAAAACAGAGATTGTGAATAAGGTTCCACCGTCAGCGTCTGACCTCACAATTACTTTTTCGGATGAATGGTCAAAATTCCCACAGACAGATTCCATAATCTTGTAGAAAAGCTTCCCAGAAGAGAAGCAGCTGTTTTAGCTGCAAAGGTGGTGCCAACTCCATATCAATGCCTATGAATTTAGAATGGGATGTCACAAAAGCTTCTGTAGGTGTAATGTCTAGGTGTCCCGATATTTTGTTCATATAGTGTGGCACTGCATACAGCACTGCTCTTTCTCTTTCCTTCAAAATACCAAGCACCATAATGGAAGCCCAAAAGATCCCATTATACACACACACGAATGGTACCTGTACGATGAATCAGCACTGCACATAAATAAAGCCACAAGGCAAATGTGACCACAGCCTTACATAGGGCACAAATATTGTGCTTGATAGATGTAAAACATGCTAAATAACGCCCCAAGCAGACTGTGTCAATTTCACAGTATTTGGCTCATATGCATATATCAAACATAGATATAAAGCTCCATTGACCCAACGGAGGCCAAAAGAGTGTCATTTTAGCCTGTGTATGGGTGTATAAGTTGGGTGTACACCATTTTTTCACGTTATAGTAAAGCACAGTATACTGTACAGGGATGGACTGGAAACTGCTTATTCAGAATTTGCAGCAGTACCAGATACCTGACCTGCACCAATCTAAGTTTCGTCACATAACTGGCAAGTTATAAGTGTCTTTTTTAGGAGAAGCCCTTTCAACAAACTCTGGATTGAACCACATACATAAAGGTTTTCAAGAGAATTACAAAAATAGTGTTACCTTTTCGAATGGCTTCCAGCAGAACACTTCTAGCATCACTGATAACTGGGAGAGTTGATGGGTGTCTCTTAGGATCAAGCGCAACTTGAGATGGAGGGGATGGGGGCAGTAGAGGAGCATGAGAGCCGGGCACAATAGAAGCGAGAGGATGTAGACCAGCAGGGACATGTGAGAGGGGTGGGACTGCAACAGGAGAGGAGGGTCGCATCCCAGGAGGAGGTAAGGGTGGAGGTGGAGGAGGTGGTGGAAGACCCTGTGCCTCAGTTTGGGGAAGTGGGTGTACTGGCACAGTTTCACATACTTGAGCAGAACGAGATACTGGCGGAGAGGGCTGTACAAGGGGTGGAGCTACAGGAGGTGCAGCTGGGTGAAGCACTCCAGGTGCTATCTGCAAAGGAGTTGGTGGGGGTGGCACAATAGCAGTTTGCAAGTTAGCTGTAGGTGGCGGGGGAGGTGGAGGAACAGGAGGTGGCGGAGTGGAGGATACTGATGATCGCAGAGAGGAAGCAGAAAGGGCTGACGGAAGAGGTGGAGGGGGTGGTGGAAGTGGAGGTGGCGGCGGTGGTGGTGAAGGGCTCACAAACACTGGCGTTCTACCCATGGCTGGAGACTGTGGCCTGTTTTCAGACAATCCTTGTGTGGCACTATACAAAAACAATAACAATAAAGGTTTAAAAGGATTTTTTTAACAAAACACTGTAATTTATGTAGTACATATACCATATTAGACTAAAATGCATTTCAGAACAGAGATTTGCTTCTACTGGTCGTGTTGGATGAAATATTGGTTCCTTTGTGGTCAACTTAAAGGTATCTGATCGGTGTGGGTCCAACGATCAGCTGTTTAAGAAGGCAGCCTGTGAGCTCCGCAGCCTTCTCTCTGCCTTTCATAGGCCAGGTGATGACACGCACATATGTCACGTGGCCTAAGTGCAGCTCAGCCCCATTCAAGTGAATGGGGCCGAGTGCGATACCAAGCCCAGCCGCTATATAAAGTACTGCGCTGTGATAAGGAAGCGAGGCTCACAGGAGAGCCGCTGCCTTCTCAAAACAGCTGATCGGTGGGGGACTGGGGGACCCAGGTGTCGGACCCCCCGATCAGATACTAATGACCCATCCAGAGAATAGGTTATTGTTAAAAAAAACATCTTTACTGTCAAATATTGAACTATGGGACCATAGGAACTAAATGAAGTTGCACGCATTGTCATCATACTGGATTTTGGGTTTTGTAAGTATTCCACATTATGTGTTTATTTTCTACACTTAACCAATAGACTAGGGTTTCATCCTTTATAAAATATAAATTCCTTGGCTGTTCACTCTGCTCTTTAAGCTAATACTATGCAAAATACAGTACCTGATAAGAGGCATGGCTTTTCCATCTCCAGCTGCATGCACTGGTGGAGGTGGTGGTGGATCATGAGGTCTCACCAATACCCGGTCTTCAACCCTGTTCAGGAAATCGTTCATCTGGCTATAAGGAAGTGCAGCAAGCGAAAAGGGTCCATTTGCAGTCTCTCCATAAGCTTGTGGTCTAGTGAAAGACATTTAGTTATTCATTTTTTTTTAAGACTAATCCTCATGGTGTGAGTTCCTACCTAAAAACTCACATCATCATAAGTCATAAGGGTCACTTGAACATTTTGGGGGAAAACTCCTAGACTATAGTATACAAATACTAAACAAGTAAAAAATAAACTGTAGCTGCAGGTTTACTGCACATTCAATATCCATAAAAAAAAAAAAATATGGGCAACTTACTACTACTGTGTTGCCAGACAAGACATTTTTCAGACTGCAGCAGTTATCAAGAAGGGATTGTGAACGGGATATCTTTTATAGATTCTTGGGTCCACCGTGCACCCCACTAGAATAAAAAAAATACTGTACATGAAAAGCTCATTGATTGTAATACAACATACCTCGTTTCAAAATGAGCGGCTGGTCCATTAACAATTTCTATATGCTTGTATGCATCTATATCATCTTCAGCCAGTTCTTGACCAAGGGCCAACTTCTGCCACTCACGACGCCGGTCATGTGGCGCTCGAGGCACTTTCTCAGGCTCATGTGGACGATCAATATTCTTTTGCTGAAATAAATAAAAATATTAAACCATTACTATAAAGTGAATTGCAGAATCTATAGAGGGAGCTGGGCTGCGGTACGCTGGTAAGGCCACTATACAGCAGACGGAACTTTCATTGGTAGGGTGCCAGGTTCTGTAACCCCAGTGATCTCATATTGATAACCTATGCTGAGGATAGGTCATCAATATCTAAAGACCGGAAAACTCCTTTAAGTAAAGCTCTGTAGGTGTCGATTTGCTTTATAGTATTTTACAAACCTTGCCACTGCGGTTAAGGGAAAAGGGTCAATTGGACAACTATTCCCTAAGGACCAAACTTTTACATGGGCCGATGACTGAAAATTAAAATTCCTAGGAATGTTCATCCAGTCAATCATCTGCCTGCCTACACATCCCCACAGATCACTTGGCTGACCAGATCTTTTCTGCAGCCAAAAAAAAAAATAATCACTGGTTATCATATAAAGTGTATGGGGGCTGAACCATCTTACTAATGATCATTCATTCTCTATGCACTTTCCATCGGTCCCTGTAAAGGCTCTTTTAAACAAGTCAACTTGTTCTATCTGATTGGTGTTCACTATGGCAGCTAAATTGTGACATGTAAAAGGACCGTTAGAATGAAGTATGCCGAGGTTTTCTAACAACTTTCTCTGGGGAAGCTACATCTGAACTGTCATTTCGCTTAAAGCAGCCAAGCTCAGGACCATCTCACCCTCCTCTATGTGCCAGAACAGAGAGCTGTTCCTAGAATTTTTATTTCTTAAGGACTCCTCTTATCAGTGGAGTAAAGAGATGATACAACTTTTTCCATTCAAAATGCACAATTAACAAACATTTTCTTCTTCTCTGACAGAGCAATATAAAATTAAAGAAGTCTGGAGTGGGAATCCTTTATGATATCTATGGGATAGTACTAATTTCTGTTATAAGTAACAAAGACAAATAATACCTTCTGCTTTCTCTTTTCTTTCCGTTTGTCCTCAGTGTCCTGAATCATCTTCTCTTTCCACAAGTCAAAAAAGTAGGATGGGTTGGTGTAAAACTTTAATCCTTCCTTACCATCATCTCTATCAAAACAAAGACATAATAAGATATCAGCTTAAAGCCAAAAACTAGCTAGTAACTTTCAATCGGAAACAAACCCAAAAAATGAAGAGTAAAAGTTGACATGTTGTTGTGAAGCTCCTCTACACTCTACCTAAAATTAGTGTTAAAATTAAAATTAGGTACTTGTGATTACGATGTACAAATGATGATTCCCAACTTTTTCTTATTCAAATATACCTATATAGTAACAAATAATAGATCTTCTTGTTTGGATCTTTTTGTTTGGCCAATGACAAACCTGACATTCTTGGCATAGTCTAAAATAGATATATTAGGATTTGATTACATCTCTGTTTTTATAAATCTGGGACAGGAACAGACCGCCAGAGTTACCATAACCAGCATTGCCGAACACCACCATATCCCCATTCACTATAATGGTAAACATCAGGTTTCCATCATGAATGCCGGTTTCTGTTACAGAATGACCGCTGCATGCAGCGGTATTTTTCCTGCAGAAAGTCAACATTTATGCTGAAAACCTGCCGGATACCATTATAGTAAATGAGAATCTACAGGTGCAAGATTCCAGATTTATAAAACCAAGATCTGAACCTAGCCATAGATAGATAGATAGATAAATCTAATACGCAGTGATGCATATAGTACCGAGGCTAGTCTGTATCCATTCAAGTTTAAAGGGAACCTGTCACCATGAGATTGCAGTGTAATCTGTCAGCAGCATGCTACAGGAAGACCGGGGCAGAATGATATATAGTTTTTTGGTGAAAGACTCGGTAAAACTTGTATTTCATTCATTTAAATTTCTGCTCATTCTGGGCTTTGAAGTCAAGGAGGCGGTCCTATCAGTGACTGACAGCCTTCCATCTATGACTCTGTATACAGAGATAACTGTCAATCACTGATAGGACCGCCTCCCTGACTTCAAAGCCCAGAATGAGCAGAAATTTAAATGAATGAAATACAAGTTGAATCACTGGATCAAATCCAGTGCTGAGCCACGCCCCCTGCACTGATCACATGACGGTGACGTCACCCCAGGTCCTTCGGCTTTTCCAAAGTTCGGGTTCGTGGAAGCCGCCCCTTATGGATTCCATATGCCGGGATAGTCCGCGGTAGTGGAATCCATAACGGGATGCGGCGATTACCCCAACCCGAATGCCGAACTCATTTTTGAAGTTCGCTTACATTTAAGAATTACTGATGTAAGAGAATTTGCCAAATAATACATTTGCGGCAAAGTAAACTTTCTTCAGTTGTTATCTGCATTTTTAACTAAGGGTACATATCCAGCAAAGGCAATATACATGAATATTTCATAGTCATCTCTACCCAAAGTACAATTTACAGGCAACAGTGCACACCATCGTGCAATCAAGAAAGATCCTATGAATTATGGATTTAATTCTAAAGCCATTTACTGTATGCTTAAATAATTCCTAACAAAGCAATTACAGAAAATATGCACAAGAAAAAGGTTAAAAAATAAAATGTTATTCTAATGCACACTAATTTAACATGCCGCAAAAAAGACAATTAAGCAGCAGATTAATATATGCAGTTCTTTTTTTCATCTCGTTGAGTACATTCTGGAGGAGATGAAAGACGCACAGCATCAATCTGTGAATTAAAAGAGACTGAGAGGAGGGTTCTTGGGTAGCAGTTTAACCTCACACTTGAACAGAATGTTCAAAGTACAGTACATTATTTTAATTGGTATGCTTAAATAATGGGCATAAAAGTGTGACATCTGGTGAACAGCATGTGCTCAAAGCTGCAGCTGATCCTTATGTTCAAGACAAAAAAATGCAGTTTTGTATATTGGATATAATCTGTACAGACCCCGATAGATTAACACTGCATGTCACCATGCTTAGTCTCATTCACACTACTTGATTAGTATTTTTTATTTGCTTCTTTAAACCAAAACCAAGAGTGTATCCTGAACACAGAAAAAATACCATGGAAACATTTAGGCAAGGGTTACACAGCAACTTTGGCCATTACATATGTTGAGTGACCAAAGGTCACAGTTGCTGCGATTGTAACACACCAGAAATCAAAACCTGCTGGATTATCAAATATAAAAAAAATAAAGCCCCCCAATCAATCTACACTCAATGACAAATTGAAAACTTAATTTTAGAAATGCTTGAAAATTTAGTAAAATGGAAAAACTTAAATTTTGCATGGACATAAGATGGACATAATGGTTATGGTTATGATGAAGGATCCATATGCTTAGAGATCTGAAACGCGTCACAGTACGGTGTCTGTCCTGGTGTGCATAAGATTTTATCAAGCTTCAATAAAGATACACTCGTTTTGGAGAGCTGGATCAAGTATTTTTTTTGTCTACAAGGCGTTACCGCTCACCAGAGGAGCGGCTTCCGTGCTCTCTACGAGTAAGTAGCGGGTTAGAGCTGTCTACACAACCCTGTTTTGCATAAGATGGACATAAGTATTCAAACCCTTTACTACGACACTTAAAATTTTGTTCTGGAGCCTCCCGTTTTTCTTGATCATCTTTGAGATGTTTCTAGACCTTGATTAGAGTCCACCTGTGGTAGGTTCAGTTGATTGGACATGATTTGGAAAGACACAGCCCTGCCCATATAAAGGTATCACAACTGACAATGAATTTCAGAGAAAAAAACAAGCCATGGGGAGGAAAGAATTGTCTGTAGAGCTCAGGGACAGGATTGCGTGGAGGCACAGATCTGGAGAAGGGTACAAAAATGTTCTGCTCCACTCAAACTTCCCAAGCACATAGCCAAGACAACACCCAAGTGGCTTAGGGACAACTCTGTGAATGTCCTTCAATGGAACAGTCAGAGCCATGGCTTGAACCCAATCAAATATCTGTGGAGAGACCTGAAAATGGCTGTCCAACAATGGTCCCCATCCAACCTGACAGAGCTTGAGAGGAATTGCAAAGAATGGCAGAAAACCTTCAAATCTAGGTGTTCAAACCTTGTAAAAACTTCACATAACAAAAATGATGAACCTTCTTAAAACGTAAACTTTTAAGTCCAATAATACATAAAATAGACTTAAACCATTCCCTAAAAAGTCCCTACAATGTTCCTTCCTAGGGAGCGGAAAAGCCACCTTGAGAAGGACAATCCCACTGTCTTCAAAATTATCCCTTCTGCCCATTGCCTACACTCACTATACTTAATCCCTTAACAACTTAAGGACCACAGGTTTATACCCCCCTTGTGACCAGGCCCTTTTTTACAAATCCGCACTAAACAACGGTTTATTGCTCGGTCATGCAACTTGGCACCCAAATGAATTTTACCTCCTTTTCTTCTCACTAATAGAGCTTTCATTTGGTGGTATTTCATTGCTGCTGACATTTTTCCTTTTTTTGATATTAATAAAAAATGACCAAAATTTTTCACTTTCGGTTGTAAACTTTTTTAATAAAAACTACATTTCTATATAAATTTTAATCTAAATTTATTGTTCTACATGTCTTTAATAAAAAAAAATCCAATAAGTGTATATTTATTGGTTTGGGTAAAAGTTTTGGGTAAAAGTTATAGCGTTTACAAATTATGGTACAAAAAAGTGAATTTCCACATTTTGAAGCAGCTCTGACACCTGTTCATGTTTCTTCAGGTGCTAGAATGTCAGGATAGTATAAATACCCCCTATATTACACCATTTTAGAAAGAAGACACCCCAAAGTATTCGCGGAGGGGCATGGTGAGTTCATGTATCATATAATTTTTTTTCACAAGTTAGCAGAAAATGACACTTTCTGAGGAAAAAAAAATAATAATAAAGTTTTCATTTCTGCTAACTTTTGGCAAAAAAGAATAAAATCTCCCACGGACTTGCTATGCCCCTCAGTGAATACCTTGGGGTGTCTACTTTCCGAAATGGGGTGATTTGTGGGGTGTGTTTACGGTTATGGTATTTTGGGCGGGGCTAAATTGTCAGCAGCCCTGTAAAGCCTAAAGGAGCTCGTTGGACTTTACGCCCCTTTACGCACATAGGCTGCAAAAAAGTGGCACACGTGGTATCGCCGTACTCAGGAGAAGTAGGGCAATGTGTTTTGGGGTGTATTTTTACATATACCCATGTTGGGTGAGAGAAATATCTCTGTAAATTGACAACTTTGTATAAAAAAAATAAAAAAGTTGTCATTTACAGAGACATTTCTCTTACCGAAAGCGTGAGAAGTCGTTTGGAATCCAAATGCGTAAAAACGCCCTGTGAAATCCTAAAGGTACTCATTGGAATTCGGGCCCCATTGCGCATCTTGGCTGCAAAAAAGTGTCACACATGTGGTATCGCCGTACTCAGGAGAAGTAGGGCAATGTGTTTTGGGGTGTATTTTTACATATACCCATGCTGGGTGAGAGAAATATCTCTGTAAATGACAACTTTTTAAAAATTTTTATACAAAGTTGTCAATTTACAGAGATATTTTGGAAAGAAAACACCCCAAGGTATTCCATAAGGGGCATTGCGAGTTCATAGCCGATTTTTTTTTTTGGCACAAGTTAGCGTAAATTTTTTATTTCTTTTTTTCTCACAAAGTCTCCCTTTCCGCTAACTTGTGACAAAAAGTTAAATCTTTCATGGACTCAATATGCCCCTCAGCGAATACCTTGGGGTGTCTACTTTCCGAAATGGGGTCATTTGTGGGGTGTTTGTACTGCCCTGGCATTTGAGGGTCTCCACAATCATTACATGTATGGCCAGCATTAGGAGTTTCTGATATTCCTCTTATATTGAGCATACGGGTAATGAGATTTTTTTTTTCCGTTCAGCCTCTGGGCTGAAAGAAAAAATGAACGGCACAGATTTCTTCATCCGCATCAATCAATGTGGATGAAAAAATCTCTGCCAAACAATATGCAAAAAACAAAGAGGGGAAAGGACATAGGAGTGCTTGTGAAGAAAGGCCCCATTCACCCGTCCACAAAAATGTCCCTATCTATTCCGCAATTCTGCAGAATAGATGCGGACCCATTCAGTGTGAATGGTGCTGGCGGTGATGCGGAGAGCACACTATGTGCTCTCCGCATCAGCATTTGCGGAGCTGCGGCCGCGAACTTCCGGGTTTCGGCCCCGAAACTTCCGGCCACAGCTCTGCAAAAGATAGAGCATGTCCTATTCTTGTCCGCAGCCTGCGGACAAGAATAGGAATCTCTATGGAGAGTGCCGGCATGGTGTGCTGCGGATCTGCAATTTGCGGGTCCACAGCACACCACAGACGTGTGACTGGACCCTAAAGCTGCGATCGCTAATAAAGATCCATAAAGGTCAAAAGTGATCTTTATAGCGCCGCAGTGATTTTACGGTGTTTTTGCAGTGATCAGAAAAAAAAAATTCTGTCAAGATCAGGCCTGATCGGGCGAACTCTGCGTTTTTTGTAGAGCCCAAGGTGACCCTAATGTACTGATATAGATCTGATTGCGATCAGTCTTGATCACTTACAGATACTATATAGTACTAGTGCTGATTAGCGACATTGATGACGCTAATCAGCGACTGCGGTGTGGTGGGCTGGGCGCTAACTACCTAACAAGTAGCTAACTAACTGGCGGTGATAAGGGACCCTTAGGGCCCATTCACGCGTCCGCAATTCTGTTCCATATTTTGCGAAACGGAATTGCGGACCCATTCATTTCTATGGGGACAGACTTTGTCCCGCTCGAATCGGGTCCGCAAAAATATAGAACATGTCCTATTCTTGTCCGCAATTGCGGACAAGAAAAGGCATTTTCTATATAGTTCTGGCAATGTGCGGATCCGTAAAATGCGGAAAGCACATTGCCGGTGTGAGTGTTTTGCGGATCCGTGGATCTGCAAAACACATACGGACGTCTGAATGGAGCCTTACAGGGGGGTGATCAATGACATGGGGGTGACAGGGGGTGATCAGGGAGTTAATATGGGGTGATAATGGGTTAATAAGGGGTTAATAAGTGACCGGGGGGGGGGGGGGTTGGTGTGTAGTGATTGGTGCACTTACATAGCTGCCCGTGTCCTCTGGTGGTCCCAAGCAAAAGGGACCACCAGAGTAGCGGGCATATCAGACGCTGTTTACAAAGCAGCGTCTGATATGCGATTTACTGACATCCACAGCCTGCCAGCGCATGATCAGGCTGTAGACTAAGTTCTTACCTGTCGGGCTGCAGTGAATGCGCGCGTTCACATGAAATCTCACGGTGTGCTGTTTGCATCTTTTGCGGCCCCAATGAAATGAATGGGTCTGCATCCATTCCGCAAAATTGCAGAACGGATGCGGACACAAATATATAGTCGTCTGAATGAGCCCTGGCTACTTTCACATGTGCTTTCTGGCAGGTGTTTCTGGCAAAGAATTCCCGGAATCGGCTCGACAAAAACCGCTGCGTGCATTGGGGGGCGGTGGGCATTCCGCACATGTGAAACGAGCCTTCTACCACTTCTTGATTCTACTTCCAATTTTTTTTTCAAGCCAAAATCAGATTAAAAATACTGACCGAATGCTGAAATGAAAATGACAACCACAGGAGTGCCAATAATTGAGGATTGTCTTGTATTGATGGCAGAACTGGAGCAGTACTATAATGCCAAACATAGTATTTTATGTTGTTCCTGCTCCTAGAACGGTTACCTGTAGTGCATAAAAATAATATATCTAAAAATAAATAAATGAATAAAAAAAAAAAATGAGATTTCGCATTATGTATTTTTCAAAAGAAAAAAAAAAAACACATGATACCCAGAATCGGCTGCTTTGATTAAAGTACTGCATGCTCGTAATGCACTTTTGGGCCATAACAGCATACAATTCAATTAAATCCATCACTTTTGACATCCTATCCATCTTCACATGCCTCATATTTCCTTACTTCAGAGTAAGCAAATGCATTATAATGCTAATTCCATGTGCAATGAACAGTTAATACTGAGCTCAGTCAAAGAATAGATCCTTTTAATGAGACTGAAAAATCAATGCGCTTTATTCCACCATTAGCCTTTGTACACATCCCTGCCTTTTGTACAATGTGAGGGAAATGTGGTTTCCTATACGCTCGCCTAAGTAATTTTTAGATAGCACACTGTGTACTGGCTGCCCTTGAATTCCACTCTGCATCTGTAGATTAATGGCTGAAGAATCTGACCTCACTTATGTGATTCGCTTTATTCAGTATTTCAGCTGTTTACCTCCAGTTATAGGCAGGCCATACACAATACTAGTTCAGCCAGCAGTTATCTCTCCTGACATCACTCCTGCTCTCACAGAGAAACCTGAACTCACTTCCACCGGAAAGAGCTATTATTGTAGATAGCAAAAAAACATCTTTTTAGAATTTTTGCCAGTTTACCTTTTTTATATTGCGGTAATATACCTTTGAAAACTACGAAATATTGTCCTTCGGTAGAAGTCCCGAAATAAGAAAGGACTCCCTTTACAGATAGGTAGTCAATCGTCAGATTACTGCTGGGCTACTGTAAGGGCTGATTCACATGATCCGGATCGGTCCGGGAAACAAGGTCTGTGTGTCAGCGGCATCTCCCAGAGCGACCACGGCAACCCTGACTGCATCAAAGTGTTTATGATGCAGTCAGTTTCTATCTGATCGGGAGTCTAATGTACTGTACTGACATGATGATGGGAGTAGAGTACAATAGGCCCACTATCAGATAGGAACTGACCGCATCATAATACACTATGATGCAATTAGTTCTGGTCAGGGGAGCCGTGGTCATTCCGGGACATGCGGTTGACACAAGGACTGTGTTTCCCGGACAGATCACAGTTGTGAGAATCTTCCCTAAAAGATGTGGGCAGTAAGGTGTTCCTTGTGATAATAACATCTGTAGAATTGGGATGACAGGTCTAGATAAAGATGCCCATAGAAGAGTACTGCACGTATTAGTCTAATGTGTGATGCTCTAATTGAGTCACTACAAGTGGGGCTCTAATTGAGTCACTACAAGTGGGGCTGGTCTGGTCGGAAAGTTAAGGTGCATTTAGATGCACCAATAATCGTCCGGAATATCTGGAACGACCACTCCTGCGAAAAGTCGTTCCCGATCATCTGGCCATCTCAATGTGCCACCGATCACCTGATCCTGTCGCTCATGCAGGCACCAACAATCATGGTGTCTGAGCAGTAGATCGTGTGGTCTAAACAGCAATCTGCTGCTTAGAAACCACGATTCTATATGAGGATGGGGGATCGCTATAGCAATCCCTTGTCCTCATAGAGTGAAGATCACTGCATGTAAACGCGGATCAATACATCCGGCAACGGAGGCAGCAGACAATAGCAGGCCACGACGGTGATCAGCCTCCCTAGCATGTGGGTGATACTAGGCAGGCTGGTCACTGTCACAGCCTGCTATTGTCTAAACCTCCTCCTTCCGTCACCAGATATTTTGAGCCGCGCGATTGGGAGTTGCAGAGGTGGCCGTGCAGGGATTATTGCTGCCATTACTTTCAGCAAAAAACAAAAAGACACGTTGTGAGTTTGCAAAAAGGCATGTGGGAGACTCCCAAAATGTATGGAGAAGGTGCTCTGGTCTGATGAGACTGAAATTGAACTTTTCAGCCATCAAAGAAAACGCTATTTCTGGCGCAAACCCAACACATCACATCACCCAAAGAACACCATCCCCACAGTGAGACATGGTGGTGGCAGCATCATGCTGTGGGGATGTTTTTCACCAGCCGGGAATGGGAAACTGGTCAGAGTTGCGGGAAAGATGGATGGTGCTAAATACAGGGATATTCTTGAGCAAAACCTGTACCACTCTGTGCGTGACTTGAGTTGAGGATGGAGGTTCACCTTCCAGCAGGACAATGACCCCCAAAACACTACTAAAGCAACACTTGAGTGGTTTAAGGGGGAACATGTAGATGTGTTGGAATGGCCTAGTCAAAGCCCAGATCTCAATCCAATAGAAAATCTGTGGTCAGACTTAAAGATTGCTGTTCACAAGCACAAACCATCCAACTTGAAGGAGCTGGAGCAGTTTTGCAAGGAGTAATGGGCAAAATACTAGTGGTAAGATGTGGCAAGCTCATAGAGACTTATCCAAAGTGACTTGGAGCTGTGATTGCCGCAAAAACTGACTCTACTCTACATAGTTATGCACATTGACTTTTTCTGTTATTTTTTCCTATTTGTTGTTTGCTTCACAATAATTAAAAAAAAAAAAAACATCTTCAAAGTTGTGGGCATGTTCTGTAAATTAAATGATGCAAATCCTCAAACAATCATGTTAATTTTAGGTTGTGAGGAACCAAAACACGAAAAAAGTGAATGGGAGTTAATACTTTTGCAAGACACTGTAAAATTGGGACCTTAAAATAAGCATCCCTCCAAAATGACAGGTATATCTTTATGAAAAAAATCTATATGAAAACAATCACTTTAGGTTGGTAGTATATCACAGTTTCATGTGCATTTGGCAGTCAAAGTCAGCTCCTTTTTTGTGACTGTCCAACCATTCTGAATACATAAATCCTGATGTCTAAAATGCTGCTAGAAATCTAGATTTTATAACCTATGGGTTATGACCTGGAAGAACAGCTTCTAAATTAATTCCCAATAGATCATCATGATATATTATAGGTGGCCATTTTCAATAGCCGTACGTGTTCTGAAAATTTAAAAAGGACATTTTTCTCACACACTTGACATTGTCCAAAAAATGCATGTGGTGTGGGCGGGTCTCAGGTGGGTACTCTGCAGTCCAACTTAGGCCTCTTTAACACTAGCGTTTTAGCTTTCCGTCCTAGAGATCCGTCCTCGGGTCTCTAGGATGGAAAGCTACTGATCAGGATTATCCCCATGCATTCTGAATGGAGACGGATGCATCAGGATGTCTTCCGTTTAGTATGTCAACGTTTTTTGGACGTTGACAAAAGCGCAGTATGCTGCGATTTGTCTCCGTCCAAAAATCCGGAAGACATGCCGTAACGCCGGATCCGGAATTAATGCCCATTGAAGGGCATTAGTCCGGATCCGGCCTTTAGCTAAACGTCGTTTCCGCACATCGCCGGATCCGACGTTTAGCTTTTTGTCAATGGTTACTATGGCAGCCAGGACGCTAAAGTCCTGGTTGCCATAGTAAGCAGGGAGCGGCATACTACATTCCGTGCGGCTCCCGGACGCTCCAGGATGACGTCAGGGCGCCCCAGTGCATAGATCACGTGATCCATGCGCGCGGGCGCTCTGACGTCATTCTGGAGCGCCCGGAGCCGCACGGAATGTGCATGCCGCTCCCCCGCTCCCCACTGCTACTATGGCAACCAGGACGCTAGTAGCGTCCTGGCTGCCATAGTAACACTGAAAGCATTTTGAAGACTGATCAGTCTTCAAATGCTTTCAGTTCACTTGCGTTGTGCCGGATCCGGCGTGCATTCCGGCGACGGAAGTGCACGCCGGATCTTCACAACGCAAGTGTGAAAGAGGCCTTATTCAAAAACATGTCCGCCAGAAAACTGGAAAACATTACATCAAAAATCGACTCCAACTCCTGGTTGGAGTAGATTTCATTTGTGGTCAGGGACAGCAGAAGATGCGTCAAATTTATTAAGAGGCATGTGTTTCTTAATAAAATGGTCAGATCTTTCTTCAGTGGTGTTTTTACTAAGACTAGTGTGTGAAAAGCTGGTCATAGCACATGACTACCCATAGTGTTTTCTTAAAATATGGCTAGCAGACCTTAGATAAGAAAGCATGGAAAGGAATAAGCTACAAGCCATGTATTCCACGCCTGGCTTCAACAATGTAAACAATGGGCTGCAGCCAATCTGTGGCTCAGGATCATGGGGGCTGAGCATAGTATTAGCGGTGCTCATGGTCTGGCGGGGTGTCACTCCACTGGGTGCTCTGGCATAGAAAAATAAGTCAAATGCCATATTTATAAATGCACCACTTTGATGCACTGAAATGTGGAAATGGGTTCAAAATGAAAACAGGCAAAATTGTTGGATGCTGCTGGTAGATGGTACTTCAAGATTATCCAAAAGGTAATGAGCGAATTACGTCTTTATTGGCTACACGTTTCAGCACCAAACCAGGGTTTTTCTCAAGAGTTATAACCAATATTAGTGTTTTTCAGTTATTGTAAGTGTATTATAGCCTGAGGAAGGTGATGGGTTCAGTGCTGAATGCGTAGACAATAAAGACGTAATTCACTCAATACCTTCTGGATCATCTTGATGTACCTTTTGCCAGCAGCACCCAACGCCTTTGGACCTGTTTCCATATACAAATGGTGGCTCTCTTGCCTTCAGCCCAGGCTAAGGTGCAGCAGCTAGATTTTCAAATCTACATGCCATAATCTGATTTGTACCTGGGATATGCATAACTCCTAAAGGTGAGCACAATAACTACAGTGTCCTCCCATTCCCCTACTGTTTTATTGGGGTTACTGCGCTATGCAGTGTCGTCTTTATTCTTGTTATCACAGTGACAATCAAATGTGGACAGGGCTTCAGAGGTGCACTCCATGGGATTATTATTTTTTGGCGCCACAGCGCACACTTCAATGGTGAGAGATAATAATAATAATGATAATAAAACTCCTCACATGTATGTTTTTCTACATTGTTTAGATACTCAGAAACAATTAAAAGGATGCTGAGAAACACATACATACCTGTAGGGTGATAGTATATTGAGGGGTGGAGGATGTTCACACAATTCATAAGTTTCGTGAAGAGGAATTGGCAAAGTTTTACGGTCAAACAATTGTTGATCCTGAATAATGGAGCTTCTGAATGCTTTCCTCATTGTGATGTCCTGTAGTGACACTGAAAAACAAAAAAAACATTAAAAAAACATTGAGTTTTTTTTCTTTAGGCCATATTTTTTTCTAATTTCTAACAAACAAAATGCCTCAATAAAATATGAACTCTCTCTGGTTAAAAAGCAGCTAAAGATCAGTTTTTAGGTTTCACAACTATAACAAGAATCTACTACTATTAATGTAATAAGAATATAAGACTACAAACACCATAAAAAAAAAAAAAGTTATAGTTTGAGATAAAAAATGTAAAAAAAAATCATACCTCTCCGAAGACTTCAAAAATAGCTTCATAATTCCTCTAAGAACTAGAATTGCCCACATGTTCTGGATTTAATGTAAGCTTTTTCTGCAGATTCTGCAGTCTGCATGGCAATATCTGCCTTTACAAGCAATGGTCTCTTATCAGTAAGGCAGGGGAGCTTTGGCAACCCAAGCTCTACAGTAGTGCCATTTAATACCGCTGATAATATGGAAACAGTCTCCATTACGTACAACCTAGAGAGGTTACTCCTCTTACCAGGTGATATATTAAGAAAAAAGGAAAAACTACAGACACACCAGTGATGTAAACTCGGAGAAACTCATCAACCTTTTATAAATTTGCACCTACAGAAGTGTGCTGATGTTAATACACAACTATATGCTAGAAGTCACACGGTCATTCAGGTACAGCACTTGTGTGATCTGATGAGGTATATGGGGGAGATTTATTAATACTGGAAAGACTGGTCCCATTGTGCAATGGAAAAGCGGAGTACATGCCCATAATGCCCATCTGCTCCCTGCCCTTTTTTTTTCAGATTTTCAGAAGCTCTTTTTTTTTTAAATAAAAACTACAACCTTATAGGTGGCTATTGGCAATTGCTCTTCTCTTGCACTGGTATGTTGTAGCCTTCTGTCTCATGTGTGTGTCAGGTATTCACATTCACCATCTTTGCAGGTCATAATGTACAACAACACATGACAACAGACAGACATGAGGAAACTGGCTCAAATGTGAACACAGTTCAATCAGTCATTCCAAGTACTATACACTGCTTATTAAGTCATCAAAATTAAAGTCTAACATTTATGTAATGCATTATAAAGGGATCCTATCATCACCATAATGCCCCCCAACCTCCTGGAATACCTCTCAGCTCTGGTCACTATGTCCTCAATGATAGTTTTAGGTAGTTTGTCCAATGCATAGCTTTGCCACAAATTGACTTTGTGAAGTCAAGGAGTCAGCAGCCTCGATGCTCCAAGTCAATCTTGCCATGCCTCCATCATGCTTCTTCACGATTCATAGTCTCTAAGCTTGTGTGCATCAGATGAGATGCCCCTGAGATCATGTTTAAAGTACAGCAGCTCTTAGACATCTATCAAAAATAGAGGTGTAATTGGAGGCATGACAATCTTGACTTGGGAGTGTCAAGACAGCTGCCCCCCTTGATTTATTTAGATACGGCGCACAGAGGAAATAAAGTGGTTTTGCAGCAAAGTTATCCATCGAAAACAACGACCAGAGCTGTGAGGCCCTCCTGGTGGTTGGTGGGGGTCCATTATGGTGGGGACAGGTTCCCTTTAAAGCTATTTAGTCGTGCTCGCTTTTTTCCCAGTGTGTTTTCAGTCTATGGAAAAATAAATATCTGTTGCTCCCTGGGACCAGTCACCAAGCAGTCTGGATGATGTTGATTTTTATTTTTAATTCTCAATAAAACGCTATGAAATACCTGCTTACCCTCAAAGATTGTCCAGGGGTCAGAGCAGGTCTTTTGCAACCGCTTAATCAATGGGGGACAGTATAAAGAGGTACACAGTGAGCTCTCTTTTGTGAATTTTTTTATACTAAAAAAAACAATAACCAGTACAGTTGGGTTGGCTCAAAGCAAAACTCCAAATACTGATCTGATGGACTAATTAGTTACTATGAAAACATGGCCACCTCTACAATACAGGTTAGCAAAAAAAAGCTGAGTTTACATCTGTGTTCCCATTTTCTGTCTTCTGTTCCGTAATAGGAACAAAAAATAAAAATGGCAAAGAGGTAGATCAGTCACATGAAAGACCTCTTATGGTCCATCACATAACGGTGTCTGTCATTTTACTGGAAAAAAAACAAACATGGCAGAAACTGCAATGTAGGCTTAAACACAAGGGTAGACTCCACCTAAGAGGCCAGTGACCAGGGCTGTGGAGTTAGGGTCCAGTCAAAGTTAAAGATAGTTTTGTGAGAAGTCGGAGTTAGTAGAAATGTACCGAATGAGACTCCATATATTTTATGTTCTATCAATCTAAGACCCTTATTAATCGAACACAGTGATAAGCAGGTTGTTCTATTGGTGATCGAAAATCAGTGCTCACCTCTTCTTTGTTCTCTCCTTTCCTCACCTAAACAGTGAGACATAGGGTGACCTAGTGGTGGTAGATAATCAGTTCTCATCTCTCCTGTCCTTATACTATAATCAGTAATAAGCAGGATGTACCAGTGGTGATAATCAGTTCTCACCTCTGCTGTCCTTATACTATAAACTGTGATAAGCAGGATGTTCCAGTGGTGACAGAAAATCAGTTCTCACCTCTGCTGTCCTTATACTATAAACAAATATAAACAAGGTGTTCTAGTGGTGATCGAAAATCAGTTTTCACCTCGCCTGTCCTTATACTATAAACTGTGATAAGCAGGGTTTTCTAGTGGTGATTATCAGTTCTCACCTCTCCTGTGTAATCTCCTTATACTATAAACTGTGATAAGCAGGGTGTTCTAGTGGTGACAGATAATCAGTTCTCATCTCTCCTGTGTTCTCTCCTGTCCTTATACTATAAACTGTGATAAGCAGGGTGTTCTAGTGGTGATAGATAATCAGTTCTCATCTCTCCTGTGTTCTCTCCTGTCCTTATACTATACACAGTGATAATCAGGGTTTTCTAGTGGTGATTATCAGTTCTCACCTCTCCTGTGTAATCTCCTTATACTATAAACTGTGATAAGCAGGGTGTTCTAGTAGTGATAGATAATCAGTTCTCACCTCTCCTGTGTTCTTTCCTGTCCTTATACTATAAACTGTGATAAGCAGGATGTTCTAGTGGTGATAGATAATCAGTTCTGATACTTACATGATAGTAAGAAAAAGCCCAATCTCACCATTTTACTACAGTAAATGTATTATTACTAAATTGTTGCCCATTTATGAAAGAGTTGGAGATGGAGTATGATAAAATGCAGAAGTCAGTCAGAGCTTAGGCTTACCAAATCCACAGCCCTGACGGGGACTACTAAATTTTGGGCCCTAATTTTATATATATATATATATATATATTTATATATATATATATATATATATATATATATATATATATAAAGATTTTTCTTGTCTAATGCAAAACATTTATAGGAAATAAAAGTAATGAACAACCTGAAACAGCACTTTTTCAGTAAAAACGAAATGTTAAAACTCTGAACCCGAACTTACTCCCATTTTCACCCAGGCAGGCCGTCTGATACGAGCATTGGAGCATTTCATGCTCCGATGCTGTCTCTTGCCCTGCGCTGGATTGCGCAGGACAAGGGTTTTTTGTTTATGTTTTTCCACTGCTAGGCAGAGGCTTTCGCCCAGCAGTGTATTCAGTGATGTCAACGGCTCTTATGGGCAGGCTAGGGCAGCGCTAAAGCCCTCGCATTAGTGCCCATGACATCACTGGGCTCATTGCTTGGGCGGAAGCCTCCGTCTAGCAGTCCCTAAAGAAAGTCTGATACATCTCCTAAAAAAGCCTTTTCCCTGCACGATTCAGCACAGGGCAAAGGAGAGCATCGGAGAATGAAATGCTCAGGAACTCATATTAGGGGGGCAGCCAGAGCTGACATGACAAACCCTTTAATCAGGGTTTCATCGATTTCTCATAAACAGAAAAAAAAAAAAAAAAGTTATACTGCAAATATATGTCTTCTACTTCATTTTAGAACAACCACATATTTTGACTCCTAAAACCTCCATTAAGAGAATCAATTAACTGGTTTGTGTAATAAAGCATTGAAATTGAGAACTACTGACTGCTTAGGAAACCAGCTACCTCATAAATATTCACCACCACCTGACCTACATAAGAATGCATAGTACAGCAAGCGTTAGGATGTTGGGCCATAAGGTCCTGAAATTTAATTACCATCCAAACACTTGTAAGGA
Source organism: Bufotes viridis (assembly GCA_033119425.1). NCBI lineage: Eukaryota > Metazoa > Chordata > Amphibia > Anura > Bufonidae > Bufotes > Bufotes viridis. Next base: position 240,215,039 of record CM065592.1, read on the forward strand.
ACCGTTCTAGACTCCTGTGCATGCAGGAGTCTAGGAGTTTTGCCATGAAATTGTTAAACTTCCGGGTTTTATAGCGTAGAGTTATTTGGCAAAAAGTGGCGTTATCTGTCACCAGGACAGGTAAATGAGAACATAATCATGAATGCACATTTTATTTCATCCGGTACTACAATATACCAAATTTGTGCCAATAACGATGGTTGGGAATTTAACTAGGAAGGTTACAGGGACTGCTTAAAAATGAGAAAATAGGAATTGACCACGGGGCATCATAACATTCTAGTACATATGATCAAATCTATAACAATATGCAATGTATATGGTGATGTTCAAGGTTTGTCAGTTAACTACTACAGGACCGCCTAACGCAGGGATGCGTCCTGCGGGCGGTCCTGTAGCTCTGAGTTGACGCGCCGGCGCGTCATCTCGTGAGAGCCGAGATCTCCTGTGAACGCGCGCGCGCGTTCACAGAGAAGCGCGGCACGGCAGTTAGACTACAGCCTGCTAGCGATGATCCATCGCTGGCAGGCTGTAGATGCGAATAAAATCGCATCAAACAGCTATATCAGACGCTGTTTTATGAACAGCGTCTGATATAGCTGCTACCTGGTCCTCTGGTGGTCCCATTTGCTGGGATCGACCACCAGAGGACCAGGTAACACAGTAAAGTTGCACCAAACACTACACTAACCCCCCCACCCCCTCACCTATTAACCCCTTGATCACCCCCCTGTCATTGATCACACCCCTTGTAAGGCTCCATTCAGACGTCCATATGTGTTTTGCGGATCCGTGGATTCACGGATCCGTGGATTCATGGATCCGCGGATCCAATCCGCGGATCCGATCCGCAGATCCTCAAAACACGGACACCGGCAATGTGCTTTCCGCATTTTGCAGATCCGCACATTGCCAGAACTATATAGAAAATGCTTTTTCTTGTCCGCAATTGCGGACAAGAATAGGACATGTTCTATATTTTTGCGGAACGGAAGTGCAGACCCGGAAGTGCAGACCCGCAATTCCGGATCCGAGCGGGACAAAGTCTGTCCCCATAGAAATGAATGGGTCCGCAATTCCGTTCCGCAAACAGAATTTCGGACGTGTGAATGGGGCATAAGGGTCCCTTATCACCGCCAGTTAGTTAGCTACTTGATAGGTAGCTAGCGCCCAGCCCACCGCACCGCAGTCACTGATTTTGGCAGAGATTTTTTCATCCACATTCACCGATGCGAATGAAAAAATCTGTGCCGTTCATTTTTTTTTCAGCGCAGAGGCTGAACGGAAAAAATCTCATTACCCGTATGCTCAATATACGGAGAATCGCAGAAACTCCTAATGCTGGCCATACGTGTAATGATTGCGGAGACCCTCAAATGCCAGGGCAGTACAAAAACCCCACATGTGACCCCATTTTAGAAAGAAGACACCCCAAGGTATTCCGTGAGGGGTATGGTGAGTTCATGTAAAATTTTATTTTTTGTCACAAGTTAGTGGAATATGAGACTGTAAAAAAAAAAAAAATCAATTTCCGCTAACTTGTGCCAAATTTTTTTTCTGTGAACTCGCCATACCCCTCACAGAATACCTTGGGGTGTCTTCTTTCCACAATGGGGTCACATGTAAGTATTTATACTGCCCTGGCATTTAGGAGTCCTAAGCGTGAGAATCCAAATGCGTAAAAATGGCCTCGTGAAATCCTAAAGGTACTCATTGGTTTTAGGGCCCCTTGCGCATCTTGGCTGCAAAAGTGTCACACATGTGGTATCGCCGTACTCAGGAGAAGTAGGGCAATGTGTTTTGGGTGTATTTTTACATATACCCATGCTGGGTGTGAGAAATATCGCTGTAAACGACAACTTTTTAAAATTTTTATTCAAAGTTGTCAATTTACAGAGATATTTCTCTCACCAGCATGGGTATATGTAAAACACCCCAAACTACATCGCCCTACTTCTCCTGAGTACGACGATACCATATGTGTGACACTTTTCAGCCAAGATGCGCAAGAGCCAAATTCCAACGAGTACCTTTTAGGAGGGCATTTTACGCATTTTCTTCTCACGCTTTAGGGCCCTAAAATGCCAGGGCAGTATAAATACCCCACATGTGACCCCATTTTGGAAGAAGACACCCCAAGGTATTCGCTGAGGGGCATAATGAGTCCATGAAAAATTAAACTTTTTGTCAAAAGTTAGCAGAAAGGGAGACTTTGTGAGAAAAAACAATAAAAAATCAATTTCCACTAACTTGTGCCAAAAAAAAAAATCTTCTATGAACTCGCCATGCCCCTCATGGAATACCTTGGGGTATCTTCTTTCCAAAATGGGGTCACATGTAGGGTATTTCTACTGCCCTGGCATTTTAGGGGCCCTAAAGCGTGAGAAGAAAAATGCGTAAAAATGCCCTCCTAAAAGGTACTCATTGGAATTTGGGCCCCTTTGCGCATCTTGGCTGCAAAAAAGTGTCACACGTGGTACCGCCGTACTCAGGAGAAGTAGGACAATGTGTTTTGGGGTGTATTTTTACATATACCCATGCTGGGTGAGAGAAATATCTCTGTAAATTGACAACTTTGTATACATTTTTTTTAAAAGTTGTCATTTACAGAGATATTTCTCTCACCCAGTATGGGTATATGTAAATACACCCCAAAACTATCTACTTCTCCTGAGTACGTGATACCACATGATTGACACTTTTTGCAGCCAAATGCAGGGTCCTAAACCAATGAGTACCTTTAGAATTCCAGGGCATTTTTGCGCATTTAGATTCTCACACTTTAGGGGCCCTAAAATGCCAGGTGAGTATAAATACCCCACAAATGACCCCATTTTGGAAAGAAGACACCCCAAGGTATTCCGTGAGGGGCATGGTGAGTCCACAGAATTTTTATTTTTGGCACAAGTCAGAGGAAATTGTTTTTTATTTTTATTTTGTTTTTACAAAGTCTCATATTCCACTAACTTGTGACAAAAATAAAATTTTACATGAACTCACCATACCCTCACAGAATACCTCGGGTGTCTTCTTTCAAAATGGGGTCACATGTGAGGTATTTATACTGTCCTGGCATTTTAGGAGCCCCTAAAGCGTGAGAAGAAGTCTGGAATCCAAATGCGTAAAAATGCCCTGTGAAATCCTAAAGGTACTCATTGGTTTAGGGCCTTCAGCACCCAGGCTGCAAAAGTGGCACATGTAGTATCGCCGTACTCAGGAGAAGTATGGCAATGTGTTTTAGGGTGTATTTTTATATATACCCATACTTTGTGTGAAAAATATCTCTGTAAACGACAACATTTAAAATTTTTATACAAAGTTGACAATTTACAGAGATATTTCTCTCACCCAACATGGGTATATGTAAAATACACCCTAAAACACATTGCCCTACTTCTCCTGAGTACGGCGATACCACATAAGTGAGACTTTTGCAGCCTGGTGCAAAGGGCCCAAATTCCAACGAGTACCTTTAGGTTTTACATGCGGCTCACAATTTAGCCCCGCCCAAAATGCCAGAACAGTAAACACACCTCACAAATGACCCCATTTCGGAAAGTAGACACCCCAAGGTATTCACTGAGGGGCATAGTGAGTCCGTCTGAGATTTTTATTTTTTTTGCCAGAAGTTATCAGAAATTGAAACTTTTTTTTTTTTTTCCTCAGAAAGTGTCATTTTCCGCTAACTTGTGAAAAAAATGAAATGATACATGAACTCACCAAGCCCCTCCGCGAATACTTTGGGGTGTCTTCTTTCTAAAATGGTGTGATTTGGGGGGTATTTATACTATCCTGACATTCTAGCACCTGAAGAAACATGACAGGTGCTCAGAAAGTCAGAGCTGCTTCAAAATGCCGAAATTCACTTTTTTGCACCATAGTTTGTAAACGCTATAACTTTTACCCAAACCAATAACTATACACTTATTGGACTTTTTTTTATCAAAGACATGTAGAACAATAAATTTAGAGAAAAATTTATATAGAAATGTAGTTTTTTTTTTAATTTTACAACAGAAAGTGAAAAATGTCATTTTTTTGCAAAAATTTCGGTCATTTTTGATTAATAGCAAAAAAAGTAAAAATGTCAGCAAGAATGAAATACCACCAAATGAAAGCTGTATTAGCGAGAAGAAAAGGAGGTAAAATTCATTTGGGTGGTAAGTTGCATGACGGAGCAATAAACGGTGAAAGTAGTGTAGTGCGGAATTGTAAAAAGTGGCCTGGTCATTAAGGGTGTTTAAGCTAGGGGGGCTGATGTGGTTAAATAAAAACTCGGGCTGCCGCTGTAAATGCTCTAAAAATAACGAAAAAAGCAATACTCCCCAAAATAAGCCTTTTTGCCGGCCACCTTCAGTGCTGTACTCTGGTCCAACATCATCCTACTGGCTGCAGTGGTGATGTTCTGTGCATGCAGGTAACCATGTAGCCAATCACTGGCCTCAGCAGCATACGGGAAGCCACTGCGAGCGATTGGCTGCATTGGTTACACGGTATTTTTGGAACATCACGGCTGTATTCAGGAAAAACTAACAGTGGTGGAGAACACAGCCCAATGCAGGAAATGGCAGATAAGAAAAGGGGTAAGTATGACTTCTTTTTTTCTTTTAGCACATTTACTGGGGCTGCCCAAGTTTTTATTCAACTCAGACCACCTCTTTAAGGTTTTCTTGCTATCATTAGGAGCTGGATTTTTTATTATTTTTTTATACTTTTTGCAATAAATATTGGATGCTTTTAAGTACAATGGGCATGCTGGATTAAGTTTTAATTTATGGACTTTTTAACAGCAGTTCACTTGGCATTTGAAAGTCTATGCCTTGGAGCAACCGTGTACACTTAAATAGCACCTGTCACCTCTCATAACACGTTTGTCTAGGTAAATAATTGCATTCGCCATAAAATAACAATTCTGGAGCCACTGTGTTATGCTATTTCACGGTTATTCCTGTTAGAAACTTATGACTAAGGCCTCTTTCACACTTGCGTTCTGAGGATCCGGCAGGCACTTCCATCCCGCCGGATCCGTCAGAACGCAAGTCGTCTGAAAGCATTAGAAGACTGATCAGGATCCTGATCAGTCTTTAAAATGCTTTGAGGTTACTATGGCAGCCAGGACGCTATTAAAGTCCTGGTTGCCATAGTAGTAGTGGGGAGCAGTATACTTACAGTCTGTGCGGCTCCTGGGGCGCTCCAAAATGACGTCAGAGCGCCCCATGCGCATGGATCACGTGATCCATGTGTGTGGGGTGCCCTGACGTCACTCTGGAGCGCCCCGGGAGCCGCACGGACTGTAAGTATACCGCTCCCCTGCTCCCCACTACACTTTACCATAGCAACCAGGACTTTAGCGTCCTGGCTGCCATGGTAACCATTCAGAAAAAGCTAAACGTCGGATCCGGCGACGCGCCGAAACAACGTTTAGCTTAAGGTAGATCCAGATTAATGCCTTTCAATGGGCATTAATTCTGGATCCGGCCTTGCGGCAAGTGTTCAGGATTTTTGGCCGGAGCAAAAAGCGCAGCATGCTGCGGTATTTTCTCCGGCCAAACTACGTTCCGGTCCTGAACTGAAGACGTCCTGATGCACCCTGAACGGATTTCTCTCCTTTCAGAATGCATGGGGATAAAACTGATCAGGATTTTTCCGGCATAGAGCCCCGAGGATGGAACTCTATGCCGGAAAAGAAATACGCAAGTGTGAAAGAGCCCTAAATTGACAACGGGGTACTGTCCAAACAGTGCTACCAGTGTCAGACTGCAGGCACACAGTTCTTTGACAATGGGAATCGTGACACCCAGCTGTCAATTTATACATAAATTTATAGATGGAATAACAGAAGAATTGCACGACACAGAGTTATATAAAAAAAAAAGAAAGAAAGACCAGAATTATCATTTCATTTTATAGAGCAGGGGGAGCTGAGCAGATTGATAAAACTTGTAATATATACATATATATGGGGGTGGGACGATATGGCGATATAGACGATATGCGATATGAATTTGTGCCACGATATCGATTTCGTCTATATCGCGGTAGAACATGGTATGCGCAGCTCTCGGCGCATACCATGTTCTCCTGAGCCGACACAGTGGAGAAGGAGGGAGTCCCTCCCTCCCCACTGAGAGCCGCCAATGAGAGAGGAGGAGGGGAGGGACTGTAGTCACTGCTACCAATGAGAGCGGAGGAGGGGAGGGACTGTGGCCATTGCCACCAATGAGAGCGGGGCAGTGCAGAACGTCACAGGCAAGGGAGAAGGAACGGCCAGGGAGAGAAGCTGATGTCTCCTCCCTGGTGTTCCCACCATGTGACGGGGCCAGAGCATGTGAACGGAGCCCCGCACAGATATAATAGTAAGTGCCCCCTATGTGCTGCTACCTAATGAAAGGTTCTATAGGCCTGTATGTGCAAGCCATATCCCATGCTGGGCTTCTATGACTGCCTGCTGCGATCCGCCGCAATTAACCCCTCAGAACCTGCGGTGGATCGCAGAGTGCAGTCACAGAGGCCCAGTATGGTATATGGCCGGCACATGCAGGCTATGTTTCTATTCACTCATTGGTGGCACAGTGGGCCCCCCGATCATTGGTGGCAGTTGTGATCAGAGCCCCAGCAGTGTAATGCTGGGGCTCCGATCGGTTACCATGGCAGCCAGGACACTACTGATGTCCTGGCTGCTATGGTCAGCTCCCTGCTGCTGTGTGCACAGAGCACAGGGCAGCAGGGTCAGTGTCAAGTCCTATTTACCCTGACAGAGATCTATCAGGGTGAATAGGACAAGGGTTCTAGCCCCTAAGGAGGCTAAATAGTTATTAAATAAAAAGTTGAAGGGAAAAAAAACCAAAAAAGTTTAACAACCCTCCCTCCAATATAGAAAATATATATTGCGATATATATCGCATATCGCACATGCTTCATATTATATTGCAATATAAATTTTAGGCCATATCGCCCACCCCTACATATATATCTCTTCTTTTTCTGACTTAAAGTTTTACACCAGGAAGGTGTTATCTGTGACTGATAGTACTCCCTGTGTAAGCATGTATACAGATATTGCTGTCACAGATGCTGTACACAGGGAGGTGTAATCAGTGATTGAGAACATTCTCTGTGTAAGTGTGTATACATAGAGAGCAGTCAGTCACTGAAAGCTGTATACAGGGGAGGTGTTATCAGTGATTAATAGCATTCTCTGTGTAAGGCCTCATGCACACGACCGTTGTTTGATTCCGTGTCCGTTGTGCCGTTTTTTGTGATTTTCTGCGGACCCATTGGTTTTCAATGGGTCCGTGGAAAACTCGGCAAATGCACTGTTTGTCCTCCGCGTCTGTGGTCCGTGATTCCAGTCCGTCAAAAAAATATAACCTGTCCTATTCTTGACCGCGAAAAACGGTTCGCGGACCCATTCAAGTCAATGGGACCGTGAAAAAATGCGGATGGCCATCCGTGTGTCATCCGTGTTCCGCATCCGCGTTTTTTTGCGGATCCCTTGGCAGGCACTTGGCAAAAATTGTCAGCCTGTCTTTTGGTAAAATCTTTTGTGTCATGTCCGCTAAAAAAACGGAAGACACACGGAAACACAACGGAAGCAAAAACAGACACGGATCACGGAACAACAGAACCCCGTTTTGCGGACCGCAAAAAACAACTGTCGTGTGCATGTAGCCTAAGTGTGTATACAGACAGCTGTCAGTCACTGATAGCTGTACACGGTGAAGGTGTTATCAGTGATTGATATTATTCTCTGTGTAAGTGTGTAATACATAGATAGCAGTCAGGCACTGATAGTTGTACATGGGGAGGTGTTATCAGTGATTGATAGCATTCTCTGTGTAAGTATGTATACAGAGATATATGTCAGACACTGATAGTTGTACATAGGGGAGGTGTTATGAGTGATTGATAGCATTCTCTGTGTAAGTGTGTATACAGACAGCTGTCAGTCACTGATAGCTGTACACGGTGAAGGTGTTATCAGTGATTGATAGTATTCTCTGTGTAAGTGTGTATATATAGATAGCTGTCAGTCACTGATAGTTGTACACAGCGGAGGTGTTATCAGTGATTGATAGTATTCTCTGTGTAAGTGTGTATACATAGATAGCTGTCAGTCACTGATAGTTGTACACGGGGGAGGTGGTATCAGTGATTGATAGCATTCTCTGTGTAAGTGTGTATATAACAGACAGCTGTCTGTCACTGATAGTTGTAAACGGGGAATGTGTTATCAGTGATTGAGAACATTCTCTGTGTAGGGTGTATACATAGATAGCTGTCAGTCACTGATAGTTGTACACAGAGGAGGTGTTATCAGTGATTGATAGCATTCTCTGTGTAGGGTGTATACATAGATAGCTGTCAGTCACTGATAGTTGTACACGGGGGAGGTGGTATCAGTGTTTGATAGCATTCTCTGTGTAAGTGTGTATACAAAGCTGTTAGTCATTGATAGTTGTACATGGGGGAGGTGTCATCAGTAATTTATAGGATTCCCTGTGTAAGTGGGTATACATAGATATCCGTCAGTCACTGAGAGTTGTACACAGGAGAAGTGTTATCAGTGATTTATAACATTTTATGTGTGAGGGATTATGTATATATAGCTGTCAGTTACTGATAGCTGTACACAGGGGTGGTCTTAGGTTTAGAAAAAGCAAAGATATAAAGGAATAAATTCCGTTGAATTGAATATTTTTCCACAACACTAAATATCAATCTGCTTATCTCCTCTTGCTCTACAGTGTGCTGCCTGCCGGTTTCACTGCATTTAAGTAGTATAAATGAAATAAAGTTGATTTGCATTGATATTCTCTTGTCTAGCACAATTTCCTTTTTTCCCCCCTTACTTTGAAGCCAATGGGTGGAAAAACTTCAGGAATAAAGCATGTGATCAGAGTATGAAGTAACAAAAAATACTAACAAATAAACAAAAAAAGCACACGTTCACAAAGCTACAGAAGTGAACAGATTCTTTCAGAAGCTACAAAAGACAGCGATGAGAGTGCAACAAAATATACCTCAGTATGAATGGACTGAGGAGACAATCACAACCCTCTGCAGTCTGCAGAATCCACTATTACAAATAGACAATTCATAGAGAAAGGCATTCAACTAATGGAGACATCAGGCCTCATGCACACGAATGTTGTTTGGTTCAGCATTCGAGCCGCATATTTTGCGGCTCGGGTGCGGACCCATTCACTTCAATGGGGCCGCAAAAGATGCGGACAGCACTCCATGTGCTGTCGACCTCCGTTGCTCCGTTCCGTAGCCCCGCAAAAAAATATAACATGTCCTATTCTTGGCTGTTTTGCGGACAAGAATAGGCAGCTATATTAATGGCTGCCCGTGCCGTTCCGCAAATTGCGGAAAGCACACGGACGCCATCTGTGTTTTGCGGACTGCAAAACACATAACGGTCGTGTGCATGAGGCCCAAGGGTGATAGCACACTACTCCAAAACAATGATTAGAAATTCCTTCTAAGAACTCATGCACACAACCGTATGTATTTTGCAGTCCGCATAAGAAAGATACAGGAAAAAAAAACGATGATATCCGTGTTACTGTGTTACATGGTTCCACAAAAAAATAAATAAAATGGAACGGACACAGACTAAAAAATACGTTCTTGTGCATGAGCCCTAAGAGGTAGGCTCCAGTAATCGGATAAAGGCATAGGGGGTCATTTATTATACTGAAATACGCCTACATTAGGCATAATTCAGGCGCAGATGGCGACGTAGCGGTTAGTTGTGCCGCAATCTGGGACTTTTTCCCGCTCACGCCAGGTATAAAGTCAATGCGGTAATTTTAATGCCGGATCCGGCACTAATACATTTCAATAGAAATTAATGTCGGATCCGGCAAGTGTTCTGGAATTTTGGACGGAGACAAAACTGCAGCATGCTGCAGTATTTTCTCCGTCCGAAAACGTACAGTGACTAAACTGAAGACATCTTGATACACCCTGAACGGATTTCTCTCCATTCAGAATGCATTAGGATAAAACTGATCAGCTTTTTTTCGGTATTGAGCCCAGAGGACGGAACTTAATGACGGAAAAGAATAACGCAAGTGTGAAAGTACCCTTACTTTAATACCTTCTTTTGCATGAAATCAAAATATATGTAAAAAAGGCAGTAGAAATAGTCATACTTTGCAGCTAAAATAGCCAAATAATTTTTTTTTTCAAGATTTCTTAGGGCTGTAATTTAAATGTGCTGGTCAGTCAGCGCTCCAATTAGTCACTGCAGAAGAATTGATTTTTCTTGAAAACGAAAATGAACAATTAATGAACATAACCTATTTTCTCCCACAGAATCAGGATATAAAAATAGAAAATTTCATGTGAAAGTTATTTTTATGTTCATCCCAGTATTCAAGGTAAATCGTGATTGTTACTTATTAATGCAAATATGTATCCCTTTTAGCACTCTGGGATGTATTCCTGCATTTTTTTAACCTTTTCACTGCCAAGGACATATGCATACCCAGAATCTTAACTTTCAAATGCTACCAAGCTCAATATTAAAAGAGTTGGCTCATTTCCAATGCAATTTTGTCAAAATGCCATATAATGTATACTGTCCACTAGCTGTCCCGTTGGAGGGCCCATACACATTGCAGTACAATCTCCTATACCTGCATATGCGCCCATTTGGCATTCGGCACCCACACAAAATGGATGGAACACAGGAACTGCCAGGGGAAGTGGTCGCCACCATCCAGCAGCCCATGGACACGCAGGTGAATGTGTTTACTGCACTGAAACCTGCTGGTGGCCTCAATTAGGACAGCTTGGGGAGCAGCATACAGTATTTTTTTTGTATGTAGCATATATGACTGTATATGGCGTTTCGACAAATTGCTTTAAAGAGGACCTTTCACCACTCCTGACATTCCTGTTTCAATAGCTTCATGCATTCCCCATGTAATAGCGATTCTGGAGCATCTATTCTTATGGCTCTATGTTGTGCCGTTCCTTTATTATTTCTACTAGAAGTTATGAATGAATTGCTAGCAGTCTGCAGTAAGGGTACAGAGGGGTGGTAACCAGGTGGAGGTGTGTACCTGCACAGACACTCTATCCAATTAGTAATGCCATTTTCAGACTATGCAGGTCCACACCCCCAGCTGGTTACCATCCCTCTGTACCATTACTGCAAACTGCTAGCAATGCATCCATAACTTCTAGCAGAAATAATAAAGTAATAGCACAACATAGAGTCATAATAGTAGATGTTCCAGAACTGTTATTACATGGGGAATGTATGAAGCTAATAAAACAGGCATGTCAGTGGTGAAGGGTCCTCTTTAAAACCTGCAGGAGACATCAGCAAGAAAGAGCAGTCTATGACTGTCATCTCTGCCCCTGTACAGCCTACCAGTGACTCCAGGATGGCAATACAGGAACTTTTCTACATGTTATCACCCCTCTGACTCTGACTACATCACCCATTGATGATATGTTCATAGACATACATATCAATAATCAACTCTGCGCCAAGTTACATCTTGAACTGCGAGAATGATGCAAAGTTGCATGATGGCGCTCTTAATACTAATGCGCCTGGTCGCAGGATGACAATGTGCTGGTGTCCACTTTCTGAACATATGAGTGTGGGGTAGAACATTATTTAAAAAAAAAAAAATTCAGGTTTTGTTTGCGTTTGTCAAAGTGTGAAAGGGTTCAAGGGAACATACACCTTCACAACAATTTATATATATTTTTTTTTAAGTTTTCCGATGCATCTAAAATGACAAATCAGGTTAATTAAAAATCTCCATTGCAGAATCGCATCCAAATTGACAAGACTTGCGGTTTCTATGGCAGATTTGTCCATGGCGTAAAATTATATGGTGTGCGAATTCATCCAAAATGGGTCCTGATGCGCAATGTGTGTTGCTTTATGTACAGTTTAGTGTGTAAGGACTACACCCAGAGGTCTGCTCACTCTCATTCTCCAATATGAAAAACTCACGGACAGGGAATGTAACGGCAGATTAGGCATTTTAGCGTTAACTGAAAAACAGCTGCTTTACAATAGTTTTCCCAGCAGTTGTTCCACAAATTCAGCAGCTGCTGTTTTGCAAAATGTTATTAACTCAGGATTATTTTGATGGTGATGAAACGGTCCCTGCATTCTTACCACATTACACAGCTAATAACAAGTGAAAAACTGCCATTATCTGTAGCACAATGAAATGATTATGTCTTACAGTCAAGTCAAACAATGGCAGCTCTGGCAATCGAACTGAACATGCTTTGCTCCTTGGAGCAGGAAGGAAAAGTCGCTTCCTAAGCAGCAGTAACAATTTGTGTCCCATCAAACTTCAGAGACAGCTGCGGTGCCTTTCTAAGCTTCCTATTCCTGCACTACAAGATTGGCTTTACTAGGTTTCCTCTAAAAAGAGTTCTATCAAAGTCCATTGAAAAAAAGATCTCAGCCTCTTCTTTAGGCATTAAAGTTCATCTACAGGTGCATCTCAATCAATTAGAATATCATGAAAGGTTTATTTTTTTCAATATTTCAATTCAAAAAGGGAAACATTATATAGATTCATTACACACAGAGTGATTAAAGTTTATTTATTTTAATGTTGATAATTATGGCTACTGAAAACCAAAATGTTAGAATCTCTAAAATTTGAAAATGATATAAGACCGATTATAAAAAATCTTTTTAATACAGAAATTTTGGCCTACTGAAAAGCATGTACAATATATGTACCTCATACTTGGTCCTTTTGCATAAATGACTACATCAATGCGGCTTGGCATGGAAGAGATCAGCCTGTGGCACCACTAAGCTTGTATGGAAGCCCAGGTTGCTGTGATAACGGCCTTCAGCTCGTCTGCATTGTTGGGTCTGGTGTTCGGGCTCAGACATGTCCTCCAAAGTAGGATATGTTGGCTAATTCTTAATTTTAACATCAGTATGAGAGTTTAGTAGGACCGCACAGTGCACCTGTCTTTTCTATTGTTATATTGTTTCACATCCACACAATTGCCATCTTGTGTAGGATGTCTATTGTGGTACTTTTGGTCCGCTGCGGGCATCCTCCACTGCATTTTTGCTGGGGATTGCCATTAGCTACAAGTGCAGGATCTGCTCCCCTGTATTTATATGCACAACTGCATTTGGGTTTGAGCATTTCCTGCCTGTTTAACACCACGCCATTTTTTCTATTGTTTTGCATATTGGGTCTGGTGTCTCATCTTCCTCATGACAATACCCCATAGATTCTCTAGGGGGTTTAGGTCAGGTGAGTTTGCTGGCCAATCAAGCACAGTGATATCATGTTATTAATCCAGGTATTGGTAATTTTGGCCATGTGGGGCCAGGGGCCAAGTCCTGCTGGAAAATGAAATCAGCATCTCCATAAAGCTTGTCAACAGAGGGAAGCATGAAGTGCTTTAACATTTCCTGTTAGAAGGCTGCACTAACTTTGGATTTGATATAACACAGTGGACCAGCACCAGCAGATGACATGGCGCCCCAAACCATTACTGACTGTGGTAACTTCACACTGGACCTCAAGCAACTTCGATTGTGCATCTCTCCATTCTTCCTCCAGACTCTGGTACCTTGATTTCCAGATGAAATGCAAAATTTACTTTAATCTAAAAGCAGGACTTTGGACCACTGCGCAATAGTCCGTGAGTGGCTTGACTCAAGGAGTGTGACAGTTGTGGGCCATGTCGTGGATACATCTGTGTCTGGTGGCTCTTGAAGCATTGACTCCAGCCAATGTCCACTTCTTCTTAATCTTCCCCAAATTTTTGAATGGCCTTTTCTTGACAATCCTTTCAAGGCTGTAGTTGTCCCTGTTGCTTGTGCACCTTTTTCTACCACACTTTTTCCATCAACTGAACTTTCCATCAATATCCTTGGATATAGCACTCTGTGGACAGCCAGCTTCTTTAACAATTACCTTTTGTCTTTTACCCTCCTTGTGGAGGGTGCCAATGACTTTCTGCTGGACAACTGTCAAGTCAGCAGTCTTCCCCATGATTGTGTAGCTTACTGAACCAGACTGAGGAACCATTAAAGTTTTAGGAAACCTTTGCAGGTGTTTTGTGTTGATTAGCTGATTAGAGTGGGGCACCATTTGGGTTTTCATTAGCTATAATCCATAATCATCAACATTAAAAGAAATAAAAACTTTAAATATATCACTGTGTGTAATGAATGTATATAATATATGAGTTTCACTCTGGATTGAATTACTGTGATATTCCAATTTACTGAGATGCAACTGTAGGACTGCACCACCAATACTTCTTACCAACTAAACTATGGCATATAGCACAATAAAGAGCATATGTTCTTAAAATGGTCTTTGGAATGTCTGATATGCGATATGATATATTTTGCATTGTGTAAGGGTTATTCTCTTTCAATGCAGTGTATGATAATATCACACAGCATTTCCACCCTAGAATTATTTATGCTTGGATGCATTCAGCACACCTTTATAACCAAACTAAAAATACATAAATAAAACATAAAATCCTTTTAGTTAAATTTGCTTGGTGGGGCGTGCACTCAACACCTGGACAACAGAGTACCATTCACCAATATTAAATCCATCTAAATTTATTGAACCGCAGTCTATAAAAAATATATACACCTTACAGGTAAGTATAAATATAAAACAAGTTACAATAGAAAACAATGGCCATTGGAGATCACCATTACTTAAAAATGCATTGTTGATGCAATGAATGGGGAGTCAAAAAAACCAGAGTCCAAGATTGTATGTTGTTAAAATGTTCTTAATATATCAAATGAATCGATATTATCTGATTCAAATTGACTCTGTGGTCTTGGGCTTCAATCCCTCCGATTTTAATCCAATCCTCATATATAAAAGATTCCAAGGTAAGTATATAAAACGCTCCTTTATCCAAGGTGGTATTTGGCTTGTAAGTCCATAGATCTTAGGGTATCAAAAACACTGGCTTACCTCTCCATGAAGTCCGCACGTTATAGATCAATATTCTGAGCTTGTGTTCTGAGGTCTGCGTGTCCCGCCGTATTGCGTGCGATCCAGGTACCGCGATCTCGCGAGAATAGAGGATCGTATTTACCTCTTTATCTGGAGAGGGGAGGAGAGGGCCAGTTCGATATCCCAATATATGATTTTCCTTTACTTGATTTTTCGCATGGCCATGCTAAACGGATTGGGGGTCTTGTCACAAGAGTAGGAACCAGCCCATACGCGTTTCAGGACCCTCCTGGTCCCTTCCTCAGTGGTATCGCCATACTTGTGTGCCCCCATTTTTATACCCCACTCGGGTTAGACATTAAAGGTGGAGTTATAGATCCACTCCTCTAGATCCTTTATTTGTATCATTGAGTTATACTTAATGGCTCGCAGTTTTCAGTCTCTTGGACTTTCGATACACTTCTGGTAATATAATCACTTTCTATTCAAATACAAATATCACATTTGAAAATCAAACAGGGTTGAATATAAGGATTTCTCAATAAGAATCAGATAAAGATTGTGTGTAAAAGGATAACATTGGTGATATGGTCTAGTATTCTACATTAAACGCAGATAGACATCATTATACATCTTATAATGAAAAAAAACGCATCCCTATTCACATGCGGTTTTGATGCGTTTTTTTTCTTTATTGATGCGTTTTTTGCAGCACAATATCCTGAAGGTCTCTATAGATAAACCTATGTCTCCCTTTGTTTCTATGCCATTGCATGTGTACAGGAAGAGATATTTTGTGTAGCAGAACTTCATTCCCACTTTAAAAGATCTCTATAATGGCTAATATTTGTCTGCTATTTTTACAGTCCTAGATATCTTGTCTGGTATCCCCAAAATGATGTTGAGTACACCATTGCATCATTTTGGAGATACCAGACAAGATATCTAGGACTGTAAAAATAGCAGACAAATATTAGCCATTATAGAGATCTTTTAAAGTGGGAATGAAGTTCTGCTACACAAAATATCTCTTCCTGTACACATGCAATGGCATAGAAACAAAGGGAGACATAGGTTTATCTATAGAGACCTTCAGGATATTGTGCTGCAAAAAACGCATCAATAAAGAAAAAAAACGCATCAAAACCGCATGTGAATAGGGATGCGTTTTTTTTCATTATAAGATGTATAATGATGTCTATCTGCGTTTAATGTAGAATACTAGACCATATCACCAATGTTATCCTTTTACACACAATCTTTATCTGATTCTTATTGAGAAATCCTTATATTCAACCCTGTTTGATTTTCAAATGTGATATTTGTATTTGAATAGAAAGTGATTATATTACCAGAAGTGTATCGAAAGTCCAAGAGACTGAAAACTGCGAGCCATTAAGTATAACTCAATGATACAAATAAAGGATCTAGAGGAGTGGATCTATAACTCCACCTTTAATGTCTAACCCGAGTGGGGTATAAAAATGGGGGCACACAAGTATGGCGATACCACTGAGGAAGGGACCAGGAGGGTCCTGAAACGCGTATGGGCTGGTTCCTACTCTTGTGACAAGACCCCCAATCCGTTTAGCATGGCCATGCGAAAAATCAAGTAAAGGAAAATCATATATTGGGATATCGAACTGGCCCTCTCCTCCCCTCTCCAGATAAAGAGGTAAATACGATCCTCTATTCTCGCGAGATCGCGGTACCTGGATCGCACGCAATACGGCGGGACACGCAGACCTCAGAACACGAGCTCAGAATATTGATCTATAACGTGCGGACTTCATGGAGAGGTAAGCCAGTGTTTTTGATACCCTAAGATCTATGGACTTACAAGCCAAATACCACCTTGGATAAAGGAGCGTTTAATATACTTACCTTGGAATCTTTTATATATGAGGATTGGATTAAAATCGGAGGGATTGAAGCCCAAGACCACAGAGTCAATTTGAATCAGATAATATTGATTCATTTGATATATTAAGAACATTTTAACAACATACAATCTTGGACTCTGGTTTTTTTGACTCCCCATTCATTGCATCAACAATGCATTTTTAAGTAATGGTGATCTCCAATGGCCATTGTTTTCTATTGTAACTTGTTTTATATTTATACTTACCTGTAATGTGTATATATTTTTTATAGACTGTGGTTCAATAAATTTAGATGGATTTAATATTGGTGAATGGTACTCTGTTGTCCAGGTGTTGAGTGCACGCCCCACCAAGCAAATTTAACTGAACCTTTTAACAGAGGGGTGGTGTACCTCTGATTAGGGCTGTGGCACCTATTCCATATACCCATCCAGTGTGAGCCACCACAATTGCACTTTGTTCTTTATAAAATCAGTTTACCATGATGCCTTTGTGCCCCCCATTTTTTTTCTGTCTCCTGTTTGTAACATCAATAAGAAAGAGGGTAGTACAGTAAAAGTAATTACCGGCCTCTTTATTCTTGCATAAAATAACTTGATTCCTGGCGCTGCAGGATCATGTGACCTACAGTCTGACCACTGGACTGATACAGGGTCTGCAGTGTCTGCCAGAAGTTAGTCTTTCAATGCAAATCTGTTCTTGAAGTGAGTCTTATAGACTTGCATAGAAATTATTACTTGTGCCTGACAAAACAGATCTGGTGGTTACACTGCAAGTCACATGATCCTGTAGCGCAGGGAAGTGAGCTGTTTTATGCAATAATAAAAAGGCCGGTAAGGTCTTTTAATATACTACTCTCTTCCTTATTGTTGTTACAAACGAAATGGTTGATCATGCTGATTAAAACGATACTTTTCCTTTGTCTGCATGTTAAACAGCTGCAGAGATATTGGCGTCTTTATTCGTATCCAAATGAGCACATTGGAGCACAAAGGGACAGGGCTGTATCTTTTGAGCACTGCTTTTGTAACACCCCTGTGCTCTTCACACTCTCCTTAAATTGACAGGGCTAAATATCAGCATGCTGAGGGCAGACCTGTGTCCTAGCATGTACATATTATATACACTACTTACTATATATAGCCTTACCATGTTGAAAATAGAGGATTTCTATCTATGCTTAGAAATCTAATACATATTACTGGTTTATTCAAAGAAATATCATATTTCATTATCATATTGAGAGGAGTGGTTTTCTATACTTAGCAAGCTAATACATATTATTGATTTCTTTATAATTATATATTGTGCCTTTGAATAAACTAGTAATATGTATTACCTTTATAAGCTTAGAAAACCTATACTCAAGGATATAGCTTAACTATATTGAGAATAGAGGTTTTCTATACTCAGGATATCTACATGCAAGGCTACAGTCTTATCATATTGAGAAGGGTGGTTTTCTACAATTAAAAGCTAATACATATTATTGGTGTATTTATAATTATATATTGTGCCTTTGAATAAACCAGCAATATGTATTAGCTTTCTAAGGAAACCTCTATTCTCAATATAGTAAAGCTACAGTCATGTGAAAAAATTAGGACACCCTTTGAAAGCATGTGGTTTTTTGTAACATTTTTAATAAATGGTTATTTCATCTCCGTTTCAACAATACAGAGAGATTAAAGTAATCCGACTAAACAAAGAAAACTGAAGAAAAGTCTTTTCAAGATCTTCTGTAAATGTCATTCTACAAAAATGCCTATTCTAACTGAGGAAAAAGATAGGACACCCTTGCCCCTAATAGCGAGTGTTACCTCCTTTGGCTGAAATAACTGCAGTGAGACGGTTCTTGTAGCCATCTACCAGTCTTCGACATCGGTCTGAGGAAATTTTACCCCACTCCTCAATGCAGAACTTTTTCAGCTGTGAGATGTTTGAGGGGTTTCTTGCACGTACAGCCCTTTTCAAGTCACCCCACAGCATCTCAATGGGATTCAAATCTGACTTTGACTTGGCCATTCCAGGACTCTCCATTTCTTCTTTTTCAGCCAATCTTTGGTTGATTTACTAGTATGTTTTGGGTCATTGTCATGTTGCATGGTCCAGTTCCGCTTCAGCTTTAATTTTCTAACTGATGGTCTCACATGTTCTTCAAGCACCTTCTGATACACAGTAGAATTCATCGTGGATTCTATGATGGTGAGCTGACCAGGTCCTGCTGCAGCAAAGCAGCCCCAAACCATGACACTTCCACCTCCATGCTTCACAGTTGGTATGAGGTTCTTTTCTTGGAATGCTGTGTTTGGTTTACGCCAAACATGTCCTCTGCTGTTGTGTCCAAATAATTCAATTTTGGACTCATCTGTCCAAAGAACATTATTCCAGAAGTCCTGGTCTTTGTCAACTTTATCTCTGGCAAATGTCAGTCTGGCCTCGATGTTTCTCTTGGAAAGCAAAGGTTTCCTCCTTGCACACCTCCCATGCAAGTTAAACTTGTACAGTCTCTTTCTGATTGTAGAGGCATGTACTTCTACATCAACAGTAGCCAGAGCCTGCTGTAGTTCTCGAGATGACACTTTAGGGTTTTTGGAGACCTCTTTAGCATCTTGCGGTCTGCTCTTGGGGTGAACTTGCTGGGGCGACCAGTCCTGGGCATGTTGGCAGTTGTTTTGAAAGCCCTCCACTTGTAGACTATCTTCCGGACAGTGGAATGGCTGATTTCAAAATCTTTGGAGATCTTTTTAAATCCCTTCCCAGACTCATAGGCTGCTACAATCTTTTTCTGAAGTCCTCTGACAGCTCTTTTGCTCTCACCATGGTGCTCACTCACTTCAACAGTCAGGAGCACACCAAACTAAATGTCTGAGGTTTAAATAGGGCAAGCCTCATTCAACATGCAGAGTAACGATCTACTAATTATGTGCACCTGGTGTGATATACCTGTGTGAGATCTGAGCCAATTTAAGAGGGAATACATGTGAGGGTGTCCTATCTTTTTCCTCAGTTAGAATAGGCATTTTTGTAGAATGACATTTACAGAAGATCTTGAAAAGACTTTTCTTCAGTTTTCTTTGTTTAGTTGGATTACTTTAATCTCTCTGTATTGTTGAAACGGAGATGAAATAACCATTTATTAAAAATGTTACAAAAAACCACATGCTTTCAAAGGGTGTCCTAATTTTTTCACATGACTGTATAGCCTTTTATTATGGATTAAATGAGGGAGACAAAAATAACTAAAGACAACAATCTAAAAGTCTCTCCTGGGATTTGAACCTGGGACATCTACATGCAAGGCTGGCCACTACAGCCTTATCATATTGAGAAGAGTGCTTTTCTATACTTAAAATCTAATGCACAATACTGGTGTCTTTATAATCATATATTGTATCTTTGAATAAACCAGTAATATGTATTAGATTTCTAAGCATAGATAGAAACACAGCATACTAGGACACAGGTCTGCCCTCAGCATGCTGATATCTAGCCCTATCAATCAAAAGGAGTGTGAAAAGCACAGGGGTGTTTCAAAAGCAGTGCTCCAAGGATTCAGCCCTGTCCCTTTGTACTCCAAAGGGCTCATTTGCATATGAATAGAACAGAAAATATCTCTCTGCAGCTGTTTAACATACCGGCAAAAGAAAGGTGCTTTTTTTAATGAGGATGATGAGCCCTACTAGGCAGTATGACTGGTTTAATAGGGTTGATCATGCTGACAGAGCCTCTTCGAAGTGAACCTGTCACATTGAAAATGCAGTGCAGTCTGCATGTTGTAGAGCAGGAGGACCTGAGCAGAGTTATATATCGTTTTATGGGAAAAAATTCTGTATAACTTGCAAGTTATTCAATTACCTTTGCTTTTTCTATGCTGAGGGGCATGCGGCTGGGTCTACTCACTGACTGACAGTTATCTTTGTATGTATAGTCATGCAGCGTTATCTGCCAGTGAGTAGTCCCGCCCACATGACTCCCAAGTATAGAATGAACAGAGATTTTATGATCAATAGTTTTTATTTATTTCAACAACTTAGTGAATCAAAGTAGGTGGAATAGAAATAGGGCAATATTCGTAGGCTCATCCACATATCAAATAGCAAATATAAATGTCGGACAAAAAGCTGTGGACGCAGCCACAAGGAAAATATTCATATATCTAACAATACAGTAAACAGTCCATTGAACAGAACACGGATGAGGCACTAGGGCACTAGGGCATCCGCTCGGATGCTGCCTACCTAGTGCTGGTAGAAAAACATCTAGGACATTCAAAGTAGATCCAACAGAGGTAGCCTTCAAAATAGCTACTAACATGGAAGCCAACATAAAGGCGGAAATTAGAGAAAGGCGGAGGCCGTAAAGAGCCACCCAATAAAGAGAGGGGTATTATGGTGGCTGTGGGGGATGGGGGGCTCAGGAAAGAAAAGAGAGAAGAAGGAGGGAGGGAGGGAAGGAGAGGGCGACAGACAGGAGAACAAAAGGACCGTCAAGCCGCAACTGCGCCGTCTCATCAAAAGCAAATGTAAACTTTTCAGGGCGAGTAATATATGCTGTGAGTCCACCCACTCCAGGCCGCTCGCTTAATTGTAAAGGGAATGATGGAGGAGGGTAAGGAGTGTTCATATCTACACGTTTGGTTGATTTCCTGTATAACTTCAGAAACAAAAGGAGGGGATGGATCCTTCTAATGTCTAGTGACGACCAATTTGGCGCTAAGTAATACGTGACCAGTGATGAACCTGTTGGGGGGAGGGAAGGTCATGAATGCCTAGGAACAGCAGTGCCAATTCTGGACGAGGGTCCACCGTCATGCCCAGCAAGGTAGAGAGGAGACGGAAAGTGTTGTTCCAATAGTCAGTAAGAACAGGGCAGGACCATAAAATATGAAGCAGGGATCCACTCCCACCACAACCCCTCCAGCAGTAAGGGGAAGTGGAAGGGTACATCACATGCAATCTCTGGGGTGTAAAGTACCAATGGAGTAAAGTCTTCAACCCAGCTTCATAGTGAGTAACACACTTGAAGTTAGATACAAGGAATCCTATAGCCGCTGTCCAGGATTCCGCAGGGAAAGACTTTTTCAGATCTCTTTCCCATCGGTGGATGGGAGGAGATTTAGTGAAAGTATCTTTATCCCCCAGGATGTCATATAGGTGTCTAGTGGAGTGTCGCTTAAAAAGGGTGGGGAACTGGAAGAGTCTCAAGATAGATGAGTTAACTTGAGGGGGGATTGCAGAATAGTCGTTAGAAAGTGACGAAGCCGCAGGTGAGTGTAAAATTCGGAACAAGGGAGATCAAAGGATCGTTGAAGTGTGTCAAAGGGGAGAGGAGAGTGATCGTCTATCAGTAGGGAGACGGTATAGATCCCTTTTTCACGCCACAGCGCCAGGTTAACATTCGGTATAGACAGTTCAATAGCTCGGGTGGAAGCCAGTTTAAACAGGTGAGTGGGAGCGTCTTTCAATTTACTGTGGGTATCGATCCAGATGGATGAACAGAGATTTTAACAAACAAATTACAAGTTTTACTGAATCTTCTCCCATTAAAACCTATACATAAAATCACTCAGCTCTTCCAGCTCTATATCATGCTGCCTGCAGAGGTTGTCTTTTAGGGGAAAGGATCACTTATATATATTTTTATTTACAGCTATAACCTGATTCTGATGTCAGCGCTCTAGACCTGGAAGTTAATGATGCCGGGGCTGCAATATTCCTGTTGGAGACGTTTTTTGCCCATGTACATGTATGAGAATTGGATATGTAAGTTTTTTGATAATCATATTTATTTATACACACTGGATTTAATGATTTTAAATGCACAATGGTGATTTTTTTGTTGTTGACGTCACTACACTTAATGGGCATGTGTATGTTTATGGATGATAATATGAGGTATATTATGCTTGAGAAAGAATTAGTGAGATCCGAAATGTCGCTATGCTACTTTCACGGTTTGGTGAATAAAGGATCATCTGCTATATGAAGGACATGCTGTGGTTTGCCTTACATACGATTTGACGTGGGACTTTGAGGCTATAGTCTTTTGAACTGCAGGCATGAGATACGTAATGGACTTTGATATAATGGCGATTTATTGACTTGAAGCTGTGTTGTCGGTTTGGATGTGAAATGCTTTACAGCAGCCAAATCGACATTAGAAACTTATATGAAAGGAACACATTGGGGTAGAATTACGGTACTATTGATAATGCATCAGAATTTTGACGTAATGGTGTAAATTCCTCACACCATTGGCTTCATAGGAACAGCGTGACTTAAATGCATCATTATGCAGCAAAAATGTGACGCATTTTGTTGGAGTAAGCTAAGCCAACAAATAGGTAGTGTAAAGTTGGACTAATACGTTCCTACAAACGGTCGTTCCGGACAATCTGCCAGTGTAAAGGTGTAGCTGATCATCTGATGAACTGGTGAAACTGTTCTTCCTGTAGGCAAGTAAATTATGGTTTCAGAGCAGCAGATCGTGCTGTCTAAACATCGATGTGCGGCCCAGAAACAATGCAGCTGTATGAAGATGAGCGATTGCCGTAAGTGATCCATGGTGGATCCTGGCGTTATCTGTCTCCAGCTTTATAATAGAGGTATTATATTACATTGGGATGATGAGATGACTGCTGCAAAGTGATCTCTATAGAACAGGCAGTAGCAGCCTATATTTTATACCGAATGTTTTAAAACATGCATGTAACAAAAGAAAACTTGATTCTGACAGTAGGCCAGTTTCTGATGATACATTTCCTTTACGTCATCTAGCCTGGGCACAACTAATATTATCCATCCGCCTCCACTGTGCCAGTGAAGAGGAACAACTGATCAAGATGGCATTTATTGGTCATTACATTCAGCTGTCAATAAGCATTCCCACGACCTTATAAATGGATCCGCATCCATTCCGCAATTTTGTAGAACGGGTGCGGAACCATTCATTTCAATGCGGCTGCAAAAGATGCGGACAGCACACCGTGTGCGGACAGGAATAGGCATTCTCTATATAGCGCCGGCCATGTGCGGTCCGCAAAATGCGGAACGCACACAGCCAGTATCCGTGTTTTGCGGACCGCAAAACACTTACAGTCGAGTGAATGCACCCTAAGTAAGAGTGGGGTAATATTCTCTTGTAACCTGAATACGTTCAGGGTGCTATATCATGTATCAGGCAAACAGCGGTAGTGGTGCTGCCAGGAGCTGCAGTAAACGCTAATGAAAAAACAGATAACTTGTTGCGGTTTGTTAATGTTCCTGCAGTTTTTCAGCACACCGTGCGACCATTAACAGACTACGCTTTTGGCCGCATTGCGACGCTGCTCAGCTGTGAGGCAGCAGGCACATGTGACAGCAGCCACAGTCCAGTTTACGAACTTCCAAACTTAGGCGTACATACCGCACAAATGAAGTACATAAGAGTTAAAACAATGTGATATAATCTAAGTGCCTAATTTGCCGTAAGATAGTAGGGAGGAAAAATAATATGAAATCTTCAGCTTATATCTGACCCTGGTCCAAGCGTCAATTACACAACAGAACTCTTACAGTAAATTCATAATGTATAAGAGGTCGACTTGGAAGAACTGCAATCTACGCATTCACAAACAAAGTGACTAGATGGTGCAGAGAGAACGCATGGATCAATAGGCAAGAAGCTTTGTGTCTATGGGGAAAAAGTAATATGTAGCAGAAAGTAAATGTATTCTGGAATATTACACCTGCAGTCTAAAGCTTATATTATACCAGGCGATTGTCGAGCCAATCATCGCTAACAAGCGTTAGTTAGCGATAATCCAGCAGTACATTCATCGGGCAATGGGGATTGTTCAGCACGTTAAAAGATTTTCGTTTGTCAGCAGCAGATTGTGGTGTCGAATCACGATCTGCTGCTGGAAAACAACTAGACAGCTTGGGGATGAGCGATGGCATAATGCTGTGAAGAAGATTGCTGCATGTAATAGCAGTGGTCTCACTTCCTTCTCAACAATCCCCTGTAGAATCGGGCTGCTTAATACAGCCCTATCTCCTGGGCAGTATTAGAGGCAGACACATTATACCACTTATTTATTCTAGCACAATAGTATATGTCTCTTCTAAAACTTGGGTTATTTCCAAATTAGTATTGATCATAGATTTCCAAATGCCAGATTTGACCCCAATAATATAGGCCGATGAAAAGTGTGCAGGCAGTAGTAGACTGTTCGATGGGTTATTTCCATCTAGTCAAGTGGTGGTGGCATCACTTTAAGATTGTGGGGAGCTGACTTTTAGGAACCCACTGATCTGGTGCCCTACCCCGCCTAGGTTTTCTCTGCACAGCAGCACTCCCTGTCACCTGGCTGTACAGGGAAGTGTGTCTCGTCCCATTGACTTCAACAGTTGGTAGCTGCCCGGAGACTGAGCAGGAAAAGAGATCACAGAGGGTCTCTATGAGGAATCTGTTTGGGAGCTACTGCACCCCTGGTAAAACAACACTATATGTATAATGCCATGTGCAGCAGAAATACTGCAAACTCAAATAGGTTAGGGAATTATTCAGGTAAGGGTACTTTCACACTTGTGTTCGTATGATCCGGCAAGCAGTTCCGTCGTCGAAGCTGCCTGCCGGATCCGCCGATCAGTGTGACAACTGACAGCATTTGTAGACGGATCCGGTGCGGATCCGTCTACAAATGCATTGCAAGAACGGATCTGTCTCTCCGCTTGTCATGCGGATGGACGGATCCATCCTGCACTCTTTTTCACAGTTTTCCCCCGGAAGGACGGATCCGTCCTTCAGTTTTTTTGCAATGCCGGATCTGGCACTTATACAAGTCAATGTAAATTAATGCCGGATCCGGCATTCCGGCGACTGATCAGGCATTTTGGACGGACATAATACCGCAGCATGCTGCGGTATTATGTCCGGCCAAAACGCCTGACAGTGACTGAACGGAAGGCATACTGATGCAAACTGAACGGATTTCTATCCATTCAGATTGCATGGGAATATGCCTGATCAGTTCTTTTCCGGCATAGAGCCCTTTTGACGGAACTCTATACCCGAAAAGAATAACGCAAGTGGGAAAGTACCCTAATACATTTTTTCTGGCTAGAGAACAACAACACAGTCATACTATAAGCAAAATCACAGAAAATCCATAAGGACAGTAACCTCATACATCAAATACATACATTAATCAAATTATCAAATGCAGAGTGCAATCCAAATCAGAAACTGTTAAAGGGATTCTGTCACCTCTGATAACACAAATTTAGCTTTTAAACCAGCCATGCTCCACAGATTACCTTGAATCAGCTTTGCTTTTCTGCAATGAAATCCGTCCAGTAGTTTTGCAGAAAAACGACTTTTATAAATATGCTAATTAATCCTGAAGGTGCCCAGAGGGGCGTTATCTTCTACTTTGTGTGCCCAGTAACGCCCCCCTGCAGTGCCCAAAACCGGCTCCTTACTCAATAAAAAACGCCTTCCTCCAGAATCCCTAACCGCCCACAGCGCCTCATGGAAGAGCGAGCATCGGACGTCACTGGGCTCGGCGCATGCCCAGTGACGACAATGAAGCTCCTGCCCTCAGTCTCCTACTCATCGCACTGGAGCAGCCCTCATTGGGTACTGCGTCTGCGCGAGACTTCGCTCGGCCGTCAGGGAGGGGGAGGAGAGGGATGAGGCGCTGTGGGACTGAAAACCTAATAAAGAGGGAGGCGCAGTTAAAATATAAACTGTAATAATGCAAAAAAAAAAAAAGTATATTTCATAATTTTATTGTACGACCCCAATTTATTTCACAATAGGTCACAGAACACATATCAGATGTTGCAAATGAGACATTTTACCATTTCTTGAAAAAAAAAAAAAACCTAAAAAAACTCATTTAGAACTTCATAGCACCAACGTATCTCAAAAATGTTGGGACAGGGCCATGTCTACCATTGTGTAGCACCCCCTCCTTTTTTTAATCAACAGTCTGTAAACATGTGGGAAGTGAGGAGACCAATTGCTGGAGTTTTGGGAGAGCAATGTTGTCCCATTCTGGTCTGGTGTAGCATTCTAGCTGTTCAACAATCCCGGGTCTTCTTTACCATATTGTTGGTTTCATGATGCACCAAATGTTTTCTATTAGTGACGGGCCAGTTCAGCACCCGGACTCTTCTTCCGCGCAGCCATGCTGTTGTGATGGATGAAATATGTAGTTTATCATTGTCTGGCCTTCCCTGAAAGGGACATTGTCTGGATGGGAGCACATGTTTTCAGCATTGATAGTGCCTTTCCAGATGTGTAAGCTACCCCCGCCATAGGCACTAATGCAACCCCATACTATCAGTGATGCAGGCTTTTGAACCGTGAGCTGATAACAAGCTGGATGTCCCCTCTCCTCTAAAGTCCACAAGACTATGGATTCCAAAAATAATTCAAATTTTGATTCATCTGACCACAGAACAGTTTCCCACTTTGCCTCAGTCCATTTTAAATGAGCTATGGCCCAGAAAAGACAGTTGAATTTCTAGATCATGTTGACATATGGCTTCTTTACTGCTAGACACAGCTTTAACTTGCATTTGTGGGTTGCATGGAGAACTATGTTCACAGACAATGATTTCTGGAAGTGATCCTGGGCCCATGCAGTGATCTCCAGTACAGAATCATGTGTTTTTAATGCAGTGCCGCCTGACGGCCCGGAGATCATAAGCCTCCAATACAGACTGTCAGCCTTGTCCCATGCGCATACGGATTTCTCCCGGTTCTTTGAATCTTCTGATGGTATGTACTGTAGACGAAGGGATATTTAAAGTCTCCGCAATTTTACGTTGAGGAAAATTTTCACTTGAATTTGCCACAATTTTTAGACGTTTTTCGCAGATTGGTGAACCTCTGCACATCCTTTACTTCTGACAGACTCTGCTTCTCTAACATGCTCTTTTTATGCCCAGTCATGTGACTGCAAATTGCTCCTCCAACTATTTTTTATCAGTATCGCTTAACTTTTCCAGCCTTTTGTGTCCCTGTCCCAACTTTTTTGAGATGTGTTACTGCTAGGGATTCACATAAAACCTCGTAAGGAGCGAGCGCTCCGTAAAGTATTAGAATGTATTGGCTCTGATGAGCCGAAGTTATTACTTCGCGAAGTCTCGCGAGACTTCGCATGATAACTTAAGAAATTGATTTATACTGTAAAAAAACCTTTCCCGAACTCTGGTTCGGTTCATCAGAGCCAATACATTCTAATACTGTACTGGTATGGAGCGCTCGCTCCGTACAGTATTGAAACAAAGTTTTAGGGCGAATATTCTTCTCCTATTATGACATCAGATGTAGAGAGACAACTGTGCGCTGAATGGTACAGTTGCAGCGGAAACCGTACAACGCCCAGAATGTACTGTACACAGATTCTATGAATGACAATTGGACCTGTACATGACACGATAGTCGCCTTCTGTCGGCCAACTGTACAGCGCAGCATGAGAATGTGCCTGGAAAAATCCCTCTGTTTGTAATAAAAATCTGACTAATATAGTGTCATTTTCTGACAATACACCCCTTAAACTAGAAAAAAATGTAATCTACAAGATAAAATACAAAAACAAGATACATTCCCTTTAGCCAATGCCTCAACTGATGGCACATATGACTATCTAACGTGTATCTCTTATTACACACTGTATTAGAATAAATTACGTACAGAATTGCTAAGTCACAACACAGCCATTCGGTTTTAAGGAAAGAAACAAATATAATAAAGCAGTATAATCTATAGCTTGCAATGAAAATACCAATAGAAAAGCTTGGGCACAGGACAATGACATTTCTGTGTATGCTTTTAGCTGCAGGGGATTGGATGTCTACAAGAAATACAGCACATACAGATATGCTGGGCAAGAATTTCTACCCAATAGGCACAGAATGCCATTTTAATGCTTTTCTCTGTCGTTTAATTAACTGCAGAGGAATGTGGAACTGAGGATGACCTATTTCATGTGCGAACATCAGACAATGGCAGCGTGCAATTGTCTGGCCGTGTTAGCTTGTCAGGAGAATTATTTCTGCTTTCCAGGGTAGGCTCAAAACAAGTACATGAACGTTCTGTACTAGAATAAGCACATACAATGCCAGAATGTGGGGAAAAGGAGGGAAGAAAAGCTGAAAAAATATAAAGATTTGGTATAAAACTTACGTTCTTCTTCTTTAGGATCTAGCTGTGTCACACTGACAGATAGCCGGTCAACACGTTCTTGTAAGGAGTTCACTCTGAAGGAGAAGCTGTGGGCCTCATTGAAAAGCTCCCCGAATATATCTTCTGCATATTTACCTTAAATACAGGGGAAATAAATTACATTACAGAATATAAGCATTTAATTGGAATGTTTTTATGGTCTGGCAAAGTGGTATTCTATACAGAAGCAAACACTGTCATGAAGAAGGACCCCCACTAGTAACATAGTACATAAGGCCGGAAAAAGACATCACTAAAATGGTCCGAAACGCGTAACTATTTCTTGTGCTGGAAATTTTTTTAAAACCGCTAAAATAAAGATACGATTTTTATTTTGCCAATTGGAGCCAGATTTTTCAAGTTTGTTAGAAGCATATACTGTATTTTTTGCCCTATAAAGTGGGGGGAAATGTAAGCGCATCTTATGGGGCGAATATTAATGGGCGTTTCCATTAGGACAGAGATGCGGTGAATGCAGTGCTCCCCATGTGGGCTCTGTACTCACCACTTCCTGGTCTCCTCCTGAGGGGCTCCAAACTCTGTGCTGTGACCAGCGCACATCGTAAAGACGTAGGTTCGCTCTGTGACCTCATGCTGTGCGACGTCGGGTCACATCACAGTGCGGTCGCAAAAGCAGGAGGCGCGCTAGATCTCAGGAGAAGTGGCGTCCGGAACAGGAGAAGCTAGTTGATTTTTTGTTTTTGCCTGATCTAAAGTCTGATTAACATGGGGGTCTTTGTAACAGGGGTGTCTGATTGGGGGTCTTAGAAACACTGGGGGTTTGCTCTAAGATCTGAAAGGGGGGTCCAATTAACATTGGAGGTTTGATCTGAGGTCTGATTGGAGTCTTATTAAAAAAAAAAAAAATCCTTGTCTATAATCTATATACGTATTATGGGCAGGTGTGTCTTATACGGAGAAAAATGCGGTATATGCTAACTCCTACATAGAGTACGAACGGAATTTGCCCACATTTCACACAATGTAAAACTTACGTGGTTCAATACTTTCATAAATTCTTAACAATTAACAAATGTAATCAGTCATGAGAAAAGTATGTACCAATAGCCACTAGTAGTAGGGTCTGAATTTGTCAAGAAGGGACCTTGCATCATCCTTCTGAGGGGTTCCTTGAACCAGGGAGACTACTGCTCAGATAAAATAACACAAGTGTAAAAGACATATCTAGAGATGAGTAAATTTAGAAAAAATTCGAATATGGCCGCTTCGCCAAATGTTAATAAAAAATCTGTTTCGATCCGAATTTATTTGTGGCGAATTGCGTTAAAAAAACCATCTATTTCCTGGCTTTAGAGAGCCTTTATAGTGGTGTAGAACACTGTGCCTTGCAGTAACACGCATAGGGAGTCTGCTGTGGTAGTGAAATAATACTGTGAGTCAATATGACATGCAGATGACAGGCGTCACTCTTAAAATCACTGCACACTTCACTTATTTAGGCAGTCACGGGGCCAAAACCAGGGCTGTGGAGTCGGAGTCGGAGTCGAGGAGTCGGAGGCAATTTTGGGTACCTGGAGTCGGAGTCGGCAAAAAATGGACCGACTCCGACTCCGACTCCTACTAGATTTAAATTGAAATAAAAAAAAATTGGAATAAAAAAAAAGCAATTTTAAATGTCCCAATTCAGATAAAGTTATAATTAATTACTTCTCTACTGTAAGAATAAAGGCCAATGCATGCAGTGCGTCACATTACCGCTAAACAAAGACGTTAAGTGACCGTGAAGAAGCATGCTTTTCATATGCTTTACTATGCAGTTAAAGGGACACTGACAGGCTGATTTACCGGCTAAAGATATATCTGCTGGTATTCATCAGAGGATTAGGAATACTAGAACTAGGCGACTGTTACCCCCAGTTGAGGTTTACTTGTGTTTTAAAACGTTTTAATCAATATGCAAACTCTCTACCTTTGTGCTCAAAGGGGGCAGGCGCACATGTAGAGTACTGGCAGCACTAGACAGGACTAGGTAGCGAGGAGGAAGAGAGAAAGCTGGCACAGCCTCAGCATAGCCAGACGAGGCTGCTGCCCGCACTCTACACGTGCGCCTGCGCAGGAATTCAGCTTTCGGCTAGCCTGAAAAAAAAGGCCAGTGCAGTGAATAATAACGAGGGGAACAGCGCTGGGAAGCTGTACTTCGGCTGCGGCTGGGCACAAAGCCGCAGGAGACGCTGCCCCATTGGGCACAAAGATAGTGAATTTGCATACAGATTAAAATGTTTTTTAAACACAAGTACAGCTTAACTGGGGGTAACATTAGTATAGTTTTATTCCTAATTCTCTGATGAATACCAGTAGATATATATCTTTAGCTGGAAAATCAGCCTGTCAGTGTCCCTTTAAGGAGCGGCAATACTTACACTTTCCATTGTCTTGTGGTCTGCTGTTACAGGGAACCCATGGTTATCCTCGCCTCTCACTGATAACTGATTAAGGACTGGAGACACTTGTATAAGTGAAGGGAATGGATAGTCAATAGTTCAAGACTGAAGCTGTAAACCATTTGAAAAACTGCTATCATTCAGCTAAGGCTATAAAACATGTAAACTCAGATTGTTAGCTTAAATTTTAAACATGACTATAGGATTCTACTAGGAAAATCATGTTTTAAAATAAATGCCCCTTCCCCTGCCCCTTCCTGGATCCTCCCACTGCTCTATCTTCAGCAGAAGATCAGCACACAAAGGAGAAGGCAGCAGCTTCTGCTCAACTACCTCTCTGTGCTAGAGAAGATTAGAAGAACTTGGTGGAACAGCTTCGTATTTGCATATTAAATACAGAGGAGTCGGAGTCGAGGAGTCGGAGTCGGAGTTGGAAGTTTCAAAATCTGAGGAGTCGGAGTCGGAGTCGGACAATTTATCTACCGACTCCACAGCCCTGGCCAAAACTGACCAAATAACTCAAGTATGAACTCAGCCTTATAGGTCGATGTTAGTGCCAAGAAGAAGAGCACTCCTTTTACACTGTAGTCAGCTGATTCCACATAGATGTCTACAGAACCTGTTCTATTAAACGCTTATACAAGTAGAGCCCCCGACAGAGTGGAGAGGGTGTCAGCAGTAAGTTTGTGTTGATGTCACTGATTATTTTGCCCTTTCTCTAATCCGTCTGAAAAATAACCCCCTAAAAAACGAATCCTGTCTGTTGAGTCATCTGCCTTCACTCAGTCAGCATTTGGTCAGTAATCCGTCAATATTGCTAATGCCAAAAAAAAAACAGGAGTGGATCCAAAGCAGAGGTGACACGTGAATGTGGAGATCACAGAGTGGCACAATGACAGTGTGGAGGTGGCGGCAGCATCATAAGGCCACAGAGCAGCACAATGACAGTGTGGAGGTGGCAGCAGTATCATCAGGAGGCCACACAGTGGCACAATGACAGAGCGTGGAGGTAGCGGCAGCATCAGGATACCACAGAGTGGCAAAGTGGCATAGTGTGGAGGTGACAGCAGCATCAGAAGACCACAGAGTGATCCGGTGACAGAGTGGGGAGGTGGGTGGCAATACCAGTATCAGCTGAAGATGGTGGGTGAAAGAAGGAGCACTTGGCATCAGATGTGTGGCATCAGGCGGGTGGCAGCATTGGAATAGTAGCTGGGGCAGGTAGCCAGAAGAAACCGGTCTCTTTTGTCAAAGTCTTGGTGTGGCACCATGAATGATCTAGTCTGATGCATGAGGCATTGGTGGGTGGAAATCCTAGCTGATCCACAACTGATTCATCTTGACAAAAGGTCAGTCTCTCCACATTTTGGGTGGACAGGCGAGTTCTTCTTGGGGTAACTATGGCCCCCACCGCACTAAACACCCGCTCTGATGCCACACTACTGGCCGGGCAGGACAGCTTTTCCAGGGAAAACTCTGCCAGTTGCTAATACACTAATACACACCAAAAAGGGCTGTAATTTTCACACTTCAACAGACAACGGCTAACAAGCCCTTTTTCCCCACTAATACACGCCAAAAAAGGCTTTAGAACATATCCGCTGAACAGCAAATATATATATATTTATATTTTTTTGCCACTAATACACGCCAAAAGAGACTTTAGAACATATAACTGCACAGCTGAACAGCAAATAGGCGCTTATTTTTATCCACTTATACACGACACAAAAGGCTTTAGAACATATAACTGCACCGCTGAACGGCAAATATATTTTTCTTTTTCCACGCTGAACGGCAAATATATTTTTCTTTTGACACCCATACACGACAAAAAGGGCTCTAATTTTCGCATTTCACCACACAACGGCTAATAAGCCTTTTTTTCCCACCAATACAAGCCAAAAAATGCTTTAGAACATATGACTGCACTGCACAAGGGCAAATAAGATGTAGAAATATTTCCTTGTAATAAACCCTGTTAAAGACTGTATCAAACAGCACGTGCACCACAATAACAAGAACGGTTTGCTGTAATTACAGAGCTGTATAATGGCAATTTGGGTCCCCAGTCAGTGCAGCAAGGTATAATAGGATTTTTCCTATAACCCAGACTGTAACCTCCCCTACTGAACCCTGTTCAACATAAATGCTATGGAATGATTCTTCCCTATCCTTTCCCTACACCTTGAATAAGCTTTCCCTGCACTTGTAAATCGTTTTTTTAGCACAATTAGGTTCTTTCTAACACTGTCCCTAGTGCCTGCTTACATCTCCCCCTGCACTACGCACACTGGTAAATGGCAGAATCCAAGATGGCTGGGGCTATTTATAGGGCTGTGACATCACAGGGCTGGCTGCTGATTGGCTGCATGTATGGCATCATGGTGATCCCGCCTTCCCAGAGTTGCTATATGTCCTCACACGTGCAGCAGCCATTTTAGGAAAAAATTTGATTTGTTACCACAAAGAATGAGGAAATTCTTATTCGGTGTGAATCAAATTTTTCCTGAAATTCGGATCGAATTCCACTTCATCAACCTTGATTCCCTCATCTCTAGACTTATCATATTATAGAAATGTAATCCATTAATCTGCCATAAAATTAAATAAAGCGGAGTTTACATCTTTCCGTTCTTCTGATCCTTCAGAAAAAACTGAAAAAAAAAAAGTGATCAGGCAGGACTTTTTCTTCTGTCAAAAATAACTGATGCATATATATAATTGTAGTCCAGTGTCGACCCGTTCGAGATATCAAATGCTGTTTGGGAGATTAGACGAGGGACAGAGAGATGGGCATAGATCTATAAAAACTACAAAAAATAATAAAAAACAGGGAACATCTACTGTTATTGTAAATGAAACAAACAAGGATATTGTGATGCATGGGCAAAAGGAAAATAACAAAAGTGACATACCCACGTTAGTTTTAACTTACAGTAGACAGTTTGATGATATACAGAAAATAGTCAAAGGATGTCTACCGATTTTATATGATGATGACACTCTATACAAGGCTTTATAGGGAGGATGTAAAATAGTGTCAAGAAAAGCCCCCACATTAGCATGCTCCTTGTCTCCATCCCTATACACACATAATAAGCAGAAACACAACTATACATGGCTGACATACAAGGGTTTCACGAAGTGCGGCAGCCACCCCTGTAAGACCTGCAGCTATGTGGCAGTTACTAAAAGCTTTCATAATGCCGATCATTCCAAAATGCAGGGACTTTTTCCATTCTATCCTATTTTTGGAGACGAAGGGTTATATTTCTGAACAGGAAAACAGCCCCGGAGGTGACACAGGTGCTTTTGAATTGCATGCAAAGTAGCAAGTGATGGAAGTCTGACATGGCCAATGAGTTAAGACTTTGGAGCAAGGGGAGGGAAGAAGTCTCCCATAAGAATGGCCATTTCAGAATGACACATTGTTACGACTAAGGACGTACTGTCCAAAACGCGTCAACAATTATCGCATGCTGAATGGATTGTATCTACTTGTGAACACGTCTCAATAAAGAGAAAGCTGGTTTTAAATCGAATGCTGGTGCAGATTTTGAACTGATGTCTGATGAAACTAACACAAACTGAGCACTACTGGTGCTCAAAATAAGACTGTTCAGTTTTTTTTTCAATTTTTCTGACATATCAAAAGAACGGAAAGCTCAACACAGATGTGAATGAACCCTAATATAGGGCTAACAGGTACTGCAGCTCTGTATTAACCAGGCACGGCCACTACACAGTATAGTTCCGGTGCCTGGTTTCACTACAACGGTTCTGGAAAACAGCTGATCGGTCAATCAGATATTGATGACCTACCTCAAGGTTACCAATAGTAAAGTCCCAGAAGACTCGTTTAATTGTAATTAATGCTAAAAATGCCTTGGAAATTTCACACTAGCGTTTTGGATTCCGTTTGTGAGATCCGTTTCAGGGCTCTCACAAACGGTCCAAAACTGATCACGTCAGCCCCAATGCATTCGGAATGGATAAGGATCCGTTCAGAATGCATCAGTTCGGCTCCGTTCCTCTTCTGTTCTGTTATGGAGGCGGACACCAAAACGCAGCTTGCAGCATTTTGGTGTCTGTCTGAAGAGGCGGAGCCTAACGGATCCGTATTGAATTACAATGTAAGTCAATGGGGACGAATCCGTTTTCAATGACACAATATGGTGCATTTGAAAACGGATCTGTTCCCCATTGACTTTCAATGTAATTCAAAACTGATCCGTTTTGGACTTTGTCATTTTTCTTTTAACTAATGCAAACGGATCCGTTCTCAACAGATACAAACGTTTGTATTATAGGTGCGGATCCGTCTGTGCAAATAAACAGACGGATCTGCACCAACGCAAGTGTGAAAGTACCCTTAGACAAAACTAAACAATGATACTAAAAAGAAAATCATAAAGGCTGCACAGTAGTACACATAGACATACGGCCTGCATGTGCTACAATAATTGGGGGGGGGGGGGACAGGACAGAAGTGATTTTTTTCAATGGATGTCAGAAGGTTAAATGGGTTTTTTAGGCAATTTATTTATCAAAAATAATCCCTATTTTGCCTACTCTCGTCACTGTCCAAACAATGTGTCTGGTGTATTCGGAATTTTACTAGCCAACACTTACTTTTTAGGAGACTTACTGAATATCTGGGGACAACTTACATGTTACAGCAGGCACTGAAAAACTTCAAATCCCAGAATGCACTTCTTTCTCTGTGCCTTCCCCCCATCCCTTGCCTCCGTAAATGTATCTTTCCAGTGAGCTGAGACCAATCAGGTTGGCACACTGACAGTGTAGTGAGCCCTCAGGATAGAAGCCAGATTCTGATTTATGGATTGCCAAAATATAATAAATTGTAGCCTTGGGTCAGGACAGCTTTCCAGCCTCTGGATATAAACCAGGTATGGTATGATCTGCAGAATTGTGCCTCCATCCAGTGTTACCGGTTTTACCAAGAATCTCATTAGAATTATTTAGCAGGCAAAAACACACAATCGCATACTTACAGATATAATAAATTGATACCCTTGCTACAAGATATACACGTTCAGAGAGCTACAAGATATACACGTTCAGAGAGCCACAACACATACACGCTCAGAGAGCCACAACACATACACGTTCAGAGAGCCACAACACATACACGTTCAGAGAGCCACAAGATATACACGTTCAGAGAGCCACAAGATATACACGTTCAGAGAGCCACAAGATATACACGTTCAGAGAGCCACAAGATATACACGTTCAGAGAGCCACAAGATATACACGTTCAGAGAGCCACAAGATATACACGTTCAGAGAGCTACAAGATATACACGTTCAGAGAGCTACAAGATATACACGTTCAGAGAGCCACAACACATACACGCTCAGAGAGCCACAACACATACACGTTCAGAGAGCCACAACACATACACGTTCAGAGAGCCACAAGATATACACGTTCAGAGAGCCACAAGATATACACGTTCAGAGAGCCACAAGATATACACGTTCAGAGAGCCACAAGATATACACGTTCAGAGAGCCACAAGATATACACGTTCAGAGAGCCACAAGATATACACGTTCAGAGAGCCACAAGATATACACGTTCAGAGAGCTACAAAATATACACGTTCAGAGAGCCACAAGATATACACGTTCAGAGAGCTACAAGATATACACGTTCAGAGAGCTACAAGATATACACGTTCAGAGAGCCACAACACATACACCTTCAGAGAGTCACAACAGATACACGTTCAGAGAGCTACAAGATATACAAGTTCAGAGAGCCACAACAGATGCACGTTCAGAGAGCTACAACAGATGCACGTTCAGAGAGCCACAACAGATGCACGTTCAGAGAGCCACAACACATACACGTTCAGAGAGCCACAACACATACACGTTCAGAGAGCCACAACACATACACGTTCAGAGAGCCACAACACATACACGTTCAGAGAGCCACAACACATACACGTTCAGAGAGCCACAACACATACACGTTCAGAGAGCCACAACACATACACGTTCAGAGAGCCACAACACATACACGTTCAGAGAGCCACAACAAATACACGTTCAGAGAGCCACAACAGATACACGTTCAGAGAGCCACAACACATACACGTTCAGAGAGCCACAACAGATACAC
Organism: Bufotes viridis; assembly: GCA_033119425.1. Taxonomy (NCBI): domain Eukaryota; kingdom Metazoa; phylum Chordata; class Amphibia; order Anura; family Bufonidae; genus Bufotes; species Bufotes viridis. The sequence goes on from CM065592.1 coordinate 240,252,661, forward strand.
GTTCAGAGAGCCACAACAGACACACGTTCAGAGAGCCACAACACATACACGTTCAGAGAGCCACAACACATACACGTTCAGAGAGCCACAACAGATACACGTTCAGAGAGCCACAACACATACATGTTCAGAGAGCCACAACAGATACACGTTCAGAGAGCCACAACACATACACGTTCAGAGAGCCACAACAGACACACGTTCAGAGAGCCACAACAGACACACGTTCAGAGAGCCACAACACATACACGTTCAGAGAGCCACAACACATACACGTTCAGAGAGCCACAACACATACACGTTCAGAGAGCCACAACACATACACGTTCAGAGAGCCACAACACATACATGTTCAGAGCCACAACAAATACACGTTCAGAGCCACAACAGATACACGTTCAGAGAGCCACAACACATACACGTTCAGAGAGCCACAACACATACACGTTCAGAGAGCCACAACACATACACGTTCAGAGAGCCACAACAGACACACGTTCAGAGAGCCACAACAGACACACGTTCAGAGAGCCACAACACATACACGTTCAGAGAGCCACAACAGATACACGTTCAGAGAGCCACAACAGACACACGTTCAGAGAGCCACAACACATACACGTTCAGAGAGCCACAACAGATACACGTTCAGAGAGCCACAACACATACACCTTCAGAGAGCCACAACAGAGTAACGTTCAGAGAGCCACAACAGATACACGTTCAGAGAGCCACAACACATACACCTTCAGAGAGCCACAACAGAGTAACGTTCAGAGAGCCACAACACATACACGTTCAGAGCCACAACAGATACACGTTCAGAGAGCCACAACACATACACGTTCAGAGAGCCACAACACATACACGTTCAGAGAGCCACAACAGAGTAACGTTCAGAGAGCCACAACAGATACACGTTCAGAGAGCCACAACACATACACGTTCAGAGAGCCACAACAGACACACGTTCAGAGAGCCACAACAGAGTAACGTTCAGAGAGCCACAACACATACACGTTCAGAGCCACAACAGATACACGTTCAGAGAGCCACAACAGAGTAACGTTCAGAGAGCCACAACACATACACGTTCAGAGCCACAACAGATACACGTTCAGAGAGCCACAACAATTATGGCTAAACCTAAATGATACAATATGCTTTGATTTAAATATCTACATATGCGGAAAGTCACCAGAACTGTGTATTTTCAGATTTCAGCTGGGACTTAATGTGCAAGATGAAATATTTTTAGCAGAGCTCTTTATTTAGTTACTTGCTGGTTTTATTATTCTCAAGCTTTCCTTCTACGGCAGCTGGCAGCCCTTTAAAGGGAACCTGTCACTGCAAAATGCAAGCAGCATGTTATAGAGCAGGAGGAGCTGAGAAGATTGATAAATAGTTGTGTGGGAAAAGGTTCAGTAAAACTTGTAATTTATACATTTAAATCTCTGCTATTTCTGACTTTAGCTTCACAATTAGACCTCATGCACATGACTGTAGTTTTAGTATACATCCAACCAGCATTTCTTGCAGATCACACATGAACCCATTCCTTTCTATGTGTCTGAAAATGATAAAACATTTCCTATTCTTGTCCATTATGCATACAAGGATAGGCATCTCTACTGATCGGCGTGAGAAAAAAGCAGAATGCACGAGGATAGTATTTGGATTTTGCAGATCTGCGGTTTATGGACAGCAAAATTGATAAGGTTGTGTGCTTGAGTCCTATCAAGCATTTTTAGTTTTTTAACTCTTAGGCTAGGTTCACACGACGACATTTGACGCGCGACATTTTGTTGCAACAATGTCGTGCTACAATTTTTATAATGGTACTGCAACATGCAACATGCTGCGACTGCAACACGACAGATACACGTTCAAGATGGATTTTTCTGCGACTGTTGCGTCGCAGTATGTTGCATGTCGCAGTGCAACACCATAGACTGCCATTATAAAAATTGTAGCGCGACATTGGTGCAAAAAATGTTGCGCAACAAATGTTGCAGTGTAGTTGTGCCCTATTTGTTGCGCAACTTATTGTCACACAAGAAATGTCGTCGTGTGAACCTAGCCTTATTGACAAATGCATCAAGTTTATGCAAGGACTCAATTTTTAGTCCGTTGACCCTTCTTTTTCAAGACTTCCGCAGTTCGCCCTGGCATGCTGCATATCAGCTTCTGGACCAAAACCTGACTGAAATCAACTGAAATATCAAACCACTTCACTTTCCACGCATAGTGCATCCTTTAATCCTCTCTCAATTCTTTTAAAACAATGCAATGGACACAGAATGATCAGCAGATTACTTTTTCTAATGAACATTGTGTATCTGAATAAGAAGTTATCACCCATGGTCATATCAAATCCATATGAAGTTGGTGATTGTTCTCTGGTGTCAGCGGTTTGGCGTGGTATCAAGAAGGACAACAAATACTCCACTTCTCTCTAAGGCTTCTTTCACACTAGCATTAATATTTTCCGGTATTGAGATGCATCATAGGGTCTCAATACTGGAAAAAAAAGGCCTCAGTTTTGTCCCCATTCATTGTCAATGGGGACAAAACATAACTGAACAGAATGGACTGCTCCAAAACGCATTCCGTTCCCTTTGGTTGCGTTCTCATACCGGAGAGCAAACTGCAGCAAGCTGAGGTTTTCTTTCAGTCATGGGATGCAGAGCAAGACGGATCCGGCATGACCCACAATGCTAGTCAATGGAGATCGATTTGTTTTCTCTGACATAATAGAAAACAGATTCGTCCCCCATTGAATTTCAGTGGAGTTCATGACTGATCCGTCTTGTCTATGTTAAAGATAATACAACCGGATCAGTTCATAACAGATGCAGATGGTTGTATTTGGAAGTCTTTTTCAAACTGTTTGACATCTGGAAAAATGACTGCCCAGAGAAGAAATGGTGAGCGCTACCATGAGTCATCTGGAGACGATTAATGTGTTGGGTTACTTCTCATCCACAGGAGTAGGCTCACTCACAATTTTGGCCCAAGTAGCCTCGAAAACTTGCATTTGTGTCATCTTTTTGGCCAAGGTGGGTTTACACTAGGGGTGCACAACCTGTGGCCGGAGCCGAGGTTTGTGGCCCCCGTCCTCCTGGACAGAAACACATCCATCGTGCAGCCCGCAGCGCTGCACGATGGAGCACTGTAGCAGTAGCAGGACGGGTCCCCGGCTGTCAGACAGCAGGGGAGCCGAGGGGGAGGCAGAAGCAGTGATCTGCCCTGCCTCACCAGATCTGCCCTGTACAAAGCCCCCCTTAGCAAGCTGGTTTTCCCTGTAACTGGGGCACCTTTGGATGCTTCAGTTACAGTGGAAATAGTGCAAAAAAGCCTGTGTCCCCAAAGGTCTTTTATGGACCTTTTGTGGACAAATTATATATATTAAAGGTATATATTAAAAGTAAAAAAATAAATAAATTTGAAAACACAATAAAAGAATACAAATCAAAGGAAGAAAAAATAGTGCAAAAAAACAAACAAGTCCGTGTCCCCCCGAGGTCTTTTAAAGAACTCTTGGGGGACATACAGTGCTGAAAAAATATATAAAAAAAGATTGTTTTTTAGCAAAAGTATGCAAAATAAATAAAATACAAGTAAAAGAAAACTATAAAAAGGAAAAAGTGCAAAATAAAATTGTTCACTGTCATTATGTGGCAAAAATATATTTTAAAAATAAATAAAGTGATGATAAAAAAAATAAAATACATAATAAATATAATGCAAATAAAAGGAAAATGTGCAAAATTAAAAAGTCAGTGTCCCCCAAAGGTCTTTTTGTAGCAGAAATATATAAAAAAAACAAGTATAATAAAACAATCTAACACATATAGGGAAGGAATTATAATAATTTGCATATTTAAATAAGCTATAGTTTGAATATAAAATTACTTAAAAAAAAAATATTTGAACGGTTTCCCCCTAATAAAACTAAAAAAATATATTAAAAATCCCTGTGTTGTGAAAATAAAAAGCTTCAAAATTTATTTTGGTAGTCCAAAAAATAAAAAGTGTTTGAACCATGTGCGCTAAATCGCAAAACAGTGAATGGTCATTAAGGCCTTTTCAGGCCTGGTAATTAAAGGGTTAACTAATAAGTGCTTTCCCGGCTAGTAAGGCCTCATACAAACGACCGTACCTTTGCTTTTTGTCGGCAGGACACCAGCCATGTGTGTTCTGCATTTTGCTACTCTATGTGCTGTCCGCATCTTTTGCAGCCCCGTTGCGGATCAGATGCGGACTAAAACAATGGCCGTGTGCGTGGGCCTTGAGGGAAAATGCTTACTGGTTATTGCAGGGCATCTACAGTATATCTGATGGTGCAGGAGGCGGTAATAACCAGTGAGCGCCGTCCTCTGCAGTGTAAAGCTCTCATTTGTGAATAGGAGGCAGGAAGGAAACGTCGCCACTTAAAGGAGTTTCCTAGTTAAAATGATTTTTAACCAGTTCCTGCAGCATAGTCCCCAAAACAGAAGATTCCTACTTTCCTGCTCTCTCTGTCTCCATCTTCCGGTCCCAGAACACGTCTCCAGCAAATGACTGACTTTAGCAGTGACACGCTGCTTGTGGCCACATCACCACTGAAGCCAGTCAAAGGCTGGAGAGGTACAAGTGACTATGCCCATATCCAACCGAATGTAAACAGCGCCAGAACCAGAAGATGGAGACAGCGGGAACGGCAGGGAGCAGGAGAGTATGAATCTTCTGTTTCAGGGCCATGCTGCAGGAACGTACTAAAAATCATTTTTTTACCAGGAAATCTCTAAGCCCCTGTTACACGGCACGATATTCAGGACAATTACTGGGAACAAGTCTTCATGGGAACGCTCATTTCTGATATCTGGCGGTATAATCGTGCCGCTGATCAGCCGATAAACAAGGAACCGCTCATTTGTCTGATTTGCATACTTTATCAGGATGAAAGATGTACATATCATCTCACTGTATAATCAGGGATGTGCTACCGATAATTGATAGAAGTGAATGAGGGAGGAATGACTGTGGTAGCGATCATTCCTTCCCAGTCACTTTGCATCAAACTGTGTAATAGGCTGATGCAAACAAGCGCTGATTAACTTTTCTTTGCGGCCCCTTGAAATAGAGCAATGTGACAATGCGGCCTGCAGACCAAAAAAGGTTGTGCACCCCTGGTTTACACATCCTGATGTAAAAGCCAATTGTCGGGAAGGAAGCGTTCCTTACCTTCAGTCGGCTGCTCATTCAGTGAAGGAGAAAGCTACATTTACATGCAACAATCACCTCCACATTACACTCGCTTATCCTCATACAGCTGCATTGTTTCTGGGCAGCAGATCGCTGTTTAGACAAGACTATCTGCTGCCGAGAAATGATAATTGGTGTGCCTGCACCCGATGAATGAGCGTTTCAGAAACGAGCATTCGCAATAACGTTCGTTCCTGATAATCTCGTTCCTGTAAATTCCCCTTTAGCCATTCAAAGGTATCAACCACTGAGGAATCTCAATCTTTTTTTTATCTGATAAACTCCAAGCACTGATTAGGCAAGAATTAGTCGCCGTCAGTCAGGATTTGGCCCAGAAGCGGATATGCAGCATGCCGAGGCAAATTGCAGAAGTCTTGAAAAAGAAGGGTCAACACTGTAATTATTGAGTCTTTGCATAAACTTGATGTATTTGTCAAGAAAAGTTAAAAAACTTACTGAATGCTTATAATTGTACTTCAGGATACAATAGAAACATCTGACAAAAAGATTGAAAAACACAAACTAAACACCAATATCTTCCACTACTATACATAAAAAACAGCACAGAAAGTGAAATATACTTACTCAGGCTACTGAGCTGTCTAATAATATTTGCCAAAGAAATATTTGTCACACATTCTAATTCGTTCTTGATCCCCCTTGGCAGGGCTGTATGGCACAGATGCCTGGGATCGATGTTTCTTTTAACGAGCGGCATCCTTGTTGGTCAAAGTAGATAGCGTCTTACCTGTAATTAAAAAAAAACAAAAACACATAAAATATGATTGTAAAGAAAAATATATATAGTATATATTTGAAGCTATATTGTAGAAGGCCACTATGGCATCAGGAATACCCTCAACTGAAGGGTTCTTCCCATTCTATACTTTTTCCCTCTCAAATATAGTGTTGGTAGAAATGTCTGGCAACTTCCTCTCCCTGCTCCACTGTAACATACACAATTGACATGTTCAGCAGGTCTTCTTTAATATAAGCCACGGTTGACGTGTATGAAATAGGACCCTTACCAATCAGCTGTCTGGTCTCTACTGCAGCTCAGACACAATTCAGGCCAATTCACTTGGATGAAGCAGTACCAGACACAGCCCCACTATTGTGTCCTATGGCATAATACTCTAGTGAGCGCCACAGCCCCTTCATTCTACTAATAACTGGTAGTGGTCCTAACAGTCACCTATGGTGGTCCTATCTAAGGCCTCTTTCACGCTATCGTTTTTTTCTTTCCGTCCTAGAGTTCCGTCCTCGGGGCTCTAGGACGGAAAGATACTGATCAGGATTATCCCAATGCATTCTGAATGGAAAGAAATCCGTTCAGGATGCATCAGGATGTCTTCAGTCAGTACTGAGACGTTTTTTGGCCGTAGCAAAATCTGCGGATTTTGCTCAGGCCAAAAATCCTGAAGACATGCTGCAAGGACGGATCCGGATTAATGCCAATAGAAAAGCATTAATCTGGATCCGGCTTTAATCTAAACGTTGTTTCGGCGCATCGCTGGGTCCGACGTTTAGTTTTCTGAATGGTAACCATGGCAGCCAGGACACTACTAAAGCCCGGGTTCCATGGAAAAGTAGTGGGGAGCCAGGGGAGACGCTACTTACCGCCCGTGCGGCTCCAGAGGCGATCCACAATGACGTCACAGCGCCACTACGTCACATGGATCATGTGATCCATGCGACGTAGGGGCGCTGTGATGTCATTGTGGAGCGCCCCGGGAGCCGCACGGACGGGTAAGTAACTTTCTACCCTGGCTCCCCACTACTTTTCTATGGCAGCCGGGACTTTGGTAGCGTCCTGGCTGCCATAGTAACACTAAAAGCATTTGGAAGACTGATCAGTCTTCAAATGCTTTCAGGTGTGTGGCGTTGTGACGGATCCGGCGGGCATTTCCGGCGACGGAAGTGCACGCCGGATCCTCACAACGGTAGTGTGAAAGAGGCCTTAAAGGGGTATTCCAGTTGTTTGAAGTTGTCCCCTATTAGATTAGTAGAGGTCCTACCACTGGGACCCCCGCTAACCACAAGAACGGGGGCCCCGCACCCTCTGCAATGAATGGAGCAGCAGGTCGGGCATGCGTACAGCCACTCCATTCATTTCTATGAAAATTCCAAAGATAGCCGAGCGCTGTAATTGGCTATCTCCGGAACTCCCACAGAAATTAAGCGGGCCACGTGCATGTGCAACCGTCAACCCTTTTCATTTCAGGGAGCTGTAAGGGGTACAGGGCTCCCTTTCTCATAATCGGTGGGGGTCCCAGCGGTAGGACCCTAATAGTTATTCCCTATCCAATGGATAGGGAAAAACTTCAAACAACTGGAAGGAATAAATCTTTACGTTTCTTCCAATATCCACTGATAGAACGTTCATGTTAATATGTAAAGTGCCTTTTACACTAGTAGATTATCAGACACATTTTCAGTAGGGCTGCACGATATGGTAATTTTGTGCGATTGCGATTAGGGCCCTAAAAATTGCGATAACGATATGCGATGCGATATTTTAAGGGAATTGTGCTAGAGGTCTATCTGCTTGGATTTTCAAGGTAAAAGCGCACACAGATGACTGATAATGTGAAATGTAGTTATGCTGAACTCAAGAACTGAAATGCGCAGTGTTTTTCAAAATGAAATACATATTTGCATTACTGCAAAAGAACAAAATACAAAACTTGCCATTTTCCTAATATCCCTGCACAGAACAGATAAAAAAAATAGATAGAAAAACATGTGTTCATTAAAATAACGACTTTCCTCCAGCCCCTCCTCCCTCCCCGCACTGTAACTGATGTATCGCCGGCCGCGCTGTGCAGCATAGCGACCGGAGATACAGTGTCAGTGTCACGTAGAAAGTCAACCATCGCTTTATAAGACGCACTACCATTCCCCCCCCCCACTTTTTTGGGGAAAAAAGTGTGTCTTATAAAGCGAAAAATACGGTAATATAATTGCAGCATTTTTGGGTCAGCAAATTGCGATTGCGATATGGCGATTAATTGCGATAACGATTGCTTTTGCGATATATTGTGCAGGCCTAATTTTCAGGAAGCAATAAATGCTTATTCCCAATAACTGACATCAATCGCCCGATGAACGAGCAAACCCTCGTCCATTGGATCAAAGCATCGTTGATGCTACATCCAAACATCATCACTTCTGAGTAGCACATCGTCCTCTACAAACATGGATCTGCTGCCCACAAACATTCCAGAAGATTTTTCAATCAATCTGAATTAAAAAAAAGTAGTGGAAAATGCGCCAAAATTACAAGCGGTCTAGTTTGCGCCAAATTTATCACATATCGGGTTGCACCGGGTATCAAATTATCGATACCCAATCGATACTTTTGTACCGGTATCGATTCGATACCACGATTTGCCTTTTACCGATATTAGGCTGCGCTACTACGCAGTCTAGCATCAGAGAACATGGCACTCGCTGCTCTCAGAGCGCGCTATGTTTGTTCAAGAGCACAGGGGAAAAGGGGTCACTCTCTCCCTCCCTCCTAATATTAGATTAATGTAGCTACTCCCTCATGAGAGCTCCTTATACGTTAGGACGCCATTGAGAATTGTCTTTCTTTTTTCACTTACAGTGTACGGATTCCAAACAGTGACAAGCACTATAGACACCCTGAACGGGTGCCTATTTTGGCAGTAAACCAGCAAAATCAATAAAAAAAGTAAATTGCAAAAATGATTTTTAGGGCATTTAGTAAAGTTTTAAATAAAAGTTATATAAAAGGTTAGTTGTCCTTTAAAATATCAAACTCAACATAAAAAGCAAATAGCAGAAAGTAAGGTTGCGCCAGTCTGACATTAATGCAGCATCTGCCAAAATCTTCAGTATTAAGAGATTGCAACACCCACTCACACATCAATTATCATAAAATCTCTTCAGAAATGGCAGCTTAGACTCTACTATATCATACGTGACTCATTTAATTAAATGAAATTCCAGAGTAACATTCCATGATTTAAGGAAATTTATTAATAGTACATCTGTAAGCATACTAAATAAGATGACGCAAGTGAAAATAACAACCACGTGAATATAGATTATTAGCATAGTTTAACTTATATTAAAGGGTTCTCCGGGAATTAAGAAAATGGAAATACTTAAATATTACTTCCTTATAAATATATTCCCAAATACCTTTCATTAGTTATAATGGCTTGTTTTGTCCGGGGAGCAATCATGAGGAAAAATAAACTGGCCGCCATCCTACTAGTACACACAAAACCTGTCCTAATTACACAGGTTAAAGAGCTGCACCATCTTCCTCTCTTACTTGTCAGGGATTATGATCCTGAATACAGTGTAATATGATCTTTAGCTGAATCTCTATAGGAATGGAGTCCATGTGGAGACATGAAGTACATAGAGGAGGGTGGCTGATGAGCAGCAGCTATTATATTCAGTCTACATTACCCCAGCCCCACAGTCTGTCCTGTCCATCCTCTCTGTACTTCATGTCTCCTCATGAACTCCATTCCTACAGAGATTCAGCTGAAGATCTTATCATCTGTATTCAGGATCATGACCCCTGACAGGTAGAGCAGAGAGGAGGATGAGGCGGCTCTTTAGCTCAGTGTTGTGAAGTAACTTGTGCTGCAGTGTGATAAGCACAGGATTTGTGTGTACTAATAGGACAGCGGCCATTTTATTTCTCCTAGTGACTGCTCCCCAGACAAAATAAACCATTATAAATAATGAACGGTATTTGGGAATATATTTATAATGAAGTAATATTTAAGTATTTTCATTTTCTTAATTCCCAGAAAACCCCTTTAATGGGCTAGAAGAACTTGCTGCTAGAACTTTTTAATGGTAGGTCATGCAGCCTTTTGTTTTACTGAGGCTCCCAGCAGTCTCTTAAAGCAACACTAAACCTAAAAAGAAAGGTATGCAAATGAGCGCTTAACAAGCTCTGCCTCTGATGCCACCAGATGTAAGGCAGCTATCCTAAAAGTCAGTGTTCGACCTTGTAAATAGGCCTTGAAATATGACTCGGATATTAAATAAGCCAGCAACTCATCTGCAGACAGCTGTTGTGGGGTGACTGTCCCTCATCAGTGCAGAGCAGAGAGTGCTGGTTGCTCTTAGAGGTTAATGTGCATATATTGAAACATCATTTGCACAAATTAGAATTATAGCACCAAATATTAATTTCTACTAGCTTAATCTCCTAATCTGATGGATCTGCAGCCAAGGGAACTTTGCCAACCAAGCAAACAGAATAGAAATTTTGTGACTGGAGCCATTCTTCACCACATAAAAAGGTAAAAGTCATATTATATTACTATGCAGTGATGGCTGCAACAGAGACTGTTGTGACAACATCTGATTAAAAAAAAAAAAGCACACACAAAAGGCAATTTTAAAGAGAGGTGCAGATCCTATCAACCCTTTTTTAGGATTCACAGGTTGTGAATGTTAACCAAGAAACAAATGATGAGGCACATGCAGAAATTAGATCATCATAAAGCTAATTTCACACTAGTACTAAAGTCTTCCGGCATAACCGAATACTACCTTTCCCAGCCGTAGACCATTGACTACAATAAGAACCTGCGGGGATCCGGCCTATTCCAGACATCAGTGCCAGGATTTAGCCGGAAAAAAAACAGCTGCAAACTATGACAGATACAATGAAGTCTGGCAGACTGTTCCTCTGCCAAAACAGCCTGCCGGAAGATTTTAGCTCTAGTCAAAAACAATAATGTTTGGCAAAAATATATATACTGTACACAGTGGATGCTATAAACTCTGAGATTCCTGTTGGATTTTTCCCTTCACACTGATAAGGATTTGAGCTGAATACACAATTTTTCGGTAATTTCTGTAAATGCTCAGGAGTTCTAAGATCACTGAGAGAAAGGGGATTATCCTACAAAACAGGTCTCCATAGAATAGGTATAAATGCATGATGGCTGGAGGCGGCCGAATAGAGTGGTGGTCAAGAATGAACGCCGCCTTTCCATGTAACGACGAATGGTGCATTTACACTGCCCAAATTTTGGGAAGATTATCCGAAACAAATGTACCTACAAATGCTCATATGATCTGCCCATGAAAAGGTGCTGAAGGAAAACGCTCGTTCATTGGGTGAAATCATCATTTCTGGGCAGCAGATAGTTCTTTGTAAGGCTACTTTCACACTCGCATTTTGGGCGGATCCTTCATGGATCTGCAAAAACTGATCCGTTACAATAATCCAGCCGTCTGCATGCGTCATGAGCGGATTCGTTTGTATTATCTGTAACATAGCCAAGACGGATCTTGAACACCACTGAAAGTCAATGGGGGGGACTATTGTGCCAGATTGAGTCAGAGAAAACAGATCCGTCCCCATTGACTTACATTGTGTGCCTGGACGGAACGGTTTGTCTCAGTTTCGTCAAGCGAACAGCAAAACGCTGCAGGCAGCGTTTTGGTGTCCGTCTCCAGAGCGGAATGGAGACTGATCGGAGGCAAACTGATGCATTCTGAGCAGATCCTTTTCTATTCAGAATGCATTAGGGCAAAACTGATCCGTTTTGGACCGCTTGTGAGAGCCCTGAATGGATCTTACAAACGGAAAGCCAAAACGCGAGTGTCAAAAGTAGCCTAAACAGCAATCTACTGCCCGGACACAATGAATTTGTATGAGGATGAGCGATCCCTTGTTTCCAAACAGTGAAGGTGATCACTGCATATAAATGGAGCGCTTCACCTACACTAGGGGTGCACAACCTTTTCTGGTCGGGGGCCACAATGTCAGCCTGAACCAATTCCAAGGTCCGAAAATAAAACTTAAAGGGGTATTACCAACTGAAATACTGTATTTTTGGCATATTGAACATACAGTATATACTATAAATGTCTAGTTTCACTTCTAGGACTCCCATCTAATAGGAGAATACATGAAAGATACATGTAAGAAGCCATAAGACATAGACCTACATGTCTTTTACCAGATGTTTCGGGGCCGCACAGAATGGTATCGAGGGCCGCAGGTTGTGCACCCCTGACCTACACTAATGAGCAGCCGAATATCAGGAAGGAACGATTCCTTCCCGATGAGCGCAATAACAATCTCATTATGAGGTTATCTTTTACTCAATTATAAGGAGGACATTTTTTTCCTTTCTGTGGGTGGGCAGCAGCTCATCAAGCATCTACAACTCTCAAGATGCACTGCAATGAGCTATTGTTAACCCATTCCTCCCCTGCATACAAAATAATGCCTCACATATAACCCCAAAGACACACATAGTATGCAATGCCCCCACAATTTCCATTTCTATGAATTTAGAATGAATGAATGTTGCCTGGGATGCTTCTCTATAAGATCACTATGCCAACACTGATGGGAGGGGAAAGGGGCAGGGAAGCTGAGCTCAGGAGAAGGTGGACCAGAAGCATAAACAGCAGGAGGCGCCAGCCTCCTTTTGTTTTATGTATATTGCAATACTACTTTACTTGAATTGTAAAGTAATACTTTTCATTTTAACCCTTATTACTTACAAGATGAAATCACTAAAGGTCCCTTTACATAGGCCGATTGTGCAGGCTATTATCGGGAATGAACTGCAAATTCCCAATAATTGCATGCTAGTCAGAGAGGGTGAAAGCTACATTTACATGCAGCAATCATCTCCTCTGTATGGGAACTAGCAATCACTACTGCAATTTGCTCATCCCTGTACAGATTCGTTGTTTCTGAGTAGCAGATGTCTGTTCCCTCGGGACGAAATGCTGCCCAGAAATGATGACTTCGGTGTCTGCATTAATGATGCTTTTAACTCGATCGGTGGCACCTTTACATGGGACAATTTTCGGGAAACATGCTCTCCGCATCAATTTAAAGGTCACGGTGTCCATCACAGGACAATTACCATCAAAGCGCTTAGTAAGGGTACTTTCACACTTGCGTTGCCGGATTCCGGCAGGCAGTTCCGTCGTCGGAACTACCTGCCGGATCCGGCAATCTGTATGCAAATGGATACCATTTGTAGACGGATCCGGATCCATCTCACAAATGCATTGCAATACTGGTTGTCATCCGGAAAAACGGATCCGGTATTTATCTTTTTTACATTTTTAAAGGTCTGCGCATGCACAGACCGGATGACCGGATCCATCAGTAATTTTAATGCCGGATCTGGCACCAATACATTTCAATGGAAATTAATACCGGATCCGGCATTCTGGCAAGTGTTCCAGAATTTTTTTTGACACTGCAGTATTTTCTCTGGCAAAAAAAACGTAAGAGGGACTGAACTGATGAATCCTAAACGGAATGCTCGCCATTCAGAATGCATTAGGATTAAACTGGTCAGTTTTTTTCAGGTATTGAGCCCCTAGGACAGAACCCAATACCGGGAAAGGATAACGCTAGTGTGAAAGTACCCTAACTCTGCTACATTTCAATATGCCAGATTCTTCATAGTGCTGGGGAAAAAACACTGCCAAACGGGTCTGGCAGCAGCTTGTCTCCCTATTGAAATAATCAGATTTATAAACATGATTTTTAGGGAGATTGTGGAAGACCATCTGCCAACCTCTCTCATGTTTATAGCCAGCTTAACTTTCTGACCAGTGTTCTTTCCATTGGACAACCAAAAAATGTAATTGACCATAACTGCAGTAAAAGGCTAATGAATTTTCATGCAGGAATTATTGGTCTACAAAAATGCATTAAAACATGATAAAAATATGAAATATAAAGTATAAAGTTAGTCAAAGGTGGTACTGCAGAAAAAACACCATAGGGTCCATTCACACATCCGTTGTTTAGTTCCGCATCTGATCCCGATTTTTCGGAATAGTTGCGGACAGAATTCGGACCCATTGATTTTCAATGGGTCTATAAAATATGCGGACAGCACAAAGTGTGCTGTCCGCATAATTTTCTCAGTACATAGTGTCCGTCAAAAAATAAAACATGTCCTATTCTAATCCGAAAATTGCGGATAAAACTTTATTGGAATAGGAAAATGTATTCTTCTATCCGTTTTTTTTTGCGGATCCGCAAAAAACGGATGACAAACGGAAAGAATTCTTGGAAAATAGGATCCGCAAAAAACGGACGTGTGAATGGACCCTTAGAGGGGTTTTTAAGGGGGTAAAAATGATTATTACTATCCATTATTTCTAATCTGTTTTTCTGATTGCAGATTTTTTAATTCTATTTCCTAAACATGAATTATGGAAGCGCTCATTAGTACCGGAGGACCAGGAAGCAGTGAAGGCTCTGTACTTACCGCTTCCTGGTCCTCGGCTGTTGGCTGTGAAGGATGCGCACAGCGTGAGGGCAATCTGTGACCTCACGCTGTGCACACCAGGAAGAGGACCGCGCTGGAATAGAGGAGCGGCGGCGTCCAGGAGCAGGAGAGGTAAGTGGTTTATTTATTTTGTGATCTGAGGCTGGGGCTGCTGAATAATGGCTGGGGGCTGCTGAATAATGGCTGGGGGCTGCTAAATAATGACTGGGCGCTGATTATATATATAAATGGGGGCTGATTATATATATATATATATATATATATATATATATATATATATATCTGGGGGCTGATTATATATATGGCTGGGGCTAATATGAGGGATGAGGACTGCTATGAGGCATGGGGGTCTGATCTGAGGTCTTATTAACATTGGGGGGCTAATTGGGGCTGTCACCTGAAGTCTGAGTAACATTGGAGGTCTGACTTGAGGTGTAATGAAAAATATTTTTTTCTTATTGTCTTACTCTAAAACCTAGGTGCGTCTTATGGGCTGGTGCGTCTTACAGGGCGAAAAATACCGTAGGACACATTTCCTTTAAACTTAGCAACACGCAACGCTGCTTGATTCAATTATAATTGTGTATGCGGCATGAAGCTCCCACAATATCATGAAATTGATTGTAGTCTATATGAATACCTTGCAATTAAAGCTGCCTGTTCACTGGCTCAGACATGAACTCATATGTTGCTCACCCACAAAATCCCACTTCTGTTTCCCTTATAGCATCTATTGTCTGTATCTGATTTTTTATAGTTTATGCATACATGTAGTATTCAACTTTTACATATTTTCATGATGTCCCCCTTACTATGGTATTAAAGGGGTTGTCCGGGTTCAGAGCTGAATCCGGACATACCTCCATTTTCACCCAGGCAGCCCCCCCAGTTTATGCTTCGTTGCTCTCTTTTGCCCTAAGCTAAATCGCACAGGGAAAAGGCATTTTTAGGCGTTCCGGTGACGAACCGTGCTCTCCATGGGGCTGCCAGGAAGCCCGGTGACATCACAGGCACTGATGGGCGGGCTTTTGTGTTGCCCTAGCCAGTAAAATGGCTAGGGCAGCGCTAAAGCACGCCCATGAGAGCCGGTGGCGTCACCAAACACACTGCCCGGAGGAAGCTTCCGCCCGGCAGTGTGTTATTATAAACAAAAGATCCCTTGCCCTGCGCGATCTAGTGCAGGGCAAAGGAGAGCATCGAGTCTGAACCCGGACAACCCCTTTTATGGCCTGGTTTTGACCGAATGCGCAAAAGTTAAATGCACCGCCATGTGACATCACAGAATACCGATAATCCAACAGTGTTCTATACTTGGTGAAAGAAGGCAGAGGACAATACAATACATAATAGCCCGTTTTATAGAGTTATTGGTGGTAAATAGCTCCTAAAATTGTGTACGCAGTTGCAGTGAATCCTTGCATTCATCACGCCCTTCCAGTTCACTCTTCTCTATGAATGGCAGGGGCTTAGTTTGGCAGAAGTTTCCCATTGACAGTGCAGCACTGGGAAAGCCCAACAAGCAATAGCTTCATTCACATGACTTTTACACGATCTGCTGTTCTGTCCGGCGGAAACTTGATGCTAATTAAATAATACATCATGTCAGGAGCACTTACAAAAGAGAGACAGAGCTCTAGTGTGCAAACATGTGAGGCTGAAACCCTAACACAATGCAAGTGCTAAAAATACAGTCACAACAGGCGAGAAAAGCACAAAATGCTAAATAAAGACTAGTGTGTTATATAGGTACACAAACACACAGTACCGTCTATGTATCTCCAAACATAAAACAGTCAAAGGGAACCTGTCATCAGAATATTCACTGGTAAACCACGCTCAATGCCTTGTAGATCTAGCTCAGCTGAATGTAAGGACACCATTCATTTTTTTATTTACTCTTTCATTCTGGGGAAGAAGTCATTTTAAGCCAAGGGCAGCGGGAGGTGTCTTGGACTACTAAATGCATTATGTGCACTAGGTTGCCTGAAAAGCTCTGTACCATTCTGCACTGCCGAAAAGAAACCAGGAATCGGCAGACCTGCAGCTGAAAAGGAGGGCACCAGGTAAGTGTTCGTTCCCCCCCACACACACACTTCATGTGATTCTTTTTTTTTTTTTCTTGAACCGGACAACAGCGTATAACTATACACTTGGGTTAGTGAAAACTAATTAGGCACAATCCCTAATCACGAACAGGGAAAAAGGTATCCAACCTCAAGGAGAAAAATTACAAAAAAAGATACCCTTTAAAAATTAACTTTTATTAAGATATATATAAAATGCAAGGTCCCAGATATAAGTGTATAGTGCACGGGGGGACAAAACCCCCACTGGTGATAGCAGAAAATACAAACAGGATAGATGGGAAAAGTGTCAGGACTATGTCCCTATCCACTCCTGCTGTGAGACGACCTAGCTGAACCCTGAGTTTCCCTATCAACAGGACAGCGACTGCCCAACTTCGTCGAGTAAAAGGAGGGAAGTAAAGATAAACAGGGACAGCAATTATAAGTCGTATAGAACAATAGTAACATAAAAGAGATTACATCCCCACAAACTGTTATGAGCCCAACGCGTTTCCTTAGCGTGTCACTAATTCATCAGGGGATACATCATATTTTAGGATGTAATCATAAATATTCATACTCATAATGTAAAAACTCCCAAAACAATGGAGAGTGATACCTATCCTTCAGATGTGCGTCATGAAGGGAGGAACTGATGTTGTCCAGCCTTCCAATCAGGTAGCCAGGTATGCGGTACCCAAGTGTTGGTGTTGATGAAGCAATGTTCAGCTATACGGCTAAGGGCCACCAATAGCCCCAGCTCATTCCATCCGGTCCGGGCAGTGCTCCACAGACCAGCAGAGGTGGCGTGCGCGTGTTGGCAGGAACACCCGCACTGAGTCAGCCTGATTTAAAAGGCCGCGGGTATTTCCTAGTCCCGCCCCTCGGGTGACGCCGAATGTCACATGACCGGACCCACAGCTTGGGGCCGGCCACGTGACCAGACCGCGCCCCCTCCAGGGAGGCTGGTAAGACGCCTGTCTCATCACAGGGGAGTGGTCAAAGGTCCTACAGCCTACCTGCAAAGTATAGGGCGGACAGAGCCCCTGTACCCTGCAATTATCCCTTTTACCTTGCATTTACATCTCTCACCTGTGTTATATTGTCCCTTTCATGGCTTTTCAATACATCTAGGTGGTCTAATGGTTTATAGGAATGTCATGATTATTAATATTTGCATCGGGTATCCCCCTAGTGGGGTATCCTTTAACTTCTTTTTCTGAATAATAAACTACTTATTATGCCCACCTTTGAGTGGTGTTCCAGTATGAGTAATATTATGGTCTGCCCTTGTCCCGTTAGTCAGTGTAGTTGTCTGTCAATTTAAGCTCCAGTATTTATGCCGAATCTATTATCTATTTATACTGGCATTACTGTATTTTATGAGATAAAACGGGGACAGGAGATTCGGAGGAATTTGTCCTACCCTCCTTTCTTCCATGTCCCGATCTGTCCGCCCTATACTTTGCAGGTAGGCTGTAGGACCTTTGACCACTCCCCTGTGATGAGACAGGCGTCTTACCAGCCTCCCTGGAGGGCGCGGTCTGGTCACGTGGCCGGCCCCAAGCTGTGGGTCCGGTCATGTGACATTCGGCGTCACCCGAGGCGGGACTAGGAAATACCCGCGGCCTTTTAAATCAGACTGACTCAGTGCGGGTGTTCCTGCCAACACGCGCACGCCACCTCTGCTGGTCTGTGGAGCACTGCCCGGACCGGATGGAATGAGCTGGGGCTATTGGTGGCCCTTAGCCGTATAGCTGAACATTGCTTCATCAACACCAACACTTGGGTACCGCATACCTGGCTACCTGATTGGAAGGCTGGACAACATCAGTTCCTCCCTTCATGACGCACATCTGAAGGATAAGTATCACTCTCCATTGTTTTGGGAGTTTTTACATTATGAGTATGAATATTTATGATTACATCCTAAAATATGATGTATCCCCTGATGAATTAGTGACACGCTAAGGAAACGCGTTGGGCTCATAACAGTTTGTGGGGGATGTAATCTCTTTTATGTTACTATTGTTCTATACGACTTATAATTGCTGTCCCTGTTTATCTTTACTTCCCTCCTTTTACTCGACGAAGTTGGGCAGTCGCTGTCCTGTTGATAGGGAAACTCAGGGTTCAGCTAGGTCGTCTCACAGCAGGAGTGGATAGGGACATAGTCCTGACACTTTTCCCATCTATCCTGTTTGTATTTTCTGCTATCACCAGTGGGGGTTTTGTCCCCCCGTGCACTATACACTTATATCTG
This sequence comes from Bufotes viridis, assembly GCA_033119425.1. Taxonomy (NCBI): domain Eukaryota; kingdom Metazoa; phylum Chordata; class Amphibia; order Anura; family Bufonidae; genus Bufotes; species Bufotes viridis. Next base: position 240,271,521 of record CM065592.1, read on the forward strand.
GGACCTTGCATTTTATATATATCTTAATAAAAGTTAATTTTTAAAGGGTATCTTTTTTTGTAATTTTTCAACTATACACTTGGGACATTAGGTGGCTCGGTGGTTAGCACTGGTACCTTGCTAGGGTCCCGAGTTCAAATCCGACCAAGGACAACATCTGCAGAAACTCCGGTTTCCTCCCACACCCCAAAGACACACTGACAGGGAACTTAGATTGTAAGCCCTACTGGAGACAGGAAGCAATAATAATGTCTGTAAAGCGCTGCGGAATATGTCAGTGCTATATAAGTGCATAAAAAAAATGCCCATCATCTATTAGTACTACAGGGTCCAACCCAAAATGCTTTGGTATACAATGCCATGTGTAGTGTATACTTTTTTGAGAACACCAGAAATAGCCTGTAAATTTTTATTTTATTTTATGCTACAGAAAAATCACTGTTTATATAACTAACTATTCTCCCCCTCGAAGTCTAGTTTTGTCCAGCAAAAATTTGCATTGAATTCAAAGCTGTTGCATAAAGAAAGCGACACAATGAATACCAGAGTCACATACGACATGTGAAAATCTATAAAATATATCCACTGCAAGCTACATGGAAATGACACTATGAAACATCAATTAAAAACGTTACAATTCCGGTATGCAACAATCAACAACACAGAAGCTATAAAGAGATAAATGATGTCACCACCATACCAGGGCTCGGGTGTTCAATGTGCAGCGGTTCAGACATCAGTGAAATTACTGTGCAGTCGCTCGAGACACAGGAGCTGCTTTACACGTCACATTCAGAGAAACTCTGATTACACCAAGATAGGGACCTGCTGAAATATGGTCTCCTGTCACATGATGTACCGGTGTTTGATGTTGTGCAAGTGCACCAGAGCGGTCCATAAAATTGTACAAAATGACCAAATGATCAGCTTGATGCAATAGTGCAAAGGGCATAAACAACAACGCTAACAAGAAAGTCCCAAGAAATTGGAATTGCCGATCCTAAAAATATCTCAACTGTCCCAGATACCAAACCCATCTCTAATTATATTCAAGCGAAGGAGAATATTAAAATGAGCGGCACTCACCGATTGTAAAGGGGTACGCTTTATTCCATAGCAGGAGGGGGGTACATACGGTGCAAACACAGCATGAAGCAACAGCCGTTTCGCGCTTCTTCTGGCTTCTCACTTCTAATTATACCTCTGCTGACAGATCCTATTTATTAAAGGGTTTCTCCGACTTTTTCTTACTGATGATCTATCTTAAGGATAGGTCATCAGCATCTGATCGCAGGGGCTCGACACCCAGGACCTCCGCCGATAAGCTGTTTGAGAAAGCAGCGGCACTTGCAGTAGTGCCACAGCCTACTCACTACTTTCATCAGGCCAGTGGGCGCAGCTCAGCCCCATTCACTTCAATAGATCTGAGCTGCGACCAGGCCAAGTGACATAGTCATGACATCACTGGCCTGCAGGACGCTGCGAGAAGGCTGCTGCGCTACTGCCTTCTCAAACTGCTGATCGTCGGAGGTCCATAGGATAGCTCATCAGCAAGAAAAAGGCAGACAACCCCTTTTTCCATAACTCTGAATATAATAAATTACGAAGAGGAAACTAACTGGTCTGCCAATCTGATACTGTGTACCCCATCTGTATAGAACACCAGCCTAGGTGATCTTTCAGTAATTTGACCATATGGCTCCAGGGCCTTTACAGCCACAGTGATGAAAGTGAATTAGCTCTTCTGAGCCTCCATAGGTAATAAGATGTGCCTTAGGCCTCTTGCACACGACCGTATGGTTTTTTCAGTATTTTGCGGTCCGTTTTTATCGGATCCTTTTTTCGTTTCCGTTGTGTTTCTGTTTTTCCGCATGGCATATACAGTATACAGTAATTCCATAATTAAAATTGGGCTGGGCTTTAAATTTTCAATAGATTGTTCAGCAAAAACGGAACGGATATGGAAGACATACGGATGCCATTCCGTATGCTTTCCGTTTTTTTTGCGGAACCATTGACTTGAATGGAGCCACTGAACGTGATTTGCGGACAAGAATAGGACATGTTCTATATTTAAACGGAATGGAAAAACGGAAACGGAAGGCAAACGGAGACACCAGTATTTTTTGCAGACCCATTGAAGTGAATGGTTCAGTATACTGTCAGTATACGGTCCGCAAAATACTGTCGTGTGCAAGAGGCCTTATACAGAGTGGGGGATCATAATGTCCACAGTATAGAGTCTCAAAGACGATGAGGACTTTGTGTGGTGGAAGAGGTCCATTGGCGGTCTATGCCCACTGCTGCACTATTGCTAGGGTTTGTCCCTCCTTTGTTTCTATATTCTGATATTCTCTGCAGCACTGCACTTTATTTTTGTGTGCATCTTTTTAACTAACAGGCTAATCAGCCTACATTCTGTGTTGTATATCCCACCACTTGCCTGAGCAATAGGTTCTATCTGGTATTTCTAGTCTACTGGATCTTGTAAGTATCTATAACCCATTTGTCTGTCTATGGACTGTGTTCTGCCTGACTTCCACATCTATTTGCTATCTGACTTGTGTCTGTTATCTTGGTCTGTTTGGCTGCCTGCTGCCTGGATTCTAAAGCTACTTTCACACTCTCGTTTGGTGCGGATCAGTCATGGATCTTCACAAACGCATCCATTCAGATAATACAACCGCATGCATCCGTTCCAAACGGATCCATTTGTATTATCTGAAACATAGCCAAAACAGATCCGTCTTGAACACCATTGAAAGTCAATGGGGGGTGGATCTGTTTTCTATCGTGCCATATTGTGTCAGTGAAAACGGATCCATCCCCATTGACTTACATTGTGTGTCAGGACGGATCCGTTTGGCTCAGTTTCGTTAGACGGACACCAAAACGCTGCTTCCAAAGCCGAATGGAGGTGGAAATGAGCCAAAATGAGGCATTCTGAGGCGATCCTTATCCATTCAGAATGCATTAAGGGCAAAACTGATCCATTTTGGACCACTTGTGAGATCCCTGAACGGATCTCACAAACGGAAACCAAAACGCCAGTGTGAAAGTAGCCTAACCCTGTGCCGCCTGCCCTGGACCTGAGACTGTTTGTCGGATTCGTATACAGTCTGTTTGCCTGACCTCAGCCTAGTTCTGACTATGTGTATTGCCTGATCTCAGTGATTTTCACCAGTATCTGACCCATGTGGGTCAGCTGCCAACTACAAACGGACTATTCCAAGAGGTAACGACGGCTCCTCTGCGATAATGTCCAGATGCCTGTACAGAGTCAGAGAGTGAAAACCTGGTTACTGCCAGGTCAACACCCTCAGAAATAGCTGAAGTCAAACCGGTTATGCCTGTTTCACACTTGCGTTGTTGTTTTCCGGTACTGAGATCCGGCAGAGGGTCTCTAAGCAAAAAAAAAAAAAAAACACGTTCTGTTTAGTGCTAATGCATTTTGAATGGAAAAATAGATCCATTCTGTGAGCATTCCTAAGGAATTAGGAAAATTGACTTCTGGATTCACATTCCTCTGGATCAACCTTGCTCGATAACAGGCTGAACTGGATGGACGGATGTCTTTTTTCAGTTTTACCAACCATGCTACTATGTTGCTACTATTTTTGAAAGCATTCTTACTTTGCAGCATTCTGTTACTGCATGGAGAACGCAACTAGTTACTAAAGCAGACATGTCAGGGGAAGATGACAAGTTCTCTTTAACTCCCTACGCACGTGGACACTGGCCTGTTCTCAATGGAAAGAGGAGAATAAACCCCTGACAAGCACCTGTATCACGTTTGAGAGAAAAAGATCAGGGATGCTGAAATTTAATATGCCAGCTCTTTGTTTCTCCACGTCATCTGCCAAACATCTAATGCACCTGAGATGGTTGATTGAACCTGTCGAAATCAGTGTGTCTAATGTGCTGTCACGTTAGTGATGTGGGAGGGAACACCACACCGACAACAGGAGGGAAGGGAAAAGGAACTAGGCCTCAAAGCTAGGGAAAGGGAAACGGACACCACCTACAGAAACCCTAATCTTAGCCCTGACTCCTATCCGTATGAACAGACCTTGAGGGTAGGAATGTTCATACACTGGAACCTATGACCCTGGAAACCCTGGAATAGTGTCAGGGCTTGAGACTACCTGTTCCTTCCAATATGAAAGAACCAGCGTCTTCCTGAGGCCTAGTAACAAAAGAGAAAAATATGAAAGGGAAGTAACACTTAACTTCTGAAGTAAATGGATGAGCAGGACCTCAGAAGAGGACCAAACACCAGCACTTCCAATACCAAACTGAAGCTATCAACCGCATAGCATGATGGGTGAAGCCAGATTAAATTGGGCAGTTGGAATGACCACTAAGCTTCACCTGAGACAAGAGGTGTGGTCATTACCAGCAACAACACTGAAACAAGTGAAACCAAAAGAGGCTGTCAGATCAGATCATGTGTAGCCAGTCTCTTAGATCTTCTGACACCTGTCACGTTAGACCGTGACTTGTGCATGGCCCCTTTTAGGCTACTTTCTAGTGATCTATTAATTTAGATCAAAAAGACGATCACGTAGTGACACCAGTGAGGATGGAAACACAAGGAAATCTTAGGGAATGTTTCCCCTCTCTCATGTTCCTTTTACTCTAAAAATAGGTATGGGAAAACGCATCTCCTGAACATGATATAAAAGAAGCCTAAAAGCAGAAGGGGATACCAGTCCATTGCATCACTGTATGTCTATATTATAAAACACCTTTATCAGGGCACAGAAGGAAATGTGTTTTTTCTCATCACAAATGCCATAAATAATAAAACTAAAATACAAAAATGATTTTCCAGTTCTCCATGGATTCGGGCAGCATAAATCAGGAAATAAATCAGGAAAAATGTTGCAAAAGTGAACGAAGTGCCGAAACTACTGACAGTAGAGTTATGAGGAACGTATGCTCATAAAAGTCAGATCAATCATTTCAACCTACAGAGGAACACAAGCAGAATGACTGAGCACTTCAAAACCCATCTCTACAACCATTACTCATCGGCCAAGGTGGCAGAACTTTGCAGAGTGTGTGGAAAGGGTAACAAACTTTCTGACAAATGACTGTAATCTTCTAAAGACGCATGACTTGCCAATGTATCCGTGCGACAACAGAATATTGCCCCTCAGAGCAGAGCTTGTCAGAGTCTAAAAAATGAGGACAGGCTTGTCATCGCTTCAATCTAAACTAATAAAGAGCAGTTTTACACAAGCCTGCTAAGGGCGCGCGAGAATCCCGGACCAACCACGGCTCTAATTAGGCAAACTCACAGCGTTATAGGGATCTATGCAGTGACTACAATATACAGAACCAGAAAATAAAATGAACACCTAGAAGTCATTAAGATAAAAAGTCTATTTTACAATATGACAACACTGGAGAGTGTTAGGGGCCAGCTGTTCTTTTCCGCAAAATACAGAATGCACACGGACGTCATCCGTATTTTTTGAGGACCGCAAAATACATATGGTCGTGTGCATGAGCCCTAAGGATCGTTTGACATTACTAGGTCATGTGACCAGATCAAGTCACATGGGTTACACTTAGCAGAGAAATGAAACAAACAGCAAATGGATAGATCTATGTGAGGCATTCTGTAAGCCCCTTTATATTAGGAAATTAAAGTGGTTTGATGTTTGGAAGTCTGAAAGCAGGGGCCACATGACTGAGTGACATCATAAGGGATGGGAATACAGACTGCCAGGAGGAGGATCAGTGGTGGAAACAACATTATGGGGGAAACGCCCACCCTCATTTATACTCTCCCCCTTAGGACAGCAGTATTCCGGGACTTGTAGGCAAGACTGCAGCAACATGGGAAGGAATTTTCCCACACCAGCAGCCATTTTAATAAATATAGTAGAGAGAAAAGGCAGATAAAGATGGCAGGACAGCACAGGAAAAACAGACATACTTTACAGATATCTTTAGGTTTGGAGATAAAAAAAACAATGGGAGTGCTTCTAACAGCTGCAGAGATATCTGTTTTATTCAAATAAAATGAGCATATTAGCCACGGGCGTAGGAACCGGGGGGGACGGGGGGGACAAATCCCCCCCAGGAAATAATGCGGGGGGGACATGTATGTAAAAATCCCCCCCAGCGGCAGCACAATGTGTGCGGCGGTTGCGGGGCACAGGGAGATGAACGCTTCCATTGTGGAAGCGTTCATCTCCATAGTCATCTGTATCGCTGTCCCCAGGACAGAGATACAGATGGCTGTGCTGCGGAGCAGGAGAGGCGTCTCCCTTCCCTGCTCCTCTGATAGGCTGCCGGCACTAGGCCGGCAGCCTATCAGATGTTGGTACAGGCGGCGCGATGACGTCATCGCGCCGTCTGTGAGCCGTACAGCGCGGGACACAGGCCGGAAGAGGCCTGCATCGCATCGCTGTGACGGATGGAGGTAAGTATAAGTGTTTTGTGTGTGTGTGTGTGTGTGTTTTGTTTTTTTTTAACTGGACCCACTGGCTCAATAGGGGGGGGGGATCGCAGAGAGAGATTTTTGGCACTTAGGGGGGGGCGGAAAACTATGTGGGCGTGGCTTGAGGGTGGGCGGGGACACGGGCCCCATAAGTGCTGTCCCCCCCAGATTTTTGGGGCTTCCTACGCCCTTGATATTAGCGCACCAGGGAGAGGGGTTGAATCATTGATATGCTCTGCACACTACCCCTCCCCTTGGTTGACAGGGCTAGATATCAGTATACGGAGGGCAAAACTGTGTCCTAGTATGTACATATTATTTATATTACTTACTATACCCTTACCGTGTCGAGAATAGAGATTTTCAAAGAAAGCGAAAACATAATACGGGTTTATTCACAGGCACAATACAGGATTATAAAGACACCAGTAAGGCTAGTTTCACAGTCGCGTTTTGTGCGGATCAGTCATGGACGGATCTGTTCAGATAATACTGTCTGCATCCATTCAGAACAGATCCGTTTGTATTATCTTTAACATAGCTAAGACGGATCCGTCTTGAACACCACTGAAAGTCAATGGGGGACGGATCAGTTTTCTATTGTGTCAGTGAAAACTGATCCGTACCCATTGACTTACATTGTGTGCCGCTTGGCTCAGTTTCATCAGACGGACACCAAAAAGCTGGAAGCAGCGTTTTGGTGTCCGTCTCCAAAGCGGAATGGAGACTGAACTGATGCAAACTAATGCATTCTGAGCGGATCCTTTTCCATACAGAATGCATTAGAATGCAAACTGATCCGTTTTGGACCTCTTGTGAGAGCCCTGAACGGATCTCACAAACGGAAAGCCAAAACGCGAGTGTGAAAGTAGCTTAATCAGGGCTCCAGATGGCAACCAAAACGGTCGCCAATGCGCCTTAAAATTTGCAGATAGACTTTTTAGTCTTGTCGCCATTTGCAACTGGACGGCTCGCTATAGCTGTAGGGTTGCACCTGGTATCACAGCGCAGCCTAGTATGCTAGTCCCTCCCTCCCCACTGTAACGCGGCTGCCGCTGCCACCAGAGGGGAGATAGCAGGGAGGAGGAGGGGAGGAGCTGTGTCCGCTGCGCCACCAATGAATTTAATTAACTCATTAATTCAAATGTAGGCAGCGTGTTCCGGCAGCGGTATCACAGACCCGGCCTCCATAACAGGGCATGTGATCCGCGGAAATACATCTGAGGGGTTAATTGCCGCGGATCACATGCCCTGTTATTGAGGCCGGGTGGCGCGTCTGTGATACTGCTGACGGCACCCTCTGCCTACACTTGAATTAATGAGTTAATTACATACATTAGTGGCGCAGGGCGCCGCCCCCCCAGTATTATAAATTATATAGCCTTGTCAATCAAGGGGAGGGGGGAGTGTGCAGAGCACAGTAGCGTTACAAAGGCGGGGCTCCAAGGTTTCATCCCGGCCCCCTCGTGCTCCAACATTTCTATTTGCATGTGAATAAAAATGCAGAAACCAAGATACAGACAAAAAAAAAAAAACGTATTCCTTTAAGCAACATGAAGCTTGTAACAAAACAAGCATTTTTGCAATTATATCCGAGGTTCACAGAATGGCACATAGCATGCAGCTTTATCGTGTAAAACAGATATGATTTCATGAGCAGATAGAAATACATGTATACGCTAGTCTGTGAAGTCTCAGGTTAAAGTCTGCATAGAAGAGACTTTGGTTCTTCCCACCCCACAGAGATTGCGTTGCCTTGTGTACGGATATATGCGTGAATCCACGGAATCCAATCCTCCATGTTGCTGATCTGTATGAGAAGCCAGGTTTTGAGTATACCAAGTTTTGCAGTGTGCATAAAAGGGCAATTCTGCCTATTCAAACATCAAACAACCAGCGCACAACAGCTCGGAGGCAATGTTCTTGATTCACAGAGCACAGGTAAAGAATTTCCAGCTCTAAAGAGGTGAACACACTTCAAAGAGGCAGAAGAAAATGCCCACAAAAAGAGCTGTGTGCCTAAGCCTAAAACCCTTCTCGTTACCTCATTAAATGAGCCTTTTAGAGATTTAAAGCCTAAAAATAAGGGCTTGTTCACATGACCGTGCCGTGTTTTGCGGTCCACAAAACACAGATGCCATCCGTGTGCCTAAAGGACGGCCCTTTATAGAAATGCCTATTCTTGTCCGCAAAACGGACAAGAATAGGACATAACTTATAATTTTTTGCGGGGCCACGGAACGGAGCAACGGATGCGGACAGCACACGGAGTGCTGTCTGCATCTTCTGCGGCCCCGTTGAAGTGAAAGGGTCCGCACTCAAGCAGCAAAAAATGCGGCTCGGACTGACAATTACTGGCCATAGGGGCTATTAGCAGCCTTGCTACTATTTAATAGGTAATTCTCCCTACAATTCCAAATTTCGCATAATCTGAATAAAATGTATTGCCTATTTGGATATCTAAAAAAAAATATTAAAATAACACTATGCATAACAACACAGATGAGCTGCAGTACCAAAAAGTAAGTCTAGGTGACAGGCAAAAAATGCTGAAAAAAAAACCTTTACCCCATAAGAACATAGCCAATTTTCATTTTTATCTCTCCACCTTCTTACAGCTTTAGCTCCTTTAAATTTTCCATTCACGTAGCCATATGAACTGAAGCCTTATTTTCTGCTGACACGTTGCATTATTTTAATAGTGCCATTTAATTTACCATAGCTTGTATTGGGAAACGGGAACAAATTCTTTGTGGGATGAAAAAGAAAAAATGCAATTCTGTCATGGTTTTCTGGGTTTTATATTTAGAGCAATCACTGTGTGCTAAAAACGACATTCCTATTCTGCAGGTCAGGAAGACATTTATTTATATTTTCTATTATGTTTTACTACTTAAAAAAAAATTCAAATAAATAGTGTGGACATTTTAGGTTGCAGCGACACCTATTATGTTTATTTTTTATTGTTTAATTTTATGTGTAAAATTGGGAAAGTAGGGGCGGTTTAAATTTTTATTTCTTTTTTTAAAATTTGTTAAATAATTTTACTGTACTTTTGAGTCAGGGGACATAAACATGTGATCTTCTGTTTGCTTGTCCCAAAGACTGCAATAGAATATTGTTGCAGTCTATGGGACTGGCTGCCTGTGAGACAGTATGAGGCAACTGACTGGAGGCCCACAATTGTGTCGTGGCAGCTCCGAACGGAAGTCAGAGGGAGCCCCCTCACTCTTTCTACCCCCACAGATGCCGCAGCCACTATTGACCATGGCATCTGAGGGGTTATATGAAAGGCCTGGAGTCATCTCCAAACCCAGTCAATACTGGCAGCTTCGTGTTGTACTATACAGCTACCAACTGAATCAGCTCCATATATCTCCTTAACCATCATGACGTATGGGTACAGGGGGGTCCTGTTTCTCAGTGAAGAGACACTGCATTTTATGGAAGCTTATTTTTCAGGCAATGCTTCATAGCAAAAAAACTGATGCAAATTAACTCATACCAGTGACATCCATCTGTAGACCGCTGTTTCGGGGTTCTTGCCCCTCATCAGTGCAGAGAAGGGTACAGGCTAGCTGGAAGCAATGCCTTAGACACAGCCGAAAAACCTAATGCTTCACCTAATCGTCGAAAAAATACTTTTATGCCCGTGCAGGCGGTATGTAAATTAGGGTCTTGGAGTCACCTGCCCGCACCCTGGCTTTCTCACTTGAAGTCACCTGCTCGCCCCTTAGCATTTGGTTGATGGCCCTGTCTTTTTTAGTCATGTCAGATTCCAGCCAGAAATCTTGCACATGCACTGTATCAACGCCATTTCCACGCCTGTGCCCATTTACCCGCTGCTGTCTGCTTGTTTTCAGCGGCTCACTGTGCAGACGCAGGCCCGTGTACAGTTGCAACAAAGACAGCACTGGAAGTAATATGGATGAAATGGATATTTTTTTATTTCTATGCCATGTTCTTACAGTCCTGGCATTTGACCACATTTTTCAATAATGTGGACAAACCTTTAATTAAAAAAAAAACAAGTAAAAACGAATTATCACAATAATGAAATTATCAATTGTAAATAAAATGCTGCCAGTAAATGGCAATACCATATGTTTGCCTTTTTGCTATGCAGTTTTTAAGTTGATCTGCCATTAAAAATTCACTTCTCCGCACATCTATCCTCCTTTAGGCCTCTTTCACACGAGCGTGTCCGGATTAGGTCCGGATGCGTTGCGGATGCGTTCAGTGAAAACTGTGCAATTTCACAGGCAAAGCCATTCAGTTTTGCCTGCGATTGCGTTCAGTTGTTCAGTTTTTTCCGCGCGGGTGCAATGCGTTTTGATGCGTTTTTCACGCGCGTGATAAAAAACGGAAGGTTTACAAACAACATCTCCTAGCAACCATCAGTGAAAAACGCAACGCACCCGCACTTGCTTGTGGATGCAATGCGTTTTTCACGCAGCCCCATTCACTTCTATGGGGCTAGGGCTGCGTGAAAAACGCAGAATATAGAACATGCTGCGATTTTAACGCAACGCATAAGTGATGCGTGAAAAAAAACGCTCATGTACACAGACCCATTGAAATGAATGGGTCAGGATTCAGTGCGGGTGCAATGCGTTCACATCACGCATTGCACCCGCGCGGAAAACTCGCCCGTGTGAAAGGGGCCTTATTGTACTAAAGAAAGAGCTGCTTTGGGAAAGGTTCAGATCCTGGCTGTGGTAGCTGAAGTTTCTTCAGGTTGACAGACAACATCATGGTAGCTCCTGCTTAGGAAGTGCAAAAGCTCCCCAAGTGATGGAAAGCTGATACATGGAACCCACTGATTCTTTCAAACACCTAGAATTATTTTTAGAGCGCTGATTTAATACAAATATTTCCGTTCTGTGACATGTTCCGCTTTAACGACTTAACAACTATTGCTAGATGTGAATACTTGCTGTGTTTCAATATGTTTAAGGCTGAACTTAGTATGCAAATGAACCACTGTGTAAGAAATACACAATATAAGATTGACCTAAAGAGATCCCAAAAATGTTCACCAGAAATGTAATGCTTATAAAGTAAAAAGGTAAAAAAACAGTAACGGATGGATGTTTTAAAGGCAAAATCTATGTAAATAACCAGATGAATGTGCACATTGCAGCCAGAGAATGTTTTTATGTTTTTTGTCACACCTCAAGTGTTCTAAGCTAGTCAACAACATGAGATATTTACCTGCAGACAACTGGCAGATCTGATGAGATTTGCTAATCTGATGTCTGTGGTGGCCATACACGTACCATTAAAATCAGGTGCTACTAAACATAACCTGGATTTGCCAGTGTTTTGCCTAATGGGGTCGTCCTGTTTTCTATATTGATGACCGATCCCCTGGCTAGGTCATCAATATGAGATCAGTAGGGGTTCGACTCTCTCCGACTGCTTCTTCCCATTGAAGTTAATGGGACGGAGAAGCAGGAATGTTGACGGCGAGCATGGAAATCGTGAAGTGAAGGCAGCGCTGTGTTCTCTTCAAACAGCTGATTAGCAGGGGTGCCTATCTGATATCCTGAGGACAGGTCATCAATATAGGAAAACGGACAACTCCTAACGCGAAGGCCAAGTTCATATCACAGTCTAGCTTTGTTCTTCTGATCCATCAGAAGAACAAAAAAAAAAATCTGTTATTTTGAGCACCAGTTATAAGTTTGTATCCTTTCCGTAACAGATCAGTTATTTTTAATGGGAGAAAAAGTGCTTTTTTCAGGACTTTTTCTCCCATCAAAAATAACTGATCTCTAATGGAAGTGACAGAAACAGAAAGAACAGAAAGCTAAACGGTGATGTGAACTCAGCCTAATACATTCTAAATGTGAGGTCTGTGCATCCAGGATGCTGCTGCTTTCATTAGCTTTCATGCATCAGAGATCAATTCTCATTTGTTCCTGAAAACACTGATACTGAGAATTATGCAAATTCTCCACCCTGCCCCGTGCAGAGCTTGTCCTGTGTGTCACGTGTGCTTTTGTCCTGTCTATACACAGATAAGAGTATAGCCTGTGTGATCTGCTCTCTGTGGAAACCTGAATGATTGCCGCTCCCCCACCCTTTCACTTTACGATCTGCTGTGTACATCTTCCTCTCTCTCTCTTTGCTGGCTTTTACAGTGAGAACCCATGTAGCACAGAGAGCTGTGAGGTTTCTGTAACATGGAAGCTGCACAAACAGCATAGCCCACAGTGATATGGCAGTAGCTCCCATTTATTCATATGGGAGTTATGACAACAGTACATAATGCTGGCCACCTCTGGCTGCGGCAAAGAATGGGCAATACCCCTTTAAGTCTCTGTAACTCCCATTCATTTCAACGGAAAGCAGCCGCCAACCTTCCAATTAAGCCTTCACATGTTGGAATATTTATCACATGTAATGGTGAAAAACACTCCCAGTGTGAATAGAATACATTAATATAGTAGAAAATTAGCAAAACGGATAATTACTTGTGCATGCCAAGAACCAACAAAGGAAGATGAAATAAGACAAAGCAATGGGAAATATGTGTACACCTCAAAGGCTGCAAACCATTGGGTTGAAACTAAACGTAGCAAATATTCCTGGATACTGAAAAATGAAAAATTCACCCACTGAAGTCAATAAACAACAAAGACAATCTAATGTGTATGGGGAGGTCTCTCCACTATCCTCGGACAGTTGGATGTCTGGGGAGAGAAGAATCAGGCAAACTGACTTAACGCCCAATCCTTGTGTACTCCCAGGAAACAAGCTGCCGTCGGGTGTATGGCAGTGGTTTGCTCCTCTATCCTTACTGAAAAGACATACACACTTCTCCGAGCTGAGTACCGATGTGTGTAGGGGAGTACGGAGAGACAGCTGTCGGCCAAACAAGCATTCTACAAACAGCTACTGAGAGTGTAAACCTTAAAGGGGTTTTCTGGTTTGCACAAACATCCTTTAAAGTAATCATTTATAAAGGTAGCTGTAATTTGGAAATGTAATATTTTACCTCTATTGCTCTTGGTCTGGGATGTGGTCACATGACCATGTCCATTCCATACAGCTTTTTCTTATTTCCTGTGATGTTATGTCCATGGGCGTGTCAAAGCAGCAAAAGGAGCAGTGATAGGGGAGTTTCTATGTAAATACATGGGTGGGAGGAGCTATGAACTAGCTGGGCATTATTAGGGACAGTGATAGGGGAGTGTGTGTAACTAGCTGGGTGGGAGGAGCTATAAACTAGCTGGGGGTTAGGGGCAGTGATAGGAGAGGGTCTATGTAAGGATCTGGGTGGGAGGGGCTATAAACTAGCAGGGTGTTAGGGGCAGTGTCTATGTGACTAGCTGGTGGGAGGAGCTATAAACTAGCTGGGGGTTAGGGGCAGTGATAGGGAAGTGTCTATGCAACTAGCTCGGTGGGGGGAGCTATAAACTAGCTGGGTGTTAGGGGCAGTGATAGGGGAGTGTCTATGTAACTAGCTCGGTGGGGGGAGCTATAAACTTGCTGGGTGTTAGGGGCAGTGATAGGGAAGTGTCTATGTAACTAGCTCGGTGGGAGGAGCTATAAACTTGCTGGGTGTTAGGGGCAGTGATAGGGGAGTGTCTATGTAACTAGCTCGGTGGGGGGAGCTATAAACTAGCTGGGTGTTACAGGCAGTGATAGGGAAGTGTCTATGTAACTAGCTGGTGGGGGGAGCTATAAACTAGCTGGGTGTTAGGGGCAGTGATAGGGAAGTGTCTATGTAACTAGCTGGTGGGGGGAGCTATAAACTAGCAGGGTGTTAGGGGCAGTGATAGGGAAGTGTCTATGTAACTAGCTCGGTGGGGGGAGCTATAAACTAGCTGGGTGTTAGGGGCAGTGATAGGGAAGTGTCTATGTAACTAGCTCGGTGGGAGGAGCTATAAACTAGCAGGGTGTTAGGGGCAGTGATAGGGAAGTGTCTATGTAACTAGCTGGTGGGGGGAGCTATAAACTAGCTGGGGGTTAGGGGCAGTGATAGGGAAGTGTCTATGTAACTAGCTCGGTGGGAGGAGCTATAAACTAGCTGGGTGTTAGGGGCAGTGATAGGGAAGTGTCTATGTAACTAGCTCGGTGGGAGGAGCTATAAACTAGCAGGGTGTTAGGGGCAGTGATAGGGGAGTGTCTATGTAACTAGCTGGTGGGGGGAGCTATAAACTAGCAGGGTGTTAGGGGCAGTGATAGGGAAGTGTCTATGTAACTAGCTCGGTGGGAGGAGCTATAAACTTGCTGGGTGTTAGGGGCAGTGATAGGGGAGTGTCTATGTAACTGGCTCGGTGGGAGGAGCTATAAACTTGCTGGGTGTTAGGGGCAGTGATAGGGAAGTGTCTATGTAACTAGCTCGGTGGGAGGAGCTATAAACTTGCTGGGTGTTAGGGGCAGTGATAGGGAGTGTCTATGTAACTAGCTCGGTGGGGGAGCTATAAACTAGCTGGGTGTTAGGGGCAGTGATAGGGAAGTGTCTATGTAACTAGCTGGTGGGGGGAGCTATAAACTAGCTGGGGGTTAGGGGCAGTGATAGGGAAGTGTCTATGTAACTAGCTCGGTGGGAGGAGCTATAAACTAGCTGGGTGTTAGGGGCAGTGATAGGAAGTGTCTATGTAACTAGCTCGGTGGGAGGAGCTATAAACTAGCAGGGTGTTAGGGGCAGTGATAGGGAGTGTCTATGTAACTAGCTGGTGGGGGGAGCTATAAACTAGCAGGGTGTTAGGGGCAGTGATAGGGAAGTGTCTATGTAACTAGCTCGGTGGGAGGAGCTATAAACTTGCTGGGTGTTAGGGGCAGTGATAGGGAGTGTCTATGTAACTGGCTCGGTGGGAGGAGCTATAAACTTGCTGGGTGTTAGGGGCAGTGATAGGGAAGTGTCTATGTAACTAGCTCGGTGGGAGGAGCTATAAACTTGCTGGGTGTTAGGGGCAGTGATAGGGGAGTGTCTATGTAACTAGCTCGGTGGGGGGAGCTATAAACTAGCTGGGTGTTAGGGGCAGTGATAGGGAAGTGTCTATGTAACTAGCTGGTGGGGGGAGCTATAAACTAGCTGGGGGTTAGGGGCAGTGATAGGGAAGTGTCTATGTAACTAGCTCGGTGGGAGGAGCTATAAACTAGCTGGGTGGGAGGAGCAGTGATAGGGGAGTGTCTATGTAACTAGCTCGGTGGGGGGAGCTATAAACTAGCTGGGTGTTAGGGGCAGTGATAGGGAAGTGTCTATGTAACTAGCTCGGTGGGAGGAGCTATAAACTAGCTGGGTGTTAGGGGCAGTGATAGGGAAGTGTCTATGTAACTAGCTGGTGGGGGGAGCTATAAACTAGTTGGGTGTTAGGGGCAGTGATAGGGAAGTGTCTATGTAACTAGCTGGGTGGGAGGAGCTATAAACTAGCTGGGGGTTAGGGGCAGTGATAGGAGAGGGTCTATGTAAGGATCTGGGTGGGAGGGGCTATAAACTAGCAGGGTGTTAGGGGCAGTGATAGGGGAGTGTCTATGTAACTAGCTGGGTGGGGGGAGCTATAAACTAGCTGGGTGTTAGGGGCAGTGATAGGGAAGTGTCTATGAAACTAGCTGGTGGGAGGAGCTATAAACTAGTTGGGTGTTAGGGGCAGTGATAGGGAAGTGTCTATGTAACTAGCTCGGTGGGGGGAGCTATAAACTAGCAGGGTGTTAGGGGCAGTGATAGGGAAGTGTCTATGTAACTAGCTCGGTGGGAGGAGCTATAAACTTGCTGGGTGTTGTTAGGGGCAGTGATAGGGGAGTGTCTATATAACTAGCTGGTGGGAGGAGCTATAAACTAGCTGGGTGTTAGGGGCAGTCATAGGGAAGTGTCTATGTAACTAGCTCGGTGGGGGGAGCTATAAACTAGCAGGGTGTTAGGGGCAGTGATAGGGAAGTGTCTATTTAACTAGCTCGGTGGGAGGAGCTATAAACTTGCTGGGTGTTGTTAGGGTGGTGCTGGAGCTGAAAAGGAGAAATGCATCATGGGTTTGGTTGGATACAACAACAGGAAATGCTACATACAGGATGGAAACAAACACAAGTGATTTCCTCACATATTGAAAACAAGTCAGGAAATTTTTTCAAATTGGAAAAAAAAAAAAAAATGCATGGGGAAGATGTACATGAGCTAAGCAAATACATGAGCATATCTGATAAAAACCACAGTAATCCCAGAAAAGCCCTTCAATTACTCATGTACACTGCACAGAGACTGTACAAAACTGTGTGCCGCCACGTAGTGCTCCCATGGGCACAAAACAGAGTAATTCTCCCCCAGAAGCAAATCTGTACATAGGGAATCTGAATATTTGTCTGTCAAAGGTGTACGTAAGGAGCGGTAAAGCACCTCTATAGGTATAATATTATCGCTCCATATAAAACAGAGCTGTAAGGGCTGCTTCAGACGAACGTGTGCATTGTGGAAATCACGGCACAGCATTATACCGATTTATAATGCAGTGTGTCTCTGCATGACCTTACTCCTACAGAATTATACTGACATAACGCCGTCAGTATAATTCAGTAGATATAGGTCATGCAGAGATATACGGCATTATAAATCAGCATAATGCTGTTCTTTCCTGCGAAAAGAGCAGTGTTGATAACGGAGAATCACAGTCACATATGGAGCGCCATTCCCGCATTGGACACACTCATCTGAAACAGCCCTAATACGGTCATGTGTATGATGCCTGAATGTAATTTCATCACCTACATCAATATCTCACCACCTACAAGAAAAACAATGAAAAGGTGTGTAATTGTATATGAGCAGCATTTACTGGTAACAAGCAACAGCCCTTCAACCAAATGGATGTAGCTTTCAAAGCTACTACATCTCAGCCAATCTGCCAGCGCCTCCATAGATCAATGTTTCATGAGATCCTCGGCATTTGTTCCTTTGCCTTAGTACATAGAATATTTCACATATGAAAAGCAAACTACATGTTGACCTGAACTAGAGTAAATAACCCCAGAGAAATGAATCGCGCAGGGAAAGGGCTTTTTCTGCAGATCCGGTGACATAGCAGGTCTCTGCTAGGCGAAGGCCCTAGCCTGTATATCAGGCTAGAGCAGCGCTAAATGCCCCCCATCAATGCTGGTGACGTCACTGGGAAAACTGCTAGGTGGAAGCCTCTGCCTAGCAGTGTAAAAATGTAAACAAAAAAGCAGCATGAAATGCTTGGATGCTCATGTCAGAGGGGCTGCACGGGTGTAAAAGGGGATATGTTAAAGTTCAGCTCTGAACCTGGACAACCCCTTTAACTGCCATTTAAGAAAACACCCAATTTACTTAAAGGGAATGTGTCATCAGAAAATGACCCTATTGTTTGAATCACATTTTTATGTTTAATGTATTTTTTAAGAATTTTTGATGATTTCTTTAATTTTCCATACATTTCAGCAGTTTTTACACTGGCCACTAAGCCTAATAATAGGCGCAACGTCTTGGTCTGTACAGATCACTTTACTACGGTTATATGTGTCCATTGTCACTATGGAGCACGGGGCTGCTGTAAAGCAAATTCTTTATAAATGCTGTTAGGAAGAGCTCAGGTGAGATGGCAGCCCCCATAATCATGTTCAGGAAATAGAATAAAAAATCTACAATCAGAAAATAAAAAGAGATTAAAAAACGGAGATACAATTTTTGGTGACACATTTCCTTTAATACAAATGAACAGTACAAAGGTGTGACAGAAATCGGTGGGTGGAGAACAAATAAAACATAGAATACTACCGCATCATCAAATTAATGCAGGGGAAAATAAATACTATCACCTTGCCACATGGTCACATTCCGTGCTCTGTGAATGTGACGTGTAACAAATAGCACTGGGAGGGCTTTTTCATCCTGGCATTGAAGCAAGACTATCAGGTGACTTCTGCTGAACCATCTGACAGTAAAAAGCAGAGGAAATACTGACAGGACTCCTAGGAAAGACAGTAAGAGTCCCGATTTCCCCATTCACCTTTGATACATGGAAACCTGTCAGTTATCAATGTGTAGCAAGAAGGCTGTCATTCCCTGTGTGTGGGCAGAGTAAACAGGACTCCCACTGGCTCTTTAGGAGTCCTGAAAGGATTTACTATGTTTTTCACTCAGAAATCCTGCTCCAAAGCCATCACTGGGACCCACACCTATATCGAGAACGGAGCCCCGAAAGTTAAGGAGGGCCCACTGTGCATGCGTAGCAACCCTCAATTCATTTTCTATGGGGCCGAGGAATATCGGCCCCATGGAAATGAATGGGAGCATGGGTACGCTCCTAATCACTTATATGGGAGCAGAGCTTGGTGGTGGACGGACCCCAGGAAATCTGGGGTCCTCCAGCCACAGCTCTCCCCGCTCCGTGCTCGATATAGGTGCGGGTCCCAGCAGTGGGACTCGCACCTATCAGACAATGGGGGCATATCCTAGCGATATGCCCCTATTGTCTGAGATGGTAATACCCCTTTAAATATACTATGCCATTCTAGACTATTTGCAGTCCCACATCTGAAAGTCATAAAGTCCACTGTATATCCCAGTATTAGGGGGAGTATGGTCCTCTAGACTGACCCCAGAAGAATACTTCAATAGGTGCTAGTAACAGTATCAAACATATCCCCTGAGGACTGGAAAACCAAAACGTCTGAGACCCAGACAGCACTGTGAAAGAAGGACACACAGGAGCATGAGAAGATGGAGCACGTAACATCCATGCCCCTGATAGATATGAGGTGGGCACAGAGGACACCTACCAGCTGTACTTGCTACATTCAGATGCAGAAGAGGGGAGTTTGTCATTTGGCTAAACAATACCTGCATTCAGCGAGGCAGTATACATAGTTTACAACGTAACCGTTATAAAGTGACAAATTCAGCTCTGTTACACCTGTACCACTTGCCCAGTGCCTCCTTGTCCTGGCCCCTTACTGTAACTTAGAAAGGAGCCACATAGGAAACAGTCTTCTGGAGGGATTTGGTCTGTGAGGCGAAGTTGTATGTTCTTACAGAAACTGCACCATGCAGTAGCCGACACAGCAGAACTAAAAACTGTACCTGCTACAAGTAGTTCACCTCTGATCTCATGAACCCTGTTCAGTGAATGCCCACACACACTCACAGTCACCCCATTCCCTGGGCACCAATACCCAGCCGATTTAGGGCAGCCATAGAGGAGGAGTCATCTCTAAGGGCCGCCATTAGAGTACTGTCGGCCTAACCCAGGCGAGTACCCTGCAAAACAAATTCTGAGTGGTGGGAGTCTGAACGCAGGGACATCCACCTATCACAAGAATGGGGGTCCTGTGCGCCTGTACGCATGGAGCAGCAGGTTCTGCGTTATGTGTTGTCGCTCTGTTTATTCTCTATAGGACCACCCAAGAAAGTAGAGTACAGTGCTCAGCCATGTCTGGTAGTGCCATAGAGACTGAATGAAATGCTCATACATATGGATGCATGGCACCCCCGTTCTCATGATCGATGGGACTCTCACTGATCAGATGCTCATCCCCTATCCTGAGACTCGGGATAAGCTCTTATCTGGGATCATTCCCTTTACACACATAAAACTATGATTGGCGAGAATGTGACCTATCAGTCATCTATCGGACGATCTAACCATCAGCAAGCCAGACTAAACCTATGCAAAGTGGCAAATTGGCTGAAATAGGACCCGACAGATGAAATTCTTTCTGTCTGCTGCTGTTTGAACATAATTCTCAAATGATAGTTGGCTGAAATGATAAAAATCAAATGATCAAACTATTATTGTATGTCTATGGCAAGTTAAAGGGGTTGTCTCACTTCAGCAAGTGGCATTTATTATGTAGAGAAAGTTAATACAAGGCACTTACTAATGTATTGTGATTGTCCATGTTGCCTCCTTTGCTGGCTGGATTCATTTTTCCATCACATTATACACTGCTTGTTTCCATGGTTACAGACCACCCTGAAATCCATCGGTGGTGGTCGAGCTGACACACCATAAAAAAAAAAAAATGCTGGACTATGCGCACGCTCATGGGCCAAGCCACCAGAGAGGCCTGCACTTTTTCCTATATTGTGCAAAAACGACCACCGCTGCTGGATTGTAGGGTGCTCGTAACCATGGATACGAGCAGTGTATAATGTAATGGTAAAATGAATCCAGCCAGCAAAGGAGGCAATATGGGTAATACCAATACATTAGTAAGAGCCTTGTATTAACTTTCTCTACGTTATAAATGTCATTTCCTGAAGTGAGACAACCCCTTTAAGAGTGTGGACTGGGTAACTACAGCAATTCAATTTTCAGGTTTTCACTGACATTACAGATGAAAGGATTTTGTCTTCTTTAGAAATCTGCGATATTTGTGCATTATGCCCACATAGGAAAATCCCTGCCAATTACTGCTGACATACCGATATGCCAATTAAAATGTTTAGAGGAAAATGCAAATCCTCTCTTCCTATACCAGTACTTGATGGTCTGTTTCCCAGGGCAACTGGCATACACTACTGTGTGCAGAATTCTATACCTCGGGAAAACAACAAGGAGCAGATGAAAATGATGTACAGTGGTCTCTCAAGTTACAATATTAACTGGTTCCAGGACGACCATTGTGTGGTGAAACCATTGTAACTTGAGTAATCGGTTCCCAAGCCCTAATTGTCATCCAAGATAAGAGAAAATAAAGATTTAAGGCCTCTTTCACACTTGCGTTGTGAAGATCCGGCGTGCACTTCCGTCGCCAGAATGCACGCCGGATGCGGCACAACGCAAGTGAACTGAAAGCATTTGAAGACTGATCAGTCTTCAAAATGCTTTCAGTGTTACTATGGCAGCCCGGACGCTACTAGCGTCCTGGTTGCCATTGTAGCAGTGGGGAGCGGGGGAGCGGCATACTTACATTCCGTGCGGCTCCCGGGTGCTCCTGAATGACGTCAGAGCGACCTGCGCGCATGGATCACGTGATCCATGCGATCACGTGATCTATGCACTGGGGCGCCCTGACGTCATCCTGAAGCGTCCCGGGAGCCGCACGGAATGTAAGTATGCCGCTCCCCCGCTCCCCCTACCCTTTACTATGGCAACCAGGACTGGCTGCCATAGTAACCATTGACAAAAAGCTAAACCTTCAATAGGCATTAATTCCGGATCCGGCGTTACGGCATGTCTTCCGGATTTTTGGACGGAGACAAATCCGCAGCATGCTGCGCTTTTGTCAACGTCTAAAAAACGTTGACATACTGAGCCGAAGACATCCTGAACGGATTTCTCTCCATTCAGGATGCATGGGGATAATCCTGATCAGTAGCTTTCCGTCCTAGAGACCCGAGGACGGATCTCTAGGACGGAAAGCTAAAACGCTAGTGTGAAAGAGGCCTAAGAAAAATAAGCAGATAACTAAGACAGATAACACAAGTCCTTACATTTAACAGTCAGGAACGGCTGCTAACTAGCAACTCATACAGCTATGTTACCAGAGAAGTGGCCTTGACTGGTTGGATCTGAGCCTGAGACATCGTATGTTGAGTCTAGTTCCAACTTACGATGGGTCAGAAAAGACCGTTGGATGTTGAAAATATTGTATCCTGAGGTTATTGTATCTTTAAGGATCACTGTATAAGAAAGTATAAGAAGAGTAAAGCAACAGATTTAAGTTACTCAATGTTCTGTGTACAATTAATTATTAAAAGCGAGCTTCAAGTATTCCTGATAAGTGTCTGATATTTGTTCCTAGGGTTTTCTGGAAACCTATGACGCACAGATTATAAGTTCAAAAACGCATTTCGGACAAACTACGTGGATACCTACCTGTACTTAACAAGGGCCCTCAAACAATGCTGACACGCCTATTTTAGTAATTATTTGCACCATCCAAGTATTAAATATTCTGGAGCATCTATTCTTATGACTCTGTGCTGTGTCATTCCTTTATTATTCCTGCTAGAGGTTGTGAATTAATTGCTAGCAGTTTGCCATGAAGATCCAGTTGTTAATACTTGGGGTGTGTCCCTGCACAGTCTGACACTGTTTGGACACATCACTGTTTGGATAGTGTCAAACTGTGCAGGGACACACCCCCAACTAGTAACATCCTGCTGGATCTTCCTTGTAAACTGCTAGTAATTCATACATAACTTCTAGCAGGAATAATAAAAGAATGGCACAAATAGAGTTATTTTTATTACAAGGGGGGGGTGCAAGTAGTTGTTAAAACTGACATGTCAGGAGAGGTTGCAGGTCCTCATTGAAAATATTGCTTTATCATTTTGTGATGTAAACAATCCGAATATCAACCCTTTAATACTATATCACATACATGTACGTGATAAGCGTTGAGAGGTTGTATGGAGAAGGCTCACAAGGTGGGTAAAACACAGCACTGAGTGGGCTCGGCAATGCCCCCGATCCCAGATGCCACTGTCTATAGCATTCACAGCATCTGTGGGGTTAGACAGAGAGGAGGGGGCCCATAAACAAATTTTATTTTTAAGTAGTAAAATTTACTATGCAAATTTGGTATTGCTGCACTCGTACTCACCCGCAGAATAAGGCCTCTTGTACACGTATGCCCTCCGAGACCTGTGGTCCGTGAGCGAGCCATGTGTCCTAGAGCAGCATTGATCGTGCGCATGAGAGCGCACAGCATCATAGATTACAATGATGCTGTGCACGTTGGGCTGCCCGCGGAACTATTGTCCCGCACTCATATGATCTTATGAGTGGGGGACAATTGTTCCGCGGGCAGCCCAACGTGCACAGCATCATTGTAATCTATGATGCTGTGCGCTCTCATGCGCACGATCAATGCCGCTCTAGGACACATGACCCGCTCACGGACCGCATGTTTTGGAGGGCATACGGTCGTGTACAAGAGGCCTAAGGCTGTCATGTCACTTAGAACATTTCGAACGTCGTAATAAAAGAACCCAAAAAAAAACATGGCAGAATTGTGGGGTTTTTATTTTCTATTTCACCCCACAAAGTTTTTCTTTTCCTGTTTTTAAACACAAGATATGGTGAAGTAAATGTTGCCCTTAAAACAAAAAATAAGCCTCCATATGGCTATTTGAGCAAAAAGCGTAAAGACTTGTGAATTTTGGAAGGTAGAAAGGAAAAAAAAGAACTGCAAAAGCAAAAGTTGTCCCGGTCCTTAGGGGGTTAAAAGGAATGCAATTTCATAAATGTAGCTGTCGGTAAGTAAATGTAATGACGCCTTCTTATAATTTCATGCAGTGATATCTCAATAGATCTATGGAAGCATTTGTTCCATAGTCAAGCAGACTAGTCGTGTGTGTGGAGAACAATACCCTGAAGTGACGTCTGTCACTACCAATAACCCATGGGCCCGGAATACAAGCTCTTAGGGCAAGTTTTAACAAGCAGGGTTAAAAATGAAAAGAAATCTGTGACTAACAGGTTAGCAAAAGAAAGTGTTCACAGGACCACTCCTAGAAGTGGGTAGCTCAGGGTACCATTATGATTTAGACACACCTTGCTCCCGAGTCACATTATATCTAACCATCCATCATAAAAGAAGAGAGATGAAAGGGAACGGTCGAAAACTGGAGAGGTGCAGGCCGGTGCCCCTCAGCAGAAGAGGAGGTCTATGCTAAGCTTGTGAATATTAGTCATACCTTGCAGTGTACGATCTTATGCCCAGACCCTAGGGGAGCACTGCATATCTGGCCTGTATGACAGGGTTTGCTCAAAATAACGTAATGGGGCGTTACTACCACGGGCATTCGTGACATGTTCACTGGATGTCGCAAAAATGTCCTACCTCTGGGACACACCCTCACGTGAAGAATGGGGGTACCCCGACCCCCCTCTCTGCCACATCCAGAGAATGAAGGGAGAGGTGGACATACATGTGCATGGCTCTCTCCATTATCTCCACTGGTATGCCACCTGCCGATTTCCATAGCCCCCCTTGAAAAGGAGACAATCACTCTCCAATCTCCACCCGGAGGTGCACCTCACTTAGCTGCTCGGAGTAGCCTGTCCTCCACATACGTATAGGTCCCAATGTTGGGACCCTTTGGATAGGTCATCAGTATCTGACCGATGGGGGTCCGACACCCCGGCCAATCAGCTGTTTGAGAAGGCACAGCACCATACATTTTGTATAGCGGCTGTGCTTGGTATCCCACTCAGCCCCATTCGCTTAAATCGGGCTGAGCTACGCCTAGGCCATGTGACCAATGAACGTAATGTCACACTGCCTTAGAGGAGCACCAGAGCCATCTTGAACAGCAGGTCATGTGGGTCATGGGCGTAGCTATAGTGGGTGCAGAGGTAGCAGTCACTACCAGGTCCGGTAGGCTGAGGGGGCTCAAAGGCCCTTGTGCCGCATAAGAAGACACACAAAGCACTGAGGGAAGGGGGGCCCAAGCTGAACTCCTGCACCAGGGCCCATGAGCCGTTAGCTACGCCCCTAGTGTGGGTCCTAGGTGTCGGACCCCACGATCAGATACCGATAACCTATCCAGAGGGAGTGTCAGAAACCCCTTTAATTAGTGGAGTAAAAGAACTATTAGACAGAGCAAATATCAGTAGAATTTTTGTATATTCATTCAAATTTGAGAAATTACCAACTTATGTAATAGTGTGCAGAGATCAAATGACGAGCGATATCACTTGTTTGCATGGATTGGACAAAAACGGCCTGACTGAAAAATTATAGCTAGTTGCTGCTGCATCCCCTCGTCTAATCAGAAATCAGATAGTTGTTGGCAGGGTAAATGCTTTACGCTGGGAACAAGCAACGATCGAAATAACGAGCAAACAGCAAAAACCATTTACAGATTATTGTTTTGTGTAAGGCCCCATTCACACGTCCGCAATGTTCGTCCGCACCCGTTCCGCAAATTTGCGGAACGGGTGCGGACCCATTCATTTTGAATGGGGAGGATATGGATGCGGAGAGCACACACTGTGCAATAATATGGAGCATGTCCTATTCTTACCCGCAATTGCGGACAAGTATAGGCATCTCTATGGGGCTGGCGGCAAGGTGTGTTGTGGATCCGTAATTGGCGGATCTGCAACACACTACAGGCGTGTGAATGGGGCCTAAGGGCTCATGCACACGACCGTATGGCTTTTTCAATATCTTGCGGTCCGCAAAAAATACGGATGACGTCTGTGTGCATTCCGTTTTATTGCGGAATGGAACAGCTGGCCCCTGATAGAACAATACAATCCTTGTCCGTTATGCGTACAATAATAGGAAATGTTCTGTCTTTTCAGGGGTACGAAAATACGGAAATACTGAAATGGAATGCACACAGAGACACTTCCGTTTTTTTGCTGAACCATTGAAATGAATGGCTCAGTATATGTACAGCATATCGAACTCAAAAAACGCCCAGTATACTGAACGCAAAATACTGTCGTGTGCATGAGCCCTAACTGAACTTCTTTTGAACGCAAACGACTTTCTGCTTGTTAATGAAAAAATCTAGGACCCTTATAGAGATATAAATCCACTGGTTCGCTTCAAACAGCCATAGACATAGAAGCTATAATTCTTCTTGCTTGCCTCCACCACTAGAGGGAGCTTAGGAGTTTTGTTCATGTCATTTTGTTACAGAGTTCAATGTATAAGGGTCCATTCACACGTCAGTTGTTTAGTTCCGCATCTGATCCCGATTTTTTGGACTAGTCACGGAATAGTTGCAGACAGAATTCGGACCCATTGATTTTCAATGGGTCTATAAAATATGCGGACAGCACAAAGAGTGCTGTCCGCATAATTTTCTCAGTACATTGTGTTCGTAAAAAAAATAAAACATGTCCTATTTTAATCCAAAAATTGCGGTCTGTTGTGCAATGCAATTTTATTCTTCTATCCGTTTTTTGCAGATCCGCAAAAAACGGATGACAATCTGAAAGAATTCTTGGAAAATAGGATCCGCAAAACAACGATCCTATTTTCGGATTATAGAAAAACAACAGACGTGTGAATGGACCCTTAGGGCGAGTTCACACACAGGATTTTAATGGCATTTTTTGTATGCTTTGACGTTTTTAGTGATGTTTTTTTACTTGTTTTTTTGTGGTAAAAACACCAGTGTTAGGGTCCTTTCACACTAGCGTTTTTGTTTTCCGGCATAGAGATCCGTCGTCGGGTCTCTATGCCGGAAAAATCCTGATCAGGATCATCCCCATGCATTCTGAATGGAGAGAAATCCGTTCAGGATGCATCAGGTTGTCTTCAGTTCAGGACCGGAACGTTTTTGGGACACAGCAAATACCGCAGCGTGCTGCGCTTTTTGTTACGTCCAAAAATCCGGAACACTTGCCGCAAGGCCGGATCCGGAATTAATGCCCATTGAAAGGCATTAATCCGGATCCGGCCTTAAGCTAAACGTCGTTTCGGCGCATCGCCGGATCCGACGTTTAGCTTTTTCTCAATGGTTACCATGGCAGCCAGGACGATAAAGTCCTGGTTGCCATTGTAAGTGTAGTGGGGAGCAGTATACTTACCATCCGTGCGGCTCCCGGGGCGCTCCAGAGTGACGTCAGGGCGCCCTACACGCATGGATCACGTGATCCGTGCGCATGGGGCGCTCTGACGTCATTCTGGAGCGCCCCAGGAGCCGCACGGACTGTAAGTATAATGCTCCCCCGCTCCCCACTACTACTATGGCAACCAGGACTTTAATAGTGCCCTGGCTGCCATAGTAACCTGAAAGCATTTTGAAGACTGATCAGGATCCTAATCAGTCTTCTAATGCTTTCAGGCGACTTGCGTTCAGACGGATCCGGCGGGACAGAAGTGCCTGCCGGATCCTCAGAACGCAAGTGTGAAAGGACCCTTAGGCCTCTTTCAGACGGGCGTTGCGGGTGCACTTCATCAAACAGTGCGGGTGCGTTGCGGGAATCGCCGCGATTTTTCCCTGCGAGTGCAAAGCGCTGTCATGCGTTTTGCACGCGCGGGAGAAAAATCGGCACTTTTGGTACCCAGACCCGAACCTGCACTTCTTCACAGAAGTGCATGTTCGGGTCCGAAATGGTCCCGCTGGTATTATTTCACATTATAACATAGTTATAATGTGAAATAATACCCTTGGCCATCTTCCTAATGTTGTACCCGGTGCTGAATGGGTTAAAAATAATAAACTAATCATAACTTACCTGGTCCCTTTGATCGCAAAGCCCGGCATCCTCTCCGTTAGCTAGCTATTAGGTAAAGGACCTGTGATGATGTCACAGCATCACATGGCCCATCACATGCTCCATCACCATAGTGATGGAGCATGTGATTGGGCCATGTGATGTGACGTCATCACAGGTCCTTCAGATCATAGATGCTGCAGGGAAAGAGAGGACAGATTGCGACTACGCGATCAAGTGGCTAAGGTAAGTTAACTTTTATTATTTTTAACCCCTTCCTCATCATTTAACAATGCATTCTTTATTAAGAATGCTATTATTTCCCTTATAACCATGTTATAAGGGAAATAATAGAGATTGGGTCCCGTTGCTAAGCAACAATGCGGAAAATCGCAACGCATCCGCACTTGGCTGCGGATGCTTGCGATTTTCCCGCAGCCCCATTCACTTCTATGGGGCCTGCGCTGCGTGAAAACGCAGAATATAGAACATGCTGCGATTTTCACGCAACGCAGAAGTGATGCGTGAAAATCACCGCTCATGTGCACAGCCCCATAGAAATGAATGGGTCCGGATTCAGTGCGGGTGCAATGCGTCCTCCTCACGCATTGCACCCGCGCGGAAAACTTGCCTGTGTGAAAGGGGCCTTAGTGGGAATAAAAAATACAGAACACACAAGAGCTTTTGTTAATTACTGGTAGGTGGATGTTTTTGAGCCTCTGGGGTTTGCTCAAAAACCCAGTTTGTTGAAGTGCTCGCTTTGTTTTGTCAATTTGATATCTTCTCTATAGGGACTAAAATAAAAGGGGAAAAACAGTGTTCACAGATTTTTAGAAAAAAAATGCACATGCGGTATGGAAAAAACAAGTGGTTTCTCAATTTTTTTTTAATTCTTATTTTTTTGTGAGCAAAAAACACCAGAAAAAATATGTGAATAGGGTTCTAAATGATGATAAATGTATCATCCAAAGGAGTTTTCTACTTAGGAGCTACTTATGTCCTAAAATATCTAAGCACCTAATTCTGGCAGATGGCCTTTGTAGTCTTTGGTGCAGTGAAGATGTGTCATCCTGTCACCTGACTGCTGCAGCCAATCACTGATGTCATCATGTATAGCATGTCACCACTGCAGCAATGTAAAGTGAGGTAAGCGCTGAGAATTGTATTAGCCTGGAAACATCCTAGAAACACAGGGCCAGATTTATCATTAGCTAAAGTCACTTTAATGAAGTGAAAAAGTCGCAAAAAAATGTGCAATCGGTAAAATTGCACATTTTTTTGCGACTTTTTCAAGCTCTGCACTAAGCTCTCCAGTTTTGTGAAAGTGGGCGTGTTGTCTTATGTAAATGAATCTCTACACAGATTTACTATTGCAACCATTTAAAAAGTCGCAAAAAAATGCGCAATTTCACTCCAGTGAAGACCATGCTTATCTTATGCGACTTTTTAATAGAACATGCGACTTTTTTGTAAAGACGTGCGACTTTTGTAAAGCCGCTTACTGAAGGATAAACTGCTACCGTCAATCCACATTTATCACAGTATTAAAGGACCATTAATAAATCTGACTAACTAAAAGTGACTTTGGGCAGATGTAAAAGTGGAGTAAGATGTAAGTGTAATGATAAATCTGGCCCATAGTGTGTATATATATATATATATATATATATATATATATATATATATATATATATAAACACAACAGATTTTTCACCCTATAAGACACTTTTTTCTCCCCAAAGTGGCGAATGGAAGCGCTCATTAGTACAGGAAGACTGGGGAGCAGTGAATGCAGCACTCTCTGTGCTAGCTCTGTACTCACCGCTGCCTCGTCTTCCTGGTCTGAATGAGGGTCTGATCTGAGGTCTTATTGGTGGCCTTGAGGCAGGTTTAGACGCTCTGATGTACAGCCAATTGACAGTCGGCTGCTCATTCGGTGAAGGATACCCTCCATAGTATGAGGACGAGGGATCGCTTGTCCCCATACAGAATCAGTGTTTCTGAACTGCAGATTGCTTTTTAGACGGCTCGATCTGACGCCCAGGAACGACAGGATCACCCGATGAACGAGTGCTTCGCTCATTCATCAGGTTATCGGCGGGCAGATTGTAAGGAACGTTTGCAGGAATGTCCTTTTCTGATAATCAGTCCAATCATCGGGCAGGGTAAATCTACCTTTAGAAACATTGGGGGGGGTCGGATCTGAGGTCTTATTGGGGATCGTATTAACATTGTGGGTCTGATTAGCAAACTGAGCTGAGGTCTGATGAAGAAAATATTTTTTCTTATTTTCTTCTTCTAAACCTGGCCGCATCTAATGTTAAGGTGCGTCTTATAGAGCAAATATATAATATATATATATATATATATATATATATATATATATATATATATATACACACACACACACACACACACACATACGGACAATCCAATGAAGCTCTTGTACCATAGTCATAATGCATCTAGTTGCCACATTTTGTACATTTAAATCACAATAGGCCAATTTCACACGTGTGTTCTATCCGGCAAACATGTTCCGCGTGATGGTTGAATTTCCCAAAATGAACACTGCTCCTCTGACCTGAACTCACAGATCTTCTGTACTGTACTGATATAGAGCCATGATTACAGTACATAAGAACCGGAGTCGGGCAGGAACTTCATTCATTAAGATGTTGTTAGTTCCAGTCACAGGAGCAGTGTTCGGCTTGGGAAATGCAGCCCTCACGCAGAGAAAGTTTTCCCGACCAAACACACTCATGTGAAACTAGCCATAGACCTTTTTCAGATAAGCATGTCCTGTGTGGGAGTGTTATTTCCCATTATGAAAACTGCTCATTTCACAGGAACGCACAGCATTAAAATGATTTATAATGCAGTGTGTCTCTGCATGACCTTACTTGTACCGTCAGTATAATTCTGTAGAAATAAGGTCATGCAGAGACACACAGCATTATAAATCCTCATACTGCCGTGTGATCCTGTGAAACAAGCATTGTCCATAATGGGAATTCATGCTCTCGCACAAAGCGTAATTTCCACATTCCCGCTCGTCTGAAAGAGGCCTACGGCTAGTTTCACACGAGCTGATCGGCAGGGCTGATCTTGATCACTAATCCTGAGCATAGGTCCTAAAATTAAACACCTTGCCAAAAGAGAAAGATTTTGCAAAGATATCTGATTAAGGCCCCATGCACACGACCGTTGTTTGTTTCCGCGTCCGTTCCGTTTTTTTTCACGGATTGGATGCTTCCCCATTCATTTCAATGGGTCCGTCAAAAAATGCGGATGGTCAACCGTTTGTGTTCCGCATCCGTGATCCGTGTTTTCATTCCGTCAAAAAAATAGTGCATGTCCTATTTTTTTCACGTTTGCGGACAAGGATAGGTATTTTTACAATGGATCCGCTAAAAACGGTCCGTCAAAAAACGGTCCGTCATCCGCTTTTTTGACGGACGCAAAATTTCAAGGAGGAGCGGACGCTGAGGCAGGCAACGGTCGTGGTGCATGTAGCCTAAGGCCTCATGCACACGGCCGTTGACCGGGTCCGCCCGAAGCCGCATATTTCGCGGCTCGGCCGCGGACCCATTCATTTCAATGGGGCCGCAAAAGATGCGGACAGCACTCCGTGTGCTGTCCGCATCCGTTGCTCCGTTCCGTGCCCCCGCAAAAAAAATAGAGCATGTCCTATTCTTGTCCGTTATGCGGACAAGAATAGGCATCTCTATAATGGGCCGTGTTCCGTTCCGCAAATTGCGGAACGGAACGCGGAGCAGCTTCCGTGTTTTGCGGATCCGCGGTTTGCGGACCGCAAAACACCCACGGCCGTGTGCATGAGGCCTAAATGGCATACTATGAAAGAGCAAAAATACCAAAAATTTCACTCCGATACCCTATCGGCCTTGAATAGAGGACAGCACTTTCACTTTCAAACCTCTCTTTATACTTCTAGAAGAGGAGTCCTCATTCAAGGTGAGAGTAACTTACTGAGTAAATGTTTAAGTAGTATTCTTATCTCAGCAGAAATCGTCTTGTGTACCAGTGACCTGTGCATTCAGATAAAAAGAATACATTGCACACCAGAAACAGGAATAAAAGAAAGGCGGTGGAGGTGGAGAAACAAAAACGAAACAAATGCGAGAATCGGGGCAGTGCACCTACATCTAGTAGACCAGCCTGCAGATCTTGAAATATCTGTCCAGAATGTAAATCTTATCTACACGACAGGCCAAACAAATTACTGACACAGTAAACAAATGGAACAAATAACCTCAAGTAGATTGTGCCTGTTCAAGGTTTACCTGAGAATCGTCCCCGGCCCCGCTGTGCCTGGGAGTGGAGCTGAGCAAAAACTGCAGCACAGCCCTATTCACAAGCACTGCTGTGCAGGGAAAACAGTGAAGGGGCAGCAGCAATAACACAGTGCCTCAGCCCCTCATTCTCAGGATCAGTGAGGGTCCCAGAGGTCAGACCCACCAAACTGATGGCATGTCCCAGTGAGAAGATAGAACTTCATAGGATGTGAATAACCCAGGGCTCGACAAATCCCAGGCGCCATACTGGGTATTTGTCAGCCCGTTCTCTCAGGTGCCGGGGCGCAGGGCCGGCGCGTCCTACACGCGGACTAGGAGAGCCGGCCCCCGTGATGCTGCAGCCGCCCGAGCGCTCTATAGAGAGCCTCAGGCGGCTGCAGCACTGCCCGGGCAGTGAATGACAAGGGGGGAAAGAGAATGACAAGGGGGGAAAGAGAATGACAAGGGGGAAAGAGAATGACAAGGGGGGAAAGAGAATGACAAGGGGGAAAGAGAATGACAAGGGGGGAAAGAGAATGACAAGGGGGAAAGAGAATGACAAGGGGGAAAGAGAATGACAAGGGGGAAAGAGAATGACAAGGGGGGAAAGAGAATGACAAGGGGGGAAAGAGAATGACAAGGGGGGAAAGAGAATGACAAAGGGGGGAAAGAGAATGACAAAGGGGGGGAAAGTGAATGACAAAGGGGGGGAAAGTGAATGACAAGAGGAGGAAAGTGAATGACAAGAGGGGGGAAAGAGCTGGGCGTTGTAGTGATGCGGGGACTGCAGAGGCTGAGCGCCAGCTGGGGGTTGTAGTGCTCAGTAAAATGTCATGGTGCCCGCTGTGTTTGTGCCCTCCGGACCCCTCTGCCCTTCCCTCCGGACCCCTCTGCCCTCCCCTCCGGACCCTGTAATCCTTGTAAGGGTTTCCACATGTCATGGCGGCCGCAAATGGCGATCACTTAGATGCTGGCAGCATCTGACGTGTCATATAACCTATTGAAAAGGGGAAGCATTATGGGGGGCCCCATATACTCGCACATTATGGGGGGCACTATGGAGAACAGGGGAAGAAACACTATGGGGGCATCTACTGGGGGCCCTATGTACTGGCATGCATTATTGGGGGGCTCTATGGAGAAGTGTGTGGGGGGGGAGCACTATGGGGGCATCTATTGGGGGCTTTATGATGCGGCTCTGACTGGCTCCTAACGTTTTTAGCTGGCTCCTAGATTCCAAGGAAATTTGTCAAGCCCTGGAATAACCCTACTTTACCGTATATGCAATTGTTGTAGAGGTTAGCAGTGGCACTTCCTAAGAGATTCCCTATCACTACACTAAGTTTCAGTCTGCAATCTTCATTCCTTCATGGATATTTCACAACCTGAAATTCAGTTTAAAGAGGACCTTTCATGTTTGTTTTTTGTTGAAATACCTTTCCTTGCAGGGTACCCCCGCTGATGCTGACACCCTTCGTGTTATTCAAATCTCGCTCCGTGCCCCCCTGCAATTTTTCAGCTTGGTACTGAGCATCGGTACAGGGAGGAGGACACGCCATGGGCGTCTCCTTCTCCCTGGCTGTGCCGCGATCCAATCACAGAGGAGAGCGTCACAGCCAGGGAGAAAAAAAAAGCTCACCTTCTCCATGGCTGTGACGCTCTCTGCTGTGTTTGGATCGCGGCACAGCCAGGGAGAAGGAGACGCACATTGAGAAACCCTGGTGTCTCCTCCTCCCTGTACCGATGCTCAGTATTAACATACTGAGCGGGAAAACTGCAGGGGGCACAGCGGTGCGTAGGAGAGATATTTGAAAAAAAACATGCAGGGTAGCAGCATCAACGGGGGGAAAGTTCTAAACTAAGAATAAAAAAAAAATATAAAAGGTCCTCTTTAAAACCTGCTTCTCATTTCAGACTATATGTGTGTTACTCCCAG
Organism: Bufotes viridis; assembly: GCA_033119425.1. Taxonomy (NCBI): domain Eukaryota; kingdom Metazoa; phylum Chordata; class Amphibia; order Anura; family Bufonidae; genus Bufotes; species Bufotes viridis. The sequence continues at coordinate 240,305,301 of CM065592.1, forward strand.
TAATACACACTGGATCTGTGTGTCCAGGATGCTGCTGCCTTCCCCGGCAAACTACCTTGTGCATGCTTTCCTCCCTATCTACAGCCTGTGTGAGCTGCCCTTCTTGAAATGTTCCCCCCTCTCCACACCAATTTTCTGTATACAACATCCCCCTCAAAGCCACTATCTCTAGAAAAGAGAGAAGGAAGGTGAAAATCAAAGAGAGCTGTCAGGAACAGTGCTCTGACAGATTTATGTCAGATTCAGAAGCACCAGCAGCGAAGGACTTACAAGTGCTCTGCGGAAACAAAACGGTAGGAATTTTTGACCGAAGAATATTTCGAAAATTGCTTCATTTTGCATTTGGGAAGTAAATAAACTATAAAAAAATAAAATAAAATAAAAAAAATCATGAAAAGGTGTCCAGAGCCTACAATTAGAGCATTAACGCTATGTACAGCAACGTATAGAAATGATAACTCCGCATGTAAAACCATTCTGTGTAGTGTATGCCACTGGTATCACAAAATATTCCAAAGCTAGATGAATGGGGGCAAATGGACCCACGTATTGCTAGTTCTACAGGACATCCAGAAAAATACATCCATCCCATAATCACTAGCTTTGTATGAACCTTTATTTCCCACGTCGCATATTTATAAGAGAATTTCACCCTGGCAACCATTTTTATATTGTTCTAATGCATCTAAAATGGAAAAAAAAAAGAGCAAAAACCTATTGTTTTGTGTCTACAGCTCCTATGGAGAGCTACAAGTCTCCATGGTAACAAACTACAAATACTGAATAGTCTGCTCCTGTAATCATATCACCATCCATCCGTCTCTCAGGGCTCATGCACACGAACGTATTTTTTGCGGCAGAACCATTCTTTTCAATGGGGACGCAAAAAAAATGGAACTGACTCCGTGTGCATTCCGAAGCCGTATGTCCGCAAGTCCGTTCCGCAAAAAAATCTAACGTCTTATTCTTGTCCGTTTTGTGGACAAGGACTGGCATTGTTACAATGGAGCTACAGAAAAAAAAACGATGTAACGCGGATGTCAGACAGGTGTCACCCTTTTTTTTTTTTTTTTGCGGATCTGTGTTCTGCGGACCGCAATATACATACGGTCGTGTGCATGAGCTCTTACAGCTTGTTAAGGGTCCTTTTACACGGGAGAATATCCTGATCGTAACAAGTGGCGATCGACGATATAGCAACGGATTGGTGATCGTTTAGCTCCATTTACACAGAGCACCCATCGTGATTGTTTGTCATCATTACTGTCAGCAGAACAGTCACATTTATACAGGGCTATATTCTGCTGACGATGACTTTAATGTCCACATAAAAGATGTGATCGATGACAACTTGCACAAACATTCGTACTCACGAACACGATCATTGGCCCATGTAAATGGGAAGAGATACGCGTATGACTGCAGGATCAGACTACATCAGATTTGCTAGTAGTCTGTTACCATGGAAACACAAATCTGCATTTAAATACACTGGAGCAATAGAATTGGTTAAAAATGCGTACAAGCCTTTTAAAGGGATTCAGTCACCAGTTTTTACCCCTTTGAGCTAAACATATGCCCATGCTCAGGGTCTCATTATGATTCCTAATGTGGCCTTATAAACGCGATCTGTGGCTTAATTTTACAAAAAAACAGGGTTTACTACCCAAGGGGAGTTCCAGGGATGCAGGGTGCCCGGCTGCAGCCATCGCCATTCGTGCCCAACGCCGCCTTCCCAGAGTTCTGCACCGCCTCCTACTCCTCTGTGCCTCCTCTCGCGCATGTGCACTTCGCTTGAAGAAGCCGATCCAAGAAGTCTGCACGGGCGCATCAGGCTGAGCCTGTGTGCACGCGCAAGATCTTACAGCGGGAGGAGGGAGAGGGAGGGAGAGGTGGCACAGAGGAGTAGGAGGCGGCGCAGAACTCTGGGAAGGTGGCGCTGGGCACGGCCGGGCACCCTGCATCCCCGGAACTCCCCTTGGGCACCTTATTTCTATTATTGACAGGTTAGTAAAACCTGTTTTTTTGCAAAATTAAGCCACAGATCGCGTTTATAAGCCCACATTAGGAAACATAACGAGACCCTGAACATGAGCATATGTTTAGCTCACAGGGCTGAAAAGTGGTGACAGAATCCCTTTAAAGCTTAGGGCACTTTAAGAATATTTCCCTTGTTATGTCTATATAGCCAAAATACAGTCAAAACAGGACATAGCGCATAGCGTGGTGAACAAGCGGTCAGTCCTACTTGCATTATCCAGCTCTTCCTGTCACGATAAGCCGTAATTATCACATATACGCCTTCCAGGTTCCATACGCATTATAAATATAAGGACTCCTGACCATGAACAGATTTTTCATTCGTGGGCTACCTGTTTTTTTTTTTTTTGCGGACGGCACACAGACCCATTCATTTCTATGGGACCATGCACACAGTCATATTTTTGGCTGATCCGTGTGGCTATTTGGCAAGTTAAAAAACGTATCCTAGTTTCCAGATTGCGGATGAAAACAGTCATTTCTATAGATGGAAGTGAGACAAATACGGAAAATAAATGTAAGGTATTTGTATTAGGGCTCATGCACACAAACTTTTTTTTCTGTTTTTTTGCGTTCCGTGTACGGAACTAGGGATGTCCCGATACCGATACCGGCATTTTCACGAGTACTTGTACTCGTGAAAATGCCGTCGATACCGCTGCCGATACCGGAAGTTCCGGTCCGGCAGCTTAAACCTAACCTGCTCAGTCCCTCCATGCTCCTCCAGCCCCGCCTGCCTTCTTCATTCATAAAAGTGGGCGGAGCGAGCAGGCGGGACATGAGGCGCATGGAGGAACTGAGAGCTCAAGCTGCCCGATTCCTCCAAGCACCTCACGTCCCTCCTGCGTGCTCCGCCCACTTTATGAATGTAGAAGGCGCGCTGGGCAGGGGGAGCATGGAGAGACTGAGCGCCTGACCGGAGGGAGACCGCATCAAAAGTTAGTCATTCCGGCCACTTGTGTATGGGGGATCTCTGGATGACACTGTGGGGGATCTCTGATGACACTGTGGGGATCTCTGATGACACTGTGGGGATCTCTGGATGACACTGTGGGGATTCTGGATGACATGTGGGGATCTCTGGATGACACTGTGGGGATCTCTGGATGACACGTATATAGCATAATATGCTATATATGTGTCATCCAGAGATCCCCACAGTGTCATCCAGAGATCCCCACAGTGTCATCCAGAGATCCCCACAGTGTCAACCAGAGATCCCCACAGTGTCAACCAGAGATCCCCCTCCAGCTAGTGTCATCCAGAGATCCCCCATTAGTGTCATCCACAGACTCCCCATTAGTGTCATCCACAGATCCCCCATAACAGCGTCATCCACAGATCCCCCATAACAGCGTCATCCACAGATCCCCCATAACAGCGTCATCCACAGATCCCCCATAACAGCGTCATCCACAGATCCCCCATAACAGCGTCAGCCACAGATCCCCCATAACAGCGTCACCCACAGATCCCCCAATCCCCCATAACAGTGCCATCCACAGATCCCCCCATAACAGCGTCACCCACAGATTCCCCCCATAACAGCGTCATCCACAGATCCCCCTGGATGCACATTGGTTGGAAAACACTATTATATTCCCATTTATCAATTTATTAACACTTGTACAAAGGAAAAGAAAAGCCGTTGTCCATAGCAACCAAATTCCAGCTTTAATTTTTTTCATTGCTATCGGCAACTGCGCCGCTATTTATACGAGGTATCGGTAATTGGTATCGGCGAGTACTTAAATAAAAGTATCGGTACTCGTACTCGGTCTTAAAACAATGGTATCGGGACATCCCTATACGGAACCATTCATTTCAATAGATCTACAAAAAAAAAAAAAATGGAAGGTACTCCGTTATGCATTCCGTTTTTCCGTTCAAAGACAAACCATGTCCTGTTATTGTCCGCATAACGGACAAGGATAGTACTGTTCTATCAGGGGCCAGCTGTTCTGTTCCGCAAAATACGGAATGCACACGGACATCATCTGTATTTTTTGCAGATCTGTTTTTTTGCAGACCGCAAAATACTGAAAAAGCCATACGGTCGTGTGCACGAGGCCTTATACAGAGCCATTTTCTGTGGACTGAGGACTTACTATTATAATAGCGTGCAACACAATAAAAATCAAATGAACCACAAACATTTTATAATACACTGTAGCTCTCTCACAGATTATTTATATAGATAGATTGAGTAGATATGAGATAGATAGGTAGATATGAGATAGATAGATAGATAGATAGATAGATATTGGATAAATAGATAGATAGATTCCGCATCATCCAGAGGGGCAGCACATCAGCACAGTAGTGCGACATACAAATCAGCGTGATAATCAAAGCTTCCAATTTACATAGAGTCACTAAATAGAAGTCATTTCACTAAATATCTGCGCTCGGAGCAGTGAACCGCATATGCAGAGTCAGTGGTGCTTGACGGACGGACAGCTGAGACATACAGACATATAGTAGCAGCCATACAATGCATTTCGTCCCCCCAGATCCCCCACCAGTCCAGAGATCAGCATTCATTCTAATGGATGCCGCACAGCGCACTTCACGACTGTCATGCAATGGAATTCTTAAAGGGATCATTTACATATTCAAACTAAACCTGCGCAAGGGGGATGAAACGCGCAGGCTTCAATGCTTCGCAGTCAGCGTCTCAATTGTTAAGGGAGACAATACCGCCCGGTATCAGCGAGTACAAGAGGTGTCCGATCATGGCTTCCTACATCTGTGCAGGTGCGAGGTTCTTCCATCTTGTCACTGGCATCTCTAGCACAATCCCGTGGAATCCACTAACAATGCACAGGATACCAGCGAGGGCCACCCCCCTCCTCTTCCAGGAAGAATGGGCAGGTGGGGGTGGGTGAGCGAAAGAGGCTCAGATACCAGAGCAGGCTTATGACACAGCGATATTTAGATGCCGGGCACACACCTTGCCTGCGCACACATGTACACGGGCAGATGCCGCTGCCTGCCTGCGGTGCGTGCACTCGCCTAGCACGCCACGTACTGCAATAAGAATGGCGATTGCAACTTCAGCAGATCCATCATTATTTCTGATGCCTAGACTTCTCCTTAGAGCTTCATTTTGCACGATTGACAGATCCACAGAGAATGATTAGACGGTAAGGTATCCTATAGGGATCCAAGCCAACGCTTCGTAAAACCCGTCCAATACGGACGCCACACAGCACGCAAGAGCCAAATTCCAACAGAAGTGGCCGTCTCGTCGCTTACCCGGATTACACTACACGACTTAAAATCAATCAATTTCCTACGAAGCCGCATAAGTGCCCGGCGTGTACCTACGGGCATACGATGGGCAATTCCTGGCATCTAGGAATGTTCATGGTGCCATTCAAGAATAATTATATAATAAGACAAACACATAGATCCTCAGCATAATACTGATGCCATATCTGACAAACATCACAAGAAACAATAAAATATGTAAATAAATAAAATGATGATAGATAGATAGATAGATAGATAGATAGATAGATAGATAGAGGCTGTGTAATCAGGGACAACCTCCATGTACTGCACATGGCATGAAATGTGTTAGCTGCCAGCCACAGCCATGACAAGGAATTCTCCATACACCTGGCAGGGGCCTGAGCATTCCGCCGGTGCCACACACAACATGGGACGAGCACAGGGTAATGAGCAGAACACTGTACCTACAGGCAGGGCTGGAGCGGATCTGGGGGCTGCTCACTCGCCTCTCATCCTCCTCTGCTCCTGGGATGGCGCCCCTCGGGGGGTCACGTGGACCGGCTCACCAGCTGCGCCCCATCTCTGACCCCGTTGTCACGGATCGCCCACGATGACTCAAGGACAACAAACGAGGAAGGCGAGGGACGGAGGCGCTCGCCTGCCCTGCAGCAGGGCCAGCAGACTGTGAGGAGAGAGGGCGGGGACAGGTCACCAGCGGGAGAAAGGGGGGCAGGACGCAGGAATGGCCGGCGCACGGCCGCTCTCCTCACATAGCTCGCTGCCTTGTGCTCCTGGGAAGCGGGGCTGCCGAGATGGCGGGGGCTCTCTATCGCCGCTGTGGGGACGTGGGCAGAGCGGGGCGGAGGATGTTCTGCGCCGATCTGTCCACCCCTCCTGACGTTGGATGGTGCAGTCCATCAATCCGCAGTCAACGCCGGTGTATTCAGTGCAGGTTTCCGTGCGGTAGCGTCACTGTCTGTATATTAACCTATATAGCAATACCTGTGGTGAGCCAGCAAGTAGATACAGCAGTCCAGGCTGTCATAGAAGCTGCTCTGGTCTACTTGATGTAAGGGGCTCTCATGGACTAATTTAATAGATGCTTCCCCCCAGTGTCGGACTGGGGTACCTAGGGCCCACCTTATGGATACATTCAAATATAAATATTTTAACATGTTTTATTATAATTATGAACATAGGCTGGTTGAGGTGCTGTACATTGAATATATGTATGTAGTGCAGAGAGTCTACTGTGTTATGTGCCACTTGTGCAGGGGGTAGGAGACTAGGGGCCCACCTTGCTCAGGGGCCCACCGGGGGATTCCCCTGTACCCCTGTGGGCCAGTCCGAGCCTGCTTCTCCCCCCCCCCTTGGGCCCCTGAGCACAGTGGACCCCTAGTCTCCCACCCCCTGCACTAGTGGCACATAACACAGTAGATTTACAGCATTACATACATATATTCCATATAGTAAGCAGAAAACGGTGGCTTATAGTGTGCCCCCTTACTTCATTACATATATTCCGTATACAGCACCTCCACCAACCTATGTACATATCAAAAACTTGATAGATTATAAAAGAAACTTCCCAGTTTATTATTATAGACATGATCAGAGCTGAGATAACTTCTAGGTATAGACAGGGCCGGCGCGTCCTATAAGCGGACTAGGCCGCCGTGTAGAGCGCCCCTTGGCAAGGGGCGCTGCTAGGAGCGCCCGAGCGCTCTGAATTGAGCCTCAGACGGCTGCAGCACTGCCCGGGCTGGCGCATCCATGAGGGCGCACCGCCCGGGCTCAGCATGAAGAGAGGAGCTGACAGGAGGGAAGCGCTCAGCGCTCCCTCCTGTCAGTCCATTGTAGCGCGGCCGAGCTCTTTATGGCCGCGGGTACAGGAGCATGTGTCTCCTGTACCCGGCCCGACTGACATGAAGTGCGCACACAGTGTGCACTTCCTGTCAGTCCGTCAGGGTACAGGAAACTAAAGCTCCTGTACCCCTGGACCATAAAGAGCTCGGCCGCGCTACACTAGAGGTAGCGGAGGGAGGGGGGGGAGAATGACAAGAGTCGGGGGAAGAAGAATGACAAAGGGGGGGGGGAGGAAGAATGACAAGGGCGGGGGAAGAAGAATGACAAAGGGGGGGGGATGACAAGGGGGGGAGGAAGAATGACAAAGGAGGGGGGGTGAAGAATGACAAGGGGGGGGGGGAGAGAATGACAAGAGGGGGGAGAGAATGACAAGGGGGGGAGAGAACTGGCATTAGTTAAAGGGGTTCTGCAGTTTATTTAAACTGATGATCTATCCTATGTATGCAGTAGTGCCGCGGCCTTCTTGCTGTTTAACGCAGGCGCAGTGACATCACGACTAGTATCACTGGCCTTGGCGGAGTTAAGCTCTGTTCACTTGAATGAAGCTTAGCCCCGCCCAGGCCAATGAAACTAGTCGTGACGTCACTGCGAGAAGGCTGAGGCGCTACTGCCAGCGCAGCTGCCTTCTGAAACAGCTGATTGGCGACGGACCCCTGCCGATCAGTTTAAATAAACTGCAGAACCCCTTTAATATGGCAGATCATATGGGTGGGGCATTGTGATGTCACATGGGGGGGGGCGCGGCAAACTTTTCTTTTGCTTAGGGCAGCAAAAATCCTTGCACCGGCCCTGGGGAGAGTAGAGAATGAGGTCTTGTGAGGATGGGAGATTGCGTGTGGGAAGGTAGCGGGAGATCAGGTCACAGATGTATGGAGGGGACAGGCTATGGATGGCTTGTATGTCAGTATCCTCTAGCCAGTATCCTCTTTTCCCCAGGACCTACCTTCTCAAAGTCGCTGTAGGGACCCCCATATTCAATCATCTGGTAGCATCTTGCTGCTGTGTGAGCAGGTAATATTTGAATGTATACGGTGGGCCCACAAAATAAATTTTACTCTTTGAAGACCAGGCCATTATTGGATTTTAAGTTTTTTTTTTTTTTTTGCCTATTTATATATATATATATATATATATATATATATGGCAACATACTGTATGAGGAGTCTTTTCAGGGCTAGTTGTACTTTCTTTTGGGTACCTATATGTAACTAATTAATAAATATCAAATTATTTGATGCAAATGCCAAAAAAAGCTAATTTTTTTCCCCCATGCTTTTTATTTTCTGTTCTTATGCCATTCGCCTTTAACCATATATAATATAATGTGTTGAACAAGTTGTGATGGTGACGCCAAGCATATTTATATTATTTGTTATTTTGTTTTCCTTTATAAAATGTTATGTTTGCATGTTTTGTTTTTTCTTTTTTTTCAGTAAAGTGGTTTACCGGTCCTGTTATCTTGATGGCCTATATACTAATCAATGTTTGATGATGGGAGTCCACCTCTCCGCACCCCTTGCCCATCAGCCTGTTTGCAGTAGCTCAAGCGCTGGGACTACAGAAGTGGATGGAGCAGAACAGCTTATCAGCAAGGGTGTGCGAGTTGGACCCCGGGTGACAAGATATTGAAGGCATATCCTGGAGATAGGCCATCAATATAAAAGGATTGGAAAACTTCTTTAATTTTTATCAACATTTTCAAATCCCATAATGGGGTTGTATTCATGATTTAGGATTTTACATACTGATGTAATTTCACATATACAGTATCTCACAAAAGTGAGTACACCCTTCACATTTTTGTAAATATTTTATTATATCTTTTCATGGGACAACACTGAAGAGATGACACTTTGACTACTTTGCATTGTATCCGTGTGCAGCTTGGATAACAGTATAAATTAGGTGTGCCCTCAAAATGTCTACATTGCTGGAAACAAAAACGAGAACACGCCTAAGTAAAAATAGCCAGGTTGTGCCTAATTAGCCATTTTCCTCCCTGGTATCATGTGACTCATTTGTGTGGTAGGGGGGCATCCCTAATCCTAGCCCTTATCTCCTCACCATATGAGCGGACCTGGATGGTAGGATGGCTCATACCCAGGAAACCTAGGACCCTGAGTTGCCCTAAAAAAAAACCTCACAAAGGAGCAGGGGTGAGACGAACTATGCTTCCAATACACGGATGCACAGGAGTCTCCACTGGCCTAGCTGCAGGGAAAGAGGAAGCTGTATATATAAACTGGGAAGGCAGGTAAGCACACAATACAACACACTTACTTGCCGCAGACACCACCCCTGGTACCCGTGCATAGGTACTGGAGCCCGGACACCAACAACACACACACACAGGAATCAAGTACACCAGTTACTGCCTGGACCCCCATGCAGATAAATGCATGGCGACCCCAGGCAGCGCAGCATACAGATATGAGGTTCACCCCTCCGGGAAACCATAGGGGCCCACTTCCTCAGGCGGACAAGGGAATGTCTAGCAAACATGCTGGACAACAACAAACAAACTATACATAAGCAACAAATCTCCAAATCAAACCCACACCTTACAAAATAACAGGAAAGGACAGGAAGGAGACAAAGGGATAACATCGATGTCAAACTAGAATGGCCCTAAGTTTTCATCCTAGAAAGGAGCAAGCTTCTTCTCACCAAAAGGCAGACTCAACAAAGATCTCAGTCTCACAGCAACAGTACGAGACCTGAGACCACACCCAGCTCTACCTAAGGGCTGGATTCTGTAGCCCGAAACGCGTCACTTTGATGTAATTTGCTGTGACTTTGGTGGATTTTATATGATGAGCCAATAAAGAACCTTTTTTATTCCATAAGAAGCTGGATTCCATTTTTCCATTGGATACTTCATAAGGCCCAGTTCTGGTCTCTTTTCTGTGCTTTTTGGATTAAAGGTAGAGGTGAGAGCTGCAGCCATTTGAACTATTGCTTGTATGTAGTCTTGTTTCTGTAGATGCAAAATCCACCAAACATCAGTGAGATCCAGTGAGATAGTGTTGATTGCGAATATTCTAATCGCAAATTTATCCCTAAACTAAGTCATTGGGAGAAAAGGGCCTTGGTAAGGAGGGGTTCTCCACTTTTTACTATTGATGACCTCTCCTCAGGAGAGGTCATCATTATCAGATTGGCTGGGGTCCAATTCCTTGCTACCTGCTGATCAGCTGTTTGAAGAGAAGGTAGTGCTCGTATGAGTGCTGCCTTTTCTGTTTTCTTTACCTGCAGTAATTGCAGTGGTGAGTAGGGATAAGCAAATTGACTACAGATGAAACATCCGAAGTCGATTCGCATAAAACTTCGTTCTAGTACTGTACGGAGCAGTAGCCAAAGTTATTGCTTCGCAAAGTCTCGCAAGACTTCGCGCAATAACTTCATAAATCAATTTGTACTGTAAAAAAACATTTCCCGAACTCGGGTTCGGTTCCAAGTGGTACCTTGGACCCAAACCCGAGTTCTGGAAATGTTTTTTTACAGTACAAATTAATTTACAAAGTTATTGCGCGAAGTCTCGCAAGACTTCGCGAAGCAACAACTTTGGCTCATCGGAGCCAATACATTCTAATACTGTACGAAGCAGGAGTATCAGAACTAAGTTATATGCAAATCTACTTCGGATGTTTCATCCGAAGTCGATTCACTCATCCCTAGTGGTGAGCAGTGTAATTACAAGTATGGCGTCCCCATGGGACAGGTCTGCAGTATTCACTTGAGCAGACAGAGCAATCCCATTAAAGTGAATAGGGACGACATACTTGTAATTACACCTGCTCACCTCTGCAATTGCTGCGGCGTACAGGTAAATAGATCAGAAAAGGCAGCATTCACACGAAAACGACTTACTCTTTTGCAAGACCCCTTTAAAAGGAAATGTGTCATCAGAAAATGACCTATTGTTTAAATATCATTTTTATGTTTAATATAGTGTTGAGAGCGAATATTCGACTCGCGAATTATAATTGCTGAATTTTAATATCGCCACTTCGAGAATTTGCAAATATTTAGAATATAGTGCTATATATTCGTATTTGCGAATAGTGTTGATCGCCAATATTCTAATCACAAATTTATTGCGAATTTATCCCTAAACTAAGTAATTGGGAGAAAAGAAAGGTGAATACTAACCCAGTAGTCCAAAGAAACTGTGTGCAGATGGTCAAAATATCAGGAAGGTCAACCATCACTGCCTGCAGTACCCCGCCAATCTTGGCTTTATGGCAGAGTGACCAGAAAGAAGCTTCTCCTCAGTAAAAGGCCTCATGCACACGACCGTTTTTTTATGCTGTCCGCAAAAAGGGGTTCCGTTGTTCAGTGATCCGTGTCCGTTTTTGCCTTCCGTTGTGTTTCCGTGTGTCTTCCGTTTTTTTAGCGGACATGACCCAAAAGATTTTACCAAAAGACAGGCTGACAATGTTTCCCAAGTGCCTGGCAAGGGATCCGCAAAAAAAACGGACACGGAACACGGATGACACACGGATGGCCATCCGCATTTTTCACGGACCCATTGACTTGAATGGGTCCGTGAACCGTTTTTCGCGGACAAGAATAGGACAGGTTATATTTTTTTGACGGACTGGAATCACGGACCACGGACGCGGAGGACAAACGGTGCATTTGCCGAGGTTTCCACAGACCCATTGAAAACCAATGGGTCCGCAGAAAATCACGAAAAACGGAGCAACGGACACGGAATTAAACAACGGTCGTGTGCATGAGGCCAAAGACACATGAAAGTTTCCAAAAAAAAGCACGGACTGTGAGAAACAAGATTCTCTGGTCTGATGAAACCAAAATTAAACTTTTTGGCCTCAATTCTAAGCATCATGTTTGGAGGAAACCAGACACTGAGCAATACCATCCTCACAGTGAAGCATGGTGGTGACAGCATCATGCTGTGGGATTGGTTTTTAGTGGCTGGGACAGGAAGACTGGTCAGAGTTCAGGGAAAACTGAATGGAGCAAAGTACATCGATATTCCCTTACGTCCTACCAGCAGCACAGATGGGGTTAACCACCCCCCGTGGACTGGCAGGACCGGCGGAATGTTTAATGAGCCCAAGACTAATAACTCAATTTAACAATTAAGTATCTCCTTAAAAGGAGGAAGTCAACCCCCAGCCCACTGTGTTTTTTTCTGTCCTCCTGGACAGGTGGACTAGGCGGTTTGTTCCCCCCTTTCTTATGGAAAGTGCGGGGAGCCTTCTTTTCGTTTGGGTAACGGCGTTGCCTTTTTCCTAGGTACCTTGTCAGTTTGGCCGGCAGCTTATTTGCTGCCGGCCCGCGCAGTTGCGCCTGGCTGGGGTATTTTGGCGGCGTCCTTGGTCCAGGATTCCCGGTCCCTGTGCGCCGCCATCTTCCGGAGGTGACGCGGGACTCTCCTTTTGCATCACCTCCGGGTAATCCGGCCATGATTTTTCACGGGCACGATTTTTTTCATAGATGCGATTTTTTTATGCATCTTCCTGTGGAGGATTTACTGGGGAAGGGTGGATTGGCTATCCCTCCCCTTCCCCTATTTTGGGAGGCTGTGTGCTCCAGTTCAGTCTGGCTACATATGCTTTTTCAGCTAGCTCCCAGAGTCCTAAAATTGGTGTTGTTCCACTTGTGGTGTTTTTTTCCTCAGCTGCCTCCGGTCTGTTTTTCTTCCTTTCCTGCGTAGATAGGTGGTTTACAAATGTTTTATTTGTCCCTTTTTTTCCCGCAGTGATGTCTCCTCCGCGGGATTCGGAAGGCAGGAAAGTGGATTCCAAGAGGAAGCATCTATCCTGCTACCATTGCAGCAGTCAACGGTTATTGTAAGCTGATCATACCTGCACTCGTAAGATCGCAGAAGCTAAGCAGCTTTAGGCTGGGCTAAGACCAGCTTGGGAGACCGGTTGGGAATCCCTGGGTGTGTTGACTTAACCTACCTACACCTGGGGTTACAGCTGCGGTTAGAGGTTTCTGACCTCTAGTGAACATACATTGCAGGATATGTATCAATGGCTCTGTTAAAGTCATAGGCCTGCTGGATGGAAAGGCTTCCTATTCGTGCCCAGGCCCCTATGGAGACCTCTGTCCCGGTAGAGAGACCTTCTTGGTCTCCTTAGTTTCTTCCTCCTCGGATGAGGAGGAGCTGACGTTGTGTTTTCTCCCCTGGAAAGACACAGAAGTTGCTCAAGTCCATCAGGTCGGGGGACCATGATGTTGACTCTGGGGGGAGCCTCCCGTTCCCGCTACTCGGGCACATCGTGTCTTCAAAGCGGATGAGACCCTCCTCTCTGTCATGATATAGAGTGGAAAAAACCTGGAAAAGGTCCGGTTTTAACAAAGAAGTTTAAATCCATGTTCCCGATGGCTTAACCCTCGGTGGATTCGTGGGGATCCATTCCCAAGGTGGACATGGCTATTGCCAAGTTGTCCAAGCGCACTCTGGTTCCTGCAGACGATGGGTCTAGCTGCAGGACCCCCTTACAGAGTGCACACTAATACGGGGTGTTACGGCAGCTGCGGCTTCCGCTTCCACAGCCATAGCGGCTTTTTGAAGTCTCTACGTTCCTCCGATCTCGCCTGGATCAAATTCAAGTTGATGTGAACCAGAGGTTTGAACCAGATGCTTTTCAAGACCATCAACCTGGCTACGGACTTCTTGTGCGATACCGCACAGCCCCAGTTGAAGCTAGCGAAGAAGTTCCCCGCTAGCAAAGCAAGTCCTGGGTATAAGGCCAAACACAGATCCTTGCTCTTGAAGCTAAGCAGCAGGTCTGTGGCTCATGGGAGACCAAGTGTGCCTTTGGCACCCTGTAACAATACTATCAAATAATGTCAGGGGCCTATATATAGCATGGCCCTGGGATAGGCGGTCCATATTCCATTTGAAGGAGCCAAGGATGGAAAATCCACCTCCTGACTACGGGCTTCTTCAAGGCTCTTGCTTAATTCCCATTACTCCTGCCGTCCTGCCAATAAGCTTCATGTACCCGTCGGGAGTCGTCTCTCCCACTTCTGAGAAGAATGGATCCAAGAGATCTCGGATCCCTGGGTCCTGAATATCATTTTCAACGGTTATTTAGTCAACAACACCTCTATTCCACTGGACAGGTTTGTCAAGATCAACCTTCTACAAGCGGCCAAGGAGGCGATCCTAGAGGCCTACATTCAGGACTACATTTGCAAAAGGGCTCTGGAGGAGGTTCCGGCAGGAGAACGGGGCCTAGGGATCTATTCACCAGTTTTTCTGGTTCCCAAGGCTTCAGGAGATCTCCGGATGATTATCGATCTGAGATATTTCAATCGATTTATAAGGAAGGTGAAGTTTCGTGTAGAAACCATCAGGTCAGTAGTTCACGTCGTCAATCCTGGAGACGTGATGGCAACCCTGGACCTCAAGAATGCATATCTGCACATCCCGATCCATCCTGGTTCCAGGAAGTATATCAGGATCACGGTCCAGGTGTCCGGTGTCGTCAAGCATCTTCTGTTGCCCTTCTCTTTGGCATTTCTTCTGCCCCTCACACTTTTACCAAGGTGGTGGTTCTGTGGTGGCGGCTTTGAGGCTTCAAGGACTGACCATCATTCCTTATCTGGACGACTGGCTTTGAAAGCCTCTGCTCTAGCGGTCCTAACCCAACTTCTTCAGGTAACAATCTCCTTTCTGTTCCACCTAGGTTGGATCATCAGCTGGTAGAAGTCGAACGTGAGCCCGTCGACTTCAGTAAGATATCTAGGCTTCATAACCGACTCCGCTGGGATGTTGCTCCAGTTGACTCCAGAAAAAGATTCCGGGTTCAGAACACGGCAAGTTCCTTTCCCGGCGAGTTCCAATCCGGACTCTCATGAAGATGTTGGGGCTCATGTCAGCGTCTGCGGAAGCAGTCCCTTGGGCTCTATGGCACCTCCGCCCTCTACAGTCGGAGGTCCTCTCCTAATGGAATGGCAGCCCTGCTGGGCTAAACTCCCTGTGCTCCCTGACTTGGCAAACTCGGTATTCCCTCAGATGGTGGTGCCATCTTTTAGACGGGAAGTCTATGACCCAGCCAGTCTGGGTCATATTGACTACGGATGCGTCCTAAGTAGGCTGGGACGCTCACCTAGACGACACTCCAGTTCACGGGACCTGGTTTCCTCAGGAGTGGCTTCTTTCATCCAATCTCCGCGAGATTCAGGCTATCCGGCTAGCCCTCCTTCACTTAGCCCCTCAGATCCGGGGCAAAGCGGTGAAAGTCCAGTCAGACAATGTGACTGCGGTACTTTACATCAACCAGCAGGGAGGCACAAGATCACTTCCCCTCTTGTCAGAGATCGGGGTGATTCTGGATTAGACAGAGTTGTACCTTCCCACTTATCTGCGATCCACATCCAAGGCTCCCTCAATATGATAGCGGCTGAGCCGCGGTCTTCCATCGGTAGAGTGGTCTTTACATCCGGAGAATCAAGCAGATAGTCCTCAAGTGGGTATGCCAGAGGTGGATCTCATGGCAACAAGGTTCAATGCCAAGGTGAAGAGGTTCTGCTCCTCTACAGGAGGACAACCCCTGGCGTTAGACGCTCTGTCAATATCCTGGAGGTTCAGGCTGGCTTACATCTTCCCTCCCTTTTCCATGATACCGAGGGTATTGATGAAAATCCGTCAGGATCAGGCCTCGGTGATAGCCATCATACTGTTTTGGCCGAAGAGATCCTGGTTTACCTAGCTCACCCAGTTGAGTCGAGGACAATATTGGAGGCTCCCCACAGCAGACCCTGGTGTCGTGGGACACTCACCTCTGCTCAGATCTGCACAGATTCAACCTGACAGCCTGGAGGTTGATCAGTCCCTTCCCGGAATAGAAGGGCTTTCAGAGTCGGTCCTGAGAACGCTGTCTCATTCTAGAGCGGACCCTACCAAGAGAGCCTACTCTTGTATTATGAGGATATTCTCATCCTGTTGTACCTCAACTGAGGAGGCGTCTGCAGATCCGCCCCTCTCTGCTATCCTTCAGTTCCTGCAAACGGCCTTGATAGAGGCCTTGCCCTTTACTCAGAAGATTCAAGTTTCAGCCATTTCAGCTTGCCTTAACAGGCTTTTTCTCAGGACCCGCTGATCAAACGGTTCCTTAAAGGAGCTGAAAGATAAAAGCCTACAGTACTGAGACCCCTTTTTTTCAATGGGTTTTTCAGTAGTTCTCAGGGGGTTAGCATCTCCCCCCTTTGAACCATTAGAGGAGGTGGACATCAAGTTCGTCACTTGGAAGTTTGTGTTTCTCCTTGCAGTGACTTTGGCCAAGAGGGTCTCTGAGCTTCAAGCTCTCTCAGCACATGAGCCCTATTCTTACATCACCGGGACCTTCTTAGATTCCTCCCGTATTGTAGGCCTAAAGTTCCTTCCTTCTAGAACATCAACCAGGTGATATTCCTCCCGGTTCTGTCGACATCTACCACCTCCTCCTAGGAACCTGCTAGACATCCTCTGGACGTCTCGAGATGTCTCCGGATCTATGTGGATAGATCAAGGAGTTCAGGAAAGATGAGAATCTGCTAATCCTGTTGCCGGTAAGTTTAAAGGCTATAAGGCATCCAAACCTTCCATCAGTCGGTGGATTGAGGAGGCTATTAAGGAATCCTTTGTTTCCACAATCTCTGGACCCTCCGGGATTCGTGAAGGCCCACTCTACTAGAGTTGTGGCTACTTCTTTTGCCGAGAGGAGTCTTCTGCCTCTCAACATGATTTGCAAAGCTGCCTCCTGGAGCTCTGAATCGACATTCATCTCCCATTATAGACTAGATGCCAGTCTAGCTGAGTTTTCGGCCTTTGGGCAGACTTTTCTTAGTTCTGCCAGGCAGGAAGGCCCTCCCTAGGGGTTTTTCTTGCTATCTCCCCATCTGTGCTGCTGGTAGGACGTAAGGGAATCGTTAATTTCTAACGATAATTTGTTTTCCCTTAGTCCTAACAGCAGCACACAAATTTCCCACCCTAGTAAGTCTAGTTTTTTTCTTGCTATAAACACAGTGGGCTGGGGGTTGACTTCCTCCTTTTAAGGAGATACTTAATTGTTAAATTGAGTTATTAGTCTTGGGCTCATTAAACATTCCGCCGGTCCTGCCAGTCCACGGGGGGTGGTTAACCCCATCTGTGCTGCTGTTAGGACTAAGGGAAAACAAATTATCGTTAGAAATTAACGATTCTTAATGAAAACCTGATCCAGAGTGCTCTGTACCTCAGACTGTGGCCCTAAGAACACAGTCAAAACAACACAGGAGTGACATAGGGACAACTCTGCGAATGTCTTTGAGTGACCCAGCTAAAGCTCTGACATGAACCCAATCGAACATCTCTGGAGAGCTCACAGAGCTTGAGAGGATCTGCAGAGAATGGCATAAAATCGCCCAAATTAGGTGTGAAAAGCTTGTGTCAATGCAAAATTTTAGTTTTTCCTTTTCAATAAATTAGCAAAAGATTTATAACATTCTGTTTTCACTTTCTTATTACGGGGCATTGAGTTCAGAATGAAAGGAAAAACTTAATTTTGTTTTATTTTAGCACAAAGCTGCAACATGACAAAAACTGAAAGGGTCAAAAGACTTTCCCAATGCACTGTAGGTGAGAGTCTGATGTTGGGTTAGAGTGTTCCAGAGTATAGGGGATATACAGGAGAAATCTTGGAGGCAATTGTGGGAAGAACAGATAAGAGGAGAGTAGAGAAGGAGGTCTTGTGAGGATGGGAGATTGCGTGTGGGAAGGTAGCGGGAGATCAGGTCACAGATGTATGGAGGGGACAGGCTATGGATGGCTTGTATGTCATAGTTAATATTTTGTACTGAGTTTTCTGGGCAATGAAGAGCCTGTGAAGGGATTGATAAAGAGAAGAGACAGAAGAGTAATGGAGGAGAGGTGTATTAGCCGGGCAGCAGAGTTGAGGACAATATCGTTTTTGTTTTAACATTGCGCTCAGGCCCTGGTTAGATTGTTCATTAATAGGAACGTCTACTTTTTTGAAAGCTTTTTTGTTAGACGGTTGTTAATATAAGTGTTTCTTGAGTAGGGAATGGCAGGCTTTCTTTCGGGAGACAATAGTACTGAGAAATGGATGGGTGACCCTAAGGAGGTCTTCTCAGAGAAAGAACTACCTGCACAGCCTCAAATCATTAGTATTACATCCTCCTTTAAACAGGTGACATGAACTTACAAAAATCACATCCGCTCATGGTGGGAAGTACAAACCCCAGACACATCAAAAATAAAATTGTCCCTAGAGGTCTTCATAACCCTTTACCCCCAGCAGCTCGCCTACGATCTAGTGAGTTTATAAATAAATTAGAAAAAGGGTCTATTGAGTCTTCCATTAGACTCATAAAACTACTATTGGGGGAAGAAAAGGGATTACTAGCTAAAACCGAATCTGAACTCAAGGAGGGTGTGGAACAGGAAAAAAGTTCAGCATCCACCCTGACTTTAGCAAAAAAGAGACTAGCCTTCAACAGGCTATAGAAAGGTACACTGCCCAATTCAAGGAGAGAAAAGATATAAAAGACTTTAAAGAGGGCACAGTATTCTACTACAGCTCTAAGCAGGTGAATGCACTTGAACTAGACACTGATCTATCTATCCTCTTCTGAGTGTGAGACAACGCCTGACCAAGCGACAACAGTGAGAGGCACAAACACACAGTCATACAGGAGACCATACGGTGGTAGAAACCGTGGTAGGGGTGCCAGAGGTGGTTTTTTAGACAACACCCCTCCGGATTCTGAGGAACAAAAAATAATACCTCCCCACCCACACACACAATGAGCAGTTGGGATGAATTACAAGTTGTAAATTTATCTCCTCGCATATTGACTGACGCTGAAATGCAAATCCTTATAAAAGGTCTTTCATTTATCCCTCTCCACAGATTTGACCTCTTTGAGTGGGTTAAAGACTTCCCCCTTTGTGCGCGGAAACTAGGGATAGATGAGCAAGATCTCCCTGATGTTCAATTGCTGGCTGACATCTATACTGAAGGCCAATGTAGTCTGGGGGATGGTCCCTTTACAAACTTAAGGCCACCCCCCAGGAGATTTACCCCCATAAATGACAATACAACCATTGACACGTTTGTGTCAGTTGTGACTAACAAATTACATTTACTTGAGGAACTGACACCTGACCCAGACAATATGAGGCCCGAGGAAAGGGAGGCTCTCAAACAGTTCGAGCAGGAGGCCTGAGGAAAGGGAGGCTCTCAAACAGTTCGAGCAGGATAACGACTTTCACACTCGCGTTTTGGCTTTCCGTTTCTGAGATCCGTTCAGGGCTTTAACAAGCGGTCCAAAGCGGAGCAGTTTGCATTCTAATACATTCTGAATGGAAAAGGATCCGCTCAGAATGCATCAGTTTGCATCAGTTCAGTCTCCATTCCGCTTTGAAGAAGGACACCAGAACGCTGCTTTCAGCGTTTTGGTGTCCGTCTGATGAAACTGAGCCGAACAGATCCGTCCTGGCACACAATGTAAGTCAATGGGGACGGATCCGTTCTCACTGGCACAATAGAAAACAGAGCCGTCCTCCATTGACTTTCAATAGTGTTCAAGACGGAGCCGCTTGGCTATGTTAAAGATAATACAAACTGATCCGTTCTGAACGGATGCAGAAGTTTGTACTATCTGAACGGATCCCTCCATGACGGATCCGCACAAAACGAGAGTCTGAAAGTAGCCTAATGACATTGTGATCAAGCCATCTGATAAAGGGGGCAATATTGTCATCCTGGATCATAGGAAATATTAGAATACGTGCCTGATCCTAAATGACAAACTTACACACATCTACCCTCTGATCATTACTCCATTTAAAAAAAAAGAATTGTCTGACTTCTTTTGAACGATTGAAGCCAACCTCATCAGTAAATCTGAGTCATTGTACTGCTTACCTGAGCATCCTGTATTGGCCACATTCTACAGTTTACCCAAACTACACAAGGGTTGTACCCCACTCAAGGGCAGGCCAATTTTATCAGAAATGGGAAGTTTAACATCAAATTTCAGCACATACACTCACCTAAAGAATTACCGTATTAGGAACACCTGTTCTATTTCTCATTAATGCAATTATCTAGTCAACCAATCTCATGGCAGTTGCTTCAATGCATTTAGGGGTGTGATCCTGGTCAAGACAATCTCCTGAACTCCAAACTCAATGTCAGAATGGGAAAGAAAGGTGATTTAAGCAATTTTGAGTGTGGCATGGTTGTTAGTGCCAGATGGGCCGGTCTGAGTATTTCACAATCTGCTGGGATTTTCACGCACAACCATTTCTAGGGTTTACAAAGAATGGTGTGAAAAGGGAAAAACATCCATTATGCGGCAGTCCTGTGGGCGAAAATGCCTTGTTGATGCTAGAGGTCAGAGGAGAATGGGCCGACTAATTCAAGCTGATAGAAGAGCAACGTTGACTGAAATAACCACTCGTTACAACCGAGGTATGCAGAAAAGCATTTGTGAAGCCACAACACGCACAACCTGGAGGCGGATGGGCTACAACAGCAGAAGACCCCACTGGGTACCACTCATCTCCACTACAAATAGGAAAAAGAGGCTACAATTTGCACGAGCTCACCAAAATTGGACTGTTGAAGACTGGAAAAATGTTGCCTGGTCTGATGAGTCTCGATTTCTGTTGAGACATTCAAATAGTAGAGTCCGAATTTGGTGTAAATAGAATGAGAACATGTATCCATCATGCCTTGTTACCACTGTGCAGGCTGGTGGTGGTGGTGTAATGGTGTGGGGGATGTTTTCTGGTCACACTTTAGGCCCCTTAGTGTCAATTGGGCATCGTTTAAATGCCACGGGCTACCTGAGAATTGTTTCTGACCATGTCCATCCCTTCATGACCACCATGTACCCATCCTCTTATGGCTACTTCCAGCAGGATAATGCACCATGTCACAAAGCGCGAATCATTTCAAATTGGTTTCTTGAACATGACAATGAGTTCACTGTACTAAAATGGCCCCCACAGTCACCAGATCTCAACCCAATAGAGCATCTTTGGGATGTGGTGGAACGGGAGCTTCGTGCCCTGGATGTGCATCCCTAAAATCTCCATCTGCAAGATGCTATCCTATCAATATGGGCCAACATTTCTAAAGAATGCTATCAGCACTTTGTTGAATCGATGCCACGTAGAATTAAGGCAGTTCTGAAGGCAAAAGGGGGTTCAACACCGTATTAGTATGGTGTTCCTAATAATTCTTTAGGTGAGTGTATATTGACACCATCTTAAAGGGAACCTGTCACCATGTTTTCACATATAAAACTGAATGTACCTTCAAATTTGTCTACCTTGATAGTTACCAGCGATCCACCCATAACCTTCTCACGACTAACATGTCCTATTATATCACCCTCTAAAGCTTTCCCGCCGTTATGCTCATTTGCATAAATAATTCCTTCCCCTCACACCATCCGAGCCTATTTCCCTCCCGCTAGACTTTGATTGACAGCGAATCTGCTAGATTTTATCTATAGGGACGTTTCTTAGGCGGAGCTGAGGAGCTGGACGCAGAGAAAATATGACTCTTCTCTGGTCACACAAGTAAGATAAGACTCTTTTATGTTAATTTGCATAAAAGGCGGGAAGTACAAAATGCATCATACTTATTTAATTTGGCTGCAGATTAAATTAAAAGTGTAATTCATATGTTTAGGGCAACACAAACATTTAGAAATGCTCAGTGAGGGAAGCATAGTAGAGGTGACAGGGTCCCTTTAAGGCCATTTGGATTGGTCTTTTCAATGAAAAACACCAAACAGAGAACCAAACCACCACAATGAATCATAAGTAGATACTGGGGAGCAATATCTTCATTACTTTAACAACAAAATAATAAACATCTAAAATTAGTCACAGCAACGGTATGCATATAACAATGATCATGTAGTAACAAGTCCAATATTTCAAGGGTTTACAGAGTCTTAATTAGAATATTCAAATCTGTCATCCACAATAGGCACACATAATTCATTAAATATAAAGCTTATTGCTGCTGAAGAAATGCAAATCCAAAAACAATAAAAAATGAACACAGAAATAGTATAAAGGATCAAAGTAATTGCACATATCAGGAACACCAAGGATAACCCTATATCATAGTAAATACAGACCAGTGTGCCTCCACCCCGACTTACGTTTCACTTGTTAGCTTCCTCAGGGGATAACAGAATATTGGATCCAATGCCTCTATATACCTAGTTAAGTGCTGTTTAATTAAAAGCAGATGGGAGAGGTAGACTATGATTGGACTAGGAATGTGATCACACATGGGTTCCACAATTGGAGCGCATACTGTCACTTCCTCCCAATTATCCATGGCCAGTGGATCATACACAACATTTTTATATTAACATATATAGATACCTAAGTAAATATTTAGGTCGACTACACACTCTGATTGTCCCATATAATTGAATAAACAATATCAATATGCTGCCGAGCCACGCTCCAACCTCCAGTGTGCGTTCCACAGCGGAATCCTCGAAGTATCGCAAGACTTCGCGGACATCAGTGGAGACAAGCCAACAGCGCATCCATAGCAACGGTACACAGAATAGAAGCGTGCAATACTGCGTTCAACTCAGGACATATAACTTCATATATAAAAAAAAACTAAAATTATTGTGGACCATGGTTAATGAGTGATTCAAATCGTCAATTTGTGGAGCAAATATCAGACATCGAGAACGTTGGTGATACACCAATAGCACGTCATGTTACGGACCATCACGGTGGGAGGACAGATGCCCTTACATTTAAGGGGACTGAACATGTGATAAAGTCCCCACAGGTCGGAGACATGGACCTGGTTCTTTTATGTAAGGAGGTCGCAGAGTATTCGACCACGACCGGGCCCGGCAGGGGAAGGCGGCAGGGCTCAGAGAGATGAGCACTTCCATTGTGGAAGTGCTCATCTCCATAGTCATTTGTATCGCCGTCCTCAGGGCAGTGATACAGATGGATGCTGCGGCGGGGCAGGGGAGACAGAGGCGTCTCCCTTCCCCGTTACTCTGATAGGCCGCAGGCACTAGGCCTGCAGCCTATCAGAGGCCGGTGCCGTACAGCAGGGGACACAGGCCGGAAGCGGCCTGCATCGCATCGCTGCCATGGAGGTAAGTATAAGTGTTTATTTTTATATGGTACAATACTTGTTACTGGCACATGATTTGGGGGGAAGAGGCACTTGTTACTGGCACATGATTGGGGGGGCACTTTTTACTGGCACATGATTGAGTGGGGGAGAGGCACTTGTTACTGGCACATGATTGGGGGGGCATCTATGGGGGCACTTCTTACTGGCACATGATTGGGGGGCATCTATGGGGGCACTTTTTATTGTCACAGTATTTGGGGTCGGGCACCGGGGGGGGGGGGGATTCAAAGTTTGCCCTGGGGCCCATATTACTCTAGTTATGCCCCTGGTGGTCTCCTGTTACATGTAGCACTGCCTGCGCTTCCCCCTGAGTGGCCATTTATAACATTACAAGGGAGCTAGCAGACAGGCATGTGCGGTTGCCGCGCCTCCCATCTGATTGGCTGCTGTTGCTTTGACACACCTACAGGGGGGTGGGGTTGCTGGCCTTTTAACCATGGCGTTTGCGCGGTTGCTCATGGCCACCACAGCGCCGGTTCCCTGGCTGATTACATGCTGCTGCACATAGGCAGCTACCTTGCCACTACTTTTTTTTGTTCAGTCCGCCACAAGCATGCTTCTGATGACTTGTGGGAGTCCACCCGCAAAGAAACACGTCAAGTCTTGTATTTGAGAGCACATGGCAGAGTGCCTTTGTCATTGTGGCACTCTGTGAGCGTGGGTTTGCTGATACATATACAACGCTCTATACAGGACTGGCCGTATGTATCCTTATCGGGGGTCATTAAACCCTTAAGGACCTCCGCCGTATATGTACGGCGGAAGTCCGGTCCCTAAACAAGGTGCCCGCTTGCACGTGCAGCAGGCGCCATAGCCGCTGGGTTTCTGCTATTTTAAATATCAGAAACCCGTGGCATATGTATGCGATTAGCCATAAGGCTGATCGCATACATTTTCTCCTTCCGATGCCGTGACCACAGCATCTGATCAGTCGGGAAGCTGAAGTCGCGTGCATCCGCTTCTGTAACAGCGTTCCCCGGCTGAGATCGGAGAACCTGTTACATCGCTGAAATAGCCCGAAGCCTCAAGCAGGCTTCGGAGTCTATTTCAGGAATATACTAATACATGCCACTAGGTGGCAGCATTGTATTGTTATATTGCAAATGTCAAGAAGTCATCAATGAACACAATGGGCAATCTAATGATTGCCAGTTATTGTCACCCAAGGTGACTTAAAAAAAAGTTTAAAAAAAGTAAAAAAAAGTTTTTAGAAATATAAAAAAATAAAAAAAATTGTTAAAATCACCCCTCTTTCCTTAGAATAAAAAAAAATAATACTTCACCAATAAAAAAAATAAACATCATGGGCATTGCCGTGTGTGAAAATGCTCATACAATTAAAAAATAACAAATATGGTGTAACGGGAAAAAAATTAAAAACAGCCAATTTGAAATTTTTTGTCACTTCAACTACCCAATAATTTTTTTATAAAAAGTGATCAAAAAGTCGCACATACTTCAAATTGGTTTCACTGAAAAGAACAGATCATCCCGCAAAAAATGAGCCCGCTCACACAGCCCTGTACACATAACCGGTAACTACAAAAAAGTTATAAGGGTCAGAAAATGGTTAAAAAAATATTTTTTTTTTATCAAAGGTTAATTTCTTTTTTTAAAAGTAGTAGTATTTAATAGTATTAAAAAGCAAGACACATTATACAAGTGTGGTATCGTTGTAACCGTACTGACCTGGAGAGTAAAGATAACAGGTAAATTTTACCACATAGTGTACAGTGTAAAAAAAAAAAAAAAAAAAACCTTTATCAGAATTGCATTTTTTCCCAATTCTACCCCATTTGGGAAAAAAATCTGCTTCCTACTACATGGTATGCAACCGTAAATGGTGCCATTAGAAAGGAAAACTTGTCCCGCAAAAAAATAAGCCCTCATAATGCTATGTGAATGGAAAAATAAAAATGTTAGAACTATGGGAATGCGGGGAGTGAAAAATGCAATGCAAAAAAGGAAAATCTCAGGGTCCTGAAGGGGTAAATACCAATCACTGGTCTCTATATACATGTTGACAGACCAGGGTTGATAGCATTGTCACGTCTGAGGTGCATGTTTTACTCTGACACAATACATGCACTCAGATCTAGTGAAGATAGGGGGTTGCTTCCTTACACATGAGGGCAACAACTAATTTGCATCAACAACTGCGTTGCATCTTTACTCTCAGTTATAATAGTGTCATTCAGAGTGGTGTAGGTGACCTCCCATTGAACACATATTTGTGCATACCCCTATGCCTGATGTTGATATTCTATTTTGGGCTGTGTACCCCAGATTATTTATTTTTAACAAATTTACCAATAAATATTGTTTTTGTTTGAACGTTCTATTAAGGCTCTGGTCAGATTGGAGGGGTGCTAGATGGGAGGCCACGGAGAAGGATGTTACAGTAGTATAGGCAGAACATGAACAAAGCATTTTTTCAGACTCCTGGTTGAGGAATGTGTGGATCCAAGAGATATTTTTGAGTTGGAGGTGGCAGGAGATGGAAAGGGCTTGGATGTGTGGTTCAGAAAGCAGAATCAAAGGTTACCCCAAGGCAGCGGACTTGGTTGACCATGGAAAGTGTGTAGTAATTGACTATGATAGATAGGTCTGTTGGGGGGTAAGTGAGATGGGGGAAAGATGATAAATTCTGTTTTTGATATGTTAAGTTTTAGAAAGTAAGAGAAGAATAAGGAGGATGTAGCATATAGGCATTGTGGGATTTAGGATAATAAGGAAATTATATGATGTAGCATATAGGCATTGTGGGATTTAGGATAATAAGGAAATTATATCTGGACCAAAGAGGTAAATTTGTCATCAGCATATTAGTGATACTGAAAGCCTTGGGACTCTATGAACTGTCCCAGGCCAAAGGTGTAGACCGAGAACAGTAGGAGTCCTAGGACAGAGCCTTGAAGGACATCAACAGAGAGGGGACGAGACGAGGAGGTGGTGTATGAGTGGAGACACTAAGGGGGGGGCATTTATCAATACCATTTCCATGCTGGTCTTGATTCTCCCTGTGCAGCTGGAGGATGTGCCAAATTTAAGCAAAGGTGCAGATCGTGTGAGTAAAATCGACAGCAGCCGCCCAACCGCCATAGATATCTGTCTTAATTTGCACAAAAAAACTGGCGTGAATTACGATAAATGTGCCAGTTTCCGACTTTAATATGGCAGTATTGTGGTGTAAAATCCTTGATAAATTTCCTTCCAAAATGTCTAAATATATCTGCATATATAAAGTGCCCATCAACTGGCACTGGTTGGAGGCAATAGAATTGGTCTCAGATCGTTTTAACCCCTTAGATATCACAGTCAATAGTGACCATTGCATCTAAGGTGGAGTTTGCTACCTCTCAGCTCATCCATCCCCCAAAGCGGGGCCTAACAAATGCCCCCAGGTATGCCAGAAGCATATGACTATCAAGCCATACTTCAGGCTTCTTATAACTAGTACCTAAGGAATTGCAGAAGATCATTTTTGGTTGAATTTCCCCTTGAAATTATCTTTTCCAACTAATTAAGCTAACAACACCAGCTCTGCAGCATCACAACAAACTAACACATTATCCCCTTAGAGCAGCTAATTTCCTAGCAAAGAAAACAAGTGACCATGAAGGAAAAGGGTGATTTTATAATTACTATATATCTTCTTTCCTGATTAGCCTCAGCAGCAATAGCACAAGCAATGATTTTGTCGCAAGACTACATACAGTATATAAACACACTCCCCCCTTTCTATGTATTTGCCATAAAGAGTACTGACTCACTTATTTTGCTTTCCTTTCTTTTACTCTCTCAGCATGATTAACCCTATTAAACCAGGAAAACTGCCTGGTAGGGTCAATCATGCTGATTAAAACGATACCTTTCTTTTGTTTTTAGCTTGTACCGCTGATGAGATATCATTACTTTTATATTTATGCAATTTAATTAGTTGGAGCACTGAGGGGCTACCTGTAGCTCTGGGAGCACAGCCACAACTATGCCCTAGTGCTCAGTACTTTCTCCACCCTTTTAATTAACAGGGCAAGTCATCTCATCTTGCCATGTCTTCTGAGTCCTGTGCTATCAGCATATGTGCTCTAGATCTGCTGTTTACTGAGTAGCACAGATTCGCAGATGCTAACTAGGGGCGAACTGGCCATAGACCCTACAGGGAAATTTTGCGGTGGGCCAATGCCCAAGGAGCCACCCAATGCATCCTCATGGCCGCAAGCCAGGTACATAAAGGGCTGTTTGTTGTTTTCATTGTTTGCACATATTTAGGCTACTTTCACACTAGCGGCAGCTTTCTCTGGTAGGCTGTTCCGGCGGGTGAACAGCCTGCCGGATCCGTGCCACTGCGACATTTGCCGCGCTGCCGCTGGAACTCTGGCCTGCTCTCAGTATAGTCAATGGGGCCGGAGTGGACCTCCTGGGGCACGCGTGCACTAGCAGCAACATCGATCCGGCAGGCTGTTCACCCACCGGAACAGCCTGCCAGAGAAGTCTGCCACTAGTGTGAAAGTAGCCTAACCCAAGTTGTATAGTAATAAACTGTGCCTCTAACATTTATCACCTGAGTGCCTATAATTTTGCTTCATCTTACTTTCGCCAACTTTTTACTAAGATTGGTGTACGAAACAGCAGTCTTTTGTAAATAAGCCCCACTGTGCAGTGGCCATGCCTGGTTATTATAGCACTGTTCTAAGAGTATCATTGTAGTAACTAGACACGGCCACTACAGAGTGTATGGAGCTATGCTGTCCCAGTGCCTGGTTCCGGCACAACGCTGATAGGCAGGAGTACCAGCAGTCAGACCCACACTAATCCGATATTGATAAGGACAGGTCATCAATATTAAAGCCCCAGAAAGCCAATGCTCTGGCAAATATACAGTAGTAATTAGGGATGAGCGAAGAGAGCTTCAGATTCTAGATAATTTTAATGCTGTACAGAGATTTGTCTCCGTACAGCATTAAAATGCATAGGCTCCGGTGAGGCACTTAATCCCCCTTCGGTGAATAAGTTTGGGATTTGATTATTAAACTTGAAAACCATTTTAAAACTTGGTTCCGTAGTCAGTTTCAGTACCGAGGTACCAGTCGGTACCAAGGCCGACTTTGGATACCTGTTTTAAAATGGTTTTCAAGTTTCAAATGCCGAAGTTATTCACCTAGGTTTTTAAGTCATTTCGCCTTGCCGGTGCCTATAAATTTTAATGGTCTTTTTTAGCAAAGTGACTTTGGATCTAGGATCTGAACCTTGCTTTGCTCATCCCTAATAGCAATAGATCGGACAGCGAGATCAACAGGATGTCTGTGATCCTGAGATATTCCGGTGGTAGGTAGAACACATTCCAAGTTCACTTACCCTAGTGTACCCTATAAGGAGACTGACATGGGTCCTCTCACCCTAGCTCTCACCCTTACAAGGGCAGTCACAAACATCTTCAATAAAAAAAAACATTTTTTGCACAGCTCACCCTAAATGTGCATAATCCAGACACTCCCGTAATATTAACAAAAATGCAGCACGGATGAATCCCCTGGATCTGGGATCATGAGAGACTTCAGTAACAAATTTTCAATAGGTCCATGTAAATAAAAAATACGTTTTATTTTAAGTTCAAAGGTGCTGGACCTATTGAAAATGTGTTACTAAAGGAAGACTTACTATAGTATGTTGAAGACAGCTGTACAACATAAATTACTACAGGTAACAAACATACTCTCCCATGGTTTCAGGTGGCATTATTAATTCTTTCTACACCGGGCCAGTTTTCACCTTCCTACCCAGGCCATTTTTTGCAAATCTGAGCAGTGTCACTTTATGTGGTAATTACTTTAAAACGCTTTTACTTATTCAGGCCACTCTGATATTTTTTCCGTATTATATTGTACATCATGACAGTGGTAAAATTGAGTCAAAAAATTGACTCTCCATAGTCTGAAAGCCACAGTTTTTTTTTATTTTTTGGGCAACTGTCTTAGGTAGGGTCTCATTTTTTGCGGGATGAGATGACAGTTTGATTGGTATGATTTTGTGGTGCGTATGACTTTTTGATTGCTTGGTATTACACTTTTTGTGAAGTAAGGTGATAAAAAATGGCTTTTTTTACACAGTTTTAATTTTATTCTTTTGATGGTGTTCACCTAAAGGGTTAGGTCATGTGATAATTTTATAGAACCGGTCGATACGGACGCGGTACCTAATATGTCTACTTTTTTTCCCTATTTTTTTACAATTTCTTTTACTTTATTTTACTCTATTTTAGGAAAAGGACTTTTTTTGACTTGAAACTTTTAATTTTTTTTAAACTTTATTTTTTTAAACTTTTAAACTTTATTTTTTGTCCCACTCTGCCTTCCTGCCATCGGGTCCCCATCACAGCAGCGCGGGGACTCAATGGCTGCTCCAATCCCCGCACAGACCGCAGCACATCAAGGGTTAATGCGCCGGCATCTGTTTTTTCACCAATGCCGACGCATACAGCAGGGGTCCGGCTAACAGTGACTGCTGGACCCCGACGCTGATCGGGCGGGCACAGCTCCTGCACCCGCTTGATCAGTGGGCAGTAATAGTACGGCGCTGGGCGGCAAGTCACGTCCCGCTGTGCCGTACTATTACGGCGCTGGTCGGGAAGGGGTTAACGTGTGATCGTACAGCACAAAATACTGCCCCAGCATAACCAAATTCCACAACCTCTGCGACTCCAAAAAGGCAGCACAAAATACCTTCCAGGAAGCTGCCCCTTTGCTGTGGCCAGTGGCAGCTATCACATTCTATCATTCTCCTCTTCCAGTTATATCTAATTAAGATATGGAGGAGGAGGAGAGTCATAAGCCACAGCACTGAGCCATCCCTACCTTGCTGTCTGGTCTTTAAGCACTACCAAGCATGCAGGAGAATGTTGCGCTACATACCTATTACATACTGTACTGCAGAAAAAATAGTGCCATAGAGATAACCCACTTGAAAATACTATTATCATACATTAAATAACTGTGCCAAGCAAAGTGTCCTCAACAGTTATAGTGTCCCGTTATAGTGCCCAGTAGAAATAATCCCCCACCCCCCATAATGGTCCAGTAGTGCTATGCTACCCCATAGTGGCTCCAGAGGACATCCTGAGAACAGATATACAGTTGAATTCAGGATGTATTTTACCTCAGAGACCTGTCAATTAATTCTGGAGGTTCTTATCAGAGACTTATTTACCAGGCCATGAAGAGGGTGCAGGCAGTTTAGGTGGCTCCCTGGACATTGACCCGCATGGAAATTTCTAGGGTCTATGGCCAATCTGTCCCTGTTTGTAGTGCCACAGACAAAGTGCTAATAATGCTACATCGGAACTAATGTCCGTGCCTTATCAGGGTACAATCATGATGGTGAACCTGGAATGCTTTCCCCCTACCACTGAAATACTGTTACACTGTTACCCTTGACACCCAAAGTGCCAATCTAACCCAAAGATGTTTCCAATCTATTCCATATATGCAGAAGCAGTGGTAGGTATGTTTTTTTTCTGTGACACATGATTTGTGTCATGGTTTTATAGTCTATCAATACTTCTAAGAGTCACCTATTTCTATTTACGGCAAACAAGTCATCAAACACAATTAGGATGAATCAGAATGCTAGGACATCACCTTGGACACATTTCTGGTGCTCCTGAGTCCTGTCTGGAACTGCTGGAACTGAGTCTGCTGGAACATCTAAACACTACACACATACACGTACAAAAAATGAATAGAACAAGGATGCCTTCTATGACAGCAGCTCTCCACACCTTGAGGGCAAAGTTCTTCTAACTATTAAAAAATCACACAGACAGTGGTTAATTGATTGAGTGGATTGAGAAAACAGTCTAAAGCTTGCTTCATTATCAGCCTTGTACTGCCTGAAATGGCCTTCACAGTCCCAATACTTGAATTTTATTTAAAATCTGTGGGCAGATCGCCAACATGCAAGATAACGAAGGAATATAAGTACTACAGAAGAAGCAGTTAGACAAAAATGTATGGAATTTAGTTGTTATTTTGGTAACAGGGTGTACTACTCTGTTACTAGCTGACAGGAAACTACGTTTTTGCACATTAAAAATCTCATGTTTATTTTTGTCCCCAATGATAAAATTCGACAAAATAGCAAGTTGTGTGTTACACAAGTCACATGTTGTTTAGTCAATGACCTTAAAAGAGTTTTCTGAGAATTGAATACAGATGACCTATTTTCTGGATAGATCATCAGTATTTGATCGTGGGGGTCCGACACCTGGGATCCCCGCCGATCAGCTGTTTGAGGAGGCACAGGCACTCCTGTGAGCGCTGCAACCTTCTCCGTGCTCACCAAGCACAGCGCCGTATAGTATAGCAGCTGTGCTTGGTATTGCAGCTCAGCCCCGTTCACTCCTATGGGGTTGAGATGCGCCTAGGCCATGTGATTAATGAACGTGTTGTCACTACCTAGAAAAAGCTAAAGAAGTCCGAGCAGCGCTGCCTTCTTAGACAGCTGATCAGCAGACAGCTTCTAGACAGCTTCTTAGGCAGCTGATGACCTATCCAAATAATCGTAAAACCCCTTTAAGCATAATGTTTGATCCCTGCAAAGCTTGTGTTAAGTTTGTTTCCATTCTTTGACAACAAGCAGAGATCTTGGAAATGGGGCGCGAACTACATTTTGTGGCAGTACCTTTTATTATACTATAAATTATCTTGTTGGTCAACAAGTAAATTGTTCGGTGGTTATTGTTAGGTTAGCTAAAAAAGGTTTCTATTCCGTATTCCCTTTTGACCTGTGTTCCTCAGTCAAAAGCATTTTGGAATAAACTTTGTGAAATGATAATTTCCACCAACACCCCCCCCCCCCCCCACCCAAAAAAAAAAAATAAAAAAAATAGCCATTGAGAATCTGTTTAAAACAAAGAAAAGACTCGTTTTTAGAAAGCAGCTCCAGTCTAGCCCAACTGCTTTTGGTCCCTGGCAAGCTGGAAGCAGTGATGTCCTATCCGTGGTCACTTCAGTGGACTCAGCGGAGATGTGTCCCTTTGCTGAACATGACTACAGAGGCTCAACTAGTGGTAGGTATTTTTCATTATTGAGGTGAACTCTCTATGTTGTGTGCTGCACACAGCCTTCTCCTTGCTTAGTGCTTGACTATGTTGAGTTTCAAATGAAAAAAAATCTTTCAAGCTAATGGTCAATGTCAATTATGCCCTGTCCTAAGGTTATTCATTATTTCTGGGCATTAAAAGTGTTATCCATTATTCATTATTCTGGGCATTAAAAGTGTTTATGTCTGCAACCTGACATAAACATAGAAGAGGCCGGCAGGCCCGTCTCATTCATCAATTTCTACCCCTGGGACAGGGGTAGAAAGTGGTCTAAATGTAAGACAGCACGGAAGCTGTCCTACACTTAGAATCAGTGGTGGATACGCCGAAGTCATGTAGACATAACTTTGGCAATTCACCGCCAGCACAGGGGCTTATTAAGATCGGCGTCTAAAACTCCGGTCTTAATAAATGTGTTCTTAATGTCTAACTGATCTTATAAGGCTAGCCATCTCCAACATTGCCTGACCCCATGGAAATGGAGTGCTATCTGCATGCAGCATGTTATAAAGCAGGAGAAGGTGAATAGAGTTATACATAGTTTGATGGAAAATGTAGTGGTGGAACTCTAGGGGTTGCAGAAGTCACAGTTGCAACTGGGCTCACAACCCAAGGGAGCCTATAGGCCATCTCAGCACTCTAAATACTACTGCCCTCGTTTTGCACAGCAATGTTAGGAATCTTAAAGGGGTTGTCCGGGTTCAAAGATGAACCCGGACATACCCACATTTTCACTCCGGCAGCCCCTGTGATATGAGCATCGGAGCTTTTTATGCTCCGATGCTCTCCCTTGCCCTGCACTGGATCGCACAGGGCAAGGGCTTGTTATATTTTCACACTGCTAGGCGGAGGCTTCCACCCAGCAGTGTACTCGGGGACGTCACTGGCTCTGATGGGCGGGCTTTAGCGCTGCCCTAGTCATTTTACAGACTAGGGCGGCGCTAAAGCCCGCCCATCAGTCCTGGTGACGCCACCGGGCCCACTGCTGGGCGGAAGCCTCTGCCTGGCAGTACCCATGGAGAGCCCGTTATGTCACCGGATCTCCAGAAAAAGCCTTTATTAAATGCTCCGATGCTCATATCAGAGGGGCTGCCTGGGTGAAAATGGGGATATGTCCGGGTTCAGGTCTGAACACGGACAACCCCTTTAACAATGCTTGGAGACCAAGTGCTCCCATGCTAAAACTTGGTTATTTCATAATTTCTTTTACTCCTTTGAGAAAATCTTGGGTATGTTCCTGGCATGGTCAAGGACCCCTATTCATTACACAAGCAATAATGTACCTTTTTGAGTACAGAGATGCCTAGTTTAAGCGTAGAAAATGGTCTAAATGTAAGACAGCAAGCTATCTTACATTTAGAATCGGTGGTGGATACGCCGAAGTTATTTAGAGGCTGGAGCCTCTACATAACTTTGGCGATCTACCGCCAGCGCAGGGGCTTATTATGATCAGCTTCTAAAAAGCCGGTCTTAATAAATGTGCTACTTAATGTCTAACTGATCTTATAAGGCTAGTCATCTCATAATCTGAATTTGTATTGGTTATGGTAAATAAAATATTTAATCCAAAAGGCTGAAACCTAGAAAATCAATGAGAAAAAATAGTAAATGTGTCACCAGTGTTAGACTGGGTTTCCTTGGGCCCAACAAAGCGAGCCCAACTATGGCTTCAGACACTGGGCCGACCGGTGGATCCTCTGATACTCTGGTGGGCCTGTCCAACACTGCCTCTCCCCATGGAAATGCCGTGCTATCTGCATGCAGCATGTTATAAAGCAGGAGAAGCTTAATAGAGTTATATATAGTTTGATGGGAAATGTAGTGGTGGAACTATAGGGGTTGCAGCAGTCACAGTTGCAACTGGGCCCACAACCCAGGGGAGCCTATGGGCCATCTCACCACAGTAAATACTACTCTTCTCATTTGGCACAGCATTGCTAGGAATCTTAACACTGCTTGGATTCCTAGTGCGCCCATGCTAAAATTTGGTTATTTCATAATGACTTTTTTTTACTCCTCTGAGAAAATCTTGGGTATGCTCCTGGCATGGTCAAGGAACCCTGTTTCATTACACAAGCAATAATGTACCTCTTGGAGTACAGAATAAAAATTTTCAGCCTGCAACATTGTACTTTTACATTACTCAATGGATACCTAATGGAGGACAGGCAAAGCTTTGAAGTGACTTCTGTGTTCCTAATTCTAATAATTTACTATAAGGGCGATTCACAATGTGAATAAACTGAGCTGATTCACATGTGCAGAGCTGTTTGATGTTAATCTTGTAAATGGTGATAGATATTTATGTAAAATAACCACTGCAAAGCGAGAGGTCTAGTATGACTATATAAAGGTATAATATAAGGCACTCCTGTGCATT
Source organism: Bufotes viridis (assembly GCA_033119425.1). Taxonomy (NCBI): domain Eukaryota; kingdom Metazoa; phylum Chordata; class Amphibia; order Anura; family Bufonidae; genus Bufotes; species Bufotes viridis. The sequence continues at coordinate 240,340,099 of CM065592.1, forward strand.
TATCTTTGTTATAAGATACACTCAACCTAAACCAACAATATATAGAAATGTAATTACCCTGGACATACACCAACAACCCTACCCACTTTTAGGTTCTGACCTTAGCAGGAGCTATTATCCATAAACGAATATATCATAGATATATACGGTATATATATATATATATATATATATATATATATATATATATCACCGTGATCATTTGGGGAACAAAACAGAGCCTGGACAGAGGGGCAGCTGTGGATGTAGTGTTTCTGGATTTTGCACAACGCTTTTGATACTGTCCCTCATAGACGTTTTATAGGTAAAGTAAGGTCTATAGGCTTGGAAAGTATCGTTTATAATTGGATTGAAAACTGGCTGAAGGACCGTGTCCAGAGAGTTGTGGTCAATGATTTCTATTCAGAATGTTCCCAGGTCAGGGCCGGTGCAAGGATTTTTGCCGCCCTAGGCAAAAGAAAAGTTTGCCGCCCCCCCCCTCTCCCCCCATGTGACATCACAATGCTCCACCCATATGATCTGCCATATTAAAGGGGTTCAAGCACCAGAAACGACACAGACGTCATTTGATCCAAACAGAAAACATGTCAGATCAAACCATGTGTTGACAGTGTCACCGATCTCCTGCCACCTGTCGCGGGAACGTCCATGACAGAAGCATGGATTTGCAGGGCAGAGATGTAATATTACCACTTTACAAAGCATTAGTGCCGCCTCATCTGGAATATGCAGTTCAGTTCTTGGCACTAGTCCATAGAAAGGATGCTTTGGAACTGGTAAAAGTACATAGGAGAGCGACTAAACTGATAAGGTGCATGGAGGGTCTTAGTTATGAAGAAAGATAAAAAAAAATTATATTTATTTAGTCTTGAGAAGAGACATCTAAGGGGGGACATGATTAAACTATACAAATATATAAATGGGACATACAAAAAATACGGTGAAAAACTGTTCCCTGTAAAATGCCCTCAAAAGACAAGGGGGCACTGCCTCCGACTGGAGAAGATAAAGTTCAGTCTTTAGAAGCGTCAAAGCTTCTTTACTGTACAGTCTCATTTCCTCCTGGGATTCGTGTCCCCACCTATCCCTTGGTTGAACTTGATGGACTTATGTCTTTTTTCAACAGTATTAACTATGCACAAATTTGAAAGAAGTGCCCCTGTTAACCTGCAAATTCATAAATCCATGCAGCCATTGGTCTTTACAGGTGGGCGAAGTTGCGGCTGTAGCATTGACCCCCCCAAACCTAGACCCAGCCTAAAAGTAACCCTGGTATTGGAATTGATGGTGGTGACTCCTCCTAAGCATACTGAAGTGGGTGCAGCTGCAGTCTCTCTCTCCATTAGGCCTCTTGCACACGGGCGTCATGTTTGACGCCCGGATAAGATGCGGGTGCGTTGCGGGAATCGCCGCGATTTTTCCGCGCGTGTGCTAACGTTTGTAGTGCGTTGAGCACGCGCGTGAAAAAATCCGCATGCTTGGTACCCAGACCCGAAGTCAGACTTCATCACTGAAGTCTGGTTTCGGGATGAGTATTCTGTATGTGTAATTATTTTCCTTTATAACATAGTTATAAGGGAAAATAATCGCATTCTAATTACAGAATGCAATGTTCCCCGGGCTTTAAAGGGTTAAAAATAATAAAGAGTTAACTTACCTTCTCCCATTGTGCGCGCAGAGCCCCAGAACGTCGTCTCTCTTGATAGTTTGGCTGCTTGAGGACCTGTGGTGACGTCACAGGGTCACATGGTCCAATCATAGAAGCATTTGAGTGGACCATGTGACCCATGTGATCCTGTGACATCACGGCAGGTCCTTCATCGAACATCTGTTGTTCGATGAAGGACCTGCCGTGATGTCATAGGATCACATGGGTCACATGGTCCACTCAAATGCTTCTATGATTGGACCATGTGACCTGTGACGTCACCACAGGTCCTCAAGCAGCCAAACTATCAAGAAGACGACGTTCTGAGGCTCTGCGCGTAATGGGAGAAGGTAAGTTAACTCTTTATTGTTTAACCCTTTAAAGCCCGGGAACATTGCATTCTGTAATTAGAATGCGATTATTTTCCCTTATAACTATGTTATAAAGGAAAATAATAACGATCGGGTCCCCATCGATCGTATCCTAGCAACCATGCGGGAAAATCGCAACGCATCCGCACATGATTGCGGATGATTGCGATTTTCCCGCATCCCCATTCACTTCTATGGGGCCTGCGTTGCGTGAAAATCGCAGAATATAGAACATGCTGCGATTTTCACGCAACGCAAAAGTGATGCGTGAAAATCACCGCTCATGTGCACAGCCCCATAGAACTGAATGGGTCAGGATTCAGTGCGGGTGCAATGCGTCCTCCTCACGCATTGCACCCGCGCGGAAAACTCGCCCGTGTGAAAGGGGCCTTAATGAGATGGTGAGGGAAGGGAAATTTGAAAGAGCAAGAACCTGCCTGCTCATTGGGCATGGAGAGAGAAAACAGGCATATTCATAAGGCATGCAGAGGGATGAAAATAACCCAGAAACATAGGTAAGGCACACAATTTCTAGTTGCATAGCAGTTTGTAAACATCTACAGCCAGTCACCGTTATTCTTTTTATAATTATTCTGTAACTATAGGTATTCTATACAAAGTTGTTTTCTGAAATTTAAAAGCTATGTACTTATTTTGGGCTAAGAATCTTTTTTTTTCAATTGGTCTTTATTTATTAAACGCTCGGCCATCGGGCAATTGTGATTTTTAATCATCGCTTTGTCTAATAGCGATCTGTTGCCGGCAAACCACTAGAAAGCATGGGGACGAGCGACAGCATAACTATCCTTCTTCCCCATGCTGCAGAGGAGATCGCTGCATGCAATAGGGAACGCTTTCCTCCCAACAATCACTTGCTCAATGGGCCTGAGTAATACAGGCTTAAAGGGGTTGTCTTATCTCAGACAATGGGGGCATATCCTAGTGATATGCCCCCATTGTCTGAGATGAGATAACCCCTTTAAAGGGGTTGTACCATTTCAATGAAGATATTTCATTCAAATATACATATACCATTAATCTTTTCTCCAAATATAAATGATTAAAAAAAACTTACTATTTTCCCCCAAATTCCATTTTTCCGGCAGATTTGTTTGGTAAGCAGTGGCGTAGCAATAGGGGTCGCAGCGGTCGCAATTGCGACCGGGCCCCTAAGTCAGGGGGGACCATGGGGCCCCCCAGGAGAGACATTATAAAGCGGGCCACTTAAGTCCCCGTTCCCTCCCTATATTTTTGGTTGCTGTACTTACATGTCAGCGCAGGACCTGTGACCTCCCGCAGCAGGTCTCGCTGGCCCCCACGACAGCTCTCAAGTGAGGAGAGCCAACAAGTTAGTTTTTTTTTTTTTTTAAATAGCGGTGTCAATGTTCGTATGGAGGGGGAACATGAATTATAATCAATTGTGCCGTGAGGCAGTGTGTCTGAATTCAGATTGGCCCGCACCGGCCATATGAGGGCAGACAGGGGCAGCAAATAATGAGGGGCCTGGGGGCAAATAAAAATGAAATGTATAGAGGGAGTGGGCGGGGCAAAATGAAATATAGTGAGAGTCTCACTATATTTCATTTTGCCCCCACTTCCTCTATATATTTTACATTTTTTGCCCACAGAGTATTTAATTTTGCCCCCTTATTTTCTGCCCCTGGCTGCCCTCATATGGTGGGGGCGCCCCCTTCTTTCTGAATTCAGACACACTGCCGCACGGCACCACTGATCATCATTAACCCCCCCCATCCTTTGTATGAAGCCAGTTTGAGCCATACATTTAAAAAAATAATAATAAATTATAATATATATTATAATTTATTATTATTATTTTTAAATGTATGGCACACACTGGCTTCATACAAAGGATGAGAGGTAAATGATGCCTCTGCCGCTACCTCCACCCCCTCTGTATGAAGCCATACATTAAAAAAATAAATAAATAACCTAGACACTAATATATATATATATATAATATATTAGTGACTAGGTTTTTTTTTTTTTTTTTTTATGTATGGCTTCATACAGAGGGGGGGTGGAGGTAGCGGCAGAGGCTTGTCGGGGCTCGTGGGGGGGGGGCCCAATTTTCAAAGTTTGCCCTGGGGCCCATAGAACTTTAGCTACGCCCCTGTTGGTAAGGTATCCCATGGATACGGCCACCTATCGCCTGCCACATCCATGGGCCGCGCTTGCGCACAATAACTTGTGCATGCAGTGTCCGGCCTTTTACTTGTAAATGTGAGCGTGCACGGCGCCGAGCGGCCGCACATGCGCAGATCAGTATTCGTTAGATTCGCGTCTCAAATAGTTGCTGCACAAAAGAATATAGATCTGCGCATGCGCTGCCGCGACCGCGCAGATCTATATTCTTTTGTGCAGCGTCTATTTGAGACGCAAATCTAACGAATACTGATCTGCGCATGCGCGGCCGCCCGGCGCCGTGCACACTCACCTTTACAATGAGAGGCCTTTACAAGTAGTGTGATGTCATAAGGGGGCGGGGTCGGCCTTCACTCAGACTGCCTAAGCCCGCCCAGCCTTAATCGCTATGATTTAACCACTGCAGCCCCCCTAGCTTAAACACCCTTAACCCCTTAAGGACAAAGGGCGTACATGTACGCCCGTCGTCCGGACTTTAAAGATGGCACCCGCTCCCGCACGGAGCGGGCGCATGAGCTGCGGGTAAACGCTTGATTTATCAAGCTGACACCCGCAGCTCATGTCCGCGACCGGCAGCGATGCCGATCGCGGACATTTAACCCCTCAGATGCCGTGGTCAATCCTGACCACGGCATCTGATCGCGCAAAAACCGAAAGTTTCACTTTCGGTTTTTGCCCCGGCTCCCCTAATGGCCACAAGGGGGAGCCGGAGCATGCATTTAGTACCCTAGGTTTTTCTCATATATTTGCATTGGAATATATGAGAATAGCAATCTGATGATTGCATCTTATAGTTCCCTATGGGAACTATAAGAAAGTGGTAAAAAAATAAAAAAAAGTTTAAAAAATAAAAAAAAATAAAAAAAATATAAAAATTCAAATCACCCCCCTTTCCCCAAAATGAAAATAAAATAAATAAAAAAATAAAAAAATTACACATAATGGGTGTCGTAATGTGCGAAAACGCCCATACTATAATAATATTAAAAAATATTCACCATACGGTAAACATAAAAACGGAAAGAAAGCGGCCAAAAATGGCGAATTTCCTAAAAAAAATGAATAAAAAGTGATCAAAACATCATACGCACCCCATAATGGTATCAATTAAAAGTTCAGATTGCCCCGCAAAAAATGAGCCCCTACACTGCTCCGTACGCATAATTACAAAAAAGTTATAGGGGTCAAAACATGGCGACAAAAAAATGAAATAAAAAAATCCACACTTTTAATTTTTTTTTCACTATCAAAACACAAGAAAAACTATACATATTAGGTATTGCCGGATTCGTACTGACCTGAAGAATAAAATTAACCAGTCAGTTTTATCGCAAATCGAACGTTGTAATTTAAAAACCCGTAAAACTGTGGTGAAATTGCTTTTTTTTTGCAATTTCACCCCATTTGGAATTTTTTTCCCGTTTCCCACTACATCACATGCAAAAATAAATGGTAGCGTTAAAAAGTACAACTTGTCCCGCAAAAAACAAGCCGTCATATGGCTATGTGAGCGGAAATATAAAAATGTTATGGCTTTTGGAAGGCAGGAAGTGCAAAACAAAAACGCAAAAATCCCAAAACCCCCGGTCCTTAGGGGGTTAATGACCAGGCCACTTTTTACAATTCCGCACTACACTACTTTCACCATTTATTGCTCCGTCATGCAACTTACCACCCAAATGAATTTTACCTCCTTTTCTTCTCACTAATAGAGCTTTCATTTGGGGCTATTTCATTGCTGCTGACATTTTAACTTTTTTTGCTATTAATCAAAAATGACCGAAATTTTTGCAAAAAAATGACATTTTTCACTTTCTGTTGTAAAACTTAAAACAAAAAAACTACATTTCTAAATAAATTTTTCTCTAAATTTATTGTTCTACATGTCTTTGATAAAAAAAATCCAATAAGTGTATATTTATTGGTTTGGGTAAAAGTTATAGCGTTTACAAACTATGGTGCAAAAAAGTGAATTTCCGCATTTTGAAGCAGCTCTGACTTTCTGAGCGCCTGTCATGTTTCTTCAGGTGCTAGAATGTCAAGATAGTATAAATACCCCCCAAATCACACCATTTTAGAAAGAAGACACCCCAAAGTATTCGCGGAGGGGCATGGTGAGTTCATGTATCATTTCATTTTTTTTCACAAGTTAGCGGAAAATGACACTTTCTGAGGAAAAAAAATAATAATAAAGTTTCCATTTCTGCTAACTTCTGGCAAAAAAAAATAAAATCTCCCACGGACTCACTATGCCCCTCAGTGAATACCTGGGGTGTCTACTTTCCGAAATGGGGTCATTTGTGGGGTGTGTTTAGTGTTCTGGCATTTTGGGCGGGGCTAAATTGTGAGCAACCTTGTAAAACCTAAAGGTACTCGTTGGAATTTGGGCCCCTTTGTGCACCTAGGCTGCAAAAAAGTGTCACTCATGTGGTATCGCCGTACTCAGGAGAAGTAGGGCAATGTGTTTTGGGGTGTATTTTTACATATACCCATGTTGGGTCAGAGAAATATCTCTGTAAACTGACAACTTTGTATAAAAAAAATTAAAAAGTTGTCATTTACAGAGATATTTCTCACACCCAGCATGGGTATATGTAAAAATACACCCCAAACTCATTGCCCTACTTCTCTGAGTACTGCGATACCACATGTGTGACACTTTTTGCAGCCAAGATGCAAAGGGCCCTAATTCCAATGAGTACCTTTAGGATTTCATGAGCCATTTTTACGCATTTGGATTCTCACGCTTAGCACCCTAAATTCCAGGGCAGTATAAATACCCACATGTGACCCCATTTTGGAAGAGGACACCCCAAGGTATTCCGTGAGGGGCATGGCGAGTTCACAGAAAAAAAATTTTTTGCCACAAGTTAGTGGAAATTGATATATATATATATATATATATATTTTTTTTTACAAAGTCTCATATTCCACTAACTTGTGACAAAAAATAAAATTTTACATGAACTCACCATACCCCTCATGGAATATCTTGGGGTGTCTTCTTTCTAAAATGGGGTCACATGTGGGGTGTTTGTACTGCCCTGGCATTTGAGGGTCTCCGCAATCATTACACGTATGGCCAGTATTAGGAGTTTCTGCTATTCTCCTTTTATTGAGCATACGGGTAATGAGATTTTTTTTTCCGTTCAGCTTCTAATATACCTGTTTGATGCTTTTTATTTTAGATCTACAGCCTGCCAGCGATTGATCATTGCTGGCAGGCTGTAGTATAACTTCCGAGACGCGAGCTGCTGTGAACGCACGTGCGTTCACAGCAAATCTTGCCTCTCGCGAGGTGACGCGCCGACGCGTCAAGGAGGAACAAGCCTGCTGCCGTCTGGACGCCCTGCGTTAGGTGGTCGGCAGGTGGTTAATATAGCATTCAGCATGGAGAGAAAGGTACTCCCAATTAGGGCTGAAACAATCACTTGATTGAATCGAGTAATTCGACCCAAAAACATTTGTTTGTGTCATGTGGAGACGGAGCGTGAGTGAAGTGCTTGCTATTACTCACAGCTCTGTGGTGACCCACCGGCCCACACTTTACTCCTGACACATCGTCAGGACATAGGTCACATAAGCGTGCACTATGACTGATGCTGTGTGACGTCAGGTAAGTATTTTATTTCACTGGCGCTGGGGACATGGCTAGGAGGGGAAGCTGGTGGCACTGGAGGGCAAGCTGGTGGCACTGGGGGGCAGCTGGTGGCACTGGGGGGCAAGCTGGTGGCACTGGGGGGCAAGCTGGTGGCACTGGGGGGCAAGCTGGTGGCACTGAGGGGCAGCTGGTGGCACTGGGGGGAACCTAATGGCACTGGGGGCAGCTGATGGCACTGAAGGGGAAGCTAGTGGCAAATGAGGGGGCAGCTCATGGCACGGGGGGGGGGGGGGGGGAGCCTGATGGCACGGGGGAACCGTTGGATTAATCAATAGAATATTCGATTACAAAAATAGTCAATAGCTGCAGCCCTACTCCTAATGTATACCGCATTTCGGTCACATGTGAACGTAACTTTACTTGACATAATAGTGATATGTGTGCATATTATACCAGGACATGGTGAGATTATTATAGTCGCAGTATTATTTTGGCCATAAAAATACTGAAACCAACTGTCAGAAAGCCCTCCTGCAGCTGTTTATAAATTAGCTGTTGGAACAGGAGGAAGTAAAAAAAAAAAAGTCATCACGTGACATATGTTCTCTAGCCTCCCTAGCAGCATTTCTAATGACTAACTACAACAGGTAATGGCAGCAGCCAAAACATGGCTGTGTCTTAGGAGGTAATAGAAGCAGAACTCGAATTCTATTTTTTTTTTTTTAACAACCAACTTTATTAACACAACAGCAGCCGACAATCAGCTTCCGGGTGGAAGTCCTCCCGTCACGCCTTGCGCCGGCGGACACTGGATGACGACTTTCCGTCGGTATCATGGCGGCTGGAGCATCCCTTGTGTCTTATAGCAGTGGGTCTGAGTCTGAAAGCGAAGAGGGCGAACAAGCTATCACCCATTTACAGCCTTTATCCCCCAGTTCTGGAAGACTCTGTGTGGTGAACTCTGCGCCTGAGGTGGCAGTGAAGGTGAGATAGTACGTACCACAGGAGGCGGTGGCCATAAGACTTGTATTAACCCTCTCACGTCCCAGCTGCCCTATAAATGGTATACGCGGTCATTGCTGTCTCTTCCTACATGCCCATGTTGCTAGGAGATATCTAAAAACCAACTGAGGAGCCCCGGAGGTGGTAGTTCAGGGCTGATGGTGTGGGACTACATGTCCCAGCACACCCACTGCAGTGGACAGAACAGAGGAAGATGTAGTGACTAGATAATTGGCCCCGTGCTATGGTTTTTTTTCCTGCTTGCTTTGTGGACATTTTGTGCATTAGTGCCTACATGCTTTATGGATGCAAGTGACTTTTCAACCTGCTTAGGCTACTTTCACACTGGCGTTTTTGGGGTCCACTTGTGAGATCCGTTTCAGAGCTCTCACAAGCGGTTCAAGTCGGATCCGCACCAGATGCCTGTGTGAAAGTAGCATTATCTGCAGGGGGGCAAAGAGTTGGACCCCCCACTGGTCTGATACTGGTGACCAATCCGGAGTATGGGCTATCAATATAACGAAGCCCCAATACCACTTTAACCCTTTCAGGACCCAGGCATTTTTCACCTTAAAGGGAGTCTTTCACCTAATCTGAGTGTTTTAGACCGCTCAGATCAGGTTACAGACTCTTTGCCCCTCATTACCATGGTACCTTTCTTTTATTCGTCCGTGGTCCAGATGATGGAAAAGAGACTTTTAAACCGTATGTAAATGAGCCGCTGAAGGTGCCCAGGGGCGGCGTTACTGGGCGATGTGCCCAGAAAAACATGCCTCCCTCTGTCCTATTGCCTCCTCCAGCCGAGCGGCAGAACAACGGCGGTACGGATGTCTTCAGTTGACCGGCGCATGCGCACTGCTCTGCCCATTATGGGCAGAGGAACAGCTTTTCATATTGCGCATGCGCCGGCCAACTAAAGACATCCATCCCGCCGCTGTTCTGCCGCTCGGCTGGAGGAAGTAATAGGACAGAGGGCAGAAGGAGGCATGTTTTTCTGGGCACACCACCTAGTAGTAACGCCGCTGCTGGGCACCTTCAGCGGCTCATTCACATACGGTTTAAAAGGGGGGTTTCTTTTTCAGCATCTGGACCACGGATGAATAAAAGAAAGGTACCATGGTAATGAGGGGCAAAAAGTCTGTAACCTGATCGGAGCGGTCTAAAACGCTCAGATTAGGAGAAAGACTCCCTTTAAGGCCCAGGCCATTTTTAGAAAATCTGACATGTTACTTTATATGGTGATATCTTTAAAACTCTTTTACTTATCAAGGCCATTCTGAGACTTTTTTCTCGTCACATATTGTACTTCATGAGTCGTAGTCATTTGAGTCAATATATTTCACCTTTATTTATGAAAAAATCCCAAGTTTACCGAAAACTTGGAAAAATTAGCAAATTTCCATATTTTAATTTCTCTACTTTTATAATAGATAGTAATAACTCCAAAAATAGTTATTACTTTACATTTCCCTTATGTCTACTTCATGTTTGGATCATTTTGAAAATGACATTTTATTCTTTTGGGATGTTAGAAGGCTTAGAAGTTTAGAAGCAAATCTTAAAATGTTTAAGAAAATTTCCAAAACCCAATTCAGGACAAGCTCAGTTATGAAGTCACTTTCTGGGGGCCCACATGTTAAAAACCACCCTATTTTAGAAACTACATCCCTCAAGCTATTCAAAACTGATTTTGCAAACTTTGTTAACCCTTTAGGTGCCCCACGAGAATTAAAGGAAAATGGGGATGAAATTTCAAAATTTCACTTTTTTTTTTTTTTTTTTTAAGCAGATTTTTAATTTGAATCTATTTTTTCTGTAACACATCAAGGGTTAACAGCCAAACAAAATCTATTACCCTGAATCTGGAGTTTACAGCAACACCCCATGTGTGCTCAAAAAATGATGTATGGGCACACAGCAGGCTTCAGAGTGGAAGGAGCACCATATGGCTTTTGGAGAACGGATTTAGCTGGAATGGTAATTGGGAGCTATGTCGCATATGAAGACACCCTGAGGTGGCCCTACAGTGGAAACCCCCAAAAAGTGACCCCGTTCCGGAAACTACACCCCTCAAGGAATCTTTCAAGGTGTGTAGTGAGCACTTTGACCCATCAGGTGTTTCACAGAATTGGGAAACACTTGGCTGTGAAAATGAAAAATTAATATTTTTTTCCAGAAAGTTGCTTTACACCCATATTTTTTACTTTCACAAAGGGTAACAGGACAAAATGCATCCCACATTATGTTCCCCATTTCCCCCTGAATACGGCAACACCCCATGTGTGCTCAAAAACTGGTGTATGGGCGCACAGCAGGCTTCAGAGTGGAAGGAGCACCATATGGCTTTTGGAGAGCCGATTTAGCTGGAATGGTAATTGGGAGCTATGTCGCATATGAAGACACCCTGAGGTGGTCCTACAGTGGAAACCTCCAAAAAGTAACCCCATTCCAGAGACTACATCCCTCAAGGAATATTTCAAGGTGTGTAGTGTAGGGTTGTTGCAATACCAAAATTTTGATTCGATTGTGATACCCGATACCATTCGACACCACGCGATAAAAATAAAACGCCAAAAAAGCCGCGTGCATTCCGCATTTTATGGAATGTCCGACCCATAATCAAACAGTCCGATCATATTTTTTTGGGGGGACAAGGTGACAAAAAAATGGCGAATCGCAGGTTTTATTTTTTCTGTTACGGCGTTCACCTCATAGGAGATATTTTTTTATATTTTAATAGTTCACTCTTTTTTGTGCGTGGCAATATGTAATATGTTTATTGTTTATATGTAAAATTGGGAAAGGGGGTGATTTAAACTTAATATTTTGGTGTTTTTTTTTTTTTTTTTTTACTTTTTATTTAATAACTATTAGCCCTCTTAGGGGCTAGAACCTGGGATCTTTTCATCCCTTGTCCTATTCACCCTAATAGAGATCTATCAGGGTGAATAGGACCTCACACTCTCCCTGCTGCCCTGTGCATAGAGGACACAGCAGCAGGGAGCTGACCATGGCAGCCAGGGCTTCAGTAGCATCCTGGCTGCCATGGTAACCGATCGGCGCCCCAGAATTACACTGCCACGAATGAGGAGCAGGAGGGGAGGGGACCCTGTGGCCACTGCCACCAATTATTATAATACTGGGGTGGTTGGGGGGCCCCTGAGGGGTTAACTGCCGCGGATCGCAGCGTCCTGTCATAGAGGTCGGGTGTCGGCTTTGTGTTTCTGCAGCCAGCACCCGCCTCCTGTATTTGTATTAATGAGTTACTTATCTTCATTGGTGGCGCAGTGGCCACAGCCCTCCCCTCTCTCTTCTCATTCCTTCTCCCCTATGCTGCTGGGGGAACATGGCATGCGCTGAGAGCAGCAGTAGCACAGCCTAGTATCGGTAAATGTCAAATCCCGGTATCGAATCGATACCTCTACAAAAGTATCGATTATTTGATACCCGTTACAACCCCAGTGTAGTGAGCACTTTGACCCATCAGACGTTTCACAGAATTAGGAAACACTTGGCTGTGAAAAGGAAAAATTAAAAAAATTTTTTTTTTCCAGAAAAAGTTGCTTTACACCCACATTTTTCACTTTCCCAAAGGGTAACAGGACAAAATGTCATTGTAGTGTAGGAGTTTCCTAAATGACTAATCGCTTCCAGGTCATGATGTTACTGTAAATTGGAGTCTGGTAGAAAATGTCCGAACTCCAATATTGCCTAACATTTGGTTTTTTACAACGCCCGTATGCAGCGCAAACCCCCAAAACGTCGTCATCTCTGCTGCACTTACTGGGGTCGAACCCAGGGGTCTAGCGTATGGCGATGTAGGGTTCTGAGCAATGAATTGTTGGGCGTATAAATTGGGTTGGGCCACCATTACATTTACAAAATTTTCAGAAAAAATCTAGTTCAGTGAAGCCCGCACAATCTATCTGAATTTCAGAGCTGCACTCAAAATCCTAAATTTGAGCCTGATAATTGTCAGCGGGTGGGGTCTATATGGGGTCACTTCTGGGGGGCTGCTTCCGCTGCTACCCTGGGGCGCCTTCTAGAGGGTCCCTCATCACTGTAATGAAAAGGCACAGAACTCCATTAATAATATTTCTACGCATATTTTAACTTATTTATTTCTCTTTTTAACATATAATGTGAATTTACCCTCTATTAAAGGGCATCTGTCAGCAGGTTTGTACCTATGAAACTGGCTGACCTGTTACATGTGCGCTTGGCAGCCGAAGGCATCTGTGTTGGTCCCATGGACATATGTGCCCGCACTGCTGAGGAATTCTATTCTAATATATGCAAAGGAGCCACTAGGAGCAATAGGGGCGTTGTTGTTACTCCTAGAGGCTCAGCTTTCTCTGCGCCATCTTCATTGACAGGGTTGGGCGTGATAATGTTTTCACTGCCTGTTACTGTCAAAGGGGAAAAACGGAGCAGTTGCATAGAGAACTGAGCCTCTAGGTGTAAAGGTAACGCCCCCTTTGCTCCTAGTGGCTCATTTGCATACATTAAAACTTCATATTTCTCAACTGGCGCTTGTGCAGTTCATTCTTGAGGCTAATGCCAGCGCAGGGAAGGAACACCATGCTGTCACTCACATGCGGCATACTCGCTTATGCGCAAGATTACAGCACTTCAACTCGTGATGTTGGGGGAGCAAGGAGGAGATTCGGAGGATGCGGGTGGTGCTGGGCTTCTTCACAGTGGGCGTGGCTGGGCACCTGATTTGCACATATATGTATGTCTGTGTGTGTGTGTGTGTGTCTATATAGATATATATATATATATATTAGGCCTGCACAATATATCGCGAAAGCAATCGCAATTAATCGCCATATCGCAATCGCAATTTGCTGACCCAAAAATGCTGCAATTATATTACCGTATTTTTCGCTTTATAAGACACACTTTTTCCCCCCAAAAAAGTGGGGGGGGAATGGCAGTGTGTCTTATAAAGCAATGGTTGACTTTCTACGTGACACTGACACTGATGTATCTCTGGCCGCTATGCTGCACAGCGCGGCCGGCGATACATCAGTTACAGTCCAGTGAGGGAGGGGGGCCTGGTGGAAAGTCGTTATTTTAATGAACACATGTTCTTATATCTATTTTATTTATCCATTCTGTGCAGCCCTATTAAGAAAATGGCAAGTTTAGTATTTTGTACTTTTGCAGTAATGCAAATATGTATTTTATTTTGAAAAACACTGTGCATTTCAGTTCTTGAGTTTCACATTATCAGTCATCTGTGTGTGCTTTTACCTTGAAAATCCAAGCAAATAGACCTCTAGCACAAATCCCTTAAAATATCGCATCGCATATCGTTATCGCAATTATTAGGGCCCTAATCGCAATCGCACAATTCCCATATCGTGCAGCCCTAATATATATATATATATATATATTAGTTTGAATGGGTCGCACAGCTGACACAAGGTGTCTTAGTATACGGAGTGCCAGTGGACTCAGGAACCGTCCTCCACAACCATATGAATAAAAAAAATTAATTTCCACGGCACATCCAAAAATTAGTGTGAATTTACCAGAAAATCGTGATGTTTCGGTACGCCCAATGGTACATTTCTCAAGCAGTGGTAGCCTAGATATATATTTATTTGTGTTTTTGATTAAATAAAAGCACTCAGAGCTATGGGAAATGTATATTCTGGACGTGCTAGTGGCGATCTAGCAGCGCATGTCCTCAGCTCTATAGGCTCAAACTAGCTGACAGAATCCCTTTAAATCCATGTTTCTGAGGTCAGGCACTGAAGAGACAGCTAGTCTTTGTCTCTTATATATATATATATATATATATATATATATATATATATATATATTGTGGGGAGTCGCTCTGGTAGACAGCGGTGCGGGTGCAGTTTAGAGGCAAAACAAGGAGTCCAGATTGTGCAACAAACAGTGTTTTATTCACACTTGCACACAAAATGAAAAACAGTCTCTTGGTGACAGTTCACACACAACGGAAATAACGTAGCCAAACAAAAACAGTCCAACACAGGTTCAGTCACCTGGGAGGTGTAGGTGCAGGTTCGCACCACGCTGTCGGCCCAGCCGCAGGAGAATCCAGCTTCAGGTAGCCAGGAACAAAATACCTCCTTGCTGAGCTCTTTCCTCCTGGACAGAGAACTCCCAGCCCTGTTAGCAGCTCCAGGATAATCACACTCCTCAGACACAGCTGCTGGCTGCGTTTTATATCCAGCCCAAAACATGGACTGGACCGTGGGAGCAGCCACCCACCCTACTCTTTAGCTGCTCCCAGTAAGAGCCGGCCCGGATCGGCTTTGCAGCCATGCTATTTAACAAAGCCAAACAGCACTAGCTGCTGCAGACAAAAACCCGGCTCTCACCTCACCGAGGCCAGCAACCTCGGTGACACGTACCTGCCATCACATATGACACCTTGCACCTTACCACATACCCCCCTTTGTTCAACCCTGAGGGGTGAACACACGTGAGGCAGTGGACGCGGGACAGGGCATCTGCGTTGCCCTGCAAGCGGCCTGCCCTGTGTTCCACGGAAAACTTGAAATTTTGAAGAGATAGGAACCACCTGGTGACCCGAGCATTCCTCTCCTTGGCCTGACTCATCCATTTGAGGGGAATGGTCGGTCACCAGACAGAACCTCCTCCTAACAGGTAGTAGCGGAGAGATTCGAGTGCCCACTTGATAGCCAGGCACTCCCTCTCCACTATACTATACCTGGACTCGGCGGGACTGAGCTTACGGCTCAGGAAGACAACGGGATGTTCTTCCCGTTGACCTCCTGCGACAGTACCGCACCGAGGCCTACCTCCGAGGCGTCGGTCTGTACGACAAACTCCTTGTTGAAGTCGGGTGTCACCAAAACCGGGGACCCACACAGGGCCGACTTCAACGTGGAGAAAGCCTCCTCCGCCTTCTCACTCCAGCTAACCCTCCCAGACTTTCGCCCCTTCAACAGGTCTGTCAATGGCGCTGCTATTGTGGCAAAGTGGGGCACAAACCTCATGTAGTAACCTACAATCCCCAGGAACGACTTTACCTGCCTGGTGGTGACCGGTCGGGGCCAGTTACGAATGGCCTCTACCTTAGTTACCTGAGGTTTGATGACTCCCCGCCCAATTACATATCCCAGATATTTTGTCTCCTCTAACCCTATGGAGCACTTCTTTGGGTTAGCGGTCAGTCCGGCTTTCCTCAGGGCATCCACTACCGCCTGCACCTTGGGTAAATGGCTTTCCCAGTCGGTGCTGTGGATGACTACATCATCCAAGTAGGCCGAGGCGTACCGGCGATGTGGTCGCAGCACTATGTCCATTAACCTTTGGAAAGTGGCGGGGCGCCATGCAGGCCAAAGGGTAACACCTTGTAGTGATACAGGCCCTGCGGGGTAACAAATGCGGTTTTTCCTTAGCCGACTCCGTTAAGGGTACCTGCCAGTACCCTTTAGTGAGGTCCAGCACAGAAAAATAACGGGCTTGTCCTAAACTTTCAACCAGCTCGTCTACTCGGGGCATGGGATACGCGTCAAACTTGGATACTTCATTTAACTTGCGAAAGTCGTTGCAGAACCATAGCGTCCCATCCGGCTTAGGTATTAGGACTATGGGACTGGCCCACTCACTTTTCGACTCCTCAATGACCTCGAGCTTCAACATTAACTGTACTTCCTCCGCGATGGCCCGTCGCCGAGCCTCGGGTACCCGGTATGGTTTTAACCGGATCTTGGCCTGAGGCTCAGTGGCGATGTCATGTTGGATGAGAGGCGTGCGGCCAGGGAGGTCCGAGAACACATCCGTGTTCCGACTGATGAACTCCTGACTTCCTGAACTTGTTTGGAAGACAGGCTGTCTGCAATTTTACCGTGGTTACTGCTTCACAGGCCTCGAACTGTGGGGCTGGACCCTTTTCACCTAGAAGCCCTGGCCGGGGCTGTGGTCGTCGGCTGTGTCCCTATCTTTCCACGGCTTAAGTAAATTCACGTGGTACACCTGCTCCCGGCTTGCGCCGCCTGGCTGGTGTACTTTGTAATTACTTCCCCTACCTTCTCGATCACCTCATAGGGGCCCTGCCACCTAGCTAGGAATTTGCTGTCAAGGGTGGGTACCAGAACCAAAACCCGATCTCCCGGATTGAAGTCCCGTACCCGAGCCTGACGATTGTACACCCTACTCTGGGCTTGTTGCGCTGCCTCCATATGCTCCCGGACCAAGGGCAACACCCTTTCCATCCGGTCCTGCATTTGGGTGACATACTCAATGACACTTTTGTGGGGGACAGGCTGTTGTTCCCACGCTTCCTTGGCGATATCCAACAGGCCCCGAGGGTGTCTGCCATAAAGCAGTTCGAAGGGCGAGAACCCAGTAGAGGCCTGGGGCACCTCTCGCACTGCGAACATGAGATAGGGCAGAAGCAGATCCCAGTCCTTCCCATCTCTAGACACCACCCTCTTTAACATATTTTTAGAGTTTGGTTAAACCTCTCCACAAGACCGTCTGTTTGCGGATGGTAAGCGGACGTCCGTAACTGCTTTATACGCAACAATTTACACAGTTCCCTCATTACTTTGGACATAAAGGGGTCCCTTGGTCTGTCAGAACCTCTTTTGGCAGGCCCACACGGGAAAACATCTCCATTAACTCTTTGGCAATGAGCTTAGCTGAGGTATGTCGCAGAGGCACCGCCTCCGGATACCGAGTGGCATAGTCGAGAACTACCAGAATGTGTTGGTGGCCCCTGGCAGACTTTGGTACAGGCCCAATTAAATCCATCGCGATTCGCTCAAGCGGTACTTCAATAATTGGCAGAGGTACCAGGGGACTACGGAAATGTGGCTGGGGGCTAGTTATCTGACAGGTCGGACAGGACTTACAATAATTCTCTACCTCCTTGAACACACTGGGCCAATAAAATCGCTGCAGTATGCGGTCCTGGGTTTTCTGCCACCCCAGGTGTCCCCAAGAACATGTTGGTGGGCAAGCTCCATGACAAGCTTGCGATACGCTGTGGGCACCACCAACTGTTCAACAGGTTCACCTCGGACTTGGTTCACCCGATACAACATATCCTGTAGAACAATGAATCGTGGGAACATTAATTCAGCCCCTGGTTTCTGGGGTTTACCATCAATTTCAGCACATTCTCCCAGGCCCTGGTTAGGGTTTGGTCCCGGTGTTGTGCGGTCCCAAAATTTTCCCGGAGACATTGAGGTCTGCCAACTCAGGTCCCGGTGGCAAGTCCTCCGTGTCTCCCACCATTACACTCAGTGGGGTTGTCTCCCCCTCTACCGCTGGAGCAGTGGTCACCCCTACCGCCCGGCCCTTCAGACTCGGGCTCCCAGGGTTCTGGCCTTCCAGCGGTATCAGGCCACTCTACTAGGGTCACCCCTGTCTCGGGTCCCTCAGATACCTTTATTGCCGGCCACAGCGCCGGGAAAACCGAGGAAGTCCCTCCCAAGTATTAGTTCGTGTGGGAGTTTAGTAGCGACAGCCACCTCGTGGGTCCACCTACCAGCCGCTGTGGACAAAGTCACTAGTGCAGTGGGATAGTCTTTCAGGTCTCCGTGGATGCACAGGACCCCGACTTTACGGCCAGTATACTCCGCAGGCCGTACAAGTGCAGCCCTTACCAGGGAGACTAAACTCCCGGAGTCCAGCAGAGCCACCGCCAGAGAGTCTCCCACCTCTACCTGACACAGGTGGTTATGGTCCTGCACCTCACGGGTGCCAGTTGCGCACAGCTTCCGTGCATACAGGGAGTAGCGACCCCCGTGGTTCATATCCATCGGCTCATCCCGATGCGGACAGTCGGCCCTGATGTGGCCTGGCTCCTGACACCTCCAGCATACCACGGGAGGCGGACTCGCAGGGGTATATTCCGGGCAGGCCGCTCTGTCGCGGACGTCGGAACTGGGGCAGAGGCCTCCGGGGTTTGACTGACCCCTTCCCCGCAAGAGTCCCCTGCAGGTTTCTGGTGGCCTCGTAGCGCTCCACCAGGTCGACCATCTCCAGGGCATTGGTGGGCGATACCTGTCCGATCCAGTGCTGGAGGGGATAAGGGAGGGCCCTCCAAAAGATGTCCGCCAACAGTCGATCCAGCATGGCAGTGGGACTTAGTAGATCGGGCTGCAGCCACTTTTGCAGCCTGTGCAGCAGATCGTAGAACTGCGGCCTAGCGGGTTCAGTGGTTTTAAAGTCCCACTGGTGGACTCTTTGGGCGCGGACCAGCACGTTCACGCCCAGTCTGGCTAGGACCTCTCCTTTCACAGTGTCATAATCTGCCGCTTGGTCATCCGACAAGTCGAAAAACACCTGCTGGGGTCCGGAAGCCAGGAACGGAGCGACCACCTCAGCCCACTGGTCACGGGGTAACTTTTCCCTCACGGCGACCTTCTCAAAAACCGCCAGGTGCGTCTCAACGTCGTCTGCGGGGTCATTTTTGGGATCGCCGCACGGACCGCTTTCCGGGCATCTTGGGCGTGGTGGGACGCTCCTGCCGCCTGTAATGCCATCACATGTTGTAGCAGTAGTTGGTTGGTCTCCCGCTGCTGCACGTTAGCCTCTATGAGAGCCTTCACAGCAGCCTCCATGTTGCCAGAAACTCCTGCTTGCAGCTTTGCTGGCTTAATATATTCCATACACTTTAGAAAAACAAAACTTCGGCGTTCACGCCAGCCTCACTGCGCATGCCCGCATCCGACACCAAATGTGGGGAGTCGCTCTGGTAGACAGCGGTGTGGGTGCAGTTTAGAGGCAAAACAAGGAGTCCAGATTGTGCAACAAACAGTGTTTTATTCACACTTGCACACAAAATGAAAAACAGTCTCTTGGTGACAGTTCACACACAACGGAAATAACGTAGCCAAACAAAAACAGTCCAACACAGGTTCAGTCACCTGGGAGGTGTAGGTGCAGGTTCTCACCACGCTGTCGGCCCAGCCGCAGGAGTATCCAGCTTCAGGTAGCCAGGAACAAAATACCTCCTTGCTGAGCTCTTTCCTCCTGGACAGAGAACTCCCAGCCCTGTTAGCAGCTCCAGGATAATCACACTTCCCAGACACAGCTGCTGGCTGCGTTTTATATCCAGCCCAAAACATGGACTGGACCGTGGGGAGCAGCCACCCACCCTACTCTTTAGCTGCTCCCAGTAAGAGCCGGCCCGGATCGGCTTTGCAGCCATGCTATTTAACAAAGCCAAACAGCACTAGCTGCTGCAGACAAAAACCCGGCTCTCACCTCACCGAGGCCAGCAACCTCGGTGACACGTACCTGCCATCACATATGACACCTTGCACCTTACCACAATATATAAATTATATGTCCTCTCCTGCATAGCGTAAAGCGGACGGATCTGTTATGCAGGCCATAGACTTCTATTATGACGGAATGCCTGTAAAGACATTCCGTCATGGAATTGCGTTATGGTCCGTGGTAACGGAATCCATAAAGCAATTCAGTAAATACCACAACACAAACCCTCACACGAACCTCAAAATATGAAATTTGCTCATCCCTAGTCATCAGTAGTAGATAGGGGGGGTTAGCGACACACCGGCTATCCGCTGTTTAGAGAAAATGCAATGCCCCTACAAGCGCTTCCTTCTCATCACCGTTTATCTGCACACCGTCGCAATTGCAGGGGTGATTGCATTGAAGTGAAAGGGCCAGCGGAGTTGTAATTACACCTGCTCACTGCTGCAGTTGCTATGGCGAGCAGGTAAACAGTGAGGAGAATGCAGCTCTCACTTGAGTGCTGCTTTCTCTTCATACAGCTGATCAGTGGGGGTGCTGGCAGTCATACCCCCCGCTGATCTCATATTGATGACCTATCCATCAATACAAAAAAGCAGACAACCCTCTTCAATGACCATGCTTTTTTTCTTTTTTGTCCACAAAGTCCTTGTCTCTATTTCTATCTAACCATATAAGAGAGTGAATCTGGGTCGCACCTCCTCAAACACTATGCTTTTGATATAACCACTGTTTCTCACCATATTTAAACAGGCTTGTCAGCACAATTCATAACTCATGTCAAAATGTGCTATGCATAATCATAAGGCATTGGTATACAGTTTGATCAAAGCGCATAGGCCCACTTACCGTGACAAGTTTGTCTCTATCAAGTGGGAACCTACTCTAGCTATGGCGCAGCACTGCGTCGCGACCACGGACACCGCAGCACTGCACCAGCGGAGGGCAGTACCCCCACTGTGCGGCGAGACCACCGTGGCCCCACCAGCACAGCACACAGGCACCAATGGCCGCCACGCAGTACTGCACCATGTGAACAGGTGCAAATAGCTCACCCATTCATGCCTCCCAGGAAGTCCAAATGAGAGGTACTAGACATTTATAAACCACTGACTGGCTAAGGCTAATTAAAAACACCTGGTCCGGATGGGGAGGAGTGCTGACACCAGAATGGGTGGGGAATGTGCTGGTGGGGCTCAGGGCCACGGTGGTCTCGCCGCACAGTGGGGGTACTGTGCGGTGCCTGGGTCCCGTCCTCCGCTGGTGCAGTGCTGCGGTGTCCGTGGTCGCGACGCAGTGCGGCGCCATAGCTAGAGTAGGTTCCCACTTGATAGAGACAAACTTGTCGCGGTAAGTGGGCCTATGCGCTTTGATCAAACTGTATACCAATGCCTTATGATTATGCATAGCATATTTTGACATGAATTATGAATTGTGCTGACAAGCCTGTTTAAATATGGTGAGAAACAGTGGTTATATCAAAAGCATAGCAGGGGTGTGGAAATTAAAAAAAAAACTACTTGTTGAAGGACTAAAGCGGGGGCTCGATCTACTTGTCCCTCATAACAATCTACTTGTCCTGATACAAAAAATAGTTTTAAATGATGGAGGTGCGACATGGAGGCGGTAGATGTGACATGGGGGCGGTAGATGTGACATGGGGGCGGTAGATGTGACATGGGGCGGGGCGGTAGATGTGACATGGGGGGCGGGAGATGTGACATGGGGGCGGGCGATGTGACATTTCTCTCCCCTCATGTCACATTTCTCTCTCGCCCCCATGACACATTTCTCTGAATCCCACCCCCCATGTCACATTTTCTCTCCCCTCCCCCATGTCACATTTTCTCTCCCCCTCCATGTCACATTTCTCTCCCCCATGTCACATTTCTCTCCCCCATGACACATTTCTCTGAATCCCACCCCCATGTCACATTTCTCTGAATCCCACCCCCCATGTCACATTTCTCTCCTGTCCCCCATGACACATTTTCTCTCCCCTCCCCCATGTCACATTTTCTCTCCCCCTCCATCTCACATTTCTCTCCCCCCATGTCACATTTCTCTCTCCCCCCATGTCACATTTCTCTCTCCCCCATGTCACATTTCTCTCTCCCCCATGTCACATTTCTCTCTCCCCCATGTCACATTTCTCTCTCCCCCATGTCACATTTCTCTCTCCCCCATGTCACATTTCTCTCCCCCATGTCACATTTCTCTCCCCCATGTCACATTTCTCTCCCCCATGTGACATTTCTCTCTCCCCATGTGACATTTCTCTCCCCCATGTGACATTTCTCTCCCCCATGTGACATTTCTCTCCCCCATGTGACATTTCTCTCCCCCATGTGACATTTCTCTCCCCCCATGTGACATTTCTCTCCCCATGTGACATTTCTCTCCCCCATGTGACATTTCTCTCCCCCATGTGACATTTCTCTCCCCCATGTGACATTTCTCTCCCCCATGTGACATTTCTCTCCCCCATGTCACATTTTCTCTCCCCCTCCCCATGTCACATTTCTCTCCCCCTCCCCCATGTCACATTTCACCCCTCTCCCCCCATGTCACATTTCTCTCCCCCTCCATGTCACATTTCACCCTCTCCCCCCATGTCACATTTCACCCCTCTCCCTACCCCCTCGATGAATGTGTAAAAACCATTATGCTCACCTGATCCCGTCTGCAGCCAATCCCCTTCTCCTCTATGTAATCCTGGTATTTTAGGCTCCCGACAAGTTGTTTGAGGACCTGGGAAAACTCAGCCAATCAGTGGCCGCAGCTGTGTCATGTGTCAGGCCAGGGATTGGCTAAGCAGGAAATCCCTAGCCTGACATGTGATACAGCTGCAGCCATTGATTGGCTGAGTGTTCCCAGGTCCTCAAACAACTTGTCGGGAGCGCAAGATATTATGATCATACAGAGGAGAACAGCAGCGGCCGGCCGGAGGCGCCCAAGTGATTTATTTAAATTTTTCCTCCCCACTTCCTTGGCCCGGCGTCTCTGCGCCCTAAGGCAGCCGCGGTCAGCCTTGCTACTTGCCCGAAGCAGGGCTAAGCTACCGAACAAACTACCTGCCCGGCGCCCGGAACTGCATGTCCCGGGTGTCGGGCGATACAATTTCCACACCCCTGCATAGTGTTTGAGGAGGTGCGACCCAGATTCACTCTCTTATATGGTTCTCTATTTCTATCTGCCACATCTGGTTCTGCTTTTGAAGGGGTTATCCTCGAAGAATATTGCTTATAGCCCATAGCTATAAACATTGGGGGAGATTTCATTTTTCACAGCTCCTTTGGACAGTGAAAGGTGGAATCTGATCGGTCGCCATGGGCAACTAAGCCGGTTCTACTTTACACCAGTTTGATAAAGCTCCCCCTTTCTTTTGACAGAAGGCGGGACAACAGAAGTAAGCGGGGCCCGCAATACCATAGTACAGGACAAAATACTGCCATCCGCCCCCCAGTATGAATCTGTATCGTTGTCCTGAGGACGCCAATATAATTATATTCAGGAGGGCACCTGACACCACTGGCCTGACACTCCTACATTAATTAATGTTGCGAGCATCAGATCTTTATGTACCTTGCTGATGGCCAAGAGGAGACAATAAAGAGGACTTTTCACCACTGACATTCCTGT
Organism: Bufotes viridis; assembly: GCA_033119425.1. NCBI lineage: Eukaryota > Metazoa > Chordata > Amphibia > Anura > Bufonidae > Bufotes > Bufotes viridis. The sequence goes on from CM065592.1 coordinate 240,363,770, forward strand.
TTCAATAGCTTCATGCATTCCCCATGTGATAACAATTCTGGAGCATCTATTCTTATGACTCTATGTTGTGCCATTACTTTATTATTTCTGCTAGAAGTTATGGATGCATTGCTAGCAGTCTGCAGTAAGGGTACAGAGGGGCGGTAACCAGGTGGGGGGTGTGTGCCTGCATAGTCTGACAATGGCAGCACTGATTGGATAGAGGCAGTCTGTGCAGGCATCCCCACCTGGTTACCACCCCTCTGTACCCTTACTGCTGACTGCTAGCAATGCATCCATTACAATCACAATACGTTAGTAAGTGCCTTGTACTAAGTTTCTCTACATAATATATGCCACTTGCTAAAATTACTGTACTCAACCCCTTTAAGACTCTAAATATATTAAAATATTTGCCGGCCTCAGAAATTAAGGAGTACCTTGTGTTTTTGTGGCCTCCATTTTTTGTTTTAGGATATTTTTCAGGGACCATTTCAGTTATGCCTAGGCCTTTTGATGTCCCAAAATATGTATGTAGTGCTGGCTCATTACTGTGACCTGCGTCTCATCTTCTCCATAAAGTCTTTTTTTTTTTTTTTTTTTTTTTTGTTTCTTTTTATAATAATCATGTATATTTTCAATTTGGCACCTAATTTTTTAGTTTAGGAGCCAATGTCTCCTGTTTACTTTTTTTTTTTGTCTGGAGCGCTGTACTACAGTATCCTATATGTGCTTAGAAATGGTCGGGTTCAGAAGCTAAGGAGCACGATTTGACTTTTGGAGGGCACATTTTTCTAGAATGAGTTTGGGTGCCGTGTCACATTTGAAGGAACCCTGAGGTAGTCAGTAAATGACCTCACTTTGTAAACTGTACCCCTCAAGGAATTTATCTAGGGTTATAATGATGATTCTCTGGCCCCACAGGTTTTTCAGAGGCCGTAGTAACATTAGACCGTTAAATAAGAAAACAAGTTTCCAAATAGTACATTTCTTTAGCCCCAAAGCAAATGGTACAGATTTTGGTGCTGACTTGTGGCAGATTGCATTGCAAAGTCAAAACCTGGTGTAAAAATCTCTTTATTATAAACAATAATTAGAAAAAATTGGTTGGCCAAAGAAGGTGCACATAGCCTTTTGAGAACTACTTCAGGTGACAAACCTAGTCCACGAGTGAAAGTCCTGAGGAGCTTGTGTATGACCGATTCGAAGAGCAGCATCATGCATTAGACATATACCTGGGTTCAGTATTTTCCAGATTCCGCCTTTGTATGGATTGTACTGCACTACGAACGTACACCCTATCCACAGGATCGGAGCAGTGGGGTTTGACCAATCACGAGAATGGTCCCCGTGTGAATGGAGTGGCCGGTCAGTCGTGCACAATGCCCCCTATGCAGATGTACTCGGCAGATGTAGAGACTGAATGGAGAGCAGCCTCTCACTCCATGCAGCGCCACAAGTCACTTTAATAGCCAAAAAAAGAAATGTTATAACCCTCATGCACGGAAAAGTACTAAAATAGTTTTTAGTAATATAACTCTAAATTTTATTCAGTACAATTATTATATATTTTTATGGTCTTAAGACCTTGTTTACATCTGCATCGGAGGCACTAATGTGAACATGGCCTAGCATTTTTTTTCTTTGAAATGAGTCACTTCATCAACAGTTTTGCATCAAACAAACCTTTTACATAACGTTTATAGCACCTCCACGGTTCATTTATAGAGAATAACCTCTTTTTGTTTTTAATTTTCTCTCCCAATAAAGGGTTATTCCTGTCTTGGACCTTAGGAGCATATCGCCACCTCTGGGACCTTCACCTATACTTAGAACGGAGCCCACAAGTTCCGGAGGACGCACCGCACAAGCTCGGCCACTGCTCCATTCACTTCTGTGGGGCTTACGGAAATGGCCGAGCCAGTGCTTAGCGATTTTCGGCGTTCCCATAGGAACGAATGGAAGGCGGCCATTCATGCGCAGTACACCCTCTGGCACTTTGTGGGCTCTGTTCTAAGTACAGTTACGGGTCCTAAAGGCAGGACCCGCACCTATCAGACATTCAGGGCATATCGTATTGATGTGCCCCCAATGTCCAAGATGACCTATCCTGGGGATCATCAATAAAAATATCTTGGAAAATCCCTTTAAATAAAAAATAATACACTTTTTTTTTTTAATTGAAAAAATGTTATCACCATGTCCATAGCGACCCGCATTACACAATTATCATGTAATTTATCCCTCACGATGAACGCCGTAAAAAAATAGCCACAAGTGCTGTTTTTTTGCTTATTGGCACCAAAAAAAAATCATACCAAGAAAAACTACGTCCAAGTCAAGTCCTCACGCTGTTCCGTAGATACAAAAATAAAAAGTTATGGGTTTTGGAATGCAATGATGCAAACACGCTTTATTTATTTTAAAAAAGGTTTTATTGTGCAAAAGTTGTAAAACTGGAAAAAACAATGTATTTTTGGTATCTCTGTAATCGTACTGACCCAGAGAAAGTTATCATGTTGTTTATTCTGAAAAATGACCACCACAAAATGTATGACCTAAAATCTCGGTGGCAATATTGCAGTTTTCCTCATCGCCCACAAAAGAGTTAATAAAAGTCCTGTGTACCCCAATCCATCATACGGATATACCCATGGAAAAAAAAAAAGTTATAGCTCTTGGAATGCGACGATGAAAAACACAATTGCTTGTTTATTAAGGCCCAAACAGGCTGGTCACTAGGGGGTTAATGTTGGCGATCGCTTTGATAGTTTGGATAAATGCCTTTTTGCAAGTATTTCTCTAACTTGTTACAGAAAATGTTCCTTTTGATGGAGCAGTGGAATTTTAATTTGTCACCTTGGAAACCTGCTGCGGAGTTAAAAGCCGCTCTCCCACGCACAGCAGTTAACAGCTTTTCAGTTTGTTGAGGCTGATAATTCAGCGCCTTGCGGTACATCTGTTGTAAACCTGACATGTGATGGATGTCAGCTCTTGCCATTGTCCACCTCTCCGACAGCAGGACTGGTCAATGTACATGCCTCTTTTGTCTGGATGGCCGTAACGGTATTCATCTCATTTCCAGGCTGTTACTTAGTGACATTGCTACTGCCGTTTCCTACCACTATGTCCCATTGCTTTCACACAGGCAGCTATTGCCGAGCGGAAGCATCATTGCTTACTGATATGATGGAGGGCACTGTCTGCATCTTCACGTGTGGACGTCCTGGTTATTACAAGCTGTCGGGTGTAAATTTCTTCTGGCTTTTCAATATACAGTGGCGGAGATTTATCACAAGTAGTGCAAAAGACAAAGAAGTGCGGTTACTGGAATCTTGACACATATTTAAGGGTTTTTTGGGGGGTCTACGGCTAGTTTCCGGGAAACACGCTCCACGTGACGGCATTATTTCTAGACCTGAACGCTGCTCTTCTGACACGGACTCGGGACATTGTAACGATTTATAATGCTGAGGGTTTCTGCCCGATCGCCGCTGTAATGAATTGTACTGACAGCTTTATACGAGTACAATTCAGTACAGCGGGGTCGGGCAGGAACTTCCAGCGTTATACATCATTATAATGTCCCAAGTCTGTGTCAGAAGAACGGTAAGTAATGCTCTCACAGGAGGAGCTTGTGTACCAGAATGAACTTGCTCGTCTGAAACTAGCCGTAGGTGTTTGACGTATCCTTAGGTCATCAGTATTAGAGCGGGTGGGATCCGACACCTCCACGGATCAGCTGTTTTGGGTAGTTGTCGGTACTGGAAACGATACAGTAGGCTGAGCTAGAAGCAGAGCTGGCATACGCCATTCAAGTGAATGGAAGCTGCAGTACCCCGGCACCACCACTACACAGTGGACTGGAGCATTCCGCCTCCAGCTCCATCCACTGTATAGTTTCTGGCATGGATGGCTGCCCGAAACATCTGAGCAATGAGCATGCTGGACCTTCACTGACCTGATACTAATGACCTCATGTGAAGATAGGTCTACAGTATGTAAGTCCCATAAAACCCCTTTTAAAGGGAACCTGTCACCATCTTTTCACATATAAAACTGAATGTACCTTCAAATTTGTCTACCTTGACAGTTCCCAGCGATCCACCCATAACCTTCTCAAGACTAACATGTCCTATTATATCACCCTCTAATGCTTTCCCGCCGTTATGCTCATTTGCATAAATAATTACTTCCCCTCACACCATCAGGGCCTATTTCCCTCCCCCTAGACTTTGATCGACAGCGAATCTGCTAGATTTTATCTATAGGAGCATTTCTTAGGCGGAGCTGAGGAGCTGGACGCAGAGAAAAAAATGACTCTTCTCTGGTCACACAAGTAAGATTGGACTCTTTTATGTTAATTTGCATAAAAGGCGGGAAGTACAAAATGCATCATACTTATTTAATTTGGCTACAGATGAAATTAAAAGTGTAATTTATATGTTTAAGGCAACACAATAAACATTTAGAAATGCTCAGTGAGGGAAGCATAGTGGAGGTGACAGGGTCCCTTTAAGGCCCCTTTCACATCTGCGTTTTTCCTTTCCGTCCTAGAGTTCCGTCCTCGGGGCTCTAGGACAGAAAGATACTGATCAGGATTATCCTAATGCATTCTGAATGGAGAGAAATCCGTTCAGGATGCATCAGGATGTCTTCCGTTCAGTATGTGAACGTTTTTTGGACGTTGACAAAACCGCAGCATGCTGCGGGTTTGTCTCCGTCCAAAAGTCCGGAAGACATGCTGTAAGGACGGATCCGGAATTAATGCCCATTGAAAAGCACTAATCCGGATCTGACTTTAAGCTAAACGTCGTTTCGGCGCATCGCCGGATCCGACGTTTAGCTTTAAAGAATGGTAACCATGGCAGCCAGGACGCTACTAAAGTCGCTGGCTGCCATGGAAAAGCAACAGGGAGCCGGGAGAAGCTACTTACCTTCCGTGCGGCGGCCGGGGCGCTCCTCAATGACGTCACCAGGTCCCTGCATCACGTGGTTCACATAGCTATGCGCCGTATGGATCGTACGGCGCATTGCTCACATAGCATAGCTATGTGATCCATGCGACGCAGGGACCTGGTGACGTCATTGAGGAGCGCCCCGGCCGCCGCACATAATGCAAGTAGCTTCTCCCCCGGCTCCCTGCTTCTTTTCCATAGCAGCCGGGACTTTAGTAGCGTCCTAGCTGCCATGGTTACCTGAAACCTGAGCAGACCTTCAGAAATGCAAAAAATAATTAAATACCGGATCCGTTTTTCCGTATGGCACCGGAGAGACGGATCCAGTGTTTCAATGCATTTATTAGATGGATCCACATCAGGATCCGTCTACAAATGCTTTCCGTTTGCACACAGATTTCCGGATCCAGCAGGCTGTTCTGGCGACGGAATTGCCTGCCGGATCCTCACTGCATTTGAGATAAAGGCCATTAATGCGGCCTCAGCGCAGATGTGAACAGATCCAAAGTAGTTTTCCTTGTCGTTAGTTTGTATGAGGGCTCAAATGCCTGACTACCTAACATGGGGCAGTAAAGAAAATCTGCTGTGTCTATATATAGATTAATGGTTTTCCTGGGCACTGCTTAATCTACCGTGGTATCATTCATCCCGAGGTTTGCTCTACTCTACCACATCAGAGTCTTCTTCTGCACCATTTCCCCCATTTATGAGCCTGTGTGGAAAACTGGTATCGGATGTTTTGATAACCACCATGTATTGCAGATGGTAGGGTTGGAACTCGGCAAAAACCCATGACGCCTGCAAATCTGTATCAAGGCAAAATGTGGCCAGAAATGCTCAAAATATTGTACAACTTAAGATCCATTTATGCAAAGCCAGAAGACAGTCAGATGTAAGTGGGAATTGCATCCAGTCAGTGGGTCAGATATTAGGATGACATTAAACATGAAGTACACATGTTCACTGAACACATTGACGTAGTGTACCGTAATATGATTTAAATGGAAAGATGTGAGGAGCATCTCACTGGCTTTCTTGCTTGGTAAGTCGAAGAGGGAGGAAAGCTAGAAAGTGGAGTGTACAGGAAATCTACTCATACGGACCAGTTCCGGCTGTTTGACTCCAACCATCCTCTAGATCACAAACTGGGAGTCATCAAAACCCTAGACCGCTGGGCTGAAAAGATCTCAACAAGCATAGAGACTAAGACAAGGGAATTCGAACAGCTCAAAGAGACCATTAAAACTTGCTGATATCCAGAATAGACTTTTGTTAAAGGGGTTCTCCAGGAATTAAGAAAATGAAAATACCTAAAAATTACTTTATTATAAATATATTCTCTAACACCTTTCATTAGTTAGGCTCATTTTCTCTGAGGAGCACTCATTAGGAGAACTAAAATGGCCGCTGTCCTATTAGTACACACAAAACCTGTCCTAATCACAGAGCAGGACAAGTTACTCGACAACACTGAGGTAAAGAGCTGCTTCATCCTTCTCTCTGCTCTGCTTGTCAGGGATTATGGTCCTGAATACAGTTTAATTTGATCTTCAGCTGGATCTCTGTAGGAATGGAGTTCATGAGGAGACATGAAGTACAGAAAGGAGGTGGGGGTGTGGCTGTGTCCTGTTGTGTGATTAGGACAGGCTTTGTGTGTAGTAATAGGACGGCAGCCATTTTATTTCTTTTAATGATTGCTCACTAGACAAAACAAGCCATTATAACTAATGAAAAATATTTGGGAATATATTTATAACAAAGTAATATTTAGATATTTTCATTTTCTTAATTCCTGGGGAACCGCTTCGAAACTGAGAAAGAAAGAAAAAGATTCTGTAAAAAGGCAGGGAAGGCTGTTCTTCTGTATATAGCTTGAGAATAGGTCATCGATATTAAAAGCCTGGAAAACCCCTTTAAATTGTGCCATTGGAAAGTACAACTCATCCCCAAAAAACAAACTCTCATACGTCTATGTTAACGAAAAAAAGTTATGACTTTAGGAAGGCAGGGAGCAAAAAACAGAAAGTCGGAAATATCCTGAAGGGGTTAAACCTGGCATCACAATAGTGCAGCCACCAGTTCACCCAAAAGATCCTATGCCAAAACACAAAAAGAGCAATATTGTGTGTGCAGTAAGGAGTACCAAAAATGTTACATTGGAGAAACCATACTGAAGCTACACCATTGTCTGGTCCAGCACAGAAGAGCCAACACCTGCGGTCAGCAGCTGTGTGACTACATCTTAAAGGGGTTGTACGGTTGGCCATATTGATGGGTCATCAGTATGGGAAAACTGGACAATCCCTTCACTTAAATGGGACGGTGCAGCTGTACTTGCACTGCATGGCTGCTGAAATGTTGCATGCAGGTAAACGGTTAAAGGATAACTGTCACATTTAGACCCAAATTTCAGTTTTCATATATGTAGTTACTAATATGATAATATACCTGAATCAATAACTATTAGACTTACTTACCCCTTATTTAATAAGATTCAGCCCTTAGCAACCAGTCTGCATAAAACTGCAATTTCACTATTCTGTTAAGATGGCCGCCCTCAGCCCTGAGGCTAATCCATAGGACGCCTGCAGTGAAGTTAGTGAAGACCAGCTCTGTATAGGGGGGTCTTGCAGTGAAGTTTCCAGGTCTGGCTGAAGCCTGTAGTCCTCTACAAGCTCTCCTCTTATCAGATAAGGCTGTCATTTATACACTGAGCAGCCGGCATATGTACATTCTCCAGAACTGCTAAGGGAGTGTCTGCCAAGCACAGGCATGTGGAGAAGTTCACACACACAGCCCAGCACTGTTATCTCCTGTCAGGAAGAACCTGGCTTTTTATACATTCCCTTACAATGCTGACTCACTATCAGTTCCCAGTGCACGCAGTGTGCTCCGTCCTCTATCTGGTAGACGGAAGGAGCATAGCAACCTGATTTTATCTCAGGTAAATATAGCCAATACTGGGGACTTTTAGGTGGCTTTTAGGGGTTATTTATTAAACAATCAGAAATTAAAACAGGGCCAACAAGGTAATATTGATCACCAAAATCCAATAGTAAAAAAAAAAAAAATTTGACAGTTATACTTTAAGAGAATGCAGTGCTTGTACAAGCTCTGCGGTCTCTTCAGCTGATTGGCGACGGTGCTGGGAGTCAGACCAGCACATATCTGATATTGATGACCTATCCTGAGGATGAGAAACCAGACAACTGACAATGGGGGAATATTGCTAGGATATTTATGAGATGAGGCTCCGTTTATGAGATGGGTGGGACCCTCACCAATCAGACAATATCCTAGCAATATGCTCCCATTGTCTGAGATGGCACAACTCCTTAAAGGACACTCATTTAATTATAGTTAGACTTGCATCTTAAAGGGGTTATCTGATATCTATCTAAAATTTCTCTTCTCCCCCCAAATGCCCAGGCCCCTAATATACATAATACTTACCTGCTCCCCGACACCAGGGTCACTCTGGATCCCTGCACGGCCACCGCTGCATCTCCCTGTTGCTTGGCTCAAAACATCCGGTGACGGGGGGCAGCAGCCAATAGCAGGCTGTAACAGTGACCATCCTCAAGGGGGCTCATCCCCATTGCAGCCTGCTATTGGCTGCTCCTCCCACGACGCTGGATGTTTTGATCCACGTGACGGGAATATGCAGCGGCCGTGCAGTGATCCAGAGCGACTCAGATGCCAGGGAGCAGGTATGTATAATCCATACAAGGGGCCTGGGCATTGGGGGAATTGGGGGGTTATTTTAGATATCGGATAACGCCTTTAAGGGTCTATTACACAACCCGATTTAACAGGTAATGGTCAGGAAGAAAGCATTCTTTCCTGGTAATCGTCTGCTTACTAGTGGAGGAGACCTCTATTACATGCAGCGATCTCCTCCTCAGTATAGGGAGAAGCGATCGTTATGCCATCGCTCTTCTGTATACTGAATCATTGTTTGCTGGCAGCAGATCGTGATTAACATGGGCTGCACAGAGAATCAGTAGTTAGCACTGGGGTCCTAAGTTTGACTCTGACCAACATCTGCATGGAGTTTGTATGTTCTCCCTGTGCTTATGTGGGTTTCCTCCCACACCCGAAAGACTTACTGATAGGGAACTTAGATTGTGAACCCCCCATTGGGGACAGAGTGATGCTAATGTCTGTCAATCACTGCGGAATATGTCAGCGCTATAGAAGTGAGTATAATAAATAATTAGACACCACAATCTGCTGCCTGCAAATGATTTTTTATTTTTTTTTAACCCTGTCAAAAGATTTGGATTTCCCGATGAACGAGGCAATCTGGCATTAGGCAGTCAGTAGCAGTGTTACCCTGTCAGACGATCTGCCCAAAAATTGGTAGGTGTCATCATAGACCCTTTAGACACAGAGGAGGACAGGTTCAAAAGAGTTGTGAAAGAAGCTATTTATGTTAAGTTGTAGAAACCAAGCTTGAATAGAGATGGAGGAGTTGTCTGCCACTTACAATGCTGTCCTAGCTCCTCTCCCGGGGCAGTTTATTTACACTGATGCATGAGTGACCAGTATTTAATGTCAGAATTGTAGGCCCGTGAGAAGATGGCTACTGAAACCTCACAAAGAAAAAAAATAAATACATAAAGTCTAGTTGCTTATGTAAAAATCTTGTTACCTCTACCACTAAAGGTGAGCATACCCCAAGCTGTGTTTATCCATGCCAGAAAGGACATTTTGTGGGCAGAGGATCCCACTATTCGGTACTATATAGTGCCCACTGAGTGTAAAAGGGAAAGTTGATGGATGCTGTGAGATCTGGACATCCGCTTACGTACCTTGTCCTCTTTGTACAGTCATCATTGGCCCCGTGCGTTATAAGCAGCAGGTAATAGCTTAGATTTGGTGATTCCTCCCTCTGCTGATGATGTATATTTGGGAAGTGGTTTTCAGCTGGCTAATAAAATAAATACACGTTCTCGTCTAATGTAATTAAATGCTGTGAATATTCACTTTTTTCATCTTGGAATCATTGTTCTAATAGTACACTGCACTGAAGTGCTTGTTTTCTTCAGTGGTAATTATGCGCTCTCAATTAATTAGTCATTATCATCCAAAATGAAGACTTCTCAATTTCCGCTCCTTAGCTCGCTTTTCATGTGAGCTTTGGCGAACCCGTCCGGGTTCACATGCTTCAAATCTGAGTAGGCCCAACTTGATGCTCGTGAAGCATTATAAGTTTTTACCCGCATTGTTTTTCCATAGGTTCTAAGTGATTCCATTGTAATATTTGACTGAGAAAATGCCATGCCATTCATTCCTATGCAGACAGCATAAAAACTGGATTCACACATATTTTTCAGAAGTTTTTAACACGCTCTCTCAAAATGGCAGAACAGTATTCCACTAGTTCCACGTGTTCCTGGCTTTTGCTCAATGATCAGCATGGTTCCAGAAAGTTTCAGACGTTGGTGAAGATGGTGCTGAGACCACCATCAATTTCCAAACTGAAGGGGCAGGCATACTCGCATGGTATGCCCCCTGGGCTGTGTTCACCTCCGCTTTTGCTCTCAGACATCCGATGGAGTTAGCTTTTTATGAACTCACTTTTAGGCTGGGGCTACATGGTGATCTTGGCCGCACCGCTCGTTGTGTTGCGTCCTCTCCTCTTTGACAGGGCCAGTCAGTGAAAACATCATCACGCCTAGACCTGTCAATCAGAGTGGAGAGGGTGCAGCAGATCCTCTAGGTGTAATGGTAACGCCCCTGTTGCTCCTAGGGGCTCATTTGCATATAATAAAACATCATTTTTCTCCGCAATGAACATCTGACGCCTTCAGCTGCCAAGTGCACATGTAACAGCTCAGCCAGTTTCATAAGTACATATCTTGGACAGATGCCTTTTAATCTTGTACTGATCCTGAGCTACAGCCTGTGATCTAGCACCAGAGTTGGATTCATAATCTGCAGGTTGATTTTTGGAGACTGTTGTGAAAATGAGCAGCTACACTGCAGAAGGAGCAAATTGCAGCGTATCTAGCTTCGTATACATGGCGTAAATCCACAGTTACAAGTCTGCATGCGGATTGTTTAGGCCAGTGTTTCCCAACCAGTGTGCTTCCAGCTGTTGCAAAACTACAACTCCCAGCATACCCGGACAGCCTTTGGCTGTTCAGGCATGCTGGGAGTTGTAGTTTTGCAACAGCTGGAGGCACACTGGTTGGGAAACACTGGTTTAGGCTGTGAGTGAATGGGCTTTTATACTTGCATTGTGCTATACTTTTTGTGGAATTTCCGTGTGGAAATATGTAATATCTATGAAAAGTCTAAAACCGCCTGACCAGGTTTTTACCTTCTATAGAGACTTTATTCTGTCCTGCTCATTGCTGTATGATTTCTTCGAGCTTTTATATGTTCAGTGTACAATAACAAACGCAATTCTACTTCTTCTCCAGGAAAATGTTGATGTTGGCATTCATCTCGACCCCTCTCTTAAAGAAGTACAGTTCAACCCTACATATGACACCTTGTTCGCACCTGAGGTAAGTTTATCACTTGCCCCCTGTTAAAATCTATTTAGATATTCGCTTTCAATATCACACTGACTCGATATATTATGAATGTATTTTATTTATTCTTTTGCATTCCTAAAAAAAGTTTGCGCATTGGGTGTTAGGTTCACAGGTTTGCAGTTTCCTTTTACCCCCCCCCCCCCCCTTCCCATAGGATATGCTGACCGCACACATATGATAATGTTCTCTTTTGCTGGACGCTCCTACTATCTCACGTCTGGAGCTCTTCCAGCCTGTCCCTACAGAAAAAAGGTCTGACATGCTGGGTTCTAGGAGGCATCACATTTTCCCTATTGAAATAACATGCACACAGCTGCGCGATTGGCGAGCAGGTAGTCGGGAAAGTACGTTGACATTTTTGTTTGAAGATTGGCTATTTCCTTTGACAATGCCTTGAATACCTTAGTTTTTTTGATCCACGATGTGTTTAAAAATTTCATCGGAAAGAGAACCTTTTTAGAAGACCTTTCCGCAGACCGTGTACGGTGTACTCCACAACATAGATTGCCTGCATACCGAACAGTTGGGAGTCAGGAAAAAAGGTCCTAACTAATATGGTCATTACATTTTCCACTCCCTCTCTACAAATTATCATAATCATTTGACTGGCGTGAACATATTGAACGGCAGTCGATAAAAACATGGGACCAAACAATGCATTTTGAATGAATAAATTCATAAATACTTGTCATTTGCTTATGTGAACATGTCAAAGATTGAGGATGAGCATGAAGAGGCACTTTAACCCCCTGGTGAAGCCCTACCCCTTCTACACAAATGAACCGTTTACAAATTGTCATTTTTTGGCACAGTATTAAGCTGATTGGATTATGGACCTAACAGAACGTCCGCTGGAAAGGAACTGGGTTGATGAAAGGTCTTAAATCCTGTACGCGTTTGTGCCGTATTATTTGTCCCAGAGTTTGACGTTTGTGTCGGTGGGCAGTCGGCATGTAGACCTAAAAAGCTACGCGGCAATGACCGAAAGTTTTACTATCAACATATTCGTAGTGTAAAAGGTTTTATTGGAATTCGTGCGCAGAGAATTAATCTTGTTATATAATTTCAGCTTGGACCCAACAATCCATTCAAAACCCAGCAGATGGCTGCTCCAAGGAACATGCTTTCAGGATATGCAGAACCGGCACACATAAATGACTTCATGTTTGAACAGCAGAGAAGAACATTTGCAACATATGGTAAGAGATAAGAGAATTTTTTAGAATCCCTTTGTGGATTTTGGTGAGAAACAAACTTTCTAAAATGCTTACCTTCAACACGTCATTTATCTTTAGTATGCTTGCTGCTTCCGCATGGGCACTGTTCACATTAACATTGTAGCTTTTGTTTGTCAGATCAGTCACACAATGGACACCGCCACTGTCTGACAGACTCCATTGACTTACAATGAGCTCCATCGGTTTCCACTTTGTGTTGTTATATTAACGTAAAAAATAATTCTGTTTGTCAGATCTGATGGAATCAGTGAGGCATATGTAAACAGCCTTCAATAGTTAATGCCACAAAATTAACTTATTCCCTACCCGTTAATCTTATTGATGGGGGTGGGCCCACTGGGACTCCCATGGATTAGTAGAAAGGGGGGGGGAGGGTGTGTGTCCTGTGCACTGTATGGTTGGAACGCCCAGTCAAGCATGTGCACTCCCTCTCCATTCTTTCTCTATTGGACTGCTGGAGATTACAGAGCGCTAAACTCTGTTATGTGGGTGAGTTAAACCCCTGTTCTCATGGTCATATGTGTCCCAGCAGTCAGACCCCCATGGATCAGGCGCTCATCCCCTATCTTATGGATAGAAGATAAGTTGGTATCCTGGCACAATGGTTATGCAAAGTCTAAAAGATTCTCCCCTAATGGCCGGGTCCCTCATATACATTATACTTACCTGCTCCCCAGCACCCGCGTCGCTCAGTGTCCCTGCCCGGCCGCCACTGCATCTCCCCGTTGTGTGAAAATAAAAATACTGTACGTGTTTGAGCCGTATAATTTTGCTCATTATATTAAAGTCCCAGATTTGAGGTTTGTTTGTCTCAATTGTAAGTGGACAGTCGGCATGTAGACCTAAAAATAGAGCACACTACACATGCGTCGTGTGTTCTTCATTCATCGCTATGGGAGTTCTGAAAATAGCCACGTGAGTGCGCTTAACTGTGCTCGCAAGTCCCATAGCCATGAATGGAGAATGCGCCTCATCATTCACCACTATGGAACTGCTGGAAGTAGCCAAGCTGGTGCTCAGCTACTCCCATAGCGGTGAACAGAAGGCGGCTGTGCATGCGTGGCTGCTCTGTGTTCACTTTGGGGCCCCTGCTCTGGTGATGGGTGGAGGGCCCATCTCCGGGAACCGCTTCTATCTGACATTGATGGCATATCTTAGAGATACAGAATTTTTTTCCATCTTCTCCTTTCAAGAACGTTTTCTTTTTATTTGTCAGTCAATATAGCTTTTTTTTTTTTTCCTGGGACAAGTTTGGAATAATTGTATTTTTAATGCTACCATTTAATGTGCCATATAACGTACTGACAAACCTCTCAAAATGATATATGGGGTAGTGTGAAAACGTGGGGACCTGGGGATCCACATTCTAGAGATTTGGTGGGGTCCTCCCAGTGATCTTACATTTATCCCTGATGCTGTGGATAGGTGATAAATGTTATTAGTGGGAAAACTTTCAGTGAAGGTGTTCATCACTATATATTGGCAGGTTACTCCAGTGTTATCAGTGAAAGTAATACACATTAATACAGTTCTGATCTTTACATCATTATCTTGAATTTACACGTGCTTGTCACCCTTTTCTGTTCCAGGCTATGCCCTAGATCCATCACTAGATGTTCAGGAAACGGCCACTAAATATATTGGCTCAGTTGATGATGCTGAAAAGAATCAAGGTAAAAATGCAGCGGTTTTTATTAAATTTACCTCCATCGTAAAATAAATAAATCGCAATGCCCTTTCTAACATGTGAAATGTCTCCTTGTTTGCTTAGCAGGTTTCTGTTTGTCAGAAAGCACCGGTATTTCATCTATTCTCATCGGCGTTGTTCCAGGCCTATTTTCTTGTCCTACTCACAGCATTGCTTATGTTGCTCCTTTAGGTTTAACTGTGTTTGAAACTGGTCAGAAAAAAAATGAAAAGCGGAAAAAGGTGAAAGGAAATGATGCATCTGATATAGATGGTTTCCTGGGTCCTTGGGCAAAATATATCGATGAGAAAGATGTTGCCAAACCGTCTGAGGTGACTATTAAGACTACATGCAATTGAAGCTATGTCTTAAAAGCAAGTATTAAAATCAATTTCTCACATATACTGTCTTATTTGTTTCAGGAAGAGCAGAAGGAGCTTGATGAAATAACAGCAAAGAGGCAGAAGAGAGGAAAGCAGGAGGATGATAAGCCTGCAGACGAGAAGACCATTTTGCATGGTATCCTGTTCAGAAACATTAAATTCATAATTGTCTGTTTTTGTCTGAAGCATATTTCAACAGGACTTGTCAGCTCTTCTGGAGCACCTTTTATTAGAACTCTGCGTCAAGTTATTCCTCAATTTCTCCTCCTAGCAATTACTTAGAGAACCTTGCATGGGTCCAGACTAGCAAGATATGTAGGGCACTGTGTAGGGATGTAATATTGCTTACTAGTTTGTCTGGGCGCCGCTCCTTTCGCCCACTGTGCCCCCCTGCAGTTTTCCCGGCTGGTGTGCTAATGAATAATATCAGTACAAGGAGAAGAAGACTGCCCCGTTTCTCAGTGGGTGTCCTCTTTTACCTGGCTGTAGCGCGGTCCAATCGCAGCAGGGAGAAGGTGGATTTTTATTTTTTTTTCCCCTTCCCCTGGCTGTGATGCTCTCTGCTGCGATTGGACCGCTTTACCGCCAGGGAGAAGAAGACGCCCATTGAGAAACCCTGGCATCTTCTCCACCCTGTACCGATGCTATTCATTAGCACACCAGCTGGGAAAACTGCAGGGGGGCACAGCGAGCGAACGGAGCGGCACCCAGACAAACTAGTTAGCAATATTACATCAGTGCACTATGCCCTACATATCCTGCTAGTTATTTCATAATGTCTGGATCCATGAAAGGTCCTCTTTAATAAACCGACAACTGCATAGTACCATTTGCGGGTGTGTCCCTACAGTGTTCAGTGAGTGCTGCCAGTGGCAGATGTGTATGGAGATGCATCTTTGACAAGGCAACTGGTAACACCCAGTCTTTAGTTTCTTCATAAAGTTTGAGGACTAACTGGATGGCACAACCGAGAGTTACTGTATCGATGTCAGGAGTGATGAATGGTCCTCTGTAAACATTACAAGCAAAAAACGTTTTTGTTAGGTTTTTTTATAACCCCAATCTAGTATAGTATAATAAAGTTGGGGAAAACTGTCTTAAAGAGGACCTTTAATGGGTCAGAACATTGTAAGATAACTATCTAGAAATGTAGAGCGGCGCCCAGGGATCTTACTGCACTTACTATTATCCCTGGGCGCTGCTCCATTCGCCCGCTGTGGCCCGTTACCTTCTCCCACGCTGTATGGTAATTGCTACTAATTTCGCAACAGGGAGGAGACATCGGCTTCTCTCCCTGGGCGTTCCTTCTCCCTGGCTGTAGCGCTGTACAAGCGCAGCGCAAAGCTCACAGCCTGGGAGTTTTTTTCTCCCTGGCCGTGAGCGCTGCGCTGCGATTGGACAGGGAGAGAAGCTGATGTCTCCTCCCTGTTGTGAAGTTAGTAGCAATTGCCATACAGCGCGGGAGAAGGTAACGGGGCCACAGCGGGCGAACGGAGCGGCGCCCAGGGATAATAGTAAGTGCAGTGAGATCCCTGGGCGCCGCTCTACATGTCCAGATAGTTATCTTACAACGTTCGGACCCATGAAAGGTCCTCTTTAATTAACTAAAACACAGTGAGGCATTTTACTTGAGTAAGGATATACTTTAGAGTTTGCTATTCCTCAGCATTTCAAAGAGCTTGTAACATTACCAGAACTAATCGGCTTCTTACATGTTTTACGTAGTCTTTTAATGTTTACTTGAGACAAAGAAAAGAACGAACTTTAGTTTTAAGTCTTTAAAATGCAATTATGATGAGACAGAGAGACCCACGCAAATGTAGCAGACATGCATCCTGACCTTATTTATAGCATTTCTAGTAAGGCATCAAGAAAAGCTTGTTTCGCTGCATACCCTCACTTCACCATCATGGTCTTTGCAGTTAAGTCAATGAAAACCTGAGGCTTGTAGAATGCCAGAAATACTCTTCCTATGTTCAAGCCATTCTATAAAATAGGGTCATATGTGTTTTTGTTTTTTTTCTTTCTAGTGAAGGATATGTTTGACTACCAAGGCAGATCGTATTTGCACATTCCTCAAGATGTTGATGTTAACCTGCGGTCTACTGAACTGCCTGAGAAATGTTATCTTCCCAAGAAACAAATTCATGTTTGGTCCGGACATACAAAGGTAATATTATTGCAGATAGGTTAAAGTGCGTCTGTATCCTTTTAACAGTGGACTTCTATGCAAGAGAGGCAGGAAATCATGAATGTGATCATGAGAATGCAAGTCCGCCGTCAAACTGACATGAAATCTTATGACAGCAGAAATAATCTCGGCACACATCCACTCCTAATAATAAAAAACATAGTGTAACAGACAGTAAATGAGACGTAAGAAATGAATCATTTCAATGGGGCTGGTGTTCAGGCCTCCGCCTTAAACATTTAAGGGGGTTGTCCGAGTTGTGTAAAAACTCTGGCAACCCCTGCAAACTGCCTGAAAAAACAAATGAATGGATACTCGCCTGTTTTCTCCTCTGCTACCTCCTGCACTGCACTCCAGTCCTCTTTGCACTTTGTTTTTCTGGCTGCAGCAGTGATTTTCTGTGCCCACAGGTCACAGCTGCAGCCAATCGTTAGTCTCAGCAGAGAAGTCCTGTGCAGGCCAATGATTGGCTGCAGCTGTGACCTGTGCACAAAATGTCACCGCTGCAGCCAAGAGGATGACGTCGGCAGTGGGAGGACTGCAACGCTCGAAGAAATGGAAGAAAACACGAGTATCCAGTAATTTGATATTTTAGAACATTTACATGGGTTGCCTGAGTTTTTATATAACTTGGACAACCCCTTTTATTGGTTAGTTTTCTCTGTACTTATATGTGTGAAGCAAAACACTTGTCCCAGACGTTTTTCACGTATTTAATAAAAAAAAAACCGAAGCATACCATTAACACTTTACATACTATTAATTTTTGCGCTCCTTTCAATCTAAAAAAAAAAAAGAAGTGTTTTGAGTCTTTTCCCTTTTGGCATGCTAGTCAAGTTAGACAAGCCTTAAAATTTATTGTCATTGTATCCATTTTCTAGGACTTCTCTTTCAGTTTCTGAAAGGTTTGCTATCAGGCTAACCAGTAGGGAGTCACTGCCCTAAAATAGAATAAATCCTGTTGAGCTGCTGAGCTATTACAATTATCGCAGCAGTCCGCTGAGACATTGATGTGTTCCATTAAAAAGTGCAGCCTGTAATGTCTTGGATTCCCGTATGCTCGTTCTCCCTTTTTCTGGCAACCAGTAAACCTCACCAGCCCAAGTAAATAAAAACAAGACGTGTGTCAAAGAGAAGGAAAATGGTGAATAAAAAATAATTATTTTCTACCTCTCTGCAAATCCACTGCATTTTACGAGCCTTTCTCTTGTTCAAAAGGGACAATTAATACATAAGACACTTAGGGGCACATTTACTAAGACCGGCGTTTTAGACTTAAATCTTAATAAAGCCCTAAACTGGCGATGGATCCGCCAAAGTTGTTAAGAGGCGCAGGTCTCTCCATCACTTCGACGCATCCAGATTCAGTTCTAAATGTAAGATGGCTTCCGAGCTGTCTTACATTTAGACCTTTTTCTACGTCATCCCCTTCCCCGCCTGTGCCAAGCCCACAATTTTAGACCTGGAGTGAGCGGGGCGAAGTTGCAGATAGTGGCACAACCTGCCCTTTTTCATGTTGACTAAATCCTATGCTAAATCTGCTATTTAATTTTCACTGTTTCCCCCGCTCATTATCTTTGCCACAGCTCCAAAATAAACCCTAATTGTAGTATTCCTAGCCTGAATGCCCAAAAGCAAATTACATCCCTGAATCATTCCGTATTGCAAATTGTGCTCTTGTCCAGACCAAAGAGTAAGGTCCCCACAGTGTCCATAACATTGTGACCACCATATAGAAATGGCTAGAATATTGAACCATGTCGAAAAAGCTATGAAGTCCTGTAGCAGTGCAAGATGGATATATACAATAATCCCGGGGCCGACTGAGAACGTGGCCCTCTTTCACACGAGCGATACAGTCAGGATCTGTTCAGGGGGAAAACTCATGGGTTTGCACGCAGAAGAATAACAATCTGCATCTCCAAGCAACCATCAACACATTTATTTTTTCAAGCATGCCCCATTTACTTCTATGGAGCCAGGGCTGCGTGAAAAACGCACAGAATAGAACATACTGCAATTTTTCCTGAACGCAAAGGTGATGCGTGAATAGCACATTAAAATGAATGGCTCGAGATTCACTTGGGGTTAGGAAACCAAGAGCGGCAGTAAAGAGGTCTTTGGAGAGCATGTGCCACCCCGGGTCTATAGACTATATCACTGTGTTTAGCACTGCACTGTATCATTGAAGTTTGCACCGATCTGTGACATGTTACAGTAGGTGTGACATATTTTACATGTTTGTCTTTCCTTGAGTATGCAGCTTTGATAAAAAGATCTAAACTTACTGTTAATTAATCAGTTTCATTTAATCAGTCTTTTTTTTGTCTTTTTTTTCCTTTCAGGGTGTCAGTGCTGTTCGATTATTCCCGCTCTCTGGCCATTTGCTATTGTCTTCTTCCATGGATTGCAAGATTAAGGTTAGTAATGTTTCTCGGCTTCAAATAGGTTCCTTACATACGAGTCGTTAACATAGGTGAGAGATCACCGGTTTACTGCAGATATGTCAACCTGCAGCCTGATGCTATATGTCTCCATTGTGCATGGATTAATATCCTGGCCTGGCATTGCATTTTAAGCATATCATTTTTTGAGGCGATATGTTGCCAGACATTACCAGTTTGAGGTATTATTGTCATTTTAAACTTGTGAATTTTTAAACTTTGTGAATCTGTTCTTGTTACAGCTTTGGGAGGTGTACAATGAACGAAGATGTTTGCGGACATTTATAGGTATGGTATGAATCTAGTTAATAAACAGCTTTGCTCCAATAAAATCTGCTTTTAACCCCTTTGGGACACATGACGTACCGGTACGGCATGTTTCCCGAGTCCTTAAGGACACATGACGTACCGGTACGTCATGTTTCTTAACGGCGATTGCGGCGGTGAAGGGGTTAATACAAACGGGATGCCCGCTGAAATCATTCAGCGGGCATCCCGACACAACGCCGAGGGGGGTCATTTGACCCCCCCGTATCGGCGATCGCAGAAAACCGCAGGTCAATTCAGACCTGCGGTTTTCTGCGTTTCCGGTCCATTCGGGTCTCCGGTGACCCGATGAACCGGAAAAGAATGGTGATCGGTGGTGTAATATCACACCACCAATCACCATTCTTGAATTGTATGCGTTGGTGGCGGTAGTGGCTGCTGATTGGTCCGGGAGAGAGGCGGGCGATTCAAACACCCAGCGCTCCTCTCTCCCCTCCTCTTTCTCCCGCTGCTGCCGACGTGCCCGCACCTGCCCGCACCGCTCCAGCTCTGCTCCTGCGACCCCCTGCTCCATCCAGAACCCTCCTGCACCCTCCAGGTAGGTTAGGGTGAGTGAGGGAAAGCTCTTTTAGGCAGGGCTAGGAAGGGATAGAGTAAGTTTTAGGGAAAGAAAAAAAAACTTTTTTTTTCCAGTGCCTCTGGTGGTTGGGGTCCACAGACCCCTAAAACCAACCCAGGGGTTCTGACCCCCCCCCCACCCGCCGCCCTCCTCCGCCACCTACCTCCACCACCCTCCGCCACCTACCTCCACCACCCTCCGCCACCTACCTCCACCACCCTCTGCTGCCACCCCCACCCGCCGCCCTTCTCCGCCACCTTCCTCCTCCACCACCATCCTCCTCCACCACCAGCCGCCCTCCTCCGCCACCGCCGTCCTCTTCCGCCGCCCTCCTCCGCCACCTCCCTCCACCACCAGCTGCCCTCCTCCGCCACCTCCCTCCACCACCAGCCGCCCTCCTCCGCCACCTACCTCCACCACCGCCGCCCTCCTCCGCCACCTACCTCCACCACCTACCTCCTCCTCCGCCACCTACCTCCACCACCCGCCGCCCTCCTCCTCCACCACCCTCCGCTGCCACCTCCACCCGCCGCCCTCCTCCACCACCCGCTGCCCTCCTCCGCCACCTACCTCCACCTCCGCCGTCCTCCTCCGCCACTTTTTGTAATTCTTAGTACGCGAACACCCGCCCCAACACACACGCACATTGAATAAAGTTTGACACACACGCACATACACGCACACACACCCATGGCCCACCGGATGTTCTCAGTGGAGGAGGCATACGCCCAGATGCTCTCCGACACCGAGAGCGCCAGTGAGGATGACGATGACCCCACCTTCCTCCTGTCATCTGCATCCTCCTCATCATCATCTGATGATGATGAGCCCCCAAGGCGGCGGAGACGCCGCCAGGTGGAGCCAGGGGCCCCACATGCTAGGGACCCTGTGGCCCACACCAGTACGAGCAGCCCTGGGGCTCGTACTGGTTTCCCGGCCCACCAAATAAGCGCACCGGAGCCCCCACCGGTGAACTTAGCTGGTGTCCCCCAGTGGACTATGAACCTGTGATTCCGGATTTCGTTGGCAATCCTGGAATCCAGATTCCCACAGTGGGGTTCACTGAAATAGACTATTTCAGTTTTTTTCAGTGACCCGCTGGTGAATCTGATGGTGGAGCAGACGAATCTGTACGCCCAACAGTTCGTCGCTCAGCACCCAGGTTCCTTTTTGGCTAGGCCCGGTGGCTGGACGCCAGTCAGTGCAGCCGAGATGAGGACGTTTTGGGGCCTCGTGCTGCACATGGGCCTAGTGCAAAAACCAAGCGTCAGGCAATACTGGAGTGGGGACGTCCTTTACCAGACCCCACTGTACAGTATGGCCATGACGCGCTCAAGGTTTGAGGCCATCCGGAAATGCCTGCATTATGCAGATAATGCAGCATGTCCCCCCAAGGTGATCCCGCCTATGACCGGCTGTACAAGATACGGCCGATCATCGATCACTTTGGGGCCGCATTCGCGCAGGCCTACGTACCTGGAAGGGAGGTCGCGGTTGATGAGTCTCTCGTTGCGTTCAAGGGGAGACTCAGTTTCCGCCAATACATTCCCACTAAGCGGGCGAGGTATGGCGTCAAAATGTACAAAATTTGTGAGAGTGCCTCAGGGTACACTTACAAATTTCGTGTGTACGAGGGACGAGATTCCCGTATTGAACCCCAGAATGTCCCCCCACTCTGGGTGTTAGCGGGAAACTCGTGTGGGACCTTATGTACCCACTACTGGATAAGGGTTACCACCTGTACGTGGATAACTTTTATACCAGTATACCCTTGTACCAGGCCCTCTACGCCAGATCCACGTTCGCTTGTGGGACCGTGCGGAAAAATCAGCGCGGCCTCCCTGCCCACCCCCTCCAGGTACCTATCCCCAGGGGTGAGACCCGTGCCCTTACTTGTGGAAACCTGCTGTTGGTCAGGTATAAGGACAAGAGGGATGTCCTTATGCTGACCACAATCCACGGTAATGGCACCACCCCAGTCTCTGTGCGAGGTACCACGGCAACGGTCCTCAAACCCGATTGTATCGTCGACTACAATCGGTATATGGGTGGAGTTGATCTGTCTGATCAAGTTCTCCAACCATATAATGCCATGCGGAAAACCCGGGCATGGTACAAAAAGGTTGCGGTCAACATGGTGCAGGTTGCCATGTACAACGCTTTTGTACTATCCCGAAGCGCAGGCAGCACAGAGACGTTCCTCCAGTTCTATGAGGCAGTCCTCAAGGACCTGATCTTTTCAGACCGGGAAAGAGCAGGTCGGAGTACCTCGGGAATTGGAGGCGCCCGGGTCGTCCCTGGCCAACATTTTCCAGGTGTGGTCCCCCATACTGGAAAAAAGGGACGAACCCAAAAAAGATGCAGAGTGTGTCACAAGAGGGGGATTCGGAAGGACACCACCACTCAATGTGACACTTGCCCCGATCATCCGGGCCTCTGCGTCATCAATTGCTTCAGGGAGTATCACACTTCCATGGAGTACTAAATTTTTATAAGTTCCGACAGTCCCCTAGAAAACATAAAAAGTATGGCTCTAAGACTTTGGAGGCACATAAACATTTTTTCCCCAAAAATATTAGTTTTAGTGCAGGCATCCTCAAAATGCGGCCTTCCAGATGTTGTAAAACTACAACTCCCAGCATGCCCAGCTACAGGTATCAGCAGGGCATAGTGGGAATTGTAGTTTTACAACATCTGGAGGGCCGCTTTGAGGATGCCTGTTTTAGTGTCACCTAAGTCTGAGAGCCATACATATTGGGCATCGCCGCGTCCGTAAAAATCTGCTCTATAAAAATAAAATTTGACCTAACCTCTTTGAAAAACTTCTTAAAACAAAAAACTATGTCCAAAAAGACATTTGTGTTATTACCTAACACTACAAAAATTGTAATAGCGAGCGATCAAAAAGTTGTATGCACCCCCAAATAGTGCCAATAAAATCGCCATCTCATCCTGCAAAAAATGAGCCCCTACATTATATATTCCCCCCCCCCCCCCCCCAAAAAAAATGCAGCTACCAGGCTATTTAGATTGTAAAATTATCTTTTTTGTTTCCTAAAATGATAATCTAGTGTCAAATCTGAATAAATCAAAAAATGTAGACATATTAGGTATCGGCGCGTCCGTAAAAATCTGCCCTATAAAAATAACATTAGAACCAACCCCTCGGATGAACGGCGTTAAAAATAAAAAATAAAAACAGTGTTAAAAAAAAGCCATTTATGTCTCCTAACACTACAAAAAGTGTAATAGCGAGCGATCAAAAATCGTATGCACCCCAAATAGTGCCAATAAAACCGCCAACTCATCCTGCAAAAAATGAGCCCCTACATTATATAGTAACCACCCCCAAAAAAATGCAGCTGCCAGGCTATGGAGATAGTAAAATTATCTATTTTTTGTTCCTAAAATGATAATCTAGTGTCAAATCTGAATAATTCAAAGAAAGTAGACATATTAGGTATTGGCGCGTCCGTAATAATCTCCCCTATAAAAATAACATTAGACCCAACCCCTTACAGGAGCGGTGTTAAAAAAAAAAAAAAAAAAAACTGTGCAAAAAAAATAATTTTTGGCCAAAATTTCCGTTTTAATCCATATTTTCCAGTAATAAAGCAAGGGTTAACATTAAAAAATATATATTATTTATTGCCCCAATTCTGTACTTTGCAGAAACACCCCATATGTGGTCGTAAATGGCTATATAGCCACAAGGCAGGGCACAGAATGAAGGGAACGCCATATGATTTCTGGAAGGCATATTTTGATGGACTGGTTTATTTACACCATGGCCCATTAGAAGTCCCCCTGATGTAGCCTAGACTAGAAACTCCAAAAAAGTGACCCCATCTAAAAAACTACACCCCTCAAGGTATTCAAAAATTACTTTACAAACTTTGTTAACCCTTTAGGCGTTCCACAAAAATTAATGGCAAATGTATTAACAATTTTAGAATTTCAATTTTTTGTTATATTGCCTCAAAAAAGTATAATATAGAGCAACCAAAAAAAAATTTTACCCTAAAATAGTCCCAAAACAACAACCACCATATCCTGTAGTATCCTGGATGGGGTCACTTTTATGGAGTTTCTACTCTAGGGGTGCAGCAGGGGGCTTGAAAGGGTACATGGTGTAAATAAACCAGTCCCGTAAAATCTGCCTTCCAAAAACCATATGGCGTTCCCCTCCTTCAATGTCCTCCCGTTTGGCCAAACAGTAGTTTAGGACCACACATGGGGTGTTTCTGTAAACTAGAGAATCTGGGCAACCCATATTGAGTTTTGTTTGGCAGGTAACCCTCACTTTATGACTGGAAAAATGGATTATAATGGAAATTTTTCCAAAAATTCCAAATTTCAAAACAGTTTCTCCATCTTCCACAAACTGTTGTGGAACACCTAAAGGGTTAACAACGTTTGTAAACCCAGCTTTGAATACCTTGAGGGGTGTACTTTCTTAGATGGAGTCACTTTTTTGGAATTTGTATGCTAGGGTGCATCAGGGGCTTGCAATAGGACATGGTGTAAAAAACCAGTCCCGCAAAATCTGCCATTCAAAACCCATATGGCGTTCCCCTCCTTCAATGTCCTCCCGTTTGGCCAAACAGTAGTTTAGGACCACACATGGGGTGTTTCTGTAAACTAGAGAATCAGGGCAACCCATATTGAGTTTTGTTTGGAAGGTAACCCTCACTTTATGACTGGAAAAAATGGATTATAATGGAAATTTTTCCAAAAATTCCAAATTTCTAAATTGTTTCTCCATCTTCCACAAACTGTTGTGGAACACCTAAAGGGTTAACAACGTTTGTAAACCCAGCTTTGAATACCTTGAGGGGTGTAGTTTCTAAAATGGGGTCATTTTTGGGTGGTTTCTATTATGTGAGCCTCACAAAGTGACTCCAGACCTGGACTGGTCCATAAAAAGTGGAATTTGGGAAATTTCGGAAAAATTTCAAAATTTGCTTCTAAACTTCTAAGCTATGTAACATCTCAAAAATAAAATGACATTCCCCAAATGCTCCAAAAATAAAGGAGACATATGGGAAATGTAAAATCATCCCTTTTTGGGGGGGTATTACTGTGTATTCTAGAAGTAGAGAAACTGAAACTTTAAAATTTGCTAAATTTTCCAAATTTTTTGTAAAAATTGTATTTTTTTATGCAAAAAAATTGACTTTTTTGACCCAATTTTAGTAGTGTCGTGAAATACAATATGTGACGAAAAAACAATCTCAGAACGGCCAGGGTAAGTAAAAGCGTTTTAAAGTTATCCACACTTAAAGTGACAATGGTCAGATTTTGAAAAAATGGCCTGGTCCTTAAGGTGAAATAGGGCCGTGTCCTTAAGGGGTTAAAAGGGCAGGATAAGTTTGGTGCAAAGCAAAACTGGTGCAAAGGAATAGTGCCCATTGCAATTAATCAGATTGGTCCTTTCATTTTCCTGAGGAGTGTTTGAAAAATGAAGGTGGAATCTGATTGGTTGTTATGGATTACTAAGTCTTTTTTCCTTTTCATCTGTTTTGATAAATCTCCTCCAAAGTATTTAGCTTTACTGGGGCTTCTTGTGTGTATTCGATATTAAAATGACCATCCAGACTCCCCCTTAGTAAGGCTAGGGCTACATTGCGACTTGTAGTAGTGCGACAAAAGATCACAATGCCATGCTACTACATTGTCCCTCCAGGACCCTGCCATTTTTCACCTTAAGGACCGGGCCATTTTTTGCAAATCTTTGGTGATAACTTTAAAACGCTTTTACTTATCCAAGCCATTCTGAATTTGTTTTCTTATCACATATTGTACTTCATGACCGTGGTAAATTTGAGTCAAAATATTTCATTTTTATTTATTAAAAAATAAATAAAGTTACGAAAAATTTGGAAAAATTCGCAACTTTAAAAATTTACATTTACTCTGTTTTTAAAACAGATAATGATACCTTCTAAAATAGTTATTTCTATACATTCCCCATATGTTTACTTCATGTTTGGATCATTTTGTAAATTACTTTTTTCTTTTTATTTATTTTTTTTGGGACGTTACAAGGCTTAGAAGTTTAGAAGCAAGTCTTTAACTTTTTTAAAAAAATTCCAAAACGCACTTTTTAAGGACCAGTTCAGGTCTGCAGTCACTTTGTGAGGCTTACATAATAGAAACCACCCATAAATGGCCCCATTTTAGAAACTACACCCCTCAAAGAATTCAAAACTGATTTTACAAACTTTGCCAACCCTTTAGGTGTTCCACAAGAATTAAAGGAAAATGGAGATGAAATTTCACTTTTTTGGCAGATTTTCCATTTTGATTCATTTTTTTTCCAGTGACAAAGCAAGGGTTAACAGCCAAACAAAACTCAATATTTATTACCCTGATTCTGTAGTTTACAGAAACACCCCATATGTGGTTGTAAACTGCTGTACGGGCACATGGCAGGGCGCAGAAGGAAAGAAACGCCATATGGTTTTTGGAGGGCAGATTTCACTGGAATAATTTTAAGTTGCCATGTCACATTTAAAGACCCCCTGATGCACCCCTATAGTAGAAACTCCCAAAAAAAGACCCCATTTTGGAAACCAGAGGATAAGGTGGCAGTTTTGTTGGTACTATTATAGGGAACGTATGATTTTTGGTTGCTCTATATTACACTTTTTGTGAGGAAAGGTAACAAAAAATAGCTGTTCTGGGACCGTTTTTATTTTTTTGTTACTTACAATGTTCATCTGACAGGTTAGATCATGTGGTATTTTTATAGAGCAGGTTGTTGCGGACACGATAATGCGAAATATGACAACTTTTTTTTTTGTCTCCATATTTTTTGGGCGACTGTCTTATGTTGGAACTCATTTTTTTCGGTATGAAATGATGGTTTGTTACTATTTTAGGGTTCATATGACTTTTTGATCACTTGGTACTGCACTTTTTGTGATGTAAGGTGACAAAAAATTCTTTTTTTTTTAC
Source organism: Bufotes viridis (assembly GCA_033119425.1). Classification (NCBI taxonomy): domain Eukaryota; kingdom Metazoa; phylum Chordata; class Amphibia; order Anura; family Bufonidae; genus Bufotes; species Bufotes viridis. The sequence continues at coordinate 240,391,044 of CM065592.1, forward strand.
AGTGTTCATTTGAGGGGTTAGGTCATGTGATATTTTTATACAGCAGGTTCTTACGGACACGGCGATACTTAATATGTATAATTTTATTTATTTAAGTTTTACACAATAACAGCGTTTTTTTGTGTGTCCATTTTTTTACTTTTTATTTTTGTCCCACTCTGGAACTTCAACTTCTGCGGTCTGATCCCCTCTGCAATGCATTAGAATACAAACTGTATTGTAATGCATTGGCTGTCAGCTTTTATGCTGACAGCCTGCCTGTGAGACTGAACCTAAAGGCTGCATCTCACAGGCTTCCGTAGAAGGCAAGCTTTGATGCCTATGCAAGGCCTCGGGCTTGCCTTCCATGCCATCGGGTCCACACCGGGGAAGTGGAGGGCACCAGTACCCTCCGCGAACCCTCTGCATGCTGCGGTCTGCTTTGACAACGGCATACAGGGGGTTAACACGCCGGCACCTGTGTTTCTACCGATGCCTGGGTATGCAGCAGGGGCCCGGCTGTCAGTGACTGCCTGGTCCATGCCGCTGACATGATACAGGTACGGCGCTGGTCCTTAAAGAGGACCTTTCACCGCTCCTGACATGCCTGTTTTAATAGGTTTGTGCATTCCCCATGTCATAACAATTCTGGAGAATCTACTCATATGTCTGTATGTTGTGCCATTCCTTTATTTCTGCTAGCAGTTGGGGGTGTGTACCTGCACAGTCTGAAAATGGCAGCACTGACTGGATAGAGTGAGTCTGTGCAGGTACACACCCCCAACTGGTAACCACCCCTCTGTACCCCTAGTGAAGGCTAATAGCAATTCTTTCATAACTTATAGTAGAAATAATAAAGGAACGGCACAACATAGAGCCATAAGAATAGATGCTTCAGAATCGCTATTACATGGGGAATGCATGGAGCTATTAAAACAGGCGTGTCAGGAGAAGTGAAAGGTCCTCTTTAAGTCACGTCCACCAGCGCCGTACATGTATGGTGCGGGTCCTTAAGGGATTAATGATACTGAAATGGTTATGTTATGACCCAAAAGTTGCCACGACAGTGACATGACAGTTGGCAGAAATCCAAACCTGTCGGATTTCTGCATGACCTCATTCACTATCATTAGGTGTGACTGGCATGTCGCATGGCTACAAGTCACCGTGTAGCTTCAGAACGTATCTGGCAATCACCTGAAAATGATCTTTTTGTTCTTTTTTGCTGTTTAGGCCACAGTAAAGCTGTTCGTGACATTTGTTTCAACAATGCTGGAACCCAGTTCCTAAGTGCAGCATATGACCGCTATCTCAAGCTGTGGGACTCTGAAACAGGTAATGGCTTAAAAGGGTTTCCCGTTGTGTTAAATTGGTCTAATTTGATACATAGTGTTGAATTAAGCATCTTCCCGATGGCCAAGTATTTTTGAAAATGAAGTGTTCATTCCTCTCCATTGAGTTGGCACACAGGTCATCTTCCCACAAGGGGATTGTGGAAGACCAGTTGTACGTTGCAAGGCAATTTGGAGTGAAAAAATTACTTGGCGAGATAAAAACTACTTTAGATATCTATGACATAGTAAAAATCAATGTATGCCAGATGGGTGCCTGTAACATACTGGGTCTGTTGACTCCTTTGTTTTTCCCATAGACGTCAATTAGCAATCAGCACTGTTTTCTGCTAGTTTATAGGGTAGAAGACACTGGTGCAAGGACAAGAAAAACCAGACTGAGCCTCCAAACTATCAATGTGTATCACTAGCTAACAAGATAATTTAACTTCTATCTCTAGTAGCAAAAAATGCATTACGGTAGGCTGTTCTTTCACTTAACATGGCATGTAAGCTGGAGGATCATTCAAGTCTCATATAATAGAAAGTGATTCTAAAATCATCTATGCTGATGTATGGTTTTGGCCGCTTTCACCCGAGCGAATTAGCAATCTGTATATGGCCGGATTTTATTACTGGAATCCGCTGCTGCTGATAATGAATAGAGCCATTTACATGGGCGTATAATTTCTGTCAGTATCTGAAATCCTCAGCCTTTCCGCGTTTTGTGCATATTTGCTTCCAAATTCATCTATTATAGTCTATGGGAGTGCCTAAAAAATGCAGGAAGGAATACGTATGTAAATCCAGATGAAGAACTAATTCTATACTGATGATCTGAATAGTATATCATCTGGTATTTATACGTATTCCAGAGGCTGAATACGTACGGAAATCAATACGCTCCTGTGAAAGAGGTCTTTGCACCAGAGCAGAAGATGTCAGACTTTTAACAAGCAGTGAGGATGTAGTTAAAAGATTCCTGTGTTGTACTGCTACATTGCAGCGAACAATGTGGATTGTGGTTGCATTGTGACCAGAGAATTACCATGACATGAGATTCGACAGAAAACCAAACCTGCTCAATTTCAGCGTTAGCACATCACTAGCTGTAATTTTAGCAGTGCAGCATTGCTGTCCTAATGTTGCATGGTCAACATTGCTATGTGTGTAGTACTAGACAGTTGACGTTTTCATGATTTGAAATTTTCTTAGTCACCATACTGACAAAATTGTATTTGCAATCTGTGTGCAGACTATTTTGTCATTAAACATGCATTACCTTTTACTTGTGAGTGCTAAAAATACCGCCTTAATTTACGAGATTCCTTTTTCTTTTCTATTAGGTCAGTGCATATCCAGGTTTACAAATAGAAAGGTGCCGTATTGTGTTAAGTTCAATCCTGATGAAGATAAACAGAATCTGTTTGTGGCAGGGATGTCTGATAAAAAGATTGTGCAGGTGAGTCACAGTGTAATTTACATAGCTCTTAATGTTGTAAGTGGGTCTTCTGTTCTCTTCTGATGTTTCTCTTTGTTTCTCAACCCACCATTGTGGGTCATCAGTTACCATTTCATAGGACCTAGGTCATCAGTATCTGGCTGGTGGAGGTACGACACCCAAGACCTCCACCAATCAGCTGTTTGAGCAGGCTGCGGCGCTCCTGTGAGCACCACGGCCTTCTCGCAGCTTACCAAGAACAGCGCCATCATTAGTATAGCTGCTGTGCTTGGTATCCCAACTTGGCCCCATTCACTTCTATGGGGCTAAGCTTTGCCTAGGCCATGTGACCGACGAAATTCGTCTAGGAAAAGCTTAAAGAAGGTCGCAGTGCTACTGCAAGCGATGCTGCCTTCTCGATCAGCTGATCATCAGGGGTCCTGGGTGTCGGACCCCACCAATGAGGTGCTGATGACCTATCCTGAGGATTGCTCATCGGTATTAAAATCTCGGAAAACACCTTTACTACACATGATGATTAGCTGATCACACTGGGTTGGGACTTGCGATGGAGGATCCCGAGTTCTGACAGCTACTGTAAGAAGTATTTTTTTGCTCTAACAGAGGGCATATTGAAAACCAGGACACATTATGTGACCATAACAGGTGGGGCCTCCCAGTAGCAGTACTACTTATGATCACTAAGTTGCCACTAACTTATTGCATTGATGTGCTAGTGTAGAATTCTGAAACAATGTCCTACCTGTATGGAGCTAATAAGCTGTGTAAACATTAAGGACAACATCTTTGTTATATATATATATATATATATATATATATATATATATATATATATATATATATATATATATAAAGAAGGAGATATATATATATATATATATATATATATATATATATATATATATATATATATATATAATGTATGTATGTTCCATAATCACTCAAAAATGCAACCATCGATTTCAATGAAACTTGGTCACTGTTAAAGTGGCGGACACTTTGGAGGTCACTGTTAAGGGGGCAGGGTACTGTGGAGGTCACTGTCAAGGGAGTGGGCTGCTGTGAAAGTCAAAGTTAAGGGGATGGGCTGCTGTGGAGGCCCCATCTTAAAGTGGTGGGGCACTGGGGGGGGGGAGTGTTAATGGGTGGGGGGCTGTGTTCATTGTTAAAGGGGCAGGGTGCTGTAGAGGTCACTGTTATGGGGGATACTGTCGATCTTTTAACGACACACACAAACATTAAATGAAATAGATTGAATATACCTGTGCGAAGCCGGGTCCTTCTGCTAGTATATGTATATAGCGCGCCTGAGTCTGTATAAGAATTCCCTTTTGGTTGTAACTGCTGGACTGTTCTTTTATTCCGACTGTCTGAGTATATAAACTTTTTAACTTGGACAGTTCTGTAATTTTTGTCATCATTCCAACTTTCAGTGGGATATTCGAAGTGGGGATATTGTCCAGGAGTATGACAGGCATCTGGGAGCTGTCAACACAATTACTTTTGTCGATGAGAACAGGCGTTTTGTAAGCACCTCAGATGATAAGAGCTTGCGAGTCTGGGAGTGGTAAGTGCCATTTTTTAATCACTCTTCTGCAGTTATGGCTGTGTAAACATATAAACTAGATTGGAGCATTAGCAGGCATGAAGATTACTTGAGGACAGGCAAACATCATATTCATCACCCTCTTTCCCATCTAAACATGTGCTTTATTCTTCCAGATGGTATTGTTTCTGGATTTCACAAACTTTTTTGTTCATTTTTGTCTTTGCCTTCCAGTACTGCATATATTTGCATCTGTAATTAATGTTGAACAGCTTGTTAACTGCAGTGTATTTACTACAGCAATTAGTTTGAGAGTTTGGCTTGCTGGAATTCAGTACCTCGGAGTGGCCAATAATTTGTGCATGGCTAGAAGGTTGGAAACTTGGGAAACTAAAGAAGCTTCATTTTTGCTGTGTAACAATATCTTGTAAAACTGTAGCTGCTGTAAAAGGTGTTGTAAGAGTCACTGTACAGGTTTCACAGTTGTCTGAGACTGGTCATTCACATAGAGTGAGACAAACTGTTTTGTCCATTGGCAAACCAAAAGTTTAAGATAGATTTTGAAAGAATTCAATTGGCAGTAGGTCATTAAAATGGGTTTTTCTCAGAATTAGCACGTATCACTTATCCCCAGGATAGGAGATACATGATTAATTGCTGTCCAACTGCTGGGACCCCTACCAGTCATGAGAACAGGAGTCACGTGTCCCCCTTTTGATTGGAGCAGCAGTCAAGCATGTGCATTGCTCCTCCATACAAAGCCTATGGGACTGACCAAGATGGCTATCTCAGTCAGTCCCATAGACTTTGAATGGAGCAGCGGACATGCATGCACACTACCACTCTATTCACACGGGGACGTGGCTCTCATTCTCATGATTAATGGCAATCCCGGTGGTGGGAACTGTAGTGATCACACTAATAACCTACCCTGTGGATAAGTGGTGATTCTGGGAAAAACCCCTTTAATGTACATTTTGAACAAGAGAACAATGGCATTAGTTGCTTTTGTTTTATAACCAAGTGTTATGTTTTTTTTCCACCTCTAGGGACATTCCTGTAGATTTTAAGTACATAGCAGAACCAAGTATGCACTCTATGCCTGCCGTTACCTTGTCACCTAATGGTAAGTAAAATGGTTCATAAAGCAAAAGGGTATGCCTCTTACATTATTACAGGAGTGTATTGAACAGCATCATATGCGTTTTACTGGAATCAGACTGGCGGATCAATATGTGACCTTGAACAGTATTAGTGCTATGTCAAGAAGTGGGACTGTAGAAAATATACGGTCGGGAAGATGTTTCTGATTGGTCATATTATTTGTGTGCTGTAATCTTTCCTCCGTCTTATATATGGTACTTTATAAAATGATCATTCTGTGACCAGTCTTTAAATAATGAAAATATAAGAGTTGTAAAGGGTGGAGTCTGCCAAATAATTTTGTGACGCCCTAAAAGATATTCTTCTAAAGAGCAGTAGAAATAATTTACACTATTTAGTACAAGCAGTACTCTTTTTATTATATTTCTACCTAGTTCCCTGTAGTTTAGCACTCTCAAGTAGCGTAATATTGCGAAGACCTGCCCGCCAACTGCTTTTACAGAACCCCAGCGTATGCCTTTAGAATACTACTTATAACCTACACATTTACCTATTCATTGAAAATAAGTGTCAGAATGCATATTAAGGTGAGATTGAAATAGCTTGAAACTAGTTTATGAAACGGTAACATGATCAATTTTTAACTTGCATATGTTGAGCCCTCAAAGATATTGCCATGACGTGGTATTCTTTTGTATCTGAATTCATTTTCAGCATATTGATTTGCAGGTAAATGGTTGGCTTGTCAGTCTATGGATAACCAGATCCTTATTTTTGGAGCACAAAACAGATTCCGCTTAAATAAAAAGAAAATTTTCAAAGGTCATATGGTGGCAGGTTATGCTTGTCAAGTTGACTTTTCACCAGATATGAGGTAAGAATAAAGGAGGTGAAGAGTGAGCAAGGATCATGGGCAAGGGAAAAATCTTGGCTATAGATTGTAATTCAGGATTTATTATGTATCATTGTAAATGATCCAACATTTACAATGACCTCTGGATACAATAGGGGACACTTACGAAGGCTTATTTTACATTTATGCCATCATTTGTGACTACTTAAGCTTCCTGACACTTCTCTGAAGGGCATCTTATAAAACGAACACTGATACTTCGGTGGGCGCTATGCTGCACGGCGTGGCCTGCACAGTATCAGTGGGGAGGGAGGAGGCAGGGACACTCACGGTGGGGCCGGTGCAGTGACTCTACTCTAATACACCAGCCCCGCACACAGCTGTAAAGTATACCGTATTCATGTAAAGCTTAATCTTTGTAAATGTAGCCCAAACCCTATTGTAGTACTTACTAACTACGGTGGCATGCAGACTCGCCGCCACGTTGGCAGCTTGAGCTTAACATCTCTCCCTCGGTCATGCGCCTCCTGCCCCACCTGTCTGCTTCATTCATAAAGTGGGAGGAGCAGGCAGACGGGGCAGGAGGCACATGATAGAAAAAGAGATGTTAAGCTCAAGTTGCCGGCGCGGCGAGTCTGCATGCCACCTTAGTTAGTAAGTACTACAGCAGGATTTAGGCTACTTTTACAAAGATTAAGCTTTACATGAATACAGTATACTTTACAGCTGTGTGCAGGGCCGCTGTATTAGAGTAGAGCCACTGCACCGGCCCCGCCGTGAGTGTCCCTGCCTCCTCCCCACTGATACGTCACTAGAAGACACTTATGGGGATATCTGTAGATGACACTGTTATGGGGGGATCTGTGGATGACACACATATAGCATAAGATACATTGTTGACAATAAAAAAGGGTGGGTGCTCTACCTCAAATGGGAACCCCAGACCCAATTCGAACAAAATTGCCGATATACAGGTAACAATAGGCAGACCACCTACTGGAGTTGTACTGGATCAATATACATAAATTTATTAGGTACACTTAATCATAAAAATATACTAAACATAAAATACGCCTATATTTAAAATAAATACAATGAAACCTAAATCACAAGAAAAACGCAGAGCGGGTATGTGCTATTCAACCAGTGAGGTTGATGCACTTGATCCTGTTAATCCAATCCTGATTGAATCCTGGGTTAGTATCAATAGGGTCCTTTTTGTATAATAATCCCCATAAGTGTCCGCCACAGATCCCCCCCCCCCCCCCCCAATAGCAGTGTCCTCCACAGATCCCATCTATAAGACAATGGGGGCATATCCTAGCTATATGCCCCCATTGTCTGTGATGAGTTAACCCCTTTAAAAAGTCACAGAATAGGAACCCTTTGGCCTTAATTCCTGAGAAGATTGTGTCTTTTGCATTTTACACCACTCACTAATGGCAGATATCACCTATGTATAGATAAGACAGGATCCACCCTTCACAATAGGTGATTGTCAGATCTCATCTATTCTCTCCTTGTATGATGATCTATGTACAGGACACAGAGTATGCCTAGAAAACTCCCGCATAGACATCAGTGAGGTCCCCTCCTGACCATTGTGTCTATGGCCCGGGGGCTGCTGTAAGGCAATTCTCTAAATGCTTTAAAGCAGGTATGTCCAAACTCTGGCCCTCCAGGTGTTGCAGAACTACAACTCCCATCATGCTCTTCTGTAGGTTGATAGCTGTAGGTTGTCCAGGAATGATGGGAGTTGTAGTTTTGCAACATCTGGAGGGCCGGAGTTTGGACATGCCTGCTTTAAAGAACCGCTCAGGCAAGATGGTTGCCCCAATAATCATGTTCAAAACTTAGAATAAGAAAATCTGCAATTAGAAAAAAGGACGTGTTACTATCTGGTTTTAATAGGCAGAAGCATTTTTGGTGACCCATTCCCTTTAAGACTTAATAACAATGTGTTTTTCCTTGTCCAGTTATGTGGTGTCTGGTGATGCTGACGGAAAGCTAAACATCTGGGACTGGAAGACTACCAAACTATACAGCAGATTGAAGGCCCACGATAAAGTATGCATAGGTGCGGTATGGCATCCGCATGAAACATCCAAAGTTATCACCTGTGGATGGGACGGCCTCATCAAGCTATGGGACTGAATCTCAAGTGCCAGTGCTGGATGAATATACAAAGGTTATCTTTGAAGTACTTTTAACTTTGCATGGGCGTTCTGGAGAACTTGGCTCTTGTGTCATGAAGATATTTGCTAATACTTTATTGTGAATGTAAAGTCTTTACACAGCAGTTATACACTTTCCAATGAGTGGTTCCGTGGCCTCATGCAAGTTGTGTACACTTGTACTGTGTCCAAGTGACAAAGTACCTTCACCAGCAGGTCTTGTGTTTTTTACATCTCTATCCCTGTATGTGTGTATATGTAAGCTCAGACAGATTACTAAATTGTGTATAGAAGCTTTATTTTTAAGTGAAAAATAAAATTGTACATTGGTCTTTTTTATATTGTGGCTTTATTGCAGTAGATTTAATTTATACGATGACTTTTTTTTTGCAGAATAAAACATTTTTCATTTGTTTTTCTTCACAAACACTTATGAGGGTAATGGAAATATATCTGTATATGTTCTGCCAATAATTGAATAATATGGTAGTAACCTTACTTGAATATACCAGTATTTCATAGTTAAAGGGGTTGTCCACATTATCAACAAATCTGCCACAGTGTCCTGATATTGGAAGTTTTCGCTTCGGAGCATGCGCTATTGTGATTTGTGTAGGTTTCCTAGTCACTGACGGCAAACCATTTCTGAATGGTGAAGAACTGAAGCAAAGTATATTAAAAACCTTCAACATCTGATTATTAGGATTGACCGGTTGACTTCACGTTAAAGGGGTTAGCCACCAGGGACACCCCGGATTGGAGCTAGCTCCAATCTATGCTATCCAGCTGAAGATCACAGGCGCTCAGCTCCTGAGTCCTTACCACATTAAGTAACTTTACTACTGTCATACATAATTCTTTTTAATGAACTCTGATATAACTTTGTAGTTTTTGAAAAACTGTGGCAAAATCCATGACATTTTGTTGCGATAATCAGTAAACCTGCAAAATGTTTCCAAAATTTAGCTGCAATTTGTGGAAGATCACCGCAAAAATACTGTGGTTTGCCCCAGTTTTTTGAAAACTTGCTGGTGTGCCTGTCTGTGGACCCTGCAGCAGAAGAGCTGTGCAGCCCGTTCAGCAATATGCCAGGGAATCGGCTCTGCCTGCGCCACCTGCTGGTCGCTGAGAGTTGTGCTCTGGCTGCAGATGACTAACAGAAGCCATGATAGCCAGTCACAATAGACAAAAACAGTAAATGGTTTGGGTCGATGCTCCTTCCGTGGAACTATCTTCTTTATTGATCCATAGCTTTCTTGGGTCTTTTGATTTTAGCATTCCATGGATTCATCTTCTGTTTTCGGATCCCATGTATCTTGCTCAACAGGATTGTGTATTATGATTGACCTCCATACAGTGGAACACATGTTGTAGGTCTGTGTGCTGACTTACAACCTCTGTTGTGTTATGAGGCATGACTGCCTGTGATTTCTGGATACATGGCTTCTGTACAGCCCTGCAGTAGATAACTACAGTATATACTCACATTAAAACTTGTAAAATTGGAATGCTTTTATTTATTTTTTGCAAATTACAAATACTTCACTGACCAAATCTAGTACACCAAACACTGCTGATCAATAACCACAGAAACATCATAAATACTTAACCAACACAATCCAGCTGTGTTATTGCATTACAGTCCGAGCCTGGCCTGGCACACACAATCCTCAAATATCTGATATTGACAAATGATTGCTATACACAGATTTGTATACATTTTCTGCAACTATGCTTGAAGAACTTTGGCATGATTGCTTCTAAGTATGCTCATATGCCGTCCAGCTGCAGATTGCCTTTAGATCAGCACTAAGTGCCAGGCTGTAAAGGGTGCATTATACCGGACGATTTTTCGGCAGATGATTGCTAACAAGCATTTGTAGTAATACTCATTAGCAATCATCTGGCAGTCTAATACTGCCGCCAAGTTCAATGGGCTAGCCAAAACTTTTGACAGGTTAAAAAATAGTTTTTCAGTGGCAATGATTCATTATAGGGAAGAGCGATGGTATAATGATGGTTTCTCTTTATACTCAGGAGGAGATTGCTGCATGTAATAGCAGTGGTCTCCTCCGCTGCCGAGCAGGCGATTGCGGGAAGGAATGCTTCCTTCCCGACAATCGCCTGTTAAATCGTACTGTGTAATACCGCCTTAACTATACTTGACTTTGTTTCAAATGGCAGGTACAGTCTGGCAATTACAGTGGAGGAAATAATTATTTGACCCCTCACTGATTTTGTAAGTTTGTCCAATGACAAAGAAATGAAAAGTCTCAGAACAGTATCATTTCAATGGTAGGTTTATTGTAACAGTGGCAGATAGCACATCAAAAGGAAAATCGAAAAAATAACTTTAAATAAAAGATAGCAACTGATTTGCATTTCATTGAGTGAAATAAGTATTTGAACCCTCTAACAAAAAAAGACTTAATACTTGGTGGAAAAACCCTTGTTTGCAAGCACAGAGGTCAAACGTTTCTTGTAATTGATGACCAAGTTTGCGCACATTTTAGGAGGAATGTTGGTCCACTCCTCTTTGCAGATCATCTCTAAATCCCTAAGGTTTCGAGGCTGTCTCTGTGCAACTCTGAGCTTGAGCTCCCTCCATAGGTTTTCGATTGGATTAAGGTCCGGAGACTGACTAGGCCACTCCATGACCTTAATGTGCTTCTTCTTGAGCCACTCCTTTGTTGCCTTTGCTGTATGTTTTGGGTCATTGTCGTGCTGGAACACCCATCCACGACCCATTTTCAGTTTCCTGGCAGAGGGAAGGAGGTTGTCGCTCAGGATTTCACGATACATGGCTCCGTCCATTTTCCCGTTAATGCGAATAAGTTGTCCTGTGCCCTTAGCAGAAAAACACCCCCAAAGCAAAATGTTTCCACCCCCATGCTTGACGGTGGAGACGGTGTTTTGGGGGTCATAGGCAGCATTTTTCTTCCTCCAAACACAGCGAGTTGAGTTAATGCCAAAGAGCTCTATTTTGGTCTCATCAGACCACAGCACCTTCTCCCAGTCACTCTCTGAATCATTCAGGTGTTCATTGGCAAACTTCAGACGGGCCTGCACATGTGCCTTCCTGAGCAGGGGGACCTTGCGAGCCCTGCAGGATTTTAATCCATTGCGGTGTAATGTGTTTCCAATGGTTTTCTTGGTGACTGTGGTCCCTGCTAATTTGAGGTCATTAACTAACTCCTCCCGTGTAGTTCTAGGATGCTTTTTCACCTTTCTCAGAACCATTGACACCCCACGAGGTGAGATCTTGCGTGGAGCCCCAGAGCGAGGTCGATTGATGGTCATTTTGTGCTCCTTCCATTTTCGAACAATCGCACCAACAGTTGTCACCTTCTCTCCCAGCTTCTTGCTAATGGTTTTGTAGCCCATTCCAGCCTTGTGCAGGTCTACAATTTTGTCTCTGACATCCTTGGACAGCTCTTTGGTCTTTCCCATGTTGGAGAGTTTGGAGTCTGCTTGATTGATTGATTCTGTGGACAGGTGTCTTTTATACAGGTGACTAGTTAAGACAGGTGTCCTTAATGAGGGTGACTAATTGAGTAGAAGTGTCTAACCACTCTGTGGGAGCCAGAACTCTTAATGGTTGGTAGGGGTTCAAATACTTATTTCACTCAATGAAATGCAAATCAGTTGCTATCTTTTATTTAAAGTTATTTTTTCGATTTTCCTTTTGATGTGCTATCTGCCACTGTTACAATAAACCTACCATTGAAATGATACTGTTCTGAGACTTTTCATTTCTTTGTCATTGGACAAACTTACAAAATCAGTGAGGGGTCAAATAATTATTTCCTCCACTGTAGCAGTAATCCACATGTAAATCCCATGGCCTTACCCTACTGTGTATGAGCACCCTGACAGTGTAATAAAGTAGCATGAAGGCGAATAGAAATAATACTTCCCTGTAACACTATAGACCAGGCATGGCCAACCTGTGGCTCTCCAGCTGTTGTAAAACTACAACTCCCACCATGCCCTGCTGTAGGTAGTTTGGGCATGCTGGGAGTTGTAGTTTTACAACAGCTGGAGAGCCTCAGGTTTGCCATCCTTGCTATAGACCTAAAAATGTCATTTTCAGAATGTCACCAGTAAGGATAAGCACACACCGGATTTTATATCTTGCATTAGACTAATATCTCTGTCCTAAAAATATATACTGTGATGTACCCATAGACTTCCACTGTGCAGACTTATTTCAAAAGAGAATCTTTTGGCAGGTTTACTTTTTTGTCTGCTGAAAAGCTTAGGTTGATATGATCTGAAAAAAAAAACTGTTAAAAAGGGAATCTGTCATATTGAACTGTGGGCATGTTATAGAGCAGGAGGGTTGCGCAGACTGATATCGTTTTGTAGGAAAAGACTCCGGATTGTATTCTATTCATTTAAATCTCTGCTCTTTCTATACTTAGGGATGCCTATCAGTGATTAACAGCTATTTCTGTAGGAGTGTGATAGCCATCAATCACTGATAATCTTCCCCTTTGGACTCCTAATCATAGACTTGAGCAGGCACTTGAATAAATGACAAGTTATGCAGAATCATTTTATACCATACTATACATTGGGAAAGTCTTCAGATCCTTTTTATGTAGTGGCTTTGTGCTAAAATATAAAAACTTTCAAGTTTGTCCCCATCATTCTACACTCAATACCCCATAATGAGAAAGTGAAAACAGAATGTTCAAAATCTTTAGTAATTTATAGGAAAGGTAAAACTAAACTATTGAATTGGCGTCAGTATTCAGACCCTTTACTCAGTACTTTTTTGAAGCACTTTTGGCAGGTTAAAGTCAGGGCCACTAAAGGCCACTCCTGTGTTATCTTCGCTTTGTGCTTAGGGTCACCATCCACATTCTTGTTGAAAAGTGAACTTTCAGCCTAGTCCAAGGGCCAGAGCACTCTGCATCAGGTTTTCATTCAAAATATCTCTGTACTTTGCTCCATTTAGATTTCCCTCAACCCTGACCATTCTCCCTGTCTAGACCAGCTTTCATTTGTCTTTTACTGAGTAGAGGCTTCTTTTGGGTCACTCTGCCATAATGCCCAGATTGGTGGAAACTTCTGAAGTTTCTCCCATCTCCACACAGGATCTTTGGCAGGAGCTCAGCCAGAGTCATCAATTGGTTCTTGGTCAACTCTCTTACCAAGGCAAAGACTTCCCCCCTGGTTACTTAGTTTGGTGGGGAAGCCAGCTCTAGGAAAAGTCCTGGTTGTTCCAAACCTCTTCCATTTAAGAATTATGGAGGCCACTAAATTTTTGGGAGCTTTCAGTGCAGAAATGTTTTGTTCCCTTCTCCAGGTGAGTGCCTCCACACAATCATGTCTCTGAGCTCTACTGGCAGTTCTTTCCTCCTATTAGCTTGGTTTTTGCTCTGCATTGTAAGCTGTGAGACCTCATGTAGACAGGGCTAAGTCTTTCCAAATCATGTCCAATTAGATGTGACTGCCAGGTGGACTCAATCAAGGTGTAGAAACAAACAGGATGAAGAGAAACGGGAGGGCATTGTCACAGCAAACGGTCTGAATATTTGTCCTTTTTAATAAATATAAAAAAAATTCTAAAATTGTTTTCACTTTCTCATTATGGAGAGAATGATGGGGGAAAACTAGATTTATTTTACCACAAGGCCACGACATTAAATGTGAAAAAAAAAAAAAGGAAGGGTCTGAAAACTTTCTGAGTGCATTGTATATCAATCTTCTCAACTCTTGCACTGTAACATGCCTGCAGATTTCACTGCATTTTAATAGTGATAGGTTCCCTTTAAGTCTAAAGACATACTAATTGTATTTGTTTGCATCCCTTTACGGAGGGTAAAAAAAAAACTTGGTAAAATATAAGAGTATTTCCATGCAAAAACATAGAACAATACTGTAAAATATATAAATAGCTAAAACAACTGAAATTTATTTGCTGTTAAAGGGAATCTGTCACCTCCAAATGATGTATTAAACCGCAAACGTTACCTTATAGGGGCCTCCAGCGTCTTCCTAATGGTGGTTTTCTTTCCTCAGTCTGTGGTTCTAAAATTGAAAAAAAAAACAGTTATAATCCTGGTTTTCCCTTTCCTCAGAGTCTGCTTGAAGTCAAGGGGGCAGCGCCCTCCTTGCTTCAATTCAAACTAAGCCTGACCCTTACCAGTCTTCCTTTCTCTGATTGACATCCTGTGTGTGAGGCTGGGATCGCGCAAGAGCGGTTTGCTTCTGGTCACTGCGCGATCCTGTCTCCGGCTCCCTCACTCACTGCTGCTCTCCTCTCAGTGCACATGCACCGATAATTTTCAACGTGCGCGCCCACCCAGCCAGCGATTCTTTTCCTCAGCTTGAGCACTGGCTTGTCTGGCGCATGCACACTGAGAGGAAAGCGGCAGTGAGTGAGGGACCCGGAGACGGGATCTTGCGCGATCCCGGCCTCACACACAGGATGTCAGAGAAAGGAAGACGGGTAAGGGTCAGGCTTAGTTTGAATTGAAGCAAGGAGGTCTCTGCCCCCTTGACTTCAAGCGGACTCTGAGGATAGGGAAAACCAGGATTATAACTTTTTTTTTTTCAATTTTAGAACCACAGACGGAGGAAAGAAAACCACCATTAGGAAGACCCTGGAGGCCCCTATAAGGTAATGTTTGCGATTTAATACGCGATTTGGAGGTGACAGGTTCCCTTTAAAGACTACACAAATTGTTGATTTATTTTCTCCTTCAGGTCTATATTTATACAGGTTGTTTAAAATTACATTAAACAGACTTTGAATTAAATTGTGAGGTACTACTTTTATATGGCCTGCAGGAGGCAGCACAGATCTAACCGAGGCATTAGCTAGAAGCAGAGAACATTGAATGATGTTCTTGAGAATGCAGTAACAGTGCTACAAATTACATTTCAATGGTCGTTTGCACAAAGACATTTTAGTGGTTCTCTATTTTATACCATTTTGTTGGAAGAATCGTTAAAAATTATACAGACTACAAATTGTCCTGTCTCTAAGAGTACCAGTCAGATCAGCTGCAGTCTGTGGCCAAAAACAGCAAGTCTGCGGTGCCATCAAATCAACGGTTAAGTCTATTTAATTCCTGGATGTGCCAGATCAGGGATCACCAACCTTTGGCACTCCAGCTGCTGTGAAACTACAACTCCCAGCATGCACACCTATTCAGCTGTCCTTGTAACTCTCTTAGAAGTGAAAAAAGGATTCTGGGAGTTGTAGTTTCAGAACAGCTGGAGTGCCGGATGTTGACGATCCCTGTGCTAGACCCTCGATTGGTGAGGGACTTAGGGCATATGAGTAGGGCTTTTCTATCGATTTGGGATTTCCCTCTTTGGGCTGTCAGAGAGTCTGCAATTTTGGCAGACTTGCATTACAGGTATGTCAATTCATGTGAATGGTTGTCTTGTAAAATCAGCCACTTTCTGGGAGCGGGATCAGCCGATTGCCACGGAACCTGCATTTTGACAGGTTATCTTCTTTCTGATGACAGAACCCCTTTAAGGATGGTGTCATACACAGCGTTTTGATGCAGATTTTTTTTTATCAAAGTGGGTTTGAAAGGAATGAGGAATACAAAAGGAAGGACTTACTGTTATTCCTGCTGGAAGAAATTCTGGCTTCGACGCAAGCAACTGCTTAAAAACTTGCCACAAAAAGCTGTGTGTGATCTCATAGGATGTACTCATATGCTGTGGATTTAGCTGCAGAAATTTCCATCGGTTTCATTCATCTGAAAGGGGTATCAAGCACATGGGATTCTGCAAGGCCCATTCAGGTGAATAGAACTGATTTCAGTCATAGAAATTTCTGTAACAAAATCTGCAGCATTAGTGTGCCCTTAGGGCTTATGCGCACGGCCATAGATGTTTTTACGGAACAGAACGGCCAGCCCCTAATAGAACATTTCTATCCTTGTCCGTAGTTTTTGCGATACGGCCGTGTGAACATGGAATGCACACAGTCATTTCCGTTTTTTTGCGACCCCATTGATATGAATGGTACGCATATGGGCGGCAACAAACAAAACGGAATGGACGTGGAAGAAAAATACATTTGTGTGCATTATCCCTTAAATACAAAATTTCTTATTAAGGTATTTCAAAATCCATTTTCTAAAGCAGAACACCGATTTTAAAATTAGGATTTGGAAACCTTGGCATTTATGTTTTGTCTGCCTTTTAAATGTTGATTTAAAAAAAAAAAGCTACCAGCTAAAAGCAGAATATTATATAAAATACACTATTCAGAGAGATTTGAAATTATACATCTGCCATTACCTATAAAACATACAAAAATTGCAGCGCTCACCTACATCCGACTCCCAGACGCACGGACGCAGCTAGGATCAGCTGCTAACTTGTAATGTGAGAAAAAACGGAAAGGTCCAGCTTCTAAAATCCAATTCTTTATTCCAGCGGTTTAAAAATCCTCCATACACAGGATGACAATACACAATCTACACGTTGTGTGTTAGGACTGTAATTTGTGTCCCCGAAACGCGTAGATTGTGTATTGTCATCCTGTGTATGGAGGATTTTTAAACCGCTGGAATAAAGAATTGGATTTTAGAAGCTGGACCTTTTCCTTTTGTCTCACATCTGCTAATACCTGGAGCATCATTTTACCAGCAGGAAGAGCTTTAAAATTCTTCATTTAAAATAGCCAATTCTCTGGCAAATACAAGTAAGCTGATGAGCATTATCGAGAACGTTGTGCAGCAGAGATGTTGCTAATTTCACAAAATGCAAGTCCTTATTCCTCACTTCCTTCATCAAGCATCATATTGAGAACAAGTTTAATTCTGTGCAGGTCCTCCGATATCTTTGTGTCATGTCCACCTGGTATTGACCCAGCTCAGTATATAGCAACTGCTTGCATTGAAAATCTCCTTTTTAAGGAACAGTTGCGGTTTAGAGACGTCCTTGTATGTATGAAAAAGTCTAAAGTTCTTGTACTCAAGCTCTTTGAATAAGCTATACCAGTATCTGACAACACTGCTGTCATTTCCACTGACTTCAAATCCAGGCCAGTGGAGATGGATCTCCAAAACAAGTTGTCCAATCTGCTCAACAATGCCCTCTAGGATAATATTTTCCAAGATCTTCCACTCTGCGCTTTCCATGTCTGCTTTAAGGACATCAATCTGAAAGTAAATATACAAAAGGAAGGTAATCACTTCGGGTATCACTGCAATCATAGGTAATGGAACACAAGGTATATAGTAAAATAAATTAAATCTAGTTATATTCTAAACATAGATTTTTTTAATTTATTTTTTGTTCACATCTGCATTGCAAATTCAGTAAAGAATGGTGGGAAAAAAACAAAACGTATCAGCCAGCTCTATTTTGTCTGGTAAAATGACGGATACCATGACAGGACCTGGTAGAGACTTTGTTATCAACTGGCCCTGTCTGCTGATCAAAAAAGATCTTCATTGCATTTTCCTCTATAGAGAAGGTGATGGCAAAACGCCTAAAAACAGCAAGCGCTTCAGAATGTTGCATTTTTGAAAAGAAGCAAGATTGATAAAAAAAAATAAAAACTAATTAACAAAAATGGAGCAAAAAAGTGTTCAGTGGTTCGTATTTCCCAAAGACCTTTTGCTAACATTTGGAGATTTTACTGCTAAAAATGCAGATGTATCCACTTATGTCATAGCCACAGAGCAGACTGAATCAACAGGTAAATATGCTGCACATTTTAAGCACGTGGAATTGCTGGAGGAAAAACCACAGCATATTACCGTACCAGCATGGCAAAATCTCATCCATGCACTGCAGAACAAATCCGCATTTGGAAACTGATTTGTGGAGTGGATTTTAAGGCCTCTTTCACACGGGCGTCATGTTTGACGCCCGGATAAGAGGCGGGTGCGTTGCGGGAATATGCGCGTTTGTAATGGTGATGGACCATGTGATGTGACATCATCACAGGTCCGTTAGCTGAAGCTGGAAAAGAGAGGACAGATCGCAACTACGTGATCAAATGGTTGAGATAAGTTAATTTTTATTATTAACCCCTTCCACTTCATTTTACTAAGCATTCTTTATTAAGAATGCTATTATTTTCCCTTATAACCATGTTATAAGGGAAAATAATAAAGATCTGGTCCCGTTGCTAAGCAACCATGCGGGAAAATCGCACTGCATCCGCACTTGCTTGCGGATGCTTGCGATTTTCCTGCAGCCCCTTTCACTTCTATGGGGCCTGCGTTGCGTGAAAAACGCAGAATATAGAGCATGCTGCGATTTTCACGCAACGCAGAAGTGATGCGTGAAAATCACTGCTCATGTGCACAGCCCCATAGAAATGAATGGGTCCGGATTCAGTGCGGGTGCAATGCGTCCACCTCAGGCATTGCACCCGCGCGGAAAACTCGCCCGTGTGAAAGGG
The DNA here is from genome assembly GCA_033119425.1 of Bufotes viridis. Taxonomy (NCBI): domain Eukaryota; kingdom Metazoa; phylum Chordata; class Amphibia; order Anura; family Bufonidae; genus Bufotes; species Bufotes viridis. The sequence continues at coordinate 240,409,889 of CM065592.1, forward strand.
GCCTAATTCTGCAGCATGTCAATTTATGCTGCCGATTTCCACTTCGGCTTTCACCCCTTGCAATTAGTGCAGCAAAATACAAAACAAATCCACATGTAAGTCATGCGGATTTTACAGTGGATAGATACACAGCTGAAATTTCCACATGGCAATACCCTTAAATGGAATCTGTCACCACATAGCTTGCTATAAAACCATCGCACATGCCAGATAAGCACTTGTCTATACATTTTAATCCTGTTGGTCCTATTTCTATCAGTAGCCCCACTGTGCAGAAATTAGGCTTTTTATTTTATGCTAATTAGCCCTTGGGTGCAACATGGGTGGTGCCATTGCACCTTGCTGCATTTGAGGCTCAGCGCCTTTTTCCTTCCTGGCAACGCCACCACCATTTTGAATGACAGGCCCAGGCAGAGAAGATGTACTCACGTCTGGCCCTGAAGTCTCCCAGTCTTGCGATTGCATATTTGCAACTGTTAGGCGCAGTATGGAATCCATCAGATGCCGAGCTGCTGTACTGTACTGCGCGTGTGCAGAACATTGAAGCCAACGAGCAATCGGGAGACTTCAGGACCATCACATATCTGGTCACTGCTGTAACATACCACATTAGAAAATCATACTGTGTGAATATAGCCTTAAGCTACGTGCACAAGACCATATGCCGTCCTTTTTTTTTTTTTTGCGGATCCATTGTAACAATGCCTAAACCGACAAGAATAGGACATGTTCTATTTTTTTGGTGGGGCTACGGAACGGACATACTGATGCAGACAGCACACGGAAACAAACAACGTTCGTGTGCATGAGGCCTTATACTGTACATAAATAATTAGAGTAAAAGTTATTTAGGTGTGGACTTACACTTTGTTAGGTCTCAGGCTGTCTTTATACCAAGTAATGGTATGTTATGATACATTTGACAAAAAACTTGCCAGCATCAATTGTAGAAATAATAGTGGAACATGCTGCTCAGTGTCAATAATGTAAACTAGATTTGCCGCACCCTAAATCTGATAAATTACAGACAGTCACCAGGTTTTTCTAATCTACCATATAAATGTATAGTATATGAATACTTATAATTTATTCTTACAACCCGATATGCCAAAGATTTTATTTTAACTGTGTTCCTTACATGCATTTTAAGTAAAAGTTATAGGAAAAATGTATTTTGTTTCTATTGCGCACTTTGGTCAAGCTATTCACTTTCAGGTTCACAATTTGTCCTGAGGATATATGGACAATGCTTTATGAACTCTTGCCTCACCACACTTTACATGTCAAGGTAAGAATCCGATAATTACTATAGCTTAAAACTGATAAGGTTTCGCCCTGTGGGCAGGGCTGATGTGTAAAGTCCACAAATAGCTGTATAGATTCACAATTGCAAGACAAAGCTAAATACAAACCAAGTAATGAAGCTTTTCTAGGACTTCAGTTGCACAGTCGCAGCCTGAGGCAGGTCATGATATGGCTGCTGTGCAACTTTTTCCTGCTTGAGTTGCACATCTATAGAAAATTATGGTAAAAGTCCCTTAACCCCTTCAGGACCCTCTCATTTTTCACCTCAAGGACAAGGCCATTTTTTGCAAATCTGACGTGTGTCACTTTATGTGGTGATAACTTTAAAACGCTTTTACTTTCCAAGCCATTCTGAGAGTGTTTTCTCGTCACATATTGTACTCCATGACAGTGGTAAATTTGAGTCAAAATATTTCATTTTTATTTATAAAAAAAAAAAAAATGTACCAAAAATTTTGAAAATTTTTCAAATTTGCTAATTTCCATTTCTCTACTTTTATAATAGATAGTAATACCTCCAAAAATAGTTATTACTTTACATTCCCCATATGTCTACTTCATGTTTGAATCATTTTGTGAATGCTATTTTATTTTTTGGGGACTTTAGAAGGCTTAGGCCTCTTTCACATGGGCGAGTATTTCACGCAGGTGCAATGTGTGACGTGAACGCATTGCACCCGCACTGAATCTGGACCCATTCACTTCCACGGGGCTGTGCAGATGAGCAGTGATTTTCAGGCATCACTTGTGCGTTGCGTGAAAATCGCAGCATGCTCTATATACTACGTTTTTCACACAACGCAGGCCCCATAGAAATAAATAAAGCAAGTGCGGATGGATTGAGATTTTCTCACATGGTTGCTAGGAGATGATGTTAGTAAATTGATTAACCCCTTAAGGACTCAGCCCTATTTCATCCTAAGGACTCGGCCATTTTTTGCAAATCTGACCAGTGTCACTTTATGTGGTGATAACTTTCAAACGCTTTTTCTTATCCAGGCCATTCTGAGATTGTTTTTTCGTCACATATTGTACTTCATGACAGTGGTAAAATGGAGTCAAAAAATTTCTTTTTTGTTTATAAAAAAAATACAAAATGTACCAAAAATTTGGAAAAATTAGCAATTTTGCAAGTTTAAATTTTTCTACTTTTATAATACATATTATTACCGCCCAAAAAAGTTTCTGATTTACATTCCCCATATGTCTACTTCATGTATCGATCATTTTGGGAATGCTATTTTATTTTTTGGGGACGTTACAAGGCTTAGGCCCCTTTCACACGGGCGAGTTTTCCACGCGGGTGCAATGCGTGAGGTGGACGCATTACACCCGCACTGAACTCGGACCCATTCATTTCTATGGGGCTGTGCACATGAGTGGTGAATTTCACGCATCACTTCTGCGTTGCGTGAAAATCGCAGCATGCTCTATATTTTGTGTTTTTCACGCAACGCAGGCCCCATAGAAGTGATTGGGGCTGCGGGAAAATCGCAAGTATCCGCAAGCAAGTGTGGATGCGGTGCGATTTTCCCGCATTGTTGCTAAGCGACGGGACCCGATCTTCATTATTTTTACTTTAATAAAGAATGCTTTGTATAATGTTGATTAAGGAGTTAAAAATAAAAAAACGTAACTTACCTTAGCCACTTGATCGCGTAGTTGGCGATCTGTCTTCTCTCTTCAAGCTTTAGTTACCAGCTAAAGGACCTGTGATGACGTCACATCACATGGTCCATCACGGACCATGTGATTGGACCATGTGATATGACGTCATCAAAACGCATTACAAAAGTTTGTAAAAAAATTGCGCTTATTCCCGCAACGCACCCACATTCAATCCAGGCGTCAAACATGACGCCCGTGTGAAAGAGGCCTTAGAAGTTTAGAAGCAAATCTTGAAATTTTTCAGAAATTTTCCAAAACCCACTTTTTAGAGACCAGTTCAGGTCTGAAGTCACTTTGTGAGGCTTACATAATAGAAACCACCCAAAAATGACCCCATTCTAGAAACTACACCCCTCAAGGTATTCAAAACTGATTTTACAAACGCTGTTAACCCTTTAGGTTTAGGTTTGGCAAATGGAGAAAAAAAATTCAGAATTTAGATTTTTTGGAACATTTTCCATTTTAATCCATTTTTTCCAGTAAAAAAGCAAGGGTTAACAGCCAAACAAAACTCAATATTTATTGCCCTGATTCTGCAGTTTGCAGAAACACCCCATATATAGCCGTAAAATGCTGTATGGCCAAACGGCAGGGCACAGAAGGAAGGGAACGCCATATGGTTTTTAGAAGGCGGATTTGGCTGGACTGGATTTTTAACACCATGTCCCATTTGAAGCCCCCCGATGCGCCTAAAAGAAAAAGTGTAATATAGAGCAACCAAAAATCATATTTACCCTAAAATAGTACCAACAAAACTGACACCTTATCCCATAGTTTCCAAAATGGGGTCACTTTTTTGGAGTTTCTACTGTAGGGGTGCATCAGGGGGGCTTCAAATGGGACATGGTGTCTAAAAACCAGTTCAGCAAAATCTGCCTTCCAAAAACCACATGGCGCTCCTTTCCCTCTACGCCCTGCTGTTTGGCCATATAGCAGTTTACGACCACATATGGGGTGTTTGTGCAAACTAGAGAATCAGAGAAATAAATATTAAGTTTTGTTTGGCTGTTAACCCTTGCTTTGTTACTGGAAAAATGGATTAAAATTGAAAATTTGCAAAAATAATAGCTGTTTTGGGACCGTTTTTATTTTTTTAATTTACATCGTTGAACTGACAGGTTGGATTGCGTGCTATTTCTATAAAGCAGGTTGTTAAGGACGCGACAATACCAAATATGTATACTTTTTTATATTTATTTAAGTTTTACACAATAATATTTTTGAAACAAAAAAAAATCATATTTTAATGTCTCCATAGTCTGAGATTTTTGGGCGATTGTCTTATGTAGGGTATCATTTTTTGCGGGATCACATGACGGATTGATTGGCACTATTTGTGAGTGCATATAACTTTTTGATCGCTTGCTATTACAGTTTTTGAGATGTGAGGTGACAAAGATGTTTTTTTTACATTGTTTTTATTTTTTACGGTATTTACCTGAGGGGTTAGATCATGTGATTTTATTATAGAGCAGATTTTAAATTTATTTTACTTTAACACTATAACAGCATTTTAGAAAAAAAAATAATGTTTTTGGGCGATTGTCCTATGTAGGGGCTCATTTTTGGCGGGATGAGATGGCGGTGTGATTGCTACTATTCTGAGAGGCATACGCCTTTTTGATCGCTTTTTATTACACTTTTTGTGATGTAAGGTGACAAAAAATAGCTTATTTTACACCATTTTTTTTTTTTACGGTATTTGTGTGAGGGGTTAGGTCATGTGATATTTTTATATTTTTCACTTTTTTACATTTTTTTTTTACCCAGACTGACTTGGTTCTTGTAGATCCAGTGGATCTGGTGTCTATCTAATACAGTACAGTACACTATACAGAGTACTGTGCTGTATTTTTTTTTTACTTTACATAGTCTAAGCAGACTTGTGCCTTTAGCACAAGTCTGATTAGACTTACAGTACCATGGCAAGCAGGACGCCTCTGAAAGCGTCCTGCTGCCATGGTAACCATCACCCGCTGCTGTCAGCAGCGGGTGATGGGGAGGGAGGGATGCTCCCTCCCTCTGTGATCCTATCCTGTTGGGGGGCAGCAAAGGCACAGCAGCCCCCGATAGGAGAGGGAGGGAGCGCCCTCCCTGTTAACCCCTTCCATATAGCGGTCTGTACGGACCGCGGCATGGAAGGGGTTAAAACTGCTGACATCTGCAGCACAGATGTCAGCAGTTTTTTTTTAGCAAAGTGTCAGCCATGTGCTGACACTTTGCTAAAACCACTAGACACCAGGGAAGAATACAGAGGAGGCGGGCGGGGGATCGTAATTGCCTCCCGCAACCAGACCTGCGGTTTGCAGCGCTTTGTGCGATCTCTGACCCCCGCGGGATCAGAGAGTTAATTCCCAAAATTGTTAATTTTTAACCCCCCCTGCAGCCCCCAATCATATTTTGGTTGCAGGGGTGCAGGGGGGGTTAAAAATTAACACTTTTGGGGCATTAACTCTCTGATCCCGGAGTCAGATCACACAAGTGCTGCAAACACTAGGTCTAATTGACCTGCGGTTTGCAGCGATCGCCGATATGGGGGGTCACAGGACCCCCCTGGGCATTGTAACAAGGTACCTGCTGAATGATTTCAGCAGGTACCTTGTTCCGATCACTGCCGGCTGAGCAGCAGTAATCGGAACTACTCATGACGTACCCGTACGTCATGGGTCCTTAAGGACTCGGGAACCATGACGTACCGGTACGTCATAAGTCCTTAAGGGGTTAAAGTCAATTTACTGTATTATTTCCCTTATAACATGGTTATAAGGGAAAATAATAGCATTCTTAATACAGAATGCTTACTAAAATGTGACCTGAGGGGTTAAAAAAAAAAAAAAAAATGAAACTCCCCTCATCCACTTGATCACGCAGCCAGCATGGTCTTCTTTCTTCTTCTTTCAGGACCTGCAAAAGGACCTTTGACGTCGCGCGGTGACGTCAGCGCAGGTCCTGCTGAATGAAGATAGAAGAATCCAAATATCCAAGTTTCCAAGTTTTTTTGGTTGTTTGTTTCAATTTTACATAATAAAGCATTTTTGAAAAAAAAAATGATTTTTTTTTTGTGTCTCCACATTCTGAAAGCCGCAGTTTTTTTTAATTTTTGGGCCACTGTCTTATGTAGGGGCTCATTTTTTTCAGTATGAGATGACTTTTTAAATGATACTGTTTTAGGGTGCATAGGACTTTTTGATCGCTTGGTATTACACTTTTTGTGATGTAAGGTGATAAAAAATTGCTTTTTTGACACACTTTTTATAAAAAAATTTTTACAGTGTTCACCTGAGGGGTTAGGTCATGTAATATGTTTATACAGCAGGTCAGGTTCTTACAGACGCTGCAATACCCAATATGTCTACTTTTTATTTATTTAAGTTTTACACAATAATATCATTTTTAAAACAAAAAAAAACAAAACATTTTAGTGCCTCCATAGTCTAAGAGCCATAGTTTTTTTTCATGTTTTGGGTGATTGTTTTAGGTAGGGTCTCATTTTTTGCGGGATGAGGCAACTGTTAGATTGGTACTATTTTGGGGTGCATAAGCCTTTTTGATCACTTGGGTGTTGCACTTTTAGGGATGGTGTTCACCTGAGGGGTTAGATCACATGATATTTTTATAGAGCCGGTCAATACGGACACGGCGATAACTAATATGTCTACATTTCTTTTTTTCCCTATTTATTTCAATTTTTTTTTACTTTATTTTGGGAATAGGACGCTCTTTTTTTTTTTTTTCTACTTGAAACTTATTTTGTTTCCGTTAAACCTTTTTTTTTTTACACTTTATTTTTTGTCCCACTCTGGGTCTTCAACTTTTGAGGGTCTGATCCCCTTTGCAATGCATCACAATACTTCTGTATTTTAATGCATTGGCTGTAAGTGTATTACAGACTGTAATACGCTTACAGCCTGCTTCCTCTGAGATCCAGGGGGCTGGATCTCACAGGCTCTCCCGGAAGGCAGCCACGATGCCTAAAGCTTCAATCCCGGCAAAGACGTGCCGCGATCAGCTCTGACCAAGAGTTAATGCGCCGATATCGGTGATTTCACCGATGCCGGCGCATGCAGCAGGGGTCCGGCTATCAGTGACTGCTGGACCCCTGCCACGGATCGGGCGGGCGCGTCTCCGGTACTTGCCCGGTCACAGTGGTCCGTAAGTCACGGACATCTGCGCCGTACATGTACAGCACGGGTCCTCTATGGGTTAAAGAGGAGATTTCATGAAATTTTTTGCTTTAATTAAGTATCTTTACTTGCGGGATACCCTCCACTGATGCTGCTGTCCTTGTTCTTTCTTTCAAATACAGTACCTCTCGCATGCCTCGATGTGCCCCCCTGCAGTTTTTGCATCTAGTATGTTAATACTGAACATCGGTACAGGTAGGAAAGCTAGGGTTTCTCAGTGGGCGTCTCCTTCTCCCTGGCCGTGTTCCAATGCTCTCCCTTGACCTGCTCTGTATCACACAGGACAAAGGCTTTTTTGTTTACATTTTTACACTGCTAGGCGGAGCATTCCACCCAGCAGTGTTCCTGGTGACGTCACCAGCACTGATAGGCGGGCTTTAGCGCTGCCTTAGCCACTTTACGGGCTAGGGCAGCGCTAAAGCCAGCCCATTAGTGCCAGTGACGTCACCAGATCTCCAGAAAAAGCTCTTGCACAAGGGAGAGCATTGGAACATGAAATGCTCCAATGCACGTCAGAGGGGCTGAGTGGGGAAGATGGGGATATATCTGGGTTCACCTTTAAGTGCAACTCAAAAGAGTGTTCCAAGGATGCAACAAAATGCAACTCCTTTATATCTTTATATAACAGATAATCAGACACATACATCTGGTGTAAACCAGAGCCATACTGAACCAATGAGCTGCAAAAACCCCCAAACGGTGCTACAGTTGAGTGGCTCTGGTTTGGCCGATATTGGACAATGGCTTTTTTACCGTAATACTTGGTAATATGATGATATTGATGAACTTTATGTTCTGTGATAACTAATATGCGATTCATACATGCCATTATATGCTAAATGGAAACTGGTACACACACTGCTTGAAAATGGCTCTAGACTGGGAGCTGAAATGTCACTCTGTGACATGGATGGGTGAATAAACCATCACTATTTATTCAGCAATCAGGGACTGTTGCACTTTCTTTGGAATTATATATACGTGGCGCTAGAGAGACACTTTTCTTAGTCCAGCGGGAGATCTAGTTTGCATACTTTTCCCAAGCAGCATTGTCAGTAACACTCCCTATATCAGCTGGGTCTCAGCAAGGAGGTTTTTAAGGGGGTTTTCCAGGCTCCTGATATTGACAACCTATCCTCAGCATAGGTCACTAGTATCCAATCAGTGAGAGTCCCGCACCGCTACCAATCAGCTGTTCCCTGACGCTTTCGGCGCTGGAACTAGCACTGTGAATGGAATAGGAAATACAGCTCCATTCAAAGTCTAGTGGCCTTCCTAGGTTGCTGCAATTTTAGCCTTTTAAGCCAGCAGAAAAACTCTATAATCAGTTGCCAATGGAGGCTACAGCATGAGCGATAGCCTTAGTCTCTCTGGTTGTGTTCTCATTTCTCTGATGGCTCCATGTCTGATGTCATGCAGTTTACATTTCTCTAATGGCTCCATATCTGACTTGTCAGATCTTTTGTTTCTGTAACCTGAATCATATCACTCCAAAATTTCATTGTGAAAAGGAGAATTTATTATTTTATATGCTCTGCAGTTATTATCAGCAGATGGTTTTAATTACCTACATCTTCTGCAGCTCCTGAAAATCATTACTCCTGATAGAGAGTAAACTCTGGGCAATTGCACAATCTTAACTGAAACCGGAACTGTTAATTCTGCAAACTTAGTATTAATTACCATACTCTGTAAAAAAACAAACAAATGCCATACACCCTCTATAAACGTCAATCTAATCTGAAAGTACAAGCTTAGCCCTGGGTTACAGTGTAATAAGATTTCTCATTTCTAAGTACGACATACAATTACTCTAATGAAAAGGGGTCTCTTAGCAGTTTTGACCATGCAAAACAGCTAGGAAGGAGGTGTGCAGAACAAACTTACAAACAACATTTATTCTACCAGGCTTTGGCCCTGTTTGTGCCCGGGAGGTGGAGCTTTACTCTAAAGTTCTTTCTGCATTACAGCCCCTCCTCTCTGCGGACTGACAGCTGTACAGTCATGGCCAAAAGTTTTGAGAATTACATAAATATTGAAATTTGGAAAAGTTGCTGCTTAAGTTTTTATAATAGCAATTTGCATATACTCCAGAATGTTATGAAGAGTGATCAGATGAATTGCATAGTCCTTCTTTGCCATGAAAATTAACTTCATCCCAAAAAAAACTTTCCACTGCATTTCATTGCTGTCATTAAAGGACCTGCTGAGATCATTTCAGTAATCGTCTTGTTAACTCAGATGAGAATGTTGACGAGCACAAGGCTGGAGATCATTATGTCAGGCTGATTGGGTTAAAATGGCAGACTTGACATGTTAAAAGGAGGGTGATGCTTGAAATCATTGTTCTTCCATTGTTAACCATGGTGACCTGCAAAGAAACGCGTACAGCCATCATTGCGTTGCATAAAAATGGCTTCACAGGCAAGGATATTGTGGCTACAAAGATTGCACCTCAATCAACAATTTATAGGATCACCAAGAACTTCAAGGAAAGAGGTTCAATTCTTGTTAAGAGGGCTTCTGGGCATCCAAGAAAGTCCAGCAAGCGCCAGGATCGACTCCTAAAGAGGATTCAGCTGCGGGATCAGACTGCCACCAGTGCAGGGCTTGCTCAGGAATGGCAGCAGGCAGGTGTGAGCGCATCTGCACGCACAGTGACACGAAGAGTTTTGGAAGATGGCCTGGTGTCAAGAATGGCAGCAAAGAAGCCACTTCTCTCCAAAAAAACACCAGGGACAGATTGATCTTCTGCAGAAAGTATGGTGAATGGACTGCTGAGGACTGGGGCAAAGTCATATTCTCCGATGAAGCCTCTTTCCGATTGTTTGGGGCATCTAGAAAAAGGCTTGTCCGGAGAAGAAAAGGTGAGCGCTACCATCAGTCCTGTGTCATGCCAACAGTAAAGCATCGGAGACCATTCATGTGTGGGGTTGCTTCTCATCCAAGGGAGTGGGCTCACTCACAATTTTGCCCCAAAACACAGCCATGAATAAAGAATAGTACCAAAACACCCTCCAACAGCAACTTCTTCCAACAATCCAACAACAGTTTGGTGAAGAACAATGCATTTTCCAGCACGATGGAGCACCGTGCCATAAGGCAAAAGTGGCTCGGGGACCAAAACATTGACATTTTGGGTCCATGGCCTGGAAACTCCCCAGATCTTGATCCCATTGAGAACTTGTGGTCAATCCTCAAGAGGCGGGTGGATAAACAAAAACTCACTAATTCTGACAAACTCCAAGAAGTGATTATGAAAGAATGGGTTGCTATCAGTCAGGAATCGGCCCAGAAGTTGATTGAGAGCATGCCTAGTCGAATTGCAGAGGTCCTGAAAAAGAAGGGCCAACACTGCAAATACTGACTCTTTGCATAAATGTCATGTAATTGTCGATAAAAGCCTTTGAAACATATGAAGTGCGTGTAATTATTTTTCACTACATCACAGAAACAACTGAAACAAAGATCTAAAAGCAGTTTCGCAGCAAACTTTGTGAAAACTAATATTTGTGTCATTCTCAAAACTTTTGGCCACGACTGTAGAATCCAACCAGCTGTCACTCAGAGAAAGGCACGGCAAAATAAAAGTAAATATTAACACTACTACTGACAAAAAGCTCCATAAAATATTGTCTTGCTTTCACTAGACCCTACCTTGTGCTGTCAGCAGGTTTGCATGGTCGAAACTGCTGACATTTAAAAAAAAAAAAACGCAGCAGCAAGTATTAATTTAGAAAAAACTGCAAATATAGTCAGAATTTTATTTTGCACACAAATAATGAAATTCTGTTCTAACTATGTTATGTGCCTCCAATTATTAAAGGGACTGATCCTCTTATAATATTAATTTAATCTGTCTGGCAAAACAGAACATGTTTTAAATTGAAAGAAATTAAAACTGTTTATACTGTATGTCTCGAAATTGCTGTTACATACTTGTTATGGTGTCCCGAGTGTTATTTTGTATCCCTCACAGAACATAGAACACAACGGACTGTTATGTCTATTGCTGGTGGTAGTCTTAAGCGAATAGAGCTTCGGATCATAGATAGAAGTTGAAACTTCGGTTTTAATGCTGTATCCATACAGCTGAAGGGGATTAGCTAGTTTTCGGGGGCCAAACAGTGCATTTATTTGGTTCCAGCACAACATAAACTGTACAGAAAATAAACACCTTCCCCAGCTGGGCCCTAACTAAACATACAGAGTGTCCCTACCTCGCTATTAGTCACAGTTCACACCTGGAACTCATGCGCCTTGTAGTCCTCCAGCCCCTAGGCTGTGCAGCAACAAAGTCCCTTGGGGGATTTGGGCTCACTAGTCCGCCTGACTACGACCCATGCAACCCACTACCAGGCATTGCTTCATCCCCCAAGACCAGGCTATACCAAGCCTCGTGGTCCCTCAGCCTTGCCCAGCTGAGGCCACCTCACAGAGCCATCCCAGGCCTCTGCTTCAAACGCTCTCCCAGAGCCTCCTTGGCTCTCCTGCAAAACATCTCCATTGAATGAGACAGAGGGAGGTGCTTTACCCCATCCTGATACCTCTAGCTCTCCCACCTGTGGTGGAATAGGGATGTGGACAGCACTATCCACCAGTAACCAGAGTGAGACCTGTCACTGTCTCACACAGCATTAAAATGTATTGGCTTCTGGGAGCCAAACTCCTTCTCGGCCGAAGTGGCGCAAGACTTCAGTGTATGGTATTCCTATCTGCGTATTGAATACAATTTTAAAATAAGAATCAAAAGTGGGCTTCAGTACAGAGGTACCAGCCAATACCAAAGCCAACTTCGGATTCCTTTTTTATAATTTTTTCAATACGCATATAGGAATCCAGTAGGAATTCACCGAAGTCTTGTGCCACTGCAGCTGAGACAAAGTTTGGCTCCACGGGGCCTATACATTGTAATGCTGTACGGAAATGGGATTTCGCTTACCTAAGATTCGCTCAAGACTAGCTGGTGGTCACACATGTTTAACAGCTCAATATGCCGGGTGTACAGGGCACTATAAACACGTTTGGTGTAGACATCCATTGATCACTGCAGACTCAGTATCAACAGATCCTTAAAGAGGACCTGTCTCCACTCCTGACATGTGTGTTTAGGTAAGTAATTGTATTCCACATAGGACGACCGTTCTGAAGCATCTATTCTTTTGACTGTATGTTCTTCTCTTATTGCTGCTAGAAGTTTACAGATAAAAGGTACAAGATGTTACCAGATGGGCTTGTGTTCCTGCAGTGTCTCACATTGTCTATTGAGAGCTGCCAGTGGCAGACTGTGCAAGGACACCCCCCCAACTGTTTACTCCCATCTGTACCTTTATCCATAAACGTCTAGCAGGAATAAGAGAAGAATGGCATAAAATAAAGTCATAGTCATAGTCAAGCCTTTTAAATATTTTTTTCCTAATAAGACCTCTGTTAAAGGGTTTTCCTCTGGATAGGTCATCAGTATCTGACCAGTGGGGATCCGAGACCCAGGAACCCCGCTGATCAGATGTTTGAGAAGGGATCGGCGCTCGCAGTAGCCCTGCAGCCTTCTTGCTGCTTTGCCTAGGCCTGTGACTTCACCTCCATCGGTTACATGGCCTAGGCACAGCTCAGCCCAATTGAAGTGAATGGGGCTCAAAGACGATACCAAGCACAACCGCTATACAATGTAAGTTGCTGTGCTTGGTGAGCAGGGAGAAGACCCACAGGAGTGTCAGTACCTTCTCAAGCAGCTGATCGGTAGGTCCTGTGTGTCAGACCCCCACTGATCAGATAATGATGATCTATCCAGAGGAGAGGGCGCAAGTTTAAAAGTCTCAGAAAACCCTTTTAACTGAAAGCAGTTCACAAGGTCCACAGCTCAGGACTCAGCTGTGTTTATATAGCTTAGTACATCAATGCAGTACATCAATTCTGTATACACAGATATTATTGTATGAAGCTGAAAGCTGTATACTGTGAATTGTCAAATTTTCACTGAATGTAGAGTAGATGAACAGTGCAGAACTGGCAGAGAAGGCAATGACAATACCGCATTTTCATTTCCGTTAGTACCTTGGCTAATTAAATAGCTTCAGGCAACTCAGTTTCTGTGCAAACAAAACCAGTCCCTAAAATGTTTTTGACCACCTATGAATCATTTTGTTCTTTGTTAAACTTTAAAATTCCTGACATCTTCGTTTTTGGGATGGGTTAATTGCCCAATTACCAAACAGTCTTGTGCATGAATTGGTAATGTTTGTACATGTAGCCACTTATACAACTGCAGGTGTAACAAAGAATGACTAAACTTACAAACTATTAAGAGGTGACTGCTCCAGCAGTGCCACAGGCTGAACGCCTCCATGCCATGGCGCATTGATGCAGTAATTCATGCAAAAGGAGCCCCGACCAAGTTTTGAGTGCATTTACTATACATACTTTTCAGTAGGCCATTTCTGTATTTAAAATCATTTTTATTTGGTCCTATATACATTTCTAATTTCCTGAGATAATAAATAAACGCTTGAAATAGATCACTCTGTGTGTAAAGAATATATATATTAGTTCACTTTTTGAACTGAATTACTGAAATTAACTTTTTGATGATATTCTAATTTATTTAATTTATTAAGATGCAACTGTACATTTCTTTGTTTGCCATGCCTTTTCTCAGTCCCAGTCCAGCACGTCATCATGTAGCTAAATTATATATTTTAGATGCCTGAAAACAGACAGATTTCCTAATTAGTATACGTGAACCCATATTAACAAAGCCAGGAAGATGACAATAATGTGTTTTGTTAAAAAGGTTCAGGATAATCTATTATTTATTCATTTAACTGTCTTATGCTTAGGAGTTCAGTGGGTAGTCCTATTCAGTGGTTGACAGCTTTCCCTGTATGTACTGTACACTGACATGGAGAAGGCTATCAACCGGACCGCTCCACTGGACTCCTAAACCCAGAATGAGCAGGGATTTAAAAGAATGAGATACAAATTTTACAGATTTTTTCCCCCTATAAAACTAATTAACAATCTGCTCAGCTCCTCCTGCTCTAAAACATGCTGTCTGCAGATTGCACTACAAGTAACAGATTAGCTTTAGGCTACCTGCACATGGGTGTGGGCTGCCTTGCAGAAATTCTGCACAAATTTCAGGATTTGCGTGAGTTTTTGCATCAGAAACCACGTGTTCCTGTTTTTGGTGTAGATTTGATGCGTTTTTGGCACAGATCTCACCCTTGCATTGCAAATTTCCCTAAGTTATGTTTTAAATGTTTCAATAAAACGGATTTATAAAGGTAAGAGTAATATTAGATATGTGTGCCTTACCTTCCAATGTCCAAACTCATTCAGAATGGCCTTCAGCTTCTTAGTATTACTATGTAATCTATGTGGAGCTATGGCGGGTTTGGGATCTCTCCAATCAACAGACAGACGATGATGCCAGAACCGCTCTGCTTCATGTATGTGGGCAGATGGAGTGCTTGGATCAAACCGATGGACTTCACACCCTCCAGAAGCCATGTTAAATTCAAATATGTTGTCATCTTCACCTAATCTGAAAATAGTTCTGATTATTGTATCATTATTACTACTGAAATACAATACACATACTGAAATATTACAGTGCAAATCTTTCCTCTGTGGTAAAATGGCAACATTTCCATGAAACCAGTGTGTGTGTGTGTAGCATAAAACACCCACCCTGCATTATTTGAAGCATTTCTGCAGTTTCATATTTAAAATAAACCTTAAAGGGGCTGTCCACGTTTGAACCCCCCCAACCGCATCCCGTCTGAGGCAGTAGTACTTGAGAAAAAATCCATAATTACTTGCTTACAGCTGCCCAAAGCTCCCATGCTTTCTTCACTTCTCTTACTGCTTTATAAAAACACTTTAAAGGCCCCTTCATACACATGTTTTGTCTGGTGTTTTTAGCACCCTCAAGGAGATCTCAAAATGCCAGAAAAAAAAAAAAACTCCATAAGCTTCAACATGCTGCAATTTTGCTACAGACCCAAGAAAGAGCACCTAATTCCCCAAAACAAGTAGCAAAAAACGCTTGTGTGTCCTGTGTTTCATATTTTCCATAGGCTTTCAGCTTACGTCTGGAGCTGGCGTTTTTCCCAGAAAAAAAAACGCAACAAAGAATGTGCACAACATGCCACCAAAAATGCAAAAAGACCATTTTTGTGAGGCAGGATAAATAAACACAGCAATTCTGGGGTATTTTTTTTTTTGTTACAGTGTTCATCATATGGGTTAAATAATAGGATAACTTTATGGTTCAGGTCTATACTAATGTGGCAATACCAGTTATTTGCAGTTTTTTTAAACAGTTTATCTTTTACATAATAAAGCAGGAAAGGGATATTTTTAATATTTTATTAAACTTTTTTTTTGCTTCTTTAGTCTCACTAAGAATCTTGAACATGCTTGATTGCTTCTATATATAGCAATACTTCTGCACTGCAGTATATTATACCTGTCAGGATAAGGATGACAGGCATCCTATTCTATCAATTTTATTGCGTGTGTGTTGGGGCGGGTTTGATACGTTGAGAGTACCCTCCTTCTCTAAACCACTTGGATGCCACAATCAGAACTGTTGAGCGATAATACCAGTAGTACAACGTGTGACTGTTGGTTGATTGCATTTTTTAAACAAAGACCAAGGGGTTCGCAGTAAGGGCTGTGTTGGACTGGCTGGAAATTTGGATTGAAGAGGTGAGTCCTCTTTAATATCACTTGCTGTTTTTCCCAATATCAGATAACCCTTTAACTACATAGAGAATGAGTAATTAAGGTTGGGTTCACATATGCGTTTTGAATTCCGTAAGTCTGTTCTGGTGGAAGAACAGGCTGCTGGAGTTCACTGTATCCGGCATAGCCGGATACCCATTCACTGAAATGGGATCCGGCTGCTATTTGGCATATATGCCGGCTTTTGGCCAGACAAAAAATGCTGCGTGTATGCTGGATACAGTGAATTCCAGCAGTCTCTTCCTCCGCTGGAACAGACTGCCAGAGTTCAAAGCGCAAATCTGAACCCAGCCTAACATAAAAGAACCATAGCTATGAAACAGCTATTTATCTAGTGCAGATTAGGAAGCAAGAGAGTTACACAAAGCTCTAATAACACGTTTCCAATAATCTGAGAAATGTGAAGTGTAAACTGTGACTGGAGTTGCTATGGAGTGGAGCCAAGTGACAAAACATCTCTCGTCTGTGCATTACCCCCTCAGATGACCCATCTCATGCACAGAAACATTTTCAGTACTTGGTTCTATTGTCATGGTGCCTTTTATCAAACTGTTCCATTAAATACTGAGATTTCTTTTGAAAGCCATGGACAGAAGAGCCGTTAATCTCAAAAGAGAATAATAGGGAGAAAACATTACTCACAATCTAATTACCCCATCTCACACAAAATGGATAATCTAATGTGTTAGTATGTTTAAAAGTGAGGTAAGAAACAAGAGTACTGTGAATGGTGACCTTACCGAGGAGCCCAGTATTGCAAGGTAAGGATCAGTTCATCAAAAAACAAAACTGGGATAATTTTAGGGTGGGGATACACAAAGATTTTGGCCACAACACTGGTCATGCAACCAAGGATTGCTGTGTAGCACTGCAGCCATTGAACTGAATGGGTGCTGTGTCACTGCTGCTTCGCTGCTACCCCCACTCTTTTTCGCAACACCCGACCCCAACCTCTAATTTTTTTTTAAAAAAATCAGCATTTTGTGATATATATTTATGGCATTGTATATGCTGTTATTATGTATCTTGTCACAGCTTTATGGTGGGATTTAGGGCGGCAACTAACGATTATTTTAGCAATCGAGTATTCTACCAATTATTTTTACGATTAATCGAGTACTCTAATAAGAAAAAATATATATAATAGACTGTTTTCCTTTATATTTCCTTCACCCCAGTGCCATCAACTCCGCTCCCCTTGTGCCATCATCTCTCTCCCCCTTGTGCTATAGTCTCTGCTCCCCTTGTGCCAGCTCTCTGTCTGATTATTATTATCTATGGCCAGTTTTAGCCTGACAGGTGTTAGGTCTTTATGTGGCTACAGCTACATTTAGGCTGCGTTCCCTCATTCAGATTTTCTGATACAGTTTGGAAAGCCGAAACAAGGAATGGATTATAAAAAAAAGGCATCTGCCTATTATATTCACTCTCCCTTTATGACTGACTCCCGGTTTTAGCTTCAAAAACTGTATCAGAAAACCTTGAACTTGGAAACCAAGGCTTACCATCTATTTGTAGTTGATAATTTATGTTTAGTTGATATTTTGTGCTTAGTAACTTGAGTGTGAGCAATAGGCAGAATAAAAATATCTTTTTGGCCTGATACAAAAAGATTATGCCAACTCCTAGACTGCCAAAAGTGCTGCCAAACGTCTCGAAGGATAAGATGCAGCCCACAGGGAATTACAAGGTCACATAACTGACAGTATGAAGGAACGCATAGCATCAACATTCCCAGTCTTCTGCTTGAAGGATTCCTGAGTCTGGCCTTTAGTTCACAGACATAGTAATGGCTCCACACATCGCACAGTCATTATCAAGAGGGGCATGCAATGTCAGAATTCTCTAACCTCGTGTGCTATAGGAGAACATTACAAAGATTATACGGGAACACACGGCACATCTGAAATTCAATACACTACAAGTCTAATAGACTTTCAGGCACCCAGGAGAGAAGACATACGCAGATTTTCGCTCTTCTCTATTTTTCCATACACACCTCTCTATGCCCGCTGTGTATAATAGAGGTAACAGCAATGCAAGTGACATATGACTGTTCAGGAGGTGACAACAGGCTGCTGCTGGGGCTATCTGGATCTGACACAGCCCTGTCAATGACAATTTCCCCAGTATATCAAAAGGCAGTTTGCAAAGACAAATGCAGAAAGGTTCCCTACTGAAAAGAAACATAATTGCTGAGATTGCAGCAATAATTACGGACGGTATTTGGCTTTCACAATCAATAGGAAATTGTCATCCTGAATGTAATGTACCATATGTGATATATATGCAAGCTGTGAGAAGCTGGCATTATAAAGTAGTCAGAGCACAGTGGCCCAGATTTACTATTAGACAGGGGAAACAACTAGTCTGACCACTTTCTGGTTGCTGTTGACCAATTTGTACGCAAGATAAATATATGGCACTTACGAATACAGCCTTTCCTGAAATTCTGCACCATTTTCTCAATTTGATAAGGTATTCCCCCATTGTTTGCCAAGTCTTCTGTGCTGCTCACACAGAGGTGATGTCCATGAAGGGTCATGTGACCAGGCAAATCACCTCCATGTGATGTCTCCTCTATTTAAATATACTGAATCTTCCATCTGTAGTTGTACTGTTGGGCGTTTACTGCAGTGTGTTTGACTGGAGGAGTGCTGAGTGATGTGTCTGTCACATGACCCGCCATCAGCCGCCCCATCTTCTGTCAGAAGCTAAGACAGTTGCAGGGAGAGAGCTACCACAGAAAGGACAGGCCCCCTGAGCTGTGAAAGTGAGAGAGATACGGCAGAAAGGACAAGCCTTCTGAGAAAGAACTTGCCCTCTAAGAAAGGACACCCCCCCCGAGCTGTCATAGAGAAAGATACAGCAGAAAGGACACATACTCCTGAGCTGCCAGCCTGAAATAAATCTAACAAAACAATGAATGGGGAGATCTCTGGCTCTATGTGAGGTACAGGGCTGGTTCTAGTTGTTAAAAAGAGAATGGCTTGTACTATAGCAGTGATGGCTAACCTCCGGCACTCCAGCTGTGGTAAAACTACAACTCCCAAGATGCACATGTGCGTGGCTGTTCTCAGAAATGAATGGAGCATACTGGGAGTTGTAGTTTCACCACAGCTGGAGTGCCAGAGGTTAGCCATTACTGTACTATACTAGGTTTTCATATTTTACATTAAAGAGGATCTGTCGCCAGGATCAACCCTATTAAACCAGACATACTGCCTGGTAGGGGTCATCATGCTAATTAAAACAATACCTTTCTTTTGTCTGTATGCTAAACAGCTGCAGAGATATCTGTGTTTTTTTTCATATGCATGAGAAGTTCAAGCACCAGGAGGCGGGGCTGAATCATCTGAGCACTGCCTTGTAACACCCCCTGTGCTCTGCACATGCCCCCATCCCCTTGATTGACAGGGCTGGACATGCTGAGGGCAGAGCTGTCTCCTAGCATGTACACATCATTTACACTATGTACTATAGCTTCACTACACTGAGATCTGCTCAGAAAGATAATCTACATATTACCGCAGAAGCACAATATAGGATTATAAAGACACTAGTAATGTGTTAGCTTTCTGAGCATAGAAAAAACATCCATATCTGTGATAATGCTATAGCTTGTAAGTGCTTAGTTTTGTATATAGAAATCCTAATCCTTTTTTCTCTCTCTCATGCAACCTGTAATAAAAGGCTATAAATAGTATATAATAACAATAAAAGGCCTTACTACATTGGGAATAGTGTTTTTTTCCCCTTAGAAACCCAAAACCTATTACTGGTTTATTCATAGGCACAACATATGATTATAAAGAAACCAGCAATATTTATTAGCTTTTTAAGACTAAAACATTATTCTCAATATGATAAGGACATTGACCTTTATCATCGGTTAAATGTGGAAACAAAAAATATCTGAAGAAAAAAAAACCCTCACGTTTCTTCCAAGATTCAAACCTGGGATCTCTACTTGTAAAACCAAGCACTTACCCCCAAGCCATAGGATTACCACATAGAGATACATGTGTTTTCTACGCTTATAAGAAGACACATATTACTGGTGTCTTTCTAATCATATATTGTGCTTGTGAATAAAGCAGTAATATCGATTCTAGCTTTCTGAGCAGATCTCGGTGTGGTGAAGCTATATCTATCATACTGTATAAATATATATGATATGTAGATGCTATCACACAGCTCTGCCCTCAGCATGTCCAGCCCTGTCCATCAATGGGATGGGAAGTGTGCAGAGCACAGGGGGTGTTACATAGCAGTGCCCCAAGGATTTAGCCCCACCTCTGGTGCTCCAACTTCTCATTTGCAAATTAATAAAAATGCAGCTATCTCTGCAGCTGTTTAGCATACCGACAATAAAGGGTATTGTTTTAATCAGCATGATGAGCACTACCAGGCAGTATGCATGGTTTAATAGGGTTGATCCTGGTGACAGAGCTAATTTAATTAATGGGATAAAATCATAGTCAACAAAAACATAATCCTGAAGTTATAGTTAGATTTAGATATTTGTGAACTAAATGTACATATCTTACCCCAAAGAGTAGACACGACATTGCTTACTTCTGATCTGGTGTGCTAAACCAAATTTGTTATCCAGGCAGACTGTCCAGGGCTTCAGATTGTCTACTTTCTGATATGTCACTCCATTGGTCACCAAGCCAGAACACGTAATCTATGGAGAAAGAATATCACCCCTGTCATTCTTTCCCAGTTTTAGGTATTTCATGATAGACTGCATTTTGTAAAGAATCTATAATTGATGTCAAATGTGATCCTGCATATAATTTTGTGTTGGGAGCACATTTGAAATATTATTTTGCGCCATACTCTATATTAGGGCTCTTTCACACTAGCGTTGTTTCTTTCCGTCCTGGAGTTCCGTCCTCGGGGCTCTAGGACGGAAAGAAACTGATCAGGATAATCCTAATGCATCCTGAATGGAGAGAAATCCGTTCAGGATGCATCAGGATGTCATCCGTTCAGTATGTCAACGTTTTTTGGACGTTGACAAAAGCGCAGCATGCTGCGGATTTGTCTCCGTCCAAAAAACCGGAAGACATGCCGCAATGCCGGATCCGGAATTAATGCCCATTGAAGAGCGTTATTCCGGATCTGGCATTAAGCTAAACGTCGATTCGGCGCATCGCCGGATCCGACGTTTAGCGCTGCGCATGCGCAGCAGCCGTTCCGATCGGGGCCCCAGTGTAAGCTGGGGCTCCGATCGGTTACCATGGCAGCCAGGATGCTACTGGAGTCCTGGCTGCTATGGTAAGTACAACGCAGCAGTGCACTTATCTGCGCTGCGGCCGCCGGGCGCTCCATTATGACATCACAGGTCCGGGCGGCGCATTGATCAATGCGCCGCCCGGACCTGTGACGTCATTAAGGAGCGCCCGGCCGCCGCATTGCAGGTAAGTACACCGCTGCTGAGTACCATGGCAGCCAGGACTCCAGTAGCATCCTGGATGCCATGGTAACAGTGAAAGCATGTTGAAGACTAATCAGGAAACTGATCAGTCTTCAAATGCTCTCCGGCCACTTGCGTTCTGACGGATCCAGCGGGACGGAAGTGCCCGCCGTATCCTCAGAACGCAAGTGTGAAAGAGGCCTTAGTTCTGAACTCCGCTTCTATCATGCATCAGGATGGACTACAAGGTGAAGGATTTCACTTTTCATATGTGACTGGAGCTGATCTTCAAGGAGTCATTTCTAGAACTCAATGGTTCATACAGAACGTTTTCTCTGTTTACCTGAGCTTTTGTGATATAGTGTAGGAATCGTCTCGCTTCTTCTTCAAGTGAACGCGAGGGACCAGCCCAGGGTTGCAGGTCAATATGCCAGCGTGTAGGCTGAAAGGAATGAAAAATGTTAATCATCTGTGGACATTTACATTTGTAGAGTAGCATGCTACTCTGTTTTTGAGGTCTGTACATTGGCACCTAATAGAACAGTAATGCTGACAATAATAGGATATGTTCTACTTTTTTGTGGAACGGCTATGCAGACATACGGACACAGAATGCACATGGAGTCATTGGCGTTTTTTTTGCAGACCCATTGAAGTGAATGATTCCGCATACTGGCTGCAAAAAAAAAACAACAAAAAAAAGCGTAACGGACATGGGCAAAAAAATACATTCGTGTGCATGAGCCCTAAGGCCTCATGCATTCGATCATTTGTATTTTGCGCCCCACAAAACTGTGGCTCGGAATAGCAAAATACGGATACCGGCCGTGTGCATGCTGCATTTTTCGCAGGATCAATAGTTGAAATGCCTATTTTTGTCTGCAAAATGGACAAGAATAGGACAATGTTCTATAATTTGCAGGATGGGCACAAATGATATCCATGTGCTGTCCGCATAATTTGTGGCCCCATAGAAACTAATGAATCCCTGTCTAAACCGCTAAAAATGCAGAGATACGGTCTTTTGCATTATGCTATCAGCCAAGGAAATGGGCACCAGTACACATGAACGTTTGCAATGCTGAGAACATACTCCACATATAAAATAATCTCATCTATTTATATCGTAAAGGGGCTCTCCACCATTAGTACCGGTTAGAATAAAGGGGCTACAGTGAATTTAAATGTCATGCGAAGGCAAAGCATCTCATGTGAAAGTAATATTTCCTTCTGACCAACAACTTTAAACTTATTTAATGATATAAGGCAGCCATAAATCACATCTGCAGATCTTCTTTACAGAGTCGTCATTGAAAGCGTCAAATATATTCCATTATACAAATCAGTCTGTTACATGTCCAAGCTAAAAGCCTCATGTCATCTTTTGTTAGAGATTTTGGACAAGAAATATATTTTAGCATATTACATCAATACTAAGTACATTTTTATTATCAAAATACACCTCTTTCATTTAAAAGGTTTAATATTTCACAATGCCTAAATTTAATATCATACATAGACATATAAGGGGTCATTTATTAAACAGAAATACGCCTATATTAGTTACTAAATTACTCAACCATTACCTCAAGATACAATTGCCTCAGGATACAAGATTTTCAACATTGTATGTTCAAACTAGACGCAACCTATGATGCCTCAGATCCAACCAATCAACAGTGGCGTAGCGTGAGCTGCCAGCACCAAGGGCAAGCCAATTATTGCGCTCCCCCCAACCCGTCGACATACACCTTTTTTTTTTTTACAGATAATGTAGTAGATGTCAAGAGCAGTCCTATGTAACACCACACATAACACAGTGAGAACTCTCTAAGTACAGATAATCTAGTAGATGGATGGGAGGCCCTAGAATTCAGAACACGCACAGTGTGGCCTGAAGTCCCCCCCCCCCCCAACCCTACCATGAATGAAATATGTGGATGGACATTACATATATTGGTACAAAAAATACAGTAGAATACAGCAGCACATACCTCTTACATCCAGTCACGTTTCTTTTGATGTATGCTCTTTCCTCAACGTCTACATTCAGAGATAAGACTGCCATGATACCTTCTTTCAGCCGTGTTTCGTCTCTGCAGAGTTTTTCACAGATTTTTTTTTTTAGATTCCTCACTTTCCTCTCCCTCCTAGTGCCTCAACCAGGGCTGTGGAGTCGGTAGATAAATGCTCCGACTCCTCAGTTTTTGGTATTTCAGACTCCGACTCCTCTGTATTTAATATGCAAATGTATTTTATACATTTCCCTAGTAGAATCCCATAGTCATGTTTAAAGTTTAAGCTAACAATCTGAGTTTACAAGTTTTTATAGCCTTAGCTGAATGGCAGCAGTTTTTCAAATGGTTTACAGCTTCAGTCTTTGACTATCCGTTCCCTTCACTTATTCAAGGGTCTCTAGCTCTGCAAAAAACATATTTACTTAATCAGTTATCAGTGAGAGGCTAGGTTAACCATGGGCATTGCGTTCCCTGTAACAGTGGAACACAACACAATGGAAAGTATAAGTATTGCCGCTCCTTAACTGTGCGTTGCGTGCCACATAGTGAAGCATATGAAAAGCATGCTTCTTCACGGTCACTTAACGTGTTCGTTTTGCGGTAACGTGACGCACTGCATGCATTGGCCGTTATTCTTACAATAGAGAAGTAATTAATTGTAACTTTTTGTGAATTGGGACATTTAAACTTGCTTTTTTTTTTATTCCAATTTAAATTGAGTAGGAGTCGGAGTGGGTTCATTTTTTTGACGACTCCACTTACCCAAAAGTGCCTCTGACTCCGACTCCACAGCCCTGTCCTCAACACGTTCATCCTGCTGCTACCATCAAGTCTGTGCTAGTGCCATACAGATCGTCCCTCATAATAATACACTGCCAAACTGTCCTCAATAGTAACAGTGTTCCCTGCAGCACCCCCAATAGCAACCCCATTAGTAGTAATCTCCTCCATATTGTGCTCAATTATAACGCATTTATAATGCCCCCATAGGGCCCCTAGAAGAAATAAGGCCTCCTATAGTGCCCCCAGCAGTAACAAGACCCCTCTATAAGCTACCCCTATAGAGCCCACAGTAGTAAAGTTCTCTATAGTGTCTGCAGTAGTTCTACCTGCAGTAGTTCTAATACAGTTGTCCAAGTATTTAAAAAGACCTCTGTAGTAGCCCCAGTATTTATAAAGACCCATCACAGTGTCCCCTCTGTATTATTAGAATATATAATGGCCCTCTCTGTATAATTATTTTATATAATAGCACCCTCTGTAGTATTATTATATATAATAGCCCCCTCAAAATTATTATAATGGGCCCCTCCGTATCATTATGGCCCCCTCTGTATTATAAGTACCCCCTCTGTATTAGTAGTATAATGACCCCCTCTGTATTAGTAGTATATTGCCCCCCTCTGTATTAAAAGTATTGGCCCCCTCTGTACTAATAGTATAATGGCCCCCTCTGTATTAATAGTATAATGACCCCCTCTGTATTAGAATTATTGGCCCCATCTGTATTAATAGTATAATGGCCCCCTCTGTAGCATTATGCCCACTCTCTCTCTCTACATAGTAATGCTCCTCCCCCGACCCCATAGTGCCCCCAGTGCGGCCTGCCTTAGGGTGCATACATAAGAAATTATATATATATATTGTAAGAGGGTGCAAGGTATCATATGCGATGGCAGGTACGTGTCACCGAGGTTGCTGGCCTCGGTGAGGTGAGAGCCGGGGTTTTTGTCTGCAGCAGCTTATGCTGCTAGACTTTGTTACTTAGTTTGGCTGCAAAGCTAATCCGGGCCGGCTCTTACTGGGAGTAGGTAAAGTGTAGGGTGGGTGCCTACTCCCCACGGTCCAGTCCTGGTTTTGGGCTGGATATAAAACACAGCCAGCAGCTGTGTCTGGGTGGTGATTATCCTGGAGCCTGCTAACAGGACTGTGAGGTTCTCTGTGCTGGAGGACGGAGCTCAGCAAGGTGGTGTTTCCCTGCAACCTGAAGGTGGAATCGCCTGCGGCTGGGCCGACTGCTAGGTGTGAACCCGCACCTAAACCACCCAGGTGACTGGACCCTGTGTTGGCCTGTTTTTGTTTTGCCACGTTATGTCCGTTGTGTGTGAACTGTCACCAAAGAGACTGTTTTTCATTTATGGTGTGCAAGTGTGAATAAAACACTGTTTGTTGCACAATCTGGACTCCTTGTTTTGCCTCTAAACTGCACCCGCACCGCTGTCTACCAGAGCGACTCCCCACATTTGGTGTCGGATGCGGGCATGCGCAGTGAGGCTGGCGTGAACGCCGAAGTTTTGTTTTTCTAAAGTGCATGGAATATATTAAGCCAGCAAAGCTGCAAGCAGGAGTTTCTGGCAACATGGAGGCTGCTGTGAAGGCTCTCATAGAGGCTAACGTGCAGCAGCGGGAGACTAACCAGCTACTGCTACAACATGTGATGGCGTTACAGGCGGCAGGAGCGTCCCACCACGTCCATGATGCCCGGAAAGCGGTCCGTGCGGCGATCCCAAAAATGACCCCCGCAGACGACGTTGAGACGTACCTGGCGGTTTTTGAGAACGTCGCCGTGAGGGAAAAGTTACCCCGTGACCAGTGGGCTGAGGTGGTCGCTCCTTTCCTGGCTTCCGGACCCCAGCAGGTGTTTTTCGACTTGTCGGACGACCAAGCGGCAGATTATGACACCGTGAAAGGAGAGATCCTCGCCAGACTGGGCGTGAACGTGCTGGTCCGCGCCCAAAGAGTCCACCAGTGGGACTTTAAAACGACTGAACCCGCTAGGCCGCAGTTCTACGATCTGCTGCACAGGCTGCAAAAGTGGCTGCAGCCCGATCTACTAAGTCCCACTGCCATGCTGGATCGACTGTTGGCGGACATCTTTTGGAGGGCCCTGCCTTATCCCCTCCAGCACTGGATCGGCCAGGTATCGCCCACCAATGCCCTGGAGATGGTCGACCTGGTGGAGCGCTACGAGGCCACCAGAAACCTGCAGGGGACTCTTGCGGGAAGGGGTCAGTCAAACCCCGGAGGCCTCTGCCCCAGTTCCGACGTCCGGCGACAGAGCGGCCTGCACGAAATATACCCCCTGCGAGTCCGCCTCCCGTGGTATGCTGGAGGTGTCAGGAGCAAGGCCACATCAGGGCCGACTGTCCGCATCGGGATGAGCCGATGGATATAAACTACGGGGGTCGTCACTCCCTGTATGCACGGAAGCTGTGCGCAACTGGCACCCGTGAGGTGCAGGACCATAACCACCTGTGTCAGGTAGAGGTGGGAGACTCTCTGGCGGTGGCTCTGCTGGACTCCGGGAGTTTAGTCTCCCTGGTAAGGGCTGCCCTTGTACGGCCTGCGGAGTATACTGGCCGTAAAGTCGGGGTCCTGTGCATCCATGGAGACCTGAAAGACTACCCCACTGCACTAGTGACTTTGTCCACCGCGGCTGGTAGGTGGACCCACGAGGTGGCTGTCGCTACTAAACTCCCACACGAACTGATACTTGGGAGGGACTTCCCCGGTTTTCCGGCGCTGTGGCCGGTAATAAAGGTATCTGAGGGACCCGAGACAGGGGTGACCCTAGTGGAGTGGCCTGATACCACTGGAAGGCCAGAACCCTGGGAGCCCGAGTCTGAAGGGCCGGCGGTAGGAGTGACCACTGCTCCAGCGGTAGAGGGGGAGACAACCCCACTGAGTGTAATGGTGGGAGACACGGAGGACTTGCCACCGGGACCTGAGTTGGCAGACCTCAATGTCTCCGGGGAAAATTTTGGGACCGCACAACACCGGGACCAAACCCTAACCAGGGCCTGGGAGAATGTGCTGGAAATTGATGGGAAACCCCAGAAACCAGGGGCTGAATTAATGTTCCCACGATTTATTGTTCTGCAGGATATGTTGTATCGGGTGAACCAAATCCAAGGCGAACCTGTTGAACAGTTGGTGGTGCCCACAGCGTATCGCAAGCTTGTCATGGAGCTTGCCCACCAACATGTTCTTGGGGGACACCTGGGGTGGCAGAAAACCCAGGACCGCATACTGCAGCGATTTTATTGGCCCAGTGTGTTCAAGGAGGTAGAGAATTATTGTAAGTCCTGTCCGACCTGTCAGATAACTAGCCCCAGCCACATTTCCGTAGTCCTCTGGTACCTCTGCCAATCATTGAAGTACCGTTTGAGCGAATCGCTATGGATTTAATTGGGCCTGTACCAAAGTCTGCCAGGGGCCACCAACACATTCTGGTAGTTCTCGACTATGCCACTCGGTATCCGGAGGCGGTGCCTCTGCGACATACCTCAGCTAAGCTCATTGCCAAAGAGTTAATGGAGATGTTTTCCGTGTGGGCCTGCCAAAAGAGGTTCTGACAGACCAAGGGACCCCTTTTATGTCCAAAGTAATGAGGGAACTGTGTAAATTGTTGCGTATAAAGCAGTTACGGACGTCCGTTTACCATCCGCAAACAGACGGTCTTGTGGAGAGGTTTAACCAAACTCTAAAAAATATGTTAAAGAGGGTGGTGTCTAGAGATGGGAAGGACTGGGATCTGCTTCTGCCCTATCTCATGTTCGCAGTGCGAGAGGTGCCCCAGGCCTCTACTGGGTTCTCGCCCTTCGAACTGCTTTATGGCAGACACCCTCGGGGCCTGTTGGATATCGCCAAGGAAGCATGGGAACAACAGCCTGTCCCCCACAAAAGTGTCATTGAGTATGTCGCCCAGATGCAGGAACGGATGGAAAGGGTGTTGCCCTTGGTCCGGGAGCATATGGAGGCAGCGCAACAAGCCCAGAGTAGGGTGTACAACCGTCAGGCTCGGGTACGGGACTTCAATCCGGGAGATCGGGTTTTGGTTCTGGTACCCACCCTTGACAGCAAATTCCTAGCTAGGTGGCAGGGCCCCTATGAGGTGATCGAGAAGGTAGGGAAGTGAATTACAAGGTACACCAGCCAGGCGGCGCAAGCCGGAGCAGGTGTACCACGTGAATTTACTTAAGCCGTGGAAAGATAGGGACGCGGCCGACGACCACAGCCCCCGGCCAGGGCTTCTAGGTGAAAAGGGTCCAGCCCCACAGTTCGAGGCCTGTGAAGCCGTAACCACGGTAAAAATTGCAGACAGCCTGTCTTCCAAACAAGTTCAGGAAGTCAGGAGTTCCTCAGTCGGAACACGGATGTGTTCTCGGACCTCCCTGGCCGCACGTCTCTCATCCGACATGACATCGTCACTGAGCCTCAGGCCAAGGTCCGGTTAAAACCATACCGGGTACCCGAGGCTCGGCGGCGGGCCATCGCGGAGGAAGTGCAGTTAATGTTGAAGCTTGATGTCATTGAGGAGTCGAAAAGTGAGTGGGCCAGTCCCATAGTCCTAATACCCAAGCCGGATGGGACGTTGTGGTTCTGCAACGACTTTCGCAAGTTAAATGAAGTATCCAAGTTTGACGCGTATCCCATGCCCCGAGTAGACGAGCTTGTTGAAAGTTTAGGACAAGCCCGTTATTTTTCTGTGCTGGACCTCACTAAAGGGTACTGGCAGGTACCCTTAACGAGTCGGCTAAGGAAAAAACCGCATTTGTTACCCAGCAGGGCCTGTATCACTACAAGGTGTTACCCTTTGGCCTGCATGGCGCCCCGCCACTTTCCAAAGGTTAATGGACATAGTGCTGCGACCACATCGTCGGTACGCCTCGGCCTACTTAGATGATGTAGTCATCCACAGCACCGACTGGGAAAGCCATTTACCCAAGGTGCAGGCGGTAGTGGATGCCCTGAGGAAAGCCGGACTGACCGCTAACCCAAAGAAGTGCTCCATAGGGTTAGAGGAGACAAAATATCTGGGATATGTTATTGGGCGGGAGTCATCAAACCTCAGGTAACTAAGGTAAATGCCATTCGTAACTGGCCCCGACCGGTCACCACCAGGCAGGTAAAGTCGTTCCTGGGGATTGTAGGATACTACATGAGGTTTGTGCCCCACTTTGCCACAATAGCAGCGCCATTGACAGACCTGTTGAAGGGGCGAAAGTCTGGGAGGGTTAGCTGGAGTGAGAAGGCGGAGGAGGCTTTCTCCGCGTTGAAGTCGGCCCTGTGTGGGTCCCCGGTTTTGGTGACACCCGACTTCAACAAGGAGTTTGTCGTACAGACCGACGCCTCGGAGGTAGGCCTCGGTGCGGTACTGTCGCAGGAGGTCAACGGGGAAGAACATCCCGTTGTCTTCCTGAGCCGTAAGCTCAGCCCCGCCGAGTCCAGATATAGTATAGTGGAGAGGGAGTGCCTGGCTATCAAGTGGGCACTCGAAAGTCTCCGCTACTACCTGTTAGGGAGGAGGTTCCGTCTGGTGACCGACCATTCCCCTCAAATGGATGAGTCAGGCCAAGGAGAGGAATGCTCGGGTCACCAGGTGGTTCCTATCGCTTCAAAATTTCAAATTCTCCGTGGAACACAGGGCAGGCCGCTTGCAGGGCAACGCAGATGCCCTGTCCCGCGTCCACTGCCTCACGTGTGTTCACCCCTCAGGGTTGAACAAAGGGGGTGTAAGAGGGTGCAAGGTATCATATGCGATGGCAGGTACGTGTCACCGAGGTTGCTGGCCTCGGTGAGGTGAGAGCCGGGGTTTTGTCTGCAGCAGCTTATGCTGCTAGACTTTGTTACTTAGTTTGGCTGCAAAGCTAATCCGGGCCGGCTCTTACTGGGAGTAGGTAAAGTGTAGGGTGGGTGCCTACTCCCCACGGTCCAGTCCTGGTTTTGGGCTGGATATAAAACACAGCCAGCAGCTGTGTCTGGGTGGTGATTATCCTGGAGCCTGCTAACAGGACTGTGAGGTTCTCTGTGCTGGAGGACGGAGCTCAGCAAGGTGGTGTTTCCCTGCAACCTGAAGGTGGAATCGCCTGCGGCTGGGCCAACTGCTAGGTGTGAACCCGCACCTAAACCACCCAGGTGACTGGACCCTGTGTTGGCCTGTTTTTGTTTTGCCACGTTATTTCCGTTGTGTGTGAACTGTCACCAAAGAGACTGTTTTTCATTTATGGTGTGCAAGTGTGAATAAAACACTGTTTGTTGCACAATCTGGACTCCTTGTTTTGCCTCTAAACTGCACCCGCACCGCTGTCTACCAGAGCGACTCCCCACATTATATATACACACACACACTCACCTCTCTTCTTCACTCCATCACTGCTTGTGGCCTGTGTTTGGGCGTCCCGGTCACAAACACATCACCATGCCCTCCTGCACTGCGTCTTCTTGCGAGACCCGACGCAGGAGGTCACAGTGAGGTAATTGCGATCTCCTGTGCCTTTCTATTGCCTCATAGGCTTCAGGCCTGAGGACTATGAAGCATAACAGAGGGAACGGGAGCCATAGGCTTCCATCACCTTCATTTTACTGCCTGGCGCCTCCTGCAATTTGGCGCCCGGGACAACGGCCACCTTGCCCCCCATTCCCACCATTTCTCTAGCTAAACACCAGTATTGGATATATTGTAGCTCTTCTTTACAGTACAGTGCGGTACTACATGTCCTGTACTACTTTTTGTCTGTGCCAGGATGAGCTGCTCCTTTGGATGCCAGATGAGGGCACCTCCATTTTATTTTTCTGGTACACCGTGTACTACACCTTAAAGAAGTTAGGCCTCATTCACATCTCAGTTAAGGAGATCCGGGAGCTTGTTCCGGCACAGAGCAGCCTGACAGAATGCTCCACAGCAGCTGCCCTTTTAATAGTGGCCCCTGCCCCCTTAACAGTGATCTCCACAGCGCCCTGCCCCTTTAAGGCTAGGGCCACATGGCGACATGTGTCGAGTGACATTTTGTCGTACCAATGTCGTGCAACAATTTTCATAATGATAGGCTAGGGCTGCGACAGACACGACAGTCGCAAAAAATCCATCAAAGATGGATGCATGTAGCAGTGTAGTTGTTGCCCTATGTGTCGTGCAGCCCTAGCCTAAAGCTGACCTACGGCAGTGAAGAAAAATGGATGGGTTGTTATGGAAACCTGGAGTAAAACTGTGTGTGTGGAGACTAAGGGCCTGCGAGCTTCTATTGGCTGATAAGGGACATGTCACCGTGTGTATGGCACTTGGGATATAAAGAGAAAGACTTGCAGGCTTGTATTGGCTAATGCAGGTCCCTTTTTGGGAATATCTCCGGAATGGTATGTCCTAGAGAGCTGTGACCCCCACAAGATTTCTTTCCAGGTAGCAAGGGATGTGTATACCAAGTTTAGTTGAAATCGATGGTTGCGTTTTTGACTGATCGCAGAACATACACACACACACACACACACACACACACACATATATATATACACGTCCTTCTTTATATACTGTATATAGATTTTACATTTCCACGTATTGACTTTCACCTTTTTAGTTAGTACCTACTACATAGTTATGCATTAACATGCACATTCCACGGTTACTTTAATGAAAGGAGTTCACACAATCATTTCTACTGCAAATGCCATACTGCAGTCCTCCTGTTTCTCTTTGCAAACTAGAACACAAGTAAATTGGCAAATGTTCAAACCAAACAATTACAAATTTCTCATACTCTGGTTATGTCTGAAGCCGAGCCATTTATTAATGTCCTATAAGATTACCGCTAGAGGAATGAAAGCTCTGTCACAGTTTACATAAATTATACACACAAACTATAATACAATATCATCTATACACACATCATTACTATACACACAAACTGCACAGTCGAGTCACATTTTATGGCCATCAGTTTATATCTAAAGTAACCACTGTGTGCAGCATGGAGGATAGCTAGATGGGCTGGGAGTGACTCCGTGAAGTCCTGGTAGGTTGTCACAGATATCTGGAGCCATGCTAACTGCAGTGCATCCAGCAGCGGCTGGAAGGTGCATGGGGAAGGACCCATAGAGCGAACAAAACGATTGAGGAAGTCCCACAGATGCTCAATTGGGTTCAAATAGTACTTGGAAGTCTTGGTCATGCTCTTTCAACCAATGTCAGACATTTTTAGGAGTTTTGACAACTGTTTACATGGTGCAGTGCTGCGCGGTGGCCATGGTCGCTGTGCTGCTGTTCTGGTGGGTTGGGGGACCCAGTGCTAGGTTTGCCATTGTCAAGCAGCAGTGGTGCTGTTTGGCTGCTAGGCCCCCCTGCCTGCCGGGACAGCGTCGCGGTGTCGGTGGTCTCCGCGCAGTGCCATGCCAAATTTAGAGTAGGTCCCACACTGGCATGGTGATTGGGCTTATGCCTTTTGATCAAAATGTACACTAAATCCTCAGTCAGCATGTAGCATAGGAAGCGGTACATATGCGCCAAGTAGCACTGTTTTCTGTTAAGTAGCAGTGATGAGATCAAAGCATATTATGTGGCTGTGCGATACAGTTTTTTCTTTTTTGAATATATTTGTAGGAGTGTGGCATGTCGCATTCATTTGCCGGAAGATCCATCCACCCCAGGGAAGACAATCAGCTTGTATGGGTGTACATGATCTGCAAGGATGGATTCATACCCAAATTGCTTGAGAGTCCCTTCAACATGAATGAGTGGGCCCATAGAATGCCACAAAAATATTCCCCAAATCATAACACTGCCACCACCAACTTGCATTCTTCCAGCAATGATTGCAGTGTGTTCTCTGACGTTTCTCGGCTGACACGCCAACGTCCATCCACTCGATGAAGTAAAAAACATGACACATTGGAAAAGGCAACCCTTTGCCAATCAGCAGATGTCCAATTTCGATAATGCCGGGAAAATTGAAGCGTTTCCTGCCAATGTAACAGAACCACCCGTCACTGCATCTCTAGGCTTCAGAGCCCTATACACAGTATTCGTTTAAGCGTTGTTTTGGACTAGCAAACACCAGATGTCTGGTAACTCTCTGGTTCATTTTGGCAGTGAGCTGCTCTACTGTAATGTTTCGCTCTGCCCGACAGTATGACTGGTTTAATAGGGTTGATCATGCTGACAGCTGCTCTTTAAACTGATCCTGAGTTACAACCTTTATTGTAGTCCACAGCCTGATTTTACAACTCTGTGGGCTTCAAAGCTCAATTCTCTTGTATTCCATACTGGTTTAAAGACTGGTCTGGCGATCTGCATCTTTACTCTAGCCACTGTATAGCAATCTGATGTAGGAAAAACTGTCACTTTACAGAACAGGGGTCACATAGTTACATAGTACAGTTGAAAAAAGACACAAGTCCATCAAGTTCAACCAAAGCATGCATGGCAGG
Source organism: Bufotes viridis (assembly GCA_033119425.1). Classification (NCBI taxonomy): domain Eukaryota; kingdom Metazoa; phylum Chordata; class Amphibia; order Anura; family Bufonidae; genus Bufotes; species Bufotes viridis. The sequence continues at coordinate 240,443,437 of CM065592.1, forward strand.
TTCAGGTAAGCTTTTAAAAGTCAAAAAAAGAAGAGAAAGAGTCTCAGATACGAAGCTATGTTAAGTGGCGCTGCAGGTCCAGGTGTGAAGTAGGTTTAATTCACATTCAAAAGTAGCTGTATCAGAAATGGACCGCACTGCACTTTCCTTTAACAGGAAAAACTCCTTCCATACAAAATCCTTTAGCGTATTTGAGGCACAGGTTAAAGCTTCCAGTAGATTAGGTGTGGACACCTCTCATCCACCACAGTCCTACGGGATGTCAAGAGGATGCATTGATAGTGAAGCACTGATAACCCAGAAGTATACAGCAAGATTTATTATACTCACAGACAACTTCTTGGTGAAAGCATGTACAACATAGAACACAATGCGTCTTCCAAGCCCGACCCGGGTTTCACTTTAGCGCTTCGTCAGGGGGGCCTCTTGACATCCCGTAGGACTGTGGTGGATGAGAGGTGTCCACACCTGATCCACTAGAAGCTTTAACTTGTGCCTCAAATACGCTAAAGGCTCTTGTATAGAAGGAGTTTTTCCTGTTGAAGGAAAGTGCAGCGCAGTCCATTTCTGATACAGAAGCTTTTAAAAATGTTTTCTGGTGCATATTCATCGCCTGTCCTTAGGATATAAGATTAGTAGGGGTCCAACACCCAGCAACCCGATGAGCTGTTCTGCAGTAGCACTAAAGTGAATGAAGGCAGAGGTGCAGTAACCTGATCCGTCCACTACACACAGTGGACGGAGCTGTAGCTCTGGCGCTGACTTCCAGTGCTAAAAATACTGCAAAGCAGCTGATCGGTGGGACCATTGTCAATCAGATACTGATGGTTTATGCTAAGGATAGTATTTGCTGGAGGTGTGGCGGCCTCCTTTCAGTCGTGCACACCTGACTAGTTTGTCTGCCCTAGAGGCTGGTTTTAATCAGAGTAAGTATAAAACTGAACTTGCATTCATAGCACCTACTAATAGCCATCTGGCTTCGGGAAGAGTACACAGTGGGCTCAGCATGCATGTTGGTACCTGTGTCCCTGGATCTAATGGAGGCTGTTATGGCAACAGAAAGGGTTAATAAGCACGGTGGATCCTAGCATGCATGCTGGGTCCGCACTTCCAGGATTTTATGTGGCTGTCATGGCCCATAACAGGTAGGATTTAGCGTTAGGACCATTCATAGAGGCGGCCTTGGCGCGTCAAGTGGCTCGACCTCTTTATAGCTTCTAGTATAGAGGCAGGGCAGAGTGCTGTTGCATTTCTGTGTTTGTATGTATATTTTGCCATGGCTACGTGCACCTGCATACAGGGACGTGCTGACTGACCCCCCCCTTGTGTTTTCATGCTGAGGATAGGCCATCAACATAAAAGGACCAGAAAAACTCTTTAATGAAAAGTGGTTGACTGTTTCCAGTGGCAACCAGTAGACCAGTGAATACCATTTTGGGTTAAAATACATGTTGGAATTCAGGAGCAGTGCAAAAGAAATAATGCAAACAAAGTTACAGTACTCAACTTTACATCAGAAGAAATTACATTTACTATATATACATATTTTAATAGTGGACTGTCATTAGATGACAAGTATTTATTATTGAAATGCGAGCTAAGATCTTGCAGACATCCATATGAGAATGTCAGGTTAGATTTAATTGCATAAATATTCAGCAACCATTCATACATCTATGATACAACTGATTAAAAAATAACATTTTGTTACTTTTTTTTATTGTTTCACGAGTAACGTAAGAAATTACATTTGTATCGCCTACTGTACGGTGCAGTTAAGGACTATTAAAAAAAAAAAGTTGAAAATTTATTTTCATAATCAGACGTGCCCATAATCAGGGTGCTAAAATTTCTTACTAGCAACTAAAGAAAACCATTTAAAACCACCTCCTGAGGTCATAAAAAATTGCGGCAGATTTGGACAGCACTAATTATGGCTGTCAGCAATTCCTCTGCAATGAGTCAGTGAACAGTGTCTGCAGACACACCTGGCATGTGGTGAAGAAACGTGTGCTCCACCTGGCACATGTTCTTACATCATCTTCACTGGTAGGCAAGCCTGCCAGTGCCTGCGTTTCTTCAATAGCTTTTACATGTTTGAGTATTGTTTTGTAGACTTCAACATGACTCACTTGTACTAACAAGCACTATACAGATCCACTTTCCACTAAATTAAGTTGTCTATTATCCAAATACACAAATCATTTTACAGTTTTAGGGTAGATCCGCATATCGCAATAACTGCAGATTTGCTGGAGCAGATCTTCATGTGTTGAATCCACATGGGATTTTTCAATCCACAGCATGTCAATTTATGCTGCAGGCTGAAAGCATTGGAAGACCTGCTGTGATCCCGGCAGCAATTACCAGCTCATTTTGGGCAATTTTTGCGGCTGAATTTTTAATCCTGATTTTTGTGTGAACCCATCTTCAAACTTTAAAATCAATTTGATATATTGGCAGATTGTGGCTACCTTCTCTTCAATTCTGCTTAAAGTTTCTCAGAATTTTGACCATATGAAACTGCTGACAGACTAGGTAGGAGTTGGGGAGAGCAGTACAAACATACCTTTTGTGGATGTCTTCTCATCAGAAGTTGTGTGAATATGAAGTGCTTTTCTAATCAGGAGTTGTGTGAATATGAAGTTTTATTCTGCCACTTTTTGGTCTTGCAAGTGTCCACAGCAGGACTTCACTGTGAAATGCTCTCTGTATTGCGCTGCAGCACAGCTCGTCGCCTCTGCTCTGTTTGACAGCAATCTCCTGATTGAATGCTATCTGTCACTAAGAGGGGGCTATGAACCAGTTCAATGCAGGGACCACTTACAGTGAAGCCTGGGCTCATGCAGGAGCAAAATCTAGCAAAATAAAACTTTATATTCTTACTACTCCTGATAAGAAAAGCTTCACAAAAGGTATGTTTGCCTTGCAATTTGTTGCCTCTACTCATTAGCTACAAATGCTAATAGAATACCTTTAAATTACATTGCATTACAATTACACTGTGAGTCACAGTTTAGAGCCTTGGTTAATTTCAGACAGCCATAATATGGTTACATATTAGGTTCAGCACTCTGCACAGTTCTACTGACCTGCACTTAGATGATCATAGAACCCTATGATGATCTACATTCAAACCAGAAGTATAGTGGGGGGTCCAGTCAGGTGTTGCAGAGGACGTATAAACCCTCACATAAGGCTATGGTCACACTAGCGGTAGTTTCTGGAACTTTTTTTTTAAATTAAATTATCATAAAATAATCACAAGAATGATATGGAAGTCATTAGTTTTAATGGATCTGATCTGGAAAATGGACTAAACTAAGCATCTGACACAGCAGGTATTAGATGCTGATGTATAGTATAGGAGTTTGTTCTTTGCACTAACAATCTAGGTATTGGCAAAATAATTTCTTAGGGATTTATATGTCCAGTATAGTATATGTCCAAGTCATAGTATATTAGTATTTCCCATCCCACCCCCACCACAGACAACACCGCATGGTCTATGAAGCAGAATTGTTTTACTGGCTCTGACATACTCTCTGCATATTAACTCAACCATGACCTCCAAATGCCAGTACTACTCTGTAAATAATGTACAAAGCGACCAAACTCTTAAAAAGGCTTTAGAACGTTTATTCTTCCTCTTGTGTATCTAAATGGATGACAACATAGCATGTCACGCCAAGACCTTCCTCGGTAGAAGACACACTTGCTACGCTTGCTGGCAATTGTCATTATAGTCTTTTATCATATAATTTATGTATCATTATAACATAGCGCCTGCAGATGCTTTAACTTGGCAAATGTACATGAAGAAAGAGTTTATGGCAAACAGACATGACCAAACCATGACCAGAAAGTAATAGTCGGAACGTGTGCAATCCTGCCTGATTGTTCATACCAGGAAAGAGAGTATCTTATATGCACAATACATTTATACATTATATACAATTGACTTTTGGCTCATTCAAGCCTAGCACCTGGAGTTTAGGGCCATGTTCAGACACAAGGAACATACACGTAACACATGAATATGTGTAACAACTAACAAGCTAATTTTGCCAGTACAAAGGGGGAAATCTATAGTAACCCTACATAATGCCACAACACAACAAATCTGCAGCATGCAGTGAAACCATGAAACGTGGACAGGATTTCCAAAAGCCCGTCCATGTGTATTGTACTGTACACTATTGAAGAACTTTGACACTTTCCATCTTTCCTCTGCAGTGCAGCACCCTGGCCACCCGTTTAGCGCTTCGGCGCCTTCATTCTCAGGTCAACCCCACTGATCATAACTAGCATATCGTAATATAGCCTGATGGGAAAACTCCTTTAATAGGGATTTCTCAACAGATCAAGTGAACATCATGTCCCTCTACATTATTTATTTTAATTTATTTCACAAAATTTCTTAACACCAGCCAATACTTTGGTAGCAACAATTTATTGCTTTATTTATTTCATAAAAAAAATAATCTGTAAAAATAAATTAAAATAAATAATCTAAGGGGACATAATCTTCACTTGATCCATCTCAACTAAGGACTTCCAGTTAGCTTAATAGAGTGTTATACATGGATGATGATTTGTTAGACCTTGGCCAAAGGCTGTTGTCAAAAGATATATGGATCAGATAGGTTGGATTTTATCTATCCGATCCTATTGTCTTTTAATGGCACTAGAGGTGTCTAAAAGTAGTATATCTACTCAAACTTGAAATAAAGCTGGCCATAAACTTCAGATAGCTCATAGCTGTATGGACAAGTTAGGCTACTTTCACACTCGTGTTTTGGCTTTCCGTTTGTGAGATCCGTTCAGGGCTCTCACAAGCGGCCCAAAACGGATCAGTTTGCATTCTAATGCATTCTGAATGGAAAAGGATCCGCTCAGAATGCATCACTTTGCATCAGTTCAGTCTCCATTCCGCTTTGGAGACGGACGCCAGAACGCTGCTGGCACACAATGTAAGTCAATAGGGACGGATCCATTTTCACTGACCCAATCTGGCACAATAGAAAACGGATCCGTCCTCCATTGACTTTCAATGGTGTTCAAGACGGATCCGACTTGGCTATGTTAAAGATAATGCAAACGGATCCTTTCTGAACGGATGCAGACGGTTGTATTATCTGAACGGATCCGTCCATGACGGATCCCCCCCAAACGCGAGTGTGAAAGTAGTCTTACAGGTATTACTATAGCATGAGGCCTACAATGCAATACTTCCTCAACCAATGCCGATCAGGAGGACACAGAGGAACAACACATCCGGACTCAGTCAATCAGGATGCCAGTGAGGGATTGTGCATCAGAACAGCCAATCAGGTGAACAAAGAGGAACTACGCATTAGGAATCAGCCAATCAGGAGGCCAGGGAGGGATTACACATCAGAACTCAGCCAATCAGGAGGACAGGCCTACACATTGGGACCCAATACTAGACAGTGGCTCTGTGATATACGTTTGTGCTATCCAATTTGCTAATGTTCTGGTATCACTGTATATGTGCTGAGAGGTGTATGGAGCCATCCTTTCTCATTGAGCATAAGATAAGATGATTGGGACAGATAATAACCCCAACCAAATTGACAACATAAGATTCTGCATATTTTCCTAGCACTTTCCAGCAAATCTGATCAAGGTGTAATTGAAACTGCGCACTACTAACGCCTCTCATTTTCTTAAGCAGCCAAGCTGATGCCATTCTGACAATTAGGGTCCATTCACACAAATTGCGGACCGCGCATGGCCAGCAACTTTAATAGAAATGCCTTTTCTTGTCCATGTCTGCAGACAAGAATAGGACATGTTCTATTTTTTTTGGGAACGGAACTGCGCATGTGGAATGGAAATGCGGACAGCACACTGTGTGCTGTCCGCATCTTTTCCGGCCCCATTGAAAATGAATGGGTCCGTATCTGTTCCGCAACGTTATGGAACGGATCCAGATCCATTTTGCGGATGTGTGAATGGACAATTAGTGGGGGTGTCAGAGGGAAGAGGGTATTGTGTAAAGGAGACACTGATGGCCCAATATTATATTCCTATATAGCAATAATAGATTAAATGTTATTTGCCCATTTTTACCATTTCTCCATGTGGATAGCAAAGATAGATGTCAGATGAACATATTGGCCAGCAGGGGTATAGCTATAGTGGAGGCAGGGGAAGCAGCTGCTATGCAATGACACTATATAGAGTGATATGACATACAGTATATACAAGTACATGTAGAAAACAGACAGAGCAGCTGCTGGGCCTGGTCTGAAACAGTGTTGCTGAAAGATGCCAGTCAGTTCTAGTCACCCACTGAGTAGCAGCTACGTTTCTAGATAAAATATCAATTAACCTACAATAAGATTCAGGAATACTACCTATAGCTGCTTTTAAAGGGGCACGTCTATAACATTTTTATCATATTTTAAGCCCTTAGTGGCCAGCTCGTTTCGAGCTTAATGACCAAGATATTTATTTAATTTTTTGACTGTCACATTCCAAGAGCTAACGCTATTTTTCGCTTTATAATACACACCAGATGATAAGACGCAGGTTTTAGAGGATGAAAATAACAAAAAAATATTTTTAATCAGACCTCAAACCAGACCCCCATATCAGATCAGACCCCCATATAAGATGCTCTAATTAGACACCTACATCAGATCCCCACATCAAACCCCCACATCAGACCTTTGAGGGACAATTTGTAGTTTTTAATGCACCATTTTGGGGTACACAACTCATTGATTAATGTTTATTGAATCTTTCTGGGGCAATGGAAAAAAAGCCAGCAATACTGCCATTGACTTTTTTCACTTGTTGCATAAATGAAATTATAACTTTACTCTATGGGTCAGTATGATTAAAAAAGATACCAAATATATGTAAATAATTTATTTTTAAATAGATTTTTTTTTAAATGTTTTTTTTAACAAGACCCAAAATATTTTTCTTTCTAAGGAACTGTGGGAGGGCTTGAAAAAATGAGTGGATGGTTTTCTGAATATTATTTTTTTATGTTACTCCACATATTCTACTTCCTGTCCTGGCTCTTTTTCTCTCGTTTCGACCTTTAGCACATCTTAAATGTGGATTTAGACAGTCAGATTATTGGGCAGATTATCGGGAACAAACATTCCTACCAACTCTCGTTCCCAACAATCTGCCTGTGTAAAGGTGCCACCAATCAACTGATGAACAAGTGAAACGTTCTTCGGGTGATCCTGCCGTTCATGCAGGCACCACCAATTATTGTTTCTAGGCAACAGATTGTGCGGTCTAAACAGCGATTTTCTACCCAGAAACAATGCAGCTGTATGAGGACGAGTTATCGCAATAGCAATCCCTCGTCCTCATACTGTGAAGGAGATCGCTGCATGAAAAATGCAATGCTTCACACCCACCGAGTGAGCTGCTGACTATCGGGAAGGAACGCTTCCTTCCCAACAATCTGCTGCTGCTCAGTGCATCAGTGCATGTAAACCTTAACTCTGCGCCTTAAGGCTCCATTCACACGTCTGTGTGTGTTTTGCAGATCCCCGGATCCGCGGATCCCCAAAACACGGACATCGGCGATGTGCGTTCCACAATTTGCGGACCGCACATCGCCAGCACTATATAGAAAATGCAATTGCGGACAAGAATAGGGCATGTTCTTTTTTTTTGTGGAACGGAAGTGCGGAACCGGAAGTGCGGAACCGGAAGTGCGGATCCGGGCGGGACATAGCGTGTCACCATAGGAATGAATGAGTCCGCAATTCCGTTCCGCAAGCAGAGCAGAATTGAGGACGTGTGAATGGGGCCTAACTCTATCACTCAGGCCATCACTGCGACCAGAAAAAGAAGCGGGTGAGTTCTATTAAGAGAACAATACAGCTGTCATTCCTCTATCCCAATTCTATACCTAATATTATGAGGATAACTTTGCAGATAACGTCTTCCCCTCACAACTGACATAAAGGGTTTTATCATTTGTGTTGATTGCTACAGAAGGACAATATTTTGTAGTTCATTTTCAATGCCATTATATTAACAAAAAAAAAGGGCTAAAAATTCTAAAGATTTTCTATGAATATTGAGTCTCTAATAGAAGTGTTCCTTTAAAATCAAGGACAAACAGTTCATTGTGAGAAACAGTTTCCCAAGGTTACTTGAAGCAGACTATTTGTATGCATGACATTCAGTATACACTCTACGCTCCAGACTTATTTCCTACACTCCCTGTTTAGCTCACATCTGTTTAGAAACTGTACATGGTAAAATTTTTATAAACTTCTACAGGACAGATGAATGCCAAAAAATTCTCCTTTTGGCATACGCTTAACTAACTTATACTGAAAATGTACAGTATTTACCTATTTAATTCCCAGGATATAGAAGAAAAAAAACTGTGTACATTTTTTTAAGGGCAAATGACAAGATGTTTCAACTAATAAAGGTGTTCAGTTACATACATCTGCAGTATACTGTACAAGTATACAGAGGTGGAAAAAGGCTCATTTATGAATGCTTACCATATTTTCAGACTATAAGATGCACCCCCCCCCCCCCAAAAAAAGGAGGAAAAGTGGCAGTGCATCTTATAGTCTGACTCCGATCTGAGGCTGAGTGTGTGTGGGGGGGGGGGGGGTGTCTGATCTGAGTCTGACAGGGTCTGATCTGAGTCTGATGGGGAGTGGTGGTGTGATAGGGGCTGATCTGAGTCTGATGGGGGCTGATCTGAGGCTAATGTAGGCTGGGGGTCTGATCTGAGGATTATGGAGGCTGGAAGTGTCTGATCTGAGGCTAATGGAGGCTGGGGGTCTGATAGGAAGCGGATGGAGGCTGGGAGGGTTTATCTGAGGCTGATAGAGGTTGAGGGATTCTGACTGAGGCTGATGGAGCTTGGAGGTCTGATTTTTTGGGGTCTAATCTGAAGTCTGATCCAGAATGGGAATCTGATAAGGATTGGGGTCTGATCTGAGGTCTGATGAAGAATGGGGGTATTATTTTGGGGTCTGCTCTGAGGTCCAATAGAAAATATTTTTTTTCTTATTTTCCTCCTCCAAATCCTAGGTGTGTCTTATAGTCCAAAAACGGTATATAGGGTCCCCCTATTCTTAATCCTTTGTGCCGTCATTAGAGACTGTCAGCATTCGCATCAAAGAATTTGGTTCAGAGCATCCGTCAAAACAATGAACACCACAACAGAATGAAAATAGGAAAACTATATGATCATTTTGGCCTATAATGCATGCTGTGATGTCACAACATGCTAATAATGCACATAGTGATGTCAGGACAGAAATAATCTAGTAAGCAAACTTATACCTCAGAACTTGTAACAACGCAGTGATGTCACAGACCAATAGTGGTGTAGCCAGTGATGTCACAGCAGAAAGATAATGTACTGAACAGGTGAAATGCAAAAAGTAATGTCACAATAGTGGGATAATGTATACAGTGATATCACAGTACAAGGATAATAAACATAACAATATCACAGTACAGAACAATAGCAGACGAATGGCACTCACAAAACTTGTAAATGCAGCAATGTCACAGCACATGAATAATGTGAAAAGCAACACTGCAGAAAAGGGATAAACTTCACAGCAGATGTAACCACGATCCATAGTATACTTTAAAATGAGTCCTCATTCAGTTTTCCACGCTCCCTGAAATGATGTGGTCCATAGCAGCTGCTAGGTCTTCTTGTTACACTGATAAATCCTATACATTTGGATCCATCTGCCCTTTGGTTTGAATTATAGAGTTGGCATAAGATGGACCCTAGACTTAAAGGGCTTGTCACCCCCAAAAGCCTTTTTTTTTTTTTTTGCCTCACTAAAAAGTTTATAGGGCGATTATTCTAATCATATTCTTGTTAACCGTTTTTGTAGGTTATTTTCGCTATAAAACGTTATGTTATAATATGCAAATTACCTTGCTACCAGAAAGTAGGGCGTTTACTTGCTGGTAGCCGCTGCATCCCGCTTGTAAAAAAACGCCCCCTCCTGCGGTTGATTGACAGGGCCAGCGAGCGCTCTCCTCCTCCAGCTGGCCCTGTCTCCGTTTGAAATCTCGCGCCTGCGCTGTACCGTTCTTCAGTCGCCGATGACGTCACAGCTACACCCGGAAGAGAAGACGCCGGAGTCTGAAGAACAAGATTTCAAACGGAGACAGGGCCAGCCGGAGGAGGAGAGCGCTCGCTGGCCCTGTCAATCAACCACAGGAGGGGGCGTTTTTTTACAAGCGGGATGCAGCGGCTACCAGCAAGTAAACGCCCTACTTTCTGGTAGCAAGGTAATTTGCATATTATAACATAACGTTTTATAGCGAAAATAACCTACAAAAACGGTTAACAAGAATATGATTAGAATAATCGCCCTATAAGCTTTTTAGTGAGGCAAAAAAAAAAAAAAGGCTTTTGGGGGGTGACAGAAGCCCTTTAATGGGCTGTTACCATATGTTTTTTTTTTTTTGCTATACAAACATAGCTCAGATGTGATCCCCAAAAAAACACAAAAAGCCACGTAACAGTATATGACAAATGCATGTAATATGCATTTTATTTTGTAAGTAACTTACATTAAAACAAAAAAATTAAAAGGACAGTTTATTCTGCAACTTATAGGCAAATTTTATTCTTAGCGGGTTAAGGCTACTTTCACACTAGCGTTTTGGTTTTCCGGTATTGAGATCCATCATGGGAGCTCAATACCGGAAAAAAACGTTTCAGTTTTGTCTCCATTCATTGTCAATGGGAACTGAACTGAACAGAACTGAATGCTCCAAAATGCATTCCGTTCCTTTAGTTGCGTTCCCATACTGGAGAGCAAACCGCAACATGTTGTAGTTTGCTTTCCGTCCTGGGAAAGTCAATGGGGACAGATCCATTTTCTCTGCCACAATCTGCCACAATAGAAACTGATCCGTCCTCCATTGACTTTTAATGGAGTTCATTACAGATCAGTCTTGGCTATATTAAAGATAATGGATGCAGACGGTTGTATTATTAGTAATGGAAGCGTTTTTTGCTGAAACCTGCCGGATCAAGTAAAAATGCTAGTGTGAAAGTAGCCTTAGGCATGTTGTCTCGTGAGAAGAGTTTGCCCAGACCCGTTTTTAGTGGCAGAACTGGAGTATTTATGCTCAACATGTTAATAAACCCACAGAAATGTTCTGGTGCAGAGAGCTACACCTGTTTCTTGCTTTGCTAAACTTGTGCTAAAAGGGCATGTGGAAGGGGGATGCCTGGGAGTAGAGACACACGTAGCTCCCAGAGTGTAGCTGAGGTGCACCAAAAATACGGACGACCACCACGCCGATGTTTGGTTTTACCAGAAATCAGCCTTGTGACTGTATTATCAAAGAATGCAATATTTTTCCATAGGGACTGATTAATATAATAGCAAACTGTTTCTTTTTCCTTATACTATAATACACTTGATGTAGAACAAATTGCTAAGTGAAAGGTACCATTACATTCAGATGAGCTAGTCTTGCAAGACAGTGTGCCTGGTCTACTGGTAAATTTCCTGGTGATGGACTCCATTTAACTGCTCATTTGCATATAGATTAAAAGTACTTTTCTCCAGAATAACAAAGGTATGCTTTTAATTAGCAGGATCCAACCTGCAGGATTATGCCAGGTTTAATAGGGTCGATCCTACTGATAGATGCTATTTAGTCACCTGTTTTGCCCAAGTTTAGCTCCAGCTGTGGGAAAAGTACTTACCGTATTTTTCGCCCCATAAGACGCACTTTTTTCCCCAAAAAAATGGGGGGAAAGTGCCCCTGCTTATGGGGCGAATGCTGGTCCATGCCCCCCACCCCTAATATTACCGACACACGGCTTGTTCAGTTGATAGCAAGCATTCCGGGCGGCCGGCGCGTCACTCACTGACGTCCAAGCCTGCGCAGCCTGCTTCATTCATAAAGTAGGCGGCGCAGGCACGTGGCGTCAGTGAGTGACGCGCCGGCCGCCCGAATGCCTGCTATCAACTGAACAAGCCAGTGTCGGTAATGTTAGGGTGGAGGCATGAACCAGAACTTATAATTGATTTAGATACCTTATATTTTAATAGTGCAGCACTGGACCGGCCTCTCCGCAATTGCCAGCCCCCAGCTCCTCCTCCCAGTCCCTCCCCGCTCGCTCAGTTTTATGGGGGGAGGGGGTCTGTGGATGGCACTGTTATGGGATGGGGGATCTGTGAAGGATACTGTTATGGGGGGGGATCTGTGAAGGATACTATTACAGGGGGGCTGTAACAGTATCCTTCACAGATCCTCCCATAACAGTATCCTTCACAGATCCCCATAACAGTGTCAGTCACAGATCCCCCCCCCCCATAACAGTGTGTCATCCACAGATCCCCCCATAACAGTGCGTCATCCCCAGACCCCTCCATAAGTGTGTCATCCCCAGATCCCCCATAACAGTACGTCATCCCCAGATCCACCATAACAGTGTCCTTCACAGATCCCCCCCATAACAGTGACATCCACAGATCCCTCATAATAGTGCCATCCACAGACCACCATTAGTTCCAAAAGCACACCTTTTGGTTAAAAATATTTTTTTTCTTATTTTCCTCCCCAAAAACCCCAGGTGCGTCTTATGGGCCGGTGCGTCTTATAGGGCGAAAAATGCAACTGTTCTGGGCTCAGGCAGAATAGGAAGGCGCAGCTGCTTTAGCTGCTTCTATCTCCATTGGTAGCAGCTAGAGACATGGGTCTGGTCTTGTTTTAAAGCTGGCATTTTAGGCTTTAATACAGTGTACAATTCTTAAAGGGACCACAACACTCAGTCACACTTTTGACCAATATTGGGTGCAAGTCACGTTGGGTTCCTACTCCACCGGTTGGAACTATTTAAACTTTAGAATAGATGAGACTGCACTCCAATGATAAATGCTTGTTATGTTTTATTTAGCCGGACATGGTGGTGCAAATAAAGCAACGTTTCGGGCAAACAATGTGCCCGAAACGTTGCTTTATTTGCACCACCATGTCCGGCTAAATAAAACATAACAAGCATTTATCATTGGAGTGCAGTCTCATCTATTCTAAAGTTAGGCTTTAATACAAGAATAAGATAAGCCCAAGAAAAGAAGGAAATTTCACTGTTAGAAATCAAGTCAGGAATAATTGCGGTCAAACCTGCTTTTACTTTACTGTATTTCTGGTATTGTTTGAAAGCTTTGAATATCAGCTTTCAAACAAATGCCATATCTCTAGCTGCTACCAAACCAGAGATATGAGCAGCTACAGCAGCTGCACCCCATCCCATTCAGTTGCAGAGGTGACAGCTGGAGAAGGAAAAATAGTAAACATATATAGAAATGTGTCATTATCATTGTGGTGACCGACATAATAAAGTTAAGTCATTTATACCACATAGTGAACGACGTAAATAAATTTAACAATATAAAAATTGCAGTTTTTATATCTTTCCCCCTAAAAATAAAGTAATAAAAAAGTTATTTAATACTCTATACAATACTAAAAAACCTACAACTAATCCCGCAAAAGAAAAAAAAAATTTAGAAGGAAAAAAAATAAAAAAAGTTATGACTCCTGGAACACGAAGGGGAAAAAAGGTTGCTGGCCCTTAACCTGTTGCCGACCGCCTCACGCAGGATTGCGTCCTGCGGGCGGTCGGTTTGTTCATCCTTGACGCGCGGGCGCGTCATCTCGCGAGAGGCGAGATTTCTCACAGGATCACGTCGGGGACAAGGTAAACTACAGCCTGCCAGCGCTGATCGTGCGCTGGCAGGCTGTAGAAGTTAAAAAAATGGCATATCAGACGCTGTTTTGTTAACAGCGTCTGATATGCTTGCTGATCGTTCCTTTGGTGGTCCCTTTTGCTTGGGACCACCAAAGAAACTTTTATAAGTGCACCAAATCACCACACAGACCCCCCCCCCACCCATCCAACCCCAACCCCCGTCACTGATTAACCCCTGATTAACCCCGATCACCCCATGTCACCCCCCTGACACTAATTACCCCCCTGTAAGGCTCATTCAGACGTCCGTATGTGTTTTGCGGATCAATGGATCCACGGATCCGCAAAACACGGACACCAGCAATGTGCTTTCCGCATTTTGCGGATCTGCACATTGCCAGAACTATATAGAAAATGCCTTTTCTTGTCCGCAATTGCGGACAAGAATAGGACATGCTCTATCTTTTGCGGAGCTGCGGCTGGATGTTTGGGGGCCGAAACCCGGAAGTTTGCGGCCGCAACTCCGCAAATGCTGATGCGGCGAGCGCATAGTGTGCTCTCCGCATCACCGCCAGCCCCATTCACACTGAATGGGTCCGCATCTATTCCGCAGAATTGCGGAATAGATGCGGACATTTTTGCGGACGTGTGAATGGGGCCTTACTACTTTTTTTTTTGCACAGTTTTTGGCAGAGATTTATTCATCCACATTGATCGATGCGAATGAGGAAATCTGTGCCGTTTTTTTTTTTTGCACATTTTTGGGCAGAGATTTTTTCATCCACATTGATCGATGCGAATGAAAAAATCTGTGCCGTTCATTTTTTTTTCTTTTTTCAGCCCAGAGGCTGAACGGGAAAAAAAATCTCATTACCCGTATGCTTAATATAAGGAGAATAGCAGAAACTCCTAATGCTGGCCATACGTGTAATGATTGCGGAGACCCTAAAATGCCAGAGCAGTACAAACACCTCACATGTGACCCCATTTTAGAAAGAAGACACCCCAAGGTATTCCGTGAAGGGTATGGTGAGTTCATGCAAAATTTTATTTTTTGTCACAAGTTAGTGGAATATGAGACTGTAAAAAAAAAATAAAAAAATCAATTTCCGCTAACTTGTGCCAAATTTTTTTTCTGTGAACTCGCCATACCCCTCACAGAATACCTTGGGGTGTCTTCTTTCCACAATGGGGTCACTTGTGGGGTATTTATACTGCCCTGGCATTTTAGGGGTCCTAAAGTGTGAGAATTCAAATGCGTAAAAATGGCCTGTGAAATCCTAAAGGTACTCTTTGGTTTTAGGGCCCCTTTGCGCATCTTGGCTGCAAAAAGTGTCACTCATGTGGTATCGCCGAACTCAGGAGAAGTAGGGCAATGTGTTTTGGGGTGTATTTTTACATATACCCATACTGTGTGTGAGAAATATCACTGTAAACGACAACTTTTAAATTTTTTATTCAAAGTTGTCAATTTACAGAGATATTTCTCACACAAAGTATGGGTATATGTAAAATACACCCTAAAACACATTGCCCTACTTCTCCTGAGTACGGCGATACCACATAAGTGACACTTTTTGCAGCCTAAGTGCAAAGGGCCCAAATTCAACGAGTACCTTTAAGTTTTACATGGCGGCTCACACTTAGCCCCGCCCAAAATGCCAGAACAGTAAACACACCCCACAAATGACCCCATTTCGGAAAGTAGACACCCGAGGTATTCACTGAGGGGCATAGTGAGTCCGTCTGAGATTTATTTATTTTTTGCCAGAAGTTAGCAGAAATTGAAACTTTTTTTTTTTTTTTTTCTCAGAAAGTGTCATTTTCCGCTAACTTGTGAAAAAAAATGAAATGATGCATGAACTCACCATGCCCCTCCGCGAATACTTTGGGGTGTCTTCTATCTAAAATGGTGTCATTTGGGGGGTATTTATACTATCCTGACATTCTAGCACCTGAAGAAACATGACAGGTGCTCAGAAAGTCAGAGCCGCTTCAAAATGCCGAAATTCACTTTTTTGCACCATAGTTTGTAAACGCTATAACTTTTACCCAAACCAACAAATATACACTTATTGGACTTTTTTTTTTATCAAAGACATGTAGAACAATAAATTTAGAGAAAAATTTATATAGAAATGTAGTTTTTTTTGAAAAATTTTACAACAGAAAGTGAAAAATGTCATTTGTTTGTAAAAATTTCGGTCATTTTTGATTAATAGCAAAAAAAGTAAAAATGTCAGCAGCAATGAAATACCACCAAATGAAAGCTCTATTAGTGAGAAGAAAAGGAGGTAAAATTCATTTGGGTGGTAAGTTGCATGACGGAGCAATAAACGGTGAAAGTAGTGTAGTGCAGAATTGTAAAAAGTGGCCTGGTCATTAAGGGTGTTTAAGCTAGGGGGGCTGAAGTGGTTAAGCCACTAAGGCCTCTTGCACACGGGCGTCATGTTTGACGCCCGGATAAGATGCGGGTGCGTTGCGGGAATCGCCGCGATTTTTCCGCGCGTGTGCTAACGTTTGTAGTGCGTTGAGCACGCGCGTGAAAAAATCCGCATGCTTGGTACCCAGACCGAAGTCAGACTTCATCACTGAAGTCTGGTTTCGGGATGAGTATTCTGTATGTGTAATTATTTTCCTTTATAACATAGTTATAAGGAAAATAACGCATTCAATTACAGAATGCAATGTTCCCGGGCTTTAAGGGTTAAAATAATAAGAGTGAACTTACCTTCTCCCATTGTACGCGCAGAGCCCCAGAACATCTTCTCTTGATAGTTTTGATGCTTGAGGACCTGTGGTGACGTCACAGGGTCACATGGTCCAATCATAGAAGCATTTGAGTGGACCATGTGACCCATGTGATCCTGTGACATCACGGCAGGTCCTTCATCCAACATCTGTTGGATAAAGGACCTGCCGTGATGTCACAGGATCACATGGTCCACTCAAATGCTTCTATGATTGGACCATGTGACCCTGTGACGTCACCACAGGTCCTCAAGCATCCAAACTATCAAGAGAGAAGACGTTCTGGGGCTCTGCGCGCATAATGGGAGAAGGTAAGTTCACTCTTATTATTTTTAACCCTTTAAAGCCCGGGAACATTGCATTCTGTAATTAGAATGCGATTATTTTCCTTATAACTATGTTATAAAGGAAAATAATAACGATCGGGTCCCCATCCCGATTGTATCCTAGCAACCATGCGGGAAAATCGCAACGCATCCGCACATGATTGCGGATGCTTGCGATTTTCCCGCATCCCCATTCACTTCTATGGGGCCTGCGTTGCGTGAAAATCGCAGAATATAGAACATGCTGCGATTTTCACGCAACGCAAAAGTGATGCGTGAAAATCACCGCTCATGTGCACAGCCCCATAGAACTGAATGGGTCAGGATTCAGTGCGGGTGCAATGCGTCCTCCTCACGCATTGCACCCGCGCGGAAAACTCGCCCGTGTTAAAGGGGCCTAAGTAGTTAAAAGTGCAATTGTGTCCCTTAAATTGTGCGCCAACAAGATTTACTGCACACATATTAAAAAGTGACATTTTTGGGAGGGTTTTTCCAATTTTAATGTGGTTGTTAGGAGGTTAAAGGAGTTTTCCAGGCTACTGAAACTAATGACCTATCCTGAGGATAAGTCATCGATATTGGGGGCCTGGAAAACCCCTTTTTACACACAGATGAACTTATTTCATTTGCTATAATACCAAAGTCTACTGATTAATATTCACTAAAACAATGTGGTGTATATATATATATATATATATATATATATATATATATATATATATATAGAGAGAGAGAGAGAGAGAGAGACACACACACACAGAGCATAGGCTGTGAAGTGGAAAATATACAGAGAAGCAAAAGGAGCACATATAAAAACAGGCAGCATTCCTGAAGTGATTATTGGAGGCTGTGTGCGTGGTGACTGCAGAAAGGACATGACAAAGGTCATGTATGTGCGTACTAAGGGTTTGCAGGATCACAGTGAGAAAATATCTGACCTTAGGCATAGTGAACAAAATGTTTATCACTTTTGTATAGAAATTTAACTGGGTTATACAGTATTTATTTATTATTTTTTTTCTGCCATTAGGACCTGTGAAGAAATCCATTCACCTGCTCCCAGACACTCTGTTCTGGCTCCCTGGCCTGTTTCACCGTTTCCGGTCCCCATCTGTCAAACTCCTACATGGACATGGTGATGAATGGCCTCAGGGGTGATGTGTCCCCAAGGGCACACAACCCAGCAGTGATTTGCCACCTGAGGACACATCATTGCAGAAGCAGTGTTTGTGGGCCCCATCTGTACATGAAGTTGATACACAGGGAATGAAAGCCCAGTGCAGAGCACCAGGGTGCCAAAAGGCCTGAAGAGAGCTGTGGGGAGTTGAGTATGGATTTCTCCACAGGTACTGCTGGCTGGGGTGCAAACTTAGAAAAATAAACCCCGGACAACCCCTTTAAATAAGGTCCAAAATTCCACTTGTGTGCCATAGGAAAGGCTCAGTCTGACAACTGCCCGATATAGTTGATGTCAATCTATTTAAAACATAGTCATATTTTAATCCATATAAAAATTATGTTTGCTATACAGTTTAGTTTTTTTTTTATTTAAAGAGAAAGGCACTTTTTTCTTTTCACATTTCTTTTTATTAATCAGCAAAATTGTACATTTGGATTAGCAACATACATTATAATTCACAAATATCTCAAAATTGCAAATACAAATAAAGGTAATGCATCTGACCCACTATGAGAGATGTTACCGTGTCATTCTCTCTGACATAGAGAGTAAGAGTCAGATTGCTATCTTTGAATTCAGTTATGCAGAACATAAGATTAGCCAAAAACATATGCAAACACAGAAATAATAAATAAGATAAGAAAAGTAAAGGGTGGGGAGGGATGGATAGGGGAAGAGGGGGTAGGAGTCCTTGCGGCCAGCAATTCTCCACTAGGTGGTCATATAAATCTGTGGCAAGAACTGGGCGAAGGCCCATGTTGTGGCTCACACTGACTGGTACAGTGTTCCATAAGTGACAAGGGATGGTTTGTATATGCATTGCTGAGCCACGCCCCCTGCACTGATCACATGACGGTGACGTCACCCCAGGTCCTTCGGCTGTTCAACAGTTCGGGTTCGTGGAGGCTGCCCCTTATGGATTCCATATGCCGGGATAGTCCGCAGTAGTGGAATCCATAACGGGATGCGGCGATTACCACAACCCGAACGCCGAACTTTTTTTTAAAGTTTGCTCATCTCTATTTGGGAGTCTTAACAGGATTGACTCTGGAGTTAACATTTGCCAAGGTAATCAGATTGACCTCTTTCGCTACCTCTTCCCAGTAACCCGAAATCTTTGGGCAGAACCAAAAGATGTGACTTAGTGTTCCGTCCCTGTCCTCACATCTCCAGCAAATATCCGATGACTGTAAGCACAGTAGAAACATTTGTTTAAGAGGATTATACCAGTAGCCCACAAGGAAGCCATCTGGACCCGGGATTTTGCGTAAGGGCATTGACTTTATGGCCTTGGCAACCTCCTCTTCCGTGACCGGTTAAAGCAAAAGTGAACGGTCTTCAGGGGTGATTGTCCTAAGAAGCAGGGGATCTAGGAAGCCATCAATGGTCCCACAAGAATCCTGTTCCATTGGATCTGCCTCATCCCTCAAGCCATAAAAGCTGGGCATAGAATTCCTGCAAAGCTGCTGCGATATCAGGGGTTTTCGTAACCCTACAACCCTGAACTTGCCTAATTTACTGTATGAAGGTGGTGTTTTGACGCTGCTTCAGGAGGCAAGACATACGTTTTGTGCTCTTGTCTCCGTGTGCATAGAATCTAAATTTAGAATATTGGTAAGACTTGACCGACTGTGTATTGAGCAAGTCTCTCAATTGCCTTCTCAGATGGGTCAGCTCCTGATGTGTCTACAAAACTTTAGACCTCTTGTGGAAAGCTTCAATCTGAGAAAGCAGAGAGTTCAGTAGCTTTTGCCTTTCTTTTTTTAATTTACTTCCCAGGGAAATCAGTTCCCCTCTCATTACAGCCTTATAAGTCTCCCATACTGTTATAGTATTAGTGTCCCCAGGCGGGTTCTTTTTAAAGAAAAGAGTTAGCTTCTGTTGCATTGCCTGCAAGTCTACCTCTCTATCCAGCAATGTCATTCATGCGCCAGGACCATGTTCTAGCTGGCATATTTCGAAAGCATAAGGATACATTCACTGATGCATGATCGGATATAGTGATCAGCTCTGTATTGGCCGAGTGCAATAAGTCAACGTGCCATTCTGAAACAAAAATGTAATCAAGTCTATGAAATGTGTTGTGCACATTAGAGAAAAATGTATAGTCTTTGGTGGTTGGGTATAGGAGTCGCCATGCATCGGTTAAGCAAGCATCCTTTAATGTTTATGTATTCTCCCTAGAGATACCTGAGAGTGTATGGAAGTACCAGAGGAGGTGTCAAGAGTGGGTGAAAGGGCAATGTTGATGTCACCTCCCACTATACGTATACCTTCCGCGAACTGATGTAGCTTAGCCAGTGTAGTCTTGAGCCATTGTTGTTGGCTTCTGTTGGGTGCATATAGACTTGCAAGCGTAACAACATCCACTCCTATTTTACCCTTAACTAAAATAAAGCGTCCCTCAGGGTCAGATTGTGTGAGAATATGGGTAAAGGGTACATTTTTAGATATAGCAACACTTGCCCCTCTTGAGGCGTTGACATGAGAACTATGGAACCACATTCATGGGTACGCTTGTGGTAGAGATGGTATGCATTCTGCTTTAAAATACGTTTCCTGAAAAAAGCATACCTTCTATCTGTCTTGGATTTACGTAATAGGCAACATAACAGATCTTTTTTGCGGCGTGTTTATGCCTCTCACATTGTGACTGGTACATTTAATCTGAGCCATTTAGAACAGTCATCTGTGAACATCTTAATGCAAATGGTCCAAGGAAGTGCTGCATGAAGGAGGGAGGGTGGATAGGATGAGGGAAGGTGGGTGAAGGATAGATGAGAAATGAAATAGGAACAAAGGGCCTGTGTCATTAAAAGTAAACGAAATTGTGGTAGTTGCTCCACATGGAAATAACAGGTAGTACTAAAGGGTGAACATAGCAAACCACAAAACCACGACTATTAGACTAAGCAATTCTAGTAAAAGGCACTTGGAAGAATCATGGAAGAGGAAGGTCCATAGGCAAATTATAGCGCCTGACCCTCACGTAAAGGGTAAAATGGCCGATAGCATGTTGGTAGACGTCCTCTTACGCAGCTAAAAGATATGCACTTTAATGGCGGTATACATTACCACTCCTTGAGCTGCTTGAATAAACCATCGTTGGACCATCAGTTCAAGTGGTGGGTTTCTTGGGGCTGGGTGACTTCTTTTTCCCAACTAGCGACCAGGTTCCTGGATCCGGTAAGGCTGGTAGCGAATCTTGCTGTGTGGCTACAGATAGCCAGGATGGGATGTCCAGCGGAGGAATTTGTAGTAGAGAACACGCTGCAGGAAGATCTGTTGGTGTTCTAATAGTGCACCGTTTCCCGCTTTTGGTGAATGTAAGGCTGAAGGGAAAAAGCCCCCTGAAAGCTACATGGTTGCCCTTCAAGTGGGCTGTAAGAGGACATAGCAGCCGTCTTTTGTATAAGGTCGAGGGAGCTATGTCTTGAAACAGAAGAATGCGCTCACCATCGAATTGCAGATCCTCTTTTTCTCTAGCAGCCTTCAGCAGTGCAGCTGTGTATAGGCAGCTGAGTAAGCCACACACTATATCCCTTGGAGGCTCAGTCTTCTTGGGTATGATGCCACAAGGTTTGAACACCTGGATTTGGACATTTTCTGGCATTCTTATTTGCAGATCCTCTCAAGCTCTGTCAGATTGAATGGTGAACATCAGTGGAAGGCCATTTTCAGGTATCTCCACAGTGACCATTCGGTTCTTGGTCACCTCTCTTACTAATGTCCTTCTTCCCTGATTACTTTGTTTGGTGGTGAGGCAGACTCCAGGAAGAGTCCTGGTTGTTCCAAACTTCTTCCATTTAAGAATTATGAAGGCCACTATGCTCATTCAGTACCCTTCTCCAGATTTGTGCCTCCACACAATCCTGTCTCTAGGATCTACAGATAGTTCTTTCCTCCTCATGGCTTTCTTTTTGCTCTGATATGGATTGTCAGCTCTGAGACCTTATATAGACAGGAATGTGTAGTTCCAAATCATGTCCAAACAACTGAATTTACCACAGGTGGACTCCAATTAAGGTACAGATACATCTCAAAGATGATCAAGAGAAATGGAAGGACTCCAGAGCTAAATTTGAAGTGTCAAAGCAATGGGTGTGACTACTTATATCCATGCGAAATTTTAGCAAATTAGCAAAAATTTCTAAAATTCACTTTTCACTTGCTCATTATGGGGTATTGAGTACAGAATGATGGAGATAAAACTTGAATTTCTTGGGATTTCATGTGACAGACCAACATAAAGTAGCAAGTATACGTGAAGTAAAAAGACAATGATACATAGTTTTTAAAATGTTTAATAAATGAAAATCTGGAAAGTGTGGCAGGCATTCGTATTCAGGCCCTGGAGTCAATACTCTGTAGGACCACCTTTCGATGCAATTACAGCTGCAAGTCTTTTGGGGTATGCAACTGCCTGCTTTGCACATCTAAAGGCTCATATTTTTGCCCATTCTTCTTTGCAAAATAGCTCAAGTTTAGGCTCCATTCACACGACCGTATGTTGTCGGATCCGTTTTTTTGCGGATTAGATGCTGTCCCATTCACTTCTGTGGGGCCCTTTTCTTCCATTGCACAGCTCAGCAAAAAAAATGAAACACGTCCTATACTTGTCAGTGAAAATCAGGACATGACCCTATTGTAGTCTATGGATCAGCAAAGAAACGGAATGCAATCCGTTTTTTTGCGGACATGCTGAACTGTCCGCAAAAAAACGGATCCGCATTTTTGCAGACAGCACACGATCGTCTGAATGAGCCCTTAGTCAGATTGGATGGAGCGCCCCTGTGAACAGCAATGTTCAAGTCTTGCCACAGATTCTCAATGGGCTTTAGTTCTGGACTTTGACTGGGCCATTCTATCACATGAATAAGCTTTGATCTAAACCATTCCATATTTTGATTCGGTATCGATACCATAAAAAAGTATTGCGATACTCGATACCACGCAAAAAAACAATAAAATGCCAAAAAAAAGCCGCGTGCATTCCTCATTTTAGGGAACGTCCAGCCAATAATACAACTGTCCGATCCTATTTTTTGGGGGGACAAGGCGACTAAAATAAAATGGCAAATTGTGCAGGTTTTTTCCCGTTTTTTTTTCTTTTATCGGCGTTCACCGCTTAAAAGAGGATTTTTTTAAAAGTTTGGACTTGAGACGTAGCGATATGTAATATTTTATTTATTGTTTATATATTTTATATGTAAAATTGGGAAAGGGGGTGATTTATACTTAATATTTTGGTGTACTTTTTAAACTTTTTTTCTTTTTACAGTTTATTTATTAACTATTTCCCCCTTAGGGGCTAGAACCTGGGATCTTTTCATCCTATTCACCCTAATAGAGCTCTATTAGGGTGAATAGGACTTCACCCTCTCCCTGCTGCCCTGTGCACACAGCAGCAGGGAGCTGACCATGGCAGCCAGGACTTCAGTAGCATCCTGGTTGCCATGGTAACCGATCGGAGCCCCAGCATTACACTGCTGGGGCTCTGATCACAACTGCCACTGCCACCAATGAGGAGGAGGTGAGGGGACCCTGTGGCCACTGCCACCAATGCTTTTAATACTGGGGGGAGGGAGGCGCACTGGCCACCAATGTATTTAATACTGGGGAAAGGGGGACACTGGCCAATGTCTTTAATGCTGGGGAGGGCGCACTGGCCACCAATGAGGAATGACGTTTACTATATAAATGCAGGCAGAAGAAACTCATTGCCAGCACCTGCCTGTGACCGGGCGCTGCGATCCGCGGCAGTTAACCCCTCAGGTGCCGCACCTGAGGGTTTAATTGCCACGGATCGCAGCGCCCGGTCACAGGCAGGTGCCGGCAATGAGTTTCTTCTGCCTGCATTTGTATAGTAAACGTTACTCCTCATTGGTGGCCAGTGACCCCGCCCCCTCCTCCCATCTCTCTTCATTGGTAGAAGCAGCACAGGGGGCGGGAGAGACTGCCTCCTTCTCCCTGTGCTGCTGAGGAGAACATGGCTGCGCTGAGAGGAGAACATGGCTGCGCTGAGAGCAGCACAGCCACGTTCTCTGATACTGGGCTGTGCAGTAGCGCAGCCCAGTATCGATAAAATATTAATCCTGGTATCGAGCTCGATACCAGAGAAAAGTATCGATTGGGTATCGAAACTTCGATACCCGAAACAACCCTACTTAGCACCATTAATTTTTCATCAACTTTGACCAGCTTCTCTGTCCCTGCTGGAGAAAAGCATCCCCACAGCGAGATGTTGCCACCACCAAGTTTCACAGTGGGGATGGTGTGTTCAGGGTGATGTTCAGTATTAGTTTTCCACCACACATAGCGTTTTGCATCTTTTTGCAACTCTTCCATAAAGGCCAGATTTGAGGAGTACATGACTTATAGTTGTCCTGTGGACAGATTCTCCCACCTGAACTGTGGATCTCTGCAACTCCTCTAGTGACCATGGGCCTCTTGGCTGTTCCTCTAATTAGTTCTCCACTTGCCTGGGATGTCAGTTTAGGTGGATGGCCCTGTCTTGGTAGATTTATAAGTATACCATATTCCTTCCATTTTTAGATGATGCATTGAACAGTGCTCCTTGAGATGTTCAGAGCTTGAGATATCTTTTTATAACCTAACCCTTCTTTACACTTCTCTACAACTTTATCCCTGACCTGTCTGGTGTGTTCCTTGGTTTTCATAATGCTGTTTGATCACTCAAGTTCCCTGAGGCCTTCATAGAACAGCTGTAGTTATACTGAGAATAAATGACATGCAGACGGGCTTCACTTACTAATTTGGTGACTTCTGAAGGCAATTGGTCCCAATGGATTTTATTTAGGGGTATCAGAGTACAGGGAACTGAATACAAATGCATGCCACACTTTTCAGGTTTTTATTTATTAAAAATGTTGAAAATGTATCATTTTCTTTTCACTTCATACATACTTGCTACTTTGTGTTGGTCTATCACATAAAATCCCAATAAAATACATTTAAGCTTGTGGGCGTAACGTGAAAAAATGTGGAAAAGTTCAAGGGTACAAATACTATTTCAAGGCTCTGTATATCTCTGCTTTAAGACCATCCACTTGAAAAGCTCTCAATAGAGGAAAGAGGTGTTATCAGTGACTGGCAGCTATCTTTGTATACACACTTACACAGGTAAAGCTGTCAATCACTGGTGACACCTCTCCTGTGTACTGAGAACTGTTCACAGGGTGATCTTCTGCTCAGCTCCTCCTGCTCTATAATATGCTGCCTGCAGATTGCACTGCATTTTGTAGTGACAGGTCCTCTTTAACTAAAAATATGTTACCTATTTTATTATGTAAATCTGGTATTGATGCCATGTACCATTTCTGTCAATAACAACCCCCACATTATTCTGTTATATCAGAATGTGCCTCATGCACATGACCGTATGTGTTTTGCGGTCCGCAAACTGCGGATCCGCAAAACACAGAAGCTGCTCCCTGTTCCGTTACGCAATTTGCGGAACGGAATGCGGCCCATTGTAGAAATGCCTATTTTATTCTTGTCCGCAAAACGGACAAGAATAGGACATGCTCTATTTTTTTTTGCAGGGCCACAGAATGGAGCAACGGATACAGACAGCACACGGAGTGCTGTCCGCATCTTTTGCGGCCCCATTTAAGTGAATGGGTTCGTGCCTGAGCCGCAAAATATGCGGCTCAGACGCAGACCAAAACAATGGCCGTGTGCATGAGGCCTAAGGATGAGTTCACACTTCAGTTATTTGGCGAGTCAATTCCATCAGTTATTGTGAGCCAAAACTAGGTGCAGGTCAAAAAACACAGAACAGGTTAAAATCTTTCCATTATACCTGATCTCTGAGTAGGCTTCACTACCGATTTTGGCTCACAATAACTGATGGGAATAACTGATAAAATAACTGAAGTGAACTCAGCCTTAGGCCCCATGCACACGACCGTTGTTTGTTTCCGCGTCCGTTCCGTTTTTTTCACGGCTAGGATGCTTCCCCATTCATTTCAATGGGTCCGTCAAAAAATGCGGATGGTCAACCGTTTTTGTTCCGCATCCGTGATCCGTGTTTTCATTCCGTCAAAAAAAATAGTGCATGTCCTATTTTTTTCACGTTTGCGGACAAGGATAGGCATTTTTACAATGGATCTGCCATAAAAATCGGATCCGTCAAAAAAAAACGGTCCGTCATCCGTTTTTTTTGATGGACGCAAAATTTGCAGAAGGAGCGGACGCGGAGGCAGGCAACGGTGATGTGCATGTAGCCTTAGGCTACTTTCACAAAAGGGTTTTTTGCGGATCCATCATGGATCTGCAAACACACTTCCGTTACAATAATACAACTGCATGTATTCGTCATGAACGGATCCGGTTGTATTATGTCTTCTATAGCCATGACGGATCCGTCATGAACACCATTGAAAATCAATGGGGGACGGATCTGTTTTTTATTGTGTCAGAGAAAATGGATCCGTCTTGCTCCGCACTACATCGCGGAAAGAAAAATGCTGCTTGCAGCGTTATTCTGTCCGCGATGGGGGACGCAACGAAACGGAATGCACTTTGGTGCATTCTGTTTCGTTCAGTTCAGTTTGTCCCCACTGACAATGAATGGGGACAAAACTGAAGCGTTTTCTTCCGCTATTGAGATCCTATGACGGATCTCAATAGCGGAATTGAAAACGCAGATGTGAAAGTAGCCTAAAAAGGGTTTTTAAAGAAGACCCGTCACCTCTCCTGACATGTCTGTTTTAGTAACTACTTGCATTTCCCATGTAATAATTCTGCATCATCTATTCTTATGACTCCATATTGTACCATTCCTGTGTTATTCCTTCTAGAAACTATGAATGAATTGCCTTTAGTTTCCATGTAACTTTGCCTGTTAATTCTGCTGCATCTGTAGCTGCAAAAGCAGACATGTCAGGAAAGGTGGCAGGTCTTCTTTAAGGTTTTCAGCTACTTTTCTGCTTCGTCAATTGTTTGTATACCAGCTGCAAAAAATCTGGCTATGTGAGAGCATTTGTCATACTTGCAGATGGTAACTAAGAAGCTTTCCCAAAATAATGTGGCTTTTTTTTTTTAAATAATGCACTAATGCTTATATATAAAGCCACACAAACAACCGGAGACGTCTCCAGCACATGTTTCACGTTAAATGTTCTACAAGCTCCTAGAACATTTGGCAGAGGACAAGACCAGATAAGAATATAGCATCTCTATATGAAATATGTGATTAATGACCTGACAAAGTATAAAGGAAGATAGCAGGTGCTGCCCTGCAGTTCACCACCCTTCTGTTCTCCATTTTTAATTGAAGTATTACTGCAATAAACATAATAGAAATATTGTTCGATTTTATGGGCATTAATAGTAATAATAATAATAATCTTTATTTATATAGCGGCAACATATTCCACAGCGCTTTACATTTTCCTCTCTGGTAGCGCCCCCTGCTGTTTATTTTTCTGGTCCACCCTCTCCTGTATTCACTGGTGGACTGACATGCTCAGTTGCATCCCTGCTCCCCTCAGTGTTGGCACTAATGATCTTATAGAGAACTGGCTGAGACACGTTTCATTAATTCGGCCCTACTTCTAAATATATAGCTAGATTTCACCCTAGACAGTGGAGAAGAAAATTGTAGGTGCTTGATGAGCTTCTGCCCGCCCACAGAAAGGCAAGCAAGTCTTCCGGGTGAATATAAAACAGTTGTAAATTTGTGGGATAACCCCTTTATTTTTTTACACGCTGCCTAGTAATCCCCAGTCGGTTGTGGGAGCCTTGAGATGGCTTCAGTCCTACAATCTAACTTAAGATTGAAGAGGAGAAGATAAACTGACCATACACATTGGCCCACATTTACTGTGGTGTTGCGCTACATTCTTGGCATTGTTTGTGCCAAAATTCTGTCGCGCCTCATTTTAAAAACATTTAATATACAAATGTGCCAAAAGTAGTGACTTTTCCCTGGTTTTAACCTAGAACGTAGGCGCGCCCAGCTTATGTCTACATTTACCTTGTTCTGGTGGTGCAAATTAGACCAATCCAGAGCTGGTCTAAAGCGTTCGTTGGACAGAATTTTGCCAAATTGTGACACGTTTCCGGGAAATAAACTAGCAGGTGATACAAACTAGATTAGACAGTCTAAAGCATCAGCCACTATGATATACTTGGCAAATTTTTAGATTGTCTACATTTACTCTACAAATTTGCTAGGATTAGTAGATGTGGGCCTCTATGCATATACCATGCGTACGGTGGCCTTACCACTCTCCCCTGATGGCAGATGTTGGGGAAAAGAAGGATCAGGCTATTGGATTTCAAATTCCTCACCCTTTTGTTCACAGGGAGATAAGCCACCCACCATAAGAGTCAGGCAGCAGTATGTGTATGGTGGGATTTGGAGAGATTTCCGTCAGCCTAATAAATGTTTGGCCAAGAGTTCTCTCACACGTATGACCTGATGTATGTCAGCCAAATCCACTGATTTTAGTAGGACAGCTAACCATCGAATGCGTATGCGACACCCTTCCCCCCCAAAGGCAGATTTCAGGGAAAATAAAGTAAAGATCAGGCAGTTGAATTCTCGGGGGAAACAAGGTGTCTGGCAGCAATTTTCACCCTTATCCCTGTTCAGGACACATGGATGCTCAGCCATGACGAGCTTGCATTTGTACGGAGGGGTCGGGGACGATGGCTGTTGACTATACAGGGTTTGGCTGACATCTACCTAATAGGCATGCCAACTTTATCTTCTGACCAGTTGATGAGGCTGTCAGTGCCATTCCTGTGTCGCTTCTCCGGTACTCCCGGTGCCGTTTTCATGCCTGGATACAGCATGTGACTGCTGCAGCCAATCACTGTCCTTAGAAGGTCTACAGCTAAGGCTTGTTTTCACATTTGTGTTGCCGGATCAGGCTTTCCCAGAAGGCCGTCCAGCCCCATTAACTATAATTGAGTCTGATGGAGATCCAGCCAAAACCCGGCAAATATGCCAAGAATTGGTCGGACAAATGCTGGAGCAGCCTGCCAGAAGGCTGTACCAGCAGGGTAAAACAAGCGTAAGAACAGTGAGGTGCCGAAGCCAGGCACATCACTGTACACACCACTTCTCTCTGACTTGAAAAACATACGTCAGCAGCCTCCAGACATAGAAATGCCTATCTGTGACCAGAATGGTTGGGGCCCACATAGAATGGCATCACAGGCTCTATGTGGCCCCCGGGCGCAGGTTGTGCACCACTGCTTTATAGGGATATTTTCAATATATTTTATGTCTCAGCAAGCTAACATTACATGTACACCACTTGTTTTTTTATCAAGGGAAACCGGTGTGGACTGTCCTGACCTCTAATGTGCGGTCAGTGTAGGCTTCGTTCACATCCGCATTGAAGACTGTGTTAGGAGCCTTCATCATAGATAACATTCAAGATGACAGACACCGTGATGAAAACCCGACAGCCCCATTATAGTCAAAGGGGTCCATTGGGTGCTGCTGGTGTCCAATATGTGATGGATCTGGGTTTTACTTACATTACGTTTTTCTGTTCCTAGGAGGGAACAGAACTAAATGTCTGACACAGAGGTGAATAAGGCTATTAACTTGTACATATATTCTGGGAAATGATCATTTCTGATGTATTGGCATAATCACTAATACATAATTAACTTCTTGCTGATATATATCCAGGCAGTATAAAGTAAAATAAAATTTGAAAAAATTTAAAAAACACCACATTGCAGCTTTTTGTCCCATCCCCTGCCACCATAACCCATATTAAAATGATATATGATGAAAACCTGGGAAAATTATATATATAGGGTTTATATATATACAAAAAAATATATATATATATATATATATATATATATATATATATATATATATATAAACCTTAGGAAATTTATATATATATATATATATATATATATATATATATATATTTTCCCCTTCTTTCTCATCTGTACGTTGTGCTATTAACAACAGAAAATAAAAAACATGTAAAATAGACAATCATCCCCTTTTTTTGCTTTACATTTTTTGGGTGTAGGGGGGGGGGGGGGTGGAGTATGGCGTTCAAAGTCAGATGTACTAAAAAAAAATGCACCTGGTCAGGAGGAGTTAAAAAAAGCATTTAAAAAAAACAAACAGTAATACTTATATCAATTTTGGACACAACTGAGCGCCAACCAAAATGTCTGTCATAACAGTTGCCACAGGTAGTCACCCAGCTTTCCGAATCTCCTGAACAGCAAACATACCCAGTTATCTGGATTCACCACAGCTTCCTAATTACTGTATAAGTGGCCATATTGTCCTCTGCTGTGGGTGACAATCCTGTGGGTGCTGTAATGGTGGCCACATTGATTGGCACCCAGCTTTCCCAGGAACAGATATGCCTGTTAGCAGCTTGACAGAAAAGCTCTTTACCCCAATATTTGGGGGGGGGGGTGACTGACCTGCAGAGTGTCCCTCCTGCGCACACTGGCGATCCCCCCCGGGCTTGCACCCTTGCTGCTCCTTCTCACATAGATCACCTGCCTCTTGCTGGGCACCTCCTCCAGTCTCCGGTTGTACACCTCTGCCCCCGGCTCCTTGGGTGGCACTCTGACAACCAGCCCCGGCTGGGGTAACGATCTGCGCTTGAGCTCAGCGGAGAAGTGGGTGCAGAGCAGGGCGGCCAGGCACAGGGCGAGGAGGCGCAGGGTGCAGGATCTCCAGCGCAGCCTCACCTCCCTCCACAGCATCCTCCGATCACCCCGCTGGAGGATTCCAGCATGGAGCGACCGTGCCGGGTGTGGACTGTGTGAGGTGAAAGTCCAGAATGTGGGGAGGGGGGACTGACGAGACTGCTGCTGAGTTACTTCCTCAGCCTCTCCCCGCCCTGCACTCAGCACAAGCCATACGCTTCAGTCCTCTCTGACCCCAGGGAGGCTCTAAGTGACTTTTGGAGGTACAGTCCCAACACTGGACCCAAATCTCTTCAATTTTGCACCTGAAATGCCCTTTTTGGAAGTAATCTAAAGTGTCCAGCATTGCTACCTAAATGTCTCATGCTTACCAAGGTTGCCAACCAGAATTTAGCTTTTTTCTAGACAATTTATCCCAAAATCATGAACAGCCAACATTTTTTTACAGACAAATGGGAAAACCATAATGGATGATAAAGATAATAGGCATACCTCCCAACATTTGAAAATCACAAAGAGAGACAATATGTGCGGTGCGCATCTCGGCAATTTTTTTCATACCAGGCCATGCCGCTAACTCCGCCCAAAACATAATTATTGACTCCGTCAGAACTGCAGCTGCTGGGGATCGGTTAGGGCTACACTACGACATGTGTCGCGTGACAATTTTTATAATCATAGTCTATGGTGTCGCACTGGGACATACTGCGACAAGACAGCCGCAGAAAAATCCATCTTGGATGGATTTTTTGCTACTGTCGTGTTGCAGTCGCAGCATATCACATGTCGCAATGCAACACCGTAGACTATCATTATAAAAATTGTCACACGACATTGGTGCGACACATGTGGTCGTGTAGCCCTAGCCCATAAGTTCCTTTATTTTTTTTCCAACATGTGGAGCCCCTGGGACAATTTTATTTCTTACGTTTCAATATCTATTTAAATATTAGCACATAAATCATTAGATTATAGATATTTTAAGGTCCAAATTGCACAAAATAATGAAGTTATAGTCTAATATACAGGTAGAAACAATATAGATAATTTAGTAAGGAGAAATTTAGCTAATTTATTGATGCACATTTATGCATTAATTCCCCAGGTCAAAAAGAGCCGCGGATCCGCAAAACACGGACACACCGGCAATGTGCATTCCGCATTTTTGCGGACCGCACATTGCCCGAACTCCATAGAAAATGCCTCTTCTTGTCCGCAATTGCGGACAAGAATAGGACATGCTCTATTTTTTTTGCGGAGCCGCGGACCGGAAAATCGGCAGCGCGCTCCGCAAAATCGGATGCGGAGAGCACAGTGTGTAGTCTCCGCATCGTTCCCGGCCCCATTCACAGTCAATGGGTCCGCATGTATTCCGCAAAATTGCGGAATACATGCGGACTACATTGTGGATGTGTGAATAGGGCCTTAAGGATCAAAGAGGGACTTGGGTCAAAAAGAGAGACTGTGCCTCCAAAAGAGGGACACTTGGGAGGCATGTAAAAGGACTCATGCACACGGCCGTTGTGCGGCCGTTCTGTGCATTGGGGACTGCAATTTGTGGTCCCCAATCCACGGGCAACATCCGTGCGGCAGCTAGGACGGATCGAGACCCATTCAACTTGAATGGATCCGTGATCCTTCTGCACCGTAAAAAAATAGAACATGTTCTATTTTTTTGCTGTGCGGAGGCACGGACAAAAACACCCCCGAAGCACTCCGTAGTGCTTCCGATCCGTGCTTCCGTTCCACACCGCATCTCCCGGATTGCGGACCCATTGAAGTGGGTCCGGTGCCCATGTATTGCGGACCCGCTGTCATGGCCAGGCAACGGCCGTGTACATGAGCCCTAAGTAATGCATGTCTATAGCTCAATATACTGATGAACTAATTACCAGCATTTAGCTGTAAAATGATGATAATTACCACCAAAATAATCTAGTCAGATACTACCAGCCTCAAGAAATCACGGACACAGAAAAAAAGTCACCTACTGACTTACAGACTGTCCAGAAATTTCTGGACGGTTGGCAATCCAGATGCATACATCTGTAGTACGTGCCAACTTTCCAGAAAAGGCATGAGGGAGAAGTGGCACTGCACAGAATTTTGTGCCTATTTTAATATAGGCCTCAGACAAAACTCCCTAATCCAAAGACCCTTTAATAGGTGCCAAGGATTGGGCCAATTATCAGAAACGACCAATGCTTATTCCCGATAATTGCCCAACAAACCGGCAAAAATATATATCAGGGACTGGTCTCATCTTTATCTGCAGTATATCATCCTGTGTAAACAGTGATGTACTGCCGACAAATAATGAATCCTAATGGAGACAAATGATCATAGTAACGATCATTCATCCCCATACGTCACCTATTATAGCTACATTTAAATCAGCAAACAAGCAGGTGATGATTAGGAATGAACTTCCTGATTCTCTATGGCCTCATGCACACGACCGTATGTGTTTTGCGGTCCGCAAATTTCGGATCCGCAAAACACGGAAGCTGCTCCGTGTTGAAACGCGGCCCATTGTAGAAATGACTATTCTTGTCGGCAAAACGGAGAAGAATAGGACATGCTCTATTTTTTTTGCGGGGCCACAGAACAGAGCAACAGATGTGGACAGCACACGGAGTGCTATCCGCATCTTTTCAAGTGAATGGGTTCGCGCCCAAGCTGCAAAATATGCGGCTCGGACGCGGACCAAAACAACGGCCATGTGCATAAGGCCTATCACTGACACTGTTAGGGGACAGTCACACGACAGATTTTACAGCAAAATTTTTTGCCTCCCATACATGTCAGTAGGAGCAGCGGTAAGGATCATGCGCGGCCACGGCAATAAGTCGCAGCTGCATGATCCTCAGCGCTGCCTCCCATTTAGATATATGGGAGGTAGAAAGGACCTGGCTGCCTGCGTGTATTGAGTACAATTTTGGCGCGGCTGTCCACACCAAAATTCCGCTGTAAAATCCCTTGCGTGAACATCCCCTTAGAGGGCCTTTACACGCAACAGATTTTGTTGCAGAATATTTCTGCGACTGAACATCAGTTCCCTTCATCTGAAGTGGTTTTGCTGGAAGCACATGGATTTCTGCAAGCCTCATTCACATGAAGGCAACTGATTTTCAGTCTCAGAAATTCCCTTCTAAACTAATGTAGACCCTATAAAGAAATAAAGACCACCAGTTATACCCACTAAATGAGAGATGCCCAGCCTGCGGCCCTCCAGCTGTTGTAAAACTTCAACTCCTACCATGCCCTGCTGTAGGCTGATAGCCTTTGACTGTCCTGGTATGCTGGAAGTTTTGCAACAGCTGGAGGGCCGCAGGTTGGGCATCCCTGCTCCCTAACTACAGATCCAAGACCCCCTAAATAATACAGACCTGTCCCCCTAAACAAATACAGACCACAGGCAAGACCTTCAAAATGAATACAGACCACACACCACAAAATAAATGATATACCAGATGAGCCTGTGATTTTATGTGGAGGTGAATACCGTCTGCTGGAAAAAAAAGTGGAAAACACTGTAAAAATGTGCAAAAATTAAATATAGAAATGTCTTTTCAAGGGACAGCGTTTTTTTTTATTTATTTAAATCTCCTCTGTCAAAATAATTCCTAACTATATATAAGCCCTGAATACTGAAGACCTTGAACCTGCATAAAAAAAAAAAATTGTTTGCACAATGAATCTTTTAATGCTCAAGCCAAGCCATAAGAAATGCCATAAATGTATGATAGGTGTGGCTCCCACCTTTCAGGAGAAGGGGACAGCATCTTGAGGGCGGTTGCACACTGACCCTAGGTACACACCTAAGCGTTTTACAGCGCGTTCAAACGCTCTGTAAAACGCACAACATGTGAAAAGCCATGCTTCCCTATGGGCATGGTTCACATTTGGGCGTTTTACAGCGCGTTTGAGCGCGCTGTAAAGCGGCCAACGCCCAAACAAGTACATGAGCTTCTTTAGGGCGTTTTAATGCGCCTACGGACAATGATGCCATAGGGGAGAATCACTGAATCGCGCGTATGACGTACGTTTGTAAGTTAACAAAACGCGCATTAAAAAACGCGCATAAAACGCGCGTCATACGCGCGATTCAGAAACGCCTAGGTGTGTTCCCAGCCTTAGGGCTTTCTGTTTCGTTATTTTACTTTCTTTGGAGCTAAGAATGCAGCAGCCAGATGTTACATGTTGGCCAAAAGGACAATATTAAGCCGCCCTATAAACATTGTGATTTTTTTTGTAGTGGCATTTTAAGACAGTTTCTATCTTTTTTTAGTCCATTGGTATTTTTTAGAAATAACAGCGTGGCATTTTTTTCAGGCGTTTTCCCATACATTTCGCTATAGGAAAAGGAAGTCTGAAAAAAGTAAAATGTGTGACTAAAAAATGCCAACTCAACAAAACTCTTGACTTTTATTTTTACAAGCAAAAAAAAAAGGCCCAAGGCTGCACCCTAAGGCCTCTCAGATGGCTAGAACATGGAAGAGTTTTAAAATGGACCACGTTTGAATGAATGAGTCTTGTGGGAAAAACGGACACATATAGAAGATGCAATTTTCTCAACATGGATTGACTGTCTGCAGAACATTGCCAGAGTTAGGACAACATGGGAACGCAACGGTGCTACGTCCACCACTCCATTCATTTTTGTGGGACTCCCATAGAAGTAAATTCAGTGGTGAGCACAGCACCGCTGTATTCCCATGGGGCAGTTCAGCGGCACTTGCGGACTCCAGTTCTCATGATAACTCGGACTCCCAACTATCGGATTCCAAGCAATTCTGTAGATAGGGAAAAAGTGTTATTAATGTCACAAACCCACTTATTATCACTTATCCATGTAAGCCACATGACATTTTGTTTTATTTGATTGAACCCATCATTTCAGTAGCTCAGGCACTTGTTCGGGTATACCTGGAATCCCATTAGTTGTAATATATAATCTGCAGGAGTGAAGATCACGTTAGGTGAGCTAGTGCAAAGTCCAGACATAAGGAGGTTACTACTGTATTGTAACTATATGCTACAAAGATATGATTGGAATGTGTGGTATTGGAGTACAACCACAACACTCTGGGAAGATGAGGAGTCACAATGGAATCTGGAACAATGGCCCCCCTACCCATCTCCTCTGTGCTGACCTGTAGGGAATGCTATTAGACTTTAATACTATTTCATGCTGTCTGGTCAGTGGTGACAGTATGCCTGCGGCTTTGGAGAGATTGAATTTCTTACTATTTTGTAAAATACCAGCATAGCTTATCTCCTGGTGGTGCGTTTCTAGAATTCAGAAATAATTTGTATAAAGATTCTAGATGCTAATAAAATCTATTGCTAAAAAAAACTGCTAAGATAAAAAGTCATTGATGCAGAAAATTGTATGACCAAGGCATTAGCAGATGAAAAGCACCTGCAGTGTTACTATATAAAGGTCAGGCGTCTTCAAAAGACCAGTGTGCCCTTCATTTAAGAGTACACAACAATGATAACATTACTCCCGAGACCTTCTATTAATGAACAAATCCATTAGGTCTAACTAGGACTTTTACTGAAAGAATTTCACCTGTTGGAAGAGCAGATTCCAGGCTTCCCTCTGCTAACAAAAGCCCTATTCACCAGTCTCATTTCTATAGCTGACACTGAACTGTATCTGAAAACAAATCACTTTGGGGCTCTGCTTTTCATTTTCCAATCCAATCCCTTTCCTAAGAAGCTACTGATTTACAAAGCTGACAATAGTGACTGGCAAAGACTGGTCCTGTGCGTTCTTCAATAAAACTCTTTGGCCCACATTTACTATTGTGACTGTGCCTGAATAGCGGTGTAATTTGCGTCAACATTTGGCACAATTTGGAATGTCTTGGTTTAGACATATTT
Source organism: Bufotes viridis (assembly GCA_033119425.1). Lineage (NCBI taxonomy): Eukaryota > Metazoa > Chordata > Amphibia > Anura > Bufonidae > Bufotes > Bufotes viridis. The sequence goes on from CM065592.1 coordinate 240,479,981, forward strand.
GTAAACCAATAAGGCTAGTTTCACATTAGCTTTCACATATCCGTCAGAGAACAACCTGTCTGAGCTCTATGGATCCGGGTGCTGGCTGAATGCTTGACACGGTTGCCATGTATACGGTTGCCAGTGGCAACTTGTTGTTGCAGCATGTAGATGGCTCCTCCTTTCCCCTGGGTACTTCCCTGTGTGGGCCGGAGGGGTTAATTATCTGGCTGGTGTGGATGGTGTGTGCAAGGTGGTGCTGGGTGTGGCCTCTTGGCTCTTCTTATTCTGGAGTTGTTGAGCCTGAGGTCAGTTGTATGTTTGCCTTTGTTGGTGTAGGAGCACTGCTCCTTTCTGGATGTGACACCTGTCCATGAGGGCCCCCTTGTGGAACATCAAGGTCTTCGGCAATGCTTCCCTCATGTTTCCTCCTAGTTCCCTACCTTACTTGTCTGGTATGTTTGGTGTGGGTTTAATTTGGGGATTAGTTGTCATGTCTAGTTTTGTGTTCCATTTCTGGTATGTTTGGTGTATTGTTCCACCATGAATTCTAGATATCCCCCCTGTTTGCCTGCACCTCCGCGAGAGGGTCTCGGTGGTTTCTCGGAGGGGGAACTGAAAGACAGCTAGCGGTTGTTGTTCCGTCTTTTTGGCAGGTAAGTGCTGGTTCTGCCAGTGTGTGTTGTTTGCACTGGGCTCTTGTCAGGGGTAGAGTAACGGGTATCAAGATAGAGCGGAGGTGCACCCCCTGAGCTGCCACCCGGTCCCCTGTCCCTGCCTACTTGCACCACCCTCCCTAGTTGACGGAGCGCAACTGGGCGACGGTCCCTAACCTACTAAGTGCAAGCAGAGAGAAAGAGACAGCAGGGAAGAGGACAGCCACAGGGAAGTTACAATAAGCGGACAAGATGTAGAACAAAAACGGAAGGCGAGGCGGGTCAACTAGCCGAGGTCAGTCCAGGAGGCCAAGTCAGAACAAGGGAAGAGGCAAAGACAAATCCGTAAACAAACCGAGGTCAAAATCCGAGAGGTAGCGTCAAGGTGCAGGGAGCAGACAGAAGAGATGTCAAGAGGCGGATCGAGGTTCAATTCGAGAGGTAGCTAAATCACAAAAAAGTACACAGCCTATAGGGCGAAAATCACAAGCATCCTGTAGCCAGCAGGCCGCCTGTATTTATAGTGGGGAGTGAGGGTCATGTGACGTGTCCAGCGTCACATTACCGACAGACCGACAAATCAAGCACCGAGTGATCAGCTCGGCACTCAAGGCAGACCTAGGAGCAGGGAGCCTCTCAGCTAGCAAAGCCGCCCTGGGAACGAGGCCAAACACAGGTCCTTGCTCCTGAAGCTAAGCAGCAGGTCTGATGGGAGACCAATTGTGCCTTTGGCGCCCTGTTACAGTACCCCCCTTTTACGAGGGGCCACCGGACCCAAGCCTTGTGGACAAGGTTTCTCAGGGTGTTCTTGGTGGAATTTAGTAATTAACCTGGAAGCATGCATCCTAGACATAGGTATTCATGACCTCTCCCCAGGTCCAAAACCTTTCCAGTGGACCAGGTATTGAAAGGAATTTCTAATCTTTCTGACATCTATTATTATTAGAAATAATGAATTCCTCCTGACCCTCAACCTCCACAGGTGGAGGCGGTTTTTTAACCGGAACCACTGGTGACACATATTTCTTAAGTAACGACTTATGGAACACATCATGTATACGAAGGGAGTCGGGTAGCTTAAGTCTAAAAGATACTGGGTTAATAAGCTCAATAATATTGTATGGTCCAATGAAACACGGCGAGAATTTTATAGAACATTGTTTCAAAGCAAGATTTTTAGTCGACAACCACACCTTATTGCTGAGTAACAAAATTTACCCCCTTCGAACGTCTCTTATTGGCATGTTTACACTGGGTTTCCTAGGCCTTTTCCAGGTTCGATTGAACCTGTGCCCAGACTGTGCACAGTCTAGAGGTAAAAGAATCTTCCTGCGGGTTGAGTGAGGATACAGAGGGATTAGAACTAAAGCGAGTATGTAAACCACTGTTACAAAAAAAAAGGAGACACTCCCGTGGAAGAATTAATCCAATTGTTAATGGCGAATTCTGCCAACGGGAGGTATCTCACCCATAGGAGTTGCTTATACATAGCACCTTAGAAAAAGCTCCACCGCCTGATTTAACCGTTCCGTCTGCCCATTGGTCTGTGGATGGAAAGCAGACGAAAAGGACAAAGAGATGTTGCATCTTCTATAAAAAGCCCTCCAAAAGCTAGAAACAAACTGAACGCCTCTATCAGAGACGATATTCTCAGGGACACCATGCAGACGTACCACATGTTCAATGAACAAGGATGCTAAGGTCTTTGCATCACGGAGCTTACTTAAAGGAACAAAGTGCACCATCTTGCTAAAACGGTCAACCACTACCCACACTAGTGACTTACCTTCAGAGAGGGGCAGATCAGAAATAAAATCCATGGAGATGTGAGACCATGGCTTACAGGGAATGGGTAGTGGTTGTAGTTCACCAGCGGGATATGTTCTTGGGGTCTTAGACCGGGCACAAACATCGCAAGCTAAAACATAGGACCGTACATCCTTAGACAAAGTGGGCCACCAGAAAGACCTCAGCAGCAATTCCTTACTGGCAGCAATACCTGGATGACCACAGAGCACGGAGTCATGACGATCAACCAATAATTGAACACGAAAGCATTCAGGAACAAACAACTTATCTGCCGGTATTTGTGGAAGAGCAAGTTGCTGAGCCTGTTGAATCTCAGAGGAAAGATCCGCAGAAACTGCTGCCACAAAGATGTTAAGATGTTTGTCGGCAAGGTGGGTTCCGGGGGGGTATCAGGAGGAAACTCCGGGACAAGGCATCTGCCTTAACATTTTTACTTCCTGGTCTGAAAGTAACAGAAAAGTTAAAACGAGTAAAAAACAGGCCCATCTGGCTTGTCTAGGATTGAGGTGTTTGGCCGCCTCAAGAAACACTAAGTTCTTATGATCAGTGAGAACAGTAATACGGTGTCTAGCCCCTTCTAAAAAATGCCTCCACTCCTCAAATGCCCATTTAATGGCCAATAACTCGCGGTTTCCAATATCGTAATTTCTCTCCGAAGGAAAAAACTTGCGCGAGAATAAGGCGCATGACCTTAAATTAGTGAGGTAAGAGGACCCCTGTGAAAGGACGACCCCCACACCATCCTCTGAGACATTAACCTCCACCACAAAAGGTTCCTCGGTATCGGGCTGAACCAAGACTGGAGCCATTTGGAAACAATTTTTTAGGGTATCAAAGGCTCGACAGGCCTCTAACGACCAGTTAACCAGATCTGAACCTTTTTTAGTTAGATCCGTGAGGGGTTTGGCAATAACAGAAAAATTCTTTATGAATTTACGGTAAAAATTGGCGAATCCTAAAAAACTTTGGAGTGCCTTTAAGGAGCATGGTCTTACCCAGTCTTGGATAGCCTAAACCTTACTGGGATCCATTTTAAATGAATGAGGATTAAGAATATAGCCAAGATAGGGGATCTCTTGAACTTCAAATACACATTTCTCTAATTTAACAGACAAATGGTTCTCCCTGAGGACTTTAAGAACCAGTCTGATGTGATACACATGAGAATCCCAGTCAGGTGAAAAGACAAGAATATCATCGAGATAAACAATCATAACTTTGCCAATAAGTTCTCTAAAAATATCATTCATGAAATTCTGAAACACAGCTGGGGCATTGCAAAGACCGAATGGCATAACCAGATACTCAAAGTGTCCGTCTGGAGTATTAAAAGCAGTTTTCCACTCATCTCCCTCCTTAATACGAACCAGGTTATAAGCTCCTCTCAAATCAAGTTTAGAAAACCAAGAAGCACCCAAAATTTGGTTAAACAAATCAGGAATCAACGGGATGGAATACTGATTCCTAATAGTAATTTTATTCAAATTTCTGTAGTCAATGCAGGGCCTGAGATCACTGTCTTTCTTTTTAACGAAAAAGAATCCTGCTCCCAGGGGAGAGGTGGAGGGCCTAATATGTCCCTTCTTGAGACTCTCCTGGATGTAGTTTTTCATGGACTTGCGCTCAGGACCAGACAGATTATAAATCCGTCCCTTAGGAAATTTGGACTCAGGTATCAAGTCAATAACACAGTCATAAGACCTATGGGGAGGGAGAGTATCTGTCTCAGTGGTGGAAAAAACATCAGAATAATCAGCAATAAAATGAGGAATATCTGATGAGACCCCAGCTTGAACTACTGTTAAGCAATAATTACAGTTAGGCCCCCATCTCTCTAACTCGCCCGAACTCCAGTTAATGACCGGATTGCCAGGGCATACCAAGAACTACCTGAACTGGAAGATTCTCTAAAACAAGGAAGGAACATGGCAGATCCCTACAGATAGGGTAACCTCCGGAGTACAGAGTTTTACTGTGCCCCCTAGCAGGGGGGGTAGAATCCACAAAGGCATTGCCTGACCCCTTTAAGAGCCCAAAGGTAATAGAAACCGGCAGCAATAGTTTACTTCTTACCACCTCCGGGAGTAGCTTGTCCTTGGATCCTTCAGACTTGGATGATTTTCCAGAAGGCGGAGCTTTAGGACACTGACGGATCCAGTGTTCGGGATCCCCACAATAAAAACAAGAACCGCGACAACGACGTAGCTCTCTTCGCGTCATCTCGAGTTGCATGGGCTCGTCCGAGTGGGCTTCTATCCTGGGTTCGGGGGGGGAGTCTCAGGTTGAAGAAGGGTGTGAGGAGAAAATAAACGCTCCCGCTGTCTCTCTCTGATCCGTCTATCTAGTCTGATGGCTAGCGTCATGGTCTCCTCTAAAGAGTCAGGACAGGGATAACAAACCAACATATCCTTTAACTTTTCATTCAAGCCTGCCCTAAATTGACATTTGAGCGCTGGTTCGTTTCAGCCCGAAGGAACGCACCACTTGCGAAACTGTGTACAACAATCCTCCACGGGACGATTTCCTTGAGTGAGGGCCTTAAGATTGGATTCTGCCACAGAGGCTCGGTCAGGTTCATTATAAAAAAACACGTAACGCCTGGAAAAAGAGGTCCATAGAGCTAAGACAGGGGGAATCTGGTGGTAAAGAAAAGGCCTATTACTTGGGTCCCCTTGAAGCAAGGAAATGATAATACCAACCCTCTGTGGGTCAGGGCCGGAGGAGTGGGGTCGTAGTCGAAAATAAAGTTTACAGCTTTCCTTGAAAGCTAAAAAACGTCGGCGGTCACCCGAAAACCGATCGGGCAATTAAAGTGAGGTTCCACCTGAACGATGGCGGGAGCAAGAACAGGGGGAGTTTGGATGGTCTCCTGAACCTATAGTCTCTTCCCAAGTTCCTGTACTATTTGAGCAAAACCCTGCACATGTTTGGTGAGGCTCTGTATAGGGTCCATGTTGAAATTAGCCCTGTGATTCTGTCAGGGGTAGAGTAACGGGTATCAAAATAGAGCGGAGGTGCACCCCCTGAGCTGCCACCCGGTCCCCTGTCCCTGCCTACTTGCACCACCCGCCCTAGGTGACGGAGCGCAACTGGGCGACGGTCCCTAACCTACTAAGTGCAGGCAGAGAAAAAGAGACAGCAGGGAAGAGGACAGCCAGAGGGAAGTTACAATAAGCGGACAGGAGGTAGAACAAAAACAGAAGGAGAGGCGGGTCAACTAGCCGAGGTCAGTCCAGGAGGTCAAGTTAGAACAAGGGAAGAGGCAAAGACAAATCTGTAAACAAACTGAGGACAAAATCCGAGAGGTAGCATCAAGGTGCAGGGAGCAGGCAGAAGAGATGTCAAGAGGCGGATCGAGGTTCAATTCCAGAGGTAGCTAAATCACAATAAAGTACACAGCCTATAGGACGAAAATCACAGGCAACCTGTAGCCAGCAGGCCGCCTGTATTTATAGTGGGGAGTGAGGGTCATGTGACGTGTCCAGCGTCACATGACCGACAAGTCGAGCACCGAGTGATCAGCTCGGCGCTCAAGGCAGACCTAGAAGCAGGGAGCATTCCAGCTAGCAAAGCCACCCTGGGAAAGAGGCCAAACACAGGCCCTTGCTCCTGAAGCTAAGCAGAAGGTCTGTGGCTGATGGGAGACCAAGTGTACCTTTGGCATCCCATTACAGCTCTTGCCTGCCATTATGTTTGTTTGCTTTCTGTTTTATCCTTCCCTGTTGCTTGGCCTGTGGGAGACTCCGGTTCACCCGTGTCTTGGATGAACTGGTCATCTCTTACTCCTGATATTACCATCAGGGATCATTAGGGCCTTTGTACAGTCCTAGGTTCCAGTGTACGAGCCCTCCCATCATTAGGGTTGACTCATAAAGTCAGGAGGTTAGGGATGCATTAGGAGGTGACCTGCTCCCTTATCCCGGTATCCAGGCTTAGTTTCTGTCCTTAATTCACTACATTGTACGGTGGGAGTTTTTCTCCACTCCCCATCGTGACAAATGGAGACCTTCAGAAATCCGGCCGCAACCCGGCAAATATGCAGAGAATCGTCAGGACAAATACCTCTGTGCACAGAATCTTCTGTATCTCTGAACGCTAGTGTCAAACTATTGCATCTATTGTGTTAGTGCATTATTTTCAGTGATTTTTCTTTTATAAATGTAGCATGTATATCTGCATATTTATTTATCACATCGTGCAGGATGTTTTTTTTTATCTTTTTCAGTGATTTTTGCTCAGTCTGTAGTATATGCTTTAAGGTGTAGCACCTTCAAGTCTGAATGCGCTCCTATTTCACCTTGGGAGTGGCATTCTTGTGCCCCGCCTATCACACAGGCAGCCTTGATTAGGTTGTACACATAACCATGCATGTTCTTCCTCTCATTGGATTCTGGACTGCACACAGAGATAACTAGGAGCAGCACACTATATGTGCAGGGTTTGCTCTCCTGAATGTAGATGCCCAACGGGCATAGAGATAGGTTTAGAGTGGGTCTTGCCTGACTGACACCACCTTGGCGCTGGTAGGCAGGCACAGATGTGTTTTGATCAAAATATATTGGCTAAGAGTCTCAGATTGTATTCTATCAGAATGAGGACTTAGTATATTATATTTGCATCTACTGTGTAGTGCATTATTTTCATTGACTCTTCTTCTTTTATAAATGTAGCCATGTACATGCGAATATTTATTTATCACATTGTGCAGGATGTTCTTTTATAATTTTCTGTGATTTTTGCCCAGTGTCAAACTAGCCTAAGCCAAAAACAATAATCACAGTAAGGCTACAACCACACGGTCAAGTTTCTTCATGCCGTTTTGGAAGACAAAACCAGGAGTCAGTTAAAAAAAGAGGGATTTATGGTTTCAGCTCACACATGGATGCAGCACAAATGGCTACAGGCAGCTACAGGCTGAAGTGTCTATGCAATTCTCCCAGATTACGAAGATGGAGCCGGGATTGAAAGCACATTTACACTGACCAATTGGGCAGATTATCAGAAACGAACATTCCTATGCACGCTTGTTCCTGATAATCTTCCCATTTAAAGGTTCTGCAAATCACCTAATGAATGAGCAAAATGCTTGTTTTTTGGGTGAAATGATCTTTGGTGTGGACACCTCAATCACCTCACCTCAATCACTTCCAAGGTAAGGTGGAGGACTTAGATAAGTAGATTGGATTGCCTGAGTGGATCTCTCCTAGATAATTGCCATGGATATGCTTTACTGAAATACCATAAGCACTAGGTCTCCAGGGACCGATCATGGTGGAAAGAGCACACAGAGTAGGCTCCCTCGGGATACCCATCAGGGACAAGCTTTTGCACACCCGTGACCGACTATTGTCAACTATTTAAACTATGCTGAGAAGGCTGAGGCTAAGAAAATACGGCTCTTCCCACAGTGTGATTGACAAAGAGGAAACTGAAATTTGCATTGCAATTTCCCACCACACTGAAGATCTTCAAAGGGGATGAGAATATAGACATCTTTAATGCACAGGAAGAAGCGGAAGCAGTAGTGATGTCGCGAACATAAAATTTTCCGTGCGCGAACGGCGAACGCGAACTTCCGCAAATGTTCGCGAACATGCGAACAGTGCGAACCGCCATAGACTTTAATAGACAGGCGAATTTTAAAAACCAAAGGGACTCCTTCTGGCCACAATAATGATGGAAAAGTTGTTTCAAGGGGACTAACACCTCGACTGGAGCATGCCGGAGGGGGATTCATGGCAAAACTCCCATGGAAAAATACCTAGTTGACGCAGAGTGTGGTAGTTGTAATCGCAATGCGATTAATACAGGTTATATTAATCGCATTGCAAATACAACTTAGAGCTGGGTTACTAATGGTTGTATTGCTAGAATATAACAAAGATTGCGAATATAGCGCTATATTCTCAATCTTCGTTATATTCTAGCAATACAACCATTAGGAACTCAGCTCTAAGTTGAATTCGCAATGCGAATAATACTTACAATTATTAATCGCTTTGCGAATCCATTTGATGCCTCTATTTGATTGTATATGACAGTTGACTATGACTACCACCAACGTTCTGCTGCCTCCAAAGCAAGATATCTGAACCCCCCAGGGGCCATTTGGGCGTTTTTGATAAAAAAAAACGCATCAAAAACGCATGTGCGTTTTTATAATGTTTTCATTTTCTAGTTTATTTTTTTGTGTATTTTGACACATTTGGTTGCATATTTACATTTGGTATAGGCAAATATGTTAGTCTAGATCATGTGTCTATACCAAAACCTAGGATCATTGTTTGACAGCATATTTTCTAAGCCATGTAGCTAAATATAGATTTGGGCAGAGTAATGATCTAGACTACCATACCATATGTTGTCTAGTTGGGGGCTTTAAATGGTGCTTAAGATTGACTGCTCAGTCTGGGGGACATACATTGGTGGGGAGTGCTTCCTTAACTTTCCATGTGGGAGTAGTGTAACATAAAAATCAGACAGATAACCTGTTGGTGTAATACTGCTCTAAAGGTGGATGTAGACGAGCAGATAATCGCTTAAATGGGTTTTGTCATTTCAGCAAATAGCATTTATTATGCAGAGAAAGTTTCCATGGTTACGACCACCCTGCAGTCCAGCAGCGGTGGCTGTGCTTGTATATTATAGAAAAAAGCACCAGCTTACGTGAGCTCCCACGGTCCTGGCCACCAGAGAGGCTGGCCTTTTTTTTATAGTGTGCAAGCACGGCCACCACTGATGGATTGCAGGGTGGTCTGTAACCATGGAATCGAGCAGTGTATAATGTGATGGAAAAATGAATCCAGCCAGCAAAGGAAGCAATATGGACAATCACAATACATTATTAAGTGCCTTATATTAACTTTCTCTACATGTTAAATGAATGCAGACAGCATACATATAACATTCATGTGCTGTCCACATTTTTTTGCGGCCCCATAGAAATGAATGGGTCCACATTTGATCCGTAAAAAATGCAAACTGAAAATACGCTTGTGTGCATGAGGCCTAAGTGTGTATATATATGTACATAGCTCTCAGTCACTGATAGTTGACCAGCGGCGGTCTCAGGCTAGTTTCACACTAGCGGCATGTCGTACTTTTATTCCAGCCGCCTCTCGGCATGTTTGCCATGCTGCCACCAGAACTCTGCCCCCCCTCCCCCATTATAGTCAATGGAGCTGGGGGGTAGTCCAGGGGGCACGCATGCACTAGCGGCAGCACGGATCTGACAGGGTGTTCACCCACCGGAACAGCCGGCCGGAGTTCCTTGCCGCTAGTCTCACTTCAGCAAGTGGCATTTATCATGTACAGAAAATTAATACAAGGCACTTACTAATGTATTGTGATTATCCATATTGCCTCCTTTGCTGGCTTGGTTCATTTTTCCAGCACATTATACACGGCTCATATCTATGGTTACAACCACCCTGTAATCCAGCAGTGGTGGTCGTGCTTGCACACTATAAGAAACATTGCCAGCCTCTCTGGTGGCTGGGACCGTGGGAGCTCAGGTAGGCTAGTGCTTTTTTCTATAGTGTACAAGCACAGCTGCCGCTGCTGGACTGCAGGGTGGTCATAACCATGGAAACTTTCTCTGCATTATAAATTCTATTTGCTGAAGTGGCAAAACCTCTTTAAGCCATCACAGGAACCAGAGACTAAACGACCAAAGGTTGTAGGAGACAACTAGCATTTAAATGAAACGATTATCATGCATTTAATTAACAACAACTGATGATTATACTTGTTCACACTAACGATTTCACAGACGTTGAGCGAGCATTTTTGGTCAGATCCCTCAATCGCTAGAAACATTTACATGAAACGATAATCGTTCATCTTCCATTGCTAGCATTGGAATCGTAACAGTTATCAGCCCGTCTAAATCCACCTTGAGTGTTATTTATGTTTAACCTCTTTAGGACCGCCGCACGCATATACGCGTGATCTCGGCGGACCTTCTGTTCCTCGTTGACGCGCGGGCGCACAGACTATCGGGACCGGCACAGAAGAAGTTCGTCACCAGCCTGCCAGCCAATGATCGTCGCTGGCAGGCTGGTGATTTTTACAAAAACGAATCAAGAGCCATGTAATGCATTATATTTATAAATATAATGCATTAAATGGCTTCTGTGCCCTCTCCTGGGTCCTTTTCGTCGGTTGGATCCAGGAGAGAGCACATCTCTAAAGTGAGTACACCAAGCACCACACTTCCAGGCCCTGATCACCCCCCATCACCCCAATTAACCCATTGATCACCCCTGTCAATCACTAGTGAAAGGGAAAAAAGTGATCAGTGTAAACTGTCACTTTTTTTTTTCACCAGGATTGACTTTTAGGTTTACTCTGGGTTCAGACCTGAGCGTTCTACAGCGTATTACAGCGCGTTTTTGCAATACGCGCGACAAACGCCCCAAAAAAAGCTCAAGTACTTGTTTATGCGTAGGGCGTTTTACAGCGCGTTCGAACGCGCTGTAAAATGCGAAAATGTGAACCAGTCCCATAGGGAAGCATTGGTTTGCATGTGTTGAGCGTTTTACAGCGCGTTCAAACGCGCTGTAAAACGCGAAAGTGTGAACTTAGGGTTAGATTAGTTTAGGCCCCCTTTGGTAGGTAGTTAGCGTTAGCGCCCAGCCCACCGCACAGCAGTCACTGATTCGCTGATTAGCGTAGCGCTAATCAGCATTTGTACTTTTATAGTATCTGTAAGTGATCAGAACTGATCACGGTCAGATCTATAATAGTATTAGTGTCACCTTAGTTCACCCCCCACCCAAAACGCAGTGTTTGCCCGATCAGGCCTGATGGGTCGCCCACACGTGCGTTCACCCACGCCTGCCCCGCCGCAGTGACAAAAAATTTTTTTTTCTTGTAATCACTGCACAATCACTTCACAAGCGCTGCGGCGATAAAAAAAAATCAGTTTTGATCTTTTTTATCAATCGCAGCGGCTTCTGTACTTCGCTACCCTCCCATTTGTAAGACAGGCTTGCTCTTTTTCTTGGGTAGTCTCAGGGAATACCCCCAAATTTAGTCGTCCAAATGTCAAATATTCTCCTGAAGAGGCCTACAGGATTCTGACCCAGTCGGATGAGGAATGGGAACCCTCATCTGACGAATCTAGCGGGTCAGAATACTGTATGAACCTGTAGAAAGCAGTGGCAGTCTGCAGTTGAGGTCCCTGATACCACCAGGCGTACCCGGCCCGTGTCGCTAGACCACAGGTAGCGCAGAATCCGTTTCAAGGGCAGCAGAGTGGGGCTGGCGCTGCCAAGTTACGTGGTGAGGCATACACCAGCAACACAGCCCATCCTGGACCTTCTACCAGCACTGCCGTACAACATGGTGAAGTGGCAAACACCAGAAGGGCAGTTGAAGCTGGTACGGTGGCACGTGCAGTAATTCCCCCGTCGCAGCCACCGCGCAGACAGGCCCGTAGAGCCTCTAGAATCCCTGAGGTTCTGGCAAACCCTGATTGGCAGCCCCCATCTTCAGCCCCACCATTAGTTCCCCCTTTCACCGCCCAGTCAGGAGTTCGGGTGGAGACAGCTCAGATTGGATCGGCACTGGGGTTTTTTGAGCTGTTCTTCACTGCGGAGCTCTATGACTTGGTCGTGGCAGAAACAAATCGGTATGCCACTCAATTTTTTAAACGCCAACCCGGGAAGCTCTTATGCCCAGTCTTTCCGGTGGAAACCAGTCCAAGTTTCCGAATTTAAAACTTTTCTTGGCCTTCTCCTCAACATGGGCCTGACAAAAAAACATGAATTGCGGTCATATTGGTCCACGAACCCAATTCATCACATGCCCATGTACTCTGCTGCCATGTCCAGGACATGATTTGAGACCATCCTGCGTTTCCTGCACGTTAGCGACAACACCATCTCCCGTCCCAGAGGCCACCGAGCTTTTGACCGGCTCCACAAATTTCGGCCCCTCATAGACCACTTCAACCTGAAATTTGCAGATTTGTATACCCCCGCACAAAACATCTGCGTAGACGAGTCCCTGATACATTTTACCGGGCGCCTTGGCTTCAAACAGTACATCCCAAGCAAGCGCGCCCGGTATGGGGTCAAATTGTATAAGCTCTGTGAAAGGGCCACAGGCTATACACACAAATTTCGGATCTATGAGGGAAAAGATCAGACCCTGGAGCCGGTCGGTTGCCCTGACTACCTGGTGAGCAGTGGGAAGATAGTCTGGGACTTGGTGTCACCCTTATTCGGCAAGGGGTACCATCTTTATGTGGACAATTTCTACACAAGTGTGGCCCTCTTCAGGTATTTGTTCTTAGAACAGATTGGCTGCTGTGGCACTGTGCGACCTAGTCGCCGGGGCTTCCCCCAACAGCTCGTTACCACCCGTCCTGCAAGGGGGGAGAGGGCTGCCTTGTGTAACGAAGAACTGCTCGCACTGAAATGGAGAGACAAGCGTGACGTTTACATGCTCTCCTCCATACACGCAGACACGACAATACAAATTGAACGGGCAACCAGTGTCGTTCAAAAGCCCCTCTCTGTCCACGACTATAACCTCCACATGGGAGAGGTGGACTTCAATGACCAGATGTTGGCCCCGTATTTGATTTCCCGCCGCACCAGACGCTGTATATTTATTTCAATTGGCTATGTATAATAGTTTTGTTCTCTACAGTAAGGCTGGGAGAACAGGATTCTTCCTCAAATTTCAGGAAGAGATCATCGAGAACCTCCCGTATCCAGGAGGTTCCGTGGCCCCAACCACCAGTGTAGTGAGCCGTCTACAATAGCGACATTTCCCCAATGTCGTTGCTGGTACCTCAACCCAACCGCCACCCCAAAAAAGATGTCGTGTCTGTAGCAGGAGTGGAATAAGGCGTGATACCCGTTATTTCTGTTCTGACTGTCCTGACCACCCTGCCCTATGCCTAGGGGAGTGTTTCCGGAAGTACCACACTCAGGTACACTTAGGGACCTAGGCACAGCACTACACAGGTAGTTTTTACAATCAGGCTCTAGGGTCTCTCAGGATACTAGGTTTTGAGAGACCCTAACACATAGGGGTGCTGGTGTGCTACAGCAGAAATGTGAAACGGTAGAAACATCTCCTTTCACTTGGGATAAAGTGCATAATGTACTTCGCACCATCTCTGTATGATTTACACTTTACACATTGTCCTATGGGAGAGGAGAGGTTTCTGCAAGAAAAATAAAGAGTGAAAAGAAAAAAATAATAATAATTAAACAGGTAGCAAGAAAAAGAAATCTTGAGTTAGTTCAGGTTTTAAAAGTTTTGATGTTCAGGTTTTATAAAGTTTGTAACGTTCAAGTTTATGAGCCTGCTGCCTGTTTTTTCTTCTTTTTTTTTTTCCCCCTAACCACCCTTTATTTTCCAGGTAGACCAACGGACCAACCGACGAAAACGCTGCAGCACTGATGTGCTTTCAGAGAGAAACATTGCGCTGCTGTCAGAAGACACGTGAAGTCGGTGTATGCGGCGCTGCAAGACGAGATTTCTCCTCTGCAGGACAGGTACGCTTGCCCTGGCATATGAGCTGAGGAGAGGTGTTGGAGTTCATATGCTTTGGCAAACACTTTGTATCAAAAATCTGGCAAAGATGTCTTCCTCCACAATGATTGATTGATCAATGTGAATGGAGAAATAACGTTTGCCAGGACATAGGAGCTGAAGTGGGTATGGATGTTTGGGCGGAGCCCCTATGTCATGGCAATCGCTAGGCCCCTCTTTTTTTTCTTGCATATTTTTTTTCGATCGATGCGAATGAGGAAATCTGTGCCGTTCATTTTTTCTTTCAGCCCAGAGGCTGAACGGAAAAAAAAAATCTCATTACCCGTATGCTCAATATAAGGAAAATAGCAGAAACTCCTAATGCTGGCCATACAGGTAATGACTGCGGAGACCCTCAAATGCCAGAGCAGTACAAAAACCTCATATGTGACCCCATTTTGGAAAGAAGACACCCCAAGGTTTTCGCTGAGGGGCATATTGAGTCCATGAAAGATTGAACTTTTTGTCACAAATTAGCGGAAAGGGAGACTTTGTGAGAAAAAACAAAAAAAATCAAATTCCGCTAACTTGTGCCAAAAAAAAAATCTTCTATGAACTCGCCATGCCCCTCACAGAATACCTTGGGGTGTCTTCTTTCTAAAATGGGGTCACATTTGGGGTATTTTTACTGCCCTGGCATTTTAGGGGCCCTAAAGCGTGAGAAGAAAAATGCGTAAAAATGCCATCCTAAAAGGTACTCATTGGAATTAGGGCCCCTTTGCGCATCTTGGCTGCAAAAAAGTGGCACACATGTGGTATTGCCGTACTCAGGAGAAGTAGGGCAATGTGTTTTGGGGTGTATTTTTACATATACTCATGCTGGGTGTGAAAAATATCTCTGTAAATTGACAACTTTGTAAAAAAAAAGGAAAAAGTTGTCATTTACAGAGATATTTTTCACATACAGTAAGGGTATATGTAAAAATACACCCCAAAACACATTGCCCTACTTCTCCTGAGTACGAAGATACCACTGGTGTGCCACTTTTTTGCAGCCAAGATGCGCAAAGGGGCCCTAAATCCAATGAGTACCTTTAGGATTTCACAGGACATTTTTACGCATTTGGATTCCAAACTCCTCACGCTTTAGGGGCCCCTAAAATGCCAGGGCAGTACAAATATCACACAAGTGACCCCATTTTAGAAAGCAGACACCCCAACGTATTTTGTGAGGGGTATGGTGAGTTCATGTAAAATTTTATTTTTTGTCACAAGTTAGTGGAATATAAGACTTTGTAAAAAAAAAAAATAATCAATTTCCGCTAACTTGTGACAAAAAATAAAAACTTCCATGAACTCACTATGCCCATCAGCGAATACCTTATGGTGTCTACTTTCCGAAATGGGGTCATTTGTGTTTTTTTTTTTACTGTCTGGGCATTGTAGTACGTCAGGAAACAGGACAGGTGCTCAGAAAGCCAAAGTGTGGAAATTCACTTTTTTGCACCATAGTTTGTAAACGCTATAACTTTTACCCAAACCAATAAATATACACTTATTGCATTTTTTTTTATCAAAGACATGTAGAACAATAAATTTAGAGAAAAATTTATAGAGAAATGTAGTTTTTTTTTGACCAATTTTCCAACAGAAAGTAAAAAATGTCATTTTTTTGCAAAGATTTCGTCAAAAAAAGTAAAATATCAAAAAAAGTAAAAATGTCAGCAAGAATGAAATAGCATCAAATGAAAGCTCTATCAGTGGGAAGAAAAGGAGGTAAAATTCATTTGGGTGGTAAGTTGTATGGCCGAGCAATAAACGGTGAAAGTAGTGTAGTGCAGAATTGTAAAAAGTGGCCTGGTCTTTAAGGGTGTTTAAGCTCGGGGGGCTGAGGTGGTTAATAGTCAGTGCGACCCCTTACCCTCACTCACAGTACATTGGACTGCAGAAACTCCATTCCTATGTAATGATCTCATATGTTAATACATCACTCTACTACAGTCCTGCTGACACTTCATTAAGAAATAAAACAATCATACAGCACCAGACTTAAAAAAAATGGTCAGCACTGTCCTCACCTTTCCTTGATAGTTTCATTCCTCAATGGTCTTTGGATGAGGCAGTATGTTACCAAGCAGCTCCATTTGCCTCAGCATTGGCAGGACAAGGGAACCATTAGTTCTCTGACCTGCCATTCGGCACTTATCTTGTGCTGCAGGTGAGTGCTGCTGCAAAGTTATGCAAAGTTATGCAAATGCCGGTCTGCCTCATGGTCTGTTCCCCCCTAAATTGTGCATCATGCTATAACCAAATTCACCTGTCCCTGGTCCCCAGATGTCATACAGGTCTGGCCACTTGTGGCTAGGCATGCATTTGCAGAACATCCGGCACACCACCTACATCACAAAAAAAAACACAATGAATGGCGAGGCAGCTAACCAGTAGTTCCCAGACCCTCCAGTTGGAGCTTTTATTGTAATGTTGGTGGTATCTGCAACGTTCCACAGATGCAGGTCAGAAGATGCCAGACCTGGATGACATCTTGGGACCGGGGAACAAGGTGAGATTGGGTATAGCATGACACACACTATAGGGGGGCACAGAGCATGAGGCACTATAGGGGCACAGAGGAAGAGGTACTATAGAAAGGGGTCACAGATCCTGTCACTATATAAAGGAGGCACAGAATCTAGCACAGACCAAGAGGTACTATGTAAAGGGGGCATAGATCTTTGCACCATATAAAGGGGACACAGAGCAAGAGGTGCAATATATAGGGGGGTCACATATCCTGACACTATGTAAAGAATGCTCAGATCCTGGCACTATATATGATGGCACAGCACCTGGCACTATATATAGTTGGCACAATGTATGTGGCACAATATTAAGGGGGCACAGAGCATGAGGCTATATATACATGGGGCACAGAGTGTGGGACACTATCTATAGGGGGGCACTACCATTAAGGGTATTGTGTGTGGTGCTTTATTTTCAGGGGGCATAGTATGTGACATAGGGGCATAGTGTATGTTGCTATTATATATTTAGAGCACATCATGCAGCACTAAGAGTAGTATAAAGTGTGAATGTGTTAGTAAATCAAGAAACTGAAGACATCTGTTTCCAAATTCTGCAGGGACAAGTCATGGCAGGGAAAATTAATTATCGTGGTCTGGCTGGATGAAGAGAAAGGAAAGAGAATAGGGATACTTTCACACTAGTGTTATTCTTTTCTGGCATTGCGTTCCGTCCTAGGGGCTCAATACCGAATAAGAACTGATCAGTTTTATCCTAATGCATTCTGAATGGAGAGAAATCCATTCAGGATGCATCAGGATGTCTTCAGTTCAGTCACTGCATGTTTTTTGGACGGAGAAAATACCGCAGCATGCGGCGGAAAAAAATCAGGTGTGCGCTGCGCAACACCATTAGTGGCAAGGTCCACATAACCACCGACACGTAGACCAGTAAGTACGGGCAGGGACGTTATATCTCCCTCACTGCCTACTGGGTAAATGTAGTGGTGGCTGGGCCTGAGGCGGACAACGGTTTGGCGCATTTCCTACTGCCACCGAGGATTGCTGGATGTTTCTCGTTGCCTCCTGTTGCCTTCTCCTCTGCTTCCTCCTCCGGTTTCTCCTCTACTGCCTCTTCATCACGTCAGGGCAACACCTGTACCACCAACTTAAGCACAGCCAGGGGAAAACGACAGCAGGTTGTTCTAAAACTCATATGTTTGGGGGAAAGACCCCACACCTCACAGGAGCTGTGGGCGGGCATGGAACAACAGACCAATGAGTGGTTGGTGCCGCTGAGCCTCAAACCCGGCTTGGTGGTGTGCGACAATGGGTGAAATCGTGTAGCAGCTCTGGGCCTAGCCGGTTTGATACACTTGCCTTTCCTGGCGCATGTCCTTACATTGGTGGTGCAGAGGTTCCTAAAGAATTGCAATGGCACACTGCAGCTAGAGCTCCGTCCTGCCACTATGCTGGATGTTAGATGAGGCATTAGTTTATATTTTGGCCAAATTATGTAAGCCACCCACCACTTCACGGTTGCCTCTCGAGTGGTCCCTAACATTAATTCTTACCTTTTATGGGCCATATCAGCCACACAAAACCCAGGGAGTGCAGGTGCAGCATGCATGCCAGATACACTCTGCTTGTAACCCCGTCTGGTGCCATACAGCGTTCATCAGATCAAGGGATGCAAATACCAACATGCATGCTGAGCCCACTAGTACTTCTCCTGGAACCAAATGGCTTCTGGTAAGTTCAATAAAGCAGACTCAGTTTTATACTGACTTTAAAACCAGCCTACAGGGCGGATTCACTAGTCAGGTGTGCATGACTGCATGGAGGTCACCACGCCTCCCATATATGCTACAAAGGAAAAAAATGGAGGTTGCAGTCAGCACAACCCAATACGCAGGTGCACGTTGCTATGGTGAAATACACATACAAACGTAAAAACAAAGGTGCAATGGCACACTGCAGCTAGAGCTCCGTCCTGCCACTATGCTGGATGTTAGATGAGGCATTAGTTTATATTTTGGCCAAATTATGTAAGCCACCCACCACTTCACGGTTGCCTCTCGAGTGGTCCCTAACATTAATTCTTACCTGTTATGGGCCATATCAGCCACACAAAACCCAGGGAGTGCAGGTGCAGCATGCATGCCAGATACACTCTGCTTGTAACCCCGTCTGGTGCCATACAGCGTTCATCAGATCAAGGGATGCAAATACCAACATGCATGCTGAGCCCACTAGTACTTCTCCTGGAACCAAATGGCTTCTGGTAAGTTCAATAAAGCAGACTCAGTTTTATACTGACTTTAAAACCAGCCTACAGGGCGGATTCACTAGTCAGGTGTGCATGACTGCATGGAGGTCACCACGCCTCCCATATATGCTACAAAGGAAAAAAAAAATGGAGGTTGCAGTCAGCACAACCCAATACGCAGGTGCACGTTGCCACTCGAGAGGCAACCGTGAAGTGGTGGGTGGCTTACATAATTTGGCCAAAATATAAACTAATGCCTCATCTAACATCCAGCATAGTGGCAGGACGGAGCTCTAGCTGCAGTGTGCCATTGCACCTTTGTTTTTACGTTTGTATGTGTATTTCACCATAGCAACGTGCACCTGCGTATTGGGTTGTGCTGACTGCAACCTCCATTTTTTTCCTTTGTAGCATATATGGGAGGCGTGGTGACCTCCATGCAGTCATGCACACCTGACTAGTGAATCCGCCCTGTAGGCTGGTTTTAAAGTCAGTATAAAACTGAGTTCTGCTTTATTGAACTTACCAGAAGCCATTTGGTTCCAGGAGAAGTACTAGTGGGCTCAGCATGCATGTTGGTATTTGCATCCCTTGATCTGATGAACGCTGTATGGCACCAGACGGGGTTACAAGCAGAGTGTATCTGGCATGCATGCTGCACCTGCACTCCCTGGGTTTTGTGTGGCTGATATGGCCCATAAAAGGTAAGAATTAATGTTAGGGACCACTCGAGAGGCAACCGTGAAGTGGTGGGTGGCTTACATAATTTGGCCAAAATATAAACTAATGCCTCATCTAACATCCAGCATAGTGGCAGGACGGAGCTCTAGCTGCAGTGTGCCATTGCACCTTTGTTTTTACGTTTGTATGTGTATTTCACCATAGCAACGTGCACCTGCGTATTGGGTTGTGCTGACTGCAACCTCCATTTTTTTTTTGTTCTTAAAGAATTACCCCAATATGTCAGAGCTGCTGCACAAAGTGAGGGCCGTCTGTGCGCACTTTCGGCGTTCTCACCCTGCTGCTGCTCGCCTGTCTGCGCTACAGCAAAACTTCGGCCTTCCCGCTCAACGCCTCATATGCAACGTACCCACCTTGCACATGCTGGAGAGACTGTACGAGGAGCAGCAGGCCAAAGTGGAGTTTCAGCTGCAGGATGCACGGGTGAGTCATTCTGCGGAACTTCACCACTGAAATGCAAACTTTCTTTAGAGTACAGACAGGGTTGTACTGCCCGAGTTCCACATACAGGATGACAAAATCACCCAGACCGGGTCCTTTTTCCCACTATAGGTGATGCTCTGCCGTCAAGCCTTATAGATGTCTGTCTCCCCCTTGTGGTGGATTACATACTAACTCAATCCCTTAAAACCCTACTATCACTATTATGTTCAGAGTTTACATGTTCTATCAAACGTGGGCAACCTCTCCCTGTATTAATGGAATTCAAATGTTCCCTGAATCTTTCATTTAGGTGCCTAATGGTCTTACCTACATAAAACCTACCACATATACATGAAATAAGGTATACCACATATCTACTCTTGCAGGTTATTAATGTATTCCCTTTGTGGTGCACACCACCAAACGCTAATAAGTCCCATTGTGGATTGTATTTACAATAGGAACAATTTCCATATCGGCGGTTTCCCATGGGAATCCAATCCATCAACCATGTATCCGATTTTGGTTCTACAAAACGACTCCTGACCAGTTTGTCCTTTAACCCCTTCCTGACACATGACGTACTATTACATCATGGAAACCACTGCCGTAACACGTCCGTAACACCTGCTCTATAAAAATATCACATAACCTAACCCCTCAGATGAACATAGTACCAATTAAACCGTCACCTCATCTGACAAAAAATGAGACCTTACCTAAGACAATCGGTCAAAAAATAAAAAAGCTATGGCTCTCATACTATGGAGACACTAAAACATCATTATTTCGGTTTCAAAAATGCTATTATTATGTAAAACTTAAATAAATAAGAAAAAGTAGACATATTACATATTGCCACGTCCGTAATGATCTTCTCTATAAAAATATCACATGACAACCCCTCAGGTAAACGCTGGAAAAATAATTAAATAAAAACTGTGCCAAAACAAACAATTTTTTGGTCACCTTCCCCATAAAGTGTAATAATCAAATAATATCAATAATCAATAATATCAATAATCAATAATGATCAAAAAATCATATGTACCCAAAAATGGTACCAATAAAAACATCAACTCTTCCTGCAAAAAACGAGCCCCTACACAAGACGATCGGCGAAAAAATAAAAAAAATAGGGCGTTCAGAAAATGGAGACACAAAAACATAATTTCTTTTCAAAAATGCTTTATTATGGAAAACTGAAACAAACAAATATAGAAAGTAGACATATTTGATATCATTGCGTCCGTAACAACCTGCTCTATAAAAATAGCACACGATCTACCCTGTCACATGAATGTTGTAAATAATAAAAAAGGTACCAAAACATCAATTTTTTGGTTACCCTGCCTCACAAAAAACGCAATGTAGTGAAATTAAAATGATATCTACCCCAAAATAGTACCAATAAAACTGGCACCTTATCCCGTAGTTTCCAAAATGTGGTTACTTTTTTGAGTTTCTACTGTAGGGGTGCATCAGGGGGGCTTCAAATGGGACATGGCATCTAAAAACCAGTTCAGCTTAATCTGCCTTCCAAAAACGATATGGCGTTCTTTTTCTTCTGCGCCCTGCCGTGTGGCCATACAGCAGTTTACGACCACTTGTGGGGTGTTTCTGTAAACCGCAGAATCAGGGCAATAAATATTGAGTTTTGTTTGGCTGTTAACCCTTGCTTTGTTACTGGAAAAAAATGATTAATGGATTAATTGTTTTTTTTAAAATGGGGGGATTTTTGAGTGGTTTCTATTATGTAAGCCCCACAAAGAGACTCCAGACCTGAACTGGTCCTTAAAATTTCAATATTTGCTTCTAAACTTCTAAGCCTTCTAACGTCCCCAAAAAATAAAATTTCATATTCAAAATGATCCAAACATGAAGTAGACATATGGGAAATGTAAAGTAATAGTTATTATATGAGGTCACATCTATTAGAAAAGCAGAGAAATAGAAATTTGAACATTTGGGAATTGTTCAAAATTTTTGGTAAATTTTGGATTTTTTCACAAATAAAGGTGAAATATATTGATTTAAATTTATGACTATCGTGAAGTACAATGTGTCACGAGAAAACAATCTCAGTATGGCTAGGATAAGTAAAAGTGTTCCAAAGCTATTATCACATAGTGACACATTTGCAAAAAATGGACTGGGTAGGAAGGTGAAAACTGGCCCGGGATAGAAGAGGTTAAAGTATGACACTTCCTAAAGGCCACCAATGGGATTGATCCTTTTATCCCTTTAAGACTATCGTCTTTTTCCACTATATCCCAATTCTCTCTTATCACTCTCCTAATTCGGTCTGCCATAGGACTACATTTAGAAAAGACAAACCGTTTCTGATTATCCACTTTTTTCCTGGCTTTTAAATTGCCTGAAATTGCTGTGTCCCTATGAATGGATACAGATTTTTTCATTGCTTCATTCAACAAATCCCTGGGGTCAGGGGCGTAGCTAACGGCTCATGGGCCCTGGTGCAAGAGTTCAGCTTGGGCGCTCCTTCCCTCAGTGCTTTGTGTGTCTTCCTATGCGGCACAAGGGTCTATAGGCCCCCTTAGGCTCCTGGGCCCAGTAGCGGTTGCTACCTCTGCACCCCCTATAGCTACGCTCATGCCTGGGGTAGCCTCTGGCTAGTGAACGTTTTTTTTAGATCTGCAGACTGTTCCCTAAAACTCTCATCTGTCTTATTTATCCTTCTCAATCTGACATTGTCCATATGGAACTGCTTTCTTCACTCTATCCGGATGATAGCTTGAATAGTGTAATAACGAGTTGGTTGCCGTTGGTTTGCGATAACCCTCGGTAACCAACTCACCTTCTCTCACCAAAATTACTACATCGAAAAATTCCAACTTAGAACCTCAAAAATTATGGGTAAACCTAATTTTCATTTTGTTCACAGAATTCAAGTATTCAAGTATTCTACAAGTATTCAGTGCCTAACCCGATTATGAAAACATCATCTATAACTCTTAGGTACAGCGGTATAGAGGACACATAAGGGTTTTCTACTGAAAATATATATTTATCTTCAAACCTAGCTAGATATAAATTTGCAAAGGTACATGCAACTGGCGTACCCATTGCCATCCCACATTTCTGTTTGTACCACCTGTCCCCAAATTTGAAGGCATTATTCTTTAGAATCAGACCTAAAGCTTCCTCTACAAACAAACTTCTCACTTTTATTAGTACCACTTAATATTTCAATAATTGCATTAATGCCTTCATCTTGTGGGATACGGCTGTACAAACTTT
Organism: Bufotes viridis; assembly: GCA_033119425.1. Taxonomy (NCBI): domain Eukaryota; kingdom Metazoa; phylum Chordata; class Amphibia; order Anura; family Bufonidae; genus Bufotes; species Bufotes viridis. The sequence continues at coordinate 240,503,131 of CM065592.1, forward strand.
CTACATCTAAAGAGACCGATTGAAACCCTTGCTGCCACTGGACAGATTCCAGTGCCAGTAACAGGTCCCCAGTGTTTCTAAGGTAAGATGGTACTTGGCGGAGTAAGGGTCTAAGTAACCAGTCCATGTACCTGGACAAAGGTTCCTTCACTGAACCAACCCCCGAAACTACTGGTCTCCCAGGGGGGTGGGTCAGTGACTTGTGTATCTTCGGAAGAAAATACCTAGACGGTTTCCACAGGAACAGTGGCAATAATTTCTCTGCTTTTTTCCTAGATAAAATATTGCATTCCACCTGTTTCTGTAAAAAGCTCTTTATTTGGTTCTGGATCTTTACTGTGGGATCTACTTTTAACACCTCATAGATACTACTATCTCCTAATTGTCTCTCCACTTCTGCTACATAATAATCTCTAGTCGTTAGCACCACGTTACCCCCCTTATCTGCTTGTTTTACTACAATGTCATTTCTTGACTGTAGCCATTTAAGGGCTTTCTCTTCTCCTATCCCAATGTTCTTTTTTCCTTTCGGGTAAATTAACGCCTTCACCCCTTCTAATACTTCATGATAGAATATGTCAATATTACTCCCAGCGGATATGGGTAGGCAGAACGTGGAGCTAATCCCTCCCACAAAATCCTCTGTGGGGGTGTCCCCTGGGGGCTCATCCAGATCAAGACCTGTAAAGCACTCCAAACAGGACACCTCCACTGGATTAAAATTAGCCATTGTACTAAACCCCAAGCGTCCTATATTAGCTGGTCTTTCCCCGTCTCTTATTTCACTTTTTACCTCTGACACATCCTTGAACAACCTGTTTAAATTAGTTTTTTTTACTGCTTTAAACAAATCAATCTCAAACATAACTGAATCAAACCGTTCCACCAGACTGAAGTTCAGTCCCGACTGAGGACTTTCAGTCTGGTTGTAGTTCACATCCAGTTAGGTTTACCACCGTATTCTGTTCTATATCATTTTCATCTTCCTCTAGAATCGTCTCCAAGAGACCTGTTTCCTTTTGTAACCCTGTTTTGTATTTATTCTTCTTTTTTCCTCTACCCCTCCGGATACCGCTCCTAAAGGGGGTTTGTTTTCCCTTTTTCCCACGGCATTTGTGGAATGATGAGTTGAAGAATCATCCGATACACTGGGATCAGAGTCTGTGGTCCAATAATCACTTTTTGTGCAGCGTTGATAACGCCTCCTTTTCAGTTTCTTGTTATTCCAATCGAAGCCTCTGCCCAGGTCATAGTCCTGTTTATCTCTCAAAAATGTATCTCTTTTCTTTTCTTTTCTATCTACTTGAACTATCATTAGTTTCTTATCCAATCTTTTATTAAAGGTTTGCAGTTGATTTTCCGTGAGTCATGTTTGTTGCTCCATTTCTCCACTGAGTGGGCCTCCATGCGGGACTTGTGTGCCGTGTTGCGCAGCTTCGAGTACTCCACCAACATGGGCAGCGATGATGACGCTGTCATCAGCCTTACTATCCCACTTCTATGTCTCCTTGAAAAAATGTTTCAGGCACTGGGGGGATACAGAGGACACAGACGATACACCCTCCACCGAGGACAGCTTGTCGACGCCTCTGGGCAGCCTGGCAAACATGAGCGACTATATGCTGCAGTTCCTGCGCAATGACAGACGAGTTACCTGCATTCTAACTGGTGCTGATTACTAGGTGACCACTCTGCTGGATCCCAGCTACAAGGACAACGTGCTGTCCATACTTCCATCACTGGAGCGTGAATGGAAGATGCGCGAGTACAAGGTTAGCATGGCCGAAATGTGGAAAAGCTTTGTCTGCACGCCACAATATACAGCACCATCATCTGATACGGACTAAGGTGTTTCAGCAACATGGTGGAACAATACATGTCCACGCGTCTGCACGTACTGACTGATGGGTCTGCCCCATTTAACTTCTGGGTCTCCAAATTGGGCACATGGCCTGAGCTTGCCCTTTACACCTTGGAGGTGCTGGCCTGGCCTGCGGCAAGTGAATTGTCCGAAAGTGTTTTTAGCACAGCAGGGGTGTGATCACAAACAGGCGCATTCGCCTATCCACAGCCAACGTGGACAAGCTCACGTTTATTAAAATAAACCAGGCATGGATCCCACAGGACTTGCCTGTACCTTGGCTAGAGTAGAAAGTCATACTGGCCACACCCAGCCATTGTTATACTCCAGCTTGTGCATTCTATTTGCTATTTCCCAATATTTTTGGGCCTCCACAAACAAAAACAAAAATTATAAACAAAAATAAAAACAAAAAGGGTTGGTGACCTCCTCCGCCTCTTCCGCCTGCACTGCCACGTTCGCCTGCACCCCCACATATGGACGTCATCTATTTTTTTTGCGGGTCCGCAATATGCAGACCGCAAAACGCATACAGTCGTGTTAATGTAGCTTTATATTGGCAGAGTAAAGAAGTATACCGGGCCCACCATTCCGGACCCATTGTTGTACTCCAGCGCAGTTTGTGCGCTCTCTTTGCTATTTCCCAATGTTTTGGGGATTCCCAAAAACAAACCAACAAAAAAATAAAAGGCAGTGACCTCCGCCGTCTCTTCCGCCTGCACCGCCATGTCCCCCTCCTCCATCTGTACCGCCACGTCCGCCTCTTCCACCTGCACCGCCACGTCCACCTGCTCCTCCACTAGGACCTCCACCTCTATGCTCAAGATTATTATGTCTTATATTGGCAGATTAGAAAACGCAGGTTACATAAACACAAGGACAAATGTCCACCCAAACTGAATGATGGGCAGCGTCCACAACCCCCTCAAAAAAGCCAGCTCAACAACTAAAGAAACCTACACAATAAGACGCTGATGGCTGTAAAAATGATAATAATCCTTATTAAATACATATAATTAATATATTAAAAAGAGATGAAAAACATCACCTTAAAAGTGCAGCATACCACTGAGGGACAGAGTAGTAGTGCTTTCAATGAAGAGGTTAATATGGTCACTATATATCATTCAATCACCAAATAGTAGGCACATAGTAACGAACATATTATGTAACCGTCAAGACACATGACTATCTAAACAAAATACATTGGACCGCTCTCACAAAGAGACTGCAAATACAAAACAAATAATTACATACCCATAAGTGGGGAAGTCCCCTCAGAAGGACCGCACACCCCGATGCGCGTTTCTGCGAACACCTTCATCTGTCACCCTCAGTCATATGCCGCACTTTTATGGTGATGTATTTAATGTAGATTATTATAATTTTTACAGTTATTTGAGACTCAACGCTTTTATTTATCCAAGCCATTCTGACATTGTTTTCTCATCACATATTGTATTTCATGTCAGTGGTAAATTTGAGTAAAAATATTTCATTTTTATTTATAAAAAAATATTAAATTTACTAAAAATTTTGAAAAATTTGCAATTTTCAATTTCTCTGCTTTTAAAACAGGTAGTGATGCCTCCTAAAATAGTTATTACTTTACATTTCCCATATGTCTACTTCATGTTTGGATCATTTTGTAAATTACTTTTTCTTTTTTTGGGACGTTAAAAGGCTTAAAAGTTTAGAAGCAAATCTTGAAATTTTTTAGAAAATTTCCAAAACCCACTTTTTAAGGACCAGTTTAGGTCTGAAGTCACTTTGTGAGGCTTACATAATAGAAACCACCTATAAATGGCCCTATTTTAGAAACTACAAAGTATTCAAAACTGGTTTTACAAACTTTATTGAAGGAATATGTAGACGAAATTTCAGAATTTCACTTTTTTGGCAGATTTTCCATTTTAATCTATTTTTTTCCGCTAACAAAGCAAGGGTTAACAGCCGAACAAAACTCAATATTTATTGCCCTGATTCTGTATGCCTTTTTGATCGCTTGGTGTTGCAGTTTTCTTTTTTTCCCTATTTTTTACAATTTTGTCTTAATTTTATTTTGGGAAAAGGACGCTTTTTTTTTACTTGAGACTTTAGGTTTTTTCACTTTATTTTTTGTCCCACTCTGAGACTTCAACTTTTGAGGGTCTGATCCCCTTTACAATGCATTACAATATTTCTGTATCGTAATGCATTGGCTGTAAGTGTATTACACACTGTAATACACTTACAGCCTTCCTGTCTGTAAGATCCAAGGGGCTGGATCTCACAGGCTGTCATGGGGTCCCCGTAACAGCAGCGTGGGGACCCCATGGCCACCCCGCACCCGGCACGATCCCACACGTGCCGCGGTCAGCGCTGCCCATGCAGTGCGAGGGTTAATGCTCCGGCATTGGTGTTTTCCCCGATGCCTGCGCATACAGCAGGGGTCCAGCTATCAGTGACTGCCAGTGACTGAAGCTCCTGCACCCGACCGATCAGCATGACACTGGTCTTTAAGTCCTGGCCAGATATGACGTACATGTTCGTCATGGGTCCTTAAGGGGTTAATACTGTGACACAGTAAGTATATGTATAAACTGTGAATGTGGCAGTAGTCCAACAACATGCACATGGTGATATATTAGACCGCCCTCTAATACTGAGGCACAGTAAGTCTATGTATAAACTAACAGATTAAGGCCTCATGCACACAACCGTTATTTTTCGGCTCGGGCGCAGACCCATTCACTTCAATGGGGCCGCAAAAGATGCGGACAGCACATGCCGTTCCGTGGCCCCGCTAAAAAAAATAGAGCATCTCCTATTCTTGTCCGTTTTGCGGACAAGAATAGGCATTTCTACAATGGGCCGCGTTCCGTTCTGCAAATTGCGGAACGGAATGCGGAACAGCTTCCATGTTTTGCGAATCCGCGGTTTGCGGACCACAAAACACATACGGTCGTGTGCATAAGGCCTAACTGTGAATGTGACAGCAGTTCAACAAGATGCACACAGCGATATAATAGACTGGCATTTATTACTGAGGCATAGTAAGTCTATCTATAAAGTAATGGATTAACTATGAATGTGGCAGCAGTTCAACAAGATGCACACGGCGATATATTAGACTGCCCTTTAATACTGAGACACAGTAAGTATATGTATAAACTAACAGATTATCTGTGAATATGGCAGCAGTTCAACAACATGCACTCAGCGATATACTAGACCGCCCTTTAATACTGAGGCACAGTAAGTCTATGTATAAAGTAACAGATTAACTGTGAATGTGGCAGCAGTTCAACAAGATGCACACGGCGATATATTAGACTGCCCTTTAATACGGAGACACAGTAAGTATATGTATAAACTAACAGATTATCTGTGAATATGGCAGCAGTTCAACAACATGCACTCAGCGATATACTAGACCGCCCTTTAATACTGAGGCACAGTAAGTCTATGTATAAAGTAACAGATTAACTGTGAATGTGGCAGTAGTCCAACAAGATGCACACGGCGATTACACTCAGCCTGCAGTGTCCCTGCTGTCTCCTTCTGCTCTGTTGTTAAAAATGAAAGTAAAAGCAGGTCATCATAATCTTATTGGTGAGGTTCTGACACCCGGGACCACCGAAAATCAGCTGTTTGAGACGGTAGCAGCGCTCGCAGTATCACACAGCCTTCTTGCTGCTTTCCCTAGGTCAGTGATGACACGTTCATTGGTGACTTGGCCTAGGCAAAGCTCAGCCCCATTGAAGTGAATGGGGCTGAGCACGATACCAGCCAAACAGCTGATTGGCCCACCGATTAGATACTGATGGCCTATCCATTAGATAGGTCATCAGTATTAAAATCTTGGAAAACCCTTATGAGTTTACACCATTTATAGAATTAGTAAACTGGCCCATTATGTGCAAAGGTCTATAAGTGGCTGTTTACGCTTAAAAATTGTGCCATGTTCCTAGTAATTGAAATCTCTGAGCAGCGTCAAAGGGGTTGTAGTACTTTTAATTCTGGAACTCAATGATTGTCTAAGATCATAGATTTCATCAATAGTGATTTTCTCATCTGTATCTACGACATATGAGAAGATTATTTTGATTGGATTTCATTTTTAATGGCCTGGTATTATAACTTAAATTGCCCTCATTTATCTGATATTATGGTGGTCATATGCGGCTCAAATTCTTTGGACCTTCTTTGGACTAAATAACTCCAAGAGGTGAATTAATTGGGAAAAAAACTATAATCTTATTGGAAGATCAGCATCCCCATGTTGCAAGAGAAGACAATCTTATTGGAGGGTTGCAATGCTAGCACTCCACAGTTATCAATTGCATAGGAAACACCCTGTAAAGGCTTAAAGGGATATTTCGGTTGTTTGAAGTTATCCCCTATCCACAGGATTAGATTGTCGGGGTCCTACGAGAACTGGGTCCACGTACCCCTTGCAGCCTCCCTGAAATGATTGGAGTGGCCGGTATAGCACTCGACTATCTCTGGAATTCCCATAGAAATGAATGGAGTAGTTGCACGCATGCCTAACTGGCCGCTTCATTCATATGGGGAAGGCTGCAGGAGGTACGAAGCCCCTGTTCTCTTGATCAAAGGAGGTCCAAGCGGTAGGACCCCTGCCGTTCTAATAGTTATCCCCTATCCTGTGGATTGGGGATAACTTCAAACAACTGCAATACTCCTTTAATTTTGCAGGAAAAAGACATTGTATGGTGGCCATTGTGCCTACTGTTTTCACTGAAGATCTATGAGTTGTCTAAAATAGATTATCCCTCTAAAATGAGTTTATTCTATGCGTACCATATGTACCGTATGTAATATTATTTTTCCAAAAGCCCACTCTTGTCTGGAGTTGTGTACCTTTAAAGCATTCCTCTATCTATCATGTGAATGACCTGAATATACATTAATATAATAATACACTGTATAAAATAACTTACATGGCAAAGTACCAGGGAAACAATAGTATTTTACATGGATTAATTCTTGAAAAAAGAACATGCTTGTAATGTGTAATGAAAGTCGGTCAAAATACAGAGGTCAGTGCCTTCCAGCTTGGGAAATAATTCGTTAAGTGCTTTTCTGAACCATCAGATTTCAGATCTTATCTCCTTTTTATGGCTTTTCAAACACCTGTACAGTTAAAGAATTGTTTCAGTTACTTGGCTGCTTGCCATTAACGTGCACAGCCTCTATCCCCACAGGCTACTGACCAACATGTTCAGGTAATGTAGTACTCCTTCAGATCATTTCCAGATTTGCTGATTATTTAGAAAGTACTACTGTAAATGGTTTTATAGCAGTGAAATGGTGATGAAACTAGATGTAGCCTTTTCTTATTACTTTTCATAGATTGTTGTTCATTAGAAAGCAGATTAAAACTGAAACATCCCATCTTTTCAATTGTGGTTATTAAAACTGAAAGGCAATAAGAGGCTTCCAGAGATATTACACAGATTTTCTAAAACCCTCTAAAACAAATATTCCAGCTCACCATGGGGTAGGAAATACTCTGTCTCACACTTTTGTCCAACAGCGTCCCCAGACATTACCTGGCCGCTCACAATAAGGATCCCTCAAAATTGTCCATCACTACCATCGAACGCATTGAAGCCAGTTGTTCAGATAGATACAGGACCCTCTAGAGACGCGAGATGTTCTGGATCTTCAAGCTGCACACGCTCGAACCCCATGGACTCAATGAAAGTTTGGAGAACCAATGTTTTTAATATCCGCTTACCGTTTATCCATCCGGGTAGCATAGTCCTAGTCACCAACCTCCCCACAATAGACTTCCCCCCCACACCAGCAATCATACAAAGACACCAGCACTATATCTATCCCTTGCGCTCAACCCTCATTCACTACAACTCCATACTTATCAGATCAAACCAAAACGTTTTACCCCTATCCAGTATCCATTTTTTATTACTTTCTCCCCTCCAGCTCATATACCTCTTCCACACCTACTTCCCCAATTTCCCAGAACAAGCATCCAGTAACTCCACAAGTTGTCATTTGCAAATTTCCCCATTCTCCCAATAATGTACTACATTATACAATACAGAATGACCATCCACAAACTCCATAAGTTGTCATTTGCATCTTTCCCTTTCCTCCCATTCATTCACTACATCATACAATACACTGTTTACCACAACATCTTTAAGGACATAGTCTCCTCCCCCTCAACACATATATTTTTTAGATCTCCATCCTAATCAGTCCCCCAATTTCCCCGCCACCACTATATACATATTCTCTTATATTATATATATTCTTTTATTATTATTATTCATTATTAGTAATAAGAAAGAATCCTTAAAAAATCAATCAGACAACAACCAAATAATGAAAAACAGTGATATCTGTCAACACCACTCATCACAACAGTACAGTATCCTTATAATTTTCTTATATGTTTTATACATATTCCTCCTTTTCATATATATTCTCCTTAGAAAAAGTTTTTTTTACCACACAACTACCCGACCTTATCACCTGTAATCATCATTTAACCCTGTATATATGGACACCATGATCACCATTTTACCCGCCGTTTTTTATCCTAGCTCTGCAAACTATCAGTCCCACCACTAGGGACTTCGCAGGGAATTTTTCCACAGCAAGAACACGGTGACAAGTACACAGGTACCCCCCCCCCTCTTTTTTTCCCCACACACAAAGGTTGACCTTATATTTTATTGCAAATTTTTTTGTAACGAAATAATGATAATATCATTTTATTTATGTTCATATTTATTCATATTCATGTGAATTTATGTATACCAATATTTACCAACTTATACAAAGTATGAAGATACAATTATTTCTTAAAAAGTCATTTTATAGTAAAAAAATGTTTTAAAAGAAATATATACATACAATTCAATTTCTTTTCATACATTGCTTATAAATTCTTTTAATATATGATCATTTATTTTAGAAATGTAATAAAGTATTGACTATGGATTTTTATACATTATATATTATACTATTATCAATCATGTTTTCTATATACTATACCATTATCAATCATGTTTTTTTAGACTAGATAAAGGGGTCTTTAGTACCCCGATACGCGTCGTCTTTTCAATAAAATCCTTCAAAACCAAGCTCAGGTTGTGTTTTGTGCCTGGTGTCCACCCGCTCGTCGTACGGCTCTAGTCCAGACGAATAGCTTCCTGCTTGCTCGCATGTAGAAGGTCTGGGGTTTATCACAGACCTGTAGAATAATTTCTTTAGTAAATTTCTAGAAATAAAATGAAGGAGACCCAGGGAACTCCCTGTGTGATACCCTGGGGACAATAAAAAATAGGAAAGATCTAGCTGCATTTTTTACTTTCCAGCTTTTTTGTTATGGTACATGAAAAGATGGATAGTAAAATTTACATTTTCCTGCAAAGTTAACGTTACAAAAAAATAAATAAATGTAGCAAAAATCATAACAATTAATGTGTTTAAAAAAAAAACATATTTACTATTACTATTACTATTTAACCGATAACAAAAGTTAATTTGAAATTCAAATCTTACTTATGTGTATGGCACAGTGGCCTGACGCAAAAAAAGTTATTGCTATGAATGTGAGAAGGGCCGGTGATGGTGGTAGTGGGGCCAACACGGTTTTCCTGTATTGGGCCCTGATATTCTTGATGGCAGCACTGTATGAGGGATCGCTTCTGTCAAGCTAATTTGATCAGTTTCTTTGAGAAGATAAATTCTAGACTGGGCCAGGCTAAGTCATTAAATGTCATATGTCTTGATGTTTCCAAAGCATTTGATACTATCCCACATAAATGTGTAGTACTTAAAATGACAATGCTGGACTTCTGGTTCTGGCGCTGGGATGTGGGGAGGAAAAACAGAGAGCTCCTGCTCTAATTTGGCCCTAGTACCTACCAGTAAGGTCCACCTCTGGACACCAAACACCATTGTAGAGCCCTCTCTTCTGCCTGGCTATCCTTGGAACTCTGTTGCCTTGCTGTGCTGAGATCAGAGTAAACGAAGAGAGAGGAGAGCGCGGGTTGTGTATCAGCGGACATCATCACAGCAGGCACTTAGAATAAGAGGAAGCTGCCAGTGGGTTCTGACATCACATTCAGACCCTGGTCAAATGCGGCGGAGGCAAAAAGGGCTGCGGAGGTGAGCGCTGTTTAAAAGGAACAAATAAAACCGCCTGGGTAGGAGGAGAGTTGCTGCGCCACGAGAATTAACTTTTCACATGGACTACTATAAAGGCCATATGTTTACTGATTAATCTTAAAGAGATGTAGCCAGCAGGGGACCCCCCTGGAACCATAGATTCTTAACTGAATTAACACTTATAAAGAAGAACAAAGAGTGACACAGACTTGTATTGTGTTCAATTTAGCTATACTCTATATCTACACTGGATATTACTGCATCCTGCGAGCTGAACCCCAGTCCATAGACCAATATTTGTTACGTAGTAACCAGAAATCGTCTAGCTATAGTAAGATATCAGACCAAGGGGACGCAGTCCAGACCTGTCTCCACAAGATGGCGCCAGCGAACAACAGTTCAGCCTCCACAGACTGATCCTCAGCAGAGACCCAAAGGCATCATCGATCTAAGCTCACAAGAATCAATAAATCTATGTTCCTTTGATCCTTTACAACTCACACCAGATATCCAAACAATTCTGGAAGCCACTGTCCAGACGATGCTGTCATCAGCTGGATATCACTTAGCAGGCCTCATGTGCTTAAAAGACCGAACAAAGGATTACTTTATTAGAAGACTAAATTATATACACGCACACACACACCTGAAGATCGTAATTGCAGAGAACGAATACCTATTAATTCAGTTAGATGACATCGAAATCCAATCACAGCGCAACAACCTGAAAAAAGACCCAGATGAGGCTGTGAGAGGGAAAAACCCTGGGTCAGGCTAATTGCACAGGGCTGACGTGTTTTTATGATATGCTGTTTTTTACTAGAATTTTGTGAGTGGAACATTGCGTTTTCTCTACAAACCTGAAAATGGTCAGTATCCCAGAGGAGGTTAAACCTTCCCAGATATACAAGCAATGTGAAGAGGATTAGCCAGCAGCTCTGGATCTGAGTCACTGTTGCAGAGTTGAGAGGGCGCACAGAATAGGCCCTGATCCCAGCTTCACAAGGCCACCTTATGACAGATGCAGTCAGTCTTCGCCCCCCCCCCCCCAACCGCACAAGCTCGAGACAAGTGATAATGAAATTCTTGGATTTTAATGATTAAGTCCAAATCTTGCAAGCCTTTAGGAGATGAAAGAATCCACTGGAGTTCCTGAATTCCCGTGTATTGCATTTTGAGGACTATTTTTCAGAAGTGGCAAAACAACAAAAAAGTTTGCACTGCATTGGTCAAAATGAAGATTTGTTTGCAACTGGCTTTGGCTACTTTCACACTAGGGTTGTTAATTCCAGTATTGAGACCTGGCAAAGGATCTGAATACCAGAAATAAACAGATCCGTTTTGATTTTACACATCAGGATGCATCTGTTCTATTAGGATATGGTTCTGTGAAATCCGAATGGAAAAAATAGGATTCGTCACTAAATACATTGAAAGTCAATGATTGACAGATCCGATTTTTTAGGGTCCTTGATTTTTTTCCGTTTTTACGACTGAACACAAAACCGCAGTTTGCAGCTGTTTTGTGTCCGGTCACAAAACGCAATTCTGACGGAATGGAAGACATCCTGATTCATTCTGGAAGCACGTCCACGCCCTCTGTATCACCAGCCTAGGGCTGGATTACAGGAGGTATTTAAAGGTTCGTCCTACCACAGGAAGATGCCTGAGCAACTCATGGTCACTAGCTTGTCTAGTTCCAAGTGTAAAGGTGTTTTTCAAGTTCTGCTTTGCTGTGTACCGGACCCTGCTTTTGAAATTATCGGATTTTTCCTGTTTGCCGCCTGCCTCTGACCCCGGACTTCGTTTACGGAACTTTCTTGCTTGCTGCCTGCCTCTGACCTCGGACTTTGTTTACAGACCTTGCTTGATCGCTGCCTGCCCTGACCCCGGCCTTCCTGACCACGTGCTCATCTTGGTGCTTGCACCGGTATCTCTGACCCCCTGGTCAGCTGCCACTGACTCGGGGACTGCTCTGGAGTGGCACCTGGCAACTACCCTAATGGCCAAAGCCTATCCTCACCATCAGAGGCTCTAGTGAAGGCCAGGTAGTTGCTTAGTCACGCCCCTCCAGAGTATAGCCAGTCATTGGCGCAGTGGGTCCACACCCGCTTGCATAACAATTGTAACAACGAGCAGACTCCCCATACTCTAAAACTACCCGAATGAAAGGACCTACTTAAGCCAGGGATAGTGAAGCGACAAGTGGATTTTTCCTTGAGTCTGACACCCACCATGATTCCTAGTCAAAGAAGCAACGACCTGCTAAGTTGGAGAAATGTATACACTCTCTCAGCTTAGAAAATAACATGGAGCATTAAAGATGTAATTATGCGAGACAGAAATTATGAACTTCTTCAACTGTGAAACAGCTGTAGTTGATCTACATACCACACAACTGTATCTTATATGTGATTTATAATAAGTCTGTTATGTTCAGGTTTACATTTTTGTATTGAATTGTCATCTCTGCTCTAAATTCTTCAATTCATAGGAATTATCTGAGGCAGTTATGGTCTAAGTGCCTGCAGAGGTTTACTGGATGAGGTACCTATGGGTGAGGCACATTGGGCTGGAGGCATCTACCCAATTTCTTTTGTAACTTAGAGTTTAGATCTAAAAATGGGAAAGGAATGCAAATTTCTTTTGGAATGGGAAGAGTCTGAGGCCCCCTAATAAAAGATCACAGGTCTTACGCCATTTAAAGCACCTTCGCCTGAATATAGCCCTCCTAAAGCAGATACATTTAACGCAATAGGATTTTTTTTCCATTAGAAAGTTCTGAGTGAGTTTTATTTTTTTCATAAGAGCTTTTCCTTCAGATTTTTAGATGTCTGAAAGGGATGATAGATGGGAAAATGTGTTACTTAAACTTGGAGGGGATACATGGAGCATATACAGTATTCATGGCCCAAATGGTGAGAATGTCAAATTTTTTCTCCAGAAGGACAATAGGATTGTTGAAATCTGTAAGTGTTGGCAATGACACACAGTACAGGCTTCAGCAGTTTGAAAGTCCGAATCAGGTTTTATTTCTTCCCAAATAATATAACAGAAACCAAGTTAAGTCTTCACTTTGAGCAAATTCACAAACATAAACAAAATGCCTGCCCATCTGGGTGCTAACTAAACAGCGGTATCTGCGCCTATGCTCAGCATAAACATTAGATCAGTCTTTGCACAACAAGCAGATCTTGCAGCTTCCAAGCACTGGCTCTGAATGAGCCTTTCAGGATTGTATTTATGTCCCCCAGTGATGAGGCCAGCATCTACACCTTGGTTTGCCTCAGGTTAGGGGAATGTGGTGTACTGGAGTGGGGAGGGAATGGCAAGTCCCACTACACACACCTAACTGCCATTCCTTAAAATCCAACTTAGAATAATATTTGAACAAAATGCCTCAGCAGACTATACTTTGCTGAAACAACCCAGCTTTCTAGATTTTTTTTTTTACTTCACCCATCTGAGCATTCTGGGTGAGATATACACCCCCTCCAGTACTTTACCAGACACCATGTTACAGAATTTAAAGACTTTTATAATCGTCACAAGAAGAAAAACTCTAGGCCCGTCTACTTTGCTTCTCTGTATGCCAGACAAGGTTTTACCTTAAAGGGGTTGTGTCACTTGAGCAAGTGGCATTTATTATGTAGAGAAAGTAATACAAGCCACTTACTAATGTACGGTTATTATCCATATTGCTACCTTTGCTGGCTGGATTCATTTTTCCATCACATTATACATTTAGACCCACAATTTTAATCCAGGTATACTGCTAGTTTTTGACGAAAGGATTCGTCGTAGTTACATTATGCAGTACCTCCAAAATGTTTGTAAGCTTCAAGGATACTGTCTAGGTGATAAAATAATCCGCTACAAAGGTTCGGATGTTTCTCACCTAATACAGCTGAATATATACAGAATGCCTGAAGCCAATTTTGAAATGTTTTTTGTTGATTTCTTTTTCTCTCAATTAATTCTCTGTTGCAAATTTTTACTTTTGTTTGATGTAACAGATGGAATCCCAACAAAGAAATCTGGCAGGGCATTCGTTCTTTTATAGATGTTTCCTTTACGCTGCTGCTCATTTCCAAAGATGGGACTAAACATCTGTCATTAGAGATATGACTTGAATTCCCGGGGGTATAAATATTCGCAGATAAATATTCATTTTCCTTTTGACTATCCGAATGCCTGCCTGGAGAAGCCCAGACAGAATTCGGATTCTAAATAGTCTCCTTGTGAGACATAAAATAAATGAATTATTTGAATAGCTGCACCTTTTTGTCTGAAAAGGTATCTGTATAGAAAGGATTTTTTATATTTGATGAGTTAGTGCACTGCAAATTGCAGTCACTATGTAATCTGGGTGTAATAATGCTAGTCTCACCATCCTGTTGAACAATGCTCACGCTTAGCTGCTCAAGTCTTCTTAGCAGTTGAAGTAGGTGACCATTGAGGAGTTTTTGCTCTTTTCTTCTCCCTGCTTCAAACGCTGTGTGACGCAGAATAATAGGTATTCCTGCGTCTTACAGCATCTTGTGGTGGTGAGTAGGTCCTCTTTTTCTTCCTGCTTCTTTTTGTGGGCAGGGGTGACTGCGACTCATTGCTGAGATGAAGCGCAGTGATGATGTCTTTTCTTGTTTCCAGCTCTGCGGCCCTGTTTGAGGCTGCTGCACAGACCGGATTAGTTGATTGAAGATCTGGATCCTCGTTGCTGCATTCCTTCTGCAGACATCTCCTAAGCCACTCTTCTCCTCTGTGAGTTTCTGCCTTCCTGATCAATTGTTTCAGTAATTCTTACATTCTTTCTTCAAGTGCAGGTCTGGTTTCTTCAGTGCCACTTATGTGCAGTAACGATCTTTTTTCTTCTTTTATAGGTTACTCCTTGAGGCCAGCCGTTGGATCTCCCTTCAATCAAGTTGTTCCAGCTACTTCCATGAGGACTTCTGCCTCTACCATTTCAATCTGTGTCCAGGTAAGTGACAAAGACTAATGTAACTTATGCACATGAAATAGTGGGGTCATGACACCATGCCCCCCTTATTTGTATCTGCAAATATGGTTTGTTCAATACAGTCTCATACTTACCAACATTTCAGTTGGTAAAATTGGGCATATAAGCACCTCCCCAGGGAATGCCCCAAACCAGACCAGAAACACCCACTTACAGGTGGGGTTTGTATTAGCTCATCCTTTTTTGGGCCAAGGACAGGAAATTTGGGACAGTTGGCAACTATGCAGTCTTCTGAGCCTGATACATAGCCTGTTGTGTGTGATATTGCCTGCTAAGTTGTGCTAAGTGTCTAATCCTACCTTGTACAATACTGTCTGGTGTGGTGTGTATCTAAGCTTATCATCTGAGATACAGTCTACTGTTCCTGTATCACAGATTCTCATGTGTGATATTGTCTCATGAGCTGTGTATTTAAGGCCTCATAATTATAACTGTTTCTGCAAATTGAGGATCCACAAAATAAGGATACTGTCTTCAGTGAGTTTGTGGTCGGCATTTTGATGACCTGAATAGGACATATTCTGTCCCTTGCGGAAAAGACAAATGGATGTTGAAAGTACATGGATGATTTGCAGATCGCTAAATCGGATATGGTCAGAGTGGTTAGGTGGCAGCAGCATGAGGAGACCACAGAGTGGTGAGGTGGCAGCAGCATGAGTAGACCACAGAGTGGCCCAGTGACATAGTGTTGAGGTGGCACCAGCATGAGGAGACCACAGAGTGGAGAAGTGGCAGCAGCATGAGGAGACCACAGAGTAGTGATATGGCAGCAGCATAGGGATACCACAGAGGGGCCCAGTGACATAGTGTTGAGGTGGCAGCAGCATGAGGAGACCACAGAGTGGCCCAGAGACATAGTGTTGATGTAGCAGCAGCATGAGGAGACCACACAGTGACAGAGTGGGGAGCTCAGGGCCAATGCCAGTACCAGCTGAAGATGGTAGCTGGCAGCAGAAGCACCTGGCATCAGGCATAGCATCAGGTGGGTGGCAGCATCAGAATAGCAGCAGAAGAAGTTAGCTAGAAGCAGCAGGCCTCATTTGTCAAAGTGCAGGTGTGGCACCATAGATGATCTAGTCAGATGCATCAGACACTGGTGTTTGAAAATCCTGGCTGATCCACGCCTGATTCATCTTCACAAAGGTCAGTTTACCCACATTTTAGGTGGACAGGTGAGTTCTCCTTGGGGTAACTATGCCCCCCCCCCCCCGGGCACTAAACATCTTCTCTGATGCCACACTTGTCCCGGGCAAACTTGGCCAGTTGCTGCCACAAATCAACTTTGGCTGCCCAGTAGTCCAGGGGATCTTTGATTTGGGGTGGCAGGGTGCACTCCAAGTATGCCATAACCTGGTGATTAAGGTTCTTCTCTATATTTACCTGCTGCTGCTGGTGAGTAGTTTCTTCAGTAGGCAGGTGAAGAAAACTGCTCATCAGCGACTCTAGACTTAAGTTGCTGCTGATGGAGCTGGTACTGCTCCTGCTTCCCCACCCCCAGCAGCAATGGCAGTGGAACTTGAGCGCAGAGGGCCCCCCCAGTCAGACCTGCGTGAGGATGGGCGATGGTGCACATAGGCAGCGGCCAACTGACTACATAGGATGTCTCGATAGTAGTTCAGTTTGTCCTCCCTCTCAGTGGGTATAAAAAAGGCCCCCATTTTGGAGTGGTATTGAGGGTCTAACATGGTTGAGAGCCAGTAGTCATCCCTCTGGCGAATGGTGACAATTCGGCTGTCACTACGTAAGCAAGTGAGCATGCATCAGGCCATTTACGCAAGTGACTTGGAGGGACTCCCTGCCTTCATTTCCACTGCATACTGCCACGATGTGTCTGGGTCCTGTGCCTCATCTTCCTCATTGCCCTGTAGCTCCTCTAGCTGCCCCTGCTCTTCCTTCTCCTCCACCCATTTTTCTACACATTGATTATGCTCGAATGTCCTCCTCCTCCTCCTCCTCTAGTTCAGCCCCCGCAGGGCTCATGTGGCTATGAAATGTAGTTGCCACTTCTCCTGTCCCCTGGCCAGCCATATTTAGCAGCATCTGTTCCAGGACATGAATTAGTGGAATGATGTTGTTCATCCCGTAGTCCTGGAGACTGACAAATAAAGTGGCCTCCTCAAAGGGCCCGAGCAAACGGCAGGTGTCATGCATGAGCTGCCACTAGCTAACGTCGAAGTTACACAGCGGAGTACCTCTATCCGCCTGTATCATCAAGAAATCGTTTATGGCCTTTCTCTGTTCATAATCTTCACATATAATTCAGCCGTATATATCACTTAGAGCATATTTTGATAGATGAGACTATTACTCACACTTTATTCTTCAAGATTAAAAATGCTGCATTGCTCGCAGGCCCATATATTCAGAGAACGCCAAGTTGTAGCACATTCATTCAAACGCGACTTTTCGGGGGTCACACCCCCTTACTCATGCCTGAAGATCAGTTATAATCAACATCCTTAAATATTCAATGGTATGGGCGTAGTCTGATTCAGGTTTCTACTCTTTTTTTTGACAATCTGTTTATTGATTGTAATAGCATAGTACAAAGAGAAGGATCAATTACAATGTATTTTATACTTGACTATTACACTGTGAATGATTAAGTGTAAACATTCATAACATAACATCCCCCTCCCCAATTTTGTGCATTAGTTGAGAAAAAGAACCCGCTGCCTAGGCAACCTCACGAACCTGCCGAAACACTCAAAGGAATGTGTCCACACAGTACTTCATATAGATACCATGTAGTATTTTCAAAATATGAAATAAGTTTAGTTATAACAGAGCTATATAAAGTCTTCATAAATACAGACCATTTTTAAAAAAATCTTTTGGTTAACTTCTCTTTGTCAGATAATGCGAAGATCCAGTCCATATGAAATAAAAATGTCACTTTTATTGAAATAAAGGAAATAGTAGGCGTGTATGGGTCAAGCCATAGGTGCAAGATGCTTTTTTTGTATGGCAGCAGCCCATATATGCAACAAAGCTTGCTGACTCCTGGAGAGACTTCGATCTTCATCTGCTAGGATACTAAAAATAGCCCATTGAGGAGTCATAGTAAAAGATACGTTGTATGTAGTTAGTAGGTGAGTTTTTACTTGTTCCCATAAAGCTCTAATATATGTACAGTCCCACAGGTGATGGAACAAATCCGTGTTCAATATATTACATTTAGAACATGAAAATGTATTGTCACATGACATTTTATTTTTATTGTTCGGTGTTATGTAGGCTCTATGGAAGATTAGTATCGCCGCCATGTCTGTATAGCTACTAGCCGTAGTATGCTTATGAATTTTCAGTGTAGCTTCCAACAGTGATTTAACATCTAGATCAGGAAAATCTTTAAGTCATTTCCCTTGGCCTGTAGTAATAGTCTCCCAGTCTATGGTAGGTCGGAGAAAATTATAAATATTGCTAGTAGAGGAAATCTGAGATCTAGCTCTATTAAGAAATAAATCAAGACAAGCCCCTCTGAAGTTTTCCAGAACCCCATTCAAACATTGCTGGGCAAAACTGCTTGCTTGTAGATAAATAAATTTATTATGCAAAAATGCTGGGAAGCTTTGCAAAGCGCCTGTGTAGGGGATAATAGTATAGTTGGAGTCCAACAGATCCAAAACATATACACAGCCTTGTGAAGCCAAAGTGTGGTATATTCTAGGCGGTTTGCCTTCCAGGAATTTTGGGTGATCCACAAAGGGTTGAAAATATGTGTGTAAACTACTCAATTTACTAATCTTCTGTACTTTATGCCATGTTTGGATGGTGTTCCATAAGACTGGAAAGTCCCTAATGTTAGTGGGAAGCTTGTTGGTAGGTAAATGTAGAAGAGCTGGTAGAGAAATGTAAGGAAATAATTGACTTTCTAATTTTTCATTAGCAAAATGGGATTTATCCCGAAGCCAATCTATAACGTATCTAAAATAAGCCGCCAAGTTATATAACAAAACGTCTGGGAAATTAAGGCCCAATATTCTAGGTTGCTGAAGCTTGTATAAACTAATACGACTTTTTATGGAGGATTTCCAAATAAAGCGTCTGAAAGTTTTCTGGAGAAGTTTGATGTCAGTTGAGATGGAGTAAAAGAGGGAGCGTTTGAATCAGGTAGAGCAATTTGGGAACCGCTGCCATTTTGAGGAGGTGACATCGACCTGAGAAGGATATCATTAAATGTTGCCAGGAGGGAACTAGCGTGATAAGGGAATTAATAAGGGATTTGTATAGGTGTGTTGGATTAGCTGTTAACTTGACCCCCAAATAGGTAATAGATTCCGGGCGCCATTGAAAGGGAAACTCCGTACCCCAGTGACTTCTGGCCGTTCTAAATATGGGCAGTGCTTCAGATTTTTGAAAATTAACCTTATAACCAGAACTATTACTAATTTCCGCTATAGTAGACATAATGTCTGGAAAAGCCTGACATGGGTTAGAAATGAGTAGCAATATATCATCAGCAAAGGCCAAGATTTTAGTTTCATGCAGACCTGCTTGTATACCGTGAAATGATGGAAGGGAATGTAGAGTCCTAATCAAGGGATCCAGGGCTAAGTTTAATAACAAAGGGGATAGTGGACAACCTTGTCTGGTTCCCCTGCCCACTTCGAATGGGGAAGAGCAAATTGAACTGAGCCAAATTGATGAGCGAAGGGCGAGATACAACATCCGGACCGCAGTGCAGAACAGTGGACCAAATTGTCTTATTCTAAGAAGGTCCTGCAAATAATTCCAAGAGAATCAGTCAAAAGCCTTGTCGGCGTCCAGACTGACCAATATGTTCTTGGTTTGCCTGTTGGCTCTGGTATATGAGATTGCCCCCACCGCAGTCCGGATGTTGTATGTAATAGATCTCCCTATCATGAAGCCTGTTTGGGCAGGGTGAATAATATTTGCCAAGATTTGTAACCTGTTTGCCAGTATTTTGGTGAAAATTTTTAAATCCACGTTCAAAAGTGAAATGGGGCGATAAGATTCCACTAACAAATGAGCCTTCCCTGGTTTTGGGAGGACCGTTATAAAAGCATCATTAAAGCCATCCAGGTTAGTGTTAGAGGCAATAATACGGTTGTACAGTGACTGTAAATGTGGACTCAGGTTTCTATTCTTATATAAAAACAATCAATTAGTTATATGGTGACCATATCACAAAAATACCTTAAAATTACAAATGTAATTTAACCCTTTTGGTTTTAATGTTTCCATTTTTGTAATCCACCGAGTTTTATGTTGCAACAATCTACGTTTATTATCTTCAGGAGTTATCCCAGGTTTAATATACTCTAGTACAGGGGTGGCCAACCTGTGGCTCTTGAGCCACATGTGGCTCTTTGCTTCTTCAAGTGCGGCTCTTGCTGTGGAGCTGGGAAGCAGTCAGGCTGGCTCACTCTCCACCTCATGCTCAGATATTTTTTCCTGATGGGGCACCGTTGCTACTTTGCAGCTGTAGCTCACTCTCCACTACGTCCTGATGCACACAGTGCGAGAATGTAGTACGTGAAGACATGCACTTTTTTTAAATTATAGAACTGAGCATGGGGGTCTGATCTAAGCACGGGAGGTTCTGATCTGAGCATGGGGGAGGGGTCTGGATCTGGGCAATGGAGGTCTGATCTGAGCATGGGGGGTCCTGATCTGAGCATGGGGGTCTGATCTGAGCATGGGTTGGTCAGGTCTGAGAATGGGGGGATCTGATCACTGAGGGTCTGACACTGGGAGTCTGATTTGTGTTGTCTGATACGAGCATTGGGGGTCTGATGAGGTTTGGGGATCTTATTTTAGGTCAGATGGGATTTAGGAGTCTGATCTGAGGTCTGGTGAAAAAAATTTTTTTTTTTTAATCAGACCTCAGATCAGATGAAAAATCTTTTTCTTTTCTCTTATTTTTCCTTGTTACAACCTAGGTGCATCTTGTAGGGTGAAAAATATGGTGACTGTGTAAATGTATAGCTTGTGGCTCCTGGTAATCACTTTTTTTTTTTTTTTTGGGCTCACTGTGTCTGTAAGGTTGGCCACCCCTGCTCTAGTATCACCCATTTTTTTCATACCATTTATGTTTTCTTTCCTGACAGTGTTCCAACAATGTTGCTGTCTGTAGATTCCATATATCTCTTTATATTTGACTTATGTTCATTGAGTCTTATTCTTTCTCTCTCTTTGTCTGTCCTATATACCACATGCTACAGAGGCATCCCAAGCCATAAATGACGTTCTTAGTCATACATGTAGCATAGTGGTACATAGGAATTTCATATCCTTTTCTGGGGTGATTATTGGTATGTCCTTTTAAAATTTGGTTACAATGCGTGCAATCTCCCTTAATCAATTTGTTACCTATTGTTCAGCCCTTTTCGATATGCAAAATTAGGTTTTGATTTAAATAATCTTCCGTACTTCTTATCATGTTGTAATATATCCCAATATTTATTAATAGTTTTTTTTTAATTAATGCTGCATGATGATCACAAGTACCTATATATACTTGGCGATCTTTTGCGTTTTTATTAGTTTTCCTGACAAATGAAGTGTCTCTTGGAATTTGATCTACTTCCTTTTTTATATTATCAATCATGTTTTTTGAATATCTTCGATTAATGCATTTTTTTGTCAATACATTTTTTGGTCTTGTGTAATCATGATTTGTTTAAGTTATAAGTTTAGTTCGTATTAACTGACTCTTTGGTAAGCCTCTGAAAGTATGTCCGACATCACGCTTGTATAAAGTAGTATATTATTTCGGTCAGTAGCTTTTGAATATAATGTAGTGTTGAAGCCCCCTTTGTCATCATTTGTAATTTCCACATCCAAAAATTGTATGGTGGCAGGATGATAATGTAACTGGAATTTAATTGATTCATGACAGGTATTCAAATATTCAATAAATGTAAAAGGGATTGTTTAGTATCTTTCCATAATAGGAAAATATCGTCCACATAGCGTGCCCATATTACTTGCAGCTGCGGGGTACTTCGATAGGGTCCTCCGCTGAACCAAGTTTTGAAAATATTTTTATGGCCATGTATGAAGAAAATTTTATTTTTGGTCCATGAAAATTACAAACTACGTCCACATGGCTACACTATGTGGATGATATTTTCCTATTATGAACAATCCCTTTTAAGATTTATTGAATATTTAATTACATGTCACGAATCTATTAAATTCCAGTTACCTTACCATCCTACCAGCATACCATTTTTGGACATGGAAATTACAAAGGATGATAAAGGGGGCTTCAACACTACATTACATTCAAAACCTACTGACCGAAATAATATACTACTCTATACTAGCCATCAGGACCGATATACTTTCAGAGGCATACCAAAGAGTCAGTAATACGAGCTAAACTTATAACTAAAAAAAATTCATGATTACATAAGACAAAAAATGTACTGACAAAAAAACAACATGATTGATAATATAAAAAAGGAAGTAGATCAAATTCCAAGAGACACTTTATTTTTCAGGAAAACTAATAAAAATGCAAAAGATCGCCCAGTATATATAAGTATGCAACATTGATTGAGCAGAAAGAGATACGAATAAGACTCAATGAACATAAGTCAAATATAGAGAGATATATGGAATCTACATACAGCAAAAAAGAGGAAAAAGAAAAAAATAAGTACCAAGAGACCACATTGTTGCAACACTGTCAGGAAAGAAATAAATGGAATGAAATAAAAAGGTTGATACTAGAGTATATTAAACCCGGGATGACTCCTGAAAATAATAAACGTAAATTATTGCAACATGAAACTAGGTGGATTACAAAAATGGAAACATTAAAAGCAAAGGGGTTAAATGACATTTGTAATTTTAAGGTATTTTTGTGATATGGTCACCGTGTAACTACCGTATTTTTCGCCATATAAGACGCACTTTTTCCCCCCGAAAGTGGGGGGAAAATGGCAGTGCGTCTTATAGGGTGAATACTACCATTTTCCTATAGCTAAAGCCAATACATCGCACAGCCTGCGATGTATCAGCATAGAAGGAGGAGGCGGCGGAGCCTGGCAACACGTGGCGGGCGGCCCGCCGCTCACAGCGTGACTGCTTTCATACCATTTATAATCTTTAATCATGTCCCCTTATTCCCTATAAGCCCAATACAGTAGCGCTCTGCTAACCTGCTATACCGATCCTCTAGCAGGCAGAGCGGTGCGACGGCAGGCTGCTGTGTAACGTCCTCACTGACGTCATCTGCCTGCTCCTTTCACTTTATGAATGAAGCAGGAGGAGCAGGCAGATGATGTTAGGACATTACACAGCAGCCTGCCGTCGCACCGCTCTGCCTGCTAGAGGATCGGTATAGCAGGTTAGCAGAGCGCTACTGTACTGGGCTTATAGGGAATAAGGGGACATGATTAAAGACATTAGTAAAAGAATTATAAATGGTATGAAAGCAGTCACGCTGTTAGCGGCGGGCCGCCCGCCGCGTGTTGCCAGGCTCCGCCCCCTAAGCAGTCATTATGGGCCAGATGTTTTAGAAAAGGGGGCATCTTTGGATGGCAATGTAATGGGGGCACCTGTGGATGACACTGTAATTGGGGTGATCTGTGGATGACACATATAGCATAAGATGCTATATATGTGTCATCCACAGATCCAATCCATTACAGTGTCATTCATAAATGCCCCCATCACAGTGCTATCCACAGATCCCCCCATCGCAGTGCTATCCACAGATCCCCCCATCACAGTGCCATCCACAGATCCCCCCATCACAGTGCTATCCACAGATCCCCCCATAACAGTGCCATCCACAGATCCCCCCATAACAGTGCCATCCACATCTCCCCCACATAACAGTGCCATCCACAGATCCCCCCATAACAGTGCCATCCACATCTCCCCCACATAACAGTGCCATCCACAGATCCCCCCCATAATACTGTCATGCACAGACCACCATTACTTCAAAAGCACACCTTTTGGTTAAAAATATTTTTTTTCTTATTTTTCTCCTCAAAAACCCAGGTGCGTCTTATAGGCCGGTGCGTCTTATAGGGCGAAAAATACGGTAATTGATTTGTTTTTAAATAACAATAGAAACCTGAAACAGACTACGCCCATACCATTGAAAACTTAAGGTTGTTGGTTACACCTGATCTTCACGCATGAGTAAGGAGGTGTGACCCCTGAAACGTTGCGTGTCATGCCTTCAGCAAGTTTATTGTTAATTTATTCATAGTTTTCATGTATAGTCGATTTGCTTTCTGAATAATTCTCTGTTGATTGTGTAACAGCACCCTCTAGTGTCTGTTTTACATACAATTGCAGCTATTTTTACTAGAAGTTTGGTCTACTCCAGCTTCCATACCCCAGTGACATCATCAGCCCTGCACATAGCAGCCATCTTCCTCATTTACAGCCATCTTTCCAGAGGTTAGCACATGGTTTGGAAGACTCTGGAGTCATCCTCCACATCTAAGCTCACGGTAGCATCGCTGGTATGTCACATAGCCACATTACTGTCTTTTTGCATCTGTTTGCATATGTATTTTGCATATCTTTTTCCTCTCTTTTATAGTAGCTTACAGTTAGCAGCTAGGGACCATGCTTGTTATGCAGATAGGATAGCATGCTCCTGTTAGATATGAATCTGTGTTTGTATGAGCATTGCTATGCACAGAAATGTATTATATGCATTGCTATATGTCAGACCCCATTAGTAAGTGCATTGTTTTTCTGTTCCCCAGTTTCACCGCACTTATATATCCTTGCAATAAAGACAAGTTGGATGTTGCTCAGTTGTCAATCCATTGCTGGAAAAGGTTTAGCTGTCTGTCAAGCTATGTACAAAAAAGGGGGACAGTGCATCGCGTTTGAATGAATGGGCTACAATTTGGCGTTCTCTGAATATATGGGCCTGCAAACCATGCAAAATTTTTAATCTTGAAGATTAAAGTAATAAAAATACCGATGGTTCTTCAGAAGCGAATAATATTCTCCTCATCTATCAAAATATGCTCTA
This sequence comes from Bufotes viridis, assembly GCA_033119425.1. NCBI lineage: Eukaryota > Metazoa > Chordata > Amphibia > Anura > Bufonidae > Bufotes > Bufotes viridis. Next base: position 240,528,139 of record CM065592.1, read on the forward strand.
AGTGATATATGGCTGAATTATATGTGAATATTGTGAATGCAATACTCAGAGTCAAAGTGAGACTCTGAGTCAGCCTAGTATTGAAAACGTACGGGAGTACACCGATTGATTATAGTGACTTTCTCTGTTCATATAATCGGTCCAACATATGAAGGGTGGATTTCCAATGCGTGGAAACGTTGTATATCAGCTTGGAGGAAGCCGCTCTGCCACTGCAGCTCCAGGAGGGTGTGCTTTGCGGTGTACGAGTGGCTGAAGTGCATGCAAAGTTTCCTGGCCATTTTCAGGATGTCTTGCAGATGGGCTGAAGACTTCAGTAACCGCTTTAAAACCAGATTAAACATGTGCGTCATGCAGGGCACATCGCTCAGCCCTCCTTGACACAGCGCCTACACGATGTTCTTCCCGTTGTCGGTCACCATGGTTCTGATTTTGCGTTATCGAGGAGAAAGCCAGGATTCGATTTCTTAATAAAGGACGCGGCGCAGTTCCTCCCCTGTGTGACTCCGGTGTGACAACGTGGAGGGGGAAGCAGCGTCACCTGGCCAAGTTGCTGGTGTGGCTGTGCAGGAACTACATTTACCCAGTGGGCTGTAAAGGACATATATTGTCTTTGACTGTAGTTACAGCTCTACACGTTGGCACAGCCGTGCACTTTGGCAGACACCAACAGGCTCAAGGACTGGCCCACCTTCTGTTCTACCTATGTGTGCAGGGCTGGTACTGCCTTTTTGGTAAAGAAATGACAGCTCGGAACTCTCTACCTCGGCTCAGCCCAAGCCATCAGTTCTCTGAAAAGTGCAGAGTCCACCACTTGGAAAGGGAGGGACTGCAGCACCAGCAACTTGGACAGGAGCACGTTCAGCTTCTGCACCATTAGATGAGTGCACGCATACTGTTGTTTTTTGGCAATCACTTTGGTGATCAATTGCTGGTGGAATGACTGACGAGGAGTAGGAGGAGCAGGAGCAGGAGCATCAGGACCAGCAGATGATGGGAAGGACAGATGGCTCCCTTCGGCTGAGGTGGTGGAGCCTTGACTGCATGACATTTGGTGCATGCCACTGGGTGATGCAGCGGTTGCTGCGGGAGGCTGGACCACCACATTTGAGCCACGGTTCTCCCAGGCCACTTTATGGTGACACTGCATGTGTTGACACAGGGCGGTGGTGCCAACATTGGCACCCTGGCCACGCTTCACCTTCTGCACACAAATAGCCTCCTTCGGTGGCAACAAAAAACTGCCATACCACCGAGTATAGCATTTCCCCCCCCAATACTCCGTACTAACTGCCTGCTACTACTGCCTCCGTGCACCCCTGCACCGCTATTTCCCGGGAAAGTAGGCTCCTGTGAATTGGGTTGTCTACCCCAGGCACGTTTGGCTCCCGAACTCCCACTGCTGCCACCATGCTGACTCCCAGCCACGCTACCACCTTGCTGGCTCAGCAGCTGCCTCATGCGCAAGCTGCCACCCTCTTCTCCTGATAATGATGAAGCCTCTTCTTCACCAGGCTCCCAAGTGCAATCAGCTTCATAATCATCCACTACTTTCTGCACGTCACTGATGTCCCCCTCAATGGTCTCAGGGCCTGACAGCTCGCAACATCAGCTTCCACGCGACTCTCATCATCACTAATTGCCCACCTACTAGAGAAAGAGGCGGATCTCTCCTCCAGATCTTGACTGGGCAGTAGCTGCTGACTGTCCTCTAGTAACTCTTACTCGCTGAAAAGTGGAGCGGAGCCTACGCCATAAAATACTTTTCTAGTAGAGGGAACAGAAAAGGCAGGTTGAGGACAGGTGAGGACACGTGGCCTGCTACCGGGCCATGCCAACTAAGCACTGTGTCTGAAGAACCCACTGACTCTTGGCTGGGGTTGTCTGATATTACTTGCGACGAAGTAGAAGACAGAGTCAACCATTCAAGCACCGCTGGGTTGCTGGTCAAAACTCGACCACTATGTGACACTGGGAGGTCAGGTCTCTCGACTCCTGCTGCCACGCCCTCTTATTCTGCTTCTACTTGTGCCTGCGCCAGAAACATTTTGGCCACTGCCCGTTCCATTTGAAGGGCCTGTCGCTTGTCTGTCTGACTTACGGTTAGATAAAATAATTAAAATAAAGGGAAATTAATACACCCCAAAAAAGGCTGTAGTACAATGTAATTGCAATGCAGAACAGCAAATAAGACGTACTTTTTACGTCTATTAACCCCCCAAAAAAATGTGTAGTACAATGCAACTGCACCGCAGACCGGCAAATAAGATGTACTTTTTTACACTAATACACCCTAAAAAAGGGCTTTAGTACAATGTAACTGCACCGCAGACCGGCAAATAAGATGTACTTTCTTTACACTAACACACCCTAAAAAGGGCTTTAGTACAATGTAACTGCACAGCAGAACGGCAAATAAGATGTACTTTTTTTTACACTTATACACCCCAAAAAAGGCTGTAGTACCATGTAATTGCACAGCAGAACGGTAAATAAGATGTACTTTTTTTTACACTTATACACCCCAAAAAAGGCTGTAGTACAATGTAACTGCACCGCAGAAAGGCAAATAAAACATACTTTTTATACTATTAAAACACCCCCAAAAAATGTGTAGTACAATGTAACTGCACCGCAGAACAGTAAATAAGATGTACTTTTATTTTACACTTATACACCCCAAAAAAGGCTGTAGTACCATGTAACTGCACCGCAGAACAGTGAATAAGATGAACTTTTTTTTTTACACTTATACACCCCAAAAAAAGCTGTAGTACAATGTAACTGCACCGCAGAAAGGGAAATAAGATGTCCTTTTTTTTTTTTTACACATTTACACCCCCAAAAAAGGCTGTAGTACAATGTAACTGCACAGCAGAACAGCAAATAAGATGTACTTTTTTTTACACTTATACATCCCAAAAAAGGCTGTAGTACAATGTAACTGCACCGCAGAATGGCAAATAAGATGTGCTTTTTTTTTACACTTATACACCCCAAAAAAGGCTGTAGTACAATGTAACTGCACCACAAAAAGTGAAATAAAATGTACTTTTTATACTATTCAAACAGCCCCCAAAAAATGTGTAGTACAATGTAACTGCATCTCAGAATGGCAATTAAAATGTGCCGTATTTTTCGCCCTATAAGACACACCGTCCCATAAGATGCACCTAGGTTTTTGGGGAGGAAAATAAGAAAAAAAACTTTTTAACCAAAAGGTGTGCTTTTGGTGGGTTTTGAACTAATGGTGGTCTGTGGATGGCTCTATTATGGGGGATCTGTGGATGACACACTGTTATGGGGGGGACCTGTGAAGGACACTGTTATGGGGGATCTGGGGATGGCACTGTTATGGGGGATCTGGGGATGACGCACTGTTATGGGGGGGATCTGTGACGGACTATGTTATGGGGGATCTGAGGATAGCACTGTTATGCGGGATCTGGGAATGACACACTGTTATGGGGGATCTGGGGATAGCACTGTTATGGGGGATCTGTGAAGGACACTGGCATGGGGGATCTGTGGATGTCACTGTTAAGGGGGATCTGTGAAGGACACTGTTATGGGGGGATCTGTGAAGGACACTTATGGGGCGGGGGATCTGTGAAGGACACTGTTATGGGGGATCTGTGGATATCACTGTTATGGGGGATCTGTGGATATCACTGTTATGGGGGATCTGTGGATGTCACTGTTATGGGGGATCTGTGGATGTCACTGTTATGGGGGATCTGTGGATGGCACTGTTATGGGGGATCTGTGAATGGCACTGTTATGGGGGATCTGTGGATGGCACTGTTATGGAGCATCTGTGGATGGCACTGTTATATATGTGGCATCAACAGACCCCCCCCACCGTATAACAGTGCCATCCACAGATGCCCCCCATAACAATGCCATCCACAGATCTCCCATCCCATAATAGTGACTTTCACAATTGTCCCCAATAAAAGTGTCATCCGCAGACCGCCCCCATGCCAGCCCCCCCCCCCTCCCCGCTGCTCAAAGTGCTGCACTATAGGAATATAAAAGTTCTAATTAAATTCAACTTGATTAAAGATGCCCCCTCACTTGTAATATTACTCACTAACAGCTGCTGTAGAATGCAGGCAGGCAAGGTGGGTGGCAGCGACTCACTGATGTCACGTGCCTGCGCCGCCTGCTTCATTCATAAAGTAGGTGGCGCGGGTAAAAATACGGTACTTTTTTTTACACTAATGCACCCCAAAATAGGCTGTCGTACAATGTAACTGCACCGCAGAACGGCAAATAAGATGTACTTTTTTTTCACTAATACACCCCAAAAAAGGCTGTAGTACAATGTAACTGCACTGCAGAACGGCAAATAAGACATACTTTTTATACTATTAAAACACAAAAAAAAAAGTGTAGTACAATGCAACTGCACTGCAGAACGGCAAATAAGATATACTTTTTTTTACACTAATACAACCCAAAAAAGGCTATAGTACAATGTAACTGCACCGCAGAACTGCAAAGATGTACTTTTTTTTGCACTTATACACCCCAAAAAAGGCTGTAGTACAATGTAACTGCACCACAGAACGGCAAAAAAAAGTACTTTTTATACTATTAAAACACCCCAAAAAATGTGTAGTGCAATGTAACCACCGCAGAACGGCAAATAAGATGTACTTTTTTTACACTAATACACCCCAAAATGAATGGGGTTGTAGAGCAAGTCGCAAGCTGCTGAGACCCCAGAATCACAAAAAAAATCAACCAAAGTTGGACTTTTTTAGGGTTCTGGGGTCTTGGTTATGGCAGCTTGAGAATCTCGCTGCAACCCCATTAATTTGTATGGCTGCACCACTACATAGTAATCTTTGGTTGTGAGACGGTTGTAAGTGGATTCTAAACTAATGGGATTCATTATGGATTTCACAAAAATTCTGCTGCCAAATGAATCTGAAGTTTTGTCGATTGGCATCAGACAGATTGCACAAAAAAGGGCCCGTGCCATTTTACTGTGAAAACTGGAGGGAAACAGGGTGGGCAGGATGAAGATGGAGGATCACATGACCCCAGTAGGGGGATTTGCCGTGATCGGCTTACAGGCTGACAGACAGCGCGTGAAACAATCAGGCAGGATTTTGGTTGGCTCAGAAACACAGCCCACAATGACATATCAGAGTCTGATAAAAGTAAGTAAAGGGACCGGCACCCGCAATTGAAGATAATCTTCACTCTCTTTTATTGCCACATAGAGGAGCAAAAACAACGTGTTTCGACTCAAATACTGAGTCTTTCTCAAGTACTGCACACTTGAGGCGGCATTACAAGATCCAGTGGAAAAATAGTCAGCAATCAGAACAAGACTGTCCTCGTTCTGCAGGCCACATCGATAACCAGTACAGTGTCCTTGTCATCGTCAACAGCAGTTACTTCTTTTCATGCTCAGACTTCTCATACTCCTCCACTCTGTTGTCAGTCATTCATAATAAAATGTGTGACCTGAAAACAAATATAAGTGCCCAGCAATCTGGTTATCAGCAAGCTGAACTGAAACCCAGTCATGGTGCTGGAGGTGCAGTTGTTGTAGCATCATTTAGTTGGGTTATTTTAACCCTTGTGGTTTCCCTAGTGGTTTTCACAGGTAAAACACATTTTTTTACATGTTTCAGCTATAAAATCATTATTGCATTTTTTCCCCATCAGCTTACAAACCCGGCCTTACATACAACAGCAATCTTTTTTGGGGGACAAATATTATTGACCAGATATGTGCCACTTTTGTGGCGTATATATCTGGTGCAGATTCTGTCACACGCAAAATGCATAGATAGTATCCTCAGAGTGCAAGCCACAGTATTAGTATTAGACCATATGAAATGAAAAAAAGCAAAGCCGCATACATAGGCTGCACATCTAAATGTAAAATCTATAATTTACAGTTGTGTTCAAAATTATTCAACCCCACTGAAATTGAGTGTTTTGGCCAGTTTGACATTGATTTTGATCATTTCATTCATCTTGTTTACAATTAAATCAAAGAGGCCCTTGTAAGTCAGACAAATATAACATAACATTTATAATGAAATAACCACAAATGTCTTTTCTGTGCTCACATCATTATCAGTTTTATTCAACCCCCAAGTGACATTCAATCTTAGTACTTAGAACAACATCCTTTTCCAGTTATAACAGCTTTTAAAAGTGAAGCATAGCTTGACACAAGTGTCTTGCAGCGATCTACGGGTATCTTCGCTCATTCTTCATGGGCAAAAGCCTCCAGTTCAGTCACATTTTTAGGCTTGTGCACTGCAACTGCTTTCTTTAAGTCCCACCAGAGGTTCTCAATCGGATTTAAGTCTGGTGACTGCGATGGCCACTTCAAAATGTTCCAGCCTTAAAGGGTTTCTGTCACCAACTTTTGACATTATAAGCTGTCTGACATTAGCTATGTGCTAATGTCAGACCAGCTTGATAATGTCTTTTTTATAAAAATCCGCTGTATATATAGTCTGAAAAACTTACTTTTATATATGTAAATTAGCCTCTAGGAGCAGGCGTTGCCCTGCTCTAGCAGCTCCGTCCGGCAACCTGCTGGCACGCCTTCACACTTTGATTGACAGTGCAGGGCAGCGATCCTCCTGCACTGTCTCGTTCTAATCGCGCGCCCGCGCCGCCGCTCTGTATTCGGCGCAGGCGCGGTGAGCAGAGGACAGCAGGCACCAGCGTCCTCTGCTCACCGCGCCTGCGCCCGAATACAGAGCGGCGCGCGGGCGCGCGATTTCAGAACAGACAGTGCAGGAGGATCGCTGCCCTGCACAGTCAAAGTGTGAAGGGCGTGCCAGCAGGTTGCCGACGGAGCCGCTAGGAGCAGGGCAACGCCCTGCTCCTAGAGGCTAATTTACATAATAAAAGTAAGTTTTTCAGACTATATATACAGCGGATTTTTATAAAAAAGACATTATCAAGCTGGTCTGACATTAGCACATAGCTAATGTCAGACAGCTTATAATGTCAAAAGTTGGTGACAGAAACCCTTTAAACTGCAACCATGCTGTAGTGGACTTGGAGGTATGCTTGGGATTATTGTCCTGTTGAAAGGTCCAACGTCTCCCAAGCCTCAGGTTTGTGACGGACTGCATCACATTTTCATCCAATATCTCTTGGTACTGAAGAGAATTCATGGTACCTTGCACACGCTGAAGCTTCCCTGTACCTGTAGAAGCAAAACAGCTCCAAAGCATGATTGACCCCCCGCAGGGGCGTAACTAGAAGTGACTGGGCCCCACAGCAAATTTTTGTACGGGCCCTCCCTCCCCCAGGCCCGTTTACGGACCATATGTCTTGGAGGGTATACAGTCGTGTTCATGGGCTTTATTGGTGTATGTGTGTTGGGAAAGGGGGGGTGTTAGTTGGTCACCAAGATGTACATGTTTTTTTTTTTATGTTTATTCATCTTTATATAAAACATTAGGAAGGGGGGGGGGTGATTTGAACTTTTATCCCAATTTCTGCCAGGCTCCTGTTTGTACCTTGAAGTACATGGCAGCTTCCCTTCTCTACCTCCGCTGCTCCGCCATGTACTAGTGCCTATTATGGCAAACATATGCATGCATCTGATGCCAGCCCAGGACCATCCTGGCATCATATGTGTGTATATATAAAGAGTATATTAAGAGTGCCATAGTATGGACTAGTAGATGGCATAACAGCGGAGAGGGGAGGCTGCCGTGTACTGCATGTTCTAGTACAGGAGGCTGGCAGAGCAAAGAGCCGCCATAGGTTGCGATCTGGCTACCTGGCAGCTGCATGATGAAGGCTTCAGCATGCAGCTGCCAGGTGGCCATCCCAACCTCTGCCAGCCTCCAGTATTATAACAGATGTATGCCTTTTATTATGTAGGAGGCTAGTGGGACTGGGATGGCAGCCTGTGGCAGCTACATGCTGCAGCCTACATCCTGCCCTGGCTGCACACTCAGAACTTTGCCTGCTGCTGTACCTGGCCTTTCCTCCTGTCACAGACTGGGAGAGGAGGAAACGGTTAACGGCTTGGACTCTGCCCTGCCCTCATCCTTCCTCATGTTCAAAGAGGCGGCAGAACCACTGTGCACAACCACTGCGGCAGCAGGCAAGGGTGGGGGGCAGGTCACATACCTGAAAAAACTAGTGCCGTGCGTGCCTGCTGTGGATCCCTCTGCCATGTTGCTGCTGCTTCTCTGGCCTGCTTATGCCGCTTACTGTGCCCCTTGAGGAGGACTTCACTTGGTGGGCGTGCGCTGCCTGAAGACTAAAGAGATGAATTTGAATAGCGCGCTGCTGACTTGTTCTGTGCCAGGCAGCATGCTATTCAGGCCGGTAGAAGAGGCAACTCAGCTCATTATACTTCATGGGGGCGGCGGAGCGAGCCCTGTTTTAATTAATGTGAATGTGATGTAGGGAGGGTGGGCATGGTGAGCGGTCCCTTATGTGACCGCACCTAATGTGAAGGGGGGGCCCGGCCTGGTCTAAAAATGTAAAATTATGAACACACAGTGAGTGTGTGTGAAACATTGCTCCGGGCCCCTTGTCAGCCCGGGCCCCGAAGCAGCCGCTTCCCCGGTAGTTACGCCACTGACCCATTGCCATGCTTCACAGTAGGCAAGGTGTTCTTTTCTTCATAGGCCTTGCTCTTCCTCCTCCAAACATAGCGTTGATCCATGGGCCCAAACAGTTCTAATTTTGTTTCATCAGTCCACAGAACACTATCCCAAAACTTTTGTGGTTTGTCCACATGACTTTTGGCATACTGCAGTCGACTCTTCTTATTCTTTGGAGACAGCAAGGGGGTGCCTGGGAGTTCTGGCATGGAGGCCTTCATTACGCAGTGTGCGCCTTATTGTCTGAGCTGAAACTTCAGTACCCGCATCTGACAAATCTTTTTTCAGTTCCTCAGCAGTCACACGGGGACTTTTCTCCATTTGCGCTTCAGGTAGCGCACAGCAGTCGAAGTCAGCATCTTCTTTCTGCCACGACCAGGTAGCGTTTCAACAGTGCCCTTTGCCTTGAATTTGCGAATGATGCTTCCTGTGGTGTCTCTTGGTATGTTTAACATCTTTGCAATCTTCTTATAGCCATTGCCCTTCCTGTGAAGAGAAATCGCCTCTTCTCTTGTCTTCCTGGACCATTCTCTTGACTTCACCATGTCTGTAAACACACCAGTAAATGTCTAGAAGGAGCTGAGTATCACAGTCATTTTACATCTGCCTAATTGGTGCTTATTATGCTTGATTGCTGCTCCTTGACATCCAGAGGTGTTTTCAATACCTGATCGAAATCACTTGAATGAACCTTTGTTCTTAAGAGTGGTCGTCTTTAAGGGGTTGAATAATTGTGTCAATGAAGAAATCACAAAAAAAACATTTAATACTGTATTCCAAAAACAATTGATGTCATTTTAGTTGCATTTGGTTCTTTAAAAAGTCCTTGTAAGATTTCATTCTGAACACAATTACAAATGTACACTAAATTCCCTAAAACCCTTTACAGCATTGGGGGTTGAATAATTTTGAACACAACTGTATTTAGCAACACAATTACAATTACAACCATGTGTTAGGACAAAACAATACATCCAAAACACATCCCTATAATCACCAAGTCCTAAATATGGACAAATGTAGGTCGCCAAAAGAGTACAAAATTCATAATATGCAATAAATATAACATCAAAACAATGCAAAAACTAATCAAATGTAAATACAGGCAGGCATGGTGCATAGGTACAACGCCCCAGGCATATCGCTGGGTCAACCAGCTTCCTCTGGGGTCTCTGAGTTGATACTATTGTATCCAAAGTATATATATGCTAATAATTAGAAAGAAATGATAATCACCTAATGATAATATATTGAGGAGGACAAGAGAATAAAATAATGGTGGATCAGCGTCCCCGGTGCATAGTTCATAACGCTGTGATATAAAGTAGCATAGCGCTGCCCTAGATAAACCGGCGTGCTCCAGACAGGACCGCACATGTGCAAGAAGGCGTCCCACCGGAAATGAGATCCACAGTGTGCTCCATATGCCAGAAGTACACGCCGAATTGTGTTCCATACAAACATGAGCAAGATGGCGCTCCACCGGACATGCGTTACACCGTGCGCGCCATATGCCGGAAGTACACTCAGAATTGCGTTCCATACATATATTGCAAAAAAAAGAGATACTAGTCTAAATTGAAACAATTGAGAGTAAATATCTTAGTATGTCAGGGAAGAATATAATTATATATAAGTGTATATTTAGTCTTTGGACTATATATATATATATATACATATATATGTGTATGTATAATATCATAATAATAATAATAATACTGAACCCAAGTTCAGAAAATCCAGTCATAATGTAGTGTGCTTAATAATTAAATCAGTGCAGCATAAATAAACAATCTAAAATGCATGCAGCAAAAGAATAAAAGTGCAAAGTCCCCACATAATATTACATCATGATTGTGAAAACAACAAAAATAACCATAATCATGGTATATTTGTTATTTTTGTTGTTTTCACAATCATGATGAAATATTAGTGTACTTTAATAAGTTTATTAATTGTGTGGTATTTCACTGTTTTTTTTCTTGCCTTGTATCTACGCTGTATGGACTTTATTTCTTTTACTGCATGCATTTTAGGCTACTTTCACACTAACATTAATATTTTCCGGTATTGAGATCCATCATAGGGTCTCAATACCGGAAAAAAAACACTTCAGTTTTGTCCGCATTCATTGTCAATGGGGACAAAACGTAACTGGGCAGAACGGAATGCTTCAAAATGCATTCCATTCCGTTCTCATAGCGGAGAGCAAATTGCAGCATGGTGTGGTTTACTTTCCGTCCTGGGATGCGGGGCAAAACATTTTCTCTGACACAATTTGACACAATAGAAAATGGATCTGTCCCCCATTGAATTTCAATGGAGTTCATGACGAATCCGTCTTGGGTATGTTAAATATAATACAACTGGATCAGTTTATAACAGATAAAGATGGTTGTTTTATCAGTAACGGAAGCGTTTTTGCTGAACCCTGCCGGATCCAGCAAAATCGCTAGTGTGAAAGTAGACTTAGATTGTTCATTTGTGCTGCACTGTTTAAATTATTGAGCACACTACATTATGACTGGATTTTCTGAACTTGCAGATTCCGTCGCACGCCATGGCGTGGCAGAAACTGCGACTTCTTCCCCCTCCCGCCAGGTCTAAAAAAGCGGGCATGGAATGGGTGGGAAAGGGGGCGGGCTGAGTGGCCCGTCTCATTCATCAATTTCTATGCATGAGTTTGGTGTGGAAAAAGGTCTAAATGTAAGACAGCAAGGAAACTGGTTTACATTTAGAATCTGTGCTAGATGGGCAGAAGTTTTTTAAGAGGCCAACTCCTCTACATAGCGTCGCCAGATCCATCGGCAGCTATAGGGCTTATTGAGACCAGCGTCTAAAATGCCAGTCTTAATAAATGTGCCCCATTGTTTGTACAATTGCTTGTTTTTGTCCCCTCATATAGCTACAAAACAAATGACAGGCAGATGTTCATTTGAATATGTGCATTTACAGCTGACCAACAATGATTTTAAGGTTAGCATTTAGGGTTCATATTTTCGTTCTGCATCCAGTCCGCAAAAAATGCGGATCGGATGCGGATCCATTCATTTCACCTGCCAACAAAATGGAATAAAAAATGATCAAAACGTCATATATACCCCATAGGAGTATATGCAGCTTGTCCAGCAAAAAGTTCCCTGACCCAACTCTGTAGAAAGAAATATAAAAAAGTTATGGTTATCAGAATATGGCAATGCAAACAAATTTTTTTAAAAGTTTTTTTTATTTTTTAAAAGCATTCAAACATAACAAAAACTACATAAATTAGATATCATTGTAATTGTACTGATCTGTAGAATGAAGGTAATCTGTCATTTTTACTGCAAACACAAAAAAAATGCAACAGCACTCTGCAACCAGAACTCTGCCCTGCCTCTAAGATAGAAGCTATAAGAGGACATTAGTGTACGTTTTGATCAAAAGGTAATAAGCCACTCGCCACGCCAAGGCTGTCCCGTGAGTGGTACTAACGCTAAATCTGACCTGTTATGGGCCATGACAGCCACATAAAATCCAGGGAGTGTGGGCCCAGCATGCATGCTGGGATCAACCTTACTTATTAACCCTTTCTGGTGCTGTAACAGCCTCCATTAGATCCAGGGATGCAGGTACCAACATGCATGCTGAGCCCACTGTGCACTCCTCCTGGAGCCAGATGGTTACTAGCAGGTACTATGAATGCACATTCAGCTTTATACTCACTCTGATCAAAACCAGCCTCTAAGGCCCCTTTCACATGAGCGTGTCCGGATTAGGTCCGGATGCGTTGCGGATGCGTTCAGTGAAAACTGTGCGATTTCACAGGCAAAGCCATTCAGTTTTGCGATTGCGTTCAGTGCGGGTGCAATGCATTTTGATGCGTTTTTCATGCGCGTGATAAAAAACTGAAGGTTTACAAACAGCATCTCCTAGCAACCATCAGTGAAAAACGCAACGCACCCGCACTTGCTTGCGGATGCAATGCGTTTTTCACGCAGCCCCAATCACTTCTATGGGGCTAGGGATGCGTGAAAAACGCAGAATATAGAACATGCTGCGATTTTCACGCAAGGCACAAGTGATGCGTGAAAAAAAACGCTCATGTACACAGACCCATTGAAATGAATGGGTCAGGATTCAGTGCGGGTGCAATGCGTTCACATCACGCATTGCACCTGCGCGGAAAACTCGCTCGTGTGAAAGGGGCCTAAGGCAGACAAACTAGTCAGGTGTGCACGACTGAAAAGGAGGTTGCCACACCTCCAACACATACTAAACAGACCCCACCTTGTGTTTCTGTCATTTTTATTGCTTAGTGAATGCTGTAAAAATTAAACCAGTAACAAAAGGTGCAATTGCATTTTTGTCCAATTTCACCCTATTAAAAATCTTTTGTCCAGCCAATTCTAACTTGTGCCAATAGGAAGTACACCTTGTTCCAGAAAAAAATAATACAGTTACAGCTATGATACAAAATTGGCTTTTAGGAGGCAGGGACTGAAAAACAAAAACGCAAAAGTGAAAACTGGCTGCATAGGAAAGTGGTGAAGATACACACTTGGTCAGGAGGATAACGTGAAAAAAAGATTAGGGGAACTTATTTGTTCATTTTATTTTCAATTATTGGTGCAAATACATATACAACTATAACCATATTAATAGTACAGATATTAATATTATAATTTGTTCAAGTCTAAAAACATGTGGTAATCATTCATAATCACATTGTACTCGAAATCAGAAAAAATCTAGACCTAAAATCTAAAATTGGAAACATAATGCTGATGTAAGTGTAAATTTCCCAGGTGTTTTGTTTAAAATTATAATTTTGACTTTGAATAAACCTTATGTAGTGAAGGAATTAACTCTTGCAGTAGTTTTGTAGCTGTTTGGGCAGTTCCCCAGTGAATAGAAAACCCACCCCCACCATGACCATAGTTATGAATAATGGGAAGCTGTTGTCCATTTCTAATAAGAATATCTTTTTCTATCCTCAAGGCTGAACGAGTTGGCCTCATGCCTGCTTTCTCCTGAATAACGGACACCCCATGCAGGGAAGGCTCCAGATGACAACATCTATCTAAAATACCTTTACTGGCCTTTGCATTTGGTAAGCAACTCCAGTCATCCATCTGCCTTGTTCCTCCTAGAGTAACAGCAGATATTCCAGGGTAAATGTAAGTGGTCCCATCACCGTCTCTAATGAAATGTTTTATCCACGGAGCATTGACCTCCAGTACTTGTCCTTTGACAGGATATATAGACTGGTCACCAAACAAATCCCTTGATCCTAGTCCTGAACAGTTGACAACCACATCATACGCGCTGTGTAGGTCCCAGACATCATTTACTTTTCTGCTTACCAAATATCCTCCATTGCCTTTAAACCTATATTCAGGAATAGTATAGAAACAGTAACAGCAGTTATTGTTAATTATCATATAAATATGTGCACTCTAGAAGAAAACCAGTTCAGTGCTTCACAGTCATTTTATGATTCTATGCTGTAACAATGTTCTTCTGTGCATGACATCCTGAAGTCACTATGTGTCACTGATGTCCTAATTGTTTCAAGCTCCATAATTAGAATAGGCAAACAGGGAGACACAGACCATAACACAGGCTTAGATAAAGTAAGGGGAGAAGAAGGGGCAAAAAGAATTCTTTTTAACACTCATTTACCATTCCTAGTATATATGAAGGGAGAATCTCCAATATGGCTAAAATAAACAGTCATCCAAGGTTCCACACCTTATTAAATTTGTCTTAAATTTTTAAACAGGATATTCTGACCATATATAGTTGTTTTTTTTCTGTCTGATTCACGTTGAAACTTACAGAAGAAAACATATGGCATACTCCACTGGATGCTGTAAAATGGAGAGATCCTCGAATGCCTTCTAAGGGATATATTCTTCATAATGCAGTACTGGACACAGGCACCAGATGGAGATCCTATGGCTTTGTATGGTTTTCAGTTTGAATGTATTGGAGTGCCACACTTTTCCATGTCCTGGACTTTTGCATTGGAGCTGGGGGTGATTATTTATTTGCCACACAGAGATAAGGTTTAATAGAAAGATTGTTACTTTGTTCTGTGTTTTGAGCCGCACCTGCTTTTGGCTCACAATCACTGAATAACCCCTTGAGTACCGAGCCACTTTTCACCTTAAATCCCAGGCCGATTTTTCTAAATCTAACATATGTCACTTTATGCGGTAATAACTTTGGAACGCTTTTACTTATCCAAGCCATTCTAAGCTTTTATTTATCCAAGCCATTCTGAGATTGTTTTCTCGTGACACATTGTACTTCATGACCGTGGTAAATTTGAGTCTATATATTTCAATTTATTTATAAAATAATCCAAAATTTACACAAAATTTTTCTACTTTTAAAACAGTTAGTATTTCCTCCTAAAATAGTTATCAATCAACATTCCCCATGTGTCTGCTTTATGTTGGTTTTACAAGGGGTAACAAAAGAAAAAGCACCCCATAATTTGTTATCCATTTTCTCCTGAATACGGCAACACCCCATATGCGGTGGTAAACTGCTGTGGGGGCACATGGCAGGACTCAGAAGGGAAGGAGCGCCATGTGGCTTTTGCAGCGCATATTTTGATGGATTGGTTTACGGGTGCCATTAGTTTTCATTTTTTAAGTGATTGTCTTATGTGGGGGCTCATTTTTTTGTGGGATGAGGTGATGTTTCCATTGGTACCATTTTGGGGTACATAAGACTTTTTGATCGCTTGGTATTGCACTTTTTGTAAGGCAAGGTAAAAAAAAAAAAGACTGTTTTGGCATATATATATATATAATTTTTTACAGTATTCACCTGAGGGGGCATATAATGTGATATTTTTATAGACCATGCAAACAATAAGGGACCGTAACCTTTGGTTACCGTTGCCATCACATTTCCAGAACACAGGTCACTCCATCGCCCAATTGAGATTCCAAGTTTTGGAACAGGTCACTAGACATAGGAGAGGGCGGGGGGGATCTTACGCAGAGAAGCCTATTGGATTCATACCCTGGGCACTCTACAGCCCACGGGTCTCAATAGGGATTTTGATGTTGTACATTTAGATAACTAAGGATATATTTATTTAGCATGTAACTATTGCTTTTTTCTTTTCCCTTTTATCTTTTTAGACGATGTATTCAAGATAACGTATTATGACGCTGCGGTATCGTTTTTTTTGTACTAATTTTTGAACCATTTGTTGTACTGTAATGTATTATTATTGTCAGTTGTTTGTTATTTTTGAGGTATACACACCTTATAGTGTTCATTGCACTAGTTTATACGCCCTTTGCATGTGATTGACAGATAGGGGCTAACGCCCCTACCTGGGCATCTGATGTCAGCCCATGTGTGCATGGGTGAGTGCCTTATAAATTTTGGTTGTGTAGCAGTTTGTATATGTTTGCTGATGAAGGCTGAACGGGCCGCAACGCGTCCGATTGATTATTGATTGATTCATGGATTAAATACTAAGTTTATGCATTGAAGAAACTGTTCTCCGCTGAGCTTCTGTTACTATATATTTTTTATAGAGCAGCTTGTTATGCACGTAGCTATACCTAATATGTCTATAATTTTTATTTTTCTTAAGTTTTACACAGTGAAAGCCTTTTTGAACAGACTAAAATCTTGTTTTTGTGTTGCCATTTTCTGTGAGCCATAGTTTTTTATTTTTTGGCTGATTGTCTTAGGTAGGGTCTCATTTTTTGCGGGATAAGATGACGGTTTGATTGATACCATTTTGGAGTACATAAGACTTTTTGATTGCTTGGTATTACACTTTTTGGGAGGCAAGGTAAAAAAAAAAGGCTGTTTTGTCATAATTTTTTTTTTTTTACAACATTCACCCGAGGGGACATATAATGTGATATTTTTATAGAGCAGGTTGTTACGGATGCGGTGATAGTTAATATGGCTATCATTTTTATTTTTGTTAAGTTTTACACAGTGAAAGCCATTTGAACACAATTAAATCAGTTTTTTGTGTTGCCATTTTCTGAGAGCCATAATTTTTTTTAAAACTTTATTTTTATTACTTCTTTTTTAACTTTATTTTTTGTCCCACTCTTGGACTTCAACTTTTGTAATGCAC
This sequence comes from Bufotes viridis, assembly GCA_033119425.1. Taxonomy (NCBI): domain Eukaryota; kingdom Metazoa; phylum Chordata; class Amphibia; order Anura; family Bufonidae; genus Bufotes; species Bufotes viridis. The sequence continues at coordinate 240,544,861 of CM065592.1, forward strand.
TGGCTGTAAGTGTATTACACTAAGTAATACACTTACAGCCTGCTCCCTGTGAGATCCAGGGGGCTGCTGTCCAAGCCATTGGGTCCCAGTCACAGCAGGGCGGGGACCCGATGGACACCCCGCACCCGGCAGGATACAACATGTGCCGCGGTCAGAGCTGACGGAGGCAGTGCAAGGGTTAATGCGCCAGCATCAGTGTTTTCGCCGATGCCGGTGCATACAGCAGGGGTCCGGCTATCAGTGACTGCCCCACCCCTGCAGCTGATCTGCGCCCGACTGATCAGAGCACCAAAGCTGTACGACGCTGGGATTTGTGACCCTGTTTCCAGAGCCGTACATGTACGGTGCTGGTATCCTATGGGTTAAACACTCACCAAACACTGAATGTGTGAAAGCGGCCTTTTTGTGTCAGCCAAAAAATAAATGCAGTTGACCAATACGATGACCCAAAATCAAAAACCTCACAAAAGCCATAAATTACTTTAACCCTTTCACGCCCGATGATGTACATGTCCGGAAGCGAAAGTTCGGAAGCGAAAATCTGGTGCTTCCGCTCCGGTAACAGCGTTCCCCGACTGAAATCGAGGAACCTGTTACATCTTCCCACTACATGGTATGCAACCGTAAATGGTGCCATTAGAAAGTACAACTTTTCCCTCAAAAAATAAGCCCTCATAAGGATATGTGAAAGGAAAAATAAATAAGTTAGGAATATGGAAAAGCGGGCAGTGAAAAATGAAAACGCAAAATGAAAAATAGCCAGGGTTTGAAAGGGTTAATAACAATGATATTTATTTGAGATTTTCTGTTTTCATAAAAGGCTAGTTGCACACTAGCTAAAATGAACCTCTGTCCCGCCAAGCGCTATTGACTATAATGGCATTAATGCCTGGATTCGGCCAGATAAAAACTGTTGTGTGTCCCATTATAGTCAATGGGCTCCAGTGGGGAAAGGCAGTATCCAGCTATGCCAGATACAATGAACTCCGGAAGGCTATTTCTCTGTTGGAACAGCCCCTCTGTATATTTTAATACTAGTGTGTAACTAGCCTAACACATCAGTGTATGTTTCCTAGTGTCACGAACCTGTGGGTGTGAAGCCACTGTGCAACGTTACCAACCTCCTCTAAGGGCATTGTCTAAGTGAAGCCCTCATTCTTCACAGTATGCCTGATGGTGGGGATAGACTTTGAAGGGGGGAACACCAGGTCGCTACCTCTTGAGGTGGATTGGCACACTAAGTAGCTGGTCCAGGCAGACCATGAGGTACCAGAGCAAGGTACCAGAGGTACAGACGTAGTCAACAGGCAGAGTCATAACCAGGAGCAACAGAGCAAGACCAAAGGATGAGGCAGAGGCGTATTCATACAAGCAAACGGTCTGGGCATGCAGCACAGATACAGGTCAGGCAATCTGGGTCGAGACATAACAGGCAGGGATCAGACAGGCAGCTGAATCCAGAAGACAAGCATGGATCAGGAATACAGGAACTCAAGCACAAACAAATGCAACCTTAGCTGGAGACAAGGACCTTGATGCTCAGAAACCTAGGAAGGGGGTCACACAGGTCACATGTGCAAAACTCTACCGAGGTGCTACAGGGAAAGGCTGGAAAGCATGCTGTGTACAGGGCTGGATGGCAACCATGGAGCAGATTCCAGGAAGGATGATGCCTGCAAGGACAGAGCCCTGGACCGGGGTAGTGAATGGGAAAACACTGACAACAGATCACTGCAGCTACCAGCCTTGTAATGCAGCCGGACGCGGACAATGACAGAGGTGGCCAGGAAGGACAGTGCTTGCCCGAACATGGAGCCCGGGACCATGGCGGTGAGTAGGTAAACATTGGTGGTCATCAACCGCCGTTACACCAAGTAGGTATATGTGGCCTTTCTCTAGGAGCTTTAAACCTGGAAAACGGGCACTGCAGATAAGTTCCCAGAAACAGATGAAAAAACATACCTTTTCTCCATCCATGGTAGATATTGTGAAGCTTGGCATTTTAATGTTGTAAAAGCCTGGCCAAATGTGTGAGATGAAAATTTTGCCAACTCAGCCTCTTTCATCATGCGAAAGCCTAGGACAATTTGCCACCAAAATGGGTGGGTTTCTTTAGGAGGTGACTTGAAAATCTGCCATCTAATAATGATAAAAGAACATTTTAAACCACGAACCATGTGAAATAACACACTAAAGACTCACAACAGTAGTCAAGCAGACATCACATAGTATAGCCTATCCCATTATATCAAGGCACTATATAAGTTAACAGAATCTATGATGAAAACTATGGAATTTGCATAGACAGCACATATTTCTATACTGTAAGTTTCTAAAATTCATGTACTATGCTAAAATTGTACCCTTGCTGTGTATATTATAAGTACTGAAGTAGAGCATGTTTCCATCATCCAGAAGAGAAAGGTAAATGCACCATTAGTGTACATGTAGACAACATTAAAGAGGCTTTCTAGGGCCAACATATTGATGACTTATCCATAGGATAGGTCATCAATATGATATTGTGGGCATCCAACACACAACACCAACACAATCATCTATTTGCTGCAGCCACAGGTTCTGGAAGTAAATAGTGTATGGAACCAGAACACCATAACGTTGAACATTGTGTAGTGACAATTCTCAGGTTCAGCAGCTGATCCTCCTATTCAAGTGAATGGACTGCAGTAACCAAAAACTACCGCTACACGGTGTACAATCAATATGTTAGTCCCAGAAATTCCTTTTAAAGAACATGTATCACAGTAACATAGTATATAAGGCCTAAAAAAGACATTTATCCATCCTCGTTGGCCTGTTATCCTGCAATTATCAATTATGTAAATTCTGGCAAAGAAACAGAAGTACAGCATACAACTCATTGGCAATTAAATGGTATAAGGGTAAAATTTATTTGTCAACTTTTTTACTTACCCTGAAATCAAATGGATGCCAGCTTCACGAGCCTCTGAGGAATTAGCTATTTTAAACAGGTAGTCAAAAGTTTTTTTAAACCAGGCTTTCTGCTGATGAAGTGATGTATCTTACAAAATAGAGAGACAAATCGTGAATTCAAATTTGGTAACTTTTCATATTTCATATACATGTATGTAGTTCTCGAATACTAGCTGGTAACTCAATTATTATATGATTTTATTTTTCTCCTCTATAACCACAGATTTGTCATTTTTGTTTAGTGAAAATACAAGCACACCGTTTGAGTAGAATACTGTATCGCTCTCTCATGTAGTATATGCCAGATTTGCTCTTTCGTTGAATATGTATGTGTGAGTGATGGACAAAGCATTCTTTTCCACCAAAGTATGTTGGAAATTTTTAATAAATGGATTTTTTTCCCCACAACTCTGAAGCCCTATCCAAATATTTTTTTTAAAAAGTGGTGAAGAGGCTTCAGATATATGGCATTTGGTCCATTGATAAATTTGCCCCACCATATACAGTATTAAACTTCACATAAAATTCAGCACACAGTGCAGAAAAAAGTGACAACATTTCTTCAGCTTGCTCATTGTGAACAAGACCTTGAAGGGGTTGCCCCATGATTACATATTACATTGTTCTGTTATATCAGACAAACATACATTTTCAAATATAATAATTAAAAAAAAGTTTTCTGTTTGTAGATATTTCCATTATGTACTTGCTATGGCACCTCCAGCTGTTCTTCTCATTCCCTTCTAGAATGTCCACCTAATGTGTCCAGTGCTGGGGAGAAAAATAGGTTCTTATTGGCTGATCTGCACCGTACCAGGAGCCACTCCACCACCCCTGCACAAGAGGATCTGAACAGTAGGACTGAGCATGTGTGGCCAACAGCACTGAACACTTTGGATGGACATTGTTAGAGGCAATCAAAAGAGCACAATAACAAGTGTGTAACATTAATATCTAGACACTCAGCATGTTTTTTTAAAGAAGCACAATTTATTTTTGCATAATATTCTAGCAATGTTCTTTATTTCATCCCAGCTCAGTTGAATCCATACGTTTTGAACCTTTTAATTACGGGTATCTATTCATGTGATCTCCATACTGATCTACAGTCTAGGACATGCTGTCCTGCATAGTCCGGAGATCTGTCTCTTGTGTGGCTCATTTTCTGTGAACTACAGAATTACATCCTTTCCCATCAAATGCATCCTGACTGCTAGTGTAACGCCCCAGAGTGGCATTACCGCTTCTGCACCTCGCTACTATCTCCTATGGTTAACCTAATGTCATTCTATGTATTTATTTCCAGGTCTTGTATAATGTGCATCTCCTAATTTGCAACTGTTTGTGTTCCCATGTAATGTGCCTGGTTTACCAGCAGATGGCAGCAAACCTGGCAGAGCTATCTTACAGAGAATGGAGCTTTCTATTCCATTCTAACCCCCCTCTGTGGTGTGGTGGGCATGTCCCACTTGCTGCACGGAGGGTGGAGTTCTAGTTAGCGGAAAGCACCCCCTGCTAGGGGAAGTATGCAGGAGCACGTCCCTGCTGGACGAGCCTTGTTTAGACCAGCTAGAGCACCTTCAGCTCTGCTAGACATGGAGGCTCAGAAACCAGGAGTAAAGTGATCCCTGGACAAAGCTAGAGACAGACCAGATTACAATGCTGAGTACAGCGTAAAGAAGCTGAGTTCTATAGCCAGCCTGTCATTGCAGCAGAGCTAGAGAGCAACAGATGTAGCAGAAAGGAGTTTGCCTGCCACAATGAATGCTAAAGTCTGCTGGGAACCAAGAGAAAGCCTGAAACTGTTTGGAGAAACATTTATTGACAGTTATGAACTTCATCACAAGGTCTGGACTCAATTTATTTCTTCATCCCACAATTCAACTACACCCTTTGTCTGCTTCAGAACCAACACCTGTGGTTCCAGCATATCTAGGTAGGAGCACCACACCTAAAGGGACATTATAGACTACCCTACACCACTCTGGCATTCCTACACCTGGGTACCATCTACCACAATATCACTAAATGGGGCCCTGTGCCCTTGTTGCTTCATTGCAACTGGCGTCACGAAAACAAACACTTAAATCTCATCTTAAAGGGACCCCAGTGCGGACCGCACCTCAGCCAACTCACCTTTACACCTTTTTTGTATGTTCCTGTACGCTGCTAAAAAAATGATTTATGCCCTAAGAGACCAGAAGTGCAGTGATATTATAGATGAGTTCATATAGTGATTATATTAGCTGCCGTTAACTTCCCTTGACTCACACTGCTTGTCTATACTGTGTGTGCGGTGTGCACAGTCTCCAGTGTGTTGCTATATGATGCAGCTTCACACTTCTTTTCCCTGCCTCCTGCTTGTAAGAGCTGACAGGGACAAACCTATCACCAGCAGAAGGCAAGGGAGACAAACAACAGAGGGAGCGGATTCGATTTTGAGGATATATAATACAGTAGCTCGAGAACTGAATTCATTATTTTCATGTAAAAACCCTTTTAAATGCTGCTGGGCATCATAGAGAAATCCATTGCGTCCTGTATCCCCTTGTCCACACACAGTGATTGACAGCTTTCCCTGTCAGTTTTCTGATTTTGTATAAAGGGAAAAGGCAGTATTTTAAATTGTCAAAGTACTTTCAACAAACTTTGCACAAATTAATACTTATGAATATAAGAAACATTGCAATATATCTTATGAGCGTAAAATGTTTATTTCTCTGCCCACCCCCTCCTAAATTACATTCTCACCGAAATCCATCTTAAACTGTCTGTCTGGAGAGGAGAGGGTGGGAGAATGGAGGAAGTGCAGGCGTCAGTAGACATCTATAGAGAGGGAAGAGGTGAGGAAGAGTGAGCTGCTAGAAGGTAAAAGAGGCATTTCTGTGATATATTACAAGGTTTATTATATTCACCTGTATTACAATGACTTTATAAAGAGAACTTTTCAGGTATAGTGACAGGGCAGCATAAGGTAGTGACAGACATGCTGATTTCAGAAGTCTGTCACTTAGGAGTTAATGTAAAGTTGTCTTTAACAGCTCACAACTTGAACTGCAAACTGTGGGGGCAGTGCAGGGGAAATTACTGTATGGGGGACACTACTGTATGGGGGCAGTATGGGGGACACTACTGTATGGGGGCAATGTGGGGGACACTACTGTATGAGGGCAGTGTGGGGGACACTACTGTATGAGGGCAGTGTGGGGGACACTACTGTATGGGGGCAGTGTAAGGGACACTACTGTATGGGGGCAGTGTAAGGGACACTACTGTATGGGGGCAGTGTGGGGGACACTACTGTATGGGGGCAGTGTGGGGTAAATTACTGTATGGGGGACACTACTGTATGGGGGCAGTGTGGGGGACACTACTGTATGGGGGCAGTGTGGGGGACACTACTGTATGGAGGCAGTATGGGGGACACTACTGTGTGGGGGACATTACTGTATGAGGGCAGTGTGGGGGAAATTACTGTGTGGGGGAAACTACTGTGTGGGGGAAACTACTGTGTGGGAGAAACTACTGTGTGCTGCAAATTACTATATGGGGGCGGTGTGGGGGAACTTACTGTGTGATGGGCAAATTACTGTGGAAGGATTACTATGGGGGCAGTGTGCCAGAGAAAGGACCCGCCCCAGGTGCCAAACACCCTAGGCACGGCACTGGTGAGCACCCTCAAAATATGAGAAAGTGAAGTGCGTGCAATAGTGCTATCACACAGAGGGATCCAACACCCAGTAAGTTCAGGCACCCCAGGTTTACCACTTCTGGGGAACTTCTGCATCCCAGGCTTTCAAATAACTCAGCCCATGGCTTTTATCCAGACGGTCAGAGTCAAGTAAAGGTAGCCATCAGCTAACCTGCATAAAGGCTTGATCTGCTGCATAACAGTGGTCTCGGACATAACCACTGACAAAAACAGATGCTACACTTGATCTTAGCCAAAAGGCCGGCAACAAAAAAAAACTGGGATATGCTGGGATTCGGCCGGACAAAGAAAGCTACAGTATGTCTCTTGAATCTAGCATAACAATGTATACTTGGTAGCTGATTTCTCTCTGAAGGCAGTTTGAGTTTGCACAAGGTGGGAGGCTGTAGGTCATATCAGTGATCTTTGAAACTACTTGCAGGCAGATCAGTTGCTATATGTTGATGTGACACATAGGAGAAACTAATGAGAGTTCCTGCAATCTGTATACAGCACTGCAGAAAACTTTGAGAGTAAGGGGAAATACATTATAATCAGGTGTTAGAGATCCTTCACACGCCAATAGCATTGTTTAATTTTGTCTCTTTTGTCAAAGCCCTTGCTCTTTAATTAACCTCAATGTTAACATGATATGTACACTAATCCTACAGTTATTTGTTAAGACACTGCCTCTTTTTGCTAACCTACAGATGGTAGAAGAGGTGACAGATAGGAGATAGTTGTATAGCACCCCAGAAAAACTACTGCCAAGGGTTAACTAAATCTAAAAGGGTTAATGCAATGTTATTGAGTTACATGTTATGATTTATTGTGCCTTGTGCCCTAATAGCAATGTATAGGCAACCAAAAGGTTAACAATTTGATACTGTTTAGGTTACGAGGGTAATGGACCAGGTTTGCCCCCAATTTTTGTAGAGAGTCTAGTCTGAGCAGAGCAAGAAAAAATATGTGTGTAAAAGCACCTGCTTTCTAGGTCCAGGTTCAGAGAACCTGAGTCTCTGGGATTTCAGCTGCCAAGAAAGCAACTTCCTTACCAGACTAACCCTAAAGGAAGGAGATAAGAAGGTTCAGAAGCAACCAGTCCGTGCAAGCTTCAGACAACAATGTATTTGCACATTTATGGCATAAAGACTTTGCTGCTGTGGAAAGGGAATATTGTTTCAGCACCTACCACATTTTGAGATCTGCACGCCTCAGCCTGGGAATTACAGGAGGAGTTAACAGGGACCTAACTGCATGCCTGTGCTTTTGTTGACAGATTGCAAAGTGTTCTTAGAAAGAGAGACAGGGAGTACTGCAATTACCATCATTGTTGCTGTCTATACCCTGCTATTCGGAGGTCTACATTGTGTTTTCTTTTGGAACTGTGCCTTTTACTGTTGTGTGTACTACTGTTCCCATCTTCAAGTCAGTAAAGAAAGATCTTCTTTATTGCAACCTATGGGCCTGATTATTGATTCCTCCATCTGTCGGCCTCCGACTCTGCCCGCCTGGCTTGCATCCTGCCAAATACCTAACATCAAGTGCACCATCACTACCACCAAGCAGGAGCCCTAGTACCAGGGTGTGCCCAAAGCAAAAACAGTTAGGTCCTCCAGTCACTGTATGGCCCCAGGGAGTGCCAGAGGGAAGATTGCCACTGTGAACTTTGAGTACTACTACTACCACCAGCATAGCCACTAACACTCCTCCCATCTTCATCCTGAGGAGTCGCTGTAGTGGCCAAGACTGTAAGATCAGACTACACATAGGGTTTGTTTAGTGTATTATATCATGTAGACACGTGTCTGCATAGGACTTATTTGGAAAGTTGCATGATTTTTTTTTTCCAGAGGCATTGGATCAATACATTGGTGGCAGTTTAGTTGGTTGAAAGTATAGGCATTCTGTAATGTCAAATTCTCTGAAACTATATGCTTAATGATTAGATAACCCCACTAAGCTTGTCGCTTTTACATAGCATCTATACAAATAGAGGACCAAAAGAGTATAAGGGAACATTTTTTACACTTACTAAAATGTATAGTATTATGATCAAAATAAAAGCTTATCATGACATACAAATCATCCAGAAAATGTTGCACAGTATTTCTGTACACTTAAGGGGGGCGTCTCTTTTCAGCAAATAGCATTTATCATAAAAGGTTAGTATATAAAATGAGGATGCTCGGACTGGGAGAAAATGTCTGTATGTGGGTAAGTAACTGGCTAAGTGACAGAAAACAGAGGGTGGTTAATAACGGTACACACTCAGATTGGGTCACTGTAACTAGTGGGGTACCCCAGGGGTCAGTATTGGGCCCTATTCTCTTCAATATATTTATTAATGATCTTGTAGAAGGCCTGCACAGTAAAATATCAATTTTTGCAGATGACACTAAACTGTGTAAAGTAATTAACATGGAAGAGGACAGTTTTCTGCTACAGAGGGATCTGGATAGATTGGAGGCTTGGGCAGAGAAATGGCAGATGAGGTTTAACACTGACAAATGTAAAGTTATGCACATGGGAAGGAATAATGCAAGTCACCCGTACATATTAAATGGTAAAACACTCGGTAACACTGACATGGAAAAGGATCTAGGAATTTTAATAAACAGCAAATTAAGCTGCAAAAACCAGTGTCAGGCATCTACTGCCAAGGCCAATAAGATAATGGGTTGCATCAAAAGGGGCATAGATGCCCGTGATGAGAACATAGTCCTACCCCTTTACAAATCACTAGTCAGACCACACATGGAGTAGAGTGTACAGTTCTGGGCTCCTGTGAACAAGACAGACATAGCAGAGCTGGAGAGGGTTCAGAGGAGGGCAACTAAAGTAATAACTGGAATGAGGGATCTACAGTACCCTGAAAGCTCTTCAAAATTAGGGTTATTCACTTTAAAAAAAAGACGACTGAGGGGAGATCTAATAACCATGTATAAATATATCAGGGGTCAGTACAGAGATCACTCCTATCATCCATTTATCCCCAGGACTGTGACTGTGACGAGGGGACATCCTCTGCGTCTGGAGGAAAGAAGGTTTGTACACAAACATAGAAAAGGATTCTTCACTGTAAGAGCAGTGAGACTATGGAACTCTCTGCCTGAGGAGGTAGTGATTGTGAGTATAATAAAGGAATTCAAGAGGGGCCTGGATGTATTTCTGGAGTGTAATAATATTACAGGCTACAGCTACTAGAGAGGGGTCGTTGATCCAGGGAGTTATTCTGATTGCCTGATTGGAGTCGGGAAGGAATTTTTTTCCCCTTAAGTGGGGAAAATTGGCTTCTGCCTCACAGGGGTTTTTTGCCTTCCTCTGGATCAACTTGTAGGAAACAGGCTGAACTGGATGGACAAATGTCTTTATTCGGTTTTATATACTATGTTACTAGACAAAGTTAATACAAGGTACTCGCTAATGTATTATGATTGTCCATATTGCCTCCTTTGGTGGCTTGATTCATTTTTTCATTGCATTATACACTGCTTGTTTCTATGGTTAACCCCTTCCTAACTGCCCACTGTGTATTTACGTCCTATCTGCACACGCCCCATGCAGATAGCACGTATATACAAGTGTAGGCAGCACTTTAACCCCAGCGCTAATCAGCACTGGGATTAAATCTCCTGCTCCTGCAATCTAGCAGGAGCAGGTCGGGTCCCGGCTGAAAGACACAGCAGGGACCCTGAGGAAAAGACAGGAGCGGGTTGTTACTGCTTCTGCCTTCTCCTGTGCCAGCAGGAGAGCGCTGTATGAACGCATGGTGGAGGGAGAAGGAAGAAGCAGAGCCGCTTCCTCTGTTAGTCCCGGCGGTCACGTGACCACCAGGGGTGTCTGGAACAGGTGCAGAGCTGCAGGGTCTAAGCTCTGCCTGTGTGTCATGCTCTGTAACATAAAGTGAATTTAAAAGATTTGAGAATGAATAAGCTTACGCAGGCTACGTGAATAAATATATTTACTGAGTGATTAAATATACGATAACACAAAGAAATCACATACAGAATAATAAAAAAATAAATAAATCACTAGCCTAAATGGGATGGAGACTCCGTTGATCATGCTAAATCCCATGGCTGTCTACCCCGTTATAACACATGACCGACACCCCAGGGTGTACAAGAGAAATAGGGAAAGTCATACTAACATCCTACCTAGAATGGAGGCCTGGTGGAGTCTCCTGAGAAAATATTCCACAGAGTATAAACCTGTTAGCCCCTCCTGCAGTGTGTATCACATATTTCTCTGAGATCACTCAGGAATGTGTTCTTATCAGCACAATGGGGGATAGGTACTATCTCTAACCCACTTCATTACAAGGGAAACTTATAAACTATTACACAGAGTATTAAACAGAATTAAAGGGGAGAACCAATCAGTTACTTAAAAATACCCTTACTGTCACGCTTCAGTGTGGGAGGGAAACACCACACCGAGCATAGGAGGGAAGGAGGGAACAGAGAATCAAGCCTGAGAATTAGGGATGGAAAATGGACACCTCCTAGTAAAAACCCTAACCAAAATCCTGACTGACTACCAGTATGAACAGACCCCAAAGGTAGGTGAGTTCATACAAAGAATACCTAGAGTCCAATCAAGCCCTATAGGACCCTGGTACAAATGGCAGGGACGAGACTACCTGTTCCTCCAAAAGGAAGGGCGAACAGGAGTTTCCTTCAGGCCTAATACAAACAATAGGGAAATGCAACACACAGAACCCAAACAAAATACAAAAGGGAATTACAATACATGCCCCCACAGGAGGCAGTTTTCCACTGTAACTGAAGCTCCTGTGGATGCCTCAGTTACAATGGAAACAGTGAAAAAAAAAAGTTAAAAAAAAAGTCAGTGTCCTCCAGAGCTCTTTTAATGACCTCTTGGGGAACATCTTATGTGCCGAAAAGAAATTAAAATATAAGTAAAAAAATAAAATAAAAATACAAATAAAAAAAAAAACATTAAAATATATTTAAAAATGCAGTCGCTAACAGAAACCGTCACTATAGTCGCCCCATAATCACTCTCAAACCTATACATGTTATACTGTATATGAAAACGATTGTCACAAAATACGGAACCAATTGCAATAATACATTTGTGTGTCAGTTTTAACATTTAAGAAATAAAAAGCTATAATAAAAAAAATGACCTTTTAATAATAATTAGTGGTTTTCCTTCAAATTAAACCGAAAAAAAGACAAAAAACTATAAACATAACATTCTAATAAGTCCTAAGTGTCAAGTTAAAAAAAAAAATTGCTAAAATTATTTTGGTAGTCAAACAAATAAAAAAGCTACAGTCACTAAACCACCATGTGCAGAAAATCACAAAGAGTTGCCTGGAGAATTAGGGTTAAGAACACCCTACAATCCAGCAGCGCCTTTTCCTATAGTGTGCAAGCATGGCCACCGCTGCTGGATTGCAGGGTGTTCATAACCACAGAGACAAGGAGTGTATAATGTGATGGAAACATTAATCAAGCTAGCAAAGGAAGCAATATGGACAATCACAATACATTAGTAAGTGCCTTGTATTAACTTTATCTACATGATAAATGCCATTTTATGAAGTGAGACAACCCCTTTAACCCTTTAATGGCTGGCCCAAAAAAGGCCTGAATGTTCAGGCAACTTTTTGTGATTTTGTGCATGTGGTAAACAGCATTCTGTTTTCACTTTGTCATTATGGGGTTTTAAAGGGAATCTGTCAGAAGATTTTCACCTATGAAACCCTCTGACCTTTTGAATGTGTGCTTGGCAGCTGAAGGTATCCGAGTTGGTCCCATGTTCATATGTCCCGCATTTCTGTGAAAAATTATGTTTAAATATTTGCAAATAAGACCCTAGGAGCAAAGGGGGCATTGTCTTTACACCTAGAGGCTCTGCTTTGTTTGCAACTGACGCACCCCCTGCACTTTTATTGACATGGCAGACTTGATAACATTTTCACTGCCTGGCCCTGTCAATCAAAATGGAGAGGATGTGGCAGTTACAATAGATAGATGGATAGATAGATAGATAGATAGATAGATAGATAAAGTGTACTGTACTGCCACTTTATTACAGATGTCCATCTAGTAGCTAATAGCTGATGTTAGCCCTTTTTCAATTGTATCCACAGATGCAGTGAGTGGGAAGTTTTCAGTTTTGGAGGCAATTAAAGGGGCTTGCCACAGCTTAAAAGACAGCAGATAGGCTGCTGCATATGCAAAAGAGCACATGACGTCAGAGCATTCCATGATATCACAATGAAGTCCCTTGTATAAAACTCCAAACACTACTGGGGCTGCTAGTCAGTATGGAACCACTGTGTCAACCAACCGGCTTGACTTTGTCCAAAATCTAAAGGCGTTATCCTGACAGTCCCCTGGTGTTCACTCATTAACCCCTGTCTGCACTGCATTGGAGCCACTGCACTGTATTTGAGCCACCAGACTGCTAACTTTTGGTGTAGTCCCGTTATGGTTAACCCAGAGCCACCGATGCGGAGCACTGACAGATTAGGTAAAACTCATAGGTAAAACAGTCCAAGGTTGAGGCAGGCAGAGTTCATGCAAACATGTGAAACAGGTCAGGGCTGGCAGCAGAGGGTCACAACGGTAAGCAGGCACAGATCAGGCAGCGGTGGGTTAGAATGCAGAAAACAGGACAGGAGGTTGGTACACCCGGCAGGAGGTGGGTACACGGGCAGAAAACAGGGAACAAGCACCTTAGCATGGAGTTTAGCAAGCTAGGAACCCAATTGCAAAGACAAGGAAATTAGGTCAGCAGCACAGTGTTATAGCAGAAGCTGATTAGCAAATCGGAAATAGCCTAGCAGCAGCAGCAGAGCCAACAAAAGTATTAACCTGTCATGATGGGGAGTGGGGGAAACCCCCCACCGAACAATGTCTAAGAAGACTGGGGAGCAACTAAGCCAGGACACTGGGAAAAGGGAGCTGGTCATCTCCTACAGCATCCCAAATCCTAGTCCTTACTCCTCACCGTATGAGCAGACCTGGGTGGTAGGGCGGCTCATAGCCAGGAAACCTAGGACCCTGAGTCGCCCTGATAATCCCTAAAATAAAGAAAGGGCTGAGACGACCTGTACATCACAAACATGGATGAACAGGAGTCTCACTGACCTAGCTGCAAGGAAAGGACCAGCAGTTAACAGCAGCTGGATAGGCAGGTAAGAGCCAACAACAACAAGCACTTACCTGCTGCGGCAAACAATGACTGGAACCCGTGCATAAGTACTGGAACCCGATCACCACACAGGACACAGTACAAAACACCAAACATGGAATCCAGCACACGAGTACCTGCCTAGACCCCTATGCGGAGAGGATGCGTGGCTGCCCCCGGCAGAGCTGCACACTGACTTGTGGTTCACACCTCTGGGAAACCAAGGAGTCCACTTCTGCAGGTGAACAAGGGAATGTCTAGCATACATGCTGGACAACAGCAAACAAAAGACCAGACATGTAACTACAAACTAGACATAGCAACAAATCTCCAAATCAAACCCACACCAAACAAATCAACAGATAAGGTAGGGAAAGGACAAGGAGGAGACAAAGGGATGACATGACAGATGACATCGATGTCAAACTTGGATGGCCCTCAGAGAGCATGCAAGAAACGAGCAAGCTCCTTTTCACACAAAGGCAGGCATAACAAATGATCTCAGTCTAACAGCAACAGTATATGAAGAGACCTGAGACCACACCCAGCTCCACCTTGCTCACACCTTAACCCTGTGCACACCGGAAAGGAAGGGCAACAGCCTTAAAGGGAAAGCACACACACATGCAAAACAACACGTTGCCACCGCCCACCGGCAACCAGCATGCGCGGCAAAAGTGTCACGGCAAACTACCACCAAGCCGTGACATAACCCTTGCAGTACTGCAGATGAGATGAGGTTCAATGAAGAGACACAGGATGAGTGTAGTGGCGCTTATGCCTTCCCATAAAAGCAGGGCAGCAGCAGTCACGAGTTGCCGACGTAATATTTACCTCCAGGGACACGTAGATTTGTTTCCCAATATGGTAAGGGATGAAAAGGAGATTATTGTGTTACTAGGATTTTTTATACATGTACTATATTCTAAAAAGGTTTCAGGGTTTGGTATCTACAGTCTCCTGATTAACGTATTAGCTTTTGTACATTGTAGAAACATTATTAGCTGGGTCACACTAACCAGGATAGGTGTGAGGGATAAGGCATCCTGCTGCAACATCCCCTGTGGTGTTTGGGGAGAACTTCTCAGAAATGACAGTGACTGAGCACTGCGGAAGACTTTCTGTAATGCAAAGTGCTGTTGAGAGACCAACCAGTCCTCCTCCAATTACTGCCACTTGTATCTTTTGCACTGACCTGTGGGGAAATATTTTGTATTAGCCTTATTATTGAAGGGGTTTTCTGAAACCCTTGACGATAAGCATACATTGTATGGCGGCTGTGCTTGTTATTACAGCTCAGCCCTATTCACTTCAATAGGGCTGAGCTGTGCTTAGGCTGAGACCGATGAACGTGACGTCACATGACCTAGGCTAACCTGCGAGAAGGCTGCTGCGTTACTGTGAGTGACGTTTTTTCTCAAACAGCTGATCAGCATGGGTCCCGTGTGTCGGACCCCCATCGATCAGATACTGATGACGTATTAAGAGGATAGGTCATCAGTATTAAAGTCTTGAAAAATCCCTTTAATAAAAGAAAAAAATGGTATAGAATACATAGAGAGATGCAAATAAAAGAGCAATGTAAAACTAGAATATAAAAATTTTTTCTCTACTACTATAAATGCATGTTACAAGGTTGCAGCATATAATGTGCCTACACTTTATAGTAAACTATACATAGGGGCAGATTTGCTAATCTTGTCTAAAATATAGACAGGCAGTCTAAAAATCCCCCAACTTTATCACAGGGGCCATTTTGAAGCAGAATGGCACATTTTAAACAATAAACCATGGGCCTCAGCTGGAGTCAATGTGTAGTGGGTTATTTCTTCTGGCTTACTTGCTTCATAAATGTCTAAAATGAGATGTCAGTGATTTCTATCAGTTAGGGCCCTTGCACACGACCGTATGACCTCCGAGACATGCGGTCCGTGAGCGGGCCATATGTCCCAGAGCGGCAATTATCGTGTGCACGGGAGTACACAGCATCATAGATTACAATGACGCTGTGCACGTCAGGCCGCCCGCGGGGCTGGTGGCCCGATGCGCACAGCATCATTATATTCTATGATGCTGTGTACTCCCGTGCAAACGATCAATGCCGCTCTGGGGCATATGGCCCGCTCATGGACCATATGTCTTGGAGGGCATACGTTCGTGTGCTTGGGCCCTTATTGTGAGCCAAAACCAGATGTGGAGCCCACACAGAGATAAGGTATAATGGAAAGATTTACACCTGTTTCATGTTTAGAGCCGCACCTGGTTTTGACTCAAAATTACTGATGGCATCACTGACCCAACGCTGACTAAGTGAACTAGGCCTAAATGTGGTCCATTGTGTTACAGTTCTGAGAATACAGATAAAAACCTCGATACCTATATTCAGTAAAGACTGGAACGTAACAGAAGTCAGGTTCGTCTAAAGCAGTGTTTCTCAACTCCAGTCCTCAGGACCCACCTGCTGGTCAGGTTTTCAGGATTCCCTTAGTATTGAGCAGGTGATATAATTAGTGTCAGTGCATCAGGACTTATCACGGGTATTTATTCTGTGGGATATTCTCAAATCATGACCGGCAGTTGGGTCCTCAGGACTGGAGTTGAGAAACACTGGTCTAAAGCCTCATTTACATGATTAAAAAGTATAGGTCATAAAACGTTAATTGATCATTAGACGTCTGCTGACTTGAAAACAGGACCATTGTGGTTCTTTCTTAATAATGCAGGACATACTGTATATTTGAATGAAAAGCTATGGTTTTTACCCGTAGGATCCCAGTGCTGTTCATGTACGGTGCTGCAGGACGTAAATTGAGTCCAGGAGCCATACAGGTAAGGCGCTCTGATTGGGCGGGTGCAGGAGCCTCCACCCACTCGTTCAGCAGTACTGACCCCGGCATACACAGGGTTTGTGGAGGGTACGGGCTCCATCCCTGTATTGTAATGCTTTGTAGAGGGGATCAGACCCTCAAAAGTTGAAGTTCCACAGTTGAACAAAAATAAAAAGTAAAAAAAAGTGTTTTTCATAATAAAAAAATGAAAGTATCAAGTAAAAAAACAAACCCCCCTTTCCAATAATAAAGACATATAAAAGTATAAAAAAAACAGAAAAAAAACAAACATACATATTAGCTATTACTGCGACCATTACGTCTATGACTAGCTCTATAAAAATATAACATGATCCACCCCATCAGATGAACGCTGTAAAAAAAAAAAAAGTGTGCCAAAACAGCCATTTTTTGTTACCTTGCCTCACAAAAAGCATAATACCAAGCGATCAAAAATTCATATGTACCCCAAAATGGTACCAATCAAACCGTAAACTCGTCTTAAAAAAAATTAGTCCCTACATAATCGCCTGAAAAATAAAAAAATATGGCTTTCAGAAAATGGAGACACAAAAACATGATTGTGTAAAACTGAAACAAATTTTAAAATGTAGACATATTAGGTATTGCTGCATCCATAATGACCTGCTCTAAAAAAAATATCACATGATCTATCCCCTCAGGTGCATTTTGTAAAAAAAAAAAACTACCTGCAAAAAATTAGCCCTTAGACAAGATGATCGGCCGAAAAAAATAAAAAATATGGCTTTCAGAAAATGGAGACACAAAAACATTTTTTTTCAGAAATGCTTTATTATATTTATTATGTAAAACTGAAACAAAAAAATTATTAAAATAGACATATTTGGTATTGTTGTGTCTGTAACGACCTGCTCTATAAAAAAAATAACCAAAAAAACACACATGATCTATCCTGTCAGGTGAATATTGCAAAAAATAAATTAAAAACTGTGCCAGAACAGCCATTTTTAGTTACCTTGCCTCACAAAAAGAGTACTATTAAGCCATTAATAATCAAATGTACCCCAAAATAGTACCAATAAAACGGTCTCCTTATACTGAAGTTTTCAAAATGGGGGTCACTTTTTTGGGAGTTTCTGCTGTAGGGGTGAATAAGCGGGGGTCTTCAAATGATACATGGCAACTTAAAATTATCCCACTGAAATCTGCCCTTCAAAAACCATATTGTGCTCTTTCTGAGCCCTAGCGTGTGCCCATACAGCAGTTTACCACCACATACATATGGGGTGTTTCCGATGTGGCACATATGGGTCATGCAAAAACACACATTTTACACCCAAGTCTAAGTTCATTAAATCTACAGTAAATAATTTCAGATATGAAATTAAACAATGTTTAACCTGTTCTAGTAGTGGAGTTATTTATATCATAGAATGGAGCTCGCCATTGGGGTGGATCACTTCATGTTCCCACCGCCCCACATATAAATTTGGGAACCCCAATACGAATCTCGTCCCCATTGCAGTACCCCACTGCTGAAAGTAAAAAGTATCCTCAAAAACAAAATAATTTTTCTTTAAAATAAACAATATGCACTCCCCTATTAAATCGATTTGATCTCTAGGTAGTTCTCCTTGTTTTTCTAAAAAAAAATTTGCAGCTTCACATCCTCTCTCATTTTCTATCATAGTATAAAGTAATTTTTACATCAAGTGTACCGATAATATAATGCGATCTCCATTCTATTTCATTTGATATCTGTAAAATGTGTTTAGTGTCTTTTAAATCGGTTGGTAACATCTGGGCACAAAGCTGTAAGTGGAAATCCACATACCTCGATAAATTGCTGGTTAACCATTCAGTGCCTGATACAATCGGTCTACGAGGCGGTTCCATTGTGCTTTTATGGATTTTGGGATTATGGTAGAAGGCCGCAATCCTCGGGTGTCTGATTTCTACAAATTCCGCCTCCTTTTTATTTAATATACCTTGTTTTTTGCCCCTTTGTATTAGTCAATGCAATTCTTTTGTATATGTTTCCGTTGGGTCTTTTCTCAATATTCTACATGTTTTTTGTCCCCCAATAAATTGTATGCCTCCTTATAATAATTTTCTTTATCCATAATTACGATGCCACCACCTTTGTCCGCTGGACGTATAGTGATGTTATTATTTTCTTGCATTGCCGTCACAGCTTCCCTTCCCTCTCCACTTTTGATATATTACTCATATATTGTAGTTTTTGGGATTTTTTGTGACCTTTTACTTTCCGTATATCTTTTACCACTAGGTTCATAAATGTGTTAAAAGCCTGAGAGTACTCCTGTATAGGGTGATATCTAGACTTAACTTTCAAGTCAGTATGTTTGTAGTCATTTTTAATCTCCTCCTTCTTAATATCATTATCACCTCTAATTTTTTTTGTTCTTTTAATTTTTTTTTCTTTTTCTTCATGAAATATTTCTTTAAAGCTTTCGTATCCTTATGAACGCCTCAAATTTATTTAAAAATGTTGTCGACGTAAACTTCAAACCGTTCTCTAATATTTTTAGTTCTCCTTCCTTGAGTGTATATTTACTCAAATTATAAACCTTTTGTCCGGATTGTTTCATTGGTTCATTTGATGATGACTACTTCTTTTTGGTGAGTTCCCCTCCCCTACTTCCCCTTTTGTATTTTCCTTCCTTCTGGCCTGAAAAAAATCCTGTTTTACTATTTTTCTTACCACTACCTTTTTCTTACTCCCCTTGTCTTTTTGTTCATTACCCTCTTTACCCTCCATCTCTTTCTCTTTCTTTTTATCCCTATATTTCTCTTATTCCATTCTCCTTTCATCATTATATTGGATGCTCTTTTTTGTACAACATGTTCCTCTTCTTTTTCTTTATCATCATTGCCATTTTTTGGTGTATCATTTTGATGTTGTTGCTGGACTACATCCTCACTGCTCTCTTTACTACAATCAGTTAACACATCAAATCAATTACTTTTTTGTACATTAAATCCATATTTTCTTTTTATTATACTTTCTGGAGTTAGCGGGGTTCTATAATTTAGGTAATCTTCTTCTTCTTCATTATGTATAGTGATAATGGATGATATTTCTTCCATATCATTATTCCTACTTTGTATAAATTAATCTATTGTTTGAAATGAATTGGGGATTATGGATTCTTGATGCTCTACTGGATTTTTGGGGAGGGCATCATGAATAAATATCCTAATTTTCTTCTCCCTTTTTTCATCTTCCTATTGGTGTAACCTCCTTTTTATATTTTCTACTGTCTGTTTTATACTCAAATGGTCTTTCCATGTGCAGCGTCCCACATTTGTGTGAAAAAGGACACTTTAAATGTCTGAATATTTATTATGTGTATTTTCAATAGAATCGTATTTCCTATTCACAGGCAGGCATGGTCATTTATTTTAGTGACCCCTAGGTGGTGCTGGCACGACACTATTTATAGTTTGAGTGTGTCTAGCTTAGAGAGAGAGAGATTTGCAGTGAGATAGAGTAGAGAAAAGTAGTATGTAGGAGAGTGAGGAAGAAGACAGGCCTTGTCCAACATGTAGTCTGAAATTCTTACCTCTTGACCCTGGCCAGAGTACAGAGAACAGCTAGATATAGCCAAGCACCAGACAACGAGTCTATGTCTAAATATGGATTTAGCCTAGTGAGGGTTGCAGCTGAACTTAGCTTATGGACCTCATCAGCACAAGTGCCTGAGAGTAACTTTCCAAGTGCCAGGACATGTATGGATATATAGTGCACAGAATTGTCCTTATCCACTTTTCAAGCCTTCCAGGACAAAGTGGAAAACTTGAACCTTTTAGGAGAGCATCCTGTAAATAAAGAAGCAGAGTGTTTGCCTGCCAGGAGGGAGATCGCCCTATCCAAATAAGTAATACTCAATACAGAGATATTGATATGTATATTTAGTACCAGAGCAGAGTGCTATGGAATTGGACTTAGTACGTGATTATTAAGAAATTGCCTGTCAAGTAACTACCTTAAGAAGCCTCTCTATTGACCATTGCCATAATCTAATAAGAAGATTACCATTGAATCTATTTTGGAGTCATTATTTATGGTATACAAAAGCTCCCTACTGAAGCATTGTAACAGCTGTACTGAGACAAGTGATTCTAGTAAAGTTCACCTCTGTTTTACAACCAAAGACTACTACTACTCTCAACATTTGCACCTTACAGTGCTGGCTTCACAAACACAGGGGCCCAGCCACCAAAGCACCCTAAACACCAAATACCATCAAGGGCACCTCAACCAACATCTGGCTGGTGTTCCCTGCAAGTGAGAGTGCCCCAGAGGATTTAGTGCTGTCTTCTCATCCACTGCACGCTGGCCCCAAGGGACGACTTAACTGTGAGTACTACTATACTCGGCACCTCATCACTAGTGTGCTCACACACATCATCCCCTAGGGTGCCTCAAATGTTACCATGATCTCTGTATTTTTTCTTATTAATCTTTCTCTTCTTTTGTTAAAAGGGTTGTTAGCACTTATTAAAACTTTAAAAAAAAGTAGGGAGATATTACACTTACTAACATATCTTCTTAAGCAGATCTGCCTGGATTCCTTGCTATTGGCAGCCATGCCCCCTCCTGTCCTACTCTCACAGCTGCCTGTCTTGTCCATCCCTGCACGTGCCATGGAGGAGCTACCTTGTCCATGCCTGAAGGAGTGTGCTGCTGTCTGGATCGTAAAGCACCCTGCTTGTATCAGAGGTGCTTTCCTTCTGTGACTGGCACTCCTGGCTGTGCATGGCTGGCAGGGGCTTAGCAGGGACACTTGTTAAAAGCTTAAATAAAGAAACTTTTGCAGGAGGAAGGGAGACTGAGGGGAAGCTGATCTGACTGCAGGCTCTGCCCCTTCTAGTTCCCCTGTACTGAGAGGATCCTGCCAACATGTGAGGATGTAGCAGAGCAAGCGCAGCACTGTAGACCACAAACTGTGACCAATCCTAGTGTATGTCCTGTTTATGGCCCCTCTGCACTGTGTTCTTATCACAGACATGATATTACAGCCAGACCAACAGTTCAGGAGCTTTAACCCTTTGTGAGCTGTCAGTATGGCTGAGGTCAGTGATATCAGCAGCAGTCATTGGTCTCACCATCTATAAATGTGTGCCCTCTGCTTCCTGCACACTGTATATGGTGATATGTGACCCCCACCCAGGGGCGTAGCTAACGACTCATGAGCCCTGGTGCAAGAGTTCAGCTTGGCCCCCCTTCCCTCAGTGTTTTGTGTGTCTTTCTATGCGGCACAAGGGTCTTTGGGCCCCCTTAGGCTCCTGGGCCCGGTAGCGACTGCTACATCTGCACCCCCTATAGCTACTCTCATGCCCCCCACCACTGCATATAGAGATCCGTGACCCGCTGTACACTGTATACAATGATCCATGCTAACAGTAGCCCACAAGTGTCTTCGGAAGTCCGCTCCGGCCCCATTCACTTTAATGGGGACAGGTCGGAGATGTGGCCACAGGGGCAAAAATGCAGAGAGGCGGCCGGACAAAAAACGCAGCGTGTTGGGCATCAGTGAATGTGAATGGGGCTGGAGCGGACTTCCGACGGCACTCGTGGGCTAGCGTTAGCACGGATCCAGCAGGGGAACAGCCTGCCAGACCCTGCTAATGCTAGTGTGAAAGTAGCCTTAGTCATGTGATGATAGACAGGATGCTCCTCTCTATGTGAGCAGATCGATTTGTACAATTTTATTAATCAGAGCTCTTGTGCAACAAAGATCTGTCCCCCCGCTCAACAGCCCCCTCCTATGGCAGTCCATGCACCTAAACAGAAATTTATACCAGCTCAGAGCTGCAATGGATTTCTGGCTTCATTTGAGTCGGAAAACTGGGGAAAATTAACATAATTTTGTTGGGACAACTGGTCACGCCCCCTCCCTGCTATTGCCATGCCCCCGTTCTTTCTTTTTTTAAAGGCACAGTTAAAAGTTTGCAACTTTTTAATTCCACTTTTCAGAAACAAGGGAAATGATAAATTTCCCCCTCTATTCATTCTGTTCATGGCTTAAATCCAATGGGGCAACTAGAAATGACTAGGCGCTACAGCAAGTTTATGAACAGGGCACAGTAACATGTGTATGATACATTAGCATCATATTCCTGTGTGCTGCTGGGACTGGGGCGTACTTCCTATTGCTATGTCTGTACAGCAGTTATTCACTGATGACTGAGTTATTGATATTATCTGAGGGGCTCTTATCTCTATGGAAACACAGGTGGGCGGGGATGTCATGTGACTGCTCCTCTGAACATGCTTGCTGCAATGCATGCTGGGATTTTTACTTTCACTTTTCCACTGCTCCTCCAGGGAGGCATGGCATGGCGAACAAGTTAGAAAAATGATATATAGCCAGTACAGGTCACATGATATAAATACTTCATGGTTTTGGCTATTGTCTAGTCAGGGCACTTTGGATTTTTGATACTTAGGGTGGCCAACCCCTTTAATAATAAATTTAGTTGCATTCCTTGAAAATTCATGAAACTTACGTTCCCATTAATTGGTTACACTGTTGTTTCCTGATAACACTTTTTCCACTTTTAATCCTTTCGGTATTATAGCTCATTCCAGATATTTCTCTAAAAAGGTGATTTCCCATAGATCTTTCATTTCTAAAATTAGTAACTGCTCTAAATCTTTCAATATGTGTTTAATCTGTATAAATTATACACTATTATCTTTATTTAGGGACTCAGATTGTCTCTTATATGACCCCAAGAACATTTGTAGTTTTTGGATACGTTCCTTTCTGTCCCATAATTCTGATATATTTCTTAATTGTGAATTACTGTCTTTACTGTCGAGGGTATAGCTGCCGTAGTGTATCGCGATAACTAGAACACCTTACTTAAAAACGATATTACACTGGCGCAAGTATCCTCTATGACGTATCGATATCGCTGCGGTACCGCCACTGCTGCAAGAAGTAGGAAAACTAATATTAATAATATGGTTCCGCGCGACAATACCCCACACTCCCTACAATACCATAAGCAGAGGTAAACGTGCATTCACAGCATCAATCCAAATATGTATATATGTACCTGTTTGAACTTTTTAAGGGGAAGTAGAGGAGGGAAACTCACCAAAAAGAAGAAGTCATCATCAAAAGAACCAATGAAACAATCGGGACAAAAGGTTTATAATTTGAGTAAATATACACTCAAGGAAGGAGAACTAAAAATATTAGATAAAGTTTTGAAGTTTGCACCGATAACATTTTTTAATAAATTTGAGGCATTCATAGGGATACGAAAATTCATGAGAAGATTAGCATTAAAGAAATATTTAATGAAGAAACATAAAAAAATAAAAAAATTAAAGAGGTGATAATGATATTAAGAAGGAGGAAATTAATGATGACTACAAACATACTGACTTGAAAGATAAGTCTAGATATCACCCGATACAGGAGTACTCTCAGGCTTTTAACACATTTATGAACCTAGTGGTAAAAGATATACGGAAAGTAAAAGGTCACAAAAAATCCAAAAAACTACAATATATGAGTAATATATCAAAAGTGGAGAGGGAAGGGAAGCTGTGACGGCGATGCAAGAAAATAATAACATCACTATACGTCCAGCGGACAAAGGTGGTGGCATCGTAATTATGGATAAGGAAATACAATTTATTGGGGGACAAAAAACATGTAGAATATTGAAGAAAGACCCAACGGAAACATATAAAAAAGAATTAAATGGATTAATACAAAGGGGCAAAAAACAAGGTATATTAAATAAAAAGGAGGCGGAATTTGTAGAAATCAGACACCCGAGGATTGCGGCCTTCTACCATAATCCCAAAATTCATAAAAGCACAATGGAACCGCCTCATAGACCGATTGTATCAGGCACTGAATGGTTAACCAGCAATTTATCGAGGTATGTGGATTTCCACTTACAGCCTTGTGCACAGATGTTACCAACCGATTTGAAAGACACTAAACACATTTTACAGATATTAAATGAAATAGAATGGAGATCGCATTATATTATTGGTACACTTGATGTAAAAATTACTTTATACTATGATAGAAAATGAGAGAGGATGTGAAGCTGCAAATTCTTTTTTAGAAAAACAAGGAGAACTACCTAGAGATCAAATGGATTTCATAGGGGAGTGCATAGTTTATTTTAAAGAAAAATTATTTTATGGGGGTGAGATTCGCACTGGGGGTGGTGGGAACATGAAGTGATCCACCCCAATGGCGAGCTTCGAGCAAATCTCGTCCTCTGGAAATGTTTTATAGACAAGGTGTTTTTAATTGGGGGGGGGGGGGCAGCAGAATTGGTGCAATTTTTAAAAGAATTAAATAAAAATAAATTTTATTTGGAATTTACATGGGCGTTTAGTACAAGGGAGATTCATTTTGCAGACTTAACTATTTATATAGAGAAGGATAAAATATTTACAAGGACATATAACAAACCCACAGATGTGAATAGTTTTATTTCATGACATAGTTGTCATCTCCCCCAGTGGCTGGAAAATTTACTTAAGGAATACCTACTGTAAGTACAAAAAGGAAGGATTATGAGAAAGAAGCAGAGCAACTACAATATAAATTTGAATCAAAAGGTTACAGTAGGGATAGGTTAATAGAACAAAAAACAATAATAGCTGAATTAGAAAGACAGGAATTAATTAAGAACAAGAGATGTGAGAATGAAAATAGAGAGAGGAATGACGGGGAACAATTTAAAATACCGCCTATTATTACACAATATAACTGTTAGACTAAGATGTTCAAAAACATTATTAAAAAACATTGGGACATTTTGAAAGAGGATAAAATAGTAGGTGATTTATCCCCAAGTTACCCAAATTTATATATAGGAAGGCTAGAAATATGGGGAATATTGTGGCACCAACAAATAAATGCATAAATATGCAGGTGATTAATCCAAAAATAAAGCAACCATTAAAAGTTTTTTTCCATATGGAACATGTGGGGTATGCAAAAGGTTAAAAATTACAAACAAATCTAAAAGGAATACACAAGTAAAAAATACAGATGGCTCATTTGTGCATGATATAGGAGACTATATCACATGTAATAGTCAAGTTGTTATTTACTAATTAACTTGTCCATGTAATAAGATATATATAGGAGGTACAAAAAGGTCCTTGAATAAGAGAGTGGGGGAACATATTTATAATATTTACAGAAAATACGATGGCCATCCCTTATCCCGACATTATAGGGAGAAACATGGGGGTCTAAGTGAGGGAATTCAATTTAGTGGAATAGAAATAGTTAAGGGAGATAAAAAGAGGAGGAGATTTTATTAAAAAAATGTCTGAAGTGGAGACACGTTGGATTTTAAATATGAATACATTAGCACCAATAGGGTTAAACTTACAGATTGAATTATTTGCATTTGAATGAAGGAGAAAAGCATGAGTGAGAACCAAGGGTTAAAAATGGGAGGGGAGGAGAACCCTCTATAAGGAATACTAGAAGAAACATTCTACATCCCTGACTAAGGATAATGATTATCTGAAATGCGTTTGAACTTTTTTGACACTCCTAGATACCTGTAACCTAGGTCAGCGACGTCATGCAGCGCTCGGATTTGAGCACGAGCTAGCGAGTCTAACATCGAGCGGTGCCACCCGCCGGGGAAAGCTCATTTTTAACAAATTATATTGGGCTCCCTATCCCACTCTTATATACAAGTACCAGCATCGATACGTGCAGAAAAGTGACAGCAAAGTTCAAACAGGTACATATATACATATTTGGTTGTAAATTTCAAATTTGGATTGATGCTGTAAATTCACGTTTACCTCTGCTTATGATATTGTAGGGAGTGTGGGGTATTGTCGCACGGAACCATATTATTGATATTAATTTTCCTGCTTTTTGCAGCGGTGGCGGTACCGCAGCGATAGGGATAGGTCATTGAGGATAAAAGTGCCAGTGTAATATAGTTTTTAAGCCTTAAATAACCACTGGCCCCATGTTACTGCTATGTGTCGGGTTGCCATGAAAACCCAACCCACAAAGGAGACAGAGGCTCTGAAGCCAAGAGAGCAGCATGGCTGGGCTCAGACCTGGAACTGGGACACTTGAATAACAATCCTCTCTTGTGTGACTTGCAAGGATAGTCAGAATCACAGTAGTAAAATTGGCTGATATAATTGAAGGTGTTAGGTTGAAGGTATTGTTACATGTGCTTTTTTGATATAGTTTTTTAAGCCAAAGCATGGTGTGGATTAATAAAAGGACAAGTAAAATCTTTCCGATATCCTTCCTTGCCTTATGTGTACAGATGTTGTGTTTGTGCCACACGGTACCAGAGTGTGAAATTGCACACATAATGGGTTTAATATAATTAAATGGGAATAATCGCTGATATCTTCACATTTAAACACGTCTTTCTGATTACATGGTGAGTAGGGATGGGGGTGGGATCGGCTATTTATGTGAATGGCTGAGCTAACCATCTGTCCTAATTAACCCCATCAGTCTGTGCTGCTGTTGGTCTACAGGAACAATTCTGTGTATGAACTACCTGCATATCCAGTTAAATAAGTGTAAATCTCAGCATGTGAGGCTGATAACTGACAGCTCTATGGAAATATATATGTATATCAGAATACACTACTTACATTATAGGAGGATGTTACTTGCTGTGGCTTCTCCAGAAATGAAGAGGTGTGCAGTCTCCACAGTTAGAAACAGAGGTGGGAGGGTGAATGCTAGCGTCCTCCAATCAAACCTGTGTAGAGCCTATTGCATCATGCAGCTACAGCTATAAGGACAATGACAGGGCATCAAGCATGATAGAGTTCTGTGTGTATTTACGATAGGAAACAGCTTTTTGAAGACTCTGACATTTTTGTATTTGTATGCTGTGCTTTCTGCTTTTGCTTTTAAGAAGCCTATTTATGCAATAGCCGAGTTTGGGGTGGCCCTAAAGCTAAGCTGGGGTCCTCTGGACATTGTTGAGCTGTCAACATTTGTTGCCACTTTCCAGAAGGGATGGTAAGGCCCCAATGGCAAATACAGTAACTTGAAAAAATATTCATAGCCTTGAACATTTTTTCACGTAACAACTAGAGATGAGCGAATTTCTCATAAATTCGATTCGGCTGGTCCACCGAATTTTCAGAAAAAATTCAGTTTGATCTGAATTTATTCGTAGCGAATCGCGTTAAAAAACAGCTATTTCCTGGCTGCAGACAGCCTTTATAGTGGTGTAGAACACTGTGCCTTGCAGCAACACACATAGTGAGTCTGCTGTGGTAGTGAAACAATACTGTGAGTCAGTATGACATGTAGATGACAGGCATCACTCTTGGAATCACTGCACACTTAACTTATTTTAAGCAGTTATGGGGCCAAAACTAACCAAATAACTAAAGTGCGAACTCAGCCTTACAGGTCAATGTTCGCGCCAGGTATAAAGAACTGTGCAGAGGCACAAGATCCTAAATCGAATGCTGGTGCTGGAGCCGATTTTTCTTTTCTGCTTATGCATTGAGGGAACTCAACCCAGGCTTGCGGCATACTGGGAACATTACCGGGTGAGGTGGACTACAATTATATATATGCCCAAGATCCTACTATAGCGTGAAAGAGAGCACTCCTCTTACACCAATTCACTGATTCCACATAGATTTCTACAGAACCTGTCCTATTAAACGCTCATACAAGTAGAGCCCCCCCCCCGACAGAGTGGAGTGGGTGTCAGCAGTAAGTTTGTGTTGACGTCACTGATTATTTTGCCCTTCCTCTGATCTGTCAGAACAATAACCTCCAAAAAACGCATCCTGTCTGTGGAGCATCGGCCTTCACTCAGTCAGCATTTAGTCAGTAATCCATCAGTATTGCTAAAAAAGCCAAAAAAACAGGAGTGGATCCAAAACAGAGAAACGTGAATGGAATATTTGCATGTCTTCTGTGTTTTGTACCCACTCCTACTTTTGGCTACCAAATCATTAGCCAATTCTGATGCAAAATAGGGAACATGTCATGCAGGCCTTACAGCTGTTACATAGACAGGATCTGTTGTGAGTCTCATTTTTCCTTCCTTCTGACAGATTAGAAGAAGGGTCAAATAAATGATGATGTCAGCCAGGCCGAAAGGCAAAATAGTGGCCCAGTCATGAAGTGGGGAGGGTGGAAACAGCATGAGAAGTCCACAGAGTGGCCCTATGACATGGTGGTGAGGTGGAAGCAGCATGAGGAGACCACAGAGTGGTTCAATGACAGAGTCTGGAGGTGGCAGCAGCATCAGGAGGAGGACACATGGTGGCACAATGACAGTGTGAAGGTGGCAGCAGCAGCATCAGGAGACCTGAGTGGTGAGGTGGCAGCAGCATCAGGTGACCCGTTGACAGAGTGGGGAGGTGGGTGGCAATATCAGTACCAGATGGTGGGTGAAAGAAAGAGCACTTGGCATCTGATGTGTGGCAGCAATAGAATAGTAGCTGAGGCAGGTAGCCAGAAGAAACCGGTCTCTTTTGTCAAAGTGTTGGTGTGGCACCATGGATGATCTAGTCTGATGCATCAGGCATTGGTGTGGGAAATCCTGGCTGATCGACGCCTGATTCATCTTGACAAAGTCAGCCTTTCCACATTTTGGGTGGACAGGTGAGTTCTTCTTGAGGTTACTATGGCCCCCGCCACACTAAACACCCGCTCTGATGCCACACTACTGGCTGGGCAGGACAGCTTTTCCAGGGCAAACTTGGCCAGTTGCGGCCACAAATCTAGTTTGGCTGCCCAGTAGTCCAGCGGATCTTTAATGTGGAGTGGCAGGGGGCTGTCCAAGTATTCCACCACTTGCTGGTTCAGGTCCTGCTCTAGGTCTAGCTGCTGCTGCTGGTGATTAATTTCTTCACTAGGCGGGTGTAGAAAGCTGCTCATCAGCTACTCTAGACTCAAGTTGCTGCTGATAGAGCTGGAACTGCTCCTACCCCCCCACCCTGCCACAGCAGCCATGGCAGAAGAATGTAAGCGCAGAGGGGCCCCGGTCAGACCAGCGAGAGGATGGATGATGGTGCAGATAGGCAACGGCCAACTGACTACATAGGATGTCTCTATAGTAGTTCATTGTCCTCCCTCTCAGCGGGTGTAAAAAAGGCCCCCATTATGGACCGTTAGCGAGGGTTTAACAAGGTGGAGAGCCAAAAGTCATCCCTCTGCCGAATGCTGACAATTCGGCTGTCACTACGCAAACAAGTGAGCATGCATTGGGCCATTTGTGCAAGTGACTCGGAGGGACTCCCTGCCTCCATCTCCACTGCATACTGCCACGGTGTGTCTGGGTCCTCTGACTCGTCTTCCTCATCGCCCTTTCTCTCTTTGTATAGTCATTACATATGGAGGGTAGAGGGTTAGTATAGTCTAACATATGGAGGGTAGAATTCCAACGGGTGGAAACATCACATATCAGCCTATGTTGGGGGATGTCGTTCTGTCACTGCAGCACAAGGAGGTTATACTTTGCTGTGTACGAATGGTTGAAGTGCATGCAAAGTTTTCTAGCCATTTTAAGCATGTCTTGCAGATGGTGGAAGACTTCAGGAACCTCTTGACAACAAGATTGAACACGTGTGCCATGCAGGGCGCAGCGCCGATACCATGTTCTTCCCGTTGTCGGTCATCATGGGTCTGATTTTGAGTTGTCGCGGAGAAAGCAAGGATTTGATTTCTTGATGAAGGACATGGAGCAGTTCCTCCCCTGTGTGAATCCATTCACCCAGGCAAACGAGGTGCAGTACAGCGTGACACCGCCATGCCCTGCACATGTGGTGTGCTGGAGGAGCACTGTGAATTGTCTCTGCAGTGGAGGCTGAAGACATGGTGGAGTATGAGGAGGCAGAGGCGGACATTGTCGCAGGACCAGCGGCGTGAGAACGTGGAGGCAGACGCGGCATCACCTGGCCAAGTTGCTGGTGTGGTTGTGCAGGAACCATATTTACCCAGTGGCCCGTAAAGGACATGTATTATCCCTGGCCGTAGTTACAGCTCCACACATCGGCGCTACCGTGCACTTCGGCAGACACCGACA
Source organism: Bufotes viridis (assembly GCA_033119425.1). Taxonomy (NCBI): domain Eukaryota; kingdom Metazoa; phylum Chordata; class Amphibia; order Anura; family Bufonidae; genus Bufotes; species Bufotes viridis. Next base: position 240,575,566 of record CM065592.1, read on the forward strand.
AACTCAAGGACTAGCCCACCTAATGCTCTATATACGTGTGCAGGGCTGGTACTACCTTTTTGGCAAAGAAATGACGGCTTGGGACTCTCCACAAGTCATCAGTTCTCTGAAAGGTGCAGAGTCCACCACTTGGAAAGGGAGGGACTGCAGCACCAGCAACTTGGACAGGAGCACATTCTTCTGCGCCGTTGGATGAGTGCACGCATACTGTTGTCTCTTGGCAATCGCTTCGGTGATCGATTGCTGACGGAATGACTGATGAGGAGGAGGAGCAAGAGCATCAGGATCAGCAGATGATGGGAAGGACAGACAGCTCCCTTCGGCTGAGGTAGTGGCGACTTGACTGCCTGAAATTGGTTGTGTGCCACTGGGTGATGCAGCGGTTGCTGCGGCAGGCTGGACCACCACATCGGAGCCACGGTTCTCCCAGGCCAATTTATGGTGATGCAACATTGGCACCCTGGCCACGCTTCACCTTCTGCCCACAGACTCTACAAATGGCCATATTCACCTCCTCCGGAGGCTTAACAAAAAACTGCAGAGTAGGTGATTTTACCCCCAACACTACCCACTGAATGACTGCTACCGCTGCTGCTTCCGTGAACCCCTGAACCACTACTTCCCGGGCAGGTAGGCTCCTGCGAAGCAGGTGGTCTACCCCAGGCACGTTTGGCTCCCGATCTCACCCGAAAGTGATATTATAAACCGCCAAAACCGTCATTTTGCTTGTTTCAGTACAGCCATGGATCCTATTGGTGCACTGGCCAGACAGCTGCAGGGGCTGTTTTTGGAGGTAGCTTACCTCCGCACGACCATCTCGCAGATCCATAGACCACAGGCTGCTGGTCCTAGTGGTGGTTACCAGGCCTGTCTCGAACCTAAAGTTGCCCTCCCGGAAAGATTTTCTGGGGGAAGTGATAATTTAATTTTGTTTAGAGAGACGTGCAAATTGTATTTTAGGCTACGTCCACATTCATCTGGAGATGAGATTCAGAGAGTTGGTGTGGTTTTTTCGTACGCTCAGTCATGGGCTTTTTCTCTGCCGACCAGATCGCAGTCTCTCCAGTCGGTGGAGGAATTTTTTAAAGCTCTGGGTCTCATCTATGATGACCGGGATCGGACCTCCCTGGCCGAGGCCAAACTACGTGGCCTTCGTGAGGGAAAGCGTTCTGCTGAGATCTATTGCTCTGAGTTTAGGAGGTGGGCTATGGATATGTAAGCCGTGTACCGGGGTGGGCTCCCCAGGATACAGTGAAGTCACGAATGAGGAAAGCAACCCCAACACTGGCTTTTGCCAAAACAGAATTTTACTTAAATTCTGTTTTGCTGTGGGCTGGCTTTACCCCCTTCTGGGTGACCAAATGTCCCAAATACTCTATCTGCTGTCAAACCAGTTTGCACTTCTTGGGCTTGATCTTGAGCCCATGGTCTCACAGCCGTCCTAGGACCTGTCGTGGCTTCTGGAGGTGATCTTCCAGGTATATCAATACCGACTCGAAGTTGAGATCACCCAGACAGTGCTCCATTAACCGCTGGAATGTTCCCAGGGCATTGGAAAGGCTGAATGGCATCCGGTTGAACTCGTAGCATCCCATAGGTAGCATAAAGACCGTCTTCGATTTGTCCTTCTTGGCCACCGGTACATGCCAATACCCACTAGCCAGGTCAAGAGTCGAGAAGAACTTCACATGACTCAGGGCGGACAACGACTCCTCAATTCGCGAAAGCTGATAATCCACGCAGAACCGGAGACTCCCATCTTTCTTCCGCACCAAGACTACTGGAGCAGCCCAGGGACTTTGACTTTCCTGGATCACCCAGTTTTCCAACATGCTGGCCACCATGTCCTTCACCTCCTGGTACATTTTAGGCAGGATTTGCCGGATTTACCTGATTGGTGCAGCATCGCCGGTGGGGATTTCGTGTTCGATAGCGGAAGCATACCCGAAGTCCTCATCATGTTTTGAGAATGCCTCCAAGTCCTCAAAGGGTTTCTTCAAGCAACTTCTGTTGTCCTGGAGTCAGATTCTTGCAGTCCACCCCCATCCAGGCCATAATCACTAAACTGTTCCACTCCGCTGTTGCGGTCTCCCTTTGATGGACCTCTACAGCATAGGTCCAGGCTGATCTCTTATCTGGCTGTAGCGTGAAGCCCCTTCATTGAGGGATGTCCCCTTCGGACATATAAACTTTGGCCAGCAATGTATTCCCAGGAACGGTTAACTCACAGTCTTCAACGGGGAGGCAGCGTACAGGCACACATCCATCCTTCACAATAGCGAAGGCCCGGGCTACCAGTGGGCGAGTCTGCATTTTCTCTTGGTAAGTGGGCTCGATCAGGACCTCCAGTCCATTTAGCTGTTGTCCAGCCCCCACCAGCAGCATCAATATTTGTTCTTGTCGAGGTGGGATCTTCACCAGGGTCCCCTGCTGCTCGTTCACTTGTCCAATGGGCTGACCGGACATGTTGCTCCTTCTGGGTTGGCCGGTGTGTGGTGGCCTGTTGCCAATACTTCAGCCCTTCTTTGGCATAGAGTTGAGGTTCTAGGTCGCTCAACACATTCATACCTAGTGTCACATCCATTCCTCTCTGGGACAAATAATCCACCAGCACAACCCCCTTCATGCTGATGTCTTGCCCAAACAGTCGGACCGGCATCCAGACTATCCCTCGGACATCCATCTCTCTGTTATTGGCAGCCGTCAGCCTGATGACGCTCCCGTCTTCCGGCTCCATCATATGTCCAAAGTGTCTTTCGAAGAACTCCAGAGGCATATGGGTGCACTCCAACCCTGTGTCAACTAGGCAGCATACCTTCTGACCTTCCAACTCGGCTTCTATAACGGGACTGCTGGCATACAGGTCATGTTCCTCACGCATAGGGCTTAGCTTCTGGTGTACTGCCGCAAAACGCCCAGCTACTGCTGCGGTTGGAAGTTTAACGTCGGCTCAGACTTCCTCTGTTCTCTACCCCGATAAGATAGCTGCAGTACAAAGCTGGCCAGCTACTAAGACAGTCAAAGAAGTTAAGAGCTTTCTTGGATTTGCAAGTTACTACCGGAGATTTATCCCACACTTGACTCAAATTGTGAAGCCTATCCAGGAGCTTTTAAAAGGTCATCCCAAATGCTGTCAGAATGCTAAGATATGCAATAAATGGCTTGCTTAAAAAAAGAAACAATATATATATATATATATATATATATATATATATATAAATACATAGACCTATTTATTCCTATCTTACAATCTACATCTATCTCTAAAAGGTACTAATGTTAGGCACATTAGACCTTAAATACACTTTAAAACATAAATAAAAAATTGGCCAATTTAACAAATCATACATATAGTGCTTGTATTGCAATGATATATAGTCACGGCCCCTCTTTTAATTCCGTGTGCGGAGCTCACATACTTTTTTGGAATAAAGTTCACAGCGATATTGTAAATAGTTACACAATGTCTTGTGTTATTTTCTTATGATATATTATATTCGAATGATAGTTTCGTTGTTGCCAGTTATTTTGTTATATTCACTGCTCACAGAGTGAATCGATATATAGTATGTTCATTCAAACAGCGCTAGGATTAAACAGACAGTACTTCTCCGCTTTCTGGACTCCCAGCATGTGATGTGGTAAGGCTGGTATCAAGGTACATACGTATTTGTATCTCCAATTCATCTATGTTTTGTGCTGTTGATTCCCGTTCCTGCACGTTGGTGCCGGCACTGACTTCACCGCGCATGTGGTTTAGAAATTCTGGGACGCTGGTTGCAATGAGAGCTTTTCCAGCAATGGTTGTATTCAGTGGCAATGTGACTTTTCCTTGCTGCCGCAGAATCTTTATAACGCTGTGTTCAGATGTCTGACAGACGCATTTCGAAGCCTTACTGGTTTCTTCCTCAGTGGTCAGAAAATTGTATGAATAGTGAGGGGCAAAATTCGCTCATTTATATTAGATTGCCCTGATCTATAAAAAAGCTGTATTGGACTAGATCGGACTATTGCATTCACATAAAACCTGGACTGGACCATATATTCACAAACATCTCACTTGAACTATTCGGACAATGCGGTATATGTATTCAGGACATATCGAACTAATTTAATACAGTGTGTCAATGGAACTATGCACTGGTTGTTATATCGCCATTTGGCCATAGAAAATGTTATATGGTACTCTTATATAAGCTCATAATGTTCATATTTGATAATATTCAGTAATACTGTATATCCTTAATAGGACTTTTATATACGGTACTATGTTTGTGTTCCACATCTTTGCAGAATCTATAAAGTTTGTCCTCATACATATACTGGTAATATCTTTGCGCTTCCCCATATCTGAAAATGCAAACAAGATAGAAAGAGAAAAAAAAAAATTTGAATTATAGAAATGAGAAATATAATATACAAAATAAGAATAATAAAAAAAAAATAAGTATAAATATACTTGTACTAACTTTATGGGGCCTGTGGAGGGATGCAGGACATGTCAATGCGCTGATAAAACAGCCTGGCATCGACATGGCGTGTAAACCCTACACAGGTCCTCTTAAAGAAAACCAAAAAACTCAATTTCTGCATTGAGTCCCCAAGGTGCTAGTGATCCAAATTAATAAATCATTCTTGATTCGTACCTTGACATTTTTTATATAAAGTCTCCTCCCCTCCAATCTTTCTTAACCGCTGAGATACCAGTAGAGTGGAACGAAGAGAAAGAGACTGCTTTCCAACTCTTAAAAGAAAAACTTACGGAGCCACCAGCCCTGGGCTACCCTGATTATAGCCTGCCAATCTGGCTCTATACTGACGCAAGTAAGAAAGGTTTAGAAGCCATACTATCTCAGACACAAGGGTCATCGCCTATGCTAGCAGGTCTTTACTAGAAGCGGAGCGAAATGACCAGAATTATAGTTCTTTCAAATTGGAGTTCCTAGCCTTAGTATTGGCTGTAACTGAGAAGTTTAAGGATTATTTGGCGTCCACACCTTTCACTGTCTACACCGATAATAATACACTAGCTCACTTGAACACTGCGCGCCTGGGAGCTCTAGAGCAAAGATGGGCCTCTAGACTGATGAACTTCGATTTCACCATTAAGTACCGGACTGGAAAAACTAATAACAATGCCAATGCCTTGTCCAGGCTACCTGCCCAGAAGGAACTAAGGCTAGGTCTACACGACGACATTTGTCGCGCGACAAATAGAGCACACCTACACTGCAACAATTGACGCGTGACATTTTGTTGCATTAATGTCGCGCGACAATTTTTATAATGGTAGTCTATGATGTTTATGATTCCGATATGCGACATGCTGCGACTGCCACAGTCGCAGAAAAATCCACCTATGGTCCCTTACCTCCAGTTGAGAAAGAGCTTTGGCTCAAACTACAAGCAGAAAGTAGAGTCATCTGAGAACTGTTAGATTATTTTTCGAGTGGGTGCATACCGGAGAGAATCTGGCAGCAGAGAGCAGACTCTGAGCTGGTTCGCCTCTGGCGATAATGGAAACTGCTCTTCCTACAAAGATATCTATCTGCTCCTCAGGAGAACGCTTGATCCAGTCACCTGTGAGAACCTCCATCAGATAGTGGTGCCCCAAAGAGATGCTAAGATGGTAATAGACATGTAACATGATAGGTCTGGAACCCAAAAAACGGAAGCCGCCATCAGGCAGCGTTTCTACTGGACTGGCATGAGAAGTTTTATTGAAGCCTGGTGCCGGGAGTGTCCCACCTGTGCTGTGGCCGGAGGAAAAAAACATGATCAGCAGGCCCCCCTTCATCCAATAGTGGGTAAGAGTCCTCTAGAAATCGTGGCTATCGACCACGTGAAACTGGAAACCAGCAGATCCGGATACACTTATGCTATGACAATCAGACCACTACACCAAGTTCATCGTGGCTATACCTGTCAAGAACTTAACTGCTAAAACTACAGCAGCTGCCATGTGGAAGAGCTTAAAGTATAACTGTCAAATATTTTTTTTTTTTACTATTGGATTTTGGTGATTAATATCACCTTGTTGGCCCTGTTTTAATTTCTGATTATTTAATAAATAACCCCTAAAAGCCACCTAAAAGTCCCCAGTATTGGCTATTGTTACCTGAGATAAAATCAGGTTGCTATGCTCCTTCCGTCTACCATCTACCAGATGAGGACGGAGCACACTGCATGCACTGGGAACTGATAGTGAGTCAACATTGTAAGGGAATGTATAAAAAGCCAGGTTCTTCCTGACAGGAGATAACAGTGCTGGGCTGTGTGTGTGAACTTCTCCACATGCCTGTGCTTGGCAGACACTCCCTTAGCAGTTCTGGAGAATGTGGCTGCTCAGTGTATAAATGAAAGCCTTATCTGATAAGAGGAGAGCTTGTAGAAGGACTACAGGCTTCAGCCAGACCTGGGAACTTCACTGCAAGACCCCCCTATACAGAGCTGGTCTTCACTAACTTCACTGCAGGCGTCCTATGAATTAGCCTCAGGGCTGAGGGCGGCCATTTTAACAGAATAGTGAAATTGAAGTTTTATGCAGACTGGTTGCTAAGGGCTGAATCTTATTAAATAAGGGGTAAGTAAGTCTAATAGTTATTGATTCAGGAATATTATCATATTAGTAACTACATATATGAAAACTGAAATTAGGGTCTAAATGTGACAGTTATCCTTTAATTATGCCGTATGGGTGTCCTAACAAGATACTCACTGACCAAGGAGCCGCATTCGAGGGTCAGTTGTTCTATGAACTTTGTGCACTGCAAAACTGCAAAAAACTGAGGACCTCCGCATATCACCCACAGGGAAATGGACTTTGCGAAAATATGAACCAGACACTGATAAATATGCTCAAGGCTGTGCCACCTCACAAGAGGGCCGAGTGGCCTTTGCTTCTCCCTGAATTAGCGTACCTGTACAATAACACCACTCATTGCTCCACCGGGTACACCCCATACTACCTCATGTTTGGAAGACAGGGCCGTTTACCTGCAGACCTCACCCTCGATATCCCTGTGCCGGACTCCGAACCACTCCTTCCCCAATCTGAGTGGGTCAAAGAGCATCAGAAGCACTTAGAGGATGCCAGAGAAATAGTGGACTCTAAAATAGAAAAGGCCCAGCAAAAACAAAAACGAAACTTCGATCTGCATGCTCATGAGGAGACCTTACAACCAGGAGACCAAGTCTGGCTCAGAAACAATCATGTGGTGTATGAAAGATAAAAGAGAGAGTTTTGAGGGTTAGTTGGATCTAGTGGACGTGGGTCCAGAAGACTCGAAAAACTTGAGGCGCCAGAGGATGGTGAAGGAGGGCGTGAAGGAGACAGAACAGTAAAGTATAGAGGCTGCTCAAGGGTTTCACATGCTGACCTAATTGTCTGCAAGTAGGGGACCAGTGGGGTGGGGGGAGATAGGAGGGTGAGTGGGTAGTGGACTCCCGCTCAGAACACACCTATTCCGAGAACCCAAATACGAGCGCCAGTAACTTGTATGCAGGTGGCACGTAGATAAAACGTGAAAGCTAAAATATATTTGTAAAAATGTGTCTAAAAAGATACATTTATCTTAAGGTGTACAAAATTAACACAAATAACATAGACTTTTTACTCACTTCACGAGGGGGTCGGTTTACCAGGATACACATAAAACACCTGTAAACCTAACACCCCCCCCCCTCCCCCAGCCTGGATCACTTCTAGGATGTTGCAAAATGAAGGCAGCCAATCTCAAAGGGGCTTCTGTTCAATTGTCTTTATTCCAGTATAAAATCCGGCTCAACGCGTTTCAGGACAGGCACGTCCCTTCATCAGGAGCATAAAACATTTGATGTACATGTATGGGGTATATATGCCCCTATGGTAATGAGAGAAAAGACCGCCAAATTAATTGGGAGGATCTGAAGAGATCCCGGCAATCCGGAAGCGGAAGTGCCGGGTTGTGGTGGTGTGCATGACCGGAAGGGGGCGCGGTGATGGTGCGTGTCAGTTTGGAGTGCATCTGTCGCTGGTGCACATGTCCAGGAACTTTGATGATTGTGCTTCCTTTCGGAGCGCTTTGGTGGCTTGTGCGCAGGTACGGAAGTACGGCTCACCCAGTTTTCCGGCTCACCCAGTAAGCAAGCTGGATAGTCGCTCAGAACGCAGGCCATATACAGTAGTGGCTGTCCCCTCAGCGGAGGTCTTTGAGATCCAGAGAGAAGATAAAGGTACTCAGCGAGTACACTACAACAGGCTTAAGAAATGCCTGCAGGAACCTGTCCAAGATCAGCCAAGAGAAGTGGATAAGTCACCCGAACTGCCATTGTCTTCAGTAAGTGAGACTCCAACAGAGTTGCCTTCCATGCTTGACCCCCTTCAGTGGTTCTTTCATCCTCTAATCCGAGTCCTGATGCCAGTTGCTGAGACCACTGCATCTACAGAACCAAGTTTGATGGCTGATCCTCCTTCACAAGTACCAGACTCTACCTCAGCCCCCGGAGACTCTGAACTGTCCTTGCGGAGATCCCAACAGACCAACAAGGGTAAGCCACCTGCCCGTTATCGGGAATTCTTAGAATGAGCATTTAGCTGCAGAGGCTATAGGAGCCAAGCCATGGACACATTTTTGACTAGTGAGAAATATGGACCCTTGTTTTATGTTTATATATATATATTTTTTTCATCCTCCCCTTTTGTCCCATGAACTCCAACCATCATCCAACAACTAACTCCAGGTTGCACACGTTGGTGCTATACCCATATAGATTACAAATATCAGTTTTACTACCTCATATGGATTACAAATGACCTTTGCATTATATGTTCCAGTTTTGCAACATTACAAGCCAAGCACCCAAGAAATAGACTCAATCGTATACCTGAGCTCTTTGTGATTACTACTATGATATTTTTGCACTGTTTTTGCATTAATGTTTAAAAATGTTATGCAATGTTTATGCACCTTAACCCTTTGTATATACACTTTTGCAAGTACAACAATGTGATACTATGCACTTTAAGTGGACTATGGACTTAATATAGTTAGCCAGATAGCTAGCATATGCTTCATTGCTCATATGGACTGCCTCTGAGGACGTTAACATACGTCACAAGCAGGTCTAATAACGTCAAGGGTAACCCAGCTGCTAATGTGTGTTTAGAGGTAGTACTTAGCCCTTGTGGGAGTTTTGAGAGAGCCCCTTAGTGTGTCCTAAGGCCTTTTGCACAGCCTTGTGGACATAAATGTTTAGCTACTAGTTCAGTCATCAAGGTGACAAGGCGTAAAGCATTATACGACATTGGTGCTTGGAAGGGAATACAGTATGAAGCCACCCTTCTAGTTGCGGGCTTTCATTGCATTATGGTGGGGTTACAGAGTAAAGACACCCACTTTCTTTGGTATTCATGGCCAGAGTACTCAAAAGGAAGCCAGGAATGATCGCTTGGTTCAGACATTTTGGTTCTTTGGTTTATACCGAGAGGGAGAACTGTGAATACTTAGGGCAGAGACCTAGTGGTAGCTGTTGCTATATCCAGCAGTAATAGAAAATAGTCTTATGCAGCAGTTTAATTTCCCTTGGGTACCCTTGGAGCACCTCTTACGCACAAGCCGAGGACGGCTTGCCTTTCAGTAAGGGGAATGTAACGCCCCCGAGTGGCATTACCACTCTTACGCCCCACTTCTATCGGTGTGTGCTGGTACGGTGTCATTCTGTGTATTTCGTCCAGGTCCTCCAAACTGTGCATTTCCTATGCTTGAAACTGTTAATGTTCATGTAGTGTGCCTGGTTCACCAGAAGATGGCGGCACCTATGGCAGAGCTAGTTTACAGAGAATGAAACTTATCTTTCCATTCTAGCCCTCTCTGGAGAGGGAGGAGTTTTAGTTAGTGAAGGTCAGACTAGAGTACCCCTGAAAGGGGAAGGTCGTGTGCAAGCCAGCAGAGCAGACCTTCAGCCCTGCTAGGCATAGAGGCCCAAGCTGCAAGCCTCACAAGCCAGGAGTAAAGTTCCCTGGATAAAAATAAAGACAGACCAGACTACAGAAAGCTAAGTACATCAGAAAGAAAAAGTTTCCATTTAATCCTGATAGCACATCAGAGCTAAAGTGAGGACAGATGTAGCAGAGCCAAATGTGTTTGCCAGCCAGAACTTATGCCAAAGCCTGCTGGTAACCAAGACAAAGTTGGGAGATTGTTCCTTGATGAAAGTTCATGCAAGTAAATCTGTTGACTACTTCAGTACAAGTCTGGTCTCAATTTATTCTACTAATCCTTCAACTGTTAACCCTATTTGCACTGCTTCGGATGACTACGCCTGGGGTTCCGGGATATCCAGGTAGGAGCACCATGACAAGTGCAAAGCCGCAACTAGAGGGACACTTTAGGCTAGCCTCATACCACTCTGGCATTCCTACAACTGGGTTCCACCATCACCTTCTACATAGGGGGACTTAGTCCCTCATTGATGAAATGCAACTGGCGTCACGACAAAAAACTCTTTCACTTTAAGGGACCCCTGGTAGTACCCCGTTCGTTGCAATTCCAAAACAAAGGTCATCCTAACAAAATTGTGGTGTCAGCCTATCAGCGGGCGAGAAATTATACACAGCAAGAATGCTTACTACCTAAGAAAAAAATTAAAAATAAATGATCATTTCAAATCTACCTTTCTGATCACATACATCAATCACAATATAGTATGCAATATCACAACCAAACACTGGTCAATTCTACAGGCAGATCCATTTTTAAAGAAGCACATCAAACCAAAACCCCAGATTACTTTTAGAAGAGCGCAGTCCCTAAAGAATCTTCTACCTCCAAGTCACATATGAGACAAAAAGAGGAACAAACCTCATCCAACTACTTTTTTTCACCATCTTCTGGGAAGCTATAAATGTGGTCATCGTTGATGTAAGTGCTATCTGAACATCTCCACATGTATCTCTCAGTTCACTAGCAATGTCACCGGAGAACACTTCAAAATGAAACACTTTTTGAATTGCTCCTCATTGTACCTTATGGGGCGAATACTAATAAAGTGCTTCCATTATGGAAGCTCTCATTAGTACCGGAGGACCGGGAAGCAGTGAAGTCTCTGTACTCAGCGCTTCCTGGTCCTCAGCGGTCTGTGAGTTCATACTGTGCGCACCGGTTCACAGCACAGCCGTGGCAGGAAGAAGACACAGCACACTGGAGGTGAGGAGCGATGGCATCCAGGTGCAGGAGAAGTAAGTGTTTTTTTTATTTTTTATTTGCGCTGATGGCTGGGGGTTGACATGAGGCTGATGGCTGACATGAAGCTGGGGGCTACATGAGGCTGATGGCTAACAAAGCTAGGGGCTACATGAGGCTGATGGCTGACATAAAGCTGGGGGCTACATGAGGCTGATGGCTGACATAAAGCTGGGGGATACATGAGGCTGATAGCTGACATAAAGCTGGGGGCTACATGAGGCTGATGGCTGACATGAAGCTGGGGGCTACATGAGGCTGATGGCTAACAAAGCTGGGGGCTACATGTGGCTGATGGCTGACATAAAGCTGGGGGCTACATGAGGCTGATGGCTGGCATAAAGCTGGGGGATACATGAGGCTGATGGCTGACAAAGCTGGGGGATACATGAGGCTGATGGCTGACAAAGCTGGGGGCTACATGAGGCTGATGGCTGACATAAAGCTGGGGGCTACATGAGGCTGATGGCTGACATAAAGCTGGGGGCTACATGAGGCTGATGGCTGACATAAAGCTGGGGGCTGATCTGAGGCTTGGGGGCTGATCTGAGGTCTGATTGAGGGTCCTATTAACATTGGAGTCTGATTGGGGCTGTAAGCTAAGGTCTTATTAACATTGGGGGGTCTGATTGCTGGTCTGACCTGAGGTGTAATGAAAAATATTTTTTCTTATTGTCCCCCTCTAAAACCTAGGTGCGTCTTATGGGTCGGTGCGTCTTATAGGGCGAAAAATACTAAAACTGTTTTTGACATGGGATAGGTTGTGGTATCTTGTGTACGCATGCAGCTGTGTATATATTCAGTATGTATTCCTTAGAGTGTGTGTGTTTATAGGTGTGTATGTGCGTGCGTATGTACACGCACACTCTGTACGTGTGTTAATGTGTGGATATCTACACGCATTTAGACTCAACCTTACGTTCCTTTCAATCTTTATTTTTTCATCCATTTTCCATTATTTACACTCTTTTTTAACTTTTTATTAATTATATATATATATATATATATATATATAAATATATCTTTTTTAATTAATGTGTGTATGTATATATATATATATATATATATATATATATATGTAAAATGAAAAGAGTCCACGACACCTCCAGGTAAATTTGTGTGTTTATTTACACCAATGTGACGTTTCGGTCCTCTCTATGGAACCTTTCTCAAGAGGTTGAGAAAGGTTTCATAGACAGGACCGAAACGTTGCATTGGTGTAAATAAACACACAAATTTACCTGGAGGTGTCGTGGACTCTTTTCATTTTATATTTAGTATTGGGACTGAGGATCGACCCGACATACGCTGTCACTCCGTCTCTTTTCAAGTGTGGTGCTGCTCATTCCTTTTTTTTCTACTATATATAAATACAGTTGGTACGGAAAGTATTCAGACCCCCTTAATTTTTTAGCCATTTGCTAAAATCTTTTATGTTCATTTTTTCCCCTCATTAATGTACACACAGTACCCCATATTGACAGAAAAACACATAATTGTTGACATTTTTGCAGATTTATTAAAAAAGAAAAACTGAAATATCACATGGTCCTAAGTATTCATACCCTTTGCTCAGTATTTAGTAGAAGCACCCTTTTGATCTAATACAGCCATGAATCTTTTTGGGAAAGAAGCAACAAGTTTTTTACACCTGGATTTGGGGATCCTCTGCCATTCCTCCTTGCAGATCCTCTCCAGTTCTGTCAGGTTGGATGGTAAACGTTGGTGGACATTTTTAGGTCTCTCCAGAGATGCTTAATTTGGTTTAAGTCAGGGCTCTGGCTGGGCCATTCAAGAAGAGTCACGGAGTTGTTGTAAAGCCGCTCCTTCGTTATTTTAGCTGTGTGCTTAAAGGGATTCTGTCACCAGGTTTCATCAGGAGTCCTAATGTGTGCTCATCAAAGCGATCAGTACCTTTATTTAGCCCAAAAACAGGTTTTACTAACCTGTCAATCAAATAAATAAGGTGCCCAAGGGGAGGTCCAGGGATGCAGGGTGCCCGGCCGCACCCAACGCCGTTCGTGCGCAGCGCCGCCTCCTACTCTTCTGTGCCACCTCTCCCTCTCCCTCCCTCCCCCTCCTCCTGCTATAAGATCTCGCACGTGCGCACAGGGTGCATGCGCACTTTGCTTGAAGAAGCCGATACAAGAAGTCCGCGCGTGCGCACAGGGCTCAGCCTGATGCGCACGCGCGGACTTCTTGGATCAGCTTCTTCAAGCGAAGTGCACACGCGCGAGATCTTACAGCAGGAGGAGGGGGAGGGAGGGAGAGGGACTTCAAGACTCATTTATTTTATATACACTATTTTCATATATTCACTGCCTTTAAAATTCATATTCTCCATTTATTCAATACACAGCATACAAATCCCCCAGTTATGGTACTTTCACACTTGTGTTGCTGGATTCCGGCACGCAGTTCCGGCAACCTGTATGCAAACGGATACCATTTGTAGACGGATCCGGATGCGTCTCACAAATGCATTGCAATACCGGTATTTTCTCCTGCATTAGGATTAAACCGATCAGTTTTTTTCTGGTATTGAGCCCCTAGGACGGAACTCAATACCGGAAAAGAATAACGCTAGTGTGAAAGTACCCTTAGAGATACAAACTCCATTATCTATTCCTTCTTTTCCTTTTTATATATATATATCTCATCTGTACATCAATAACCAATCTTCATTCACATTCAGCATATATACATTTCTACATGTCAGTTAGTTCATTCATATAACCATTTCTACCCCGCTGATCGCACTTCTTCCATTCCACTGACTAGACACGCAGCACTGCTTCCCTCCTTAAGGCCTCATGCTCACAAACGTGTGCGCCCCGTGCCCGTGCTGCGGGCCACAAATTGCGGCCCGCAATGCACAGGCACCGGCCGTGGGGCAGCCGCAGCGGATCGCGGACCCATTCACTTGAATGGGTCCGCGATCTACCCGTTCCGCAAAAAGATAGGACATGTTCTATCTTTTTGCGGGATGGAAGTACGGAACGGAACCCCGCGGAAGCACTCCGTAGTGCTTCCGTAGTGTTCCGTTCCGTCATTCCATTCCGCACCGTTCCGCATCTCCGGATTTGCGGACCCATTGAAATGAATGGGTCCGCATCCGTGATGCGGAATGGCCACAGAATGGTGCCCGTGTATTGCGGATCCGCAAATGCGGTCCGCAATACGGACACGGGGCGCACACGTTCGTGGGCATGAGGCCTAAGACTCCTACGGCTCAGAGTGCTCGTGTCTGCATCTGCCCGCAGTGGCAGTGCCACGATCACTGTCGCCATTAAGACAACTGTTCACAGAGGTTGTCAATCACAGTCACCACTCACTCCTGACCCCTTTTTATGGTGCGCTTTTCTCAAACATGCTGAGAAACCGCGTCATCTGAACCAGGAGGCACAGATACCACTACACAGGTATTAACATTGATAATATAGCATTTCCTCTATTTGCAGTTGTCATAATGTTACAAGTATCATTTATTATTGTTCCTGGTAGCGCTAGTTCTCTCTCATGGGCATGATAACATCATTAGGATTTAAATACATGTTTTTTTTATTTTACATGGCTTGTATGTATCTGATCTCTGCACAACTTGTTTAAGTCTCTCACTGGTGTCCCCAATAGAGAATTTTTTATGAATTGATCTACAATCACGAAATTTGGCACACAGGTACTTCAGGTGTATGTGAAGGTTTTAGACCGGGTCTCAGCACTCTAGCACGTACCGTTCCCGAGATATTCCCCAAAAAATGCAAATATGGCGCATCATATGACTTACATTAGCCAATAGAAGCCTACAGGTCTTTCTTTTCATATCCCAACTGTCATACACATGGTCACATGTCCCTTATCAGCCAATAGAAGCTCGCAGGCTCTTAGTCTCCACATACACACAGTTTTACACCAGGTTTCATAACAACCCTGCCATTTTTCTTCACTGCTGCAAGTCAGCTTCAAAAGGGCTTGGCACTGTGGTTGACACTGTTAAGGGAGCGGAGTGCTGTCGAGGTCATAGTTCAGAGGGCAGGCGTGCCTTCGTCTGGGACCCCCAGACGAAGGCACGCCGAAACGCTTGGGGGTAACGCCATCCCAGTCTCGCAGGTCCTGCTTCTAACTTGGTGAGTCCCTTGCACCACTACACAGGTGCGCATTATGTACATTTGATCCTTCTGAGTCAGACTATGTTTTTACATTTATAGTCGGATTGCACTGCCGAAACCGGGGTATATCACACTAGTAACGGTCTCTTTGTAATATCATACTTTGCACCTTCGGCAGTTCCTCTAATACTTGTCTCTCTCTTTACAAATGCCTTTTGGCACTCACCATATGTATCATGTATTAATATAATGTACTTTGATATGTGCACAGAAATCATAATATATCATGTTCATGCATTTTTTCTGACTCCATGCATTTGAGTCAGTGACATGTGTCACTGGGATGGTGTTTTTTGCGACCTACCCCTTTTTTAAATGAATATATATTTATTATGTAATATTTGACAATAAAGTTATTATTTTTTCATACTTGGAAGTTTATGAGCTCTAGTTTTTTTCCAGTTTTTTGTTTCATTAGCAAACTTTTTCCTGTTATTCATATATTGAGTGCCTGTGTATATGCCACACTATTATAGTGAGCACTTATTGGGCTAAGACACTCAAGGTTGATTTCTGCTGTCTTTTATCTATTTTCCTATGGAGCCCTATTACAGACAAGGGCTCCATAGGAAATACTATGCAGCAGCCTTGTTTAATTCATAAAGAGCGAGGCTGCTGCATACACGCTCCGGCTCTGCCAATCGCCACATGGGGGAGCCGGAGCACAACCGAAAGTTTTACTTTCAGTTTGGATTGCTCGCAGATGCCGTGGTCAGGATTTACCATGGCATCTGAGGGGTTAAATGTCTGTAATCGGCATTACTGCCGGTCGCGGACATTGGCCGTTGGTGTCTGCTACAAGAAGCAGGCAGCCATCCGCGGCTATGGCACCCGCATCGGGCAGGAGCGGACGCTATGTTTAAAAAAAACACCGCTCCGATGAAGTACAGCTACGTCATCGGGCGGGAAGGGGTTAAAGCCCATCTTGTATATTATTTCATTATTTGATGAAATTTTGATTTTAGAAATGTTTATATTCAGATAATTTTTGAGCTATTGTGTAAAAGAAAAACTATGGACGTATATAAATATGCAGGGAAATTGGATCTTTCAGACAATAAACCATAAGTATCCCTCTTTGACCTTCCAAAAAATTGGGCGGTAAGCATTTGGCTACTAGCTAACATGCTTGTGGGCTAAAGTATAGTAGTGAATTATTGGTTTGCTGCTAATAATTGGCTTGTAAGAGACAAGGGCTCATTAACACGACCGTGGTTTGGTCCCGCATCCGAGACTCATTTTTTTCACTTCAATGGGGCTGCAAAAGATGCAGATAGTGTAGCATCCCCAAGTCAGAGCAATGTGTGGGACTAACCTGGGGAAATCCAGTGATGGAGAGGCCGGCACGCTGTTCCTCTGGGGCACTCTCTGGGTTCTGGAGGGACACAGCCAGGTGCAATGTGAGGTGCCCTTGGTGTTGTAGATTAACGTGCCTATGGCTAAGTCCCTGATGTTTCGTGACGCTAGTGCCAGTAAACGGTGGCACACCGTATTTATAGTGGGAATAATGGAGGAGTCTCTGTACCTTTAAATAACGGGAAACTTTACTTAACGTAGTTGCAGAAAGATGTACAGTCATAGAAGTGGTTCAAGCAATAAATCACAGTCCCAAAGAGCCATTCTTCGAAACAGGCCTCTTAAGATACGGGCTTTAACCTTACTAGTAATGCAGCGACACACTTCAGGCAAACTGTCCTCGCTCTCCAGGGATACTTGTCCTGCTTGCAGCTTGACTAAGGAGGCAACTCTTCTCCACTAGTACTAGGGTCTGGACTGCTCCTCCTAGGGCATGAATCTTCCTAGGTTGGACCCCCACAGGCGATAGGGCCTGGGCTGACTTCAGCGGGTACAAGGCCTGGGCCTTGCCTTCACAGGCTCAAGGCCTGAGCTGGACTTCACAGACTCATGGCCTGCACTTGTCTTAGGCACAGTCTAATCTCCCTTTCCTTCCCCTGACTGGGCCTTATATAAACTAGGGCTCCCTAGCTCCCTCTAGTGTCTAGAGCTGGAATGACACCCCTAGCAGGCCTGCACATGGCAATATCACAGTAACAGGGAAATACACAGCATTGCATTACATGAAGATATATTACACCAATCTCCTCAACTCCTGAGGGGAACAACCGCACACAAGTGACCCTTCTGTAGTGACGGGCATTACAGCTCCCGTACACTACAATAGCACTCCGTGTGCTGTCCCCATCTGTTACTCTGTTCCGTGGCCCAGCAAAAATTATACATCATGTCCTATTCTTGTCCGTTTTGCAGACAAGAATAGGCATTTCTATAATGGGCCGTCTGTTCCGTTCCACAAATGGCAGAAGGCACACGGGCGGCATTCGTGTTTTGTGGGACCACAATTTGCGCACCGCGAAACATGGCACGTTTGTGTGAACAAGCCCTAACCCTCAGTTCGCACTAGCGCGTTTTACAGCGCGTTCGAACGCGCTGTAAAACGCATAACCGAGGCAAACCAATGCTTCCCTATGGGACTGGTTCACATTTTCGCATTTTACAGCGTGTTCGAACGCGCTGAAAAACGCCCGACGCATAAACAAGTTCTTGAGCTTTTTTTTGTGCGTTTGTCGCACGTTTTGGCCCATAGACTTCAATGGGAATGCGCAACGCTTGTATTTTGCGCATTTTTGACACTGAAAACGCGCGTTCGAACGCGCATTTGTGAATTTGCAACATGCTGGAAAGGCCAAACCCCAGCTCTGATTGGCCAAACTTCATATAGACAGGGATATTTGGTCATTGGACAACACTGCAGTCAATCACACAAACGCGCGTCAAATGTGCTTTACTATTGCCAAAAACGCGCATAAAAACGCGTGTAACACGCGCGACAAATACGCGCGTCTCAGAAACGCTCAGGTCTGAACCCAGGGTAATACTGAGGTTTTGTGTATAAAACTGTGGAAGTATGCACCACAGCAACATGTTGCTGTCTACTTAGCTCACTTACTATGGCTCTCAGAGTAATGATTCCCCAGCAGGAGAGATGGGCTTCACAGACACTGCAGGCTGTCAGACTGATGACTCATACTATATACATAAAGGAGCAAGCAAGGAATGAGTTCTCAGTGTGATGTCATAAAGAGTTGTGGCAGGCCTTCACTCAAACTGCCTAAGCCCAGCCTTAGGCCTCTTGCACACGAACGTTCCGTGTTTTGCGGTCGCGCAAATTGCAGATCCGCTAAACACGGATGCCGCCCATGTGCCTTCCGCAATTTGCAGAACGGAACAGATGGCCCATTATAGAAATGCCTATTCTTTTCCCTTTAATTCCTGTGGGATACTTAAAGGGTTAACAACATTTCTTAAACCAGAGTTTCTATTATGTGAGCTCCTCAAAGTGACTTCAGAAATAAACTGGTCCTTGAAGTTGATTTTGGAAATTTTCAGAAAAATTTCTGAAATTACTTTTAAAATTTTAAACCTTTACACCCTAAAAAAATAAAACATTACCAAAATTATGCCAACATAAAGTAGACATACGGTGAACAGCTTGGATAAGTAAACGAGTTCCAAAGTTATTACCACATAAAGTGACACATGTCAGATTTGCACAATTAGGCCTGGTCAGGAAGGGGGCAAATGGCCCGTCTGGAAGTGGTTAACTAATTAGTTAGCCTGTTCCGCAGAGGATCCGGATTTCAACGCGTCCAGCATTGACCATAATGGGTTCCAGGTGCTTTCTGGCATAAGTGCCGGCTTCGATCGCACAAAAAATCCTGCATACACAGCTTTTTGTCTGGCTGAAGTCGGCACCTGTGCCGGAAAACGGCCAGATCACCGCAAGATCACATTATAGACAATTTGGCCCGGCAGTGCACGGCTGTGTCCAGCTATGCCGGATCTGGTAAACTCCAGCAGGCTGTTCCTCCGCCGGAGGATAAGTTAAATGCAAATGTGAATCAGCCCTTACTGTTATGCAGGTTGGCTGGCCATACTATCACATATCCTTAGTAATGCCTGCTAAATTCGGCAGCTCGTCTCCTGGCTGTGTCACTCAGCTCTACAGAGGTGGTCTGATGGGTTACAGGGGGGTCTGTCACACGGTGAAATCGATGAATAGAAGCCATGTCCTCATCTATGCACTATGGGTTACAGCTCAGACATTGCATTCAGTTGCCTGAACAAAGTTTTTTTAATTCCATTAACTTCATCCCGCTCCCCAAAACTTGCCCTCTGTGGCAAATAATTCAGTCTATTAAGCAGTAAAGTGTAAAATCGTGTTCAAAGGTTACTATGTGCGTCAACTATGACTTTTACATCTTACATAATACACAGAATAAAAGGAGTTTTTGGTATAATGGTTGCAAGAAATATAAATAATCAATGTTTAACCATAATTAAAAATAAACCAATGTTTTCTACTAAATAACCTAAACTAACAAGCCAGATCCACTTGAACTTTACACATTACGACATGCTTACTATTTCCAGTTATTGCATGCGGAGTAAGATAAGTTTAAAGTGTCAGATATCTAAAATCTTGTTTCTGTACTTAGACCCACTAATATTCTGTGAATGGAATTGAATTTACGGTAATTTAACTCCTTTATGACATCCAGGTTGAAGTGAATGGGAGTTAAGCTGC
This sequence comes from Bufotes viridis, assembly GCA_033119425.1. Taxonomy (NCBI): domain Eukaryota; kingdom Metazoa; phylum Chordata; class Amphibia; order Anura; family Bufonidae; genus Bufotes; species Bufotes viridis. Next base: position 240,595,563 of record CM065592.1, read on the forward strand.
AGTAACCTGGCACTTTTAACAGGGCTTTGCTTCCTGCCCCATTCAAGAGCTAGTTCTGACTCCGGAGGCTGGAGAGAACAGCTGATCGGTGGGGGCGTCAGACCCTCACAGATTGGATATTAACCCCTTATTGACTTTTTTTTTTTATCACTGTCATTCAATTTTTTTTGGGGGGAGGGTGGGGGGGGGGGGGAACTGGACAAGGTAACCAAAAGTTGACAAATCGCTTTTTTTTTTTTGATACGACCATGCAGAAAAAATATTTTAATATTTTAATAGTTATGACATTTTTGGACAAGGCAATACCTATTATTTTTTTTATTGTTTATTTTATATGTAAAATTGGTAAGGGGGGGCGATTTGAATTTTTTATCGCTTGTCTATAGCGCAATACTATTGCAGTCTTTGGGATTCTGAGATACTGTCTGAACACTGTCCATGGCTTTACAAGCAGTTAACCATGACAGGCTTGGAAACCTTCAGAAGGTCATGGCAAACAATCAGAGCCCTTTACTTTTGCTGCAGGTCTGCCTAACCTCACAGATGTCACAATTGCTATTGACTGCAGCATATGAGGGGTTAAATGACCAGGTTTGGGGTCAACACCCATTGCAGTTGGGTGCCTGCTGTATTATATAGCCAGCTCCTACCTCATATGGAGCGTGCTCAGCTCAGCAGCCCGCTCCATACAACCCCTGCATGCTAATGCCTTACATGTAAGGCATTATTCCTTAAGAGGTTAATGACCTGTCCTGGGATTGTTCATCATATTAGGAGCCTTAAAAACCCCTTTAAAGGGGTTGGCCAAGTTACCTAAAGAGGGGCCCATAACATTAAATGTCTTAAAATGAAAATAAATTGTATACTCACCTCTTACCTAAGCTCTGGTCCTCCTCGCACTCTCTTATGCCATGTATTGCTGAGGACAGTGATTGGCTACAGTGATGTATGTGCTATATATATATGTATGCCACCACTGCAGCCTTGTATTCAAACAGTGGGAGGAGGACCGGCATTGGGCCCCTTTTTAGGTTACTTTAAAGTGTAACTGCCATTTCACTACCATAAATGAAATTCCTAACATATGTGATGCTAAAGGGAAGATATTCAAGAAGCTTTACTTTTCGGTTAATTTTACCTTTCTGATGTCTGCATTCAGCTCTTAACAACCATATTTTTCAGTGCCTCTATTTCAGCATCTTCCTAAAATGGCCTCTGCTGCACTTCCTGTGGTGATGTTTGCCATGTCCCTAAAGCCATCCTGTATTTCCATCATTTCCCATAACCTCTTGCTCTCCCCACATGAACTAGCAGACAAGCAAGACCAATCAGAATGCAGATAACTTCCCCCACTACCCCAGAGCAGTGTGTATCCTCTTACATACAGCTAACCAGAGACAGACAAGATCAATCAAAATGGAGATAACTTCCCCCACTACCCCAGACCAGTGTGTATCCTCTCACATACAGCTAACCAAAGACAGACAAGACCAATCAGAATGCAGATAACTTCCCCAGAGCAGTGTGTATCCTCTTACATATAGCTAACCAGAGACAGACTAGACCAATCAGAATGCAGATAACTTCCCTCACTACCCCAGACCAGTGTGTATCCTCTTATATATAGCTAACCATAGACAGACAAGACCAATCAGAATGCAGATAACCTCCCTCACTACCCCAGAGCAGTGTGTATCCTCTTACATATAGCTAACCAGAGACAGACAAGACCAATCAGAATGCAGATAACTTCCCCCACTACCCCAGAGCAGTGTGTACTTCTGCAACTACCCCAGAGCAGTGTGTATCCTCTCACATATAGCTAACCAGAGACAGACAAGACCAATCAGAATGCAGATAACTTCCCCCACTACCCCAGAGCAGTGTGTATCCTCTCACATACAGCTAACCAGAGACAGACAAGACCAATCAGAATGCAGACAACCTCCCACACTACCTCAGAGCAGTGTATATCCTCTTACATGCAGCTAACCAGAGACAGACAAGACCAATCAGAATGCAGATAACTTCTGCCACTGCCCCAGAGCAGTGTGTATCCTCTCACATATAGCTAACCAGGGACCATCAAGACCAATCAGAATGCAGATAACTTCCCCCACTACCCCAGAGCAGTGTGTATTCTCTGACATACAGCTAACTAGACAGACAAGACCAATCAGAATGCAGATAACTTCCCTCACTACCCCAGAGCAGTGTGTATCCTCTTATATGCAGCTAACCAGGGACCATCAAGACCAATCAGAATGCAGATAACCTCCCACACTACCTCAGAGCAGTGTATATCCTCTCACATACAGCTAACCAGAGACAGACAAGACCAATCAGAATGCAGATAACCTCCCTCACTGCCCCAGAGCAGTGTATATCCTCTTACATGCAGCTAACCAGAGACAGACAAGACCAATCAGAATGCAGATAACCTCCCTCACTACCCCAGAGCAGTGTGTACTTCTTCAACTACCCCAGAGCAGTGTGTATCCTCTCACATATAGCTAACCAGGGACCGTCAAGACCAATCAGAATGCAGATAACTTTTGCCACTACCCCAGAGCAGTGTGTATCCTCTCACATACAGCTAACGAGATACAAGCCCTGCAATCACATGAAATTAGTAAGCATTTTTAATATGTGTCTGCAGTAAATCTTTTTGACTCAGGCGAACTTATTGCATTTTTAACCCCTTTGTAACATCATTCATTTTAACCTTAAGGACCAATAACATTTCCCCCTTTGTGTCATAACTTTTAAATTTTTTTCTTCTTAATTTCTATTTTTTATTTTGCCAGAATTAGTTATAGTTTTTTTTAGGAACCATTTTGGGGTATATATAGTGTATTAAAAAACTTTTATTATCTTACTTTTAGGGGGAAAGATAAAAAAAAACTGCAAATTTTAACTTATTTTGTGGAATTTTTTTTATGACGCTCACTGTGTGGTAAAAATAATGTAATTTTATTATGTAGGTCCGTACAATGATGATAGTGTCACATTTCTATCTATTCTTTTACAGTTTTTTCTCTCCTCCTGTAGCTGTCAGCTTCTCCCTTTATTCTCCTCCACACTGACAGGGAGGGGTGGCTTCTTTAGCTGCTCATATCTCTAGTTTGGGCTTGGAGATATGGGCTTGGTATTGTTCGAAAGCCGACATTCCAGGCTTTCAGACTATACAAGAATGACAGCAATATGTTCAGTGCAGGGGAAGAAATCACTAATAGAAATCAGGATGCAGTGAATGCAGCTGAAAGTGAAAGTAAAAGCAGGGACATCTCCTCTGTTGCTTGGAATGCCAGCTTTCAAACAAGACCAGTTGCATGTTTCTAGCTGCTACCATTCAGGAGATAGCAGCATCTAAAGCAGCCCTCCACTTTCTGCCCAGGCACTCAGGGCTATGCTCCTCCTCCCTGTGCTCTCCCCATCTTATGTTTATAAGGCCTCATGCACACGACCGTATGTATTTTGCGGTCAGCAAAAACGGATCAGCAAAAATTACGGATGACGTCCGTGTGCATTCCGTATTTTGCGGGACGGAACAGCTGGCCCCTAATAGAACAATACTATCCTTGTCCATAATGCGGACAATAATAGGACACGCTCTATTCTTTTGCGTAACGAAAATATGGAAACGGAAAGCGCACAGAGTACCTCTCGTTTTTTTCCGCAAAAAAAAAACGGAACGGACATGGAATGAAAATATGTTCACGTGCATGAGGCCTAACAAAGAGGAGACGGTCTGCACATGACAACGCTGTGCGAAGAGGCCTACTCAGTGTGAAAGTGACACGCATTTCTGGGTGTTATTATGAGGTGAAAAGGAAAATTATTACATTTTAAAACACAAATGCACATATACTGTAGGGTGTACTATACCATTACGGTATAAAAAATGAAACGGTAGTTATTTAAACTTTGCTGTAAGCTAGATAACTCTGTTTGCCTAACAACAGCTGTGGAAATGTCTATACCTGTATGCAGCTAAGCACTTTGCACCCTCTTACCGTGTGCCGTGCCTCTATGGTAGGCATCACTGTCTGTAGAAAAATGCCTATATTGCACCAGTGTTTTGGAAGAGTGTGTACCACAGTATAAGCCACCATTGTAATGAAGGATAAGAACCCACATACGTTGGTACAAAATGGTCCAGCCTGCAAGTTAGGCTGGGTCCACACTGCTATTAGCCTTCCACTGGATTTTGCATCAGGGTATTCACCCCCTTGACTTTTTACGTGTTTTGTAACATTACAGCCTTAACTTCAATGTTTCGTTAATCTGAATTTTATGTGATGGATCAGAACACAATAGTCTAAGTTGGTGAAGTGAAATGAGAAAAATATATAAATAAAACTATTGTTTAAAAATAGAAAACAGAAAATTGGCACGTGCGTATGTATTCACCCCTTTGTTAGGAAGCCCATAAAAAGCTCTGGTGCAACCAATTACCTTCAGAAGTCACATAATTACTGAAATGATGTCCACCTGTGTGCAATCTAAGTGTCACATGATCTGTCATTACATATACACACCTTTTTTGAAAGGCCCCAGAGGCTGCAACACCTTAGGGCTCTTTCACACTAGCGTTTTTGTTTTCCGGCATAGAGATCCGTCGTCGGGGCTCTATGCCGGAAAAATCCTGATCAGGATTATCCCAATGCATTCTGAATGGAGAGAAATCCGTTCAGGATGCATCAGGATGTCTTCAGTTCAGGACCGGAACGTTTTTTTGGCCGGAGAAAATACCGCAGCATGCTGCGCTTTTTGCTCCGGCCAAAAATCCTGAACACTTGCCGCAAGGCCGGATGCGGAATTAATGCCCATTGAAAGGCATTAATCCGGATCTGGCCTTAAGCTAAACGTCGTTTTGGCGCATCGCCGGAGCCGACGTTTAGCTTTTTTCTCAATGGTTACCATGGCAGCCAGAACGTTAAGTCCCGACTGCCATGGTAAAGTGTAGTGGGGAGCGGGGGAGAAGCATACACACCGTCCGTGCGGCTCCCGGGACGCTCCAGAGTGACGTCAGGGCGCCCCATGCGCATGGATCACATGATCCGTGCGCATGGGCCGCTCTGACGTAATTCTGGAGCGCCCCGGGAGCCGCACGGACTGTAAGTATACTGCTCCCCACTACTACTATGGCAACCAGGACTTTAATAGCGTCCTGGCTGCCATAATAACGCTGAAAGCATTTTGAAGACTGATCCGTCTTCAAATGCTTTCAGGTCATTTACGTTGTTACGGATTCGGCGGGCACTTCCGGCAAATGGAGTACACGACGGATCCGGACAACGCAAGTGTGAAAGAGGCCTAAGCAAGAGGCATCACTAACCAAACACTGCCATGAAGACCAAGGAACTCTCCAAACAAGTAAGGGACAATGTTGTTGCTAAGTATAAGTAAGGGTTCGGTTATAAAAAAATATCCAAATCTTTGATCATCTGCAGGAGTACCATCAAATCTATCATAACCAAATGTAAAGAACATGGCACAACAGCAAACCTGCCAAGAGACGGCCTCCCACCAAAACTCACAGACCGGGCAAGGAGGGCATTAATCATAGAGGCAGCACAGAGACCTAAGGTAACCCTGGAGGAGCTGCAAAGTTCCACAGCAGAGACTGGAGCACCTGTACATAGGATGACAATAAACCGTACGCTCCACAGAGTTGGGCTTTATGGCAGAGTGGCCATAAGAAAGCCATTACTTTCAGCAAAAAACAAAAATGCACGTTGTGAGTTTGCGAAAAGGCATGTGGGAGACTCCCAAAATGTATGGAGGAAGGTGCTCTGGTCTGATGAGACTAAAATTGAACTTTTCGGCCATCAAAGAAAACGCTATGTCTGGCGCAAACCCAACACATCTCATCACCCAAAGAACACCATCCCCACAGTGAAACATGGTGGTGGCAGCATCATGCTGTGGGGAGGTTTTTAGCCGCTGGGACTGGGAAACTGCTGAGAGTTGAGGGAAAGATGGATGATGCTAAATGTAGGGATATTCTTAAGCAAAAGCTGTACCACTCTGTGCGTGATGTGAAGTTAGGACGGAGGTTCATCTTCCAGCAGGACACTGACCCCAAACACACTGCTAAAGCAACACTTGAGTGGTTTAAAGCGAAACATGTAAATGTGTTGGAATGGCCTAGTCAAAGCCCAGATCTCAATCCAATAGAAAATCTGTGGTCAGACTTAAAGATTGCTGTTCACAAGCGCAAACCATCCAACTTGAAGGAGCTGGAGCAGTTTTACAAGGAGGAATGGGCAAAAATCCCAGTGGTAAGATGTGGCAAGCTCATAGAGACTTATCCTAAGTGACTTGGAGCTGTGATTGCCGCAAAAGGTGGCTCTACAAAGTATTGACTTTAGGGGGGTGAATAGTTATGCACATTGACTTTTTCTGTTATTTTGTCCTATTTTGTCCTATTTGTTGTATCTTTAAACATGCGGGCATGTTCTGTAAATTAAACAATGCAAATCCTCAAACAATCCATGTTAATTCCAGGTTGTGAGGCACCAAGACACGAAAAAAGTCAGGGGGGTTGAATACTTTTGCAGGGCACTGTATATATATATATATATATATATATATATACATACTGGCACTACAGGGGGCATGGAGGGGCATTATAAACTGGCACTACTGGGGGGATCATTATCTACTGGCATTACAGGGGGGGCAATATATATATATATATATATAGAGAGAGAGAGAGAGAGAGGGAGCGAGAGAGAGAGAGAGAGAGACTGTTTGCAGCAAGGTGAGATCAAGCACCGGGCCGGATTTCACTTGCCAGTCTGGGCTTTGAGGACACCCAACTCTCATTAAAGGCAGCTAGAGTGTGGGATAGAGCTGTCTGTGTTAAAGTATGAAGCCTGTGCCTGGATGAAAGCTTGCGACCTGTTTGGCGATGATAGTTTGACTAAACCCTGGACTTAAACTTTGGTGTGGACCTTTTGCAAAGTGTGAACACACGCCTGGACTGGGACTCTATGGGGCCGGGGCATATATATACTGGTACTATAGGGGGGAGGGGATGAAGGAGCATTTTATACTCTGGGGAGCATTATAGATATAAATATATGTTGGAACTTCAAAGGGACATTATAATACAGGGAGCACTACAGATGAGTTCTAACTTCAGAGGGAGCAGTAGAACTACAGGGGATCCTGCAGGAAGGGCTTTATAAATACTGGGGGCACTATGATTATAATATTACTGCTGGGGGTACTGTAGGGGCATTATTATTATTTGGAAAATATGTAGGCATTGCTACTAATAATTATCACTATTGGGAGCACTTTTACTAATGAAGGCAGTCTGGGAGCACTATTAATATGGAGAGATCTATATGGCATTATTATTTCTGGTAATGTACTGTTTGTGGAAGCACAGCGGGCACAGTATTGTGAGTAGAAACAGGATGGGTTTGTATACATTTGGAGGATGATCTGGGGCCTGTATAAATTTGGGGTCTGATTTTTTAAATCTGTAACAGTTCCCATCTGCCATCTAGTAATCCTGGTGTCTTCTTATGTGGCAGAGATATTTATACAGCCCTGACCAAAGATGTCTAAACCAACTGGAGAAGAAATTGGAAGTGAAGAACCCAAATCCATGTAGACGTCACCTTTAAGTCACTGCATCTGACCTTGACTTCTTTGAAATGTGTTTTAATATCTTCATTTAGATGTAGGGTCACTTTAAATTGATTTTGAAATACCTGGTCCCGGCCCTGCTCTAGAGACCTGATGAAAAGCCCAGAGAGGCTAAGTGCAGTAACCAAGTAAACCCAGCTTTATTTACCTGTTCATGTATTAGACTTGATGCCAGCTGTAGTGGTCTGGTTACAGGATACAACTGTCACTCAGAGCAGAGGGGAAACGTTGTGAAGAAACTCACTGCAAAGTGCACAGCTCTGTATAAACCAAGGCAGCTAGAAATGATGCAGTCATGGCTCACAATTGAGCCTCCCCTTGACAGCACAAACTTCTCGATGTCGATGGCCATGTTAAACATTCTTCTCGATTTCTCCATTGCATTGATGCTGTTTGTATGCCACTATATTCTTCTTTGCATAATGCAAAACCAGACCGCCTTAACCCCTTCTACCCCAGGCCAGTTTTCACCCTCCTGCCCAGGCCAAACACGTGCAAATCTGACACGTGTCAGTTTATGTGGTAATAACTTTGGAACACTTTTACTTATCCAGGCCATTCTGAGATTGTTTTCTCGTGACACATTGTACTTCATGACAGTCATAAATTTGAGTCAATATGTTTCACCTTTATTTTTGAAAATATCCCAAATTTACAAAAATTTTTTAAAAATTTGCAATTTTCAAAATTTAGATTTCTCTGCTTTTAAAACAGAAAGTGATACCGTACCTCAAAAATATTTATTACTTAACATTCCCCATATGTATATATGTATGTTGGCATCATTTTGTAAATGTCATTTTATTTTTTTTAGGACGTTAGAATACTTAGAATTTTATAAGCAATTCTTAAGATTTTTAAGAAAATTTCCAAAAAGCACTTTTTAAGGACCAGTTCAGGTCTGAAGTCACTTTGTGGGGCTTACATAGTAGAACCCCCCATAAATGACACTATTGTAGAAATTAAAAAACTGATTTTACAAACTTTGTTAACCCTTTTGGTATTCCACAAGAGTTAAAGGAAAATCGAGATTACATTTCAAAATTTCACTTTTTTGGCAGATTTTCCATTTTAATTCATTTTTTTTCTTTAACACATCAAGGGTTAACAGCCAAACAAAACTCAATATCTATTACCCTGATTCTGCGGTTTACAGAAACACCCCATATGTGGTCCTAAACTGATGTAAGGGCACACAGCAGTGCACAAAAGGAAAGGAGTGCCGTATGGTTTTTGGAAGGCAGATTTTGCTGGACTGGTTTTTAGACACCATGTCCCATTTGAAGCCTCCCTGATGTACCCTACAGTAGAAACTTCCAAAAAGTGACCCCATTTTGGAAACTACGGGATAAGGTGACAGGTATTATTTTGGGTTACATATGATTTTTAATTACTCTATATTACATTTTTTGTTGGGCAAGGTAAACAAAAAATGGCTGTTCTGGCATAGTTTTCATTTTTTGTTTTTTACAATGTGTATCTGAAAGGTTAGATCATGTTCTATTTTTATAGAGCAGGTTGTTTCGGATGCGATGATATCACATTTTTCTACTTTCTTTGTTTCTTTCAGTTTTACATATTAAACATTTTTGAAAATAAATTATGTTTTTGTGTCTCCATTTTCTGAATGCCATATTTTTTATATTTTTCTGCCTATCCTCTTGTTCAGGGGCTCGTTTTTTGCCCAGTGGCTCCTGGGGGGCCCAAGGCAGCTGCCTTTTGAGCCCCGCTGGCCACTGCCCACAAATTCAATTACATTGTCGTAAAATATCTTGCCTCCGCTCCGCTGGATCCATGTCCCGATCCTATCCTTCACTATGGCTCGCATAGTGAAAGAGACTCTGTCAGCCCGATTTTCAATACTAAGATTTTAATATCATCATATTAGTCTCTATTATCTCATTAAAATATACTAGTTTTCCCCCTCCTGTCGTTTCATTTTTGATAAAAGTAGGTCCTGGTCTGGCAGCAGCCTCATTGAGCCTGGACGTGTGTAACATCGGTGCATGCGCGGGATTACGGCGCACTGAGAAAAAAAAGGCCGGAGAGGAGTAAATAACATTACCAGCGGGGCGGCGTTGGGCTCAGAGATCGGGGGAGTGGCTGGGCACAAACGGCCGGAGGGACAGCCCCTTGGGCATGTTAAGAAGGTAATTATCATATACATAAAACCTATTTTTAACAAAAAAAAAAACGACAGGTGGGGGTAAAACTAGTATATTTTTAATGAGATAATGGAGACTAATATGATGATACCAACATCTCAGTATCGAAAATCGGGAGGCACTGCAACGCTAGGGTGAGCCAAGTCTCCTTCCTGAACTGCAGAGTGGTGCGGCCGGTGCCCACTTCCAGCCCTGAGCCCAGCTGCCCAGAGCACTGATCCTGAGCCTGCCGGAGTCTTCAGAACTGTAAGTATTTACAGTAATTCACTGTAAGCTATATTATATATATTACTTGTTTTATGTGAGTAGGAGAAGGGGGGGTGGAGAAGGGGGAGGTAGGGGTGGATGGAGGGGTTAGTATTATAGGCATTATTTGTGAACCAGTTATTTATGTTTACATTAATAAAGTTTACTACTCTACGAGGTGTATGAATTTTTTTGTGTGTGTGTGTGTTGTGGTGGAGGGCGTGATTACATGCTAGGGTGTGGGAATGCGGGATCCAGGGGGCCCAAGTAAATTCTTGCCCAGGGTCCAATCAATATTAAAGATGGCCCTGCCTTTAGCACCTGCATTTGGCACCACTCTGACTATACCAGAACATGGGTGCATACCAGGTGCATTTGTCATCTGGTAAACCAAGACACAACCCGTAGGGATGTCCGGCGGCTCTGTCACCCAATGAATAAGTGTTCCACGATCCAAATTAATTCTCCCCCTTTGAAGATAAAGCACACTGTACTAACATTGACTGTACTTTGAACATTGAAAACTTTTTTTTATTGCCCCTCGCAGCACTGGTCACTCTTCACTGCAAATAACATTGCCTCTATTGCACGAGAAAAAGATACTCCAATGTTTAAAGTACTTGAAAGGTGTTATTAATATTATTTTTTGAATTCACCATTATTTCCATGGAGCTGTACATCTAAAAAGGGGCATACATACATAATGAGGCGGAGGAATACATGTATACATATATTATTATTAATAATAATAACAACAGTTTTTATTGAGCTGTACAATAACAAATGTTCGAAATGTAGGTGTATATCAGAATCATTAAAAGTAAATGCTTGCATCCTAGGTCTAGTACATTGTTATTATTATTTGTATCACTATACCTGCAATCTCTCTCTAACTAATAAAGATGTCAAAAAATTGTTGCGGGTTATGTCCAACTCTCTCCATACCCTGATTGCCGACGGTTTCATATGGGAGCTGATGCCTCATCTAGATCTACAAATGTTAGTAAATAAAGTATTACACGATAATTTAGTCATTAGCTCTGCTTGTGTCACATATGGAGAAAATACGAACGCTGGGCAGCAGATTGCTGTTTAGACAGCACGATCTGCTGCCCAGAAATGATAATTTTCATGCCTGCACGAACTACAGGATCACCCGATGAACATTTAGTCTCATCTGATGATCCTGTCGTTCCTGCAGGCTCGTAAATTATGGTGCCTGCACGCGCTGTGTAAATCCACTTTACGGTTAAGCAATCTACAGGATAGGTAAATCTGCCCCGGGAATGCTGGACCCCGTTGATCCCTGCCATAGACATTTTATGAAGCACAGGGACACATACCTAACTGCAGCTGTATTATAATTCCTTCTGATGTGGTCATTAATGAAGAGAAACTAGGGGTTCACAGCAGTGGGGCCCTCAGAAATCCGATATTTATCACCTTATCTTGTGACTATGAAATAAATATTACCTGTGGGGAAAAAAACTTTAATTGTAATGTTTTAAAAATATAATATGCCTATGCCAGACTTTAGTATCCAAATGTATGCCAAATGAGTGTATACTTCTTTATACTTTTTCTTATAACTGTAAACAATCGAATTAGCAAAAAAATATACCACATAATATACATTTTTGGGGAGTCAATGGCAGATATATGCAGCTTGCTTGTATAGAGTGCACCTGTTTGAAGGTGCTCTTCCATCATGTAGCGTATGTCAACATATGCCCCAAACATGTGAGCACAGCATAAGAAAGTTGTGGTGCTTGAAGAGTCAGAGGACTATTTATACAGAAATAATGTTATAACATTTTATTACCATGGACAGCATCCAATTTATATAGGCACAGGTTTAGCAGTCATTAGCAGCATGTAAACTATGATAAATCAGTTAATCAGTTAAAAAAAAAGAGAGGGTAAACTGCTAAATCTGATTGTTTCCCAGTATTTGAATGTCTTGTTAACATCAAAAGTAATTTAAACTAGATTTTAAATTATAAAACAAAAAATGTCTGTATTCATTATAGCAGCTCAGGTATCATTGTGGTATAGGTTTGCTTAGTACATTATTTCAATCAAACATATAATGATCCCATTGCTAATTAGTTTTCTGGTATTTAATGAAATGTAGTCAGAAAATATTTCAGGCATTATTGTAAAGGTGCATTTAGACACACCAATAATCGGCCAGACTATCAGGAACGGCCGTTCCTGCAAATGGTCGTTTCCAATCATCTGGCCGTTTAAATGTTCCACCGATCACCCGATTAACGAGCGAAACACTTGTTCATCGGGTGATCCTGTCGCTTATGCAGGCACCACCGATCATGGCTTCTGAGCAGCAGATCGTGTGGTCTAAACAGCAACCATGATTCGCTATAGCCATCCCCCGTCCTCATACAGTGAAGGAAATGGCTGCATGTAAATGCGTGGTCTCCTTCACTGAACGAGCAGCCGACTATTGGGAAGGAAAGCTTCCTTCCCGACAATCCTCTGCTCAGTCGGCCCGTCTAAATCCACTTTAAGAGTTGAAACCATGTCTCTGTAGTAAATTGTCAGAAATCAAACACCATATCAGCGTTTCAATGAGCTCTCGAGTTCCTTCACAGAAACTGATGCTTCTAACCTCACTAAACTTCAAGTAAATAAGTAAAGTGGTGGGCAGCTTCTTGTGGGCTTGGTCCATCTCACTCATCCATACAGTGTAAAGGCACAAGATGGAGAGCAGTACTCGCATGGTAGATACGAAATCAGAAATTAAATGAGTCCAGAGATGCAACATTTCAGAGACAAAGCCTTTATCAAGCATAGCAAACACAGCTAAGGTGCATATCTGTATTTTTTTGTGGACACACACTGAACCTTTTATTTCTATTGGGTCATGCACACGGTCATATTTGTCGTGGATCCGTGCAGCTATTCCACAAATTATAGAGCAGGTCTTATTCTTGTCTGTATTAGCGGATGAGAATAGCCCTCTCTATTGATTGGAGTGAGAAAAATCCGGAATGCACATGGAAGTTATCTGTATTTTGTAGATGATTTTTTGCAGACCAAAATACGGACCTGGCCTCATGCATGAACCCTAACTGCAGGTACATACATAACAAACAGGGCCGCCATCAGGGGGGTACAGCCGATACCCCAGTAAGGGGCCCGGACAGTTCCAATTCAATTTTTCTTTGCCATTTGTCAGTGACTAACTTCACTGACTTGATAGTCCGCGTTGCGATCTACAGGGGGACAATTGAAAATTCCTACCCCCCCTTTCCCCGGGTGACTCCTGTAAAGTACCTGCCAGTTCTGCATTACCACTCCCCTTTAAAAGGCTCTGACTCTCTGAGCCGCTGCGCAGAGGAACGCAGCTGCGCAGGTGACGTCAGACGTTGGCCGCTATCCACAGATTCCCCCCATAACAGTGTGTTATCCACAGATTCCCCCCATAACAGAGTGTTATCCACAGATTCCCCCATAACAGTACGTCATCCACAGATTCCCCCCCATAACAGTACGTCATCCACAGATTCCCCCCCATAACAGTACGTCATCCAAAGATTCCCCCCCCATAACAGTACGTCATCCACAGATCCCCATAACAGTACGTCATCCACAGATCCTCCATAACAGTGTGTCATCCACAGATCCCCCATAACAGTGTGTCATCCACAGCACAGATCCCCCATAACAGTGTCATCCACAGATCCCCCATAACAATGTGTCATCCACAGCACAGATCCCCCATAACAGTGTCATCCACAGATCCTCGGATTTTTTTGTCCTAGATGATGGGGAAGATGGCTAGGGGAGGCATGAAAAAAAAGATGTAGTTGGTGTAGGGTCCTTCTCAAGAGTACCTTGTGTATTGTAGGAGTTTTGTTTATTTCTTAGATGATTTTTAAGGTGTTTTTTCTTAAATGTGCCAGGGGAAGATTGCTAGGGCAGATTAGAACAGGTAGTGTAGTTAGTGTTAGTGTAGGGTCCTGCTTAAAAGAGTCTACCCTGTCGTGGTAGCAGGCTTCATATTATTTGGTCCAAAAATAATTCCTTACTGAAATCACTAATTATCACTTTTTACTGTCTTTGTAGTTGTAAAAAAAGAATGAAATTGGGGGTGCCTCCTTGGGGGAGGAGGGGGGCTGGGAGGCGGAGTCAGTATGGATTCTAAAGGGGCATGGTAGGGGGGATTCTCCCTTTTACTCTATGTTGACCAGCTTTGTACCTGTATGGCGGATGTCGTCAGTTTATATATGGCATCCACTCGCAATTGCATTGGGCACCGTATCCGCTCTTATGTCTGGGGTTAATGTCTGTGATCAGCAATAACGCCAATCACAGCGAGTTAACCCCTCTGATCAAGTGTGACCATGGAATCTGAGAGCTAAAAAAATGATTGCATGCTCCCAGGGCGGAATACCTTCCCTTCGCTGAGATCTGAGATACAAGGCTCCCAGGTCTATTACTGGTATATTCCAATGCAAGCCTGCAGCACTGCAAAGGAATATACTGAATTTTATATTGAGTAATAGAATTAATTCCATTACTGAATCGAAATTGCAATCTTATGATCTTATCTTGCATGTTTTTAGGACCTTTAGGGCCTAACAAAAAGTAAAAAAAAAATCTTCTTTTTAAATATTAAAAAAATTAGAAATTGCTCACATTTTCTCAAAATTAAAATACATAAACAATTGCCCTGTCCAAAAACACCCGTACTTTTAAAATTTTAAAATATTTAAGCAGCATAACTGAAAAAAATAATCAAAATGGCTGCTTTGCCATTGTCACTTTACTTCCCCAAAAAATTTGAATAAAAAGTGATCAAAAAGTTATACACAGTCCAAACTCAGTAAAAACTACAAATCATCTTGCAGCTCTGTAGACATAAACCAGAATATGGTAATTAAAAATTTATTTTTTTCCCTAAGTTTTTATTTTTTTTAGTACCAAAACACAAAAAAATATACAAATGTGGCATCGTGTTATTGTACTGACACAGGGAATGAAGGGCACAGGTCAGTTTTACAGAATGGGAAATGCCATCAATACAAACCCCTTAAAACTGTGGTAGAATTGCGTGATTTTTTTTTTCAATTTCACCACATCTGAATTTTTTTCCAGCTTCCCATTACATCATATGCAACAATAAATGGTGCCATTAGAAAGTATACATGCAGAACTTTTTCTCCTGTCTAAAATAACGGATCTCTGACAGAACTGACAAAAACGGATGCAAAATGGACACACAGATGCTCAAAATAAAGAATCTGGTTTTTTTTTTTGTTTCTGTTGTTCTGACTGATTATAATAATGGAGGGAAAAAGGTGATGTTAACCTGGCCTTAAGTCTGACTGTGCTACCAATCCCAAACATTTCTTGGAATACTGTCATAACATTAGTGAGTTATAAGGTTTCGGATAATTCACCATGTACTACAAGAGAAGAATCAGACAATCAATTCTTATACAAAATAATTTAGATATTCTTGTTCCCAGAGGGGTGAGCATTGACTTTTTTACTAACTTTTATCAGTTTAATTTCACCCATTCCAATTATTCAAAAGTTTTTGCTATACCTTTTTACAGTTCTTACTATAGTATCAGGTATTAAGTATATTATATCTTCAGCTACCCTATATATTTTGCAGTTTTGTAAGTCACCATAATGCTATCATGATGCACTTGCACACCAAGTTAGTTTATTGCTACCTAGGGGATGAGATATAAAGTATACATGCTGTATATTGTGATTAATCCCACCATAGTTACTTGCTTTTTGCAGGTAATACATTTATGTTTACCTAGGTATGATCGCCCTGGAGTATCATACTGTACATACCATAAATAGTGGCAATTGCATTCTACCCATACATTTACTATCCAAATCTATCTGCAATTTTACACTTATTTTATTTTCTGCTTTATATGAGACATGCCGTCTGTACGCACCCGCTCCCGACTGCATACAGTGTCAGGACATAGGAAGCAAACTATGACCTGATGTTGTACGCAATCAGGTCACAGTGTATGGCTGGCCTGGAGAAGACCAGGGAACGGTGAGTACAGGAGAGACCACCAGATCTGCATAGTGGCAGCGGAGCAGGAGATGTAAATTAATTTAATTTAACTCAGAGGGTGGCCTGATCTGAGGTCTGATATAGGGGTCTGATCTGAGGTCTGATGGGAGTCTGATCTGATGTCTGATCTGAGGTCTGATATTGGGGTCTCAAATTGGCGGTCTGATCTGGGTTCTGATATAGGCGTCTGATCTGGGTTCTGATATGGGGGGTCTGATATTATGGGTCTGATCTGAGGTCTGATATGGGGTCTGATCTGAGGTCTGATATGGGGATCTGATCTGAGGTCTGATATAGTAGTCTGACCTAAGGTCTGATATGGGGGTCTGATCTAAAGTTTGATGGAAAATAATTTTTTTTCTTATTAGGTGTGTCTTATAAGGAGAATAATATGGTAATGCATGTGACTTTAGAGTGCTTTATTGATCTGCAGCATACTCTCTGTATTCTCTATTTAGGCACTATTAGCTGTCCTTCTTTTGCTGAATATACAATACTTATTGTTGGGTTTCACATTCTTGCATGTTTCATTGGCACATTTGGACCTATTCATTATACATATTATTATGACGCGGCATACATTATGCATTAATGTTTTATGGCCTTTGGTATGACCATGGTTATGGTGATGCTCCTTTGTATATTGTGTTATATATCTATTGGGGCACCAACACATTACATCTACAGGACCTTTTATGATCCATTCTATCCATAGACATAAATATGGAGTTGCTCCCTGCCCCCATCCCTTTGTGGGTAAAACAGTTTCCACTCTTCTTGGGAAGGCTTTCTACAAGATTTAGGGGTGTATCTGTAGGAATTTTTGCCCATTCATTCAGAAGAGCATTTGTGAAGTCAGACACTGATGTGGAATGAGAGGGCCTGGCTTTCTGTTGTAGTTCAAATGTGTTTGATGGGGTTGAGGCCAGGGCTCTGTGCGGCCAGTCAAGTTCACAATACCAAACTCACCCAACCCAAAGTCATGCTGAAACAGGAAAGGGCCTTCCCCAAACTGTTCCCATAAATTTGGAGGCATACAATTATCCAAAATGTCATGGTATGCTAAAGCATTAAGATTTCTCTTCACTGGAACTAAAAGGCCTAGGTCAACCCCTGAAAAAAAAAACAATAGCATTATCCCTCCTCCAGCACACTTTACAGTTGGTACAATGCAGTCAGGCAGGTAACGTTCTACTGGCATTCACCAAACCCGGACTTGTCTATCAGACTGTCCGGTACAGAAGTGTGATTTGTCACTCCACAACATGTTTCCACTGCTCCAAAGTCCAGTAGCAGCGTACTTTACATCACTTCGCATTGTTCTTGGCAGCTGTTTGGCCATGAAAACCTACAGTATGCCATGAAGCTCGTGGTGTTCAGTTTTTGTGCTGATGTTAACGCCAGAGGAGGTTTGGAACCCGGCATTTATTGATCAGCAGAGTGTTGGTGACATTTATGAGCTATACACCTTGGCACTCAGGGACCCTGCTCTGTAAGGCTACGTTCACACGACGACAATTGTCGCGCGACAAAAAGTCGCGCGACAATTTGGGAACCACTACACTGCAACATTTGTAGCGCGACATTGATGTCACATTAATGTCGCGCGACAATTTTTATAATGGGAGTCTATGGTGGTGTCGCACGTGCAACATGCAACATGTTGCGACTGCGACACAACAGTCGCAAAAAATCCATCCCGGATGGATTTTCTCCGACTTTCGTGTCGCAGTCGCAGCATGTCGCATGTCGCACTGCGACACCATAGACTCCCATTATAAAAATTGTCGCGCGACAATAGTGCGACTTTTTGTCGCGCGACAATTGTCGTCGTGTGAACGTACCCTAACTATATGTGATCACTTCTAGCTTATTTGGAGCTTGCTTTTTTATGCCTCTGGCAATGGGACTGAATGAAACACCTGAATTCAATGATTAAGATGTGTGTCATATATGATTGCTACTTTGTCTATGATTGCTATTCTTGGCTTTTTCTATCTGAAATAACGCATCTCTGCATGAAGTTATGATCTGATTTTGTATCTTTCCAAAAATTAATGTTAGTGACGTTGATTTTATCTGTCATATGAAACGTTCCAATCTGTTCCACCATAGCTGCACACATTTCATTGTCTACAAATATCATTGTTGTACAGGTGGATTATTGGGTTTATCAGAATGTATATCACATAGGGAGAGGATTTATAATCTGTGCATCAGAGATTCTCTGGAGAGATCTGCATTAGAGGATTCTAGTTTTTCCATTACAACACCATTGGCTTCTATTGGCTTCCTTTTCATTTTTTCCTGTTCCTCTGTGTCTGCAGCTTCTTCCATAGTGTTCATAAGTGGCTTTCCAAGTGTTTCTGGCAGCATAAGAGTTAAAATACCAGTAACTAAGGTCAGGGTCCCAACAAGTACCTAAGAAAATACAATTTTAATATGTTACTTACTTTTTGCTTAAAGTGGTACCTAAACTTATTAAATTAACTTTATTAAAATTTGCTCTAAATGTGATTAAATTAATTTTTGTAGTATGCTTTAAGCGGGTGAACAGCCTGCCCCTTTAATGCCCTTTTTTTTGGGCTTGATTGTCCCCCAAGGCAAGCAGCCTGTCACTGACTGTTTGGGCACTTTTTTTTTCAATTGCGCTGCAAGTGCCGGGCCGTGCAGCGCATCCACACTGGAGTCACAGTATTCAGCCAGCTCTGCAGGTCAGGGTCAAGTCACGTGGGGCGGCACGCCTCGCGCAGGGAGTCTACTGGAGCGGAGCAGAGCAGAACTGCCTGAGACAGCTGCAGTGCAACTGATGCTCACCGCCGGTCACCGGGAGGTCTGTGAAGTGAGAGAGTGACTGCTCCTGCCAGTGACAGTCCGCCCCTGCTTGATGCCTAATGTCTTGGGAGAGTTGGGACAACATACAAAAAAGTAATTACTGACTTAGTGTGAGTTCCACTTCTGCGTCTGTCTGCCACTACTGACTGTTTCACTGTGCCATCATGCAAGGGGCGAGGCAGGAGAAATGTACCATGGGGTGGGGGGGGGGAGGGGGGAGAGATGTGCTGCTGCCAGGCCCAGGCTCATGGAGCAGGAAAATGTGCCATTGTTGGGCCATGGGTGGGGGTGGTGGGGCAGGTGGGGGTTGGGTTGGCGGGAAAGAAGATGTGCTGCTGCCAGGCCCATAGAGGTGTAAAATCTGCCATTATTGTGCCCTGCGGGGGTTCATTCAAAGATGTGCTGCTGCCAGGACCAGGCCCATGGGGGGGGGGATGTGCCATTGGTGGGCCATGTGTGGGGGGGGGGCTTTGATTCAAAGATTTGCTGCTGCCAGGCCCAGGCCCATGGAGGAGGAGAAATGTGTCATGGATAGAGAGGGAGTAATGTGACATTTTTACTGGTACATTATTAGGTGGCACTATGGGGGCACTTCTTGCCAGCACATTATTGGTGGGCACTATAGGGGCATATACTGAGGCCACAAAGAAGGGGTATTTTATATGGGGGGCTCTGTGTGGTACTAGTATTATCAGGGGTATTATAGTGCAGTATAGTATTGGGGAGCATAGCGGCACAGTATTGGTGGTAGTAGGATCATTTGTCCAGAAGATGTAAAAAATGGGTGTTGAACAGCACTCCTTAGTTGTCGAAGTGATGGGTGCTCGTCTCCAGTGGGAGGTAAAAAATGCCCCAGAAGCGTGAGCAAACAAAAATACTGGAAAAAAAAAAAAAGGGAAGACAGCATGTCCAATGCTGTGATGTTTATTCCAGATGCAACGTTTCAGCTCATGGAAACCTTTGTCAAGCATTTGCTTGACAAAGGCTTCCTTGAGCCGAAACTTTGCATCTGGAATAAACATCACAGTATTGGACATGCTGTCTTCCCCATTTTTTTTATTAACCAGTATTTGTGTTTGTCCAGAAGATGGGAGGATAATGGAAAAGTAGTAAATTAAGATTTTTTTTTTGTCAAACGGCAGAGACTACAAATAGCGGAAAAATGGTGGTCTGGCCTGAAAGTCTGAAAGGAGAAGATGAGGAAAGAGACCATCTACATCAAAGGAGACGTCATTGAATGTAAGAGGTATGTGGGGCTGCTGCGCTGCCAGGCCCATGGAGGGGGAGAAATGTGCCGGGGGGGGGGGGGTGCCCTTTTTCTTTAACTTAAGCCCCTGCCCTTCAAAATGTCTGTGCACGTCCCTGCAGCCTACAGCTGGAGAGCCACAGGTTGGCCATCCCTGATATAGACTGTGGACTATGCTAAAGTAAATAGAAAGATCAAATTTTTGAATGTTATTGGAATGTGATTTCCAGAGTTAAAATGATATTTGGGTAACCTGAGTTATAGAAGTCAAAAAGTCTGTACCTGTGGCATGAATATCCATACATCTGTCAGGTAAACACAGAATGGCGCAACCACACTACCAACCCGGCATATCATACTCCCACTACCGACAGCCAAGGATCTAAAATTGCAAGAAAATGAACTCATATTAGGACCTGATAATGTCCTACGTAGGAAGTTACGTAAAAATTTCAAATACTCTTACCGTATGAGTGTTGGGTATAGTTCAGCTGTGTATAGGTAAATTAATCCAAATGCAGTACCTACTGAAAACTTCCCTGCCATGCTCATAACAATGGTTATTGTATTGTAGTCCTGTAATGCAAACAAATGGGTTAGCCTCACAACTTTGTGCTAAAAACATAGTGTTGTGCAGAATGTATAATAAGGACCTTGTTCATGCTTCTCAAACCAGCTATTGATAAAGTGTGGTGTGCCTTCCATGTGTCCCTGATTCAGTAGTGCAGTCCCACTGTCCTGGCACAAGCATTCTATTACAAATCAGTTAATCCAGACATTCTACTTCACTCTACGTTGTCATATAAACATATATATTACTGAACACAACTTCTCTCCCTCATATACTGCTATACCCTCATACACAGCCTATGTGATTCTTCACACTGCTATGTGTGCTTTTCCAATTTACACTGTGTGTGATCTTATGTCCCTGAGATATTTCTTTCCTTCCTCTTTGATCTGCAGTATACAACATCTTTCCTATCCATGCTGCCATGCTATACATAGCACTGAGAGAAGGGAGGGGAAGAGCAGACAGAGATGACCTAGCCAGGACCAGAATGCTGTCTGATATACAGTACGTCAGAAGCAGAAGGGCAGCAAGCTGCGTGAGGAAGCAAAATTATCATTTTTAATTAACACTATTTAGAAAGATGGTCAATTTTACATGTAGAAAGCAAGTAAACAAGGGAAAAAAATCAGACCAAAGGTGTCACTAACCTTTAGGAAGTTTTTTTGGGGGGTGACATACAGGTTAGACTATAAAAGATAGAAACAAGGTGCATGCAGAAGTGGTAACACCACTCTGGGGTGTTACACAGAGAGCTGAGACTCTAAGTGTAGGAACAAGGGCCCCGTTGCTTCTAGAGGCTCATTTGCATATATTAAAACATCATTTTTCTCAGAAATGTGGGCACATATGAACATGGGATCAACACAGATGCCTTCAGCTGCCAAGCAAACACGTAACAGGCCAGCCAGGTTCATAGGTACAAATCTGCTGACAGATGCCCATTAAATCAATGTTTATGAGCTGCCAGGCAGGGGCGCAGCTATAGGGGGTGCAGAGGTAGCAGTCGCTATTGGGCCCAGGAGCCTGAGGGGGCCCAAAGACCCTTGAGTCACATAAGAAGACACTGGTATTATAGAAAGTACATGCTAGTTTAGTTACACCTCTGACTGGAGGGTTAGGTCAAAAATATGGCATGGTGGGGTGCCATTTTAATTTTTGCCTCAGGTAGCACGAAGACTATGTGCTTCCATTTCCATTGCCATAAAGCACTGAGGAAAGGAGCCCCAAGCTGAACTCTTGCATCAGGGCCCATGAGCCTTTAGCTACGCCCCTGCTGCCAGGAGTTCAGAAATATAGCCCACAGATTAGAGCAGCTCTCTTTTGGATTCACTGTGAAGCAGACAGCAACAGTCTGCAGATACAATGAAAGTGAAAGCTGTAGAGTAAAACCTGCTGAAGTTCTTTAAAGGGGTATTCCCATCTCAGATAATGGAGGCATATTGCTAGTATATGTCCCCATTATCTGATAGCTCTCGTAAACTGAGCTGGCAAAATGAAGGAGGGCACACTGTGGCTGCCCTACATTCATTTCTATTGGGCCCCCGAAAATAGCAGAGTGCTGGCTCGGTTATGTCCGTAGGCCCCACTGAAGTCAATGGAAGCAGCAAGTGCGATGCGCTCCCATTAAGTTCTATGGGGCAGAAATGGCCAAGTCAGGGCTTTCGGCAGCCCCATAGAAATGAATGGAGGGTGGCTGTGCATGCGTGTGGCGCCCTCCTTCACTTTGCCAGCTCAGTTTACGAGATAGGTGCTGGTCCCAGAGGTGATATGCCCCCATTGTCTGAGATGGGAATACTCCTTTAATAAAGACCAATTGAAAAAATTGCCTTTAAAGGTGTCTACATCCTTTAAGTCCTACAAAATAAAATTGGATTGCTCCGTGCATCTCCACCCATCTGGTACAGTGCAGCACCTCTGTCTTCCTTGCATTTATATGTCACTAACAGTATCCAACTACCTAAACATGCCAAACAAATAAGACTGTTCATCCTCATTACAGCCTTTCGACCATTATGCCTAGCCTCAAAATCTGTGCACAGGTACTGTTACACAGGTTACATTGTGGTGAAAGTGCAGTGTCCCACATTTGTGTGAAAGGGACACTTTAAATCTCTGTATTCATCTAATGTATTGAATGTATGGTATTTCCTATTTATCAGGCTGGCAATGTCATTTCACCCATTCGCTCCTAGTTGCCGCTGGTGCCACTCATTTATATAGCTTGGGGTGTGCTAGAACATTAAGTGAATTCAGTCTGGCTCAGTGCATCAGAGTAGGATGAGTCAGCATTTCAGAGTAGAGTGAAGAGGAGAGGAGTGTGTATGGAGGAGAGAAACAGGCCTCATTCAACATGTAGCTGTTCTCCTTTCCTCTGGGCCCTGATCAAGCCTGGAGAAGACCAATACAGCAACCAAGCACCAGACAGTGAGTCTATGTCTAAATATGGAGTAAGCCTAGTGAGGATTTGAGCTGAACCCAGCCTATGGACTTCACCAGCACAAGTGCCTGAGAGCAACTCTAGAAGTGTCTAACATGTATGGATAATTTAGTGGCCAGAATTGTCCTTATCCACTACTCAATACCTCCAGGACAGAGTGGAAAACTTAAACCTTTATAGAAGAGCATCCTGCAAATAATGAAGAAGAAGACCTGCCACGAGGGAGATCGCCCTTATTGGATAGCTCAAAAGTAAGCAGCATGTTTAGTAACAGAGTGCTATAGTTTAGACTTAGAATAGTTACAGAAGACTTGCCTGTAAAATGTCACCTTAAAGAGAACTCCTCAACTGACAACTGCCTAAACCTGATAAAAGGAATACAATTGAACCTATTTCTGAATCATCATTTATACCATACTAATGAAATGTGCCTGTATTGATTGCCTGGAGACAAGTGATTTAGTAAAGTTCAACTGTTTTGTTACCATCGACTCCTCATCCTTTCTACTACTACACTCATCATTTGCACCTAACGGTGATGGCGTCACGAACACAGGGGCCCAGCCGCCAAAGCACCCTAAACACCACCAACCAACATCTGGCTGGTGTTCCCTGCAACCGAGAGTACCCAGGAGGATTTGGTGCTGTCTTCCCATCCACTGCACGCCAGCCCCAAGGGACCACTTAACCGTGAGTACTACTATACTCGGCACCTCATCACGAATAACGCTCACGCACATCATCCCCTAGGGTGTCCGGGCACTGTAAAAGTATAACCAGTTGTTTTATTAGAAAATGACAAGGGTAATACAGATGCTTTAGAAAGGCCATGTGATGGCAGAAATACTACCTGTTTGCTAACTGTATTTTGGCGTGATGGAATAAAGGAGCCACAGAAATTTTCTAAAATATCCTAGTCTAGTGAATTGGCTTTTTTTCTCTACATAATCTATGTTCTGGGGACCTGGGTCAAGACGGCAAAGAGTATATACAGGTGGTGCTGAGGAGCAATTCTGAGGGACACAGGTGGTGATGAAGGTAAATTATACCATGTAATAGGTAGTACAGGGTGGGCCATTTATATGGATACACCTTAATAAAATGGGAATGGTTGGTGATATTAACTTCCTGTTTGTGGCACATTAGTCTATGTGAGGGGGGAAACTTTTCAAGATGGGTGGTGATGACCATGGCGGCCATTTTGAAGTTGGCCATTTTGAATCCAACTTTTGTTTTTTTCAATAGGAAGAGGGTCATGTGACACATCAAACTTATTGGGAATTGGTTTTGCTTGGTTTTGCTTGCTTGGTTTTAACGTAACTTTATTCTTTCATGTGTTATTTACAAGTTTCTCTTTGTTTACAGCCATTGACATGTCGCCGAGGTTAACACGTGAGGAGCGGATAGAAATTGTGTTGATGTCTGGTGAACGCAGTAACCGGGTCATTGCAGCAGATTTCAATGCAAGACACCCTACGAGACCACCCATCTCCCATGCTACAGTTAGCAAACTGCTTACTAAGTTTCGTGAAACTCGTTCAGTGTTGGATTTGCCAAAATGTGGACGCATGAAATCTGTCACTAATGAAGAAACATCAGTGGCTGTCCTAGCTTCATTCACCAAGAGCCCACAGCGTAGCACTCACCGCATGTCACTGGAGAGTGGCATTAGTCGAACATCCCTTCGGCGGATATTAGCTACTCACAAATTGCTCCCTTACAAACTCCAGCTACTGCAGCATCTCTATATATAAACCATCAAAAAATGTGGTGATAAGAAAGCAGGATGCGCTCATACCCATATGCAGTTGTGCATTTCTGTAGGGGAGCACATCCTGCACTTGTAGTCCGTTGCTAATGGAAATCACCAGCAAAAAATGCATACAATGGATGATGCCAGCAACGGACTACAAGTACCACAATGGACTGCAGCATCTCAACTAGGATGACCCAGATCGGCGCACTGAATTTGCAGAATGGGCAAAACAAAAATTGGAACAGGACCCTCAGTTTACGCAGAAGATTTTGTTCAATGATGAGTCAAACTTTTATGTGAATGGTGAAGTTAACAAACAAAACCACCGCTATTGGTCTGACACTAACCCACATTGGATAGATCCTTCCAAGAGTGTTGGAACAAAAAAATTGATGGTATGGTATATAGGGTACAAAGATAGTGGGGCCATTCTTCATAAATGGAAACCTCAATGCCACTGGATATGCGAAATTGCTACATGATGATGTGTTTCCCTCTTTATGCACTGAAGCTGGCACGTTACTGAGTTTTTCCAGCAAGATGGTGCACCACCACATTATGGGTGTCAGGTCCAAGCATTCCTAGATAAACAGTTTCCTGGAAAGTGGATTGGTCGTCGTGGGCCAGGTTGAATGGCCCCCAGGGTCTCCCGATCTGACCCAATTATACTTTTATCTTTGGGGTCATCTGAAGGCAATTGTCTATGCTGTGAAGATACTAGATGTGCAGCACCTGAAACTACGGATACTGGAAGCCTGTGCTAGCATTTCTCCTGTGGTGTTGCTATCAGTGTGTGAAGAGTGGAAGAAGAGGGTTGCATTGACAATCCAACACAATGGGCAGCACATTGAACACATTTTATAAGTGGTCAGAAGCTTGTAAATAACTCATGAAAAAAGAAAGTTACGTTTAAACCAAACACACCATTGTTTTTCTTGTGAAATTCCCAATACGTTTGATGTGTCACATGACCCTCTTCCTATTGAAAAAACTAAAGTTGGATTCAAGATGGCCGACTTCAAAATGTCCGCCATGGTCACCACCCATCTTGAAAAGTTTCCCCCCTCACATATACTAATGTGCCACAAACAGGAAGTTAATATCACCAACCATTCCCATTTTATTAAGGTGTATCCATATAAATGGCCCACCCTGTAGTTTAACATATAAACAAAAATACCTTCCAATAGTGGCAAAATAATACAACAGTATCTTTTACTTGGAGGGAAAGGAATAGCATGGATACCTCTGGAATGACCATAATTACAATACAAATGACAGTACTAAGTAAAAGGAACGGAGCCAGTGTATTCCTTCTTCCAAGTTTGTCCATACAGAAACAGCAAACGATATATGATGGAATCTCCACGGCACCTACAGTATAAAAGAATTTTCTGCAATTATTTCATTTTTAGTTGAATATGCCTGGATAATAATAATAATATAAGGAATTAGGATGCTTGTAAAAAAGGGCCTATTGTTCTCTCTTTGACATGTGCTAAGATTTATTAGTAGGTAAAAGCTATGGTATTATTTTAGGATGTTGCTCAGGCCCAGTGTCGAACTGGGGTGTCAGGGGCCCACCAGAGACATTTATTTTGGAGGCCTACTGTACAGCTACATGCACATATTACCTACTCACACAATGGAGAAAAGACACTACAGGATGATTGATTATGGGGGTCCCTGCAGCAACTTAGAGAAGGCAGGTCCCTGGGGAAAGAGGATGCTGGCTGGCCTTTTTCTATACAAAGAAGTCATCTCAGCCCCCCCGATGCATCTATAATAATAATCTGGGTTGTTTTCTAAATAATCTTTTCAGTTTTTATATGAACTTAGGTGCTGTATGCTGCCTTTCCATATGTAGTGCTGTCTACTTAATCATGTGCCACTTGTGCAGGGGGTGGAGGGCTAGGGACCTTGTTCTAGGGTCCATTCGGGGATTTACCCACCAGTCTGAGCCTGTTCAGGCCTAGAATCCTAGAACTTAGTAAGGTCAAGCTATATAGTGACAGGTTTAAAAGAGTATTTAATGTGGTTCTGCATGAAGTATGAAGATTTGGGAAACCCATCTTTTCTATAACATGCAAATACCACTGTGGAAAACTCCTTAAATAGGGTTACATAAATTAAAAATTCATGTAGTGTATATGCAATATACAGCACTGTATAATTTGTGCATTTGTACACTTGATTATACTGACAAATATTAATACCTGCAAGAAATAAGTTGAAATATTCATTTCCTCCCAAGTTGACAGAGTTTAAAGCAAATACATAATATCCAAAGCTTCCAGTAAACCAAATAAGCCACACAGATATGGTCCTTCTGGCAAAAGTCCAGTTGTGAAATAGATCAAATAAGTTGTGGTTTTTGGCAGGCTGGGCATCGGTTCCACTAGGCTCCCTGCCCTCCTCCACAGGGAATAATTGTGATAACTTGAATTGAGTGCTCACTTTGTTCCACTTTTCCATTGTTGCAATGACCCTTTCTACTTCTTTGCATTTTTGTTGGGAGTGCAGCCAGAATGGAGTCTCAGGGAGCATCCAGCAGCACATTACGAATGGTAGGGTGATGACAGACAGTATTATTTGATATATCCACCAAGTACGCACCAAATAACCAACTAGAGCCACAACCATAACTCCAACAGCAAAGAAAGTATGAATGTGTATTGAGGCCCAAGTGCGAAATTTAATTCCTACATATTCTGTCACATAAACAAACACCACAACTAGGTAGCCACTCGACACCTGAAAAGAGAGAACGCGATCATTACTGTACAACAAGTTGTTATACTGCACATGAAAACATGTTAAGTGCCTGCACATACCAAAGAAAGTTATTTTTTAGATTAAGGACTTAAATAAGTGTATTACAACTCTACACAGTTTCCAAGTTGCATGACATTTATGGAACTATACTGTACTCTATATGCTTGAATTTCAAATTACATATGATAACAACAAAAGCAAAATTATGGCATACTCCCTCATTATATTTTTTATATGGCACCAAACAGTCAAAGTTTCTTGCTGCCTCTGCCTCTGTGCTCACGCCTCTGCTGTGTGTATACACAGGGGCATATTTATAGGTGGTTCACAGACAGCAGTTGCTACCGGGCCCAGCAGGTGGAGGGGCCCCAAAGACCTCTCTGCCACAGAAGACGTCACCGGTATTATAGAAAGTACATAAAAGGTGGGGGCTGTGCTACAGATTTTGCACTGGAGCCCAGGATCTTCAAGTTATATCTCTGTGTATACAGGCTAAGTTGATAAATGAAATACAGGTAGGCCCACATGAACTTTACAGTTTGCCATGATAAGTTGTCATGTTTCATAGAAATATATGGTACCCATCAACTAACCCATCAAGGTCCTTGTTTCCTGTAGGCTGTGCCCAACCTATCGGGATGACCTATATGGATTAAAACAGTGGAGATAAACAGATCCATTTGCACCTGTCCTCCAATTTGTCACTCATTGCCCTCAATGAAAAAGATACCATTGCTGACTATGGCTTGCATAATTTGTATTAAAATTATTTTTTAGCAAAACATATAGGAGAATATTTACTAATTATTGATCCAGAATCCTGGCTTACTTTGCAGCTAAAAATGTCTGTTTTTAGTTAAATGAGGAGAGGAGCAAATTTATTAAAATTAATCTGTCACGTTAAATATGTTGTCAGAGCTGCAAGAAGCAAGTTATAGAGCAGGAGGAGCTGAGCAAATTGATATACTGTATAGTTTGTGGGCTTTGAAGTCAAAGAGGTGGTCCTGTCACTGACAACCTTTCCTGTATCAAAGAGTATATACTGATAGTTGTCAATCACTGATAGGACTGCTTCCTTGACCTAAAAACCCAGAATGAGCAGGAATTTAAATGAAAAAAATGATTGGCCTTATCTATGTTTAAAAGGCAACAAGATTAATAAGAGGTGTATGTATCTCAGAGGTCTGTACACCAGAAAATGAAATCTATGCTGTCAAGGAGCTCATATAGAATTTTTGTTTAAGGCTACTTTCACACTCGTGTTTGGTGCGGATCCGTCATGGATCTGCACAAACGCATACGTTCAGATAATACAACCGCATGCATCCGTTTAGAACAGATCCGTTTGTATTATCTTTAACATAGCCAAAACGGATCCGTCTTGAACACCATTGAAAGTCAATGGGGGACGGATCTATTTTCTATTGTGCCATATAGTGTCAGTGAAAACAGATCCGTCCCCATTGACTTACATTGTGTGTCAGGACGGATCTGTTTGGCTCAGTGTCGTCAGACGGACACCAAAACGTGTCCGTCTGACGACACTGTTTTTGTGTCCGCCTCCAAAGCGGAATGGAGGCGGAACGGAGCCAAACTGATGCATTCTGAGCGGATCCTTATCCATTCAGAATGCATAAAGGGCAAAACTCTTCCGTTTTGGTCCGCTTGTGAGATCCCTGAACGGATCTCACAATCAAAAACCAAAACGCCAGTGTGAAAGTAGCCTAACTTACAACAGTTTTCTTGTGCAAGAATTGTTAAATATCTCAGGTTGCAAATTTCTGTGCAAAATGGGACTTGCAACTTTTCTTTGCCAATTAGTGTAGAACATTAATATATTCTCCCCTTAAACCAGACAGTCTAAAAGTATACTAGGTTTATCCTCCAGCATCACCCACTTTGATAGATCTGGATAATATTTAGACAGTCTACTCTAAAAATTAGACAGTATTAGTAAATCTGCACCCTTTATGTCTAAAATGTTTTGGTCGCTAATTAACTAGGTTTTTATTTGTAGAGCTTGGTATATTGTAACATATAATAAAACATAAACACACCATAGCCAGGATAAAACGAGTAATGACAAAGCTGTAGTAGTTGAAGGTAAATGCCACTGCAAGACCGAATATAAACTGGCATGAGCTTGTGATCCACATTATTGGTCGTCTTCCCACTCTGGAGATAACGAGAAAAACAAAAAGTTCAGCAAAACAAAAATTCGATAGCAAATAATAGCACTTGTTTCGGTGGGTGGTTGGCTGGGATTGTCTAAACAATTATTATCATGTTATTTTTTCTGCTTTTATTGCCTTGTAACATCTTTGAACGTTTATATATATATATATATATATATATATATATATATATAAATCAAGAAAAAACAAATACAGTGCACCATATCCTATTAATATTAAAGGATATTTCAGCTTTTAGATATCGATGACATATCCTCCAGGTAAGTCATCAATATCAGATCCGTTAGAGGGTCTGTCACCAAGCACTCTCACTACTCACCGAGTAGTGGCAGTGCCGCTGTACTGCAGCTCGGCTTCCATTCAGGAACCAGAAACTACCCAGAGTAAAGAGCCTTCTACTTTTGTCCGTATACTGTTAGTTTCTAGTACAACATCAGCCAATGCAGTTGATCAGTGGGGGTTTTGGGTGTTGGTCCCCCACCAATTTGATATTGATGTCCTGATAGGTCATCAATATCCATAGCCCGGAGAAGCCCTCAAAGGTCATATATACCATAGAGGCAACCCATATACCTCCTAGAGGACACATTATTTGGCCACTCAACTCAGAATTTCCATTTCCACTCTGTAGTGGCTGTGCTGGCATATTTCAGCTCATTTCTTATTCAAGTGTCTCATGGAAAAATAGTTCTATGTCGTCACACTACTTTTACATTTTGTTGAGGCCTTGTTCTAAAAAAACAAACAAGTTTTCCTCCATGAACCTGCACTCAATAAACCACAATGATAAGGTGAAAACAGAATTTTAGGACACTTGAAATTTAGTTCTGGAGGCCCCTTATTTCTCTTGATCATCTGTGACATGTTTCTACAATGTGATTGAAGTTCACTTGTGGTAAATTCAGTTAATTGGACATGATTTGAAAAGAAACACTTCTGTGTATGGTCTCACAGCTGACAATGCATGTCAGAGCAAAAATTGAGCCATGAGGAAGAAAAAGCTGCCTGTAGAGTTAAGAGACAGGGTTGTGTTGAGCTGATAGAGCTTGAGAGGATCTGCATAAAAGAATGGCAGACAACCCCAGACAGATCTGGACAAGGGTACAAAAACTTTCTGCTGCACTGAAAGTTCCCTTGAGCACAGTGACCTCCATAATTTGTAAATGGAAGTTTGAAACAAGCAGGACTCTTCCTAGAGCTGGCTGCCCCACTAAACTAGTAGTAATCGGGGGGAAAGGGCCTTGGTGACAGAGGTGACCAGGAACCCAATGGTTATTCTGGCAGAACTCCAAAGATCATGTGTGCAGACTGGAGAATCTTCCAGATGATCACCCATTACTGCATAGAAAAATGGCAGACAATCCCCCAAATTCATATATGCAAACCTTGTGGCATCATACCCAAGAAGACTAGAGGCTGTAATTGCTGCCAAAGGTGCCTCAACTAAGTATTGAGTAAAGGGTCTGAATACTTACACCAGCACAATAGTTTAGTTTTTCATTTTCAATAAATTAGCAAAGATTTTAAACATTCTGTTTTCACTTTCTCATTATGGGGTATTGAGTGCAGAATAACGAGGAAACATTTGAACTTTTTTACTTTAGCACACGATAAAAACATAAAAAGTGAAAGGAACTGCAGACTTTCTGTAGTCAGTAAGTGAGCTTGTTTTGTTTATTTTTATTAGAACCATTTTGAGGTGCACATAAGGGCTCTTTCACACTTGCGTATTTCTTTTCCGGCATAGAGTTCCATCGTCGAGTCTCTATGCCGGAAAAATCCTGATCAGTTTTATCCCCATGCATTCTGAATGGAGAGAAATCCGTTCAGGATGCATCAGGATGTCTTCAGTTCAGGACCGGAACGTTTTTTGGCTGGAGAAAATACCACAGCATGCTGCACTTTTTGCTCCGGCCAAAAATCCTGAACACTTGCTGCAAGGCCGGATCCAGAATTAATGCCCATTGAAAGGCATTAATCCGGATCCAGCCTTAAGCTAAACGTCGTTTCGGCGCATCGCCGGATCCGACGTTTAGCTTTTTCTGAATGGTTACCATGGCAGCCAGGATGCTAAAGTCCTGGTTGCCATGGTAAAGTGTAGTGGGGAGCGAGGGAGCAGTATACTTACCGCCCGTGTGGCTCCCGGGGCGCTCCAGAGTGACATCAGGACGCCCCACGCGCATGGATCACGTGATCGCATGGGGCGCTCTGACGTCATTCAGGAGCGCCCCGGGAGCCGCACGGGCGGAAAGTATACTGCTCCCCCGCTCCCCACTACACTTTACCATGGCAATCAGGACTTTAGCGTCCTGGCTGCCATGGTAACACTGAAAGCATTTTGAAGACTGATCAGTCTTCAAATGCTTTCAGTTCACTTGCGTTGTTACGGATCCGGCGGGCATTTCCGGCGACGGAAGTGCACGCCGGATCCTAACAACGCAAGTGTGAAAGAGGCCTAACATAACTTACTAGCTTTTATTAATGGGGGGAGGGGGGGTTTGATATTCTGTTTTAAATGTATGCTGTTTAACTAGCAAGTTACCTTTATTCTATGGGTCAGAACAATTATGCCAATATATATATATGATATATATATATATATAGAGAGAGAGAGAGAGAGAGAGAGAGTTTATTTTTTCTTCTAATACTTTTGCACAAGAATATCATGTCTCTTTAGAAAAAATTAAAAAAAGTCGACACATTCCAAGATCCAGGTAGGATGGGAAGAGTACATTAATGTATTTATTTGTATTTATTTATTTGGGGGAGGGGGGGTAGTTGGGGGGAACAAAGCAATTCCACCATTGTTGTTTTGTGTGCACCCGAAAGACGTCAGAAAACTGATATTGGTGTATTTTTAAAAGACTGCAGCAAAGAGCAATTTTCATTTTTAATGGCTTCTCCATTATGTAGCCAGATGGAAGTTAACCATCCAACCATTAAAAGGGTTTTCGAGGCTGCTGATCTTATGGATAAGTAATCAATATATGATCAGTGGGGGGCCAGCCATCCCGCACCTTCACAATCAGCTGATTCCTGCAACCTTCGTGCCAGAACTAGCTCTTGGAAAAATAAACAGTCACTGCAGCTATCACCCACACCTTGGAGACACAGGAAAAGCA
This sequence comes from Bufotes viridis, assembly GCA_033119425.1. Taxonomy (NCBI): domain Eukaryota; kingdom Metazoa; phylum Chordata; class Amphibia; order Anura; family Bufonidae; genus Bufotes; species Bufotes viridis. The sequence goes on from CM065592.1 coordinate 240,628,658, forward strand.
GACCCAGACAACTGTCCCAGGTAATCCAAAAAAGAAAAGAAGGTTCCAGCATCACGTGCAATTTCTTTTATTTAGCTTCCATAAAACCGGACATCAATGGCAGACAACAAGTACTGTGACGCGTTTCGGGCTACATCATCTCTCGCCCTTCATCTTGATGAAGGGCGAGAGATGATGTAGCCCAAAATGTGTCACAGTACTTGTTGTCTGCCATTGATGTCCGGTTTTATGGAAGCTATGAAGGGCGAGAGATGATGTAGCCCGAAACGCGTCACAGTACTTGTTGTCTGCCATTGATGTCCGGTTTTATGGAAGCTAAATAAAAGAAATTGCACGTGGAGCTGGAACCTTCAGAACTAGCTCTTGAATGGAACTGGAAACACAGCTCTGTTCAAAGTGTAATGGCTGTCCTAGGTTACTGCTGCTCCGCTCCCATTCACTTCCGTAGTAGATGAGCTGCATTACCCAGCACAGCCACTACACTTTGAAGAGAGCTAGTTCCTGCGCTGAAGGTTGCAGGAAAGAGCTGATCAGTGGGGATGCAGGGTGTAGGACATTGGATATTAAAAGGGGTTGTCTGACTTCAGGAAATAACATTTATTATGTAGAGGAAGTTAATACAAGCCACTTACTAATGTATTGTGATTGTCCATATTACTTCCTTTGCTGGCTTGATTAATTTTTCCATCATATTATACACTGCTCGTTTCCATGGTTACAGACCACCCTGCAATCCATCAGTGGTGGTCGTGCTTGCACACTATAGGAAAAAGCACTAGCCTATGTTCGCTCCCATGTTTCCGGCCACCAGAGAGGCTGGCGCTTTTTCCTATAATGTGTAAGCACGGCCACCACTCTTGGATTTCAGGGTGGTCTGTAACCATGGAAATGACCAGTGTATAATGTGATGGAAAAATGAATCCAGCCAGCAAAGGAGACAATATGGACAATCTCAATACATTAGTAAGTGCCTTGTATTAACTTTCTCTACATGATAAATGTCACTTCCTGAAGTGAGGATAAGTCATCAGGATCAAGAGACTCGAAAACCCTTTAGGGCTCATGCGCACAAACGTATTTTCTTTCTGTGTTCGTTTGTTTTTTTTGCGGACCGTATACGGAACCATTCATTTCAATGGGTCCGCAAAAAAACGGAAGGAGCTTCGTGTGCATTCTGTTTTCATACGTCCGTATTTCCATTCCGCCAAATAATAGAACATGCCCTATTATTGTCCGCATTACGGACAAGGATAGTACTGTTCTATTAGGGGTCAGATGTTCCCTTCTGCAAAATACGTAATGCACACAGACGTCATCCGTATGTTTTGCAGATCCATTTTTTGCGGACCACAAAATACATACGGTCATGTGCATGAGTCCTTAGAAATGAAAGTGCTTTTTGCTGCAGTATTTTAAAACGGTGCCGAGCTCTATGCCAGCACGCTTTTTGTACTAATCACAGTTGCAAACTGGAACACAGTTGGCCACTACCGCTGATCTATATGCTAAAAAGAAATGAGAAATTGGAGAGGGCAGAAGGGGTGGGCGTGGGATGTGGGGGTCAATATTTTATAATGAGTGGTCCTGTTCAGGAGTAACTGTGGAGATTTTTAATGCTCATATAAAATGTTACGGTGGAAATTTCCATTAATAAATCAGTTTCCAGTAGAACTTGCATAACCCAAAATGCCCCCGTAAATTAATTATAACATTTTTAAATGGTCAATTTTAAATGAAAAAAAACCTGATGATCTTTGCACTTTTGTACTCCTGCCTAATTGGAATTATTCAATGTTGGCTCCATTTGGTGTACTTGTGTACCAGAGGTGGCCTCATTAAGTTCTGGCAAATACATCAAGGTTGACTTGTATTTATATATAAACATGTTTCCACCATTAGTATGGATTTTAATGTTTCCTGGGGGCATTCCAAATCCTTTGATTGTTTTTTAAGAATTCTTCAAATCAAGTACATTGTAGTCGTTGTTTTGCCATATACTGAATGTTCTTTACCTGAGTTGCTGTGCTATTTACACAAGGGCCTGACTCTCCTGGCTGCAATCTTTACATATTTTCGTGATCCTATAACACCTTTGATTCAGTAGTCTCCCAATTGAACAGTACTCTTTTAGATTATATAATACATAACCTTTCAAGTGTAATGTTTTTTAAGCTCTTGTGTGTAAATATTGCTGACACATACGTGTCCAGTACCTCAGTCCTATCATTAGGATCTTCTTTTACACGGTAGGTGAAATGACTGTTACTTTTGAAGTGTAGGTAAACGTTGTCAGAGTGAATCAATGGGACAAAAGAGAACGCCATAACGAGTAAGTAACAGCAGGAACATGTTTTTTTTTTAAATTAAATATCAGCCCCTTTAATTCTGAAATCAAGAGTAAAATATTAGCAGAGCATAGTCATTGTCACCTTAGAAATGCAGAAGGCTGAAGTGCCGGTGCTCCTCCGCTACACTATAGTGATACATGTATAAATAATCCGAAAAACTCTCTAATGAATAATGTACTTTTTTTTTTTACTACTGTCAGAAAAACTGTACTAAAGTCCTATATCTGTGGTGGCTAACCTCCGGCACTCCAGCTGTGGTAAAACTACAACTCCCAAGGTGCACACTTGCTGTTCTCAGAACTCTACAGAATTGAATGGAGAACTGCCAAGCAAGTGTACATCTTGGGAGTCGTAGTTTCACAACAGCTTGAGTGCCGGAGGTTAGCCATCACTGCCCTATATAATCTTACTAAATATTATACCCATAGATCTGTTTCTCTTACTGGAAAAATACAAAAGCGGTATTCACATTTGTGTAACATTTGGATGCAGCTGTTTTCAGGTTGTGCACTATTTAGGGTATGACCACAAGAAGCAACACTTGGGACGAGGCTACCTGCGGCCAAGTGACGCGCGGCCATACGAGCACAGCTGCATCATATTAACTAAGTACAACCAGACTACTCCTTCTGTCTATTAGTAATGGCCACATAGTTTTGCAGGTTAGGTCCCTTTCACACGAGCGAGTTTTCCGCACGGGTGCAATGCTTGACGTGAATGCATAGCACCCGCACTGAATCCTGACTCATTCATTTCAATGGGTCTGTGTACATGAGCGTTTTTTTTCACGCATCAGTTCTACGTTGCGTGAAAAACGCAGCATGTTCTATATTCTAAGGCTACATGCACACGACCGTTGGTGTTTTGCGGTCCGCAAATCGCGGATCCGCAAAACACGGAAGCTGATCCGTGTTCCGTTCCGCATTTTGCGGAACGGAACGCGGCCCATTATAGAAATGCCTATTCTTGTCCGCAAAACGGACAAGAATAGGACATGCTATATTTTTTTGCGGGGGCACGGAACAGAGCAACGGATGCGGACAGCACATGGAGTGCTGTCCGCATCTTTTGCGGCCCCATTGAAATGAATGGGTCCGCGGCCGAGCCGCGAAATATGCGGCTCGGACGCGGACCCGAACAACGGTCGTGTGCATGGGGCCTAATAGATAGACTACGTTTTTCACGCAGCCCTGGCCCATAGAAGTAAATGGGGCTGCGTGAAAAATGCATTGCATCTGCAAGCAAGTGCGGGTGCGATGCATTTTTCACTCATGGTTGCTAGGAGATGTTGTTTGTAAACCTTCCGTTTTTTATCACGCTCGTGAAAAACGCATCAAAACGCATTGCACCCGCGCGGAAAAAACTGAACAACTGAATGCAATCGCAGGCAAAACTGAATGGCTTTGCCTGTGAAATCGCACAGTTTTCACTGAACGCACCAGCAACGCATCCGGACCTAATCCGGACACGCTCGTGTGAAAGAGGCCTAACTGTGCAGCCATTACCAAAGAAGGCAGCAGTTAATAGTCTTCAGTTTTGCTCATACGGATGCCGGCACTTGACCACAGACGGCTGCATCCCTCCCTATGTTGTGTCCTCTGAGAAAGGACAAAGCCCCTGATAGGGAGAGAGCTTCCGTAGAAAGGACATGCCCCCCTGATCTGTCAGTTTAAAATAAATCTAGCAGAGTATTTGGAGCAATAAATCTCTGGATCCATGTGCGGTACAGGGCTGGTTGTAGCTTGGTTAGAAAGGGACTGGCATGTACTATATGATGTCTGATTTTCAGTTTTCATCAGGGGATAACCCTGTTAAGCATATAATTTTAAAAAAAAAAACAGTGAAATGAGCTTGTGTGAAGTGTCTAATATTTTGGATGACTTTTTTCTTGTGTATGGAGTGATTTACTAGATTGGGAGCTGGCTGACATCACAGTGGTTGCGTTACTCTGTTTATTATCCCTATACTGAGGTATTGCTGTTTAATATCAATGTATTGCAAAACACTGTGGGGGGAGATTTATCCAAACTGGTGTAAAGATAACTGGCTTAGTTGCCCATAGCAACCAATCAGATTCCACCTTTTATTTTGGAAAATGAATTTTATTGGTTGCTATGGACAACTAAGCCAGTTTTCCTTTATACCAGTTTTGATAAATCTCCCCCAGCGTTTATTTTTCCTGTGCAGTGCAATAACTGTGTAAATTATCACATAGTGCTGACATTAAGGAGTTTTCTGGGCTACAGATATTGATGGCCTGTCCTCTGGATAGGTAATCAGCATCAGATCCGTGGGGGTTCCGGGTTTCGGACCCCCACCGATTAGCTGTTTTGTGCAGCCACAGTAGCGGAAACTATACAGTGTACAGAGCGAGAGGCAGACAGCTATGTACACAGTGTAGCGGCTGTGAAAGGTTGCTGAGCCTGTCGGAGCAGCTGAACAGTGAGGATTTTGGGTGTCAGACCCCCAATGATCTGATATTGATTACCTATCTTGAGGCTAGGTCATGAATATCTGTCGTGGAGAACCCCTTAAAGGGCATTTGTTCCATAGAGGCAACCCATGTTATTCCTATTGGGCACAGTAATTGGCCGCCCAGTTCAGGTTTTCCGCTTCCTATTTTCTCAGAGGGTCTGCAAATTATAGGACAGTTTCTTTCCAAAGCCACTGTAACTAGTGCCATCAGTAGTATTGGGCCCTTATACAGAAAAATGGTTAGGACCTTGTTTGGTCGTTTCTTATTTCTTTGCCCGACTCAATGAGATGGTCGCACATGCTCAGTTTCATCCTTCTACTGCCTCCTAAACTGTGACAGGGAGAACATGGACACGCCCCCTGAGCTGCAGCAGAAAGGACACCCCCTTGAGCTGTCAGCTTAATATAAATCTAGCAGAGCAATGAATGGGGAGATCTCTGGATCCATGTGAGGTACAGCGCTGGTTCTAGATTAGTTAGAAAGAGATTGACGTGTAGTATATGGGGTCTGATTTTCATTTTTTCCATTAGTCATGGGATAACCCCTTTAAAGAATGGGAGGGGTGACAGATTATAGAGGATAGTAACGTTGAGCATTTTTGAACGCGTAGTTAATTATTATTTGTCAGGTCGATTTGTTTGGATCATTTTGTAGTCTTTCCTGATATAAGTAAACTTTAAAGCGCCACTGGCTCTGATCATCTTTCCAGAGCAATGGTTTTCAGTGCACTCCAAACAAGACAAAAGAACACATAATCCCGAGCTTCCAAAAGCTGACTGACTGCATGGGGTTATGAAAGGGAACTTTCTGAATGGTAAACACCTCCGTCCTTCCTTTTACTATGTTTATATCCTAATGTAATCTAATGTCGACTGCCTGATGTGTTTTTTGAGTTTTGTTGAAGTTAAAGTTAAAATAAATACATTATATATATATATATATATATATATATATATACACACACACATTTTTTTAAATGTACATTACATTGTATTCTCTGGTAAAGCCCCCACAGTTAATCTTTCAGGTCCACATTCTCCTGCATAGTTGACTAACATGCCTTTCTTCATCCCTTTCTCCTCTTAATGCTAGCATGGTGATTTTAAAGTAGAGCAACCCAGATACCTTTCATTCATCCAGCTTTATCTCTCCCTATACAGTGGAGAATAATATTGTGGGGGCATTAGGCTACTTTCACACTAGCGCTTTTTGCGGATCCGTCATGGATCTGCAAAAACACTTCTGTTACAATAATACAACCGCATATAGCCATGACTGATCCGCCTTGAACACCATTGAAAGTCAATGGGGGACGGATCCGTTTTTTATTGTGCCAGATTGTGTCAGAGAAAACGGATCCATCCCCCATTGACTTACATTGTGTGCCAGAACAGATCCGTTTGGCTCCGCTCCTTCAGGCGGACAGCAAAATGCTGCAGGCAGCGTTTTGGTGTCCGCCTCCAGAGCGTAATGGAGACTGATCGGAGGCAAACTGATGCATTCTGAGTGGATCCTTTTCCATTCAGAATGCATTTTCTATGTGGCGGAGGAATGGGTTAGCAATTAGAGCTAATTGCAATGCTCCCTGGGAGATGCAGGTGCTTGATAAGCTGCTGCTCACCCACAGAAAGACAAGTAAGTTCTCCAGATAAGTGAGTTAATATTTTTGCACAGTCCTTTTGTTCTCTCGGGTAATAATCTACCGCCAGAAGTGTCTGGCAGCGGCTTTCTCTGCTCTTTTATTAGAATACACATACATGTTAGGCCAAGCCAAATGTGCATGGGGAAGCCAGGAGAAAGTCCAGAAAAATAACTGTCTTTGTCCGACAGCTATTGAATGTGCATGAGTTTTAACTTTGTGGAATAGCCCCCTTTTAATGATACACTAGTGTTACATTGCTACCTTGTGCTCTGGGGCCAGGTTAGCCCATTTTAAGCATGGTTTTAAAGCAAAGCCTTATTTAAATAAATAGATAAATAAAATAAATTACCTGTCTGCGATGTCACCAAAAACTACTGCACCAATAAGTACTCCAAGCATGAATGTTGGTTGAGCCAATTTAGCAAGCCATTCATGGTCACACACCAGATCCCAGTCTGTTACTATGCTGCTTTCCAAATGACTGCGATCATATTGATATCCATCAGAGCAAGCAAATAATGTCTTATTTCCATCATATGTATATGTTGGAGCAAATGAACCCTCACGTTTAAAGCGACTGCAGCGACGTAGTTCCCAAATGTCCCCATTTTCCTGTTGAACAGCAAGATAATCTTTTGGGGATGTCCATATATCCCAAACTTCATTAATCTGGGAAAAAGTATTATTATGGAGCAGTACCAGGCTCACATTTCCTGGAGGTCTGCATACATAGTTTGGCGTAACGGCAATGAACACAGAGGCCAAGTAGTGGATGCCACAAGAAATGGCTTGAAAGGCAGATGTGAAGTATGCATACGCTTGGAATCTGTAAAAAAAAACACAAGACATGACATTAGGTTACAAAAAAAAATGCAAACCATGATGAGTATATTGAACACATATATGTGCCACTAGGATATCCAGAAATTCTGAAAATGAGGGTACCTGGTCCACGTTCCCAAGAGAGAGGTGGCCGATCATATATGATTACCTTTCATGGTGAATGGAAGATAATGAAACTGCTTAGGATTGGTTGTGTCACACTTGTCTGACTCTTATCCATATGCCATTAATGTGTACAATGTGACATTCTCTATAAAGTGAAGCTCTACCTTCATGTAAAGTGTCCCATTGCGTGGACCATGGAAAGAAAGACATTTTTATAATAAGTATATGATTAAGGCAGTTTGAGGCGAGGAAGGTCTAACACACAGTCAGCACAGGGAATACCGGGATGCTGTATGTCTTCTGCGTCACAGATTTACTGCAGACACACATTAAAAATCTACAATAAAAAAGTGACATTTTTGGAGGGTTTTCCCAATTTTAACGTGACTGTTAGAGTCCATTCACACATCCGTGTGTGTTTTGCGGATCCACGGATCCGCAAAACACGGACATCGGCGAGGTGCGTTCCGAAATTTGCGGACCGCACATCGCCGGCACTCTCATAGAAAATGCCTTTTCTTGTCCACAATTGCGGACAAGAATAGGACATGTTCTATTTTTTTCGGGAACGTGATTGCGGACCTGGAAGTGCGGCCGGGACATCGTCTGTCCCCATTGAAATTAATGGGTCCGCAATTCCGTCACGCAAATGCGGAACAGAATTGCGGACGTGTTAATGGACCCTTAAGTGGTAAAGAAATGAAAGCTTAGCTCTGATTGGTTGCTATTGGCAACTAAGACAGTTTTGATAAATAAGGTCCATTATTTTTTTTTCTGGTGCTTTTATAGGTTTCTTTTAGCAGTGTTTTTTCCCATGTGGCCAGATGTTACTTTAAAGTCTATATTGAAAAATGAAACTTACTACAGACAGATTATTTTTTTTGCATGGTGTTTTTTTGAGTTGTGTTTGTACATTTTTATGTGCAGTTTTCATCAAAACACAGCATTCTGTAAGGTTTTTTTTTTCAGGGAATTTCTAGGGGAGTTGAAAAATGGCTGATAAAGCACCTGTATCTATACATACATTTAAAAAAGGAGGAAATAATGGTAAAAAGTGCATCATATTTGAAAAAATTTACACAAAAATGATGTGCCTAAAATGTACAATGGGTAGTTAGGACTTTATAAATATCTTTTCTTGCATGTTTTGCCAACTCATTTTCACTATGATGGATCGTCTTCAAGTTTTTCAACTTATGACATAGTTTGCATTAAGCAATTTAATTGCTATTGATAGGCCTTTCCTATAACAATTGGGAACCCATACTTTTTTGTAGCAATACCGGTAGAAACTGAAAGAAAGTAGGAGGAAAACAAAAGAATTTAGAAGTAATTTCCTTGAAAAAGTGGGCATGAGCACTTCCCACATTAAAGTAAACGCCCGTAAACATTTCTATTCTCTGACTTGCTAGAAAGGTACATGATGTAATCTGTAGTGAAGGTAATCTTCTCATCGGTGACTGTATTTGTGAGTTATCCCCCCTCTTCTAATTTTTAGCTGTGTCATGTGACCAACTCTCTGATCTCCAACTAACACAGGACAGGAAGTCAGTTACTTCTCTATTCATTCCTGACATTGAGGCTCCCATAGGAATACATAGAGAAACTGACTTCCTGTCCACACATAAGATGCTGTGTTAGTTGGAGAGTCTGATTGCTGGTCACATGACACAGGTGAGAAGCAGAAGGGAGGTTATATCTCACAAATACAGCTGCTGGTAAGAACAATACCTTCACTACAGATTACATCACATACCTTTCTAGCAGGTCATAGAATAACATTTTTTGCAGAAGTTCTTCTTTAACACCCAGTAAGTTCTAAATAATCACATCAGAAGACTCTGTTCTTTCACATTCAGTATTATTGCCAACTTAGCATATGTCATATTCTTTTTAACTTATGAAGATCAATGTCAGCGGGAACCTGTTAGCTGCACTATGTGACCACACTGAAGGCAGCATAGTGTAGTGACAGACCTGGTGACTTCAGCAGTCTGTACTTATAGAGTACTGACCTGCCAAAGCCAACAGCATGCGCCAACACTGCAAGGGACATGAGTCCGAGGAGGTTCTCTGTCACGACCCCCCCCCCCCAAGACAATGATTTGACAGTTTCTTTTCTATGCACCAAAGGAACGAAACCTGTCACTCATCATCTGGAGGCAGAAGAGATCGAGGGCAACAAGCAGCATCCGACTCATCTCTCTCGCAGCGCTGGAGCATACTGTGGGGTTTGGTAGGTCAGTACTGACTGCCATCACAGAAGTAACAGACTGCTTAAATTCTGCGAGTCTGCTACTACACTATGCTGCCCTCAGTGAGCTCATCACATAGTGCAGCTGACGGGCCCTTTTTAACAGGAGTGAGTTTTCAATATTTGACCAGTGCATTACACGTTGCCATGTAAGATGAAGAGGGTGCCCAGTTTAAAAAAAAAAACTCATACACCCATACTAGACAATTCTGGGGTAATAAAGGGGTTCCTTTGTTAAGAACCCCTATCTCTTTGCCATAGTGGAGAGCACTTACAAGGAGGACCTGCCCCGCCTTGTATTACACAGACAACTAAGTACATTATGAATGGGAACTGTGTCATTCTTAACAGTGGCTTTTAGGAAAATTAAACACTTACAGCCAGGTTTCCCCACAGATTAAAGCTGGCTGTTTGAGGGCCTATTAGGGGGACTCATCACAGTCAGCTTATTTTCAACGGACCCTTTTATCATGTTAGGATTGTCTAAACAGGAAGTTAGGGATAAAGGGGTTTTCCAAGATTTTTTAACTGATGACCTATCCTCTGGATAGATCATCAGTATCTGATTGGTGGGGTCTAACAGCTGGGACCCCTGCAGATCAGCTGTTAAGAAGGAACTGTTACTCACAGTAGCACTGCAGCCTTCTTTCAACTCACTGAGCACAATGCCATAAAGCGGCTGTGCTTGGTATCGCAGCTCAGCCCCATTCATTTCAATGGGACTGAGCAGCACCTAAGCCAGTGATGGCTAACCTCTGGCACTCCAGCTGTGGTGAAACTACGACTCCCAGCATGCTCCATTCATTTCTATGGAGTTCTGAGAACGGCCAAGCAAGTGTACATCTTGGGAGTTGTAGTTTTACCACAGCTGGAGTGCCGGAGGTTAGACATCACAGACCTAGGCCATGTGACCGATGAATGTGTGTCACATTGTCTAGGCAAAGCTATCAGAGAGCTGAGGGGCTACTGCAAGCATCGGTGCCTTCTCAAACAGCTGATCACCAGGGTGTTGGGCCCCCATTAATCAGATATTGATAACCTATCCAGAGGATAGATCAGTTAAAAAATCTTGGAAAACCCCTTTAACTGAGATGCCAACATCTCATGTAGCATCTGGTAGCCTTAGGGTAGCCCCACTAGCTTTAAAACATAATACTCTTAGTAACAATCAGTTACATTAAAGAAAAAATGTTATTTTTTTTCTTTTTTTCCACTTTGTTTTATTTGCAGGAAGGGCTGTATTGATCTCAGTGTCTAGGGCAACGGGAATTCTGGGGTATATTTTTCAATGGACAACCAAGACAGGTTACTCTTATACAATTTTGAAAAATGAGCCTCCTGCGATGTAAATCCAGCACTAGTATGTATCCAATTTTAGTTGCATGGTTGCACAATTTAGACTTCATCAACAGAAACATCCATAGTAATGTATGTATCCTGGGTGATCACATCTTTCATGTAACCTCTAAAATCAGCATTTTTCGGCAGCACATGTGCACAGATTTGGTGCTGAATCCGATAATATGCAAAGTAAATTGGGGCAAGTAATCATAATGGCCATTATTCATCCCTTTTCCCTTTGCTTTATGGCATTTGAAAGACACTTTAAAAGACTGTTGTTTGGCCCAGCATAGGCCCTTGCAATAGGACCCTAAGTAATTAGGATGAAAAATCTCCACTGGTTTTTGGCTATAGGCATCATGAGAATCTGTAATCATTGGCTCCGCTTATGGACACAAAATCTTATTGTTTGCAGTTGACATGCTGATATACTTGGCTCTTTATCTCTCTTTCAAAAATTATCCATCAGTTGGAAGTCGGTAATCACTCAGGATTAAAAGAACTGGAAAAAATCTTAATTTTTTTTCTCCTTAAAGAGTATCTGTCAGCAGGATGAATCTTAATAAACCCGACATACTGCTGTTAGGGTAGATACTGCTGATTACCTGTCTTGTGGAAATTGGTTGCAATGTTCCTGATAAAAAAGACTTTTATTTTTTATACAAATTAAGTCTTCAGTGCACCTCAGCTACTCCGCTTTCCAATGCTGGCCATGACCCTCAGTGCAATGAAACCATTTGTATAGGCAGGGGTGCACTGCCAATTAGGCAAGGAGAGGTGACTACCCAGACCCAGAGATAAGTGGAGGTGGCAGCAGGGCCATAGGAAATGAGCTGTTTCATTGTGGAAGCACATATTTCTCTATATATTTAACTATATATCCGTCCTCAGGACAGCAATACAGTTGAATGCTGCGGTGGGGCATGGGAGCGATGATTTCTTGTCCTGCCGTTCCCTTTGATAGGCTAGAGTCCTAGTGCCTGTTGCCTATTGGATGTCATCATCACGCTACCTAAGCCGGACAGCATACAGCTCCGGACGAGGCCTGCACAGCATCGCACAGCATCGCTGACAGCTGCATGGAGGTAAGTATTTGAGTTTATAATTTTTTTATTTAGCAGCTTTTTGTTGGACCACTATGGTAGGGGCAGATGGAAGCTACTAGTGGAACTAAGTAGGGGCATTTTGTACTGGCGCACATAAGGAGGCTTATTTTTTCACTAACACACATTATGGGGGGCACTTTGGGGATATTGGGGGCACTAAGAGGGGATATTTTTTGTACTGGCACACAGAAAGGGGCATTTTATGCTCTGGCACACATTATAAGGGGGCTTTTTTTGCACTGGCACACATTATAAGTGGCCATTTTTTGTACTGACATACTTTATAACAAGGTATTTTTTGTACTGGCACACATTATAAGGGCGTGTTTTGTGTACTGGCACACATTATAAGAGGGTATTTATTTGTACTGGCGCACATTATAAGAGGGGTATTTTTGTACTGACACACATTATAAGGGAGTATTTTATGAACTGCCGCACATTATGGGGGTATTTTTTGTACTGCCACACATTATAAGGGGTATTTTTTTTATACTGGCACACATAATAAGGTGGTATTTTTTGTACTGGCATACACTAAGGGGGTATTTTTTTGTACTGGTGCACATTATATAGGAATATTTTTTGTACTGGTGCACATCATAAGGGGATACTTTTTGTACTGGCACACATTATAAAGGGGTATTTTTGTACTGACATACATTAGGGGCCATTTTTCCACTGGAACAGATTATAAGGATAATTATTACTACTAGGGGTATTATGGTGAGCTTCAATACTACTGGGGGGACTATGGGGAACATGATTACTAGTATAGACCCCAGAGATGAGCGAATTTCTCAAAAATTCGATTCGGTCGGTTCACCGAATTTTCCGAAAAGATTTCGATCTGAATTAATTCGTGGCGAACCAGATTAAAAAAACAGCTATTTCCTGGCTGCAGAGAGCCGGTATAGTGGTGTAGAACACTGTGCCTTACAGCAACACACATAGTGAGTCTGCTGTGGTAGTGAAACAATACTGTGAGTCAGTATGACACACAGATGACAGGCGTCACTCTTAGAATCACTGCACACTTCACTTCTTTGGGCAGTTATGGGGCCAAAACTGACCAAATAACTCAAGTGTGAACTCAGCCTTACAGGTCGATGTTAGCATTAGGTATAAAGAACCGTGCAGAAGCCCAAGATCCTACTATAGCATGAAAGAGTGCACTTCTTTTACACCGTCGTCAGCTGATTCCACATAGATGTCTACAGAACCTGTTCTATTAAACGCTTATACAAATAGAGCCCCCTGACAGAGGGGAGATGGTGTCAGCAGTAAGTTTGTGTTGACGCCACTGATTATTTTTCCCTTCCTCTGATCTGTCAGAAAAATAACCCCCAAAAAAACGGATCATTTCTGTTGAGCATCAGCCTTCACTTGGTCGGTATTTGGTCAGTAATCCATCAGTATTGCTAATGCCAAAAAAAACAGGAGTGGTACAAAAACAGAGATTACACTTAAATTGAATAGTTTCATGTCTTCTGTGTTTTGTACCAACTCCTGCTTTTGGCTACCAAATCATAAGCCAATTCTGATGTGCCCATACAGGCCTTACAACTGCTACACAGACAGGATCTGTTGTGTGTCTCATTTTTCCTTCCTTCTGACAGATCAGAAGAAGGGTCAAATAAATGATGATGTCAACCAGGCCAAAAAGGCAAAATAGTGGCCCAGTCATGAAGTGTGGAGGTGCCAACAGCATCAGGAGACCACATACTGGCAAGGTGACATAGTATGGAGGTAGCAGCAGCATCAGGAGACCACAGACTGGCCCAATGACAGAGTGTGGAGGTGGCAGCAGCAGCATGGGGAGGCCATAGAGTGCAAAGGTGACATAGTGTTGAGGTAGCAGTAGCATCAGGAGACCACTGAGTGGCAAGGTGACATAGTGTGGAGGTAGCAGCTGCGTGAGGAGGCCACAGAGTGGTTCCACACCACTCTCCTCATCACTACTTGCCCTCCTACCGAAGGAAGCGGCGGATGTCTCCTCCGGATATTGGCTGGGCAGTAGCTGCTGACTGTCCTCGAGTAGCTCATCCTCGCTGTATAGTGGAGCTGAGCCCACAGCATATAGTACTTCTCTGGCTGAGGGAACAGAAAAAGACAGAGGCAGGTTGAGGACAGGTTAGGGCACAGGGTGTGCTCCCGGGCCATGCCATCTAAGGGTTGTGTCTGACAAACCCACCGACTCTTGGCTGGGGGTGTCTGATGTCACATGCGAAGAAGTCAAAGATCGAGTCAACCATTCAAGTACCACTGGGTTGCTGGTCAAGACACGACCACTTGCTGACATTGGGAGCTGAGGCCTCTCGAAGTGACCCCTGCTACCACACCCCCTTACTCTGCTGCAACCTGTGCCTGCGCCAGAAACATTTAGGCCTGTGCCCTGACCTTTGCAGGGCCTGTCACTTCTCTGTCTGACATACTGTTAGATCAAATAGTTAAATAAAAAGTAAATTAATACTCCCCAAATGGCTAATAAGCCATTTTTTTTTCCCCACTAATACACGACAAAAGGGCTTTAATTTTCTCACTTTACCACACAACAGCTAATAAGCCCCTATTTTTCCCGACTAATACATGCAAAAAAGGGCTTTAGAACATAAAACTGCGGCCCTGAACGCCAAATTTGCCAATAATTCAAGACAAAAAGTGCTTTAATGTTCTCACTTCACCATGCAACGGCTAATAAGCCCTTTTTCTTGTTCCTCACTGATACACGCCAAAAAAAGGCTTTAGAACATATATATAACTGCACCGCACAAGGGCTAATAAGACCCCAATAACAACAACAGTTTGCTGGAATTACAGAGGTTTTGCAAACCTGAAATGAGCAGCAGTATAATGGCAATTTAGATCCCCAATCAGTGCAGCAAGGTGTAATAGGATTGTTCCTATTCTCCAGGCTGTAAACACCCTTATTGAACTCTGTTCTGCTTCAATACTGTGTAATCATTCCTCGATATCCTTTCTCTGAGCTTCTAATGCTCTTTCCCTGAACTTTTATTAAGCAAAATATAGGTTTTCAAGTCTTTCCTAGCACTGTCCCTAGGGCCTGCTAACATCTCTCCCTGCACTAAGTACACTGGAAAATGGCTGAATCCAAGATGGCTGAGGCTATTTATAGGACTGTGATATCACAGGGCAGGCTAGCTGGCTGCATGCATGGCATTGTGGGTGATCCCTTGTTCCCAGAGTTCCTTGCTCTATGTCCTGACATGTGCAGCAGCCATTTTAGGAAAAAATGCGATTCGTTACCATTATATTTAGGCTCATTGTCCTGGCTGTCCCAGGCAGACTGAAACAACTTTTTCCTCAAGACTTGCCCTGTATCTGCTGCCATCCATATAAGACCAGTTTTCCTGTCCCTGCTGATAAAAAGCATCCCCATAACATAATGCTTCCATCATCATGTTTCATTGTGGGAATGGTGTTCTTGGAGTGATGGGAAGTCTTGGGTTTGCACCACATACAGAGTTTCCCATGATGGCCCAAAAGTTCAATTTTAGGCCATCAGAGAACCTTTTTCCATGTGAGTTGGCCGCATGCTATTTGGAGAACTCATACCCGAACAAATATGTTTTCTTGTTTTTCCTTAAGCAATGTCTTTTTTTCCGTCTACTCCTTCATAAAGCCTAACCCTGTGGTGTTCATGACATAATGGTCCTATAGATAGATACTTCCATATCTGCCGTGGATCTTTAGAGCTCCTTTGGTGTTATTGTTGGTGCCTTTATGGAATCTCAGATTAATGCCCTCCTTGCCTGGTCTATTAGTTTTGGTGGGCAGCCTTCTGTTGTCAAGTTTGTAGTTTTGACATATTCTTTGCATTTTGTTATAATGGATTCATGCCTCTTTCACACGAGTGAGTTTTTCGTCCAAGTGCGATGCGTGAAGTAAACACACAGCATCTGCACTGAATCCTGACCCATTGATTTCAATGGGTCTGTGTGTCGCTTTTAACGCATCATTTCTACGTTCAGGAAAAATCGCCGCATGTTCTATATTCTGTGTTTTTCATGCAGCCCTGGCTCCATGGAAGTGAATGAGGCTTGCGAGAAAAATGGATTGCATCCAGATGCAATGCATTTTTCACTGATGGTTGCTAGGAGATGTAGTTTGTAATTGTTCATTTTTTTTCACGCACCTTAAAAACGCTATAAAAACTGACTGCACCTGCGTGGAAAAAACACTGAACACAATTTCAGACAAAACTGATTGAACTTGCGTGTAAAACCATCCATTTTTTCCTGAGCAGATCTTGACACAATCCATATCGCTCATGTGAAAGACGCCTTAAAGGGGTTGTCTCACAGTAGAAAATTGAAATGAGCATTGTATAATGTGAATGTGATGGAAAAAGTAATCAAGCCAGCAAAGGAGGCAATATGGACAATCGCAATACATTATTAGTAAGTGCCTTGTATTAACTTTATCTACATGACAAATGCCACTTGCTTAAATGAGACAACAACTTTAACCACTTAAGGACCACAGGTTTATACCCCCCTAGTGACCAGGCCCTTTTTTACAAATCGGCACTTCACGACTTTAACGGTTTATTGCTCGGTCATGCAACTTGGCACCCAAATGAATTTTACCTCCTTTTCTTCTCACAAATACAGCTTTCTTTTGGTGGTATTCCATTGCTGCTGAGATTTTTCGTTTTTCTATACAAGTACATTTCTATACAAGTTTGTGTCAGAATTTATTGTGCTACATGTCTTTGATTTTAAAAAATCTAATAAGTGTATATTTATTGGTTTGCGCAAAAGTTATAGCGTTTACAAACTATGGTACAAAAAAGTGAATTTCCGCATTTTGAAGCAGCTCTGACTTTCTGAGCACCTGTCATGTTTCTTGAGGTGCTAGAATGCCAGGATAGTATAAATACCCCCCAAATGACACCCTTTTAGAAAGAAGACACCCCAAAGTATTCGCGGAGGGGCATGGTGAGTTCATGTATAATTTAATTTTTTTTCACAAGTTAGCAGAAAATTACACTTTCTGAGGAAAAAAAATTATAATAATAAAGTTTCTATTTCTGCTAACTTCTGGCAAAATAAAATAAAATCTCCCACAGACTCACTATGTCAGTGAATACCTTGGGGTGTCTACTTTCCGAAATGGGGTAATTTGTGGGGTGTGTTTACTGTTCTGGCATTTTGGGCATTTTGTGAGCAACTCTGTAAAGCCTAAAGGTACTCGTTGGACTTTCCGCCCCTTTACGCACCTAGGCTGCAAAAAAGTGGCACACATGTGGTAACGCCGTACTCAGGAGAAGTAGGGCAATGTGTTTTGGGGGTGTATTTTACATATACCCATTCTGGGTGAGAGAAATATCTCTGGAAATTGACCACTTTGTATAAATTTTTTTAAAAAGTTGTAATTTACAGAGATATTTCTCACACCCAGCATGGGTATATGTAAAAATACACCCCAAAACACATTGCCCTACTTCTCCTGAGTACGGCGATACCACATGAGTGACACTTTTTTGCAGCCAAGATGCGCACAGGGGCCCAAATTCCAATGAGTACCTTTAGGATTGCAGGATTTCACAGGGCATTTTTACGCATTTGGATTCCAGACTTCTTCTCACCCTTTAGGGGCCCCTAAAATGCCAGGGCAGTATAAATACCCCACAAGTGACCCCATTTTAGAAAGAAGACACCCCAAGGTAATCCGTGAGGGGCATGGCGAGTTCATAGAAGATTTTTTTTTTGGCACAAGTTAGCGGAAATTGATTTTTTTTTTTTCTTACAAAGTCTCATATTCCACTAACTTGTGACAAAAAAATTTTTTTTACATGAACTCACCATACTCCTCACGGAATACCGTGGGGTGTCAACTTTCTAAAATGGGGTCACATGTGGGGTATTTATACTGTCCTGGCATTTTAGGAGTCTCTAAGCGTGAGAGTAGTTTGAGTCAAATGCATAAAATGCCTGCAATCTAAAGCACTCATTGGAATTGGGCCCTTCGCATCTTGGCTGCAAAAAAATGGCACACATGTGGTATCGCCATACTCAGGAGAAGTAGGGCAATGTGTTTTGGGGTGTATTTTTATATATACCCATACTGTGTGTGAAAAATATCTCTGTAAATGACAACTTTTTCCATTTTTTTATACAAAGTTGACAATTTACAGAGATATTTCTCTTACCCAGCATGGGTATATGTAAAAAAAACACCCCAAAACACATTGCCCTACTTCTCCTGAGTATGGCGATACCACATGTGTGACACCTTTTCGCAGCCTAGGTGCGCAAAAGGGCCCAAATTCCAATGAGTACCTTTTAGGAGGGCATTTTTAGGCATTTGGATTCCAGACTTCTTCTCACACTTTAGGGCCCCTAAAATGCCAGGGCAGTATAAATACCCCACTTGTGACCCCATTTTGGAAAGTAGACACCCCATGGTATTCCGTGAGGGGCATGGCAACTTCATAGAAGATTTTTTTTTTTTAGTTAGCGGAAATTGCCTTTTTCTTTTTACTTCTCACAAAGTCTCCCTTTCCGCTAACTTGTGACACAAAGTTCAATCTTTCATGGACTTAATATGCCCCTTAGTGAATGGCTTGGGGTGTCTTCTTTCCAAAATGGGGTCACGTGAGGTATTTGTACTGCCCTGGCATTTGAGGGTCTCCGCAATCAGAGATTTTTTTTCCATTCAGCCTCTGGGCTGAAAGAAAAAATGAACGGCACAGATTTCTTCAGTCGCATCGATCAATGTGGATGACAAAATCTCTGCCAAAAAATATGCAAGAAAAAAAAGGAGGGGCCTGGCGATTGCCAGGACATAGGGGCTCCGCCCAAACATCCATACCCACTTCAGCTCCTATGTCCTGTCACATCGATCAATCATATAATTTTTTAAAACATGAAAATCATGGTTAGAACTTTTGGGTCAACAAAAAAGGTTATTATATTACAGACTAAACTTTTTTATGGTCTTCTCTATAGATGCAAGGTGTGTGCGTGTGGGGGAAAAAAAAGAAGGTAACTGTTACTCTTTTACCATAAGCATAGGTCTTGGGATTACATCGCATTTAGTTAAGTTCCATTTCAGTGTTTTTATTGGAAGAACTTCAAGGAGATCTAAGTTAGCTAAAGCTGAATATAGCAACTGGTCCAGATGGTCTTCATCCCAAAGTCATAAGCAAACTTTGTGTGGCTGCTACAGCATTAACAATTCTATTTGAATCCATTTCTTTTTACAAGAGATGCTTCTGATGGCTGAAGTTTACAGAATAGACCGAATATTTACAGAATGGACTGCACCCAAAAAATAACATCCCGGCAATACCTTTCTTAAAGGAGTTGTCTTGTAAGATGCAGATAGACAGGCAACAGACTTTGATGTTCTATCCAATTAAAGGGGTTGTGTGGTTTAAAAAACAGGTAACTTTGGGGAAAACCATAAATAAGAAATATAATTTAAAAAACAGTATTAAAAAAATTCAGCATTACTCCCTATTTGCTTCAGCACCACTGCTCTGGTGTGCATGGACACAGTGATGCTATCACATCAACAGCTTGCAACCACTGCAGCCAATCACAACAGCTTGTTACCGCTGCAGCCAATCACAATTTCTTCAACTGTCACAAGGTTCAGTCCTCGTCAGGTCCTCACATGCCTGGTAATGGTTATGCTTCTCTGTTACTGCCAGCCAGAATAATTTAATCTAGACAGCCCTAGACTGGCAAACCACAGATGTATGTGCCAACTTATGTCCCCCTGTTAGAAGCAAAATAGTTTATGGGAGCATGAACTGTAGTTATAGCCAATGTAATGGAGTTCAACTATCCTGTTTAACGGACATGAGATCCCAAGTGACAGACTTTGAGATCCATTTCTACTCCTTGTTGTTAAGGGGGACCGCAACCCGGGTGCACTCCATGACATCCAACCACCTACCTACCCTAATTTTAAGGGTGATGCAAGTATTGAAGATAGTCTCTAGTGTTCCACTGATTCCTGAGATGGACATATTGGGAGAGCTAGATGGACTAATGGCAAAACTGTTCAGTCCACAGTACTGGAAACATGTCCTGAGTCAGCGACCACTAGAAATAGCTTTGCAGAAGACAATGAAACGGTTCTGGATCTAGAATGTGCTACTGGACTTGCCAGGGAGTGCAGGTTGTATAAAAGTACCCTCCTCCATATCAAAGTACAGGCTACCTACAAAATGTTGAATTAGCTATGGCTTGAAACCTTTGTACCTTCCAGATTTACACAGCTCTCGGTTTAATTGCATTTTAAATATTATATTTGTTACGAGCAATTTATATGTGAATACTCTACCACTTGCATGTCCATAAATCATGTGGCACATATGAATATTTACTGAATATAGAAAACCAATTCTCTATGTAGCTTTTAGCATGTATTCTACTACAAGACATTTTTTAGACTCATACTTCACAGTAGCTAATGACTGACATGCAGCGTCTCATTTCTCAAAAATTTTACATAGAGAGAAGCAGTATGAACATACTCATCTCCATAGAAGGTACTGAGATGTTGATGACAGCCAAAAGTGTTCAGGGATCTGTCCAGAAAACACTTTGCATGGTTCCTTGTTGCTTTATAATGGCAATAGTCCATAGATTCTATGAGATATCCAGCCTACTTACGATACCATATGTTCATCCTTCCAGGACATTAATGTGTTAACAATTAAAACACATAATAATAGTTCGATTACATCTAGATCAGTGGTGCACAGCCTGCGGCCCAGGGGTCACATGCGGCCTGCGATGCCATTCTGGTTGGTCCCCACCACCTGGTTATAGATTTGCTTATCTGTGTCTTGGTGTTGCTTAAATGTATTTCCTATGTTAGACAGAAGAGGAGTGGCATGTAGTGGTAGGGACAGGGAAGACCTAACGCAGCACCAAGTACCGTACATGTCTTTGGGTCTCCCATAGATCAGCAAAATGAGGGTCTCCTGATGCTTGTGTGGGTCTTCAGAAAGAAGATGTGATGGAAAGGTGGTTATACTTGAGTAAGGCTATCTTTATTAAAGGTTACGGCAGTAGCAAAAGACTCAACTGTTTTAGTAACTAAAACTACAACGGAGAGAGTTTCATGCATGGTGCCTTCCATTCTGGAGGGTGAACTGAATGAAGGGGAAGTAGAACTGGCATCTATCAGACATTTATGGCAGATACTTCAGATCCAGATGTTTTATTGCCACCTTTTGGACTGGTCTAATCTAAGGGCTCATGCACACGACGTATTTTCTTTCCGCGTCCGTTCAGTTTTTTTTGCGGACCATATGCAGAACCATTAATTTCAAAAACAAACAAACGGAAGGTACTCCGTGTGCATTCCATTTCCATATGTTCGTGTGTCCATTCTGCAAAAAAATAGAACTTGAGCTATTAGTGTCCGCATTACGGACAAGGATAGTACTGTTCTATTAGGGGCCAGCTGTACCATTCCGCAAAATACAGAATGCACACAGACGTCATCTGTATTTTTTGTGGATCCGTTTTTGCGCACCACAAGATACATGCGGTCGTGTACATGAGCCCTTAGACTGTGGCCCTCAGATCAGAGAAGGTTGTGTATCCCTGATTATTTTTCAGATCATTATAATAAAATGTAATAAAAAATGCTGTAAACGTGGAAAACATATGTAGGGACCAATTGAAATGGAAGTGTGCACAAAAAAGTTTTCGTTTCCTTTAGATTTAAGACTATTTTTATAGATTTAATAATATGTGGAATTTTTAAAAGCCAGGCTCCAGATTAATAGGATTTTATTGTAGCTTTCAAAGTACTAATCTAGGTCAAAACGAGTACTATCGAAGAGCAATTGAAATGGAAATAAGCACAAAATTATTTTCGTTTCCTTTAGATTTTAGACTATTATTTATCGATTTAATAATACAGTATGTGGAACTTTTAAAAGGTTCCAGATTAACAGGATTTTACTGTAGCTTTCTAAGTAATGCTAGGTAAAAATGAGTACTATAGAAGAGAAGACAGTATTCAAATGTCCTAAAGGAAGAAATCACAAATATGCATCATGTATTGTTTAGTGTAAGTAAATCTGTTGCATAGCTTGTTTTAAAACATGTCTAAAATTAAGATTTTAACCCCAAAGCTAACAGGTTAACATGATGCCAAAAATGATACCTGCAACAAAGTAGGCATAGATGAACAATACCACATATGACCGACCTATTGATGATGTCACGTTTGAGTAGTAGATCCACCAGCAGTTGTGTGGCTTATTGTGGATGGGAGGACATTTGCCATGGATGCTAGGTGCCAAAGGCTGCCAACAAGCCACTCTGACGCGGCAGGTTATTAGATATAGGGATAGGGCGGTGCATTGATCTTTTTGCAGTAAAGGAAAGCCTAGATAGATCTGCAGGAACTGTGTCTATGGGAAAGTTTCATGTAGAGTTTCTTGCTGTGTATTGGATTCCCTGCTACTCCTTGCCCAATAATGAATTTACTTACGGTGCTGCCACAGGGGTGGATTGGCCATAGACCCTACAGGGAAATTTCCCGGTGGGCCAATGCCCAGGGGGCCGCCTGAGCCCTCTTCTTGGCTGGCAAGTGGAAGTTTTTGGGGATGTATTTTATGCTGTTGGCAGCAGTATTTTGTGATGAACTGTGGCTTTGTTGGGGGTGGTATAATATGCTGCAATATGGTATTGCTAGCCCCTACTTGTGTTGGCCCTGCCTTCCATCAATTTGAACCCGACTAAAAAATGGGGCCACTTTTAGTAATTTTCCAGGGCCACTTTAAGTTCCCAGTCCGGCTCTGGCTGCCACTGATGGTATACATTCTCTGTATGTATTGGAAACTGATTGAATATATAATATAACAGTCACTAACATATCATAGTTGATTGTGTGTAGTGTTGAGCCAACTTCTGTTTTCAAGTTCGGCGTACAAGGTTCAGATTATCTAAGAATTCTGATATGGTCCGTGGTTGCGGAATCTATGATGGAAATCTTAGATAACCCGAACCTTGTACGCCGAACTTGAAAACAGAAGTTCGCTCATCCCTAATTGTGAGTACTAAAGAATGAAGTTATGAGTTCCTGTTGGTCCTCCATATACCTATGCCTGAGCATAAGTTGGGGCCTGGTTTCAAAGGATACTGATGTGTCATTTGCTCCAACACGGTAATCCTGTTCTATTGAGCAACAGTAGCCTTGGACCATAGCTGCCTTCATCTAGATACATTCATCCGCCCATCAATCTAAAGTAGCCTGACTGCTTGAGACAGTCTTAAGTTGCATTTAGATTTCAAAATCCTTGCAGTTTAGTAATATGATCCTTAGCTGCATCTGGCTATAGAGCTTGCCAACATGAATAATATTTTTAACAAACTGGCAGGGAATCAAGACTTTAGGAAAAATTAGTATGTCCTGCCTATATATAGATATTACATACCTCAGATATTTAGAACAGCATGTACTGTGTAATATATATTATATGGTGTTTGAAGTTAAGTATATTTTGTAGTTTTCATGCCTACATGTAGATATAGTGACATAAACACATATATCCAAAGAAAAGGTGTTTTTTGCAAACGTTGTAGACAGGACCATGGTAATAACTATAGTCATAGCAGTCATAGCATTTGCTATGGGGCCCAGAAGTTGAGAGGACCCATTCAGGTGCAAGAACAATATACCTTTTGTGAGGAATAACAATATAGTGACTTTTTGCAATAATGTGGGTTTTCTGTTAATATGCTGCTATTTTTATTTTCTTACACTATGTGCTATGTGCATATTATAGTTGCTATAATAATATAGTATAGTTACTATAGTTATTATAGTAATCCCCACACCCAATCCAATAACTCATGCAGCTCGCCCTGCACAACTCTACTTAGTACATAGGTGGCTTGACTGCTTTGTAAAACAATCAACTCTACCTATTGTGTCACCCCTATTCTTTCATACATTGTAAACTCTTGGGAGCAGGGCCCTCACTGCTGGTGTTTTAGCAGTTTATTACCCTGTGATTTCTTATGATTTGTACATGAACCCTCTGAATTGTAAAGCGCTGCGGGATATGCTGGCGCTATATAAGTAAAGATTACTATTACTATTAGTTACTTGCCTGGACAGAACTGATACTTTTTAAAGTATTACTAGCAGAAGGACCCGGCTTCACACGGGTATATTTCATCTATTTCATTTAATGTTTGTGTGTGTCGTTAAAAGATATCAACAGTATTCCCCATAGCAGTGACCTCTACAGCACCCCGCCCCTTTAACAGTGAACTCCACAGTCCTCCGTCCCTACATGTTGTCGTGTAGCCCTAGCCTAAAAGCTGACCTACAGCAGTTAAGAAAAATGGCTGGGTTATTATGGAAACCTGGAGTAAAAATGTGTGTATGTGGACTAAGGGCCTGTGAGCGTTGATTGGCTGATAAGGGACATGTGACCGTGTGTATGGCAGTTCGAAAATGAAGAAAAAGACTTGCAGGCCTGTATTGGCTTTTTTGGGGATATTGCCCTGCAGCTGCTGTGTAGGGGCATATGACCCCCACAAGATTTCTTTCCAGGTAGCAAGGGATGTGTATACCAAGTGTCGTTGAAATCGATGGTTGCATTTTTGCGGAACATATAAACATACACACACACACATATATACACCCTTCTTTATATATATAGATAGTTGAATTTCTCTATAATTTTGCTTTAAAATCATCCTTTATACAACAACAACATATACAATTGTCCATCTTGGCAGCAGCTTGTTTTCGGGTTGTTCTTTTATATTACTGTTTCTTCTCACCAACTAGTTATAGCCTGAATACCTGTTCTAACTTTAGCTCTGAAAATACAGCCCTGACTTCTAACTGCCACAACCAGCTCTTTGTATCAAGCATTACACACTACTGCTCTAAACACGTCCCTGGTTTTTACTTTGAGTCTGTCCTTCTCCAACTGTTCAGTACTTACATTAATATACTACAGAAAATGAAAGGCGACTTACCTTCCAAAATGCCCCACATGTTCAAAGAGACCCTCCATGCCCTGGCAGCAGCAGCTCTGGTGTGCTGTACAGCTTGAGATTTGACCCTGGATTCTTGTGCTTATTCAGCTGGGCATGAACCTAGAGCCAAGCTGTTTTGTAACTTGTGCATTTCAGTTGATTGTGATGATGCCAGTTTTCTTTGTGTTTGCAAACATCAAGTGCATCCTCATAAGAGATAAGCTTTTATCAGTGTGTCGTTCATGAAAGCTGTGAAAGACGTGGAGTTCAGTTAGAGTGGTCCCGCAGTCTGTGTTCAGGAGCTGTCTCAGATGCGTGAAGTAGACATGTGGGTTTGTTAGGAGAGGTTTTGTAGACAGCAGCCCCTCCTTCACTTCCTTGCCTCATGGAAAGGTCCAGTGGGATATATTAAAATTCCGCCCAACTTTAAACTACTTGTGAATCTTATACACATCTAACTAAGTGATGACTTAAACGGTGGAGGACTACTTAAAGAATAGGAGCTTCCCTTTACCGTCCCCTTAGATTGGAAGAGAACCATAGTTCTTCTAAACAAGCAGTGTGCGCAATTGTTCCCATACTATGACATCACTGTGTGCAATAACCCCTTCCTACTACTTCACATTGTTTATTCATTCCTAGCTATCCTGGATCCAGCTGGAAAGCCCTGGATTTTGGGCACTGTCCCACTGTCCCAGGAAGGCTGCCACATGTCTTGATTTTAACCATATCTGTATCCTCCGGATTCAAATACAATAAATAGGATGGTGAAGCAGAGTCATCAGCTTTCTGCTCCATCATTCACCCTGTGACCCCTGCTGTTGGGGACTTGGCACAGGCTAGATCCTGTGTCATCACACCGCCTGGGAGCCACAGACAGCAAAGACTAGAAGAGGCCTGCACTGAGGGACGGGAATGCAGCAAGATCAGTATTCATTTCAGAGGCACTAAGGGGGCAATATACTGAATGGAGGCACTAAATTGCACAACACTGCACAAAATAGTATGCCCCCATAATGCCATCATGCAGAGTTACTAAGGGGGCATCAAACTGCATTGAGAGGCACTGAGATTGCATCATACTATGCCAGAGGCACTAAAGAGGCATTATATTATGTGGGGACATTAAGGGTACTCCATTAGAATCTGAAGGGCACATTTACTGCATTGGGCCATTTAAAGGAGCATCACTACAGTCTGCGAAGCACTGAGGGGGCATCCTTGCTGTGTGTGGTGGCACTAAGCGGTCATTCTTACTGCATGGGGGGCACAAAAGGGGACTATTATGACGTGAGAGCACAAAAGGGACTGGGCAAGATTGGGCGTGTACAGATAGGGATTGGGAGGGGTTAAAGCAGACCTCCCAAGTGTCCCTTTTTTGGAGGGACAGTCCCTATTTTTGACCCAAGTCCCCCTGTCACTATGTGCTTCTTAAATGTCCTTCTTTTTGATCTGAGGTATAGAATTGCATTAGTACATGTACAATATTGATCCAGAAAGTGTATATCTGGTTCCTATCTACATATTAGACCATGCTTTTTAAAGTGTATAAAAATGTAGGGTTTAAAGCATATAAGTATGCAGGAAAAATTGATCTTTCACACAATGAACTATAAGTGTCCCTCTTTGACTGCAGGTGGCAGGGCTTCATAGGAACTACAACTCTGAAAGCTCTGGTTTTCTTCAGTGAAACCAGGGAATTCAATTTCAACCAACATCGCTACTAGGTTTTTTACCTCTCGGATGCCGTGTGGTCCTATTTAACCATGGCATCTGAGGGGTTAAATGTCTGCATGGGGCCCTGAAATTCCTGATGGCAGCCTTGTAAATATACAGTACTTTCCAAAGGTTTTGTTTAATTTTCTATTAAAACCTCCAGTTACAGTACAAGTTAATTATTCTTCAACATTGGAAAAAAGCTGAGAAAATAGTTAACATACAGCGCCTCAACACCTCATAATATCATATCACATTTTCAGTATTTTCACCCTTTGCATTTTGTCACGGATAGTGGGGAAGGGGAAAACACCAGATACACACAAAAGGAATAGACAACAGTCTAGGCCCCAAAGCTAAGGAAAAGGGATGCTGACCTCCTATTAATCCCTAGGCCTTTCCCTAACTCCTGCCAGTATGAGCAGATCTTGATGGTGGAAATGCTAATATGCCGGATACCTAGGCCCTACTGAAACCGACAAGTCCTAGGATAGGTAGCAGGAGACGAGACAGCTGGTTCCTTCCCAGATGAAGAACCTACGTCTCCCTGAGGCCTAGAAACAAAACACACCAGAGAACAACAAACAGAAAAGGCAACTAGTAATTAGCTTTGAGAAGTATGGAGAAGCAGGAGATCCAAAACAAACAAGCTATAGCAACTCCAGCAGGACTATCAACCACACGGTCAGCAGTGTGAGGCAAACCTAAATAGAGCCTCATCACTGATAACGAGCAGAACCTGAGGAGAGGTGAGATCCTGCCAAACAACAACATACTAAGAGGAAGAGAGAGATCTGTCAGATAGCCTCACGTGAAAATCTATCCGATCTTCTTACCTCTGTCACAGGAGGGACCGTGACAGTATCCCCCCTTCTATGGGTGACCTCCGGACACCCAGGACCGACATTATCAGTATGTGCCCTGTGAAAGGCCTTGAAAGGTCTTCACAAGGCAACTGGCATTCACGTCGGTCGTAGGAACCAACATTCTTTCCTCGGGACCGTAACCCTTTCAGTGCACGAGGTACAGAAAAGATCCACGAAGGATACGAAAGTTCACTATCCTGGCAATCTGAAATTCAAGATTACCATCCACCATGACAGGAGGGGGTGGCAGGGAGGACAGTTCAGCAGGTTCAACATATCTTTTCAGCAATGACTTGTAAAAAACATTATGAATTTTCAAAGCTTGCGGAAGTTGAAGACGAAACGCAACCTGATTAATAATGGCAGAGATCTTGTATGGCCCAATAAACCTTGGCCCCAACTTTCAAGAGGGTACCTTCAACCTAATGTTTCTTGTGGACAGCTACACAGAATCATCCACTCTCAGGGCCGGACCACTCATACGTCTCTTGTCAGCCAGACGTTTTTCCTTTTTTTTTTTTTTTATTGTTTTGAATCTTTCGCCAAATAGATGACAATGAAGAGGAGAATCTTTCCTCTTTAGGTATACCAGAAGTCTCAGTACCAGAAAATGTTCCAAACTGCGGATGGAACCCATATGCAACAAAAAACTGCGACTTATCAATGGACTCCTGTCTACGGTTATTTATGGCAAACTCGGCCAACGACAAAAATGAAGACCACTCTTCCTGATTCTCAGAGACAAAACTTCTCAAGTAAGTCTCCAGTTTCTGGTTAGTGCGCTCTGGTTAGGCACAAGAGAAGGACAACTGGACCCCCAGACGAGTACAGAACGCCTTCCAGAATCTGGAAAAAAATTGAGTCCCTCTATCAGACACCACATCAGAGAGAATGCCGTGTAGTTTCACGATGTTATCGACAAATACTTGACCGAGAGTTTTGGCATTAGGTAAACCTGATAATGCTATAAAGTGTGCCATCTAGCTGAAGCGGTCAACAACCACCAGAATCACAGTTTTCCCTGAGGAATTAGGCAAATCTGTGATAAAGTCCATAGACAAATGAGTCCATGGTCGGGATGCGATAGACAAGAGAAGTAGACATCCTGAAAGCCGAGTGTGAGTCACCTTGGCACGCGCACAAGTCTCAAAAGCTGCCACTTAGCCCTCAACACATTTACATAACCCTGGCCACCAGAATCTCTGGGAAATGAGATCCACAGTGGATCTGCTCCCAGGGTGTCCCGTAAGAACAGTAGCGTGATGTTACTTAAACACCATGGGCCTTAGTTCCGGAGGGACAAACAACTTCCCTAGAGGACAGAAATAAGGTGCCTCTCCCTGAGCCTCCAACACCTCTACCTCAAGTTCTGGATAAAGGGCGGATACAACCACCCCATCAGCCAATATCGGACCAGTATCCTCCAAATCACCTGAATCGCTCCTTCCAACCAATGATGCCAATTCTCAAAAGCCAACTCAATGGCTAGCAACTCTATTACCTACATCATAATTTCTTTCGGCAGTGGAGAGTTTTTTAGAGAAAAAAGCACAAGGGCGCCATTTGCTAGGAGAAGAACCCTGCGACAAGACTGCTCCAACCCCTACCTCTGATGCGTCAACTTCCACAATGAATGGTTGTGACACATCAGGTTGCACCAGAATAGGAGCAGAAGCAAAACATTCCTTGATCACCGAAAAAGCATGTAATGCTTCTTAAGACCAGACTGAGAAATCCGCGCCTTTCTTAGTCATATCAGTTAATGGTTTAACAACAGTTGAGTAATTCAAGATAAAGTTATGGTAATAGTTGGTGAACCCCAAAAATCGCATGAGTGCCTTCAGATCTTCAGGTCAATCCCAGTCCAACACAGCACAGACTTTTCCCGGATCCATACGAAAACCCGAAGATGACAGTAGGTACCCCAGAAATTGCACTTCGGGGATCGCAAACACACACTTCTCCATCTTGGCATACAATTTATTCTCTCTTAGGATCTGTAAGACCTGTCTCATGTGATCCTCATGCATCTCCATATCAGGAGAATAAATTAAAATATCATCCAGATAAACCACCACAAACCTGCCCACCAGATGATGAAAGATGTCATTGATGAAGTGTTGAAAAACAACAGGAGCATTGGTGAAACCAAAAGGCATGACCAGATTCTCAAAATGACCCTCAGGAGTATTCAGGGCAATTTTCCATTCGTCCCCTTCCTTGATTCTTACCAGATCATATGCCCCCCTCATATCCAACCTAGAGAACACCTTGGCGCCGACAATCTGATTGAATAAATCTGGGATCAAAGGAAGGGGATAAGGATCACGGACAGTGATGCGATTAAGCTCACGGAAGTCCAAACATGCCGAAATCAGTTTTCCGAAATTGAATAGTTTTTTTATTGTGAATGTGTTTGCAAGCACATATATTTTTCATTTTTGTTTGATGTATTTTTATTATTAAAAGCATGGTTTTAATTTATCAAATGTTAAAGAGGCTTCAGTTACCATGTGGACTTCTGATCTAGTTTGATTTTTTATGCACCTGAGTTTTTTCCCCCCACTTAGGGGAGGAACTTGTGTCTCAGATGCGTATATATTTTCATGGATCATGGAGACTTACATGGAGTCATGAATAAGAATCGGAGAGTTCAGAAAGAATATACGACCGAGACTTTGGCAATCTAGCTCCGGGAATAAGGTTGACGGGGCAATCAAAAGAAGGTAACATTTTAGTAGTTACAACAGAAAGCGACGTGCTGAGACAGTTGTCAATGCATATTAGGTGATGTGCATCTCTGTAATGAGAAGGGGTGTGGTCTAATGACATCAACACCCTATATCAGGTGTGCATAATTATTAGGCAACTTCCTTTCCTTTGGCAAAATGGGTCAAAAGAAGGACTTGACAGGCTCAGAAAAGTCAAAAATAGTGAGATATCTTGCAGAGGGATGCAGCACTCTTAAAATTGCGAAGCTTCTGAAGCGTGATCATCGAACAATCAAGCGTTTCATTCAAAATAGTCAACAGGGTCGCAAGAAGCGTGTGGAAAAACCAAGGCGCAAAATAACTGCCCATGAACTGAGAAAAGTCAAGCGTGCAGCTGCCAAGATGCCACTTGCCACCAGTTTGGCCATATTTCAGAGCTGCAACATCACTGGAGTGCCGAAAAACACAAGGTGTGCAATACTCAGAGACATGGCCAAGGTAAGAAAGGCTGAAAGACGACCACCACTGAACAAGACACACAAGCTGAAACGTCAAGACTGGGCCAAGAAATATCTCAAGACTGATTTTTCTAAGGTTTTATGGACTGATGAAATGAGAGTGAGTCTTGATGGGCCAGATGGATGGGCCCGTGGCTGGATTGGTAAAGGGCAGAGAGCTCCAGTCCGACTCAGATGCCAGCAAGGTGGAGGTGGAGTACTGGTTTGGGCTGGTATCATCAAAGATGAGCTTGTGGGGCCTTTTCGGGTTGAGGATGGAGTCAAGCTCAACTCCCAGTCCTACTGCCAGTTTCTGGAAGACACCTTCTTCAAGCAGTGGTACAGGAAAAAGTCTGCATCCTTCAAGAAAAACATGATTTTCATGCAGGACAATGCTCCATCACACACGTCCAAGTACTCCACAGCGTGGCTTGCAAGAAAGGGTATAAAAGAAGAAAATCTAATGACATGGCCTTCTTGTTCACCTGATCTGAACCCCATTGAGAACCTGTGGTCCATCATCAAATGTGAGATTTACAAGGAGGGAAAACAGTACACCTCTCTGAACAGTGTCTGGGAGGCTGTGGTTGCTGCTGCACGCAATGTTGATGGTGAACAGATCAAAACACTGACAGAATCCATGGATGGCAGGCTTTTGAGTGTCCTTGCAAAGAAAGGTGGCTATATTGGTCACTGATTTGTTTTTGTTTTGTTTTTGAATGTCAGAAATGTATATTTGTGAATGTTGAGATGTTATATTGGTTTCAGTGGTAAAAATAAATAATTGAAATGGTTATATATTTGTTTTTTGTTAAGTTGCCTAATAATTATGCACAGTAATAGTCACCTGCACACACAGATATCCCCCTAAACAAGCTAAAACTAAAAACAAACTAAAAACTACTTCCAAAAATATTCAGCTTTGATATTAATGAGTTTTTTGGGTTCATTGAGAACATGGTTGTTGTTCAATAATAAAATTAATCCTCAAAAATACAACTTGCCTAATAATTCTGCACTCCCTGTAGTTTGCATGACTCCCTGAACCGAACAAAGTTGTCACTTCCCCCGGAAAACCTATCCGGTAGAGTGATCTTAGGTTCAGGGCAGGTCTGGTTCCTGCTCCCGGAACCCACCGCCTGTGGTCTCTGAAACTGTGCAACAGCCGTATGGAGGTCAGCTACCTCCAAAGACAGCCCCTGCATACGATAGACCAGTGCAGAAACAGTATCCATAGCTGCACTGACAAAACAAAGGATAACGGTTCACAATGGTTGATAATGTCACAGATAGTGGGGAAGGGGAAAACACCAGATACACACAAAAAGGAATAGACAACAGTCTAGGCCTCAAATGCACAGGAAGAGGGATGGTTACCTCCTAGTAATCCCTAGGCCTTTCCCTTACTCCTGCCAGTATGATCAGATCCTGATGGTGGAAATGCTCATACGCCAGATACCTAGGCCCTGCTGAAACTGACAAGTCCTAAGATGGGTAGCAGGAGACGAGACAGCTGGTTCCTTCCCAGATGAAGGAACCTGCGTCTCCCTGAGGCCTAGAAACAAAACACACCAGAGAACAACAAACAGAAAAGGCAACTAGTACTTAGCTTTGAGAAGTATGGAGAAGCAGGAGATCCAAAACAAACAAGCTCTAGCAACTCCAACAGGAAATATCAAACGCATGGTCAACAGTGTAAGGCGGACCTAAATAGAGCCTCATCACTAATAACGAGCAGAACCTGAGGAGAGGTATGAGATCCTGCCAAACAACAAAATACTAAGAGGAAAACAGAGAGACCGGCATAGCTGGATGTTATCGCGTGACCATAAGTCTCATTGACGATAATGGGATCTGGAGCAGATCTGGCTGCAACCCAGCAAATTTTCGGTGATTTGGCTGCACACAAAGTTTTTTGTATGGCCGAAGCCGGGTAGCGGGCAGATCTCTGCCAGATCCCATTATAGTCAATAGGGAGGTGCAGGCATTGTGGTAACATCTGGTTATTCCAGATCCAGAGAGCTCCGGCCGGCTGTTCTCTGCTGTAACGCGGATGTGAAAGAAGCGTTATAGAAATACCCTAAAAATATTTCTTCTTATATACCTCATATATTTATTTTCTAATTTTACCACCAAAAGAGAGCCCTGAAGGATCACTGCTCCTGCCTGTCATCACTTTGCTCCACTGGAACCTCTTCATAGAACATTGCAGTAGAAGGAATCCTGCGCTGATATTTTATGGCAGATCTTTCAGAGGAAGGCACAGACTGAGGCAAGGGGAGATGTACTCCAATCAGGACAGCGCATATAATACAAATCAGTATCCCTACACTGCATACATGGCTGCGGTGTACGTATTCGCTATGCACTGTCGTGAATAGAGGCCTGAACTTCAGGGGTCCCTTTTGGTAGTAAAATTAGAAAATAAATAAATGGTATTTCTACCACTTTAACCTCTTATGGACTGGGCTCATTTTCACCCTAAGGACCAGGCCCTTTTTTGCAAATCTGACCAGTGTCACTTTATGTGTGAATAACTTTAAAATGCTTTTAATTATCCAGGCCATTCATTTTCGTTACATATTGTACTTTATGACACTGGTGAAATGGAGTAAAAAAAATAATAATTTTTATTTATAAAAAAAATACCAAATTTACCAAAAATTTGGAAAAATTAGCAAATTTCCAAGTTTCAATTTCTTTACTTCTATAATACATAGTAATACCGCCAAAAAAAGTTATTAATTTACATTCCCCATATGTCTATTTCATGTATGGATCATTTTGGCAATGCCATTTTATTTTTTGGGGACGTTACAAGGCTTAGAAGTAAATCTTGAAAATCTTTGAAAATACATTTTCAAAAACCCACTTTTTAGGGACCAGTTCAGGTCTAAGGTGACTTTGTGAGGATTACATAATATAAACCACCCAAAAATTACCCCATCCTAGAAACTACACCCCTCAAGTATTCAAAACTGGTTTTACAAATGTTGTTATCCCTTTAGGTGTTCCACAAGAGTTAATGGCAAATGGAGATAACATTTCAGAATTTTGATTATTTTTTTGGGGAAAATTTTCCATTTTAATCCATTTTTTCAAGTAACCAGGCAAGGGCTAGCAGCCAAACAAAACTCAATATTTATTGCCCTTATTCTGTAGTTTATAGAAACACCCCATATGTGGACGTAAACTACTGTACAGGCACACAGCAGGGTTTTTGGAAGGCAGATTTTTCCAGACTGATTTTTAGACACCAAGTCCCATTTGAAGCCCCGCTGATGTACCTCTAGAGTAGAAACTCCAATAAAACTGACTCTATCTAAGAAAGTACACCCCTCAAAGTATTCAATACTGATCGTACAAACATCGTTAACACTTTAGGTGTTCCACAAGAGTTAATGGCAAATGGAGATAAAAATTTTTGGCAAATTTTCCATTTTAATCCATTTTTTCCAGTAACAAAAGCAAAGGTTAACAGCCAAACAAAACTCAATATTTATTGCCCTGATTCTGTAGTTTGCAGAAACATCCCATATGTGGTCGTAAACTACTGTATGGCCAAACGGCAGAGCTCAGGAGGAAAGGAACGCCATATGGTTTTTGGAAGGCAGATTTTACTGGACTGGTTTTTAGACACCATGTCCCATTTGAAGCCCCCATGATGCACCCCTACAGTAGAGACTCCAAAAAAGTGACCCCATTTTGAAAACTGACAGTTTTGTTGGTACTATTTTAGGGTAAATATGATTTTTGGTTGCTCTATATTACACTTTCTTTGAGGCAAGGTAACAAAAAATAGAAATTCTGAAATTTCATCTCCATTTGCCAATAACACTTGTGGAACACCTAAAGGGTTAACAAAGTTTGTAAAATCAGTTTTGAATACCTTGAGGGGTGTAGTTTCTTAGATGGAGTCACTTTTATGGAGTTTCTACTCTAAAGGTGCATCGGAGGGGCTTCAAATGGAACATAGTGTCAAAAAACCAGTCCAGCAAAATCTGCCTTCCAAAAACCACATTCTGTTTTGGGACCGTTTTTATTTTTTGTTATTTATATCGTTGATCTGACAGGTTAGATCGTGTGCTATTTCTATAAAGCAGGTTGTTACAGACGCAAGAATAACAAATATAACTACTTTTTGGGACTTTTTCATTTCAGTTATTCATAACAAACCATTTTTAAAAAAATTTGTTTTTTGTGTCTCCACATTCTGAAAGCCATATTTTTTTATTAAATTTTTTTGGGCGACTGTCTTATGTAGGGGCTCATTTTTTGCGGGATGAGATGACGGTTTGATTGGCACAAACTTGGGGTGCATATGACATTTTGGTCACTTGCTATTACACTTTTTGTGATTTAGGGTGACAAAAATGGCTTTTGACACGGTATTTGTAATATGTTTTTTTGCTGTGTTCATCTGAAGGGTTAGGTCATGTGGTATTTTTATAGAGCAGGTTATTACGGACGCGGCGATACAAAATATGTATACTTTTTATTTATTTATTTGAGTTTTACACAATAATATCATTTTTGAAACAAAAAAAAACATGTTTTAATGTCTCCATAGTCTAAGAGCCATATTTTTTTTTATTTTTTTGTGCGATTGTCCTATGTGGGTTATCTTTTTTTGCGGGTTTGGCACTATTACACTTGCTATTACAGTTTTTGTGATGTAAGGTGACAAAAATGTTTTTTTTTACACTGTTTTTATTAAATTTTTTTACGGTATTTACCTGAGGGGTTAGATCATGTGATATTTTTATACAGCAGGTTTTTACAGACTTGGCAATACCAAATATGTATACTTTTTTTTATTTATTTTACTTTAACACAATAACAGCATTTTAGAAAAAAAAATGTTTTAGTGTCTCCATAGTCTGAGAGAGACATATATTTTTACTTTTTGGGGCGATTGTCCTATGTAGGGGCTAATTTTTTGCTGGACGAGATAGCGGTTTGATTGGTACTATTTTTGGAGGCATACGCCTTTTTGATCACTTGGTATTACACTTCTTGTGATATAAGGTGACAAAACATGGCTTTTTTTACACCTTTTTTTTTTTTTTACAATATTTACTTGAGGGGTTTGGTCATGTGATATTTTTATAGAGAAGGTTTTTACGGATACGGCTATACCTAATATGTGTAGTATATTTTATTTTTTAAATTTTTATTCAGTGATGTGTTATTTTTATTTTTTTGTGCGATTGTCCTATGTGGGGTATCATTTTTTGCGGGATGACATGACTGTTTGATTGGCACTATTACACTTGCTATTACAGTTTTTGTGATGTAAGGTGACAAAAATGTTTTTTTTACACTGTTTTTATTTAATTTTTTTACGGTATATACCTGAGGGGTTAGATCATGTGATATTTTTATACAGCAGGTTTTTACAGACTTGGCAATACCAAATATGTATACTTTTTTTTATTTATTTTACTTTAACACAATAACAGCATTTTAGAAAAAAAAATGTTTTAGTGTCTCCATAGTCTGAGAGCCATATTTTTTTTACTTTTTGGGGCGATTGTCCTATGTAGGGGCTCATTTTTTGCTGGATGAGATGGCAGTTTGATTGGTACTATTTTGGGAGGCATACGCCTTTTTGATCACTTGGTATTACACTTTTTGTGATATAAGGTGACAAAACATGGCTTTTTTTACACCATTTTTTTTTACGGTATTTACTTGAGGGGTTAGGTCATGTGATATTTTTGTAGAGAAGGTTTTTACGGACACGGCTATACCTAATATGTGTAGTATATTTTATTTTTTTAATTTTTATTCAGTGATGTGTTTTTTTTATTTTTCCTTTTTTTTCACTTTTTTTACATTTGTTTTTACTCAGACCCACTTGGTTCTTGAAGATCCAGTGGGTCTGATGTCTGTATAATACAGTACACTATATAGTGTACTGTACTGTATTTTTTACTTTACACTTAATCAGACTTCTGCCTTTAGCGGTCCTCAATGCACGGGCACGGCCATGGGCCAACCGCATGCGGATCCATTCACTTGATCCGCATCGATGGTCCGCACTCCGTAGTGCTTCCGATGCAGCAATACGGCCACGGCAGGGCAACGGCCGTGTACATGAGTCCTTACCATCACCATGGCAAGCAGGACGCCTCTGAAAGCGTCCTGTTGCCATAATGACCATCATCCCTCTGTGTTCCCCGTTGGGAGAGGGAGAGAGCTCCCTCCCTGTTAACCCCTTCCATATAGCGCCCACCTCCCGCACCGCCCATGCTGCCCGCAACCCCCCCCTGCACCCCCGCCGCCACAATATGATTGACCTGCGGTTTGCAGCGATCGCCAATATGGGGGGGTCACAGGACCCCCCTAGGCTTTGTAAGAAGGTACCTGCTGAATGATTTCAGAAGGTACCTTGTTTCGATCACCGCCAGTACGTCATGTGTCCCCAACAGGTTAAAAAAAAATTGTTGAATATTTAGGTACACTTTAAATACTCAGTGATGATAATAAATGAGCTTCGGGAGGCCAGTCTATTGTTGTGAGGACATCAGAGTCATCTTTGAGTAGTTCATAGCAGTGTGTTAGGGGTCGTGATGTTGCTGTAGACATCAGGCATTTTCCTAAGTGAATTCTATGTTTTAAACTTGTTTTTCACTCATCAGTATTCAATTAAGGCCTCTTGCACACGATCGTTTGTTTTTTTCGTTTACATTCCGTTTTTTGCGTTCCGTATACGGAACCATTCATTTCAATGGATCCTCAAAAAAAAAAAAAAAACGGAAGATACTTCGTATGCCTTCCGTTGCCGTATTTCCATTTTTCTCTTCCGTTCAAATATAAAACATGTCCTATTATTGTCCGCATAACAGACAAGGATAGTACTGTTCTCTCAGGGCCCAGCTGTTCAGTTCCGCAAAAAACGGAATTCACACAGACATCATCCGTATTTTTGCAGATCCGTTTTTAATACTGAAAAAAGCCATACAGTCATGTGCAAGAAGCCTAAAACAAACCAATATTCCACAAAGCTTGACTGATTGATGTAGAGATGGTTCCTAGAACCTTCTTTTGCTTCAGTGTGGAATATACTGATGTTACTTCAAAAGATCTTAAATATAAACTCATCATCATTAGTTCATATAACTGTAGTACACATCGCAGATGTCCAGTGCGAATGTTTTTTTATTTTTTTGTTAATTTTCTTTTCTCAGTAACAGCATGTTGATAGCTACACATCTGTTCTTTCCCATAGCCTTGAAAGTGTTCTCACAGTGGAAGAGCAGAAGCCCTTATGAATGTTTTCAGATCATAGGCTCTGTACACTTTGGACCTTCCACTGGAGGTACATGTTGGGAAGATTTCTTGAGGTATTCCTCAGATGTAAAGCTTCAATGTATGACACTGTATAAGCATACAGAGCATACAGAAACATAACTTGACTCTAATTGCAAAAAGACAAATATACAGTGTATATGTAGTCACGCTCTATATAGGAACGCTCAGAAGAAAAAAAGGTATACTCACATATACCGGCCAACAGAGGCCGAAAGGAAAATCTTTTGATCTCTGTTGGATGAATGGAGTCTTATGGGTACATTTGACTTCACTACACTGAACCTAGGGCTCAGACAAAGTGTACACCGAGCCTTTGCATAACTGAACATGATTTTCTACAACATTGACAGTATTGGTGTTCTACAATTTTTTCACAAATTTTGGAGAACCAGTTTTTCAAAATCTAATAATCCTTTGAACTTTTGAAAACTCCTGTATGTTCACCTACTTTTCCTTTGACATTTGCCCTTATCTATACCGAAAAATTATATATAGAGAAGAAATATCTGGGTTAGCCATATTAGATGCACGTGAAAAAGACTAGTTTTTTATTTTTTTCGCAATTTGTAGTTTTTGTGAGAAACTGGAATAGGAAGGGCCATAATATGAGAAAGGAATTGACACTTTAACAGTTTTGGGTATTCACTTGTGTAAATGTAAGGGTGGCTTACATTGTAGTGACATGACGATAATATGAAGAATTCTGCTGTGTGATAATGCGTTTCATAATCGTGAAGTCATAAGTGCTTGTAAATGTACAGCAACTTGTTCACTGTTCATCGAGACCATTAAATGATTGTATAACAGTGATTCAGACATCACAATTTTATGATCATATGAACCATTTTTTAGCTTAACAGAATATATTGTTTATGTGAACTAGACATAAGGGAATATATACATGTTCAAAACTGAATAATATGATCTGGAATACCACTCATTATTGCAGCATGTACTTTAATGAAGGAAACAGCACAGGCAGATCTACACCAAATGGACTGAAATATACACCCATACTGTATTTTATCCTTTGCACTGAAAAAATTCCATAAAACATAGGGAATTCTGGGATAAAAATCTGCAGTATGCCTACAATCCACTGCAGTTTTTTTTATTGCATATGATTGTAATTTTGCAAAACTTTCACTTTGTTAAGGACTTGCAGCGAAAATATTACATATAAAAATAATGAAATGCTAATAATCAGAGGCATAGCTATAGGGGATGCACAGGTAGCACTCGATACTGAGCCCAGAAACCTGAGGGGGCCCAAAGACCCTTGTGCCACATAAGAAGACACCAGTATTATAGAAAGGGAGGGCTCTGTCATAGATTTTGCACTGAGGTTTAGAATCTTCAAGTTACACCTCTGGCTGGAGGGAAGGGGTTAGGCTATGTGCTTCCATGCCCCTTGCCACGAAGCACTGAGGGAAAGGAGCCCCAAGCTGAACTCTTGCACCAGGGCCCATGATGAGCCTTTATCTACACCCCTGCTAAAATACAATTAAAAAGGATAATAAGCATAACTCCTTACCAAAAAATATACAAACAAACAGATAGTACAAATTAACTCAAAAGTTACTCTATTTTCATAATTATAAATTCCTAGCTAAG
This sequence comes from Bufotes viridis, assembly GCA_033119425.1. Taxonomy (NCBI): domain Eukaryota; kingdom Metazoa; phylum Chordata; class Amphibia; order Anura; family Bufonidae; genus Bufotes; species Bufotes viridis. Next base: position 240,668,492 of record CM065592.1, read on the forward strand.
TTTGCAGAATATTAAGGTCACAAACAGTTCAATCCAAGATGAACCTTGTTTCTTTGAACAAATTTGATTCAATTCAGTTAAGTTTAACATCTTTTGTTGTCACTAAATAACTTTGAGAAAACCAAACTGTTACCAATTAACTTCTGATAATGGTTGTTATTGTCATAATTATTCTTGTCTGCACTTAATTATTGAACAATATGGGGGAGATTTTTAAAAACTGAAGTAAAGGAAAACTGGCTTAGTTGCCCATCGTGTTCTGCACAGACAACACATGGATCCATTGAATTAAATTCTCTGTTATTTTAAGAACATATATATATTCCCAGTTGTCATTGATCATAGCAACCATATCTTCTATAACTCCCATACTCCTCTGATTCCCCATCTGCTAAATTTTATTAGGGCAAAAAAACACTGGATTAGTTAGAGGCACCAAAGTATTAGGTTCCTGAAGTTATCAGAGATGAGGTTGCTCTTCTAGAAATCAAACTTTTTGGTATTTTGCTGCCCACTGAGAAATTTCAAGAGAACAATGAAGCTGTTATTCTGTCATTCCATCCTTACTATTAGGCCTCATGCACACGACCGTTTTTTTATGCTGTCCGCAAAAAGGGGTTCCGTTGTTCAGTGATCCGTGTCCGTTTTTGCCTTCCGTTGTGCTTCCGTGTGTCTTCCGTTTTTTTAGCGGACATGACCCAAAAGATTTTACCAAAAGACAGGCTGACAATGTTTCCCAAGTGCCTGCCAAGGGATCCGCAAAAAAAACGGACACGGAACACGGATGACACACGGATGGCCATCCGCATTTTTCACGGACCCATTGACTTGAATGGGTCCGTGAACCGTTTTTCACGGACAAGAATAGGACAGGTTATATTTTTTTGACGGACTGGAATCACGGACCACGGACACGGAGGACAAACGGTGCATTTGCCGAAGTTTCCACGGACCCATTGAAAACCAATGGGTCCGCAGAAAATCACAAAAAATGGAGCAACGGACACGGAAACAATCAACGGTCGTGTGCATGAGGCCTTATAATGAGATTACCTTGAAGCAGTTGTAAACTGAGATTACTCTAATCTCCTAAAAGAGCAATTTTTTACTCTTCTTTTCTTTAATTGCTGAGTACTGCCAAAATAAACAAAAAAGCCAAAAATTCAGACGCAAATTGCTTTCTATCAATATTGGCACAGATTTATTTATGTATTTACCCCACTTTTGTGTCATTAAAATAGTCACAAACTATGGCACATGCCATATCTTCTTCATAATTTGAGACTTTCTGAGCTTCTCCGCTTTTTAAACGTTATGAGATCTGGTATAGATTTCATGGACAGCCAGAAGATGCACTGAGTTTATTATATTGATAAATATGACAGGAACATATGACAGGCATTAGCAAATCCACTCTTTTGATTTAAAAAAAAAATAGCGTAGACTGTCCTCCTCCATTCTGAACACAGGCACCCTCATCATAATGTTCCATGATGAAGTTAGAGGTCCAAAAGGTGGAACAGCACGGTACCTAAACAAGATGTCAGTGCACTGCAATGCTTTCAGAGGTCGGACTTCAAACCCCAAAAGAAAGATAATTTAACCAAAGGGAAGAATTTGAATTTATTCACCTAAAGTCATACAATGCGCAACACTGCCCAAATTATTTTGCAGTTTGCTTTAGTCCCTGGAGTGTCACGTCTTCACTTTGGTTATATTGTCTACCAAGATGAAGCTGATGCTCCCTAAGCTTGGGAACCACTGCTCCCTCACCTAACTAGAGATGCTGCTACCACCAATGCCCAGCCACGAAGGACACAAAACTTTTTCTTGCAGTTGTGCTCCTATAAAGTGGGGAAACTTTTTTGACAGTTACTTTTTCATGCAGGTGATATCAGTGTTCAAAAAAACATTGGTCCAGATTTACTATATTAAGTATATATCAAGATTATTATTCGTCACTTGCAAAATGTACAAGCAAAAATGGCAGTGAAATGTTTTTGCGCTCTCACCCCCCACACATGTGCAGCAATAATATTAAGTAGATAAAAAACACATACATGTTAATATTATAGGGGTATCAGCCTTTTAATTTCTAGTGCTTGCCGATCCAGTTTGTTATACATCGTAAAAGCGTACCTGAGTTTTCAAAAGTACATAATGGCTGTGCTTCTTTGTACAATCATATCTGTGAAGAAACTGCGGTCTTCTTTAGTCTCTTTTAGCGATATTATTGCCTGTTTCAGCTGCACAGCTAGATGCATTTCACTCAGAAACAGTGGGTGTCTCCACTTCCCTTACTTTCCACTATGTTTGTTTTCTTCTAGGTGATTTTACCAGGCTCAGGAGCTCAACTAACTATGACACGCCCCCATTTCCTGTGAGCCGTCTTCTGTGTCTCTGCTAATAGGGACGGATCTTGCCTGACAACAGACAGTGGATTGCAAATTATGTGGAAGTGAGACCCCTAGTGGCCATGATTTTACAACTTCTTTACCATCGGATGCAGGCAATTAAGTGATTTAGAAATTTGCTAGTTATATGATTCTAGTGTTCTGTCCTCGCTGCTGCCTACAGACTGGACCGTGCACACTGGCATGCTCCAATATGCAGGCAGCAGCCGAGGATAGAACACTAGAGTAGGGGTGCACAACCTTTTTTGGTCTGGGGGCCCCATTGTCACATTGCTCTATTTCAAGGGGCTGTAAATAAAAAAATGTCGATCGGCGCTCATTTACATCAGCCTATTACACAAGCCAATGCAAAGTTATTGGGGAAGAATGATCACCATCACAGTCATTCCACCTTCATTTAGTTATGTTGATTATTGGTAGCAAATCCCTGATTACACAGGGAAATGTGCTGCTGATAATTGTACATCTTTTATCCTGATAAAATATGTAAATCAGCCAACAAACGAGCGATTCCTTCAGTGGCGTAGCTATAGGGGTCGCAGCGGTCGCAATTGCGACCGGGCCCCTAAGTCAGGGGGGCCCACGGGGCCCCCTACAGGTGAGACAGTCTAAAGCCCTATAACTCCTGACAAGTTATTTGAGGTCTTGAGGACCTTTTTCACTCAGCCAATCAGTGGCTGCAGCTGTGTCACATGTCAGGCCAGCGATTCCCTGCTGAGCCAATCACTGGCCTGACACATGACATAACTGTGGCCACTGATTGGCTGAGTGTGAAAGGTCCTCAAGACCTCAAACAACTTGTCCGGAGGCCAGAGAGAAGATACCAGGAGTCAACCAGTGCCACACAGAGGAGAAGAGGAGCTGCTACCGACTGGACCAGGACCAGGTGAGCAGAATGCTTTTACATAATATTAATAGAGGGGAGGACTGTGACATGGAGGGGGGAGGACTGTGACATGGAGGGGGAGAACTGTGACATGGAGGGGAGGACTGTGACATGGAGGGGGAGGACTGTGACATAGAGGGGGAGGACTGTGACATGGAAAGGGGAGAACTGTGACATGGAGGGGGAGGACTGTGACATGGAGGGGGAGGACTGTGACATGGAGGGGGAGGACTGTGACATGGAGGGGGAGGACTGTGACATGGAGGGGGAGGACTGTGACATGGAGGGGGAGAAATGTGACATGGAGGGGGAGAAATGTGACATGGAGGGGGAGAAATGTGACATGGAGGGGGAAGAAATGTGACATGGAGGGAGAAATGTGACATGGAGGGGAAGAAATGTGACATGGAGGGGGAGAAATGTGACATGGAGGGGAGAAATGTGACATGGAGGGAGAAATGTGACATGGAGGGGAAGAATTGTCACATTTCCCCCACCATGTGACATTTCTCCCCTGCCCCTATGTCACATTTCTCCCCTCCATGTCACATTTACCCCCTCCATGTCACATTTATCCCCCCTCCATGTCACATTTCGCCCCCCTCCATGTCACATTTCTCCGCCTCCATGTCACTGGACACTATTCGGCTAAGTTCACATCAGTGTTTGGCCTTTCCGTTCTCCTGTTCCGTTATAGGAGCAGGAGAAAGGAAAGTACGCATTCGGCACATAACTGAGCCGAACGGGAGCCAAATGGAGCCTACGGATCCCATAGACTATAATGGCGTCCGTTAGGTGTCCGCTCCGAAGATGATTTTGGAGCGGAGTCAAAAGTCCTGCATGCACAGCTCGGAGGAGCAGACACCTAACGGACGCCATTATAGTCTATGGGATCCTTAGGCTCTGTTCGGCTCAGTTATGTGCCAAATGCGTACTTTCCTTTCTCCTGCTCCTATTACAGAGCAGAAGAACGGAACGGCCGAACGGGGGGGGGGGGGGGCCCAAATTGAACTCTTGCACCAGTGCCCATGAGCCTATAGCTACGCCCCTGGATTCCTTGCTTATCGACTGATCAGCGGCACTATTATACCGGCTAGATATAAGATATGAGCACTCCTATGAACACTTTTTCCCAGTAATTGTCCCGAATATCATCCTGCAGCATGGTCCCTGAAACTGAAGAGTTATACTTACCTGCTCCCCACGCTTTTGGTCCTCTGCACTGCCCCCATCTTCCGATCCCCGCGCTGTTTACACTTTTCAGAGCAAAGCCATGGTCACATGCACCTCTCCAGCAAATGACTGGCTTCAGTGGTGATGTGGCCACAAGCAGCATGTCACTGCTGAAGCCAGTCATTGGCTGGAGAGGAGCATGTGACCTCGGCCATGTACTGACAGGTGTAAACAGTGCAGGGACCAGAAGATGGGGGCAGCGCAGAAAATCGGAGCAGCGGGAAGCAGGTAAGTATGAACCTTTTGTGTTAGGGGCCATGCTGCAGGAACTGGTTAAAAATAATTTTTACCGGAAAAGTGGCGACATTTCCTTCCATCCTGCCTCCTATTCATAAATCAGCGTTTTCCATCACTGCAGAGGCTGGCACTCACTGATTATTACCTCCTCCTGTCCCCCCCCCCCAGTTATAGGGGCCCCGCAATAACCAGTAAGCGCTTTCCTTCACTGCAGAGGCCGGGGCACACTGATTATAACCACCTCCTACCATTATAGGGGCCCTGCAATAACCAATAAGCACTTCCTTCACTGCAGAGGCCGGCGCTCACTAGTTATTAACTCCTCCTGCCTATTTGTTGAACTACCAAAATCATTTTTGCAACAATTTTTTACGTGACACGTAGGGCTTTATAATTAATTTTTTTTTGTAGTTTTATTTGGGTAAAACTGTACAAAACATTTTTGAAAAGTCATTTTTTTTCAAACTATAGCTCCTTATTCTTTAAATATGCAAACTGACACCAATAAAAATTATTATAAATTAGTTCCCTTTTTTTGTGTAGGCCGTTTTGTTATATAATATGTATAGTTTCACGTGAATAGGGTCGTAATGGTGACGGTTTTGGTTGGTGTGGGTGTGTTCTTTTATGAATTTTATTATTTTTTAACTTAATTTTTAATATATTTCTGCTACATCATATTTCCCCCAAAAAAGACCTTTTGGGGGACACTAACCCTTTTTTTTTATTTGCACCTTTTCTTTTTCACTTTTACTTGTATTTTATTATTATTTTTTCTTATAATTGGTTTATTACTTATTTTTTTAAATATATTTTTGCCACATAATATGTCCCCCAAGAGGTCATAAAAAGTCTGTTGGGGGACAATGAACACCCTTTTATTTTGCACTTTTTCCTTTTTTTATTTTTATGGTATTTTTTTTATAATATTCTATTTTTTGCCACATAATAATTTTATTTCTTTTTTTCTTTTATTGGTATTTTATTATATTTTTTATTTCATTTTCATATTTTTTAAAATATTTTTTTGTATATATTTTTTTCCACATAATTTGTCCCCAAGAGGTCACTGAAAGACCTTTGGGAGACAATGAGAGACTTTTTTTCTACTATTTCCAGTGTAACTGGGGCATCCAAAGGAGTCCAAGTTACAGGGGAAACCAGCCTCCTGTGGGAGTTTGTAGAAGGCTGATCAGGGTTTCCTGACCCTGCAGCTCTGCGCTCCTCTGCCCCAAGCCGTTCATCGCGCCACTAATCTATCTGAGTAGAAGGCAGAAGCGCTGCTCCCTCACTATCACTTCCAGCTGGGGGGGGGGGGGGGGGCCCGAGCTGCTCCTGCTATAGTGCAGGAGCTGTCATCCAAAACTCAAAACATGGTTCTGGTGCACCCCTTCTTTAATACAATACAAAGTAGTCAGTGTACAGCTTGTATAACAGTGTAAATTTGGTGTGCCCTCAAAAATAACTCAACACACAGTCATTAATGTCTAAACTGCTGGCAACAAAAGTGAGTACACCCCTAAGTGAAAATGGACAAATTGTGCTCAAAGTGTCAATATTTAGTGTCAATATTCACTGGAGGTTCACTGGAATCCTGTTCCACTCCTCCATGATGACATCACGGAGCTGGTGGATGTTAGAGACCTTGCACTACTCCGCCTTCTGTTTTAGGATGCTGCACTGATGCTCAATAGAGTTTACGTCTGGAGACATGCTTGGCCAGTCCAGGACCTTTACCCTCAGTTTCTGTAGCAAGGCAGTGGTCGCCTTGGAGGTGTGTTTGGGGTCATTATCATGTTTGAATACTGCCCTGTGGCCCATTTTTCAAAGTGAGGGGATCATGCTCTGCTTTAGTATGTCACAGTACATTATGGCATTCATTGTTCCCTCAATGAACTGTACCTCCCCACAGCCGGCAGCACTTATGCAGCCCCAAACCATGACACTCCCACCACCATGCTTGACTGTAGGCAAGACACAGTTGGCCTTGTACTCCTCACCTCGTGGCCGCCACACACGCTTGACACCATCTGAGCAAAATAAGTTTATGTTGGTCTCATCAGACCACAGGACATGGTTCCAGTAGTTCATGTCCTTAGTCTGCTTGTCTTTCAGCAAACTATTTGCAGGCTATCTTATGCATCATCTTTAGAAGAGCCTTCCTTCTTGGTCCCCAGCCATGCAGACCAATTTGATACAATGTGCGAGATAGGGTCTGCACTGACAGGCTGACCCCCCACCCTTTTAACCTCTGCAGCAATGCTGGTAGCACTCATACGTCTCTTTTGAAAAGACAACCTCTGGATATGACGTTGAGCACGTGCACTCAACTTCTTTGGTTGACCGTATCACGGCCTGTTCTAAGTGGAACCTGTATTGTTAAAATGCTGTATGGTCCTGACCACCTTGCTGCAGCTTAGTTTCAGGGTGTTGGAAATCTTCTTGTAGCCTAGGCCATCTTTATGTAGAGCAACAATTCTTTTTTTTTCAGATCCTCAGAGAGTTCTTTGCTCTAAGGTGCCATGTTGAACTTCGAGTGACCAGTATGAGAGAATGTGAGAGCGATAACATCAAATTTAACACACCTGCTCCCTATTCACACCTGAGACCTTGTAATACTAATGAGTCACATGACACCGGGTATGGAAAATTGCTAATTGGGCACAATTTGGCCATTTTCCCTTAGGGGTGTACTCACTATTGTTTCCAGCAGTGTGTTGATTTATTTTGAGGGCAAGCCAAATTCACACTGTTATACAAGCTATACACTGACTACTTTACATTGTATCAAAGTGTCATATCTTCAGTGTTGTTCCTTGAAAAGATATAATAAAATATTTACAAAAATGTAAGGGGTGTACTCACTTTTGTGAGATACTGTACTATATATCTGCATCTATTATACTTTGTACTTTACATATCAGTACACTGATATATAGTATATGCAACGGGCAGCCTCCCCCCGGGACCCTCTATATAATACACGTCCCAGGTTTAGGAAATGCCGAGTGGTATGTTGCAGCCTAAAATGTCTCTTTATATGTGTCACGGCGCTCCTACCTAGATATGACTGGACCCCAGGCTTTGGCTCCAAAGCAATTAATAGGGGGAATAATTCAGGGATTTGAAGAAATAACTTGTCTTGACCTTGAGATGAAGTTCAATGGCAGCTTTGCTTTGAATAAACGTTTCTTCAGATAGTTTACAGGCTTTGTCTTGGCAATACTTTGTAGAGCCACTATTTGTGGCAATCACAGCTCCAAGTCTCTTTGGATAAGTCTCTATGAGCTTGCCACATCTTACCACTGAGACTTTTTCCCATTCCTCCTTGCAAAACTGCTCCAGCTCCTTCAAGTTGAATGGTTTGTGCTTGTGAACAGCAATCTTTAAGTCTGACCACAGATTTTCTATTGGATTGAGATCTGGGCTCTGCCTAGGCCATTCCAACACATCTACATGTTTCCCCTTAAACCACTCAAGTGTTGCTTTAGTAGTGTTTTGGGGGTCATTGTCCTGCTGGAAGGTGAACCTCCATCCTCAACTCAAGTCACGCACAGAGTGGTACAGGTTTTGCTCAAGAATTTTCTGTATTGAGCACCATCCATCTTTCCCTCAACTCTGACCAGTTTCCCAGTCCCAGCTGCTGAAAAACATCCCCACAGCATGATGCTGCCACCACCATGTTTCACTGTGGGAATGGTGTTCTTTGGGTAATGTGATGTGTGATGGCCGAAAAGTTAAATTTTTGTCTCATCAGACCAGAGCACCTTCCTCCATACATTTTGGGAGTCTCCCACATGCTTTTCGCAAACTCACAACGTGCCTTTTTGTTTTTAGCTGAAAGTAATGGCTTTCTTCTGGGCACTCTGCCATAAAGCCCAACTCTATGGAGCGTACAGTTTATTGTATTCCTATGTACAGATGCTCCAGTCTCCTCTGTGGAACCTTTCAGCTCCTCCAGGGTTACCTTAGGTCTCTGTGCTGCCTCTCTGATTAATGCCCTTCTTGCCCGGTCCGTGAGTTTTGGTGGGAGGCCGTCTCTTAGCAGGTTTGCTGTTGTGCCACGTTCTTTCCATTTGGTTATGATAGATTTGATGGTGGGGATCATCAAAGATTGGGATATTTTTTTATAACCTAACCCTGACTATTACGTCTCAAAAACATTGTCCCTTACTTGTTTGGAGAGTTCCTTGGTCTTCATGGCAGTGTTTGGTTAGTGATGCCTCTTGCTTAGATGTTGCAGCCTCTGGGGCCTTTAAAAAAAAAGGTGTATATATGTAATGACAAATCACGTGACACTTAGATTGCACACAGGTGGACATCATTTTACTAATTATGTGACTTCTGAGGGTAATTGGTTGCACCAGAGCTTTTTATGGGCTTCCTAACAAAGGGGGTGAATACATACACACATGCCAATTTTCTGTTTTCTATTTCTAAACAATAGTTTTATTTATATATTTTTCTCATTTAACTTCACCAACTTAGACTATTGTGTTCTGATCCATCATATAACATTCAGATTAACAAAACATTGAACTTAAGGCTGTAATGTAACAAACCACAAAAAAAGTCAAGGGGGTGAATACTTTCGCAAGGCAGTGTACATGTAGTCAGTTATACAGTACATTATGGTCATTGTGTAAGGTACATGTCGCACAGGAACAATATGCGGTTCACGGTGTGTTCCATTTCACCGGAAGTTACCCAGGAAGTCAGGTGGTACGCTTCAAAGTGCGGTCCAAGGACCGGAAGTAGCTTGTTGGCGTCCGGACATAATTTCTGGGCAAGTGCACCAGTCTCTATAAATCACGCGGTCTTGGCCAGGCAAAGCTATGGCTCAAGCAACATGGTTATGGGACCATATCCTTTGTCCACGTTAGTAGGTTTTTCTTTTTGATTAGTTGTATCCGTGCTTTCTGTGGTCGTATGTGTATTTTCTCCAGGTAATCCCCGATTTGTACTGACTGAATATATATATCCTTTATAGGTATCTGCAGCAGGACAGCCATATCATTGGTGGTCAGCAATACCATTTATGTCCAGCTTTGAGCTAAGTATCATATTTAGATCTAATGATTTGTTTTGAGATCACCCCCTGATGAGCCTAATAAGCTTTTGTTGAAACGCATTGGGGTCTCCTTTTTTCGGGGGTTTTCACTGGTACCCATCAATTGGGGTGGCCATTTGACACCCGTTGTTGAATTATCGTGAGGTTTAGCCTTCCCCCTTTTTTTTAGGATTTTAACAGGGACTGGACAGGACTAGGTTCGGGGACAGGGAACCTCCACCATCAGGGGGCCGCCCTGGGCTGAGTTTTTAGGGCAATCTAGGGTGAGTATTATCCGCCCCTGCCCTGTTTATAGACTTTCTACTTCCCCGAATCTTCTTTTGTCCTGTTATTATGGATGTCTACCTGGGGGTTTGGACTCCCTTATAAAGACTACAATTATTTGCATGCTTTTTTGCACTTAGTTTTTGGTACATATATACCTCTACCCTTTGTAGTATAATAAAGGTAATTTTTAAAAAGTCACGTTCTTTATATGGATATTTGTAAGGTACATGACTGAGAATAATTTAGCAATTTGGGAGAGCAGGAAGGTACCCTCGATAGTTCTCCTGCTAGTTGCCAAATAGAGGTGCTACAGTTCTCTGCTTGTAGGCCAGAAATCCAGCTTTATTTATACTTCTAGTTATGTAACAAGTCATTCTGCAAGTTAAACTAATACAAACCATAGATATAGTCATAGTGTATGAATGCATCATAATAACTGTCACATTGGCATTTGCCTAACAGGTGAGTGTATCTGAATGTTGAGGAACAGGACCTGGTTGAGTGATCTTATCTAACCTATGGAGAACAGGATCTGGCAGAGTAAGCTTATCTAGCCCTTGGAGAACAGGATCTGGCAGAGGGAGTTTATCTAACCCTTGGGAGCAAGATTTTTTACCCAGAGTCAACAGAAGAAACATCTAAAAAATTTACTGTAACCACTTAGTTACTCTCACAATGAGGTAATGGGGGTTGTAGCTGTCCGCAGTACTATGTATGAATGAGATATAAGGTATAGCTCAGTTATAATGTATACACTACTCACAAATGTTAGGGATATTCGGTTTGTGGGTGAAATTTCAGGACTTTTGAATGCATATGTCCAACTTTTCAGTGTTTCAGTACTTTTTGCAAAAGGTGCTCTCTAACAAGGAGCTTAACGGCAAAATTCACAACAGGTGTTTGATTCCATGAATCCGCAATGAATTTCCTGGTTTAATTTAAATTGGTATTTAAACAGTCTTCCTCATGATGCTTTTCACATTCTGACATCATGAGACCAAGACGACACCTAATAATTGATCAACAGTTCCTCACTATTGCGAGGCTTCAAGCAGGACGTTTTCAGACGGACATGGCCCTGAACAGTAAAGATTAGTTTCAGCAGTTTTGTTCTTGTGGTGTTGCTCTCTCTTTATTTAAGGTAACAAATTAACACATAAGGAAACATCAATCCATCCCAGCGCACTTGACGCGTTTTGAACAGTTAGCCCAGAGTACCTAACTACAGGCGTTATTGTCTTGCATGGACCATGGAACATCTACGCTGGACGAGGGACCAGTGCTGTTCACTGATAAAATTCGATTCATGCTGAGCAGAAATTATGGCCGCCAATGATGTTAGAGACGTCAAGGAGATCAGCCACTGTTGTCACCAGACGAGCCTTTGGTGGTAGTGGTGTTACAGTGTGGGCAGGTGTGTCTACTCAATACAGAACTGACCTACACTTTGTGAATGGTATAGTGACAAGCCCATACTACCTGAATAACATCATTAATCCAGTAATTGTGCCTCTGCATGAACAACACAGGCCTAATTTCATCTTCATGGATGACAAAGCGCCAGCTCATCGAGGTCACATCATTAGGGAACGGCTGCTGGAGACTGGGGTACCTCAAATGGAGTGGCCTGCACTTTCTCCAGATGGGATCGGTTGAGTCACCGTGTAGAGGCTCGTAACTCTGTACTCCAGAACATCAATGACCTCAGGGCAGCCCTGCAAGAAGAGTGGGATACCATGCCTCAGCAGACAATAAGTCGACTTGTGAAAAGCATGAGATGTCATTGTCAAGCTGTAATTGATGCTCAAGCAGGGGCGTACATAGAAATCACTGGGCCCCATAGCAAGAATCTGAATTGGGCCCCCTAACCCCGCCCACTACCCACCCCTGGCCCATCCCACCTACTGTCCTGGCTCCTCCGATGACACACCCTTATTTGCCAGTAAAGAAATGTATACATCAGATGCCTATAGCGCTTTATAATCCGTACTCTCATACACCGCTGATATGACACCGCTGTATGGGAGTGAGGATTTCACTGGGGCTGAAATCTATCTATCTATCTATCTATCTATCTATCTATCTATCTATCTATCTATCCCTCTTGGAATGATGACAGCACACCAGTGGTGTAGAGAACTTTCTGTGTAGCTGGGGGAGGGGTCTGCATCCAGGGCAGGTAGTGACAGGGTCTTGATGGAGGTGGCTGCAGGGTGAGCTGCTCGTCCCCATCTCGCAGGGATCTGAGGCGGAGGCCACTGTAAATCATTAGGACATATTATCGTAATAAAATCTGCAATGACCCAGCGAAAAGAGCCCGCATGTAACACGATTACCGGCTCCCCAGCTGCCACGCTATCTACAGCCTCTCTATGAAGATTAATGTGGCGCGCTCCTACTCGCTGGTGACGCCTAGTGGGTGGCTTGGGGAACTGCGGGCATCCTTTCTGCAGAAAGCACACAGCAGAGCCAGCGGCTGGAGGTTATTAGAAGCTGTGGTCTGAGGGTGGAACTACAACTTCCAAAATGCCCTAAAAGCCGGAGACTGCGAGCCAGAGTGGTTAAAGGGCTGTTCATCCTGCGCATCTTGATGAAATGCAGCAGACAGTCACACAGGCTGGCTTGGAGGGAGCCCGCAGCCCGGATCAGGTCAGAGAGGGAACGTTCGCCGGGGGCAGGGGTCTGAGGAAGAACACAAGTGGATGGCCCACTGGCCGCCTCAATTTCGGCCCATATTGACTAATAAACTGTACAGAGTAGACGTAGGGGGCGGGGCATTCTATGCGCTCCGGGCCCCCCTGTGCTGCGGGCCCCATAGCAACGGCGTGGTTTGCCAATATTGGCAGTACGCAACTGTGCTCAAGGCCACATGACAAGTTATTGAGACAATAACATTTTTTGTGGGCTATACCCACCACTATTGTTGGCTTTACTGGTTTCAATAAATTGTTTGAGATGAGGAAATCACCATTGCATGCTTCTACTTAAATTACCTACTTTCATGATATAAATTCACTGTAGTGTGAACTTTTTACGTTTTCAATAAATTTCACCTGAAAGCCAAATATCCCTAACTTTTTGTGAGTAGTGTAATTCTGCACTTCTGAGGTATGAGAACCAATGAGGCATGAGGTACTACTTCTGAGGAAAAAAAGGAATGGGGGCACATGAAGAAAAAAGGGGAGGACCTCCTTTACCCGATCAATTCAAGACTCAGTAGAGAGCTTCTCTTGTAGTTCTTCTCCATGCTGTCTGGGGTTGAAAGACCTGTGATGGTGTCATTACAGGTCCAGGCAGCTGCACCTTCCTAACCTGGGAACCACACCATTCTCTGTGCAGTTCCTTTACTAGATGGTGCAGGACCTGTGATGATATCATCATAGGTCCTTTAGCTTTCTGAGCCTCTGAACAGCATTGATGACAGGGACTCTGGACAAGAGCCTATATTAAATGTAATTAGGCCTGTCATCAACCGTGGGTCCTCCTCCCCAGGTTTCCTATAGGAGCTGGATAGTCTGCCTTCATTGGAGGTATGCCACTGGATGGGGTAAATCACAGCAGCATCTTTAGTGGCCTAGGATAGTGAGGTATTGGCAGCATCTGTGTTGGTCTAGGTAGGACATTGAAGGGGTTTAACAGTCTTAATGGCCTAAGGTAGTGAAAGAATTGATTGTAACACCCTACTTACCTAATGACATGCTGAATGCACTTTTAGAAGATATGTAAAATATGTTCTGGGTCCTCACTTTAGAAGAGGTTGTGGGTTATTTGCCTGATGTGTAGGGAGTTTTGGGTATCAGAGAAACAACAAAGATACATACAGAGTAAACAATTTTAGGCTGTTGCTAATCTGTGTTTGTAATATATTTACCAAAGTTGAATGGTTAACTTTAAAAAAAAAAAATCCCAATCAGGAGCAATTTCCGAGTGATATTTTGAATAGGTTAGACAAGCCCATGTCATTTTTCCTTTCAGTAAAGCTAGTGTATCTTTTTTGTTCTAGTTTGTTTTAATCTCGCAGCCATCTGGCAACTCACTTTCTGTAATAAATAGCCTGTCTGGATTGCACACTGGAAAGTTACACTAGTACTTGGAATATTTACTCACCCACTCCGTCAGCAAAATATGAGCCAACACATGTTGTGACATCAGTGGCTGCTGCTGAAGAAATCTGTGACACGAAAATGCATTCACGCCAGTGGAGAGGGATACTTGTGCAAAAGAAGTAAATGTAGATATCCATAATGAGAAGTATTAAGAAAATTTAGCCCAAATCAATTTTACCTCTTTGCTTTTAGCTTTCCTCATATCAGTATGAATTAAAGAGGTTTTCTGGGATTTTAATACTGATAACCTATCCTCTGGATAAGTCATTAGTATCTGATCGGTAGGGTTCCAAGACCCAGGACCCCAGCGATCAGCTGTTTGAGAAGGCACCGGCGCTCCTGTGAGCATCGTGGCCTTCTCCCTGCTCACCAAGCACAGGGCCTTACATTGTATAGTGGCTGTGCTTAGTATTATGACTCAGCTCCGTTCACTTCTATGGGGCTGAGCTGGGCCTAGGCCATGTGACCGATGAACGTGACATCTCTGGCCTAGGGAAAGCCTAGTGTCAGACCCCCACCAATCAGGTACTGATGACCTATTCAGAGGATAAGTCATGAGTATTAAAATCTCAGAAAACCCTTTAAGTCCTCAACTGCAGGTCTGAGTAATCTTACCCTGGGTTCAGACCTGAGCGTTCTAAAAACGCGCGTTTTACGCGCGTTTTTGACGCGTGTATTTCAGCGCGTTTTTGCAAATAGGAAACGCGCGTTCGTACGTGCGTTCTTGTGATTGACTACTGTGGTGTCAATCACAAAACGCGCGACAAACGCCCCAAAAAAAGCTCAAGTACTTGTTTATGCGTCGGGCGTTTTACAGCGCGTTCAAACGCGCTGTAAAACGCTCAAGTGAGAACCAGGGCCATAGGAAAGCATTGGTTTTCATGTGTTGAGCGTTTTACAGCGCGTTTGAACGCGCTGTAAAACGCTCAGGTGTGAACTTAGGGTTAGATGGACTGGTTGCTAGAGGTACACTGCTTAGAGGATTTGTTACCACCCCTGATATTTCTATTTTGGTAAATACTTGTATTCTCCATGTAACAACATAAACATATATTCAGGTTTTCATTGTGCTTGTAATGGTCCTGGTCTGGTTCGGAGTTTTTTATTGTAACTACTAGGAGTAATTGCAAGGCCGATATCGTAGTCAGGAGGAAGTCGGTGGTTTATGCACAAGATGGAGCATCAGCATTAGAGGAGTAGGCAAATGCCGTAGTCAGGAGTAAGCTAGTGGTCAATGCACAAGATGGAGCATCAGTATTAGAGAAGTAGGCAAATACCGTGGTCAGGAGGAAGCCAGTGGTCGATGCACAAGATGGAGTGTCAGTATTAGAGGAGTAGGCAAATACCGTAGTCAGGAGGAAGCCAGTGGTCGATGCACAAGATGGAGCATCAGTATTAGAAAAGTAGGCAAATACTGTAGTGAGGAGGAAGCCAGTGGCCGATGCACAAGATGGAGTGTCAGTATTAGAGGAGCAGGCAAATATCGTAGTCATGAGGAAGCCAGTGGTTGATGCACAAGATGGAGTGTCTGTATTAGAGGAGTAGACAAATACCGTAGTCAGGAGGAAGCCAGTGTTCGATGCACAAGATGGAGCATCAGTATTAGTGAAGTAGACAAATACCGTAGTCAGGAGGAAGCCAGTGGTCGATGCACAAGATGGAGTGTCAGTATTAGAGGAGCAGGCAAATATCGTAGTCACGAGGAAGCCAGTGGCCGATGCACAAGATGGAGTGTCAGTATTAGAGGAGCAGGCAAATATCGTAGTCATGAGGAAGCTAGTGGTTGATGCACAAGATGGAGTGTCAGTATTAGAGGAGTAGACAAATACCGTAGAGATAAAGATGCCAGTGGTCAATGCACAAGATGGAGCATCAGTATTTGAGGAGTAGACAAATACCGTAGTCAGGAGGAAGCCAGTGGTCGATACACAAGATGGAGCATCAGTATTAGCAGCAGAGCAGGAGAGACTAGCTTGATTACATGCTGAGAGCACAATAATCTCGGAAGGTGCAAAGCTGGGCTTAAATAGGATGTTCAATCAGGGAACAGGGTGGAGCAAACCAGGTAGGCAGGAACTGAAACTAGAGGCACAGGGAACTAGGCTTCAGTTCAGCACAGGAGCTGTCCAGGGGGCTGAATACCTCAGTAGGAAGAGCTGTGGTTCAATTCCTGATAATGCTATTTCTCAGTTGTTCCGCCTAGAAATTTATAAATAGACAACTGGGTGTTACCATTTGGGGGAGGGGCCCTACACCCTGCAACACCGTCTAATAAGTGCTGACAGGGTCTCAACTGGGTAGACATTCCCTTTGACATAGGGAAAAGTCATGTCCAATTGTCAGTTCATAAATATTCAGGAATAACAGAGGAATGGGACAGCACAGAGTTCTAAGAAAAGTTACTCCATATTTGTTAATTTCTGGGAAATACAAGTATTTATTGAAACAGAGTATCAGTCTTAGCAAGTCTGTGCAGTATCTCAGAGGCTGCTCAGAAAATATGCGAGTCTTTACATGATACTGATGAGGCACTCTCCTAAAATCTTTATTGGACTCCTGAAAAAGGGGTAAGTCTCGAAGAAGAGCAGTCAAATCCCCCAGATACCCCACATCTTCAAAATATGCTCACGTCTTCCCACTCCAGTCCTAAAACTGACATTGTCTGCAGCGATACCTGGCAAGTATCCACAGAATCTAGTCTGAAGTCTTACATAAGGCTAGGGCTACCTGTTGGATGACTTCTTGTTGCAGAAAAATCATGCAATATTTTTTGTAATGACACTGAATGATGTCACACTGTGACATGGGACATGCTGCTACTGCAACGTGAGAGTCGAAAAAAATTCAAATTGGATTTTTGTGCGACTGTCGCACCACAGCACGTCCCAGTTTGACACCATTGACTATCATTACAAAAAATGTTGCACAACTTTTCTGCGACAAGAAGTCACACGACATGTGTCGCTGTGTAGCTGCACACTTTTTTGGTGCGTGACGTGATCTAGCCTTAGATGGCTGGTTTGGGGTCAGTATTAATTTTGATGGTCTGTTGTGGGGTCTGTATTATGCATATTACTGGCAGAGAATAAAGGTTCTTACAACAGCTGGTGGAGAAAAAGCCGAAACCATAATCTTTATTTTGGTACATTAAACTCCATGGATCACATTATGGTCACAAGACCCACATTCCCGGAAGCTAAAGCCGAGTCAGACGTCAACTGTAATCCTCCAAGCAGACTTCTAATGTTGCCTTGTAGGATTAAAATAAAAATGTATGCAAAAGGTGACGACTATCAATAATGCTGTTCTCAGGGCCCGTATGAATTAATTGAAATATAATATATTTAGTGAAGAGTCAATTTTATATCATAATTATTTCCTGGACATTCCTCCTTCTCAGAGTCATCATCTGCCAGAAAACCGTGATCAATAGAAATTGCTGTGGTTAAATACAACATATTATTCCTTTCACTACTGTGTAACATCTAGAAGCTGTGGGGAAAAATGCATCAAAACTAACATATGTGAATAAGGTTCTGATATATATAAGTCTAAGAATGTATGACAAATTAAGCTCTTGATGACTGTCGATACATCTTTTTATAGCAGTCATTAAGGAGCCTTATTCTTGGCCGCCACCTTTTTACAGCGGCCTAGAAAAAGTTCTGTCTAGGTCTCCCGTGCAGCAGAAAACAGGAACTCAGCATTCATATGACAGCCAGGCTCCTGCTCTAATGACCCAGATTGTCAGAAGTGCTGATCCCAGCCATTTGACCCCTTAGTCAATAGTGACAATGGCATCTAAGTGGTTTCAGAGGTATTGGGCTCCCTCTGTCAGCCATCAGCACTGCCACAAATTAGATTATGCTGATGTCTGTACAAGGCACCCGAAGGCCAGTGAAGGACCCCAGTTCTGCCCTGTCTATATACCCTATTAGGCTGTATCTGAGACACAGCACTAATAGAGTGCCTGTATTGTACTCACTGTGTTGCACAAGTTGGATAGCGCTCCACTTGGTTGCGTGGGTCACAGGGAATGGTTCCCAAGCCAAATAAAACGTAGAGGAATAAGGTTCCTGGACACCACTGTAATGCTTCGGTGCGTTTATTTATTATTGTATTGTACTGATAGCACAGCACACTAGACTACATAAACATAAGTAGTACAATGTACTATTGTGAGCAATCAAGTCGTCACATGTTCCCTTGTGGGGCCAATAAATGGTTAAACTGTATATATATATATATATATATATATATATATTTTAGCAGAAGGCCCTGGCTTCTCACGGTATGTTTCATCTATTTAATGTTTGTGTGTGTCGTTAAAAGATATCAAATGTATCCACTATAACATCTACAGTACCCTGCCCCTTTAACAGTGACCTCCACAGAGGCCTGCCCCCTTAACAGTAACATCCACAGCACCCTCCCCTTTAACAGTGGCCTCCACAGCAGCCACCCCTTTATTAGTTACCTCCACAGTACCCTGTCTCGTTAACAGTGATTTCCACAATAACCCGCCCCCTTAACAGTGACCTCCACATAGCTCCGTTCCCTTAAAATGTGACCTCCACAACACCTCGCCCCCTTAACAGTGACCTCTACAGCACCCCTCCCCTTAACACTGACCTCCATAGCAGACGGACGCCTTAACTGTGACCTCCACCGTTCCCGGCCCCCTTAACAGAGACCTTCACAGCGCTCACCCCTTTAACAGTGACCTCCACAGCATTCTGCCCCATTAACAGCGACCCCCACAGCAGCCCACCCCTTTAACAATGACCTCCGAAGCATCTCGCTCCCTTAACAGTGACCGCCACAGCAGCCCGTCCCTTTAACAGTGACCTCCACAGCAGCTCTCCCCTTTAACAGAGACCAGTGGCAGACCCTTTATTAGTGACCTCCACAGTACCCCATCTCCTTAACAGTGATTTCCACAAGACCCCGTCCCATTAACAGTGGCCTCTACAGCAATCTGTCATTTAACACTGACGTCCATAGCAGACCGTCCCCTTAACTGACCTCCACAGCAGCCTGCCCCTAGGGTAGCCAGAGGTCCAGTTTTAGGCCGGACAGTCCGACTTTCAGACGCAAGGCCTGGATGGACATAGGGATGTCCTTTTGAACAGCTCATTCTTAGACAGCAGCACTGTGCTGTCTGAGCGTGAGCTTCAGGGAGAAAGTCACCCTCCCTCCCACCTCTGCAGCTGACAGAAGTTGATTTTTACCTTTAGTTTTATAATCCCCGTCGGCTGCGGAGTGGGAGGGGGCGTGGCTAACTGGGACCCGGGACTGGGTTTTTAAGTCTGTCTTTGAGGGTGGCCTGAATGGCCACCCTACCTGCCCCCTGAACTGTGACCTCCACAGCACTTTGCTCCCTTAACAGTGTTATCCACAGCACCCTGCCCCATTTAAAGCTGTCCTACAGCAGTGAAGAATAATGGTTGGGTTGTTATAGAAACCTGGTGTAAAACTGTGTGTATGTGGAGACTAAGGGCCTGCGCGCTTCTATTGGTTGATAAGGGTCATGTGACCAGGCTTCTATTGGCTAATGCATTTTTTGAGAATATCTCAGGAACGGTAGGTGCTAGAGAGCTGAGTCCCGATCTAAAACCTTCCCAGACACCTGATGTACCTGTGTGCCAAATTTTGTGATTGTAAATGTGGATTCCTTTAGTGGACATACACACATACATACACTCAGCTTTATATATTAATATATATATCATTATATATTATTTTAAGAAACCTATAAGTTAAACCCCCTTTTTTTTTTTACAATGAAAACATGGAAAAAATTGAAAATAAAATCCCATCCACATATTTGGTATCGCCACATCCGTAATGACCCAAACGATACAATTTTCATGTAATTTATCCTGCATGTTGGACGCAATAAAAAAAATGCCTGAATTGTTGTTTTTTTGCATATGTGCCACCAAAAAAAACTGAATTAAAAGTCATCAAAACATCTTATGTACCCCAAAATGAAACCAATGAAAACTACAAGTCGTCCTTCGAAAATTAAGCCCTCACTCAGCTCTGTAGAAAGAAAAATAAAAGTTATGAGCAGGGACTTAGCTAGAAATGACTGGGCCCCATAGCAAAAAAAAAAATTATGCCCCCCCCCCCACCAGATCTCCCACCCCCACATACCTACTGGATCTCCCACCCCTTCCAGAGCTCCCACCCAAACACCCCTTGAGGACCTCCCACCCCAACATCCCCACACCCCTCCCTAGATCCCCCTAAGTGTCATCCACAGATACCCCAGCAGTGTCATCCACAGATCCCCCTAAGTGTCATCCACAGATCCCCCATCAGTGTTATCCACAGATCCCCCCTAAGTGTCATCCACAGATCCCCCATCAGTGTCATCCACAGATCTCCTCCCCGCCCAGAGCCGCCTCCTAGCTAATTTATTCACTGCACTTGCCTCTGTATAATTGAAGAGAAGCGCCGTAATCTCGCACAGGCGCATTGGCAGAGGCCAGAAAGACGGTGCATGCGCACTTTGCTCCCTCTGCCAGAGATTACGCCGCTTATCTTCAATTTCACAGAGGCAAGTGCAGTGAATAAATTAGCTAGGAGGCAGCGCTGGATGGGAGGGAGCAGCTCTGGTGCCCACAGCAAGAGTGCGAAAAATAACGGAACACCGACCCTAAATCCTCAGCAGGCGGCTTGGGCCCCCAGTGGTGTAGGGCCCCATAGCCATTGCTATTGCTGCTATGGCAATCCCTACGCCACTGGTTATGAGACTTGGTATGTGGCAATATAAAAACATTTTCTTTAAAAAACAGGTTTTATTGCACAAAAGTAGTCAAGTCTAAACATGCATTTGGTATTGCTGTAATCAAACTGACTGAGAGAATAAGGTTATTATGTTATTTATGCTGCACAGTGAGCGTTGCAAAATAACAAGTCAATGGCAGAACTGCAGTTTTTTTTTCCAATTTCTTGCCAGAAAGAGTTAATAAAGGTTAATCAATGAGTTAAGTGTAGCCCTAAAATGGTACCATTAAAAACTCATACGGCCACATCAATGGAAAAATAAAAAAAATGTATAGCTTTAGGAATGCAACCATTGAAAAATGAAAATGGCCAGATTGTGTTGAGTTAAACGGATCCATTCCAATTGACTTGCATTGTGGATCATGAAGGATGCGTCTTGCTCCGAATCCCATGACGGAAAGAAAACCGCAGCATGCTGCGGTCTGCCATCCAGTATGAGAGCACAACCAAATGGAACGGAATGCATTTTGGAGCATTCCGTTCTGTTCAATTACATTTTTCCCCCATTGACAATGAATAGGGACAAAACGGAAGCGTTTTTTCCCAATATTGAGACCCTATGCATTAGTGTGAAAGTAGCCTTAGTAGTTTAGAGATAAGGGTTAATAGATGACTGGCACAAAGTGAAAGTACCAGTCACACAGTTATAAAAACAGTTAACCCGTTGTGACATATTTTTAACAAAGGCCAATTGAAAATATGATTTTTAGCCAAAATGAGTAAAATACAATCAGAAACAACAATTGCCTCCTAAGGTGTACATAGCCTTTCATTTCAGGACATCACATTTTGTGGCCTTTGCAGAGGAGGTCTCTGCAGCCATGCTTCGTCTTTGTGCAGCATCACTCCAGTCTTTCTTCATTATGTAGATTTGCCACTAGATGGCAGCAGAGCAACATTTACATTAGTTTACACAAGCAACTATTGTTTAAACATTTGTGCAATAAATTCAGCATAACATAAATTGGTATAAGAAGGAAAGTTAGGCAGGTGTTTTGTGGGGGGATAGGGTGCCCTTATTTAAATGATATCCCTTACAGAGTCACCTCACCTCTGATAAAGACAACCTTCATCAGACTGGCCATTAGCAGCCCTAGTCAGTGCTAAGGATTATACCAGACACTGCTGTGGTAGAGCCAATGCTGGGACAAGGTATTTTGGTTCCCTAGGCAGAAGAGCTAAATAACACCACCCCCTTCCCCCACCCTAATGCACGTGCAAATTTGATGCAAAACTGCCTTAATGATAAATATATAAACATGGGCTATAGTCAGGGGTGTAGGTACACGGGTCGCAGCTGTTGCAATTGCAACCGGCCCCTAATAGGCCATAAAGAGGCATCACTGACAGCTGCATGGAGGTGTCACAATGCTGTTGGGCCACCATGGAGGGAAGCACTATGGGGGCATCTACTAAGGGCACTAAGTAGGGGAATTTTGTACTGGTACACATTATAGTGGGCACTAAGAGGGGGAATATTTTGTACTGGCACTCATTATGTGACATTATAAGGGGCTTTTTTTTGTGCTTGCGCCCATAAAAGAGGGGTATTTTTTTGTACTGGTGCTATGGTTGCCAGCCGCCCAGAAATTCCGAGACAGTCTGTAAAATGTCCATGATTTTATTTTTTAGGCTGGCAGTACTTGACTATGCTATTTTAGTGGTAATTTTCAACATTTTGCATCTAACAGTAAATGTTGGTAATGAGTTATCATCAGTATATTGAGCTATAGACATGTCTTACTAACAATCTTTATCATTGAGTATGGTTTTCCAATTTGTTTGAGACAAGTTGTCTAGAAAAAAGAAGAACTGTGGTTGGCAACCCTGACTGGCGCACATTGCAGGGGGGCATTATTTGCACTGGCACATATTATAAAGGCACTTTTTTTTTTTTGCTCTGGTGCACAGTGTAAGCGGGTATTTCTTGTACTGGCACACATAAGAAAACATAATTACTAGTATGGACACTATGGAGGCATTATTACTATTGGTAGCACTCTTAACACTATGCACTATGTAATGGGCAACTAAGCCAGTTCTATTTTACGCCAGTTTGATAAATGACCCCCTATATTTACACCATTAGTGTCAGGGACACCATTTGCTGGGCACAGTTTTTTTAATGTCCCATAATTATTGAAGGGGGCACTAGCTGTGTGGTAGTAGTATTTTCAGGAGGACTGTTTCTGCAGTATAGTTTGGGGAGCCCAGCGGGTACAGTATTGGAGGTGGCAGGATGGGGTGTTCAGAAGGTGGTAGGATGATGAAAAAGCAGGAAACTAGGATGTCTGTCAAACTCTGCAGAGACAAGAGATGGCTAAAAGAAATCATCATAGCGCTTTGGTCTGAATGGAGATGATAAGGAAAGAGAAAGTCTACATCAGAGGAGACATCAGTGGATGTAAGAGGTATGTGGCATCTACATCAGAGGAGACATCACTGTATGTTTTGTAGCTCTGTATGTAATGTTTTCCAAGTATGTCTTTAACAGTAGGGCTGCAGGGACGGTGTTAGGTTGAGAATTTGACATTGGGGGTCTCAGGCAACAAAAAGGCTAGGTGCACCCCTGCCTCTTGGTACAAAACACTTAGAGAATGAGGGCCAAAGCTGGACTCTTGCACCAGGGCCCATGGGCCTTTAGCTATGTCCCTGTCTATAGTTTTTGTTGTTATCATTTTGGGGTCCATAAGTGCCTTTTATGAATCAGTAACTTCTGAGGTTAGTGACTGGTTGCAGTGATACATGGACGATAAACACCACATGATCAGAGCGACTGGGACCTCAGTATTGGCGCAGGACCAATGGGACATTTATGCTACCTGTGTAAGCCGTGTACCGGGGTGGGCTCCCCTGTATACAGTGAAGTCACGAACGAGGAAAGCAACTCCAACACCAGCTTTTGCCAAAACAGTATTTTACCTAAACATGGCAAATAGAGATGGCCCGAACTATTCGCCGGCGAACATAGCTTGTTCATCTATGTTACGTTAGCGGCATATTTACTGTGGAGGTACTTATACACTTAGATAAATACTAGCAAATACATAAGAGAGGTAGCACAATTTGAAACATTGTTAAAGGGTTGTGCTGTGTCATAACATTGATGGCCTAGGTCAGTGATGGGCAAAATGCGGCTCTCCAGCTGTTGCAGAACTACAACTCCCAGCATGCAAAGACTGTCTACAGCTATCAGCCTACTGCAGGGCATGGTGGGAGTTGTAGTTTTGCAACAGCTGGAGAGCCGCAGTTTGCCCATCACTGGCCTAGGTGATCAACATCAGATCAACAGGAGTCCAACTCCCAGCACCCCCACAGATCAGCTGTTGGAAGTGTGAGTGTGCGCATGTGAATGTCAGCAATGCGTCCTCTTCAATAATATGCAAATGATAAAAAAGGAAACAAAATTTAGTTTATTTAGTATCCAGTATGAGCACAATGCGCAGAAATACACGCACTTAGAACACACCTTGGTATACTGTCAATGAGGTTATTATTGATTGTCTGAGGACACACTGAATGCACTTGGGCAAGCAAAACATGAAGATCTGCTGCTGGGAGCTCTCATTGCAATTACTGACCAATGACGTCACAGATATGCTCGATGGGAGACAAGTCCGGAGATGTTGCAGGCCATGGTACAGGTTTAGGTCAAGCAGGCTGCTCACAGGAACCCAAGCAACATGCGGCCTGGCATTGCCCTGTTGAAAAATGGCTCCTGGGATGTTTTGGCGAAATGGCCACACCACCAAATCCATAAAACGCTGAGCTGTTAGTGTACCTGAAATAAAGACTAGAGGGGTTCAGCTACCATACATTTTGCTACATCACACCATATTCCCAGGAGTGGGATTTACTTATGGAGGTCTCTTCATGGTCTCCATACCAGTCACTGGCAATGCTTCTGAGACAAAAACTAGACCTCCATTCCATCTTCCATTGCCATCTTGCTGTGCATCACAATAGCCTTTAACCCCTTAAGGACCGGGCTCATTTTCACCTTAGGACCAGGCCATTTTTTGCAAATCTGACCAGTGTCACTTTATGTGGTGATAACTTTAAAACGCTTTTTCTTATCCAGGCCATTCTGAGATTGTTTTTTCGTCACATATTGTACTTCATGACACTGGCAAAATTAAGTCGAAAAATTTCATTTTTATTTATAAAAAAATATCAAATTTACCAAAAATTTTGAAAAATTAGCAATTTTCCAAGTTTCAATTTCTCTACTTCTATAATACATAGTAATACCGCCCAAAAAAGTTATTGATTTACATTCCCCATATGTCTACTTCATGTATCGATCATTTTGGGAACGCCATTTTATTTTTGGGGACGTTACAAGGCTTAGAAGTTTAGAAGCAAATCTTGAAATTTTTCAGAAATTTTCAAAAACCCACTTTTTAGGGACCAGTTCAGGTCTGAAGTCACTTTGTGAGGCTTACATAATAAAAACCATCCAAAAATGACCCCATTCTAGAAACTACACCCCTCAAGGTATTCAAAACTGATTTTACAAACGTCATTAACCCTTTAGGTTTTCCACAAGAGTTAATGGCAAATGGAGATAAAATTTCAGAATTTCGATTTTTTGGAAAATTTTCCGTTTGAATCCATTTTTTCCAGTAACAAAGCAAGGGTTAACAGCCAAACAAAACTCAATATTTATTGCCCCGATTCTGTAGTTTTCAGAAACACCCCATATTTGGGCGTAAACTGCTGTATGGCCAAACGGTCGAGCGCAGAAGTAAGGGAACGCCATATGGTTTTTGGAAGGCGGATTTTGCTGGTCTGGATTTTTGACACCATGTCCCATTTGAAGCCCCCCCGATGCACCCCTACAGTAGAAACTCCATAAAAGTGACTCCATCTAAGAAACTACACCCCTCAAGGTATTCAAAACTGATTTTACAAACTTTGTTAACCCTTTAGGTGTTCCACAAGAGTTATTGGCAAATGGAGATGAAATTTCGGAATTTCTATTTTTTGTTACCTTGCCTCAAAAAAAGTGTAATATAGAGCAACCAAAAATCATATTTACCCTAAAATAATACAAACAAAACTGCTACTTTATCCCGTAGTTTCCAAAATGGGGTCGCTTTTTTGGAGTTTCCACTGTAGGGTGCATCAGGGGGCTTCAAATGGGACATGGTGTCAAATAACCAGTCCAGCAAAATCCGCCTTCCAAAAACCATATGGCGTTCCCTTCCTTCTACGCCCTGCCGTTTGGCCATACAGCAGTTTACGACCACATATGGGGTGTTTCTGCAAACTACAGAATCAGGGCAATAAATATTGAGTTTTGTTTGGCTGTTAACCCTTGCTTTGTTACTGGAAAAATGGATTAAAATGGATAATTTGCAAAAAAATAGCTGTTTTGGGACAGTTTTGTATTTTTTGTTATTTACATCGTTGAACTGACAGGTTAGATTGTGTGCTATTTCTATAGAGCAGGTTGTTACGGACGCGACAATACCAAATATGTCTACTTTTGGGTTTTTTGTTTCAGTTTTACATAATAAAGCATTTTTGAAAAAATGATTTTTAGTGTCTCCACATTCTGAAAGCCATAGTTTTTTTTTTTTTTTTGGCAATTGTCCTATGTAGGGGCTCATTTTTTGCGGGATGAGATGACACTTTTTGTGATGTAAGGTGACAAAAATGACTTTTTACAACGTTTTTATTTTTATGCTTACGGCGTTCACCTGAGGGGTTAGGTTATGTTATATTTTTATAGAGCAGGTCGTTACTGAACGCGACGATACCCAATATGTATACTTTTTTTATTTATTTTGGTTTTACACAATAATATCCTTTTGAAACAAAAAAATATGTTTTAGTGTCTCCATAGTCTGAGAGCCATATTTTTTCAGTTTTTAGGCGATTGTCTCAGGTTGGGTATAATTTTTGCGGGATGAGGTGGCGGTTAGATTGGCACTATTTGGGGGTCATATGACGTTTTGATCGCTTGCTATTACACTTTTTGTGATGTAAGGTGACAAAAAAATGGCTTTTTGACAAAGTTTTTATTTTATTTTTTTACAGTGTTTACTTGAGGGGTTAGGTCATGTGATATTTTTATAGAGCAGATTCTTACGGACGTGGAGATACCCAATATGTCTACTTTTTTAAAAATTTTTACATTTAACACTGAAAAGCATTTTTGAAACAAAAAAATCATGTTTTAGTCTGAGAGGCATAGTTTTTTTATTTTTTGGGCAATTGTTTTATGAAGGGGCTCATTTTTGCGGGATGAGATGGCGGTTAGATTGGTACTATTTTGGGAGGCATACACCTTTTTGATCGCTTTGTATTACACTTTTAGTGATGTAAGGTGCCAAAAAATGGCTTATTTACACCATTTTTTTTTTTTTTTTATGGCGTTCACGTGAGGGGTTCAGTCATGTGATATTTTTATAGAGCTGTTTTTTACGGACGCGCGATACCTAATATGTGTAGTGTATTTTATTTTTTTTACTTTTTATTCAGTGATTTGTGTTTTTTTTTATTTTCACTTTTTTACATTTTTTTTGGACCCAGACCCACTTGGTTCTTGTAGATCCAGTGGATCTGGTGTCTATATAATACAGTACAGTACACTATATAGTACTGCACTGTATTTTTTACTTTTCACAGTCTGGTCAGACTTCTGCCTCTAGCAGAAGTCTGACCAGAGTTACTATACCATGGCAAGCAGGGCGCTTCTGAAAGCGTCCTGCTGCCATGGTAACCATCACCCACTGCCATTAGAGAGCAGTGGGTGATGGATGAGGAGGAGGAAGCTCCCTCCTCTGCGATCCCATCCTGGGGGGCTGCATAGGCACAGCAGCCCCCGATGGGAAGAGGGAGGGAGCTCCCTCCCTGTTAACACCTTCCATACCGCGGTCCGTCCGGACCGCGGTAAGGAAGGGTTAAACGGCTGGCATCTGCAGCACAGATGCCAGCCGTTTTCTATCAGAGTGCCAGCAATGTGCTGGCACTCTGATAGAATCACTAGACACCAGGGAATTATTACAAGGGAGGCGGGCGGGGATCGCTATTGCGATCCTGCCTCCCGCACCGCCTCCCGCCGCCCGCAACCAACCCCGCCGCCATAACAAGATTGGGGGCTGCAGGGGGTTAAAAATTTACTTTGGGGCAATTAACTCTCTGATCCCGCGGTCACAGACCGCGGGGATCAGAGATCGCTGAAACCGCTGCAAACCGCAGGTCTGAATTGACCTGCGGTTTGCAGCGATCGCCGATACGGGGGGGTCACATGACCCCCCTCGGCATTAGAACATGGTTCCTGCTGATCTACATCAGCAGGAACCATGTTGCTACTGCACCCACATCGGGTGCAGTAGCAGTTTAAACACAGGGCGTACATGTACGCCCTTCGTCCTTAAGGGGTTAAGAGCAGTGCCATGAGGTCAATGGAACGCCTGTAGCTAGATAGCTGACTGGTAGCGAAATGGCATGCAAACATCTTCTGATATTTTGTGAAGACATTGTTTGTCACCCTATGTTTGGAATGTGATGTCCAGTTTCATCTCTGTGCACCTCTTGCTGTCATTCCAGTTCATCGTTGTTCTCCTAACCACTGGGACATGAAACATAGAACAGTGTTTACATCTTGGTCTAGGTGCCAAGCTATCTGCCAGAGTTATGAACCAAGGTCTCTCATTTTAAGGATTCTGTCCCTCCCAGTTTGCAACAAATGGCAATAACTGGCATGTTGATGAACAGGAGGCATCACACAATTATCCCACAAAACCTGATATGATTTTTGAGGTTTCATGTGGGTAAAAAAGTTTGCTTTTACTATGGCTTTTATGTCCTCCCACATGTCACAGATTGAAGCTAGGTGCTTGAAAGCATATATAACAAAACAGTTCATAGTCGAGCAGCATTCAGAATCCACATAGATAAAGCCAATCACAAGGAGAAGTGTAACAAATACCTCCTTAAAGTGTATCTGGTGCAAGCAGCATCGGATCTTTAGAGTCCCAGCAACTGTAAATCCAAAAGATCTGCAACATTCCTCCAATTGTAGAACCAACAGACTCATCTCAGTCAAAACATCACTATGTATTGATGTCTGTTGGTGAATAAAACTTCTGTCCTACAATTGGAGGAGTGCTGCAGATTACACACACACACAGATAAAGCATAAGGCCTCTTTCACACGGGCGTCACGGATTCTGTCCGGATGCGTCGCGGGTGCATTTCGGGAAACCCGTGTGAGTGAGCGTGCAATTTCAGTCAGTTTTGTCTGCGATTGCATTGTTCATTTTTTTCCGCGCGAGTGCAATCTGTTTTGCACATGCGTGATAAAAAACTGAATGTAGTACACAGACCTGAACCCGGACTTCTTCACTGAAGTTCGGGTTTGGGTTCGGTGTTCTGTATATTTTATTATTTTACCTTATAACATGGTTATAAGGGAAAATAATAGCATTCTTGATACAGAATGCAAACTGAAATGTCCAATGAGGAGTTAAAAAATAAACTCACCTCATCCACTTGATCGCGCAGCCGGTATCGTCTTACACTGATTTGATATAAAACCAGAACTAATATTTGAACTTTCATTTATTCAGCTGATCCTTCTACATGTAATATGGGGTTTGGTTTCGGCAAACAAGAAAGTTACCTTTCATACTCTATTGTTTGGTTCATGGCTATACATTTTTAGATAACATTTTTAGGTGCTGGTCCAAGAAGTATATCCAGATCCTGTTCTGTTCCTGGAACATCAGAGGAGGATGTGGATTACTGGTTGGTACAGTGTAAAGGGATGCAAAATGTAAGGTGTATACTGGAACTTTGACACAATTTATTTGAGGGAATGTATGCTCTGCTTTTTGATGCAGCTTTTTTAAGGATCTTGCTCCTGCTGATTGATGAAGATAAGTTCTGTATTTACAGTACATCTCACACATCCCCCTTCGTCTCCATTATTGTAAGATCATTTAGAGTTCATAGGTTGTGTCCATAAGCTGGTTCAAACTGGAAAAAAACAGTTTGTAGTGGTATAGTATTGGGGCGGCCAGGAGAACTTCCATATGTGTAATGTTTCCTGTACCGTATGTAATTTGCATCATGTCTAGTCTTCATAGTGATAGGGAAATATCTAGTTTTGCTTTACACTGATTTGATGAATGTAATCCTGCCGAATTTGTATCTGCTGATAATAAAATACTCTGTGGGGCTTTGTTCCCCAGAGAAAGATACATTGGGGGTCATTTATTAAGACCAGCGTTTTAGACGCCAGTCTTAATAACCCTATATCTGGCGGTGGATCCGCTGAAGTTATGAAGGGGCGCCGGCCTCTCCCGAACTTCAGCGCCTCCAGTACCAGGTCTAAATGTAATCCAGCTTCCTAGCTACATTTACACCATTTTCTATGCCTAAAACTGGCGTAGAAAATGATGAATGAGACGGGCCTGCCAGCCTGTCCCCTTCCACGCCCATGCCCACTTTTTTAGACCTAGCGTGAGAAGTCGCAGATTGCGCCGCAATCTGCCCCAGAAATACGCCTAATATACAGTAAGTGTATTTCTGGATAATAGATGACCACGATTGTATTAATGTCTTTCTTTCTCTCCGGTTCACCATAACATTATTTGAACCATGCTGACAGACTTGGAGGCCCTTTGAAGCCTCTCCCAAATTCCAGAAAAGAGGGTTTCCCTGACATGATCAAGCAGTTAGACTATATACATTTTTGAAAAATGTTGCTATTTGGCTTTCTGTGTGGCAGAATTGGTCAATTCTAGCAGAAAATATGGGAAAGTATTAACCTCTTCAAGCGACAGCCAGTTTGGACCAAATACAGGAGCCCCATTTACAAATCTGACATGTGTCACTTTATGTGGTAATAACTTTGGAACGCGTTTACTTATCCAAGCCATTCTGAGATTGTTTTCTCGTTACATATCGTACTTTATGTTAGCGGTGAATTTCAGTTGATACGTTTTACCTTTATGCTTAAAAAAATCCCAAATTTGCTGAAATTTTGGAAAAATTAGCTATTTTCAAAATTAGAATTTCTTTGCTTTTAAAAGGGATAGTGATACTTCAAAAATAGTTATCACTTTACATTCCACATATGTCTACTTTATGTTGGCATCATTTTGCTTTTTAGGAAGTTAGAAGACTTAGAAGTTTAAAAGCACATATTTAAATTTTTAAGAAAATTTCCAAAACCCACTTTAAGGACCATTTCAGTTATAAAGTCGCTTTGTGGGGCTTACACAGTAGAAATCACCCATAAATGACACATTTTCGAAATTACACCCCTCAAGTTATTTAAAAATGATTTTACAAACTATATTAACCCTTTAGGTGTTCCACAAGAATTAAAGCAAAATGGAGCGGAAATTTTAAAATTTCATTTTTTGGGCAGATTATCCATTTAAATCCCATTTTCCTGTACCACAGCAAGGGTTAACAGCCAAAGAAACCTCAATATGTATTACCCTGATTCTGCAATTTACAGAAACCCCCCCATATGTGGTGGTAAACTGCTTTATGGGCACATGGCATGGTGCAGAGGTAGAGGAGCGCCATATTGTTAACCGAGGGAAGATTTTGCTGGAATGGTTTTCAGTTGCCATGTCACATTTGAAGAGTCCCTGAGGTACCCCAAGAAAGAAAAACCCCAAAAGTGACGCCATTTTGGAAACTATCCCAAGGAATAAATCTAGTGATGAAGTGAATGCTTTGACCCAACAAGCGTTTCATAGAATTTAGGCCCCTTTCACATCTGCGTTTTTGCTTTCCGTCCTAGAGTTCCGTCCTCAGGGCTCTAGGACGGAAAGATACTGATCAGGATTATCCCAATGCATTCTGAATGGAGAGAAATCCGTTCACGAGGCATCAGGATGTCTTCCGTTCAGTATGTGAACGTTTTTTGGACGTTGACAAAACCGCAGCATGCTGCGGATTTGTCTCCGTCCAAAAATCCGGAAGACATGCCGCAAGGACAGATCCGGAATTAATGCCCATTGAAAAGCATTAATCTGGATCCGACTTTATTCTGTCGTTTCGGCGCATCGCCGGATCCGATGTTTAGCTTCAAAGAATGGTAACCATGGCAGCCAGGACGCTACTAAAGTCCCGTATGGATCGTATGGCGCATTGCTCACATAGCATAGCTATATGATCCATGCAATGCAGGGACCCGGTGACGTCATCGAGGAGCACCCCGGCCGCCACACGGAAGGTAAGTAGCTTCTCCCCCGGCTCCCCACTTCTTTTTCATGGCAGCCGGGACTTTAGTAGCGTCCTGGCTGCCATGGTTACCTGAAAGCATATTGAAGACTGATCAGTCTTCAATATGCTTTCAGTTGTCTTGCGTTGTGATGGATCCGGCGGGCATTTCCGGCGATGGAAGTGCACGCCGGATCCTCACAACGCAAATGTAAAAGAGGCCTTAGAAACACATGCCTGTGAAAATGAAAAATTAACTTTTATTTCCAATATAAAGTTGCTCTAGCCCCAAATTTTTCATTTTCACAAAATTTGTTATGCATTTTTTCCTGAATATGGCAACACCTCATACGTGGTCATAAACCGCTGTTTGGGGGCACGGCAGCATTCAGAAGGGTGAAAGCGGTATTGGGATTTTCTAACATGTAATTTGCTGAAATTAGTTTAGGGCCGATAACATTTGTATTTTTTCACCAATGTAGCTGTGTGGAGACTTGTTTTTTTGCGGGACAGGCTGTAGTTTTTATTGGTATCATTTCGAGGTACATATGTCTTTTTATACTATTTTTTGTAAAGGTGAAGTAGGCAAAAATGGCAATTCTGTCAGTGTTTTTTATTTTAATTTTTTATAGGGTTCCTCTTGTGGTAAATATTATATGATTATTTTTTTCTGTGGGTTGATACAGTTAGGGCGATACCAAATTTATGTAGGTTTTTTATGTTTTACTACTTTTTAAGCTTAAAATCACTTTTGTGTTAAAAATAAATATTTTGCATCGCCATATACTAAATTCCATAACATTTATATTATTTCACCAATGTAGCTGTGTGGGGGCTTGTTTTTTGCAGGACGGGCTGTAGTTTTTATTGGTATTTTGTGGTACATATGTCTTTTTGATCACTTGTTATTTATTTTTTTATGGATGTGAGGTGACAAAAACAGCAATTCCATCATTTTTTTCTACATTATTTTTTATGGTGTTCACCGCGCAGGATTAGTAGTATGATACTTTGATAACTTTGATAGATCAGGTTGTTACAGACACGGCGATAACAATTATGTTTAGTTTTTTATTGATTTAATTTTTTTAATGACATAAATGAATGGATATGAGAGAAGACAATTTTTATTTTATTTTTATTTAAATTTTTATTTATTTATTTTTTTACTTTTTTTAACACTTTTTTTTATTGATCAAGACCCATCTGGATCTTGAAGATCCAGTGGGCCTGATGGCTATACAGGTCTGATGAGCCTTAGGTACATGGCAACCCGGACTCCTTTGTAAAAGAGAGGGAGCTCCCGATGCAAAAGAGAGGGAGCTCACTCCCTCTCAACCCCAAGAATGCCGCGGGCGGCAGCTGATCACAGCATCTATGGGGTTAAACAGCCGAGGTTGGTGCCAGCACCGATTTTGGCTGTAGCAGCAGAGTGTCAGCTGTATGTAGCAGTTAAGTGTCAGCTCCTTTTTTGCCATCACAGCCACCATCACAATTGGTAGAAAGGACATGGCAGCAGGGAGCATCTTGGGACGATGGGGGGCAGTGGGGGGCAATGACCGCATATGGGGGTACTTACATTTATCAGGGGCACTTGGGCACGGTGGCAGACATGCCTGATTTCAGGCTGTGATCTCGATTGTGGAGATCACAGCCTGAAACCGGCATTTTTCTTAATGAAGCTCTCCGAATGTTTAGTCTGCAGAGACTAACCAATTGGACTGCTTACCGACAAGGGACCCCTCTGATTGGTCCCTTGCCGGCTTCCCCGGTGTCTCTACTCTCCGGGAGAACGGAGACTCCGGGGCTGTGACACTTTATAGTGTCACAGCCCCGGTAAGCAAATTGGACGTCACTGTACGTTAAAATGCAGTAAGTCACTTGCAATTTGGACGTACAGTTACGTCCAAATGTGTGAAAGGGTTAATTTTAGGAGTGTCATCACCAGAACATGGGTATTGAACATTATGTTTTTCAACTGCAAGATAACAATGTAAAATACACAACCAGAAAATAAAAAAAGTACACCTGGAAAACAGATTGGTAAAGTATAATCTGCTAGTGGTGCTTGGTCAATGATCACACAACCAAGGTGATGCGCCTTTATTTTGGGTCCTGCAGCAGGGTAAATGTAAGGCAGAGTCACATTAATACTGGGCGGCATCTCCTCTTGCTGCATTACAGGCTGCCACTCTGGAATGGTAATGGTCATACAGATGCTGGATACCCCCCGGTGGTATGTCATTCTCAGCTCTTTCAACCTGGACCTGTAGTTCAGCCAAGGTGGTTGTTCGCGGCTGAGCATGGGAGATTCATCGCCCCATTTAGTCCTAGTCATTGTCGTTATGGGAGAGAAATGGCGACCACAGGAGCTGTTAGATAAGGACTTGTGTACACAAACGTGTGCTGCCCGTTGCCGTATTGCGGACTGGATTTGCGGATCCGCAATACACGTACACCGTTCCGTGTGCATTCCGCATCAAGGATGCGAACCCAGTCACTTCAATGTGTTCGCAAATCCGGAGATGCAGAACGGTGCGGAACGGAATCATGGAACGGAACACTACAGAAGCACTGCGGAGTGCTTCCATGGGGTTCTGTTCCATACTTCCGTTCCGCAAAAAGATAGAGGAACGGACGAAGGCAGACCCACCTCAAATGAGCCGATGACATCACATTGAAATCTATACATAAAAGGTGAGTTCACTAATACGTGCAGCAGAATGACTACTGGTCTACTACTATGTCCAGCAGTTTTTCTTTAACTAGCCATAGTGGGAAGGCTGCAGAAGACATATGTATCCACTAGATGGCAGACTGTTTCCATACACAAATTGTACATTGCATATTGCTACAGAGAAGACGTGTTCAGGTTATGGAGCTGCTGAATAAATTCCTAATTTAATCATTATAGCTCATTCCTGGCTGGATACACGGACATCTTTCACATCAAATACTGCCCTGCAGTATACTATTGGCACCCCAGTAACGATGAGACTTGGATAAAGTAGATTCCTCAGGTTTATGTCTCTGAGGCTCCATGACGCATCATTTATACCGGCCGATGTTACATTTTCACCTCTGTGGGAGGGGCTTAGTTGTGTGCTCCTCCCACTGATATGTACTGGCAGGTAGCTGCTATACAGCAGACTCACTTACTGGGTTTGGGGTCATGGAGTTAGCATAATTAGTAATTACCAACATTTTAGCTGATAAATTTGAGGCCTCCAAGCCCTGCATGCTGTATGTACTGGGGGCACTATAGGGGCATTTTAACTACTGGGGCACTAAGGGGGACATTACAACTGCAGGGCATTAAAGAGGTTGTTATGACAACTAAGGGTACTATAATGGACAATATAACTATTGGGGCATTACAGTATTTTTAATACTGGGAAACTTCAGAGCCTGTCCCAGAGGTGAGACCTGCACCTATCTGACATTTATGGCATATCATAACAGTATGCCATAAATTTCCCAGATGGGAATATCCCTTTAATACATTTTCCTCTGGAGTTCATTAGTTACCCATCCTTCAAGTATTTAGCCCTGTACCCATTCAATACACCCCTAAGGCTAATTTCACTCTAGCGTTTTTTTGCAGATCCGTCATGTATCTGCAAAAACGCTTCCGTTACAATAATACAACCACATGCAACCACATGCTTGAAAGTTAATAGGGGGCGGATCCGTTTTCTATTGTGCCAGATTGTGTCAGAGAAAACGGATCCGTCCCCATTGACTTATATTGTGTGCCAGGACGGATCCGTTTGGCTCCGCTTCGTCAGGCAGACAGCAAAACGCTGCCGGCAGAGTTTTGGTGTCTGCCTCCAGAGCGGAATGGAGACTGAACGGAGGCAAACTGACGCATTCTGAGCGAATCCTTTTCTATTCAGAATGCATTAGGGCAAAACTGATCCATTTTGGACTGCCTGTGAGAGCCCTGAATGGATCTCACAAACGGAAAGCCAAAACACTAGTGTGAAAGTAGCCTAAGATAATTATACAAAACAGGAGTGCAGGAGAAATGGCGCAATTTAATATTTAAATTTTTTTTTTTAAGAAACACACAAGAAATCCTTTATTTATTATAAAATGGTCTTGGATTTCTGTGTGTCTGGCCCTTTAACCCCTTAAGGACCGGAGTTTTTTGGTTTTTTTTGCGTTTTTGTTTTTGCGCTCTCTGCCTTCCCAGAGCCATAACTTTTTTATTTATCGGTTCACATGGCCATATGAGGGCTTGTTTTTTGCGGGACAAGTTGTACTTTCCAACGCCACCACTTAATATTGCATATGATGTAGTGGGAAGCGGAAAAAAAAATTACAAAAGGGGTGAAATTGCAAACAAAAAGCAATTCCACCACAGTTTTGCGAGTTTTTAAATTCCGATGTTCGATGTGCGATAAAACTGACCAGTTAGTTTTATTCTACAGGTGAGTACGAATGCGGCGATACCCTATATCAGTGGTGGCGAACCTATGGCACGGGTGCCAGAGGCGGCACTCAGAGCCCTCATTGTGGGCACCCGCACCCTGGAAAGTCTATGGTGTACCAATATGCCTTAGACTTTTCCTGCCATTCACCAGTGCAGGGCACACTATGAACAGCACAGGCAGCACACTGAATGTAGGCAGGCTATTATAGCTATATGATAAAGTACATGGAAGATATACTATATTGGACTGTAGTATTCTGGGTAAATTGCAGTGTTGGCACTTTGCGATAAATAAGTGGGTTTTGGGTTGCAGTTTGGGCACTCGGTCTGTAAAAGATTCGCCATCACTGCCCTATATGTATAGGTTTTCTTGCGTTTTGATGGGAAAAAAAATTCAAAAGTGGGAAGAAAATCTGTTTTACTTTTTTGTCGCCATATTTTGACCCCTATAACTTTTTTGTAAATATGTGTACGGAGCTGTATGAGGGCTCATTTTTCCCGTAGTAATTGGATCTGTGTATGACTTTTTGATCACCTTTTTTAAAAAAAATGTAAGGAAATGAAGTGTTCAATGTGTTTATATTTTTATAGTATGGGCGTTTTCGCACATTGTGACACCCATGATGTGCATTTTTTAAAACATTTTTAAATTTTATTTTCATTTTGGTAAAAGGAGGGTGATTTTAACTTTTATGTTTTTTTATTTATTTTATTTTAAACTTT
The DNA here is from genome assembly GCA_033119425.1 of Bufotes viridis. NCBI lineage: Eukaryota > Metazoa > Chordata > Amphibia > Anura > Bufonidae > Bufotes > Bufotes viridis. Next base: position 240,705,855 of record CM065592.1, read on the forward strand.
TTTTTTTTACACTTTTCTATAGTTCCTATACTATAACAATCAATGATCTGATTGCTATTCTCATACACTCCAATGCAATAGCATTGGAATATATCAGAAAATCGCATATTTCCTATGGAGCCTATTACAGGCTATGGCTCCATAGGAAATACAATACAGCAGCCTGGGTTTCATTCATAGAGACCCAGGCTACTGCAGGCACGCTCCAGACATGAGCCGCGGGTGTCTGCTTCAAGAAGCAGGCCGCCACCCATAGCTATGGCGCCCGCATCGGGCAGGAGAGGGCGCCATGTTTAGGGAGCGGACACAGGATGTACCCGTATGTCCTGTGTTCTTAAGAGGTTAAGGGAGGTGGAGGCTCCTTCACCTTTCTCCTTGGATTCTTGGAGGAGGTTCAGTGTCGCTCTTCAGGCAGATTTTTGGGGCCCAAAGAGGGTCACATTGCATGAAAGAGAAAGAAAATAATGATCAGCAAAGAAATTCCCAAACACAAGAGGAGAATAGCTGCCAAACTTGCCTGATCTAGTCCTGTGAGGCTCATCAGAGGCCCCCTAATGGTGAGAGCCAGCCGGGGAGACAGGCTGAGGTCAGGTTGTCACCTCAATTTATACCCAGCCCCAATTATTAAACCATAAGTAATGGTTCCCAATATGATATCACAGGTAAATAAGTCATTGCCAGGATTCTAATGATGACATCACAAGAAGGGTCTAACCATGACACCGGCCATATTGAATGTAATATGGTAAAGACTACAGTTAATGGGTTAGTAATTCGTCCTTTCAGAGCATGGAGTAACTGCAAATGGTTTGTTCATTACTGTAATGTTATTTAACATTATAAAATTAATTGTTTTGCCATGTATTGCACCCAGCATAGCCATTTATGGATGGCAGAGGCAAGGGTTAATAATCCTGACTCAGCCCTTTGCAGGAGTTTGGGTGGGGATCCAGGATCTGCCCTCAACTCAGTTAGGGAGTGCTTAGTGAAAGTTCAGAAAGGAAGGACGTTGTGCCTTATGCTCACTCTTCTCAGGCCAAGAAAGCTACTGAGACTAACAAGTCTTTGTAAGATCCATGGAAAGAGAGAAGGATAGAGAGAGAAGGGGTGAAAAGAAGAATCTGCATGGCCACTCATAGAAGTCAGTAAGGTAATCTGCAACTACAGCCATTCAGACTCTGCTGCAGTGAGAAACACTGTTAAGACACCCTTCACACCTGGACACACCCTGGCCAGACACGACATCAAAACCCTGTATCTCACAGTGGACATTACATCCATTACTACCAAGGTAATGTTGCCAGCCATAGATTCTACTGAGAGATCTTAGTAAGATAATGTACAAAGAGGGTCATAACTCCCATCCTTGCCTAAATCTATACACCACTATCTAGTAGGAGAATTGCACTGTGTACTTTTGGAACTTCAGTTTTGTTGTACAGTAAAGAGATGAAAGTATTCTTTTATCTCTGGCCTATTTTTCTGACTCCTACACCATATGCTGGCCATTGCACTCTATATGCCCTGACATGAACCCATTCAGGCACTCCAACTAACATCAAGCAGGAGCCCTAGAATGAGGGTGTGCGCTTCCTTGCACTGTATGGCCCTAGGGAGCAACGATGTGTGGACAGCTGCCATGACTGACAGTGGTAGTGGTTCTGGCTGTCACAAATATCCTACGCTCCGGCTCCTCATTGCTGTCAAGGTCCTTGCCTTTTGCTAAAGAGCCTGATAATCACTTGTGTTCCTGACTTTTACTTCGTTCCTGGACTCTGCTTATCGTCTGATCCCTGTTTGCTTGCTTTGACTCTCCTGTTGCCGACCTGGATTGTCTGACCTGTACCTGTGCCGCCTGCCCTCACCTATTGCCTGTCTGACCACGTCTCTGCCTCAGCCTCATCCTCCTGTCCTGCACCGTTGCTCCTGGTAACGTCTCTGCTCGCCTGACTACGCTTATACTTCAGGTACCTACTCAGTTACCTCCTGGTCTGCCCAGACCAGCTGCCACTGAATCAGGGATTGCTCTGGAGTAGCCCCTGGTAACTACCCTCGCCTATCCTCACCATCAGAGGCTCTAGTGAAAACCAGGTAGTTTTACTTAGAAACACCCCTCCAGAGTATAGCCAGTCAGTGGCACAGTGGGTTCACACTGATCCGTGACAGTACACCGAGGCCATGAATCCCGCTGGTTATCCCAAGCCTGTCATCCAGGAACTGAAGTAAAGCGCCTGAGCGAATGCCAGGATGTCTTAATGCAGTTTTTGCTAAATGTTGATGCTCGACTGGATGCCATCTCGTCTCCAGTTACGGCAGGGTCGCCAGTCACGGATACTCCGGCTATGCCCACTTCAGTGAATCCGGATTTGTTAACCGCAGGTGTGAAACTCCCATCCCGCTATGGGGAGATGCTAAAACCTGTCGTAAATTCCTGAATCAGTGTTTGATCCACTTTGAGTTGCATGGTCGGAGGTTCCCTACTGATTGCTCCAAGGTTGCCTTCATCGTGTCCCTGCTGTCTGAGGAGGCCCTGGCCTGGGCAAATCCTATATTGTAACATGGAGGTCCAGAGACCACTAATCTGAAAATGTTTCTGGCTGTCTTCCAGCAGGTCTTTGAGGAGCCTGGCCGCACGTCTTCAGCTACATCAGCTCTGCTATTTCTACGACAGGGTTCCTCGTCTATGGGTCAGTACGCCATCTAGTTCCGAACCCTGGCTGCTGAACTTGCATAGAACAATGAGGCTCAACTGATGGTGTTCTGGGAGGGCCTTTCTGAACGGATTTAGGATAAATTAGCAGGTCGCGACCGTCCGTCTACTCTGAATGACCTGATCACCTTGGCCACAAGGATAGATATGCGTTTCAAGGAACGTTCTAAGGAGGTTGCATGCACCAGAAGACCACCTCGTGTGGCTCTATCCTTCCAGGGGTAGGCCCTTCCTCTATTCTCGACAAAGAGAAGTCCTCTCATAAACTCTCTGTTCCGGTGACTCTCGCACAAGGGAGTCACATTGTGTGTGCCTGCAGTCTTGGACTCCGGGTTAGCCGGTAATTTCATTCAGCAAGCTCTGGTCCATCAGTACCGACTTCCTACTATCCCGCTGGGAAGGCCTCTGTCAGTGGCTTCTGGTAATAGACTGCCACTCCCTGAACTGGAGCTCTCCGTAACTATGCCCCTTAAGCTGCAATTTGTGGTTTTGCCTTCTGAAATTATCTCCTTCTATGTGCTGCCAGCCTCCGTGAATCCGGTGATCCTCAGTCTCCCCTGGTTATGTCCGCAAACTCCAGTTGTGGATTGGCACTCCGTTCCGATTCTGCGTTTGTGATTATCCTGTCACTCCTACTGCCTGTCAAAGGCTTGACCTGCTTCCTCGCCTACTGCACCAATGGACCTGCTGGACTCTCAGCAGCATCAAATGTCTAAAAGAAGCAAGCTTTCCGAGCACCTCAAATACTGCAACGGCATACTTAAAGAACTACTCTCCAAGTCTTCGTTTGGATCTTCCAGCGAAAGTAGCAGCGACAGTTCTGATGAGAGCGAAGGCTCAGATGACAGTGGCTCTGGGGTCTGTCGGGGTGTGTGCTTTGCTTCTGAGGGTTCCGCTCCACAGATTCCACTCAGCCTAATCAAAGCATGATTACAGTTGGTTTCATGTTACCCTGCTCTAGGGGCGGCACGCATCGCCCCCTAGGCTGGCTGGGGTTAGGTCAGGTGACCTCGCTGACCAATCCTGGCTCTCCTGCATGTACTTAAGTCGTTCAGACCCCTCCCCAGATGCCTCAGTTTCAAGGTCCTTGTCTTTTGCTAAAGAGCCTAATAACCACTTGTGTTCCTGACTTGTACTTCGTTCCTGGACTCTACTTATTGTCTGATTCCTGCCTGCTTGCTTTGACTCGACCTGTTGCCGACCCAGATTGCCTGACCTGTACCTGTGCCGCCTGCCCTGACCTATTGCCTGTCTAACCACGTCTCTGCCTCATCCTTGAGTCCTGCACCGTTGCTCCTGGTAACGTCTCTGCTCACCTAACTACACTTATACTTCTGGTACCTACTCAGGTACCTCGTGGTCCATCCGGACCAGCGGCCACTGACTCGGGAATTGCTGTGGAGTAGCCCCTGGCAACTACCCTAATGGATCAAGTCTATCCTCACCATCAGAGGCTCTAGTGAAAACCAGGTAGTTGCTTAGACACGCCCCTCCAGAGTATAGCCAGTCAGTGGCACAGTGGGTTCACACCTGCTGATCCGTGACACCTACACAGTATAATGCCTCCTTAGTGCCCCTACATAGTATTTATTCCCCCTTTGTGCCTCCACATAGTAGAATGCCTTAGTACTCCCATACAGTAGAATGCCCTTTTAGTGCTCCCTCACAGTAGATATACCCCCTTAGTGCCCCGACACAGGAGAATGCTGCCTTTATTGCCTCCACACAGTAGAATGACCATTTTATTGCCCCCACACAACAAAATGCCCCTTTTAGTGGTCTCTTAAGATAAAATCCCCTTTTTAGTGTCCCCTTACAGTAGAATGCCACCTTTAGACCCCCCTTACAGTAGAATGCCCCTTTTAGTCCCCCCCTTACAGTAGAATGCTCCTTTTAGTGCCCTCTTACAGTAGAATGCCCCTTTTAGTTTCCCCTTACAGTAGAATGCCTTTTTATTGCCCCCACAAAGTAGAATGCCCCCACAAAGTAGAATGCACCCTTAGTGCCACCAGACAGTAGTTATTTCCCCTTAGTGTCCCCACACAGTAGTTATGGCTCCTTACTCTCTAATAAATACGTGACATTAGATCACCCTCTAGATCAGACATTAGATCTTGGTGTCCTGACAGAATAGGTATAATCATACACACTGGCTTTAGCAAAATGGCTACTGCAGCTTTACTGCACGTCTCCACCTAGTGTTCCCCCTAGTGCTTGGAGCATTACTTATATACCATTGGATGCTTTTCTGATGTCACTAACAAGTGTCCTCCGACACAACATCGGGGGTTGCTGCCCCGTTGAAGACACTCATGGTAATAAACCGGACTGTGTAAAATTACAGAAGGAGGTGGGCCAGGAAAACCAAGCGTGATGATAACCATGCTTATTGATCCTGGCCCACCTCCATCTGCATAAAAATCAGATCCTCTCCCAGCATAACTAGAAAAGGCAGGACCCCACAGAAAATTTTTGAACAGGCACCATCCCCTCCCAAGCAACTTCCCCACAACCCCCCTCCCACAGTTAGTCAACACCACCCACACTTGCCAAAATCCCCCCAACCGCTCTGTAGTTAAGCCTTCTTAGTGCCACCATACAGTAGTTATGCTCCCTTAGTCCATCCTCATAGTAGTGCTCCTCCTAGGGTTGCACCTTTCTCAACAAAAAATACCAGCCAAGTTTACACTGATAAAGCGGGGTGTGGCTTAATATGGAGTGTTATATGGCATCAATGATTTGATCATATGTTGTTGTTTTTTTATAAAACTTAATTACTTTCCTGTTGGGGACTCCCCTATGTACTTAACATTTATTAACTTTGTATGTTAAAGTTGTCTCTTCTGGGTCTCAAGCCCAAAATCTTCTGCATTGAAGGTAAAAACTCTAACTACTAAGCCATAGAGCTCAATCCTAGTAAATTTACATTTTTCAGTGGGTAAAAACCTCATGTATTATGTATTCACATTTACAATATACTGGATTCATAAAAGTTTACTTTTTTCCCCTGTTGTGGTACACCCCTGTGAATTTAGCATTTATTGTCTATTTTAAACTTGTCTCTGCCAGGTATCGAACCCATGACCTTTTGCATTGAATGCAAAAATGCTAACCGCTGATCGATAGAGCTTAATATTAGCAAACTAAAGATTTTCTATGGCTAATAACCTTTTATTTTTTCAGTGTATTACATATTCAGCTGTGGAATGTACTGGAATCTGTAGATATGTCTCTATATTTACCAGGACACTGTATGCAAGTTTATATATATATATATATTAATATATACAAGGACATTTATATTTTTTTAGCAATTGCTGGCAGTCTTAGAAAAATACTGGGTATGCAGGTGGAACACCAGCCAGGTGGCAACCCTAGATCCCCCTAATATAAGTAAAGGCTACATGTGGTGAAAATAAAATCTGTAACAAATTAATCACTATCTCCCGATGACCAGAGACCATCCCAATCTTCCCAGCAGGCATGATCCCCGATCCATTCACTCCTCTACTCAGTCCTGCGTTACGCCTACTCAAGAGAGTACGGCCAGGGAATAAGGCTCAGGCTGTAATAGATGACACACCTCTTCTGGGCACTCACACAGTAGTCATTATTACTGTGTGTGTATACTGGCAGTAGGGTGGTCACTTTCATAACCCCAAAAAGGAACACAGCACACTAGGGACAGTGGGTCATGATACAACACACAGCAAGGAAACCATAGTGGGGAGCTACACACATAGAGGAATATGCACTTTTATCTGTGCAGAAAAACCACAAGGTTGTACAGTACCAGCAAAGTGTATGAAATGAAACAAATTTCATGTACACTTTGCAGATATTTTGTGTGAAATTGACCTGCCGTGCTGAGTCAGTTAGACTACTTGTTCAAAAACAGCTCTCTCTGAAAGTGTCAGTTTTGACCTCACTTTATCAGTTTAGGAGTTAAAGGGGTACTCCGGTTACCATAAATATAACTTATGTTTTAGACTAATTCATCATTAATAATTACCTAATATAATGTAAATGTCACATATTTACAGTTCAGTACTTATAAAAGTAGTGTTCTTCCTCTGCTTCCCACTGTGTTTTCTCATAAATTACCATGCCATCGACCTGTAGTTCTGAGCCTTTGTTAGGTCGAGCATGCTCAGTGTGTTGCTATCAATTCTCTAGCTAAATGTCTTGTGAAACAAAAGGCGTTCTAGTGTGCTGGTGATGACTGAGTAGAGGGGGCGTGACTGGACTGTAATATCAGACAGTCAATCAATAAACATCAACACTCACAGCAGGAAAGCTAGGGATTGTGGGGATTGTAGTTTTGTGAGGGAAGATCAGGTGCAATGATACTCTGTGTGTTGCAGGCTCACACAGGAGTTAGACAAATGGATTGCAAGGTAAATTAAAACTTTGGTTATATGTATAGGTATAGGCTATGGCTGGGTCACAACTTGCAGCCTTAATGCAGTTTTTCAAAAATTAAGTTACTTTACCGGAATACCCCTTTAAGCGAGTCAAAGGTTTCTAAAGTGCTTTACATGACATGTTGAATGTGTCTACCATTCTGCCAGAAGGACTAAAAGTTTAATCCAGTCTTCGTGACCACACAAAAGACTGTGGGATTTGACATTTCAGGTGAGCCATATTGGCCCACCTGAAATGGCTTAACATAGCTTAATACTTTCACACATTGTAAGTCCATTTTCTACAAATCACACTAGTTAAAACGGGTGTATCCAGACCTTTGCTTCGACCTGTGTGTGTGTGTGTGTATATATATATATACACATACACACACACACAGTATCTCACAAAAGTGAGTACACCCCTCACATTTTTGTAAATCTTTTACTATATCTTTTCATGGGACAACACTGAAGATCTGACACTGTGATGTAAAGTAGTCAGTGTACAGCTTGTATAACAGTGTAAATTTGGTGTGCCCTCAAAATCAACACACACTGGTTACTGGACGTTCAACATGGCACCTCATGGCAACGAACTCTCTGAGGGTCTGAAAAAAAAGAATTGTTCCTCTACATAAAGATGGCCTAGGCTATAAGAAGATTGGCAACACCCAGAAACTGAGCTCCAGCACGGTGACCAAGACCATACAGCGGTTTAAAAAGACAAGTTCCACTCAGAACAGGCCTTCTCATGGTTGACCAAAGAAGTTGAGTGCACGTGCTCAACATCATTTCCAGAGTTTGTCTTCTTAAAATAGACATATGAGTGCTGCAAACATTGCTGCAGAGGTTAAAGGGTTGGGAGGGTCAGCCTTTCATTGCTAAGACCATATGCCGCACACTGCATCAAATTGGTCTGCATGGCTGTCGCCCCAGAAGAAAGCCTCTTCTAAAGATGATCCACAAGAAACCCTGCAAACAGTTTGCTGAACACAAGCAGACTAAGGACATGAATTACTGGAACCATGTCCTGTGGTCTGATGAAACCAAGATAAACTTATTTGGTTCAGATGGTGTCAAATGTGTGTGCGGGCAACAAGGTGAAGAGTACAAAGACAAGTGTGACTTGCCTAGAGTCAAGCATGGTGGTGGGAGTGTCATGGTTTGGGGCTGCATGAGTGCTGCCGGCTGTGGGGACGTACAGTTTATTGAGGGAACAATGAATGCCAAAATGTGCTGTGACAAACAGAAACAGAGCATGATCCCCATCCTTTAGCAACTCGGCCGCAGGGCAGTATTCAAACATGATAATGACCCCAAACACACCTCCAAGGCGACCACTGCCTTGCTAAAGAAACTGAGGGTAAAGGTCGTGGACTGGCCAAGCATGTCTCCAGACCCAAACCCTATTGAGCATCAGTGCAGCATCCTCAAATAGAAGGTGGAGGAGTGCAAGGTCTCTAACATCCACCAGCTCCGTGATGGAGGAGTGGAACAGGATTCCAGTGAAGGAGGAGTGGTGATGGAGGAGTGGAACAGGATTCCAGTGAACCTCCAGTAAATATTGACACAAAATATTGACACTTTGAGCACAATTTGGCCATTTTCACTTAGCGTCGTACTCACTTTTGTTGCCAGCAGTGTGTTGAGTTATTTTGAGGACACACCAAATTTACACTGTTATACAAGCTGTACACTGACTACTTTACATTGAATTAAAGTATATTAGTATATAAAGTACATTAACTGTATATAGTTAAAGTTGCTTTAAAGGGAGTTAGTCAACAGGAATTTTGCTGTTAAAGGGAAAATATCACCAGATTTATGGTGTTCAGACTAAGAGAAACATAAACAGATCCCCTTAGCAAAAAGCTAGGTAACTATTTCACCCAGCCGTTTTGCCAAAATCTTGTACTGAACAGCTCCAGCGCATAATGATAAGTCCTGCATTTCCGGCATAAATGCCGGGTTTTGGCCGCACAAAAACTGTGGCACGCAGCGTTTTTTGTTCGGCCGACAGACGGCGTTTGCGCTGTATCCGGCCCCCGTGGATCTCTGAAATAGAGATGTGAACGCAGCCTGTCAGTTGGTCTTTGCACCAGTTTTGATAAATCTCCACCGCTGTGTCTAGTCTAACAGCAACATTTCTGGGAACGGATTTCCTTTAAAGCCTGAAATGTGGAAGACTGACCACTGATTTAGAATAGTTAGACTAAATAATAAAGCTATATAAGTACCTCCTATACTTCCATACTATATATGACTTGTATTAGAAGCAGTATAACTTCTTATATAAAATTAAGCCTTATATGAGCTTCCTATTAAGTAATACTTTCCTTGCAACTGACAGTATATCTGATTCCAGTTACGCCAGTATTACTAATGGTCAAAAAGTTTTATTTTATGCCTACCTGATCTTCATAACATAACTCTCTATTGCCCACTACTCGCATTTATTGAACTGTAATTCACTATATACTTTCAGCTTGATTAAGGGTCTTGCCTGAACACATAGCTAGCTTCATCCAAGGTTAACTATACATAATTGTTTCAGCGCTATTGCAATAGATTTGCAATCTATATCTTGCCGCAAGTATATGAGTCATGGCTTTTTATATCCTCAAAGTGATATCATAAATCCATTACACTTAAAACAACTGTTAGTCCATTTCCAAGTCAATCATCTCACATGTAATATAACTGGGAGTGAGATGACTAAGCTTTACACTACTGCTTGAAAAATGCATCCCCTCTGCTCACAGACAGCTGGGTGTGTAAGCAATGGCGGGTTTACACGGCCTCATAGTTGGGTAAATAATTGGGAATGAACACTTCTTTAAGGAGTATTCCAGTTGTTAGGATAGGGGATAGCTATCAGATCACAAGAATGGAGCCCCCCTGAAATGAATGAAGTGGCCAGTTGCATATGTGTGCAGCCACTCCATTCATTTCTATGGGAGTTCCAGGAGGTAGCCAAATACAGCACTCTGCTTTCTCCAGAATTTCCATAGAGATAAATGGAGTGGCCGCACATATGCCTGACCAGCCGCTCTGTTCATTTCAGTGGGGCTGCATGGGGATACACAGCCCCGTTCTCATGATCAGTAGGGGTCCCAGTGGTAGCATAGGGGATAATTTCTAAAACTACCCCTTTAATTTATTTTTCGTGTCTTGTGCTATCCGTGCTCCCATAAAATGAAATCTATGAAACATGCAGATTTCAGTCATAATCTATGCTACCCAGAAGACCGTGAGAGTTCCAGGTTGCATTGACTCCACACCATTGAGCTAAGCTCTATGCACTTCTTTAAAAGACAAAACAAGTGGCTCACCAACATTGATAAATGGGATGGAGGTGCTCTGGTCGCTAAGTTCCCATTTCAGATGTCGCAATACAATAGAGATATATCAGACTGGCACTCTCCAATGACTGGCAATGTTGCAAAGATTTTTTCACAAAATAGATTCCTAAAACGTATAATAATATACAAAAAATACCATATATGATAAATCAAAAACACCTAAAAGCGCTAAATATCTAGTACAGGGCCCTCGCAGATTTTTAAAATATGGACTATATCCACCTTCTCATCAAAATGTAAAAAATGTTAAAAAATTTATCCAGTTGATGGATTAACAGATATCCTATATTTTCCTTCTGATTGTAATAATCAGTTCCATTTTTCCTTATTGTGCTCTGTGTAAATGTTGGTATTTGTAGAAATCCTAACTCCGCCAGTGATGTTCCTGAAGTAATGCAGCATACAATAGGTAACAGGTCTGTGCTTGATTAGGATAGTGTTCACACTGTGTGCGCTTTATCACACCAGATGAGAATAATTGCTGTGTCCACACTTCACATGTGTTTTACTTTTAAAGATATGAGAAAAGTCCATGTAAGATGGTTATAATAGTTGTATTACACATGTGTTTTGCTTGAAGACAACCACATTAGCCTTCCATCTGTGATATTGGTGATGTAAGGTATAATAGTTATTCATTTATTGTCAGACCCAGGGATACTTACCTGCACTTCTGGTTGACCCATCACTTCATCTACTTTAGGCCCCTTTCACACGGGCGAGTTTTCCACACGGGTGCAATGCGTGAGGAGGACGCATTGCACCCGCACTGAATCCGGACCCATTCATTTCTATGGGGCTGTGCACATGAGTGGTGATTTTGGCGCATCACTTCTGCGTTGCGTGAAAATCGCAGCATGCTCTATATTGTGCGTTTTTCACGCAACGCAGGCCCCATAGAAGTGAATGGGGTTGCGGGAAAATTTGCAATCATCTGCAAGCAAGTGCGGATGCAGTGCGATTTTCCCGCATGGTTGCTTAGCAACGGGACCAGATCTTTATTATTTTCCCTTATAACATGGTTATAAGGGAAAATAGTAGCATTCTTAATAAAGAATGCATAGTAAAATGAAGAGGAAGGGGTTAAAAATAATAAAAATTAACTTACCTTAGCCACTTGATCGCGAAGTTGCGATCTGTCTTCTCTTTTCCAGCATCAGCTAACAACTAAAGGACCTGTGATGACGTCACATCACATGGTCCAATCACATGGTCCATCTTACCCAGGGCCGGACTGGGGATAAAAACCAGCCCTGGAAAAAGTTGCATACCAGCCCCACAGCACTGCGTCATTATTTACTTGTTTATAAAACACGTGTGTAAACAAGAATATGAACTTTGGCCCAGTGTTCATATTATCACAGTAGACCAACTTTTCCCAACCAGGATGCTTCCAGCCGTTGCAAAACTACAACTCTCAGCATGCCCAGACATGTTATGGTGGATCTGTGGATGACACTGTTATGGGGGATCTGTGGATGACACTGTTATGAGGGATCTGTGGATGACACTGTTATGGGGATCTGTGGATGACGCTGTTATGGGGGATCTGTGGATGACACACTGTTATGGGGGATCTGTGGATGACACTGTTATGGGGGATCTGTGGATGACACTGTTATGGGGGATCTGTGGATAACACTGTTATGGGGGATCTGTGGATGACAGTGTTATGGAGATCTGTGGATGACACTGTTATGGGGGATCTGTGGATGACACTGTTATGGGGGATCTGTGGATGACACTGTTATGGGGGATCTGTGGATGACACACTGTTATGAGGGATCTGTGGATGACACTGTTATGGGGATCTGTGGATGACACACTGTTATGGGGATCTGTGGATGACACTGTTATGGGGGATTTGTGGATGACACACTGTTATGGGGGATTTGTGGATGACACACTGTTATGGGGGATCTGTGGTTGACACACTGTTATGGGGGATCTGTGGATGACGCACTGTTATGGGGGATCTGTGGATGACGCACTGTTATGGGGGATCTGTGGATGACACTGTTATGGGGGATCTGTGGATGACACTGTTATGGGGGTCTGTGGATGACACTGCTATGGGGGATCTGTGGATGACACTGTTATAGAACTCTGTGGATGACACTGTTATGGGGGATCTGTTGATCACTGTTATGGGGGTACTTTCACACCTGCGGCACAGCTATCCGGCCTATCCGGGCTGTTCACCTGCCGGATCCGCCATGCCGCAAGTACCTGTGCACTGCCGTGCTGCCGCTCTGTCCCCATTGACTATAATAGGGGCAGGGGATGGAGCTATGGCGCAGCACGGCAGAGATCACTGGACTAAAAAGTTGGACATGCAGTACTTTTTAGTCCGGCGATCTCTGCCATTCTCTGCCATTCCCGGTAGGCCAGTCCGGCCCTGATCTTACCATGGTGATGGACCATGTGATTGGACCATGTGATGTGACGTCATCACAGGTCCTTTAGTTGTTAGCTGATGCTGGAAAAGAGAAGACAGATCGCAACTTCGCGATCAAGTGGCTAAGGTAAGTTAAGTTTTATTATTTTTAACCCCTTTATCTTCATTTTGCTTTGCATTCTTTATTAAGAATGCTATTATTTTGCCTTATAACCATGTTATAAGGGAAAATAATAAATTCTACAGAATACTCTACCCGAAACCGGACTTCAGTGATGTCACGCTCGGGAATACCGCCAGGAAGGTTAACAGAGGCTGTAATCAGTGGCAACTCTAGGAACAATATATAGGGGGGGGGGGGGGCACATAAGATACCACAGTGAAAAATGAGGGGGCACTAATAATTTTCACCACTTAATCATGCTACTGAAAAAAATGTAACCTGTGAGTGAATGTGCCTGTCTTTGCAATGCACTGGATGCAGGAGTCTGTACCGCACTGGACGCAGTACTTTGCAACACACTGGACGCAGTACTTTGGAACACACTGGAAGCAGGACTTTGTAACGCACTGGACGCAGGACTTTGTAACGCACTGGACGCAGGACTTTGTAACGCACTGGACGCAGGACTTTGTAACGCACTGGACGCAGGACTTTGTAACGCACTGGACGCAGGATTTAAAAAAAGAACACTAACAAGAGAGAGAATACAAGCCTTCCCCTGGCCCTGCTACCTACATGCCCATTCTGTCTCCTCAGTAAATGTTGCCTGCTCTTCACGTGCACTTATGAAACAGTCTGCCTCCTGCAGAGTCCGCACGTACGAGAGGCAGGGACAGCGAGATAGCAGTGGCTGTGAAAGGAAAAGTTCCAGAGCATACAATGACAGCCCCAGAGCCTTTCTGCTGCCTGGCCAACCCAGCCTGCAGGACATCAGAGAGGCCTGGGGTCCACATTATAGCACCACTACATTTCCATTTATTTATTATCAAAAAGCATCATACATAACTAAAAAAAACATAACATTTTTTACTGTCCCTTTAAGCAAAAGCCAGAATATAATAAAAGACAAAAACGATGTGTGGATGGTGTACTGTTATGGGGGATCTGTGGATGACACACTGTTATGGGGGATCTGTGGATGACACACTGTTATGGAGGATCTGTGGGTGACATTGTTATGGGGGATCTGTGGATGACACACTGTTATGGGGGATCTGTGGATGACGCACTGTTATGGGGTATCTGTGGATGACACACTGTTATGGGGGATCTGTGGATGACACTGTTATGGGGGATCTGTGGATGACACTGGTTTGGGGGATCTGTGGATGACACTCTGTTATGGGGGCATCTGTGGATGACACACTGTTATGGGGGACCTGTGGATGACAGACTGTTATGGGGGATCTGTGGATGACACTGTTATGGGGGAAATCTGTGGATGACACTGTAGCAATTGTCCCCCACACTGCCCCCACAGTAGTAATTGCCCCCCACACTGCCCAGACAGTAGTAATTGTCCCTCACACTGGCCCCACAGTAGTAATTGTCCCCCACACTGCCCAGACAGTAGTAATTGTCCCTTACACTGCCCCCACAGTAGTAATTGTCCCTCACACTGCCCCCACAGTAGTAATTGTCCCCCACACTGCTTCCACAGTAGTAATTGTCCCCCACACTGCCCCCACAGTAGTATTTGTCCTCCTCCTTTCTCTTCATTTGCACCCTATTCCCTAATTTTACTTAGATCTCCCTCATATATATAGTACTGCAGACAGTTACAACCACTATTACCTCATGTACCTCACACAATACCCATAATATATAACTGACCAAATATACTGTATCTGTACACACTGCACTATTGTACCTTGTATATATATATATATATATATATACAAACACTGCATCTATTATACAGTATAATAGATGCAGTGGACACAGTTATGTAGTATACCCAGCAGTGCACTGTATAATAGACTATGTGTGCACAGATATATAGTATATACAACAGTGTACTGACATGTGAGGTATGAGGTATAATAGATGCACTGTGTTGATATATAGTATACACAGCAGTGGACTGATATGTGAGGTACGAGCTGTAATTTATACCTCATATATCAGTACACTGCTGTATATACTGGCCAGAAACGGGTAGTGGAAGGGACTATGAATGGGGCATGGGAGCCCAATTTAGGTTCTTGCTATGGGGCCCAGTGATTTCTTTATATGCCACTGGAAGTAAGAGATGAAAAGCCCTTTAAATGGACTGCCAGGCCTGACATTATCAGCGGGTGCCAGTTCATATGTAATATAGCAGGAGATGGAGAAATACGTATATTACAAGCATGAGACAAATATAGGAGAGGGACTTACTAAAAGCAGATAGCGCTCAGGAAAAAACAATAAATCTTTATTGAGGTATGGGGAAAACAATTAGAGCTATCTGTATTTGATATCAATAAAAGTGCACCGATTAGAGATGCACCGATGTAACTAGGCAGTGCATAGAGGTGCGGTTATAATATATTGCAATCCACACCCCCTATAGCTCTGCCTGCGACGCTTATTAATCAAGACAGCATATGCGGCTGAGGACGGCTGCCCCTACTGCTGGTGGTTCGGTGCACTATCACCAGCAAGCCCGGCAGTACTTAAATCCCCGTCCCCAACCCTGCTGCGAGTCTCGATAAAGCCGCTATTGGTTCCTAGTACTGATGTACACATCATAAGCTCAAGACAAATGTGTGCACAAAATTTCAACCCATACATCATCTTAGGTTTATTATGCAGAATTGAAGCCAATTTACACCTGCAGTTTTGCAAACAAAACGGTCGACCTTTAGGCTTCTGTGCTTCATGTGGCTGGCATTGCTAGAACATGGCAAGATTCATACCGTTGTCATGTATTCACAGACACTAAACATGCAGGGGGTAATTTATTAAACAGAAATACGCCTAAATTAGGTGCATTTCTGGTGCAGAATCTGTGACTTTTCCCTGCTCACATAAGGTCTAAAAATGTAGGCACGGCATGGACAGAGATGGGAATGGGCTGCCAGGCCCGTCTCATTTACCATTTTCTATGCCTGTTTTTGGCATAGAAAATGGTCTAAATGTAACATAGCAAAGGAGATGTCTTACATTTGGAAGCTGTGGTGGATCCACCGAAGTTATGTAGAGGCCACCGTCAGTGCAGGGGTTTTTTAAGACCGGGCTCCAAAACGCCAGTCTTAATAAATATGCTCCACAGTTCTTAAGCAGAAACATAATCGGGGACATTTATCTAAACTGGTATAAAGGAAAACTGTCTTAATTTCCCATAGCAGCCAATCAGAATTAACTTTTCATTTTCAAAGCTCCTGTGCAAAACAAAAGGTGTAATCTGATTGGTTGCCCCCCCAAAAAAAAGGGTCACACACACTAATATTTCATTGGACTGCTTTTAGCTTTGATTACGGCACGCATTTGATGTGGCATTGTTTCAATAAGCTTCTGGAATGTCACAAGATTTTTTTCCATCCAGCGTTGCATTAATTTTTCACCAAGATCTTGCATTGATGATGGTAGAGTCTGAGCTCTGCACAAAGCCTTCTTCAGCACACCCCAAAGATTCTCAATGAGGTTAGGGTCTGGACTCTGTGGTGGCCAATCTACGTGTGAAAATGATGTCTCATGCTCCCTGAACCACACTTAAGCCCGATGAATCCTGGCATTGTCATCTTGGAATATGCCCGTGCCATCAGGGAAGAAAAAATCCATTGATGGAATAACCTGGTCATTCAGTATGTTCAGATAGTCAGCGGACCTCATTCTTGGAGCACATACTGTTGCTGAACCTAGATCTGACCAACTGCAGCAACCCCAGATCATAGCTGTGCCCCCACAGGCTTGTACAGTAGGCACTAGGCATGATGGGTGCATCACTTCATATGCCTCTCTTCTTACCCTGATGCACCCATCACTCTGGAACAGGGTAAATCTGGACTCATCAGACCACATGACCTTCTTCCTTTGCTCCAGAGTCCAATCTTTATGCTCCCTAGCAAATTGAAGCTTTTTTTCTGGTTTGCCTCACTGATTAGTGTTTTTTTTTACGGCTACACAGCTGTTTAGTCCCAATCCCTTGAGTTCCCTTCGCATTGTGTATGTGGAAATGCTCTTACTTTTACTATTAAACATAGCCCTGAGTTCTACTGTTGCTTTTCTTCAATTTGACTTCACCAAACGTTTAAGTGATCGCCGATCACGATCATTTAGGATTTTTTTCCGGCCACATTTCTTCTTCTAATACGATGGGTCCCCGCTATCCTTCCAGTTTTTAATAATGCATTGGACAGTTCCTGACCCAATTTTAGTAGTTTCTGACATCTCCTTAGATGTTTTCTCTGCTTGATGCATGCCAATGATTTGACCCTTCTCAAACAGACTAGCATCTTTTCCACAACCACGAGAAGTGTCTTTCGACATGGTTGTTTAAGAAATGAGAAGCAACTCATTGCACCGGTTGGGGTTAAATAACTTGTTGCCAGCTGAAAGATACCTATTTGCTTAGTTAAATCCAGGTGGCGACTTTTCTTTTGGACAGGCAGTGTATAACAAGTTAGGGAAAATATGCTATAGGTCCCCCAACATAATGTAAAAGCTAGTACAGATATCAGCAACCTTCAGCACTCCAGCTGTGGTGAATCCTAGCATGCACTCTTGCTTGGCTGTTCTGAGAACTCCCTTGAGCAAGATGATAAGACCTTATGACAAACCTGGTTAATAGACATAACACGACTCAAGAAAATCAAATACATTTTATTTCAAACAAAAATACAAAAAAACGCAATATATTTTTATCAATAACAGTCATCTAGACAGCGGAGGCTAGATCAAATCTTTTCATTTGTAAACTATGAAAAGAAAGGCTCATCTCAGATGTTTGTAAAAGGTAAAAAAAAAAAAAAAAACAATCTGTGAATCCAATTTTGTAACACTAGTATGGAGATATCTACACTAACTGGAGGTATATTCAGTTTGATTAAATGAAGAACATAAAAACGTGTCTTTCCTCAGATAGCTTGTGAAGATGCCTGACAAATTTATCACAAAGCTCCCTTACCCCAGCTCTACTGAACTAGTTCCTGATCATTACATTGTACAAGCAAATTAGGCATTGTGATCTAAACAGCCGATCAATGCATGGTAAACTACAGCTCAAATGAAGATATCTGCCATGTAAAATCTCTACATGGCTTATAGATAATTAGTTTTCAACTTAACCAAAACAAAAATACATTTTTTAAGCGGACCAAGGGCAGGTTTACCGAGAAGGTTTTTAGGTAAGGCACATAACCGTGTGTTCCTAAATGTTGGCCAGCAAGGGTTAATAAGTAAAATTAATAATACCATGGGGGCGCTTTTTGCGCTGGTCTTGATATCTCCTGCGCCGCTGGAGGATGCTCTTCACTTATGATGGCACAAATTAGGTGCATCCTCCTTACGCCTAAACAGAAATCTACAACAGCTCAAAACCACCGTAGAATTCTGGCTTCAGTCGTGCCAGAAGACTTACTGTACGTATATGAAGATAAATTTGTCTGGGTGGATGGCCAAGCGCCTTACCTTCCCCACCCCTTTGGGGAAAGTGGTATAAAATCCAGCAGCGTAAAATCCAAGAGCTGCAACAATTTTTAAAGTCGCAAACACATAGTTTGTGGCTTTTTAACACCACTTTTCAGGCGCAAGGGAGATGATGGATCTCTCCTCATGTCTACCACTGAAAATAGGAGAAAATAGGTTATTCTTAAGCCAAGCCCAAGTCCCCCAGCAAACATACCTGGACATGATTGGCCATGTGGTGGAAACTGTGGTTGCCTGTAGGCCAGTGTTTCTAGCCAAGACGATTAAACTTATAATTACCCATCAAATTTATATACTAGAACAGCAACAGTGGTAACAGTGACTTTGCCTTATGACCTAGACTCTAAATCTGGCCCGTTTGCAGTTACTCAAAACAGCTAAAGAAATGGTTCAAAGAAATGACATCCCATTAGGAATACACTGGAAAGTACTGATTACACTAAATTATCTACTGTATGACCTAGAAAATGTTAAACCGATTTTTAAAAAATGATATATTTAATACCCTTTAGTGTCGAAACAATTTATTATAAAAAAAATTAAATAGTATTAATTACTAAATATGCAGGAAATAACAGTGCATTAACTTTTACTTCTTTACATTTTAATACATATCATTCATATTAAATTACATATGGGCATATATACAATGACAGCTGCGACAATTGAATAGATTTATGTATAGTGCTTCTTAGGTGTGTCTATTAAAAACTACAGCCCATGCGGACTAGCTGTACAAGTATATTTTATAACCAATATAGACATCAAGCATCTCAAAGCCAATCTGTCACCAGTTACAATTCCTTAAAGAGCTAACTAGGCTGAATGTAAGGGTACCTTTCACTTAGTGATCCACTGCTTCATTCTAGAGAAAACGTACCTTTAATCCACATACAAATAAGCAGTTAGGTGCACAGAGGGTGGGGCCAAACCACTCTGTGCACCCTTGCTCCTCTGGTTTCCTCTGACAGCCCCTCCCTCTCCTTGACTGACAGGGCTAAGTCCCTGTATAGTCATCTCCCCTGGCACTGGCAATCAGGGAGAAGGAGAGGCTGGCAGAGGGTTTAGGGGCAGGAGTGCACCAAGTACCTTGCGTCCACCCTCGGTGCACTTAATTGCTCATCTTCGTATTAAAAGTATTTTTTTCTCCAGAATGAGGCTTCAGATTGCAGTGAGAGGTATTGTGTCTCTGGTTTAACATTGAATTTCCTGGGGACAGACTCCCTTTAAGATGCTTGAACGATAAATTATCCCGCGTCCTGGACATTTGTTACCGAGGACAGACAATCGATAAGTACAACAATATGTAAGACAGACAACTGTAACCCTCATCAAGCAACTGGATACAAGTACAAAAAATAAAGATTGATAGCACAATTCCGCTCACAAAATGTGCTATCAAATAATGCCCAATGAGTGAGTTAATGAAATATAAAACTACAAAAACAAAAAGAATCATAAATGTACTGAATCATTTTGGTAGCTGCCAGGTTTCTTGCTTATTGAAATGCTCCATCAATCAAACTTTTAATATGAAACATGTGGCACCAGTACAAAGGTAGCAAGAGTTTAAAGGAGCTGTCTAGCCTTTAGTGAGTGATGGTCTATCCTCAGGATAGGCCATCACTAACCGATCAGTGAAGGTCCAACACCCCAGACCCCAACCAATCAACTGTTCAGATGAAGCTCCATCGCCAAAACTACACAGCTCTGTCAACATTGTAAGGGAGGGTGCTCGTTATTGCAGCCTTGCTTCCATTGACTTCTATGAGAGAAGTGCTATACTAAAGAGCTACATCCACTACAAGGTTGACAGAGCTGTGCACTTCTGGCAGAGCTACACCCGAACAGCTGGTCAGCATGGGAGCAGACTGTCAAACCCCCACTGATCAGCTAGTAATAGCAGAATAGGCCATCACTTAGTAAAGGCTTGACAACCCCTTTAATACCACATTTTACTCTATGGGCTCATGCACACAAATATGTGCAGTTTGTGCCTGTATTGCGGCCCGCAAACAGTGGGTCCGCAATATATGGGAACCGGCTGTATGTGCTCCGTATCATGAATTCGGACCCATTCACTTGAATGGGTCTGCAATCCACAAGATACGGAGCAGTCCGGAGCGGAAGCCTATGGAAGCACTAAGGAGTGCGTCTGTGGGATTTCAGTAGGTGCCTCGACACCACAAAAAAACAGAACATGTTCTATTTTTCTTGCGGTGCAGACTAAATGTTGCAGATTTTAGACTCATTCAAGTAAATGGGTCCGCATCGGCAAATGGCGGTCACATTGCCCATACTCGTGCATTGTGGACCGCTATTGGCGGTCCGCACATGTTTGTGTGCATGGGTCCTAACTAGTTTGATGGAGCCATCTAAGCAACATAATGGCAGTAGTCATAAAAAATGTATCCCCTTGTCCAAAACAAATTGGTACACAAGTCTCATCTCATACCAGGAATGTTTTTAAAAACCACAGGAGGGAAGAATATTGAAACCTATTGCTTATTGTCTTAACAGCAAGAACACAAAATGCTTCTTTAATGACTTAGCTGGAGATGTGTGGACAAATACTTGTCTGGAGCGCGTTGTTGCTTTTAGGAAGAGATACTTTTGGCGTTTTTGCTTCTTTTAATAATAAGTGAGACAGCCTTTATATGTTACTTATTATCTGTCAGTAACAAAAACATATCCCCTGGCATTTCATACAAGAAACTTGAGAATTTAATAATTTTTTGAAAGACAGGAAAAGGTAATAGAGAAGGTGTCAATAATTTATAACAGGCATGCTCAACCTGCGGCTCTCAAGCTGTTGCAAAACTACAACTCCCAGCATTCCCGGACATCGCACAGCTATCAGCCTACAGCAGGGCATGGTGGGAGTTGTAGTTTTACAACAGCTGGAGGGCCGCAGGTTGAGCATGCCTGATTTATAAGATTGTGTTTGTTTTCTGGTATTGTAAAGGGAAAAAAACGGAAGTCTCTGGGGCGTCATAGCTTCTACTTCTCAGCAGTCTGACATTGATGGTATATAACAGAGTAAGGAAACGTACCTCAACAGACCAGAGCCTTAACATCTGCAATGTTTAAATTATTTTAAGTGCGGATGTACTGGTAGGTAGGGCCTGGGAAGAAATAACTGGTGGGCTGGCCAATATTCTGTGGCTGTCGGATAACACGGATAAGAAAAATGAGACAGCAGTAACTTTACATAGTAGTGATATTGTACTATAAAGGTAATATTAGTCATATTTCAGCTGATGGTCAATCCTAATCTAGACCCAGGCACAAATTGATTTTACACCTTTAACACATATTGTAAGAGATGCAGTAATCACAACTACATTACCAAGATATGTACACTATATTACAGTGCTTCACTACATCACGTCTTCAATAAATGTCAAGATTTGGTTGGTAATATGCTATATATTTCTCCTACGGCAGGTACAGTTTTAACCTAGACAAACTGCTTACATAGTTCTATGTATTTATCATCTATGCACAAAGAAATGTCTGACAGTGGGGTCCAGTTCTTATGAATCCCACAGCAATAGACATCTATACTAGGTGTTGCCTAAATTAATAGTACCATATCCACAAGTAATGTGGAAATGTAATGTCATCAAGGTACAATATATTATACAGTTAGCAAAGTGCATGCTTCATGCAGATCTAATTTGATACATATTTGCTGGAAAAACATAAAGCAGGATAAGGTACCTGAGAAGCAGTTCTAATGTGGACATCTGGAAAATAGGTTACGTTAATGGTGAATGCAAAGAAATGCTAATCAACAGTAATATATGGGAAGTTAAATTAAATATCCGTCTCAATGCCTTGGTTCCATGCCTTTTTAAATCAAACTAGCAGAGCACATCTAGTATTCTAGTTTCCTAACAGGGACATAAACTGAGTGTTGATGTCGGGAGCTGTGGCTGCAGTCAGAGCAATGTACTATCCCCACCAAAGCAATAGTCATCCTGCAGTGGAATCCACGAGATCAAGGCTCATAACAGTGTATGTGAAGAGGTAAGAGCAATATACATCTGGCAAATGAAGAACAATATAAGATATTCTAGAAGTAAAAAGGTAGTGACAATATATGAGCAGTGACTTTTATAAGGTTTGACTTTGGTGCAATTAGAAGTCTTGTGAAATTTGATATTTTGTGCAAAATCAAAAAATATATATTTTGCTTAACATTTCCAACAAATATTTCTACGATTGAAATCACACTTTTAGCCTCTGTATATGTATACGCCAGGAAAATCTCCCGATATAAATAGAAGGCTGGGATGTATCCCAGTGTTTAGACATACCATGGGATACATCGTTTAGAGGCTTCCATCATAATAAAAAAGGAGGAATTATATCTTGCAGTATGTCTTTCACTTTACACTGTTGTATGAAGAGTAAGAGTGGAGCTTGGTATGCTATTCCATACTTTTTTTGCACTATACTGACTGGATGGAGACCAAAAGGACCCTTTTGGCCTATGTTGGGTGAATGAAGCCTTATGGATACACTTAGGACGTAATTTAGGACAGAAATTTCTGGTGCAGATTGCGGTGCAAAGGTTATTTGCACCGCAATCTCCAATTTTTCCCTGCTCATGCCATGTCTAAAAAAGTGTGCGTGGCATGGGCAGGGAAAGGGATGGGCCGGTAGGCCCGTTTCATTTATCATTTTCTACGCCAGTTTTAGGCCTAAACATAAGACAGCTCGGAAGCTGGGTTACATTTATACTGGCGCTGGATACACCAAAGTTATGTAGAGGCTAACGCCTCTACATAACTCCAGCCGATCCACTGCCAGCTATAGGGATTATTAGGAACGATGTCTAAAACGCCAGTCTTAATAAATTACCCCCTTGGTGTGTTTATCAGGAGCATTTCAAGATGTACACATTAATGATATACCACTAATGTGACCAGAAGAGGTCTACTTTTGAGTATAGCTGTACAGTTTGTCTTTATAGATAATGCATGTTAAGTGCATCCATGATTACAGGCTACAAGCACTGTGTCACGTGTTATTCCCATCTCCCCATTCGTCTTTTGTCTATATGTCATCAAGAAGCAAGGATTAGAAGCATGTGAGTTAAATGTATCACACACAGGTCTTTTTCTAGTATTTCTAGTATGAACATGGAAACACATGCATTGGAGCAACTAAAACTAGAGACCCTGCAGTGCTAAGGGATAGCAGCAATGTCACTAATCTTTCATGGCTGCCATTATACAGCGCATTGCAGTGTGGTGAGACTCCGCTTCTCTGTCTCTGTAAAGTCAGGCATGATGGGAAATGTAGGATTCATTAGGAAAACTATATGTGAGGGGAAGAAGAAACCAAGATGGCTCTCAACCCACAAATTACACATCAAATAAAACAGGTATACACAAGGCATAGACAATAGCATCTATCTTACTCTGTAATAATGGCTTATTCTGCACAATATAGGCAAATAAAGAAAAATCCTGGAGTGCTTCTTTAACTATTTTTGCAAATACATAGGTTTACTGATCTTGACTAATCTCCAAACTGATCATGAAAACAAATTAATACTCAACTAGAAAATTCTGCTAGTTGCTTGTTCAGTTCCCAGTCTACAGGACTTCGAGTCTCCGTTTGACCTTCGTACAGAGCACAGTCCAGAACTTTGTGTCTTCAGCAGACTTAGAATATTGGTTTAACATACATTTTTAAATGGGACGTGAGTTAGTCACTACAGTTTGGAACACAAAGAAACTTTTCTGAAAACTGTTTCAGTGACTTACATACATCAAATAACTCCAAGTTCTATTGATTCCTGCCTTGTGGCTACCCCAGTGAGCCTGCTTACAAAATCATTTATAATAACTTATTTTAATCAGCCAAGTCCCCTGATTCTCTGTGAATACAGCCTATTGAGTGGACCAGAAACAGCCAATATGCTAATAGAACATTTGATTTCTGGAATGTGGTTGAGATAAAAGGATGGGAACCCTTGAAGGAGCTAGTAAAGAAACATACGATTTTGTTTCATGGGAAGAGGACTGCGTGTAGTCAGCTGCAAACATCTGACATCCACCTTTGAGTAATCTGCTCTCTTTGGCAGATAAAAAACGGCCATCGTCAGCAGATTATATAGTGGTTAGAAATGGACATATGCAGGGGAAGTTAATGTGACTGCAGATAAAGTTCAAGAAGCAAATATCAGATACATTCTGCTAAGCATAGTCAATGATATCTATTGACATTAATCTACTTTAAAATAGGGACATTGGTCACTAAGTGGAGTGAAGTTTTAGTCTATATCATGTTTCAAATTAAAGACAACCTATATTACTGTAAATATCATGGAAGCATTTACAGTATTCTAACCCCCTTGTTCCTCAAGAACAAAGCAACTCTTGCCAGTGACGAATGCCAATATTGATGGATAAACCCGATACTAAATATATAAGGGTGCTGCCCATGTTCAGATTTGTTTATGCAGTTTTTGAAGCCAAAATCAGGTGTGAATCAATAAAAAAGGACAATGTATTAAAAAACAAATACTACTTCTCTGTTTTGAATCCACTCCTGGATTTGAAAACTGCATTAAAAAAACGTGAACTTGTGACAGCACCTGAATATGGCAACTCAGCATTTCATTTAATGGATATACAGGGTGAGTCAAAACTCTCAGGACACCCGTTCATTTCAGAAACGAAAGGGAAAATAAAATATCTGAATACCCCGGGAAGTAATCAGTGACGGGGCCTATCTTTTAGGCTATGTCTGGAACATGGTCGCCATCGTAATACCGGATCAAGGGCAAATTTTTCTAATGGGACGGGGATCATGTAGCATATCAAAGAAGACCAGAATTTTCTCAGATCATTTGCTGCAATCTGATTTGCAATATCTCATGTGGTTCAAAAGTTATCAACACAGTGAGCTGCAACAACAACCGGGAATGTTCCCTGTGATGTACAGCTATTTGATGTGTTCAATGTGTTGTCCCTGGTGCTGAACACAGAACTTTGAACTGTTGATAACTTTTGAATCACCGTATTTCAAATCTGATTGAGGCAAACAATTTCGGAGAAAATTCTGCTCTTTTTTGATATGCTCCATGACCCATTGAAAAAATGTGCCCCTAATCCACTATGGCGACCATGTTCTGGATATAGCCTAAAAGACAGGCCCCCTCACCCATTACTTGTTGAGGTATTCAGATATTCAATTTTTCCATTAGTTTCTGAAATAATAGGGTGTCCTAAGACTTTTGACTCACCCTGTAGATGACTCACCCTGTGGCTATGTTATCACTATAGACTGCGGAAGTGATAAGAGTATATGGTTTAAATGATAAAAACGGTGGGCAATTAACAGTTACCAGTGACATCAATATCTCAAGCCTTTTCCCATGTAACTATTAACCTGGGAGTATAGTTTCTCAGTACAACATAAGGAACACAAAATGAATAGCAAAATTAACCAGGAGAAAAATAAAAATATCATCTTGTAATGGTACCGTCTAAAACAGCTTTGTATGAAGCTACCCTGTACTTACCAGCCTACTTTGATAGGATTCCTGCATGGACTATGAAATATTGATGTACTGATATCATCACAACACCGGGGACAATAAAAATCATAGTGCTAATATCCCAATAGAATGAACCTATGTACATAAATGAATATTATTATTACTCTTGCTAATACTGAGGGAAATTATTCTTTGGGGACTGGGAGAAGAAATTTACATTGGGCATTTACTGATTTTGAAGTTTGTGCCTAAAGTTTAATGTCTAGCTTATTGTGCAATATGAGATGGTAGATTATCAACAGCTAAAAATAGCACATACACTAATTTCCAAGACTGTAATGATAGTGTCTACAATCTGTATTACTATGTCCCAAAACTATAGTTGAAAAAACGTAAAGTATGCCACTCAAAATATTACATTTCTGATAATGTTCTTTTTACAATGAGTATGCATTTGTAGCTTTTGTATGTAAATAATGAAAACTGAATGTCGAGGCTTAGAAGCAAAATGGGGGACACTTGTTACTCTACAGTGCATCGATAAAATTCCTCTGGGTGAAAGAGTCACATGGCATGAAGATAAATTAATACACCACACCTCGTAGAAGAAGCTGAACTTTACAACCATGCAGTATCAGCCCATTCTGTTGGTAATGTAGTGCTTCCTGAATATATTTACACACGTCTCATAAAATGTTTCAGAGAAATCTATCTCAATAATGCACAGAGCTAAATAAACATGACATATAAATACGTGTAGAAGATTTCAACTGCAGATGGGTGCAGTCCAGTGAATCCAGATCTTAATCTGCTGTGTCGAGCATTGGCAGCACTGACTGATAACTTGAAGGAAGCCTGCAGAAAGCTTTTTATGTAACAATGAACGGTGCCACTGCTCTACTGATCCTTGATACAATGTAATCAAGATAATCTTCTTGTGTATCATGAATGTTTTGTATCTAAATCGAGATATTTTGTAGCCATTATGTACTTTCAACATGACAAACTGTAACCTACGTGTAGCCACAGCACAGGCAACAATATTCATCTCAAGCAATATAGAAAGGCACATTTACTTTACTGTACTTTACATCTACTGTAAATTAGCGATCTGATTTAAATGTTTTGGTAATAATAATCCAGTATTAATGCAGAAAACGATGAACAATAAAAGTATAGTTCAGGGGTGCACAACCTGCAGCCCACAATGCCATTGTGTGCAGCCCAACCATCTGGACACAAAAATGGATCCATATGTGTGTGGCTGCTCACATGCAGTTTCCAGGTCACAGAGGACAGGGGTAGCACACAGATCAGGCACTGGGATGGGCAAGTACTGAGTCTTCAATATATCAGGAGAATGGGTTCACTTCACGCCTTATTTGGCACTGGAGGGGGATCTATGCGTCTGGCTCTTTCCATTGTACTTTAATGAAGTTACGCAATGATAGGCTGTTTCCACAACTCCCATAATCAAAAATAGACAGAGCTATATACATGCATGGCCTCCTTCTCTCTAGATTGCTGACTGGGGGAACAGGGGACTCACATTCTTCCCTCAAGTGATAGTCCTGGAAGTGGAATCTGCACCTATCAGACATTTATGTTGTCAATATGCCATACATTTCTTGGATGGTAATACCTCTTTAAAGTTTAATGCTACCCTGTAAAGTAACCTGTTGCATTGAAAATGGTGCAGGTAGCATGTTATAGAGCGTGACTGAATATACAGTTTTCTAGGTAAAGATCCAGTATAACCTGTATTTCATTCATTTACATATCTGCTCATTTTGGGCATAGTTCAGTGGGCAGTCCTATTTAGTGATTGATAGCTACGTCTGTTTGCACACTGATACAAGGAAGGCTGTCAATTACTGAGCAGTTCTATTGGACTCATAAACTGGAATAAGCAACAAATTAAATGAATATACTGGTTATACCGACTCATTTCTCACAAAGCTATATACAGAGCCTTGTAAAAGTATTCATACCCCTTGAACTTTTCTGCTTTTTTTTTTTCATGTTATACCCACAAACGTAAATGTATTTTATTGGAATTTTGTGTGTAGCAAGTATGTGTGGAATGAAAAGAAAATGATACATGGTTTTCAAAACTTTTAATAAATAAAAAAAGTGTGGCGTGCATCTGTATTTAGCCCCCTGTACTCTGATACCCCTAAAAAAAATGATGTGTGACCAATTGCCTTCAGAAGTCACTGTTAATAGAGTCCACCTCTATGTCATTTATTTTCAATATAACTACAGCTGTTCTGTGAAGGCCTCAAAGGGTTTGTTAGAAAACATTAGTGATCAAACAGCATCCTGAAAACCAAGGAACACACCAGACAGGTCAGGGATAAAGTTGTGGAGAAGTGTAAAGCAGGGTTAGGTTATAAAAAAATATCCCAAGTTCTGAACATCTCATGGAGCACTGTCCATTCCATCTTCTGAAAATGGAAGGAGTATGGCACTACAGCAAACCTACCAAAACATGTCCGTCCACCTAATCTGATACCCCAGGCAAGTGGAGTACTAATTAGAGAAGCAGCCAAGAGGCCTATGCTCACTCTGATGGAGCTGCACATTACCCTGAACACACTATCCCCACCATGAAACATTGTGGTGGCAGCATCATGCTATGGGGATGCTTTTCTTCAGCAACAACAGGGAAGCTGGTCAGAGTTAATGGGAAGATGGATGGAGCTAATTACAGGGCAATCCTGGAGGAAAACCTGGAAGAGGCTGCAAAAGACTTGAAACATAGGGGCGGAGGTTCACCTTCCAGCAGAACAACGACACTAAACAAACAACCAGAGCTACAATGAAATGGTTTAGCTCAAAGCTTATTCTTGTGATAGAATGGCCCAGTCAAAGTCCAGACCTAAATGTCATCGAGAATCTGTGGCAAGACTTGAGCTATTTTGCAAAAAAGAATGGGGGGGGGGGCAAATACAAATGCACGCTACACTTTCCGTTTATTCATTTCTTAAAATTTTTGTAAACCATGTATCATTTTCTTTTCACTTTACACATACTTTGTGTTGGTCTATCGCATAACATCCAAATGAAATACATTTATGTTTTTGGGTGTAATGTGAAAAAATGTGGAAAGGTTCGGGGGTATGAATATTTTTTCAAGTCACTGTATCAATCTGCTCAGCTGCTCTGGCTTTATAAAACACTATATAACACTTTTATAGACTCCACAGCACTTCAAGGTGACAGGTTCCCTTTAACCCTAAGTTCACACCTGAGCGTTTTACAGCTGTAAAACGCCCGACGCATAAACAAGTACTTGAGCTTTTTTTGGGGCGTTTGTCGCGCGTTTTGTGATTGACACCACAGTAGTTAATCACAAGAACGTGCGTACGAACGCGCGTTTCCTATTTGCAAAAACGCGCTGAAATACGCGCGTAAAACGCGCGTTTTAAGAACGCTCAGGTCTGAACCCCGGGTAAGAGTGATGAAATACGACAGTGTGACCTTTGGACAAGAAAAGGTTGTGCACCCGATGAAAACTACCGTAATCATTCATATATAAATCTTATTATTGCTAGTGAAATATGTAAATATTCTTTCTCTGCTTTGAACCCCCAGTACTATATTTGGGACACTATAGAATAAGAATTCTTTGTGCCTAATACATACAAAAGTTGTAATGGTACAAATGCAAACAGATATTCACAATGATTTCAGAGGGTAAGAGCACGGGTGGTGTCACGAACCACAGTGACTCTGCTGTACAGAACTTAGCTGACTATTGGTTTTTACTATGGGAGCTCTATGTTTAGTAGGTAGTAGATGTATTTTTAGTCAATTGACTGACAGTTGTGTCTCACTTGTTATTTGTGTGTATATATACATATATAGTGCAAAGTGCCTCATACATTAAATATAAATTAAAAAAATACATTGACAGATTTAAGAGCTCACACTCCTTTGAATTTTTCATAGGAACCTTGGACAGGCCCACTGGCTTTTGCTAAGCAGTTAAATTAAGAACACATTTCAACCACTTCTCTCCTCTTTAAAGGGCTTCTCCATCCTTACGTTAGCAAAAATTGAAGATTGTCTAATGAAATGTTATACAACTTTCTCTGTGAACTAAACATAATAACTAGAGATGAACGAATTTCATATTTTGAAATTCGTTCACGCTTCGTTTGGTGGTAAAAGCAGAATTGTGTTATGGGTTCTGTTACCACGGACCATAACGCAATTCTATGATGGAATGCATAACGGAATGTCTTTAGAGGCATTCTGTCATAATTGAAGTCTATGGGCTGCAAAATAGATCCGTCCCGTTTACGTTATGCAGGGGAGTCCTCTCCTGCATAACGGAAACAGGACGGATCCGCTATGCAGACCATAGACTTCTATTATGACGGAATGAATAAAGGAATGCCTCTAAAGGCATTCCGTTATGCAATCCGTCATAGAATTGCGTTATGGTCCGTGGTAACGGAATCCATAATGCAATTCTACTTTTACCACCAAAGGAAGCGTGAACGAATTTCATAATATGAAATTCGCTCATCTCTAATAATAACAGCTAAGCCTCTCTCCTGGAATCTAGGCTGTCTGTTTTTAGGCTACAATCACACTTTTTATCACTACTTTTGTGGATTCTATTCTTTTTTGATGACCAGAACAATGCAGCATTGTTTCTGGTGTTATTTTTCCACAATGTCAATGTGAACAGAGCTTAAAGGGTTGTCCAGCAAAGTTGGACAACCCCTTTAAGCTATACTGATACACCTTATTAACTGCAACTGGGAGACAAGGTCTGTTTCAGCATCTGAATGCAAAGGAAAATAAAGGTGCGTAACGGTACATTATACAATAAAGTTTAAAATTGAGTTTTCAGAGACTCTTTAATGGATACGTCATCAATATGTGAACGGTGGTGATCCGATACCCGGGACCGCTGCCAATCAGCTGTTTGAGGAGGCACCGGCGCTCCTGTGAGGATATGTGTTGCTATCTGGTTGTAACTGACAGATAACATTTTTGGCGGCACATTTCCTTAAGGATTTATGTACAAAAAACTTGAATGGATAAAACTTTTTCAGGGAGACTGCATACATTGTTCTCACTTCAAAGTGTATCTGTCAGCAGATTTGTACCTATGAAACTGGCTGACCTGTTACATGTGCGCTTGGCAGCTGAAGGCATCTGTGTTGGTCCAATGTCCATATGTACCCGCATTGCTGAGAAAAATTATGATTTAATATATGCAAATTATCCTCTAGGAGCAATGGGAGTGTTGCCTTTGCACCTAGAAGCCTGGCCCTGTCAATCAAAGTGCAGAGGTAGTGGCAGCTGCAGAGACCACAGAGCCTCTAGGTGTAATGGCAACACCCCCGTTGCTCCTAAAGACTCATTTGCATAAATTAAAACATTATTGTTTTCTAATGCGGGCACATATGAACATGGGACCAACACAGATGCCTTCAGCTGCCAAGCGCACATGTAACAGGTCAGCCAGTTTTATAGGTACAACTCTGCCAACAGATGCCCTTTAATACCATTAAGTACATATTAATAAACTTGGGGAACCTCCCTTAAAATAGATTGTTGTTGTGGTACCACTTTTTCCACACTTGAGTGGAGTGTGTCATTCCAGGTGGACTGATACATTTGTTACCATACATTAGCTATCCTAACCTGTAGGTCATCTGTACACTTGGCAGGTCCAAACATATTCATGCATCTTTTGGGGTATCCAGTCTTGACTTCTAGATATCATATAATGCAACGCAGATTAAAAGCCAAACTATACGTTTAAAAGAAATTGAACTGCAGAATTTCCCTACATCCTGCAAAGCAGTTTAACTCTTTGGATGATGCACTGGAAAGACGTCTGGCAATTAAATGATGAACTATCGTAAGAGTGAATGAAGCGCTGGCATAGCAGAGGTTCAGGTCTACCCAGATTGATTTGACTTGTACAGATAAATTGTACTACAGTTCCATTTACTCCAGCCACTCCTGAGTTGGATCTTGCATGTATATCATCTTTCCTGATGCAGGCTCATTGATATTTATTTTTACAATTCTCAATTAAAAAATAAAATAAAAGCAAGATAGGAAATTTGGAATAGTAAAAAGTTCTTGTTCTTGACATCCATATGCAAAACTGCAATGCTCTGTGAACAGAACACAGTGCTTAAAAGGTGCATTTGTGTTTTCTCTTGATTTTACTAATACAAAACTATACACAGCTAGAAAGCTTGCGGTTATCTTTATACAACATAGGATTCCATTCGGCAGCCTGATAAATCACTTTCACACAGCTACGGCATGGAAAAGCTGCACGATGAATACTTCCTTTAAAGAAAGAAAAAGAAAAAAAAAACAATACAAGTGCTGGGGTCAGGTCACATTTTCTCACCAGTGTGACTGCAACAACTAATGCAAGAAGGTGTAAGGAGATCATGAATGATGGACGGTCTCCACGCTGTTGCTGAAGTTTCCAAAGGGCACTATTGTATTTCTGAAAAGCCCACAAAAAGCGTCCTAGAACTTCTGTTCTTACAACTAGTGCATGCGCTGTGGGTTGTCTTCGTACTGCTCACCTGCCCTAGTACCTGTGAGGCTGATGGTATTGTGAGCTCTGTTGAGATGTTGTAGAATAACCCAATGTATTCTGGGGCTGAGAAGTTCCCTGAACGTTGCTTTGGTAACCCAGTCGTGAAGAGGAGTGCTTTAAGAATTCAAGAGAAAAAGAAAAATGTTAATAAACAATATAGCCAATATTGATACACTTTATGTAAATGACTCCCTGAGGCTAAAAATCCCCGCAAGTCACTAAACACTCTTTAGGGTATATTTACTCAGTGGACTTTGTGACAAGGATTTTGGTGTGTTTTCTGCAACAAAATCTGTGTCAAAAACATCTTACCATGAGCTTCCGGTTGTTGTTATGTAGTTAGTTTTATGTAATTCATGGTTTCCGTTAATTTGCCCCATTGTCCCAAAATACATATAGTTTTTTTCCATCATGTAGTATTTCCACTTTCCATCATGTATTTCCACTGTTTTCACTGAACAGAAACATAATAATAGGTCCTAACAAACCCCACTGGATTAAAGTGCTTGTCCAGTTTCAGGAGAAAACAGGACAACCTTCAGGATCAGCCTCCAATAAAGAACTGGTAAGTACTTACCTGGCAGATCCTGCACAACAACTCCAGTTCTCCATGCTGGTCCCTATTACCTGGCTGCAGTGGTGACACAATGTCAACAAGTGACCACTACAGCCATTTACTGTGTACAGACAATGTCCGCTATTTTGTGCTGTCCGCATCTGCACTTCCATTCCGCAACCCCGTAAATGTCCTATTGTTGTTTGTTTTTGCGGACAAGAAAAGGCATTTCTGTCATAGGGAAGGATTGCTTTGATCCACAAAATGAGGAACACACATGGCCGGTACCTGTGTTTTGCGGATCCGCAATTTGCAGTCCGCAAAAACGGATACAGTCGTTTGAATGAACCCTAACGCTGCATTGCTTTGAAATATAAGGTCTCCCATAAAAAGAAAGTGATTAAAATTAAACAATTGTACACATTTTACAGTATAGTAATTCTACGAAAGCCTCTGCACCTAATGTTGCCAACATACAACAGCCCACAGCAACTCAATACTTATCTCAAGTAACATCCTCACTATGACATGGGGCTTGATAAAGTTTCAGCAATGGCTATTTATTGCTACAGGTAAGAAAGGTTTACTATTACTGTACATGGAAAATATGTTCAAGTGCTCTGCCAAGTCTTCTTATCTGACGGAGAAGAACGGAAAGAGTCTTTTATTGGACAACTTACGAGGACTGGTAACAAGGGGTCAGCTGGGAAAAGTGAACAGACTTCAATGTGCTGCTGTTTCCATCCCCTTTCCATCGACTAACATCTAAACTGAACATAATGACATTGAGGGGGGATTTATCAAAACTGGTGTAAAGGAAAACTAGCTTAATTGCCCATAGCAACCAATCAGATACCACCTTTCATTTTCCAAATAAACTGTGAAAAATGAAAGGTTGAATCTGATTGGTTGATAAGGGCATCTAAGCCAGTTTTCCTTTACACTAGAGTGTTGATAAATCTCCCCCAATTGTGTACAAACGTGTGATTACTTGCTATTGCATTTTTAAACTAGCATCGAATGAAATGAACATACAACACATAAATTGTCATGCACCACACTATGGGTCCCCGTACATGGTGCATTGCGGCAGTTAGATCTACACTTGTATCCACTGGATCTGTACTGCACGCACCCTTGGACCAACCACAGGGTGTACGACCACCCTGAAAGAGATATTATAATCTGTTCAGAACATGATCTATTGCTGCATAAGTACAATCCCCATACAATAATATCACATCTCAACAAAATCTATTCATAGGACCTTTTAACAATCAGTACATAATAGCTCTCACATACCACTAAATACAAAGGTTATGTATAGACTAATAACTTGTTTTTGGTATGATAAATAACTGTGAGGTTAGCAGATATATTTTGATCAAAACACATCTGAGCCCACCTACCCCAGCAAGGTGTCCTCAGTCCAGGCAGGGACCTACCTACTCTAATTCCTATATTATGCTGTTGGGCATTTACACTTGCTGCTATTTGTTATCTCGGTGTGCTTTTAAAGGGGTTTTCCAAGATATTTTTATTGATGACCTATCCTCCGCCAATCAGCTGGTTGGACCGAAAGCTGTGCGCTGTACCAGTGCAGCCTTCTCTTTATTGTTTACCTGCTTGCCGTCGACATTGCAAGGGTGAGCAGTTGTAATTACAACAAGCTGTCCCATTCACTTCAATGTGACTGCTTATTCCTATACAAGTGTATACTACAAAGCCATCCCATTAAAATGAATGGGATGGCTTGTAATTACACCTGCTCACCGCTGTAATGTGCTCCCCGCTGCAATGTTGATGGCAAGCAGGTAAACGATGAAGGGAAGGCACCTTCAACCAGCTGATTGGCTGGCTTGCCAGGTGTTGGACCCCTGCCGATCTGATGTGGATAACCTATCCTGAAGATTAATCATCAATAAAAATATTTCGGAAAACATCTTTAAGCAACCAGTGAGAGGAAGAACTAACTCAGCTATATGTATCACCTAATCAAAAGCAGCCCATGGAATATCCTACCTCCACCTTGTATCAACTATTCCACAGACTGGTACATATAGCTGAGTTTGCTCTTCCTCACATTGGTTGCTTAAATGCACAAAGAGAAAACAAGTAGCAGCGCAGTATATGTGCATGTCCCACTCTCCTGACTGTAAATGCCCAACGGCATGAGATAAGTATTAAATACCTGTAGAGTTCCTGTCTGGACTGAGGTCACCTTGCCGGGGTAGGTGGGTTCAGATGTGTTCTGATCAATATATATCTGCTAAAAAAAGACTCAGTTATTTATGATATTAAAATGATGTATTATTCTATATATAGTCTGTATTATGTATGTATACCCCATTTCATATGTACAGCACCATGTAATGAATGGCGCTTTAAAAATAAATAATAATAATATAACCTTTGTATTTAGTGTTATGTGAGTGCTATTGTGTGTTTTTTTTTTTTTTCTATAAATGTGGCAATGCACCTCTGACACCTAGAGAGGACGGCTTAGGCAGAATCTCCTAGCAAAAGAATCTTCACGCCGGCTCTTACACTTAGAGAGTGCGGCACTAGGCAGCGATTATTTAATATGGCTCCTGAGGACCTGCGATCTTAGTATTGCACAGAAACGCTTCGAGCCTGCACTGCCTGCTTTTAACCCTTCCCTCACACTACTGGATACTATTTGGCAGCAGTTATTCAACAGCTGCTGTATAATTAAAGTGTGAGGATTGTGGTTGAAGTGTCTCACCTCAGAGGCTGGATCGGTGCACAGCCATCCTCTGAGTGTATGTTTGCTGCACCCAACACTAACGCTTTTACTGGTGCTTGGCAATACTGCCTATTATTTTGACACAATAATTGAGGGCCATACAGATCACTATAGCTAGCTATCCCAATCAGACGGAGGGTAGCATTCATCACACATCTATGTCTAAGGACTGATCCCAATTCTGTCATAGAGCTCTGTTAGTGTCAAACAGTGGATGTGCCCTGTTACTCACATATATTTAATTCACCCTTGTGTTTTAAGATTATCCTCAATAAAATCTTTATTATTTTATTTTAACATTCTAGCACATTTATATTTGCTCAATGCACCTCTGAGTACTTAATTATCATATCGTGCAGGATGTTTTTATATTTTTCTTTCTATGACCCTTTAACACTTGACAATGGACAGTAGCACTCTTATTTTTCAAAATGACATGCATGAGCATACAAGCAGACATTTGTCTGCATAAGCCCTACAATAAGGTTGATAACAATATTTTCCAAACATCCTGTATAACCTTCACCCACATGCATTCCTTTTAAAGGCCATGGGCACAATCAGTATCCAACTATGTGGCTTGAACTATGAGGTTGTAGAATATCTCAGTGACTTACAAGGATTCTTTACTTTACATCCCGAGGTTATCTGCTGAAATGTCTGGTTTAGTAACTGCTTGCATTCCCCAACATAATAACAATCCTTATTTACTGGTCAAACTCAGATGGACCTTTATTGAGGACTGCTGGCAGTTCATTCATAAACAACTAGTAGGAATAATGGAGAAATGACACAACATAACAAAATGCTCCAAAATCATTATTAGGGTACTTTCACACTGGCGTTTTGGATTCCGTTTGTGAAATCTGTTTCAGGGCTCTCACAAACGGTCCAAAACGGATCAGTTCAGCCCCAATGCATTCGGAATGGATAAGGATCTGTTCAGAATGCATCAGTTTGGCTCCGTTCCTCTTCTGTTCTGTTATGGAGGCGGACACCAAAACGCAGCTTGCAGCATTTTGGTGTCCGTCTGAAGAGGCGGAGCCTAACTGATCTGTTTTTAATTACAATGTAAGTCATTAGGGACGGATCCGTTTTCAATGACACAACGGATCCATTCCCCATTGACTTTCAATGTAATTCAAAACGGATCCATTTTGGACTTTGTCATTTTTCTTTTAACTAATGCAAACGGATCCGTTCTGAATGGATACAAACTTTTGCATTATAGGTGCGGATCCGTCTGTGCAAATAAACAGACGGATCCGCACCAACGCAAGTGTGAAAGTACCCTTACCTAGGGAAAGCAAGTAAAGCAGACATATCAGGAGAGGTGAAAGGTTCTCTTTAAGGTGTCTTAACATGTGATGACTTTTCAAAGCAACAGGCAGCAATGTATTTTATAAATGTAAATTACACTGAGGCCAAAGCCAGACATGGTGAAAATTTTCTGTGAATCTGTGCTATATACAGATTTTGCTGTTGATCTGAAAAGGGTGCGATCCCCAATGACAATCTGCCAGAGAATGAGGATGAAGCAGTGCAGTATGCACTGAATTGCATGAGGATTTTTTTTTCCCACTACGTGGTTTGAAAGAAACCATCCACATGTACTGCACTGTAAATTGTTGTACATTTTCACATACTGTAGTAACCTAGGAGGTTATTTGTTAAGACTGGCGCTTAATATCCCCTATAGCTGGCGGTGGATCCACCAGAGTTATGTCTGTCCCTACATGATCCGCCGCTACATCTAAATATAAGACCATTTTCTACACCTAAGGCCTCATGCACACGACCGTTTTTTTATGCTGTCCGCAAAAAGGGGTTCCGTTGTTCAGTGATCCGTGTCCGTTTTTGCCTTCCGTTGTGTTTCCGTGTGTCTTCCGTTTTTTTTAGCGGACATGACCCAAAAGATTTTACCAAAAGACAGGCTGACAATGTTTCCCAAGTGCCTGCCAAGGGATCCGCAAAAAAAACGGACACGGAACGCGGATGACACACGGATGGCCATCCGCATTTTTCACGGACCCATTGACTTGAATGGGTCCGTGAACCGTTTTTCACGGACAAGAATAGGACAGGTTATATTTTTTTGACGGACTGGAATCACGGACCACGGACGCGGAGGACAAACGGTGCATTTGCCGAGGTTTCCACGGACCCATTGAAAACCAATGGGTCCGCAGAAAATCACGAAAAACGGAGCAACGGACACGGAATCAAACAACGGTCGTGTGCATGAGGCCTAAAACAGACGAAGAAAATGGTAAATGAGATGGGCCTGCAACCTCCCCGCCCAGGCCACGCCTACTTTTTTAGACCTGGCATTTTAGTGAGGAAAAGTCACAGATTGTGGCCCAAAGGACCTTTGTGCTCCAATCTGCACCAGAAATACGGCAAATATAGGTATATTTCTGGTTAGTAAATGACCCCCATAGTTTGTAATCCTGCAATGTTGAATCATCACCAAAAACGCTGCCACTTTCTGAATGCTCTTTCATCGTTTGTCCCTGACCTTTTCTTCATTTACACCAGCCGACTGTTTCATTTGCCCAGAAACCAGCGAAACAAAATGAATATTAACCCCTATACACAGGACCAACACAGCAGCTGCACTAATGTGAATTGTGGTAACCTGAGATCATCCTAAATTGTTTCTAAGACTATGGCAGATCCATCAATAGATTGTGCATGGTGAATCTGATGCATAATGCACTGGGGGAGAGACTGGTGCACTGCTCATCTGCTGCGCTGGTATAAGTCTACCTCATTACTACAATGCTAGAATGTGCCGTAGCGATATAAGCAGTGGGTCATTAGTGGGTCATGCCATAAAGTGTGTGAGTTAGCTGAGCAACTGAAAACATCCATTATTTATGAGGACAGCAGAACATTTGCTCTTGTATGATATCTAAAGCCATCTTGTGTTTTCATAGCTCTTCAGAGGTTGTCGTTTGCAGCAGTTATTACAGTGAATTTGGTAAATGTGCTTTATGCCCAAGGGAGCTGATATGAACAACTCCACTATGACAACTGAAGGCAAGCATCCAAGATGCAAAGCTGAAAATATTACTGTACAAACTCTTTCCTATGTCAAACTAGCCTCTGTACACTCATCGACTAAAAAATAATGCACCAAGAAGGAATTGTTAAAATCAAATAAAACTATGTATGTGAATGCAATGATGATAGGGATTACAATATTGTAGCGAAATGATGATTGGGGAAAATAGTACAACTGAAAGGAGGCTCTAGTACCCTGTTGGGTCGCCTCTAGCCTGGATACAAGATGAGATACGGTTGGACAAGGAGGCATACAGGTTTTGTATGGTATCCTGCGGCACATTTGACCACAGATATGGAAGCTGGGCCTGTAGATCCTGCACACTTATAGGTTACTAAAGCTGGTGTGCCAGTTGGTCCTATAAATGGTTGATTGGTGATAAATCTGGCGACCAGGCAGGAAGGGTTGCAATCTAGCACAGGAATGTCTAGGAAACCCTTGCTGTGAGTGGATGAGCATTATTCAGCAGAAAAATGCCAGTTGGAAGCTCTGCCGTGAGAGGCAACACATTTGACCACAGTATTTCCTGCACATAATGCCTCTCATGTTACTAACTAACAGGGGTGACCACCTGTCCTATGTGATGGCTCCCCAGATCATCCCACCAGTGGCAGTGACACCTGTAGGAACTGCTCATGCTTGTTGACGGATCAAATGATCCTCTCTAGTGGTGGTCTGTCTGGGCCAATACAGAGCCTGTTCGCCGTTTGTGTGTTCCCCTTAGGCTACTTTCACACTAGCGTTTTGGTTTTCCGTTTGTGAGATCCGTTCAGGGCTCTCACAAGCGGTCCAAAACGGAACAGTTTTGCCCTAATGCATTCTGAATAGAAAATATTGTGTCAGATTGTGTCAGAGAAATATAAATATAGTATGTAAATATGATATAAATATACTATGTACATATAGTATGTAAATGACACAGGGTTTTATGTTTTTTTTATCTGTAAAATCTATATGATATGAAAAGGGCTGCTACAACAACTGATATTTAGCACCTATTCACAGAATAGGTTCCTTGCAAGTTTTATATTTTAGCAAATGTTCTCCAAGATGTCTGAAACAACCTCCCTGTCGAGTTCCTTCAAAAACTTTAGGAAAGTGTTCCAAGAAGAATCAATGCTGTTTTGAAAGCAAAGAGTGGCCACACCAAATACTGATTTGATTTAGATTTCTCTTTAGTTCATTCACTTTTCATGTTGTTATCTGATGAAAATAAACTATTAAGACTTCTATTTTTGAAAGCATTCTTTCCACACCTGCCTAAAACTTTTGCGCAATACATGCATACATACATACACACATTCATACAATATGATGGTATGTCCTTCTTTGACACTTCATGGACAGATTTTCTAATCCTGTTACATTATTAGACAGTCTGTTTACACCACCTAATAGGTGGCTTCCAATATGTCAGAATTTTTTGCTGAACATTAGCGCACTGTAAGCCATGCCCCTTTACTGCTAAGCCACTCCCCTTTTTTACTGAAACAGCACTCTGGCAAAATTGCACCAAAATTCTGGCACATTTTGATAAGTATATCTCCAGCATTATGTAAACTGTTTGAGTCGAGAGCACACAAATTCGTTTTTCATGAAAATCCATAGACAGTGACAGCTAGAGAGCCAGAGGACCTACCTACCTAGTGTTGCCTGCCAGAACTTCTGTTAGTTAAGACTAGGGGTGAGACACAACATCAACATTTTTCAGACCCTGTTCCTAAAACTTTGAAGAGTATCTGTCAGCAGTTTTGTACCTGTGAAACTGGCTGACCTGTTACATGTGTGCTTGGCAGCTGAAGGCATCTGTGTTGGTCCCTTGTTCATATGTGACCGCACTGCTGAGGAAAATGATGTTTTAATATATGCTAATGAGTTTCTAGTTTCAACAGGGGCATTGCTGTTACACCTCGAGGCTCTGCTCTCTCTGCAACTGCCACGCCCTCTGCACTTTGATTGACAGGCCAGGTGTTCAGACATTTACAATGCCTGACCCCATCAATCTAAGTGAAGAAGGCACAGCAGTTGCAAACACAGCAAGGCCTCTAGGTGTAACGGCAACTCCTCCGTTGCTCCTAGAGACTAATTTGCATATCTGAAAACTTCATATAAGAAATGCAGGCACATATGAACATGGATTCTAAGGTCTGGGAAAAAAATAAGTTGTCGACACAAACTGAAACTTATATATATAATGTGCTAAACACGGTTTACCAAAGAAAAGTATTTAAAGGGCCTGTAACACTGATCACAGTAATACATCTGTACCTGATAATCAGAAGGCATTAGAGAGGGGCCCCCAGAATTAGCAGCTGAAGGCCCCATCCGTGGTTTCTTGTTTGGAGGTCCTGGGTTAAGACTAGAGTCTTGGCTGTGTTGGAGTGCCGCTGCTGTAGTTGCTCCTGCTGCTCCTGTACCATTGGTCTGACTGCTATTCTGCTGCTGAACCTGTTGTTGCTGAGCTGCTGTCTGCTGTTGGTTTGCTGCTTGTTGCTGGTGCTGATTTTGTGCCTGTTGATTCTGGATATAAAAAAAAGTCATCTAGATGTACATGAAGTGTGCAAGCCCAGACACAGGCACAGTTGTCCAGTGGTTATGAGCAAGTGATGAGTGGCCCCACAACCATATGTAAACCATTTTATATCCATGTGCATTGTACCTAGAAAATATTTTTTTATTGCACTTGGGATTTAGAACATATCAGAAACAGGACATTAATCCAAATATCTATCTCTGCATATGTCTGGAGGACCAAACCACAGCTTAAAGGGAACTTGTCATCAACTTTATGCTGACCTCACTGAGGGCAGCATAAAATAGTGACAGAAATGCTGATTTCAGCGGTGTGTCACTCAGCAATGTAGCACAAGCCTTGAAAAGAGTCAAATCTACCTGAGAAGAGTCATGGTTATTCATAATCTCCTGCTCTCCTCGCCCATCTGCTGATGACTGGCAGTTCTCTCCTAGAGAGAAAGGGAGAAAACTAGGCAGAAGACGGTCAATCATCAGCAGGTGGAGAGCAGGAATTCATGAATAACCAGGACTCTTCTCAGGTGGCCGGGACTCTTTTCCAGGCCCAGTCTGCAATGATTGTGAAGTTGGTTCTCGGCAACCACTTACTTTTAACTTTTAAATGACAGACCGCTAAAATCAACTCGGCTGTCTCTACTTCAGGCCCCATTCACGCGTCCGTGTGTGTTTTGCGGATCCACGGATCCGCAAACACGGACACCGGCAATGTGCGTTTCGCATTTTGCGGACTGCACATCGCCGGCACTTTCATAGAAAATGTCTTTTCTTGTCCGCAATTGCGGACAAGAATAGGACATGTTCTATTTTTTTGCGGAACAGAAGTGCGGATTCGCAATTCCGGATCCAGGCGGGACATAGAGTGCCCCCATAGGAATAAATGGGTCCGCTATTCCGTTCCGCAAAATGCGGAACAGAATTGTGGACGTGTGAATGGGGCCTTATGCTGCTGTCAGTATGGGCTGCATAAAGTTGATGACAGGTTCCCTATAAGCCAGTTGGAGACAGTTTTGACCTTTACAACATGGTGATTTAGGGCCCTTTCACACTGGCGTTTTTGTTTTCCGGCATAGAGATCCGTCGTCGGGTCTCTATGCCGGAAGAATCCTGATCAGGATCATCCCCATGCATTCTGAATGGAGAGAAGTCTGTTCAGGATGCATCAGGATGTCTTCAGTTCGGGACCGGAATGTTTTTTGGACGCAGCAAATACCGCAGCATGCTGCGCTTTTTGTTTCGTCCAAAAATCCGGAACACTTGCCGCAAGGCCGGATCCGGAATTAATGCCCATTGAAAGGCATTAATCCGGATCCGGCCTTAAGCTAAGCGTCGTTTCGGCGCATCGCCGAATCCAACGTTTAGCTTTTTCTCAATGGTTACCATGGCAGCCAGGACGCTAAAGTCCTGGTTGTCATGGTAAAATGTAGCGGGGAGCGGGGGAGCGGTATACTTACCATCCATGTGGCTCCCGGGGCGCTCCAGAGTGACGTCAGGGCACCCTACACGCATGGATCACGTGATCCATGCGCATGGAGCGCTCTGACGTCATTCTGAGCGCCCGGAGCCGTCACGGACTGTAGTATACCGCTCCCCGCTCCCGCTTACTATGGCAACCAGGACGCTAGTAGCGTCCTGGCTGCCATAGTAACCTGAAAGCAATTCGAAGACTGATCAGGATCCTGATCAGTCTTCTAATGCTTCAGGCGACTTGCGTTCTGACGGATCCGGCGGGACGGAAGTGCCTGCCGGATCCTCAGAACGCAAGTGTGAAAGGACCCTTAGTTTGTTTTTTTCATCTCATATTTTTTATTTTCCATTAATGTAGCCGCATAAGGGTTTTTTTTTGTGGTGTGAGCTGTATTTTAATGCCACTATTTTAGGTTTTAACCTGTTAATTATCTTTTAGCAATTCTTTCTTGTAAACAATTAAATAACACAATTCTGCCATTGTTTTTTGCATTACAAATTTTGTGCAGTTCATATGTTACCTTTAGTCTACGGTTCAGCACAATAATCGCACATTTCATGGCAAAAACGTCTGTGCTGCAACATTCCAAGGGCCATAACTTTATTTTTCCATCAATATAGCCATAGGGAATTGTTTTTTGGAGGACGACTAACATTTTTTAATAGGATTATATCAAGGTAGCAATGGCACCATTGTTTAAATTGTGTGTTTTACACCAAAGTGTTGTCCGGGAGTTAGATATTGATGGCATATCCTAAGGATAGGTCATCAATATCTGATTGGTGGGGGTTTGATTCTCAGAACGCCTGACGATCAACTCCCACCCTTTATCCCCCACCCTCCAGTGAGCGAGGGTGAGGGTGGGGGATAAAATTATCTGATCACTATATACCAAATTATTACTTCCTGGCACTAATAAAGTAGGCAAAATAGGTATACAGCTGTGGCAGTCCTGGTGGCACCTTAGGGGTTCAACGTCAGGGATCAGAGGTACAGTAGCTCAGATTCCAGTCATTGTAAAGGCTAGCCAGCTGTAAATTAGAGAAGACTTTCTACAGGCAATGCCCATGCTATCCAGTGGATATAACTGTATGCCCACTCGAGGTAAGTTTGCTAAAATGAGTGCAGAGTTACATACAAATGTGTGAAGGGGTTAATATGCAGGTACAGTATCTGGGACTAATACATACCTTGTC
Source organism: Bufotes viridis (assembly GCA_033119425.1). Classification (NCBI taxonomy): domain Eukaryota; kingdom Metazoa; phylum Chordata; class Amphibia; order Anura; family Bufonidae; genus Bufotes; species Bufotes viridis. The sequence continues at coordinate 240,750,060 of CM065592.1, forward strand.
AGCTTTTTCCTCTGGTTCATCTTCATTTAAAAATTCCCGCTTAGGATATGGGATTTGACACCCTGCAAATACACTGATGAAATAAAGCAGACAATGAAAAATTCAATGATTTGAATGGTAGCATATGGCATTTGGTTAACATAATCACTAGAATCAAACTGATCTACCTTACTGGTTAATTCGTTTAACTGGAGACAATACAAAACAATGCATATACATTATTGGAGTGGGTTAAAGGGGTTATCTCATGATTAACTTAAAAAGTCTCTTTCTAACAAATGTAGAACCAGCCCTGTACCTAACATGGATCCAAAGATCTCCCCATTCATTGCTGCGATTGCTCTGCTAGATTTTTTCAAGTTGGTAGCTCAAGGGGTGTGTCCTTTCTCAGGGAGCATGTACTTTCTGCTGCAGCTGGTCGCAGTTGAAGGATAGAACTGAGCATGTACTTCCATCTCAGTGAGCAGGACAGAGAAATTAGAAAAATAGCAAACAGCAGGTGGCGCTATTCAGAGATTTCAGTGAATAACTCTGTGGCTATACTACACTTACATGTAAGTATTTAGATCCAGGTGCTGGTTTGAAAAAATGCTGAATATTTTTTGTGGGACAGCCCCTTTAACAGGATTCTCGAGCTTTAATATTAACTAAATATGCAGCATAAAATAAGACCATACTCACTTTTTAATTTTCTGACGCTCCGGTGCCTCCACATTTCTGGTTCCCCTCTGGTCTTGCTAAATCAGTGATGTCTGAAACCAGTTCATTCATCCATTTATTGGCTACAACTAGAGATGAGCGAATCGAAGTTGATGAAGTGGAATTTGATCCGAATTTAAGGAAAAATTTGATTCGCACCGAATCGCATTTTTTCCTAAACTGGCTGCAGTGCAGTGTTACGACATGGAGCAAGGAACTCTGTAAACGAGGGATCACCCACAATGCCATGCATGCAGCCAATCAGCAGCCAGGATTCAGCCATTTTCCAGTGTACTTAGTACATGGAGAGATGTCAGCAGGCGCTAGGGAAAGTGGTATAAAAGACTTTAAAACTTTTATTTTGCTGTATAGAAGTTCAGGGAAAGGATAGGGAGGAATCATTCCACAGTATTGAAGTAGAACAGGGTTCTGTTGGGGAATTTACAGCCTGGGTAATAGGAACATTCCTATTACACCTTGCTGCACTAACTGGGGATCCAAATTGCCATTATACAGCTCTATAATTCAAGCAAATCGTTCTTGTTCTTGGGGTGCAAGTGCTGTTTGATACCGCCACTAACAGGGTTTATTACAAGGAAACATTTCTATGTCTTATTTGCCTTTGTGCGGTGCAGTTATATGTTCTAAAGCATTTTTTGTCTTGTATTAGTGGGGAAAAAAAGGGCTTATTAGCCGTTGTGTGGTCATGTGAGAAAATGACCTTTTTGGCTGCGTCAAGGAGGGCTTAGCCATGATCCCTGCATTGCACACGTGTTCAATCTGGTGGTCAAGCGGTTCCTGAAGTCTTCCATCCATCTGCAAGACATCATAAAAATGGCCAGGAAACTTTGCATGCACTTCAGCCACTCGTACACCGCAAAGCACACCCTCCTTGAGCTGCAGTCACCCTCCTTGAGCTGCTGTGGCAGAATGGCATCCCCCAAAATAGGCTGATATGCGACGTTTCCACCCGTTGGAATTCCACCCTCCAAATGTTTGACCGACTATTCGAACAGAGAAAGGCCATAAACGATTTCTTGATGATCCAAGCGGATGGGAGTACTCCCCTGTGCAACTTCGATGTCAGCCAGTGGCAGCTTATGTGTGACACCTGCCGTTTGGTCAGGCCCTTTGAGGATGCCACGTTATTTGTCAGTCGCCAGGACTACAGGATGTACAATGTCATTCCACTTCTTCATGTCCTGGAACAGATGCTGGTAAATCTGGCTGGTCAGGGGACTAGAGACGTGGCGTCTTGATCTCACGGCCACATGAGCCCTGTGGGGGCTGAACTAGAGGAGGAGGAGGACATTGAAGCACAAGATATGTGTAGCGAAATGGGTGGTTTTTCTACACAGGTGAGAGGAGAGGAGGAGCAGCCAGAGGAGCTACAGGGCGATGAGGAAGACGAGGCAGAGGACCCACCGTGGCAGTATGCAGTGGAGATGGAGGCAGGGAGTCCCTCCGAGTCACTTGCACAAATGGCCTGATGCATGCTCTCTTGCTTGCGTAGTGACTGTCAAATTGTCAGCATTCGGCAGAGGGATGACCTCTGGCTCTCCACCTTGTTGGACCCTGGCTACCGGTCCAAAATTGGGGCCTTTTTTACCCCCTCTGAGAGGGAGGACAAACCGAACTACTATCGAGACATCCTATGTGATCAGTTGGCCACTGCCTATCTGCGCCATGGCCCATCCTCTCACAGGTGTGACCGGGGAGGACCTCTGCGCTCACGTTCCTCTGCAATGGCTGCTGTGGCAGGGTGAGGGGTAGGAGCAGGTCCAGCTCCATCAGCAGCAACTTCAGTCTAGAGTCGCTGATGAGCAGCTTTTTTCATCCGCATAATGAAGAAAATACTCACCAGCAGCAGCAGCAGCCACCACACATTAAAGATACACTGGACTACTGGCCAGCCAAACTGGATTTGTGGCCGCAACTGGCCAAGTTTGCCGTGGAAAAGCTGTCCTGCCCGACCAGTAGTGTGGCATCAGAGCGGGTGTTTAGTGCGGCGGGGGACACAGTTACCCCAAGAAGAACTCGACTGTCTTTCCAAAATGTGGAGAGTCTGACCTTTGTCAAGATGAATCAGGCGTGGATCAGCCAGGATTTCCACTCACCAATGCCTGATGCATCAGACTAGATCATCTATAGTGCCACACCAACATTTTGACAAAAGAGACTGGTTTCTTCTGGCTACCTGATTCAGCTACTATTCTGATGCTGCCTCCCGCCTGATGCCACACATCTGATGCCAAGTGCTCCTTCTTTCACCCATAATCTTCAGCTGGTACTGGTATTAACACCCCCCCCCCTCCCACTCTGTCAACGGGTAACTCTGTAGTCTCCTAATGCTGCTGCCACCTCACCACTCAGGTCTCCTGATGCCACCTCCACACTGTCATTGTGCCACCCTGTGGTCTTCTCCTGATGCTGCTGCTGCCGCCACCTCCACATTCTGTCATTGTGCCACTTTGTGGTCTCCTGATGCTGCCACCTCCACACTGTCATTGTGCCAACCTGTGGCCTTCTCCTGATGCTGCTGCCGCCACCTCCACATTCTGTCTTTGTGCCACTCTGTGGCCTCCTGATGCTGCTGCCACCTCCACACTGTCATTGTGCCAACCTGTGGCCTCCTCTAGATGCTGCCGCCACCTCCACACTCTGTCATTGTGCCACCCTGTGGCTGCCTCCTGAAGCTGCTGCTGCTGACGCCACCTCCACATTCTGTCTTTGTGCCACTTTGTGGCCTCCTGATGCTGCTGCCTCCTCCACACTGTGATTGTGCCACCCTGTGGCCTCCTCTTGATGCTGCTGCCACCGCCACCTTCACACTCTGTCATTGTGCCACTCTGTGGTCTCCTGATGTTGCCACCTCCACACTGTCATTGTGTCAACCTGTGGCCTTCTCCTGATGCTGCCGCCCACCTCCACATTCTGTCTTTGTGCCACTCTGTGGCCTCCTGATGCTGCTGCCACCTCTACACTGTCATTGTGCCAATCTGTGGCCTCCTCTTGATGCTGCCGCCACCTCCACACTCTCCCATTTTACTATGTCGGGGTGGCTCTACTTGTATAAGCGTTTAAAAGAACAGGTACTGTAGAAATCTATGTGGAATCAGTGAACTGGTGTAAAAGTAGTGCGCTCTTTCACTCTAAAGTAGGATCTTGGGCTTCTGCACGGTTTTTTATACCTGGCGCTAACATTGACCTGCAAGGCTGAGTTCACACTTGAGTTATTTGGTCAGTTTTGGCCCCTTAACTGCCCAAATAAGTGAAGTGTGCAGTGATTCTAAGAGCGAAGCCTGTCATCTACATGTCATACTGACTCACAGTATTGTTTCACTACCACAGCAGACTCCCTATGCGTGTTACTGCAAGGCACAGTTTTCTAGACCACTATCAATGCTCTCTGCAGCCAGGAAATAACACGATTCGCCACGAATAAATTTGGATCAAACCGAAATTTTTGAGAAATTCGCTCATTTCTAGCTACAACAGTCACATGTCATAGATCACCTCATCACCATTGTGGACAGCTGAAAAGGTTGTGTGCTGGTATACCATGTCAGAGCTTCAGCAATGTAAGAGCAGACTGGTATGGGACCACTTGACAGCTGGCGCTGTAGCACATGGTTCAAAAGCTTTTTCAAAAAATATATTTTATCCTCTATATAGCTGCAAGTGTTTGTTTGTCTGTAGACAAGGACCAGACAATCAAAAGTCTGACTATTCCAGTGGGAACCAGACAAGAAGAAGATTAGACATGTCAAAAGAGAACTACCCAAGAACTTTAGTGCCAGCAGCACATCTCCAGCAGCGTTGAATTCCTAGCTCCTGGGATTCTGAGCCCTATCCAACATGCAGCTTTTAGTCTTAAACACTCATTATAAGCATCCAACCTGTAAAATCTGACTCTCAACCCCATGAAGATGCTAGAAATACAGCACCCTACATACATTACACAGTCCGGAATAACTATAGTACTAGTACTTTATGTACGCACATTCAAGGCCACCTTAACACTGCAGTATTTTTGGTCACTATTTTGTAATATTTTTTCTGTGCTGAAAAAAAACTGATACGAAATGCGCTTCAGAATTCCTGAGGTTTTTTAGGATGCAGTTTTTATTCTGATGTGGTCGGACGTGTGACTTCTTTTTTTCACAGTGCGGTTTTTAAAAACACTGTGTAAATTGAAATGCAGATTCCCCATTTCAATTAATGGAAAAGATCTGCACCCATTTTTGGAGCTAAAATCTGCACAAAAAATTTGACGTGTGACCATACCTTTAGTTAACAAAACCAGGAATGTGTCAAGAACAAGTAAGAGGTCCAAATCCACTATTACACATTTTTTTTTTGTAGGATCTACTGCTGGTTTTGACTTACAAAATATTGCTGCAAAATAACAACCAAAATATGCAAATGTAAGTGTCTTATGGATCTTCGCATATAGCTGCACAAAGAGTCTATAAAACGGTAGGAGCAGCATATTATAGATACAGGTCCACACTACTAGTAGCTAAAACAGCTGAAAAAATATTGCTGAAAGAATACACCAAACACATAGGCCCTCTCTGCAGTGACCAACAATCCGCCTTGTATACATGCAAACACAGCAGTTTGTCAATCACAGTCCTGAGGGGCAGGGTTAAAAAAAGTATGAACTAAGTATGCTGACATGGGAGAAAAAAAGAAGACGCCCAGGACAAAAAGGGCAGACTCCACCCAGTAGAACCAAGTCACCGAAGATACCGGAGGACATAGCGGGAGAACGGAGCGGCGCCCAGGGATAATAGTAAGTGCAGTGAGATCCCTGGCCGCCGCTCTCTATATCATGATACTTAGTTCAGAATTTTTTTTCACATGAAAAGGTCCTCTTTAAGTGGAAGAGCACTCTCCTCATGAATACCCCCAATTCATAAACAATGGACCACATTTACTAATGTGAGTGCACCTATATTCCGGTGTAAAGTGCACCACAAAGTGGTGCAATTTGGCACATCTAGTTAGAGAGAATGTTTCTTTGACAAGTGGGCGTGGCTAACAGGGGAAAGGGTGTGGCTAGATTAAAAGAGGGCACACCCTAAACTGCTCCAGTTTGCGACAAAATTTCACCACAATTCTGGTGTAAATTTCCTTTTCAAAGTATGCCAAACTAAAGCTAGTATAGAGTCAGGGGCGTAATGATTGCGGTCGCAGAGGATGCGACCGCAACCGGGCCCAGCAGGGGGAGGGGACCCACTACACTTACATGTAATGGAGCGCTCTGACGGGGCCCAGCATGAACTACAGTGACAATGCCGGGCCCCGTCAGAGCGCTCTTAAAACATGTACAATGTCGGGGTTGCAGAGGCCGGGGTGTGGCAGAGGCATGTGGGGGCGTGCTCACCCGACACCAGGCAGTTCTTGTCACTGCCGGGCTCTTGTCTCCAGAGTGTAAAGCAGGGAGCCGTCTCCACTCCCTGCTTCACCTTTCTTCTCAGTTCAGGCGCTCCCCCTGCTGGCCGTACTTGGTACTGCTGGCTGTGGGAGGAAAGCTGAATGCCCGGGAATCAGCCTCCAAGCACAGCCAGCAGGCCATGAGAATGTTGGAGTGTGTGTCATCAGGGAGGAAGGCAAGTATGAGTTTTTTTATTTTCACCATAAAGCTGGCATAATTACTGTAAGGGGGCACCTATGTTGGCATAACTACTATGAGGGGGCACATATTAAGGCATAACTAATGTGAGAGGGCACATAAGTGGGCATAACTACTATGAGGGGGCACATATTAAGGCATGACTACTATGAGAGGGCACATATCTGGCATAACTACTATGAGGGGGCACATATCTGGCATATCTACTGTGAGGGGGCACATATCTGGGCATAACTACTGTGAGGGGGCTCACAAGTGGGCATAACTACTGTGAGGGGGCACATATCTGGCATAACTACTGTGAGGGGGCACATATCTGGCATAAATACTGTGAGGGGGCACATATCTGGCATAAATACTGTGAGGGGGCACATATAAGGACATAACTACTGTGAGGGGGCACGTGTCTGGCATAACTACTGTGAGGGGGCACATATGTGGGCATAACTACTGTGAGGGGGCACATATCTGGCATAACTACTGTGAGGGGGCACATATCTGGCCATAACTACAGTGACTGGGTACATACCTGGCCATAACTACAGTGACCGGGTACATACCTGGCCATAACTACTGTGAGGGGGCACATATCTGGGCATACCTACTGTGAGGGGGCACATATCTGGCATAACTACTGTGACAGGAACAAAGGTGGGTATAACTATTGTGAAGGGGCCACAAGGTGGGCTTAATTACTGGGAAGGGCCACAGTGTGGGCATTAGTACTGTGTGGTAGCACTGCTATACATTGGCATGGCTCAGTCTTACAGGCCAGCACAGCGCCCCCTGCTGGTGATTTCTCAGGGGCAGTCACCACCCCTTCCTTATGTGATTCTTCTTTTTTTCTCTATCACCACAGGGACCTTGTTCTGCATCCAGCAGACATCACGCCGACGCCAGAGACACCCTGGATGAGGTAGGACCAGATTTTATTATTTTTTAAGGGGGATCCCGATCAAAAGTTTGCACCGGGGCCCATAACACTCTAGTTACGCCACTGAATAGAGTTAGACAAATGTGTATTTCTGCACCACATTTATCCTCCAGCCAGAGCCCCTGTGATAAATCTGGTGCAGGTCCAGAGAGCCTGTCTAAAGACGGGTTTACATGGCCCGAGGAACAGACGATTATTGGGAAGGAAACGTTCTGTGGGGGTGAAGCTCTGCATTTAAATGCAGCAATAACCTCCACAGTATGAGAACGAGCGCTAACTACTGCTGCACCTTTAGACACAGATTATTGGGAACGAGCGTTCATAGGAATGTACTCCCTCGATAATCTGCCCAACAATTGGGCCCTGTAAACCCGCCATATGTATTCTGTGTAGTCTTTCAATGCAGCTAATAGTGCATTTTTGTGCTGTTTAGGCTACTAGTAGTATGGACATGTAGCAAGAATACACTGCTTTATATGAGGCAGCATGTTAAACTGACAGATTGGCTTTAAAATGCAGAGCACTCAAGCCGGTTTCCACTTTGCAAGCACACATTATCTCAAATAACACAATCTTAAATATGCTCCTCTTATCTTATTCCCTCCCATTTCTCTGATAGCATTTCCTAGGCAGAAGCATATTGTTTCAATGCCACCCTCAAAGTCAATGATACTGTTCTATATTTTGCCGGCCAAACAATGTAGGCGTAAGTGCAGAGCTTTTGGCTCCACAGGGCATAAATTGCTTGCACATGACAAACTGCAGAGGCTGAACATTATATGTACCACAATGTTATTACACGGGTTTCAGAAAGTATGGTCTGATGATAATAAGGAAGACCTACTCTGATGTAGGCAGAGGATCCTCCTGGAAATAGAGATCCTGTAAAGCTTGCTCTGATGTGATCCTTTTCGTTGGGTCCATTGTAAGAAGCTTTTGAAGCTAAAATCAAATATTGTGTTAAATTAGTATAATACACACAACTGGCAGCACACTAAAACTGGAAAACTTTAGCTAAACTGGAGGTTTCGATTCTTGTAGTTGTGCTTAGACAGATAAGTCAGAACTGCAGTGCAAAGCATGGGAGGTGGGCAGAGCTGAACAACCAATACACTAAAAAATAAAAACCAGGTAGGGACTACCCATAGACAGTTAAAAGGGTTTCCCGAGATTTTAATACTGATGACCTATCCTTGGGACACTTGGGATAGCAGTTTCAGGTGGATTAAAACTATTTTTGCCATGTAACTAGTATGCCCATCCACCTACGTATCTTTTAACTGCCTTACAACTCACCTAGATAGCACTGTCAGCAGTTTTGAAGGGTCAAATCTGCGGACCGTCTCCCTAGAGTTGCTGCTGATGAAAACATGCACACAGATAATACAGATGACTATAGCCTATAACGCCAATAAAATTTTACCCTTCATGTTTCCAGAAATTACAAAATGCAGTATTAGGCCTCATGCACACGGCCGTTGTTTGATTCCGTGTCCGTTGCTCCGTTTTTCGTGATTTTCTGCGGACCCATTGGTTTTCAATGGGTCCGTGGAAACCTCGGCAAATGCACCGTTTGTCCTCCGCGTCCGTGGTCCGTGATTCCAGTCCGTCAAAAAAATATAACCTGTCCTAGTCTTGTCCGTGAAAAACGGTTCACGGACCCATTCAAGTCAATGGGTCAGTGAAAAATGCGGATGGCGATCCGTGTCCGTTTTTTTTGCGGATCCCTTGGCAGGCACTTGGGAAACATTGTCAGCCTGTCTTTTGGTAAAATCTTTTGGGTCATGTCCGCTAAAAAAAACGGAAGACACACGGAAACACAACGGAAGGCAAAAACGGACACGGATCACTGAACAACGGAACCCATTTTTGCAGACAGCATAAAAAAACGGTCGTGTGCATGTGGCCTTAACGAAAGTTTCATTAAAAGAGTTTTCCGAGATTTTAATATGGATGACCTATTCTCTGGATAGGACATCATCATCTGATCGTGGGGGTCCGACACCCGGGACCCCCGTCCATAAGCTGTTTGAGAATGCATCAGCGCTCCTGTGAGCCACTGCTTTCTCCCTGCTCACCAAGCACAGCGCCGTACATTGTAAAGTGGCTGTGCTTGGTATGGCGGCTCAGCGCTGTTCACTTGAATGGGGCTGAGCTACTCCTAGGCCATGTGATGAATGTGTCGTCACTGACCTAGGGAAAGCTGCGAGAAGGCCGCGGCGCCACTACGAGCACCACTGCATTCTCAAACAGCTGATTGGAGGGGCTCCCGGGTGTCGGACGCCCACCAATCAGATACTGACCTATCCAGGGGATAGGTCATCCGTATTAAAATCTTGGAAAACCATTCACACGTCCGCAAGTGTTTTGCGGATCGGCAAAACACGGAACGCACATGGCCGGCATTCTCATAGATAATGTCCCAAGAATAGGACATGTTCTATTTTTTTGCGGAAGTGCGGATGCGGACAGCACACTGTGTGCTGTCCGCATCTTTTGCGGCCCCATCGAAAATGAATTTGCGGACCCATTTGCAGACCCATTTTGCGGACGTGTGAATGGACCCTTAATGCACCTGGAAATATGCATTAATACTGCATTTTATAACTTTTGGAAACACAAAGGTTAGAATTTTTATGGCGTTATAGGCTATAGTCATCTGTATTATCTGTGTGCATGTTTTCATCATTAAGCAGCAACACTAGGTAGTCTGTCAGCAGTTTTGACCCTTCAAAACTGCTGACAGTGCTCTGTAGGTGAGTAGGTGGATGGGCATACTAGTTACATGACAACAAAAAAGTTATAAACCACCTGGAACTGCTATCCCAAGTGTGGCGTACCCTTAACTGCTATCCCTCTGGGCGTACCCTTACTGTGAAATGTCCTGGTCTCTGCACTGAATCCGGTTTCCGCTTGAGCAATGGCTATCTATCCAGAAGACCACTGGAAAACTCACTCAGAAGCAGAGAGGCCCAAAGGATAATTCATGATAAGGGAATGCCCAGTAGAAACTTGCAATCGCAGAGCCAACTGAAGTAAAACTCTTTATTGGTCACACGGGTATGACCATTCACCTCAGTGTGTTTTGTACTGCTTTACTCCTTACCCATCTAGTGTGTTACATGATCCTAACTGGTTATTGGAATTCAGATAGGTCTCCTCTATGCACGCTATCTGTGATGCACCATATATGTTACAACCAGTGCACCCAGATGGTAATTAGCACTGCTCTTTCAATAAGTAATTAGCAATTGCTGCAGTGTCTAGCTGGATCGATACTGTTTTTCAAACTTAAAAAAGAAGGCTTAAATAATTAATCAATGTATAATATATATTGCTAATTTCTCTTAAGAGGTTACAATATGCATATGATGATGGGAAAAGTACAAGGTTTGTGGGAAGTGCCTGGAAATGAGATAGTGGTTTGGAATTATCCGTGAGCTTGGACTCAGGACATGTGTATGTAACCACGTTTGATATATGACAAGGTAAATCATGAAAAGCCTTAATGGTACTGAGACAGCAATTGTTAGAAATCAGAGCACAGAGTGGTTCTCTGCAAATGCAGTATTACCTTTCTAATACATGTTATAAATAATGAAGGTAGAAACTCCTTTTAGTCCCAGCAATATATATCTTCCAATAATACAAGGTATAATATCAGCAACAATAAAAAACTAAAGATTTAACAGTTATACAAACAATACCAGTAAAACATAAAGATCATATAAATAGGAGTAGTCTAACATCTCTAGGATTTAAGAACTGCACTATGTACATGTGTTTTCACCTATAAAACACGTAACGAGATTTGTCGGAAGGTCACGCAGTAAGCACCAGTAATCAGGTTGGAACCTAAAGGGGTTGTCTCAATTCAGAAAATGGCATTTACCATGCAGACAAAGTTAACACGAGGCACTTACTTATGTATTGTGATCACCTTCATAGGCCACAATATGAGGCAGTGTACTAATGACGCAGGGACACAAGCATGTCAGGTCGCAGGCTGGAAAAGTTCTGTGGCCTGCACCAGAGACAGCGACTTGGAATGGCACTCAACTTAGGAGGTATACCACTGGGGTCATTATAGGGGGTCACTACTAGGGGAAGTTCAGGTAGCTTGCGGAAGGGTAGGGCTGACTTGCTGCTGATGGAGAAGGAGGACACAGCATGCCAGCTATTGATGGCCACCACAGAGGGAAAAGCTTGTGGGGGAGGGGTATTTTCTGCTGCACTCTGGTATTTGGTTCTGCTGGGATGGGATTTTGTGCTGTACTATGGCACTGCTGATCCCCTTACTTGCGTTGTCCTGCTTTTTGTCAATTTAGACCTGTCTGCAACATAGGGCCACGTCACATTCCCAGTCCACCCCTGGTGGTGTCCCTACTCTCTGATCAGTAGGGCACACCCCATACAGCCACCGATCAGCAGTTCTGCACTAGCTCCGGCACCAAAAGTCGCGCCAAAACTACAGTCATGTGAAAAAATTAGGACACCCTTTGAAAGCATGTGGTTTTTTGTAACATTTTTAATAAATGGTTATTTAATCTCCGTTTCAACAATACAGAGAGATTAAAGTAATCCAACTAAACAAAGAAAACTGAAGAAAAGTCTTTTCAAGATCTTCTGTAAATGTCATTCTACAAAAATGCCTATTCTAACTGAGGAAAAAGATAGGACACCCTCACATGTATTCCCTCTTAAATTGGCTCAGATCTCACACAGGTATATCACACCAGGTGCACATAATTAGTAGATCGTTACTCTGCATGTTGAATGAGGCTTGCCCTATTTAAACCTCAGACATTTAGTTTGGTGTGCTCCTGACTGTTGAAGTGAGAGTGAGCACCATGGTGAGAGCAAAAGAGCTGTCAGAGGACTTCAGAAAAAGATTGTAGCAGCCTATGAGTCTGGGAAGGGATTTAAAAAGATCTCCAAAGATTTTGAAATCAGCCATTCCACTGTCCGGAAGATAGTCTACAAGTGGAGGGCTTTCAAAACAACTGCCAACATGCCCAGGACTGGTCGCCCCAGCAAGTTCACCCCAAGAGCAGACCGCAAGATGCTAAAAGAGGTCTCCAAAAACCCTAAAGTGTCATCTCGAGAACTACAGCAGGCTCTGGCTACTGTTGATGTAGAAGTACATGCCTCTACAATCAGAAAGAGACTGTACAAGTTTAACTTGCATGGGAGGTGTGCAAGGAGGAAACCTTTGCTTTCCAAGAGAAACATCGAGGCCAGACTGACATTTGCCAGAGATAAAGTTGACAAAGACCAGGACTTCTGGATTAATGTTCTTTGGACAGATGAGTCCAAAATTGAATTATTTGGACACAACAGCAGAGGACATGTTTGGCGTAAACCAAACACAGCATTCCAAGAAAAGAACCTCATACCAACTGTGAAGCATGGAGGTGGAAGTGTCATGGTTTGGGGCTGCTTTGCTGCAGCAGGACCTGGTCAGCTCACCATCATAGAATCCACGATGAATTCTACTGTGTATCAGAAGGTGCTTGAAGAACATGTGAGACCATCAGTTAGAAAATTAAAGCTGAAGCGGAACTGGACCATGCAACATGACAATGACCCAAAACATACTAGTAAATCAACCAAAGATTGGCTAAAAAGAAGAAATGGAGAGTCCTGGAATGGCCAAGTCAAAGTCCAGATTTGAATCCCATTGAGATGCTGTGGGGTGACTTGAAAAGGGCTGTACGTGCAAGAAACCCCTCAAACATCTCACAGCTGAAAAAGTTCTGCATTGAGGAGTGGGGTAAAATTTCCTCAGACCGATGTCGAAGACTGGTAGATGGCTACAAGAACCGTCTCACTGCAGTTATTTCAGCCAAAGGAGGTAACACTCGCTATTAGGGGCAAGGGTGTCCTATCTTTTTCCTCAGTTAGAATAGGCATTTTTGTAGAATGACATTTACAGAAGATCTTGAAAAGACTTTTCTTCAGTTTTCTTTGTTTAGTCGGATTACTTTAATCTCTCTGTATTGTTGAAACGGAGATGAAATAACCATTTATTAAAAATGTTACAAAAAACCACATGCTTTCAAAGGGTGTCCTAATTTTTTCACATGACTGTATATGGCTCTGTGGACTGCATAATGGAGGGCTGTGTAGTCGTGGCACCAATGCTACAGAAGAACATCTGATCTGCATGGGTGCAGGGTGTTGAATACCCGTGATCAGATAGTTATGGACTATTTTGAGGATGGGCAATCTCTTCTAAAATAGAATTGGACAACCCTTTACGGTGACTGCAATTCCCTACTATAGTAATGTGGCTCAATGCTGAAGTAGTAATCGAACATTATATTTATTGTAACGTTCATTTTTATTCATCTATTCACTTACCAGAAGAAAAACTTTACTATCGGGCTTCACCTTGTGCTTTTCCATGTATTTTATTAAGCTACTGTTAGCATACCTGCAAAATAATTTTGGCCAGACACATAAAGAGGCAATTTATTAGCCATAAATTGGACAGGGCACTGAAACAGGTTTAAAAACATGATCAAATAATGCAGCCGGCCAAGTACAATATTCAAATAACCCACTGACAGCAAAGGTGTTTGTCCCAAGCTACTGTAAATATTACAAATCAGGCATACTCTGACAATGTCTTTGAAGTACCCTTGTGGCAGCTATTCTTCTTACTTCAAGAACAGAAGTGTCCTAGTGTCATGTTTCCTTATGCATACATGTTCAGCGAATGTTTTTGCAGCTTGTACAAAGTGCTCAGGATATCTAGGGTAGCCAATAACAATTTGAGGATCCTGTCTTCTCAATGCATAAAGCCACAAAGCTGGGGCTATGCGGTGATCTTGGCTGTAACATCTGATGCACCACCAAAGGTCGCTGTGTAGCAGTGCAATTAATAAACTGAATGGGGTCGCAGTGCAACTCACAAGTTGCTGTGACAGTGACCCCAAAATTGCAAAAAAAATTCAACACTGCTGGATGTTTTGTGATCATGTGGTCATGGTAACTTGTGAATCGCACTGTGACCCCAATGTGCAATGGATGTTATGGTCAAGATCAACGTGTAGCACCAGCCTAAGTGTATTCACACTGGTTTTTGCCACTTATTTAGGGCTTATCATATAACAACTGAAATTAAATCTCCTTCTGTTACCAGGAAACTGCTATTAGTCTAGACCAGGGATGGGCAAACTAGGCCCTCCAGCTGTTGTAAAACTACAATTCCCAACATGCCCTGCTGTAGGCTGATAGCTGTAAGCAGCCTTTGCATGCTGGGAGTTGTAGTTTTGCAACAGCTGGAGGGCCGCGTTTGCCCATCCCTGGTCTAGATAATGTTGTTGGAGCTTACTCCTTGAAAAGCTAGCTATGTGTAACAGATGTAAATGTGAAGAAGCCCCATTATGGACAGTGTACTACTGGAACTCATTACACCTTATATGCATACACTTTGAAACATATTTGTCTCATTTATCACGACTATGCCCAATTGTTCATCCATTCCTTAAAAAAGGGTTGTCTCATGAAGACAAATCCTTTCCATCTGCTCTATAAAACCACCTTTACCCACCAAGGACCCCCTTTGTAAGCCACATCAGAGGGCCACTAAGTCTCAGTGGGTCACTTTCTGGCAGACCTGGCTTTGTATTACATGGATGGCCATTCACTTGAATGGCTGTTATGTAATACTACATATCTAATGTAGTAGCTAGAAATGTATACTTGGCTGCAACCTCTGGTAATAACAGCTGAAGATCAGGAGTTTGAGATGCCACACCCATGGTGATCAACTGATCTCTGTCCCAGCTTCATTGCTGAAGGAGGTTTTCATGGTGAGACAACCACTTTACTTTCAAGTATCTGTCAGTATAACATTCTACTCCAGTAAAGGTCAGAAAAAAAATGGTATAAAAATATATTGTGCTATTTACAAAGACTACACAGATGTATATGTATAAGCAGAGACGTACATAGAGAAGTAAGGGCCCCATAGCAAGGATCAAACCAGGCCCCCCACACAGGACAGAAGGGTTTTTGCCTAAACCCTTTTCCATGACCCTTGGGCCATTTTTCCACTGCCGTATTTGCTAAAAGTTGTTTCTTTAGAGGGTAGAGTCCTGACCAAGTTTTCACCTTCAGTAGAAAAGGGGATGATCCCAACTAAGACTGGGCCCTCTCTCTTGCCCTGGGCCCCATAGCAGTCGCATGGTCTGCCGCTATGGTAGTTGAGCCCCTGCGTATAAGTCATGTGAATTCATAAGGAGTTAGGTGGCTACACACTTTACACAAGAAGGCGGATGGGCAGTACTCTCCTCATGGGTGCACTAGACTTATAAGCATGAGTAGCATTCATTTTAAAGTGTGTCAGATTAACTGGAAATATAATATTCTAGGGCAGCATATTACTCGCTTGTACATTATGTAATGGTTTAGCCCAGGGGCACTGTCACACTTGCATCAATATTTTGTGTGATGTCCCTTTATTACTCAGCTTAATTTAAAGGGTTTTTTCCATCTTATAATGTGATATCATTTGGAAGTCACAGTTTTTACTTACACAATAGTGCCGCAGCAACCTGCTGTGCATGTGAACTGCAGCACAGCTTCATTCAAGTGAATGGGGACTTCTGCAGCTGGGTGGCCTAGAGCAGTTTTCCCCAACTCCAGTCCTCAGGGCCCAACTGCTTGTCATTATTTGAGAAACAGAGTAAATAACTGTGGTAACTAAGTCCTGATGTATTGACACTAATCACATCACCTGCTCAATACTAAAGAAATCCTGAAGCATGACTGGTAGGTGGATCCTGATGACTGTAGTTGAGGAACACTGGCTTAGAGTGTAACTAAGTAAGGAAAAACACCGAAGAGACCTCAGTGCTGATTCATTCTTAGGATCAGTGAGGGTCCCACAGGTTAGACCTTCAACCATCGTAAAATGATGACATATTCTAACAAAGCAAATAAAGGTAACCTGTTGCCATGAAATGCACTGCAATCTGCAGGAACCCTGTTACAGAGAGGAAGGAGCTGAGCAGATTGATATATATATATATATAGATAAATATATTTAGTTTTGTGTAAAAAAAATTCCATTTAAGTTACATACATACATTTATACCTCTGCTCTTCCTAAGTTTAGTTTTACATGGTTGAGGTGCTATCAGTAACTGACAGCTATCTCTGTATACACACTTACACACAGAACACTATCAATCACTGATAACATCTCCCCTGTATACAGATATCAGTGCCTGACTGCTATCTATGTATACACACTTACACAGAGAATGTTCTCAATCACTGATAACACCTTTGTCATGTACAACTATCAGTGACTGACAGCTATCTATGTATACATACTTACACAGAGAATGTTCTCAATCACTGATAACACCTCCCCGTGTACAACTATCAGTGACTGACAGCTGTCTGTATATACACACTTACACAGAGAATGCTATCAATCACTGATAACATCTCCCCCGTGTACAACTATCAGTGACTGACAGCTATCTATGTATACACACTTACACAGGGAATGTTCTCAATCACTGATAACACCTCCCCGTGTACAACTATCAGTGACTGACAGCTATCTCTGTATACACACTTACACAGAGAATACTATCAATCACTGATAACACCTCCCCGTGTACAACTATCAGTGACTGACAGCTATCTCTGTATACACACTTACACAGAGAATGCTATCAATCACTGATAACACCTCCGCCGTGTACAACTATCAGTGACTGACAGCTACCTATTATACACACTTACACAGAGAATGCTATCAATCACTGATAACACCTCCCCGTGTACAACTATCAGTGGCTGACAGCTGTCTGTATATACACACTTACACAGAGAATGCTATCAATCAGTGATAACATCTCCTCTGTGTACAACTACCAGTGCCTGACAGCTATCTCTGTAAACACACTTACACAGAGAATACTATCAATCACTGATAATACCTCCTCTATGTACAACTATCAGTGTCTGACATATGTCTATGTATACACTTACACACAGAATGCTATCAATCACTGATAACACCTCCCCTGTATACAGATATCAGTGCCTGACTGCTATCTATGTATACACACTTACACACAGAATGCTATCAATCACTGATAACACCTCCCCTGTATACAGATATCAGTGCCTGACTGCTATCTATGTATACACACTTACAAAGAGAATGTTCTCAATCACTGATAACACATTCCCCGTTTACAACTATCAGTGACAGACAGCTGTCTGTTATATACACGCTTACACAGAGAATGCTATCAATCACTGATAACATCTCCTCTGTGTACAACTATCAGTGACTGACAGCTGTCTCTGTATACACACTTACACAGAGAATGCTATCAATAAATGATAACACCTCCCCTATGTACAACTATCAGTGTCTGACATATATCTCTGTATACATACTTACACAGAGAATGCTATCAATCACTGATAGCAACTCCCCCATGTACATCTGAAATCAGAAAAAGCAAGTAAATTACATGTTTTGCTAAATCTTTTCTAAAAATAAAAATAAAAAAAATTGTACATTATCAATCTGCTCAGCTGCTCCTGCTCTATAAAAATAATTGACAATTTAGTGTATAAAAATATATGAAGGTATTTTTGTAATGTTGTCATGCCTGGCTAAACAGTAAAAAGAGAATCTCTTTAAAAAAAAATATGTCTGTAATCTTACGTGGTTCTTCTGAAGTCTTTTTGTAGAGTAGGATATTCTGGCATTTTTCTGATATCTTCCCAGTCTTTATCTGAACAGATAGAAATGTTTTATTCCTTATAACATTATTTATATAGACACCTTATATTTAGAAAGAAAACAAAGACTTTGATGTAGATAGCGTTATATATAACATGATTACACAATGCTGTATGACGAAGTAACCAATCTTGCAAATAGTTTCACCAGGTATCTCATCATATGACCCACTCAAAGGGCAATAATAGTGTTGACGTCCATCTGCCAACTGTCCAGACACCTTAGAGTCAAAGATATGAATGCTTGTGGGTTGATTATCCAATTCTACCCTTATAAGGTTCATCACATAGCAGCTCTTTGTTCAGTGAAGATGTTGTTCTTGGCAGCAAGACAGAAAGATACCATCTACATTTACTAACAAATGCCAGCAAACTTAAAGGAGTATTCCATTCTTCAGCATTTATGGCATAGTCATAGGATATCCCATAAATGCATGACAGGTGGAGTTCCCACCTTTTGGAATCCTCATCCATTTAGAGAATATGAATATGGTGACCCCCTCCATCTGCTGATTCCCAACCTCCACATGCTCCACTGAAATCAATGTGTGAGATGTGGATATCCCATAAATGTTGACACTGGTAATACCGCTGACCTTAGTTGATGTAACTAAATAAAGAGTCCAAGTACAATTCTAGTTCCCAGGTTAGATAGGAGCATCTGCCAGGACCTGTGATGACATCATCATCGCAGTTCCTGTACACCTAGTAAAGGAACTGCACAAGAGGGTCAACCCCCAAGAGGATGGAGAAGAACTGCAGAATGAGCTCTCCATTGAGACTAGAATGGAGTGGTAAGAGGAGGTCCTCCTACTTTCTCTTCATTTGCACCGCATTCCCTAGTTTTACTGATATCTCACTCATATATATATATATAGTACTGCAGACAGTTACAACCACTATTACCTCATGTACCTCACACAATAACCATAATATATAACTGACCACATATGTCTGTACACACTGCATCTATTATAGCTTATACTTCTCACATAAGCACACTGCTCTATATAATATGAAATATATATATATATATATATATATATATATTTATATACACACACATACACACACTGTATCTATTATACAGTTTAATAGATGCAGTGAACTCAGGTATGTAGTATGCCCAACAGTGTACTGGTATATGGTATACTGATAGATGCACTGTGTTAAGATATATAGTATATACAGCATTGTACTGACACGTGACACGATCCAATACTGATGATCTATCCAGAGGAAAACTCCTTTAACTGTGGAGCCTTCTACTGATGGTGGTCACTGCAAAAAGGCTACTCATCTGCCAACAAGAAGTGTAAAAGTCATTTACCTGCAGGAAATCCCATTACACTAAATATACGATCCAGCTGGTCATGATGGAATGGGTTACTTGTCTTGATATCTTCTTGACGACAATGAAAAATGGGTTCTGAAGTTAACAATTCTGCAAATATGCAGCCAATAGCCCAGATATCTGTTAAAATAACAAGGTGTCTCGGTATGAGCATCCAGGTACCATACGCTAGCACATTAACAGTTTATTAAAGGAAAAGTCACTAACATTGTAAAATATTAAAAAAACTTTTATACGGGTTTTTAACAACAAAAACTATATGCTGGAGACAGAAATAAGGGCATTTTTTTATTTAGGGTATGTTCACATTGAATATTTGCAGTAAAATTAAAAAAAAAAATCTCATTTCAATCTCAATTTAAAATTTCATGCACTTTGCTGGTACTATAAAATGCTGCAAATCTGCTGCATGCATGTCTGTGGCAGCAAAACCACAACGTTTCAGTCCTGTGTGGACATGAGCTATTTCAGTCAAAGTCCAATATTTGTCAAACAAAAATCAGATACAAAATGAACAAAAAAAAATCACATAAAAACAACACTTTGTGGGGCTCTGTTTAGGAGATAGGTGCTGGTCCCAGCAGTGGGACCCGAACCTATAGGACAATGGGGACATATTCTAGCGATATGCCCCCATTGTCTGAGATGAGACAACCTCGTTAAATATGGCTTAAAAATTGTCATACTCTTATTGGTTCCTGTACTTCCTGATGACAAATGAAGAACAATCCAGGAGATGTATATAAACTGTGTTATAACCTTGCACAGGGCCTGACAGGGTAGTGCACATCTATTCAAAGAGCATCAAACATAGGATTCATACACTGAGTGCTCTTTTAAGCCAGTGTTGGGTGGTATGTGTAAAGACAAAAAAAATGAGCAATTATTTTAGCATTTGAAAGCTTTCTATTAAAATGTGTGTCTGAAACGTGGCCATACACTTTGGATTTCCAAGCATGTATGTGCTTGTCTTACTGAACGCATAATACACTGTACTTTATAAAAAGTACAGTGTATTATGAAAGCGATCAGAGGATCATATGTCAAAGTGGTGAAAAATTACAATGAAATAAAGTTTCAGCAAAAATTTCTTAAAGAAATACACCTTTTCCATTGAAAAACTGCTTTTCAATTAAACAGATTGCAGAAATAAAATCCTCCACATAATTGGTATCCCTGCATCGATGATCACCTGCACTATACAATTATCACTTAATTTATCCAACATGGTGACAGATTTTTTGCTTACTCGCTGACATTTGGTGATGCAAAAATATTTTAAAAAATATATTTTTGCTTTATTGTACAAAAGTGGTAAAACTAAAAAAAAAAAAAACTATATGTATTTGGAATCGCTGTATATCATACTGTCTGAGAAAATAAAGTTATCATCCTACTTATGCCGAAAAAGGGATGTCACAAAATTTATAACGTAAAAAGACGACGACAGTATTGCTGTTTTTTACCATTCCTCCCTCAAAATGGTGCTATTAAAAACTATCGGGCAGATTTATCAAAGGGGGTGTAAAGAAACATTGGCTTAGCTGCTCAGAGCAACAAATCAGATTCCACTTTTCATTTTCCAAAGGTGCTCTGAAAAATAAAAGTTGGAATCGGATTGGTTGCTATGGACAACTAAATCAGTTTTCCTTTACACCAGTTTTGATAAATCTCCCCTGTAAATTGTCCCACACACATACAGCTTCATCAACTATAAAAAAATAAAAAATAATTGCTTGATCACTAAGACTTAAAATGCACACTGAGGAAGGCGCTAAAGGGAACAAAATGAGTTTCACAATGTCTGTATAATAAAAGTTACAAACGAAAACACTAACATCACTGTGTAAATCTCTCTAACTAATTATGCAACTTATTTATAATACAAATCCAGAAGAGGTCCTGTCACTACAAAATACAGTGTGATCTGCAGGCAGCAAGTTACAGAGCAGAAGGAGCTGAGCAGATTAATATGTAGTTTTGTTGGAAAAATTCAGTGATTTAATTTAAGTAATTAATACATTTAAATCTCTTCTGTTTCTGACTTCATTGTTCATGTGGGAGGTGTTCTCAGTTAGTGACAGCTATCTCTGTATACACACTAACACAAAGAATGCTATCAATCACTGATAACACTTCCCTGTGTACAACTATTAGTAGTGACTGACAGCTATCTCTGTATACACACTTACACAGAGAATACTATCACTGATAACACCTTCCCTGTATACAACTACCAGTGACTGACAGCTATCTATGTATACATACTTACACAGAGAATGCTATCAATCACTGATAACACTTCCCTGTGTACAACTATTAGTGACTGACAGCTATCTCTGTATACACACTTACACAGAGAATACTATCAATCACTGATAACACCTACCCTGTGTACAACTATCAGTGACTGACAACTATCTATGTATACACACTTACACAGAGAATGCTATCAATCACTGATAACACCTCCCCTGTGTACCACTATCGATGACTGACAGCTACCTATGTATACACACTTACACAGAGAATGCTATCAATCACTGATAACACCTCCCCTGTGTACCACTATCAGTGACTGACATATCTATGTATACACTTACACAGAGAATACTATCAATCACTGATAACACCTTCCCTGTGTACAGCTATCAGTGACTGACATATCTATGAATACACACTTACACAGAGAATTATATCAATCACTGATAACACCTCCCCCGTGTACAACTATCAGTGACTGACAACTATCTATGTATACACACTTACACAGAGAATGCTATCAATCACTGATAACACCTCCCCTGTGTACCACTATCAGTGACTGACAGCTACCTATGTATACACACTTACACAGAGAATACTATCAATCACTGATAACACCTTCCCTGTGCACAGCTATCAGTGACTGACAGCTACCTATGTATACACACTTACACAGAGAATGCTATCAATCACTGATAACACCTCCCCTGTGTACCACTATCAGTGACTGACAGCTATCTATATATACATACTTACACAGAGAATTCTATCAATCACTGATAACACCTTCCCTGTGTACAGCTATCAGTGACTTACAGCTACCTATGTATACACACTTACACAGAGAATGCTATCAATCACTGATAACACCTCCCCTGTGTACCGCTATCAGTGACTGACAGCTATCTATATATACACACTTACACAGAGAATGCTATCAATCACTGATAACACCTTCCCTGTGTACCACTATCAGTGACTGACAGCTACCTATGTATACACACTTACACAGAGAATGCTATCAATCACTGATAACACCTCCCCTGTGTACCGCTATCAGTGACTGACAGCTATCTATATATACACACTTACACAGAGAATGCTATCAATCACTGATAACACCTTCCCTGTGTACAGCTATCAGTGACTGACAGCTATCTATATATACACACTTACACAGAGAATACTATCAATTACTGATAACACCTCCCCTGTGTACATACAAACAAAAAAATGCAACAGCACTCTGCAACCAGAACTCTGCCCAAGATAGAAGCTATAAGAGGACATTAGTGTACATTTTGATCAAAAGGTAATAAGCCACTCGCCACGCCAAGGCTGTCCCGTGAGTGGTCCTAACGCTAAATCTGACCTGTTATGGGCCATGACAGCCACATAAAATCCTCCTAACGCTGAATCTTACCTGTTATGGGCCATGACAGCCACATAAAATCCTCCTAACGCTGAATCTTACCTGTTATGGGCCATGACAGCCACATAAAATCCAGGGAGTGTGGGCCCAGCATGCATGCTGGGATAAACCATACTTATTAACCCTTTCTGGTGCTGTAACAGCCTCCATTAGATCCAGGGATGCAGGTACCAACGTGCATGCTGAGCCCACTGTGCACTCCTCCTGGAGCCAGATGGCTACTAGCAGGTACTGTGAATGCACATTCAGCTTTATACTCACTCTGATTAAAACCAGCCTCTAGGGCAGACAAACTAGTCAGGTGTGCACGACTGAAAAGGAGGTTGCCACACCTCCAACACATACTAAACAGAAACACAAGGGGGGGGGGGTCAGTCAGCACGTCCCTGTATGCAGGTGCACGTAGCTATGGCAATTATACATACAAACAAAAAAATGCAACAGCACTCTGCAACCAGAACTCTGCCCAAAATAGAAGCTATAAGAGAACAATAGTGTACGTTTTGATCAAAAGGTAATAAGCCACTCGCCACGCCAAGGCTGTCCCGTGAGTGGTCGTCCTAACGCTAAATCTGACCTGTGTACAGCTATCAGTGACTGACAGCTATCTCTGTATAAACACTTACACAGAGAATACTATCAATCCCTGATACCACCTTCCCTGTGTACAGCTATCAGTGACTGACATATCTATATATACACACTTACACAGAGAATACTATCAATCACTGATAACACCTTCCCTGTGTACAGCTATTAGTGATTGACATATCTATATATGCACACTTACACAGAGAATACTATCAATCACTGATAACACCTCCCCTTTGTACTACTATCAGTGACTGACAGCTATCTCTGTATACACACTTACACAGAGAATGCTATTAATCACTGATAACACCTCCCCTGTGTACAGCTATCAGTGACTGACATATCTATGTATACACTTACACAGAGAATGCTATCAATCACTGATAACACCTTCCCCGTGTACTACTATCAGTGACTGACAGCTATCTATATATATACACTTACACAGAGAATACTATCAATCACTGATAACACCTCTCCCGTGTACAGCTATCAGTGACTGACAGTTATATATACACACTTACACAGAGAATGCTATCAATCACTGTTAACACCTCCCCTGTGTACAGCTATCAGTGACTGACATATCTATGTATACACTTACACAGAGAATACTATCAATCACCAATAACACTTTCCCTGTGTACAACTATCAGTGACTGACAGCTGTCTGTATATACACACTTACACAGAGAATACTATCAATCACTGATAACACCTCCGCTGTGTACAGCTATCAGTGACTGACAGCTATCTATGTATACACTTACACAGAGAATACTATCAATCACCAATAACACTTTCCCTGTGTACAACTATCAGTGACTGACAGCTGTCTGTATATACACACTTACACAGAGAATACTATCAATCACTGATAACACCTCCGCTGTGTACAGCTATCAGTGACTGACAGCTATCTATGTATACACTTACACAGAGAATACTATCAATCACCAATAACACTTTCCCTGTGTACAACTATCAGTGACTTACATATCTATGTATACACTTACACAGAGAATACTATCAATCACTGATAACACCTTCCCTGTGAACAATGAAATCAGAGATAGCAGATATAAATTAATAAATTACAGGTTTCACTGAATCTTTCCCACACACCTATATATCAACCTGCTCAGCTCCTTCTGCTCTATAACATGTTGGCTGCAGATTACATTGCAATTTGTGATCATATGTAGGTTCTCTTTAAGAATGAATCTTTTCTCTGTTGCCTCCTTCTGTTTCAATCTGCCCTTATTGTCATTTTCCAACTCATTTCTCTGAGATTTATGTTTTTTAATTGAAAAAAGGAGACGGCATTTCAACCTGAGGGCTGAAGCAGAACAAGAATACTGCCTCTGGCATATATAATGTTTATACACCTATTTCATTGTTTGGGGATTTGTTAGCATACATTCAGTGGACAAAAATAATATTTCTACTGAACTGCATGTAACAGGAGCCTTCTAAACCAATAGTCCTCTGGCTGAGAAGAAATGACTGCAGACGTACATAATGGAGTGACAAAAAAACATATACACATAAACATAGGAATATGAGAGCGCTGAACAATATTTACCTACTCAAAAACATAAAACACATATGTACATACACTGCATGTGGGGAAGTTTTTTTTTCTATAATTGCACTCTAAATTTAGGCAAAAAATCAATTTTTCAATTGGACTTCATAAAACAATTTCAACCGTTTTTCCTCTACATCTTTCACTTTCAGTGCATTTGCAGACTGTTGCTTCCCTCTTCTAAGTGAATGCATCGGAGACCTGCTTTTACGTTTTAATCTGCAACACCCTACTCTCTGAACTCCTGACAGCTCATAAACACTAATTTAAACTAAATTCTTATCAAACTGATCATAATTTAGCTATTATGAATGTTCTTGAGCTATTGGGAAAGATAAAGATAAAGGCTACAGATTGAGCCATCAGAGTAGCTTTCTGTCAGCAACAGGGGGAAGCAACAGTCTGAAAATAATAGCTGTAGAGGAAAAACTGTTGAAAATGTTAAACACGTGAAAAAATGATTTTTAACTCAAAAGAGTAGACTTTAATGATTAAAAATGCTCCCAAAGGTGTCCATAGTCTTTAACAAAAGTTCCTGTATAGAACAATTCAATAGTCACGCAAGAATTTCCTCCACTCATTCCTAACATAACAGCTGGAGTCTGACTCAGAACCAAGTAAATAATCAGAAGAAACAATACTCAGGCCAACAATGAAGAGAACCAATATAACATGCTACTACTACAGAAGGTTCTCAAGATGTTAAAGGGAATCTGTCATCAGAGATCAGCATAAAATAGTGACAGAAATGATGATTTCAGCGATGTATCACTCATGAGCGAATAGTAAATCCAGGGATGCAGGTACCAACCCGCATGCTGAGACCACTCTATACCTCACCTGGTGCCAAATGGCTTCCAATAATATGGGATGTACAGACTGACCCCCTTTTTTTGCAGTTGTACTGGAGCTGGAGCTGTGGCTGACTCCTGTTGGTCTTGCACCCCTGACTAGCCTGTCTGCCCCATAGGCTGATTTTGATTAGAGTAAGTATAAAGCTGTAGCCTGCTCTCATTGTATTTATTGGAAGCCATTTGGCACCAAGAGAGGTATAAAGTGGGCTCAGCATGCATGTTGGTCAAATGCATTACGTTTTCCAGGTGTTCTTTCATTTTTCGGTAGTGCATAAGGCTATATGATGCTACTGCTACACACACCAATAATGTGCACTCTGCAATATATCTACGCATGTGATCAGCCAAATTGCAGGCATTTCGAGATGGCCAGATGCTACTGACATAATGGTGCAAGTGGCTGATGACCAAGCACATTTCAGATACAGAAACTCGGAACCAACCATCTATTTTTTATGTGTTACCTGAAATGACTTACTGGAAAATGTGGTGTTATTAGCTGCACATTACCTGACCAGTAAGTGCATGTACCTTACGTACGTATCCAGCCACAGTAATGCTGAAGACTGAATGGATATAGCTGTTAATTATTAATTTATTTCCTGTTGTTTCTATAGTGCCAGAATATATTCCACACAGCTGTTTAGAAGCACAGGCACACTATGGCTAATAATAAGTAGTAAGTAATTTGAGCACTCCTTCGTTTCAGGAAAAATGTATGCTCCCTGGAAAACACACCGGGGAGGGCGCGCTTTCCCTGGTGTGATATACACCGTTCATTGCGCTTCACTTCTCATTCTTTATTATACTTCTACAGCTAGTGTTTGTGAAAGGTTGTATATCAGATCGAAACGTCACTGGATTGCCTAAAATACTGTAAAACCAAATAAGAAGACAAACTCATTTTACCTGAAACTAAGGAGCGCTCAAGTTACTTTCTATTTTTAATTTCCTGTTGGGTAAATGAACAGTACCCGTGAGTTTGCCTTGAGTGCCATGTAGTATTTTGTCTACATCATTGCTAATTTCACAGAAGGTCAAGGAACGTATCAATGTATTTGTGGTGTGTGGGAGGAAGCCGGAGGTTACCAGGAGGAAACCTGCACAAATATGAAGACAACATACAAACTCAATGTAGATGTTGACCTTGGTTAGGTTAAAAATCAGGATTATAGTGCTGCAAGGCAACAGTACTAACCACTGAGCCAGTATTTATAGATGCTAAATATATTTAAAGGGAGTCTGTGAGCTGTTTGACCATGTTAAACTGCTTACAGCACTAGCAAGACAAACATACTTTTAGTGGAACTTTGGTTATTAAAGGGGTTGTCTCACTTCAGTAAGTGGCATTTATCATGTAGAGAATGTTAATATAAGGCTGGTTACGACCACCCTGTAATTCAGGGTCTCTCTGGTGGCCGGGACTGTGCGAGTGCCTACTCACATTTTTTTCCTATAGTGTGCAAGCACTCCCACCACTGCAGGATTGCGGGGTGGTCGTAACCCCTGGAAACAAGCAGTGTATAATGTGATGGAAAACTGAATCAAGCCAGCAAAGGAGGCAATGTAGATAATAACAATACATTAGTAAGTGCCTAGTATTAACTTTCTCTACATAATAAATGCAATTTGCTGAAGTGACACAACCCCTTTAAAAGGGATTGTCCGGGTTGAGAGCTGAACCCGGACATACCCATAATTTCACCCAGGCAGCTCCTCTGATGTTAGCAGTGCTGGTGACAACACTGGGCTTCCTGGCAGCCCCATGGAGAGTCAAGTTTGTTACCGGAATTCCGTTAAATGCCTTTGCCCTGCGCTAAATCGCGCAGGGCAAAGGCATTTAATGGAATTCCGGTAATGAACTGTTCCGATGCTCAAGTCAGGGGGGCTGCCTGGGTGAAAATGTAGGTATGTCCGGGTTCAGCTCTGAACCCGAGCAACCCCTTTAAGACTAGTGAGAATATCAACTTTTATTCTTCCAGGCTCCTTAACCCCTTAAGGACACCGCCATATTACACCTTAAGGACTAGGCCATTTTTTGCAAATCTGACCATTGTCACTTTATGTGGTAATAACTTTAAAACGCTTTTTCTTATCCTGGCGATTCGAGATTGTTTATTTGTCACATATTGTACTTCATGACACTGGTAAAATGGAGTCAAAAAATGTATTTTTATTTATGAAAAAATACCAAATTTACCACAAATTTTGAAAAATTAGCAATTTTCCAAGTTTTAATTTCTCTAATACATAGTAATACTGCCAAAAAAAAGTTATTAATTTACATTCCTCATTGTCTACTTCATGTATGGATCATTTTGGGAATGCCATTTTATTTTTTGGGAACGCTACAAGGCTTAGAAGTTTAGAAGCAAATCTTGAAAATTTTCAGAAATTTTCAAAAACCCACTTTTTAGGGACCAGTTCAGGTTTGAAGTCACTTTGTGAGGCTTACATAATAGAAACCACCCAAAAATGACCCCATTCTAGAAACTACACCCCTCAAGGTATTCAAAACTGATTTTACAAATGCCGTTAACCCTCTAGGTGTTCCACAAGAGTTAATGGAAAATGGAGATAACATTTCAGAATTTATTTTTTTTTGTTGGGGGGGGGGATTTTCCATTTTAATCCATTTTTTCAAGCCACCAGGTAAGGGTTAACAGCCAAACAAAACTCAATATTTATTGCCCTGATTCTGTAGTTTATAGAAACACCCCATGTGTGGTCGTAAACTACTGTATGAGCACACGGTAGGGCGTAGAAGGAAAGGAGCGCCAAGTGGTTTTTGGAAGGCAGATTTTGCCTGACTGGTTTTTAGACACTATGTTTCATTTGATGCGCCCCCCCCCCCATGTACTTCTAGAGTAGAAACTCCATAAAAGTGACTCCATCTAAGTAGTTTACGACCACATATGGGGTGTTTCTATAAACTACAGAATCAGGGCAATAAATATGGAGTTTTGTTTGGCTGTTAACCCTTGCTTTGTTACTGGAAAAATTGATTAAAATGAAAAATGTGAAAAAAAATAGCTGTTTTGGGATCGTTTTTATTTTTTGTTATTTACATAGATGTTCTGACCGGTTAGATCGTGTGCTATATCTATAGAGCAGGTTGTTATGGACGCGACAATACCAAATATGATTACTTTTTGTGAATTTTTGTTTCAGTTTTTCATAATAAAGCATTTTTTTATTGTCTCCACATTCTAAAAGCCATATTTATTTCTTTATTTTTTGGGCGACAGTCTTATATAGGGGCTCATTTTTTGCAGGATAAGATGGCGGTTTGATTGGCAGTATATTGGGGTGCATATGACATTTTGGTCGCTTGGTATTACACTTTTTGTGATGTAAGGTGATAAAAATGGCTTTTGACACCGTAGATACATAAAATGACGCGGAGATACATAAAATGTATACTTTTTATTTATTTATTTATTTAAGTTTTACACAATAATATCATTTTTGAAACAAAAGAAATTCATGTTTTACTGTCTCCATAGTCTGAGAGCCATATTTTTTTTATTTTTTGGGGCTATTGTCCTATGTAGGGTATCATTTTTTTGTGGGATGAGATGACGGATTAATTGGCACTATTTTGGGGTTCATATAAATTTTTGATCGCTTGCTATTACACTTTTTGTGATGAGGTGACAAAAAAGTTTTTTTTTACACTGTTTTTATAAAAAAAAAATTACGATATTTACCTGAGGGGTTAGATCATGGGATATTTTTATAGAGCAGGGTTTTACGAATGCGGCGATACCTAATATGTATACTTGTTTTTATTTATTTTACTTTAAACACAATAATAGCATTTTTGAAAAAAAAATCATGTCTTAATGTCTGTATAGTCTAAAAGCCATATTTTTTTATTTTTTGGGGGCTCTTTTTGGGGGCTCATTTTTAGAGGCTCATTTTTTGCGGGATGAGATGATGGTTTGATTGATACTATTTTGGGAGGCATACGCCTTTTTGATCGCTTGGCATTACACTTTTTGTGATGTAAAGTGACAAAAAATGGCTTTATGGTGTTCATCTGAGGGGTTAGGTCATGTGATATTTTTATAGAGCAGGTTTTTACGGACGCGGCAATACCCAATATGTGTAGTGTATTTTATTTTTTTATTTTTATTTAGTGATAAATGTGTTTTTTATATTCTTACATTTTTTTCACTTTTGTTTTACATTTTTTTGACCCAGACCCACTTGGTTCTTAAAGATCCAGTGGGTCTGAGGTCTATATAATACAGTACAGTACACTATATAGTCTACTGTACTGTATTTTTTACTTTAGACTTAGTCTGATCAGACTTCTGCCTTTAGCAGAAGTCAGATCAGACTTGCCATTACAATGGCATATGGTAACATCACCCGCTGCCAGAACAGAGCAGCGGGTGATGGGGAGGGAGGGGAGCTCCCTCCCTCTGTGCTCCCATCAAGAATCTGCTGTGCTGCAAGGGCACAGCAGCCCCCGATGGGAGAGTTGGGGGAGCTCCCTCCCTGTTAACCCCTTCCATACCGTCCATACGGACCGCGGTATGGAAGGGGCTTAACGCATGTCATTTGAACAAGCACAGATGCCAGCCGCTTTTAGCAGAGTGTCAGCAATGTGCTGACACTCTGGTAAACCACTCTGCCACCGATTATTACAGAGGAGGCGGGTGGGGGATCGCTATCCCGCCTGCCGCACTGCCCGCACCACATCAGCGCCGCCCGCAACCCCCCCCCCCCCCCCCCTCTGCACAGCCCGCCAGCAGATCTCACAGGGCAAAAAAAAAAAAACAAATAAACAGAAACAGAAACTGCAAAAAGCTCTGCAAACCGCAGGTCTGAATTGACCTGCGGTTTGCAGCGATCGCCGATATGGGGGGGCTTCGACATTTGAACATGGTTCCTGCTGCACGATCGCAGCAGGAACCATGTCTCCAGCGCAATTTTTTTTTTATATATGGTTTTTTTCAGGACGTATGGGTACGCCCTGTGTCTTAAGGACTTGGACATCAGAGCGTACCCATACGTCCTATGTTCTTAAGGGGTTAAAGGGGTTGTGTCACTTCAGCAAGTGGCATTTATCATGTAGAGAAATACAAGGCACTTACTAATTATTTCCTCCTTTGCTTGATTCATTTTTCCATCACATTATACACTGCTTGTTTCCATGGTTATGACCACCCTGCAATCCAGCAGCGATGGCCGTGCTCACACACTATAGTAAAAAGTACTGGCCTCTCTGATGGCGGGGACCAAGGGAGCTCATATAGGCCAAAACTGTTGACAGACTCTCTTTAAGAAACAAGCATGAAAAATGGAGTACATTCATAAGATTAATTGTTCCAGAAATTGGTTTAACTGATGTGTACCGTATTTAGGAATAATTTTAAATTAAATAATTAATGACGTAAAGGGTTGTGGTGAAATTGCAACACAGTTATCACTGACTTTTACACTTGTATATATGAGAGCCATGAGGTAGAGCAAGTGCCTATAGTATTTTGTGAGCTGCACTTAATGTGTCATGTACTGTGTATCATTATAATACATTTTTCAATACTGTACTGTGCGCCATTATGATACATTTTCACTACTTCCTATCATGTTTCCTTTTTACAAAAATGTTTATAAGGTCCCCCATTTTCTTTAAAGAGAACCTGTCATAAGTTTAGATCCCTAAAGAGCAACCATGACTTTCCATTGGAAGGGAATAGGTTAATAAAAATCCCCCCAGGGGCAGAACTACTGCCGCAGCAGCCATAGCATGTTGTATAGGGCCTAAAGTTCCGAAGGGTGCCTGGGCCGTAATGGATGTCTATCATCCATTACAGCCAGGGCCTCACTCCCTGGCCTGTGCTCTCCCCAGCTGGCACAATGCAGTGACAGCATCGCACCTCTTTGGTTGAGTAGAAAAGTCCTCAGGCTAAGGATCATTCCCTGGCTTGTCCTTGGCCCGTGCATTATCTTAGCCCAGCAGGCATGGTGACGTCAATGCATTGTGCTTGCTGCTGGGGAGGTGAGTATTAATGTTTTTTATT
Organism: Bufotes viridis; assembly: GCA_033119425.1. NCBI lineage: Eukaryota > Metazoa > Chordata > Amphibia > Anura > Bufonidae > Bufotes > Bufotes viridis. The sequence goes on from CM065592.1 coordinate 240,782,241, forward strand.
TTATTTAAACCAGAGTTTCACTAACGTAAGGGAGACACTAAGGGGGGAGAGAGGGGCACTAATGGTGGATGACTACTGTGTTGGGGCACTAAGGGGGCATAACTATTGTGAAGGGGCCCCAAGGGGTCATTACTATTGTGTGTCGACACTAAGGGGGCAAAAACACTGTGTGTAGAAACTAAGGGGGTATAACTATTGTGTGAGGGCACTCAGGTGGCATCACTACTGAGTGGGTGCAAGATCTGTGGCGAGTGTGTGGGTGGTTTTGACTAGCCATGGAGGGGAGGTTGCAGGCAAGTTGCTGAGAGAGAGGAGTGTTCAAAAATCTGCCACTGGGCTCTACCTTTTTCACTTCCACCCTTAGATGGCCCAGTATAAGCTCTACACTGCTGTATTATGTGTAAAATGCACATAAAACATAGCTTCTATGCTAATCACCCTAAAAGAGTCATGGCAACAATGCCACAATCCAGAAGTTTCTCTTTCCACCCCATTCCCAAGCTGATATACCCCCGGCCACTACCAACCCTCTCTAAGGGTGCGCTGCCTTGCATTCCCCTGGGCAAAAGAGTAGTGATGAAGCGGGACACAGCACATTGTCCATACCTGGTGAGTACACTGGTACATTTGTGAGGTTAGAGGCTGGGGGATGTCATTAAACTAAGGAGGGACAGGTGTGGACACCAGACTGAGTGGCTTTTCAAGATTAGCGGCACTGCACCCATGTTCTTCAATAGAGATTAGCATACATATTTTAGAAGTTCATTTTATAAATAATGCAGCAACATAGAGTTTATACAGAGGCATTTTTTTAACCTATTCACATCCCGTATAATACCTTGGTGGAGGTTCTGGAGCCTAAAAAGGTGCGACAGGTTCACATTAGGAGATCTTATGAGTTTATCTAGGTGGATTTATAGTTTAGATCACTTACAAACCTTACAAGTAATTCCATGGTTTTGTCTGTGCTTAAAGGCAGTGGGAAAAAAGAAAAAATCTGAATCACAGTAAAATGCAAGAATAACAGATTTACTTCTTGACTGATCACGTTAAAATCATCAATTAAACCAAGGAAATGTTTGTCTGGCACATAACTGCTTAGAAGCTAACACAGCATTAACTACATGTTTTTGTTGGAAGATATCTTCAGAACCATTCGTGATGATAAGTGGCGTTTAAACAAAGTTAAAAAGCACATAAATGACTGCACCTGATCAAACTCCACATTCTTCTAATCCTACTAACCCCATGGTCATCGTTATTGAAGAACTGCCCTATCTATCCACTTGTAAGGCATTCAACACCTGCAGCTGTCACATCTAAAAATTTCCACACTGCTAAGTGACACAGCTGGCATCTAGTAACCAACATGTTTTTTTTTTCTGAGCATGGAATGAAATGTCAGCTGTTAGGTCACCAACCATGATATGGATCAAGATGTCCACAAAATATCTGCAAATTAGTGAGTAATAGTGAAAAGAAATTTGGGCACAATTTAACACATTTGTGTTCTTAAAGGGAACCTGCCACTATGAAAATGCCAAGTAATTTGTAGGCAACATGTAACAGGGCAGGAGGACCTGAGAAGATTGATATATAGTTTTATAGAAAAATATTCCGTATAACTTGTCATTTATTCATTTATATACATGCTCATTCTGGGCTTTGAAGTCAGGGAGGCGGTCCTATCAGTGATGCAATCAGAGGAAAGTGTAAAAGATTTTTTATCTCATCAGGGGGCGCCAATCTTTCTTTTGGTGAATTAAGAATGTTTTACCATAGTCATATATATGACAAACTAGAAAAATAATGAAAATAATTGAAAATAGGTAGTAGATTTGTGTCAATATAATAAAAATCACACATCTGGAAGGTGAAACAAGGTATGTACTCACTTCACCCAGGAGGAGAGATGGGGAGGATCAGGAGCATACTTTTTTGGGGAATTACAGTCATATTTATGCTGGTCTCGGCGCCAAAATCAAACTGTGTGATGTCACTTCCGGTCTGTGCACGCATGTGCGTTCCAGCGTGAAACGCAAACCGGAAGTGAAGGGAACCTCGAGGACAAACAATAGAAAATACTTGGTGGAATACATTTCCCACAAAACACAGTACAGAATGTAATGTGATACGTAAAGATATATGCCCCAAAAGTCCAGAGCCATTCAAAGTCATATTGTCTTTCGCCAGCTGGGGGGGGGGGGGCGTGACCATATTAATAAATACTATCAAATTAGGAGGGCGAATATAAGAAAGAGAGCTGAAGATAAGTATGGCCCTGTCTTAACAAACGGGAGATGGTTGGTTATATCTGCTGTCAAATAGATGTGACGTCACATCCAGGTCTCCGGCTGCATCCGGTTGTTGGAACGCAAGCGGGAGCCAAAAGACTACTATCTCTATGAATGGGTGAGTATGCGCATGGGCAAGGGGGAAGGAAAGCAAAAAGGAGTCTAAAAGAGCTATATCATAATAAGGGGATTAAAATGATGGAGTGCCTATGGGAAAAGGTTACATAAAAAAGACATAGGTAAAATTATGTAAAACAGACTTAGGTATACTTATAATTCTGGGACCTTCTGGTGTATTAAGAGTAGGGGTCTGAATTATATTATAAATGAGAATAAAAAAAAATGTGCTTAGTATATGTATATAAGAATATATATAGAGGTTGTACAAACATATAAAATATATATATAAAAAACTATATATCTATATACACATACATACAAATATACAAATATATATAGTATGGGCGATGTAAAAAAAACTGTAAGAAGAATATAGACAATAAATACAGTAAACCCTGGTACAGCATAAAAAGTGAAAATATATTTACAGATGTCTATAATATGGTCAATATGTCTAGTTAGATGGCATGGATAGACAAAAAGTCGGGTCTAGACAAGGGACAATAAGACTAGACCAACCCCTCGGTTTACAGGGCAAACATATATATGGATCTCTCTCTTTTCAATTGGAGAGACCCTAGTTGGTGGTGATCAATTTAATCACATCATGTTTACAGTTGGACTAAACTCATTTTATATGTCTAGCTAAAGGAATAGGTACTAGTATGAGATTAGGGGGTATACATTTGTTGAAGTGCCCTATGATAAACTTGTCATAGTGGCAGTATTGGATATTAGTGTATCAACCAATGCCCTTGTGTGAATATATCTGATTTTAGTTTTGTGTCAATAGTTAGTATAATCTAATGTTTCGTTTAGCCCATGGAGAGATAGTGTATTAAGGCGGAAGATCCAATGCATTTCTTTTCTGCACAGTGATTGGTAAGATTGCGTGATGTGTTCTAAAGGGGTTACTTTTAGTAGAGCAGGGTTGCTATTGTGTCTCTCAAGAAAATGTCTTGACACACTATGTGTGGTAATTCCTCGTTTTATATTTGACCGATGTTCTGTCATCCTATCCTTTACTGCTTGGGTGGTTCTCCCTATATATCTCATGTTGCATGGACAAGTTAATAAGTAAATCACATTTTTGGTGTTACAACTAATCTCTTGTCTGAATTTCCATACATCCCTTGGTGTGATTACTAGTTCGGTGGTCCCATGGTTAATCATCCTACAACACTTACATCTGGTAATCCTGCTTCTATATATTCCTTGTCTAGTTTCTTAATTTCTTAAGGTTGAGGTACTATTAGGGTCCATTCACACGTCTGTATTTTTACCTTTCCAGATAAACGTTCAGTTTTTTTGCGGATCCGTTTTTCTGTACAACATTCCGTTTTTGTACTAAAGTGCATCCGAATCCATTCCGTGTTTCCGTTTTTCCGTCTCAAAACAGAAAGCACATGGCACAGAGGGCTGGGTTCATTTTTTTTTTTGTTTCCTGTAAACGGATCCGCAAAATCGGATGACATTTGGATGGTTTTGTGCATGTCATCCGCATTTTTGCGGATCCATTGACTTGAATGGACAACGGACCCGAAAAACGGACAGAAAGTAGGACAAGCTTAATTTTTTTTCAGGATCCGCATCCTGGAAAAAACGGAAACGGAACGGATTCCGTGATTCGGACAGCACCATGATTGGTGTCCGCATTTTTGCGGAGGCAATTGAAATTAATGGATCCAGAAAAACGTTCCGATTTAATTCGGAACGGAAACGGAGTGTAAAAACGGATGTGTGAATGGACCCTTAGTAGTAGTTATTAGTTTGGGGCATGAAGGGGCTAACATATTTTTTTATGTTTGTGCCCTCCTGAAAGTAATAGAAGTTTTTGTTGGTAACACTTCTTTGAGGATAGGGTCTTTCAAAAGAATCCCCCAGTGTTTATTAATGATTTTTCTAATTTCACCATGTTGGGTTTTGTATCTTGTGAACAGGTTATATTGGTAGGGATTTCTGTCGCTATTGGTTGTTTTCGAAGCTGGCTTTAGAGCTGCTTTCTGGTCCAGAGTGAGTGTTCTTTTGGTGGATGATTTAATTAAGCGTTTTGGATAACCCTTTTCAGTGAACCGGGTTTTAAGGACCTCTAGCTGTTTTTCCAAAATTTTGTTGTCCGAACAGTTTCTTCTTACCCTTTTCATTTGACTAAATGGAATATTCCGTTTCCATTTAGAGAGATGACAACTGGAGTATTCTAAGTAGCTATTTGCGTCTACTTGTTTGAAATAGGTACTTGTGCGTATAGTGTTAGCAACGATTTCTAGTTGAAGGTCTAAAAAAATTGCCTTTTTCTGATCATATTCCAGACTGAATTCTAATCCCCAATCATTTTGGTTTAGGTTCTTGATAAAATCTAGCAGTTCTTCCTTTCCCTCATCCCAGATTAAGATAATATCATCTATATACCTACGGTAAAAATTATTCTGGGATTAGTTAAAAGACCTTGGTGGGCTTCAAACAGTCCTACGAATAAGTTGGCATACGAAGGGGCAAATTTTGTGCCCATTTCTGTGCCTTTCGTTTGTACGTAAAATTTGTCATTAAAAAGAAAATAATTATGGTTAAGAATAAAATCAATGGACTTCATCAAAAATTATTTTTGTATAGCGGGAAGTAGTGGGTCTTTAAAAAGAAAAAATTGTACCGAATTTAAGCCTAAATCATGACGGATATTGCTATATAAAGATGTTACATCTAGTGTGACCCAGTGATATTCGTCTTTCCAAGTGACTGTGTTAAGTGAGTTGATCAAGTCTGAGGAGTCACGGAGGTAAGAGGGAAGCTCTTTCACATAACTTTGGAGGAATCTATCGATGTAAGCGGAGAGATTAGATGTAAGGGAGTCTATTCCAGAGATGATAGGTCTCCCCGGCGGGTTTGTCAGATTTTTATGTATTTTTGGTAAGAAGTAAAACTGGGCTGTAGTGGGATGGTTATTAAATAGGAAGAGTCTTTCTTTGTTATCTAAAATGTCCGCTTGTGACCCAAAGTCTATTAGTTTCTGTAAAGATTTTTTAAAAACAGGTGTCGGATCACTGTCTAGGGTTTTATAGTAGTCTTGATTGGACAGTATCTTGAGTGATTCGTTCAAGTAGTATTTCTGGTCCATTATAACTACCCCCCCTCCCTTGTCCGCGTTTTTAATTACAATATTCCTATTGCTTCTTAGATCTTTTAGAGCTTTTCTTTCTGAGGGTTTGAGATTATGTGAAGTGTTTCGGGTTTTAGTCAAATTTTTAAAATCATCTAAAACCATATTAAAATAACTTTCCAGATGTGGGCCTCTGCTTTCAACCGGATAAAAAGAAGACAGTGTTTTTAATCCAGAGGGTATGGGTGTATTTGTTTCTGGTGTTTGTCCTTCCATAGGTGTATCTGATTCAGTGATGGACAGCTATGTCTGTACACAGAGTCATAGATGGAAGGCTGTCAATCACTGATAGGACCTCCTCCTCCATACAGCTATGTCTGTATACACAGTCATAGAGGGAAGGCTGTCAGTCACTGATAGGACCTCCTCCTTAACTTCAAAGCCCAGGAAGAACATAGATATAAATTAAAAAATTACAAGTTATACTGAATCGTTTCCTTTGAAACTTTATATCAATCTACTTAAATCGTCCTGCTCTGTAACACGCTGGCTTCGTGTCAGACATCATGTTCAACCTGACAGGTTCCCTTTAATATAATTTTTTGCTATAACATCACCCACAAAACCTGTTCCTTTCTGTAATATTCCAAGAAACAATATCAGATTTGTTGATGGTACCTAGGACAAGCAGGACCCTGTCTAAATAGAATGATTACATATTCAAACTTTCCTTATTTGAATATATACCAACACATTTGAGAAATGTATCTAATGTTATCTAATGGTATGACCAATCAGGTTGGGCCACATTATATAAAAAGCATATTAAGAGAGGGCCCAGGGACAAGATGGTAATTTCAATTTAAGAACCAGGCAAGGACAGGAAAAAGGGGAAGGGACACCACACAGTAGGAAAGGACAGTTGACATCAAATAATTGGGCATACGTATATTTATACGTCCTATATATGTTTTAGTTAGTCTACTTTATTTCATGTTGGGGTTACTGTAATATTGTATGTACTGTCTTACAAGCATGCTCTAGGGTAACTGCACATGGTGTGGATTACGCACGTTTAAACCACGACATAACACAGTATCACCAAAGTATATGAGATTTCCCAAATCTCATGTACAGTTTGCTCCTTTGTTCTGTGCGGAAACTCTTTATGCTGTTGTATTGTACGGATTTCACCCTTTCAAATGCAAGGCTGAGATCAAAGGCAGAAATGGTGCAAATTTGGTGCAAGAATGCACAGAAATCTGCAAGAAAATGAGTGCAGATTTTCCGAGACATGCTTAGATGCACACCAAAACATCTGATACAATCTTTGAAGGATACTTCTTTTTCTGTGTTCTTAGCGCATGTGTCGTTTGCCTATTAAAATTACAATTTGAATGGAAGATAATATATATGTCACTAAAGAATGTTATATTTTAGTTCTTTCCTGTGGTAAAACAAAAAGACCATGCAATAATAAAAAAAAAGATGAATTTAAAAACAGATTAGAGGGCTCTCAGAAAGGAAACACCTGTACAATGAGTTCAACAAGCCTATAACTTCTCAAATTCTAGAATGTTTTGTTCTGAAAGTCTTAAACTAAGCACTAATCTCATAAAATATTTCCCACCTGCTGAAACAAAACATTATATTTTTCCTGGCACTGAAATGCCAAAGTCTAAGAGCTAAGAGCATGCATGCTTCATCTGCCTCTTTTTATTAGGATATTTCCTGTTGTTTTTGACATGTGAGCCTCAGATAACACAATAAAAATACAAGAATAAAATGTGTCGGAATCAATTTCACTGTGTTCCCCTTTCAAAAAGTTCATTGATTTTTAGTAATGTTTTATTTCTATCTATGGTAGTGTTTTATTTTTTAAGGCGGTATTTATCAATGTTCCTAAGCCAAATACGTTGTACTCAAATAAATTATGTCAGGGTAACGCACATTATGATCCCCTTACTGTATGGTAGGCCACTGCCTTATATTTACTTCTCAAAGGGTTTTTCCAAGATTTTATTACTGATGAGCTATCCCTCAGGATAGGTCATCAGTATCTGATCGACCCGCCGATCAGATGTTTGAGAAGGCACCGGCGCTTCTGTGAGCGCTGCGGCCTTCTCTCAGCTACTCCTAGGCCAGTGACGACACGTTCATCTGTCACGTGGCCTAGGAACAGGTCAGCCCCATTCAGAACGCGATACCCAGCACAGCTGCTATACAATGCACAGTGGTGTACTTGGTAAGCACTGAGAAAGCCGCAGCGCTCACAGGACCGACGGCGTCTTCTCAAACAGCTAATCTTTAGGGGTCCAGGTGTCAGACCCCACCAATTAGATACTGATGAGCTATCCTGAGGAGAGGTCATCAGTAGGACTGCAGCTATTGACTATTTTTGTAATCGCAGTATTCTACCAATTAATCTAACAATTAATCGAGTACTAAAAATAAGTAATTAAAAGAACATTTTTCTTTATAAAAACTCATCAGCCCCCGTGCCATCAGCTTTCCCCAAAGCCATCAGGCTTCCCCCCACTGTTATCAAGCTCCCCCTAGTGCCATCAGCTGCACCCAGTGCCATCAGCACCCCCTCCCGTGCAATCAGGCTGCCCCTCCCGTGCCATCATGCTGCCCTTCAAGTGCCATCATGCTCCCCTAGTGTCATTAGCTGGCCCCCAGTGTCATCAGCTGCCCCCAGTGCCATCAGCTGCCCCCAGTGCCATCGGCTGCCCCCAGTGCCATCAGCTGAGCTGCCCCCGGTGCCATCTGCTGCCCCTCCAGTGCCATCTGCTGGCCCTCCAGTGCCATCTGCTGCCCCTCCAGTGCCATCAGCTGCCCCACCAGTGCCATCAGCTGCCCCACAGTGCCATCTGCTGCCCCTCCAGTGCCATCAGCTGATCGGCTGCCCCCAGTGCCATCATCTGCCCCCTCCAATGCCTCCATCTCCCCTCTTAGCCATGTCACCAGCACCAGTGAAATAAAATACTTACCTTTCCTGTAGGGGCATTGCCAACACTTAAGAAATCTTCCATCCTCCTCCTTTTTACGTGCTGCACAGGAACCTGACGTCACACGTCAGGTCATAGTGAGGCATAGGTGCACTATGTCCTGACGATGTGTGTATGTCAGCTTCTAGTGCAACACAGTGTGGGCCGGCGGGGGACCATGGAGCGATTTACTCACGCTACGTGGTCACATGACACAAGTGAATCCTCGATGCAAAAAATTTGCATCAAGGATTTTTTTGTGTCGAGTTACTTGATTCAATCGCGCAATCGTTTCAGCCCTAGTCATCAGTATAAAAATCTTGGAAAACCCTTTTAAAGTTTAATGTACTACAAGTTGAGAAGTAAAGAAGCAGGCCAAAAAAGGTGGTCATAGTAACGACCCTTCTCTTTTCCAGGATTTAATATCCACTTTACTTGGGCTGATTATAGGAAACCAACATTCATACGAAAACTTCTTCCCGATAATTAGCCCAATCATTTGATGAACAAGCAAACTCTCCTTCATCAGTTCAAAGCATTGTCGATGCGGTTCCCTAAATCACTAGCTATATCTCTCTCTCAACAGTGGGGCATTGCACTGTACTTTATTCTTTCCAGTAAAGAAAAATTATTATAGGATACTAGTACCTTCCAGCAGCCTCTACTCCACTTTTCCCTGCTTTCCTGCAGTCCTTTAAAACTCAGTGTACAATAATACAACAAATCAAGGACCAGGAGGAGGAGTATTCAGCTGTAATTTCTCTCTCATTTTTGTAAGATTGCATGCTGTGAGGGGGAGCAGCGTAAGTAAAGGCTGTATTAGACCTACAGATGCTGCAGGCGACCGCCGGGAAGGAAGCGTTTCATTCCGGCAATCGTCTGCTTGCTAGCAGAGGAGACCACTGCTATTGCATGCACCAATCTCCTCCACAGGATGAGGAAGCGTGATTGTTATGCCATCGCTTGTCCCCATGATGTCGTTGTTTGCCAGCAGCATCATAATTAGACAGCAAGATCTGCCGCCGGCAAACTATCATTTTTAAGCATCCTGAAAGATTCCGATCGCCCAATAAATGAGAGTTTGCACGTTCAGTATTAGACTGCCGTATCCTCGCTAACGAGTGTACCTGCAAACGCTTGTTAACAATAAACTGTCGGACAATTTGCGAGTCTAATATAGGTTTAGGGCCGGTCGTGCCCATATTGTGGCTCGCAAACAGCAGGTCTGCAATATACAGGCCCAGCAGTTTCTGCACCACATCATGGATGCAGACCCAGGGGTCCTTCAAACTGGAAGGTCCGGTGCGGAACGGAGGCATGGAACTCCTACGGAGTGCTTCCGCTGGGTTTATCTCCGTGGCTCCACACCACAAAAAAATAGAACATGTTCTATTTTTTTGCGGTGCAGATGGTTCACAGACCCATTCAAGTTGAATGGGTCTGGATCCGTCTGCTGAATCCACACAGATGTTGCCCCGTGTATTGAGAACCGCAAACTGCGGTCCCCAATGCACAGAATGGCTGGGCAAAGGCCATGTGCATGGGCCCTTAAGGAGTTGCCTAATTAGCTCAGAGTGCTACTATCAAATCACAAAGAATTGTTAAATCAAATGGTATGTATTTTTAAAATGGGGGGAATGAGAGGGATAGAAAGATATCCCAAAACATGTCATATGCACAGTTTCTGGAAGTCCTAGATTTATTATACAGCAACCTAAATAGCCCAGATCATGGGTCTTCCACACAGCCTACAAGATGTCCACTGTCTGGATTGCGTGATGACCAATGACCAGACCAAATGACAGGAGCAAGGATGGGGAAAACAAAATGCTGTTTTAGCTGCTTCTGCCATTGCCTTTTCATTAAGTTTGGGCAGCAAGCATCACGTGATAAGGACAGGGGAATGAACCAATACAGTGATGCTGCTACGGAAGGATGACTGAGTACAGTCTTTCAGCCAATAAAATATGTAGTAAAAGGATGAAATAGGATATTTTTGATAGAGGTGGGCATTGTTGGACAGCAGTAGTAACATGATATATGAATTAGCCAGTGAAACACTACAAGTCCCATAAATATGATGATGCTGATGAGGGGGAGGACCCAAGGCACACAACATGTGTACTGTATGGAAGAAGGTCAAACCCCTTGGTTCACATGACCAGCTGACATCTTGACACAGTTTTTCCTGTGTGAATACCAAAAAGACTATTGAACTTCCAGTCAATAGAGCAGGGGCCAAAGATTCCTGAAATGCTTGAAAAAAACATTAGTGATGGTACATTATCGAAATCTATGTACTGCTAATAGCTGTCATTTACACTGTAATTTTTTTCTTATCAAAATATCTCTTTAAATTTGGCGCTGAATTGCTTCATGGTGCCAAACAGGTACCAAACTTAGCTTGATATAAGGCACCTTGCAGAGAGGATAAGTCTCCTACCACATAGTTATAGGAAAAGTTGAAAATATTAATTATAAAATGTGTTTCTTTACTACAAGCATCTCCTAAATTACTTACCTATAGCTTTAGTATAATGTCTTGCACCAAGCAGCAACTCTGGTGCTCTGTACCAAAAGGTAACCACAACGGGATCTAGGTCTGCTAGTGGTTTCAAAGGAGAATTGAATAATCGAGCAAAGCCCATGTCAGCTGCAAAAGAAGAACAAAACAAGAAAACAAACAAATCCAACGTTACTATGTAGCCAGCGTTAATCTGTAGCTAATATATACGATAAACTGAAATAGACAGGGTTGGGCACATTACTGTAGACTTCAGGTACCAGACTGATTTTTCTTAGCAGCCAGGGAATAGTAATGTCCATAGAGATTAACAAAACACGACAACAACAGTTGCAACAGTCAGAAACGAGAAGCAAAATTCTAGCTTGAAAACATCCTTGTCCAGTCTATAGCAAACCATATATTCTTCAGTTCAGAGTAGAAAACAATAATGCTCTCTGACAGGATCAAAGTAAATATGTGATACAATAAATCCCAGGCTAGGGATTCTGTAGATTTGCATAAAAGGGGTATTTCTAGGATGCTGTTCCCAGATAGGAAAAAAAATGTTGGTAGTTATGAATAATAATAATAATAATAATACCCTCATCAACATTGAAATTGCAACATCAAGAAGGAAAACTGATGGGATTATGTAAATCACAGGATGGATAGACATGTTAATGATATGCAAAATATTCAAAATATATTGATTTATTCAGTATCGAATATGAGCACCATGTGTAGAAATACACACACATGCCTTGGTAAGCCATCAATGAGGTTATTAATGGTTGTTTAAGGAATGTTCTACCACGTTGAAGGCAGTTGGGCATGCAAATCATCAAGACCTCTTGCTGACAGCTCCCTTTGCAAATGCCGACCAATAACGTCCCAGATCTGCAGGTTTAGGCCACACAGGCTGCTCAGAGTATCACAAGCAACAAGCAGGCTGGTGTTGACAAATGGCTCCTTGGACACTTTGGAAAAATGGCCGTATCACAACCAAATCAATGTAGTGCCAAACTGTTGTGTGTACCTGAAATGAAAACTTGAGGGGTCCAGCTACAGTAAATTATACCATCTCATACCATAATCTCATGAGAAAGACCAGTGTGACATTCCCTTTTGAAGGCCTCTTCACAGCATTGCCCACATGGTCTCCAAACAGATCTCTAGATTTAATTGAATCTGAGACAAACAAAGGAGTTATCTCTGAAGAGTAATGGCCTTCGTTCCAGCCTCCACTGCCATCTTGCACCATGATAGCCTTTGAGAGCGATGGAATTAAACACTTTGTAGCCCAATGTTGTGCTAATGCCTTCTGATGGTTTGTGTATACACTTGTTTTCTGCCCATGGCTTAGCATGTGACGTCCAAGTTCATTTGCAGTACAGAATGGATCACGACTGCTGCCTGCGCAGAGGTTCACCTCTTGCTGTCGTTCCAGTTCGTCGTCATTCTCCCAACCACCAGGACATGCAATTTTGAACAGTGCTGATATCTCAGCCTAGGTGCTTAGTGATTTGTCACTTGAGTGATAAACCAAGCTCTCTTAGTTCAAGGATGTCCCTCTCAGTTTGCGACAAGTGGCAATAACGGGCACGTCGACGAACAGGAGGCATCGCACAATAATACCACACAACTTGATCCAATTTTGGAGATGTCATGTGACTAAAAACTTTCGGGAGATATATCAAACTGGTGTAAAGTAGAACTGACTTAGTTGCCTATAGCAACCAATCATATTCCACCTTTCATTTTCACAGCTCCTTTGGAAAATGAAAGGTGGAATCTGATTAGTTGCTATGAGCAACTAAGACAATTCTATTTTACACTAGTTTGATAAAACTCACCCTTTGTTTTTAATCTGGTTTTATGCTCCTCCCACATGCCATAGTTGGAGCTAGGTGCTTGAAAATTTGATTATCTTCAGATCATAGCGACACCAACTAATTGCTCAATTTGCCTAATCTTATGGCTTGTCCTTCTTGGTGCTGCAACTTAAATGTTGAGGAGTGTAAAAGTAGCGATTCTAACCAATAAATTGGATTCAAAAATCTAAAAGCGGAATCTATATTGTACAATACATCCCATAATCTGGTTACTATATGCAAATCAGTTTGCCATGCTCCTGTGGCATTACAGCACTTGAATGGGGTCATGTTACAGTGTCTTTCACAGGTGCTCCCATGTGAGCGGTGCAGCGCAGCGAAAAACAGTAAAGGGTCCTAAATCAGCACTGCAGCCCTCCCAGAGTTCAAACCCTCACAATCATAAAATGATGGCATATTCCAGCAATCAGCCATCATAAGATGTTAATATCAGCAGACGACTAATGACAGGTACATTTCTGAAATTGATCTGCCTTGTTGAAAACTTAGGGTCCTCATACAAGGGTAGATTTTCTGCCCATATTGAGCTGACGAACGACTAAATGCAAGTTGATCAGTTCTCATCATTACCTTTATTTGACAATGATAGGAGAGCGTGATCACTCGACGCCCCCACACTGTACATTATGTCTGCAGTATAGTTTTTTTAACAAACGTGTCTAGCCAAACCAAAGATGTATTCTCCAACATGATATGCTGTACTAAAAATTTGGCACATCTTTAGACTGACTGTCATTTGTCGTATATTGCATCTTTACAGTAGACATAAAAATGATGGTTTGTCAGCAACACATTGAAATGTGCTGCCCACAAACAATGCCGCTGTATGACAGGATGAGTATGTATGCATGATTGCTCTCTCAAGCCCATCCCAACAATTGCTGCAGGCAAAGAAAGTAAAAAGTGCCAATTAACTTCCGATATCACTGATTTGCGCTCAGACAGGCTAGTCATCTACCTGTGTAAACAGACCTTAAGGGTCCATTCACACGTCCATAAGTGTTTTGCAGTCCGCATATCGCGGATACGCTAAACACGGACACCCGGCCATGTGCGTTCCGCATTTTGCGGACCGCACATGGCCAGCACTATAATAGAAATGCCTTTTCTTGTCTGTGTCTGCGGACAAGAATAGGAAATGTTCTATATTTTTTTGCGGAACGGAAGTGTGGATGCGGACAGCATACTGTGTGCTGTCCGCATCTTTTCCGGCCCTATTGAAAATGAATAGGTCCATTTTGCGGACGTGTAAATGGAGCCTTAGACTGGATGCGATCCTATCCACGACTTACCTGAGAGCAGGACTAGAGGTACCCATACACAAATCTAAAGTTGATAACAACATAGGATTTCAAACCAAACAAATGTTTTTCTGATGAAATTTAACAACAAATAATCGTTTACTCCAACCAATGGCAGGCCATGTTTAATTTTTCATCTGATAGACGAAAGATCTTTCATTAAAAGAACATTCCCAGAAAAATATTTTGTCCATCACCTGACTTCATTGAAATTTGCATTGCTGGGTATGAGAAACGAAAGTTCACCAAATGTTTGTTCAACTGCTGCTCAGCCATCAACCAACTTCTAACTAATGTGTATGGCCATAGGTCTGTATAGGTTCTAAAGTATACCGTACTTTCATTCACTGACAGCAAATAAATATCTTGTAAATGGCGAGGAACTGAAACAAAGTATAAATCTTTACTTGGATAAACCAGGAAAACCCCTTTAACCTACCAAATTCTGTTGTTTCCGAAATGACCAGAGATGTGCAGCAGCCAATTTTCCTTGCGTCCCTCCCTATTCTAACAAGATGCACACTAGGCCAAGCTGAAAGTGAATAATTATGAGGGATTCTGGGAACACAGTTATTGATTGATTTATGTATCTTGTGGGTATTGGAAGCTTTAGTGAAACCTAGAACACTATGAGTTTTGTTACCAGCATAAATTATTTTGTTGGAATTACTGATAATCTAATATCTGTGGTTACATCTTGTTAAAAGGAGCAATTTAAATGACAACTTATTGAGCTTTTAGCTTTTGGGGTGTTTTATACAGTGTGAAAGTAGCCTAAGCCGCTGCCAGGCACCTTTAGTCTCCGATGAGAACAAAAGGATCAACCATGTTGGAATACACCAACACCATACACATTAGATGGATACGCTGTGTGAGGCAGTGACAGGCCTCATATATGAAGGAAGGTGATTTGCTGTGGTGCAACTGAGACATGACACCAATGTACCCGGCCTTGGTGGAGTGGAAGCCAGACGCTAGAGTGTCCACCAAGATAGATAGTGGACACTGTTGTTACCTAGTATAGCTGGTAACAGCTAATCCGGGCCTGGATTTTACTGGGTGGGTGCTTACTCCCATAATCCACTCCGGGGTTTATATGTGGCCCATGTCCACAATTGCGTTTAAAGTCAGCAGCGTGAAGCAGGGTGTGTCTGTTGTGTGGAAGGCTGCAGATCACACCCTGCAAGGCGCGTGTGAAGCTAACAATAGCCTGTGGACGCTATAAAGGAGCCCGAGACTGCTTGACTTTATTGTGGATGACATGAACTGATTACTTGTCCCGGCTGCAATCCGGCTGAACTGAACTGTAAGTTAGCTGGAACAAGCAATAAACTGTACTGAAGTGACTTTGTTGTGTCCCTGCCTGTCTTTAAAACTGGCCATAGGAGCCCACGGCATTACTGCTGACATTCATCTAATGCGCAAGGTCACCATAATAATGACTTTTCACCAAAAATTCTAATGATTAAATATTAGATATGATACATATTAGAGGAAGCCACAAACCCAATAGTTTCAGAATGGATGTAGTGACAAAATACAGTGTGAAACTAATATGATTTCTGGCTTTCACTGTGTCGAAGACCCATAACTGGGGCTCCACGGTTATTTTACGTATTACTGTTTGCCAGGGAGCTTTGAACTTTGCATTGCTCCACTGTGTTTTTTTGTAGTTGGTCTCCCTAAGATCAGCTATTGTTTTGTTTGAGTAGTCTCCAAGGCATTGCTTCCGGTTAGAGTAGAATCCTACTCCACACTGATGAGGGGCAACACCTCGAAACAGCTGTCTGTGGATGGATACCTGGCTTAGGTTTTCCCCGTCACATCCTTAAAGCTTGTAAAAGAGCTGGATCTTGACATAGGGGCCGCTTAAGATGGTGAATCTGGTGATCTCTGCAATGGAGACACCCCTTGCTTGGATTCCTTTACCTGGAGGGATATCTGGCTTTCACTGTGTTGAAGACCCATAACTGGGGCTCCACGGTTATTTTACATATTACTGTTTCCCAGGGAACTTTGCACTTTGGATTGCTGTGTTGGGACTCTTAAATGAGGATCTACTGTGTTTTCTTTAGTTGGTCTCCCTGAAGATCAGCTATTGTTTTGTACGAATAGGATCATGACACAAAAGTAATGGACTACAGCAAACAACTTTCCCCATTTAAGGCTACTTTCACACTCGCATTTTGGCTTTCCGCTTGTGAGATCAGTTCAGGGCTCTCACAAGCGGTCCAAAACGGATCAGTTTTGCCCTAATGCATTCTGAATGTAAAGGATCTGCTCAGAATGCATCAGTTTGCCTCCGTTCAGTCTCCATTCCGCTCTGAGGCGGACACCAAAATGCTGCCTGCCGCCTTTGCTGTTCGCTTGACACAATCTGGCACAATAGAAAACTGATCCATTTCCCATTGACTTTCAATAGTGTTCATGACGGATCCATCTTGGCTATGTTACAGATAATACAAACGGATCCGTTCATGACAGATGCATGCGGTTGTATTATTGTAACAGATTTGTTTTTGCAGATCCATGACGGATCTGCCCAAAACTACGAATGTGAAAGTAGCCTAAAATGTAAAAGTTTTACAATTAGTTTTAAAATTAACAAAAAATTTTATCTCAATTTACACATTTTGTGGTGAAATGATGTAACAGTGGCATGCAAACGTTTCGGCACCCCTGTTTAAAATTACTGTTACAGTTACGCAAGTTGAAGATGACATCATGTCCAAAAGGCATAAAATTAAAGATGGCACAGTCCCTTTGTACTTTAAGCAAAAGCCTTTTTTATTTTCAGCTTTTACATTTTCAAAAAAACTTTGGGCACCCTGCATGGCTAGTACCGCGTAGCACCCCTTTGGCAAGTATCACAGCTTGCAAGTGCTTTTTGTAGCCAACCAAGAGTGTTTCAATTCTTGATTGAGGGATTTTCAAAAGTTCTTGATTGCAAAGTCTTCCAGTTCTGTGAGATTCTCTTTTGAGCTCTTTCCACAGATTTTTAATGATGTTCAGATCAAGGGACTATGAGTGCCATGGCAAAAACTTCAACTTTTGAGACAGTCTATTGTGGATTTTGAGGTGTGTCTAGGATCATTATCCATTTTTAGAAGTCATACTCTTTTCAACTTTAGCTTTTTTACATTTGGCGTTATGTTTGCTTCCAGAATTTGCTGAAATTTCATTGAATCCATTCTTCGCTCTACCCATGAAATGTTCCGCATTGGCTGCAACATAACCCCAAAGCATGACTGATCCACCCCCATGCTTAATGGTCGAAGAAGTATTCTTTTCATGAAATTCTGTGCCCTTTTTCTCCAAACAGACCTTTGCTCATTGTAGCCAAAGAGTTCTTTTTAACTTCATTGTTCGACAGGACTTGTTTCCGAAACGCATCAGGCTTCTTAAGATGTTCCTTTGCAAACTTCTGATGCTGAATTTTGTGGTGAGGACGCAGGAGGTTTTCTTCTGATGACTCTGCCATGAAAGCCATATTTGTGCAAGTGTCGCTGAACAGTAGAAAAATGTACCACAACTCCAGAGTCTACCAAGTCTTCTTGAAGGTCTTTTGCAGTGGGGTTGTGATTTGTCTTCCTAGCTATCCTACGAGCAGCTGTCTCGACTTTTGACTTTCACTGTTTCTTTTAACTGCTATTTCTTACTGACATTTCGAACTTAGGAAATGGCAACCTGAAAAAGCTTTGCTATCTTCTTACAGCCTTCTCATTTTTTGTGGGCCTTAACCATTTTCAGAGTGTTAGGCACCAGAGCTGCTGTTTGTTTGGGACAAGGTTAGAGGAGTCTGCGTATTTATAACGCTTTGAAATTAATATCACCTGGCCATTCCTAACGATGACTGTGCGATGACGATAAGCTTTAACGCTTAACTGGCTATTTATGATTTGAGACCTTGATCAAAGTTATCTGGGTGCTCAAATCTCCTTGGGTTCCCACACTTTTGCAAAGTACTACTTTCCTTTTTCACTCTAAAATTTTACAAAACCAAAATAATAAACTGATTTTGCTTAAGATGTTGAAAAGTGTGTGTTTCATCTTTTAACTTCATGCCTTTTGTAGATTATTTCATCTTCAACTTGCTTAAATGTTCACAGTAACAGTCATTTTGACCAGGGTGCTCAAACTTTTCCATGCCACTGTATGCTATTGGAATTTGATTCAAAGTATGTATATGCTGCTGCTCTCTAAAGCTTTTCTATCTATTGTTTTATCCATTTTCATCATATAATAAGGCAAAGACTTGCCACAGGCATAAAATGCACTCTTTTCAAGTCTCATCTCAAGTGAGTTTTATGCTTCAAATAACTGATGAATGAAGATACATTCATGTCATAGTTACGTCTGGCTTGAATCATTTGATAAACTATGCTCTGTAGTAACAGTATACAATATAATAAAAAAGACAGAACATGTAGCATAGTACAAAGAAGTATTTCTTCATTTTACCAGCTTTAGGGTTTGTTCACAGAGTATTTCTGTGCTGAAAATAACCTGATCAGGAATCCACTTAAAAATTAACGATTTTTATCCAGTTTTGATCCTACCCACCCTATGGGAGGGCTCGATAGAAACGCACAGATTCTTCCATAGACTGCATTGGTAAATCATTGCAGTCTATAGCAGAAGCGATCAGACAATCACACGTTTAAAGTCCCCTAGGGAAGTAAAATAAATGTCACAAATAGTTTAAAATATTTTAAAACATATTAAACAAACAAAAACAATTAAAAATTATAATTACCCCCACTTCTCCATTTCACAAAAAAATAATAAATATATATATATATATATATATATATATACACACACACATCATTGGCATTGGCACAAAATACCTGAACTAAAATATCAAAGTACTTATGAGGTATAGTGAATGGCATAACAGAAAAAATGTTGATTCAACATTTTTTGGTCGCTTCACCTACCCAAAAAAACTTTATAAAAATTGATCAAAAAGCCATACACACTCCAAAATGGTATCAATGAAAAACACATATCACACTACAAAACAATGAGCCCTTACACAGTGCCACAGATGTAATTATAATAAACTTTATGGGGGTCAGAATATGATGATGCAAAGAAAAACTTTTTTCAGAAGTGTTTTTTTTTAAGTGTTAAAACTCAAGAAAAACTATATAAATTTGGTACTGTTGTAATTGTGCGGACCCACACAATGATGTTAATATGTCAGTTTTACTACATAGGGAATGATGTAAAAACTAAACTAAAAAATAAAACTATGTCAGAATTGCATTATTTTAAATTCCATCCCATTTCGAATTTTTGTTCCAGCTTCCCATTGTGTATGCAATACAAAATGGTGCTATGA
This sequence comes from Bufotes viridis, assembly GCA_033119425.1. Lineage (NCBI taxonomy): Eukaryota > Metazoa > Chordata > Amphibia > Anura > Bufonidae > Bufotes > Bufotes viridis. The sequence goes on from CM065592.1 coordinate 240,801,785, forward strand.
GAACCTGTCACAACTTGTCCTGCAAAAAACAGGCCCTCATACGGCTATGTGAATAGAATAATAGAAGGCAGGGTGTAAAAAAAAAATAAGAAAATAATAATAAATAATAAAAAATTTAATCAGGAAGGGCTTAAAGGGCTTCTGTCACCCCCCAAAAGCATTTTTTTTCCCTCACTAAAAAGCTTATAGGGCGATTATTCTAAACATATTCCTGTTAACCGTTTTAGCAGGTTAATTTTGCTATAAAACGTTATTTTATACTTTTACCCGTTACTTTTATACCGTTCTTCAGTCGGCGCAGGCGCACTGAGGAAGGAGCGGCCGAGCGAGAGTACTCCTCTCAGTGCGCCTGCGCCGACTGAAGAACGGTATGGCGCAGGCGCGAGATTTTAAACAGAGACAGGGCCAGCTGGAGGAGGAGAGCGCTCGCTGGCCCTGTCAATCAACCACAGGAGGGGCGTTTTTTTACAAGCGGGATGCAGCGGCTACCAGCAAGTAAACGCCCTACTTGCTGGTAGCAAGGTAATTTGCATAATATAAAATAACGTTTTATAGCAAAATTAACCTGCTAAAACGGTTAACAGGAATATGTTTAGAATAATCGCCCTATAAGCTTTTTAGTGAGGGGAAAAAAAAATGCTTTTGGGGGGTGACAGAAGCCCTTTAAAGCCTATTAACACCTTTTTCTTATTAATATTATTGCATTCTACTCATTTTGGGTTTCAGCAGTTTTTGAGATATAGGGGTTAAACAACTCTGTTTTTTTCTCTTATCTCTGTTCTCCTGACCTCATTAACATTCATAGCTAAAGTCTTTTTAAAGTAAGTAAATCTGCTGAAAATGTTAATAAAGACCAAATGCAAAAAAGTATTTTTAGTCCAAAATGAATAGAAAGCAGTAATATATTGCCCCCAAAAGGTGTATATAGCCTTTAATGGGTCCATGTGCAGTCCTTTCCACACACACAGACTGAAAAGATTCTTGTGTAAAGAAGGCCTAAATAACTGTGGTATGGCCTTCATTACTAACTTTCAAGATATTCTATTATCTTGTTTGGCTGTACAATCTAAGAGCAGGTCTCCTTTATAGACACCCATTAGAATGATCCTGAGTGGTATTCTAAATAGCAACTGCACAGATTTTTAAAGGGTAAATGAGTTTTCAACAATATCTCAAAAACTGTATGTTCTGGATGGAGACATGGTTTGGATTATATTGAAGCCTCCCCCAGCATTTAGGTATTGTGCTTTTGACTGCTAATTGCTCAGCTATTGTAAAGCAGCATTTTGCTGTCCTTTCAGAGCTGGTGGACGTGTCCGTATGTAATCAGTCTACCAGTACTAGTCTATACTGGTCTAGATTTACAAACTTGTAAACCAGCCTGAGGAGAGCAGAGAGACTCCCACACACACGGTTCATAAATTAAGTGCATTACTTCCCTACAGTGTCTTTTAAAGTTATGATTAGTCCAAGCAATCCTCATTGTTTTGGTGTATTGTAAGCTATGTACCGTGGTGGGCTCCCCAGGATACAGCGAAGTCACGAACGAGGAAAAACAACTCCACCACCAGCTTTTGCCAAAACAGAATTTTACTTAGACGTGGTAATGAACACAACCACAAATGCTGGGAACACACAATAAATTTACATACACCCAGCCCGAAGGCTGAGACCCTTGTGATGCACCACACTGCGCCCTCCGATGGATGCAGGAGGAAAAGTGGTAATTTACCTACTGGCGGGCATGACTAAACCGCCACACCTTACCTGTTATTACCTTAAAAAACAAGAATAACTGTATGGATGGGTGTGTAGTGCGGGCTAGCCTGCAGTGCAGCACAACAGCTTACAAACTTACAAAGCTCTACAGAATTCCCCTCCCATAACTGGTCTTGTAGAACGTGCCTGAGTATTCCTTCTGAGCAAAACGCCAGCCTGGCTTGAGTTTGTGGGAAGTTTATCAGCTCTCCAGTGTGAAATGTCACTTTAAGTAATAGAGTCCTTGCAATGAACAATATCAACACTTGTGGCCTGACACAAACAGAGACCCTAACTAACTATCTAACTAACTAGAGGCCTGGTCTCAGTCTCTAGGCGCCAACACTGTGATGAGGTGCGTGCACGATCTTACAGACCCGGGTCTGCTCTGCCTCCACTGGTGACTCAGAACTGAACAAATGCCTCTCCAAAAAGCATGAGGTGCTGCAGTGTATGTCGCTTTGCTCCTCAGCTCTCATCAGCATTCCTGGAAGCAATCCTTGTTCCTCTGGACAGGATCAGGGTCTTGGACATAATCAGCTTCACTTAGCTGCCACTCTGGTCACTGAGGTAGGCTCTCACACCTGGATGCCGTCGGATCTTCTGCTCACACAGTTCCTCAGTCTCCCCTCCCTCTAAGATGGCTGCTCTCCCTTTCTCTTCCTCCCCAGGCTCTGTGTAACCCCACCTCTCTTATGAACATGAACATATATGCAGTCTGTAGCTGTGTTTAGGAAACAGCGGCATCTTGTGGCCAAACAGCAGAATTTCAATCCAGATCATTTAATGTAATCTACACAAACAGTGTTCAGACAAGGAGAGCTGTTTCCCCATCTCACAGTATGAGCCTGGGGACAGAATAATGTACCCGAGGGAAGAATTCAAAATGTCATTTCTTCTCTCCAATGCCTGATGATTAGTAGTTGGCAGTCATCCAGCCCTAAGATCTGAATGGAAAGGGGGCCCCTGCATCTAAGCAGATCTCAACAGCTTGCACACTACTTGCACACTATAGGAAAAAGCAATGTCCAATGAGTACTGCTGCGGTCCTTGCCACCAGAGAGGCTGACACCTTTTCTTATAGTGTGAAAACATGGCCACCGCTGCTGGATTGCAGGGTGGTCGTAACCATGGAAATAAGCAGTGTATAATGTGATGGAAAAATGAGTCCAGCCAGCAAAGGAGGCAATATGGACAATATTCCGGTAGGTAAAAGTTATCCCCTATCTACAGGAGCTCCCATAGAAATGAATGCAGCGGCCGTGCGCATATGCAACCGGCCACTCCAGTCACTTCAGGGGAGAAGCAGGGGGTATGAGGCCCTGTTCTCGTGACTGGTGGGGGTACCAGTGGTAGGACCCCCACTGATCTAATAGTTATCCCCTATGACGTTCACCGTGTGGCATAATTAGCATGTTCTGAGTTGAAGTACTGCATGGCAAAAAGGGGCACCATTCTAATTAAACTAATGGAGACCACATTGTACAGTGGGTCTGTATTGTTCATGCCCACGAAGCATCTTCAAACCACAAAGCCATTGACATACAAACCTACTTAACAGTGGGGTCTTCATCAATTTAATTAGAGCTTACTGTGGCCCATTCAGCTGCACAAAACTTGAATGCCATGTGCTCGTACCCTTATTCTAAGGGTCAGTACAATTATAGTGATACCAAATATGTGTAATTTTATGTGTTTTTACTACTTTTGCACAATAATATCATGTCTTGTTTACTCTAAGAGCCAAATGTGAGCTTTTTTTTGTAAGGTGAGATGTAGTTTTTATTGGTACCATTTTTTGGGGGTAGATGGGACCTCTTGATTAACATTTACAATTCTGAATTATTTTTTTGGTTTTTTCATGTTGTTCACAGGCAGATTAAAGTAATATATTTTCTTATTATACAGGTTGTGCAAGCACACTGATGTCATATTTGTGCATGCGTGGTTTATTACCACTTTTACAAACTAAAACTGCTTTTTATGGAAAACAAAACTTTATAAACTTTCATTATTCTTTTTTTAGTCCCAGTACCAGTGACAGGTAGTCTATTAAGCTGTGTCTCTAACACAGACTAATAGACATATGGTCATGCCAGGCATGGGGGGCAATGGAATGGCTCCCGGCTACAATTGCAGCAAATCAGTAACCTTTGATTGTGTTCACAAGGAACCAATAGTGGCAAAATGAACCATCTCCCTCAGTCTAACTGGCTAGATGCTGTTGTTCACATTGAACAAGTTAACATATGGGATTTTGCACACAAGCGTATTTTTTGTTTGCATTTTTTGTGTGTCAGATGCAGACCCATTCACTTCCATGGGGCCCAAAAGATGCGGACAGAACACAGTGTGCTGTCCAGGCTTCTGTCAGTTCCGGGCTCCCACGGTGATCCAGAGCACTGCATCAACACAGCCTGTGTGAGGTCTGTTCAGTTCTTGCCGCCTGTGCCTGAATTGATGGTGCAGGCAGCAGGTCCGGAATACACTACACAGACTGTGCAGATACAGCGCTCCAAGAATGTCTGATGCGTAGAAAGAAGCATGAGACTTTTTGTACAGCATAAAATTGCCTGTACATGGATCTATTACACTTGTACAGGTGTCTCTGGCTGGTACTTGATGGTCTCAGGAATGCCCATAGAGATGAATGGACCAGCAGTGCGCACGTCTGAACTACCACTCCATTCGTTTTGGGGATCCCTTCACAGTATCATTGTTGTGATTGGTGGTGGTCCCAGTGCTAATTTTTAAGCAGTTTTGGTGTTTTCTTTTTTATCTTCCATTTAACCTCTTAAGGACGCAGGGAGTACATGTACGCCCTGTGTCCGGTCTTTAAAGATGGAGCCCGCTCCTGCTTCATGCGGGCGCCTTAGCCGCGTGTGTCCGCACGGTTCTTGTAGCAGACACCCGCGGCTAATGTCCACGACCGGCAGCAATGCCGATCGCGGACATTTAACCCCTCAAATGCCGTGGTCAATCCTGACCACGGCATCTGCGCATGATCCAAACAGAAAGTAAAACTTTCGGCTGCGCTCCGGCTCCTCGTGTGGCGATCGGAGGAGCCAGAGCGCGCCTGTAGCAGCATGGGTTTCTATGAATGAAACCCAGGCTGCTCTGTAGTATTTCCTATGGAGCCTTGCCTGTAATAGGCTTCATAGGAAATATGCGATTTTTTCATACATTGCAATGCAGGCAGTGTTTTGGTGTCCGCCTCCAGAGCAGAATGGTGACTGATCGGAGGCAAACTGATGCATTCTGAGCAGATACTTTTCCATTCAGAATGCAGTAGGGAAAAACTGATCCGTTTTGGACTACTTTTAAGAGCCTTGATCTCACAAACGGAAAGCCAAAATGCTAGTGTGAAAGTAGCCTAATATGCTGACACTTACAGTTCTGTAGAGATCACATTTTGGCAGTCATCTTATTATTATTATAGGCAGGATTACAATAACAGGTATAATGTAACAGGGATAATGTAACCCCGCCTCTGGCCTGTGCGTGCATACTCCCGAGTCTTCACATGCCTTTAATTAGGTGCCTTTTCTTCTCTTGACCTGCTCCCAGGCTCCTGACATTGCTTGGAGCAGCTCAAGACAGCATATACAAGGTGGCCGGGATGGGAGGGAGCTAGTGTGCATGTGCAACAATGTGCGCGCTCTCCCACCATCCCGGCCACCAAACAGGCCGGCACCATAAACCCCGACAATGAGCATTCTCTATAGGACTACAAGATGACAATTGTCCAGAAGAGGAGGCAGTATAGCAACATGGACTACATTAGTTAGTTCTTTATTACAGCGTTATATTTAACATATGCATCATTGTGCCAAGTCAGACAACTCCTTTAAGGCTGGGACTACATGGTGATGTGTTGCGCGACATCACATCTAATGATTTTCAATGAGGTTGTAATGTTGCATGCAACAAGCCATGACTGCAACGTAACAACTGCAGAAAATTAAAAACGGTTGGATTTTTGATTGCAGGCGACTTTGATCTCTGAGACCATAAGGCAATTTGCATGCAACTGCAACTGAGTTTTACAGCTAAATCACAGTTCTAAACAACAAGTTGCAAACAAGTCATGGAACTATTCCGAGACTTGCTGTCGCACATGCCACTGTACAGCCCTGGCCTAAGGCCTCATGTACAAGACCATGTCCGTATTTTTGTCTTCAAACAACGGATCTGCAAAATACGAATACCTTCTGCGTGCATTCCTAGTAAGGGCTATTCTCATCCACAAAATTTTGCAGAACGGAAAAACCGATCCACAAAGAAACACTGATGTGTACATGTGGCCCCACAGAATTGAATGGGTCAGTGTGCTGTCCACCTGAAAAGCGGATAGCATACTAATGAAAAATACAGTTGTGTGCATGAAGCCTAAAGGGAATTCTAAATATGAATAGAATGTGAGGATAAGCATTTTGCGGAACGGAATTGCGGACCCATTAGTTTCAATGGGGACAGACGAACGCAATCGCGTTTCCGAAAAAAATAGAACATGTCCTATTCTTGTCCGCAATTGCGGACAAGAAAAGGCATTTTTTATGAGAGTGCCGGCGATGTGCGGTCCGCAAAATGCAGAACGCACATCGCCGGCTTCCGTGTTTTGCGGATCCGCAAAACACACACGGACGTGTGAATGGACCCTAAATGCGTATTTTTTTTTAACCCCCCTGCAGCCCTGATCGATATTATAGCTGCGGGCAATGCAGTAGGGGTAAATTTGCGGGCGGTGTAATAATCGTTGGTGGCATAGTGGTATAGCAGAGTGTCAGATTGCTGACACTCTGCTATAAACTGCTGACATCTGTGCTCGTGCAGATGTCAGCAGTTTAACCCCTTCCATGCCGCGGTCCGTACGGACCGCTGTATGGAAGGGGTTAACAGGGAGGGAGCTCCCTCTCCCATCAGGGGGCTGCTGTGCCTTTGCAGCCCCCTGACAGGATGGGATCACAGAGGGGGGGGGCTCCCCTCCCTCCCCATCACCCGCTGCTCTGTTCTGGCAGCAGGTGTTGTTACCATGGCAGCAGGATGCTTTCAGAGGCATCCTGCTTGCCATGGTAATGTAAGTCTGATCTGACTTCTGCTAAAGGCAGAAGTCTGATCAGACTATAAGTAAAAGGGAAAATACAGTACAGTACACTATATAGTGTACTGTACTGTATTATACAGACATCAGACCCACTGGATCTTCTAGAACCAAGTGGGTCTGGGTAAAAAAAAAAAAAAAGTGGAAAAAAAATCACTGAATAAAAATTAAAAAAATAAAATACACTACACATATTAAGTATCGCCGCGTCCGTAAAAACCTGCTATATTTTAAAAAAAAATCGCATGACCCCTCACGTGAACACCATAAAAAATAAAAAAATTGGTGTAAAAAAGCCATTTTTTGTCACCTTACATCACAAAAAGTGTAATATCAAGCGATCAAAAAGAAGTATGCCTCCCAAAATAGTACCAATCAAACCGCCATCTCACCTCGCAAAAAATGAGTTCCTACATAGCGCAATCGCGCAAAAAAATAAAAAAATATGGCTCTCAGACTATGGAGACACTAAAACATGATTTTTTTTTCTCAAATGTTGTTATTGTGTTAAAGTAAAATAAATTAAAAAAAGCATACCTATTATGTATCGCCGCATCCGTAAAAACCTGCTCTATAAAAATATCACATGATCTAACCTGTCAGATTAACTATGTAAATGCCGTAAAAAAAATAAAAAAAAAGTGTCAAAAAAACATTTTTTGTAACCTCACCACAAAAAGTGTAATAGCAAGCGATCAAAAATGATACCCTACATAGGACAATCGCCCCAAAAAAATAAAAAATATGGCTCTCAGACTATGGAGATATTAAAACGTGATTTTTTTGTTTGTTTCAAAAATGATATTATTGTGAAAAACTTAACTAATTAAATAAAAAGTATACATATTATGTATCGCCGCGTCCGTAACAATCTGCTCTATAAAACTAACACATGACCTAACCACTCAGGTGAAAACACAAAAACAAAAATAATATAAATATATTGTCAAAAGCCATTTTTATCACCTTACATCACAAAACGTGTAATAGCAAGCGACCAAAATGTCATATGCACCTCATGATAGTGCCAATCAAACCGCCATCTCATCCCGCAAAAGATGAGCCCCTACATAAGACAGTTGCCCAAAAAATAGAAAAAAAACTATGGCTTTCAGAATGTGGAGACACTAAAACCAAAAAGTAGTCGTATTTGGTATTGTTGCGTCCGCAACAACCTGCTCTATAGAAATAGCACCCGATCTAACCTGTCAGATTAACTATGTAAATAACAAAAAATAAAAACGATCTGAAAACAGCTATTTTTTGGAAAATTTTCCATTTTAATCCATTTTTCCAGTAATAAAGCAAGGGTTAATAGCCAAATAAAACTCAATATTTATTGCCCTGATTCTGTAGTTTGCAGAAACACCCCATATGTGGTCGTAAACTGCTGTATGGCCAAATGGCAGGGTGTAGAAGGAAGGGAACGCCATATGGTTTTTGGAAGGCAGATTTTGCTGGACAGGTTTTTTGACACTATGTCCCATTTAAAGCCTCCCTGATGCACCCCTAGAGTAGAAACTCCAAAAAAGTGACTCCATCTAGGAAACTACGCCCCTCAAGGTATTCAAAACTGATTTTACAAACTTTGTTAACCCTTTAGGTGTTCCACAAGAGTTATTGGCAAATGGAGATGACATTTCAGACTTTCTATTTTTTGTTACCTTTCCTTAAAAAAAAGTGTAATATAGAGCAACCAAAATTCATATGTACCATAAAATAGTACCAACAAAACTGACACCTTATCCTGTAGTTTCCAAAATGGGGTCACTTTTTTGGAGTTTCTACTCTAGGGGTGCATCAGGGGGCTTCAAATGGGACATGGTGTCAAAAAATCAGTCTAGTAAAATCTGCCTTCCAAAAACCATATGGCGTTCCTTTCCTTCTGTGCCCTGCCGTTTGGCCATACAGCAGTTTACGGACATGAATGGGGTGTTTCTGCAAACTAAAGAATCAGGGCAATAAATATTGAGTTTTGTTTGGCTGTTAACCCTTGCTTTGTTACTGGAAAAATGGATTAAAATGGAAAATTTGCCAAAAAATTGAAATTCGGAAATTTTATCTCAATTTGCCATTAACTCTTGTGGAACACCTAAAGCAGGGGTGGCCAACCTGTGGCTCTTGAGCCACATGTGGCTCTTTGCTTCTTCAAGTGCGGCTCTTGCTGTGGAGCTGGGAAGCAGTCAGGCTGGCTCACTCTCTACCCCATGCTCAGATATTTTTTCCTGATGGGGCACCGTTGCTACTTTGCAGCCCTAGCTCACTCTCCACTACGTCCTTATGCACACAGTGTGAGAACGTAGTACGTGAAGACATGCACTATGACCTGATGCTGTGCTCATCAGGTCATAGTGGAGAGCGTGTCAGACCTGCAAAGTAGCAGCTGCCCGAACAGGAGACCAGTGCCTGATCAGGAGAGGGAAGAGATTTTTTTTTAATTATAGAACTGAGCATGGGGGTCTGATCTAAGCACGGGAGGTTCTGATCTGAGCTTGGGGGAGGGGTCCAGATCTGGGCAATAGAGGTCTGATCTGAGCATGGGGGGTCCTGATCTGAGCAATGGGGTTCACATCTGAGCATGGGGGAGTCTTGTGTGAGCATGGGTTGGTCAGGTCTGAGTATGGGGGGGCAGATCTTAGAATGGGGGGATCTGAGCACTGAGGGGTCTGACACTGGGAGTCTGATTTGTGTTGTTTGATACGAGCATTGGGGGTCTGATTTGGAGGTCTGATGAGGTTTGGGGATCTTATTTTAGGTCAGATGAGAATTGGGGATCCGATTTAGGAGTCTGATCTGAGGTTTGCTGAAAAATATATTTTTTCTTTTTTTTTCTCTGCTAATGAAAAATAAGAATTTTTTTTTTTTATCAGACCTCAGATCAGATGAAAAATCTTTTTTTTTTTCTCATTTTTTTTTGTTACAACCTAGGTGCATCTTGTAGGGCGAAAAATACGGTGACTGTAAATGTATAGCTTGTGGCTCCTGGTAATCATCCTATTTTTTTGTGGCTCACTGTGTCTGTAAGTTTGGCCACCCCTGACCTAAAGGGTTAATGACGTTTGTAAAATCAGTTTTGAATACCTTGAGGGGTGTAGTTTCTAGAATGGGGTCATTTTTGGGTAGTTTCTATTGTATAATCCTCACAAAGTCACTTCAGACCTGAGCTGGTCCCTAAAAAGTGGATTTTTGAAAATTTCTGAAATTTTTCAAGATTTGCTTCTAAACTTCTAAGTCTTGTAATGTCCCCAAAAAATAAAATGGCATTCCCAAAATGATAAAAACATGAAAAAAACTATCTCAGAACAAACTATCTCAGAATGGCCTGGATAATTAAAAGCGTTTTAAAGTTATTCACACATAAAGTGACAATGGTTGGATTTGCAAAAAATGGCCTGGTCCTTAAGGTTAAATATGGCCATTTCCTTAAGGGGTTAAAGGGGTTATCCCATGATTGATATAAAAAATGAAAATCAGACTTTATATAGTACATGGTAATCTCTTTCTAACAAAGCTAGAACCAGCCCTGTACCTCACATGGGTCCAGAGATATCCACATTCTCTGCTCCAATTGCTCTGCTAGATTATCTTCAGCCTGGCAGCTCAGGGGCATGTTCTTTCTGTTGCAGCTCCCTCCTTTAAACTGCCACAGCTTCTAATGGAACATATGGCTTTTGGCAGTTTAAATTTTCAACTGAGCATGTGCAACCATCTCAGTGAGGCGAACAAAAATATAAGTAAAAGAACAAACAGTAGGTGGCGCTATACAGATACAGGTTATTGAATAGCTCACTGATAGGGCTAAAATGATTACTCGATTAAATAAAGTAATTCGATACAGAAAAAATCCTCGATGCAAATGTTTTGCATCAAGGTTTCGTTTGTGTCATGTGACCACGGAGCGGGAGAGAATCTTTTGCTATTACTTACCGCTCCATGGTCACGCGCCAGCCCGCACCGCGCTGCACTGTACTGTATCCTGATATATAGTCAGGGCATAGTGCACATAAGCTGGGGGGGGGGGGGCTGATGAGTTTTTATAAAGAAACACGTTCTTTTAATTGTTTTTTGTTATTAGAGTACTCGATTAATCGTTGGAGTAATCAATATAATACTCGATTACAAAAATAGTCGATAGCTGCAGCCCTACTCACTGGATACACAAATTACAGAAGTATTCAGATCCAGGTGCTGGTTTGAAAAATGTAGGCTATGTTTCGTGACACAACCCCTTTAAGCGCTGTTTGTACTTGACAAAATAGTTCATTCATTGATTCATTCATTGCCCAGTGTAAATAGGTTTCACTCTATGCACCACCCTCAAGGAGAAATCCACTACATAAATGTCCATTGCATGTCAATTTCAGCACCGACTGTTCAAATCTCATCCACTTTGCTGCTACTCTAATACGCTGCCTATCTTCCACCTGCATATCTGGATGCAAAATCTGTAGTGCATTTGCTACATGTGAAAGTACTGAATTGCAGGTGAGTCAGATAACAGCAGATGAAGGTAGGTGTGTCTAGAGCTGCATGAGATAATGGATCTCAGCGAGCTTATTACAATAATTATTGCGGGTGTGGCATGAGGAAGTATAAACAGCAACAGCCCAACAAAACTCACTGGGGGTCATTTGTCAAAGAACGGCTTTTTACGCCTGTCTTTAATAGACCCCTGCGCTGGCGGAGGAAGCGCCTAATTTATGATGAGGTGCAGGCACCTCTGGTAGTCCCTGTGCATGGAGTCTGGAGTGAAAGCTACACCAGTCCCAGACTGGAGTAGTTTTTCACTCCTTTTTTACGCCTGTTTCCAGACCATGCCCAAGGTCAATGTCCCAAACATAACCATAGCAAAGGCAAGTGCACTCTGCGGCAATACTAAACCCTCACACTGATGTTAAAATTGAGAGGTTCGTTCGACACATCCTACTAGGAGGACATGTCTTAAGCTCGGACACCACGCCAAGGTCTCTCAAGTAGCCCTAGACCCTACCACTCAACCTACCTTTGCTATGGTTATGTTTTTGATTGTTCTCCACACCCACATTATTGTAATCGTATGTAGGATGGTTATTGTGGTACTTGTAGTCCGTTGCTGGCATCTTCCACTGTATGCATTTTTTGCTGTTGATTGCCCCTAGCAACGGACTACAAGTGCAGGATGTGCTCCCCTATATACATGCATAACTGCATATGGGTTGAGCATATCCTGCTTGTTAAACACCACACCACGTTTTCCAATGTCCCAAACATGCCCAAGTGGCTAGGACGGCATAAAGGGGATTTTGCAATTATTATTTTTTTATAAATGACCCCCATTGTGCCAATGCCTGTATATTTACTGCACCATCAGCACAGACATAGTATGATAGTAGGTCAGAGGTAAAGGTGGTATAATAAACCAACTGCAATGAGTAACAAGTGTCTGGCTCATTACTTCATAATTTTATCTCACAGAGATAAGCAAATTGAAGCAAGCAAATAAAACACTGGCTGAACTAGGAAATACTGGAAATAAGGCCTCATGTACATGGCTGTAGCAGTTTTTGCGGTCCACAAATTGCAGATCTGCAAAACACGAGTGCTGGACGTGAGTTCCACATTTTGCGGAATGGAACGTCCTGCACTCTGCAAAACAGACAAGAATAGGCCATGTTCTATTTTTTCTGCATTGAAAAAAAAGGATCTGCATCTGATCAGAAAAAAAAATGCAGATCGGATGCGGACCACACCAGTCTTGTGCATGGGGCATAACAGAGATTGGATGGAGAATTACAGAATTTTATCCAGATTAAATTGGAAGCACATAATTCTGAAAATATTCACATGGAGCGTATCTCCAGTAGATATCCAAAGGAGTGTTGACCATGCAAAACTGCTGACTGCACTAGGAAGGGGCCAATGAGAGCAGGACAAACAAACAAACCTTTTGCAAAAATGTTATTATGAGGAGTAGTGTGAATATGGACTTTTATTTTGCCATCTGTAGCATCCAACTAGGTGACCACTAGAGCTGTCATTCAGAGCAGAGAGAAAGGGCTATGGAGCAGCTCAGTACAAGGGGCAGAACGCATGTCACACTGAAGCTTTGCCTAATGGGAACTCGCAGAAGCAGGGCCAGGAAAAATAAAAGTTAAAGGGGTTGTCCAGGTTCAGAGCTGAACCCGGATATTTCCCCTTCTTCACCCGGGCAAACTTACACTGCTAGGTGGAGCTTCCGCCTAGCAGTGTTCCTGACGATGTCACCGGCACTAATGGGCGGGCTTTAGCGCTGCCCTAGCCTGTAAAATGGCTAGGGCAGTGCTAAAGCCCGCCCATTAGTGCCTGTGACGTCAACAGAAACACTGCTAGGCGGAAGCCTCCTCCTAGCAGTGTAAGTTTGTAAACAAAAAAGTCCTAGACTGTGCAATACAGCGCAGGGCAAGGGAGAGCATAGGAGCATGAGCTGCTCCAATGCTCATCTCAGAGGGGCTGTCTGGGTGAAGAAGGGGATATGTCCGGGTTCAGCCCCTTTAAAATTCTCCTGATAATAAAAGCTATTCAAAATACACATTAGTCCAGCTCTCTCATGGCCCCTACTGTCTGCTGTCCGCAGTATTAAATGGTCAAAACTGCTCACAGACTCCCTTTAGGCCTCCTGCACACGAGCGTGGGTGAACGCACATAAGATCTGCACAAGTTTATGTGCGGATTTATGTGCGATTATGCATCATATCTGCACCAAAATCTGTATCTAAATAGATGCGGGTTTGCCACAGATCTCACCCATCATTGGAAAAGGGTGAAATCAAACAGGTAAAACCGCAAACATAATTGACATCCTGCAGATTTGGAAATCCGCATGGCAGGTCAATTTTGCATGGGTAAAATCTGCAAAATGTACAGTCGTGGCCAAAAGTTTTGAGAATTACATAAATATTGGAAATTGGAAAAGTTGCTGCTTAAGTTTTTATAAACGCAATTTGCATATACTCCAGAATGTTATGAAAAGTCCTTCTTTGCCATGAAAATTAACCTAATCCCAAAAAAAACTTCCCACTGCATTTCATTGTTGTCATTAAAGGACCTGCTGAGATCATTTCAGTAATCGTCTTGTTAACTCAGGTGAGAATGTTGACGAGCACAAGGCTGGAGATCATTCTGTCAGGCTGATTGGGTTAAAATGGCAGACTTGACATGTTAAAAGGAGGGTGATGCTTGAAATCATTGTTCTTCCATTGTTAACCATGGTAACCTGCAAAGAAAGGCGTGCAGCCATCATTGCGTTGCATAAAAATGGCTTCACAGGCAAGGATATTGTGGCTACAAAGATTGCACCTCAATCAACAATTTATAGGATCATCAAGAACTTCAAGGAAAGAGGTTCAATTCTTGTTAAGAAGGCTTCAGGGCGTCCAAGAAAGTCCAGCAAGTGCCAGGATCGTCTCCTAATGAGGATTCAGCTCCAGGATCGGAGTGCTACCAGTGCAGAGCTTGCTCAGGAATTGCAGCAGGCAGGTGTGAGCGCATCTGCACGCACAGTGAGGCGAAGACTTTTGGAAGATGGCCTGGTGTCAAGAAGGAAAACAAAGAAGCCACTTCTCTCCAAAAAAAACATCAGGGACAGATTGATCTTCTGCAGAAAATATGGTGAATGGACTGCTGAGGACTGGGGCAAAGTCATATTATCCTAAGGAGCCGCTTTCTGATTGTTTGGCATCTGAAAAAAGGCTTGTCCGGAGAAGAAAGGGTGAGCGCTACCATCAGTCCTGTGTCATGCCAACAGTAAAGCATCCTGAGACCATTCATGTGTGGGGTTGCTTCTCATCCAAGGGAGTGGGCTCACTCACAATTTTGCCCAAAAACACAGCCATGAATAAAGAATGGTACCAAAACACCCTCCAACAGCAACTTCTTCCAACAATCCAACAACAGTTTGGTGAAGAACAATGCATTTTCCAGCACGATGGAGCACCGTGCCATAAGGCAAAAGTGATAACTGAGTGGCTCGGGGACCAAAACATTTACATTTTGGGTCCATGGCCTGGAAATTCTCCAGATCTTAATCTCATTGAGAACTTGTGGTCAATCCTCAAGAGGCGGGTGGATAAACAAAAACCCACTAATTCTGACAAACTCCAAGAAGTGATTATGAAAGAATGGGTTGCCATCAGTCAGGAATTGGCCCAGAAGTTGATTAAGAGCATGCCCAGTCAAATTGCAGAGGTCCTGAAAAAGAAGGGCCAACGCTGCAAATACTGACTCTTTGCATAAATGTCATGTAATTGTCGATAAAAGCCTTTGAAACGTATGAAGTGCGTGTAATTATATTTCACTACAACACAGAAACAACTGAAACAGAGATCTAAAAGCAGTTTAGCAGCAAACTTTGTGAAAACTAATATTTGTGTCATTCTCAAAACTTTTGGCTACAACTGTACATGAGTGTTGTGTAATCTCATACACTTTACTGGTACTGTGCTACATAGCAGTTTTTCAGAAGAGGAATCCGCATGGAAAAAACACACGGATTCCACAACATGTGCAGGTGGCCTTAAAATCTAGAGTAAGGAAAAGTTGCTCAAAATATTACATCTGCTCTATGGTTTGTTATTTTTGTTTTCATCCATTTTTCAGATATATCCCCTGCTCTACTTGTTTTTGCTGTGCCTTCAATATGCCTTTCAGTCCTAAGAACGCTGATCCTTCCAGAGAGAAGGGCACACTTTTGCACTTTCTACATTTGTAGGAAACCTGATCCAAAGGTAAATTATTCCCTATGTGGAAAAAATCTGCAAGCTTTTGTCATAGGCGACCGTTTCTCTCCCATGGGCAACAAGTGAAATTGAATTGCAACCACAATGACTTTATACAACTTTCTGACTCTGCAGTCCTGTCCTCATTAGTGTATTGTCAGGTCTACCCAGTGAGAATGGCATGTTCAGCTGACAGTCTAATGTGGGATCCTCTGACTTTCCCCCGATAGATGGCGTTTGGGCAAAGAAGGATTGGGCAACATTTATATTTTTGCCTCATCCTTTTGTTCTCCTAGGAGATAAGTCGCCGTCAGAGGTGCCAAGCAGCAGCTTTCTCCTCGTACTGGGGGACAGGAGGGATTCAGGACAGATAGCTCGGAAGCTGTCTTACATTTAGAACTGGCGGAGGATCTGCCAAAGTTTTGAAGAGGCCGGCGCCTCGTCATAATTTGGCAGAACCACCGCCAGCTTAGGGGTTTATTAAGACCGGCGTCTAAAACGTTGGTCTTAATAAATGTGCCCCATCGTTCTTCAGAATCTGAAACACATCGTTTTTTCTGAATGCTTAATGCTGCAAAGGGGTTGCTAGGAAACAAATTAAGAGATTCCTGGATTCCCTAGCTGTCACAAGTGTCTAGATATAACATTTAAAGGATTTCCTACGAAAAAGGGCGTGCCACTTGACTGCAATTGTATACCAATGGATCTTAAAGGGGCTGTCCCACCACAACTATTGTGTTACACTGGCCGATGGTCAGCCAGATCATCTTTAACAAGCGTTCGTAGGAAATGACGAGCTTTCGTAGGAAGGCTCGTTAGCGATAATCTGGCTGTGTAATACTGCTGCCGATTAACCAGTGAAGTAGTAAACGGAATTTTTTAAGCATGCTTAAAAATCATTGTTTGCTAGCGGCAGATAGTGCAAACAATGATTCCGTATGAGGATGAGCGATTGCATTAGTGATCACTCCTTCCCATACAGTGGAGAAGATCACTGCATGTAATAGCAGTGGTCTCCTCCACTAATAAGCAGACAATTGCCAGGAAGGAACGCCTGCAAAACTTGTAATGCACCCCTTATCCCCCTACCCACAGCAAAGAAGATAAGTATCTGATTGGGGTCTGACCTCTGGGGCTATGGTCCCCTGTTTGAATGGAGCAGCAGACACGCCAGCTATCTCTGGCAATCCCACAGAGTTTAATGGAGTGGCAGCCTACAGTAGTGTACACTGTTCCATTCAAACAGGGAAACACCGGCCTCTGTTCTTGTGATAAACAGGGGTCCCAGCAGTCGGACCACCACCAGACACTTATCCCCTATCCTGTTGATAAGTGATGAATTGTTGTAATTAGATGACCCCTTTGATCAGGATATATGCTCCACAGTAATACACCTTTATTTTAACTTCTGGGTCAGCTTCCAGTCCTGTCTGGACATTGCACCCATCCATATGACAACTGCCCAAACACATCATCATGCCTCCTCCATGGAAACTAACTCCATCTGCGTGTGTCCCAGACATTGGGAATTGAAAGCATTGGAGATGTACTAATCAAAATAAGCCAGAATTCTGGTGCAATTTGTGCCGATGAATTGGTTTGCATGCTTCACACCACATTTATTAAAGGGGTTGTCCGCTTTTGACTATTGTTGACCTAACAGCCATGTGAATAGTCCCATAGACTTTCACTGGTGCTAAAAATAGCCATGTAACAGCCACTACTTAAACAGCCCTCACATGACCATTTTTAACTGTTGTCCGCATTAGGCTAGTTTCACACTAGCGGCAGGGGAGTCCATCAGGCTGTTCCGGTGGGTGAACAGCCTGTCGGATCCGTCCTGCCGCTAGTTCACGTGTGCCCCTGGACTGCCGCTCCGTCCCCATTGATATGACTTTGCTTACGCCCCAAGTCTCAGTGATGTAAAAGATATATATGCCAAATTTCAAAAGGATTGGATAATATTTAGGGGTTGCACACATTGATCACTTTTATTACAACTCTCACTCCTGTACCTAGGAGGTTGGTCTAAAAATGTTTCAGGATCCCAGGGGCTTCAGTTTCAGGATCCCAGGGGTTCTGCATCAAGCAAGGTGGATGGCAAAGGCAATATATGCACTTACCCAGATGCAGACGTAAAAAAAACTGCTCTTACAGTTGCTAGGAGAAACCTATTGGTATCTGTCAGAAACAAACATAGGATTGGCTTTTTTGGACGAACATATTACTCAGGCTGTTAAGGAAAATATGACTAAAAATTTAGAAAAAAACCAAATCTGCAAAGAAAAAGGAAATGAAACAATTAGAGGGTAAAAACCTAGTTTTAATAGTAATAACTAGTAATAACTATAATGTACTAATAGATAAGTGATCAATGTGTGCAACCCCTAAATATTACCCAATCTTCTTGAAATTTGGCATATATATCTTTTACATCACTGAGACTCGGGGCATAAGCAAAGTCTGCAAAAAGTTTAACATTTAATTCTTTGCATTACAAAATGAAACATGCAGCCTAAGAACAGGTTATCAATATCAGATCGTGGGGCGCATTGCTGCCAATTAGTGGGGCCAAAGCTCCTGTGAAAATCCCAGAAAGCCCCTTCAATGAGGATACAGCTGTAATAAAGTGTCCAACTCATTTGAGAGTGATGGATTATCACTAGGCTATGCCATGGCACCCCACAATCCCCAGACTGAAGCAGCCATAGCACTAATTAGGAGATGCGGCTCATTAATTTTTCCATGCCAGCTGCTGCTCCCATACAATCTAAATTGAACAGTGTAACACCCCAAAGTAGTGTTACCACTTCTGCACCTTGCTACTATCTTTTATGGTCTAACCTGTATTTCATCTATGTATGTCTTTCCAAGTCCTCCACAATGTGCATTCCTATTTTGTTATGGAACTGTTCACGTGTAATGTGCCTGGTTCACCAGCAGGTGGTAGCAAACACCACAGAGCTATAGTTAGATAGAATGGAACTTAACATTCCATTCTAACTCCCCTTTGTGGAGAAGTGGGCTAGTCCCACTTCCTGCAGAAAGGGTGGGGACCAGTTTCTAGTTAGTCTAGCTTACCCCCTGCTAATGGAGGGTATGCAGGGGTACGTCTCTGGTGGACATACCCACGCCAGCCAGAGCACCTTAAGCTCTGCTAGCCATGGAGGCCACAGCTTGAAGCCTCAGGAGCCAGGAGGAAAGTTCCCTGGCAAAACCATAAATCAGACCAAAGAGAAAGTGTAGCATACATAACTAACAGAATATTAAGCAAGCCTGTAAGTACAGCAGAGAGCGAGAGAGAGCAAGCAGCGTCATTGAAGGGACCTGCCAGTTTCATGCTTAAGCCTGCTGGAACCAAGACAAAGCTTGAAGACTGTTCCTGACTCAATCTTTCTTTCAAATCCTTCAATTATTCCCCCTATTTATTGCTTCGGAGCCAAAGCCTGGGGTCCAGCCGTATCCCTGTAAGAGTACCATGACACACATAGAGAGACATTTTAGGTCGTATTTTATATATAAAGGGCCCTAGGGGGAGGCGCCCGTTGCAAATTTTGGTGTCACGAACAGGATTTACTTGCGTGCCTTTATGCTACAGGCCTTCAGATTTGACAGAAAAAACCCTAAAAATGACTTTACTACGTTTACTGCAGAGCAACAGGCGCAGAAAAATGTGCACTGGCTACCGAGGGGTTAATCAGCCATCTTTGCCAGTGATGGCATATGTTCTTCTTGTACCTCAAGAGCAGGAAAACAGGGAGGCGCCCAGCCCAAGCGCGGGAAAAGACAGCACTGCCTAGTGCAAATGAAGGAAGCAAAAACTCCACCCCTAAAACTCCCCCTCCCTTACCAGTTTGCATTAGCCAAGAGGAAGACAAGATGGCGCGTCCTCTGCGGCCTAAATTAAGTGAGATGGTGTGGGGCGACGAGCCCGAAATGCAGGCTACCCTGCAAGAGATCCGACTATCACAAGTACAGCGGGGACCAGAGAAGAGGGCCGAAGCATCTGTCGCACCGGCTGGTGCGGTGGAGGTAGCCGGAGTGTCCACTCCGCCGCCCAGGAACAGTGGGTTGTTCGCCGAGCTAAACCCAATGGTCCCAAGAGAAGTTACAGCCCACGCCCAGACCATGTAGGAGTACAAGAAAAGTATCGAGGACTGTGTGATCCATGTCCTAGACCACCCAAGGCCGAGAGATCCAGAACTGGAGCGCCGCCAGTGTACGGTCATCTGGTTTTCAGTGGAGCGAGAGCGGCTTCCTGATGGACGATGAGAACGGTGGAGTTGTTCGGGGGCCGCAGATCCGTGAAACGCCCCTACCTGCCCCAGGTCCATCACAGTTTATATGCGGGGGAACACATAGAATACACCCACATGGACTCCCTCAAGGGCCCGCTCGCCACCAGGGTGACCCTCCTATCTAAGTCCCGTCGCCGGTACAGAACTGCTGGCAGCAGGATCCAGCTGCCGCAGGCTGCGTAAGCTCCCTCCAGGCGACCGCGGAGGGGGTCCTCCGTTTCCAGGAGAAGCCCCAGCCTCAACCGGAGCTCCTGATCCCGGGACTGCCCCCGCCTCCAACTGTCCTGCTGGGAGGCTTCTCAGCAGCTGCATTCTCGTACAATCCCACAGTGGTACATTACCAGTTGCCGGGGAAGATGATATCGGCCGCAGCAAGGAGATCAATACCTCCGTCACCACCACTGGACGATCTTCTACATTAGCCCCTACAGCTGGAGATCCTCACTTCATCTACCCCAGCTGGAGGTTCCGGTCCTGTGAAGCAACGGATTGCTGCCGCTATGGCTAGAGTGACCACCCGGTCATTACCTAAGTCTTTCAGCAGAGGTCAGCGGAGCCCCACCGTGGCAGCCAGCCTGGCTTACAAGAGGCAGGAGCACCCTCTGATGTCTTTTAGCAGCAGCGAAGAGGACTTCAGGTACCTCCTCTAAGGAGTTTCTTTCCAAGTATCCTGAAGAAATCCTGGACTAATTGGAGCAACAGCTTGGACTTCTCTTGACGGGTTGGCCCGTTTTGTTTTGTTTTCCATGGTTTGGTCCTCATCCAGATAGACATGTTTGTCAGGACTCCCCCCATTTGCAGAAACATTCCAAATTGCGCACTTCTGCGCCCAATTCCTTTTTTCCTCCCTTCTCAGGTTAAGTGGGAGACCCCTTTTGCTTAAAGGGTTTTCATCAAAATTTGCTGCTTTTTTACATTATACCCATGTGGATTAAAACTGACATTGCAACCTCATGTGAATTAACAATGACTTTTGCACTACATGTTCGTTTGGTACACTTGAGCCGCCAAGCACTTTAAGGAAAAGACGTTAATGTGAATTCGACTGCCTTATATATTTGCCTTATTCTTGCACTAATGGTTTACTGTTTCAGCAATGTTTAAGCACTTTAGGCAATTGTATGTACTCTTTTACAGGTACCGCAATGTGATCCTATGCACTTTTAAATGGACTTTGGACTTTATGTAGTTAGCCAGATAGATAGCGACCTTACCTTGTTAGCTTAGAAAGCCTAGGCATTGTACTGTATTATTGCTACACAAGGGGGACCAAGTGGTAAGTCACAAACAGATCTAACACCGTCAAGGTTAACCCCACTGCTAATGTGTGTTTAGAGGGATTAGCCCTCTTGGGAATTCTAGGAGAGAACCGGCTCCTCCTAGTTTAGTGTGTCCTGAGCCCTGGTGCACCGCCTTAAAGTATAACTGTCAAATTATTATTTTTTTTACTATTGGATTCTGGTGATTAATATTACCTTGTTGGCCCTGTTTTAATTTCTGATTCTTAAATAAATAACCCCTAAAAGCCACCTAAAAGTCCCCAGTATTGGCTATATTTACCTGAGATAAAATCAGGTTGCTATGCTCCTTCCGTCTACCAGATAGAGGACGGAGCACACTGCGTGCACTGGGAACTGATAGTGAGTCAACATTGTAAGGGAATGTATAAAAAGCCAGGTTCTTCCTGACAGGAGATAACAGTGCTGGGCTGTGTGTGTGAACTTCTCCACATGCCTGTGCTTGGCAGACACTCCCTTAGCAGTGCAGGACAATGTAGAGCCCAGTGTATAAATGACAGCCTTATCTGATAAGAGGAGAGCTTGTAGAAGGACTACAGGCTTCAGCCAGACCTGGGAACTTCATTGCAAAACCCCCCTATACAGAGCTGGTCTTCACTAACTTCACTGCAGGCGTCCTATGGATTAGCCTCAGGGCTGAGGGCGGCCATCTTAACAGAATAGTGAAATTGCAGTTTTATGCAGACTGGTTGCAAAGGGCTGAATCTTATTAAATAAGGGGTAAGTAAGTCTAATAGTTATTGATTCAGAAATATTATCACATTAGTAACTACATATATGAAAAATGAAATTAGGGTCTAAATGTGACAGTTATCCTTTAAGGAAGTTTTTGAAGCTACCTGAAGCTAGCCATCAAGGTTACCGTTCGAAAATCTTTTTATAGACCTTGGTGCTTGGAAGGGAATACAGGATGAAGGCACCTTTCTATTTGCAGGTGTCTCATAGCATCGTGGAAGGATTACAGTACATGACACCCCCACGCTTCTGGTGGTACTAGGGTCCGGTATCCACAACGGAAGTATTTGAGCGCTTAGTGCAGACTTTTTGGTTCACTGATTATTAGCGTGAGGGCAAACTGTGAATAGACACCCTACTCATACAGGCAGGAACCTAGTGGTAGCCATTGCTATGTCAGTCTGTGTGTATGTAATAGTCTATAATCTCATGCAGCACTTTAACCTTCCTTGGGTACCCTTAGAGCACACCCTAAGCACAAGCCGACAGCAGCTCGGTTTTAAGTAAGGGGGTATGTAACACCCCAGAATGGTGTTACCACTTCTGCACCTTGCTACTATCTTTTATGGTCTTTTCAGGTCCTCCACAATATGCATTCCTATTTTGTTATGGAACTGTTCACATGTAATGTGCTTGGTTCACCAGCAGGTGACAGCAAACACGGCAGAGCTATACTTAGATAGAATGGAACTTACTATTCCATTATAAACCCCCTCTGTGGAGAAGTGGGCTAGACCCACTTCCTGCATGAAGGGTGAGGACCAGGGAGGATGTGCAGGGACACGTCTCTGCTGGATGTGCCCACGCCTTAAGCTCTGCTGGCCATGGAGGCCAAAGCTTGTACCCTCAGGCGCCAGGAGGAAATTTCCCTGGCATAACCATAAGTCAGATCAAAGAGAGAAAGTGCAGCATACAGAAGTAACAGAATATTAAGCAAGCCTGTCAGTACAGCAGAGAGAGAGAAAGCAAGTAGAATTATTGAAGGAACCTGCTAGTTTCATGCTAAAGCCTGCTGGAACCAAGACAAAGACTGTTTCTGGTGAATGTTTATTTAAGTAAAGCTGCTGTTAAACTACATAGAAGGTCTGGACTCAATCTTTCTTTCAAATCCCTCAATTATTCCCCCTATCTTTTGCTTCGGAGCCAAAGCCTGGTGTCCAGCCGTATCAGGTAGGAGCACCGTGACATACATAGAGAGACATTTTAGGCCACACTATACCACTCAGCATTCCTACATCTGGGTCGCGTTATAGTGGGCCCTAGGGGGAGGCGTCCATTGCACCAGACCACTCTGAGGGCTTTCTGACTAACACAATCCAGGATAACCAGTAAGGTTACAATATAGCTGTAAAATACCACCATGAAAAAAGTAGCTGCAGGGGATTTTCCATGCTGACCTGATCAATATATCTGTATTACAATGCCAAGATAGCATCAGCAAATGGAAACATCAGTCACATTCAACACGGGTCACTACGTTACGCAACAAAATAATTACTGCAATCTCCGTTACCATATCAGTCTGTCACTGCCATGCGAGTGCTACAAATTATATAACCACACTGTTTTTGTGTTGTTCGTTGTTAATGGCCGCGGTTTTTGCAGGTTACGGCGCAGCGATAAACAATTTGGTTATAATCAGTTAATACGATCCTGCTGTGGGTTGCATAGCGTCCCAGAACGGCTACGCTGTGTGGCTGGAGCCTCAGGCCAGTTTTACAAGAGTGTATTCAGTCTATCAAACACTCTGTGTGGGAGCTGCTCTTCTGAAGTGAACTCACAGCATCGTGACGACTTATGACGCTGTGAATTCACATCTCGCTGAACTGTAGTCACATAATGCCGTTACTACAAATCACTAGAGCTCCATGGTGAGACAGGAATCCACAGTATCATAAATCATTATAAGGGCTCATGCACACGAACATACTTTCTTTCCGTGTCCGTTCCATTTTTTTTGCGGACCTATGCGGAACCATTCATTTTAAAGGGTTATTAAAAAAAACTGAAGTTTTTCCGTGTACATTCCATTTCCGTATGTCCGTATTTCCGTTACGCAAAAAAATAGAACATGTCCTATTATTGTCCGTATTACAATTACAATCTCTTTCTAACAGAGCTAGAACCAGCCCTGTACCTCATGCAGAGATCTCCTCATTCATTGCTCCAATTGCTGTGCTAGATTTATATCAAGCTGGCAGCTCAAGGGGAATGTCCTTTCTGCTTCAGCTTAATGGGTGTGTCCTTTCTGCTGCAGCTCTCTCTATCACAGGTCAGGGGGCAGATAAAGGATGAAACTGAGCATGTGTGGCCTTCTCAGTGAGCCAAAGAAATAAGAAAAAAATCAGCAGGTGGCGCTATTCAGATACATTTTATTGAATTATTCAGTGGCTATATTAAAATTATAGTTACATTAACTTTTTAATTACATGCAGCTACAAAAGTATTCAGATCCAGTTGCTGGGTTGAAAACCGTAGAATATTTTCTGCGCGACAAGCCGTAAACCTAAAGCTGGGCAAACACATAGGGCCAACATTTACTAATACAGTCTAAGGGCTCCTTAATACAACCGTTTCAATGGGGCCGCAAAAGATGCAGACAGCACACTATGCGGAACGGACACAGGCCAGTATCCGTATTTTGCGGATCCACAAAACACTGGGGTCGTGTGAATGCCCCCAATAGTAATACGTAGTTTTAAACAGCGCTAGATTTGTCACAGTGGATGATGCTGGCTGATAAATCTGGCATGCCTAAAGACTGTCTAGTCCAGGGGTCAGCAACCTTTGGCACTCCAGCTGTTGTGAAACTACAATTCCCAGCATGCTCCATTCATTTCTATGATATTTCTTAGAAGTGCAGAGCAATTATGCATGCTGGGAGTTGTAGTTTTACAACAGCTGAAGTGCCAAAAGTTTGCCTAGCCCTGGTCTAGTCTATCTTTACATCAGCTATCTGTTGGATTAGGTTACTCTAAAAAATGGTCCAAAATCTATGCCATACCCCTCTTACATTAACAAATGCTCCCATTGAAGGAGTCTCAAAAAGTGTCTGAAAGTGTCTTATACACTTTAAGGGTTAGGCTCCTTTAACACGAGCGAGTTTTCTGCGCGGGTGCGATGCGTGAAGTGAACGCATCGCACCCGCACTGAATCCTGACCCATTCATTTCAATGGATCTGTGTACATGAGCGTTGGTTTTCACGCATCATTTCTGCGTTGAGTGAGAATCGCCGCATGTTCTATATTCGGCGTTTTTTACGCAGCCCTGGGTCCATAGAAGTGAATGGGGCTTCAGTGAAAAACCCATTGCATCCGGATGGAACCGGGATGCAGTCCCAGTGCAATGCGTTTTTCACTGATGGTTGCTAGAAGATGTTGTTTGTAAATCTTGCGGTTTTTTTTTTACGCGCGGGAAAAACACATCAAAACGAATTGCACCCGTGTGGAAAAAACTGAAACACAGAACGCAATTGCAGACAAACGCATCCTGATACAATCCGTAATGCTCATGTGAAAGAGGCTCGCAGCGCAAGTATGCAGCAGCTCCTGTGGAACTCGCTAGTCTGAAAGGGGCCTTATACCCATCTCAGACATTGACGGCATATAGCTAGGATATGCCATCAATGTTAGATGGTAGAGGGACTCGCACCTATTTCCAGAACGTGCCCCTCAAATTAAAGGAGTGCACACTTCTCATGCGTGGCGTGCTCTCCGTCACTTTGGTGGGCCCGTCCTGGAGATAGGAGCGAGTGCCAGAGGTGGGACCCGCACCTATCTGACACTTATCCTAGCAATATGACATTAATGTCTGTGATAGGAACACCCCTTTAAAGGGGTTCTCTTGGCTTTTCAAAAATCCCAGCATCTTCTGTCCTGTGTAGAAATGACAACTTGGTTAGTACTTACCCTTCCGTCGGGCTACCGATGCCGCTGTCTCTGCGGTGCTCAGAGTAACTGCAAGCTCCTCCACCAAGACTGAATGTGCTCCCAAAGAGATGGCGGCATCCGTGCCACGGACAGGAAACTACTGACCAAACTTTCTTTCCTACACAGGACAAAGGATGCTGTGATTTTATAAAAAGCCCAGATAACCCCTTTAATATGTTTGGCAAAGCATAATTTTGTGCAAATGAAGCCAGAATTCTAATGTGCATGGTGTCCTGCTTGCTTTCCCTGACTGATGCTGGCATCCCCACTGTGAGCACTTTCAACGCTGGACAGGGGGCGGTAGGGGGACTCGTACTAGCTGCACAGCGTCACAGCAACGTTGTATGTTCTGACAACTTTTCTAACAAATCCAGCAAGAAATGGTTCATTAATCTGAGCCACAGCAGCACTACTGTGGGGTCAGCCCAGGTAGGCTAGCTATCGTCTAGATGTGCCGCACATGAAATAGCCACAAATTTATGTGTGTCAAAATCGCTAAGATCATTCTGCTTGCCTATTTCTCCTGCTTCCTACATTTGCTGCCTTATGCGTCCCACCCCTTGTCAGGTGCCAGTGTCGCAAGACAATGTTATTCACGCCCCCTGTCCGTGCTACTAGGCTGAGGCCACACGTGACATTGGATCTAATGATTGTGAATGGTGTTGTAGTGTGACATGCTGTCACTGAGATGCTAGAGTGGCAAACCTTCCGGACCTGATGGATTTTGTGTTGCAGGTTTCAAGTCACACACAACTCTTACTCTATTGACTTTAATGTAAGTCACGTATGACATGCGACTTCTGCGACGTTGTGTTTTTACAGCCAAATCACAGTTCTAAAATAGTTGCAACACAGAAAATTGCAGACAAGTAATACATACTTTCTTGACGCTGCGGCTCTTCTGCAACACGTCGCCATGTAACCCGAGCCCTAATGTTAAGGCTGATCTTAATGACATATGTTACAAGCAAAGTATGAAATGCAGGCATTGTATAGAATGCCTAAATGTCTCTGTTATTTCAGTCTTTTATATATTTTGCCTAGGCAATAGATAGAATGAAGATAACTCTTTAGGCAAAGTAAAAAATGTGAACAAGTATTAAATGTTAAGAAGCCTTTATTGATGTGAAAACATTAAAGAGAAATAAATGCAAAATTAACTACACTTGTTATAAAATAGCAGAAAAACTGAATTTTTCTACTGAAAAAAGAAAATAGAAGGCTAGAAGGGCATTTTGAATTGCACTTGATTATCTTGCTCACAGAAGAGCACTTCATAGTTTGGCAGTTGTTCTTGGAAGGGAGTATTTTATACTTTGCCTGTTTGCCTGATGATGACCTCTGGAAGGGAGTATTTCATACTTTGTTGGTTTGCCTGATGACGACCTCTGGAAGGGAGTATTTTATACTTTGCCTGTTTGCCTGATGACGACCTCTGGAAGGGAGTATATTATACTCTACCTGTTTGTCCAATGACCACCTCTGCAAGGGAGTATTTTATATTTTGCCTGTTTGCCTGATGACGACCTCTAGAAGACAGTAGTTTAAGCTTTGCCTGTTTGCCCAATGACCCCCTCTGCAAGGGAGTATTTTATACTTTGCCTGTTTGCCTGATGACGACCTCTGGAAGGGAGTATATTATACTCTACCTGTTTGCCCGATGAAGACCTCTGGAAGGGAGTATTTCATACTTTGTTGGTTTGCCTGACGACAACCTCTGGAAGGGAGTATTTTATACTTTGCCTGTTTGCCTGATGACGACCTCTGGAAGGGAGTATATTATACTCTACCTGTTTGTCCAATGACCACCTCTGCAAGGGAGTATTTTATATTTTGCCTGTTTGCCTGATGACGACCTCTAGAAGACAGTAGTTTATGCTTTGCCTGTTTGCCCAATGACCCCCTCTGCAAGGGAGTATTTTATACTTTGCCTGTTTGCCTGATGACGACCTCTGGAAGGGAGTATATTATACTCTACCTGTTTGCCCGATGAAGACCTCTGGAAGGGAGTATTTCATACTTTGTTGGTTTGCCTGACGACGACCTCTGGAAGGGAGTATTTTATACTTTGCCTGTTTGCCTGATGACGACCTCTGGAAGGGAGTATATTATACTCTACCTGTTTGCCCAATGACCACCTCTGCAAGGGAGTATTTTATAATTTGCTGCTTTGCCTGATAACCTCTGGAAGGAAGTATTTTATACTTTGCCTGTTTGCCTGATAACGTCTGGAAGGGAGTATATTATACTTTGCCTGTTTGCCCGATGATGACCTCTGAAAGGGAGTATTTTAAACTTTGCTGGTTTGCCTGATAACGTCTGGAAGGGAATATATTATACTTTGCCTGTTTGCCCGATGACACCTCTGGAAGGAAGTATTTTATACTTTGCCTGTTTGCCCAATGACGACCTCTGAAAGGGAGTATTTTATACTTTGCTGGTTTGCCTGATAACCTCTGGAAGGGAGCATTTTATACTTTGCCTGTTTGCCCAATGACGATCTCTGAAAGGGAGTATTTTATACTTTGCCTGTTTGCCTGACGACGACCTCTGGAAGGGAGTATATTATACTCTACCTGTTTGTACATGTAAAAAAAAATCCCCTCCAGAGGTCATCATCAGGCAAACAGGCAAAGTATAAAATACTCCCTTCCAGAAGTCATCGGGCAAACAAGCAAAGTATAAAATACTCCCTTCCAGAGGTCGTCGTCAGGCAAACCAACAAGTATGAAATACTCCCTTCCAGAGGTCATCATCGGGCAAACAGGTAGAATATAATATACTCCCTTTCAGAGGTCGTCATCAGGCAAACAGGCAAAGTATAAAATACTCCCTTTCAGAGATCGTCATTGGGCAAAAACTGAGAAACAACATCTCCAGATGCAATGCGTTTTTCACTGAAGCCCCATTCACTTCTATGGGGCCTGCGTTGCGTGAAAAAGCAGAATATAGAGCATGCTGTGATTCTCACGCAACGCAGAACTGATGTGTGAAAAACAATGCTGATGTACACATACCTATTGAAATGAATGGGTCCGGATTCAGTGCGGGCGCAATGCGTTCACGTCACACAATGTACTCGCTCGTGTGAAAGAGGCCTTTGTCTTTAGGCATTATATAGAAGGCCAAGAAATAAGTGTTTCATACTTTGCTTGAATACCTCTGTAGAATGCCTGATTTCATACATTGTCTGTAAAAATCTTTCGTTTAGGGGGAATAGTGCCAGGAAACCACGTACATATGTCTTGAAATGGGGGTACCACCTGCAGATGTTGACGGAAGGGGGGCTCCCTAAGCTGCAAGTCTGATGGTGCACGCCCCCCTCCTGTGGAGGTCATGGGGTGACATACGCAGGGGGAGTTCACAACCTAACATGTTATGGGGGGGGGTGCATCAATGCATGTCCCCCTCAGGCTCCCTTATAGCCAGTGGGGTTCATTGGGTGCAGCTAGTTTCAGTTATGTGCCAGACCCGCCACTTTTGTCATTTTCGTTGACATAAGTTCATGGCGGCGATGCGAACATAGCCTAAAATGCTCAGTTCTGTTGCTATAGTGTCTGTTCTCTAAATATTGTCTAGTGAAAACAACCAGCGCGTTCCGATCCATCCGTACAATGGCCCTGCTCCCATTTCACAGGCCATAACAACACTACATTGGAAGGCGCTGACTGGCTGCTGTCACACCGCTGAGCTGTGGAGGCATTTCAAGGAGGGAGGGATGAAGGGGGCGGGCACAAGGCTGGCTTACCCCAACATAAACATTTGTAGTCTCCCCCCTCCCCCAACACAAGTTCAGCATCCCGGGCGTGTGCAGGAGGAGGGAGCTCCAAACAGTGGAACACATAAGTACAGCACAACATCCCCATCAATAACCTGACAGCAGCCGCCCTCTCCATGTCTCCCGTCCACACACACAAAGAGCATGGCACACGTCCCGTAAACACTCAGGCTATACACGCCCCTATGCCCTCCCCCCACCCGTGCCACTTACCCATCTTTCCTCTTGGCTTTGTAAACATGCCCGTAGGTACCACGACCCACTTTGCAACCTTCATATTCAAAGAGGTCCTCCACCCGCTCCCGCTCGGCAGACAGCTTGCTCTTAAACTCGTAATCCATCCTCCTCGGCCAAACAGTGTTTAACCCATCAATGCGCTGCCCCCCAGGCGGCCGCCGGGGCTAGTGTGTAATCACTAGGCAGCTCTCCCTCCACCATTTCCTTGTTTTCCTTCTTCTCCCGTGCACATAGACGCATGCCATGTACTTTTGCAGGCACAGCGCCCCCTGTCTTTACTTTCTTTTTCGGTAAACTAGGCTCCCGGATACAATGGTAAAGGCAAAATACTATACTCCGTAAGGACCTCCTGACGTCACAACATCACGTGACATCCCTAGGTCACGTGGGTCGGCAGCTGGCGCTCTCTGCTATCGGCCGACTGTTTGCAGAGTAGGAAGGTCAGGGATGGCTGCTCAGCAGCGTCTGTAGCACTGAGGGGAGAGACAGTGCAGGAGAGGTGGATGTGACGACTGGGGACTCGGGAGGGGCTGAGAATTGTATGCAGCGGGGGCGGCTGTGTGAGATTGTATGCTGGTGGAGCTGCTGTGTGGGATTGTATGCTGGGGGGCTGCTGTGTGAGATTATATACTGGGGGGCTGCTGTGTGAGATTATATACTGGGGGCTGCTGTGTGAGATTATATACTGGGGTGGGGGCTGCTGTGTGAGATTATATACTGGGGGAGCTGCTGTGTGAGATTATATACTGGGGGCTGCTGTGTGAGATTATATACTGGGGGGCTGCTGTGTGAGATTATATACTGGGGGAGTCTGCTGTGTGAGATTATATACTGGGGTGGGGGCTGCTGTGTGAGATTATATACAGGGGGCTGCTGTGTGAGATTATATACTGGGGGCTGCTGTGTGAGATTATATACTGGGGGGGGCTGCTGTGTAAGATTATATTCTGGGGGGGGGCTGCTGTGTAAGATTATATACTGGGGGGCTGCTGTGTGAGATTATTTACTGGGGGGGGCTGCTGTGTGAGATTATATACTGGGGGGGCGCTGCTGTGTGAGATTATATACTGGGGGGGGCTGCTGTGTGAGATAATATACTGGGGGGGGCTGCTGTGTGAGATTGTATGCTGGGGAGGGGGGCTGCTGTGTGAGATTGTATGCTGGGGAGGGGGGCTGCTGTGTGAGATTGTATGCTGGGGAGGGGCTGCTGTGTGAATGTACCCTTACACATAGTAAACTAACTACACAGATTGGATGCACAAAAATCTAGCATTTTATTAATATGCAAATGATTCTCCACATACAATCCCACAGACAGCTCGACCACGACCCCCACACTCAGCATAATTCCACATGACACCCCCTTCCATACAATCTCACACAGCAGCCCCCTTCATACAATCTCACAAGCTGCGGGAATCAGAACCTTTTAAATTGTATAAAAACGTCTGGCATCTGTGCTTGTACAGATGCCAGCCACTTAACCCCTTCTATGCCGTGATCCGTACGGCATGGAAGGGGTTAACGGGGAGGGAGCTCCCTCCCTCTACCATCGGGGGCTGCTGTGCCTTTGCAGCCCCCCGACAGGATGGGATCGCAGAGGGAGGGAGCTCCCCTCCCTCCCCATCACCCACTGCTCAGTTCTGGCAGCGGGTTGTGGTCACCATGGCAACAGGATGCCTTCAGAGCCATCCTGCTTGCCATGGTAATAGTAACTCTGATCAGACTTTGACCAGACAGTGTAAAGTACTGTATTATACCGACAGCAGCCCCACTGGATTTTAAGGAACCAATTGGGTCTGGGTCAAAAAATGTTAAAAGTAAAAATAAAAAAAACATATCACTGAATTAAAATGAAAAAAATTAAATACACTACACATTAGGTATCGCTGTGTCCGTAAAAACCTGCTCTATAAAAATATCATATGACCTAACCCCTCAAATGAATACCGTAAAAAAGAAAAAAGAAATGGTGTAAAAAAGCCATTTTGTCACCTTACATAACAAAAAGTGTAATACCGAGTGATCAAAAAGGCGTATGCCTCCCAAAATAGTACCAATCAAACCGCCATCTCATCCCACAAAAAATGAGCCCCTACATAGCACAATCGCCCAAAACAATATGGCTCTCATCAGACTATGGAGACACTAAAACATTATTTTTTTTCTAAAATGCTGTTATTGTGTTAAAGAAAAATAAATTAAAAAAAACTGCATACATATTGGGTATCGGTGCGTCCGTAAAAACCTGCTCTATAAAAATATCACATGATCTAACCCCTCAGGTAAATACCGTAAAAAAAAAAAAAGACAACTTTTTCCTTTTTTTTTTATACAAAGTTGTCAGTTTACAGAGATATTTCTCTCACCCAACATGGGTATATGTAAAAATACACCCCAAAATACATTGCCCTACTTCTCCTGAGTACGGCGATACCACATGTGTGACACTTTTTTGCAGCCAAGATGCGCAAAGGGGCCCTAAATCCAATGAGTACCTTTAGTTTTTACATGGCGGCTCACAATCTAGCCCCGCCCAAAATGCCAGAACAGTAAACACACCCCACAAGTGACCCCATTTCGGAAAGTAGACACCCCAAGGTATTCACTGAGGGGCATAGTGAGTCCGTCTGAGATTTTATTTTTTTTCTGCCAGAAGTTAGCAGGAATGGAAACTTTATTATTATTTTTTTTTTCCACAGAAAGTGTCATTTTCCGCTAATTTGTGAAAAAAAAATGAAATGATACATGAACTCACCATGCCCCTCCGCGAATACTTTGGGGTGTCTTCTTTCTAAAATGGTGTCATTTGGGGGGTATTTATACTATCCTGACATTCTAGCACCTGAAGAAACATGACAGGCGCTCAGAAAGTCAGAGCTGCTTCAAAATGCCGAAATTCACTTTTTTGCACCATAGTTTGTAAACGCTATAACTTTTACCCAAACCAATAAATATACACTTATTGGACTTTTTTTTTTATCAAAGACATGTAGAACAATAAATTTAGATTAAAATCTATATAGAAATGTAGTTTTTAAAAAAAAAATATTTACAACAGAAAGTGAAAAATTTCATTTTTTTGCAAAAATTTCAGTCATTTTTGATTAATAGCAAAAAAAGTTAAAATGTCAGCAGCAATGAAATAGCACCAAATGAAAGCTCTATTAGTGAGAAGAAAAGGAGGTAAAATTCATTTTGGTGCCAAGTTGCATGACCGAGAAATAAACCGTTAAAGTTGTGAAGTGCGGATTTGTAAAAAAGGGCCTGGTCACTAGGGGTCCTTAAGTGGTTAAATTTCAAATAGCTATGGAAGCACAGGAACTCTGCTGAGATCCAAACACCAGCAATCCACAACAAGACTGAAGCTAAAGCTATAAACTGCACCGTGTGGTGGGAGAAGCCACAATAAATAGGGAAGGTTAAATGACCACATAAGCAACACCTGAGGCAAGGGGTGTAGCCATTACTAGAAACAACACAGACACAAATTGATCCACAAGAAACCTGTCAGATCGAACCATGTGTTGCTAGTCTCACTGATCTCCTGGCACCTGTCACAGGAACGTCCATGACAATAGCCCCCCTTTTACGAGTGACCTCCAGGCACCCAGGACCGACTTTATCCGGGTGAGACCTGTGAAAAGTTTTCACCAAACGACTCTCCTCTGGTCCATAACCCTTCTAGTGAACAAGATACAGTTGTGTTCAAAATTATTCAACCCCCAATGCTGTAAGGGGTTTTAGGGAATTTAGTGTACATTTGTAATTGTGTTCAGAATGAAATCTTACAAGGACTTTTTAAAGAACCAAATGCAACTAAAATGACATCAATTGTTTTTGTAATACAGTATTAAATGTTTTTTTTTTGTGATTTCTTCATTGACACAATTATTCAACCACTTAAAGACTACCACTCTTAAGAACAGAGGTTCATTCAAGTGTTTTTGATCAGGCATAATAAGCACCAATTAGGCAGATGACAATAAGACAATAAGGTGCACACTGCGTAATGAAGGCCTCCATGTCAGAACTCCCAGGCGCACGCCCTTGCTGTCTCCAAAGAATAAGAAGAGTCGACTGCAGTATGCCAAAAATCATGTGGACAAACCACAAAAGTTTTGAGATAGTGTTCTGTGGACTGATGAAACAAAATTAGAACTGTTTGGGCCCATGGATCAACGCTATGTTTGGAGGAGGAAGAACAAGGCCTATGAAGAAAAGAACACCTTGCCTACTGTGAAACATGGCGGGGGGTCAATCATGCTTTGGGGCTGTTTTGCTTCTACAGGTACAGGGAAGCTTCAGCGTGTGCAAGGTACCATGAATTCTCTTCAGTACCAGGAGATATTGGATGAAAATGTGATGCAGTCCGTCACAAACCTGAGGCTTGGGAGACGTTGGACCTTTCAACAGGACAATGATCCCAAGCATACCTCCAAGTCCACTACAGCATGGTTGCAGATTAAAGGCTGGAACATTTTGAAGTGGCCATCGCAGTCACCAGACTTAAATCCGATTGAGAACCTCTGGTGGGACTTAAAGAAAGCAGTTGCAGCGCGCAAGCCTAAGAATGTGACTGAACTGGAGGCTTTTGCCCATGAAGAATGGGCGAAGATACCCGTAGATCGCTGCAAGACACTTGTGTCAAGCTATGCTTCACGTTTAAAAGCTGTTATAACTGGAAAAGGATGTTGTACTAAGTACTAAGATTGAATGTCACTTGGGGGTTGAATAAAACTGATAATGATGTGAGCACAGAAAAGACATTTGTGGTTATTTCATTATAAATGTTATGTTATATTTGTCTGACCTACAAGTGCCTCTGTGATTTAATTGTAAACAAGATGACTGAAATGATCAAAATCAATGTCAAACTGGCCAAAACACTCAATTTCAGTGGGGGTTGAATAATTTTGAACACAACTGTACTGAAGAGATCTACGGAGAACTTGAGAGTCAATTTTCTTGGCGATCTGAAATTCCAAGCTGCCGTCCACCATGACAGGAGCGGATGGCAAGTAAGACAGCTCCAAAGGTTCAACATCTCTCTTTAACAAAGATTTATGAAACACATTATGAATTTTCAGAGCCCGAGGAAGTTCAAGATGAAAAGCTACAGGATTAATAATGGTAGTGATCTTATAGGGACTAATAAACCTTGGACCCAACTTCCAAGAGGGTACCTTCAACTTAATGTTTCTTGTGGACAGCCACACAGAATAACCCACTCTTAGGGCCGGACCTTTCATACGTTTCCTGTCAGCCATACGTTTATACTTGTTGCCAATATTCCTCAAGTTATTTTGAATTTTCCGCCATATAGATGACAATGATGACGAAAAACGTTCCTCTTCAGGAATACCAGAAGTATCAGAACCAGAAAATGTGCCAAACTGCGGGTAAAACCCATATGCCCCCAAAAAACAGCGACTTATCAGTGTACTCCTGTCTAGGATTGTTTATGGCAAACTCTGCTAAAGACAAAAATGAAAACCACTTCTCCTGGTCCTGTAAGTCAGTCCTTTTCTTTATCAACTCCTGTCTGACTAGACAGGCAAAGGTCCTCTAATTCCGTCCTTTTCTTCACAAACTCTTGTCTGAACTAGGCAGGCTACAGTGCTGTAATCCAGTACTTTACTTCACAAATGCCTGTCTGAATAGGCAGGCAATGGTCCTCTAATTCAATCATTTTTAACCAAACTCCTGTCTGACTAGGCAGGCGATGGTCCTCTAATTCAGTCCTTTTCTTCACAAACTCCTGTCTGACTAGGCAGGCGTCAGTCCTCTAATTCTGCCATTTTCTTCACAAACTCCTGTCTGATCCCTTGTCCTATTCACCGTGATATAGCTCTATTAGGGTGAATAGGATCTCACACTCTCCCTGCTGCCCTGTGCATGAGGGCTCATGCACACGACCATATTTTGTTTCCTTGTCCATTGTGTTAGAGCATGTACTATTTTTTTCTAGTTTGCGGACAAGGATATGCATTATTAGAATGGATCTGCAAAAATAACGGATCCGCAAAAAAAATATGGATTCCATCCGTTTTTTTTGCGGACAGCAAAACACATACGGTCGTGTGCATGAGGCCTAATACACACAGCAGCAGGGAGCTGACCATGGCAGCCAGGGCTTCAGTAGCGTCCTGGCTGCAATGAAAACCGATCAGAGCCCTAGCAGTGTAATCTGCCACCAATGGAGGGGAGGGGACCCTGTGGCCACCATATAACAATGAGGGGGGAGGGGCCTGTAGCCTTTCATGGGTCCAAAAAATATGAACTAAGTAGCAGGCTGCATAGAGCGGCACCCAGGGATCTAAGTGCACTTATTATTCCTGGGCTCCGCTCCGTTCGCCTGCTATGGCCCCCGGTATTTTAAATATTCAGAGCAAGGAGGAAGAGATGCCAGTGTCTCTTCTTCTCCCTGACAGCAGCGCTGTCCAATTGCAGCTCAGAGCCAGGGAGAAAAAAAAACTCCCTGGCTCTGAGCTGCGATTGGACAGTGCTGGAGAGAGCCGCCATGCCAGAGTCACTGCCGCTGTGCTGCCGAGTGGTACTGTCAGGCGCGCGATTAGGACAGGGGCAGGAGGTAAGTATTTTTTTTTTTTTTTCTCTCAGTCTCAACTTAATGGCTACAGGGGGGGGCCTGGAGTCTGGACTTTGGCACATTATAGGGGGGGGGGGGCCTATCATACTGGCACATTATAGGGGGGCCTATTGGCTACTGGCACATTATAGGGGGGGCCTATCATACTGGCACATTATAGGGGGGAGGCTATGGCTACTGGCACATTATAGGGGGGCTTATTGGCTACTGGCAGTCTGGCACTTAGGTTGATGGTGGGACTCAGGCTACTGGCACATGATAGGGGGCTCTGGCTACTGGAACATTATTGGGGGACATCTATGGAGGCACTTCTTACTGGCACATTATTGGTGGGCACTATAGGGGCATCTACTGAGGCCACAAAGAACGGTTATTTTATATGGGGGCTCGGTATAGGGGCATTTTATACTGGGACACATTATGGTGGGTAATTTGGGGAAGGTGGGAGAGGAGTATTATGGGGTCATCTTCGGGGGCACTGAGAAGGAGTATTTTATACTTACAAATTATGGGGGACACTGAGGGCATCTACTGGGGCACTATATATGGGGCATTTTATATTGGTACATTATTGGGGGCACTAGGAGGGAGGGGGAGAGGAGCACTATGGGGGCATTTACTGGGGGAACTATGTAGGGGTATTTTATACTAGCACATTATAGGGGCACTATGGGGGACATTAGCTCAACTGGGGGCATTACAAGGGGGTATTTTTTGCACTGTCTATTATAAGGAGAATTATAACTACTGGGGGGGACATTATGGTGGTCTTTATTACTCCCCCATGGTATGAGCCCCCTAGTATCAGCACGAGCCTCTCCCTGCTCTGCTATCCCTCTGCACCTTCTCCAAATCCTTATTATGAAATATTTCTCATTAGGATAAAACACATCAGCTCCGCCGAGCCCCGGCAAAAGTGTGGAAGTGGTATCCCAGATAACCAAGGATCAAGCCAAGTAATTGTAAGTTTTTGTAGGAAATATATTTATGCTATACACATATAGCATACACCGTGCCCCACAATATACAGTTTCTTCTGCAAAAGTCATCAAGTGTCATGGGGGGACCTTATTGTTTTTGTGCCCCGGGGCCCCATTTCACCTTGAACCGGCCCTGGTGACAGTCGCCTCTTTATACTATGCGATCTCCGAATCAGATCGGCATCGCATAGTACTGTCCTGTGAGTGCTATTTCGGGGGCACTGACCTGTACAGGGTGTGGAGGATGGGGAGGTTGAGATCCACTGAGGATATTATAAGACTTTTCTGTAGCTTCCTATATTGTTGCAAGGTCTGTATGTTGCTTGTTGCAAAGCTTGTGTGTTGGCTGAAGCCTTCCTATCCTACTGGTGGCTGGCCCTGCCCCTCAATTATGCTTCCGGTTTTTGCCCTGCCCCTAGACTGCAAGGGGGTGAGGCCTGTTGGGAGTCATGTGATTGGGCTGCTCAGTCAAAAATGCCCGGGCTTATTTTTTGTCCCAGTCCAGCTCTGAGCGATAGCATTACAGAACATTCCTCCCCATACTGGGGAGGAGATCGCGGCATCACCTCCACTGACGAGCAGGTGCTTGCTTAGTTCCCAACAATCGCCTGCAGAATTGCCCCATGTAAAGGGACCTATATTCAGAAACTATCCACTTTGTGGCTTCTGTAGCTGTACTGTAAACTGCATGAAAAAGTAGCATTGTGAACGGGAGCTGAGCTGCAGTACAGTGGCACGGACACTATACAGTGGATAGAGCCTTATGCTTTTGGCTCTATCCACTGTTATGTTTTGGGCACTGACGGCAGCTGCAAACAGATGATTTGTGGGCATGCTGGTAGTTGGACCCCCACTGATCTGATATTAATGACCTATCTGGAGAACGATAGGTCATCAATATCTAAAAAATGGAAAGCCCCTTTAACCAGTAGACGACTGTTATAGGAGCAAAAGAACCGAATGGACAAATTCATCAAATAACTAACTAACTGAATGCAGCCTACAGACCCCATGGACTATAATGGGATCCATAGACTATAATGGGATACACAGTACAGGGCTTATATTCACAGTGCATATTAACACTTAGCATTAACCCTGGCTTTACTGAGATGTCACAGTGCATATTAACCCTGTACTGTGATGTCACATTGCATTAACCCTGGCTGTACTGTATGTGACATCACTGTGCATATTAACCCTGTACTGTGAATAACAGTACAGGGTTAACATGCACAGTGAGTGACACAGTGAGTGACAGTACAGGGTATACACAGTGATGTCACAGTCAGGGTTAAGCAGCTGCATGCTTGCAGCACATAGTACAGGGTGATTTTGTACCTTGGGCTTATATTCACTGGTCGGGCACCACTGTCTGTCTGTGGGTGGTAGCTAGACATGGACTGAGGTGAGGGCCCTGGCTCCTTCTCCCCTGTGTGGCTGCGCAGCGCTCTGGGGGCGGAGCTGGCAACATTTAGAAGACGTGCCTTAAAGAGGCAGAGAGGGGCTTAGAGCGGCAATTCCATAATCCATTACTCCGCTCAGGGACGTGCACAGACATTTTCAAGGGCAGGGGCAGGGGTGTGAAAATTAAAAAAAAAACTACTTGTCGAAGGACTAAAGCGGGGGCTCGATCTACTTGTCCCTCATAACAATCTACTTGTCCTGATACAAAAAATAGTTTTAAATAATGGAGATGTGACATGGAGGCGGGAGATGTGACAGGAAGGGGGCGCGGGAGATGTGACATGAGGGGGTGGGAGATGTGACATGGGGGCGGGCGAGAGATGTGACATGGGGGCGGGCGAGAGATGTGACATTTCTCTCCCCCATGACACATTTCTCTGAATCCCACCCCCATGTCACATTTTCTCTCCCCTATGTCACATTTTCTCTCCCCTCCCCATGTCACATTTTCTCTCCCTCCCCATGTCACATTTTCTCTCCCCTATGTCACATTTTCTCTCCCCTCCCCATGTCACATTTTCTCTCCCCTCCCCATGTCACATTTTCTCTCCCTCCCCATGTCACATTTTCTCTCCCCTCCCCCATGTCACATTTTCTCCCCTCCCCATGTCACATTTTCTCTCCCCTCCATGTCACATTTTCTCTCCCCTCCATGTCACATTTTCTCTCCCCTCCATGTCACATTTTCTCTCCCTCCCCCATGTCACATTTTTCTCCCCCTCCATGTCACATTTTCTCTCCCCTCCCCCATGTCACATTTTCTCTCCCCCCTCCATGTCACATTTTCTCTCCCCCTCCATGTCACATTTCACCCCTCCCCCCCCCCATGTCACATTTCACCCCTCTCCCTACCCCCTCTATTAATGTGTAAAAACTATTATACTCACCTGATCCCGTCTGCAGCCAATCCCCTTCTCTATATAATCCTGGTATTTTAGGCTCCCGACAAGTTGTTTGAGGACCTGGGAAAACTCAGCCAATCAGTGGCCGCAGCTGTGTCATGTGTCAGGCCAGGGATTGGCTAAGCAGGAAATCCCTAGCCTGACTTGTGATACAGCTTCAGCCACTGATTGGCTGAGTGTTCCCAGGTCCTCAAACAACTTGTCGGGAGCGCAAGATATTATGATCAGAGGAGAACAGCAGCGGCCGGCCGGAGGCGCGCAAGTGATGTATTTAAATTTTTCCTCCCCCTCCCTTGGCCCGGCGTCTCTGCGCCCTAAG
Source organism: Bufotes viridis (assembly GCA_033119425.1). NCBI lineage: Eukaryota > Metazoa > Chordata > Amphibia > Anura > Bufonidae > Bufotes > Bufotes viridis. The sequence goes on from CM065592.1 coordinate 240,841,930, forward strand.
GCAGCCGCGGTCAGCCTTGCTACTTGCCCGAAGCAGGGCTAAGCTACAGAACAAACTACCTGCCCGGCGCCCGGAACTGCATGTCCCGGGCGTCGGGCGATACAATTTCCACACCCCTGAGGGGCTTAGGAAAAAAAAAAAAGGGGGGTCAGGGACTTATCGTATTTCTCGCCCTATAAGACGCACCTGCCCATAAGACGCACCTAGGTTTTTGAGGAGGAAAATAGGAAAAAAAAATATTTTGAACCAAAAGGTGTCCTTTTGGTGGGCTTTGAACTAATGGTGGCCTGTGGATGACACTGTTATGGGGAATCTGTGGATGGCACACTGTTATGGGGGGGATCTATGAAGGACACTGTTATGGAGGATCTGTGGATGGCACACTGTTATGGGGGGGACCTGTAGATGGCACTGTTATGTTGGATCTGTTGGATGGCACAGTTTTGGGGGATCTGTGGATAGCACTGTTATGGGGATCTGTGGATGGCACTGTTATGGGGATCTGTGGATGACACTGTTATGGGGGATCTGTGGATGGCACTATTATGGGGGATCTGTGGATGGCACTATTATGGGGGATCTGTGGATGACACTGTTATGGGGGATCTGTGGATGACACTGTTATGGGGGATCTGTGGATGACACTTATGGGGGATCTGTGGATGACACTTATGGGGGATCTGTGGATGGCACTGTTATGGGGATCTGTGGATGACACTGTTATGGGGATCTGTGGATGACACTGTTATGGGGATCTGTGGATGACACTTATGGGGGATCTGTGGATGACACTTATGGGGGATCTGTGGATGACACTGTTATGGGGGATCTGTGGATGGCACTGTTATGGGGATCTGTGGATGACACTGTTATGGGGATCTGTGGATGACACTGTTATGGGGATCTATGGATGACACTGTTATGGGGTATCTGTGGATGACACTGTTATGGAGGGGGATCTGTGGATGACACTGCTATGGGGGGATCTGTGGATGACACTGCTATGGGGGGATCTGTGGATGACACCACATCCACAGATCCCCCACACCCCATAACAGTGTCATCCACAGATCCCCTCACCCCATAACAGTGTCATCCACAGATCCCCCTCCCCGCCGCTCATAGGAGTGTACATTTCTAAGCTGTAATCAGTATCCCGCAGTAACTTTAACTTTAAATCAGCGATCATCTACCTTACACTCAGCTTCCGTAACAGGCAGTGTGGGCGGCGCTCACTCACTGGCGTCACGCGCCTGCTCCGCCTAGTGGGAGGAGCAGGCGCGTGACGTCAGTGAGTGAGTGCAGCCAGCACTGCCTGTAACCAAAGCTAAGTGTAAGGTAGATGAGCTTTGATTTAAAGTTAAAGTTACTGCAGGATATGGATTACAGTTTAGAAATGTACACTCCTATGAGCGGCGGGGCCGGAGCGAGGCCCCCACCAACGAGAGGCCTTTGGCGGCGGCCTAAATTGCCTAATGGAAGAGCCGCCTCTGATGGGATCCGTTAGGTTTCTGTTCAGGGGATCAATTTTGTAGCGGAGACAAAAATACTGCATGCATCCTATAACAGAGCAAGAGAACTGAAAGGCAAGCACAGATATGAATTTAGCCTAAGGGTGCATTTACACGAACAGATTATCAGATTTTCTGACCAAATCTTTTGTTATATACACCAACTATTAGTATGATTGGACAGAAATTGGTCAGATAATCTGTTGGTGTAAATGCACCCTTACTATAGCTTCACCACACTGAGATCTACTCAGAAAGCTAATATACATATTACTGCTTCATTCACAACAAGCACAATACATGATTAGAAAGACACCAGTAATATTTTTTATTTATTTTTCTTCTAGTAATATTTTTTTTCTTCCACATTTAAAACATAATAAAAGTCTATATCCCAATCATATTATCATATAAGAGTTTGTATAATTTATTTTCTCCCTGATTGTTAGATTATTATGGTGCATTTGCACCAAGCGAGGAGAAGCCGATTGTTAGGAAGTACGTGTTCTTCCATGCAGCGATCACTTCCACAGTATCTCTCGTCCCCATACCAAATTATTACTCCTAGAAAGCAGAGCGACCACGATCTTCTGCCTGGGAGCGATGATTGAAGTGTCTGCACCAATGATCATTTCACCATCGTTTATCGGGTGATCTGCGGCACCTTTAGACAGATAGATTATTGTAGGAACATTTGTTCCCCATAATTTGCCCAATATTCGGCCCGTGCAAATCCAGCTTTAGTGTATCTTTAATGGCTATGGACACCTTTGAGGGCTACTTGTTTTATTATTGCATTCTACTTATTTTGGGCTAAAAATATATATATATATTTTTCAATTGACCATTATTAGAAAATTTCATAGTTGAGAGCTGCTCTGATGGCTCTATCTGTAGCTCTTATCTGTGTAGTTCAGAATTTAGCTATGAGTGTTTATGAGCTGTAAGGAAAGTAGAGATAAGGGCTAAAAAATCAAGCTGTCAGAGCAGCTCCCACATGGATTCACTGAGACAGGGGAAGCAACAGTCTGCAGATACAATAAGTCATTTATCATGCTAAAATACGTCTATAGGGGGACGGACTGTTTAAGGTGTAGAAAAAGGTCAAAATGTAAGACAGCTAGGAAGCTATCTTACATTTAGAACTGGCGCTGGACGTGTCGAAGTTATGGAGAGGCCTGCGCCTCTTTATAACTTTGGTGGATCCACCGCCAGTTTAGGGCATTATTAAGACCAGCCTCTAAAACGCCGGTCTTAATAATTGTGCCCCTAAGAGTGAAAGATGTTGAAAATGTGTATTCAAGACCAGCTGAAAAATTATTTTTAACCCAAAATTAATAGAATGCAACAATAAAAAATTCCCCAAAAGGTATCCATAACTGTTAAAGAGGACCTTTCACTGGTCCACAGTTTAAGGTAAATGTATATATGAGCTGAGCGCTGCAATTGGCCAGTGGTCCAGACTTGGGAGAAGGAGACGCCCAGGGCAAAAGAAGATGTCTCCGCCCCAGGCAAAAATTGGAGAAGCGCGCGTGCTGGTACCGGGGGCTACAGCGGATGAACGGAGCGGCACCCAGGGATACAAGTAAGTGCAGGGACATCCCTGGGTGCCGCTCTGCATGTATATACATTTGCCTCTCAAACTGTGGACCAGTGAAAGGTCTTTAAGTAAAAAAATAAGGGACTGTGATTTCTTATTTTTCAGCCTGAATCACAAAAACATTTTTAGCAGTGGGATCACGGTTTATTGCCAAGCGCTAGGGTCACATAGTTTCTGTTTGCTGTCATGTATTTTGTTGGTAAAGACCATCATTCTGGAGTTAAAGGGAATCTATCACTATGGAAACCTCCCCTAAACTACTCTAATGGCTAGATAGCTCAAAGGACACAGATTTAGAATGTGTCATTTTTATATTTCTATTCGCATCCTCCCCGCAGTTCGGTTGTAAAAGGTCTGTGCGTTCTATGCTAATGCATACAGAGAACACCTAAACTGACCTAAGTGATTCAGCTCACAAACCTTTTGGGGGCTGACTGCTATCATCTCACCATTCAGTACCCATTCACAATCAGCTGAGTGCATTTGTATTGGGGGGTCAGGAGAGAAATCTGTATCTGCCAAACCAGTGTTCTGCTGACAGTTATCTAATCTGTAAGGGCTAGCTTTATGTGTATGGGCACCTTAGGCTGAGATCACATCTCAGTCAAGGGGATCCAGCAGGCTGCTGTGGCTCATAGCAGCCTACCGGATCTTGCAGGATCCGTGGTTGCCGGATTCTCTACTTCACCGCCAGATCCCCATTCACTGTAATAAGATCCGGCGGTGATCCAGCCACTTCCTGGCATAAATGCTGGGTTTGAGATGTACAAAAATCGTTGCATGCAACTTTTTTTTGTCTGGCTGACAGCTGGCATTTGCCTCGGCTCTCTTGAACGGAGAGAAAATGACATATTCTGTAACTTATGTTTTTATGTTAATCATATTTTAAAGAATTTTTGGTGATATTATTTAAAATTTTTCATGTCACTATCTATTTAAAAAATAAAATAAATCCTGCAGCTTTCACACTGACCATTAAGCCACTTCTTGGTTTGTACAGATCACTTTACTGACGTTACTGTGCATTCAGAAAGTCTGAAGCAATCCTCATTCAAATACCCCAAAATGAGAAAGCGAAAGCATTTTAGAAAAGTTTAGCAAATTTATTAAAAGGCAAAAATTAAAGGTGCAATACATGTTGCCATGTAGCCCTAGCCTGAGGGCTACATGGTCGACATGCTGCGACTGCGACGTGACAGTAGCAAGAAATCCATCCCAGTTGCAGTGCGACACCATTGACTATCATAATAAAAAATGTCATGAGACACATGTCGCAATGTAGTTGTTCTTTTTTCTCAGCAGCGCAGACACCTATGAACATGGGACCAACACAAGTCATTGGTGGCATATCGCTAGGATACGTGCACAGTGTCATATAGGTACAGTTTTTTTAACACATACAGCATACTGAGGTTGACCTTCAAAACAACCTCTTTAAGAAGGGGGTGGCCTTCCTCCGTCTGAGATGGATGCCTGGTGAGAGAGCTCCGACTCACCATCCCTGCTAACGTGACCATAAGCACCCTGGCTGAGGAGTACCAGTGCCCCCAGACATCCTCCTACCTTATTGGAGCCATGATGACTCGGGAAGAGGACATCCCACCTGGGTCTTCGCCGCCTTACGGACTTCTTTGCGGCCCAGGAGTCTAATTGCGGCCCCCCGCAGACTCACGCGGCCTCTCATCCGCCGGAAAACGTGGCCGCCGACAAGTCTTCCCCAGCATCCAGAGGAAGACCGGGGATATCGCCTCCTCCCCCTCTCGTGGGGGCCCGGACCTCAGAGGAAAGAACATCTCCCCTACCAGCGCCGCAGACATCCCTTGAGAGGGACAGAGAGTTCCGTGGCTGCACCTCCCCCAGGCCTGAACAGGGAGACGTCATGATAGCCGTACAGGCCGTGAGTGAACACTTAGATAGTGCTGAGGCGGGGCTGAAGATCTTGTGGTCCCAGATCAACCCTACAGGTCAGATTATGGCCGATGTTACAGCTATGGCAGACCCACTGCATAATTTTCCATGTTCAGACCAAATGGTGTTGGAAGGCACACTTAAAGGGTTATTCCCATTTGCGTGTTTCATACTTACCTGCTCCCGGCGCGCCGTCCACTTCCTGTTTTCGGCAGGGGGCGGGATCCTTCTTGATTGAAGTCTTCTCCCTGGCGGGCCGCGCGCTGGACTGAACGTTTCCCGCTGAAGCTTTTATCCATAAGGATTAGAAAACATACGTCATCAAAAATCTGGAGGAAGAGGAATCCCTTTTGGGCACCTGGAACATAGGAAAATCTACATCGAATGTTCTTGCTAGAAAGAAAGCCCCTTCTCGTGTGCTACCGGATTGGTCCACAGTGGGGGAATAATCTTTATTGCCGTTTCTTAGCAATATCTCCTATTCTCCTCTCCGAGTTGGATAAGACTCGTAGGGATGGCAGGCCAAGGCTGGACTGCTGTTTCCCCGCTTTAACTGGTCTGGGTTAGGGTGACCCATATAAGGCCGGTTTTATGCTGTTTTACTCTCCAATGCTTGCTTCACAGGTTGTGACTTTTCTAATGTTTGCTTATTATGTTGCTTTTAATTATATTGATGGTCATTTATCTTTGGGGTTCATGTCAACTCAGGTACGACTAGAACGGGAATTATTATGTACTCAGCTTTATTGTCTACTCTGTGTCCATGGCGGTTAGAATACTATCTATTCATGCCAAGGGGCTAAATTCCCCATATAAGAGAGCCTCGTTATGGAGAGATGTGTGTTCCTCACAAGCAGATATATTGTGTGTCCAAGAAACACACTTTGTTCATAATAAACACCCAGACCTCACCCATCAGGGTTTTTCTACTATTTTAATGGCCAATTCTTCTAAAAAACGGCTGGAGTAGCCATAGCAGTGAGACTCCCTAGGCTTTCAGTTAGAGGAGGTCTCAGTGGATCAGGGAGGTAGATATATTATACTAGTAAGTTCAGCCGGTTCGGTTGCCTTAACTTTGGTCAACATCTATGCCCCCAACAAATCTCCCCTCCCATTTTTAAATAAAGTCCTAAACAAAGCACGTAAAATACAAAAGGGAAATCTGATGTTATGTGGGGACTTTAATATCATCCCTGATGGACATTTAGATTCAATAGGTAGTGGCAGAGCGAAAACCCCAACTTTGGGACAATGGTTTAGAGACAATCAACTCTATGATACCTTCCGCTGTCTAAATGCATACTTGAAAGAATACAGTTTTTACTCTGCAAGACATAGGTCGTTTTCCCGTATTGACTTGTTTCTTACTGATAGACCCTTATTATCTAGGATAGTCAAATCTTCCATAGTGGTCACATCATGGTCTGACCATGCTCCAATAACATGTTCCATATCCCAGTCCCACGCCTTCAACTTCCAAAAATCCTGGAGGAACAATATCTTCCTTCTGAGACACCCTAAATATAAACGGCAAACCGAATCCTACATATCCGAATACTTCTCTATTAATAATATGGCAGACGTTAATATATTCCCCCTCTGGCAGGCTTATAAGGCTACTGTCAGGGCAGAGCTGCAAAAACAAAGCTCCCATTTTAAAAAATCTAGAGAGGCTAAACTCACCACCCTTTTAGAGAAGGCGTCCAAATTAGAGGAACAACTGAGGGACAATTCTTCCCTAGAACACCACAGAACACGAATGTCCACATGACATGAAATCCACTCCCTCTTACAAATGGACTATGATCGGCAGATTACCTCAATGCGGTTAGCCTATTATCAATCCTACAATAAACCTAGTAGACTAATGGTGAGAAAACTTAAACCATTAATACAAAAATCAACCATCCCTTACATGTTAGCCCCGGATGGACTATCTAAACTTACTCATCCGAATGAGATAGCAGATGCCTTTAGCAACTATTATTCTAAATTATATAACCTTGACAATGATCCCTCCACACCCCAACCCACATCAGAGAAGATATCATCTTTTCTTCAAAAAGTTAAACTTCCCACTCTGGATGCTGACCAACTTGCAGAACTCAACTCCCCGGTCTCTAAAACTGAAGTAGAAGCTACGGTTAAAGGGGTTGTCCAAGTTATATTTATTGATGACCTATCCTCAGGATAGGTCATCAATATCAGATCGGCGGGGGTCCGGCACCCCCGCCGATCAGCTGTTTGAAGAGAAGGCGAGCGCCGTGCCAGCGCTGCCTCCTCTTTATTGTTTACCTACTCGCCGTTGCATCTGCAGCGGTGAGCAGGTGTAATTACACCCAAGCCGTTCCATTCATTTCAATGGGACGGCTCTGTAGTATACACTTGTATAGGAACGAGCCGTCCCATTGAAATGAATGGAACGGCTTGGGTGTAATTACACCTGCTCACTGCTGCAGATGCAACGGCGAGTAGGTAAACAATGAAGAGGAGGCAGCGCTGGCACGGCGCTCGCCTTCTCTTCAAACAGCTGATCGGCGGGGGTGCCGGGTGTCGGACCCCCGCCGATCTGATATTGATGACCTATCCTGAGGATAGGTTATCAATAAATATAACTTGCACAACCCCTTTAAGTCTCTGCAACAAAATAAATCCCCAGGCCCTGATGGATACTCAAATGAGTATTACCAGCAATTTCTGCCCTTACTGTTACCACACTTAGTAGTAATGTTTAACAAGGTTTTGGCTGGAGAGCAATTTCCGCCTGAAATATTGCAGGCTACAATTGTCACAATCCCGAAATCGGGTAAATCTATGGACTCCCCAGCTAACTTCCGCCCGATATCGCCCCTAAATTGTGACATGAAACTATATGCAAAACTGTTAGCTTGTAGTTTATTACATTTTTTACCTCAGCTGATACATAGTGACCAAGTTGGATTCACAAGAGGCAGAGAAGCACCAGACGGCACTCGATCGGATATTGGGACTACTACAGAAAGCTGGGAGATGGGAACGCCTTCTCTGCTTCTTACCCTAGACGCAGAGAAGGCGTTCGACCGCATACACTGGGGGTTTGCAGCGGCAGTCCTGGATAAATTTGGATTTCAGTGCCCTATTAAAAACGCGATCCTAGCATTATATTCAAAACCCTCAGCCAGAGTGTTAGCTAATGGTTCCCTATCCTCACCTTTTACGATCACAAATGGCACCCGTCAGGGGTGTCCTCTGTCCCCCTTTTTTTTATGGTTATGGAGCCATTTGCGGAAAGGATTAGGTTGTCGAGGCGATAAGGGGTCTACCAGCTGGTAATCGTCAACACAAGCTAGGGCTGTTCGCAGACAACGTTATTCTGACCCTAACTGATCCCTTGTCTTCTCTGAGGACCACGTTGCAGGTTATAAGAGAATTCAGAGAGGTCTCATACTATACAATTGATGAATCTAAGTCCCAAATTTTAGCTATTAGAATCCCTTCTTCACTACGTTCAGTATTGGAGAATGAATTCCCTTTCCATTGGGCCACTGCCTCGATTACTTACTTGGGCATCCAACTTTGCTTCCCTCTTTTACGGTTGGTTTTATGTAACTATGATATGTTATACAAATCGCTCCAAAGTGATCTAGACCGCTATAGTAAATTGACTCTAACCTGGCTGGGACTCATAGTAACATACAAAATGATGATTCTTCCAAGAATCATTTACCTTTTCTGCACTCTTCCAATTCCTTTATCTGCTGCGGTCCTGGCCAAACTTAAGACGGAAGGGGGTTCCGAATCTACAAGGTTATTATGAGTCCTTTGTTCTTAAACAAATAAAGTACTGGGGCACAAATAACTGTTTTCCTAGTTGGCCAGCCATAGAAATGGATCTCAATAAGGGGAAGTCACTCTATTTGTTGCTCATAGTTCATACTATAGACCCCAAATTTTCGCTCCCATCGGCCTTGATGCCGAGAGCCGCCATTCAAATATGGAAAACACTACTTTAACGCTTAGGTTCAACATCTCCTATGAAATCGGTGCAAGTGCCTATAGAGGTCATGCAATATTACATCCCAGATTTCTCGGTGGGAGGTTGGAAAAGAGCTGGGTTACAGGTGCTGAATGACTTTTTTGACCAAAATGTACTGAAGTCTTTCTCGGCTTTACAAGTATCCTATGGAATATTCGAATCTTGGCACTACCATTTTACCAGGATAACCCATTTATTGAATAAATTCCCTAGGAAAGATATATCATTGCCCAATCCCCCCTATATAACCATATCGCGCCTTCGCGGGGTGGTTCACGGTCTCCTACCAGCACGATTTACAAAACTGTTACAGGGGATCTTCTCCTGACCAAAAGGGCACATTTACTTAATTGGGAGAAAGATCTACGGATCTCGTTTTCCACCGCTTAATAGCAAACTGCCTTGCGTCATACCTTTTAGACTACAAAATGCTCTAACCTCTTAGAGTGTTATCATAAAATACTCACCAGATGGTACTTTACTCCCGCTAAACTCAATAGATTTTACCCCACTGTGGAGAATTCGTGCTGGAGATGCCGGAGATCACCCGGCGACCTCATACACATTTTCTGGGACTGCCCACTTATACGACAATTCTGGGCTAATGTTGAGAGTCTGTTGAGAGAAGTGACAGGCTTTAATATTAGTCTGACTCTGGCTTTGGCGCTCCTCTCAATAGACTTGGGCAAAATTCCGCGCCATTTTAGGCTATTGACTTGTCATATTTTGCTCACAGCTAAACCGTTAGTCGCGAAACGTGGGAAATCATCCAATGTTCCATCTTTGATGGAACTCAGAGACAGGGACTCTACTCATGTTATCTATGAGCACCTTTGGGCACAGAGGACAAACAAGGTACAACATTTTCTGGCCTCTTGGAAACACTGGCTCTCGAAATTCCCTTTACCAGTATGTCATTCCCCTTGATAAGAGTAAACTCTTGACCATCATTGTTCTTACACTTGTGTTTATATGTTCTTTTATTATGATTATCCACATGTGACTATAACTAGGTCAAAGTATATATTGTTCTACTTAGGCAGCACCCGAGCGGGTGCCGTAGGACATACTCTCAATGTAAAGCTTGTCCATATTCATGTTAAGTGGCTACGACCTCTACTGTTTCTTAACACGATATCAAGGTGATACCTCTTCATTAGTGGCTGCATCCACAAAAGATACTTCTTTATTGCAAAATCTTTAATAAAAAATTATTGTGGAAAAAAACAACAACCTCTTTAAGGCTTTGTTCACATCACCGTTCAGCCTTTCCGTTCTCCTGCTCCGTTTAGGAGCCGAACGGAACTGAGCCGAATGGAACCTAAGCACCCCATAGATTATAATGGGGTCCATTAGGTTTCCGATCAGAAGATGATTTTGGAGCTGAAGTAGTGCATGCAGGACTTTTGTCTCCGCTTCAAAGATCTTCCTCTGAGCGGAAACCTAACAGACCCCATTATAGTCTATGGGGTCATTAGGTTCCGTTCGGTTCAGTTATGTGCCGAATCCATCCTTTCCGTTCTCCTGCTCCTAAACGGAGCAGGAGAAGGGAAAGGCTAAACGGTGATGTGAACGAAGCCTAATGCAGCAGTCTGTGAACAGTAGGGGTATATTCGCATGCAGATTTATAGCAGAAATTTCTGTGGCTGTTTAATGTGAAAATAATGTGCTTGTCGCTAAAACCAGTGATCTTCAGTCACAGATATTTCTGCAGCAAATCTGCCATATGTGACTATACCTTTTCTGGCACTGGATAGTCAGCACTAATCAGCTCTGGCACAAGCTGCCAAGAAGAGATTTGTGGCCTGCCAAGCTGAGACTTGGCCTTAGTTCATGAGGCATTCTGATGCTGGAGTTCATAAACCTGTACCTATGTCAACATTAGACTGTGTATTGTTAATTATTAACAAACACAGAACCAGAGATAGGTGCACACTGCCGTAAGACACGTCCTCCTAGTAGGATATGTCGAACTAACTCTCAATTTTTAACATCAGTGTGAGGGTTTAGTGTCACGGCAGTGTGCACCTATCTCTGGTTCTGTGTTTGTTTTGAATTCTTGCCACATCCACATGAATTTCATCTTATGTAGGATGTCCATTGTGGTACTTGTAGTCCGTTGCTGGCATCATCCATTGTATGCATTTTTTGCTGGTGATTGCCATTAGCAACGGACTACAAGTGCAGGATGTGCTCCCCTACAGAAATGCACAACTGCATATGGGTATGAGCACATCCTGCTTCCTTATCACCACACTTTTTGATGGTTTATATATATGTATGGAGGTGTATAAAACTCCAATTTAAATGTGCCTGCTTTTCATCTTCAGGTCACATTTGGGTGCACCTGCTTGGTCTTGGGCTATATCAGTCAGTCTTGGGTAGGGCTCATAGACACCTCCCACCTCCCATTGCAAGCATGGCCACATGCTGGAGGTAACAGAGGAGATGTTTGTGAGTCGTCCTAATGCTCCTGTAATTGCCCACTGGCCCCTGATATCGCCCATATGGCGCAGGTAGGTGAGTGTTAGGGCCCACGGGCTACTTGAGAGACCTTGACGCTGGTGCCCGAGGCTTAAGACACGTCCTCCTAGTAGGATATGTCGAACTAACTCTCAATTTTTAACATCAGTGTGAGGGTTTAGTGTCACGGCAGTGTGCACCTATCTCTGGTTCTGTGTTTGTTTTGAATTCTTGCCACATCCACATGAATTTCATCTTATGTAGGATGTCCATTGTGGTACTTGTAGTCCGTTGCTGGCATCATCCATTGTATGCATTTTTGCTGGTGATTGCCATTAGCAACGGACTACAAGTGCAGGATGTGCTCCCCTACAGAAATGCACAACTGCATATGGGTATGAGCACATCCTGCTTTCTTATCACCACACTTTTTGATGGTTTATATATATATGTATGGAGGTGTATAAAACTCCAATTTAAATGTGCCTGCTTTTCATCTTCAGGTCACATTTGGGTGCACCTGCTTGGTCTTGGGCTATATCAGTCAGTCTTGGGTAGGGCTCATAGACACCTCCCACCTCCCATTGCAAGCATGGCCACATGCTGGAGGTAACAGAGGAGATGTTTGTGAGTCGTCCTAATGCTCCTGTAATTGCCCACTGGCCCCTGATATCGCCCATATGGCGCAGGTAGGTGAGTGTTAGGGCCCACGGGCTACTTGAGAGACCTTGACGCTGGTGCCCGAGGCTTAAGACACGTCCTCCTAGTAGGATATGTCGAACTAACTCTCAATTTTTAACATCAGTGTGAGGGTTTAGTGTCACGGCAGTGTGCACCTATCTCTGGTTCTGTGTTTGTTTTGAATTCTTGCCACATCCACATGAATTTCATCTTATGTAGGATGTCCATTGTGGTACTTGTAGTCCGTTGCTGGCATCATCCATTGTATGCATTTTTTGCTGGTGATTGCCATTAGCAACGGACTACAAGTGCAGGATGTGCTCCCCTACAGAAATGCACAACTGCATATGGGTATGAGCACATCCTGCTTTCTTATCACCACACTTTTTGATGGTGTATTGTTAATTATTAGTCACTGATATGTACAGGTTTTTCTTTCCTCCAAGAGATACATATTTTAATCTTTGAAGCATCCAAGATAGAAGAAATAATTTTCTGAAAACTTTTAGACTATATCAGGCACATCTAATTAGTAGCTAAATTATCATATAAAAACCATAAAGTTTTCTCCAGAGATTTACCAAAATTCTAGCTTTCATGCAAACTGTGGAAAGAAGATCATTTCACCACTACTTATTCCATCACACAGCGATTCTGCAGTTTGGACTGTGTTAATGTGAATGCCTGACTGGCTGCGGGCTGATGTCTCGAGCGGATATGCTCCTATGTCTTCCTGTTCAGCTGCATAATGTACATGACACTGGACAACAGAGTTCAGTATTACAGTGCTGTAGCTTCTCCATGCTCTATGGGCAATAGAGCATTACCCATTCCCAATATTTTTCGTGAATTCCTTGTTAGAAAAATTTGCAGGCACACAGTATATGCAGAAGGCGCGCATTCACAGTACTGTATATCTATGGATGTCACTTCTTGACAGAGGAATGTCTACCCTTATCACCATTACTGTATATCCCATCTTTCCAGTTCTGAGCATCTCTTCACATACATCCTATCTGGTGAGTGGGAGTCCCAAACCTGGGACCTCCACCGATTAGCTGTTTGAGAAGGCACCAGCGCTCCTATGAGCACATTGGCCTTCTCGCAGATTACCAAGCACAGTGCTGTACATTGTATAGCATCTGTGCTTGATATCGCACTGACCTGCTCCTAGGCCACATGACACATGAACGTGTCATCACTCAGCCTAGGAAAAGCAGAGAGAAAGCCGCAGCGCTCACAGGAGAGCCGATGCCTTCTCAAACAGCTGATTGGGGGTATAGGCCATCAGTAAAAAAAAAATCTCGCAAAACCCCTTGCAGTGCATTTCTAATAATCAGTTCTTAGAAAATGCCGAGATTCAATTTTATGAGGCATCTAATAGGGAAACTGCTGCTCTTATACTTCAGTAGTTAACTTTTACAACTTGTGTTAACAGAGTTCAGCATTTTACTGTTCATTGACTCATGCATGTCTAAGTTAACAGGTCCTTTGTCCTTCAATCAAAGTTTACAGTTTTAGAGTTGATAACCAAATTTACTTTTAGATACAGAATAGCATTGTCAAGGGCAGCAGGAGGGTGCAGTTTTGCAACAGTTTCTTCATGATTGGTCAGCCACCAAAGTACGTAACACATTCTGCATTCAGTTAAATATTGTTTTGTACATCCAACTACATATCTCTGAACATTATTGAATAGGGAAAAATGTCGCACTAGTGTGGTGTAGTCCCAAACCGTGGTGCACCTGCCAATAGATTCACCAAATCTTTAAACAGGGAGTATAAAAGAACGATAGGTAGGGCACCCACTAATATAGGTACTATGGAGACAAATATATTTAATCCAGAATATACCTTAAAAAATACTTTATTTATCAAAGAAACATTAAAACGCTGTAATCAAATATTCCCAAATGACATTAATAGGATGTTAAAACAAGCACCAAGTGGACCACTTGAGTCCCAAATTGTCCCAAGATGAAATATCAGATCCAATTGTCCATATATAATAATTAGAGAGTATAACTCCCCTCTTTTGGTGTCAGATGCGTTTTTTAGGCCATTGTTTTCGGCCTTATGTATGTAACAACTGTATGTAAGGAAACTGTATTATGTGATTGCTCTGAACAATTATACTGAATCTTACATTCATAATGAACCATTTGTATCCATTATATTGGATACAAATGTCTATATAATATGTCTTTTTTGTGGATTGTCCTTTATAACCTTTTTTATCCCATATGAATGCCTTTTTATTATATACATTAGTATAATTTGTGTCCCATCTATCCTTAAAGGTTATTTAACTATGAATTCATCCCCTCTTAGCCACTCTGTTCCCGATGATCCATGCCAGTATTTACAAATATCCGTGACACCCTATAAAGGAGGAGTAATACAGGGGATGCATTAACCACTGATGAAGGGGTCGTGACTAAATAAACCCTGAAATGCGTTTGGTAGTATTTCCCCCAAGAATCCACTGTTTGACACCACCAGGATTGGATTGATACCCAGGAGCGGGACATTGCCAGAAGAACCCCCGAACCCGCGCGACAGTGGCACGCGGAGGAAATAACTATCTCCTATACCATACACGTGCACCGCCAAGCGAGGTGTGGGGTGGACAGCCCTTGAGACTAGTACGCTGCTAGGAGCTATCGAGGCACTGTGTCGAAAGCAGAGCACCCAGATCCCGGTAAGACCCATCCAGTGGATACCACCTATAGCAGTGTGTTTTGTTGCGATTGCGGAACTTGCCTACCTAATCTCTTTATGCGCATTTGATTCATCGGGACGCCGCTGCATTGTAGCTGGGATGCCGCTCATACCAGCTAGAAACTGTGACTGTACACTGAAGGACGATATTGGAGGATATCCCGTTACTGGCATTTTTATTAACTGTTTGTGTGGCAAAAGAGGGGAGTTATACTCTCTAATTATTATATGTGGACTATTGGATCTGATAGTCCATCTTGGGACAATTTAGGAATCAAGTGGTCCACTTAGTGCTTGTTTTAACATCCTATTGATGTCATTTGGGAATATTTGATTACAGCGTTTTAATGTTTCTTTGATAAATAAAGTATTTTTTAAGGTATATTCTGGATTAAATATATTTGTCTCCACAGTACCTATATTAGTGGGTGCCCTACCGATCATTCTTTTATATGTCTGAACATGTATTTTACCAGACAGTAGTGAGCTTTAGTTACTATATGTACTGTACTTTGACAGGGCAGATTATATTGCCTTTTGTAGCAGATAAAAAACAGCCGCAGATTGGAAAAGACAGTAAGCTCAGTTTTGTAGCTTAATTTGTAGAAAACCCATGTGCAATGCTTAAAAAATATTCAATCTCCACCCCACTGGACATTTGAATGTTTTCATCCACAATGAGTTTCATTAGTTTCTATGACAACACGTAAAACCTAATGTCTACACAGAAATTTACATTTTCATTCAAATTTAATGCATAACTTGTCAGTCACTTCAGACAACTTTGGCAGGAGTTACAGTCCATTCAGCTGTTATCAGTTATTGAGTGAATTTACATGTCCTCCGAGATGTAAGCTCCACGGCCTCCTTGAAGCTGTTCGTTAGCAAATTTACGGCGATGTGCTTGGTATTGCAGCTCAGCCCTATTCACATGAATGCAACAACACATGGCCTAGGAAGAGGCCTAAGAGTTTGCAAAGTGCCTCAGCCTCTTCATACAGCTGATTGGCGGGGGTCCCACGAGTCGGACTCCCGCTGATCTGATATTGATAATGTATCAATATCTCTGTGTAAACACCACAGCCTCCTTGCAGCTGTTAGGAAATAGACAGCGACGTAATTAGTATTGCAGCTCATCCCACGACTTCCGCTGAGCCAAAGCAAATATTGGCACCCAACATGTAGCGGGTTAAACTGCTTGGATCAGAGTTATCTCTGATCCTGGCAGTTGCAACATGAGCAGAGTTGTGTATTACAGCTCCGCACCTGAAGCTGATCTTGCAGGAGCACTCACAGCATTGATAAGATCACCATGGATGGATGATATCTATGACTGGGTGGTTAACGCACAGGGTTACAGTCTGTTTAGAGAGGATCGTCAAAACCAGAGAGGGGGAGGAGTCTGCCTTTATGTTCCTGTCTAAAGCCCACACTCCGAGAAGATATAAGTTAGGGACACTGTGGGTAGAAATACATGGAGGAAAAAACAATAATAAAATACTAATAGGAGTTTATCGTAAGCCACCTAATATACCAGAGTCCACAGAAAGTCTACTTCGAAACGAAATAGACGAGGCGGCAAATCATAATGAGGTTGTCATTATAGGGGACTTCAACTACCCAGATATAGACTGGGAAACTAAATCCTGTAAATCTCATAAAGGAAACAGGTTCTTGGCAATAACCAAAGACAATTACCTTTCCCAACTGGTTCAGGACTCGACTAGAGGGACGTCCACACTTGACTTAGTATTAACTAATAGACCTGACACAACAAAAGATGTGCAGGTTGGGGGACACCTGGGAAATAGTGACCATAAAGTAATAACCTTCCAGTTGTCATTCAAAAAAGGAACAAAAATACCAAACTTCAAAAAAGCTAAATTTAGCCAACTAAGAGAGGCCATAGGACTAACTAACTGGGAAAAAGTCCTAAAATCAAATTGTGAGAGGTATATAACTTATGGGAATAAAATGTTAAGGAGAAGAAAAACCAATGTGGATAAATAGAAATGTAAAGAAAGCAATAAATGACAAAAAGAAAACATTTAAATCACTATAACAGGAGGGTAGTAAGGAAGGATTAAAAAACTATAAGGAAAAAAATGGAATATATAAAAGATAAATAAAATCAGCCAAACTAGAGACCAAGAGATTAATTGCCAAGGAGAGCAAAACTAACCCTAAAATGTTCTTCAATTATATAAATGGTAAAAAGTATAAATCTGAAGGTGTTGGCCCTTTACAGAGTAAAGATCAAATATTTTTTCTCTCCATTGTATTCACTGAAGAAAATAAACTGCCAGTTGAAATGCAGAATATAAAAGTAAATTCTCCATTAAAAGTGCCCTGTCTGACCCAGGAAGAAGTAGATTGGCGTCTTAAAAAGATTAAAATAGATAAATCGTCGGTGCCAGATGGCATACACCACAGTATCCTTAAATAATTAAGTAATGTCATAGCCAGAACCTTATTTCTGATATTTAAGGACTCTATACTGAGAGGGAGTGTTCCATAGGATTGGCGCATAGCAAATGTGGTGCCAATATACAAAAAGGGCCCAAAAACAGAGCCTGAAAACTATAGGCCGGTAAGTTTAACATCTTTCGTGGGTAAATTGTTTAAAGGTTTTCTAAGAGATGCTATCTTGGAGTACCTCAATGAAACTAATTTAATCAGTTTCTACTAGGAGGTACGTTCTAGACTTGACCATGGTGAATCAATGGATGTCATATATCTGGACTTCTCTAGATCATTTGATACTGTACCACATAAAAGGTTAGTATATAAAATAAGAATGCTTGGACTAGGGGAAAATGTCGATATGTGGGTAAGTAACAGGCTCAGTGATAGAAAACAGAGGGTGGTTATTAACGGTACACACTCAGATTGGGTCACTAGTGGGGTACCACAGGATTCAGTATTCGACCCTATTCTCTTCAATATATTAATTAATGATCTTGTAGAAGGCTTGCACAGTAAAATATAATTTTTAACAGATAACACTAATGTGTAAAATAATTAACACAGATGAGGTCAGTATACTGCTACAGAGGGATCTGGATAGATTGGGGGCTTGGGGAGAGAAGTGGCAGATGAGGTTTAAAACTGAAAAATGTAAGGTTATGCACATGGGAAGGAATAATGCAAGTGACCAGTACATAGTAAATGGTAAAACACTCGGTAACACTGACATGGAAAAGGACCAATTTTAGTAAACAGCAAACTAAGCTGTAAAAACCAGTGTCATAGAATGTGTCGGCAGATAAGAACCATTTGGCCCATCTAGTCTGCCCAATATGCTGAATACTATGAATAGCCCCAGGCCCTATCTTATATGAAGGATGGCCTTATGCCTATCCCATGCATGCTTAAACTCCTTCACTGTATTTGCAGCTACCACTTCTGCAGGAAGGCTATTCCATGCGTCCACTACTCTCTCAGTAAAGTAATACTTCCTGATATTACTTTTAAACCTTTGCCCCTCTAATTTAAAACTATGTCCTCTTGTAGCAGTTTTTCTTCTTTTACATATTCTCTCCTCTTTTACCGTGATGATTCCCTTTATGTATTTAAAAGTTTCTATCATATCCCCTCTGTCTCTTCTTACTTCCAAGCTATACATGTTAAGGTCCTTTAACCTTTCCTGGTAAGTTTTGTCCTGCAATCCATGTACTAGTTTAGTAGCTCTTCTCTGAATATCCTTCTGCAGATATGGTCTCCTCTCCAGTACTGCACACAATACTCCAAATGAGGTCTGACTAGTGCTCTGTAGAGCGGCACGAGCACCTCCCTCTTTCTACTGTTAATGCCTCTCCCTATACACCCAAGCATTCTGCTGGCATTACCTGCTGCTCTATGACATTGTCTGCCCACCTTTAGGTCGTCTGATATAATGACCCCTAAATCCCTTTCCTCAGATACTGAGGTTAGTACTGTATCACTGATTTTATATTCTGCTCTTGGGTTTTTACGCCCCAGGTGCATTATCTTGCGCTTATCGACATTAAATTTTAGTTGCCAGATTTTTGACCATTCCTCTAGTTTTCCTAAATCCTTTTCCATTTGATGTATCCCCCCAGGAACATCAACCCTGTCAGGCAGCTGCCGCCAAGGCCAATAAGATAACGGGTTGCATCAAAAGGGGCATAGATGCCCGTGATGAGAATATAGTCCTGCCACTTTACAAATCACTAGTCAGACCACACATGGAGTACAGTGTACAGTTCTGGGCTCCTGTGAACAAGGCAGACATAGCAGAGCTGGAGAGGGTTCAGAGGAGGGCAACTAAAGTAATAACTGGAATGGGGCAACTACAGTACCCTGAAAGGTTATCAAAATTAGGATTATTCAGTTTAGAAAAAAGACGACTGAGGGGAGATCTAATAACTATGTATAAATGTATCAAGGGTCAGTACAGAGATCACTCCTATCATCTATTTATCCCCAGGACTGTGACGAGGGGACATCCTCTGCGTCTGGAGGAAAGAAGGTTTGTACACAAACATAGAGGAGGATTCTTTACGGTAAGATCAGTGAGACTATGGAACTCTCTGCCTGAGGAGGTGGTGATGGTGAGTACAATAAGGCCTTATTCACACGTCCGTAGTGTGTTTTGCGGAAACACGGATCCGCAAAACACGGAAACACGGATCCGCAAAACACGGACGGCTGCAATGTGCATTCCGCATTTTGCGGACCGCACATTGCTGGCACTATAGAAAGAATGCCTTTTCTTGTCCGCAATTGCGGACACGAATAGGACATGTTCTATTTTTTTGCGGAAACGGAAACACGGATGCGGAAACACGGATGCGGACATCACATAGTGTGCTGTCCACATCTATTCCTGCCCCTATGAAATGAATGGGTCTGCAACCCTTCCGCAAAATTGCGGAAGGGATACGGATCCATTTTGCGGACGTGTGAATTAGGCCTAAAGGAATTCCAGAGGGGACTGGATGTATTTCTGGAGTGTAATAATATTACAGGTTATAACTACTAGAGAGGGGTCGTTGATCCAGGGAGTTATTCTGATTGCCTAATTGGAGTCTGGAAGGGATTTTTTTCCCCTAAAGTGGGGAAAATTGGCTTCTACCTAACAGGGTTTTTTTTTGCCTTCCTCTGGATCAACTTGTAGGAAACAGGCCGAACTGGATGGACAAATGTCTTTTTTCAGCCTTATAAACTATGTTACTATCTTACCATGACAGAAATGTATATTAGGTTGCGTGAATTAGCAGCCGATCATGGCATACATTTTTATCATAGGTCGGGAAGGGGATAAAGTAATCCAGATGAAAATTATATTAATAAAATTTACTTTGAAATCTTCTACTGGCAGAAGAAGGCAAATATAGAAAATAAGAAGCATCAAAAACAATCCCATCCTCTTTTATATCTAACATTCTTTCTGGCATTGTTTTGGGAATAACATATCATGAATGATTATTACTTACAAAAACAACTTGGTGCATATTAGATTCAGCAATTCAATGTTCAATGACTATAAAACCTCAAAACAATAACTCCATTCTTCAGTTAATTCATAAGCCCATTGAAATTCTAGAAATCTGCAAAGTTGTTCAGGAATGACTGAATCAGAACTTTAAAGCTGTTTCAGAGGAAAACAGAATTGTTTTAGCTCCAGTATCAACATTACAAACAACAATGAACAAAATAACTGAAGGAGAGACCGACACTGACGTATAAATTCTTTCAGAAGGCCATATTGCACTTGCAGTAGATGACAAAACAAAGTAAATTTCCTGCAAAACAGTTATAAAAACTAATGATACAGTTACACATGCAGGCACAGATTTACTAATGTGTTGCAGCGAAAAATTTGTCGAACAAAAATGGCGTAATTTGGTGCATCTTGGGTTTCTACAATTTTTTCCAAATCTTGACAATCTTTGACAAAGGGAGGGGCTTAAGATGCACCATTTTGTACCACAATTCTGATGTAAAAAGTTCAAGGTAAGGGCTCATGTACATGACTGTAGCCAACACAGATACCAGTGGTGTGCTTTCCGCATTTTGCCATGTGCTTTCTTGCCCTCTATAAATCAGTCATATCCTTGTCCATAAAACGGACAAAAATAGGACATGTTCTGTTTTTTTGTGGGTGCCACGGAACGAACATATGGATGCGGACAGCACGCGGTTTGCTGTCCGCATCTTTTTTACGGCCCCATTGAAGTGAATGGGTCCACATCAGACACCTAGATGCTAAGCTGCATCATTTTTCTCAGCAATGCAGGCATATATGAACAAAAGAACCAACACAGACACCTTCATCTGCCAAGCACACATGCAACAGTTCAGCCAGTTTCATAGGTACAAATTTGCAGAGACTGTTTCTCATTTGAATTCTTCACTAGTGACCATAGCTGCTTTTTTGGGCACGTGTCTTCTAAATTTATTAACTTGTATTTATTTATTTTTTTGCGAAACTTATTATCTTTTAAAAGTCATTGGCTTCAAGGAATTTAATACTGTGCTGAGTAAGAAGTAGGTAAAATGTTGGATACAAATGTATATGCTTATAAACCTCATTCAGAGTGTAAGAGCTATAAATTATTTTGTACTTATGTATGTGCGTGTTTCAACATGCCAGTATTACATTAGCCTTTAAGTAGCATTTATTAGTTACAATCACATATTTGCTGAGAAAGTAAAAGTACCTTCTTAAAGGGACCCTATCATCCACTTTATGCTGACCTCACCGAGAGCAGCATAAATTAGTGACAAAAATGCTGATTTTAGCGGTGTGTCACTCATGAGCTAATAGTAAGTGGTTTCCGAAATGACTGGGCCCCATAGCAAATTTTTTTTTATGGCCCCCCTCAGCATGGTTTAGGTCCGATCGCGGCCCATACTCCACTCACTGCCTCCCTGATACTTACCTTTCTGTTCCTCCTGGCTGGGACTTCAGCGCACCCTCGATGCAGGGATGGATGCTGGCAGAGAGGCAGCTGCAGCTGGGACGTCACGTCACACTCAAGTCGCGCAGCAGGTCTGAGAGTCAGTCAGCCACTCCTCCTTCCTCCCTGGCCGGAGGTTCCGGAACTACAGATTAATTGTCGGGTCCGACCAAGAAGAGGTATAACCTATTGCGAAATAAATAAGTCCCCTCACCGGCTGCCTCTGCTGCCAGCGAGGGGGTCCCATTGTACCGGTACACTTATTTAAGTACTCACCGATACCAATTACTGATACCAAGTGGGTGTTCACGGCTGGTTTGGGGTTTCTGGGGCGAGTTTTTTTTAATACCCTACCTGTGGATCTGTGGATGACACTTATGGGGGATCTGTGGCTGACACTCATGGGGGACCTGTGGGTGACACTTATGGGGGACCTGTGGATGACACTTATGGGGGACCTGTGGGTGACACTTATGGGGGACCTGTGGGTGACACTCATGGGGGACCTGTGGTTGACACTCATGGTGGACCTGTGGGTGACACTCATGGGGAACCTGTGGATGACACTTATGGGGGACCTGTGGATGACACTTATGGGGGACCTGTGGATGACACTCATGGGGGACCTGTGGATGACACTTATATACAGGGCCGGGCCGACACAGAGGCTGGGGAGGCTCCAGCCTCAGGGCGCTCCAGCCTCAGGGCGCAGGCAGGGGCCGGCCAGAGGGAGAGGGACTCACAGGGGGGAACCGCTCAGAGCTCCCTCCTGTCATTCCCTGAATGTAGCGTGACCGAGCTCTGTCCGGTCCGCAGGTACAGAGAACATCAGTCGGCCGGACTGACAGGAAGTGCGCACACAGTTTGCACTTCAAGTCAGTTGTCTCGGTACAGGAGACAAAAGCTCCTCCTCCTGTACCCGCGTAGGAGCAGACCATGCAGAGCTCGGCCACACTACAGCAGAGGTAGGAGGAGAGGAGGGGGAGAAGAAGGAGCATGACAACATGGGGGGGTAGAAAGCATGACAACATGGGGGGGAGAAAGAGCATGACAACATGGGGGAGAAGAAAGAGCATGACAACATGGGGGGAAAGAAAGAGCATGACAACATGGGGGGTGAGAAGAAAGAGCATGACAACATGGGGGGAGAAAGAGCATGACAACATGGGGGGAGAAGAAAGAGCATGACAACATGTGGGGGGAAGAAAGAGCATGACAACATGGGGGGAGAAAGAGCATGACAACATGGGGGGAAGAAAGAGCATGACAACATGGGGGGGAAGAAAGAGCATGACAACATGGGGGGAGAAGAAAGAGCATGACAACATGTGGGGGAGAAGAAAGAGCATGACAACATGGGGGAGAAAGAGCATGACAACATGGGGGAGAAGAAAGAGCATGACAACATAGGGGGGGGGGGAAGAAAGAGCATGACAACATGGGGGGGAGAAGAAAGAGCATGACAACATGGGGGGGGGAGAAGAAAGAGCATGACAACATGGGGGGGGAGAAAAAAGAGCATGACAACATGGGGGGGGGGAAAGAGCATGACAACATGGGGGGCAGAAAGAGCATGACAACATGGGGGTATAAAGAGCATGAAAAGATGGGGGAGAATGACAGGGGGCAGAAAGAGCATGACAAAGAAGAGGGGATTATGACAAGAGGGGGAGAGCATGACAAATTACTATGTGAGGGCACTGCTGTGTGGTTGAGGGGTGTGGGGACATTACTGTGTGGGGGCAGTGTGGCAGACATTACTGTGTGGGGGGCAGTGTGGCGGACATTACGCGTGGGGGCAGTGTGGCGGACATTACTGTGTGGGGGCAGTGTGGCGAACATTACTGTGTGGGGGGCAGTGTGGCGGACATTACTGTGTGGGTGGAAGTGTGGCGGACATTACTGTGTGGGGGGCAGTGTGGCGGACATTACTGTGTGGGGGGCAGTGTGGCGGACATTACTGTGTGGGGGGCAGTGTGGTGGACATTACTGTGTGGGGGGCAATGTGGCGGACATTACTGTGTGGGGGACACTACAGTGTGGGGTGGCGTTATACAAAAGCTCTGCAGATGCAACTCCCATGTATTGGGTCACCACAATTCGGGTGGCACTAAATGAACCCTGTTATGGGGAGAATCTGTGGATGACACATATTTGTCATCCACAGACACCCCCCCACCCCCCAATTAATTTACTGAATGACCACCAATAAAAGAGGTGGGGGTCACATATGCTATTTCATAATGACAGCAGGGCCCATGCAGTGACTGTGTTCTACTACACCCCCCATCCCCCCCCCCCCTCGCTCACTGGATATAATCTTATTAACTATATAACTGTAGTAAATCACTACAGTTATTTAGTTAAGATTATATACTGTGTGTGTGGGGGGGGTGTAGTAGAATACAGTCACTGCAAAGGCCCCGCTGGCGCTGTCATCAAAAAAGCAGATACAACCCACAGCCTCACCCCTTGTATTGGGGGTCATTCCTACACGAACCCTGTTATGGGGAGGGGGGATCTGTGGATGACACATATGTGTCATCCACAGATTCCCCAATAACAGTGTCATCCACAAGTTGGTGGAAGGGGGGGGGGGGCGCACTTGGGCAGCTCAGCCTCTGTTGGTGGTGGACCTTGTCCCAGCCCTGCTTATATAGCATCTTATGCTATATGTAACATCCACAGATCTCCCACAGACACTCTGACACTGCAGTGGGGAGGGAGGAGGAGGGGACACTCGTGGTGGGCCGCTGCTGTGACTCTGCTGCTTCCTCTAATACACCGGCCCCGCTCCTATACCACATTCATGTAATTAAATCTGTAAAAGTAGCGGCAACCCAGGGGTAGTTAGTATGGTTCTTACTAACAGAGGCGTACACAACTGATCCATGGGGCCCCTATCAGACCTCAGATCAGCCCAAAGACAGTCGACCCTCATCAGACCCCAACTCTGTCCCCATCGGCTCAGGGCCCAGGCCAGGCACCAACATACTTACCTGTTCTGCACCACCACCGCGGCTACTATTCCTCGCCAGAAGTCTCACTCCTCTCTGCCTTCCCGGCCGGCACTGCACTGTCACCTGACAGCGTGCAGCATCAGGTCATAGTGTGCGCACTACGTCCTGACTCTGTACGCGCTCAGGACAGTAAAGCGCCAGCCAGGGAGGGTAAGTATAAAGGGGCGGACGGCCCACCGGAAACGAGGGGAAGAGCACTGGGCCCAAGGACGGGTATACAGCACTACTGCAGGCAGGGCCGTCTTTGATATTGAGTGGCCCCTGGGCAAGAATTTACTTGGGTCCCCTGGATCGTGATTGATAATGCTCCGTGCCTCTCTGTGATCTTTTCAATACAAAATCACAGTAAGATAAAGTTTTAACCCTGCTTTTGGACCAAATAGATCACAGTGAGGCACAGAGCGTTATCAATCATGTTACTGCTCTGTGTCTCTGCTGTCCAGAGCTGGGCTTGGCTCTCTTTCACTTAGCAGATTAGCCACACGGGATCCGCTTGTGTGAAAGAGCCCCAAGCCCAATGCATGGCTAGACTCACCCAGTCCTAATAAAATCTGGTCCTACCTCATCCAGGGTGTCGCTGGTGTCGGAGTGATGTCCAGCCTGGGATACGCCTACTATAACCAAGTGATACTAGGCTCCTCCTAGTATAACCAAGTCCCAGAAGATACCGCAGCCTATACCGGGTGAACGGTGCGGCGCCCAGGGATAATAGTAAGTGCAGGGAGATCCCTGGGCGCCGCTCTACATGTCAGCATACTCAGTACACATTTTTTACCCTGATGAAAGGTCCTCTTTAAGGGGCAGTGTTTTTATTATGGACAAAGAAGAATGTGTTGCACTCAGGGCTCGAGTCCAGGGGGAATGGGTGGGAACGGCGTTCCTGCACTTTTTTCACAACAGGAACGCCGTTCCCGTTCAGGGCAAAAGGACCAGGAAGCAGTGAAGACTTTGTACTCACCGCTTCCTGTACCTTGGCTGTCGGCTCTGCAGCCTGCGCACAGGAGTGAGTTGCTCTGTGACGTCACGCTGTGCGCAGCCTTCACAGCACAGCCGACAGCAGCAGAAGAGGAGCGGCGGCGTCCAGGAGCAGGAGAGGGTAAGTGTTTTTTTTTTATATATATTTTATGGGCTGGTGAGAAGCACTGGGGGGCTGATGGAGAGGCACTGGGGGGCTGATGGAGAGGCACTGGGGGGCTGATGGAGAGGCACTGGGGGGCTGGTGGAGAGGCACTGGGGGGCTGGTGGAGAGGCACTGGGGGGCTGGTGGAGAGGCACTGGGGGGCTGGTGGGAGGTACTGGGGGGCTGATGGAGAGGCACTGTGGGCTGATGGAGAGGCACTGGGGGCTGCTATGAGGCTACTGGGGGCTTCTATGAGGCATGGAGATCTTATCTGAGGTTTGATTGGGGGTCATTCATATTGGGGTCTGATCTGAGGTCTTATTGGGGTCTTTTTAACATTGGGGATCTTATTGGGGCTGTTAGCTGAGGTCTTATTAACATTGGGGGTCTGATTGGTGGTCTGACCTGAGGTGTAATGAAAATTTTTTTTTTTTTATTGTCCCCCTCTAAAACCTAGGTGCATCTTATAGGGCAAAAAATACGGTATTTGCTTGCTCCTCCTCCCGACCTCCCCTGCCCTTTGCGTACACCGCGCACTGTGACATCACGCGGAGGCACTTGGGTGAGTTCCCACACTTTTTTCCCCAGGACTTAACCCCTGGTTGCACTGGTGGAGATACTATTAGATGACAGGACTACATATTTATCTTTAATGTGGAAACTGACTAGGCATTTTGTTGATGAACTTTGTGAAATCTTAACCCTTTCCCGACTGCCCAGCATAAATTTACAGTGAAAGTCATGTATTTAAATACAGGGCCTGCTCGTTTTAAACAGCAGACACTGGGGGCTAATGTCTGCAACTGGAGATAAGGCCAAACATTGACATTTACCCTTCACATGCCATGGTCAAATATGACAACAGCATCTAGTGGCAATTGAGGGGAGCCGTTTATTCTCTAAGCTAGGCCTGCAGCCTATCAGAGGCCAGTCAGCGCGCGATCGTACAGCGTGGGACACAGGCCGGAAGAGGCCTGCATCCCATCGCTGCCAGCCTGATGGAGGTAAGTATGTGAGTTTATTTTTTTTAATATGGTACAATACAGGAGAGGAGCACTATGGGGGCACTTGTTACTGGCACATGATTGGGGGGCATCAATGGAGGGCAGTTGTTACTGACACATAATTGGGGGGCATCTATGGGGGGCATATATGTGGGCACTTCTTACTGGCACATGATTGGGGGGCCTCTATGGGGGGCACTTCTTACTGGCACATGATTGGGGGGCATCTATGGGGGCACTTCTTACTAGCACATTATTGTGGGCACTTCTTACTGGCACATTATTGGGAGACATCTGTGGGGCACTTCTTACTGGCACATTATTAGGGTACACTATGGGGGAAGAGGGGAGAGGAACACTATGGGGGCATCTACTGAGGCCACAAAGAAGGGGTATTTTATATGGGGGGCACTATGGGGGAAGGGGGGAGAGGAACACTATGGGAGCATCTATGGAGGGCACTAAGAAGGGGTATTTTATACTTGCAAATTATGGGGGACACTGAGGGCATCTACTGGAGCACTATACAGGGGTATTATATACTGGTAAATTATGCGGGGCACTAGGAGGAAAGGGGGAGAGGAGCACTATGGGGCATTTACTGGGTGTACTATATAGGGGTATTTTATATTGACACATTTTGGGGGCACTATAGGGACATTAGCTCAACTGTATTTTTTGCACTGGCACACATTATAAGGGGGCATTTTTTGTACTGTCACATTATAAGGAGAATTATTACTACTGGGGGGCATTATGGTGGCTTGTATTACTACTGGGGGTCTATAGGGAACATGATTACTGGTATGGGCACTATGGGGAAATTATTACTTCTGGGGCACAGTGGGGACATGTTGGGGGCCTTGTAGAAGCACTATTACTACATATTACTATGTGTGCTCTAGCAGAGAATTATTACTATTGGTGGGACTTTTGGGAGCACTATTACTGTGGGGGAACCCTGGCACAGTAGAAGCTTACCACAATTATTTTTGCGGGGAAGTTATATTTACACTATTAGTGTCAGGGACACTATTTGCTGGGCGCAGTTATTGTAGGACACTGCGTGCCAATAATTATTAAAGGGGACACTATCTGCATGGTACTAGTATTATCAGGAGCTTTATCTGTTTCTGCAGTATAATATTGGAGAACACAGCAGTACTGTATTAGGAGTGGTAGGATGATTTGTCCAGAACATGGGAGGATGATGGAAAAGTAGTAAACTAAGATTTTTTTTTTGTCAAACTGCAGAGACGAGAAATGGCTGAAAAATGGTGGTCTGGTCTGTAGGTCTGAAAGGAGAAGACGAGGAAAAAGAACTACAGCAAAGAAGACATCACTGGATGTAAAAGGTATGTGGGGCTGTATTACCCTGTATGTTCTGTAGTGATATACATAATGATAGGAGGGAAGGGGTTAGGTTGAGAATTTAGTATGGGGGGGGGGGTGGCCTTTTATCATTTTACACCTCAGGCAGCAGAAAGGCTAGGTGCACCCCTGCCCATACTGTCCTTTTTCACACTCAACTCTCCCCTTTTGTCACATACTGCTCCCCATGTTTTCTTCTTATTCCCACACACTGCTTCCATAATTCAACCCCCTTTTTTACATTCTGTTTTCTATAGTGAGCCCCTCTCTTTATTACACAAAATGGCCCCTATGGTTATAATGGCCTCTTCCTTCACCTTTTGTTTGTGTCCCCCTCTATCTTACTGGTGCTTATGCAAGATCTTTGCTATGTGACTATGACCATTACAAGTTTAGGCCTCTTTCACACTTGCGTTCTGAGGATCCGGCGGGCACTTCCGTCCCGCCGGATCCGTCAGAACGCAAGTCGCCTGAAAGCATTAGAAGACTGATCAGGATCTTGATCAGTCTTCGAAATGCTTTCAGGTTACCATGGCAGCCAGGACACTACTGAAGTCCTGGCTGCCATGGTACTCCGCAGCAGTGTACTTACCTGCGCTGCGGCCGCCGGGCGCTCCTTTATGACGGCACATGTCCCCCCGGCACATAGATCAATGCGCCGCCTGGACCTGTGACGTCATGAAGGAGCGCCCGGAGGCCGCAGCGCAGTTAAGTACACTGCTGCGGAGTACTTACCATAGCAGCCAGGACTTCAGTAGCGTCCTGGCTGCCATGGTAACCGATCGGAGCTTCCGCTTACACTGGGGCCCCGATTGGAACTGCTGCTGCACATGCGCAGAGCTAAACGTCGGATCCAGCGATGCGCCGAAACGACGTTTAGCTTAACTCCGGATCCGGATTAATGCACTTCAATGGGCATTCCTTCCGGATCTGGCATAACAGTATGTCTTCCGGATTTTTGGACGGAGACAAATCCGCAGCATGCTGTGGTTTTGTCAACGTCCAAAAAACGTTCACATACTGACCGGAAGACATCCTGATGCATCTTGAACGGATTTCTCTCCATTCAGAATGCATTGGGATAATCCTGATCAGTATCTTTCCGTCCTAGAGCCCAGAGGACGGAACTCTAGGACGGAAAGCAAAAACGCAGATGTGAAAGGGACCTTAGTTGAATTTCTGGTGGAATTTGCTTAAAATTGTAGCAAAACCTCAGTAATTTTACAGAAATTTGTGGAGCGCCACATTATTTAAAATGCAGTTCTGTGCAAATCACTGTAAATTTGCAAAGGTTTTGCCTCATATTTGTGCAAAGCATTGCAAAACAGTTTTTTAACAGAGGTGGGCCAGGTGGCCCACCATATGATGTCCCACCAGAAATCTGCATAGTAGGGCAGTTTGCAAGTCCGGGCCAGTGTATGGATGACAAAACATTGTATGTGTATGGATGACGTTATGGAAGAGACTTCATACACTGACTGTGCCCTGATACAATGGAACACATGGTTTTGAAGCTTTGAATCATCTATTCTTTTGTCAACTGCCTTAATTTTGTGACAGTACAAATAAATATTTATTCCAAATAATCACTGGCTAGGAAATACAATCCAAACACAACAAACAGGTTAATAGTGTCAGTATAATAGCTTTTATACTGCTTACCTAGGTCTCTCTTCTACATATTCTTTTTTCTCTTTAGACAATGCAGTCATTGAAAGATAGATAATAAATGATGTCATTTGATCAGATACAAAGAACCTAGATATCATTGTTGAAGGATGACTTCTGTGTTGGTGCCTTTCATTGTGCATATGATAAACCAGACATAAGTGTGCCAACTAATAGAAAGAA
Organism: Bufotes viridis; assembly: GCA_033119425.1. Classification (NCBI taxonomy): domain Eukaryota; kingdom Metazoa; phylum Chordata; class Amphibia; order Anura; family Bufonidae; genus Bufotes; species Bufotes viridis. The sequence continues at coordinate 240,872,121 of CM065592.1, forward strand.
GCAACATATCTTGTTTTGCTCACTAAATGAAATTCAAGCCTAGGTTTATACATAATGATTCTGCAAAGAGCTCAATTATTATGATTGCTTGCCATTGTTCAAATAATGTTTGTTTACAAGCAGCAATTTCTCCAGTGTGGATGGTTCCTTTATACGGTACAACACTGATTGAGTTTCAACGAAAGGAGGTTATTCAAGCCTCCTCTATGTAGATGAACTAATACAGCTCCATCTCTATGCAAAGCTAGGGCCTATCAACATAACCAACATATTAACAGGTCAGATTAATTTCCATAAAGGTTGAGTACGATTAGATTTGGATCAAATTAGATGGTGTGGGTTTCGTAGCTGTGTAGTCATGTCCTGGTGAAGTGTAGGTGCAATCAAGTCACAAATACTTAGTGCCAAACAAGTGAGTAGGTGGATCAACATGTGACCAAATCAGGAGCAGTACCCAGGCCACTTATAGCAAGGCAACAGTTATTCAAACAGGTGAGGCAAAGCTATTGAACGTCACAACTCACAACTGTAGCAGTGATGGTTCCCAGTGGTGACGTTGCAATTCTCACAATTCTTCCATAATTCATAGGGATGTGGCTTTATGGTGACTATATTGTTACAGAGTCTCCCTGCTGGAAGTTGTGATGGTATAGTGTAGAATCTGTCGAAGACTAGCTTGTATGTCAGGTTTTCACTGCTTCCTTCTCCCACGCATTCTGTCACTTAGTGACTGGTTTTGCAAAATAGACAGACAGATCCCCATAGAACCAGCTGCCAGTACCCTTATGCTATCTTTGTAGGCTGCCAGGTTTAGCAGAACCCAAGTCATCACGCAATAGCCACATAGGCATATGCCTAATAAGACCCCCTAAGGTGAAAAGGACAGCCCCTTCCCCCTGCTCAACAAGCCCAGCACCTTACATTTGATAGTGACTATGCTTGGTATCTCAGCTCAACCCTATTCACTTCAATGGGGCTCAGGGGCACCTAGGCCATGTAACCAATGAACGTGACGTCACATGGCCTAACAGCTGATTAGCATGGGACCTGGGTGTGGGACCCCCCCGATCAGATACTGATGACCAATCCAGAGGATAGGTAATCTGTAGCAAAGTCTCAGAAAACCCCTTTAACATTCCAGCACCATACTAGAAAAGGCACAACCATAACAAGAAACCCACAAAAGGCAAAAACCTCTACACATAATGGAGATCATATAGTAACGCCTACTATCAGACAGCACTATTTTGAATCAGGCAATTTGCATCAGTATTTGAAAGACAAAATGAGAAGTGAATAAAAAAGAAAAAAACACTTTCTGCATTTCATATTTCCTATAGACCTGCAGAAAATAGCTTGAGTTGGTAATATTACTGCAAAAAAAAAAAAAAAAAAAACGCTAAAGTGCAGAAAAACACCACAAAAAAACTCTGTGAAAGCACCCTTAGGGTATTTTCATAAATTATTTTATAGCGGTGTACCATTCTTGCAGCATTTTTATATGGGGATAGATGTCACTTTGTGCAGTTACACACCAGGGAATGTGTGGAAGATCGGAGTGGTAATTATGGCCCGGCAGGTGTATTTGGTACTTACAGGTCACAGTGATGATCTCTCCCTCTGTGGCGAAGCAGTGTCAGGAGAGGGCACCCTTCCTTTCCATGGGGCACTCCCTGGAGTTGGAGCTCCTGCCTGGTGGTAGTTGGAGTGCCCTCTTGATGTTAGGTGTTTAAGTGCAAGGCAGAAGAGCAGTTGTAATGACTATATCAATAAATAAGACTCTATTTATTAAAGTACAGATTGGGACTAGTAGTACATCTGGCAGGAAAAGGGCACAGTTTCAAAGCATATAACACGGTTCACTCCTTTCCATATAGCAACATATGAACAGCAGCAATAATGAGGGTTGTAGTATTCCTTCTCTTTGTCTCTCTCTTAAGTCTCTCTGAAGAACTATAGGCATGCAATGAGGTTCTTATTGAATGTCTCTACAATTCCCAGGCTGAGGGGTGCAGATATAGGATATGGTTGGCCAAAGCATCTCAAAGTGTGGAAAGGTGCATTAGTAATGTTCCCTTTCATAGCAGCAAAGTCTCTCGGCCATAAACGTGCACAATACCTTGCTGTCTAAGGGCTCTTTCACACTAGCGTTTTTGTTTTCCGTCCTAGAGTTCCGTCCTTGGGGCTCTAGGACGGAAAGATACTGATCAGGATTATCCTATTGCATCCTGAATGGAGAGCAATCCGTTCAGGATGCATCAGGATGTCTTCCGTTCAGTATGTGAACGTTCTTTGAACGTTGACAAAAGCGCAGCATGCTGCGGATTTGTCTCCGTCCAAAAATCCGGAAGACATGCCGTAACGCCGGATCCGGAATTAATGCCCATTGAAGTGTATTAATCCGGATCCGGCTTTAAGCTAAACGTCGTTTCAGCGCATCGCCGGATCCGACGTTTAGCTTTTTCTCAATTGTTACCATGGCAGCCAGGAAGCTAAAGTCCTGGTTGCCATGGTAAAATGTAGTGGGGAGCGGGGGAGCAGTATACTTACCATCCGTGCGGCCCCCGGGGCGCTCCAGAGTGACGTCAGGGCGCCCCACACGCATGGATCACGTGATTCATGGGCATGGGGCGCTCTGACGTCATTCAGGAGCGCCCCGGAGCCGCACGGACTGTAAGTATACCGCTCCCCCGCTCCCCCGCTCCCCGCTCCTACTATGGCAACCAGGACTTTAATAGCGTCCTGGCTGCCATAGTAACCTGAAAGCATTATTAGAAGACTGATCAGGATCCTGATCAGTCTTCTAATGCTTTCAGGTGACTTGCGTTCTGATGGATCCGGCGGGACGGAAGTGTGAAAGAGGCCTAATTCCAATAAATGGCCTTGAGGTCCTATATTTTCTAATTTCCTTCTCTCTGGAGCACTTTGATGAAAATTGCCTCCTTGACCATAGAGTCTCAGAGATGGGGATTCTCTTAATTAAGGTCTAGCTCTGAGGAGCTTACACTTGTATGTCTTCACTGTAGCAGAACAAGAACTCTCCTGCACAGATAACTAACTAGAGAGCGGACCCAGGTCCATCTCCCTGCAACGTAACACAGTGAACCAAGGTGTTAACCATTTATTGTCAATACATAGCTGTTAACTCAACAATATAACATTACAGCAATTCACCCTTTGCAGTAACTCTTCTGGGGTACTGCAATTACATTTTTACCCATTGTTAAAATAAAACAATGGGGGGTTGGAATTTATCAAGACATACCAGAATTCTGGATTTAAAAAGTTGCAAAATAGGGCTTTGTGACTTTTTGGGCTTACTAGCGCAGACGTTTTTGGACATTTCGCATTTTTCACCATGCATTCCATTTTTAATAAGTGGGCATGGTTACCTGTTTACCAGCTGATTCTGTCGATTTAAAATTGGAAAAACTCTTGTAAATTTTATGTTTCTTGTCTGGTTCTGATTTTAGCTTGGCTATTTGACTACCTTCTGTCTTGCAATTTAGTAATGTATTGTCTGCTTGGTTCCGACCCATTTCCATAGGACTCCTTCTCTGTGTTGTTCTGTCTCTGTGTGTGTATGTCTTGCACTTTAGCAGATTAGGGAACATTGACCAGTTGACTACTAACAAAAAGTTAGGGATATATGGCTTCCAGGTGAAATTTATGGAAAACGTAAAAAGTTCACGCTACAGTAATATTAAATAATTTCCTCATCTCAAACAATTTATTGAAACAAAAGCCAACGACAGTGGTGGGTATACCCCCACAAATGTCAATGTCTCAATAACTTGTCATGTGGCCTTGAGCATCAATTACAGCTTTACAACAACATCTCATACTGTTCACAAGTTGACTTATTATCTGCTGAGACATGGCATCTTACTCTTCTTGAAGGGCGGCCTTCAGATCATTGAGGGGTACTCTGGGGTACACAGTTTTGAGTGTAGTTCCCTGGAGCAAGGAGTACTTTGACATTTGAACATTTGCCTATTTCCCCTATGCAAAGTTAAAACTTCTTACTTTATTTCACCTAAAAGTGTTAACTTGCACTGAATAATACTGTGTAACTGTTTGTAGTTCATGCTCCGATGCTCTCCTTTCCTCTGCACTAAATCGCATGGGGCTGCCAGGAAGCTCGGTGATGTCACCGGCACTGCTGGGCGGGCTTTAGCGCTGCCCTAGCCTGTAAAACGGTAACGCTAAAGCACACCCATCAGAGCCGGTGACGTCACTGAACACACTGCCAGGTGGAAGCTTCCGCCCGCCAGTGTGTTACTGTAAACAAAAGAGCCCTTGCCCAATATTTAAAAAGGATCCAAAAACAGAGCCTGGAAACTATAGGATGGTAAGTTTAACATCAATCGTGGGTAAACTGTTTGAAGGTTTTTTAGGGGATGCTATCTTAGAGCACCTCAATGAAAACAAGCAAATAACGCCTTATCAGCATGGCTTCATGTGGGATCGGTCATGCCAAACTAATTTAATCAGTTTCTATGAGGAGGTAAGTTCTAGACTTGACAGCGGCGAATCAATGGATGTCGTATATCTGATTCTGGACTTCTCCAAAGCATTTGACACTGTACCTCATAAAAGGTTAGTATATAAAATGAGGATGCTCGGACTGTGAGAAAATGTCTGTATGTGGGTACGTAACTGGCTTAGTGATAGAAAACAGAGGGTGGTTATTAATGGTACACACTCAGATTGAGTCACTGTCACTAGTGGGGTACCCGGGTACCTCAGGCGTCAGTATTGGGCCCTATCCTCTTCAATATATTTATTAATGATCTTGCAGAAAGCTTGCATGGTAAAATGTCAATTTTTGTAGATGACACTAAACTGTGTAAAGTAATTGACACGGAAGAGGACAGTATACTGCTACAGATGGATCTGGATAGATTGGAGGCTTGGGCAGATAAATGGCAGATGAGGTTTAACACTGACAAATGTAAGGTTATACACATGGGAAGGAATAATGCAAGTCATCCGTACATACTAAATGGTAAAACACTGGGTAACTCTGACATGGAAAAGGACCTAGGAATTTTAGTGAACAGCAAACCAAGCTGTAAAAACCAGTGTCAGGCAGCTGCTGCCAAGGCCAATAAGATAATGGGTTGCATCAAAAGGGGCATAGATGCCCGTGATAAGAACATAGTCCTACCACTTTACAAATCACTAGTCAGACCACACATGGAGTACAGTGTACAGTTCTGGGCTCCTGTGAACAAGACAGACATAGCAGAGCTGGAGAGGGTTCAGAGGAGGGCAACAAAAGTAATAACTGGAATGAGGGACCTACAATACCCTGAAAGATTATCAAAATTAGGGTTATTCACTTTAGAAAAAAGAGGACTGAGGGGATGTATAAATATATCAGGGGTCAGTACAGAGATCTCTCCCATTATCTATTTGTGATAAGGGGACATCCTCTGCGTCTGGAGGAAAGAAGGTTTGTACACAAACATAGAAGAGGATTCTTTACGGTAAGAGCAGTGAGACTATGGAACTCTCTGCCTGAGGAGGTGGTGATGGTGAGTACAATAAAGGAATTCAAGAGGGGCCTGGATGTATTTCTGGAGTGTAATAATATTACAGGCTACAGCTACTAGAGATTGGTCGTTGATCCAGGGAGTTATTCTGATTGCCTGATTGGAGTCGGGAAGAAAAATTTTTCCCCTTAAGTGGGGAAAATTGGCTTCTACCTCACAGGGTTTTTTATGCCTTCCTCTGGATCAACTTGCAGGATAACAGGTCAAACTGGATGGACAAATGTCTTTTTTCGGCCTTATATACTATGTTACTATGTTACTATATGACACTTGGGTGCCTCCCACCTCCCTTAAATGTGCCTGGAGTTATGTGGCATTCATCATCCGATTCCGCAGGGCATTGTTCACAATGAAGTGGTCATTATTGTGGGATTTGGCCAAAGGACATTCACTTCTATGTTTTTCTTTGACTCTTCCAGTCTCTCTGTATCTCTGTTGCAACCTACTGAAGACACTTTGTGGCACAATAAGCTCAGTGACCACTTCCGTCTGAGAACATCCTGCTTGAAGCCTCACAATGGCATGGTACGGTTGATCAATTGTTAGGTGTCGTCTTGGTCTCATGATGTCAAAATGTGAACATCATGATGAGGAGTACTGTTTAAATACCAATACTAATTAAACCAGCAAATTTATTGGTTGATTCATGGATCATACTCCTGTTGTGAATTTTGCCATTAAGCTCTTTGTGAGGCCTCTTGCACACGACCTGTGCTGGCCAGGCCCGTGCTGCGGACCTCAAATTTCGGTCTGCAATGCACGGGCACCGACCGTGGGGCAGCCGCATGCGGATGCAGACCCATTCACTTGAATGGGGTCCGCGATCCGTCCATTGCGCAAAAAAATAGAACGAGTTCTATTTTTTTGCAGAACGGAAGCACGGAACAGAACCCCACGGAAGCACTCCTTAGTGCTTCCATGGGGTTCCGTTCCGTGCTTCCGTGCTACCGTTCTTTTCCGCACCGCATCTACGGATTTGCGGACCCATTCAAGTGAAAGGGTCTGCACCCGTGATGCGGAATGCACACGGCCGTGTGCAAGAGGCTTTATACAACAGAAAGTTGTGCAAAAAGTACTGAATCATTGAACAGTTGGACATGCGCATTCAAAACTTTAGAGAAGGTCACATTAAGTTCACCTGTAAAGCTTAGAGTGCATTTTAGGTTCATCCTGAAACTTCACCCACAATCCAAATATCCCTAACTTTTTGTGATATTTAATTTATAAACTACTAGCAGAAATAATAAAGGAATGGCACATCTTAGGCCTCTTTCACACTTGCATTGTGAAGATCCGGCGTGCACTTCCGTCGCCGGAATGCACGCCGGATCAGGCACAACGCAAGTGAACTGAAAGCATTTGAAGACTGAACAGTCTTCAAAATGCTTTCAGTGTTACTATGGCAGCCAGGACGCTACTAGCGTCCTGGTTGCCATAGTAGCAGTGGGGAGCGGGGGAGCGGCATACTTACATTCCGTGCGGCTCCCGGGGCGCTCCTGTATGACGTCAGAGCGCCCCGCGCGCATGGATTACGTGATCCATGCGATCACGTGATCTATGCACTGGGGCGCCCTGACGTCATCCTGGAGCGTCCCGGGAGCCGCATGGAATGTAAGTATGCCGCTCCCCCGCTCCCCCCACTGTTTACTATGGCAACCAGGACTTTAGCGTCCTGGCTGCCATAGTAACCATTGACAAAAAGCTAAACGTGCGGAAACGACGTTTAGCTAAAGGCCGGATCCGGACTAATGCCCTTCAATGGGCATTAATTCCGGATCCGGCGTTGCGGCATGTCTTCCGTATTTTTGGACGGAGACAAATCCGCAGCATGCTGCGCTTTTGTCAACGTCCAAAAAACGTTGACATACTGAACTGATGCATCCTGAACGGATTTCTCTCCATTCAGGATGCATGGGGATAAAACTGATCAGTAGCTTTCCGTCCTAGAGATCCGAGGACGGATCTCTAGGACGGAAAGCTAAAACGCTGATGTGAAAGAGGCCTTAGAGTAACAAAAACAGATGCTCCAGAATTGTTATTACATGGGTAATGCACATAGTCAATAACGATGAACCAAACCAAAGAAGCATCCCTCCTCATAGGTACAGCACCCTTCCACTAATAAGCTGTTAAAAGCAACTACTTTATTATTCCTTCTTAAAATTATATACGTATGGTACAAATTAGCGCTTATTAAAAACTTGAACCCTATTCCATTTGAACTGCTTGTGTGTACACACACAATTCCTGCATTCACTGTAATATATATATATATATATATATATATATATATATATATATTTGCCAGCACTTTGTGACAAAGGTGCATCTGGGTGTTACCAGTTTAGGTTGTGTCCCTACATAGTGTGACATTATTAAATCAGTGCTGTCAGATTGTGCAGGGACACACCACCAACTGCTGGCAATTCATTCATAAACGTATTGCATGAATAATAGTCTTAAGAAAAGATGCCCCAGAACTGATATTACATTTTGAGTGCAGTTACTATAACAGACATGTCAGGAGAGGTGACAGGTCCTCATATACAAAGTTTGGTGGCCTGTAAGGAAACCCACTTAAATACAAACTGATCCAAAAGGTGCTGGTCTTCAGTGATCGACAACAATACAATCAACACCTTTGATTAAGGGTACATTCACGCGTCCGTAGAATGGGTCCGAATCCGTTCCTCAACATTGCGGAATAGATCCGGACCATTAATTTTCAATAGGGACGGAAAGGAGGCGGACAGCACACAGTGTGCTGTCCGCATCCGCATTTCTGGTCCGCGGCTCCGGAAAAAATAGAGCATGTCCTATTCTTGGAATGATCTATTAAATGCTGGCAATGTGCAGCGTCAGTGTTTTGGGGTCCGCAATTTGCGGACCGCAAAACACTACAGACGTCTGAATGGACCCTAAAGCTGGATTTACATTAACATTCCTTCCCGACAGTCAGCTGCTCTTTTAGTGAAGGAGACCGTGCATTTACATGTAGCGATCTAATTCACTGTATCAGGATGACGGATCGGTATTGCGATTCCTCCTCCTCATACAGAATCATGGTTTCTAAGCAGCAGAGTGTTGCCCAGAAACTATGGTCGGTGGTGTCTGCATGAACGACTGGATCACGCGATGAACAAAGGCTGTAAGATCTATAAAAGAAGGTCATTGCTGTACACACAACTTTTATGCTGCTGAGGGCTTGCCTTTGGACTGTACAGTGCCACTGCCAAATGCTGCATTAGGCCCCTTTCACACTTGCGTTGTGTGGATCCGGCCATGCGGATAGACGGATCCGTCTTGTATTTTTTTCACTGTTTTAAAGGTCTGCGCATGCGCACACCTGAAGGACGGATCCGTCCTTCAGTCTTTTTTTAATGCCGGATCCGGCCCCAATGTAAGTCAATGGGACTTAAGGCCTGATCAGGCGTTCAGTCATGTGTTCAGGCTTTTCAGGACGGAGATAAAACCGCAGCATGCTGCAGTTTTATCTCCGTCCTGAAAAGTCAAAAAGACTGAACTGAAGACATCCTGATGCATCCTGAACGGATTTCTCTCCATTCAGAATGCATTGGGATAATCCTGATCAGTATCTTTCCGTCCTAGAGCCCCGAGGATGGAACTCTAGGACGGACAGTAAAAACGCTAGTGTGAAAGCACCCTTATACAAAGAAAGGCCTCTAGCACACGACCGTATGGCTTTTTCAGTGTTTTGCGGTCGGTTTATAATGGATCCGTGGTTCAGTTTTTAGTTTCCGTTGTGTTTCCATTTCAGTTCTGTTCTGTTTTTACGTTTGGCATATACAGTAATTCCATAAAAAAAATTGGGCTGGTCTTAAAATTTTCAATAGATTGTTCTGCAAAAACGGAACGGATACGGAAGACATACGGATACATTTCCACATGATTTCCGTTTTTTTTTTGCGGACCCATTGACTTGGGGCTCATGCACACAACAGTATTTTCTTTCCGTTTCCGTTCTATTTTTTTTGCGGATCGTATGCGGAACCATTCACTTCAATGGGGCTGGAGAAAATACTGAAGGTACTCCGTGTGCATTCCGTTTCCATATTTCTGTATTTCCGTTCCGCAAAAAAGTAGTGCATGTTCTATTATTGTCCACAAATCACGGTCTGAGGCCCCATTCAAGTCAAGGGGTCCGCAAAAAATACGGAATGCACATGGAACACATCCGTATGTCATCCGTATTTTGCGGATCCATACTGTAGAAATGCTATGTCCAGCACATATTGCTCATGTGTTTGGTGATTAATAAGTTACTGTTTCAGTATACGATCCGCAAAAAACGGATCAAATACGGAAACAATACGGATATGTTTTGTGCAATAACGGAATGGAAGAGGACTTAAATTAGAGGAAAAAAAACCTCAGATACTGAACAACGGATCCGTGAAAAACGGACCGCAAAACACACATGGTCGTGTGCATGGAGCCACTAAACGTGATTTGCGGACAAGAATAGGACATGTTCTATATTTAAACGGAGCGGAAACAGAAGGCATACGGAGACACCAGTATTTTTTGCAGACCCATTGAAGTGAATGGTTCAGTATATTGTCAGTATACTGAACTGAAAAAACTGCCAGTATACGGTCCGCAAAATACTGTCATGTGCATGAGGCCTAACACAGGGGATAAAAGGCGCCACTGCCGAGTTACATTCCTGATAAGGAATGCTCCAGATAGTCAAGAGTCCATTTGTCCTAACTTGTGCCATCAATAAAAATTTTTGCAGTGTTTTTAACTGTATTATGAAATGTACTTTATACTATATAAAGCATTTTTTTTTTTATTTAGCCATTGTCTTTTTTATTGCTTTGGGCATGTTTTTAAAAAAGCAGAATGCTGTAGTTATGCCGGTTTTCTGATGCCCCCAAAACGTGCAGAACGCATAAAGGCTTTCTTCCCCCACACTTTTTTGTGGCTTTTTTTCCCTGACAAAAAAACATGATTTTTATGCATTTTTTTTTTTTTTTTCCAAACATAATTTTTATTGGTTTTCCAAAACATCATGAGAAATACACGGTAATCATGCGTGTAAAGACAGTATAAACATTGATCTTTCATAAAGTACATGATGCTTCTGATTTAGTGTCATGCATAAGTCAAGACAGTAATACATGACTTCTAAATTGAAATCAACTGACCCCCCCCCCCCAGCCCAGAAACACAGTGTATACATCCATTATATACCTCGTCCCGTAACCTAACGACCACCGCTACTCTCCCTTGCTCTCAGTTCCAGCTTTCCCAGTGTACCTTTTAGCTGTTCTTTTAGGTACCACTCTGTGGATACATATGGCCTAATCACCTGCTCAATCTCTTCCATGGTTAAAATTTGTACAATAAAACTCCTCCATTTCTTCATGAGCCTACCTATGTCAGTTTCTTTATTATGTAAAGCTTCCATAAATTCCATCTGAAGACACCAACGTACTTGGGATACCACCTCATCTATTGTAGGTAAAGAGGGTCTCAGCCAGTGGCACAACAAACATCTCTTTGCTGCCAATATGCAAAGGTGCATAACTAGCGGTATCCTGCCAGATTCAGTCCAATAATGTAATAAGAGGGTTTCTGCTGACAAAGTTATCTTAATTTCTAGGTTGTCAACACCCCACTGCACAAAACCCTTCCAAAACTCATGCACTCGATTACACATCCATAACCCGTGATACATATCAGTGTCACTCTCCTGACACTTAGGACATCTAGTCAGTTTATTTAACATCCTCGCGTTTGGGGTATCAAAAAAACCATAGATTGCCCTATGCATTACCTTAAACTGGGTTTCTCTCCATTTCTCACAAGGCGCGGCCTTCCTCACTTCCATCCACCCTCGCACAATGTCTTTTTCCAAATCAGGGAGGACTAGCGTCTTTTTCCATTTCTTGAATACATGCAAGGCTAAGGAATCCGACTGCAATTTGTATATCATATGTGCAAGATCAGCCAGAGAGACACGGTTAGTTTTAGACAATTTAAGGGCGTCGAATTGATTAGACGGGAATTCCTTAGAGAGATCTCGTACTCTAGGTTTTACAAAATTAATAACCTGCATGTATGCCAAAAAATGTTTACCTGCCAGACCATATTTTGAGCGCATTTCATTAAAGGTCATATACCTATTCTCCAATTCCTGCCACAGGTCTCCCACAAATCCGATCCCTCGTCTCTTCCACTCCTGAAACTGTTTATTTTGGTTTCCTTGGACAAATTCCGGGTGACCCCATAAAGGCATGTATTTTGATAAATTGAAAGCCAGGCCGTATTCCTTCCTCACCACCTTCCATGTGGCCACTGTATCCCTAGCTACGACACTACCCTTGGCCTGCCAAGGAAGTTTAGCATATGGCGTATGCAATAAAGCTGCCACATTCCATGGTTTCAATAAGTGTGACTCCAACTCCCAATTGGAATAACGGCTGGATTGAGTGATCCAGTCAATACAATGTCGAAATATCCCAGCGATATTATAGCGTCTAACGTCGGGAAAATTTACTCCTCCCTCTGCCTTTGCTGATTGTAACTTCCTTAATGAAATTCTAGCTTTTTTCCCCTGCCAAATAAAGCAAGAGAAGGCCGACTCCAAGGTCTTAATGTCTGCATGTTTGAGCAAAATTGGAATCGTCTGCAACGGGTATAATAATCGAGCGAAACTGATCATTTTTATTAAGTGACAGCGGCCTAGCAAGGATAGAGGGAGTTTCATCCATCCCTCCAGCTCCGTCAATATCTTCCTGATTAGAGGAGGGTAATTAAGCTTATATACCATATCCGGTGATCTGCCTATCAGAATTCCTAGGTATTTAATGTTAGCAGAATTTATTTTTACAGGAAGATGTTGTCCCATCCAGGCTAAATCCCCCTGGGACAAACGTAAGGGCAACAATTCACTTTTGTCCGTGTTGATTTTAAAACCTGAGAACTCACCATATTCTGACAATACTTGCAGTAGTACGGGAACATCTCTTTTAGGATTATCTAAGAAGAACAGAAGGTCATCAGCAAACAGGGTGTGTCTTATCTCCTTGTCTCCCACTGTGATGCCTTCGATCTGTGAAGTGGTCAGCAAAAATCTAGACAGAGGTTCCAGAACTAGATTGAATAGCAGCGGTGACAACGGGCACCCCTGCCTGGTCCCTTTCTCCAGAGCAAAGGCAGGTGACAAGAATCCCGGGGTATTGACCCTTGCCTTCGGATTGGCATATAAGACTGTCAGGAATGCCCGAAAACCACCATCGAAGCCATAAGTATCCAGAACGAGGTCCATCCACCCCCAGCTTACATTATGAAAAGCTTTTTCAGCATCTATGCTTAGTATTGCTGAGGATGGATGGAACCCCGGCCTAAGTTTCACTTCATCCAGAACTGTCAAAACTTTTCTGATATTTGTCACCGCCGCCCTTCCCTTGACAAACCCAACCTGAGGCGTAGCTATGAGTTTCGGCAGTATCTCCCCCAATCTGTCAGCCATTAATTTAGATAGGATTTTAATATCTACGTTTATAAGGGAGATTGGTCTATACGATGATGCTAGTAAGGGATCCCTGCCAGGTTTTGGCAGGAGCTTAATGTATGCTGTATTCATTTCATTCGGTATGCCAACCCCTGCCAAGTAGCTATTATAAAGTGAGGTGAGAATAGAACCCACTCTGTCACCCAAGATCTTAAAAAACTCCCCAGAATATCCGTCAGGTCCCGGCGCTTTGCCACATTTCCGATTAGATATAACCTTAAGAACCTCCTGAGAAGTGATGGGCTCATTCAGTCTGAGGAGATCTTCTTGTGATAGTTTCGGTAGTTTTAATTTCCGTAGCCACTCCCTCCCCTTATCTATACTTTGCGGTCCTGCGGTATACAACTTACTATAATAGTCGCCCAAAATCTTATTTATGCCCCTGGGGTTAGTCTCCACCGTACCTGAATCCGTCTTCAGAGCCAGGATTGGGGAAGCGCTATTATAACCCTTCGCAAGCCGTGCTAACAGCCTGCCGGCCTTATTCCCATACCTGTACAATCTGGCATCTGCCTGGGTCCTAAAGTAAAGCTCTTTCTGCTTTAGCCAGAATTCATAGGCCGATTTTGTCTCCTTCCAGGTTCTCTCATTCTCAGGGGACGGGGCCACTTGAAAAGTGTTATATGCTTGTTTCAATTTCTGACTATGCGTGGCTATATTTTGATTTAGCTTTTTCTTTGTACTAATACCATAAGCTATTAGCCTTCCCCTTAAGTCTGCCTTGGCGGCATCCCAGGTCAGCTGCAGATTATTCGGGTCATCATTCATCGACATATAGTCATCCCACCATCCTAATAGCAGCTTATGAAAATCTTCCCTACCATACATACCCGACGGGAATCTCCATAAAAAATCTTCCCCTCTGGGAATGGTATCAGTAATTTGAGTCATAACTATCGCGTGGTCCGAGATCACCATGTCTGCTATGTCCGCAGTTTGGCATTTATGCACTAATGATTCTGACACCAAGATGTGATCTATACGGGACCAGGAATGGTGAGCCTCAGAATAAAATGTGTAATCCCTGCCCTCAGGGTGGAACCTGCGCCACACATCAATTAGCGACACAGCCTCCACCATGCGGCACAGCACGGTATTCTGGAGTTTCAGCTCTTGCCTGTGTTCTCTGTCATGTTTCCTATCGGCCATATTATCCATCACTAAGTTCATATCCCCTCCTACAATCATATCACGGATTGGATCCAGGAGTAGCTTATCCTTAAGGTTAGAAAAAAACTCAGCATGGCGATCATTTGGGCCATAGATACAATACAGACTAAGGAGACCTGTGGCAGACTTGAGAGTGACCTGTACCAATCGCCCCTCCTCATCCGCGACATGAGACTGAATCGTATACGGCAAACCTTTCTTCAGCAGGATCAAGACTCCTGCTTTGCGCGCCACTGACTGAGACCCCAGCACCCTATCGACCCACAACTTCCTCATCCTCCAGAAATCCCTCTCCTCCAGATGAGTCTCCTGCAATAAAGCTATGTCTGCTTTACAGCGCTTCAAGTGGCGGAGCACCATCATCCTTTTATGGGGCGATCGGAGCCCTTTCACATTCCATGAGATGATATTAACCATAATCATGGAGCAAGGGTGACCTCAAGAGCTGGAAAGCCGGGACATAAGCTACCTGTCCGTACACTGTAAGAATACATACTAAACATCCTACCCAAAACTTTTCCCACCCCTCCCTCCCACCCAACCTCCCTCCAACAGCAAAAGAGTAACAGCGCAGGATACGCACACGCCTCACGCTTACCCTAACCATCCTGCATAGGTGTATTTTCCGAACTTCACTTCTTCCCACCATGGTGGGCACACCAAACAGCATCAATAAACATATCGGACTCCGACCCCCCTCCCTCTCAAAAAGTGCAAAACCTTGTGTTTAAGAATAACAGAACAGTTATAGCAAAATAACCCGATGATCATCTTCAATGTCCCTTAGTAGAAAAATTCCCGATAAACATGTAAATAGCAAACTAAAGTCTGAGAACAGCATCTCAGCATCCCGTTAAACCGACGGGGTAGACAAAAGAAGGACTCATACCACCTGGTCGCGATTCGACCAGTAAAAGTTCTGTCCTCAGGTCGCCCACCGGGCTTTCTTGCGTTGCTCCTTAGGGGATTCCCTCTGTGTAGCACCACGGTCCGTTTGGGCAGGCAGACGTGCCTCACGTGAGGATGGGGATCCCGATGTGCTTCTCCCGTCTCCGTCGCAGTCGTCCATCAGGGAAAGGCCCTCCGCTGCTTCTTGTGGAGTAAAATAGGTCTTCGTACCCCCGCCCTGGTGGAAGATCTTCAAGGTGGCGGGAAACAGCAGGGCAAAGCGCACTTTTCTGTTAAACAGGTCAGAACATATCTCCGAGAAGGCTCGTCTCTTCTTCAGGACTTCTGCTGAAAAGTCATTAAACAATAAGATGGTGTATCCTCTAATCTGTACCGGGGACTTTATTTGCTTGTAGGCCCGCAGTATCATTGCTTTGTCCGCATAATTGAGGAACTTCATAATTACTTGCCTGGGTCTACGGCCCAACCCCGGCTTATCAGTCTCGATATGGCGTAGGTCTGGGCCTACTCGATGAGCACGTTCAACTGTGCACAGAACTTTGAGGCCCACCGCCTCTGGGAGTTCTCTTTCACAGATAATCAGCAACTCCTGTGGGGGAATGTTTTCTGGTAGGCCCAAGAGGCGTAGATTACTTCTACGAGAACGATTTTCGAGTTCGTCCACTTTGTCTGCCAGCCTCTTAATTTCTCTCGTAGCCTCTTTCAGCGCCGACTGCGCCGTCAGGATTTCCGACGCCACTGCAGAGTATTGCGCCTCTAAGTGGTTTAGCTGCGTAGAGTGCTGGGCGATATCTGCCTTAATAAGTTGTATTGCCTGTGTCACTACTGAGGACAGTGACTCCTGTAAATCAGGTAGTATGCGGGCAGCAACCTCTATAGCAAGCTGCTTGTAGTCGATCCCCTCTTCATCTCCTGGGTCCTCCTCCCGTCCTAGGTGCGGATCGATATTCGGAGCCTTCTCTGTTGCAGGCGCCATCACAGGCGTGTCTTGTGCGGGCTTAGAGGGTTTTCGGTTAGATTTGCTCCCCATAGCTCTGAGGTAACGATCCATGTACAGTGTCAAGACACCTGTACCCGTCTGCAAAGATTGACTGGGATCAAGTCCCACTGTGAGAGGAGCTGTATCTCCGAGGGAGGTTTTAGTCGGGAGCTCACTCACATGCGGCCACTCATGGCGGCGCCGGAACCGGAAGTCCCGATTTTTATGCATTTTTAACAAATGTACTTTGGGTAGCTTTTTGTTAAAAATAGATTTTGTCATGGATTTTTTCAGGGTTTTCAGGGTTTTTATCCATACCAAGAGCATGCTGCATTTTGGAAAAAAACATAATTGACCTAAAAAGTGCACAAAATTTGTAGAGATTCCTTATTCTCATACTGTGAAGGAGATCACTGCATGTAAATGCAGCTTTCTCCTTCACTGAACGAGCAGCTGACTGTCCGGAAGGAACGCTTCATTCCCGACAATCGGCTGCTCCTCGGCCAGTGTAGACCCACCTTTAGGCTTCATTCACACATTTGTCCTTTTGGTCAGTATTCTGCTTCAGTATATGCAAGCCCAAATCAGGATTTGGTCCAAAACACAGAAGTGGAAGAAATCTCTCTATTATACTTTTTCTCCGTTTTTTTTACGCTCCAGGTTATGGATTAAAGGGGTTGACTGCTTTACTATAAATACAGTGCATTAAATATACATTGTAGCAGTCGAAAGAGTAACATGTTTCCTAACTTTAAATTTTGGTGCAGTTTAGTGTCCTCTACTTACTGTCCATTCTGCATCCTGGACGATATATTGTAGGCCACACAGAATAAATTTAATACTGCGCTTGCGGTGATATATCGGCCTGAATGCACAATGAATGGGAAAACATTACCCTAGGTAAGTTTATACTGCACATGATTCATTTCCTTGAATTCAGAGCATGCACAATAGAGACAGAGGGGTGGGGGCACGCATACAGTCATGGGAGCGTGGGTCAGGTGACTCACCAAAGGTGTGACATAACTTGGATGTGCTGCAGCGCTTGTCCAAGAGAAATCTGTTCAGGGCAGTGAGTAGAGAACGCTGAACTGCACCAGAATAAAAAGTTAGGACACATAGGGGGATATTTATCAAGACTGACAATATCCTCTGCGCTGCCGGGGGATGCACTTCAGTTATGATGTGTATCCTCTTGTAGTCTGTGCACTGAAAATAAAATCTATGCCAACTCGTAGCTGGTGTGGATTTCAGTCATCATTTATGCCAGGAAACTGTTGTTAATGATGATAAATCTGCTGGGGTCAATCACAAACAATTTTGTTCAAATGATGGTTTAAAGAGTCACAAACTGAATTTTCCACTTTTATTACCAGAAAGCTGGTTATGGGGATACTGTTATTTACACTGGTACAGCAGCTCTCGGTTTTATTAAAGTTATCACAAGTGAGATGTGGTTTCTCCACTGTCAGTGAATGTACGCAAGGGGGTTGCCTGGAGTGGAGATTTGACTTTTTAAAAAGACGCATATCATAAATGAGCCATAACACTGTTCTAATCTCTAATCCTGACCAATTTTTCACTCCATTTGTGAAAGTGTCAAAGCTCACCAAATGTCGCACAAAATGATGCACACAACATTGCTTACAACATTTTTACGCCACAAAATCGGCATGGCAAATTTAATAAATGTCTCCATTTATCTATAATAAAGCGGACAATTACTTTCAAATATATTATGATGACAAGTATTCATGCAAGTGATCCGAGCAGCAAAATAGGAGTTAAAACTAGATGATTAACCAGCCAGTCAACAAAAATAGCGTAAAAAAAATGCTTGAGTAATGTGGCGAATGATCAGCAAAATTCAGCTGATCATGCCACACACTTGTGTTTTCAGACGATCATGGTGGAAGCTGTCTGTCACCAAAAATCATTAAATTAAAATTTTCAAGGCATGGTTAACGATATGGCCAAAATTGACTATTTAAGACAATTTTTATGTCTGGGCAGCTTTATGAATTTTGATGCAAAATAAATAAGTGTGAATAAGGATGTCAGGTTTAGTTTTCGTGGTGATCTATAATGTTCTATTTTTCCCCCGTTGGGGTTTACATTATTTAGAATAAATATTTGCAGGTAGCAAAAGAAAATCTCAACTGGTTAATGAGCAATCCCCTAACATGCTAAAGTCTAAGATTGCTTTAACATTACAGAATTTTGGTCAGTATTTGGAAGGCAAAATGAGAAGTGGCTCTAAAATATGGAAGCAGCGCAAATCTCTCCATTATACTTTTGCTCAGTAAGGCTGAGTTCACACGGTTATAAGTTAACATGGTTATAAGGGAAAATAATAGAATTCTTAAATACAGAATGCTTAATAAACGGTCAATTGAGGGTTAAAAAAATAAATAAAAATTTACTCACCTCCTTCAATTGATCACGTAGCTGCCTGTCTCCTGTTCTTTGTTCAGGACCTGTCAATGGACCTGTGGTGACGTCACAGCGCTCATCACATGGTCCATCACCATGGTGATGGACCATATGGTGAGCACAGTGATGTCACCACAGGTCCTTTTCCTGCCAGGGTCCTGAAGAAAGAAGAAGAAAGAAGCCGGGCTGCGCGAACAAGTGGATTAGGTGTATTAAGAATGCTATTATTTTCCCTTATAACTATGTTATAAGGGAAAATAATAAAGATCGGGTCCTCATCGCAATCGTCTCCTAGCAACCATGTGGGAAAATCGCACCGCATCCGCACTTGCTTGCGGATGCTTGCGATTTTCATGCAGCCCCATTCACTTTTATGTGGCCTGCGTTGAAAAACGCACAATATAGAGCATGCTGCAATTTTCACGCAATGCACAAGTGATGCACGAAGCTCATCTGCACAGCCCCATTGAAGTGAATGGGTCCGGACTCAATGCAATGCGTTTCCCCTCACGCATTGCACCCGTGCGGAAAACTCGCCCGTGTGAACCCAACCTTACACTCCTTGTTTGACTTACAGATAATACAGACTATTGATGGAAAATACAGACTGAAATTACTGATATATAAAAGGGGCCTACATCTATTCAAAACCTACACAATTGAAGTACAATAGAATTCTTTCATTTTGCTTTCATTTCGTATTCTGCGCCTGAAAAATGAAAGCTGCTTGTATTATCATTGTTGGTGTTTTAGCAATTTTTCTCAGTATTTTCTTGGTGCTTTTTTGCACCGTTTTAAAAAATTACTTTAAAGTTTATAGTGAGTTATGAAATCCAAAACAAATCGTTTTTTTCCATGGCTTTTTTGCATTATGTCATAGTAACATACATACGTTTGTAAGGCCACATTAACACATACGTGGATTTTCACAGACCATGGTCCGAGAAAACCCAGCTTGCCGTCCTGCTGAGTGTACGAGCGCGCGGCGTCATTGGTTGCTATGACAACGTGCGCTTCGTTCCGCCGCCGCTGTACAGTAACACACTCCTATAGATCATATGAGTGTATTACTGTACAGCGGCGGTGGCACAAAGCGCACGACGTCATAGCAACCAATGACGCCGTGCACTCAGAAGGACGGCAGGCTGGGTTTTCACGGACTGTGGTCCATGAAAAACCACAAATTGTTTGAATGCGGCCTAAGGCTAAAAAAAAGGTATACATACTTCCAGTTCAGTCACCTTGCAAAGTTGATCCAGAGGAAGGCAACAAAAAACAGAAACCTTATGAGGTAGAAGACAATTTTTCTCATTTTAGGGGAACAAAATTCCTTCCTGAATCCAATCTCCACAAATCTAGTAACTATAGCCTGTAATATTATTACACTCCAGAAATACATCCAGGCCCCTCTTGAATTCCTTTATTGTACTCACCATCACCACCTCCTCAGGCAGAGAGTTCCATAGTCTCACTGCTCTTACCATGAAGAATCCTCTTCTATGTTTGTGTACAAACCTTATTTCCCCCAGGCGCAGAGGATGTCCCCTCGTCACAGTCACAGTCCTGGGGATAAATAGATGATGGGAGTGATCTCTGTACTGACCCCTGATATATTTATACATAGTTATTAGATCTATCTTTAGTCGTCTTTTTTCTAAACTGAATAACCCTAATTTTGATAATCTTTCAGGGTACTGTAGTCCACCGATTACAGTTATTACTTTAGTTGCCCTCCTCTGAACTCTCTCTAGCTCTTTTATGCCTTTCTTGGGCACAGGAGCCCAGAACTGTACACAGTACTCCATGTGTGGTCTGACCAGTGATTTGTAAAGTAAAAGGACTATGGGCCAGATTTATCATTAGCTAAAGTCACTTTAATGGAGTGAAAAAGTCTAAAAAAAATGCGCAATCGGTAAAATTGCGCATTTTTTTGCGACTTTTTCAAGCTCTGCACTAAGCTCTCCAGTTTTGTGAAAGTGGGCGTGTTGTCTTATGTAAATGAATCTCTAGACAGATTTACTATTGCAACTATTTAAAAAGTCGCAAAAAAGTCGCAAAAAAATGCGCAATTTCACTCCGGGGGGGGGACCATGCTTATCTTATGCGACTTTTTAATAGAACATGCGACTTTTTTGTAAAGACGTGCGACTTTTGTAAAGCCGCTTACTGAAGGATCAACTGCTACCGTCAATCCACATTTATCACAGTATTAAAGGACCATTAATAAATCTGACTAACTAAAAGTGACTTTGGGCAGATGTAAAAGTGGAGTAAGATGTAAGTGTAATGATAAATCTGGCCCTATGTTCTCATCACGGACATCTATGCCCCTTTTGATGCAACCCATTATGTTAATAACCTTGGCAGCAGCTGCCTGACACTAGTTTTTGCAGCTTAGTTTGCTGTTCACTACAATTCCTAGGTCTTTTTCCATGTCAGTGATACCCAGTGTTTTACCATTTAGTATGTACTGGTGACTTGCATTATTTCTTTCCAAGTGCATAACCTTACATTTATCAGTGTTAAACCTCATCTGCCATTTCTCTGCCCAAGCCTCCAATCTATCCAGATCCATCTGTAGCAGTATACTGTTTTCATTTGTGTTAATCACTTTAGATAGTTTATTGTCATCAGCGAAAATTGATATTTCACTGTGCAGTCCCTCTACAAGGTCATTAATAAATATATCGGGTGGGGGCATGGCCGGAAGCTGATGAGGCCAGTGGTGTAGGTACAGAGCTTCGTCCACTCCAGGCTCCAATTCGCTACACCAGCAGAAATTCAGACCTGCAATGGGCAAGAAAAAGGTGGGAAGGGCCCCTAGAGCGGTGGCAGAAAATGCAGGAGTGCCCCAGTCCCAAACCCCGGACACTTACCTGCAGAGAAGTGCCAAACACGCCGACTCCAAGATGGCGATGCCTCGTGCTATGCGGGTGAGGGAGGATGTGGCACCTCCCGCCCTGTCTCCTCAAACAGCGCGGCTGCCCTCATCTTGCAGCTGCAATTCCTGTCCCCTGAGCACACAGCCTCCTGTCCCCCTGAGATCCTCCAACATGTAGAGAGAGGGGATACATGCCATTATGTCCCCCAGACAGTCTCTAATGCCCAATGGATGCATGAAACTGCCTCACAGGCAGTATGCCCTGCGTCTGACGACTCTGCTGCAGAGACACCCTCACTGCTACAGGAGGACATCACAGGGTTAACCCCTCCTGCACCCTCACAAGGTTGCCCCTATACAATGGGGGGCGCCCAGCCACCCCCTATTGGAGACCCTTACATTTGGGTAGTGAGACATGGAGAACCCCCCTCCCTCATGGCAGAGCTGCAACAGTGCATCAGCCACAGCTACAGTTGGGAGACCTCTTGCCCCCCATGATACCATGCCCCCCCAGCTGCCTCCTCTCCCTCAGAGATCTGGCAGACCCAGCAAGCTTCAGGACTAACAGTCCTCGCCCAGCAATGCCTCACTGCGTCTGCGGACACTGGCATACCGCAGAAATGGCGGTCCCGCTCCCCATCTAGGCAGGGTTCTTATCTTCAGATTCTGATGGTCCAAATTCTCCGGCTGAACCCCCCCCCCAATTGGTGGTTCCATATCCAACAATTGCCCACCAAACAGGACTTTTGGGCCCTATTTTCAAAACTAATAGACGCCTTTAAAAAGGAATTGGCAGCGGTGAGACAAGATGTACAAAGTGTGGGCCACCACTTTGGCCAGTACGCTTCATGTACAGTGATTCGCACGCTCCAAAAGCAAACACTTTCACATACCCTCCAATTACACGACTTGCAAAACCATGTGGAAGATCTAGATAATAGAGGTCGCCGTTACAATATTAGGGTGCATGGGGTACCGGAGGCCCAAGGAGAGGAGGATGTTCGATCTACTCTGCTTACTATCTTTAATACTGTTCTGGACCACCCTCTGTCGCATCCCATCTTAGTGTACTGTGCACATAGGACACTCAGACAAAAATAGCTGGAGGGATCTCCGCGTGACATCATCTGCTATATTAATGACTTTGGCATTAAGGAGGACATTATGGAGAAGGCACATACGATGCAACAGAGTGGACTACTAGGAAGCTAAGGTGTCCTTATTTCAGGACCTCTCCTCGATTACCCTCCAAAAGAGCAGAGCCTTGAAATGCTTATTGGATTTACTTCCCAAGCACTCTATCCACTACCGCTGCAGTTTTCCCTTCAGACTCACCGCACGCAAAAACGGCAGCACAGCAGTCATCAAGAATCCGGAAGACCTTCCTGACTTCTGCGCCCGTCTTGCTCTCACTCCACCACAGCTGTCTGGGACGTGCCTGCCAGTCTACTTTCAATCCCGGCTACTTGGACCACTGTAGGTCCCGGCAAATGACGGATGGGAACAGCAGAGGTGGAGAAGGGAACCAGACCCCCCCCCCCCCCCCTTAGAAGGTTTCTCTTCTGGAGTGCAATTGTTTTTTCTCTCCTGGTCTCCTTCTCTAATTAGGTTTTCACTTCTTCCCTCACTGAACAGGTTTTTAAGTTTTATTCTGGTGTTCATTGTAGGTCCCTTTGTCTCTGTGGAGTTCTGGGGCGGAGACTGTAGTCTTGGATCACGGTTGACAAGCTTCCCCTATATCTCCCCAACTGAGTTCATAATATTTGGCTCAGCTACCATTGGTTAGCTGCATTGTTAGTTCTTTCTGCTTTTTCCTGTCCGAACTCCACGGACATAAAGGTCTCAGTTTCTACTATGCCTTTATTGTCAAAATTGTTTTTTGTACATTATTATGTTACCACTGATTTCCTTAGTTTTTTTAAAGTTCTTTTTATAGTTCTTTTCATTTATGTTCTCTCTCCATGCTTGCTATATGTCTCTACCCCTCATAATGGTTGAGTTCTGAGGGGCTATAGAGGGGGCAGCCTGGCACCCATTACCCAACATTCCTCTCTACTACTTTGGCCACGAAAGGTCAGCGGAAAAAAACATGGAACGCTTCACGAATTTGCGTGTCACGCAAATTCGTGAAGCGTTCCATGTTTTTTTTTGCCGACCTTCAGTGACAGGCAAGTCCGCTCCCCAGTCTGCCTACTCTACCTTCATGTAACGAAGAAAATTAAAGCATTGAAGTTTTGAATGACAGTGGTGAGTGCTGCATTTATTTCTCTCTACAACGATACCTGTTCCTAGAATCTGCTTTTGTTTGATGCTGAGCACCACACGATCCTGTCAGCAGCTGGTTGGTCGTTGTTGCATCACCTATTGGGGTGTTTTGGGCGAACTGCAGCAGTGCCGCCGATTTCTTTCTTTCCTTTTTTGTGCATTTTGTAATTGTTCTTTTAAGGGAGATGCAACTTACAGCTGATTATTCCTTCGCCTTTGCTAAACACTGGTTCCCTAGGGTGTTTACAGCCTCTGCTAGCTCCAAGTCCGCAGTTGTTGCAATTCTCATCTCCAAGTCCTGTCCTCTTCAGGTCGACAAGGTTCAAGCCGATCCCTTAGGACGTTGCCTCATTATCCACGGTACTCTGTATGGGGTAAGCTTGCAGCTCTGCGCGGTCTACGCTCCCAATTCAGATCAGCTTGCACTGATCGGCTTTCCTCTCTCCCGACACCTCCATCTAACCAGAGTAAAAGCCTTTCTAGAGGTTTCCATAAAACTTGTCAGCATGCACTCCCTTTATGACCTATGGCGTGTGGATAACTCTACTTTTTGCCACTATACTTATCAATAAACCCATATCTTACCTTAACCCCTTAAGGACCGGGCTCATTTTCACCTTAGGACCAGGCCATTTTTTGCAAATCTGACCAGTGTCACTTTATGTGGTGATAACTTTAAAACGCTTTTTCTTAGGCCTCTTTCACACTAGCGTTGTTAGGATCCGGCGTGCACTTCCGTCGCCGGAATGCACGCCGGATCCTGCACAACGCAAGTGAACTGAAAGCATTTGAAGACTGATCAGTCTTCAAAATGCTTTCAGTGTTACTATGACAGCCAGGACGCTACTAGCGTCCTGGTTGCCATAGTAGCAGTGGGGAGCGGGGAGCGGCATGCCACATTCCGTGCGGCTCCCGGGCGCTCTGAATGACGCCAGAGCGCCCGCGCGCATGGATCACGTGATCCGTGCGATCACGTGATCTATGCACTGGGGCGCCCTGGCGTCATCCTAGAGCGTCCGGGAGCCGCACGGAATGTAAGTATGCTGCTCCCCGCTCCCTACTTCTACTATGGCAACCAGGACTTTAGCGTCCTGGCTGCCATAGTAACCATTGACAAAAAGCTAAGCGTCGGTTCCGGCAATGCGCGGAAGCGACGTTTAGCTAAAACGAGATCCAGACTAATGCCCTTCAATGGGCATTAATTCCCGAGATCGGCGTTGCGGCATGTCTTCCGGATTTTTGGGCGGAGACAAATCCGCAGCATGCTGCGCTTTGTCAACGTCCAAAAAGCGTTGACATACTGAACGGAAGACATCCTGATGCATCCTGAACGGATTTCTCTCCATTCAGGATGCATGGGGATAATCCTGATCAGTAGCTTTCCGTCCTAGAGACCCGAGGACGGATCTCTAGGACGGAAAGCTAAAACGCTAGTGTGAAAGAGGCCTTATCCAGGCCATTCTGAGATTGTTTTTTCTTCACATATTGTACTTCATGACACTTAAAAAAATATCAAATTTACCAAAAATTTTGAAAAATTAGCAATTTTCCAAGTTTCAATTTCTCTACTTCTATAATACATAGTAATACCGCCCAAAAAAGTTATTGATTTACATTCCCCATATGTCTACTTCATGTATCGATCATTTTGGGAATGCCATTTTATTTTTTGGGGACGTTACAAGGCTTAGAAGTTTAGAAGCAAATCTTGAAATTTTTCAGAAATTTTCAAAAACCCACTTTTTAGGGACCAGTTCAGGTCTGAAGTCACTTTGTGAGGCTTACATAATAAAAACCATCCAAAAATGACCCCATTCTAGAAACTACACCCCTCAAGGTATTCAAAACTGATTTTACAAATGTCATTAACCCTTTAGGTTTTCCACAAGAGTTAATGGCAAATGGAGATAAAATTTCAGAATTTCGATTTTTTGGAAAATTTTCCGTTTGAATCCATTTTTTCCAGTAACAAAGCAAGGGTTAACAGCCAAACAAAACTCAATATTTATTGCCCCGATTCTGTAGTTTTCAGAAACACCCCATATTTGGGCATAAACTGCTGTATGGCCAAACGGCAGGGCACAGAAGTAAGGGAACGCCATATGGTTTTTGGAAGGAGGATTTTGCTGGTCTGGATTTTTGACACCAGGTCCCATTTGAAGCCCCCCGATGCACCCCTAGAGTAGAAACTCCAAAAAAGTGACTCCATCTAAGAAACTACACCCCTCAAGGTATTCAAAACTGATTTTACAAACTTTGTTAACCCTTTAGGTGTTCCACAAGAGTTATTGGCAAATGGAGATGAAATTTCGGAATTTCTATTTTTTGTTACCTTGCCTCAAAAAAAGTGTAATATAGAGCAACCAAAAATCATATTTACCCTAAAATAATACAAACAAAACTGCCACCTTATCCCGTACTTTCCAAAATGGGGTCGCTTTTTGGAGTTTCCACTGTAGGGGGTGCATCAGGGGTCTTCAAATGGGACATGGTGTCAAATAACCAGTCCAGCAAAATCTGCCTTCCAAAAACCATATGGCGTTCCCTTCCTTCTACGCCCTGCCGTTTGGCCATACAGCAGTTTACAACCACATATGGGGTGTTTCTGCAAACTACAGAATCAGGGCAATAAATATTGAGTTTTGTTTGGCTGTTAACCCTTGCTTTGTTACTGGAAAAATGGATTAAAATGGATAATTTGCAAAAAAATAGCTGTTTTGGGACAGTTTTGTATTTTTGTTATTTACATCGTTGAACTGACAGGTTAGATTGTGTGCTATTTCTATAGAGCAGGTTGTTACGGACGCGACAATACCAAATATGTCTACTTTTTGGGGTTTTTGTTTCAGTTTTACATAATAAAGCATTTTTGAAAAAATGATTTTTAGTGTCTCCACATTCTGAAAGCCATAGTTTTTTTTTTTTTTTTGGCAATTGTCCTATGTAGGGGCTCATTTTTTGCGGGATGAGATGGCGGTTTGAGTGGTACTATCTTGGGGTGCATATGACTTTTTGATCACTTGCTATTACACTTTTTGTGATGTAAGGTGACAAAAAATGACTTTTTACAAAGTTTTTATTTTTATGTTTACGAGCGTTCACCTGAGGGGTTAGGTCATGTTATATTTCTATAGAGCAGGTCGTTACGAACGCGACGATACCCAATATTTATACTTTTTTTATTTATTTTGGTTTTACACAATAATATCCTTTTGAAACAAAAAAATATGTTTTAGTGTCTCCATAGTCTGAGAGCCATATTTTTTTCAGTTTTTAGGCGATTGTCTCAGGTTGGGTATAATTTTTGCGGGATGAGGTGGCGGTTAGATTGGCACTATTTGGGGAGTCATATGACGTTTTGATCGCTTGCTATTACACTTTTTGTGATGTAAGGTGACAAAAAAAATGGCTTTTTGACAAAGTTTTTTTTTTTTTTTTACAGTGTTTACTTGAGGGGTTAGGTCATGTGATATTTTTATAGAGCAGATTCTTACGGACGTGGAGATACCCAATATGTCTACTTTTTTTAAAAAAATTTTTTACATTTAACACTGAAAAGCATTTTTGAAACAAAAAAAATCATGTTTTAGTCTGAGAGGCATAGTTTTTTTATTTTTTGGGCAATTGTTTTATGAAGGGGCTCATTTTTTGCGGGATGAGATGGTGGTTAGATTGGTACTATTTTGGGAGGCATACGCCTTTTTGATCGCTTTGTATTACACTTTTAGTGATGTAGGGTGCCAAAAAATGGCTTATTTACACCATTTTTTTTTTTTTTTATGGCGTTCACGTGAGGGGTTCAGTCATGTGATATTTTTATAGAGCTGTTTTTTACGGACGCGGCGATACCTAATATGTGTAGTGTATTTTATTTTTTTACTTTTTATTCAGTGATTTGTGTTTTTTTAATTTTTACTTTTTTCACTTTTTACATTTTTTTGGACCCAGACCCACTTGGTTCTTGTAGATCCAGTGGATCTGGTGTCTATATAATACAGTACAGTACACTATATAGTGTACTGCACTGTATTCTTACTTTCACAGTCTGGTCAGACTTCTGCCTTTAGCAGAAGTCTGACCAGAGACTACTACCATGGCAAGCAGGGCGCTTCTGAAAGCGTCCTGCTGCCATGGTAACCATCACCCACTGCCATTAGAGAGCAGTGGGTGATGGATAGGGAGGAGGGGCTCTCTCCTCTGCGATCCCATCCTGGGGGGCTGCATAGGCACAGCAGCCCCGATGGGAGAGGGAGGGAGCTCCCTCCCTGTTAACACCTTCCATACCGCGGTCCGTCCGGACCGCGGTAAGAGAGAGGTTAAGCGGCTGGCATCTGCAGCACAGATGCCAGCCGTTTTTCTATCAGAGTGCCAGCAATGTGCTGGCACTCTAATAGAACCACTAGACACCAGGGAATTATTACAAGGGAGGCGGGCGGGGGATCACTATCGCGATCCCGCCTGCCGCACCGCCCGCCTCCCGCACCGCCTCCCACCTCCGCAACCACCCCCCCTGCACCCCCGCTGCCATAACAAGATTGGGGGCTGCAGGGGGGGTTAAAATAATTAACTATCTGATTAACTCTCTGATCCCCGCGGTCACAGACCGCGGGGATCAGAGATCGCTAAATCGCTGCAAACCGCAGGTCTGAATTGACCTGCGGTTTGCAGCGATCGCCGATACGGGGGTCACATGACCCCCCTCGGCATTAGAACATGGTTCCTGCTGATCTACATCAGCAGGAACCATGTTGCTACTGCGCCCACATCGGGTGCAGTAGCAGTTTAAACACAGGGCGTACATGTACGCCCTTGGTCCTTAAGTACCAGGACGCAAGGGCGTACATGTACGCCCTTCGGCCTTAAGGGGTTAATGTAGCACATAATAAAATTGCATTTGTTTGTTTACTGGTGTCAGCTTTGCGTCACATGCCCTCAGAAATGCTCTTCTATGAGTTTTGCTCACTGCTGTCATCTCCTGTGAGGCTCTGTGGGTATTCCTGTTGATTTTTACATGCACCAGCGCAGCTCTGCTGCCCTGCCCCGCCCCCACATCCTGTTACACAGCACAGTTAGCAGCCATTTACATATAGGTTGCTGGAACTTGCAAGTAACTTGGTAGTAAGATTTAATTCCAATCCACAACATGGTGAGTCTTACAGTATGCTACAACTTGTAATCAACAGATCTATTTCTCACTTTCAATTCTGTAGAAAGTCCATTATTTGTAGACACAATAGATATTTCTGCTAATAACGTTAGTGCAGCGATCTACAGTCAGAACCGTGGCGTTATAAGCAGGATATAGATCTCATTACTGACAGCTCTCACATGGTCACTACATGCACTCTGTTCTGAACACAGTATTGGGTGCAGTCCGCACAGTGAGCGGTCACTTTTCCCACACAGATTAGTATAGTGTGACGACACACAATTCTATGTACACATAGAAGTACACAGTGGGGGAGATTTATCAAAACTGGTTTACAATAGAACTGGCTTAGTTGCCCATAGCAACCAATGAGATTTCTCCTTTCATTTTCCAATGCAGCTGAGAAAAATTAAAGGTGGAATCTGATATATATAAAATGACAGCACTCAAACACTTTATTCACCCCTGTAGTCGCAATGTTTTACAGAGTCTCTTTTCAAGCTATGAGCTAAAACGTTGCGACTAGTGTTTAGTGAACTTGTGTTTCAAGTTCGGCGTACAAGGTTCAGGTTATCTACTAATTCTGTTATGGATTCCGCTACCACGGACCATAAGGGTCCATTCACACGTCTGCAACTGTTTTGCGGTCCGCAAATTTCGTATCCGCAAAACACAGAACACCGGCCATGTGCGTTACGCATTTTGCAGACCGCACATGGCCGGCACTATGATAGAAATGCCTATTCTTGTCCGTGGTTGCGAACAAGAATAGGACATGCTCAAATTTTTTTTTAGGGGCCGCGGAACGGAAGTGCGGATACGGACAGCCCATGGTGGTGCTGTCCGCATCTTTTGCAGCCACAGTGAAAATGAATAGGTCCTCACCCCTTCCGCAAAATTGCGGTATGGATGCGAACCCATTATGTGGACGTGTGAATGGACCCTTAGTTATGGTCCGTGGTAGCAGAATCCATAACGGAATTTTTACATAACCCGAACCTGAACCTTGTACGACAAACTTGAAACACAGGTTCGCTCATCCCTAGTTGTGGCCACAGGGGTGAATAAAGTGTTTTTCTTTTCACTCATTTTTTGTGCTGCCATATTTTTAAATTCTTATATTGTCCTGGATTTGTTGCTGGATCCATTCGCCTGCACCTCCATATTTATATTTGGCCTGATGTGCTGCCATTGTTATATATATATATATATATATATATATTTTATATATATATATATTAGGGTTATTCCTGTAGTATATAACTCTTTTGCTAGAGGTAGGGTCCTTTCACACTTGCGTTCTGAGGATCCGGCAGGCACTTCCGTCCCGCCGGATCCGTCAGAACGCAAGTCACCTGAAGCATTAGAAGACTGATCAGGATCCTGATCAGTCTTCGAAATGCTTTCAGGTTACTATGGCAGCCAGGACACTATTAAAGTCCTGGTTGCCATAGTAGGAGCGGAGAGCGGGGGAGCGGTATACTTACAGTCCGTGCGGCTCCCGGGGCGCTCCAGAATGACGTCAGAGCGCCCCATGCCCATAGATCACGTGATCCATGCGATCACGTGATCCATGCATGTAGGGCGACCTGACGTCACTCTGGAGCGCCCCGGGAGCCGCACGGATGGTAAGTATACTGCTCCCCCGCTCCCCACTACATTTTACCATGGCAACCAGGACTTTAGCGTCCTGGCTGCCATGGTAACAATTGAGAAAAAGCTAAACGTCGGATCCGGCGATGCGCCGAAACGACGTTTAGCTTAAGGCGGGATCCGGATTAATGCCTTTCAATGGGCATTGATTCCGGATCCGGCCTTGCGGCAAGTGTTCCAGATTTTTGGACGGAACAAAAAGCGCAGCATGCTGCGGTATTTTCTGCGTCCAAAAAACGTTCCGGTCCTGAACTGAAGACATCCTGATGCATCCTGAATGGATTTCTCTCCATTCAGAATGCATGGGGATGATCCTGATCAGGATTTTTCCGGCATAGAGCGCCGAGGACGGAACTCTATGCCGGAAAACAAAAACGCCAGTGTGAAAGGACCCGTAGTTCTGCATTGTGTGTGTATGTGTGTATATATATATATATATATATATATATATATATATATATATATATATATACACCTTTTTGTGAGGCAAGGTAACGAAAAAATGGCTGTTCTGGCACAGTTTTTATTTTTTGTTTTTTACAATGTTCACCTGACAATAGATAATGTGATATTTGTATAGACCAGGTCGTAACGGTGATATCTAATATGTCTATGTCTAATATGATACCTAATATATATTTTGGTGTTACACAATTTTAGCATTTTTGAAACCAAAAAATCATGTTTTAGTGTCTCCATTTTCTGAAAGCCATCTTTTTTATTTTTTGGGCCATTGTCTTAGGTAGGGGCTCATTTTTTGCAGGATGAGATGACGGTTCGATTGGTACTATTTTGGGGTACATATGACTCTTTTAATCCCTTTTTATACTATTTTGTGGGAAGTGCGGTGGACAAAATTGCAATTCCATCATAGTTTTTCCTTTTTTTTTTTTTTTTTTTTATGCCATTCACCGTGCAGTAAAAGTACGTGATCCTTTAATAGATCTGGTCGTTACGGACGTGGCGATACTAACATGTTAAGCTTTTTATTTTTTACACTTTTAATCAATTATATGTGCGGATATAGGAATAGATTTTTTTAAAACTTTTTTTTATACTTTTTTGACTCAGACCCACTGGGTCTGATGTCTCTACAATATACTGTATAGTGTACTGCAGTGTATTGTCATTCACAGTAAGCCTGATCAGGCTCAGCTATACCATGGCAATCCGGATGCCTGTGAAGGCGTCTGTTGCCATGGTAACCATCGGGACGCTGCCACAGCAGCACAGCGGCCCGATGGGGGAGGAGCTCCCTCCCTCAGTTTACCCTTCAAGCATCGGGCCGCTGCCACAGCAGAGCAGCGGCCTGATGGTTATCCCCTCCATGCAGCGGTCCCTAAGGACCGTGGCATGAAAGGGGTAAACAGCCGACATCGGGCTTGTTGCCGCACCGGCAATCCTGTAGGGGAGTAGGTGACAGCTTGTATGGAGGTGAGGACGGCCATCCTACACGGCAGGGGAGGGGTTGGGGGGGTCCAGAGGGACATTATCGGGCCGCTGCCACAGTAGCCCCTTCCATACAGCGGTCCCTAAGGACCATGGCATGGAAGGAGTTATGTCTGCAGTTTGAAGCAGTCTGTAAGCTGTATGTTCAGCTGACAGCAGAGGTTGCACTACATTTTTTCCAGAAGAGTAAAAATACTCCTCTTAACAATTTTGAAAAGTATTTTTAAACGGGGAGGAGTACAAATTTTGCGGTAATTCACATATATAATGCATAGACCCACATAACGTTATGAGGCTGATATTTCTGAAGGGAAACCATTGCTAGTCTCCCATGCAGAAAAAAATGTAGACAATTTTACATTTATCCAACATCATACACTAAACATACGACCACTGCAACCATACACAGCTCCCACCTGACGCCGCCATACACTGCACCCACCTGACGCCGCCATACACTGCGCCCACCTGATACCGCCATACACTGCGCCCACCTGACGCCGCCATACACTGCGCCCACCTGACGCCGCCATACACAGCGTCCACCTGACGGCGCCATACACTGCGCCCACCCTTTTGCTTAGCTTGGGCACCGAAAAAGCATTTGATCGCCTGAATTGGGACTTCATGTTCCGAACATTACACTACTTTGGCTTTAAGGGCCCATTCCTGACTGAATGGGCCCTTAAAGCCGAAGCCGGATGCTAATTTTCCACAATTGATATCGGAAATGAACACCCTCTTCACTAAGTGAAAATTACTCCCGATATCACTACTTGGCAGCATCACAGCCATCAAGATGTACATTCTCCCCAAATTTCTATGCCTGTTTGAAACCCTTCCGCCTTCACTAACCTTGTTTGGAATTACAAATGCCATAGATTTTCTAATCAGATTTTAGTAGCCCCAATTACGAATGGAGGTTTAGCCCTTCCTAATATCACTTCGTATTACCTAGCAACACATCTGAGACATATTACCTCCTGGTCTACGCTCCATTCCTATAACCGATGGACCAAGACTGAGAGGCTGTGGCTGGCACCAACTCACCCAGGGACCATGATCTGGGTCTCCCCTATCCCTCCTTCAAATCTACTCGGCCCCATGTTGTTTACGAGAGAGATCTGGTATAGGACTAGGATTAGATATAATTTAGCAACACTTTGTTCCCCTCTTTCTCTATTTCTCTTCACTCCTCATTTTCCGGGAACCCCTGAGGCGGGGATTGTTAGACCGTGGTCAGCTGTAGGGCTATACCGCCTTGTCAACCTGAAAGACTTTTTTTTTTTCATAGGATTCTGACATTTGAAGAACTGCAGGCTAAATTTCCACTTCCGCACACTCTAAAATTCCAGTTCTACAGAATACTCCACTATTGTAAGAGCAAACTTGGATCCATGAATGTACCCACTCTGACCCTGTTTGAGCGTATATCTACTCAGCGCCCCTCCTCCAAGGGCCTTATAGCTGACATATACCAGATATTATCCTCCACAGACTTCCCTATGAGTTTTAAACATCCATATATGCAGAAGTGGGAGTATTCGTTGCAGAGGGAGCTCCCCCCAGAGACTTGGCGGATCATATGGATAAGGGCACATACTAGTTCCTCTTCTATAAAACATAGGGAAAACCAATTAAAAATCCTAATGTTCTGGTATCATACACCAGCAGTTCTCCACACCATGAATCCTGAGGATCTCTGTTAGAGGTACTCCCTACCGAATGCCTCTTTATTTTAAATTTTCTGGTCATGCCCGGTTATAATGCCATTTTGGAGGCAAGTGATGCGATTATTACGGGTTATCCTAGATACTCCTATCCCCAAGATGGATGAGGATTGCATGTTGGTGAAAAGTATATGATTGGATCGTCTAGAAAATAGTGATAAATAATGGGGTCTTCATATAAACATATAAATAGGGCCGGGTCACGCATCCTAATATGAAGAAAACAATAGGTAGATAATGATCATGGGGTCTTCATATAAATATATATATATATATATTGTGGGGAGTCGCTCTGGTAGACAGCGGTGCGGGTGCAGTACCGAGGCAAAACAAAGAGTCCAGAATGTGCAATAAACAGTGTTTTATTCACACTGACACAAAAATAAACAGCAAACAGTCTTTTGGTGGTAATTCACACATGTCAGAAACAAGGAGGCAAAACAAAACAGGCCAACACAGGTTCAGTCACCTGGGAGGTGTAGGTGCAGGTTCGCACCAGGCTGTCGGCCCAGCCGCAGGAGAATCCACCTTCAGGTAGCCAGGAACAGAAGCCACCTCCTTGCTGAGCTCTTTCCTCCAGGACAGAGAACTCCACAGCCCTGTTATCAGGCTCCAGGATAATCACCACCCTCAACTGCTAAGGAGGCTGCCTTTTAAAGGCCCGGATAAAGTCCGGCCTGGACCGTGGGGAGTAGGCACCCACCCAACTCTTTGCCTACTCCCAGTAAGAGCCGGCCCGGATTAGCTTTGCAGCCAAACTAAGTAACAGAGTCCAGCAGCACTAGCTGCTGCAGACCAAAAACCCGGCTCTTACCTCACCGAGGCCAGCAACCTCGGTGACACGTACCTGCCATCGAATATGACACCTTGCACCCTCTTACACACCCCCTTTGTTCAACCCTGAGGGGTGAACACATGTGAGGCAGTGGACGCGGGACAGGGCATCTGCGTTACCCTGCAAGCGGCCTGCCCTGTGTTCCACGGAGAATTTGAAATTTTGAAGGGATAGGAACCACCTGGTGACCCGAGCATTCCTCTCCTTGGCCTGACTCATCCACTTGAGAGGGGAATGGTCGGTCACCAGACGGAACCTCCTCCCTAACAGGTAGTAGCGGAGAGATTCGAGTGCCCACTTGATAGCCAGGCACTCCCTCTCCACTATACTATACCTGGACTCGGCGGGACTGAGCTTACGGCTCAGGAAGACAACGGGATGTTCTTCCCCGTTGACCTCCTGAGACAGTACCGCACCGAGGCCTACCTCCGAGGCGTCGGTCTGTACGACAAACTCCTTGTTGAAGTCGGGTGTCACCAAAACCGGGGACCCACACAGGGCCGACTTCAACGCGCGAAAGCCTCCTCCGCCTTCTCACTCCAGCTAACCCTCCCAGACTTTCGCCCCTTCAACAGGTCTGTCAATGGCGCTGCTATTGTGGCAAAGTGGGGCACAAACCTCATGTAGTATCCTACAATCCCCAGGAACGACTTTACCTGCCTGGTGGTGACCGGTCGGGGCCAGTTACGAATGGCCTCTACCTTAGTTACCTGAGGTTTGATGACTCCCCGCCCGATTACATATCCCAGATATTTGGTCTCTTCCAACCCAATTGCACACTTTTTTGGATTGGCGGTTAGTCCAGCTCTCCTCAGGGCATCCACTACCGCCTGCACCTTGGGTAAATGGCTTTCCCAGTCGGTGCTGTGGATGACTACATCATCTAAGTAGGCCGAGGCGTACCGACGATGTGGTCGCAGCACTATGTCCATTAACCTTTGGAAAGTGGCGGGGCGCCATGCAGGCCAAAGGGTAACACCTTGTAGTGATACAGGCCCTGCGGGGTAACAAACGCGGTTTTTTCCTTAGCCGACTCCGTTAAGGGTACCTGCCAGTACCCTTTAGTGAGGTCCAGCACAGAAAAATAACGGGCTTGTCCTAAATTTTCAACAAGCTCGTCTACTCGGGGCATGGGATACGCGTCAAACTTGGATACTTCATTTAACTTGCGAAAGTCGTTGCAGAACCGCAACGTCCCATCCGGCTTAGGTATTAGGACTATGGGACTGGCCCACTCACTTTTCGACTCCTCAATGACATCGAGCTTCAACATTAACTGCACTTCCTCCGCGATGGCCCGCTGCCGAGCCTCGGGTACCCGGTATGGTTTTAACCGGACCTTGGCCTGAGGCTCAGTGACGATGTCATGTCGGATGAGAGGCGTGCGGCCAGGGAGGTCCGAGAACACATCCGTGTTCCGACTGAGGAACTCCCTGACTTCCTGAACTTGTTTGGAAGACAGGCTGTCAGCAATTTTTACCGTGGTTACGGCTTCACAGGCCTCGAACTGTGGGGCTGGACCCTTTTCACCTAGAAGCCCTGGCCGGGGCTGTGGTCGTCGGCCGCGTCCCTATCTTTCCACGGCTTAAGTAAATTCACGTGGTACACCTGCTCCGGCTTGCGCCGCCTGGCTGGTGTACTTTGTAATTTACTTCCCCTATCTTCTCGATCACCTCATAGGGGCCCTGCCACCTAGCTAGGAATTTGCTGTCAAGGGTGGGTACCAGAACCAAAACCCGATCTCCCGGATTGAAGTCCCGTACCCGAGCCTGACGATTGTACACCCTACTCTGGGCCTGTTGCGCTGCCTCCATATGCTCCCGGACCAAAGGCAACACCCTTTCCATCCGTTCCTGCATCTGGGCGACATACTCAATGACACTTTTGTGGGGGACAGGCTGTTGTTCCCATGCTTCCTTGGCGATATCCAACAGGCCCCGAGGGTGTCTGCCATAAAGCAGTTCGAAGGGCGAGAACCCAGTAGAGGCCTGGGGCACCTCTCGCACTGCGAACATGAGATAGGACAGAAGCAGATCCCAGTCCTTCCCATCTCTAGACACCACCCTCTTTAACATATTTTTTAGAGTTTGGTTAAACCTCTCCACAAGACCGTCTGTTTGCGGATGGTAAACGGACGTCCGTAACTGCTTTATACGCAACAATTTACACAGTTCCCTCATTACTTTGGACATAAAGGGGTCCCTTGGTCTGTCAGAACCTCTTTTGGCAGGCCCACACGGAAAAACATCTCCAATAACTCTTTGGCAATGAGCTTAGCTGAGGTATGTCGCAGAGGCACCGCCTCCGGATACCGAGTGGCATAGTCGAGAACTACCAGAATGTGTTGGTGGCCCCTGGCAGACTTTGGTACAGGCCCAATTAAATCCATAGCGATTCGCTCAAACGGTACTTCAATAATTGGCAGAGGTACCAGAGGACTACGGAAATGTGGCTGGGGGCTAGTTATCTGACAGGTTGGACAGGACTTACAATAATTTTCTACCTCCTTGAACACACTGGGCCAATAAAACCGCTGCAGAATGCGGTCCTGGGTTTTCTGCCACCCCAGGTGTCCCCCAAGAACATGTTGGTGGGCAAGCTCCATGACAAGCTTGCGATATGCTGTGGGCACCACCAACTGTTCAACAGGTTCACCTCGGATTTGGTTCACCCGATACAACATATCCTGCAGAACAATAAATCGTGGGAACATTAATTCAGCCCCTGGTTTCT
This sequence comes from Bufotes viridis, assembly GCA_033119425.1. Classification (NCBI taxonomy): domain Eukaryota; kingdom Metazoa; phylum Chordata; class Amphibia; order Anura; family Bufonidae; genus Bufotes; species Bufotes viridis. Next base: position 240,909,408 of record CM065592.1, read on the forward strand.
GGGGTTTACCATCAATTTCCAGCACATTCTCCCAGGCCCTGGTTAGGGTTTGGTCCCGGTGTTGTGCGGTCCCAAAATTTTCCCGGAGACATTGAGGTCTGCCAACTCAGGTCCCGGTGGCAAGTCCTCCGTGTCTCCCACCATTACACTCAGTGGGGTTGTCTCCCCCACTACCGCTGCAGCAGTGGTCACCCCTACCGCTGGCCCTTCAGACTCGGGCTCCCAGGGTTCTGGCCTTCCAGCGGTATCAGGCCACTCTGCTAGGGTTACCCCTGTCTCAGGGCTATTAGACACTTTCACCTCAGGCCACAGTGACGGAAAACCAGGGAAGTCTCTCCCAATTATCAGTTCATAGGGTAGCTTTGTGGAGATCGCCACTTCACAAGTCCAGGTGCCGGCCGCCGTGGACAGAGACATTACAGCAGTGGGATAGTCCTTTAAGTCTCCGTGAATGCATACCACACCCACTTTCCGGCCCGTATACTGGGTGGGCTGTACCAGGGCAGCACTTATCAGGGTTACCAGGCTCCTGAGTCCAACAGCGCCACTGCCAGGTTATCCCCGACTTGCACCTGGCACAGATGACGATTGTCTATTGTCTCGGGGTGCCGGTCGCACACAGTCTCCGGGCGTACAAGGAGTGGCGACCCCGTAGTTCACCTCCATCGGCTCATCCCGATGCGGACAGTCGGCCCTGATGTGGCCTGGCTCCTGACACCTCCAGCATACCACGGGAGGCGGACTCGCAGGGGTATATTCCGTGCAGGCCGCTCTGTCGCCGGACGTCGTAACTGGGGCAGAGGCCTCCGGGGTTTGACTGACCCCTTCCCAGCAAGACTCCCCTGCAGGTTTCTGGTGGCCTCGTAACGCTCCACCAGGTCGACCATCTCCAGGGCATTGGTGGGCGATACCTGGCCGATCCAGTGCTGGAGGGGATAAGGCAGGGCCCTCCAAAAGATGTCCGCCAACAGTCGATCCAGCATGGCAGTGGGACTTAGTAGCTCGGGCTGCAGCCACTTTTGCAGCCTGTGCAGCAGGTCGTAGTACTGCGGCCTAGCGGGATCAGTCGTTTTAAAGTCCCACTGGTGGACTCTTTGAGCGCGGACCAGCACGTTCACCCCCAGTCTGGCTAGGATCTCTCCTTTCACGGTGTCATAATCTGCCGCTTGGTCGTCCGACAAGTCGAAAAACACCTGCTGGGGTCCGGAAGCCAGGAACGGAGCGACCACCTCAGCCCACTGGTCACGGGGTAACTTTTCCCTCACGGCGACCTTCTCAAAGACCGCCAGGTATGTCTCAACGTCGTCTGCGGGGGTCATTTTTGGGATCGCCGCACGGACCGCTTTCCGGGCATCATGGACGTGGTGGGACGCTCCTGCCGCCTGTAACGCCATCACATGTTGTAGCAGTATCTGGTTGGTCTCCCGCTGCTGCACGTTAGCCTCTATGAGAGCCTTCACAGCAGCCTCCATGTTGCCAGAAACTCCTGCTTGCAGCTTTGCTGGCTTAATATATTCCATGCACTTTAGTAAAAAAAACTTCAGCGTTCACGCCAGCCTCACTGCGCATGCCCGCATCCGACACCAAATGTGGGGAGTCGCTCTGGTAGACAGCGGTGCGGGTGCAGTACCGAGGCAAAACAAAGAGTCCAGGATGTGCAATAAACAGTGTTTTATTCACACTGACACAAAAATAAAACAGCAAACAGTCTTTTGGTGGTAATTCACACATGTCAGAAACAAGGAGGCAAAACCAAACAGGCCAACACAGGTTCAGTCACCTGGGAGGTGTAGGTGCAGGTTCGCACCAGGCTGTCGGCCCAGCCGCAGGAGAATCCACCTTCAGGTAGCCAGGAACAGAAGCCACCTCCTTGCTGAGCTCTTTCCTCCAGGACAGAGAACTCCACAGCCCTGTTATCAGGCTCCAGGATAATCACCACCCTCAGCTGCTAAGGAGGCTGCCTTTTAAAGGCCCGGATAAAGTCCGGCCTGGACCGTGGGGAGTAGGCACCCACCCAACTCTTTGCCTACTCCCAGTAAGAGCCGGCCCGGATTAGCTTTGCAGCCAAACTAAGTAACAGAGTCCAGCAGCACTAGCTGCTGCAGACCAAAAAAAACCCGGCTCTTACCTCACCGAGGCCAGCAACCTCGGTGACACGTACCTGCCATCGAATATGACACCTTGCACCCTCTTACAATATATATATATATATGGCCGGGTCACATATACTGATGTAGAGAAGTCAATAAATAAATAAAACCTACTGAGAGGTACATACATATACAGTGGCGGTATAATATATATATATATATATATGGCCGGGTCACATATACTGATGTAGAGAAGTATAGATCTAGATATCATCCATTCAGACATAGGGTAATACCCATTAACCCTATTCAGTCAGTTCGATCAACTATCCATCTCCTCTCTATTTTTCTTAATATACAGGGAGTGCAGAATTATTAGGCAAGTTGTATTTTTGAGGATTAATTTTATTATTGAACAACAACCATGTTCTCAATGAACCCAAAAAACTCATTAATATCAAAGCTGAATATTTTTGGAAGTAGTTTTTAGTTTGTTTTTAGTTTTAGCTTTTTTAGAGGGATATCTGTGTGTGCAGGTGACTATTACTGTGCATAATTATTAGGCAACTTAACAAAAAACAAATATATACCCATTTCAAGTAGGTTAAAAGATGGCCGCACAATACATCTCAAACTAACAGAAAAACAAAAAAGGGGCTCATTCCAGAAATAGGAATGAAGGAAGTTCTTTGCGCACATTTTTGATCAAAAGTATGTCGGGCCCAAATGCCACTTCACGGCGACTTCCGCACATGGGTCCCTAACACTACAGATACTGCCTCTCATGGACTTACCAGTCTCCTTATTTTCAGGGCACTGTAGGAACCAGCTAAATTGCTTTTGTGCTAAGAAGTCCCAGGAACTTGGGCGGGTCTCAGTCCAAAAGAGGCGCCACCCTCAATATATACTATAAGACAAAGTTCAGACTAAGCACCTATATTTCTACAGTTTGGGACTTTGGGCCCGACATACTTTTGATCAAAAATGTGCGCAAAGAACTTCCTTCATTCCTATTTCTGGAATGAGCCCCTTTTTTGTTTTTCTGTTAGTTTGAGATGTATTGTGCGGCCATCTTTTAACCTACTTAATTTGCCTTATGGTCATGCACTTCTGAGTGTAGAAATATAGGTGCTTAGTCTGAACTTTGTCTTATAGTATATACCCATTTCAATTATTTATTTTTACCAGTGAAACCAATATAACATCTCAACATTCACAAATATACATTTCTGACATTCAAAAACAAAACAAAAACAAATCAATGACCAATATAGCCACCTTTCTTTGCAAGGACACTCAAAAGCCTGCCATCCATGGATTCTGTCAGTGTTTTGATCTGTTCACCATCAACATTGCGTGCAGCAGCAACCACAGCCTCCCAGACACTGTTCAGAGAGGTGTACTGTTTTCCCTCCTTGTAAATCTCACATTTGATGATGGACCACAGGTTCTCAATGGGGTTCAGATCAGGTGAACAAGGAGGCCATGTCATTAGATTTTCTTCTGTTATACCCTTTCTTGCTAGCCACGCTGTGGAGTACTTGGACGCGTGTGATGGAGCATTGTCCTGCATGAAAATCATGTTTTTCTTGAAGGATGCAGACTTCTTCCTGTACCACTGCTTGAAGAAGGTGTCTTCCAGAAACTGGCAGTAGGACTGGGAGTTGAGCTTGACTCCATCCTCAACCCGAAAAGGGCCCACAAGCTCATCTTTGATGATACCAGCCCAAACCAGTACTCCACCTCCACCTTGCTGGCGTCTGAGTCGGACTGGAGCTCTCTGCCCTTTACCAATCCAGCCACGGCCCATCCATCTGGCCCATCAAGACTCACTTTCATTTCATCCGTCCATAAACCCTTAGAAAAATCAGTCTTGACGTTTCAGCTTGTGTGTCTTGTTCAGTGGTGGTCATCTTTCAGCCTTTCTTACCTTGGCCATGTCTCTGAGTATTGCACACCTTGTGCTTTTGGGCACTCCAGTGATGTTGCAGCTCTGAAATATGGCCAAACTGGTGGCAAGTGGCATCTTGGCAGCTGCACGCTTGACTTTTCTCAGTTCATGGGCAGTTATTTTGCGCCTTGGTTTTTCCACATGCTTCTTGCAACCCTGTTGACTATTTTGAATGAAACGCTTGATTGTTCGATGATCACGCTTCAGAAGCTTTGCAATTTTAAGAGTGCTGCATCCCTCTGCAAGATATCTCACTATTTTTGACTTTTCTGAGCCTGTCAAGTCCTTCTTTTGACCCACTTTGCCAAAGGAAAGGAAGTTGCCTAATAATTATGCACACCTGATATAGGGTGTTGATGTCATTAGACCACACCCCTTCTCATTACAGAGATGCACATCACCTAATATGCTTAATTGGTAGTAGGCTTTCGAGCCTATACAGCTTGGAGTAAGACAACATGCATAAAGAGGATGATGTGGTAAAAATACTCATTTGCCTAATAATTCTGCACTCCCTGTACATCCCAAATATATTTTCTCTTTCCCCCTCCATCTACACATCACACGCCTTCATCCATCCTCTATATTCTAGTTACAGTAATCCTTTAAAATAAAGACAGATCAATGTCAGCTCATCTTTTCAGGTTTCACACCGGGGATGTGAGACTTCCAGTTGCGTTCCACCTTGGAGCGCAACCCGGAAGTCACACACTGCCCCGACCTTATCTTACAATTAGACTTAATACCCCTCTTGTTTCACCCCTATTAATCATTTTTCCACATAAGCTCTGGATTATAGATTGTTTCCCTTTTTTTCCACTGCGAAAAAGGATCTCGCTTTAGTATCAGTTCCGGTGCGTTCCATCCTGGAACGCACACCGGAAGTGACATCTCCACACAGATTTCCATTGAGCTGGCAGATGCGCTCCACGGTGAAGCGCAAGCTTGGTACTACTGCCCATACCCTGGGTTCAGACCTGAGCGTTCTTGAAACGCGCGTATTTCAGCGCGTTTTTGCAAATAGGAAACGCGCGTTCGTACGCGCGTTCTTGTGATTGACTACTGTGGTGTCAATCACAAAACGCGCGACAAACGCCCCCAAAAAAGCTCAAGTACTTGTTTATGCGTCGGGCGTTTTACAGCGCGTTCAAACGCGCTGTAAAACTCTCAAGTGAGAACCAGGGCCATAGGAAAGCATTGGTTTTCATGTGTTGAGCGTTTTACAGCACGTTTGAACGTGCTGTAAAACGCTCAGGTGTGAACTTAGGGATATCCTTACTATTTATAATGTTTAGCTTTAACCCTTTGATTTGTATTGATTTTCCCTGAGATGCATTAGTCCTTTCACATAATTACTAGGCTTTTTTACATTATTATTAACTTTTTCTGCCCGGCCCCCTGATGACAAAAACGGAGGTGATTTCATCAGCTCCTCTTGGCGCCTTTTTCACACATGGCTACTGCTAAAAAATTGTACAGACTGTATGTTGAATGTATGCTCCTGATGAAGGGGATATTTTAAGCCCCGAAACGCGTTGAGCTGTACCTCACCCCTACCCTGTGCTCCAAATAAAAAGGATTTTCAAAAAGTTCTGAAGTGGACTGCTGTTATTTTCCTAACATCTTCACAACGCGATCCAGGCGCAGGAGGTGCTCAGAGTGGTTGTCTTGAGCTTTATCTCACTCTGACCCTCCTGGGTGAAGTAAGTTGCCCTATTGGCCACTATTGATTTTAACTACCATATGTTCCTACTCTGATGATTTTATATATTGAAGTCACGGTTTTACTATATTCTATACATGATCTCTTTTATGGAAAAAGTATTTATTAAATTTGGGGTAAATACTGATACATAATTTATGATATATACAATTTGCTGAGTGAATTCATCCTTAACCACTACGGTGTCTGGCGCCACCTATAGGTGCATTTTCTTGATTTTTATTTGCTCTAAAGACAAAACCAGTCTTCTTTTAGACTCAGGTACATAAGACTTTCTAGGACTTATAATTTTACCAGGATCAATGATGTTTTGCAGCTCTTCCTCTTGATCAGTGGGATCAAAAGATCTTGACAGAGCGTCAGCTTTAAAGGCTATGGACACCTTTGTGCACTAAAAATCAATAACCCCATATCTTACCATAATGCAGCACATAATAAAATTGCACTTGTTTGTTTACTGGTATCAGCTTTGCTTCACATGCCCTCAGAAATGCTCTTCTATGAGATTCACTCACTGTTTCTCATGTCTCCTCAGGCTCTGTGGGCGTTCCTGTTTATTTCACATGCACCAGCAGAAGCTCTGCTGCCCCGCCCCCACATCCTGTTACATAGCTGCACAGTTATCAGCTAGTTACATACAGACTGCTTGTATGCTACAGCTTGTAAACAGCAGACCTTTTTATCACTTTCCATTCTGTAGAATGTTTATTATTTGTGGACAGCAATACATATTTCTGCTGATAATGTTAGTGCAGCGATCTACAGTATGAACCATGGCATGATAAGCCTGATATACATCTCATTACTGACAGCTCTCACTACATGCACTCTGTTCTGAACACAATATTGTATGCAGTCCGCACAGTAAACTGTCACTTTTCCCACACAGATTAGTACAGTGTGACGACACACAATGCTATGTACACGTATAAGCACAGTGGGAAAGATTTATCAAAACTAGTGCAAAGGAAAACTGGCTTAGTCGCCCATAGCAACCAATCAGATTCCTCCTTTCATTTTTCAATGGAGCTGTGTGAAATTAAAGGTGAAATCTGATTGGTTGCTATGGGCAACTAAGTCAGTTCTACTTTACACCAGTTTGAAAAATGACTGTGTATATATACGGATATAAACGGATGAAATGGAATAGAGACTTGGAGGATTATAAAAGGGGCCTAATCTATACATGGCAGAATGACAATATGAATAATCTGAACTCCAGGGACAATAGAAAGAAAAAAAGAAACTTAGACATGTTCACAGGATTTTTTTTTCTAGGGGACAGTTCACACCAACAGAAAAAAGAAAACATCGACCTAGACGCGGTGGCCACAGACATCGACGATCCAGGAAAACTTTGCAACAACAAAGAACGTGTATCGGCGAACAAGTCACAGACAACCAAAAGGAAATGATTGTGGTCAATCTTTCATCTAAGGATCTCACCCCACCACAAGTGAGTGTCCTTAGTAAGGGACTTTCTTTTTGTCCGAATACACATGTTAACTGGTTTGAGTTAGAGTTTGATTTGTTATCCTTTTTTCGGTCTATTAAATTAAAAACATGGTTTAGGAACAAGGCACATGCCAATGTGCCCCGGTTGAGTGAGTTCACATTAGGGATGGTTACTCTATCCACAAAAAGCAATTTTAATCCGATTATGAATGAACCTGCAATTGATGCTTACATATCAGCTGTAAAAACGGACATTGATTTGTTTAGAGCCACTCTGTCTGATACTGGCTTCAAACATCCAAATCTCACCTCTTTGGAAGCAGAAGCTTTGGTACAATTAAAAAATGATTCTACTATAATTGTAAAGCCAGCAGACAAAGGTGGTGCTGTGGTTGTCGTAGACACGTACAAATATGTGGCTGAGGTATTAAGACAACTCAACGACACAGATGTCTATGGCATTCTCAATTCTGATCCCAAATTTAAAATTGCGAGAGTGATTAAACAATGTCTAACCAAGGCAATGGTGGCGGGTGTCATTGATGAGGATCTCATGGAATATCTCACAGTGACACGTCCTGTCACTCCAGTGTTATATATGTTGCCCAAAATCCACAAGATCCTCATTGATCCTCCGGGATGCCCCATTGTCTCAGGTTCAGATTCTATATTCAGTCATCCAGCCATTTGTCTGGACAAAGTACTGTGGAGTTATGCTGTCAGGGGGATCTCTTCGATATGTGACACCTCTGACTTTTTGATAAGGCTAGGGGAAGTGGATGTATTTAATATGAAAACATTGATTTTGGCATCATTTGATGTAACTTCTTTGTACACTGCTATCGATCACAATAGGGGGATCTCAGCAGTGACACGTATGTTACAATTGTCTTCTCTCTCGAGTCCAGCCTGTGATTTCATCATAGATCTCTTGAACAAAATTTTGAGACATAACTATTTCTTGTTCCAGGATACGTTCTATATTCAAATACGAGATGTGGCCATGGGGTCGAACATGGCCCCAACTTTCGCTAATATATACATGAGAGTTTTTGAGGAGGACGTCGTCTATCAGTCCCACCACGTTCAACATGTTTTGTGGTGGAGATATATAGACGACGTCTTCCTTATCTGGAGTGGAATTGAGAGTCAATTGTTTGATTTTCATAAAAGTTTGAACAGTGTGGATAGTACATTACAGTTCACTTTAGTTCATTCCACCGCGTAAGTACAGTTTTTGGACACTAAGGTGGTTATCTTTGAAGGTACATTACATACCGAACTGTACACTAAACCCACTAATAAGAACACCATACTCGCTTGTAGTAGTCATCCAAGGAAGATAATTAGACACATTCCATGTTCACAAATGCTAAGGGCCAGACGTATAGAATCAATACCTAAGAGACTTGAGATTACATTAAATAAAATGGTGAATACATTCATGCAACAGGGATATCCGCAAAGGCTGTTGGAGGAACATAGAGAAGCAGTGTGCAAATTAGACAGAAGTAACATACTTACCTGCCAGAAATCCTCATCTAGATTGACTAGACTACCGTTTGTGTCCACATATACCGAAGCTAGCGTGGCTATAAGCAATATCATCAGACGACACTGGCCTATCCTTGGAGGTTGTATCAGGGAGGTTCCAGATTTCAGATTGCCCCCTTTATTTTCTTACCGTAGATCCAAAAGCTTAAGGGATCAATTGGTTAGAGCTGATATTGGACCCAGAAAAAGTATCAGACTGACCACACTCACACAACCTGGGCTTGGTTGTTTCCCTTGCCTTGGATATGTGAGCTGTCTTTAAAAGTAAACTATTCACACATCCAGACATGGGGGTATCTTATTCCATACGGTTCATCTTACTTGTGATTCTGACCATGTGATATATGTTTTATCGTGTCCATGTAATATCTTATTTGTTGGTGAAACTTCCACTGATCTTAAAACTCGTTTGAACAACCATCGCAATACTATTAGGAAGAAGAGAGTAGACCTACCTGTATCTAAGCATTTCACTGAGTTGAAACATTCAGAGAGGGACCTAAGATGTTGGATCATTAACCATATTCCTATGCCTAGAAGAGGTGGTAATAGAATAAATCTCCTTAAGAAAAAGGAATTACAATGGATTTTAGTTTTGAATACGTTGAGACCTAACAACCTCAACATCGATTACAATGTTGGGAGTATATTATGATGGGAGCTTACTTTTTACCCGACTGGAATACACAGCATCATTACATACGTGACAGGTAGTATTTTTCTGGGACAAGCATAACATGCTTTTTTATTTATTTTTCTCTCTCGCCTATGACAGCACCAGTGGAGAGACGCCGCCCCCATCCAGGACAGGAAACAGAATGCCACAACTGCTTTAAAAGGAGGGAACACCCACAGCTCACCAGTTCTGTTTCCTGTCCTAAGGAGGCAGGTTGGGATCCACACTGCATGCTGTCATCTGTGCTGCGGGCGCCCCGGCTGTTATGTTTATGGAGGGCTTACCCGGGCGGTGTAAGTTCTTCCTGCGGAAGCCACTGCCGTCTGGGCTCCTTGGGCTTCCTCTTGCCTCCAGCTCCTTCTCCCTATGGGAATGGCTGTTGCCTTCCTAATGTGGCGGTGGATGCGGCCTTGTTCGCGGACCCAGCAGTTGGGGATGACGCACTTCCGGTGCGCGGCAGCAGAGGGAGGCGTGTCTGCGCATGACCGGAAGTGGGAGGAGCCGCTTCACACGCGCGGCAGTTTCAAGCCCCAGCCAGCATAAAGACTGCGACCGGAGTGTCAGGCAGTCTGCTTACTCCATTGAGCAGCCGCTTGGGTGAACATGGAGCAGGGTCAGCGTGTGGAGGCCACTGAAACCACCAATGAACCAGTACTATGGTGGAGTAAGGGGGTTTTACCCCACAATATGTGTTTTTTTTTTACTAATGTCTGGCCGGGAATTGTGTTTCTATAGATCCCAAGGGAGTCTAAAAGGGTATCAAGGTCTAAGGAGAGAGGATGTGCCCTTTGTAAGAAGAGATTGGCCTCGGGCTATGAAAAGCCTTTATGTCAACACTGCATAGAGAAATTTATGCAGGAAGAGACCCCTTCCCTGATCACCAATCTAAAGCAAATGATCCGGGACGAGGTTAGGGACACTGTGAAGGAGTCCGTCAGAGGTCTTTTGGAAAACCGGCCCAGTACCTCAGCTGTAGTCTCAATTCCCCCCTCAAGTGATCAAAACGTCTTGTCAGGATTGGAGGAGGAAGGAGAGAGACTATCGTCCGATGAATCCTTTGAGGCAGACACAGCTGGCAGACCTTTATTCCAGGCTGAGAACATTAATTCCTTACTTAAGATTGTTAGAGCCACAATGGGGTTAGATGACCAGAAGGCCCCCCAGTTGGTCCGTGACTCCATGTTTGAGGGCATAGCATTCTAAAAAAGTTAGGAGTTTTGACGTGCATGAAAATATAGAGGCCTTGATAGCTAGGGAGTGGAGCAAGCCCGATAGGAAGTTTTTTATCCCTTCAGCAATAAAGCGCAAATACCCGTTTGAGGAGAAGGTGTCAGCTTCCTGGGACAGGGCTCCCAAACTTGATGCGCCAGTGGCCAAAATATCTAGGAAAGCAGCCCTTCCCTTTGAAGATACAGGGTCACTCAAGGATATGATGGATAAGAGGGCAGACATATACCTGAAGAAAAATTGGGAAGCTACCATGGCAGCCTTTAAGCCGGCTATAGCGGCTGCCCAGGTTGCTAGGTCACTTAAGGTTTGGCTCTCAGAGTTAGAAGGGCATATTAAGGAAGGAACACCTAGGGAAGCCATTCTTTCTTCCTTTCCTACGATGTTTAATGCTGTTGATTTCCTTTCTGACGCTTCAGTAGACTCCCTTAAGTTTTCTGCTAGAGCGTCAGCCCTTTCCAATTCAGCTAGAAGGGCTATTTGGCTTAAGAATTGGAATGGTGATGCTACATCTAAAGCCAGGCTGTGCGGTATCCCCTGTCAGGGTGAATTTTTGTTCGGACCTGTTCTTGATGAATTATTAGAGAAAGCCTCAGACAGAAAGAAAGGCTTCCCCCCCTCTAGTCTACCAGCCTCGAAAAGACCCTTCCGCTCTCAATTAAATAGAGGATTCGGAAGGAAGGATCCAAGCAAAATTTAGGGTCATTCAATAAATCAAAGGGTTACCTTTTTTCTAGGGCAGAGGGCTCAAAAAATAAGGCGGAATGACGCCAGGGCTCCGGTGGGAGGTCGGCTCACAAACTTTCTAAAAGAGTGGCAAAAGATTATGAACAGCTCCTGGATTCTGCAAGTGATAAGAGAAGGGTACAAGATACATTTTCTAAGTCTACCTCAGCAGAGGTTTGTAATAACAGACTTTCGCACAAAACCCTTGAAACAGGAAGCTATCGTGACAGAAGTTTTTGCCCTTTTAAAGAAAGGAGTATTGATAAAGGTTCCTCCTCAGGAGATAGGGGAGGGATACTACTCAACCCTTTTTCTTGTGACAAAGCCGAATGGATCCTACCGAGCCATAATAAATCTGAAAATGTTAAACCAGCATCTGGTGTACGAGAAATTTTGTATGAAAACAATCAAGACAGCGATTTTAAGTCTGTTCCCGAGGTGCTTTATGGCCACTCTACATCTAAGGGATGCCTACTATCATATCCCTATTCATCCCAGGCATCAGAAGTTTCTAAGAGTGGCCATACAACTAGAGGAGGAGATCCTTCATGTTCAGTTCAGAGACCTCTCCTTCGGGTTAGCTCAAGCCCCCAGGCTGTTCACGAAAGTAGTAGCAGAAATGTTGGCAAATGTGAGAGAGAAGGACTCAATTATCGTCCCTTATCTGGACGACTTTCTCCTTGTCTCCCACTCAGGCCTCCAGCTGGAGGAACAGATTGTGTGGTTCAAGGAGGTCTTACAGAAGTTAGGTTGGGAAATAAACCTAGAAAAGTCAAACCTAATCCCAAGCCAGAAATGTTCCTTTTTGGGGATGATATTGGATTCTACAACCCAGATATGTCAATTGCCGCTGCCAAAAGCCCTGAATCTAATTTCGAAAGTTCAGGATCTAGTCCGCTGTAGGCCTTTGGGGGACCCCAGTCATAGACCTTTTTGCTACCCGATCCAACAAGAAGGTAAAGAATTTCTTCTCTCTGTCCCCAGAAGATCATCCGACAGCGGTGGATGCTCTAGCTCAGCCTTGGGGGGAGGGTCTACTTTATGCCTTTCCTCCCCTGAAGCTAATCCCAAGAGTATTAAGGAAAATCAGGGAGGAGCGGGCCTTAGTAATAATGGTGGCCCCCTTCTGGCCAAGGGTTTTCTTGGCTTCAGAAAATGTCAGTAGCTACTCCTTGGGTCCTTCCAGCAGCACCGGGTTGTTAATGCAGGGTCCTATCCTTCATCCAGAAGTGGAAAACCTACACTTGACTGCTTGGCTATTGAGAGGCAGATGTTAAGAAGCAAGGGTTTATCGGAGGAGGTTATCTTTACTCTACTGGCCAGTCGTAAGAGGATTACTTCTACAATTTATACTCGTATCTGGAGGGCCTTTTTTAACTTTGCCAAAGTTCCGGTAGATGTTTTGGAACCACCTCCGATAGCCCTTATCTTAGATTTTTTGCAAGCAGGTTGGGACAAGAAGCTTAGGCCTAGCACTTTAAAAGTTCATGTCTCAGCATTGAGTGCGCTGTTTGAATTCAAGTTAGCGGAGCACCCCTGGGTTAAGAGGTTCATAAGAGCAGTTTCTAAATTATCTCCATTATCCAGATCAAGGCTTCCCCCCTGGGATCTTAATTTGGTCCTCTCTGCGCTTACGATAGATCCTTTTGAGCCTATACAGGATATTTCCATCAAGATGTTAACCTTAAAGTTGGCCTTCCTTTTAGCAATCACATCAGCCAGGAGGGTGGGAGAGATTGCGGCCCTTTCTATTAATAGTCCTTACCTCAACATTTTAGAAGACAGAGTCATAATTTCTCCAGATCCTTCTTTCTTACCGAAGGTTTCATCCTCCTTCCATCGCTCTCAGGAGATAATCCTTCCATCCTTCTTTGCCTCCCCCAGGAATAGTGCAGAGAAGGAATTTCATTGTTTAGACGTTAGGAGAGGTTTATTAACCTATCTAAAATCGACTAAAACTTGGAGATCTTCACAGAAGCTGATTTGTCTCCTTTCAGGGAAAGCAAAAGGGGCAGGCAGCTTCTTCACAGACCATTGCCCGTTGGATTAAACAAGCCATTCAATTAGCCTACTCAGTTAAGGGTGTCCCCTCTCCTTTACAGTTTGGGGCCCATTCAACTAGGTCAGTCTCTGCGTCTTGGGCAGAGAAAGCCTCGGCCTCCATAGAGCAGATCTGCGGGGCAGCTACCTGGAGCTCACCACATACCTTCTTCAAACATTACAGGCTGCAACTTCCCTCTAATGAGGGTTTGAGTTTCGGCCAGAAGGTGCTTCAGGCAGTTGTCCCACCCTAGACTAGATCTAGCTTATATCTCCACTGGTACTGTCATAGGCGAGAGAGAAAATTACGATTACACTTACCGGTAATATGTTTTCTTTGAGCCTATGACAGCACCTGTCTAATTCCCTCCCAAAAAAAAAAAAAAGGAAATTTTGGGTGTATAGAGTGGTTGTTTTTTGTGTTATATGCTTTCAGCTTATTCTCCTTAGTGCTTGGAATAGTACTGGTGAGCTGTGGGTGTTCCCTCCTTTTAAAGCAGTTGTGGCATTCTGTTTCCTGTCCTGGATGGGGGCGGCGTCTCTTCACTGGTGCTGTCATAGGCTCAAAGAAAACGTATTACCGGTAAGTGTAATCGTAATTTTTGTTAATTGGAATAATTACAATTTTTTTCTTTTCCTTTTTTATAGATAATGCACTGATAGAGAAGCAGCATGAAGGCGTCTGGGGGATACACTGATCAGAAGTCTTAGCGACCTTGTGAATATATACTATGGATGTATGTTTTTATTTACTGCCTGCATCCAGATTGTGAATTAACATAATGGACGTGTCTCCTGAGTATGATGACTCTATGTGTGGATGCAAATATACAGAGGAGAACCCTTCTGGGCTTGTTGGTGGGATGCACAGGGACAACAGTGATGGATGCTGCAGTTCATGCTCGTCTCCATCCGACTGCCCCTGGGTTTATTAAGTTTAACTTTCGCCTGACGTGAATAGTTATTCCTTATATTCATCCAACATTGAATAAGCCTGTTATGATTGTGAAGCATGTATGATATGGGCTACATGGATTGAGTCAGAACGTATGCAATGTCCCTGTGTTTGCTCTGTGGATCGTATGTGGTTATTGACCTCTTCCAAGATGACCGCCTCTGGACTAGACTGTTCTGCGCATACTCCTGATTAGCCAGTACGTCATAATGACATGGGCATTACACACGCGGTCCGGGACATGCGCAATGAGGTTTCCCTCACACTAATGCCGACATTAATATACACAGGAGATCCCCATTGACTGGGTCAGTATATCCTTATACAGCGTCACTGTTGTTTTTTTTCTGTAGCACATTTAATCATTTGCATGGCACTTTATTTTTTTTAACACTTATGTATAAGCTTACACAGGTAGATCCCTGTTTGTTAACTTTAAGAAGTAACTAATAGTATTGTTCACATCACCGTATAAATTTTTTGCTAATTCTATTAATATTAAATAAATCATGTAATGTATAATTGGTCATGCACTTGTTGTTGTAACACAAATGGTTAAGTTCATTGATTGATGTATAGATCACATGACACTGTGATGTAATGTATGTGGGTATATAATCTGTTCATTTGCCCTGTTATTTTGCTTGAGAAAGCTCTAATGTAGAGCCGAAACGTCGCCACACTGTATGGGTGAATAAATGACTTTTTTTGCATCTTATTCTCTTGGAGTGCTGCTCGAATTTTTGTATTATGGTCTTTGGGTAAGCTTTTCCCCTATTGAGCGTGCACTTGTTTTGTTCTTTGCCATTTTTGTCTGTGCTGCCTGTTTTTTTATCTATATAGATATACATACACACACACACACACACAGGGGTAAGTACAGTTATCTTCAATAGAAAATGGACGAGCAGGAACTCAGATAAGGACAACACACCAGCTCTTCCAACTCAAGGCAAATAATATGAACTGCATGGTCTGAAGTGTAAGTCCAGACTAAATAGAGGAGCAGTAATGACCACAAGCTACGCCTGTGGCAAGAGGTGTGGTCATTACCAACCATAACACTGCAACAAGTGAAAACAGATAGGCTGTCAGATAACCTAACGTGCCGCCAGTCTCTCCGATCTTCTAACCTCTGTCACAAAAGTGACCGTGACAGTACCCCCCTTCTACGGGTGACCTCCGGACACCCAGGACCGACCTTATCTGGATGAGCTCTGTGAAAGCCTTTCACAAGGTGACTGGCATCAACGTCAGCCGCTGGAACCCACATTCTCTCCTCTGGACCGTAGCCTTTCCAGTGAATGAGATACTGGAGGGATCTACGGAGAATTTGTGAGTCCACTATCCTGGCGATTTGAAATTAAAGATTACCGTCCACCATGACAGGAGCAGGTGGCAAAGAGGACGGTTCAGCAGGTTCGACATATCTCTTCAGCAATGATTTGTGGAAAACATTATGAATTTTTAAAGCCTGCGGAAGTTCAAGACGAAAGGCTACCAGGTTAATAATGGCAGAGCTCTTATATGGACCAATAAACCTTGGACCCAACTTTCTAGAAGGTACCTTCAACTTAATGTTTTTTGT
Organism: Bufotes viridis; assembly: GCA_033119425.1. NCBI lineage: Eukaryota > Metazoa > Chordata > Amphibia > Anura > Bufonidae > Bufotes > Bufotes viridis. The sequence goes on from CM065592.1 coordinate 240,925,393, forward strand.
GGACAGCCACACAGAATCACCCACTCTCAGGTCTGGACCACTCATACGTTTCTCGTCAGCCATCCGTTTATACTTGTTGCCATTTTTTTTTTATTATTTTACATTTTCCGACAAATAGATGACAAAGAAGAGGAAAATCTTTCCTCTTCAGGTATACCAGAAGTCTCAGTACCAGAAAATGTCCCAAACTGCGGATGGAACCCATATGCCCCAAAAAACTGCGACTTATCAGAGGACTCCTGCCTATGGTTATTTATGTCAAACTCGGCCAAAGACAAAAATGAAGACCACTCCTCCTGATTCTCTGAGACAGAACATCTTAAATAAGTCTCCAGATTCTGGTTAGTGCGTTCAGTCTGGTCGTTTAACTCAGGATGAAAGGCCGACGAGAAGGACAATTGTACCCCCAGGCGAGTACAGAACGCCTTTCAGAATCTGGAAACAAATTGAGTCCCCCTATCAGACACCATATTAGGGAGAATACCATGTAGCTTCACGATGTTATCGACAAACACTTGTGCGAGAGTTTTAGCATTAGTGTAGTGTACGGGAGTTGTACTGCCCGTCACTACGGAAGGGTCACTTGGTTGCTGTCGTTCCTCTCTGTTAGGAGGAGGCTGGTAAAGGTGCTGTTTGTACCGTGCAATGTAAATCAGTGTATTTTATTTCCCTGTTACTGTGAAATGTGCATGTGCAGGCCGGCTAGGGATGTAATTCCAGCTCTAGTCACTAGAGGGAGCTAGGTTGCCCTAGTCTATATAAGGCCCAGTCAGGGGAAGGGAAAGTAGTCTAGCCTAGAGTGTGCCTGAGACAAGTGCAGGCCATGTGCCTGTGAAGGCCAAACCCAGGCCTTATGGCCTGTGAGGCATCCACCCTAGGAAGATGGTGCCCTAGGAGAAGGAATGCAGAATCTGGAGGCAATCCCTAGAGCAAGGAGGTACTAAACGTCAAGTGGAGGTAAATTATAAAGCTGGAGATTCAAGGATATAAGCCAGAAGTAGGGCATTGGGGCCTTGAAGCATCAATTCCAGTCAGGACGAGTCAGGAAGAAAGTAAGGTTCACCTGCAATTTCAAGTCCTGTATTACCACCCTCTGTTTAACCTTGCTGGATGTAAGACCACTGCAATTTTTATTGTCTGCAAAAAGGAACTGTTGGAAAGACTGCTTACTGTATCATCACTGTCTTCAGTAAAGTTTGGATTCTGTTTTCAAGTTATCAGTCTGTACCTCAGTTATTCCTACTGTAAATACGGTGTGCCACCGTTTACTGGCACTGGCGTCACGACATATCAGGGACTTAGCCATAGGCACGTTAAACTATAACACCAAGGGCACCTCACCTTCCACCTGGCTGTGTCCCTCAAGAACCCAGAGAGTGCCCCAGAGGAGCAGCGTGCCGGCCTCTCCATCACTGGCATTCCCCAGGTTAGTTCCACACATTGCCCTGACTTGGGGGTGCTACATTAGGTAGACCTGATAACGCTATAAAGTGCGACATCTTGCTGAAGCGATCAACAACCACCATATCAGTTTTTTCTGAGGAATTCAGCAGATCTGTGATAAAGTCCATGGAGTCCAAGGTCGGGACAGGATGGACAACGGAAGTAGCAATCCTAAAGGCCGAGTATGTGTGACCTTAGCATGTGCACAAGTACCACAAGCCGACACATAGCCCTCAACACATTTATGCAACCCTGTCCACCAGAATCTAAGAGAAATGAGATTGACCGTGAATCTGCTCCCAGGGTGTCCTGTAAGAACCGTACAGTGATGTTCCTCGAACACCTTATGTCGTAATTCGAAAGGAACAAACAACTTCCCCAGAGGACAGGAATCGGGTACATCTCCCTGGGCCTCCCACACCTCTGCCTCAAGGGTGGATATTACTACCCCTTCAGACAATATCGGACCAGGATCTTTCGAATCACCCCCCCCCCCCCCAGGAAAGCTATGCGACAAAGCATCCGCCTTGATGTTCTTAATCCCAGGGCGATAGGTGACAACTAAATTAAATCTGGTAAAAAACAACAACCATCTGGCCTGCCGCCAGACGTTTAGCCCACTCCAGGTAAGCCAGATTTGTGTGATCAGTAATAACCGTAATTGGATGAATAGCTCCTTCCAACCAATGACGCCATTCCTCAAAAGCCAACTTAATGGCCAGCAGCTCTCTGTTACCTATGTCATAATTTCTTTCAGCAGTTGAGAGCTTCTTAGAGAAGAAAGCACATGTGTTTCATTTACTAGGTGAAGGACCCTGGGACAAGACTGCTCCTCCCCCTACCTCGGATGATCAACTTCCACAATAAATGGCTACGACACATGAGCTTGCCCAGAATAGGAGCAGAGGCAAAACATTCCTTCACAGCTGCAACGGCTTGTAATGCCTCATCAGACCAGACTGAGACATCTGAACCTTTCCTAGTCATGTCCGTCAAAGGTTTAACAACAGGTGAGTAGTTCAAAATAAATTTACGGTAGTAGTTGGTGAATCCCAAAAACCGCATAAGCGCTTTCAGATTTTCGGGTCTGGAACTGGTTATAAGAACTTTAGGCTTAAGGAGAGACTTTGCTTTTTCTGTGGAAAAAGTGGACATTTTGTTAACGTATGTCCTTATGTTCAGCGTCAAGGTGAAAACAAAAGAAAAATGTTTAATCCTAATCTCACTCTTGGTGGTGTGGGTGGGGAATCAGAGAATTTACTTTTGTCATTTACCGGTAGTACCCAATTTCTCCTGTCTGCCAAGGTGGTGCTAGATTCCCAAACTGTGGAAATTGAAGTGTTTATTGACAGTGGGGCAGGGGTTAACCTGGTTGATGGTCAGTTCGTCCGTACCCCTGCGGCCTGCAGTGCATACCTGGCAGTGAAAATTATTCAATTACATTAGTATGTCACATATTTTTGTGACCTAAAGCGATTTTTTTTATCTGTCTGCCACAGGCACTGCATATCTGACAGTCCAATAAAACAGTTAAATACTGCAGTTACCTTGCTGCTACAAAGAAAGCACACTTTTTTTGCTAGATAGTAAATTTACAGGCTATGCTGCATTTCTGACAGTCCAATGAAACCATTACATACTGCAGTTACATTGCTACTATAAAAAAAAACAGTTTTTGTGCTAGATAGAAAATTTGCGTCCGACGCTGCATTTCTGATATTCCAATAAAACCGTAACATACTGCATTTACATAGTTGTTTGCAAAAAACACCGTTTTTGAGGTAGATAGCACATTTGGATCCTACGCTGCATGGTGCAATTAAACCATTAACTTCGGCTGTTACATTGTTGGTTGAAAATTTCACATTGTTTGTGATAGTGAAGTAATTGTATTGAATTGCTCCGTTACACTGTTGTGTGACATAAAGAAATGTTTTCTATTTATGACACCGACACTGCCTTACTGTTAGTGAACTTAAGGCCCCATTCGCACGTCCGCAATGTCGTCCGCATGTATTCCGCAATTCTGCGGAATACATGCGGACCCAGTAACTGTGAATGGGGCACGGAACGATGCGGAGAGCACACATCAGTTTTTGCGGAGCGCGCCGCCGATCTTACGGCCGCAGCTCCGCAAAAAAGTAGAGCATGTCCTATTCTTGTCCGCAATTGCGGACAAGAATAGACATTTCTATGGGGCTGCCGGCCGGGTGTGTTTATGGATCCGCAATTTGCAGATCCATAAACACAACGGACGTGTGAATAAGGCCTAATTGTTGACTATTGGCAGTTAGATGAGGAAACACAGGTGCCAACTGCTGCAGCTTTCTGCAGTGTGCAAACCGACAAGGAGGGCAGAGGTAAAGACTGGGTGGAAGATGATGTGGAGGACGATGAGGTCCTGGACCCCACATGGAATCAAGGTCATGCGAGTGACCTGTGCAGTTCAGAGGGAGAGGCAGTGGTCGCACAGAGCCACCAGCACAGCAAAAGAGGGAGCAGGGTGCAAAAGCAGAGTACGCCTGCTACTGCCCACCATACCCAGGGACCGAGCACAAGAAAGCCATCTCCAAGGAGTTCCCTGGCGTGGCAGTTCTTTAGACAATGTGCAGACAACAAGACACGAGTGGTTTGCACGCTGTGCAATCAGTCTGAAGCGAGGCATAAACGTTCTAAACCTGAGCACAACCTGCATGACCAGGCATCTAAGTGCAAAGCACGAACTGCAGTGGAGTAAACACCTCCAAAACCAAGAAAGGTCTCAGGCTCTTCCTGCTCCATCTTCTGCTGCAGTCTCGGCCTCTTCCTCCACCTCTGGAGTGACAGTGGCACCGGCAAACAGAGGATGTGTCAGCAACGCCATCACGTCCGTCACCTTCAACAAGCAGCACCACAATGTCCCATGGCAGCGTTCAGCTGTCCATCTTCCAAACAATGGAGCGAAAGAGGAAGTACCGCCCTACCCACCCGCGATCCCTGGCCCTGAATGCTAGCATTTCAAAATGCCTGGCTTTTAAAATGCTGTCATTCCGTCTGGTGGAGACGGAAAATTTTAAAACCCCCATGTCATTCCCAGCCGCCACTACTTTTCCAGGCAAGCCATCCCTTTCCTGCACAGTGGGGGACAAAATCAGGTGTGCACTGTACAACACCATCTGTGGCAAGGTCCACATAACTACTGATACGTGGACCAGTAAGCACGGGCAGGGACGTTATATCTCCCTAATAGCACACTGGGTAAATGCAGTGGTGGCTGGGCCTGAGGCGGATAGCTGTTTGACGCATATCAGCTATAGGAAAACGACAGCAGGCAGTTTTGAAACTTATCTGTTTGGGGGACAAACCGCACACAGTGCAGGAGCTGTGGACGGGCATGGAACAACAGACCTATGAGTGGTTGGTAACACTGAGCCTCAAGCCCAGCCTGGTGGTGTGCGATAATGGGCAAAATCTCGTAGCAGCTCTGGGCCTAGCCGGTTTGACGCACATCCCTTGCCTGGCGCATGTGCTGAACTTGGTGGTACAGAAATTCCTAAAAAGCTACCCGGATATGTCAAATTGCGGGCCGTATGTGCGAGCTGTTGGAGTTCTCACCCTGCTGCTGCTCGCCAGTCTGCGCTGCAGCGTAACTTTGGCCTTCCCTCTCACCGCCTCATATGCGACATGCCCACAAGGTGGTATGCCACCTTGCATATGCTGGAGAGACTGTGCGAGCAGCAGCAGGCGATAGTGTAGTTTCAGCTGCAGTACGCACGGGTGAGTCGCTCAGCACCACTTCACCGCCACTGAGTGGGCCTCCATGCGAGACCTGTGTGCCTTGTTGCGCTGTTTCGACTACTCCACCAACATGGCCAGTGCCGAGGACGCTGTTCTCAGCGTTACTATCCCACTTCTATGTCTCCTTGAAAAACCGCTTTAGGCAATGATGGAAGAGGATGTGGCACAGGAGGAAGAGGAGAAGGAAGAGGGATCATTTCCACGGTTATCAGGGCAGTCATACACAAGTGGTTCAGAGGGTGGGTTCCTGCACCAACATAGGCCAGGTACACAATTGTCCAGCCAGGGTACAATTCTGGAGGATGAGGAGGAGGGAGAGGATGAGGAGGACCCATGTTCACAGCAGGGTGGCACCCAAAGCAGCTCAGGGCCATCACTGCAGCATGGCTGGGGGGGGGATACCGAGGACACAGACGATACACCTCCCACAGAGGACAGCTTGTCGTTGCCTCTGGGCAGCCTGGAACACATGAGCAACTACATGCTGCAGTGACTGCGCAACGACCGCCGGGTTGCCCACATTCTAACTTGTACTGATTACTGGGTGGGCAGCCTGCTGGATCCCAGTTACCAGGAACAACGTGCCATCCTTAATTCCCTCATTGGAGTGTGATCGGAAGATGCGTGACTATGGCATTCCCCCCGCTGCTGATGGCATTCCCACCTGACAGCGGGGGCTCAGTGGAAGCACAAAGGTGAAGGCAGAGGAGGAGGAAGAGGTCGCCAACGCAGAAGGGGCACCGCCACAACAACCAACACCACCAGCTGATATGCAAAGTCTTAGCAGGAGGCAGCATTTCAGCAAACATGGTGGAGCAGTATGTGTGCACACGCCTACACGTACTGACTGATGAGTCTGCCCCATTTAACTTCTGGGTCTTCAAATTGGGCACATGGCCTGAGCTTGCCCTTTACTCCTTGCCTTCCCTGCAGCCAGTGCAGTCAGAGGGGGGGGGGGGTTCAGAGCAGCACGCCCCCTCCATTCATCTCAATGGGAGAGACAGAGATACAGAATCCTGAGGATTTTCTGAAACTCCTTCCTCAGTGCTACACAGAATGTTTTGATGTTCAGTCTGACCAGAAGTGCTTGGCTGTGAATCATCTTTCTCAGCCAAACCGGATTCCACCTGTTCGTGTTCAGGTACTTCTTTAACTGCAGTTATCTTCCCTGTCTTTAAAAATGTATGCATAGAGCCACGTGATTCTTCTTTGCATTCCTCAAAAGCAATATTCTTTTTTCTTTTTTTGTGACCTGATTCAAATTTTCGTCCCCTGTCACACCTCTCTCCCACTTTTATGCATATTTGTCTTCTATCCTAAAATGTTAAACAAACATAAATTCTTCTAAATATTAACCCCTTTAAGGACGGACCCATTTTTTACCTTAATGACCAGGCTCTTTTTTTTTTTATTTGACTGGGTCTCTTTAAATGGTAATAACTTTAAACGCTTTTTGGAGAGATTCTGAGATTGTTTTTTCGTGACATATTGTACTTTATATAAGTGGTACATTTTTGTGACACATGCTGCATTTTTTAGAAAAAACTCCAAAAAATTATGAATAGGAAAGGAAATGATAGGAGACAAGTGTCTGATTGTTGGGATGCCCATGATCTCCTGTACGGTGCCCCGGCTCAGTCCTTAAGAAATAAGCTGTGTCAACCACTGCATAAGGCGGTGGTGTGGTCAACACTCCCCCTCCATGTATCTCAATGGAAGACTCGGAGATACACAAGTGCTGGTTCTGCAGCTCTCCCATAGATACATAAAGGGGGAGAGTTGACCTCCGCATTGGGCACAAGGAGATCTGGTGTACCATACAGGAGATTGTGGGGGATCCCATCGGCCCGGACCCCCCCGATCAGACACTTATCTCCCATCCTTTGGATAGAGGATTTATTTTCCTATTCCGAAGTACCTCTTTAATATGCAGTGACATCACAGTAAAGGGTTAATTTGCACAGTGATAACACAGTACAGGGCTTATATTCACAGTGCATATTAACACTTTGCATTAACCCTGGCTATACTGTGATGTCACATTGCATTAACCCTGGTTGTACTGTATGTGACATCACATGCACAGTGAGTGACATCACAGTACAGGGTATATACAGTGATGTCACAGTCAGGGTTAAGTAGCTGCATGCTTGCAGCACATAGTACAGGATGATCTTGTACCTTGGGCTTATATTCACTGGTCAGGCACCACTGTCTTTCTGTGGGCGGCAGCCAGACACCTACTGAGGAGAGGGCCCTGGCTCCTTCTTCTTCTCCCCTGCATGGCTGCGCAGCGCTCTGAGAGCGGAGCTGGCAAGAGGCAACGTTCAGAAGACGTGCCTGTGCTACGGCACGCTCCGAGCCCCAGCAGCCACTGCTCTCTTAAGAGGCAGAGACGGAGAGGGGCTCAGAGGGCCACGGGCCCCGCTGTGGCTCTTCCATTCCATTAGTCCGCTTAGGCCACCCGCCGGCCATGGAAGCCAATAATTGTACTTGAGGCAGTGTCGGGTGGGAGCCAGAGCGAGGCCCCCACCAGCGTGAGGCCTTAGGCGGCGGCCTAGGTGGCCTAATGGAAGAGCCGCCTCTGTCCCCGGGATTAAAGCCCCTTACCCTGGCAGATCTGTTATAGATTCTGCTTTGAGCCTTCTGAGCTTTTTGCAGATGCTCTTTAACTATGGGCATCACACTCGCTATCCAGTCTTGCATTTGAGCCACATGTTCGATGATTCTTTTATAGGGAGTAGCCTTGGTCTCCCAGGTTTCTTTGGCCACATCTAGCACACCCCTTGGGTGATGGTCATATACTAACTCGAACCGTGAAAACCCTGTAGAAGTCTGGGGCACCTCTCTAAAAGAAAACATAAGGTAGGGTAGGAGGCAGTCCCAACTGTCCTTTTTTTTAACATCTGCTTCAGGGTCTTGTTGACTCTCTCGTCCAACCCGTCTGTCTGGGGGTGATACATAGATGTCCGTATTTGCGTGATTTTAAACAATTTTAAACAATTTGCACAATTCTTTCATGACCTTTGACATAAAGGGTGTACCCTGGTCTGTGAGAATTTCTTTAGGTATCCCCATGTGGGAGAACACGAAAAACAACTCCCGGGCAATATTTTTGGCCGCCGGTACTCCTTTGGTTACCGAGTGGCATAGACCAATACAACCAAGAAACATTGGTGTCCCCTAGCTAACTTAACAACAGGACGCCCAAATCCATTGCAATCCTTTGAAAAGGTAACTCAGTGATGGGAAAGAGGTACTAAAGGACTATGAAAATGTGGGGCCGGTGCTTATCTGGCAGGTGGGGCACGACTCACAGTATAACTTTACCTCCTTATACACTCCATGCCAGTAAAACCTTTGTAGTACCCTCTCTTGTGTTACTAACACCCAAATGACCCCGAAGTAAGTGGTTTTTTTTTAGATCTAGTACCATATGGCGATAGGGTTTTGGTACCAGAAGCTGCTCCACAATTTTGTTGTTACACTTGATAACTCAAAACCGTAGGTTTCCATTCATGGCAAAATGTGGAAATTTCTGGTCAGCTTCTGGTTCCTGTGGTACACTAACACTGTAACATTTCCTCAAGCACTCACGAGATTGGGGTCTCTCAATTGCTCCATACCAAAGTTACCCTGAGACACTTCTAAGTCTAATACATTTTGCCCAGATGGGGAAGCTTCCTCTTCCCCTGCTAAAACCTGCAACGCAAAAGTGTCATCATCAACATGCATTTCACATAACCACATCTTCATTTAAAGAGACAGCTGCAGGTTCTGCAGGAGTTTCGTCACTTGCTGCAGAAGTGTCTCCTCTTCCCCACAACAAGGTGAAATCATGGCCCAATATCACATCATGCATAAGTCTTTTGACTACCCCGACTTCATAGGTTACAGTCCTAGCCGGACTCATCAGCTTAACCCGAGCCACCGGGTAAGACTTGGCATCCCCGTGGATGCACAGCACATTTATGCTTTTGTCCAGCACATAATTCCCAGCCACGAAGCTGGCATGCACCAAGGTGACCAGACTACCGGAATCCAAAAAAGCCCTGACGGAGCAGTCGTTTACCACCAGAGAACATATCTGCGGCTCAGTCTCTAGTCCTGGGGAGGCCTTTCCAACTGGCACCACATAAAGCCCACTCTATAGGCTCTCTGAGGTAAGAAGGCAATGGGCAGCAATGTGTCCCTACTCAAGGCACCTCCAGCACTGGAGCATCCCAGGTCTCCTTGGTGGGAGGACGTCTCTGGGACCAGACTGCCCGTGGGACTAAGTCTTATGCCCTCTAGAGCCTTGCTCCCTCTTGCACCCTTCCATACACCCCCAACAGCCAGGACTCTCGTACCCACAGATGACCCGGGTCTGATACTCCAGAGAGTTGTTGGTGCAGCAGGGACATCACGGAGGTAGTCCTCAGTTGCCAGGAATCTTTCCACCAGGTTAACAAGCTGGTCAGCAGTTTTGGGGTCTTCATGTCCGACCCACCGCTGTAGCTCTGCAGGGAGGGCTCTGAAATAGTAATCCACCACTACTTTCTCCACGATCTGGGCTGGTGTAGAAGACTTGGGTTCCAGCCACTTCCGTACAAGATGGATAAGGTCATACATCTGAAATTGGGCAGGCTTGTCCATGGTGTAGCTCCACATGTGGACCCTCTGGGCACGAACAGGCAGCATAACGCCCAAGCGAGCCAGGACCTCCATTTTTAACTTGGCATAGTCCAGGAGATCCTGCTCCCTGAGGTCATAGTAGGCCTTTTGTGGGTGCAAGGACCTCTGCCCACTCTGCTACTGGCAGTCCCTCTCTCTCAATGGTTAGGTAGGCCTCAATATCGTCATCAGGCGTCAGCTTTTGCAAGGCCCACTGCAGAGCCCTCATCACATTAAAAGTCTCTGGGGGCTTACCACCACTCGTTGGGCTGGAGCTAGAACAGTCTCTCAATACAGCAATCTGTTCCAAGAGCAAACAATTGGTTTCCTGCTGCTGGGCCTGGGGCTGTTGTTGCTGCGCATTAGCCTGTTGTTGGATACGTAAGGCTTCTTCGTGTCTCTTTTTATCCTCCAGGTTTCATCATTTCCTCCATGGTACTTGCATAGCGGCTGCAGCTTTCACCCAGGACATTAAAGCACCACAACTGTCCCATAGTTGCCCTTAACAACAACGTTATGCCCGCATCCTCCACCAATTGTAAGGGATTGCTCTCTCAAGCAGGGCGGTGGTGACACATTTCTTTGCAGACAACAGGATTAAAGTCCAAATTGATGCTTTATTTTATGACACTCTGGCAATTTACAGACAAAACCAGTTATAATTCACTAGTTCCAGCACCACAAAACATAAACCAAACCAAATAAACTCCTGCCTGTTTGGGATCTAACTAACACAAATTAGTTTCTAGCTCACCTATTGAGCCCAGTTCACACACTGCCTTGCTGGCTAGAGATGCCAGATTCTCTGCCAGCTTCCTAGACTCTTTCCAGGCATAACTCTCAGACTGACAGCCTGGGATGTGCTTTTATTTCCCCCCTAACGATCCCAGCTGGCTACACCTGGGGATCCTTCAGGCTAGGGCAGTGGTCAGCAAACTGTGGCTCTAGAGCCATATAGGGCTCTTTAGCCCCTTGATATTGGCTCTTCCAGGTTTGGGCTCACATGTACAGTGCGATCGCATTTTCGTTGCCCGTGGCAAAAATCGGCAGGAGGGGGGAGGACCAGGAAGCGGTGAAGGCTCTGTACTCACCGCTTCCTGGTCCTCGGCTGTAGGCTGTGCACAGTGTGAGGTGCTCTGTGACGTCACGCTGTGCACGCCAGTTCACAGCACAGCCGACAGCAGGAGGAACACAAAGCGAGGGTGGTGAGGAGCAGCGGCATCCAGGAGCAGGAGAGGTAAGTGCTTTTTTTATTTTATGAAACTTGTGGCTGATCTGAGGCAATGGGGTGATGAGAATCATAATGGGGTATATGAGAGGCATTATGGATGATTAAAGGCATCATTGATGATAATGGGGATGATGAAAATCATAATCGGGGCTATGAGAGGCATTATGGATGATGAGAGGCATCATGGATAATACCAGGGTTGATAAGAGGCATCATGGATGATAATAGGGATGATGAGAGGCATGGGGTCTTATCTGAGGTCTGATTGGGGGTCATTTACTTTGGGGTCTGAGCTGACGTCTAAACTGAGGGTGGTCTTATTAACATTGGGGGTCTGATTAGTGGTTTGACCTGAGGTGTAATGAAAAATATGTCCTCCTCTAAAACCTATGCGTCTTATAGGTTGAAACATTGTGGAGTGAAAGATGTAGTGTCGAGGATTGAGAAAGGTATGTTCAAATGGTTAGGAATACCCTTATTAAGTTAATAACAATGTACCTTCCTATATAGTTTACGTTTAAAAAATTTGGCTCAGAAAAAATTGAATCGCTGTTTTGTTGATATTTGGCTCAGTTGACTAATAAGTTTGCCCGCCACTGGGCTAGGGGAAAACCTGCCCTGGAATGGGCGTGGACTGGGGCGGTCCCACTACCAATCCTACCTTCCCAGTCCAAATAAAATCCAGCACTTGAACTTTAACAAAACTGTCTCAGCAACCCACACTTTGCTGAAACTACTTTAGCTTTTCTGGATTTTACTTACCTCACCCAGTTGAGGAACCTGGGTGATATATACACCCCTTCTCTGACTTTCCCCATACACTTTACCACTATATATAATTAGGGATACTTATGCAGTATATAAATCTTTTGATAGAGGTAGTTGTGCATTGTGTGTGTATATATATATATCTTACAGTTTTTGTGAGGCAAGGTAACCAAAAAATGGCTTTTCTGGCACAGTTTTTAAATTTTGTTTTTTTATAGTGTTCACCTGACAGGGTAGATCATGTGCTAATTTTATTATAGAGCAGGTCGTTACGGACGCTGCGATAAAAAAATATGTCTATTTCTTAAATTTTATTTTGGTTTTACACAATAAAATATATCTATTTTTAAAAATCATGTTTTTGTGTCTCCATTTCTGACAATTGTCTTAGGTTGGGTTTCATTTTTTGTGGGATGAGATGGTGGTTTGATTGATACCACTTTGGGGCACATATGACTTTTTGATCGCTTGGTATTACACTTTTTGTAATGTAAGGTGATTAAAAAATTGGCTTTTTTGGCACTTTTTTATTTTATTTTTTTATGGCGTTCACCAGACGGTTTCGATCACATGATATTTTTAAAGAGCAGGTTGTGCCAGCACCGACGTCTGCAGTTTCAAGCAGTGTGTCATCTGTATGTTACAGCTGCCACTCTGCCCCGCTGCCATCCTGAAAGGTGGGGGGGCGGGGTTTGTGCTGCGCGTTCTGCATCTTGAAAGGGGGGGCGCTCTGTCATCTTAAAAGGGGGGTTGTTGTGCAGCGTGCTCTGCCATCCTGAAATGGAGGGGTAGGGGGGGGCCACTGGCCCAATGGTTAGCCCCTTTCAGACAGCAGTCCCTAAGGACCACAGCATGGAAGGGGTTAAACAGCTGTTTCAAGCAGAAGGCATTGTTCAGAGACTATATATACTAGAAAAGGAAGGCAGCTTCTTTCAAAAACACATTTCTTGAATTTGTCATATATTCGGGTTCTCCCTTAACAGTTGGAGCACTGAACAGATGTGTCTTGCGCTGTGAACTGATGTCTGGAGAGAAAATCAGGATATCATCAAGATAAATTACTACACATACAAAGAGGGGGTCCTAAAGATGTCATTCTCAAATTCTTGAAATACTGCTAGTGCATTTCATAGCCCAAAAGGCACCTCTATATACTTGTAGTGCCGATCCCGAGTGGTAAAGGCAGTCTTCCATTCATCACCTTTGCAGATACGGATTAGATTATAAACTTAACACAGATCCATTTTAGCAAAGATACGTGCACCACACTATCGGTCAAACATCTACAGGGTTTAAAGGTTATGGATATTTGTTTTTAATAGTAATGGAGTGCAAGCCCCAATAGTCAATACAGAGTCGTAATGACCCATCCTTTTTCTTGACAAAGAGAAATCTAGCTCCTGCAGGAGAAGACTTGCTAATAAAACCTCTGACAAGATTCTCCTTGATGTAATCTGCTAGAGCTTGGGTCTTAGGAGGAGACAGAGGGTATACTCTGCCTCAAAAAGGCATGATGCAGGGCAGCATATCAATTGGGCAGTCATAAGGACAATGAGATGGTAGGAACTTAGCCTATTTTTTGTCAAAGACGTCAGCAAAATGATGATAAGCCTCTGGCAGGCCTTGGAGGTTCTAGGGTACTGGAGGATGTCAAATCAGCTGTACAGAGGTCAGACATTTAGAATAACAGGTTGACCCCCAAAGTAAAATTTCTCAAGATTTCCAATTCAGGACTGGACTATGCTGTTGTAACCATGGTAATCCCAGCAGCAGAGGACTTGTATACTTTGCGAGAACCAGCAAGGAAATCTTCTTAGAGTGAAGTGCCCCTACTTGTTGATCCAGAGTAGTAGTGACAAGCTATGGACTCGATTAGCCCTACCACCTACTGATATCACCAACAGAGGTCTCTCAAGCTGTTTAATAGGTATGTGGTATTGATTCACCACAGCCTAGTGCAGGAAATTCCCTACCAAACCAAAATCCAAGAGAGCCAACACGGTCAACTCAGTACAAGAGAAGGATATGGTCACAGGTAAAGTCAATCTCGGAGAGGACTGAATATCTAGGCTCGGGAGTTTCCCAGCTTGAGAGGGCAGGTACGGGCATAGTACCTCTTGCCGTCACTGTACCTTCACAGATTATTGGAGCATCTGTGCATGCACTCCTCCTCTGTTAGCCTGAACCTGTCCACCTGCATAGGCTCCGATTCAGTAGCTAAGGAGGTAGTAGGAGTGGTAGAAAGTGGCTTCTGGAATCTTGGAGTTCCCATTGCTGTGTCATTTCCTGCAATAATTCAGTGGGATCTATGGCATGAGCTTACTGTAACCGACAGTGGATGCGGACCCACTGTGCCAACTAACCAGTTTGGCTTTGGGCTAAACCTAAGGGCGTTGTCCTGGTGTCTGAGTCACCAATGTGAAGCAGCAAGGGAAAAGGCAAAAGTGTAGTCTGCATTCAGTCCAATAGTCAGGGCAGGCTGAGTACTTGCGTATTCCAAATGTTTATTCCAAAGTCAGGGCAGGTAGAGTTCGTTTATAATCCAGGTCACAGTTCCAAGGTCGGGGCAGACAGAAATGGGCATAATCAAAAGACAGACAGGGTTCGGAATTCAGGCGATATCACCTTCACTGGGTACCAAGTAGAAACCTTAAAGCTCAGGCAAGGAGGTGGCACCAGAGCCCAGCTAAATAGGAGGCTGATAAGCAACTTAACCAGCACCTGTAGGGGGCAGGAGAAAAAAATTAACTCTCCTTGTGCTGAAAAGAGTTCACTGAGAACTAGTCCCAATACACACAGGGAGAATAGAGTGATGCCTGCGATTGCCCGGGACAGTAGGACAATGGCAAACGAGAGCTGCCAGCCTAATATTTAGTTTTAAATCATCCACTTTGATTAACTTTAGTCTAATGGAACTCACACATCAAATGTATATACCCGTATTTTTCACCCTATAAGACGCACCTAGGTTTTGGGAGGAGGAAAATAAGAATATAAATATTTTTCATCAGACCTCAGCTCATACTCCCAATGTTAATGAATCCTCACCTCAGAGCCCTAATCAGACCCCTAATATTAATCAATCCTCAGCTCAGAGCCCCAGTCAGATGCCCAATGTTAATCAGACCTCAGACCAGACCCCCAATCAGACCTCAGATCAGACCCCAATGTTAATAAGGTCCCTATTCAGACCTCAGATTAGACCCCCAATCAAACCTTAGACAGAACTCCCAAGTGTCCTTCTTTTGGAGAATACCCCTTTTTGGACCCAAGTTCCTCTGTCTTTCTTCTTACCTTAAATATCCCTCTTTTTGATCTGAGGTATAGATTTGCATTGTTACATTTACAATATTGATCCAGAAAGTGTTTGTCTGGTTCCTATCTATATATTAGAGCAAACCTTGCATGCTATTTCATTATTTGATTTAATCTGCATTTTAGAAATTTCTATATTCAGATAATTTTTGTGATATTGTGCGCTAAGAAAACTATTAAATTGTATAAATATGCAGGAAAAATAGACTTTCACTGTTAGGCAAGCGGGTGTGGAACCACTGCGCCACTGACATAACTGGCATAACTAAGCAGCTATCTTGTATTCACTAGAGCCCCTGGTGGTGGGGATAGACTTGGGCCCTAGGGTAGCTGCCAGGTGCCATTCCAGAGTAGTCCCCAAGTCAGTAGCAGCTGACCAGGGGGTCAGAATACTTGGTGCGAGCACTAAGGGGACTTACGAGGCCTGGAGGTAACTGGTCAGGACAGGCGGCAACAAACAAAGTCCGCAAACAAGATCCGAGGTCAGGGGCAGGTCTGCATAAACGAGGTCCGGGGTCAGAGGCAGGCGGCAATCAGGTGAAGTCCAGGAGTATAATAGCAGGAGTCGGTATACGAAAAAAGATGACACACCTTTGCACAGTAGCTAGAGACTGAGGTTGCTGAGGCAACTTCCTGTAGTAGGAAGTGCCTTTAAATACCTGTTGCAATGCAACCATAGGCTGCTGAGACAGAGGGCGTGTATGTGTTGCCTCATAAAGTAGATGCAGAGAGACACACCCATGCTAGATTCAGTACTGATGCAAGTCTCCAGCAGGAAGGAAACTCTCACATGGAACGTATGTAGCACAGCTATGCCAGTTGCAGCCCATATTTGCCAGCAGGCTGGCAGGAGGAAAAAGAAGGAGCCCGGCACCCGTGACTGCGGTTAGGGGTAGCGGAACCGGCACGGACTGCTGGCCTAACATTCACACAATAAACCATAGGTTTCCCTCTTTGACCATCCAAAAAGTTGTGAGGTATGCCTTAGATCAGATGCCCAATTTTTAGAAGACCACCAATCAGACCTCAGATCAGACCACCAATGTTTATGAGACCCCCAATCAGACCTCAGATCAGACCTCCGCGTTAAAAAGGCCCCCATGTGAAGCAGACCTCAGATCAGAGAAAAAAATTAATGAACTTACCTCTCCTGCTTCAGACGCCGCCATCGCTCCTGCGACCCAGCGCTCTTCCTGCCATGCTGTGACCCGATGCCGCACAGCGTGAGGTCAAGAGCACTAATGTCCTCATGCTGTGCACAGGACACAGCACAGGGAGTAGCCGAGGAAGTCCAGGAAGTGGTGGGTACAGAGTCTGCATTCACCACTCCCCGATCCTCCAGCATTAATGAGCGCTTCCATAATTAAAGCGCTCATTAATAATTGCCCCATACAATGCACTGACATTTTATCCCCACTTTTGCTTCTTATAGGACAAAAAACTGTGGGCCAGATTTATCATTACACTTACATCTTACTCCACTTTTACATATGCCCAAAGTCACTTTTGGCTAGTCATATTTATTATTGGTCCTTTATGGGTACTTTCACACTAGCGTTGGTGCGGATCCGTCTGTTTATTTGTACAGACGGATCCGCACCTCTAATGCAAACGTTTGTATCCGTTCAGAACGGATCCGTTTGCATTAGCTTTAAAGAAAAATAACAAAGTCCAAAACGGATCCGTTTTGACTTACATTGAAAGTCAATGGGGAACGGATCCGTTTTCAAATGCACCATATTGTGTCACTGACAACGGATCCGTCCCCATTGACTTACATTGTAAAAACGGATCCGTTAGGCTCCGCCTCTTCAGACGGACACCAAAATGCTGCATGCTGCGTTTTGGTGTCCGCCTCCAAAACGGAATAGAGGCGGAACGGAGCCTAACTGATGCATTCTGAACGGATCCTTATCCATTCAGAATGCATTGGGGCTTAACTGATCCGTTTTGGACCGTTTGTGAGAGCCCTGAAACGGATCTCACAAACGGAATCCAAAACGCTAGTGTGAAAGTACCCTAATACTGTGATAAATGTGGTTTGACAGTAGCAGTTTATCCTTCAGTAAGCAGCTTTACAAAAGTCGCACGTCTTTACAAAAAAGTCGCGTGTTTTATTAAAAAGTCGCATAAGATAAGCATGGTCTTCACTGGAGTGAAATTGCAAATTTTTTTGCACCCTTTTGCGACTTTTTAAATGGTTGCAATTGGGGATGTCCCGATACCGACATTTGCACGAGTACTTGTACTTGTGCAAATGCCGCCGATACTGCTTCCGATACCGGAAGTTCCGGCCCTGCAGCTCCTATACAGTATTTATGTAAACCTAATCTATGTAAAAGTAGCCCGAATTTACTAACTATTGCGGCGCACAGGGGCGTAACTACCGGGGAAGCAGGGGAAGCGGCTGCTTCGGGGCCCGGGCTGACAAGGGGCCCGGCGCCAGGTAGCACGTGACCTCTCCTCTGCTTCCCCGGTAATCAGCAGCCTGCGCTAATTGCCGACAGTGCGACACTGAGAATCGCACTCTCAGACTGTCTGCTGTGCCGGGCCCCCCCTCCCTACCCACCCCTTCACAGTTTGGCCCGCACCCCCCTTTAGTTACTAGACACTTCTGCAGTGCATTGTCCCGGGGCCGGAATGATCGCAATCGCATCCTCCTCGCATGCGCGGGCGCGGTGCTGTGATCCTATCTTGCAGCCTGGCAGGGCAGGGCAGGGAGGCAGGACTGGAGACGGGGAGGTGGTGCTGGCCGAGTTGCCGCGCGCCGCAGCCTATCAGAGAGGCTGGCGGCGCCTGGCGGAACTGCGCAGGTGGCGCGATGACGTCATCGCGCCGCTGCGCTGCAGTAAAGGCATCAGAGCAGTGCTGTGCGGTCACAGACTGGAGACAAAGCCTGAGCAGACTAGAGTAAGTAAAGTCTGTCTACTAGTGGTTTTTTTGGTTGTCATGTCTGACTACTTGGACAAAATTAATCATGATGAATGTTGGACTACATGGGGGGGGGGGGAATTAATTATCATCTGCATTGGCTACTGGCACATTATAGGGGGGGTTATATGGCTGGCTAGTCTGGCACATTATAGGGGGCTGGGGGCCATATGGCTGGCTACTGGCACATTATAGGGGGTTATATGGCTGGCTACTGGCACATTATAGGGGGTTATATGGCTGGCTACTGGCACATTATAGGGGGCTGGGGGCTATATGGCTGGCTACTGGCACATTATAGGGGGTTATATGGCTGGCTACTGGCACATTATAGGGGGCTGGGGGCTATATGGCTGGCTTTGAATCTTTTCTTAACCTTTTGACTAGTCACAGGAGTGTGGGGGTTGCATGGGCGGAGGGTTAAGAATTTGACAGGGCCCCCGCAACAGTATTATACAATGACACTACATGACAGTGTGTGTAATATATATATATTAGTGTGTGTGTATATATGTGTGCGTGTGTGTGTATGTGTGTATATATATATCTATATATCTATATCGTGACTTGCCAAAGGAGTGGGGTTTACACAAGAGGAGGGGGAGAGCGAAACGCGCGGGAGGGGGGCCCATACAAAAATTTGCTGTGGGGCCCAGTCATTTTTAGCTACGCCCCTGGCGGCGCAGTCTCCCTCAGTCTCTCTTAATTCCTCCATGCGCCTCCTGCCCCGCCTGCATCCTTCATTCATAAAGTGGGCGGAGCAGGAAGCAGGACAGGAGGCACATGGAGGGACTGAGCGCTCAAGCTGATAGAGACTGCGTTGCAATAGTTATTAAGTTCGTGCTACTTTTACATAGATTAGGTTTACATAAATACTGTATAGGAGCTGCAGGGCCAGTGTATTAGAGTCACACTGCACCGGCCGCCACGGCCCCCGTCCCCGGACACTTGATGATGACCCTGTCATAGGGGATCTGTGGGTAACAAATATATAGCATAAGATGCTATATATGTTTCATCCACAGATTCCCCATGACAGGGTCACCCACAGATCACCCCATAGCAGCGTTACCCACAGATCACCCCATAGCAGCGTCACCCACAGATCACCCCATAGCAGCTTCACCCACAGATCCACCATGACAGGGTCACCCACATATCACCTCATAGCAGCGTTACCCACAGATCACCCCATAGCAGCATCACCCACAGATCACCCCATAGCAGCGTCACCCACAGATCACCCCATAGCAGCGTCACCCACAGATCCCCCATGACAGGGTCACCCACAGATCCCCCATAGCAGCGTCACCCACAGATCACCCCATAGCAGCGTCACCCACAGATAACCCCATAGCAGCGTCACCCACAGATCACCCCGTAACAGCGACACCCACAGATCACCCCATAGCAGCGTCACCCACAGATCACCCCATAGCAGCGTCACCCACAGATCCCCCTGGAGACACATTAGTTGGGAAACACTGTTATAAGCCCATTTATTAATTTATTAACCCTTGTACAAAGGAAAAGTAAAGCCTTTGTCCATAGCAACCAAATTCCAGCTTTAATTTTTTTCATTGCTATCAGCAACTGCGCCGCAATTTCTTTATACAAGGTTTGATAAATCTGCCCTATGTTATAATTGGTATCGGTAAGTACTTAAATATAAGTATCGGAACTCGTACTCGGTATTAAAAAAATGGTATCGGGACATCCCTAGTCGCAATAGTAAATCTGGCTAGAGATTCATTTACTTAAGAAAACACGCCCACTTTCACAAAACTGGAGAGCTTAGTGAAGAGCTTAAAAAAGTCGCAAAAAACTGCGCAATTATACCGATTGTGCATTTTTTGCGACTTTTTCACTCCATTAAAGTGACTTTAGCTAATGATAAATCTGGTCCTGTGTGTTTTTAGGGAGTTTCCAATTTTCTCCTAGGGTGGAAGGTCTGACAGGGTTATCTCCGTGTACTAAATCATGAGAGGATTACCGTGGATTTACAGCTCCCGCATACATTCTTAATCACCAGTGAATTGGAAGTGGTAAAGTTGTATAAGCAGAAGCATAGCAGACCAAGCAGTAGTTCCATTTTTATCATTTAAAACTCTTGACAGTTAATCTTTAGAATCTGACAAGAACCTGTCATGCCATTATTAACTAGTCCCCGACCGCCGTACGCAGGATTGCGTCCTGCGGGCGGCCGGGATCTTCTGTTTGGACGCGAGACGCGAGAGTTCCTGTGAACGCGCGCGCGTTCACAGTGAAGCGCGTCTCGAGAGTTGGACTACAGCCTGCCAGCGATGATCAATCGCTGGCAGGCTGTAGATGCGATATAAATCGCATCAAACAGCTATATCAGACGCTGTTTTATGAACAGCGTCTGATATAGCTGCTACCTGGTCCTCTGGTGGTCCCATTTTCTGGGATCGACTCACCAGAGGACCAGGTAACACTGTAAAAGTTGCACCAAACACTACACTAACCCCCCCACCCCCTCACCTATTAACCCCTTGATCACCCCATCTAGACCCCCTGATCACCCCCTGTCATTGATCACACCCCTTGTAAGGCTCCATTCAGACATCCATATGTGTTTTGCGGATCCGTGATTCACGGATCCGTGATCGGATCCGCGGATCCGATCCGCGATCCGATCCGCGGATCCTCAAAACACGGACACCGGCAATGTGCTTTCCGCGATTTTGCAGATCCGCACATTGCCAGAACTATATAGAAAATGCTTTTTCTTGTCCGCAATTGCGGACAAGAATAGGACATGTTCTATATTTTTATGGAACGGAAGTGCAGACTCGAAGCGCGGATCCGTAATTCCGGATCCGAGCGGACAAAGTCTGTCCCCATAGAAATGAATGGGTCCGCAATTCCGCTCCGCAAACAGAATTGCGGACGTGTGAATGGGGCATAAGGGTCCCCTATCACCGCCAGTTAGTTAGCTACTTGTTAGGTAGCTAGCGCCCAGCCCACCGCACCGCAGTCACTGATTTGGCAGAGATTTTTTCATCCACATTGATCGATGCGAATGAAAAATCTGTGCCGCTCATTTTTTATTTTTTTCAGCGCAGAGGCTGAACGGAAAAATCTCATTACCCGTATGCTCAATATACGGAGAATCGCAGAAACTCCTAATGCTGGCCATACGTGTAATGATTATGGAGACCCTCAAATGCCAGGGCAGTACAAAACCCCACATGTGACCCCATTTTAGAAAGAAGACACCCCAAGGTATTCCGTGAGGGGTATGGCGAGTTCACAGAAATTTTATTTTTTGTCACAAGTTAGTGGAATATGAGACTGTAAAAAAAAAAAAAAACAATTTCCGCTAACTTGTGCCAAATTTTTTTTTCTGTGAACTCGCCATACCCCTCACAGAATACCTTGGGGTGTCTTCTTCCACAATGGGGTCACATGTGGGGTATTTATACTGCCCTGGCATTTTAGGGGCCCTAAAGCGTGAGAAGCCAAATGCGTAAAAATGCCCTGTGAAATCCTAAAGGTACTCATTGGTTTAGGGCCTTGCGATTTGGCTGCAAAAGTGTCACCATGTGGTATCGCCGTACTGGGAGAAGTAGGGCAATGTGTTTGGGGTGTATTTTTACATATACCCATACTGTGTGTGAGAAATATCACTGTAAATGACAACTTTTACATTTTTTATTCAAAGTTGTCAATTTACAGAGATATTTCTCTCACCCAGCATGGGTATATGTAAAAATACACCCCAAAACACATTGCCCTACTTCTCCTGAGTACGGCGATGCCACATGTGTGACACTTTTTTGCAGCCAAGATGCGCAAAGGGGCCCAAATTCCAACGAGTACCTTTTAGGAGGGTATTTTTACGCATTTTTCTTCTCACGCTTTAGGGCCCCTAAAATGCCAGGGCAGTATAAATACCCCACATGTGACCCCATTTTGGAAAGAAGACACCCCAAGGTATTCGCTGAGGGGCATAATGAGTTCATGAAAATTAAACTTTTTGTCAAAAGTTAGCGGAAAGGAGACTTTGTGAGAAAAACAATAAAAATCAATTTCCACTAACTTGTGCCAAAAAAATATTCTATGAACTCGCCATGCCCCTCACAGAATACCTTGGGGTGTCTTCTTTCACAAATGGGGTCACACGTGGGGTATTTCTACTGCCCTGGCATTTTAGGGGCCCTAAAGCGTGAGAAGAAAAATGCGTAAAAATGCTCCTTCCTAAAAGGTACTCATTGATTTAGGCCTTGATTTGCCTGCAAAGTGTCACCATAGGTATCGCCGACTGGGAGAAGTAGGGCATAGTTTGGGGTGTATTTTACATATACCCATGCTGTGTGTGAGAAATATCTCTGTATATTGACAACTTTGACATTAAAATATGTCAAAGCTTGTCAATATACAGCGATATTTCTCACACGCAGCATGGGTATATGTAAAAATACACCCTCAAAACACATCGCCCTACTTCTCCTGAGTACGGCGATGCCACATGTGTGACACTTTTTGCAGCCAAGATGCGCAAAGGGGCCCAAAATCCAATGAGTACCTTTAGGATTTCACAGGCCATTTTTATGCATTTGATTCTCACACTTTAGGGCCCCTAAATGCCAGGTGCAGTATAAATACCCCACATGTGACCCCATTTTGGAAAGAAGACACCCCAAGGTATTCCGCTGAGGGGCATAATGAGTTCATGAAAATTTAAACTTTTGTCAAAAGTTAGCGGAAATGGAGTTACTTTGTGAGATTTAACTAATACAAAATCTAATTTCCACTAACTTGTGCCAAAAATAAATATTCTACTGAACTCGCCATGCCCTCATGGAATACCTTGGGGTGTCTTCTTTCAAAAATGGGGTCACACGTGGGGTATTTCTACTGCCCTGGCATTTTAGGGGCCCTAAAGCGTGAGAAGAAGCAAAATGCGTAAAATGCCCTCCTAAAAGGTACTCATTAATTTGCTTTGCACATTTGCCTGCAAAAAGTGGCACATAGGTCGTCGCATCAGGAGAAGTAGGACAGTGAGGGTGTATTTTACATATACCCATGCTTAGTGAGAGAAATATCTCTGTATATTGACAACTTTGAATAAAAATTTGTAAAAACTTGTCAGTTTACAGCGATATTTCTCACACGCAGCATGGGTATATGTAAAAATACACCCTAAAACACATTGCCCTACTTCTCCTGAGTACGGCGATACCACATGAGTGACACTTTTTGCAGCCAAGATGCGCAAAGGGGCCCTAAAACCAATGAGTACCTTTAGGATTTCACAGGCCATTTTTATGCATTTAGATTCTCACACTTTAGGGCCCTTAAATGCCAGGTGAGTATAAATACCCCACATGTGACCCCATTTTGGAAAGAAGACACCCCAAGGTATTCCGTGAGGGGCATGGTGAGTCCACAGAATTTTTATTTTTTGGCACAAGTCAGCGGAAATAGTTTTTTTTTTTTTTATTTTGCTTTTTACAAAGTCTCATATTCCACTAACTTGTGACAAAAATAAAATTTTACCTGAACTCACCATACCCCTCACAGAATACCTTGGGGTGTCTTCTTTCCAAAATGGGGTCACATGTGGGGTATTTATACTGTCCTGGCATTTTAGGGGCCCCTAAAGGGTGAGAAGAAGTCTGGAATCCAAATGCGTAAAAATGCCCTGTGAAATTCTAGGTACTGTTAGTTTGGCCATTTCCAGGCTGCAAAAGTGGCACATGATGTCGATCGCACTAGGAGAAGTAGCAAGGTTGTGGGTGTATTTTTATATATACCCATACTTTGTGTGAAAAATATCTCTGTAAACGACAACTTTTAAAAATTTTTATACAAAGTTGACAATTTACAGAGATATTTCTCTCACCCAACATGGGTATATGTAAAAATACACCCTAAAACACATTGCCCTACTTCTCCTGAGTACGGCGATACTCACATAAGTGCCGCTTTTGCAGCCTGGGTGCGCAAAGGGGCCCAAATTCCAACGAGTACCTTTAGGTTTTACATGGCGGCTCACAATTTAGCTCCGCCCAAAATGCCAGAACAGTAAACACACCCCACAAATGACTCCATTTCGAAAGTAGACACCCTAAGGTATTCACTGAGGGGCATAGTGAGTCCGTCTGAGATTTTTTTTTTTTTTTTGCCAGAAGTTATCAGAAATTGAAACTTTTTTTTTTTTCTCAGAAAGTGTAATTTTCCGCTAACTTGTGAAAAAAAATGAAATGATACATGAACTCACCAAGCCCCTCCGCGAATACTTTGGGGTGTCTTCTTTCTAAAATGGTGTAATTTGGGGGGTATTTATAATATCCTGGCATTCTAGCACCTGAAGAAACATGACAGATGCTCAGAAAGTCAGAGCTGCTTCAAAATGCCGAAATTCACTTTTTTGCACCATAGTTTGTAAACGCTATAACTTTTACCCAAACCAATAAATATACACTAATTGGATTTTTTTTTATCAAAGACATGTAGAACAATAAATTTAGAGAAAAATTTATATAGAAATGTAGTTTTTTTTGAAAAATTTTACAACAGAAAGTGAAAAATGTCATTTTTTTGCAAAAATTTCGGTAATTTTTGATTAATAGCAAAAAAAGTAAAAATGTCAGCAGCAATGAAATACCACCAAATGAAAGCTCTATTAGTGAGAAGAAAAGGAGGTAAAATTCATTTGGGTGGTAAGTTGCATGACGGAGCAATAAACGGTGAAAGTAGTGTAGTGCGGAATTGTAAAAAGTGGCCTGGTCATTAAGGGTGTTTAAGCTAGGGGGGCTGAAGTGGTTAACAACATGTAGTGAGGAACTGTCAGTTTGTGGTCAGATGCTGTTTGCAACTGCACCAAGGCTTGGGCTACCTGCACAGGCTGCGGATTACCCACGTTTCTACCATGCGGATTCGCATGCAGAAAAACTGCAGTGTAAGGCCTCATTCACACAGTCAGTGTTCGGTCAATAATTTCCATCAATGATTGTGAGCCAAAACCAGGTACGGCTCTCAACCCAGAACAGGTGCAGATCTTTCCCTTATACCTTATGTCTGTGGAGGCTTCAATCCTGATTTTGGCTCACTGATGGAAAACACTGACCGAACACTGATGTGTGAATGAGGCATAATACAGTACCAGTAAAGTGTATGAAATTAGACAAATCTCATGTAAACTTTGCTTTTTTGTTCCATGCAGAAAATGACCTGCCATGCGGATTTAGAAATCTGAAGCATTTCAATTATACTTGCAATTTTTGGTACAGATTTCACCATTTTCAATGGCAGGTTGCTAAACCGCATCAAATTCACATAAAAAACTAAAAGTAACGCATGCAGATTTTGATGTGGTTTTGGTGTGGAAGCGCACAGAAATCCACACGGAAATTTGTGCAGATGTTATGCATGTTTACCCTCACCCCTATGCTGGTACGTTTAGGCTACCTGCACACATTGCTGAACTGCTATGAATTTTTTACATATTCTGCTAGAATGCACAGGGAAAATTGCAGCAACAAATCCCCTATCAAATTGTGCAGATTTACCTGTGGAATCTACATGAAAAATCTGCACATAACATGCTCTGCATGTAGCCTTATAGAGGACCCTTCACTTCTCCCGACATGCCTGTTTCAATAGCTTCATGCATTCCCCATGTGATAACAATTCTGGAGCATCTATTCTTATGGCTCTATGTTGTGCCATTACTTTATTATTTCTGCTAGAAGTTATGAATGAATTACTAGCAGTCTGCAGTAAGGGTACAGAGGGGTGGTAACAAGTTGGGAGTGTGGACCTGCATAGTCTGAAAATGGCAGCACTGATTGGATAGAGGCAGTCTGTGCAGGCACACACCCCCCAAACAGTTACCACCCCTCTGTATCCTTACTGCAGACTGCTAGCAATTAGAGATGAGCGATTCTATTTTTAGTTCGGCGTCCAAAGTTCGGGTTCGGGTTATCGTAGCATCCCGTTATGGATTCCATAACTGCATTTGGAATCCATAAGGGGCTGCTTCATTGAACCCGAACCTTGGACCTGGGGTGAGGTCACCATCATGTGATCAGTGCAGGGGGCGTGGCTCAGCACTGGATCACCTCTTATCCAATCCAGTGCTGAGCCACGCCCCCTGCACTGATCACATGACGGTGACGTCACCCCAGGTCCTTAGGGTTGTCCAAGGTTCAATGAAGCAGCCCCTTATGGATTCCAAATGCCGTCATGGAATCCATAACGGGATGCTACGATAACCCGAACCCGAACTTTGGACGCCGAACTAAAAATAGAAGTTCGCTCATCTCTACTAGCAATTCATTCATAACTTCTAGTAGAAATAATAAAGGAACGGCACAACATAGAGTCATAACAATAGATGCTCCAGAATAGTTATTACACGGGGAATGCATGAAGCTATTAAAACAGGCATGGCAGTGGTGAAAAGTCCTCTTTATGGATCAAGCATAGATGATACTAACTGATACCACTTAAAAATAACAACACATTTATGGAATATTGGCTAACTGAAACATTTGCTATCAGAAGAATGAATTTGAGGTGTCTGTGGCTTTCTGGACAGTCCCTTTCAGCATGTGGACCCTGTGTCAATCAGCTGATTGGCTTGTTGTGTCCCACTCCTAACAAAAAGCTGATGCTGCTGGGGCCCAAGTAAAATGTAGTATTGCATGGAGGCCATTCAGATGAGCATGCACATACTGTGACCCACCAGCATCCGCATGTGGAATACATCACATTTTGTATGATATTTCTGATGATGCTAAAGGTTATGGCAAGCTTCCAATAGATGTTGGCCGGACATTTGTTTGGCTGACAACTATTTCCATCAAAATCATTACAACTTGTCAACAAAATGCATTTACACCATCAGATTATCTCACCAATGTCTGTCCAATCAGACCAATAGTAGTTGCGTATAACAAAAGATCTGTGTGTGTAGAAGGCCATCTGACCAATGATTGGTCAGAAGATCTGTCAGATAATCAGTTGGCGTAAATGCACCCTAATTGCCAGCTTTAGAAGATTTCATCTATTTTTAAAATAACAAAACGGGGGAGATTTATCAAAAATGGCTCAAAGCAACCAATCAAATTACACCTTTCATTTTACAAAGCTTTGAAAAATGGAAGGTGGAATCTTAGGCCTCTCTCACACTTGCGTTGTGAAGATCCGGCGTGCACTTCCGTCGCCGGAATGCACGCCGGATCCGGCACAACGCAAGTGAACTGAAAGCATTTGAAGACTGATCAGTCTTCAAAATGCTTTCAGTGTTACTATGGCAGCCAGGACGCTACTAGCGTCCTGGTTGCCATAGTAGCAGTGGGGAGCGGGGGAGCGGCATACTTACATTCCGTGCGGCTCCCGGGGCGCTCCTGAATGACGCCAGAGCGCCCCGCGTGCATGGATCACGTGATCCATGCGATCACGTGATCTATGCACTGGGGCGCCCTGACGTCATCCTGGAGCGTCCAGGGAGCCACACGGAATGTAAGTATGCCGCTCCCCCGCTGCCTCTACTCTTTACTATGGCAACCAGGACTTTAGCGTCCTGGCTGCCATAGTAACCATTGACAAAAAGCTAAACGTCGGATCCGGCGATGCGCGGAAACGACGTTTAGCTAAAGGCCGGATCCGGATTAATGCACTTCAATGGGCATTAATTCCGGATCCGGCGTTACGGCATGTCTTCCGGATTTTTGGACGGATACAAATCCGCAGCATGCTGCGCTTTTGTCAACGTCCAAAAAACGTTCACATACTGAACAGAAGACATCCTGATGCATCCTGAACGGATTGCTCTCCATTCAGAATGCATGGGGATAATCCTGATCAGTAGCTTTCCATCCTAGAGACCCGAGGACGGATCTCTAGGACGGAAAGCTAAAACGCTAGTGTGAAAGAGGCCTTAGGCTACTTTCACACTTGCGTTTTTCTTTTCCGGCATAGAGTTCCGTTGTCGGGGCTCTATACCGGAAAAAGAACTGATCAGTTTTATCCCCATGCATTCTGAATGGAGAGAAATCCGTTTAGTATGAATCAGGATGTCTTCAGTTCAGTCTTTTTGACATTTCAGGACAGAGATAATACCGCAGCATGCTGTGGTTTTATCTCTGTCCAAAATTCCGGGCACTTGCCTGAATGCCAGATCCGGCATTTTTTCACATAGGAATGTATTAGTGCCGGATCCAGTATTCAAAATACCGCAATGCTGTATCCGTCTATAAAAATGTGAAAAAAATATACCGTCTTCAAATGCTTTATGTTTGCATGCAGATTAACGGAGCTGCTTGCCGGATCACTCTGCCGCAAGTGTGAAAGTACCCTTAGTTTTATGGTTCAATAAGCTTTTATTAACTTTTATAGACATAAAAGAAGCATCACAAATTGCAGTATAGAAACCACTTATACCAGTGCAGTGCTTCATGCAAAGTACCCTTAATTTTAGACGACAGTCTTAATAAAGCCCTAAGCTTGCAGTGCCTCTTCATAACTTTGGCGGATCTTTCACCAGTTCCAAATGTAAGACAGCTTCCTTGCTGTCCTACATTTAGACCTTTTTCTAAACCTGAAACAGGCGTAGAAAATGGTAAAAGTGACGGGCCTGCCGGCATGTCACCTTTCCTCCAACAACCACATTTTTAGACTTGGCGTGAGCAGAGGGAAGTCGCAGATTGTGGAGCAATTAGCTGTTGCAAAGCAATCTGTGCCTGAAATACACCTTCATTTAATTTCAGTTTAATAAATGACCCCCTTTGTTGCTAAGCCAGTTTTCCATTGCACCAGTTCTGATAAATCTCCCCCAATGTCTCTATGACAAACTGACAGGGCAAAGAAGAGAAAGAATTTAATGGAACTTCAAGACCTTTAGAAGAGGCCAGGAAGATTAAAAAAAAAAACAACTGTCTATGCATGTAACAAAGAGCTCAGCTTCTCTGATGACATTGATTGGGTAAAATGTCTTGTATCTATCATGTGGGCGTAGGCCAGATGCCATATTTAGAACTAGTCGATGGGGAGCTTTCTCATTACTCACTTTACTCTGTATGTTATCTTCATAGTTTAGTAAACGTTTTTATGCATCTAAGCCTTCTCAAGCCTATCTTATTACTGGATCTCAGAAGTCAGGGTAAAACAAAATCTAGGATAGTTCCTGCAAATTTGGGACTGTTGGCAACTATGTAACCCTGCCACTCTGAGGATCAGCCGAGTTAAGTAGATCTCAGGTGAAGGAACAGAGCACTCAGCTAAGCGCTTCTGTCCCTTTGAATAAGAGATCTGTGGGGTCTCAGACCCCAGTCCCTCACTGATCAAACCTTCTGACAGGTCACTAAGACAAATCAAAATGTTTCTAAAACGTGAGGTACATTTATACCCTTTCTTTACAATTTATGGGCAGAAATGTCTTTTATGTAACTACTGGAATTAGTGTATTTTGCTGTTTAGTAGACCAACTGATGAGTGCAAGGTTTCTAGAATAGGCTTGTAGTTCTGGTGACAGGTTTGCTTTTATAGAAAATTAAAAGTAACAGCTCATATGGAAAATATATTATAGTAGTGGCGGCTCACCCAATTGATGTCAATGGCGGGGTGCCACCAACCTAAAATAAATACACCCAATTATAGTGGTCGGGCACACCTTATTTGCGAAGGACTCCAAAGATTATATCCACTGTAAAACATTTATTTGATACATATATAAACAATTCATAATATAAATAAAAAAAAAGGAATAAAAATAGGAAGGAGACTGAGATCTCCGAAACGCATATGGTACAGCACGAGAAGACCCCCAGTCTACTAAGATTGTAAATGTAAATATATCCAGAGCGCTTCTAATATATTGGCATACAAGTGAAACCTACAGACCGGCACTAGGCCCCTGCAGCACTTCCTGTCAGTCCGCTCGGGTACAGCAAACAAAAGCACCTGTACCCACGGACCATACAGAGCTCGGCCACGCTACACCAGAGGTAGGGGGAGGGGGGATGGGAAAGAGAATCACCTGGGGGAAGAATGACAAGAGGGGGAGAGAATGACAAGAGGGTCAAAGAGAATGACATGGGGGAGAGAATGACATGGGGGAAATGACATGGGGGAATGACATGGGGGAGAGAATGACAAGGGGGAAGAGAATGACAAGGGGGAAGAGAATGACAAGGGGGAAGAGAATGACAAGGGGGAAAGAGAATGACAAGGGGGAAGAGAATGACAAGGGGGAAGAGAATGACAAGGGGGAAGAGAATGACATGGGGGAGAGAATGACAAGAGGGGGAAGAGAATGACATGGGGGAAGAGAATGACAAGGGGGAAGAGAATTACATGGGGGTGGAGAGAATGACAAGAGGGGGAAGAGAATGACATGGGGGGAGAATGACATGGGGGGGGGGGAGAATGACAAGAGGGGGAAGAGAATGACATGGGGGAGGAGGAGAGAATGACAAGAGAAGGACCAGAATGACAAGAGGGGGGAGAGAGAGAACTGGCGTTAGTTAAAAGGGTTCTGCAGTTTATTTAAACTGATGATCTATCCTCTGGATAGATCATCAGCATCTGATCGGCAGGGGTCCGACACCCGGGACCCTCGCCAATTAGCTGTTTGAGAAGGCAGCGGCGCTGGCAGTAGCGTCTTGGCTTTCTTGCTGTTTACCGCAGGCGCAGTGAGGTCACGATAGTATCACTGGCCTTGGCGCGGTTAAGCTCTGTTCACTCCAATGAAGCTTAGCCCCGCCCAGGCCAATGATACTAATCGTGACGTCACTGAAAGAAGGCTGAGGCACTACTGCCAGCGCCGCTGCCTTCTCAATCCCGATCAGTTTAAATAAACTGCAGAACCCCTTTAATATGGCAGATCATATGGGTGGGGCATTGTGATGTCACATGGGGGGCAAACTTTTCTTTTGCCTAGGGCAGCAAAAATCCTTGCACCGGCCCTGAGTTTATAGACTTATAAATGAAATATACGTTGTATAAACTGTCCACTCTATACAAAATATATCAGCTGGTCACAGTACCCAGTATAAGTGGGCGAACGCATTGCACAGAGTTCTACTTAATACAAAGGGAAGAACTAAGGCCTCTTTCACACTTGCGTTCTGGGGATCCAGCGGTCACCGAAACGACGTTTAGCTTAATTCCAGATCCAGATTAATGCACTTCAATGGGCATTAATTCCAGATTTGGCGTTACGGCATGTCTTCTGGATTTGGACAGAGACAAATCCGCAGCATGCTGCTGTATTTTCTCCAGCCAAACAACGTTCCGGTCCTGAACTGAAGACATCCTGATGCATCCTGAACGGATTTCTCTCCATTCAGAATGCATTAGGATAATCCTGATCAGTCTATTTCCGTCTTAGAGCCCTGACGACGGAACTCTAGGACAGAAAAGAAAAACGGTAGTGTGAAAGAGCCCTAACTACACAAAGTTCCATTTGAATTCATCCTAATGATTAACTGTATCTTGTGCCTAATCCACAGGCGTTTTACTTTTACAGGTGGTTCTATACGTGTGGTTCTACACGTGAATTATTATATATTTTTTTATATTTTCATTCCTTTTTTTTATATTATGAATTGTTTATATATGTATCAAATAAATGTTTTACAGTGGATATAATCTTTGGAGTCCTTCGCAAATGAGGTGTGCCCGACCACTATAAATTTAATCGTAACAGCTCATATACCTGTCATCTGATCTATCCAGCTGAACAGCAAACTAAACATACAGTGTGATTCACTGGTTAAACAATCCTCAAGTGAATAGGAATCACCAATCAGAAAATGACTCAATGAACTGTCTAATGTGGCAGTGACAGTCTGTCATACTCCCTCTAGTGGCCCAAAGCATACAGTTCATAAAATGTCTATTCATACTCCCTTATTACATTACAAAATGGGCATTAACTCAATTTTGTTAATTCACTTTTAGGCTTATTAACCTAAATTGAGCCATATTAGGCTACTTTCACATATGCGTTTTTGCTCTCCGGTTTTGAGATCTGGCATGGGATCTCAAAACCACAGCAAAGCGCATCCATTTGAATAATACAACTGGCTGCATCCGTGCAGAATGGATAAGGTTGTATTATATCGAAAATAAACATGACGGATCCGGCACTAAAACCACTGTAAGTGGATGGGCGACGAGCTGGCATCATTGATGCTGGATCTGGCATGTTCAGTTTCCCATGCAGCACACAAAAAGGATGTTTCAGAAGTTTTGTGTCCAGCATGGGAACGTAACAAACCGGAACGGAATGCAATTTGGTGCACTCCGTTCCGGTTTGTTCAGTTTTGTCCCCATAGACAATGAATGGGGACAAAAAGCGTTTTTCTACGGTTTTGAGATCCTCTGACGGATATCAAAACCGGAAATGAAAACGCAGATGTGAAAGTAGCCTTATAGACATAACCAAAATTATACATAACCAAAATTATAACAAAACAAACCTTCCACATAAATGTGCTTCATATGAATATCATGAAAATTAGGATGTACTTTAAATTTTGTTTTTTATGTAGCCCATACAAACCTTTTTTTATTGTCAGTGAGACTAGCTCTCACGGACGTTCCCGCGACAGGTGGCAGGAGAACGGTGACCCTGGCAACACATGGTTTGATCTGACATGTTTTCCGTTTGGAACCAAATGATGTTTGTGTTGTTTCTGGTGCTTGCCCCAGCTTCTTTCCCCAGGTGTGGCTATTAGGGTCATTTATCCTTCTCTATTTATAGTTGCTTCTCCCACAATGCTGTGCGGTTTATAGCTTCTGTTTTGTCCTTTTGGATAGATTGTGGTTCGATCTCAGCTGAGTTCCTGGTGCTTCCATTGCTCCTTTGAAGTTAAGTCTTTTCTTTTCCTTTTTGTATTTTGTTTGGGTTCTGTGTGTTGCATTTCCCTATTGTTTGTATTTGGCCTAAAGGAGACTCCTGTTCGTCCTTCCTTTTGGAGTAACAGGTAATCTATAGGGCTTGATAGGGTTCTAGGTATTCCTGCGTATGAACTCGCCTACCTTTGGGGTCTGTTCATAGTGGTGGTCAGTCAGGATTTTGATTAGGGTTTTCACTAGGAGGTGTCCATTTTCCTTCCCTAGATCTCAGGACTGATTCCCTGTTCCCCCCTTCCCTCCTATGCTCGGTGTAGTGTTTCCCTCCCACACTGAAGCGTGACACTAGCACTCATGACAATGCTACATATTTTATTATTTTATAGTGCATAATGGGAGCATTTTATAGGCGTATGTGAACTATGTTTGTATATCCTGTCTACACCCTACACAAGACTGACCACGATAAGAAGCACATTAGTAAAATAGCTGAGGCTTGAACATGCCTAGTAGCCACTTCTATGTATAATCTTACTTTCAGCTGTCCATGTGGAACATGAATGGTGGACTGAAGTGTGATGCTAAATGCTAATTACACAAGAAGCAAACTTTTTGTAAAATACACGCCATCACCCTCTTGCTTTTTAAGGTTTTCTCAATGCATTTCCCTAAATGCCAAAACTTGCCATCAACTATACTATGCAGCACTAATAAACCGTAATATACAAAAGCAACCCAAAGATGTATAACCTCACTAAAAACTAAGAGTAACCAGGCTTTAGATTAATATAAATCATGTGGATATTCAAAGGCGAAAGGTAGCATTTGTACATGTGTAAGGGTACTTTCACACTTGGGGCAGAGTGATCAGGTAAGCTGTTCCGTCGCCAGAACTGCCTGCCGGATCCGTCAATCTGCATGCAAACGGAAAGCATTTGAAGACGGATCCAGCTACGGATCTGTCTTACAAATGCATTGCAAGAACGGATCCGTCTCTCCGCTTGTCATGGGGAGAGACGGATCCGTTATATATATGTTTAACATTTTTAGGCCGGATCCGGCACTAATTCATTCCTATGGGAAAAAATGGCGGAACTGGCAAGTGTTCCGGAATTTTGGACGGAGATAAAACCGCAGCATGCTGCGGTATTATCCCCATCCTGAAATGTCAAAAAGACTGAACTGAAGACATCCTGAACGGATTTCTCTCCATTCAGAATGCATGGCGATAAAACTGATCAGTTCTTTTCCGGTATAAAGCGCCTATGACGGAACTCTATGCCGGAAAAGAAAAACGCAAGTGTGAAAGTACCCTAAGATATAGTCCGAATTTTAAATTGTAACATGCAAAGTGGTTGATGCATAGCTTAGGCCTCTTTCACACTAGCGTTGTTAGGATCCGGCGTGCACTTCCGTCGCCGGAATGCACGCCGGATCCTGCACAACGCATGTGAACTGAAAGCATTTGAAGACTGATCAGTCTTCAAAATGCTTTCAGTGTTACTATGGCAGCCAGGACGCTACTAGCGCCCTGGTTGCCATAGTAGCAGTGGGAGCGGGAGCGGCATACTACATTCCGTGCGGCTCCCGGGCGCTCTGAATGACGCCAGAGCGCCCGCGCGCATGGATCACGTGATCCATGCGATCACGTGATCTATGCACTGGGGCGCCCTGACGTCATCCTGGAGCGTCCCGGGAGCCGCACGGAATGTAAGTATGCCGCTCCCGCTCCTCTACTTTACTATGGCAACCAGGACTTTAGCGTCCTGGCTGCCATAGTAACCATTGACAAAAGCTAAACGCCGGTTCCGGCAATGCGCTGAAACGACGTTTAGTTAAAGGTCGGATCCAGACTAATGCCCTTCAATGGGCATTAATTCCGATCCGGCGTTGCGGCATGTCTTCCGGATTTTTGACGGAGACAAATCCGCAGCATGCTGCGCTTTTGTCAACGTCCAAAAAACGTTGACATACTGAACGGAAGACATCCTGATGCATCCTGAACGGATTTCTCTCCATTCAGGATGCATGGGGATAATCCTGATCAGTAGCTTTCCGTCCTAGAGGCCCGACGACGGATCTCTAGGACGGAAAGCTAAAACGCTAGTGTGAAAGAGGCCTTAGTGTAAATTTAAATATCCAAAGAGAGAGAAACCTCAACAAGTTATCCCCTATAGGAAACAACTGTCCTAGTAGTCCGACCCCCACCAATCACAAGAACAGGGATTCTGTATGCCCCATTTGAATGACGGAGTGGTTTAGTATCACGCTGCGCTCGATTTAAACTCTATGGGACTGTTGGACTGTTGGGATAGCTGAGCGTTGTACTTGGTTATCTTCAGTAGTGTCCATGCTCAACTGCTTCTCCATTCACATATGGGACAGAGGACCCTCATTCTCACGATCAGACACCCAATGTAACTAGTGGAGAGGGGATAATTTGTTGGTAAAAAGGGGCCTTCAAGGGGTTTGTCTTGTCAAAGAAGATGGCCAGTATACATATGGTGGAACTGAAAATCTGATGTTACAGGAATTCTGGTCTGGAAAGGTTGGTGGCCTTTTGGAGAGGTTTTACTGCAATCACATAGCAAAAAACGGCATCGTTATTATTGGAATATATCTGTTAAACGTTTCATTAGCAGAATAGGGATTGTAGTCAGTAAAGCTAGGCAGACAACCAGGCTGGCTATGATGAAAGGCAGGGGCCCACTGTCCCCTGTGTAAAGATGCTCTTCTATGCACTTGTAAGCCCCAGTATTGTGCACTACATCGTATCTGCTGTGCATCACGCAGACTCAGCCATACAGTAACAGAACGGGGATGTACTGTGACACTGTACTGCATAGATTCAGCCCTGGTGGTACAGACTGCTGGATTTTGGAAAGGATCCCACTGGCATAGCAAACATTTCCAATCACTACATTATGGAGACTCTCTTTTGCAGTAACTTTGTAATGTCCTAAACGCGGTGCAGTTTTGATTGAAATGGCACTAATTGCAAATTACAACGGTAACAGCGAAACCATAACTTTATGTTAATAGTGTCTTCCAACGGTGTTTCCGACTTTCTGCTGGTGTCATCTCTTAGGCCGGGGTCACATCACTGTTTCGTTTTCCATTCTTCTGATTCATCAGATAAAAAGATGCATCAGTTATGCTAATTTTGGATCCGTTTTTGCCCGAGATCCGTTATTTTAGATGGGAGGAATTTTTCTCCGGTCAAAAATAATAGACCTCTCACGATACAGATGCAAAATGAGCATACCGGATGCTTAGAATAAAGAATCTGTTTTCTTCCTGCTCTACTGATGGAAAAGTTGTGCATGCATTAGGTTTCATACACATGGCAGGGCCACTGTGGTGACACATGGACGCCATGCGGATCTCTGCTATGTAGCAGTAGGC
The DNA here is from genome assembly GCA_033119425.1 of Bufotes viridis. Classification (NCBI taxonomy): domain Eukaryota; kingdom Metazoa; phylum Chordata; class Amphibia; order Anura; family Bufonidae; genus Bufotes; species Bufotes viridis. The sequence goes on from CM065592.1 coordinate 240,961,748, forward strand.
ACTCTGTGCCGCCATACTGCTCTGTAGAACACCTTCTCTCACCTAGAGGTAATGGTTTTAGAGGAAAGTGGGTCTGTCAGGCAATGTTTGATGGAGCATGCCACCTTGTATTGTCGTTCTGTATAAGCCTACTTTCATACTGGCGTTTTGGCTTTCCGTTTGTGAGATCCATTCAGGGCTCTCACAAGCGGTCCAAAACGGATCAGTTTTGTCCTAATGCATTCTGAATGGAAAAGGATCCGTTCAGAATGCGTCAGTTTGCCTCCGATCAGTCTCCATTCCGCTCTGGAGACGGACACCAAATCGCTGCCTGCAGCGTTTTGCTGTCCACTTGATGAAACGGATCCGTCCTGGCACACAATGTAAGTCAATGGGGGCGAATACGTTTTCTCTGACACAATAGAAAGCGGATCCGTCTTGAACGCCACTGAAAGTCAATGGGAAACGGTCTGTTTTCTATTGTGTCAGAGAAAACGGATCCTTCCCCATTGACTTACATTGTGTGTCAGGACGGATCCGTTTCGTCAAGTGGAAAGCAAAACGCTGCAGGCGTCATGGCTATAGAAGACGTAATACAACCGGATCCGTTCATGAAGGTTGCATTATTGTGACGGAAGTGTTTTTGCAGATACATGACGGATCCGCAAAAAACGCTAGTGTGAAAGTAGACTTAGATAAGTGCCACGTTAGAACGGTATGGTCCTATTAAGGTCCACTGGTGTGTTATTGCCGTGGTACAAGCCACCGCCATTTATAGTCAGGAACAGCTTAGTTCTCAGTTCAGTGAGCCTCACAGATATCCACATACATGTCTACCAAGCATTGTGTATCATGTCCTCGCCTCAGACCTCTGACACAGTGCCTGCAATGACGGCTACCACCATGACTACTGCCCGCCCCTTTCCCGGCCGTTAATCCTTCTCAGAATGAGTAACATAACACCAGCAAAGGAGAGGGAGATCCTGGGGGCGGGGCTTACACAACTGACGTTCTCTTCCATCAGTTTCTTTCGAGCTGATAGGCTGTTTAGTCGCTCGAGCCGTCTACGTCATCAATGTTACCGCCCCTGGTATATAAGCGGTCACTCGTGCCCCTTCTTGCCGCTTTACACAGTATGGCCGGCGATATTAGCTAGCGCTCGCTCAATCGTGTTCTCTGTAACAGGGGAATCGATATAACGGGAAATAAGAGACTGCATCGGAGGAATTCGCTATATCCATCACATACAGGAACACCAAGCTTAACACCTCATAGAACCTTCCGAACGCCGAGGAAGAAGCTAAACACTAAGAATATTCTAGAATCGTTTAATTTTTTTAACACGAAAAAGAAAAGTCGGGCGTGGGAGGAAAGTAATCTAAGCAGATATCTATTTTCCGTTTCTCGTTATTTTCTGCGTTGTTAGTGGGTCTCCGGCCTCTGGGGGGGAGATGGAGGAAAGCGGCGCGCACTTCTTTGAGGGCACAGAGAAGCTGCTGGAGGTCTGGTTCAGCCAGCATGATGAGAGCAAAGGATCCGGAGACCTTCGGGACATCCCAAGGTGAGTGTTCTGGGGCGGGGGTTACGGGCCGGCTGTCGCCGGTAATTTCCGTGTGGTGAAGGTGACACTGACACGGCTTATGGCCGTGCTCTCCTCTTTGCAGTGAGCCGGCTGCAGCAGACAGGCTGCCCATGTGCTCCGTGCCGTCTGAGCAGTGGGGGAGGGGGCGCTGACATCCCTGCCTGGATATGAGGGAGGCAGAGATCTACCATTTTGTTTCTGCCTTGCCCTCTTGTCAGGGTGCGGAGCTGAGGGAACAGGCAGCCGTTATGGATCCCTTGCTGGAGCAGCCGTATGGGGGCTTGTTAGTGGGTGGCCGGCAGACTTTCATTCATTTGTGGCGCAGTTGTGCTGGTAACATATGGAATGGCTCCCTGCGGGCACCCGTTTCTTCACCTCACCGGGCAGTGTGCTAGTGTATGGTCAGAAATGGCAGCACACCTGTCCTGCCCCGGGAAGGCAGTAAATCCTACCCGCTGAGGTGACTTGCTTGCCCGGGGAGGGTGGGGCCGCAGCTCCTGAGCTCACGGATCTCGGGCGCGGAGCATGTGCTGCTTTTGCACACGTTGTCAAATGGCTTCCCGTTGCCCTTATAAGGGGAGGCCCCATATAGCGCCGATGGAGCTCGCCAGGCCTCAGACGGTGTGGCTCCTGGCGGTAGTCATGGGAAGGTTTATTAGCTATGCAGTCTCTGGAGCACGCTTCCATTGATTGCTGGGCACTATTACTGGTGAAGGACGCCAGGTGTGTGAGTCACACTAGTCAGTGTATGTACAAGCATCTAATAGATGTGGTGTCCTCTAACAAAGCCGGCTGGTGGAATATTTAGATGTCTGCCTAAGGAGTTGTGGTGGAGCACAATGAAATAATGACCTAATCATAGACTCGCTGCTCTGGCGGCCCATTGGTCAAACTGGCTCAGTCAGAAGCTGGCATCTTTTCATTGTCATGGCAGACCTAATACTAGTGATGTAGTGTTTGAGAAGAGAAGCAGGAGATTTGGGAAAATGCCATGGCTGCTTATGCAAAAGCATTTGGCTCTAGTGACCGTCAGTGATTCCCACTATTACAGCATGGGAACCTCTGAAAAGTGGTGGCTTGAGGGAACTGCTAATACCTTTCCTGCCTCAGAGGCTCAGTTTAGTGACAGGTGAAGCATTCTATAATTTCTACATCAGCTCGGTGTAGGGACAGGTGAAGCATTCTATAATTTCTACCTCAGAAGCTCTGTGTAGGGACAAGGTTCGGCATTCTAGAATTTTTACCTCAGAGAAGCTCAGTGTAGGGACAGGTAAAGCATTCTATAATTTCTACCTCAGAGAAGCTCGGTGTAGGGACAGGTGAAGCATTCTATAATTTCTACATCGGAGAAGCTCAGTGTAGGGAGTCGGGACAGGTAAAGCATTCTATAATTTCTACCTCAGAGAAGCTTGGTGTAGGGACAGGTGAAGCATTCTATAATTTCTACATCGGAGAAGCTCAGTGTAGGGGCAGGTGAAGCATTCTATAATTTCTACATCAGAGAAGCTTGGTGTAGGGGCAGGTGAAGCATTCTATTTCTACATCAGAGAAGCTCTGTGTAGGGACAAGTGAAGCATTCTATAATTTCTACCTCAGAGAAGCTCGGTGTAGGGACAAGTGAAGCATTCTAGAATTTCTACATCAGAGAAGCTCGGTGTAGGGACAGGTGAAGCATTCTATAATTTCTACCTCAGAGAAGCTCAGTGTAGGGGCAGGTGAAGCATTCTATAATTTCTACATCGGAGAAGCTCAGTGTAGGGACAAGTGAAGCATTCTAGAATTTCTACATCAGAGAAGCTCGGTGTAGGGACAGGTGAAGCATTCTATAATTTCTACCTCAGAGAAGCTCAGTGTAGGGGCAGGTGAAGCATTCTATAATTTCTACCTCAGAGAAGCTCAGTGTAGGGACAGGTGAAGCATTCTATTTCTACATCAGAGAAGCTCGGTGTAGGGACAGGTGAAGCATTCTATTTCTACATCAGAGAAGCTTGGTGTAGGAACAGGTGAAGCATTCTAGAATTTCTACCTCAGAGAAGCTCAGTGTAGAGACAGGTGAAGCATTCTAGAATGTCCCTACACCGAGCTTCTCTGAGGTAGAAATTCTAGAATGCTTCACCTGTCCCTACACTGAGCTTCTCTGATGTAGAAATTCTAGAATGCTTCACCTGTCCCTACACCGAGCTTCTCTTAGGTAGAAAAGTGAAGCATTCTATAATTTCTACCTCAGAAGCTCTGTGTAGGGGCAGGTGAAGCATTCTATTTCTACCTCAGAGAAGCTCTGTGTAGGGGCAGGTGAAGCATTCTATTTCTACCTCAGAGAAGCTTGGTGTAGGGGCAGGTGAAGCATTCTATTTCTACCTCGGAGAAGCTTGGTGTAGGGGCATGTAAAGCATTCTATTTCTACCTCAGAGAAGCTTGGTGTAGGGGCATGTAAAGCATTCTATTTCTACCTCAGAGAAGCTCTGTGTAGGGGCAGGTGAAGCATTCTATTTCTACCTCAGAGAAGCTTGGTGTAGGGGCAGGTGAAGCATTCTATTTCTACATCAGAGAAGCTCGGTGTAGGGGCAGGTGAAGCATTCTATTTCTACATCAGAGAAGCTCGGTGTAGGGGCAGGTGAAGCATTCTATTTCTACATCAGAGAAGCTCGGTGTAGGGGCAGGTGAAGCATTCTATTTCTACATCAGAGAAGCTCAGTGTAGGGGCAGGTGAAGCATTCTATTTCTACATCAGAGAAGCTCGGTGTAGGGGCAGGTGAAGCATTCTATTTCTACATCGGAGAAGCTCGGTGTAGGGGCAGGTGAAGCATTCTATTTCTACATCAGAGAAGCTCGGTGTAGGGGCAGGTGACGCATTCTATAATTTCTACCTCAAGCTCGGTAGCTTTAGTAGTGGATGTATATACAAGTGTATTCGTTTGGGAAGGGGATCTGTATAATGTGCAGCATATGATGAAGCCTTAGCAGCATGATTCACTGATCCAACAAGGCCGCTGTAGCTACACAGGATTTGTTCGCTGTCGGTTTACTCCTTCTACCTTGGTAAAGCCATAGAAGCTATCGAGGGTGGTTTGATCTATAGGATGTGCTGTAGATACATTGCAGTCCTCCAGACAAAAAAAAATATCAAGGAGCCATTGGCTCCTAATCTGAAAAAGTTAAAAATGAATTTTTTTAGTCACCAAATTTTTGTTGTAACATAAGGGTCAGAAAGTTGTTGTTTTTTTTTGTTTTTTTTAGCCTCTTGGCTATTAGTTTTTTTATTCGTAAACCTCCACATTGAGCTCCCAGCAGCAGATAGAAGCCTGCAGGGCACGCTGGTACTTCTGGTGTGACACCACCTGGGCACATGGTCTCTGCTCAGAAGAGGCTCCGTTCCCGCCATGCTGTTCCTGGCACTTCATGAGCAGTCTGCAGTGGCGCGTGCTCCCCTGCTCCATCAATATCAGTTAAATTATCGTGCATATTCATACGCATTAGACATTTTTTTTGCAAGAAAAACTGCCTGTACAGGTGTTTGACGTTTGTACAGTCGATATTGCGACTAGGGATGAGCAAATCGACTTCGGGTGAAACATCCGAAGTTGATTCACATAAAACTTTGTTCCTTAATTGCGACCTCTGCCACTCGCCATGTTTGTGATGCTGCACGCCCTAACCCTGCTGTTCTGTCGAGACTCCACCTGAAGCCTGCAAGGTAACAGCCATATTTGAATGAGGAGCACCGTTGGACCTCTCCTGCACATCAGCCGTACTGTGCATACGAAAAGAATGGACTAGTGCAAAAAGAGGGGTGTAAAGTGGTTGTCCCAAATGGCCATTTATTACATAACCACAGGTTAGATAAGCCTGGGGCTACATGGTGACTTTGGCCCCTTGCAGATGAGCGTTCCTCCCGCAGAGAGTCCGCAACACAGCACTCTGCCTGACCTCCCAGCACTGACGGGAATCACATAGCATTATATTGATTTATGATGCTATGTAACCGATGCTATGTAACCCTTACAGTTCTGGAATGTATTGGATAACACTGACATCATTATGCCAGTGTTATCTAAAACATTGCAGAACTGTAAGGGTTACACAGCATCACAAATCATTATAATGCTATGTGACCCCCTGCGATGGGCGTTGCGGACTCGCTGCAGGAGAAACGCTCGTCTGCAAGGGGCCTTTGGCTGTGACAGAGATCAGTGTATAGCAATGCAGTATTGCCACTAGTGAGGGGGCATTCTGCGACCTGCACATTGTCATGACAGCCCCCATAATTCTCACAACTGTAGGGTTGCAGTGCGACCCCATTCAGTCACGATTTGCAACCCTGCACTACACTACGATGATTGGTCGTGCTGGCAACAGTGCATTCCTTTCTTTTTATTTAGCACACAGACATAAAGTGCAGCAGGCCGTGACTGAATTGCGTCAGTTTCATCTGCTAGTGCAGTAATGGCGAACCTATGGCACGGGTGCCAGAGGCGGCACTCGGAGCCCTCTCTGTGGGCACACACCCTGGAAAAAGTCTATAGTGTACCAGTATGCCTTAGACCTTTCCTGCAATTCATCAGCCCCAGGACACACTATGAACAGCACAGGCAGCGCGTTAAATGTAGGCTATTGAGCCATTATAGCTTAATTATAAAGTATATGAAAGATATACTGTGTTGGTATTCAGGTTAAATTGATGTGTTGGCACTTCGTGATAAATAAGTGGGTATTTGGTTGCAGTTTGGGCACTCGGTCTCTAAAAGGTTCGCCATCACTGTGCTAGTGTGAGGAGACCCAAAGCTCAGCAGTCTGTGTGTGGCTGAGCGCACTGCAGCTGTCCACCATCATTGCCCTCTCTTCTCCACCACTTACCCCTTACATGGTGGGCACAAGGCACCCTCAGCCCATGGCGCAGTGTAAGCAGAACGCTCACCTCCGTGTGCCGCAAGACTGAAAAACTCGTCTACTTTAGCTGCCCCTTTTCTATGGAGCAGTCAGCGGTGAGCACATAACTGAAAAGCAAGCTGCTATGTTCAGCACGGGAGAAGGGGGTGTGAGAGGAGCAGCCAATGGCAGGGCAGCACGCTGATACTGACCAATCAGCAGCCTGCTCACTAATAGAGCTCTGTACTGTGCGGAGCTCTGCTATTGGATTGCTGTGTGTCTGCTGGATGAAAGACCTTTCTTCAAGCGGCAGAGCAGCGGAGGGTCTAGGCACAAATGGCGACAAGGCTACAAAGTCTTGTCGCCATTTTGCAATACTAAGTCGCATTGGTGACCATTTTGGTCGCCATCTGAAGCCCTGCATTGGTGATGTGCTATGCCAGGCTTTGGAGGAGTGGAGCTGACACACCTTTACAACACTCGCTGCGACCCCACAGTTGAATGCGTACACTAGCATGTAAGCAGCGTAGGAGTGTTTGGTTTCCAAAGCTCTATAGGTACCTGAACTTCAGGGGCCTGTTTTGTAAGTAAAACGGTAAAAATAAGTATATTAGAGAAACTATAGCATTTGCAATATTTTTTTTTATGAAATTGTTTAAAAGGTTAGGTACATTTTAAAGGGAATGTCGTAAAAATGGCCTGTTTACATTTTTGTTTACACTCTTATATTTTTTTATTTTCGGGTCACTAAAAATAAGCATCCTGCAGTTTTCACGCTGACCGCTAGGCCAGAAATGTCATGCCTTCTGGTTCTTTGAGAGCCGTCATATGGGCCATAGACACAATGGACAGGAGGGGATCTCACTAACTTCTAAGGGAGCATTCTCTAGGCATGTTCTATGACCTGTGCAGAAGGGAGTAGATAGGCTGTGAGATTACCTATTGTGAATGGGGGATAACCGTGTTATCTATATAGAAGTGATATCTGTCATTGTAATTCTGCCTAGAATTTGATGGCTTAACATTAGGCCTAGTAGTTAGTGCAAAAACTGCACAATTTTATTTATTTTTTAAATTAGTGACATAAGGAAAAAAAACTTCTATAAAAGTATGTTTAATATAAAATGTAATTTAAACTATTGGTAATTTTATGACATATTCCTATTGGAGAAAGAGTTGGTAAGCAAAGATTCTGACTCCGACTCGTATTTTATCCAACTACGCCTCCTTCATAAATGGCCATTAGTTTAGTAATAAATGTACTGGAGTAAAGTGGTAACATCAGGCATTTTCTTATCCTGTAAGTATCAGGCTACTTAGACCTTAAACCAGTGGTGGTGAACCTATAGCACGGGTGCCGGAGGCAGCACTCGGAGGTCTCTCTGTGGGCACACGCACCCTGGAAAGTCTATAGTGTACCAATATGCCTTAGACTTTTCCTGCCACTGATCAGCACAGGCGCACTATGAACAGCGCAGGCAGCACATTGACTGTAGACAGGTTATTATAGATAAATGATAAAGATGTAATGATACATGGAAGATATACTATATTGGTATTCGGGGTAAATTGCTGCATTGACACTTGGCGATAAATAAGTGGGTTTTGGTTTCCAGTTTGGGCACTCGGTCTCTAAAAAGTTCTCCATCACTGCCTTAAAGGGAACCTGTCATTAACTTTGTGCTGCCCATACTAAGGCCCCATTCACACGTCCACAAAAGGGTCCGCATCCGTTCCGCAGTTCTGCGGAATGGGTGCGGACCTATTCATTCTTTATTGGGCTGGATGTGAAGCAGAGAGCACACTATGTGCTCTCCGCATTTGCGGAGCGCGGACCCAAACTTCCGGTCTGTGGCTCCACAAAAGATAGAACATGTCCTATTCTTGTCCACAGCTGCGGACAAGAATAGGCATTTCTATGGGGGTGCCGGCCGGGTGTGTTGCGGATCCACAACACACCACTGACTTCTAAATGGTGCCTAACAGCAGCATAAAGTAGAGACGGGTGAGCTGGTCTGTCATTTAGAAGTTAAAAGTAAGTGGTTGCCGAGAACCAACATCACAATCATTGCAGACTGGGCCTGGAGAAGAGTCCTGGTTATTCATGAATTCCTGCTCTCCACCTGCTGATGACTGACCGTCTTCTACCTAGTTTTCTCCCTTACACTCTAGGAGAGAACTGCCAATCATCAGCAGATGGACGAGAGAGCAGGAGATTATGAATAACCATGACTCTTCTCAGGTAGATTTGACTCTCTTTAAGGCCTGTGCTGCAATGATTATGATGCTGGTTCTCGGCAACCACTTACTTTTAGCTCATGAGTGACACGCTGCTGAAATCGGCATTTCTGTCACTATTTTATGCTGCCCTCAGTGAGAGCACCTGATGACAGGTTCACTTTAAACCATATGTATTGTAATACAATTTCTGAAATTCCTAACATTTTCTGTAAGTAAATATGCAATGTACTGTGCATTTAAGTAGAAAACACCTTTATACTATTAATAATTTTAAGAAATCTATGAATTTGTCTTTAGAAAGAGTTAGAAAAGCTATATTTATGCAGAAATGCAGAATCACGTGAAAGTCTAAATGGGAATAAAATAAACATTTAAAAAGTGTATGTGCTATGGATGTAACTATAGCTAGAGCACAAGAACATTGGAGCTTTTTCTGGGGATAAACAAGTTATTCCTCTGTAGCTGCTATATTCAGTGCTTGTCATAAAAGTGTTTTCTGGGGATGTGGCTGCAGGCTTTCTCCACTATGGAAATATTCCTACTTACCGGCTATCCACAGCTCAGCTCCTGTGTGTATCTTCCAGTCTGCAGCTTGTTTCCTTCCTCTCCAGCATGGACATAATCATCTGCCCTGCTGCAGCCAGTGACTGGATTCAGTGGTGACATGTCCACAATAGACACGTCACCACTGAATCCAGTTATTGGCTATCGCAGAGCAGATCATGTCCATGCAGGAGAGGAAGGAAACAAGCCGTGGATTGGAAGATGGACACATGGGAGCCAGCACTCAGGACTGGAGTAGGTAAGTATGTTACTTTCCATAGCAGAAAGACACCTGTGACGTTACTTATTCCCAGACAACCCCTTTAAGGCTGTCTTCCTGTTCTGTCTAGCAGTTCTGAGATGACTACAGTTGTGTCCAGTAGTGAACTTCCTCCTCTGGCCTTTAGAGAAGGAACTTACTATTGAGCATGCACAGTTTCAGGTATTGTAAGTAAGGGCCTTAGAGCAGCAGTGATAAGCAGGGTGTTCTAGTGGTGATAATCAGTTCTCTTTATAGTATAAGGAGAGGTGAGAACTGATTATCACCACTAGAACACCCTACCTATCACAGTTTATTATATAAGGACAGTCTAGAACACAGAACAGATAACACAGGAGAGGTGAGAACTGATTATCTATCACCACTAGAACATCCTGCTTATCACTGTGTATAGTATAAGGACAGGAGAGAACACAGGAGAGATGAGAACTGATTATCTATCACCACTAGAACATCCTGCTTATCACTGCATATAGTATAAGGACAGGAGAGAACACAGGAGAGATGAGAACTGATTATCTATCACCACTAGAACACCCTGTTTATCACTGTTTATAGTATAAAGACAGGAGAGAACACAGGAGAGGTGAGAAGTGATTATCTATCACCACTAGAACATCCTGCTTATCACAGTTTATAGTATAAGGACAGGAGAGAATACAGGAGAGGTGAGAACTGATTATCTATCGCCACTAGGTCACCCTGCTTATCACTGTTTATAGTATAAGGACAGGAGAGGAGAGAACTGATTATCTATCACCACTGGAACACCCTGCTTATTACTGTTTATAGTATAAGGACAGGAGAGGAGAGAACTGATTATCGCGACTAGAACATCCTGCTTATCACAGTTTATAGTATAAGGACAAGAGAGATGAGAACTGATTATCTATCACCACTAGAACACCCTGCTTATCACTGTTTATAGTATAAGGACAGGAGAGGTGAGAACTGATTATCTATCACCACTAGAACACCCTGCTTATCACTGTTTATAGTATAAGGACAGGAGAGCACAGGAGATGAGAACTGATTATCTATCACCACTAGAACACCCTGCTTATCACTGTTTATAGTATAAGGACAGGAGACGGAGTGAGAACTGATTATCTATCACCACTAGAACACCCTGCTTATCACTGTTTATAGTATAAGGACAGGGAGAGGATGAGAACTGATTATCTATCACCACTAGAACACCCTGCTTATCACTGTTTATAGTATAAGGACAGGAGAGAACACAGGAGAGATGAGAACTGATTATCTATCACCACTAGAACACCCTGCTTATCACTGTTTATAGTATAAGGACAGGAGAGAACACAGGAGATGAGAACTGATTATCTATCACCACTAAAACACTCTGCTTATCACTGATTATAGTATAAGGACAGGAGAGAACACAGGAGAGGTGAGAACTGATTATCTATCACCACTAGAACACCCTGCTTATCACTGTTTATAGTATAAGGACAGGAGAGGTGAGAACTGATTATCACCACTAGAACACCCTGCTTATCACAGTTTATAGTATAAGGACAGGCAGAGGTGAGAACTGATTATCTATCACCACTAGAACACCCTGCTTATCACAGTTTATAGTATAAGGGACGGGAGAGGTGAGAACTGATTATCTATCACCACTAGAACACCCTGCTTATCACTGTTTATAGTATAAGGTACAGGAGAGAGGAGAACTGATTATCACCACTAGAACACCCTGCTTATCACTGCATATAGTATAAGGACAGGAGAGGAGAGAACTGATTATCTCCACTAGAACATCCTGCTCATCACTGTGTATAGTATAAGGACAGGAGAGATGAGAACTGATTATCTCCACTAGAACACCCTGCTTATCACAGTTTATAGTATAAGGACAGGAGAGATGAGAACTGATTATCTCCACTAGAACACCCTGCTTATCACAGTTTATAGTATAAGGACAGGAGAGATGAGAACTGATTATCACCACTAGAACACCCTGCTTATCACAGTTTATAGTATAAGGAGAACACAGGAGAGGTGAGAACTGATTATCTATCACCACTAGAACACCCTGCTTATCACAGTTTATAGTATAAGGGACGGGAGAGGTGAGAACTGATTATCTATCACCACTAGAACACCCTGCTTATCACTGATTATAGTATAAGGACAGGAGAGAACACAGGAGAGATGAGAACTGATTATCTATCACCACTAAAACACCCTGCTTATCACAGTTTATAGTATAAGGACTGGAGAGAACACAGGAGAGGTGAGAACTGATTATCTATCACCACTAGAACACCCTGCTTATCACTGTTTATAGTATAAGGACTGGAGAGAACACAGAAGAGGGGAGAACTGATTATCTATCACCACTAGAACACCCTGCTTATCACAGTTTATAGTATAAGGACAGGAGAGAACACAGAAGAGGGGAGAACTGATTATCTATCACCACTAGAACACCCTGCTTATCACTGATTATAGTATAAGGACAGGAGAGAGGAGAACTGATTATCTATCACCACTAGAACACCCTGCTTATCACTGATTATAGTATAAGGACAGGAGAGAGGAGAACTGATTATCTATCACTACTAGAACACCCTGCTTATCACAGTTTATAGTATAAGGACAGGAGAGAGGAGAACTGATTATCTATCACTACTAGAACACCCTGCTTATCACAGTTTATAGTATAAGGACAGGAGAGGTGAGAACTGATTATCTATCACCACTAGAACACCCTGCTTATGACTCTTGATAAATAAGGGCCATTGAATTGATGGTACATAAAATATATTTATGAATAACATTTCTAAGCTTTTCTAAATTTATACGAAAGTTAAATGTATCATTAGATTATTTAATAGATGGTTTTTTTTTGTTTTTTTTTAAGCTGGATTCAGTACGCTTTTGGCTCTATTCGGCTTCTAAAAACAAAACCCCCCATATTATAGAAACTGTGTTGGACTAACCAGAAGTTTTTCTTCATGGTTTTCTCTTCTGATCTTCTTGACTCCTAAACTTAGAGTCTCTGCTGTAAAATATGGGTATCCTGACTTTGGAATCCTCCCCTCATCAACCTTGTAACTCCAATTGTTCTTTTCCTCTATGGCAGTGATGGGCAACGTGCGGCTCTCCAGCTGTTGCTAAACTACAACTCCCACCATGCCCTGCAGTAGGCTGATAGCTATAGACAGGTTTTGCATGCTGGGAGTTGTAGTTCTGCAACAGCTGGAGAGCCGCACGTTGCCCATCACTGCTCTATGGCATTGATGGCCATCCCATTGAAGGGTATCCGTATCGGTCAATTTGACAATTCTTGTTTGGTGTACCATACTGCATGGCCTTTCATACCAGGGCATAAATATGAACGTTCCTGGTTTTCAGCTGCTCTAATAAAACGATTAAATAAAACAAACTAATGTCCCATTATAACTTAATCGGTACGACCCTGTTTTTAAATAAGATTGCCCAATGGGACAATAGAGATCCCCTGTCAAAGTAAAAAAAAAACTTTGCTAAACCTTATACCTACTTAATTGTCCCATAACAAGAAATGTCCATATCACACAGTGGGTTAATTGAGAATGCTAACACTTCAAATAAAGAATACATTTAGCAATAGACACTTCATGGTGGTCCTCATCTTCATTAAATAATGGTAATGTTGAACGGTTTTGTCACAAGATAATACTGTAAGATGTATCAGTGTTGGGTGTTCCCATTCTGGGTGACTGGGGTTCTCCCTCTCTATCACCCCATCAACAATAAGCGTATTTATTACCTAGATCCCACTTCTGACACTGGTTTACAGTGATAAATGAACCCAGCCGGCACTCCAATCGGCCTCGCATCCAGGGTCGGCGTCCCACGAAACGATATAAGTAAAAGGACCGGCACACTCAATTGCAGATAATCTTATAATAGATTATCTGCAATTGCGAGAGCCGCTCCTTTTACTTGGATCACTGTTTTCCAGTGAATTCTGAGATCCGGAAATAAAACTTAACAGTCTTGTACAGAGCATACATAGCAAAACAATGTGTCATGAGTAAGCTGCCCCCAACTGATATGCCTCCCAGTGTTTGGTACACATGTCCTGTGAGTTAACGGCTCCGGAATGTGGCCTGGTGGTCATCTGACGCAGGGGAATTTTATGTGCTACCTAGCTAACCAACAAGTAATCATTAATGGGAAAGAACCAATAAGAATAAGTAAAGAGCGGTGGTAACTTACTGCTCCCAGACTTTGGTTCTGTGCTTTATTACTGATAATCCTTTGGATAAATTATCAGCATCTGATTGGTGGGGGTCAGACGCTCGGGACCCCTGCCGATCAGCTGTTGGAGAAGGCAGCAGTACTACAGCAGGCCCAGTGATGTCATGACTATTACCACTGACCTGGGTGCGGCTCAGCCACGTTTGCTTCAATGGGGATGAGCCATGCCCAGGCAAGTGAGGTCATGACATCGCCTTCCTGCAAGACGGCCGCTGCCTTCTCAAACAGCTGATTGGTGGGGGTCCCAAGTGTTGGACCCCCGCAGATCAGATGGGGATGATCTATCCAAAGGATAGATAAACATAATAAAGTGTAGAATCCCTTTAACAGTATGATTCTGATGAGCACATGACCTATAGAGGAGTCCTAGCCTCCTTACATGTCTTTAATTGGCAATTGTCATTAGCAGCAGCAGCTCTATGTGTAACATGGCACTGTGGTGGTTATGCCGTGTAACTTCATACTTAACGGGGTTGTCCACTCTATTACGGTTAATGGCCTATCCTGCAGTAACTAGCTCCGTCCACTACACAATGACAGAGCTCCGCCACTGGAACTACTTTGAAACAGCTGATCTGCCAGTCAGATATTCATGTCCTTAAGGGCTCATGCACACAAACTTATTTTCTTTCCTTGTGCATTCCGTTTTTTTTTTGGTTTTTTTTTTGCAGACCGTAGGCGAAACCATTCATTTCAATGGGTCCGCAAAAAAAACGGCAGGTACTTCGTGTGCATTCAGTTTCTGTATGTGCGTATTTCTGTTCTGCAAAAAATAGAACATGTCCTATTATGGTCCGCATTACGGACAAAGATAGTACTGTTCTATTAGGGGCCAGCTGTTCTGTTTCGCAAAATACGGAATGCACACGGACGCCATCTGTAATTTTTTGCGGATCGCAAAATACATGCGATCGTGTGCAGGAGGCCCAAGTCTGCTGCTGTAAACTAGGTTGGAAATTCTTGCGTTTTTTAGAGCGACCACATCTGAAATACATATTCTTACAAGGTTTTACAGACAGCCTGGGTTACGAGTCAGGAGGATGAGTTCTGTCATTATAGACCAGCCTGTATGGCAAGTTTGTGCTCTTTTCTGTGGTGTTGCATGGTCTTCGGGGCAGTTGACTTACTGTGCTAGGATACAATAACGCTTCACATACCATGTTGTTTTTTTTCAGAGGCCCTCATACCCTTTCATCGTTGCCCTAAAATCTGGCATTGTATAGTTTTGTGTGGGAAGGTTGGGGATCAGAATCCCTGTTCTGTTATGGCCCCCATACTGTACTTTTGCCTTCCTGTGAATATCTGCAGTCCTAAAGGAGATGTCTGGTCAACTAGAAATGGCAATATTGCGTTCACAGCATGTGAAAGTCTGACCCATCACACTATATTATCCTTGATGGTTCTGACCCACCATATTGATCCTGTGATCTCTTCTTCAGCTTGCCCCAGCCCCTTAATGTGCTGCATTGGTTGTGTACATACATTGCCTATGCTGGCGCACTACATGGCCGGAACTACATTTATTCAGAAGGCTACATCTTGCCACAATTCTAAACACCAGACACTTTCCAATTATGTTACTGATAGAAAAACCTCTCACCCATAAGGATATATTATGATGTCAACCTAATGGCCTATCTGGTCTGACGGGACAGCCCCTGTGTAGTTGTGCTAGTCTATCTTCTGTGGCAGATCTTTAAAGCATTTGTATCATTTCACTGTGTTTCAGGTTTGAGTGGGACAAACTTTTGGAGAATGTCCATTGTTTGATCATAAGTGTGACAAAAACTGACAAGCAGGAAGCTTATGTACTCAGGTAATGTATATACTGCATCTGTCTGAAGTCTATTAAACCTTTTCTTGTTCCTGGCACCCAGCCCTTCATCATAAGCATACATAATACAGTAGTCTTTATTAATGGACCCTGGCAGGGAGCTGGTAATACAGGGTCCTGCTTCCTGAGCTTCTTTGGGGTCAGCAGATCTTGCCATAGAAAGCACACAGGTAGTAGTGGCCCTGTAGTGTCCTCCAATGAAAATTATTTGTTACATGGCACCTTCTTAAAGAATGTTTACCATGAAATGCAGCGCAGTCTGCAGGCAGCATGTTATACAGCAGTAGGATCTGAGCAGATTGATATAGTTTTGTGGATAAAGATTCAGCAAAACTTGATTTTGTTTTTTTTTTTACACTTAAGTCTCTGCTCTTTCTGTATTTGTACACAGGGACATCTGATCAGTAACTGAGTTTACATAGATAGCTGTCAGTCGCTAAGAAGACAGCTCTCGTGTACAACTGAGCTCAGAAACAGCAGAGATATAAATGTATATATTTCAAAAATATATATCAATCTGTGCTCCCTCCCTCCACTCTATAACATGCTGCTTGCGGATTGGACTGCATTTTGTGATGACTGTTTCTCTTTTTTAAAAAAAGTCTGATTTAGGGCTCAAAACACGGACACCGGCAATGTGCGTTCCACGCATCGTCGGCTCTATATAGCAAATGCCGAATAGGACATGTTCTATTATTTTCGGGAACGCAGTTTCGGGTGCAGGCAGGACACTGTCCCCATAGAAATGAAGGGGTCCGCAAAATGCAGAACAGAATTGCGGACGTGTGAATGGAGCCTTAGACTGCCCCTATGCACATCGTTCAGTGACTGACAGCTATCTATGTATACACACAGAGAATGCTATTAGTCACAGACGTGATGGATCTGACTTGCTTTATGGCTCTATGAACCTTCAGAAGACTCGTAACTAGAGATAAGCGAACTTTAAAAAAAAGTTCGGCGTTCGGGTTGTGGTAACTCGCGCATCCCGTTATGGATTCCACTATCGTGGCATATGGAATCCATAAGGGGCGGCTGCCACCAACCCGAACTGTTGAACAGCCAAAGGACCTGGGGTGATGTCACCGTCATGTGATCAGTGCAGGGGGCGTGGCTCGGCACTGGATTTGATCCCCAACTGAGCAACGCCCCCTGCACTGATCACATGACGGTGACGTCACCCCAGGTCCTTCGGCAGTTCAACAGTTCGGGTCGGTGGCAGCCGCCCCTTATGGATTCCATATGCTGCGATAGTGGAATCCATAACGGGATGCGCGAGTTACCACAAACCGAACGCCGAACTTTTTTTAAAAGTTCGCTCATCTCTACTCGTAACAACAATCTAGCATGAACACTGAGCCTTCTTGTTGTAGCTATCTAGATACAAGCGCTGAAAGAAGAGGGCCACGAGATTTGCAATCTATGGTCCTCAAGCCATTTTGGCCACTGTTTTGATGCAGTTTTATCCACTGGATTGTTGGAACCCGATAAGATTCCTTTGCATACATCCTCTGGTTATATAGAAAAATTATAAACTAAGAATGCAGATCAATTGTAATGATAGAACATTAAGGAACTAAATGTATTCATCTTTTTTATTTACACAGTGAGAGTAGCATGTTTGTCTCCAAGAGACGTTTCATTTTGAAGACATGTGGTACCACCCTCTTACTGCAAGCACTGGTTCCCCTGTTGGAGCTCGCTAGAGAATACTGTGGGTTTGATGACATTCAGGTAAGTTAGCTTTTTCACTGCAGAGTTTCTACTGTTTAATTAAGGGTACTTTCACACTAGCGTTTTGGATTCCGTTTGTGAGATCCGTTTCAGGGCTCTCACAAATGGTCCAAAACTGATCAGTTTAGCCCCAATGCATTCGGAATGGATAAGGATCCGTTCAGAATGCATCAGTTCGGCTCTGTTCCTCTTCTGTTCTGTTTTGGAGGCGGACACCAAAACGCAGCTTGCAGCATTTTGGTGTCTGTCTGAAGAGGCGGAGCCTAACAGATCCATTTTGAATTACAATGTAAGTCAATGGAGATGGATCTGTTTTCAGTGACACAATATGGTGCATTTGAAAATGGATCCGTTCCCCATTGACTTTCAATGTAATTCAAAACGGCTCCATTTTGGACTGTCATTTTTCTTTAAAACTAATGCAAACGGATCCATTCTGAACAGATACAAACATTTGCATTATAGGTGCAGATCAGTCTGTGCAAATAAACAGACGGATCCGCACCAACGTAAGTGTGAAAGTACCCTAAAGGAGTTATGCACGATCCAAAACTTACACTGCTGTCTGTCATACCTATAGAGAATGAAAGGAGTAACAGGCAGTGCTGGGAAATGGCCTTTAAGGGGGCCTTTCATTAGTTTGTACTTTCTAAAATCAATACCTCACGTTGTAGGCCAAGATTAGGAGATGTCATTGTGGTCTACTATTTATTAGCATACATGGCGCCAAAGCAGAACAGGGGGCAGAGCGGGGCAATGAAGCAGTGCATCAGTACAAAAAAAACCGCAATGACATCTCCTAATCTTGGCCTACAACATGAGGTATTGATTTTAGAAAGTACAAACTAATGAAAGCTTCTCTTTAAAAATGCAGCAGTACTTTTCCAGTAGATTCAGTGTTGCCACTCAGGTTCTCACTTCCAGGCTTTATTTACCTGACTGCATCAGTGGAATCAAGTCATGTGACTCGTGCAGCCAATCACTGGTCCTAGTGGTGAACTGAAACAAAGGTATGATTACCTTCCTGGGGCTGTCAGCCTTATTTATTGGCTTAACTTTTTACAGATTCCTTTTAATAAATGTCTGTATACAAAGCATGTACATATACATTGTTTCTTGATAATCATAAGACCTTCTTGCTGTTTCCCGCAAGCCAGTGATGTCATGACTATCTCGCTGGCCTGGACACAGCTCAATCCCATTCTCTTCAATGAGGCTGAGCTGCGCCCAGGCCATGTGACAGTCATGACGTCACTGCAAGCGCCGCTGCCTTCTCAAACCCCCAGCGATCAGATGCTGATGACCTATCCAAAGGATAGATCATCAGTAAGAAAGTGTAGAACCCCTTTTAAGCCATCATTTTAAAGGGGTTGACTCATGAAGTCAGTTCCTATCCATATGGTCTATTATGCCTCTGAGATAACCATATTTAAAGGCTATGTACACCTTTTTGGAGGCAATTTTTGTTTGATTGCCTTCTACTCATTTTTGGCTAAGAATCAGATTTTCAATTGACCTTTATTAAGCCATTCTGTCACAAAGGGTTAACTTTTTCTAGCTGTGTGACTGATATTTTCACTTTGTGCCAGTCATCTAATAACCCTCATCTCTAAACTACTAAGCGGTCATAAACCTCATAATGTTATAGAAGAGATAAGGAATCCATCTGCTCCCCAGATGACGGAAAAGACAAAATCCACAGGCGGCTGCTACAGAATGTCAGCGCTGTATGGAAAAAAGTATTCCATATTTAAAAAAAAAATTTTATTTTAGCTCAAAATAAGAACAATGTAATAATAAAAAATGTTCCCAGAGGTATACATAGCTTATAATGACACTTGTGTGTGATAATGTGTCAAATGTATTTTCTTATGTGAAACTTTTTTCCATTTTGCAGAACTTCTTTTATTCACGAAAAAATTTTATGAAACCAGACCATCAGGAATACCCACACAGAAATTTCCAGGAAGAAGTTGAATTCCTAAACGAAATTTTTCCAAGTATGTGTATTATTCAGCAAATATGCATCTTTCCGTCTCTTAATATATGCTGTTTGGCTGGCAATTTTAGAAACACCACACCATCCTTCCCCTCTTACACTTTATGCACTCGTCCTGTCTGTATTTTATCAGGAAATGACCCATTGTTTAAATAAAAATTTTATGTTAAAGGTTTTTTCTGACCTCTTATTACTGATGACCGATCCTGAGGATATGATGAGCTGTTTGAGAAGGCAGCAGGAATCACAGTAGCAGCGTGGCCTTCTCTCAGCTTTTGCTAGGCCGGTGATGACACATTCATTGGTCACGTGGTCTAGGCTCCGCTCCATAAAAGTGAATGGAGCTGAGCACAATACCAAGCACAACAGCTATACAATGTAAGCCACTAGACTTGGTGAGCACAGAGAAGGCTGCTGCGCTCACAGGAGTGCCTTCTGAAACAGCTGATCGCTGGGGGTCCTGGATGTCAGACCCCACCAATCAGATACTGATAACCTATCCAGGTCATCAGTAGTAAAATGTCAAAACGGTTATTTTTAAGACTTTTTGGGGATTTTTAATGTCATTAATCAAAGAGTCTGCAATTTTTACATTGACCCCAAGACTTGGTACAGATCACTTTTCAGCTCCTTATCATCACATGCAGGATTACAATGAGAGAACGCAGGGTCCCACAATTCAGTGATCCCTGCAGAGGTCACAGAGCATGTCTAGAAAGCTCAGTCAGCCGTGTCCTCTCTAGTCTATTGTGCTCATAGTTCTATGTCCAATATCACTACCTAAGGCGATAAAATATAAATCTTTATGTGCAAAAGAAGTCTGGTCATAGAGTGGTGGAGCGAAGTAGCTTTCTCTAGCTTATTGGCAACTTGACACAAATGAGGCCCTATTCATCTTGTTGATGAGGCACAGTATATGACGTGTGTTTCTCTTTTCAGATGGTGCAGCTTATTGCATGGGACGCATGAATTCTGATTGCTGGTAAGTGTGTAACCCTATAGAATAATTTGCCCTGATGTGTTTAGAAGTGTCTGAGTGTAATTGCTGAGTAGATGTTAGACTATCTGCACTCTAACCAGGAGGCTGATTTCTAAACTGCATACTGGTAAACTTATCAGAACTTGCATTTGGATACGCCACCCATGATTCTGGTAAGCCAGGCACAAAGCTTTGTAGGTCTAGCTTAACTGAATGTAATAACTTGTACTTGGTGATCTGTTGCTTAATTCTAGACAAAAAGTACTCTTAATTGATAAGCATGTGGTAGTTATGTACACCTTGCTCGTCCTGCTTCCTCTCCTTCCTGACAGGGCTAGATCCTCTGCATAGTCATCTCGCCTAGCCCTGTCACTGAAGGAAAAGGAAGCCGCAGGAGCAAGGGTGCACCGAGTGCAACTAACTGCTCACTTAAATGTGGCGTAAAAGTAAATTTTTCTCCAAAATGACGCTTGCTAAGTGGAGGGTATCATTACATTAGCTAAGCTAGCCCTGCAAGGCATTCTGCCTGGTTGACCAGTGAATTTCCCGGTGATACTCCCTTTAATAAATGACATGCATCCCTAGCCCTCCATGTGCCAGAAAGTAAAATCTTCACCAGCCCTGTGCTGGTCTAGATTTGATTTATAATTTACAGTATGTGGCGTAAATGGAGGCCACGAGGGTCCAGTTAAGCCCTACCCACATTTTAGGCAAGCGTCATGAGATATTTGTAATTTTTAGGCCAGCTTTCTGGTATAAAGGCAGGAATAATATTCCCATGTCGCTCAGTTTTCCCCAGTCAATATATTGGAATATTTTGGGTTTTGTCTCTAGGTACCTGTACACCTTAGATGTTCCGGATGGGTTTCTCATCAACCAGCCAGATCAGACACTGGAAATTTTAATGAGTGAGCTTGACCCAGAGATCATGGACCAGTTCTACATGAAAGATGGTGTTACTGCAAATGATGTCACTCGTGTAAGTTAAATTATCGAATATGTAGCATAAGTATCTGATTACTAGCTGCTATGCAAGCGACCTATTGCTGGAGACAGCCTGTCGGAGGTCTAGAAGCTGAACTCTGATATTTAGGTGTATATCCAGGAGGAGGCAGTCGGTCCTATCACACCCACACTGTCTGCTTTCTCTATGCATACACTGATACTGTACTTATCCTTTCTGATAGGATTAGTCTTCTGATTGTACTGTAAAAGCACCGTAGTATTGTGTGCCTTTTTTTAATTTTTAATCAATTTCATGTACTTTTTTTTCTTTAGATGAGTGGAATTCGTGACCTGATACCAGGTTCTGTCATTGATGCTACAATGTTCAGTCCTTGTGGCTATTCGATGAATGGGATGAAATCAGATGTAAGGATCTTTCATTGTACAGTGGTTTGTTTGATTTCCAACTTGTTGTTCATTCCAGTGTCCTAATTCATTGTCATTGTATTTTACTTAGGGAACTTACTGGACCATTCACATCACTCCAGAGCCAGAATTTTCCTATGTTAGCTTTGAAACCAATGTCTCGCAAACTACTTATGATGACCTCATTAGTCAAGTTGTGGATGTTTTTAAGCCAAGGAAATTTGTCACCACCCTTTTTGTTAATCAGGTAAAGCTATTTAAATTTGCGTTGTGTATATTTGATATGATTCTGTATGAGGATGAACTGGGTTTTGTGAGCTCTGGGGAAATGCTATGAAATAACAGTAGAATTACTCGCCTGTTAATCTCCCACCATTCCTCTTTACGTAGCTGCAGAGATATGAGGTGTGCGCTTCGGCAAGCGACTGGCTTCAGCAGTCCCAAGCCATGTGCTGCTAAGGCCAGTGATTGGCTGCAGTGGTTAAGTGGGTAGAAGGAGAAGTCATTGCAGCCAATCTTTGGCATAATTGTTGCTAAATAAGTATCAAAACAGATCGGTTTGGCAATCAGTTCACTTTAAAAAAATAAAAATTATATAGCGACTTAGGCGTAACAATTTCTTGGCGCTACTTTTAACAGACCCTTTCTAACAAACTTCAATGCTTTTGTTTTTAGAGTTCCAAATGTCGCACAACATTCACTTGTGCACAGAAGATTGAAGGCTTCAAGCGCCTTGATCGCCAGTTCGCTCAGTTCAACGATTATAATTTTGTCTTCACCAGTTTTGCAAAGATCCAGCCACAGCTGAGTTGATTAGTAAAGATGAAGAAAAAGCGCAAAAAGAAATCAAATAAAAAAGGTGTTGGGTGCTTGCTAGCTAATGTCGCCAGGGCCAACGGTTTCCACTACCATCACCTTCTAGTTACAGGAAGCCCTCAATATAATCCTAGTATGAGTTTGAATTGTAACCATTATATCAAGGCGTTAGATAACTTGCATGAACGCCCTCTCCTGTGTGTAGATATTCAATGCCACTCTTGCTGTGAAATTGAAGTGCATGTAGAAAAGATAAACCCATACAGTACTAGATTCAATAATACGTGTAAAAATGCACCTAGGCCAACCCCCAGTTTAGTTTTTCTACAGGTATCCCCCAAAATTCTACACAGACAAGGTTTTCGTCCACACTAGCAATATTGTAGGGCCTTTACCATGCCTTGTGACCTGCTGGGTAAAAGAATGCCGTTTCATCACTGGACCATGTTTTCTGGCTATATGGAATTTATTTTTCACAAATAAAGTTATTTTGCTCATAGTTTAAAAGCCTGTCTAATTTCCGGTTATGTTGAAAATTAATTTTTTCTTTTTTTTTTTTCATTCTCCACTTTGGGACCTTCTAAACCACAGTCTGTTCCCCATTCTGATTTGTACTGTATAACAGTATTGGCTGCAGGTGGCTTGAAACCTATGTAGTATGAGCGTACTGACATTTTGTGCTGGTATTGGCCTGGATCTTTCTCTGTAAAAATCACAGTACTGATCATGTGTTAACAATATGCTGTAAACCTGCCAGATCTCACCTCAAACTGAATCATTCACTTTTCATCCTGTCTCCCTGTGACATTCTGCATGTGATTACTGATCTGTATTTAACAGTGCTTCCTTGTGTAAATGTTGTGGTGCTCCTTTACCATGTGTAAGTTACATCATGGAGAGTTGGTGAGAATCTGGGACTGTACTTGTCCTACTAATGGTCAATCATGGTGTAATGTGCAGACTTTCAGACATTTTGGTTTAGTTAGCATCTGGAGCTCTGAAATAACACGTGTTGCTGTTATCAATGTCTTTATGTATCCTTTTTGGATATATTGCTTCCTTGTACCTTTATATATTTTGCACAACACTTTTAATAGTGTTACAATAGGCTTGGTTTGAAATCAATGAATTTGGGACACTTGTGTACTTCAGAATGTATATACGGTTTTCAGAGTTGGCAAATTCTAACAGTTGATCCTCTGCCTCTTTAGCTTTTGGTCATAGTTTTAAAACTTTCAGTGTTTGGCGTATGTGGTCGATACTGTTCTGGGGATCCTCTGGTGTCCCCAACTATCCCACAGGTGAAGCCTGTGCTGGCCATCACTAGTGATGGTCAGATTTTAGGTTGAAGGGGTTTTCTGAGATTTTTATGCTGATCTGTGGGGGTCTTACTGCCGGGACTCCAGCCGATCAGCTATTTGAGAAGGCAGGGGCATTCCTGTCGGCGCCAAGGCCTTCTCCCAGCTTTTCCTAGGTCAGTGATGACACGTTCATCAGTCACCTGGCCAAGGAGCAGCTCAGCCCTATTTAACTGAATGGGGCTGACCGTGATCCCAAGCACTGCCGCTATACAATGTACGGCTCTGTGCTTGGGGAGCTAAGAGAAGACAGCAGCCTTCACAGGAAAGTCAGTGCCTTCTAAAACAGCTGATAGGTGGACCCACAGCAATCAGATATTGATTACCTATCCAGAGGATAGGTTATCAGTATAAAAATTTCAAAAAACCCTTGTCAGGGAGTAAAGTTTGAAAACCTATGCCAAGAAAACAAGTCACTAAATGCTGAGGAGCAGCTATCGGAAGATAAAGTGGCAGGCAGACCCTCCAGTCTGACATAAAAATGTAACATCTCAAGTGAGTAGTGCAGTCCATTCTGAGAACTGGGTGTGCCTCAGACTACTCAAGCACAGTGTAGATTGGGTAGTCTTGGGCTTACCTGCACACATGGAGCTTTATATACATTTTCTCACATGGATTTTTGTGCAGAAAATAGGCAGTGTGGTACAGTACCAACAAAGTGAATGAAAATTTCATCAAAATCTGGAAGTAACATGAGGATTTTGGTGCGGAAATGCAGAAAAACCTGCGTGGAAATTGTTTGGAAACCTGTGCAGGTACCCTTAGAATGCTGCTGCGATGTGGGAAAGCGGAGGCCTAGAAATCAGTGGTACAATAAATGAAAGGAGGGCACCAGGTAACTACACAAAGCATTCCCTAGATGTGAAATGTTTGTCAGACTGAAAGATAGGTTTAACCTTTCCTTTATTGAATAGTGTTTGAGCACCTGTTCTCCAATTGGTGCTCATTTTCTGAGGACCAATCTCTGAAATGGTGGTTGTCCACATTTGTTTTAATATAGCCTGATCTTCCAAAGTCTCTCTCGGGCTTCAATGTGTTCCCAACGTATTGTATGTCTGTATTACTTGGATGTGTCACTGACCCGAACGCACAGCATCCTCGGAGTCTATGATTCTGTAAGGTCAGGTTAGTTACACATCCAGGTAATACGGATGTGTGAATCCGGCATTAGCCACGTTGGGTATTTTACATGGGGGCCATCCTAACTGAATGTGATCAGGAGGAGCAGGTTATGTTGGTCAATTGTAGACTACCTCTTTTTTTTTTTTTTTTGTCTAAAATATGCCTGTGAAATACCTTACAAACAAGTACATAGTAATATATACGGATGACCTGTTTGAAAGTGATGGGAGAGTTAATTGCATTTTAGGTACTCTAGTTCAATGAGATGAGGAGTAAACTGTTAGATTTTTGGTTAATTGAACTGTACTGAGAATATCTGTACCTCAGATCTAAATGCTTCAATAAAAGTGCTTAAATAATGTCTTTTGTCAGTCTTATTTTGTGCTGTTAGACGTCATGCACACAACCAAATTTGTTTTGTACGCTATCCACATTTTCCAAGACGTCCCCCATGACCGCACATGAGGAGGATGTCCATCCCCATCTGTGTAGGGACAGGAAGTGAGAAGTTTAAAAGGTCCCCACACACACTCCCAATCTTCAGTGTCTTCCTGTCCCTACAGGGATAGGGAGTGAGCTCCCATAGAAGGGGGACGAAGATAGAAGATAACGAAACCACGACCCCGGGGGACCTTTTTGGGCTGGAGCTGGTCGGGGGATCCTGGTGTCCCCTCACAGCTCAGATCCAATAGCCCTGCTAGCTACCCCTCCGGGGGTTCTCTAGCACCTCTTATCTCACCTGGTGGGCCACGATGGATGAGCTGCGGATGCCGCTTCCCCTCCAGGGTCTCTCGGCTCGGTGGAACACTTCCTCCTTCTCCCAGGTGGCACACGTGGGAGAGCGTCTGATGTCACTTCCGGCGTATCCAAGATGGCGGCGCCCTGTACGCTGGAGACCCGGAAAATGCAGTCTAGCATACGGGGTTAACTTCCCCTGGTTGAGTCCCCTAAAAATAAAGGAGAAGCATTGCGGCTGCAGAGGGGAGGGCACATAAGGTAAGCCCCATAAAAGGGAAGAAACCTCTCCAGGTAAGTGTGTTTCCTACTATGGAGGCCCTGATGTAGTCCAAGACTGAACCAGTCTCTGAAACCTCTGCCCAGAGGCATGTAAGTGTTTCTTTCCCTTACTAAATTGGTTGCACGGATGTTCAATTTTAAACTAAAGATGTGGCATCTTCGGTTTTTTCTTAGGGGGGAGAAAGACGCAGTTCAAAAATCCCTGCCTCAACCTAGAAAAAGACCTAAGAAGTGTGCAACCTGTGGGAAAAAATTGCAGGAGGCATACAAAAAAACATCTATGTTCAGATTGTATAGCCGGACTTCTTAAGGAAGAGCAACTGTCCTTTTTAACGGACCTTAGAAGCATGATTCGGGAAGAAGTGCAAGTGTCTTTAACCCCTCCTCCAGTCTCCTCTCCTGCTTCATAAAGAAGGCAAATGCAGGTGGAATCGGATTCATATGAACACATTGAAGGTCCGTTTTATTCTGAAGGCGAGGATAGAAGACTCTTGTCCCCCTCCAGTTACTTCAGACGATACAAAAAGTATTTATTTTCTTTGGAAGACTTGGACTCCTTACTTTCTGCGGTAAGGGAAACTATGGAGATAGAGGATGTGCAGCCATCTAGATCCATACAGGATGAGATGTTTGGCGACTTGAGAGCCAAGAAAAGAGAACTATTTCCTATTAATTCTAATTTAAAAGAAATAAGTTTAGAAGAATGGGAGGAGACAGAGAAGAAGTTAACTATCTCAAGGGATTTCAAAAATCGTCTGGTGTTCGATCCGGAAGACACGAAATTGTGGGACGACATCCCAAAAATAAATGTTCAGGTGGCCAAAGTGGCAAGAAAAACATCTATTCCCTTTGAGGACTCTTCACACTTGAAGGATCCTATGGATAGGAAAACCGAAGGCCTCCTTAAGAGCCTGGGAATGCTCGTCGGCTTTAACACCTTTATATAGCTATGCATGTACTAGGCATAAATGACTTCTTGTATCCTCCTGTTTCCTTGGGCTCAGGTTCGTTCCAGACCTCTGCAATATCTGATCCTCTCCAGCTGGAACAGAAAGCAGAATTCCTTGGACAGAAATTTTTTATTACCAACCAGAATACAAAATACTCTAGACTGGTGGATAGGACCCAGTCAATCTTCAAAAAGGAGTATTCTGGAACAAAAGCCCATTTACGATAGTGACTACCAATGCCAGCCAGAAAGGCTGGGGAGCCCAAGTAGGAAGCCAATTTTTTTCAGGGGGATTAGTCAGCGATTAAAAGTCAAAGATCTTCAAATGCAAGAGAACTGGCGGCCTTCTGAAAACCTTTAAAAGCACAAGCCAGAACCTGAGGGGAAAAGATTTTAAGATCTTATCAGACAATATGTCTACAGTCTGTTACCTCAGACACCAAAGAGGAACTCGGAACCCTCAATTTCAGAGGATTGCGGATCAGATTTTCCTCTGGGCCCAAAACAATGTTCTGTCTCTTCGCCTCCATGGAAAACACTCAAAGAATTATTTCTCTCTAGACCCCAAGGGAAATCCCTTAGGAGTGGATTCTATGTCGCAGAGCCCAGGAAAGATCATATTCATAGGACCAGCTTGGCCAAAAAGAAGTTGGTATCAACTTCTAAAAAAGATGGCACTTAAACAGCCAATATCTCTACAATACCGAACCTAATGTCCCAAGGACTGCTACTTTATCCAGACCTGAAGAGGTTGAACTTAAAAGCATGGATCCTGAGAGACAGATGCTAAAAAGGCAGGGTTTATCGGACACTGTTAATTCCAGCCTACAGAAAAGCCGTAAGCCGGTAACATCGGCAATATACAAAAAAATTTGGAAAAGATTCAGTTCCTGGTTAGCAGTAGTACACCCAGATTGTACGTCCCCTACTGTAGCACAAATATTCGATTTTTTTACAGAAGGGATTTGATCTAGGACTAAGACCTAATACATTAAAAGTACAGATTTCTACTTTATCCACCTTTTTTGACTATCCCTTAGCTGAACACCGGTGGATTAAGAGATTTATAAAAGCTATAAACAGATTAAGACCCACCTTGAGGCAAACGGTTCTACCCTGAGATCTTTCTCTGGTACTTAATGCCCAATGTAAAGCTCCTTTTGAGCCTCTGGAATCCATATCCCTGAAACACTTATCATGGAAAACCGCATTTTTAGTGGCAATCACTTCTGCCCGTAGAATAGGGGAAGATACAGGCCTTATCTATAAAAGAACCTTATTTAAGAATCTTGGAGGACAGATTAATTCTAAAATTAGATCCAGGCTTCTTGCCCAAGGTGGCAACATCTTTTCATGGAGAACAAGAAATAATCCTGCCCTCTTTTTGTGCTTCTAGCAATCCACAAGAGGCGTGTTTTCACTGCTTAGATGTCCGAAGGACTGTCCTAAAATATCTACAGGAGACAGAATCAGAAAGGAAAGACTCAAGCTTTTTTGTCCAGTTTGGAGAAACCTGTAAAAAGTCACCAAAAGGACATTAACCAGATGGATCAAACAGACTATTCAGGAGTCCTATCATCTTCAAAACAAGTCCTGTCCAGGTTCTATTAGAGCTCATTCTACCAGAAAGGCAGCTACCTCCTGGGCAGAGAGAGCATGCGCTACGGTAGACCAAATATGCCAAGCAGCAACTTGGTCTAGTTATAGCACCTTTTGCAAACACTACAGGTTGCACCTATCGACCAGTCACAATCTGACCTTTGGTCGGAAGGGGGGACCTTTTAATCTTCTCACTTCCTGTCCCTACAGAGATAGGGATTGACATCCTCCCCATGTGCTGTCATGTTGGACTGGAAACACAATTACCAGTAAGACTACTGGTTTTTTGACCCATTAATTTCTATGGGGCCATGCACATATCTGTATTTTTTGCAGGTCTGTGTGGCAATTCTGCAAATTAAAGGAGTTATCCAGGAAAAGATCCTCAGGATAGGTCATCAGTATCAGATCTGTGGGGGTGCAACACACAGGACCCCTGCCCATCAGCCTTTAGAAGAGGCCTTGAGTGCTTCCTAGACCAGTGACTTCACTGTAGGTTGGTCACATCACCTAGTTGCAGCTCAGCTCCATTTAAGTTAATGGGTCTGACCTGCAGTACCAAGCACTGCCAGTATATGGCACACAGCACTGTCCTTTGAAAGCTGCCGGGAGCCTGCATCTCTTACCAGAGCTCCAGTGATTACAGTGGCTTCCTGAAACAGCTGATTGCCGGGGGTGCTAGGACTTGGACCCCTGCTGATGTGATAATAATGACCTTTACGGAGAAGTCTATTATTTTTTCCAGGATAACCCCTTTAATGGAGAATAGTTATTTCTATTGATGGGAGTGAGAAACATGAAATTCACACAGAAGATATCCATAGCTGGTGGATCCTCGGTTTGGAAAATATGGATACGGTCGTGTGCACGAGGCCTTAAATAGTACTTTTTGCCCTACTGTAGGAAAATCTAGTCAGACTTGTCCTTTATGTGTGAATGTCTGGTAAATGACCAGTACATCTACCATGTATGCACCCATAGTTGCTAACCCACTCATTCATCTTTCCCAAGAACCTGAAAATTAAATCTGCTGCAGTTGTGGAGCTCTATCATATTAACTAATGCATTGAGCCATTCTGGAATCTAGGAGAGCTGACTGAAAGCCCATTTTGGGCTGTTTTGGCAGCCTTAGGGCTCATGCACATGACCGTATGTATTTTGCGGTCCGCAAAAAATATGGATGACATCTGTGTGCATTCCGTATTTTGCGGAACGCAACAGCTGGCCCTTCATAGAACAGTGCTATCCCTGTCCGTAATGCGGACAATAATAGGACATGTTCTATTTTTTGCGGAATGGAAATACAGAAATGTAATGCACACGGAGTAACTTCCGTTTTTTTATTTATTTTTTTGCGGACCCATTGAAGTGAATAGTTCCGCATACCGTCCGCAAAAAAAAAAAAAATGGAACGGACACAAAGAGAATACGTTTGTGTGCATGAGCCCTTAGTGTACGTCAGTCTTAGGCCTCGTGCACACGGCTGTTGCCTGGCCATTCTGTGCATTGGGGACTGCAATTTGCATTCTCCAACGCACGAGCACCATCTCAGCAGCTCCCGCAGACTGATCCAGACCCATTTAACTTGAATGAGTCTGTGATCGATCCGAACTGCAAAAAAATAGAACATGTTAAGTGAATTGTCTGTTTGTGGCAACGGGCATGTGCATAAGGCCTTAGGGTGCGTTCACATGACCATGTATTTTGCGGTCTGCAAAACACGGAGCCACAAAAAAATGTGTATCCATGTATCGTTTTTTTTGCGGATCCATTGCTTATCCTTGTCCGCAGACCAAAGATACCATTGTATGAATGCACCCTAATGGAAGTCATTTCGTAAGTTTTTTTTCATGCCTGCTCTTCATGGAAGAAACTATGAGGAATATAGACTACTTTTGTGTATAGAGCATGTCCCTGATATTAAGGCTAGGGCTACACGGCAACAAAAAGGGTACAGCTACATTCGCTCAACGTTTTTTGCAACTGTCGTGTCACAGCATGACCCACTGCAACGCAATTGACTATCATTATAAAAATGTTGCTCTACTTTTTTATGACAAGAAGTGGCGCGACAAATGTCGCTGTGTAGCCCTAGGCCTAGACTAATAGTTTCTGCTTAAAAGCTCATGGGGTATAAGCATGATTTGGTGAGGGTGAACAACCACTTCAAATGCTGCAAAATTCCCAGCAGAAATTTCACATATGTGAGCATGGCCTAACTGGGAACTGAAGCTGTGTTGAATGCTAATTATGTAATGGATATGAATATACTTTTAGGTGAAGTCAGAGGTCATTTGTTCGTACCTGGTATATACAAATCTGTTATACTGACTTGTGAATGCCTCAGACAAAGAATGCTGAGAATGCAGTCTATCCACCTAGGCTCTGGAACTTAAGCAACACTATCACAACTATCAGAGAAGAAAATAGAGGTATTCCCTCTGTTGCAAATTTTGTCATTTATATTGGAAAGTGCTTCATATTGGGGAACATCTTCCTGTCTATTGCAATGGTAGGGTGAGATGTTCAACCTAATATATGCATACACAGTAACAAACTCATACAATTCCATGCTGTGATCTATCATATACTCCGTATCCATAGCAGCGATTTGGAGACTCTTTCTGTTAATTATTTTTTTAGTGGTATCAGAAGTGATTGATAATTAGGGTTACAGCAAGGGCAGAGATCAACTGCATTAAGTCAAGATGGTCTTCAATTGGGACCACATTATGAAGCCAATGACATTAGGGGTGTTGCTAGGTTCTGTCACCAGTGACATCCCTGTGTACCATTGCTCAGTGCCAAATAGATATTATTCACCTCATTAGAATGGTGCCTTGTTTTGTTGATCCACGGCTCCCCTGCAGAGAAAATGTACTTTTTATCAATATGCAAATTAGCCGTTTAATGCAATGAGGGTGGTGCCGTTGCTGTCATTGTATTCTAGCTCTGCTCCTTTTTCTGCCCAGCCCATCCATAGGAATGTGGATTGACAGGACCAATCTCACCTGGCCCTGTAAAGGAACAGTGCTTGAGAGCAACCATGCTGCCCTGGTTGCACTTGGTGCCTTACATGTTGATAAAGCAGAATTTCTCTGCAAGGGAGCCACCGATCAACAAAGCAAGGTTTAGACTAGAGGCAGGGGGTATTATGCAAATATATGTATGTCTTTTAATATATACATATATATATTGTCCCCTTATATGGCCAGGAGAGATATACACTTACCTAAAAAATTATTAGGAACACCTGTTTTATTTCTCATTAATGCAATTATCTAGTCAACCAATCACATGGCAGTTGCTTCAATGCATTTAGTGGTGTGGTCCTGGTCAAGACAATCTCCAAACTGAATGTCAGAATGGGAAAGAAAGGTGATTTAAGCAATTTTTAACGTGGCATGATTGTTGGCGCCAGACAGGCCGGTCTGAGTATTTCACAATCTGACTAGTTACTGGGATTTTCACGCACAACCATTTCTAGGGTTTACAAAGAATTGTGTGAAAAGGGAAACATATCCAGTATGCGGCAGTCCTGTGGGCGAAAATGCCTTGTTGATGCTAGAGGTCAGAATACAATGGGCCGACTGATTCAAGCTGATAGAAGAGCAACGTTGACTGAAATAACCACTCGTTACAACCGAGGTATGCAGCAAAGCATTTGTGAAGCCACAACACGCACAACCTTGAGGCGGATGGGCTACAACAGCAGAAGACCCCACCAGGTACCACTCATCTCCACTACAAATAGGAAAAAGAGGCTACAATTTGCACGAGCTCACCAAAATTGGACTGTGGAAGAATGGAAAAATGTTGCCTGGTCCGATGAGTCTCGATTTCTGTTGAGACATTCAAATGGTAGAGTCCGAATTTGGCGGAAACAGAATGAGAACATGTATCCAAAATATATATTTCCCTTAACATTGGGGAGCCAGGCCCACTGCTAGGAATTTTTTTTTTTTTTTTTTTGGTTTTGGTGAGGAAGGTTGCCTACGCTGTGAACTAGTCAGGCGGGAGGGACTCAGTCAGTGGATTCTGAGCTTCCAGGGCCTGATAGTTTGGACGGGTAAAGCATTTTTTCCGATCAGAACTAAACACAGGGCAGTCTCTACAGCAAAGAACCTAAAATCTTTAGATTTTTGTATTTTTAACGATTTTCCGTTGCTTTTCACGAATCTCAAACATGGGCGAACATTCTGAGAAGAAGTCGTCGTCACTGTAGAGAGAACCATCCCCAATGGAGCTGAACAGAAGTGCAGCTGGTCAGGAGAAGGCGTTCCGGATACTACAGGACCATCTCCGCGCAGCAAGTAAGGGCAAGAAAGTACAGCACCAAAGAAGATGGCCTCTCATCAAAAAGTGAGTATGGACTTCTCCACACCGCAACACCTAGGCAAACACAGTACATTCAACCCCATCATCCCCACCACTTACAAGTCAGCAGAAATGCTTTGTTGGCACAGGCTTGTAGTTATGACAAGCTATGTGTTAACAAATGGCTTCAGATGCTGGCCAAACTTGTGCATACATTTGAGGTTAGCATCTGCAAGCTAAAGCAAGTTGCACTGGTGTCTCAGTCAACGGAGACAATTCATTGCCAGTGCTGTGCCAGTAATCCGGACCAGGTTTCGGCATTGCGGGCACAGCTGGCGGAGAATCTACAGTCTACCGTTGACCAAGATACGCAGGTGGCTAGTATAGAGTCACGGTTAGTAGAGCTGCAGAGGCAGAAGGAGGAAATTGAGGCTTAATTTACTCAGTCCTATGCTGAGATCAAGGCCTTCAAGGAGCAGGCTGCCTCTACTGATGTGACGGTAGCCAAATTGAAGGATGAGGTTGCTGTAAGATCCCAGCTAATGACTGGCACGCAACAAGTCATCACCAATTTTGCCGAAATGGTGTTGGCCCTTTCTTTTTCCTCAAAATCAGGGCCAGAATCTCCCAAAATTTTGCCCTGCGCAGGGTAAAAAGGTGGGAGATTAGTCTGTGACAGGTCAAATCTCCCAAAATTTGAGCCTGTCCAGACTAACTGAAATTTTTCCCTGACTTTGGGAAAAAGAAATATTGTAAAGAGTGCGTCCCTGAGGATGTAACAGTACAGGAAAAGGGAGCACGGCTGCCGTGCAGACAGACCTAAGCCATGCTGGGCAAACATCAGATGTTTTGCATGTGCTAGCTTAGGTCATATAGCGAAGCACTGCAAAACAGGTAAGAACAAAGCACACAGG
The DNA here is from genome assembly GCA_033119425.1 of Bufotes viridis. Classification (NCBI taxonomy): domain Eukaryota; kingdom Metazoa; phylum Chordata; class Amphibia; order Anura; family Bufonidae; genus Bufotes; species Bufotes viridis. The sequence continues at coordinate 240,995,523 of CM065592.1, forward strand.
ACAGGAAGCCAAGTCACATTGCAAGGAATTGCCCTTGTGCAGTGGGGTCTAGTCAGCTTGCCATAAAGGCGTTACCTCTCAGCGGCATATGCCTCACCAGGTGCTGAGGGGTCAGAATAGCCAAGCCAGGCTGGGAAATATTTGACACCTCTGTACTATTTGTTACACGGTTTCTTCCCCGTGTATGTCCATGTAATGTGTTTTTGTTATCTGTTTGTATGTTTTTCATGTTGATGGTGGTAGCCCCTGTTTATAAATGTGTTTCACCCTGCTGATTTTTGTAGTTTACATTCCCCTCTGTTAGTCCAGTCGCTGCTGTTTTTGATTCATTCTTGTGTCCCCTTTGAGTAAAATTGTCTTATACTGTGGACTGAGAAAATTATTGGATTGTGGAACGGCTGACATTGGTACACGGTTTAGGTTTACGGCATGGCTATCCGGTAGGCTGTTCTAGCGAACAGCCTGCCGGATCAGCCATGCCACAAGTACCCGTGTGCTGCCGCTCCGTCCCCATTGACTATAATGGCGGTGGGGGGCAGAGCTACGGCGCAGTGCATGGCAGTGATCGCCGGACTAAAAAGTCGGACATGCAGTACTTTTAGTCCGGCAATCTCTGGCCATGCTGCGCCGTAGCTCCGCCCCCACCCCCATTATAGTCAATGGGGATGGAGCGGCAGGACGGCAGTGCACGGGTACTTGCGGCATGGCGGATCTGGCGGGCTATTTACCCGCCGAAACAGCCTGCCGGATAGCCATACCGCAAGTGTGAAAGTACCCTTAGTGGGATGTCACGATGAGCAACCAAGGTCTCTGATCGATACAGATAACACTGTTGTGCTCAAGGTTTTTGGTAGGGCTGTGTTATACTGGGGACTAGGGTGGGCAGGCAACATTGGTGTAATGTTGCACTGCTCACTTACTTTCTGGTCCGATCAGGTAACACAGCTCTGATGGGGATTGGACGCAGAATGATTGGCAGCAGAGTGTGGCCTGTGTTTGTGTGTTGTGGGGTCCTGAAGAGTCTAGGCAGGACTTATGCCACAGATTCTGCTGGCCTCCACAAGACAGGATGACAGGGGGAAAATCAGCCTTAGTACGCATGAGTGAGACAGGAATACTATGCCATCAAGAAAAAGATGGTGCTTCATCTACAGCTCCCCTCGGATATCCTAATCAATTAGGATGACCATCCTTATCTGTTGGTACACATGGATGTGTAGCAGAGGATGTGATCCTCTGAAGGTAGGGTGTTCATACACCAGTGTTAGGATAATGAGGGGTCCTGTGAGATGAAGGTCAGCCCAATACCATCAAAGGTATTGGTGCTGGGAATTGCCAACTAATTGCACTGTGAGGGTAAAAATCCCCCAGGAACGCCTGGTATTTTCTTCTGTCATAGATATGTTTGCTATGGAGCAAAGGAAAAACCCAGATGACGCCACAGAAGAGACTTGCTATCCGCCCTAACACTCTTGTGAGGCTCCAGAGGATCCCACTGGGTTTTGGCAGTCAGCTAAGGATGGAGAACTGAGCCACAATCCAGCTGGAGCATTACTGTATCTCATGCTCTGGAGAAAGACTCTGAAATGTTCGGATGGAAGAGCTTATTCAGCTACAATCTTGATTCACCCAGTGAAAGTTCTTCTGGTTCTGGTCATCATCATCTACATGGGACTGTGAACGGATGGTCAAGGGACTTGCTGACCAGGCTCACCAGAAACAGACAGAACTTTACAGAGCTAATCAGAGGAGGACATAACTCCAACAAAGTCCTGAAGCCAGAGATCTTATGGACACACTTTGTTTCCTATGAGGGTTCGGGATGTATAACCTATTCCATTCTGAAACCACATAGTACTGTGTACATATAATGACTATTTGTATGTTTGTTGATTGTGTACCCATGGACACTCTAGGTGCAAATATGTGACAGCCTATGCTGAGATCTGCCTAAAATACCGTAGTGAGTTACAGTATGGCTGGACACACATTTGCATCCTCTAGTCATTTCCCATTGACACGGGGGTCTGTGATCTACCTGTGTTTTTGGCGGTGTAGAGATATATGCCGGGTTGCATGAGTCTCTATGGGTACGTACTAAATTTAATTAGGCGGTGTTGGGAGGGGGAGGAATGTGATCTGTTTTGTGGGGAAAGGAGTAGATTCCCTAGTGACAGGCCCCCTCCTTTACCAAGGTATTTGTAACTTTAACCCCAAGAACGGTGAGGTTTGTAAGAATTGGACTGAATGTCAGTTAGTGCAGTGTTCTTTCCTGCAGTTAGAATTTAGGTACCATGACATCACCTATTACCAGAATGTCTGACCTGCCTTGTAAAGACCTACGTATCTGTCCATGGGAGAACCTGCTCAATGACAGATTCTTCAATCAAGATAAAAAGAAAAGTGTCGGAAGGAAGTTGTGCCTATGCTGAAAAGAAGATCGGCACTGACAGAAAGAAGAATGCCAGTTGACTTAGAGACTGTGAGGGTGAGGCCATTCCAGAGTCATTGGGAGTGGCTGACACTTGAAGATCGTTGCTGACAGAAAGAAAGAAGGCCAGTCCACGGTTGCTACGTGGATTGACCTAGAGACTGCGAGGGTGAAGCCATTCCAGAGTCAGGAAAAGACTGCATTGGGAGTGGCTGATACCTGAAGATCGTAACGAAAGATGCCAAGAAAGCTCCAGACTAAGAAACAGAGAGAAGACGGTGTATTCTGTGAATGGAGACGTCTGGTTACGGTGAAGGGCAAGTCGGAGGTGCTAGCCGCAATGGGTGATGTCTAGGTACCTAAGGGCCAGAGTATACTTTGGAGCTTCCTGAACTGTCACCAAGAGTGGGGTTGAGGGGGAAAATATATCCCAAGCCTTCCCTCAAGCTTTATTGTCGTGAAATGGTATGGTATCTCCATAATTGAACTGACTCATACGGCTATGTGAGCGAAAAAAAAATAAAAAAATAAAATATGGCTCCAAGAAGGCAGGTAGTAAAAAATAAAAATGGAAAATAACTCCGTCACTAAGGGGTTATGAGTCTGCCACCAGGAAATTAGTTTGTAGACACAAGAGACACAATGCCTTGTAGGTCTAGCTCAGCTGAATGTAATGCTACCTTTCAATTAGGGCCCATGCACACGAGCGTACTGAGGGCGGGTGCTGCTCCTGCTTCCTCTGCAAGCCACTCTTTGATTGACAGGGTTAGGTGAGATGAATATGAGAAAGCATGAGGAGAAAGGATACACCCACCCTTGGTGTACTTATCTGGGGCTATTCACATAGCCGCTTTTCTGCTCATTTGCATAAGGATGAAAAGCATTTTCTCCAGAATGACTCGATAGATTGCAAAGTGAAAAGTATAAAATTCAGCTGTACTAGCCCTAGAAGGAATTGTGCCAGTTTTACAAGTGAATTTCCTGGTCATCGACTCCCTTTAAATTGTAGTCACCCCAAAATAATTGTGACAAGTGGATAGTGCCTTGACAGGATTATTGCCCCCAACAATATCCTACCAAACAGCTAATGCCATACCATGCTAACCAAGAAGTTCTCTGCACATATTGGAGGTAAATTTATCATTTGCCCTCGCTAGTTCTCTGGTGCAAACACAATTCTCCTGCCACTAAACATATTTGCGCATGTCATGTTTTTCCACTGCCTTTGCTACTTTTCCACTTCTGGCATAAAAAAAGACTGAAATCTGGTGTAGCTTTCAGTTTAGATGCATGGACTGCTGAAAGCTTTGCCTAAATTATGATGAGGCATGTGCCTGTTTATAAACTAGGCACAGCTTCGTGCAGGGCACGGGGATGTCATAGACCAGCATAAAATGCCAGTCTATGATAAACCAGGGCCATTGTCTTTCCCCATGATGGTGATCTATTCAGCACCCATCATCAATAGCCTACAAATTGGAAGTTGTCCAAGTTATTCATTTTCAGTTGACTTAGAACAGTGTCCCATTCTCATACTTCACTGAGCATCGTGTAATTTGTGGCGTCAGCTTGTTTGCCTCCTATCATGAAGCTCTGTGCACCAGCCTAGCACTTCGGGAGGGAGCAGTCCTGCCTCTGTGCACAGAACGTCACCGATGGCTGATCTGTGCTTGTTGGAGCAACAAGACACACCCTAGAGCACGGGTCCTCACTACTGATGTCTGCCCTGTGGGAACACGCTTGTGTGATCACATCCTTAGCCATCAGGCATGCGCAGTTCATTCAGAAGAAATCCTCATAGGCGGAGACTGAATGAAGAGCGCTTGTCAGCATGTGCCAGTCACATAGACTGGCAAGTATAGATATGTCTTGACAGCACAGTAAGCAGTACAGTGCAGGGGGAGGGGAAAGGCAGTTTTTGTTCGGCCGTGTGCACCCCGCATCACGGATGCGGACCCATTCACTTAAATGGGTCCGCAATCCGGGAAATGCAGAATGGAGGCACGGATCGGAAGCACTACGGAGTGCTTCCGTGGGTTTTCGGTCCATGCCTCCGCACCACAAAAAAGTAGTGCATGCACTACTTTTTTACAATATGGGTCCACGATCCGCATGTGGCGGCCCCACGGTCGGTGCCCATGCATTGCGGACTTCAATTTGCAGTCCACAGCACGGGCCCGGCCAGCACACGTTCGTGTGCATGAGCCCTAACTCATACTTTTGTGAAATCAACCTGTCCAGTTATAAAGCAGCACATTATAAATCAATTTCTCCTGCTGTTGTGCAAATTGAACAAGACAACAGGTAGACGTGATAGGCAATTAGCAAGACAACCCCTATAAAAGAGTGGTTCTGCAGGTGGTGACCACAGACCATTTCTCTGTTCTCATCCTTTTTGGCAGTTTTTTTTTTTGGTCATTTTTGCATTTTGTCATTGCTCTCACCCTAGAGAAGTTACTCAGGTAGTGCAGTTCATCCAGGATGGCACATCAATGCGACTTGTGGCAAGAAGGTTAGCCGTGTCTGTCAGCACAGTGTCTAGAGTATGGAGCAGATACCAGGAGACGTGAAGGGGGCTGTAGGAGGGCAACAACCCAGCAGCAGGACCGCTACCTCCTCCTTTGTGCAAGGAGGAACAGGAGGAGCAGTGCCAGAGCCCTGCAAAATGACCTCCAGTAGGCCACTAATATCCATGTGTCTGCTCAAACTGTAAGAAACAGACTCCACGAGGGTGGTATGAGGGCCTGAGGTCCACAAGTCAGTGTTGTGCTTACAGCCCAACACTGTGCAGGGTAATTGGCATTTTCCAGAGAACACCAAGATTGGCAGATTTAACATTGGTGCCCTCTGCTCTTCACGGATGAGAGCAGGTTCACACTGAGCACATGTGACAGACGTCGTGGAGAAAGTTTTGCTGCCTGTAACATCCTCCAGCATAACCCGTTTGGCAGTGGGTCAGTAATGGTGTGGGGAGGCATTTCTTCATGTGCTAGCCAGAGGTACTCTGACTGCCATTAAGTACGGGGATAAGATCCTCAGACCCACTGTAAGATCATATGGCAGGTGCAGTGGACCCTGCATTCCTTATGATGCATGACAATGCTAGGAAGTGTGTCAGCAGTTCCTGAATAATGAAAGCGTTGATGCTATGGACTGGCCTGCCCGTTCTCCAGACCAGAATCGAATCAAGCACATCTGGGACATCATGTCTCGTTTCATCCACCAACACCACGTCACGGAGATCCCTCAGCAGAACATCCCCCACCTCATCAGGAGCATGCCCAGGCATTGTAGGGAGGTCACATAGGCACGTGAAGGCCACACACACTACAGAGCCTCATTTCCTTGTCTTGAGGCATTTCCACTGAAGTTGGATCAGCCTGAAATTTGATTTTCCACTTTGTTTTTGAGTATCATTCCAAATCCAGACCTCGAAGGGATATTCATTTTGATGTACATTGATAATTTTTATGTTTTATTGTTCTCAATGCATTCCACTATGTAATGAATAAAAATTTGCAACTGGAATATTTCATTAATTGAGATCTAGGATGTGGTATTTTAGTGTTCACTTTATTTTTTGCGCAGTTATAATCATTTTTTTTTCTTTATTTGCCTAATTCTTGTGTATATTGCAGGCCGTCAAGTTTACAGTGTGTTTTTTTTTTGTTTTTTTTTACATAACTCCTTGGGGTACAGCCACACGATCAGGTTTCCTGATGCAGTTTTGGAAGCCAAAACCAGGACTAAATTAAAAAAAGAGAAGTCGTAACCTTAATACCTTTCCTTCTTTTATGATCCACTCCTGATTTTGTCTTCAAAAACTGCATCCAAAAACCTGAATGTTTAGCCGCACCCTTAAACCTGCTTGAATCATGAAAGATAAGTAGTCTACTACCGGAGTCAGTTTCCAGACCGCATAGTCGTCTGTGTGGCAAGCCACATACTTTACCTACGCACATCATTACCTTAATATTGTAGAATAATATCCCTTACGCCTCATGCACATGAACGTATTTTCTTTCCGTGTTCGTTGTGTTTTTTTTTTCTTGCAGACCGTATGCAAAACCATTCATTTCAATGGGTTCGCAAAAAAAATGGAAGTTATTCCGTGTGCATTCCATTTCCTTATGTTCGTATTTCTATTTTGCAAAAAAATAGAACATGTCCTATTATTGTCCGTATTACAGACCAGAATAGGAAAGTTCTATTAGGGGCCAGTTGTTTCGTTCCGCAAAATACGGAATGTACACGGACGTCATCCGTATTTTTTGTGGATCCATTTTTTTGCAGACAACAAAATACATACCGTTGTGTGCATGAGCCCTTAGGGTACATTCATATGAACGGTCAGTTTTTTTAACAGAGGTGTTTTTAACACGGGTACGTTCTGAAACACAGCAATTAAAAACTGCCCCCTTCTATTGTGTGAGGGCTGTCGGTTTGTAAAAACGGACAAAAATAGGACATGTCCTATTTTGTGATGGCTGCTTTTCACTGGTGGTCAAAACAAAATGGCCTATTGTCTTCAATGGTTCTAAAAACAGCTGTGTGACGACTGTCTTTCACTGTTGTGTGTCAGTAACATACAAACCTATGACTACCTATTACAAGTTACAATAGTGTCTGTGCTATAATAATATAATGATGTTTGCTGGTCATGATTCACTGCATGCTTTCCCCAAGCAAAGGTAACTCTGAAGTCATTGCCGGGTGTATACTCCAATAAAAGAACATACAGTATATAGCAAGCACTATGGTGGTGTTATAGCAGCTTGGATCCAGGTACTTAAGAAAATTACTCAATTAAAAACCTGCCCACATCTATATGTTATTGTCCAAACAGGCATTAACCCAAGTAGAACAATTAGAGTGCCATCTAATAAGACTTCTGATGCTCTGAAAGGTGATTAGTCAGCTTGGAGTATGACAATTCTTACCAGCTGAATTGGACCCTCAGAAAGCACCAGGCACCATACTACAGAACAGTGCTGATTTAGGGCTTATGTTACCTGGCTGTAGTTTCGTGACCCCGCAAAAAAAAAAAATGGAACATGACCCAATCTTGTCCATTTTGCAGATAAAAAAAGGACTTTTCCCTAGACGGGGCGAACTCAGCATTCTCACAGCCGGGATTCGTGTTTTGCGGATCCACAATTTGCACACTGCAATGTGCATGAGGCCTAACAGAGCTTTACTAAATTGTTCATAATTTGAGACTCACTGTTAAATTGTTTTTCTTTAATGTGGTCACTTATCCCTTATATGGGTTGTCCACTCCGTTAAGCTACATTCACATGACAGTGAAAAAATGGCCATTTCTAGAACTAATTGAAGTCAATGGGGCTTATTCACATGGTCTTTTTTTAACAGCCAGTGAATAGCAGCCATCAAAAAATAGGACATGTCCTATTTTTGGTCTTTTTTACAACCACGGACAACAGACGAAATTAATGGCACTGTTAAAAATGTGTACACTGGGGGGAAATTACCTTTCAGGGGTTAACATAAAAAATAACACTCACCTCAACCACTTGCATGCATGGGGACACTAGATGCAGCAGATGATGTCACTAAACAGGAATCTTCAGGTCCTGGTGCCTGCGGTAAAGTGCGCATTCTTTATACTGAGGGCCACTAATTGAGTCATTATTTGTACTGGGAGCCAATAATAGGGGCATTCTTTATACTGCAGGCCACTAATTGGGACATTAACAGTACTGGGAGCCACTAATAGGGATATTCTTTTTTCTGGTGGCTGATAATGGAGCCTTAATAATGGTGGGGGCACTAATCGTACTGAGGGACATTAATGGGGCATTAATCATACTGGGAGCACTGTTGGGGGCATTTGATATCCAGGGACACTATGAAGGGCATTGTGTATATTGAGGGCACTCAGGGGTTGGGATAAATAAAAAAAAGACAATTGAATTCATCTGTTTTAATGGCTGTTTTTTTCAGTGTCGTGTGACTGTAGCTTAACCACTTGCCGCCACGCTAACGCCGATGGGCGTCAGCGCGGCGGCTCTCTCAGGTCTCACTGCCGCCTATCGGCGTCATCTCGTGAGACCCGAGATTTCACATGAACGCGCGCGCACGTTCATGTGATCGGAGCTGATCGGAACTGAAACTACAGCCTGCCAGCGCTGATCATGCGCTGGCAGGCTGTAGATGCGGAAAAAAACGCATTTAAATCGCATATCAGACGCTGTTTTGTAAACAGCGTCTGATATGCCTGCTGTCTGCTCGTCTGGTGGTCCCTTTGTTTGGGACCACCAGAGGAAACAAAGGTAAAGTGCACCAATCACTACACACACACCCCCCACCCCCATCACTGATTAACCCCTGATCACCCATGTCACCCCCTGATCACCAATGTCACCCCCTGATCACCAATGTCACCCCCTGTCACTAATCACCCCCTACAGGCTCATTCAGACGTCCGTATGTGTTTTGCGTATCCATGGATCTGCGGATCCGTGGATCTACGGATCCGCAAAATACGGACACCGGCAATGTGCTTTCCGCATTTTGCAGATCCGCACAGAACTATATAGAAAATGCTTTTTCTTGTCCGCAGTGCGGACAAGAATAGGACATGTTCTATATTTTTGCGGAACGGAAGTGCAGACCCGGAGCGCGGATCCGTAATTCCGGATCCGAGCGGGACAAAGTCTGTCCCCATAGAAATGAATGGGTCCGCAATTCCGTTCCGCAAACAGAATTGCGGACGTGTGAATGGGGCATAAGGGTCCCTTATCACCGTCAGTTAGCTAGCTACTTGTTAGGTAGCTAGCGCCCAGCCCACCGCACCGCAGTCACTGATTTTGGCAGAGATTTTTTCATCCACATTGATCGATGCGAATGAAAAAATCTGCGCCGTTCATTTTTATTTATTTTTTTTCAGCCCAGAGGCTGAACGGAAAAAAAAAATCTCATTACCCGTATGCTCAATATAAGGAGAATCGCAGAAACTCCTAATGCTGGCCATACGTGTAATGATTGCGGAGACCCTCAAATGCCAGGACAGTATAAATACCTCACATGTGACCCCATTTTAGAAAGAAGACACCCCAAGGTATTCGTGAGGGGTATGGGGAGTTCATGGAAAATTTTATTTTTTGTCACAAGTTAGTGGAATATGAGACTTTGTAAAAAAAATATATATATATCAATTTCCGCTAACTTGTGCCAAAAATTTTTTTTTTCTGTGAACTCGCCATGACCCTCACGGAATACCTTGGGGTGTCTTCTTTCCAAAATGGAGTCACATGTGGGGTATTTATACTGACCTGGCATTTTAGGGGTCCTAAAGCGTGAGAATCCAAATGCGTAAAAATGGCCTGTGAAATCCTAAAGGTACTCATTGGTTTTAGGGCCCCTTTGCGCATCTTGGCTGCAAAAAAGTGGCACACATGTGGTATCGCCGTACTCAGGAGAAGTAGGGCAATGTGTTTTAGGGTGTATTTTTACATATACCCATACTTTGTGTGAGAAATATCGCTGTAAACGACAACTTTTAATTTTTTAATACAAAGTTGTCAATTTACAGAGATATTACTCTCACCCAACATGGGTATATGTAAAAATACACCCCAAAACACATTGCCTACTTCTCCTGAGTACGGAGATACCACATGAGTGACACTTTTTGCAGCCTGAGTGCACAAAGGGGCCTAAATTCCAACGAGTACCTTTAGCTTTACATGGCTGCTCACAATTTAGCCCGCCCAAAATGCCAGAACAGTACAAACACCCCACAAATGACCCCATTTTGGAAAGAAGACACCCCAAGGTATTCGCTGAGGGGTATGGTGAGTCCATGAAAAATTTAACTTTTGTCAAAAGTTAGCGGAAAGGGAGACTTTGCGAGAAAAACAATAAAAATCAATTTCCGCTAACTTGTGCCAAAAAAATCTTCTGTGAACTCGCCATGCCCCTCACGGAATACCTTGGGGTGTCTTCTTTCAAAATGGGGTCACATGTGGGGTATTTCTACTGCCCTGGCATTTTAGGGACCCTAAGCGTGAGAAGAAAAATGCGTAAAAATGCCCTCCTAAAAGGTACTCATTAGAATTAGGGCCCTTTGCACCCAGGCAGCAAAAAGTGTCACTCATGTGGTATCGCCGTACTCAGGAGAAGTAGGGCAATGTGTTTTGGGGTGTATTTTTACATATACCCATGCTGGGTGAGAGAAATATCTCTGTAAACTGACAACTTTGTATAAATTTGTTTTAAAAGTTGTCATTTACAGAATATTTCTCTCACCCAGCATGGGTATATGTAAAATACACCCCAAACCATGCCCTACTTCTCCTGAGTACGGCGATCCACATGAGTGACACTTTTGCAGCCAAGATGCGCAAGGGGCCCTAATTCCAATGAGTACCTTTAGGATTTCACAGGGCATTTTTCAGCATTTTTCTTCTCACGCTTTAAGGCCCCTAAAATGCCAGGGCAGTATAAATACCTCACAAGTGACCCCATTTTGGAAAGAAGACACCCCAAGGTATTCCGTGAGGGTCATGGCGAGTTCACAGAAAATTTTATTTTTGTCACAAGTTAGCGGAATATGATGATTTTGTATTTTTTTACAAAGTCTCATATTCCACTAACTTGTGACAAAAATAAATTTTACATGAACTCACCATGACCCTCACGGAATACCTTGGGGTGTCTTCTTCTAAAATGGGGTCACATGTGGGTATTTATACTGACCTGGCATTTTAGGGGTCCTAAAGCGTGAGAATCCAAATGCGTAAAAATGGCCTGTGAAATCCTAAAGGTACTCATTGGTTTTAGGGCCCTTTGCGCATCTTGGCTGCAAAAAGTGGCACACATGTGGTATCGCCGTACTCAGGAGAAGTAGGGCAATGTGTTTAGGGTGTATTTTTACATATACCCATACTTTGTGTGAGAAATATCGCTGTAAACGACAACTTTTTAATTTTTTAATACAAAGTTGTCAATTTACAGAGATATTACTCTCACCCAACATGGGTATATGTAAAAATACACCCCAAAACACATTGCCCTACTTCTCCTGAGTACGGAGATACCACATGAGTGACACTTTTTGCAGCCTGGATGCAAAGGGGCCCAAATTCCAACGAGTACCTTTAGCTTTACATGGCTGCTCACAATTTAGCCCCGCCCAAAATGCCAGAACAGTACAAACACCCCACAAATGACCCCATTTTGGAAAGAAGACACCCCAAGGTATTCGCTGAGGGGTATGGTGAGTCCATGAAAATTTAACTTTTGTCAAAAGTTAGCGGAAAGGGAGACTTTGCGAGAAAAACAATAAAAATCAATTTCCGCTAACTTGTGCCAAAAAAATCTTCTGTGAACTCGCCATGCCCTCACGGAATACCTTGGGGTGTCTTCTTTCCAAAATGGGGTCACATGTGGGGTATTTCTACTGCCCTGGCATTTTAGGGGCCCTAAAGCGTGAGAAGAAAAATGCGTAAAATGCCCTCCTAAAAGGTACTCATTAGAATTAGGGCCCTTTGCACCCAGGCAGCAAAAAGTGTCACTCATGTGGTATCGCCGTACTCAGGAGAAGTAGGGCAATGTGTTTTAGGGTGTATTTTTACATATACCCATGCTGGGTGAGAGAAATATCTCTGTAAACTGACAACTTTGTATAAATTTGTTTTAAAAGTTGTCATTTACAGAGATATTTCTCTCACCCAGCATGGGTATATGTAAAAATACACCCCAAAACACATTGCCCTACTTCTCCTGAGTACGGCAATACCACATGAGTGACACTTTTTTGCAGCCAAGATGCGCAAAGGGGCCCTAATTCCAATGAGTACCTTTAGGATTTCACAGGGCATTTTTCAGCATTTTTCTTCTCACGCTTTAGGGCCCCTAAAATGCCAGGGCAGTAGAAATACCCCACAAGTGACCCCATTTTGGAAAGAAGACACCCCAAGGTATTCCGTGAGGGTCATGGCGAGTTCACAGAAATTTTTTTTTTTTGGCACAAGTTAGCGGAAATTGATATATTTTTTTTTTTTTTTTTACAAAGTCTCATATTCCACTAACTTGTGACAAAAAATAAAATTTTACATGAACTCACCATACCCCTCACGGAATACCTTGGGGTGTCTTCTTTCTAAAATGGGGTCACATGTGGGTATTTATACTGCCCTGGCATTTTAGGGGCCCCTAAAGCGTGAGAAGAAGTCTGGAATCCAAATGCGTAAAAATGGCCTGTGAAATCCTAAAGGTACTCATTGGTTTAGGGCCCTTTGCGCACCAGGCTGCAAAAGTGTCACTCATGTGGTATCGCCGTACTCAGGAGAAGTAGGGCAATGTGTTTAGGGTGTATTTTTATATATACCCATACTTTGTGTGAGAAATATCTCTGTAAACGACAACTTTTTAAATTTTTTTACACAAAGTTGACAATTTACAGAGATATTTCTCTCACCCAGCATAGGTATATGTAAAAATACACCCCAAAACACATTGCCCTACTTCTCCTGAGTACGGCGATACCACATGAGTGACACTTTTTGCAGTTAAGATGCGCAAAGGGGCCCAAATTCCAACGAGTACCTTTAGGTTTTACATGGCTGCTCACAATTTAGCCCCGCCCAAAATGCCAGAGCAGTAAACACACCCCCATTTCGGAAAGTAGACACCCCAAGGTATTCACTGAGGGGCATAGTGAGTCCGTCTGAGATTTTTTTTTTTTTTGCCAGAAGTTAGCAGAAATGGAAACTTTATTATTTTTTTTTTTCCTCAGAAAGTGTCATTTTCCGCTAACTTGTGAAAAAAATGAAATGATACATGAACTCACCATGCCCCTCCGTGAATACTTTGGAGTGTCTTCTATCTAAAATGGTGTCATTTGGGGAGTATTTATACTTTCCTGACATTCTAGCACCTGAAGAAACATGACAGGTGCTCAGAAAGTCAGAGCTGCTTCAAAATGCGGAAATTCACTTTTTTGCACCATAGTTTGTAAACGCTATAACTTTTACCCAAACCAATAAATATACACTTATTAGATTTTTTTTTTATCAAAGACATGTAGAACAACAAATTTTGTGAAAAATTTATATAGAAATGTAGTTTTTTTTAAAAAATTTTACAACAGAAAGTGAAAAATGTCATTTTTTTGCAAAAATGTCGTTACATTTTTATTAATAGCAAAAAAAGTAAAAATGTCAGCAGCAATGAAATACCACCAAATGAAAGCTCTATTAGTGAGAAGAAAAGGAGGTAAAATTCATTTGGGTGGTAAGTTGTATGACCGAGCAATAAACGGTGAAAGTAGTGTAGTGCGGATTTGTAAAAAAGGGCCTGGTCACTAGGGGGGTATAAACCTGTGGTCTTCAAGTGGTTAAGAAGTGATGGCCTAACCTCAGGATATACCATCACTTTTTGACTGATGGCAGGACCAGTACCACACATGTTGTGTAGTGGATGGAACTGTATGCTGCACTGCTTCTCCCACTGAAGTGAATGGAAGCAGTGCTGCAGTTACAAGCATACTGCAGAACTGCTGATTTGCAGGGGTAAGAGCTGTCCTACCCCCTTCCCTCCTGATCTGATAGTGGTGGCCTATACGGAGGATAGGCCATTATTTGTAAAGGAGAGGACAGTCTTGTTCACACATAAACCACAGACACTACCAGTGTTACTTTTTTATTTAGAAAACATATCAAACAGGAGTCAGCTCACCACCTGGAATTATGAATAAGTCACTGGTCTACCAGTGCAGGGAGGAGTATCCTGTGTCAGGGACAGGCACTTGTGTGAAAATCCTAACTTTTTCCAGCACTCCTTAAAGTATTCTTTATTTCTTCTTCTTTAAAAACATCTCCAACATGGTAAAAAAAAAAAAGCTTATGGGTTTTAAAAACACGTAAGAATCTTTTTTTTAACCATGTTGTAGAGGTTTTTAAAGGAGTTCTCCAGGAATTAAGAAAATGAAAATACGTAAAATATCACTTGATTATAAATATATTCCCAATTACCTTTCATTAGTTATAATGGCTTGTTTTGTCTAGGGAGCAATCAGGAGAAATAAAATGGCCGCCAACCTCTAGTACACACTAAACCTGTCCTAATCATATAGCAGGACAAGTTACTTCAGAACACTGAGCTAAAGATCTGCCTTATCCTCCTCTCCTTGTCAGGGATTATGATCCTATATACAGCTGATAAGAACTTCAGCTGAATCTCTGTAGGAATGAAGTTCACGAGGAGACATGAAGTACAGAGAGATGGGTGGGGATGTGGCTAATTAGCAGCAGCACTTCCATGCAGTCTCCACCACCACAGTCTGTCCTCTCTGTACTTCATGTCTCCTCATGAAGTACAGAGTGCTCCATTCCTTCAGAGATTCATCTGGAAATCTTATCAGCTGTAGTCAAGATCATAATCCCTGACAAGTAGGAGAGGAGGATGAGGCAGGTCTTTACCTCAGTGTTGTGAAGTAACCTGTCCTGCTGTGTGATTAGGACATGTTTTGTTTGTAGTAATAGGACGAGGGCCATTTTATTTCCCCTGATGATTGCTCCCCAGACAAAATGACCCATTATAACTAATGAATGGTATTTGAGAATATATTTATAATAATAAAGCATTTTCATTTTCTTAATTCCCCGTGAACTCCTTTAAAGAAGATGAAATAAAGAATATTATATTTTACAGAGTGCTGGAGAAATTTTGCCTCTGGATTTTCACACGTTATTTTTAGTTTATTATATTTAAGCTTTAATATTACAACACCTATATAATATTTTTAAATAGGAATTTTCTGTTAACCTACATTTTGTAAGATTGTGTATAAAATTTCCCCACATGAGACCATACATGGAGAACACTATCTTAATAGTTCAGACTTGGTATATGACATAGGGCAGCTTACAAACTGTTGAGTGAGGCTAAGGACTGTGGTCATCAGATAACTGCTACTACTGACAGCTACCGTAGGTGCGTGAGTCATGTACAGAACTTGAGGATTACATTACAGATCGAGTGTCTCTTCTCAGAAGACACAAATAATTCACTAAGCTAAATTTAAACATGAAACTGGAGCTAGAGTTGAGCGAACTTGTATTTTAAGTTCGGCGTCCAAAGTTCGAGTTGGGGCTACCGAAGAATCCCGTTATAGATTCCGCTACCACGGACCATAACGGCATTTGGAATTCATAAGGGGATTCTTCAATGAACCCAAACCTTGGACAACCCTAAGAACCTGGGGTGACGTCACCGTCATGTGAACAGTGCAGGGGGTGTGGCTCAGTACTGGATCACCTCTTATCCAATCCAGTGCTGAGGCAGTGCTGGATTTCAAATGCCATTATGGTCCGTGGTAGTGGAATCCATAACGGGATTCTTCGATAACCCGAACCCGAACTTTGGACGCCGAACTTAAAATACAAGTTTGCTCAACTGTAACTGGAGCTCTTCTAGCATTAATGTTCAGATTTAATGCTGGAGTCAGTATTATGACATTCCACAGCTTATATTATACCCCATTCACACACAACAGCTAAAATTCACATGGAAAATGAACATGGAGTGGATTTTAAAATATACAGTATGTTCATTATTTGCACAGATTTCTCATAAAAAATGACCACTAATTCACACGTGGATCTGCTGTAATATCTTGAAGTCAGAGTTTTGAAAGATACACATTAGATTTACCATAAGCAAATAGCCCTTGTGTTTCATGCCGCTATAGAGAGGCGTGGAGTTTCATTTCACTAGTACTGTGCCGGTCTTAATAACTCTCCCCCATAATGCTTAACCATAGAGCTTTATTTTCATTCAAACAAGTAATTTTTTAAGCACAGGTAGAATTTTAAGAAAATTGCAAGTGAATGTTACAATTTTTAAGATTTGAGTTTTTTAGTGTATAATTCGTGGAATAAATGAGAGACAATTACTACTATCTTTTCATTAGAGACCTTTTATAAATAATGTGGGTTTATATTGCCACCTAGTGTACTACAATTATACTTACATATTGCACTGACATTTCAATTTTTGCGGCCTCATCAGGGTATGGCCCAGGGGATGGGTCCACGGCAGACTATGCACAGAGGAATATCCACACCAGCAAAATCTGAATCAAGTGAAACGCATTTTGATGCAGAATACATAGCAGAAATCCTGCAGGTTTGCCACCAATTTCATTCTCTGTAGTGTGGAAATCGGCAACATAAACTGACCCATGGACTTATATGCGGATTCTGCGTCACATTTTTCTGTGTTTGCATGAAGTTTTATAGAATCTCATCCACTTTGCTGGTACATCGTGATGGAAAATGTGCAGCGTATGCCCCACATGTAAACATACTCTAAAGCGCTTGTCCCATGAAGACAACCCCTGTCCATATGTGCTAGTTTGGCATATGGAAATCATAAAGCAAGCCCCTACTCCAGGGATCAGCAACCTCCGGCACTCTAGCTGTTGTGAAACTACAACTCCCAGCATGCCGTTTCCACTTGTGTGGGAGTTTAGAGGGCAGCCAAGCAAGAGTGCATGATGGAAGATGTAGTTTCACAACACCTGGAGTGCCGGTTGCTGACCCCTGCCCTACTCTATGAGACAGAAAAGAAAATACTGTTTCTATGAGCTTCTACTCTGGTGGATCTTGCCATTCACAGTAAGGGTACTTTCACACTGGCGTTTTGGATTCCGTTTGTGAGATCCGTTTCAGGGCTCTCACAAACGGTCCAAAACTGATCACTTCAGCCCCAATGCATTCTGAATGGATAAGGATCCGTTCAGAATGCATCAGTTCGGCTCCGTTCCGCTTCTTTTCTGTTTTGGAGGCGGACACCAATACGCAGCTTGCAGCATTTTGGTGTCCGTCTGAAGGGGCGGAGCCTAACGGATCCGTTTTGAATTACAATGTAAGTCAATGGGGCCGGATCCGTTTTCAATGACACAATATGGTGCATTTGAAAATGGATCTGTTCACCATTGACTTTCAATGTAATTCAAAACAGATCCGTTTTGGACTTTTCTTTAAAACTAATGCAAACGGTTCCGTTCTGAACGGATACAAACGTTTGCATTATAGGTGCGGATCCTTCTGTGCAAATAAACAGACCGATCCGCACCAACACAAGTGTGAAAGTACCCTTCGTGGGCAATGCACCTTCAATGTCGCAATAACAGCTGATCACCAGGGGTTAGAGACGCCCGACTTGGAGAGGCAACCCGGTAATACTATATATGTGTGGAATGATTATGCTTCCCAGTTAAAAAAATTCTACATTTATGAACGTATATCACTGTAAATATATACCAATGGGTGTACTGGTGAAAGATGCCCTTTAAAGGTTTAGATATAAATGTCAGAAAGCTACTGGAAGCCGGTGGTGAATAATTTTCTGTGTGGTGGGCAGCAGTACATGGATTGTGCACAGTGTATATGTTAAAAGTAAAGTACAGCCATCTTAATCTGGTTTCCAGAACAGCAGCTTGTAGTGGCACCAGTAGGGAGCAGTACAGGACATATAATTCTGCAGAGTACTGCAGAGACGTGCCACTAGCCAACCACTGCAGGCATGTCAGTAATACAACCACCGCTCACTAACTCTACTTGTCCCTAGAATGTCACAATGAATGGTTGTGGTCAGTCACAGGTATTTTATCACAATGGTATGACATAGGTTGCCAGTGTCTGCGGCAAGCCACTTATTGTGCCCCCTAACTTGTAGACTCACCATTTTTACCTACCTGTAGTCCTATGTAACACCACAGATAACACAATGATAACTCTCTGAGTATAGATAATGCAGTTTACCTGCTGTCCCATGTAACACCACAGACAACATAGTGATAACTGAGTACAAATCATGTAGTAGATATCACCTGCAGTCTTATGTAACACCACAGATAACACAGTGATAACTCTCTCAGTACAGATAATGTAGTAGATGTTACCTGAAGTCCTATGTAACACCACAGATAACACAGTGATAACTCACTGAGAATAGATAATGTAGAACATACCACCTGCAGTCTCATGTAACACCACAAATAACAGTGATAACTCTCTGAGTACAGATAATGCAGTTTACCTGCAGTCCCATGTAATACCACAGAAAATACAATGATAACTCTGAGTACAGATCATGTAATAGATGTTACCTGCAGTCCTATGTAACAACCACAGTTAACACAGTGATACTGTAACTCTCTGAGTACAGATAATGTAGCAGTTGTCACCTGTAGATCTGTGTGGGGTCCAAGCTGGTGCCGCCTTCTCCTTCTTGCCATGCTGCAGTTGTGTTCTCCCTCTTGTGTGCATTGTTGGGGTGGAAGGAGGATTCTGGGAGCTGTAGTTTCTGAACAGCTGGAATGCCGGAGGTTGCTGATACCTGGTCTAGGGAAATATTAAATGCAGGACACACACGGAATGCTAGAGTTCTTGGTGTTTTTACATCACCTTTTCTGTTGGGAAATAATACCATAAAGAAAACGCTAGCTGTAAGACATACCGTATTTTTCGCCATATAAGACGCACTTTCCCCCCCCCAAAAGTGGGGGGGAAATGGCAGTGCGTCTTATATGGCGAATGCTACCATTTTCCTATAGTTAAAGCCGATACATCGCACAGCCTGCGATGTATCAGCATGGAAGGAGGAGGGGGCGGAGCCTGGCAACACATGGCGGGCGGCCCGCCGCTCACAGCGTGACTGCTTTCATAACATTTAGCCCTTATTCACACATCCGCAAGTGTTTTGCGGATCCACGGAGCCGCGGATCCGCAAAACACGGACACACCGGCAATGTGCATTCCGCATTTTTGTGGACCGCACATTGCCCGAACTCCATAGAAAATGCCTCTTCTTGTCCGAAATTGCGGACAAGAATAGGACATGCTCAATTTTTTTTGCGGAGCCGCGGACCGCAAGATCGGCGGCGCGCTCCGCAAAATCGGATGCGGAGAGCACAGTGTGTGCTCTCCGCATAGTTCCCGGCCCCATTCACAGTCAATGGGTCCGCATGTATTCCGCAAAATTGCGGACTACATTGCGGATGTGTGAATAAGGCCTTATAATCTTTAATCATGTCCCCTTATTCCCTATAAGCCCAATACAGTAGCGCTCTGCTAACCTGCTATACGGATCTTCTAGCAGGCAGAGCGGTGCTGTGTAACGTCCTCACTGACGTCATCTGCCTGCTCCTTTCACTTTATGAATGAAGCAGGAGGAGCAGGCAGATGATGTCAGTGAGGACGTTACACAGCAGCCTGCCGCCGCACCGCTCTGCCTGCTAGAGGATCGGTGTAGCAGGTTAGCAGAGCGCTACTGTACTGGGCTTATAGGGAATAAGGGGACATGATTAAAGATTATAAATGTTATGAAAGCAGTCACGCTGTTAGCGGCGGGCCGCCCGCCGCGTGTTGCCAGGCTCCGCCCCCTAAGCAGTCACTATGGGCCAGATGTTTTAGAAAAGGGGGCATCTTTGGATGACACTATAATTGGGGTGATCTGTGGATGACACATATAGCATAAGATGCTATATATGTGTCATCCACAGATCCAATCCATTACAGTGTCATTCATAAATGCCCCCATCACAGTGCTATCCACAGATCCCCCCATCACAGTGCAATCCACAGATCCCCCCATCACAGTGCAATCCACAGATCCCCCCATCACAGTGCTATCCACAGATCCCCCCATCACAGTGCTATCCACATATCCCCCCATCACAGTGCTATCCACAGATCCCCCATCACAGTGTCATCCACAGATCCCCCCATAACAGTGCCATCCACATCTCCCCCACATAACAGTGCCATCCACATCTCCCCCACATAATACTGTCATGCACAGACCACCATTACTTCAAAAGCACACCTTTTGGTTAAAAATATTTTTTTTCTTATTTTTCTCCTCAAAAACCCAGGTGCGTCTTATAGGGCGAAAAATACGGTACTATGTGCAAAAAATGCAGCAGGCCAATATATTCCATCTTTTGTACAGGCCAAAAAAAAACAGTGCAAATTCATGTGTTTAAGGGTACTTTCACATTAGCGGCAGGGCAGTCTGTCAGGCTGTTCCAGGGGGTAAACAGCCTGTCGGATCCGTCCTGCCCCTAGTTCACATGTGCCCCCGGACTGCCACTCCATCCCTATTGACTATAATGGGGGCTGGGGCGGAGTTCCGGCGGCATCACGGCAGTGCGCGGCGAGAGGCCGTCGGACTATAAGTATCACATGCAGTACGTTTAGTCCGGCTGCCGCCGAAACTTCGTCCCCATTGTAGTCAATGGGGACGGAGCGGCAGTCCAGGGGCACACGCGAACTAGCGGCAGGACGGATCCGACAGGCTGTTCACCCGCTGGAACAGCCTGACGGACTCCCCTGCCGCTAGTGTGAAGCTAGCCTAAGTACCCTGATAGCAAAATCTGAGCCAAGATCTATATATATCAGGGGCAGACTGGGAACTTGAAGTGGCCCTGGAAAAAAACCTAAAAGTGACCCCATCTTGTAGACAGGTCCAAATTGACAGAAAGCAAAACAACACAAGCTGTCCATCTGTGATGTACAAGGAAAGAAAAAAATAATAAAATACCTGTTCCAAGCCACCATCTCCAGTGCAGGCATGGGCCTGTTCCGGCCTGCAGCCTGAGACACCTGTGTCCCTACGCTATCTGTATACTGCCATAGGCTGACATGCCCTGCCGCAGTATTAAACTCCATCGGCATCCTGAGGACAGCCATACAGTTAGGCCCCTTGCACACGACAGTATTTTGCGGACCGTATACTGGCAGTTTTTTCAGTTCAGTATACTGAACCATTCACTTCAATAGGTCTGCAAAAAATACTGAAGTGTCTCCGTATGCCTTCCGTTTCCGTTTTTCCATTCCGTTTAAATATAGACCATGTCCTATTCTTGTCCGCAAATCACGTTCAGTGGCTCCATTCAAGTCAATGGGTCCGCAAAAAAAACGGAAAGCATACTGAAGTGCATCTGTATGTCTTCCGCATCCGTTCCGTTTTTTGCGGACCCATCTATTGAAAATTTTAAGACCAGCCCAATTTTTTCTATGTTATTACTGTATACTGTATATGCCAAACGGAAAAACGGAACCGAAACGGAAACAAAACAGAAGCAAAAAACGGAAAAACGGATCCGTTATAAATGGACAGCAAAACACTGAAAAAAAAATACGTTTGTGTGCAAGAGGCCTTATATTCAGGAGAGCATCTGCAGCTGCCAGGCAGGTACATAAGTACTTCAATCTCCCAGCTTTAATTACCGCTGAGATCATCAGATCATTATGTACCTGGCCAGTGGCAGACAGGAGGACTTGGGTGCCCCCCTGAGCATTGGCCCACTGGTAAATTTCCCTGTAAGGTCTATATCCGTCCCTGACATTTAGGGTCCATTCACACGTCCGTAATTTGGGTCCGCAATTTCAGGACCCATTCACTTTCAATGGGGCTGAAACGGATGCAGATCCGCATTTTGGGGATCCGCAATTCTGTTCCTGAAAAAAATAGAACATGTCCTATTCTTGTCCGCAATTGCGGACAAGAAAAGGCATTTTCTATTATAGTACTGGCTATGTGCGGTCTGAAAATTGCGGATCGCACATTGCCAGTGTCCGTGTTTTGCGGATCCGCAATTTTCGGATCCGCAAAACACTTACGGACGTGTGAATGGACCCTAAGGTTAATTTCTCACGAGACAGATTTTGTTAGAGAAAAATTTCTGCGACTGAACATCAGTGCCATTCACCTGACATTTTCGGATTTTCGGAAATCCTTATGCGAGGCACAGTCCCTTTTTTGACCCAAGTCCCTCTGTGATCCTTAAATGTCCCTCTTTTTGACCTGGGGAATTAATGCAGGTCATTAATAAATTTACAAAATTGCTCCTTACTAAAGTGTCTGTATGGTTTCTACCTGTATATTAGACCAGAACTTCATTATTTGGTGCAATTCGGACCTTACAATATATACATTTTCAGATGATTTAGGTGCTAAAATTTAAATGGATATTGAAGCGCAAGAAAAATATTGTCCCAGGTGCTCCACATGTTGTAAAAAAATTAAAGCAACATATCGTCACCTTACCGATCCCCAGCTATTGCAGTTCTGATGGAGTCACTAATTATGCTTTGGGTGGAGTTAGAGGCGTGGCCTAGTATAAAAAAAAAATGCCGTGATGCGCGCCGCACATCGTCCATCTTTGCGATTTTCAAAAGTTGGGAGGTATGATGTGCTTCCTGCCAAAACAACCCCTTTCACGTGAATGAAACTCATTTTCAGTTTTCTGCAACAAAATCTGCTGTTAAGAGGCACCCTTATGAGGACACTATCGATGGCCTTGGGCTGGATTCACACGTCCGTTCGTGTTAAATGGACGTGTGAATCCAGCCTTGTTATAAGGACACATGGCGATTAATGTTGTGCGAACTTGTGTTTTAAGTTCTGCGTCCAAAGTTCGGGTTCGGGTTTTCAAAGAATCTCGTTATGGATTCCGATCCTACGGACCATAACGGAATTTGGAATCCATAACGGGAAAGTTGATAACGCGAACCCGAACTGTGGACGCAGAACGTAAAAAACAAGTTCGTTCAACACTAATGACGATGTCTAGTTCTGTTTGGGGAAGACTGAGAATGTCAATTTTAGGGTGTTCACTTAAAACAATGCAATTTAAAAAGTCTTGCTGAAGAGCACACATTACATATAATACATTTATATCCCTTTGTCTCTGAATCCATAGTAAACATAAATAGTCAGAGAAATATCCATAAATAACAACGAAAAGAACCTGGGAGATGTCTGATGTTTTCTTCCAGTCCACTAGGTGTCACCCTTCTTCCTTCTACTCTGCTACACATATGCCCAAACGTGTTTCCGGTTTGATGACGCGCAGGAATGCGCCGGTATAACGTGACGTCATTATCCTGTGCGGTGGAGGAAAGTTTACACGTGTGTAGAAGGGAGACTTCACAATGTCTGAGTTAGATCGTGTAGTGTAAGTACCGGACTCCTTGTAGTGGATGCCCCATGTGTACGGGTGCTGGCTCTTGAATGATGAGTGCTCCTGCTGTCATACTGGAGTAGTCATCAGTGTAATCCCGTGTACTGGTAACATTCTGATCTCTTCTTACAGAAAACCGAAAAACAGGAGAGCAAAGAGATTCCTTCAGCACAGGGAGTCTAAGCTTACCGAGAACGACAAATATGCCATGCTTATTAAAGGGGGCAATGCCAACCTGATTGTCACCCAAGCTCTCAAAGATCTGGTATGTGGGTGGAGTTTTCTGTGCTGTAATGTTAAATGGTACTTGTGACATGTGTGGGGTCTGGGTACTAAGAACCCCACCAATTGCTGAAATAATGAGGCTGAATGACTTTTCTGGTTATTGTGATCTGCTGTGCTCAGCCTCCTAGAAGAGTAGTCTAAGGACTGCTAGACTTTCTATGAGCGAATGCTGAGAACTAAGGGACTGCGGCACTGGGTAAAGCACTGTGGTTTCATGCACAGCGTCATGAGCTGGGCAGAATAAAAGCTGAAGAAACGCTCACAGAGCTGGACCCTCAGCAATCAGTGGAGTGATGGCAGTGGACATCCACTCGCACAGCATTCAAGTGAAATAGTGTGAAGGGCAGGGGTGGACTGGGAACTTAGTAGCCCTGAAAAAAACAAAACCTAAAAGTGGCCTCATGTTTTAGAGAGGGGGTGGGGGGGGAACCAAACTGACAGAAGGTGGGGTAACACAAGTAGATGCAATCAACAGTACCGTAGCACAAAATACTGTGCCAGCAGAACCATATTCCACAGTGCAGCACAATTGCCCCAAAAGCTGTCCCTCTGGTGGCCATCAGTGGATGCCATTTCCTGTCCTCATCCTCCAGTTGTCTCTGATTAAGATATGGTGCAGGGGACTTCGGAAGTAAGACACGTGCCACAGCAGTTGAGAGCTCATTATGTATCCCTCCAGTGGCACATTAGCCAGTTGGCGCCCTGGGCAGTGACCCACTATGAAATTTCCCTGTGGGGACTATGGCCAGTCCACCCCTGGTGAGGGGCCAAGGAGCTAAACCACCAGTGATGTTTGTAAGCCAAAACCAGGAGTGGGACATACAGAGAAGAGGCACAGATCTTTCCATTATCATTTTTCTCTGTAGGTTCCAATCCCTGCTTTGGTTTACAAATACTGATGAAATAACTCACTGTGAAAGTGGCCTTAAAGGGGTTGTGGACCTTTTGGGGGGGAAGGCTCCATTTTGATGCATCTGCAGCTAATTGTGGGCCACCGTGGAGACACAAGAGACGCAGGTCACTGCTGTGGCAGTTTGCTGGGGTTTACATCCTGGAGTACAGCTGGAAGAAAAAGGAGCCAGTGTCGGGAAGCGGTTAAGTATGCATCCCTTCTCAAGTCTGCCTGGGTAGTGGGGTTCTACAATTTTCCAATTTGTTTTGTTTTAATTTCATGATAGTAGTTTGCGGTCCCTGATTGACAACATTCTTGTATACATTCAAAGGTTGCAAACCTGCGCATACATAGTCCTGCTCTCATCTGAAAAGTAAATAGTTATATCTAGTCAGTGCTTTGAAGCAATGTTTAATTAGATCACCCAGGTTTTCCTCGATTGGATACAATTATACCCACTTCTCAGCTTAAAGCAGGACTAAATATGTATAGAGGTTATCCTTATTTGGCTTGTTTCAAATTTGCGTTTGGCGATCCAGAACAGGCTGCCGGCAGTGTGAAACAAGCCTTTCTCACAGCAAATATCTTGAAACTAGTGAGTAACTGAAGCATAAAGTATATTCGGTCATTTATGCCGTGATTAAAGGGGTTTTCCATCAGGTTAGGTCATCAATATCTGATTGGTGGCTGCCCGACTCCCAGCACCCCTGCTAATCGGTGTTTAAAGGGTTTCTGTCATCAGGTTTACACATTATAAGGTGTCTGACATTAGCTATGTGCTAATGTCAGACCAGCTTGATAATGTCTTTTTTATAAAAATCGGATGTATATTTAGGCAGAAAAACTTACTTTTATAATATGTAAATTAGCCTCTAGGAGCAGGGGGGGGGGCGTTGCCCTGCTCCTAGCGGCTCCGTCCGGCAACCTGCTGGCACGCCCCTTCTTACTTTGATTGACAGTGCGGGGAAGCGATCCTCCTGCACTGTCTTCTTCTGAAATCCCGCGCCTGCGCCGCCGCTCTGTATTCGGCGCGGTGAGCAGAGGGCAGCAGGCACTAGCGTCCTCTGCTCACCGCGCCTGCGCCGAATACAGAGCGGCGGCGCAGGCGCGGGATTTCAGAAGAAGACAGTGCAGGAGGATCGCTTCCCCGCACTGCCAATCAAAGTAAGAAGGGGCGTGCCAGCAGGTTGCCGGACGGAGCCGCTAGGAGCAGGGCAACGCCCCCCCTGCTCCTAGAGGCTAATTTACATATTATAAAAGTAAGTTTTTCTGCCTAAATATACATCCGATTTTTATAAAAAAGACATTATCAAGCTGGTCTGACTTAGCACATAGCTAATGTCAGACAGCTTATAATGTCAAAAGTTGATGACAGAAACCCTTTAGGCTGGGTTCACACGAGCGTGTCCGGATGCGTTGCGGAAGCGTTCAGTGAAAACTGTGCGATTTCACAGGCAAAGCCATTCAGTTTTGCCTGCGATTGCGTTCAGTTGTTCAGTTTTTTCCGCGCGGGTGCAATGCGTTTTTCACGCGCGTGATAAAAAACTGAAGGTTTACAAACAACATCTCCTAGCAACCATCAGTGAAAAACGCAACGCACCCGCACTTGCTTGCGAATGCAATGCGTTTTTCACGCAGCCCCATTCATTTCTATGGGGCTGCGGATGCGTTTATAACGCATAAGATAGAGCATGCTGCGATTTACACGCGTTGCAGAAGTGATGCGTGAAAAAAAAACGCTCATGTACACAGCCCCATAGAAATGAATGGGTCAGGATTCAGTGCGGGTGCAATGCGTTCACATCACGCATTGCACCTGCGCGGAAATCACGCTCGTGTGAATGCAGCCTTAAGGAATCGGCTGTGCTCCCATGAGTGAAGTGGCGTCTTCGTAGGCCAGTGAGGTTGCGTTCATCAGTCACATGGTATAGGCACAGCTTGGTTCCATTCATGTAAATGAGCCTGAACCTGCAATACCCTGTGCTTAGAAGAGATCTAATGGAATCAGAGGTACCCCAGAAGAAAAATAAGATGCTCTTCCAGTAGAATATTGCTTTATTGGTTCAGAGTCCGGTTTTTCTTCTGGGGTACCTCTGGTTCCATTGGATCTTCACTTCTAATTATCTGCATGTCCGGATCATTCCGCTAACCGCTGTCCTACGGACTCTGTCAGACCCCCGCTTGTCAGATATTGATGACCCATACAGATGATAGGTCATCGATATAGGAGTCCCTGAAAACCCCTTTAAGCATCATTAACCCTGAAACTGAAAAACCCTTTCAGCCACTTACATTAGATATTTCTCCTGAAAGTATCCATGCTGCTACAAATGCTAGGGACAAAACAGTTTTGGCTCATTTTTGGAGGTCTTTCCTCTACACTTTTCCTTCCTTTAGTGTCCAGTTCTATTAAAATCTGCGAAACCGCATGCAGAAATTACAGCTTTTATGTTAACCGATTTTTGTTTTTCAGCGTTCATTGAAAAAGCCATACAGTGTGATGTATAAAAGGTAAGGTATAAACTGCATATGTGTATATTCGATTATATAATTGTATATAAAAATTCATCTCATCTATATATTTGTGTATATGCAGGTTTTTTTAATCCATTTAATTTTGGGGCTTTTGAAGAAACATGGTTTTATGCCATAAATAGTATCTGCTTGCATACACCCACATTATCTGTAATATGGTACCTATAGACTACTATGGGGCCTTACTTAAATGCATGTGACCATGCACAGATTTTTTTCTTATGTATCCATGAAAAAAATGGGTAATTTGCTATTGCTTAAAGAGGTAACCTGCCCTAGAAGCTTTGCATATGGCTATAAACGACCCATGCAATACTGGGTCCCTGCTGCTTCTCCCCTTGCGCCGATGAAAACATCCAGGGGCGGGGCAATGGCAGGCGGGGACGAGCCTCCCTAGCATCGCGGGTGACGCTAGGGAGGCTCGTCCCCGCATGCCATTGGCTGCTCCCCCCTGACACCGGATGTTTTCATCCGTGTACAGGGAGAAGCGGCGGTGCGGGGACCAGGAGCTGCGCAAGTATATTCCCCCGGCACATGGGGCGGACTGTTTGTGAAATTGGGTAACCCCTTTTATCCCGAGCTGAGGGCTGTGTCTCCTCGGCAAACTAAACCACTCAGAATATGTATCTATTTAACCTTGTAAAGACCCTGCGGCTACTCACTGGGTACAAAGTACATTGCAGGTGACTCCTGTTCTGGTGTATTCCCATAGCAGATATGTCCTTTAGTATGTATTCATCTGGCTGTGAATAGTCATAATTCATGTTGTATCCGTGTAGTTGTCACTATTTGCATGATTCATTGTAATACTCTAATAATTTCTGAAATAACTTATGGGGATATCTATCTGTTCAGGAAAAACATGACCAGACCTTTTGAAGATCCTACATCCCTGGTAAGTGTAAATGAATGAGTGCAAACTTGCTGAGTAGAGTTTCTCGAGACTGCAAAAGTGAAGTTCATTTTTTTTCAACTCCATCCGTCAGAGATGTATTTTGTTTGAATAAGGCCTTGGTGACAGATATTTTGTAGCTTTACCACTTTTTCTTTAAAGTGCACCTTCAGGACTACACTACTGGTTCTGATTCTGTTGCCAATAGGAAGCTGTTAATGGCATTTTGAATGTTTATTACACAGCAGAAAATGTTTGTTCTCAGCTTGTTTGCTGCTAAAAGCGACAAAGGGTGCAACTACATTGTGACATGTCGTGCAGCATTTTTTGTAATGATAGTCTATGGTGTCACACCACAACATGTGACATACTGCGACACGACAGTCGCACAAAAATCCAACTTGGATGGATACTTGTGCGTCTGTCGTGTTGCAGCATGGTGACACCATAGACTACCATTACAAAAAATAGTTGCACAACAAATGTCGTCGTGTAGCCCTAGCCTAAGAGGGGTTTTACACACAGGTTTTTGTGGTAGTTTGTGGTTTTGTTTTTTCTTTAGTTTTTTTTTGAGGGGAATTCTTTTTGCAGGATCTACTTTTGACTTTGGCTAAAAAAATGCAAATAACAGCTGTGTGGAATATCACCCTAAGGGTACTTTCACACTTGCGTTCGTGTGATCTGGCAGGCAGCTCCGTTGCCGGATCCGCCGATCAGTGTGACAACTGACACCATTTGTAGACAGATCCGGGTATGGATCCGTCTACAAATGCATTGCAAGAACGGATCCGTCTCTCCGCTTGTCATGCGGATGGACGGATCCGTCTTGCAGTCTTTTTCACAGTTTTCCCGGTCTGCGCATGCGCAGACCGGAAGGACGGATCCGTCCTTCAGTTTTT
The DNA here is from genome assembly GCA_033119425.1 of Bufotes viridis. Taxonomy (NCBI): domain Eukaryota; kingdom Metazoa; phylum Chordata; class Amphibia; order Anura; family Bufonidae; genus Bufotes; species Bufotes viridis. The sequence continues at coordinate 241,024,458 of CM065592.1, forward strand.
TCGCAATGCCAGATCCGGCACTAATGCAAATCAATGTAAATTAATGCCGGATCCGGCATTCCGGCGACTGATCAGGCATTTTGGACGGACATAATACCGCAGCATGCTGCGGTATTATGTCCGGCCAAAACGCCTGACAGTGACTAAACGGAAGGCATACTGATGCAAACTGAACGGATTTCTATCCATTCAGATTGCATGGTGATATGCCTGATCAGTTCTTTTCCGGCATAGAGCCCTTTTGACGGAACTCTATGCCGGAATAGAATAACGCAAGTGTGAAAGTACCCTAAGGCCTCATGCACTGAACCGTAGTTTCGTTCCGCATCCGATACGCATTTATTTGCGATGGGATCCAGACCCACTCATTTGAGTGGGCGGCAAAAGAGGCAGATGGCACATGAGAGCATATGTCTGTTCCACTGCCCCTCAAAAAAATAGAACATGTCCTATTTTTGTCCGTTCTGTGGACAAGAATAGGCATTTGAAAAATACTGCCAGAAGGAAAATGCAGGATGCACACGCTCATTATTTGCGGATTAGCAGTTTGCGGACTGCAAAAACTGATAAGGCCGTGTGCATCAGCTCTAATAGTGTATTTATATGAGCAGTTTTTGTTTCAGTTTTTCTAAAAACTGATGTAGTACTGACAATTGCAACAAAGACTAGCCTAGTAATGCATCATTATTGCTAATTAATCACTTTTCAGCTTTACATATAGTGTTGGCATCTTCAGTAACATTGTGCACTAAAACAGATTTCACTGTGTTCTAGGAATTTTTTTCTAAGAAATCTGACTGCTCATTATTTGTGTTCGGGTCTCATAATAAGAAACGGCCAAACAACTTGATCTTTGGTAAGTCTGTTGTTGGACTGTATACATGCACTGCTGTCTTTAAGAAAGTAAAAGTTGAAATGGAGTGCCTAATTCTACATTTACACTGCCTAATTTTCAGGCAGATTATCAGGAATTTACGTTTGTACAAACGCTTGTTCCGAAATAATCTGCCTTTGTAAAGGTGCTGCTGATTACCTGCTGAACAAGCAAAATGCTTGTTCATCAGGCAAAATGATTGTTCGTGTGGACACCTCAATCATTGTTTCTTTTTTCAAAGTTCTTTTTATTAAGTTTTATCATATAACAATGTCAATGTTACAGCACAAAGAGCATTAGATGCATGAAAAGTGTACATCAAAGAGCGAATTAAGTCCAAACGAATTGCCAGGGCCAAATGTAAAGAACAATATAAAACAGCTCACCAATCAAAGATAGAGCCCAGAAATGTCTCACAAAAACACTTGGAGCGGACCAATATTCTGTACCATTGTGCTTCTAATGAAATGGCGAGCGCGCTGTACCATTAACTGCAACTAGGGGAGAACAAAAGAGGGGGGGGGGAGATATCTAATGAGCATCCATGTACCCGTGACTTATAAAGGATCAGAACCCTAGAACTGTAGTAGGGGAGAGATGGGTCTGTACTCCTGTAAGTGTTGAATGAGGAGCTTAAGCAGAGGGGGAAGGTCGTCCGCGACACGACTCACCAATTGGGGAACTGCCTATATTTCAACCATGGAAGCCAGATCGCTTGAAAACCACTGGGGGTCTTGGTCTCCTAACTAGCCAACTGTTCTAAGCGGAAGAGTAGGTCTACCGTTTCTGTCCACTGTGTCAGCGAGGGAGGGATCAATCATTGTTTCTGGGCAGCAGATCATGCTTTGTTAACCGCACTCTGCTGCCCAGAAACAAATCATTTCTATGAGGACGAGTGGTGGAAGTAGCTATTGTTCATCCCCCTCCATACAGTGGAGTTGATATCTGCATGTGAATGCTGCTCTCCACCTCCATTGATGAGCAGGCAATTATCGTGAAGAAACAGTTCCTTCCAAATAAATGTTTACCAGTAGCTTAAATGCGTCTTAAGCCTAGTGCATACAGTATTATTGAGGTTCATGTATAACTAGTATGCAGGAAGTTCCTCTAGGCTTCTTAGTGAATTCCTGAGCGGGTTGGCTCCTCTTCTTGAGTTGAATCTCCCCTGGGTGTTCGTGCCATCTGGGCGGCAGTTACACGGTGTGCACTTCACCAACCACAGATGACCTGACCATCGTCTGGGCAAAATGAGTACTAAGGGGTCTGCATTATTCGTGTTGTCTTTTAACCGTGCAGAGTAATTGAAACCAACATCATATATCTCAGTGCCCACTTTTGGTTGTGGCTATCTATTTTTGCACACCGTACAAATTTTGGCCTCACTTATCAGGTAGTAATCCTACATCTGTGAAGCCTCCCTGGAAGCTACCAGATTAATGGTACATTCATCAGCACTACTGTTGCCATGCATAGGAGCCTGTGTTTTTTTGGTGGGTGGCAAATAACGCTTTTAAAAAAAAGTGTTCACAGCCCTCCCCTTTGCTGGCTTCTGCTTTTTTGGTGGAAAACTGGACGAGCACATCTTGGACACCACCAGGGGCAAGAGCAGTAGTCTTCAACAGAATAGGTCAGCCCATGCCAACAGCTTCAAAAGGACAAGGCTCCTTTCAGTGCTTTCCAAGCCCCCAGCCTTCTGGGTTGAAGACAACTCAGGACCACAAAATAAGTCCTTCAAACCTTTCTTCTATTGACCTCACCACAACTTATCCAAACTGTCTTCCTCCAAGTCTACATCCACTCCATTTGCAGCCCCCAACCCAGGATAGAACAGTGCTATATTTTTTTTTTGGGGGGACAAGATGACAAAAAATGGTGAATTGTTATTTTTTTATTTTTTTTTTTCTGTTAAGGTGTTCATCGCATAGGAGATATTTTTTTAAATAATTCTGACTCTTTTGGACATGGCGATAATATATATATATTTTTTTATTGTTTTATATATTTTATATGTAAAATTGGGAAAGTGGGTGATTTATACTTTTACTATTTTGGTGTTTTGAAACTTTTTTTTTTTTTTACTTATTTAATGACTGCTAGAACCCATGTCCTATTGACCCTAATTGAGCTCTATTAGGGTGAATAGGATTTTACACTGTCCCTGTTGCCCTGTGCTTTGTGCACACAGCAGCAGGGAGCTTACCATGGCAGCCATGGATGGCTTCAGTACCGTCCTGGCTGCCATGGTAATTGATCAGAGACCCAGGATTTCACTGCTGGTGCTCCGATCAGAAGCTGCCACCAATGAATATACTGAGGAGGGGGCGGGGGGGACCCGTGGCCACTGGGCCACCAATGAAAATAATACTGAGGAGGAGGGGAGGGCCTGTGGCCACTGCACCACCAATTAATATAATTAACCCCTTAATAAAAATGTACTAGGCTGCACAGTAGCGCAGCCTAGTATCAGAAAATAGGGAATCCTGGAATCGTATCTATCCAGGTACAAAGTATTGACTGGATATTGAAAGTTCAATACCTGGTACAACTCTAAGCCACGTGGGTCCTACAAGCTCAGGGAGTAATTGTCCCAGTCCCTCATTGTGAAAGATTCCTCAGTTTTTATTCAAACCTGTTTATAGTTCCCAAAATATAGTTCAGTTCACCCTTTGCTGGATTTAAGATCCTTAACAGATTTGTCCAAATGAAGCACTCTCAATGGAGTTTTGACGCTTGATGATTGCTTCCTTGGAACTAGGGGAGTTCATGTCTTCCATAAACATCCAAGATGCCTACCACTGCAGCCCAATCAGTGTCACGCAGCAACAATACTAAGATTCTCATTGGGGCCCCTCCACTATTAGTTTCTGGCACTTCTGTTGGGGTTAGCAACAGCACGGAAGACCTTTACCAAGGTATTTGCCTCGCTCATAGCTCTTCATGTGAGAGGGGTCATTGCAAATCCATACAGAGTGACATCCTTGTCAAAGCATGCTCCAGAGCATCCAACTTTGCCAGTCTGAGGATAGTCCTGGACACACTTCACCACTTGGGTTGTTAATCAACATCCAGAAATCCAACCTGTTCCCTCCCAATGGATCGTCTTTCTAGGGATATTCTTTGACATACATGTGACCAGAGTAATCCTTTCTCCAGAGAAGATAACCTGCTTATGCAGCATTGTCCTTGAGTTTTGTCCTCCTCACTGGTTACCGATTTCTCCTTTGCATGCAAGACCTTGGGCTTTTGATTGCCACAGTGGGAATAAGTCCCCTACGCCCAATTTTACTGTCATGCTCTTCAGCAAGCGATCTTGAACAAATAGAACAAGTCTCTGTCCTCGCTGAACGATCATATGCCTTCCAGTGTTGGTCCACTGGTCTCTTCAGTGGTGGCTGTCCTCTCCCATGTTGACTATTGGTTGATCCTTCATCACTCTTATGGGTAGTTGTCAAACAAAAGACACCAGTCTTCACAGATAGAAAAGGTTTCTTCAGTCCCTCACGGTCCAGGAGGAGTAGTCTCTCACTTGAGGAGTCATTTCTCTGATCCTCAGATTGGCAGAGTTTCACATACCAGCCCTGTTGTCCATCCACATTCCAGGTGTGGACAATTGGATGGCAGGTTTCCTAAGCAGGGAACGCATAGAACTGGGAGAATGGACGCTACATCCTCAAATCTTTTAGGAGTTATGCAATCGCTGGGGTCTACCTGCGATTGTCTGGACCTGATGGCATCCCACCCTAATCGTCAAATTCCTTCTTTTGTCACTCGTTCTCACAATCTCCTTGCTCTAACAGTATACTCTCTCATCATTTATTGGGACAAGTTCATATTTCCTCCACTTCTGCTGTTGAATATGAAAATTGTAATCACCCCCTTTCCCAATAATAAAAATAAAGATCAAATGCATCGCTGTGTCCCAAAATGCCTGCACATTTAAAATGTAAGCTGATCTATCCCGTACGTTGAATTTCGTAACTGAAAAAGATCACTGGCCTATTTACTGGGGGGGGGTTTCTTTGTTGCTTCACCTCCCAAAAAATGCAATAAAAAATAATCAAAAAGCCATACATACTCCAAAATGGTATGAATAAAAACTACAGATTGCCCCACTAAAAATTACCCTCCACACAACTCTGTAGATGGAATTATTTTTCCAGCTTCCCACTACTTTCGCGGCAATATTTTAAATGGTAACATTAGAAAGTACAACTTGTCCTGCAAAAAACAAGCCGTCAAACGTCTATATGAAAGAAAAATAAAGGTATGGCTGTAGGAAAACAGGGAGTAAATAGCCAAAACAGAAAATCGCAATGTCCTGAAAGGGTTAAGACCAGCATGTAAAATGCCATTCTTGATAAATGTCCCCCTCAGCATTTTTCAGTTTTCATATAATTGAGATTCTGGTAATGCATGGTGCCATTTTCACATTTATGTTTGTTTACTAGGCCGGATGTTTGATTTTCATGTCCTGGATATGATTGAGCTAGGCTTGGAGAAGTTTGTGCCTTTACAAGATGTTAAGGTATGTTTGAGTTCTGGTTAATGTTTTCTTTGTTTGGGCTCTTTTGTATATTGTGACTTCAGACCTATATTTTCTTCCTGTTGTTTCTATAACTTGTTAAAGGGTTGGTCACCTTAATCTAGGCCGAATCTGTGCTCAAGTCCATGCTGTGCCACAGCAATCAGACATGTACCTTTCAGCTCAGCTGCACGTCATAAGATCCCTGGATTTCTGTCCTCCGGCTATGTACTAGTGAATCTCAATAAATTACAATATCAAAGTTTATTTTATTAATTCAATTCAAAAAGTGAAACTCGTGTTCTATGGGAACCAGAATTTTGGCGATCACCTAGGTTAATCACATGACCACTTTCTTGCCCATCCACAGCCGCATTCTCTTTTGCACAGGCACTGGATTGTCCTCCTGCGGAGAGGAGGATGTGGCCGTGGATTGGTAAGAAAGCTTAAATGCTATTTTGGTTCCCATGAATGCAGTGGGATATGTACATGTCTAGGGCAGGGATGGGCAAACTGCAGCTCTCCAGCTGTTGCAAAACTACAACTCCCAGCATGCCCAGTCTGGCTACAGCAGGCATGTCCAAACTCTGGCTCTCCAGGTGTTGCAGAACTACAACTCCCATCATGCCCTTCTGTAGGTTGTCCAGGAATGATGGGAGTTGTAGTTTTGCAACATCTGGAGGGCCGGAGTTTGGACATGCCTGGGCTACAGCTATCAGCCTACAGAAGGGTATGGTGGAAGTTGTAGTCTAACAACAGCTGGAGAGCTGCAGTTTGCCCTGGATAGGGATAGGGGATGGGCAGCCTGGCAGTTTGGGACAGCTAGCTCAGGGGAGCTGTAACGGTACATGTCTGATTTAAGATAATTATATGGTCTTATATCCTGTGCTTATGTCATGGCTTACAGTCCGCCAAGTGTCCAGAAGGAACAAAGCCTCTACTGATATTTGCTGGTGATGCATTTGAAATAAATGAAGACTACAGACGATTGAAAAGCCTGATGATAGGTAATCAAAATAACAATGACTCTATTACCATTACTCTTTAAGGGCTCATGCACACAACCGTATGTATTTTGGGGTCCGCGAAAAACGAATCTGCCAAAAAATACGGATGACATCTGTGTACTTTCCGTATTTTGCGGAACGGAACAGCTGGCCCCTAATAGAACAGTACTATCGTTGTCCATGATGCGGCAATAATAGGACATGCTCTATTCTTTTGCAGAACGGACATACGGAAACGGAATGCACACGGGGTAATTTCCGTTTTGTTTTTTTTTTGTTTTGTTTTTTGTCACACAACATTTGAAGTGAACACATTTTTTCAGAAGTTTTTCTTTCCTATAGGGAAGTCTGTGAGGAGAAAAACACCTGAAAAATGCCACAAGGGATAAAAAACTGGAAATGGTGTTAAAATGGCACTGCAAAAAATGGAATGTTTGTAGGTTTTGTTTTTTGCTCCAGAATTAATGCAGACAAAATAAAACCGCAAAAAACCTTTGTGTGCAATCAACCTTTGGGCTCATGCACACAAGCGTATTTTCTTTCCGCGTCGTTACGTTTCTTTTTTGCGGACCTTATGAGGAACCATTCATTTCAATGGGTCAGCAAAAAAACGGAAGTTACTCCATGTGCATTCTGTTTCCGTATGTCCTTATTTCCGTTGCACATTACGGACAAAGATAGGACTGTTCTATTAGGGGCCAGCTGTTCTGTTACGAAAAATACGGAATGCACTGCAAAATACATACGGTGAGCCGTGGGCTTGAGCTACACTGCAAAATCGCATCTAATGATTATCAGTTGTGATTTTGACAGTCAGAAAACAACCTAAATCCTCGTTCACACATCAATGTTTTGGTCAGTGATCTGCACCTGTTCTGTGTTTAGAGCTGCTCAGAATCAATATTCTGACTGTGTGAATGAGGCATAACACTGACTTTTTGGTTGCAACTTGCATGAGACTTTGCTGTCATAGACCACAGTGCAAGTCACTGGCAACCGTGACATTTTTTTTTTCGCGTGACGAGTTGCAGACAAGTTGCACAAATGTTTTTGGTTGCCCAGTTTTTCGGAGACTTGCTCTTGCGCCTGGACTACACTGGCTTTTTTGTAGCGCTATTGGTTGATTTTAATCTTGAGTGACTGCTGCAGTCTGAAGATTGCATACAGTCCAATGTGTTTCTTTGCACCGCATCTGTGACTGTACATCAATAAGCGCTGCTACGAAAAGTTAGTGCTTTAAGGCAGGAAAGGACTTCACCTAATACAAGGCAATGAGAATGACGATATTTTGGTGCCAAATGAAAAATACCTACATCAGGATTGCGTTTTTTTTTTAACTTCTGTTTTTTCTTTGTCAAAAATGTAGTATTGTTATGAACTACATTTAAATTACTGGGAAACATTTTTATACTTTTTAAAATTACCAATGCACATTCCCTGCTCCATTTTTGTGTCGTCAAGTTTTTTTTTTGTTTGTCATTTGTAGATTTCTTTAGAGGACCAGTAGTGCCTGCCATCCGACTTGCAGGACTTGAGCATGTCTTACATTTTACAGCAGTGGATGGGAAAATTTTTATGCGTAGCTACAAGTAAGTGTTAACGCAAGGTAGTCTCTCCTTTTACCACATAGGTAACAAGGAGGCTTATGTTTGAAATGCTTGTCCCAGTTAAAGTGTCTTCTCTGCATTATGTAGTAAAGGCTTTTATATACCTATAGTGCCCATCTATTGCATTTTTTTAAAATCGTTTTATGTGCAGTGTGCAGAATTCATTTCATTAGTGTTGTACAGAGTGGTTTTGGCACCATTTTAATCTAATGAATTTGAACTGTGACATAAGATCTAAATTTATAATGTGCAATAAGTAAGCAATATATAATAGGACTTCAGGATCTTCAAAATGTCTTCATAATGTAAAATAATAAAGGGGTTCTCTGACATTTTGATATTGAAGGCCCATCCTCAGGACTGTTTGAACAGGGGCAGCCTCTTCCAAGGCCAGTGATGTCACGTGGCCTAGGCACAACTTAGTCCCATTCAAGTAAATGGGTCTGAGCTGCAATTCCAAGCACAGCCGCTACAGCATGGACAGTGCTGTGCTCATAAAGCTGCGAGGAGGCAGAGGTGCTCACCGGAGGTCCATGGCCTCCTGATCGCCGGGAGTCCCAGGTGTCGGTCCTCCGTCCATCTGATGATGACCTATCCTGGGGATAGGTTATAAATATCAAAATTGCAGAAAACCCATTTAGAGGGGTTTTACCAAGATTTAAACTCATCACAGAATTGGAGACAAGATCACCGAGACCCCCAATGATCACTGGAAATGTGGCTATGTCAAATGCTTGTATCTATGTTAGAAATGTCTGATAGCCCTGCTTTGGGACTCGTATCCCCAGAATAGCAGTACCCTGATCCTGCTGATCTGTTTGAACAACTCCCATTAGAAGTGAAGTTGTTACAGTGATTTCACACCCACTACTGTATCAACCAACTGGTTAGACTTTGGGTTAAACCTAAGGGCATTATACAGGGATCTGGACTTTGCTGCAGGGAGCCACTAGATCAGGCATCAGCAACCTTCGGCTCCCAGCTGTTGTGAAACTACAATTCCCAGCATGCTCCATTCATTTCTATGTAAGTTCTTAGAAGAGCAGAGCAACTATGCATGCTGGGAGCCAAAGGTTGCCTACCCCTGCACTAGACCACCTGGAGTATTCCTGCTGTGGTTGACAGCTCACCAACCGGCAGGGATTTATACACAGCAGGCAACAGAAAACAAGTGCCTGAGTAGGAACTAGCAAAATGGGAACCTAATCGCTCAGGCAAGAAAATGAAGTCAGCACCACAGTCTAAGTGCTCATGCACACGAACGTGTGCTGTCTGTTCTGTGCGTTGGGGACCACAAATTGTGTTCCCCAGTGCACGGGCACTGTGCGTGTAGCCTGTGCTGACTGGTGCAGATCCTTTTATCTTAAGTGGGTCCACTATCCATCCGCACTGCAAAAAAATAGAGCACGTTCTATTTTTTTGCAGTGCAGAGGCACAGACTGAAATGTCAGGGAAGTGCTCCGTAGTGCTTCCGTGGCCTTCCGCTCCGTGCCTCCACTCCGTATCTTCCGGATTGCGGACACATAAGTAAACTGGTGAAGTCCAGTGACTATTTGTGGGCACGCAAGGCCAGCACACGTTCGTGTACATGAGCACTGATAGTCTATTTTACATGTATAGATCTGGCAGGTTATTGGGAATGAAGGGGACACTCCTGATATCTGTCAGATCATCAGCAGAGATGAGAGCTGCATTTACATGTAGCACTAACCTCCGCTGTATGGGGACCAGTGTCCTGCACAGAAGATTGTTTTGACAGAACGATCTGCTGCACAGGAACGGTAATTTGCCTGATAATCAGACCCTTAGGTTCCTTTCACATGGACGAGTTTTCCGCGCGGGTGCAATGCGTGAGGTGAATGCATTGCACCCTCACTGAATCTGGACCCATTAATTTCTATAGGGCTGTGCACATGAGCGGGGATTTTCACGCATCACTTCTGCGTTGCGTGAAAATCGCAGCATGCTCTATATTGTGCGTTTTTCACGCAACGCAGGCCCCATAGAAGTGAATGGGGCTGCAGGAAAATCGCAAGCATCCGCAAGCAAGTGCAGATGCAGTGCGATTTTCCCGCATGGTTGCTTAGCAACGGGACCAGATCTTTATTATTTTCCCTTATAACATGGTTATAAGGGAAAATAATAGCATTCTTAATAAAGAATGCTGTGTAAAATGAGGATGAAGGGGTTAAAAATAATAAAACGTAACTTACTTTAGCCACTTGATCACGTAGTTGCGATCTGTCTTCTCTCCAAGGTTCAGCTAACAACTAAAGGACCTGTGATGACGTCACATCACAAGGTCAAATCACATGGTCCATCTTACCATGGTGATGGACCATGTGATTGGACCATGTGATGTGAGGTCATCACAGGTCCTTTAGTTGTTAGCTGATGCTGGGAAAGAGGACAGATCGCAACTACGCGATCAAGTGGCTAAGGTAAGTTAACTTTTATTATTTTTAACCCCTTCATCCTCATTTTAAACAGCATTCTTTATTAAGAATGCTATTATTTTCCCTTATAACCATGTTATAAGGGAAAATAATAATTTCTCCAGAATACTCTACCCGAAACCGGACTTCAGTGATGAAGTTCGGGTCTGGGTACCGGACATGGCGATTTTTCACACGTGCGTGCAAAACGCATTACAAACGTTTTCACCCGCGCGGAAAAATCGTGCATATTCCCGCAACGCACCCGCCTCTTATCCGGGCGTCAAACATGACGCCCGTGTGAAAGAGGCCTTGGGCTGGTTTTACACAAGTGAGTTCAATGCGTGGAACTCGCAGCGTGTGTCTGTGAGAGCTCACGTTCTGACCCACGTAGCACCGATAGGATCGGATGTCAGAACTGTGTGCCAGCACCCTTATAGCACCCAGCTTATTTGCAATTATAGGCAGCTGTGCAATTGTACACAGCAAGGAGAGGAGTGGTGGTAGCAGAAATGGGAGTAGTAGTAGTAGTAGTAGTAGTAGTAGTAGTAGTAGTTCAGAGTAATGTTCCTAATAGAAGAATCAGAGCAGCAATGGACCCAGGCTGCCAGTGTAACAAATGTGAGAGAGTGGCACATGTGTGTCCTTGTTGGACTCCATCTGCGGCTAAAGCAGATTCTTGAGACATTTCTTCTTGGGAAGATCTTCACATGTTTTAGTTTTTAGATAAATTACCAAACAGATTACAGAGTAGATTGAAAAATCTGACAGACTTCAAATAATAAAATGGTCTGGAAAGCATTGGTGGAATGGCAAAACATGGTGAAATGGTAATGTCTCTCAAAGGGGATTTTTATTCCTGAGATGAAGGCTTATTACCATGGCTTAAAATTCCGTAGTCTTCTACAGTGCATTTACTTCAATATTGTCTTTCATACATTACATCAGTACATTATTATTCACATTTTGACTTCAGCACATTATTATGCATAAGAGAAGTTACAACTCTTACAAAGCTTTAGTTTCTCTTTAAAGTATATAACAGATTTTAATATGATGTCCCTAAAGGCCTTATAAAACTTTTTCTACTATACTTTAATAATTAATTTTGTATTTATATTATACTTTTTCCTCCCTAAAGAGCAACTGTGAAATTTATGAATGGGGCTGCATAAGCAAGGAGTACAGGCAGCAGCGCATATTGCTGCTCCTGTCCGTGCTCCCCAGAGGATTACTAACTCCTGGCATAGAACATGGGTACCCATGTACTATGCCAGGATTAGCTGAGCGGAGCCGCCCTCTGCCTGCTCTGCTAAGCTAAGTGAACCTCATGTCAGCACTTAGCTTAGCGGAGCAGGCAGAAGCAGGAGCCCGCTCCGCTCAGCTAATCCTGGCATAGTAAATAGTTACAGGGTACCCATCTGCTATGCCAGGAGTCAGTACTCCTCCCGGGGGGCATGGGCAGGAGCAGCAATATGCTGGGCAGGAGCAGCGGCCCCATTCGAAAAATTACAGAGCACTACAGAGTTTTAAGTGTACAGTGAATAGTGTGCTTTAGGGAGGAAAAAGTATAATAAAAATACAAAATTAAGTATATTAGAAAAAGTTTTAGTAGGGCATTAGGGACATCATATTAAAATTTGTTACAAAGGTTTGGTTACTCTTTAATTCGCTAGACTTTTTCCCATTATGTTTAACACGTGAATATCTGATATATTCTCTTATGGGCCATATAACACTAACCTTTGATCCAAAAACATCTATTATCTATAAAGCATTGCAAACGTGACACTTGTAGCAATAAGCACAACCATAAATTTCTACACTCCAGACTACAAAAATTGCTAAAGGTTTTCTCTCAACCATACTTCAAATACTGTATCAAATGCTGTGAGCAGATTAAATGATAGATGTTAGAAATTTAAAGACCATTTATAAAATGCAGAGCTTTTTGCGAACAAGTATCAGACACTGGGTTTGTTGATAAACCGTCTTAGCATTGGTCCCTTGCAGTGCTGGGGTACTAGATTCAGGCTGAGGAAAAATCTGCATCCATTGGCATCGGCAATAAATGATGTCTGTGAAATGCTGTGAAATATGTCAGCATTATATATGTTAACCTTGTTGTTAGACTGCCAAACTGCAGTCTATAACCTAGAAATATGGAAACTGTCTTCTTGTAGCTTGTCAGCATGCATGTCGCCCTCCTTTTCCAGTGAAATGTCAATTTGTCAAATTGTTTAAGGAGTCTTGTATTGACTGGGGTTGGACGATATAAAAAAATATTCCTGCATTAAGAAATTTTTTGCGATAATATATATTGCGACAAATGCCCATTTAGAATTTTAAAAAAACGCTCAAAACATGTACTTGTGTTTCCTTGTTGCCCCCATACAGTAATGTCTCTTGGTTGCAGCAAAAAGAACTGGGTCACTGTTCCCACCCCAATCTGATAGAGCAGCCGGTCGGCTGTGCGCCCAATTGTTCGTTCTCTATGGGAGTGCCGGAGGTAGCAGCGGTCAGCTATCTTCGGCACTCCCATATACAATAGAACAAGCTAGCGGAAAACCCTGATAAATGGGTTGTTCAGAGTTCTGCCCATCATAAGTGCACATTGTCAGAAAGGGCACCTTGGCATCATAAACGTGCCTTTCAGCCAAATAAAACATTGGGGGTCATTTGCTAAAGACCAGCGCTTCCCATATAGGTCTTAGTCTCTGCACACTGCAGCAGTATTATTTCAGCCCCGGGCCGCTCCGCGCAGCAGTCCCCGGAGCACAGTGACTGTTATTCAGGACAGTCTCCTGGCTCTGACCCTTGTCCTATTCACCGTAATAGAGCTTTGTTAGGGTGAATAGGATTTTACACTGTCCCTGCTGCGCTGTGCTTTGTGCACACAGCAGCAGGGAGTTTACCATGGCAGCCACAGATGGCTTCAGCAGTGTCCTGGCTGCCATGTAACCAATTGGAGCACTTACATTGAAAGCATCCAATATATCAACTGGGCAGACTGCGTTAGAGCTAACCCTACTCCTATAAGGAAACATTGATGTTCTGAAAACCCTGTGAAGGTAAAACATGGGGCTTGCGATGGAGTCCTAATCTTATGATACCAATATCTTGGTTCCTGATTCTCTCTTGCTCATCAATGATCATAGCAAAAAAGAGCAGATGTTACAATAGAAGGATCAGTTGAAGCCCTGCTGAGCCAGACCACATGTGTCTTAGTTGGAGATACTTATGTTCTGGAAGACTAACAAAACTCATCTTGTAGCTGCTGAAAGCTTTTAAAGACTAAACCTACTGTAAGATGGAAATCAGATCACATGCCTGCCATTTCGCATGGAGTGAACCTCTGAAGTCTGAAAAGCTCTGGAGGTTTAGGATTTTACTGTACTGGGGTAAACAGGGTACATCTTAGTTTCTTAACTTCTGTAATTTAGATCTGATTTTAACTGTCAAGCAAATGTGAGCACCTACCACCAGCCCCAGAAATGCTGATTTCAGCATCAGAAGAGGGCCAATCCAACAGCTGCTGCTGCGGAAAGTAATTTCTCAACAGGGCCATCAGTTAAACTAGTGCTCTATCTATCTTTAAAATGCTGCAGCTGGGAAATCAGGAAATATAGCCAAGGATTAGGCACAGCTAGGCTTCATTCTTACTTTCTCCTTTGCAGTGTTTCAAATCTAATTCTGGGCCATGTTTTTCCAAATGAAGTATCTAAATAGGGACTGCAATTTTTACAGCAATTATGTCATAGGGATCATAAAGATTGGTCCTGCCAACCCTAGACATTAGTACATTTATACCGGACATTAATGTTTTGTGAGAACTTTTCACGCTGGAGGATAATAGCTAGATGTGTATGGGGCGCTCTCCAGCCCTCCTGTGAACTCTGATGCAGCCATCAATGGCAAACGGTAGTGTTCAATGATGAAAGCATATTTTGCCTTGGTGCAGGAGAGCTGGAAAGCACCTACTGCCATCATGCAAAGTGCGGATACACACAAGACCAATACCAGTTATCATGGTGCAGGGTGCCATTACCTACCATGACCATTCCCATCTGGTATTTATTTAGGGAACATTGACCAGTCTTCAGTATGTCCAGGACATTGTGCAACCAATCCTACTGACTTTTTTAGTCTGTTAGGAGACATGGTGTTCCAGCGAGATAATGCTTTCCCACACACTGCTTGTGCTACACTAAATTCTCTTCAGGCTATCCAGCAGCTCCCCTGGCCAGTTCAATTGCCAGATATATCCCGCATCCAGGGTGTCTGGGACTGGATGGGGCAACGACTCTCCAATGCACAGCAGCCAACCACTACCCTGGCCGAATTTTGGGTCCAAGGTCTGTGTATAGATAAAGCAGGAACCACAATTTACAATACGTGATTGTCAAATCTCATCTAGTCTTTCCTTGTACAATGACCTCTGTACAGGTCACAGAGCATGCCTAGTAAACTCTCCCATATAAGTCAATAGGGTCCCCCCCTGACCCCCATAATAATGTTCTGGAAATAAAATAATAAAATCTACAATCAGAAAATAAAAACAGATCTGGTTTTAACTGGCAGATATTTTTGGTGACACATTTCCCGAGTGGTCATTGACCAAGCACTACCAGCCGTTTAAACTTTGTCAAGCTCAGCTGAAACACATTGTTTTGCAGTTTTTTTTTATTTTCTAGTAATGCACATGTGGCAGAAGAACCTCTTTGCTCTTTATAGAGTTGTCCAGCAGGTTGTTCCTCCCGTGGACTTTGTTATTCTGAACAGTTGCCAGGGATTCCACCAAGTCCTTAATAGTCAGAGGAGCATCCAAATTACCTCTTACAGAAACTGGAAATGGCTTAGCTTCCTGGGAGCTAGGGAGACTGTAGAGCATCCGACCTTGGTCGGCACATACCGAAGTTATTACCATCCCAGCTATGAGATGGGACAACCCCTTTAATCCTGGAAACATGTTTAATGAGTGCCCCTCTCAAGAATGCTTTCATAGCATCTTAAATTATTAGGACAGATGCAGACCGGGTTGGACTGGCCATAGACCCTACAGGGAAACTTCCTGGTGTGCTGTTGTCCAGAGAGCCTTCTGAGCCCTCTTCATAGCTGCCAGCTAGGTAAGTAATGATCTGGCGCTCCCAGAGTTAATGATGGGATGAAGTACTTATGTACCTGGCTGGTGGCCACAGATGCCCTTCAGACTACTGAATTCAACTGTATTGAGGGCAGAATGTAGCAGCTGACACTGGCCACCACAAAGAGGTAGCTTCTGTGGACCATTTTGTGCTGCTGGGGCATTATGTTGTCATGTGCTATGGTATTTGGGCCTTCTGGAGAGGTATTTTGTACATTAAGGTATTGTTTTCTCCTCCTACTTGTGTTGGTCCTGCCTTCTGTCAATTTGAACCCGCCTACAACATGAGGCCACATTAAACTTTTTCCCAGAGCCACTTTAAGTTTTCAGTCTGCTCCTGGATGCAGACCCCAGATTGTTGGCAAAAGAAAAAAAACTCAAACGACCAGCAAACATGCCCCATTAGCTAGCACAGGAAGCCAAAATGTATCAAGTTTCCAAGGAACAACCCCCCCCCCCTCTCCCCTCCAACAGAATTGGATCTTGCCTCTATCAGCACAAGCAAAATCCAACGAACTACAAGTGAGAGATTCCACTCTAGTATTCAAAATACGCGGCTCAGCATTGGCAATTATTAGATCAGTCTGGGATAAATATGGATGAGACGCTGAGCATGGGCATAGCTATGGGGGTGCAGAGGTAGCAGTCGCTACCGGTCCCAGGAGCCGGAGGGGGCCCAAAGACCCTTGTACTACATAAGAAGACACACAAAGCACTGAGGCAAGGGGGGCCCAAGCTGAACTCTTGCGCCAGGGCTCATGAGCTGTTAGCTACGCCCCTGACGCTGAGAAACAAGAAAGCCATCTCTCAGCTGGAAATCAGTCGGAATTAATCATCTAAATTAAACTCTTGACATACATTGTGATGTATAGTTGTAAGTACCACAAGTCCCTAAAAGATTATTTAAATAGCTACTTGGTAGTATGGTGCTTATTATTTTTATTTGCTTTCTCTTTTTTACTTATTGCTTTCTGTTGACTTGAACAGGGTACTGTTGAAGAAGTCTGGGTGCAGAACACCCAGAATAGAGCTAGAAGAAATGGGACCTTCTTTTGATTTTGTGATGAGGAGGACACATCTGGCTTCTGATGACCTCTACAAACTGGCTATGAAACGTCCTAAAGCTCTTCAGGTACTGCATACCCAACTTTTCGTCTTAAAAGCCAATTTAAATTGTGTTATTACAATAAGTTATCTTTTCCCTCACTGAAAGGAAATAAATTAAAGGGGTTATCCCAGAGTTTAAAGTGTCTTCCCTCCCCCCCCCCCCCCCATGTGCCGGGCCCCCCACATGGAATATACTCACCCCGCTCCCTGCGGTGTTCCTGGTCCCCACACTGCTGCTGCTTCTCCCCGTGCACAGATAAAAACAGCCAGTGTCGGGGAGGCAGGGGCCAGTGGCAGGCAGGAACAAGCCTCCCTAGCATCACCTGCGATGCTAGGAAGGCTCTGTCCTGTCCCCGCTTGCCATTGGTCTTGTTTTAAAGCCAGGAATCTTATCTTTAAAATGAGACCTAAATCAAGCCTATAGCAGCAGAACACGTTGAAATGAGAGCTGCATATGCTGTATTTGGAGCTCTCACTTCAGCCTGTGTGGAGAAGGATGGAGTGGGATGAGCATGCAGCATGGAGAAAGAGGAGGCTCACAGATCTTCCTCCTGTTCCTGTATGAGTTTAGATTAGGGAGTGGTACATTAGAACCGAACCCGAGTTCGGGAAATGCTTTTTTACAGTATAAAGCAATTTCTAAAGTTATTATGCGAAGTCTTGCGAGACTACGCAAAGTAATAACTTCGGCTCACCAGAGCCAATACATTCTAATATTGTACGCTCCGTACAGTATTGAAACTAAGTTTTATGCGAATCAACTTTGGATGTTTCATCCAAAGTCGATTCACTCATCCCTAGTTTAGATCATTCCAGGAAAGGGGTGACATGAACTCTTCATGTTATTCCCCCCTATCAGTCAGAGCATAAATTATCTCTGGTTGTCAGGTATGGCAAGGAGGATTTTTTTTTTTTTTTTTCAGAAACGGAGTTAGAAGATGAGAACTTGCATAACCTCTAATTAGCTGTTTAACCCAATAGATGCTGTGGTCAGTTTTGACCATGGCACCCAAGTTTTTTATGGGAGGGGGGGGGGGAATAAAAAACTCTCCTCCCATACGCAATTTCGTGTTTAAAATAAGATATGCTGCATCTGTACTATAACCTTAATATATAGTTATCAGTTAAAAGCAATCCCAAATGGCACTAGTGAAAGCTATAAGTTGTCCCACAAGAACAAGCCCTCATCGTTCTTGGAATGCGATGATGCAATAACAAATTGTTGTGCAAGTAGTGGAATGTAATTTAAACTATTTAAATGTGTTATCAATCTTTCTGGCCCACAGAATAAAGTACTTCCATAATGTTAATTACACTGCACAGTGAATGCTATAAAATAAGCCCCTCAAAAGGTCAACATTGTTGTTTCACGACAGACAAAAAATACAGTTTTATAAATTGTGTATTCTGAAATGGTTCTTATAAAAACTACAACTTGTCCCACAAAATTCAAATTCCCCCAATATAAAAATACCTTCTTCCCACCAATTGCATTCAAACTTTAGATGTCACAAGATACCTGGTTGTAATGTTTGGGCAATATACAAAATATGTAGGAAAAAAATCCATTTTATAAAATATAAAGAAAAAAGTGCAAATACATAAATTAGTGGTGTTGTAAAATGAGATCATGCTTTTTATTTAAACCGGTGGGAAAGAAACTACCCAGCTGGAACATCCAGAAAGCTTCTCTGAGTAGTTTTCTCTTGTGGTCACCCCCCTAATAGGTTTTGATCGATGGGACTCTAACTAATGAGACCCCAGCTGATGAAATGAGGAGATGGAAGCAGTCAATCATTGTATCTGCTCTCTACTCACTAGATGTGTGAAGAGTGGCTCAGAGACTATTGAGACCATCTGCAGCTACCGGAGAGAGACCACCCTTGCCAGAGAGCTTCTGTCTCCTCATTTCAGTAATTAATGGAAGTCTCAGCGCTCGGACCCCCACCATTCAAATCCTTTGATATGTCTATGGCATATCAAAAGTTTTAGAAAACACAGTTACTCTTTATTGAAACTGTTTTACTAAGCCTGCCATTACTCTCCGCTCAGTATTTGCTGATGATTTGCTCTGTTCTAAATAGGCAAAGAAGAAGAAGAACATATCTCATGACACATTTGGTACACAGTATGGCAGAATCCATATGCAGAAACAGGATCTGAATAAGCTGCAAACTCGTAAAGTCAAAGCACTAAAGAAAAGACCAGCAGAGAAAACGTCTGCAGCAAATAAAAACAGCCCAAAGAAAAGCAAGACTGAGTGACACGGTGAACAGAAATCTTAAAGCATTTCACCATGTTTCAGGACTCTCTAACTGAAGCACAAGCTTCAGTGCAGCGCAGCTTAAACGATCAAGGTTGTTTAGGCTGATTAAAGGACTCTGGTCCCCTTTGCAGGATTTCAGTAAAGGACTGGAGTAGTTTATCTAATATGTTTTATATATTCCTTTTCTTTTCCCATCGGAACACTTTATATACACATAACATTTGTCTCTTGTGAAGGCACATCAGTTCTCTGCCGAATATATGTATGAGAAGTTGTGCTGCTTTGTACAAAATGTTCCGTTATACATTGTGCAAATAAATCTGCCTGAGCTCTGTATGGTCTTTTCCATATTTTTTTGTTCTGGTTTGGAAACTTATTGTATTTGTTTTGTATGTGGGTCTAGCCCTGTTGGTTCATAACTATTATAAACATATATATTTATATATACATAGTATTTGTTGTATCAAGTTATATGCAAAATCTAACACTAGAGGTCACTGTCTGGTCAGTAAATTAGGTTTATCCTTATTACCTTTTATCCTTCTAACTAGGGACAAATCATAACCAAAATTAATTAATATTACAGAACATTTAGCAGCAAACTGCTTTAGCCTCTCTTTCGTAGGGGTGCCTTTAGGTAGCATTTGGCCTGCATGCTTGATATTCTCATCCTTGGTTGGGACCAGTTGTTGGAGGATGACTTTGAGGCAACAGAACTGCTCTTTCAGCCTCTAACAGCACTGGTGAGATGGTTCTCTTTCATGGGAGATACCTGTTTGTATATTGTTTCTCATGGAGCATTGCCTATAAGTCTCCATACCATGCAGTACTTCCAGGAAGTCCTCATACAGGACTGGTCTCTTTAAGAAGGTTCGGCACCCTGCCTAAGCCGCTTTCAAAGCATCGTACTGAGCCAGCTGGAATCCCACTCTGTACGATGAGGGGCAAGCACCGCAAAAAAGCAGTCTATGGATGGATATCTGGCTTGTATTCCCAAAGGTTGTTGAAAAGACTTCTCTTAAGTCATAAGAAGCCACTTCCATTAGGTGGTGCTGGTGAGATGGTTCTTTGTCTTAGGAGAAACTTCTTTGCATAGCCTCGAACATACATTTACAGTGGTTTTTAAATTTGGTGCTGTCGAACCCAAAGTGCAAGTGTCTATTGCAATAGATGTTCATATGCTGCAGAACTGGACAACCCATTTTAACACATCATTCTTTGACGATTGCTTTCCTTTGATTGTCTTAAGTCCTATTTGTATCGCAAAATGTACTGTTCTCATGCAGACTGTTCGTATAGCCATATGAAAGAAGCTCAAAACAGTAGTCTGTCTTATGCTTTATCTTGGCTCAGCTGTCACAAAGAACAAGTCATCAGTTCCCATTTATGAAAAGCTAGTGGCTATAAATCTATTTTAGTTTTACAAATAAAACTCAGTCCAAGGTTATGATGTCATTGATGAAGCATGAGAAACCAACATCTGGTATGAAGGTTATATGCAGAAAGTGTTGCTGACAAACACTAACAATCATGAAGCAGAACTGCCAGGACTGTATAAATGCTGCAGAATGTAGTCCGTGACAAATATGTATTAGAATTCTGAGTTCAAAAATCAAGGTTAATAAACGACATCAGAAACTGTAATAACTAATTCTCCTAACCGCCCCTCTAATACAATGATAGTGATGTCAACGTCGGGCTTTCTTTGTAGCACGCCCATTGAATTATAAATGTGTGAGCTTATATTGACGGCAGTATTAAAAAAATATATATATATATATATCATATCAGGTTAAATCATTTAAAATGGCTTTCCAAGACTTTAAAACTGATGACTAGTAATGAGTGAACTACTTTGGATGCTACATCCAAAGTCGCTTCGCTAAAAAATTCTGAATAATTCTATACGGAGATTTGTCTCTAAAGTATTAGAATGTATGGGCTTTGATGAACCGAAGTAAGTTATTCACGTTGAATAACTTCGGTAATTTATTATTACAGTGAAAAACCTTGGAACCGAACTCTGCTTCAGTTCCAAGGTACCACTCGGAACTGAAGCAGAGTTCAGTTCCAAGTTTTTAAGTGGTTTTTCACTGTAATAATAAATTACTGAAGTTATTTAACAAAGTCTTCATGAATAATTAACTTCGGCTCATCAGAGTCCATATATTCTAATACTGTACGGAGACGAATTTCTGTACAGTATTATAGCATTTTTTTAGCAAAGCGGCTTCGAATGTAGCATCCAAAGTTCGCTTTGTCATCTCTACTGATGACCTATCCTGAATTTGAATTCTTCAGTAAAGAAAAAGGAAGAAAAGTGTGCCCTTCCACATCACGGCAATGTCCCATCAAAAACATATTTACTATATGAAAATTAGATGCTTTTTGCAGATATTTTTTTCATCAAAATGTGACCATATAGTGTGCATTAATCGTATTTTTCGCTTTATAAGACGCACCTGATAAGATGCACCTAGGTTTTTGAGGAGGAAGATAAGAAAAAAATAGTTTGAATCAAATGGTGTGCTTTCTGTGGGTTTTGAACTAATGGGGGTCTGTGGATGATGCACTGTTATTGGGGGGGAATGTGTGGATGACACTGTTATGGGGGATCTGTGGAGGATACACTGTTATGGGGGATCTGTGGAGGATACACTGTTATGGGGGATCTGTGGAGGATACACTGTTATGGGGGATCTGTGGAGGATACACTGTTATGGGGGATCTGTGGAGGACACACTGTTATGGGGGATCTGTGGATGACACACTGTTATGGGGGAATGTGTGGATGACACACTGTTATGGGGGATCTGTGGATGACACACTGTTATGGGGGATCTGTGGAGGATACACTGTTATGGGGGATCTGTGGAGGACACACTGTTATGGGGGATCTGTGGATGACACACTGTTATGGGGGAATCTGTGGATGACACTGTTATGGGGGATCTGTGGATGACACACTGTTATGGGGGATCTGTGGAGGATACACTGTTATGGGGGATCTGTGGAGGACACACTGTTATGGGGGCATCTGTGGATGACACACTGTTATGGGAGATCTGTGGAGGACACACTGTTATGGGGGATCTGTGGATGACACACTGTTATGGGGGAATCTGTGGATGACACTGTTATGGGGGATCTGTGGATGACACACTGTTATGGGGGATCTGTGGAGGATACACTGTTATGGGGGATCTGTGGAGGACACACTGTTATGGGGGATCTGTGGATGACACACTGTTAAGGGGGATCTGTGGATGACACTTATGTGATTATAACCCCCATCATCCTAAAGAATACACGGATGTACTGTAGGTACTGTACATTGGTGTATTCTCAAGGATGAGGGGAATTAGTCCGATTAAATGAAAACACTATCCCCGGACTGTTCTGTAATTGGCATGTTTTATATCAAATGACTATTACCCCCCTCATCCATAGGAAGCCGATCATATACTGCAGTACAGAAGTGGATAGCTATGGATGAAAGGGGTTATAGCCATATATGGCACATTTACATACATTTTTATATTGCCCTGAGCTCCACTCACCGAGGGACTGGGTCCACAAAACCGCTGTACACAGCAGGAGCAGAGCTGGTACAGTGGAAAATTGGAAGGAAACTGATTGGTGGAGGTGTGGGCAGCACCAGTGTGTTCACCACCAATCAGCAGGACTAATGAAGTTCGGGCTGGCGGCAGCAGAGTGCATTCATTAAAGCCGACAGGCTCGCCCAACGGTGGGCTCAGGAGAGCCTTGAAAAGGTATGATGGACGTGCAGGCTGGGTGCAGCAGTACGCAGTAAATGAAGCCACCAGCCCGCCCAACGGCTTACTATAATAGCTGAGCCCCCTCAATATGGACGCACGGGTCCCTGGTGTGGTCTTGTCAAGGAAGCGCGGGCTGGCGGCCTGCCCAACAGTTTAATGGCAGGCTCAGGAGCTGCTAGTGAGAGCTCATGAGCCACCTAATTTGCGTCGCATTCGTTTTGTAAGATGCAGTGACTTTTTCCCTCAACTTTGGAGGTAAAAAAAAAGGGTGTCTTATAAAATGAAAAATATCAAGTCTGTTGCTACTCCTCAAAAAGGGATAATATTTGAACTGCTTGTTAAAATAGTCATTGCTTCTACCGATAGCACTGGGTGTGTATAAACGTTGGCAGATATCTGCCACGAAATGAGGATTATTTTGGACTGTTTTATTTTATTTTAAAGGCATAAAAAATCCGACAGTACAGTGTGTTTCTGAACGGGCTGTTTGTTACCACAGGCTACTATCGTTTACCAATAGACATATATATTACTGTCACTTTGACATTTCTCTTGGCATTAAATAGCTTGAAGGGGGTTGTATACAGTCCTAGGAAACCTCAGAGTGACATATACAGTATGACTTCAGGGCAATCGGGGCACTTTTGATTTGGAATTTATTCAGACTGAGTCAAAATGGTTGGTCGTAGGTCATCTGAGCTCTTGCCATGAATTGTTAATCAACTGAAGGAATTCTGCAAGCGTCTCAAGAGGCCCCACCTACATGCAAAAATGTTGTTGACACATTTCTGCCATATTTTCACATATATAAAATATGTCTGATAGCCGCTAGCACTTGACTGAATATTTTAGGGTGCCTTCGCACATAGCAGATTTTGTCGCAGAAAAGTCTGCAACTAAAAATCAGTTCCATTCATTTGAAAGGAGCAGCAAACACAGGGATTTCTGCAAACTCCATTAAGTTGAATGTCACTGATTTTCAGTTGTGGAATTTTCTGCCACAAAATCTGCCATGTGTGAAGGCATTGTTGTAGGCTGAAAGCGGGCCAGCAGTGTGATGTTCTTGGCCAGGGATGGGCAAACTGCGGCTCTCCAGCTGTTGCAAAACTACAAGTCCCATCATGCAAAGACTGCTTACAGGTATTAGGCCCCTTTCACACGGGCGTCATGTTTGATGCCCGGATAAGAGACGGGTGCGTTGCGGGAATATGCGCGTTTTTCCCGCGCGAGTGCAAACGTTTGTAATGCGTTTTGCACGCGTGTGAGAAAAAATCGCCATGTTTGGTACCCAGACCCGAAGCCGGACTTCATCACTGAAGTCCGGTTTCGGGTCTTCTGGAGAATTGATTATTTTCCCTTATAACATGGTTATAAGGGGAAATAATAGCATTCTTAATAAAGAATGCATAGTAAAATGAAGAGGAAGGGGTTAAAAATAATAAAAGTTAACTTTCTTTAGCCACTTGATCGCGTAGTTGCGATCTCTCCTCTCTTCCCTGCATCAGCTAAGAACTAAAGGACCTGTGATGATGTCACATCACATGGTCCATCTTACCATGGTGATGGACCATGTGATGCAAACATTTTGCAACATTTTTTCAGCAAAATAGATAAGAATAGTACATGTTCTATCATTTGTGGAACAGCCACACGGATGTGGGCATAACGCGCATGACATCCGAGGTCTGTCCGCATTTTTTGCAGGCCCATAGAAATACGTTTATGTATTCAGCCTTTTATTGTCCTGATGAAGGGGGCTGTTCGCCCCTGAAACGCGTTGACATGGAATAAAGCTAATTTATCTGCATCACCATAACTCTGATTTGAGTCCAACTGCTTCAGCACCGAGAAAGGTCCATTTCTTCTACTCTGCAGTAACTTCCTGTCGCACTGCCTTGTGGGTCCCACAAGGCAGCGCAGCATTGCGGCGTCCAGGCTGTAAGTTAGATCAGGCTATCAGTTGATATTCCGCCTCCTATCCCACCTCTCTATCTTCATAGATAAGGCTGTGCAATGCCATGTGATGTTACCGGACCAGAGGGGCGTTACATATCCCTGATGTTACCTCCCTCCGCGCTGCATAATATTCTTGTGTGCCTGTGATGTCACCGGAGCAGAGGGGCGTTACTTGATGCCTACTACCCGCCCTCCCTGTGCTCTGAATAATGTCCCTGGGTGCCAGTGACGTCACCGGACAAGAGGGGTGTTACTTAGCGTAGCCTGTTTACGCCTACTACCTGCCCTCCCTGTGCTCTGAATAATGTCCCTGGGTGCCAGTGACATCACCGGGTTTCTTGCAAAGAAGAGGCTTCACTTTCCACAAAGGGGCCCGGTACGTCACTAACTTGTAGACAAACTGCACTTCTGGCTCAGAATTTGGAGATTAGAAAACAGGGCATCAGAAAAGGAAAATAAAGATAATGCAGGCATGTATGTACAATTAAGATGACTACACGTAAGCAAATGTCACCAATCCCGGACAACCCCTTTAACTGGTTGTTTGTTTGTTTTTTAAAGGGATTTTCAGGACTGTAATATTAATAGATAGATCATCAATATCAGATTGGTAGGGTTAAGATACCTGAATTGCCACTAATCAGTTGTTGTTGTTTTTAGGAGCAACCTCTTCAGGTATACCAAGCTCAGCACCGTACATTGTATAGCGGCTGTGCTTGGAATTGCAACTCACTTGAATGGGACTAAGGGCTCTTTCACACTTGCGTTTTTGTTTTCCGGCATAGAGTTCTGCCATTGGGGCTCTATGCCGGAAAAAATCCTGATCAGGATTATCCCAATGCATTCTGAATGGAGAGAAATCCGTTCAGGATGCATCAGGATGTCTTCAGTTCAGGACCGGAACGTTGTTTGGCCGGAGAAAATACAGCAGCATGCTGCGCTTTTTGCTCCAGCCCAAAATCCTGAACAGTTGCCGCAAGGCCGGATCCGGAATTAATGCCCATTGAAAGGCATTAATCCGGATCTGGCCTTAAGCTAAACGTCGTTTCGGCCCATCGCCGGATCCGACATTTATCTTTTTCTGAATGGATACCATGGCAGCCAGGACGCTAAAGTCCTGGTAGCCATGGTAAAGTGTAGTGGGGAGCGGGGGAGCAGTATACTTACCGCCCGTGCGGCTCCCGGGGCGCTCCAGAGTGACGTCAGGGCGCCCCACGCGCATGGATCGCATGGATCACGTGATCCATGCGCATGGGGCGCCCTGACGTCACTCTGGAGCGCCCCGGGAGCCGCACGGGCGGTAAGTATACTGCTCCCCCGCTTCCCACTACTACTATGGCAACCAGGACTTTAATAGCGTCCTGGCTGCCATAGTAACACTGAAAGCATTTCGAAGACTGATCAGGACCCTGATCAGTCTTCTAATGCTTACAGGCGACTTGCGTTTTGACGGATCCTCAGAACGCAAGTGTGAAAGAGGCCTCAGCGGCAGAAAGGCCGTGTAACTGATGGACATAATGTCACTGGCCTAGAGAGAGGCTACAGCACTCACCTGAGTACTGCAGCCTCTTCCAACAGCTGATCAGCGGGAGTGCTGGGAGTTTGACCCCCACCAATCAGATATCGATTACCTATTCTAAGCATAGTTGAACATAGTTGACTATTAATATAAAACACTGTGCATTAAGTTCTTTAAAAATTACATTTAGGTGTCAGGGTGTCTGTGTGTGGACACCATATATGTTATTGGGTCCCCAATTATTTATAAAAATTGTACGCTAAAAATCAGCTCATTGAGCATCCTATTATTTTCTTTTTAACTTGTTCATCGCTCTAATCTAACCTTCATGTGTAGAGAATAAATATGAAATTGAAATAACTTGCATGTTACAAGGACAATGGCTGTAGAGCAGCACATTTTTATCTATTTACATTGTGGTTGTGAAAATGGTGATTTGCCTGCTTATGATAACATGGCAATGAATAATGTATTACTCCCAATAATGTTCATCCACGGGCTAAAATAACAGACTAGCATAGTGAACGCATAGCTTAACAGTCAATGCTGATTTGGCTTAACAGTCAGTTCATTTACTGTAATAAAATATAATG
The DNA here is from genome assembly GCA_033119425.1 of Bufotes viridis. NCBI lineage: Eukaryota > Metazoa > Chordata > Amphibia > Anura > Bufonidae > Bufotes > Bufotes viridis. Next base: position 241,051,266 of record CM065592.1, read on the forward strand.
TATGAAGAAAAATATTGTCCTATATTGTGTTTTTAAGCAAAGAAAATAATTGATGCTACAGCTTTGACAACAGGACAGGCGAAAGGGAGGACGTTTTAACCCAAAACTTCACCTAATGTGTCCTTGGATGTCTATTCGCATTAAAGCAGAAAGCAGTTGTCTTCATCATTTTCATGTAGGATATTACATTACCAGTCTAGATATTGTTAGGGTGTGACCAAGCCACAGTACCCACATGTGATTTACTGCTAATTGCAGACTGCATCTGTACTTGTACTGGTTTTATGTTACCAGCACAGGATAGCATGGCAATTATTGTTACTCTGTGTGCGGTACCCTGTGTAATAGCACCCTAAGGATACTGTAAGTGTTGCATGTAACTAAAGAGGCATTAAGGTTTAGCAAATAAACGGTATTCTTTGTATAATGAAATGTCATTCTAATGTTGCCTGTAATTATATAACCTCTGTGTACAGATAAGCAAGTAACTGAAGTAAAGTGATCTGTACAGACCAAGAAGTGACGCCTATTATTATTCTTAAGTATAATATTTGTCAGGCACTCGCAACATGTGTAGGTATATGACATATATTTTATGCATTTTTTGTAATTAATAGATTATTTTATTTACTTGGGTCTGCTTTTACTTGGGTCTGCTTATTTACTTGGGTCTGCTTTTTTATTTACTTGGGCCTGCTTTTTGTGAGTGCCTGACAAATATTATACTTAAATACTTAGTCTTGTCTAAGGCACCCACCCCCAACGGGTGAGCCTCAAAATATCACATCCAATTTATATTAATATTCTTAGTTGCCAGTAGGAAAACCGCAGGATTGTATTTTTAAAAATTCTTTTAAAATATGTTAAACATAAAAATGTGATTTAAACAATAGGTAATTTTCTGATGACACATTCACTTTAACAGTTCATTTATCAAGAGTGAGAGCTCTCACCATAGGGCTTCTTCTTACTTATTATGGCTCTCTAGTTATTTATTCATCTAATGCAGGCATGTCCAAACTGTGGCCCTCCAGCTGTTGCAAAACTACAACTCTCAGCATGCCTGGATAGCCTACAGCTATCATCCTTTCATGCCATAAACAATTTTCATGTTTTTATTTTTTTCCTCCTCGTCTTTCAAGAGGCATATCTTTTTTTTTTACTTTTCTATTCATAGGGCCATATAAGAGCTTGTATTTTTGTGGGACGAGATGTATTTTTAATGGCACCATTTAATTTACCATTTCATGTCTTAAAAAATGTGAAAAAAATCTTCATTTTTAGGGGGTTTTGTTTTTATGGCGTTCACTAAGTGCTAAAGCTGACATATTCTGTGGCTCAATATGTTTACAGAAAAGCCCCATTTAGATACTTTATAATGTATATACTTTTTCCTATGCTTTGCTACTATATATAATCACACTTAACTTTTTATATTTCCAAATACAGAGCTGTATTAGTATTTGTTTTTTAAGGGTGAGCTGTAGTTTTTATTAATACATCCATATGACATCTTGATCACTTTTTTCAAACCTTCTCAGGGGCTTGGTGACAAAAAAATGTTGATTCTGCCATTTTTATTTTTGTTACGGTGTTCACTGTCCTGGATATATATGCTTATACAATAGACTGTAATACTATAGCTTTTACAAGGATCTAGGCTGTCATGACTACCGATTTGCACCCTACAATTTTCACCACGGAGAAGGCAGGGCAGTCGATGGGCAGAGCAAGCACCCCCACTCTGCCTAACTGTTCACAATCCATGGTGCTTTTCACCTCATAATCTAAGGGGTCAAGTATCCATAATCAGAGTTATCTCCAATCACACTGCATCACCACCGGACTAAGGGTACTTTCACACTTGCGTTGAAGGATTCCGTCAGGCAGTTCCGTCAATGGAGCTGCCCGACGGATCCGTTAAAACGTTTGAAAACAGATTTCATTTACAAACGGATCCGTTTGCAGATCCATTTGAAAATTGTATTGAAATAACGGATCCATATTTCCGTTGTCATCCGTAAAAACAGATCCGTTATTTATTATTTTACCATTTTTAAAGGTCTGCACATGCGCAGAGTGAAGGAACGGATCCGTTAATGCGTCAATTTTCAATGACGGATCCGCCCTTAATAAATTTCAATTGAAATGAATGGCGGATCCGTCATTCCGTCAAGTGTTCTTCGTCCAAAAAACGTGAAAGGACTGAACTGAAGACAAACTGATGCAAACTGAACGGATTCCCTTCCATTCAGAATGCATTAGGATAAAACTGATCAGTTTTTTCCCGTTATTGAGCCCCGAGGATGGAACTCAATGACGGAAAAGAATAACGCTAGTGTGAAAGTACCCTAAGGCATTACAAAAACATTTTTCAGAAACAAAGATCTACCTGCCACTTTAAAACTTCTATTTATCCGCAGTTACTTGTGTACACATGGTACACATTGTATGAGTTTACATCACTTTTTTGCATTCCCTTTCATGTTTCTGGAAGCTTTCAGCAAGCACTGATTTATTATACATATTATTTTAAATCATGTAAGTGTAAAGGACATGCTACTAATACAAGTGAATTATGAGCTATATACTGTTTGTTGGAAGGTAAGAAGCCAATTAATGACATATCAGTGATGTAAGTAATTAATACTAAAGTGGTCTCAGCGATTATATAATATGCTAGACCATATCATTATTAATTTCATGTGTGTTGTTTTCAGTGTTTTACATGTTTGATTCATTGTACACATAGTATAGAAGCTCTGTCAAGTTGAATGGGGACCATCGGTGGACAGATATTTTCAGGTCTCTAGAGATGTTCAATTATTGATGCTACTTGTTTGGGCCAATCACTTCACTGGTTGCCCACCCACCACAGAATACAGTTCAAACGTCTCACCCTCACCCACAAAGCTCTCCACAGTGCTGCACCTCCATATATCAACTCCCTCATCTCCATCTACCATCCTACTCGTGCTCTCCGTTCTGTTAGTGACCTAAGATTAATAACCTCTATAATTTGTAGGGTTGTTTCGGGTATCGAACTTTCGATACCCAATCGATACTTTTCTCTGGTATCGCACTCGATACCAGGAAAAGTATTTTATCGATACTGGGCTGCACTACTGCACAGCCCAGTATAGGAGAGCATGGCTGCGCCGCTCTCAGCGCGGCCATGTTCTCCTCGGCAGCACAGGGAGAAGGAGGCAGTCTCTCCCTCCCCCTGTGCTGCCGCTTCAACCAATAGAGGGAGAGGGGGCAGAGCGGGGGCGGAGGAGGGGCGGAGCTGGGGACGGGAGCACTGGCCAGCCTAATAACGTTGTTATATATCTGCAGGCAGAAGACACAGCCTGCCAGCACCTGCCTGTGACCCAGCACTGCAATCAGAGGCAATTAACCCCTCAGGTGCGGCACCTGAGGGGTTAATTGCCTCTGATCGCAGCGCTCGGTCACAGGCAGGTGCCGGCAGCCTGTGTCTTCTGCCTGCAGATATATAACAACGTTATTAGGCTGGCCAGTGCTCCGCCCCCTCCTAGTATTAAAACATTGGTGGGCAGTGTGCCCCCTGTCCCCCCTTCCCCCAGTAATAAAATCATTGGTGGCAGTGGCCACAGGGTCCCCTCAGCTCCTCCTCATTGGTGGCAGTGGCAGTGATCGGAGCCCCAGCACTGTAATGCTGGGGCTCCGATCGGTTACCATGGTAACCAGGACGCTTCTGAAGTCCTGGCTGCCTTGGTCTGCTCCCTGCTGCTGTGTGCACAGAGCACAGGGCAGCAGGGAGAGGGTTAAGTCCTATTCACCCTGATAGAGCTCTATCAGGGTGAATAGGATGAGAAGATCCCAGGTTCTAGCCCCTAAGGGGGAAAATAGTTAATAAATAAACTGTAAAAGAAAAAAAAAAAAAAGTTAAAGTACACCAAAATATTAATTATAAATCACCCCCTTTCCCAATTTAATACAATATATAAACAATACATAAATAAAATATCACATATCGCCGCGTCTCAAAAGTCCAAACTATTAAAAAATCCACTTTTATGCGGTGAACGCCGTAAAAGAAAAAAAAGAAAAAGAAAAAATGCACGATTCGCCATTTTCTTTTAGTCGCCTTGTCCCCACAAAAAAGGAGGATAGGACTGTTGTATTATGAGCCGGCGGTTTAATAAAATGTGGAATGCACGCGGATTTTTTTGGCGTTTTTATTTTTTTCGCGTGGTATCGAATGGTATCGAGTATCGCAATACTTTTTTATGGTATCGATACCGAATCAAAATATTGGTACCGAAACAACTCTAATAATTTGTACCTCTCACTCCCATCTTCAAGACTTTTCTCGAGCTGCACCTACTCTCTGGAATACTCTGCCCCGAATATTAGGTCAATTCACAACTTCTCTACCTTCAAACGTGCCTTAAAAACACATCTTTTCAGGCAGGCTTATTAAGCCTCCTAAAATGACTTTTCCAGGACTAAACCTCTCCCCCACCAACTCCTCTGGCCTAAACTCGATCCTCTAGTCCCAAACCAGAAGCAGATCGGCCGGCACCACTCCTGTCAGTTCTATAATGGCTCGAATCCTACTTATCACAATCAACTACCTTATGTGTCACCCCCCATTCCTCATAGATTGTAAGCTCTTGCGAGTAGGGCCCTGACTCCTATTGTTTCAGTTGTATATTAGCCTGTTACTTTGTTTTGTACATGAAGCCTATGAATTTGTCAAGCGCTGCAGAATATGGTGGCGCTATATAGATGAATGTTATTATTATTATTCTTGTGTTCAAGTCAGGGCTCTGGCTGGGCCACCCAAGTACACTCACAAAATTGTCCCCAAGCCACTCCTGTGCTTTCTTTGCTGTGTGTTTAGGATCATTGTCTTGTTGGAAGTTGAACCTTTGGCCCAATATCAGTTCCACAGCACTCAACTTCTCATTAAGAATATCTATTGGACAGGTGATGAGAAGTAACATATATGGTTTCCAGATATGATGCTTAGAATTGAGGCCTAAAAGTTCTATCTTGGTTTCATCCTCATCCTGGTAGGTTGTCACCAGGAATAGCTCCAAGGTGTATGAAATGTAGTGTAAGCTCCAATATACAGGAGCGCAGAGGTAATTCAGAAACTATGAGACAGCTTTCCAATAACAGTAATGGGTACATCATATCAGAATATCAAGATACAATAAAGGAAAGTATCCCCATAACAGTACCAGGAGCGGGAAGAGGAGAGGAAAGGAAAAAGTGGGAGAGGGGCATCCTTCATATATATCCTAGACATGAACAGACGGATTTGTCCCAAACTTAGTAAACATATTTCACCTGCAGTAGCTGGCTATACAAATGTAGTGTAGGTGAAAACAAATGTGAACATAAATAGAGCACAATATCATGGGTAACCAAGAAGAAGTTAGGTACCCATCAGCTATCACCAAGCTAAAGTGTTTTATGTATTGCAACCAAGGGTCCCAAACTCGTAGGTAGAGTTCATGCTTATGCGTCTGCCAGCTTGTCAGCTCCTTAATTTGACATAATTGATTCACTTTTTCCAACTGTTGAAGCTTATTGGGGGGTTGGGTTGCAACCATAGAAGGGGTATCAAACATTTGGCTGCGGCTAGAAGATGCGTGCGCAAAGAATGCTTAGAGAGTCGCAATTGTGGTGTGGGCCAGGCGAACAAAACCAGCTCAGCAGTGAGAAGTAAATCATGTGTGCCCACCACTCTCATATGTGTTTGAACAATTGCTCAGAAGGAGCAGACCACCAGGCAAGATCACCATATGTGACTGTGGGTGCCCACATGAGATTGACATCTCCAGCAGAGATAGTCTCTGCTGAAATAGAAGGTCAGGTGTTTTATACCATCTAGATCAGGCACCCTTAAACTGCGGCCCTCCAGCTGTTGCAAAACTACAATTCCCAGCATGCTCAAACAGCCCACAGGTATCAGCCTACAGCAGGGCATTGTGGGAGTTGTAGTTTTACAACAGCTGGAGGGCCGCAGTTTGAGGATGCCTGATCTAGATAATATTTTATACCGGTTTTCTTGTAATTTTATGCAAGGTAAGAAACCATGAGCGTTAGCCAGAATAAAGGTTGCATCAACACTCGATAAAGAGATGCCTAATTCAGTTTCCTGGGACTTCAGAAAAGGGGGAGGGTCCACTGAATGTGATTGCATAAGCTGGGAGTATATGGAAGTATACAGAGGAGAGTCTCTGTCTAGCAGTTCTATGAGTTAATATCAGCCGTGCATACCGAGTTTACTCACTGCAGGCCAAGGAAGAAGCCAAAAAAGCAGAGCATGTAGTTAAAAAATGTTCGTACTGCAAGAAGTTAATATTGATTGCTTGGAGCCGAGTTTGCAATGTACCGTGATTCGGGATAGTGTTAGAAGGCAGACAAGATGCTATAGTGAGATGGTGAAATCTGACCCATACAGATTGTGTAGGTTTATTCAAGGTAATAGACCTGCAGTGTCAGTGGAGAAAAACCTTGGACTAGGGTGGTAAACCTGGACAAAGAGTACCAGTGTATCTGAGAGTGCCCACAAATTTGTACTTGTTGGTAACCATATTGTTTGTACATGACAAAGTCCTAAAATGAGGAGATCTAGCTCTTGTGGAGAGGTCAAGCCATCTTTGAAGATGAATGGCAGTATAGTACTGACGCGCATCTGGTCCAAGTCCAAGACCTCCTTTACATTTTTTACTCGAGATCAATTTGTAGGATATGCCAGGCTTGCATTCATTCCATAAGTATAAAGAAAATGTCTTCCTTAATGCGGTAAAGAACAAAACTGGGAGATAAATTGATAACATCTGTAAGTAATACAAAACTAATGGGAGGATATAAGTTTGCAGCAAATTTTTGCGGCCCATCCATGACAAGTAAGGGATTTTATAATCTTTTAAGGGGTGGGAAATTTAAGAGGTAAAGATCACTTAATTTCCTGAGGGATCTGCACAGCTACATAAAGTGGCTGCTTGGGACGGTGTAAGTGAGATGTTCAAAGGGTCTGATTTAGCATCATTGATTTTAAAGTTCCACATTAAACCATACTGTTGGAAAATATCTAAAAGAGGCGTAGCTTCAAGAGGGTTATAAAGTAGTAATAGTATATCGTCTGCAAACGCTGAAATTAAATGAGTTCCAGTGCCGGCAGAGAATCCCTGTATGACATCATCTTGACCCCCATCAGCTGTTTGAAGAGGCCTCAGTGCTTGCACATCCTCCTCAATGTATGAATTGATTTTTGATATCTATTGATCGGAAATTACTGTTGTCAGTCTATTAATAAAAATCTTGTGGGCAGATATTCTCAATCGCCATACTACTGCAGTAAGCATCTGCTTTACTTGCTTGTCAATTTCTTTGATTTGTAATCATTTCTTAGTTGCATTCCCATCAGATAAGCCCATATATTAGCTTTTCCATGCACAGCTATGATAAATAAAGTGTGAAATAAGTAAGTAGCAATGTCATAATATATTGGCTACACCCAAAAGTGTTAGAACCTTTGCTGTGTGTCCAGTGAACATTATCTAAACTAGAAAGCTTTGATTCAATCGATTCTTATCAACGGAGTGTGCATTCAAGAACGGATACTTATGTTTGACCAACAAAAACTACTCTGTGTGGTTGCTATCAAGGAAGTCAACTCAGGTGAGGTTTTGGTGGAGCCCTTCCATAACTGTTATCAATACCAGCAATAGCTGCTAAGAATTTAACACAGTGACTAGTATAAGTAGCAAAAGACTTTCAGTCCACAAAATGAAAGATATTTTTTTGCTGTTACTTCCTGAAAAGCTGCTTAAAATGAATAAACTCAAAACTTTGAATAACCTAGAGCTTTTACTTAACTGAGTTATCTCATTAGACAACCCATTAATTAGAAGTCTACTTCCAGAAATGAATTGTTATTTCCAGGGAAGAAATGGCAGTCACAATAAATAGACATTTGTGTAATGCACCAGACAGGGTGGCCCATACAGGAAGACCCATCTGGTTTCCCATCAATATGCCCTAACATGGCATACAAACAGGGGATGTCATGGGGAGAGAACCCATTTAAGGATGTTTTTCAAATCTGATATGTGTGACTTTATGTGGTAAAAAGTTTGGAACACTTTCACTTATCGAAGTGATTCTGAGACGATAATTTGTAAAAATTAGCAATTTTCATTTTGATTAGCTCCTAACACAAATAGTCGTCCCGCAGAAAATAGTTAATATTTAACATCTGCCATATGCCTCCTTTATGTTGCCAGCATTTTTTAAATGTACTTTTATATTTTAGGATGTTTGAGGGCTTTTTTAGCAACAATTTTACAAACTTTCAAAAACTTACAAACATTTCAAATGTCTATTTTTTTTTTAATTGGGGGGGGACGGGGACCAATTCAGTTATTAAATGACTTTAAGGGGTCTATATATTAGAAACCCTCTTTCAGTCTAAAAGCCTAAGAAGTCTGCCTAATCTATCTATCAATAATATGCTCCTTCATTTGTACTCATTGAAACTGTACATATCGGATGGTGAAGAGAAAACATTAGCCCCGTAGAAGTGAATAGAGCGGCGGATCGCCATGTGCACTACCACTTTATTCCGAGAAGGGACTTGGGACCCCTTAATTGCTGGGGGTCCCAGCGGTTGTACCACTTGTGATCTGATATGTATTACCTATCTTGCTGATAAATACTTTTTGCTGGATAACCACATGGTATTGTTTCCACTAAAAGAAGGTACGATTACAGTATATCTAGTAATCTGTGAAAATGCACTTTGAAAGTAACGACAGATCAAGTTTTAAACTGACCCTGAGAGATCAAGTTTTAAAATGTCTTTGTCATTACGGAAGATCAGGTTAAGTTGTAGAAGAGTCTTGGATTTCCTCTTTTGTTTCAAACAAGGTGAGGAAGTCAGGAGTATCAAGGATTTTATAGAGGTTTCTGCAATGGTTCAAAATGGTGGAGAAGAAGCATGTCTTCACTGGGCAAAATGCAGGCTTCATTGGTATTTCTCATGCTGGGATTTAGTCTGCACACTCTTTTAACTAATCTTTTCACTCAAGGGTGAAGCTAGTTTACCATCACACACACAAACATAAATCTGTCCTAGGCTTCTTTTTCTAGTTCTTCTTGTAGAAAGTCAAAATAGTCTATAAGGAAATACCTAAATGTAACATCCACACCTTTTTTTTATTCCAGTTTTTTAGAAAGTTGTGGTGTCTAATCACGACCTGCTGCCAGCAAACAATGATTCAGTATGGGGATGAACGATCGCTCCTCTCCATAAAGTGGAGAAGATCTCTGCATGTAACAGCAATGGTCTCCAATGCTGACAAGAAACGCTACCTTCCCGACAATCGCCTGCATAATCTGCCTGTCTAATACAGCCTTAAGGCCTCTTTCAGACGGGCGTTGCGGGTGCACTCCGTCAAACAGTGCGGGTGCGTTGCGGGAATTGCCGCGATTTTTCCCTGCGAGTGCAAAGCGCTGTCATGCGTTTTGCACGCGCGGGAGAAAAATCGGCACTTTTGGTACCCAGACCCGAACCTGCACTTCTTCACAGAAGTGCATGTTTGGGTCAGAAATTGTCCCGCTGGTATTATTTCACATTATAACATAGTTATAATGTAAAATAATACCCTTGGCCATCTCCCTAATGTTGAACCCGGTGCAGAATGGGTTAAAAATAATAAACTAATCATAACTTACCTGTTCCATTTGATCGCGAAGCCCGGCCTCCTCTCCGTTAGCTTGAAAGATGTAAAGGACCTGTAATGATGTCACAGCATCACATGGCCCAATCACCTGCTCCATCACTATGGTGATGGAGCATGTGATTGGTCCATGTGACCACGTGACATCATCCAAGGTCCTAAGCACTATCCACAGCCTGAGGATAGTGATTAGTGACCTTGGATGATGTCACATGGTCACATGGACCAATCACATGCTCCATCACCATAGTGATGGAGCATGTGATTGGGCCATGTGATGTGACGTCATCACAGGTCCTTTAGATCATCGATGCTGCAGGGAAGAGAGGACAGATCGCGACTACGCGATCAAGTGGCTAAGGTAAGTTAACTTTTATTATTTTTAACCCTTCCTCATCATTTAATAATGCATTCTTTATTAAGAATGCTATTATTTCCCCTTATAACCATGTTATAAGGGGAAATAATAGAGATTGGGTCCCGTTGCTAAGCAACAATGCGGGAAAATCGCAACGCATCCGCACTTGGTTGCGGATGCTTGCGATTTTCCCGCATCCCCATTCACTTCTATGGGGCCTGCGTTGCGTGAAAAACGCAGAATATAGAACATGCTGCGATTTTCACGCAACGCAGAAGTGATGCGTGAAAATCACCGCTCATGTGCACAGCCCCTTGGAAATGAATGGGTCCGGATTCAGTGCGGGTGCAATGCGTCCTCCTCACGCATTGCACCCGCGCGGAAAACTCGCCCGTGTGAAAGGGGCCTAAGACTTTTTTTTAAAATGCCATAACAAACACTCCTATATTGACCTTTATATTGACCCTCCACAGATACTCCAAAAATCAGGTTTTTGCCTGAAGTAGCTGCTGGCTTTCCCACATACTACAGGGCCACTATTGGTCTCCAGTAGGCTGACCACTACCACAGCTTGTCCAATGTATGTATAGGTTTGCACCAGCCACTTTCTATCCATGAATTCCTCATGTTGTTAAAGGAAATCTGTCAGTAGATGTGTGCTTGGCAGCTGAAGGCATCTGTGTTGGTCCCATGTTCATATGTGCCCACATTGCTGAGAAAAAAGATGAATGAGCTTCTAGGAACCATGAGGGTGTTGCTGTTACTCCCTGAGGCTCAGCTCTCTCTGCAACTGCGCCACCTCTGCATTTTGATTGACAGAGTCAGGCGTGATGACGTTTTCACTACCTGGCCCTGTCAATCAAAGTGGAGAGGGGACGGCAGTTGTACAGAGAGCAGCGTCTCTCGGTGTAATGGCAACGCCCGCGTTGCTCCTAGAGGTTCATTAGCAATTATTAAAACATACGTTTTCTCAGCAATGAAGGCACATACAAATACAGACACCTTCAGCTGCCAAGCGCACATGCAACAGGTTAGCCAGTTTCATAGGTACAATTTCAAATTTGCTGACAGATGCCTTTTATGTTACTACCTTTGACAAATTTGTTCCCAATCGCCCTTTAGTGGAAACACGCAAATGTGCATGTCACCCAACTCTTTGCATAACAGGACTATGGTTCTACACCTCACATTTCATGTCCATATCAAAGAGACATTAAAACAGTACTTCAAATGGTTCTTGTTAACTACCACAGGTCAATATTAACAGAACAACTTCAATGTGTCGCATGTTAATAGTGTTGGACCTTCACTGTACATGGGTTGTTTCTCTATACCCAATTTCCTTTACAGGTCCCTTATCCTGGACTTATACTGCTGTTCAATTCACACCAAAGTCTCACAAAACCCACATAATATCTGATAGGGCTCCTTCAGGGCTGAAGCCTTCACATAGCCTAAAGAGCCTTGCCTACTGAGTCACTCAGGGCTGCAGTCCTTATACAGCCCAAAACAGTCTGTCAGAGGTAACTACTCTCAGGGTCTAAAGGCTCATGCACACGACCATATGTGTTTTGTGGTCCGCAAAAAACGGATCCACAAAAAATACAGATGATGTCCGTGTGCATAACATATTTTGCGGAACGGAACAGCTGGCCCCTAATAGAACAGTGCTATCCTTGTCCGTAATGCGGACATTAATAGGACATGTTCTATTTTTGTGCGGAACAGACATATGGTAACGGAATGCACATGGAGTCATTTCTGTTTTTTTGCGGCCCAAATTAAGTGAATTGTTCCGCATATGGACTGCAAAAAGAAGAGAACGGACACGGAAACAAAATACGTTTGTGCGCATGAGCGCTAAACAGTTCACTTCCCTCACCCAGCCTTGCTACTCTGTACTGTTTTGGGTCCCTGTCACAACGTCAGAAGATATCCAAAAAATAAGAAAATCAGGTCACTCACCATTATATTAATTGTATTTATTTATTACATAAAGTGCATGGTAAAATGGAAAATACAGCTTGCAGCAAATTTCGCTGCCCTAGAACCTTATCTTGAAGATTTAAGGAAAGTAAGTAGATAACTAAGGCTGCATTCACATCTGCACTGTTAACTCCAGCAGTCTGTCACAGCGAAGGAACAGACTACCATAGTACATTGTATCCGGCATAGCCAGATACCACCGCTTTCTGGCATATAAGCTGGCTTTCGTCCAGACAAAATTGCTGCGTGTAGTATTTTTTGTCCAGCCGAAAGCTGGAATAACTGTTGGATAAAGTGAGCGGATCAGAGTGCTGGTGTGAACGGCTTAAGGCCAATAAAGCAATTCCTTACATGGATCTTGAGGGACCATTGTATTTACATGACTTATACACAACATACTGTATATGCATGACAATTACAGTATGATATCAATAAGCAGTCTCCTAATTTGACACTCTTACAATCTTGTACATTAGGGGAACGATAATGTTTACTCCTTACATCCCTATCATTTGAGTGCATCCTGGCATGTTCATAAGACTTGAGAATTTGGCTTGACTTTTGCTAACAACGAATCCCCAGTACTAGACTTGCATCTGCATGCATTATTATTGAGACGTATAATGGCCGAGACACAAAACATCTTCAAGTTGCATGGGTTTGGTCAGTTACAATCTTGGACTCTCCTGCACTGCTACAAGCTTTTTCTCTTACCTTCCCCAGAGAGACTGAAATGGAAAGACCTCTTTCACACTGGCGTGATTTCCGCGCGGGTGCAATGCGTGAGGTGAACGCATTGCACCCGCACTGAATCCGGACCCATTCATTTCAATGGGGCTGTGTACATGAGCGGTGATTTTCCCGCATCACTTTTGCGTGAAAATCGCATCATGCTCTATATTGTGCGTTTTTCACGCAACGCAGGCCCCATAGAAGTGAATGGGGCTGCGGGAAAATCGCAAGCATCCGCAAGCATTGTGATAGGAGCAAGTGATTGGACCATGTGACCCAGTGATGTCACGGAAGGTCCTTTACCCCCCCAGCTGAAGACAGAACAGGAGACCGGCAGCTACACGCTCAATTGGAGGTGGTGAGTTACTTTTATTTTTAACCCCTTAAGCCACATTTTACTAAGCATTCTGTATTGAGAATGCTATTATTTTCCTTTATAACTATGTTATAAGGGAAAATAATAAAATCTACAGAATACTCAACCCGGCTTCGGGTCTGGGTACCAAACATGCCGATTTTTCTCATGCGTGTGCAAAACGCATTACAACAGTTTGCACACGCGGGGAAAAATTGCGCATTTTCTCACAACGCTCGCGCCTCTCATGCGGGCATCTTTCACACAAACAAGATGGGGTTGTGACAGGATGCATTCAGTGAAACTCGCACCATTTCGCAAGTTCAGACAGTTTTGTCTGCAATTGCGTTCATTATTTCTGTTTTTTCCGCACTTGTGCAACCAGTTTTGATGCATTTTTAATGCGCGTGAAAAAAACTGACAAACAACATCTCCAGATGCAATGCATTTTTAACTGAAGCCCCATTCACTTCTATGGGGCTAGGGCTGCATGAAAAACGCAGAATATATAACATGCTGCGATTCTTATGCAATGCAGAAATGATGCATGAAAAAAATGTGCACAGACCTATTGAAATGAATGGGTCAGGATTCAGTGCGGGTGCTATGCATTCACTTCCCGTATAGAGAGTAGGAAACGCCTATTGAGAAAACCAATTGTCTCCTCCTCCCTGTACCGATAGTACAAGCTGCATGGACATATGCAATATCTCAGTGATAATAGGGGAGAAAATGTCATGGGGTACACACACCCTGTGAGTACTCTATCGACTTCATTTCCTGAATTAACTCCGCACAGACATGCGATGAGTAATGTTTTTTCACTTTTTAGACCATGCAGATTTTTTGGGTAAGTGGGTTTTACATTACATTCCGTAGAAGAATTATTCAGCCAACAATATCTCACCAATGTAGCGCATCTTATTTTCTTACATATGTTTTTCTCACGTGAACCCTTGTTACTCCCTTCCCAATAATGGCATTGTTTGATCCAACTATAAAAGATAACACAATTAAAACGTAGCTGGTATTATTTTAACACATACTTATCACATTTATTGTACTGCCAAAAAAATTATTATTTTACCCAAGTCAATTTTTTAATAGCCTGCAGGAAAACATTTTTATATATAACCTGCTTTGTTCATGCTGAACAGGGTTTCTTGATATTTTTATTATATCATAGCATTTATGTTTATATGAATGCACTGAGTAAATATGGGTGGGAGATCATAGGGGCAGTAGGTGGTATACGGTACAAGAAAAGGTTTTCACAATATGAGGTATCATAAATTATATTAACATAACAACTTACATTGATGGGTATTTTCTGTAAAGGGTTATTCTCCATGTTCAGAAGCTCCTCTGACAAGTAGAGATGACTCTGGAGATTGTCAGAAAGCCTGGTCACCAGCAGGGATCCCTCCATACTGCCAAAGATGAGGCGGTTTAGGGGGTAAATGGTGCCTGCTGTCCACCTCTAACGTTGATACACTATAGGAGGAGCAATCATTTTAGAAATCTAATATTTTGGCAGAGAAGAAAATGTCATGAGTGTATGAAACAGTTACAACTGTCCTAATTGTGTTAGGATAGTGCTTTATTTGACTAAGAATATTTGTGGGAAAACCTGGCACAGAAGGCATGAATTCTAAAACGTAACTTTTCATATAAATAGGTAAAAACTAAATTTAGAAAAATCACAAAATGGGCTCTCACAAACAAAAATGATAATAAGCCAAATGCAAATGTATATATCAAGAGTGGTTCAGACCGGGGGGGGGGGTTGGGGACAGGAAACACCTTGATGGTGGGTGTACCCTGCACTGCAACCTACCCCTGATATCTCCCTAATACACCCTATTCCCGATGCGTTTCCCAGTGTCGGGTTCATCAGGACATCGAAAATGTATAATAGGGTACAGTGAAAACAAAAAAAAATGCTGCCAAGGTATGCCCCAAGTCCTGTGCACGAAAATATATAAAGAAAATTGTATAGTTTTTGTTTGTGAGGGCCCATTTCATGATTTTTCAAAATTTCGTTTTATCTATTCCTATTAAAACTTAAGTTTTAGAAGTCATGCCTTCTGTGCCTCATTCTATAATATCAGGTGGGGGGGATTGGTTTGAAAAAAAAAACCACACACATCGCATCAGTGGGGGCCCCACTACAAGGTTTTGACATAATTAGCCTATGTCAAAACTGATGAGAGGTCCTCTTTCAGCTCTTTTGTACCTTTACTGCAACTCATGCTTTTCCTGTTTTGTAACTCAGCTCTCCTGGTGATGGCCTTTGCCTCCATTCCTGACTATGCTTCTGTGGTGCAACCACATTTATTTGTTGTGACCATATTCCTGTGCTGTAACCAGGTTCTTGTTCTGTGCTGTGTCCACGATTCAGCTTTTGTGTTCCCTAGTGTATGTGTTCCTAATTCTTGCACCTGGTCAGTTTCTGATGTCTGTGTTCCTACCCCTGGCCTGTTTCTGGCGTCCTTTTTCCTGTTCCGAGATCCACATTTCTGTCCTGTTCAACGTTTCATGCCTGGTCTATCTCGTCTGTTACCATGCTCCATGTCTTGTCTTGTTCTGGTCCTGTCATTGTTGCTGCACATGGATGCCAACCATTGAACATTCTGAGGGCTGTGAATCTGTCTGCAGTATAGTCCACACCGCATTGAAGGGGCTAACGGTGAAAACCTTGTCATACCATAACCTTGCCAGCATCAATAAAATTACTGTCCGGAACCAGTATCCGCTTCCTCTCATTCCTGATTTATTTAATCAAATTGCCGGGTCTCAGTGGTTCTCCAAATATTGACCTTAGGGAAGCCTACAATCTGATCAGAATCAGGGAGGGGAGGAATAGAAGACAGCATTCAACACCTCCAAAGGGCACTTTGAATACCTGGTGATGCCCTTTGGCTTTTGCAATGCCCCAGCTGTTTTCCAGAACTTAGGCTACTTTCACACTGCCGTTTTGGTTTCTGTTTGTGAGATCCGTTCAGGGATCTCACAAGCGGTCCAAATGGATCAGTTTGCATTCTAATGCATTCTGCATGGATAAGGATCCGTTCAGAATGCATCAGTTTGGCTCCGTTCCGCCTCCATCCTGCTTTGGAGGCGGACACCAAAACACTGCTTGCAGCGTTTTGGTGTCCGTCTGACGGAACTGAGCCAAACTGATCCGTTCTGGCACACAATGTAAGTCAATGGGGACAAATCCGTCTTCACTGATACAATATGGCTCAACAGAAAACAGATCCGTCCCCCATTGACTTTTAATGTTGTTCAAGACGGATCCGTTTTGGCTATGTTAGAGATAATACAAACGGATCTGTTCTGATCGGATGCATGCGGTTGTATTATCTGAACTTATACGTTTGTGCAGATCCATGACGGATCCGCACCAAACGCGAGTGTGAAAGTAGCCTTAGTTAACAACATTTTCCAAGAGTTTCTGGGTCAGTTTCTAGTGGTATGATGATATCCTAGTGTTCTCCCTAGATTGGTCATCTCATGTTTTGCATGTGAGGAGGGTCCTGCTAAAACTGAGGGACTATAATTTGTTTGCAAAATTAAGCAAGTGTGAATATAGAGTAAAAGAGGTCTCTTTCCCTGGTTATAACCGTAAAATATCACCGAAAACACCACTTAAAACATAACTTTTAATAGGAGTCCCTAACACAGAAAGAAGCCCCAACACCATAGTGTCATGGACAAACATGTCAGTTCTATGGTCAAGTCAAACATAAAGATATTAATAATAGTAGGCACTGATGTATACACAATCCAAACAAAACAACCAAAATATATCAAATCTCATCTCAGAATGGTATATAATCCTTAATTTGGGATTAGGTTTAGGTTCTGATCCTGGGACTCGGTTCTCTATTTAAACCCCTTCCTGGCCTTATATCAGTGCCAATGATAGTCACTCACTCTGGCTTGCCTTTGAACACGCTCAGTTATTTACCTTGTCTTGCCTTTGAACACTCTTGTGTTTTAGTACTGTGTTTCTCATCTGGTTCTGACTTCGGCTTGGCTATTTGACTACCCCCTTTCTTGCGATTTGGTACTGTATTGTCCACTCGGTTCCGACCCATTTCTATTTCTGTACTACTCCGTCTCTGTGTTGTTCTGTCTCTGTGTTTTTATGTCTTGCACTTTAGCAGAGTAGGGAACGTCGACCAGTTGCGGGCTTGCCACTTTGGGCTTGCACTGCAAGTAGGCAAAGAAAGCGGACAGGGTTCCATTTAGGGCACGCTGTCTATGTATTCCTGCTTGTGGTTACACAGTAATAGCCAAAGAGATTCACATTCAGGCCTAAAAACATTACATGTTGCTGCCTGTGGTTACACAGTGATAGCCAAAGGGATTCATATCCAGGCCTAAAAACATTACATGTTGCATGTTGAACCCTGATCAATTGTATCTTCTGTCAGAAACAAAGTAAGGCCAGCAGATTATCTCACTGATTTTCTAACAACCATTGGTCAGATGGCCTATTACACACACTTTTTTTTACACACATACACTTTCGTTATACACACCAACTATTGGTCTGAATGGACAGATATTGGTAAGATAATATGTTGGCGTAATACAGGCCTAATGTAGGCCCAGGTCAGTAAATTTAATTTCAAAGGTCTCAGGACTAATAAAATACACTCACAAGTAACCAACAGGTGTCTGTGATGTATTTAAATGGAGTCTGCAGTTTTGACCTCCAAGAAATGCTGACAACACTAGATGGGTTACAAGGAAATCAAATAAACCATACCTGGGGTCCTGTTCATAATTACTACATAGCTCAGAAACCCAAAATTTTACATGCCACGTGTTACTCCTGTAAGTGCTCTCTGGGTTATCCCTCATGCTAAATTGCCCTACACTCTCTACATGGGGCTGCTTTATAACCAATATCCTCTGCCCTGATTGATGGCTGTAGCATCCAACCAGGACACCGCTACAGCTGTCACTCAGTGTAGAGAGGAAGGGTTGTCGGGCAGCTCAGTACAGAGAGCGGAGGGCACTTCAGCAGAGGGCACTCACAGGACACCTACTTACTTTTAATGTTTGTGCCATATGTTAACTTCAGGTTGCAATTCCCGGGGGTGTTTCCTTTTTCAATGCTTTACAGAAAGGCCATTCATAGACTACATTAAAGGCTATGCACATCTTTTCAACCATTTTTATTGTTCTAATTTATAAAAGAAGCAATTCTGGAAATTGTCTTAAACATTTTGTACAGCTGTGACTACAGCTTCTATACAGGCAGATATGTTTCTATTTCTGCAGTCATAATGCTTCCATCTGCCCCAGTATTTCTAACATACTACACTGGATGTACACACTGGAAAGCAAGAAGTAGGAGTCAAATAGAAGGCAATAAGACAATTAATTAGACAACCCTTCTCAGATGCATCATTAAGGCTACTTTCACATCTGCGTTTTCAATTCCGCTATTGAGATCCGTCATAAGATCTCAATAGCGGAAGAAAACAGTTCAATTTTGTCCCGATTCGTTGTCAATGGGGACTGAACTAAACTAAACGGAGTGCACCAAAATGCATTCCGTTGCGTTTGGATGCGTCCCCATCGCGGACAGAATAACACTGCAAGCGTCCTGACACACAATGTAAGTCAATGGGGACGTATCCGTTTTCTCTGACACAATAGAAAACAGATCCGTCCCCTATTCACTTTCATTGGTGTTCATGACGGTTCCATAATGGCTATGATGGCTATAGAAGACAGGCTATAGAAGACATAATACAACCGGATCCGGTCATGACGGAGGCATGCTGTTGTGTTATTGTAACGGAAGCGTTTTTTTCAGATCAATGACGAATCTGCAAAAAAAAAAACGCTAGTGTGAAAGTAGCCTAAGGTATATTGATGTTATAGAAGGGGGAACCCAATCGTGACTATGAGCCAAGAGGACACAGCTATTTGATACTTTAATTTGTAAAATGTTTCTGTACGGATGTATCTTTAGTTGACTTGTTTTGAGTCATTTCTGTTTCACCAGTACTTACAGTCTTTTACTGGTCAAATTGCAGTACACACTGCTGTTTGGAGGTGCGTTTAAGCCACACACCACACTGACCCGCATCCAATATGTGGAGACCCATATTTACTGCAGAAATTTCTCAGATTGGCCTGGTCACCTGAATAGGGCTAAAAAATAAACATTCATATGCGGGCAAATGATTTTTCACTTGAAATTTCTGAAACGATACGGAACCATTCATTTTAATGGGTCCGCAAAAAAAATGAAGTTAGGGCTCTTTCACACGACCGTATGGATTTGCGGTCAGTTTTTAACGGATCAGTTTTTTCGTTATTTGTTTCAGTAGTGTTTCCGTTTCCGTTCCGTATGGTTTCCGTTTCTGATCTGTTTTTTTGCGGATCGCAAATGTAAATGGAAGCATATAATAATGTTTTAACAGTAAGTACAGTCGTGGCCAAAAGTTTTGAGAATTACATAAATATTGGAAATTGGAAAAGTTGCTGCTTAAGTTTTTATAATAGCAATTTGCATATACTCCAGAATGTTATGAAGAGTGATCAGATGAATTGCATAGTCCTTCTTTGCCATGAAAATTTACTTAATCCCAAAAAAAACTTTCCACTGCATTTCATTGCTGTCATTAAAGGACCTGCTGAGATCATTTCAGTAATCATCTTGTTAACTCAGGTGAGAATGTTGACGAGCACAAGGCTGGAGATCATTATGTCAGGCTGATTGGGTTAAAATGGCAGACTTGACATGTTAAAAGGAGGGTGATGCTTGAAATCATTGTTAACCATGGTGACCTGCAACATTGTTCCATTGTTAACCATGGTGACCTGCAAAGAAACGCGTGCAGCCATCATTGCGTTGCATAAAAATGGCTTCACAGGCAAGGATATTGTGGCTACTAAGATTGCACCTCAATCAACATATTATAGGATCATCAAGAACTTCAAGGAAAGAGGTTCAATTCTTGTTAAGAAGGCTTCAGGGCGTCCTAGAAAGTCCAGCAAGCGCCAGGATCGTCTACTAAAGAGGAATTAGCTGCGGGATCGGAGTGCCACCAGTGCAGAGCTTGCACAGTAAGGCAAAGACTTTTGGAAGATGGCCTGGTGTCCAGAAGGGCAGCAAAGAAGCCACTTCTCTCCAAAAAAAACATCACAGACAGATTGATCTTCTGCAGAAAATATGGTGAATAGACTGCTGAGGACTGGGGCAAAGTCATATTCTCCTAAGGAGCCTCTTTCCGATTGTTTGGGGCATCTAGAAAAAGGCTTGTCCGGAGAAGAAAAGGTGAGCGCTACCATCAGTCCTGTGTCATGCCAACAGTAAAGCATCCTGAGACCATTCATGTGTGGGGTTGCTTCTCATCCAAGGGAGTGGGCTCACTCACAATTTTGCCCAAAAACACAGCCATGAATAAAGAATAGTACCAAAACACCCTCCAACAGCAACTTCTTCCAACAATCCAACAACAGTTTGGTGAAGAACAATGCATTTTCCAGCACGATGGAGCACCGTGCCATAAGGCAAAAGTGATAACTAAGTGGCTCGGGGACCAAAACGTTGACATTTTGGGTCCACGGCCTGGAAACTCCCCAGATCTTAATCCCATTAAGAACTGTGGGAAGTAGCGCATTTGGTTTTTGGAGGACAGATTTTTGTGGAATGGTTTTTGGGCGCTGTATCATATTTGAAGAGGCCCTGGGGTACCCCTACAGTGGCAACCCCCAAACAATTACCCCATTTTGTAAACTATACTGCTTAAAAAATTTATCAAGGGGTATTTCAAAAAACTTAGAAACAGCTGTGAAAATGAAAAATGTAATTTATTCCAATAAAATGTTGCTTTAGCCCTAAAGTTTTCATTTTCACAAGGGGTAACGGAAAAAAGCACCAACATTTTGTTACATACCCCCTATGTGGTTATAAACTTCTGTTTGGGCAAACTGTAGGGTTCAGAAGAGAAAGAGCACTATGTGCATTTGAAGACAAGTTTGGGGTACATACGACTGAAGCTCACCTACACACTGCCCGGGCTACACAAAGCGCTCTTTAGGGTATTCAGCAGCTCCCATGACCTGCTTGATTATCGGATCTCGAACCCACAACAATGCCTAGGATTGGACGTGTTGAAGGATCTCCCTTAAACAGCGGCGAACAACCACCGTTGCTTAACTATGTGTACATGGTGAAAGAGCTGGGAATGACATATCACCGGGGGGTATCCAGCATTTGTATGACCTGTACCATTCCAGAGTGGCAGCCTGTATCACAGCAAAGGGGGATGCCACCCGGTATTAATGTGACCCTGCCTCAACAAATACCCTGCTGCAGAACTCAGAGTGAAAAATATATAAATCCTTAACTATGAAAAAGTTTATGGGGTCAAAATATGGCAATGAAAAATAATTTTTTTTCTCTCCAAAGTTTTTATTTTTTTTAAAGGCTATGTACATCTTTGGGGGAAATTACTTTTTATTATTGCATTGTGCTCATTTTGAGCTAGAAATTATTTTTCAGTTGGTCTTTATTACAAATTTGGAGTCCTTTTCTATGTACAGGGCTGAGATGCTCTAGTAGCAGGCTCTGAATTTTCTCTCTGCTCCGTCAGGAAGCTCACCTGACGGGCTCCTTACCTCTGGTATCTGACCTTATAAACACTCATTATAGCCTCAGATAAGAATGTGGCTAAAATAAGCATTTATGACCTCTTAGTAATTTAGAGATAAGGCTTATTAGATAATGCACAAATTGAAAGTAAAAAGCACGATTCACACTCCTAGAAAAACAGTTAACCCTTTGTGACAGAACTGCTCAATATTTTTAATAAAGACTAATTGAAAAAATGACTTTTTAGTCCAAAATGAGTATAGTGCAATCATAAAAAAAAACAAATTGCCCCCGAAGGTGTACAGTACATAGCCTATTAAAACACAGGTAAAACTATATAAGTGTGGTATTTCTTTAAGGCCTCATGCACACGACCGTTGTTTGTTTCCGTGTCCGTTCCGTTTTTTTTCACGGATAGGATGCTTCCCCATTCATTTCAATGGGTCCGTCAAAAAATGCGGATGGTCAACCGTTTTTGTTCCGCATCCCTGATCCGTGTTTTCATTCCGTCAAAAAAATAGTGCATGTCCTATTTTTTTCACGTTTGCGGACAAGGCTAGGCATTTTTACAATGGATCTGCCATAAAAATCGGATCCGTCAAAAAAAACGGTCCGTCATCCGTTTTTTTTGACGGACGCAAAATTTCAAGGAGGAGCGGACGCGGAGGCAGGCAACGGTCGTGTGCATGTAGCCTAATTGTACTGACCCAGAGAATGAAGGGTACGGGTCAGTTTTACAGCAAAAGGAGCATGGTAGAAACAAAACCATAAAACTGTGGTGGAATTGTGTTTTTTTCCCCAATTTCACCCCATTGTATGGAATAATAAATGGTGCCATTAGAATGTACAACTTATCCGGCAAACAAACAAGCCGTCAATCATCTATGTGAAAGGAAAAATAAAAAATTATGGCTCTGGGATAGCTTCGAAAATTCGAAAATGGACATTGCGGGGGGTAGAAGGGGTTAATATAAGGTCTTTGCAATTATTTCTGTTGACTGAAAAATAGTGAATGATCTTTCACCTCCGACCACTTTTATTATATATCATTTAGTAATACAGGTTTAAAATATTATTTTACAGTCTAATAAAAACTGATAGTAGATGGTAGTGGGCTCAGAGGGGCTTAACATACTTTTACCATCCTTCTACTCACCAGATACTGCATTAGGGTCCATTCACACGTCCGCAATTCCATTCCGCATTTTGCGGAACGGAATTGCGGACCCATTAGTTTCAATGGGGACAGACGATGTCCCGGCCGGGTCCGCAATTGCGGATCCGCACTTCCGGGTCCGCAATTGCGTTCCCGAAAAAAATAGAACATGTCCTATTCTTGTCCGCAATTGCGGACAAGAAAAGGCATTTTCTATGAGAGTTCCGGCGATGTGCGGTCCGCAATTTGCGGAACACACATCGCCGTTGTCCGTGTTTTGCGGATCCGTGGATCCGCAAAACACACACGGACGTATGAATGGACCCTTAGGCTCCATTCACACGACCATATGTTGTCCGCAAAAAAACGGATCCGTGTCGCAAAAAGCGGATTGCATTCCGTTTTTGCTGATCCATAGACTTCAATAGGGCCATGTCCTATTGAAGTCTATGGATCAGCAAAAACGGAATGCAATCCGTTTTTTTGCGGACACGGATCCGTTTTTTTGCGGACAACATACGGTCGTGTGAATGGAGCCTTAGTGTTATGACGGTACCTATAAGTAACACTGGGCAAACCTAGTTCCCAACATAGTACTCGTCACTTCACGTTAGTATAACTGTATAGGGCCGAAGTAGTACTCTGTTCCCCTCATCCCATGGACACACTAAAGTTATGGCATGGACTTAAACGGCTTGTTCCATGAAAAATATGCTACAGTTTTCAAACCAGCACCTGGATCTGAATACTTTGTAATTGTATGTAATTAAAATTTTAGCACAGCCACTGAGTTATTCAATAAAATGGATCTGTATAGCGCCACCTGCTGTTTGTTCTTTCTTTGTTTGGCTCACTAAGATGGTCGCACATGCTCATGTTCATCTTTCAACTGCTTCCTAAATGGTGACAGGGAGAGCCCCCTGAGCTGCAGCATAAGAGACACTCCCCTAGAGCTGCCAGCTTGATATAAATTTAGCAGAGCAGTGAATGGGGAGATCTCTGGATCCATGTGAGGTACAGGGCTGGTTCTAGCTTTGTTAGAGATTGTTACTATATGACGTATGATTTTCATTTTTTACATTGGTCATGGGATAACCCCTTTAACCGCTTCAGCCCCCCTAGCTTAAACACCCTTAATGACCAGGCCACTTTTTACAATTCCGCACTACACTACTTTCACCGTTTATTGCTCCGTCATGCAACTTACCACCCAAATGAATTTTACCTCCTTTTCTTCTCACTAATAGAGCTTTCATTTGGTGGTATTTCATTGTTGCTGACATTTTTACTTTTTTTGCTATTAATCAAAAATGACCGAAATTTTTGCCAAAAAAATGACATTTTTCACTTTCTGTTGTAAATTTTTTTTTTTTAAACTACATTTCTATATAAATTTTTCTCTACATTTATTGTTCTACATGTCTTTGATAAAAAAAAAAGTCCAATAAGTGTATATTTATTGGTTTGGGTAAAAGTTATAGTGTTTACAAACTATAGTGCATTTTGAAGCAGCTCTGACTTTCTGAGCGCCTGTCATGTTTCTTCAGGTGCTAGAATGTCAGGAAAGTATAAATACCCCCCAAATGACACCATTTTAGATAGAAGACACCCCAAAGTATTCGCGGAGGGGCATGGTGAGTTCATGTATCATTTTGTTTTTTTTCACAAGTTAGCGAAAAATTACACTTTCTGAGGAAAAAATAATAATAATAAAGTTTCCATTTCTGCTAACTTCTGGCAAAAAAAAAAAAGAAATCTCAGACGGACTCACTATGCCCCTCAGTGAATACCTTGGGGTGTCTACTTTCCGAAATGGGGTCATTTGTGGGGTGTGTTTACTGTTCTGGCATTTTGGGCGGGTCTAAATTGTGAGCAGCCATGTAAAACCTAAAGGTACTCATGGAATTTGGGCCCCTTTGCGCACCCAAGCTGCAAAAAAGTGTCACTCATGTGGTATCACCGTACTCAGGAGAAGTAGGGCAATGTGTTTTGGGGTGTATTTTTACATATACCCATGTTGGGTGAGAGAAATATCTCTGTAAACTGACAACTTTGTATAAAAAAATTTAAAAAGTTGTCATTTACAGAGATATTTCTCACACAAAGTATGGGTATATATAAAAATACACCCCAAAACACATTGCCCTACTTCTCCTGAGTACGGCGATACCACATTTGTGACACTTTTTTGCAGCCTGGGTGTGCAAAGGGGCCCAAATTCCAACGAGTACCTTTAGGATTTCACAGAATAAATATTAATTTCCGCTAACTTGTGCCAAAAAAAAAATAATTCTGTGAACTCGCCATGCCCCTCACAGAATACCTTGGGGTGTCTTCTTTCTAAAATGGGGTCACGTCAGGTGTTTGTACTGCCCTGGCATTGGAGGGGCTCCGCAATCATTACACGTATGGCCAGCATTAGGAGTTTCTGCGATTCTCCGTATATTGAGCATACGGGTAATGAGATTTTTTTTTTCCGTTCAGCCTCTGGGCTGAAAAAAAAAAAAAATGAACGGCACAGATTTTTTCATTCGCATCAATCAATGTGGATGAAAAAATCTCTGCCAAAATCAGTGACTGCGGTGCGGTGGGCTGGGCGCTAGCTACCTAACAAGTAGCTAACTAACTGGCGGTGATAAGGGACCCTTATGCCCCATTCACACGTCCGAAATTCTGTTTGCGGAACGGAATTGCGGACCCATTCATTTCTATGGGGACAGACTTTGTCCCGCTCGGATCCGGAATTACGGATCCGCGCTTCCGGGTCTGCACTTCTGTTCTGCAAAAATATAGAACATGTCCTATTCTTGTCCGCAATTGTGGACAAGAAAAGGCATTTTCTATATAGTTCTGGCAATGTGCGGATCTGCAAAATGCGGAAAGCACATTGCCGTCTTCTGTGTTTTGCAGATCCGCAAAACACATGTGGACATGTGAATGGAGCCTTACAGGGGGGTGATCAGGGAGTCTATATGGGGTGATCAGGGGTTAACAGGGGGTTAATAAGTGACAGGGGGGGGGGTGTAGTGTTTGGTGCTACTTTACAGAGCTACCTGGTCCTCTGGTGGTCGATCCCAGCAAATGGGACCACCAGAGGACCAGGTAGCAGGTATATCAGACGCTGTTAACAAAACAGCGTCTAATATACCACTTTGATGCAATTTATTTTAGATCTACAGCCTGCCTTCTGAGACGCGATCTGCTGCGCACGCATTCACAGCAAATCTCGCCTCTCGAGAGATGACGCGCAGCCGCGTCAAGGAGGAACAAGCCTGCCGCCGCCTGGACGCAGCCCTGCGTTAGGCGGTCAGCAGGCGGTTAAAACCCAATCTGCGGACTGTGTGCTGCCATCTTTGCCCTGGGGCTTATGACTAGTATGCAAGGGCGTAGCTATGGGGCGTGCAGAGGCAGCAGTCACTACCGGGCCCAGGACCCTGAGGGGGCCCAAAGACCCTTGTGCCGCATATGAAGACACACAAAGCACTGAGGGGAGGGGGGCCCAGGCTGAACTCCTGCACCAGGGCCCATGACGTTATCTACGCCCCTGCTGGTATGTATGCTTACTGCAAGTCCCTGCTCCCCAGAAGACTGGCCAGTGTGAACCCCGTGAGGGAGAAAACTGCTGAGGTGTAAAACTCACTCAATTTGTCACCATTTTACAATTCTGAAGCACGCTCTCCAGTAAACCTCTCACATGTG